>JAGSMP010000056.1:0-3000000 GCA_029286625.1 Parnassius orleans
TGAACATTGAAAATTTGAACCCTTCTGGTTTACAGATTAAAAATGCTATCACCATTTTCATAATAACAGCCTTTCAAAAGTCTACTCCTGAACATAGCCCTACCTCATAGTTTGCCTCATAGGGGGATATTTGTCACAGTGCCTTGCTCGGCAAGCGGGTAGGCAATTGCAATTTTATTATTTTTGTTACTCGTATAAGAAATATGTTGATGACTTTCTCTTGTTTCATTGACTTCGCCTCTTACGACACCCATGGGATGATATGAGGTAGTGGATTAGAGTATGTAGGATAGTAGGATAAGTGTAAAAGACACCGCCACTATACGGCGACACTATGTTCCTTTGTTACCCTTACCTTATTATGTATTTTGGTTGTATAGACTAACTATCGTAAATGAACGAGTTTTAGGTTAAGCTTTCGTTCTAGAAAGGAGTCAATTTTTTGGGCCCACTAGAAATTTTCGCGACCCTTAATGGTATTATATACAAAAAAAGATACCAATTTATTATTGTAAATAGCATAAAGGTTTTATGAAAATCTAGACGGAATTAAGAAATCTGAAAAAAAGAGTTGTTTTGATTGTTGAGTTCTTGTCATTGGTTCAGATAATGTAATATTAAAAATTGTAGTAGAGATGTGCCAACTCGGAAGAAACTCGACTCTGTTAACTTGAGTTGAAATTCACGTAACTCAAATAGTACTCGAGTTACGCAACTCGAATTGGCGGAACGAAGTTGTGTCAGTTTGTTACAAATTATTTTTATATTTATTCCTCCATCCAAGATAATTATTATTACTTAACTTAATAGGTAGTTATATTTTATTGGTTTGCGTATAGACAATTTTCATAAAATAATATCAATCTAACTTTATGACGTAGCGTATAGTTAATGTTATTAATATTTAACTATCACGTATTATACTTAATCATCTTGTTGATATTACATAATATATCAATAAATTGTTCGAATTAGTAAGTCGAGTTCATCACTAAATTGTAGACAGACACTGAATTGACCGTAAGATAAAGATGCGACGAGTAGAATTTTGTGACCGAGTCACTGGGTTTTATCATGTCACTGTAGTTGCTCGAGTTTTGAGTTATGCGAATTAGCTATTTACAGTCCCTGCATCGATTGAAGTTTATCACTCGAGTTGATAGTAGCGATAACCTTAGTTAAAGCATTTTTAAATAATAATAATAATAATACTGTTTGATTACTAGTTTAAGTTTTTTTTATTATAGTTTTTAATACAATACAAATTGGAATTTCTATATTAATATACTTTTTAAATAGGCACCTTTATTAAATAAGTAATATGTGACAATATGAAATAAAATACAAATATTTATTATTTATTTATTTGTAGTATTTCCATGTTTTTTATTTACTACAGACATGTGTAGCATTTCAAAATCTATTAACTGCTTTTCGCATATCTTACAAATCGCTACCATTTTTCAAAATAAGCCACACTGACGATTTTTGTTTTGTTGTTTCATTGTTATCATTCATACTTTAAACAAACAAGTATATTTAAATCACATTTTATGTTATGCACTACTTATACGAAGTAAAAAAAAATAACAATGATAGCACAATCACGATATTATAAATCAAACTAAGTTCATATTTGACTACAACATACCAGATGCAAGTTGCACGCCCACGGCGCCTAATACTATTTGAATTAGTTGATTAGATGATAGAATTAATGAATTAGTGAACTGACATCTATCTAGCGCTCTCCGAATCCACACGGTGCGTCGAGTTGACTCGGTAACTCGAGTGCAAGCGGACTCAGTAAATTTATTTTCACTCGAGTACCGAGTTAGATTCACTCGATTGAATCGAGTGAAAACAGAGTTCGAGTTGCATCACTACTTTAAGAATAAAGTCTGTGATTAATTGTTATATATTTTAAAAGATTTTTAGTAGGAAAGTAGCAAAATTAATTAATAGCTAAAAAGTTTATACGTGTTTGTTTACAAGACAATAAAATAAATATCGTCTCATCGATGCACAAGTGTTTAACATATAATGGATAATATCTATTTTTCCTTTTTATTTTTTTGTGGTCGCATGGTAAAATTGCCAATGATATTCGAAATTGAAAAATGATGAAAACTAATGAGTTTAGTTAATTAATATAAGAGTATGTATCACAGAACACAATTACTCTCTAAGGTATGTATGTAATACAAGAGTTTACTTTTACACCTAGAATTTTGGAAAATCTAAATAAGATCTATCATTTGTAATAAATTACCTAAAAAAAATGACAAACACAGGTCTGAGAACCTTATTAGTATGTTAAAAGTGACAAAGTATTAAAGTTTTATGTTATTAGTAAAATCTAAATTAAATAATAGATAGAATAAATACATAAATGAAGTTTTTCTGTATGTTATAAGAAAATTAGAATCTATGGGTCGAGGGATTTAAAGATTTCTCTATTTGATGTAGCTTCAGCGGCTTTGAAGAGCGATTCATTTAACTGCATTTAGGTATAAATACCTTATGTATTCAGCAAGTTGCTCCATAAACTTGACATACGAAATGGCATCAAACATGGATCCTGAATTTATGCCAGCCATAGTTGATAGACAGTATGGATAGTACATATATTTACGTGTAAATAAGTACTTATTATTGTACCAGAAGCAAATATACAGTTTGCATAAGTATTGTAACTTAGTTGTTTACTTTTACTTGTGTAATGGTTATATCCTTGTTGATTAGATGCTTCTATTATCTCAGACTGATGTGTTGTTAACTCTGCAGAAAGGAATATTATTTTGTCATCTACTAGCAGATAATTAATAAAATAATATCCTTTTCCTACATGAAACTAGTGAAAATAAGAAATGAGACAACTTTTACATAGTCAAATATTGTTGATGTAAATCCATAACTACTATTTGTATATTTGATCATATAGAGCTGATTAATGGTGTATTTTATAATAATTTCTTATTTATCAGAAATATGGAAATGTAGTTTATTGACATTGAAGTATAGTATATATATAGTCTTATACAATATTCATTAATTTTTCAGGTGGATCAAGCAGAATAAATGTGTATGTCTTGGCAGGCTGAAATCTTGCAGAGCTGCTCGTATGCAGAGACAAAAGTATATGGATATTGAATACAACAGTCTTATATCATATCTCACAACATTAATAATATCCTTCTGATTCATGTTATTATCAAGTTATTTTGAAAATATCTTTGAAATGATAATGATGAATAAACAATTAAATTATACATGTTTTTGTTATCCTTACACAACCAGTTTAAAACATCTTACTTCTTTCAGTGTGTAATAACATAGATAAACATGATATTACCTAGTCATTTAGGCTTTAATGGTGTTTAAGGTATGATAACTAATCAGTTAATATATTTTAAAACAAAGTTTACACACTGCACCTTTACTAATCAAACAAAACATATTAAAACAAAGTCTTGACACTGCACCTGTCTGTCTGTCTGTTCCACTATTTTATTATACTATAGACTGCTTTGGAAATAATTACAACAATATATGCAGTGGCATTTTACTTGTGTTTTATCCTTATACAATCAGTTCAAAACAGTTTTACTATATAGTATTTAAAGGTAATATAAATAGACATATTATCCGTTATTCATCTTGGCTTTAATCATATTTATTTAATTACTGTAATGGTGTGTGTGTGATATATTCACTAATCAATTAATACCTCAAAAAATAGTCTCCACACCACGTTTGTTTGTCTGTGCACTGTTTTGCCGGAACTGCTAAAAGGATTTTCCACCTATCTTAAAATATCTATAATTACTGAATGTACCTGCAACGTTGTTTAATACTATTAATTATTGCTTATTCTATTCTATATACACTATTCTAACTCATAATATCGGTGAAAACTACTAGAAAATCGCTTTTAGTTTGTTTTAGGTTATTACGATATTCATATTTTAATTTTTAATTTTCAGAATCTTCGTTAGATGCGATAAAACTAATATTAATTTTAATCTATAGATTATAAGGAATAAATCAACATACATTTCATTGAGGTTCACTAAAATTCGTGGTAAGCCCATTTCTACAAAAGAAACTATCTCCTTTCGACCTCAGCAATGAATGATTTGTTTTGGATTTATATAACCATTAACAGTAGTAAATTTCACTCCTACGAATAAAATTGCGGCAAAAAGCCACGTTGCAGCGTTTCGCCTGTAGCATCTGCAGTTTAACGTTGGCACAGAATACCAATGTAAATAGCATAATACTGCTGCGTTTCGTAATGTAAGTGATGAGACTCGGAGACCATTCTTAATGATAACGAGGCATTCATTCGATCTATATCAGTATTCAGATTTGATTCTTAATAGGGAATGCATGTGGACGTTTACGGGAAACTCAATCCACTTACCATCTCGTTTACAGTGTGTTCGTTTGTCAGCCGTAGCTACTTCTATAAAATGCAATGCAGTAAAAACGCTTTTCAAAAATTTATCGGTTCAAATCTTTAGGAATTTTCAGCACAAGAATTTATGAAGTTCCATTAAAACGGCAAAAGTTTAATGACATTATGGCTGCTACTTCAATTAAACGTATTATGTTATTAATTACAAAGATCAAAGGTGAAGTGAATTTAAAGGTATGTGAGGTAAGGTAAGGGCCTGATATTGTATTATGTCGATGAGTCGTGTTGCAAAAATTTTTCTCTACAATTTCTAAGTGAGCGATACTTTCAGTATTATTTTTACGTGAAATTCAATTTCAGAGCTTCGCTTCGCTTTGGAAAAACGTTTTAGGTTGAGTCATTTACGAAGTTAACGTAAATTATTTTTAATTCAAATATTCTTTATATTTGAGACTACAGTATGACGTACATATACGTACAACGATTATGTCATAAAACTTCTATTATCGTAGAGTTAAATTCAAGTTCTGAATTTAAATGATGCAAAGGGTATTTTGATATTTGAAACTTTCTAAGACCTTACATTTGTTTAAATTATTAGGATTTAGGTTTGGTTTTTCGTCAAAAGGATATTTTTTGTTGAATCAGAAAGGTGACCACACCTTCCAGATATACTCGTCCGTCAATCAGAAGGGGAGTTTTGAGTAAAAGTTTGAGAAAGATGACTCATTTCTCATAATTTAAGGTAATTACCGTTCTACGTATATTTTGGTATGGCTTAACGTGAAAGATCATAGCCTTTTAATCACATAAAGGTACGGTATCATTACTAATGAAATACTACGTTAAGTATTAAATCGCTCTGAAATAGATTGGATCGTTAAAATTTCAACATCAGATGTAGTCCACATGTTAGCCAGATTGCAAGCGTTTAAAAACTGTCATAACTGAAATTTATGCACCAATGTATAGAACAGGAAAATTTCAAGAATTTTATCACTTTTAATCAATTCAAATCGTTAACGTAACGAGTTTTGGGGTTTTAGCAATATTTGCAGCAATCTAGGATTCAAGAAATAGATAGTGATATATTGGTTTAGGGCGGCCTCCCACTAGATGAAGTGACGACCTGGTAAGACATGCAGGAAGTAGATGAATGCAGGTAGCTCAGGACCGCGCTTTGTGGCATTACTTGGGGGAGGCCTATGTTCAGCAGTAGACTTGTGATGGGATGATGATATTGTTTTCTCAACAGCACAAACAGTTTACTCTTGAATTGACGCAGTTTGACCATTGAGTCAAGATATTGATTTATTTTTAAAGGAAAACGTTATCCCGGAATTACAACGTCCAAATGCGTCAATCATAGAATAAAAATATCTAAGAAAAGTATCATTTATTATCATTTTGAGTAATTGTTACATTACCGTTACCGTCACAGCCTATTAAAGCCCACTGCTGAAAATAGGCTTTCCTCATAGATTGCTTCACAGGAGGATATTTGCCATAGTTGCCACGCTTGGCAAGTGTTTTGGCAAACGCAGGTTTTTTTAGTCGGTATTAGGAAGACGCTTCTGCCCATCCTGATTTGTTTCCCTTTGTCGCATTTTACGACACCCAAAGGATGATATGGGGTAGTGGATATACTTACACCGCCACTACATAGTTAACACCGCCACTACACCGTCAGTTGTTACACTGTTTTATAAGTATTAAGGAAGTAATAGGTATTAATGTAATACACAATACACATATACGACTAGTCGTATACAAGTATTTTTCATTCAACATTCCCTCCCGAACCAACACCAGCACCAGCTTTCAAATAAAAAAAGAATCATCATAATTGGTTTACCCAGAAAAAAGTTCTAAGTTAACACACATAAAAAATACGCTCGAATTGGGGACCTCCTCCTTTTTTAAAGTCCGTTAAAATAAGAATTAATCAAGTAAAATAAGCTATGTAACTTCAAGTGCTTTCTTGAGTTAACTTAGAACTTTTTTCTAGGTAAACCAATTATGATGATTCTTTTTTTATTTGAAAGCTGGTGCTTCTCATGTGGTCCCATATAAATCAAGATCTGACCAGTAGTTTTTGAGTTATCCTTAATAATGCGTATTTAATTAACTTCGGCTACATTAATTATGCCCTCATTTTATTTATATTGAAGTTGGTTGTACAAAATATTTAATTTTACCACTTTTGTAGGACTTGTTTGGAAAGCCCTAAATTATTAATATGTTTGATATCAAAATAGTTCTGTTATTTCTGTAATTTAAAACTCTTGTACTTAACTCGTACAAGACTTTTAAATTTATCCTAGAATTGGAATAAATAAAGTGTTTAAATTTAATGACGTGATGTAGGCGGAGGAACAGATGGTTACATTATTCATTACCTTTGAAATATTAAACAGTCTGAATCAGATTGGCTCATCAAATTTTCAACGACAAGCGTATTCAGTATGATGGCATAATTGTACAAGATTAAAAGTTTCATTAATTTAAACTGTCTTTGTCTTATTATCAAGGAAGTTGACTGCTACAATTTTAAATTAACTATGGAAATTACGAATCTTTATAAATTCCATGTAAATATTCACGTAACCTAAATTAAACTGTTTCAATTTATTAGAAGGCAGCCCCTTTATAAATTTCATCGCTTAATTGATTTTGCTGGTTTACTACCATACTAAACTCTTATTAACTTAGTTTGAATTTTTAATAAAATAGAGCTCATAAAACAACATTCGATTGTAATTCAATGTTCTAAATGTTATAAATTGAGTACAAATTATAAATTTTAATATATATAGTCAAAATATATTAAACACGGTATGATTTACTCAGTCATACATCATAGTCATCATCATCACAGCCTTTCACAAGTCCACTGCTGAACATAGGCCTCCCCAAACAATACCACAAAGCACGGTTCATCCATTGACTTCCTGCATGTCTGTTCGTCACTCCATCTAGTGGGGAGATGCCCTACACTTCGCCTGCCTGTACGAGGCATTCGAGAACCTTTCTTCGCCATTGGTTTTCGGTTCTTCGAGCTATATGGTCAGCCCATTGCCACTTCAGCTTACTAATCCGTTATTCTCGTTTTTAAGTCTATTATTGAAAACCCCGAGCATATAGCCTTCCATAGCTCGCTGAGCGACTTGAGTTTCTGATACGGCCAGCAGCCTCACATGCAAATACGCACTGGTTGTACAATCTAGTTTTGAGGTTTTGAGGTAAGCCTGACGAGAAGATGTGCTGAAATTTCCTGAATGCTGCCCAGCCGAGTTGAACCTGTCGATTGATTGATTGATCGAAATTGACTTACCTAGTCGGACTATTTGTCCCAGGTAAATATACTGTCAACAACTCTCGAGCTTAGTGCTCCAACAACTACCAGCATAGGTATGACATGGACATTACACAAGACCCATCCGTTGGGAGACACTATTTAGGCATTCCACTGTAATTCCGCTGTAATTCCATCGTCACCTGGGGACTTGCCGTTTCTAAGGTGCTGGAGAGCCATTCTAATCTTGCTCAGACTGACGTCCGGGATATCATCGGAATATTGTCGGATAAGACTTGCACTTGGATCGTTACTCACACTTGCGTGTACTCCAACGATGATGTGTACAGCTGCCTATAGAACTTCTCAATCTCACTCAAAATCTCAGGTGTCCTGGAAACGATGCTGCCACATTCAGTCTTCAGCTTTAACAGTTGGCTCTTTCTGACAGACCGATCTCTGGCAAAGACTTGAGAGCAAAGCCCTGGTTCCACTCGATTGCTTCTTCAATTCGAGCTATATTGAAGTTGCGTAAGTCCCGCCGCATACATTTGGAGATATGTCTGTTCAGTTGCCTGTATGATGTCAATAGCTGCTGGCCCGTTAGGTTCTGTTGTCCTATTTCAAATTTCTACCTTCAGCTCACCGCCTTCGTGCCTAGTTTAGCGTTGAAGTCTCCATTCACACCGTACAGTGGGTTTTGAAGGAATGCATGGCTCTAGATATATCCTAATACATTTCCTTCACCTCCTCATCGGGATGTGCCGAGGTTGGTGCGTAAACCTGTATGACCTTCAGCGAATACCGTTTAGTGATTCTGAGTATAAGGTACGCAACCCACGTCGACACACTCTCAATCTTTACAACGTTGTTAGCGAGAGACTTGTGGACGATAAATCCGGCACCTCCTTTGGACAGATGGTCGCCCTCCCGGTGATAGAAAAAGTTGCCGAATTCGAGGATTACCATGCCCTCCCCCTCCTTTCGGACCTCGGATTATCCTATAATATTCCAACGCAACTTGTCTATCTCTTCTTCCAGCTCCAGGATCTTCTCGTCAGTCCTCAGGGTGCGTGCGTTATATGTTGCCAGGTCGAGTCGTGTTAGGTGGCAGCCGAACCTCCACCGGTGATTCTTAGCACTCCCTGCTCCGCCGTTACCATGGTCTCCACCGTAACCAGGAATAGCGTTGCGGCTGGGGACTGGGGCCATTTATTTGTGTCGTTTTTTTTATAGGAAAGGGGGCAAACGAGCATACGGCTCACCTGATGTAAGTGACTGCCGCCGCCTATGAATCACAGGTGCGTTGCCTTTTGAAAGGAGTAAGCTCTTTTCTTGAAGGTCCTAAATCGTATCGGTCCGGAAAAATCGCCAGTGGTGTCATTCATTGAGACACGCGCGTACGACACGCGGAAGAAAACTCCTAGTATAACGTACAGTGGTGGACCACCAAGCATCCAGATGGTGTGGATGGTGTCGGAAATTTGGCCGCGATGTGCGTTTGGAAATTTTGGCGCTGGGATTAATCCGAACAATTCCTCATAGCACTCCCCTGGTAATGCGAAAGAAAATGCAAACGGATGTAATATCTTTCGCAGCGTCAGTGAACCGAGCCGATGTGAAAGGACCTCGGTCGTTGACTGAGCTGGCTCTGCGCTGGATGCGGTCAAGTGGAAGGAGCTGGCTCTGGGGAGCCCCAGCTCAGAAATGGGAACAGTATTCCATGTGTGGCCGAACCAGCGCCTAGCAAGTTTGCAGGTGGTGTGCCGGCATGAAATACTGTCCCGCTCTGCTGAGCACGCCAAGCTTTTTAGAGGCATATTTGGCTGAGGCCTGAGGAGATACGACCAAGGGATGTCGTTGCTCATCCCCCCCGTAAATTGCCATAGTTGCCACGCTTGGCAAGCGGGTTGACAACCGCAGTTTTTTATTATTTTTCTGTTATCATAAAATGCTGTTGCCCATATTCTGCCTCAGTTCCCCTCTGTCGCCTCTTACGACACCCACGGGAAGATATGAGGTAGTGGGTATTCTTACCCTCCACTACATGGGGATCAATCACACTTAACAATAATTTTGTTTATACAATTTTTAAATGAATTTTCATAGAACCAGCATGGTGGCGATCACCCTATTCCCAGGGGTTATTTTCATTCATGTATTCCTTGATATTATAATAACCCTTTTGTATAGTTTTGTTTAATAAAACTTTTAAACTTGTTTACTAACAAACTTTGAACATGTTCTGGGATTTTGTTGTAAAGCGTATACATTGCCCCATAAATGAATTAATGATTCTGTGGAGTTTAGTAACTGCATTGTAAGCTTATGTTTGTTCCTAGTGTTTATAGTATGAACATCCTTATTCTTATTAAAGCTATTTATGTTTTTATGTACATAAATTACATTTTCATAAATATATTGATGCCAAAGTTAATATGTTTATTTTAAAAATTTCTCTAAGGACTTTTACAATTTAGGTTATAAATCGCTCGTACGGCTCTTTGCAAAATAAATATGGCTTCAATATCAGTCGTATTACCCCATAGCAAATTCCATAAGACATTACGCTATGAACGTAACTAAAATACACTAATCTAGCTGTCTCAACATCTGTGAGACTTCTAATCTTTCTTATAGCATATGTGCAGAACTAAGTCTGCTTTAATTTAGATATGGGGGCCCCATTGAAGTTTAGCGTCAATAGTAATACCAAGAAAAACAGTGGTATCCACAAGACTCAACCTCCCTATTTAAGAGCACATTGGTATTCGAATGTTTTACATTAGGTATTGTAAATTTAATACATTTTGTCTTATTGCCGTTCAAGAGCAAATTGTTGGCATTAAACCAATGTACCAATTTCGATAGAGCATTATTTACATCGTCATAATTAAGTGACTGCCGTTTGAGTTTGAAAATTAAAGAAGTATAATCAGCAAATAATGCTATATCGTGATTGTCCCCTACAAGATAAGGTAAGTCATTAATATAGATTAAGAACAGGAATGGGCCAAGAATCGAGCCCTGAGGAACGCCCATTGATACTACCGATCCGAAAGGAATCTTTACCATTGATCACGACATTTTGAGTCCTGTTACTTAAATATGAAGTAATAAGTCTAAGCGCCAAAGGCTAAAAATACCTAAGGCATTCTGTGAATTCTCCCAGGCATTAAAAATATATTTCATAAGCTCAACACCGGCTTCAGACGTCGAGCGTCCCCTTGTAAAACCAAATTGGTTTTTATAAAGTTATTTATTTGTATTAAAAAAATTAACAATTGATCCAAAATTATTTTTTCAAAAATTTTACTGAGGGTTGATAGTACAGAAATAGGTCTAAAATTAGCAGGGTCCAATGTACTACCAGATTTAAATAAAGGTATTACTTACTATATTTCATTAAATCAATAAACTGGTGTGTTTCATTAAATGAAACACACCAGAATCGATACAAGTATTAAAAATAATAGCAAGATAAGGTAATTAAATCTATTATGGACGCAATAACTGTAATGGAAATCCCACAACTGCGGTTTTTACATCAATGGTTTTGAAGTATTTTACAATATCTTGCGGTAATATTTTTTCAAATCTAAATTTTTAAACAGGTATTAATATTCTGTTTGAGTAATGACTCAAGGACAGTAGGAGAAGTATTCAATGACTGTTGTCAATATAGGAATTTCAGTGAAATATTTCTCAAACACCGCTGCGACTTCTTAATTTGATTTAGTCAATTCATTGTTAATTTTTAATTGATAGTTTGAGTTACGAGGTTTGTCTTTACCGGTTTCGCAGTTAATTATACTCTACGTCATTTTAATTTTATTCTTAGCAGTCTTAATTTTGTTGTTAATATGTAAAGATTTCGCTGTGAGCAAACTCTTTAAACATTTTAGAATAATTTTGACATATTCTTTAAAGCATCGGAAAGATTATATGATTCGTGGTAAAGGTCATATAACCTTCGTCTGCTTTTATGAATTCCTACTGTCGCCCACTCATTAAATGTCTTATGACTGTTTCTGGAGAATGTTTTAAAAGTAAATGTTTCATTAAATTCATTGCTTATAAGGGTAAATAATTCTTCATATAAATAGTCTGCATTGTTCTTATAAGAAAGTGATGGAAGGTTTTTACCATATTACTCTAAATATCTCCAGGCGTTTTGCATTAATAGGAATAAACACAATTTTCTCAATTACCTGTTTTTGTGCATATAAGGTAATGAAACCAGTTGTCCAGAGGATCTGAACTAAGTTTTTGAATTATTGATTTGTTGATCGGTACAACACCTGTAAAATATTATCACACAAGTTGCACTACACCCTGCAATACGTGTAGCTTCAAAGAATAAATTATCAAGATTATAGGATTTGAACAAAGAGCAAAATTTAATACTGATGGAAGAAGTTTCCAGGAGATTGATATTAAAGTCTCCACATACTACAAGACATTTATTCTGTTTATTAAGCTTAACTAAAACTTCTTCCATAATTTTTTCAAAGGTATCATAACTTGAACATGGGGGTCTGTAAACACTGACAACAATAAGGTGCTCAAGCTCAACACATGCCATTTCTACAGTACGCTCAACAGAGAGGCTCACAATGTCTTTACGTTCTTACATGATAAGGATTTATTAGCTAATATTAAGGAGCCACCACGTAATTTAGTATCTCTATTGAACGAACTGACCACCTGGTGATTACTGAAATTAAATATGGAATTGTAATCTTTCAACCAATGTTCAGTAATACATAAAATATGTATATTGTTACTATTTAAAAATAATTCAATTTCTAATTCTTTGCTTAACATACCTTGTATATTTTGATGCACCAGGTTGATACAATTTTTATTATTGCTATTTTGTGAAATTACACAATAATGTATTGGTAAGTTGTATTCTAAGCTATTTAAATTATCTTTACTAGAGATTACCTCTATTGTCTTATTATCTAATTTAAATTACTTTGAAACTGGTTCCAAATCAAATGTAAGATTATTTTGTTGCTCAATAAAAGCAGGTGTCAAGGTAGCCAAATCATTGGCTGAGTTAAAATATAAATATATAGCGCATTTGCTACCAGTCTTAAACTATACTTTGATAGGTAATACCTATCTCTTGTCATCATCATCATCATTACAGCCCTTCACAATTTCACTGCTGAACATAGGCCTCCCCCAAAAAATGCCACCAGCACGGTCCTGAGCCACCTGTATCCATCGACTTCCTGCATGTCTTACCAGGTCGTCACCCATCTAGTGGGGACGCCATACACTTCGTCCGCCGGTACGAGGCCGCCACTCGTGAACCTTTTTTCCCATCGGTTGTCGGTTCTTCGAGCTATATGGCCGGCCCATTGCCACTTCAGCTTACTAATCCGTTGGGCTATGTCGGTCACGTTGGTTCTACTGCGGATAACCTCATTTCTAAGTTTATCACGCAGTGAGAGACCTGAGCATAGCCCTTCCATAGCTCGCTGAGCGACCTTGAGCTTCCTCATCCGGCCAGCAGTGAAGGACCACCTCAGTTCCGTATGTCATCTCTGGCAACACGCACTGGTTGTACAGCCTCGTTTTCAAGTTTTGAGGTATACCTGACGAGAAGATGCTGTATTTTCCGAACGCTGCCCAACCGAGTTGAATCCGTCGATTGACCTCGGTCGAAGTTGACTTACCTAATCGGACTATTTGTCCCAGGTAAACATACCGTCAACAACTGAGCTTAGTGCTCCCAACAACTACCGGCATAGGTGTGACATGGACATTAAACATGATCTTTGTTTTGTCCTTGTTCATCTTAAGACCTATCCGTTGGGAGGCACTATTGAGGTCATTGAGCATAGTGCTTAGGTCCTCCAGCGATTCTGCCATAAGGACTATATCGTCGGCAAATCGAAGGTGAGTGATGTACTCGCCATTGATGTTATTGGTATCCTTTCCAGTCCAGAAGCTTGAAAACGTCCTCCAATGCAGCGGTGAAGAGTTTCGGGGATATAACGTCACCCTGTCTTACGCCTCTGCAGTTGGATAGGTTTCGTACTCCTGTTCTGTACTCGGATAGCCATCGTAGCCCTACTGTACAAGCACTTCAGCACTTCGATATACCGACAGTCAACTTGGCACCGCTGAAGGACCGCCGCACCGCCCAAATTTCAACGGAATCAAGGTTTTCTTATAGTCCACATACATCAGACATAGTGGCAAATTATACCTCGGACTTCTGTACAATTTGCCGAAGGGTATGTATGTGGTCTATGGTGCTAAAGCCTTTTCGAAACCGGCTTGTTCGAGGCTGAAGTCGTCGAGTCTGCGTGCGAGACGATTCGTAATGACTCGAAAACAGCACGTAGACGCGGCTCAGAAGGAAATCGGTCTGTAGTTCTTCAAGAGAGTCGCCTTTCTTGAAGAACAAGACCACCGCACTTCTGCTCCACGCCTCCGGTAATGCCACCATGTAGGATGGAATTAAAGAGTTTGAAGGACTTGGCACCGGTTTTCCACCCGCTTTCAGAAGCTCCGCTGTAATTCCATCCTCGCCTGCGGTCTTGCCGTTTTAAGGTGCTGGAGAGCCATTCTAATCTCGCTCAGACTGACGTTCGGGATATCATCGGAATAGTGTCGGATAAGACTCGCTCTTGGATCGTTACTCACACTTGCGTGTGGCTCCAACGATGATGTGTACAGCTGCCCATAGAACCTCAATCTCACCCAAATCTCAGGTGTCCCGGAAACGACGCTGCCACACTCGGTCTTCAGCTTCGACAGTTGGCTTTTTCTGGCAGACAGATCTCAGCAAAGACTTTGAGCCCGGGTTCCGCTCGATCGCTTCTTCAATACGAGCTGTATTGAAGTTGCGCAAGTCCCGCCGCATGCATTTGGAGATCTGTCTGTTCAGTTGCATGTATTCTGTCATATTCTACTGAAGACTGCAGCTTCCATCCACCAGCCATGAGATTAAGAGTGTGATCGGAAAGTTTTTTGTTCTTCTGCGGCGGGTCTTGCAAAACTTAACTCCGACCGCATGGACAGTTTTACGAGCTTGTCATTCATATCGTCCACTGCATTGCAATCTTCAGGCACTGAAAACGGTTTCGTAGTTCGAGCTGAAAGGTTTCGGGACTTTGGATTAGAGCACGAGGGGACGGAGCGTTGACTTCATTAGACGACCTCTCCAATTTACGTTTAGGTTCAGTGTGCCCCTCACCATATCGATGATTGCCGGTTTTCACCCTCACGATCACTGAGACATCACTGAACAATTGTCGCCTGGTCGTCATAATGAAGTCAATCTCATTTTTGTCGAACCGTCGGGGCTCGACCAGGTCCATTTCCTGGGGCCGCTTCTGGAAGAAAGAGTTCATCATAAAAGTCTTCTCTCCATGAAGTCGGCCAGCTGCTGGCCTTGGTCCGTTGCTGTCTCTACCTGAATTTCCTACTTCTGCTCACACCGTACTCTTTGTGCCTAGTTTTGCGTTGAAGTCTCCCTAACACCGTATAGTGGGTTTTGAGGAATGCATGGCTCTAGAGATATCCTCATACATTTCCTCCTCCTCCTCATTGGGGTATGCCGAAGTTGGTGCGTAAACCTGTATGACCTTCAGCGAATACCGTTTGGTGATTCTGAGTATAAGGTACGCAACCTCGTCGACACTCCCAATCTTACAACGTTGTTAACGAGAGACTGTGGACGATAAATCCGACACCTCCTTGGGACAGATGGTCGCCTTCCGGTGATTGGAAAGTTGCCGGATTCGAGGATTACCGTGTCCTCCTCTTCGGACCTCGGATAATCCTATAATATTCCAGCGAACTTGTCTATCTCTTTCCAGCTCCAGGATCTTCTCGTCAGTCCTCAGGTACGTGCGTTAGGTTGCCAGGTCGAGTCGTCGGTGGCAACCGAACCTCCACGGAGATTCGGCACTCCCTGCCCGCCGTTACCATGGTCGCCACCGTAGCCAGGAATAGCGCCGCCGTGACTGGGGCCGTTTCTTTGTATCGTCGCTCGCGGGGGTATATTGCCAGTTGCCACGCTTGAGCGGGTTGGCAACCGCAGTTTTTTATTGTTTCTTGCTGTTATCAGAAAGATGCTGCTGCCCATCCTCTGCCCAGTTTCCTCTGTCGCTCTACGACACCCACGGAAGATATGGGGTAGTGAGTATTCTTACCGCCACTACACGGGCTACTCTTGTCAAAAACTCTAATTAAATTATTTAAGTCAATTAAATGAAATTTAAAAATATTACAATTATATGTCACTTTTACATTATTATTGCATATTAAATTTTGATATTTACATTTGGATATTTAAGTCATGTCTTAATTTATTTTCTTGTGGCAGACCCCATAAGTAAGACAATGTAAACAAATAATCTTGTGAACATTTAAATTATTTAGAATTTCAATATAATCCAATAATTGTTTTTTATCACATTGCCTCTTCTCCCAATAAGAAGTATCAATATACTATTAGGACTATGGCTACTTATTAGAATTTTATTTATAATTTGGCTAAATGTTGCTCCAGGCATACATTAATTAGTAATTTGTTGTTCCTTTAGACAGTTATTTAATACTAAACCTAAGTTTTACCTATATCATCACTGTACACAACAATATTATTTTTGCAACATTTAAGTTATTCAAATAATTTATTGTTCTGGAACTGTCATGGAGTTTATAAGTAGGAGAGGGTTCTTTTGTCCATATTATTAACACATACTGTCCTCATAACCGGTAATGAGAGTCGACACTCACACTGTTGTTTTACTTATGACTCAAAACGTTCTTCATTATATTTACACAGTGACACCAGCTCGTCCATGGCCAGTATATGTTCCTTTATTTCATTTTGAGCTGATTTATATTTATTTGTTATAACTTGTAATTCATTATGAAGTGAAGAAATTCTGAATTAAGATACCCATGTCGTCTCATAACTTTTCCTAATGCTATCCACCTCAATTGAATATATTTTGACCTTACTAATTAATTTGTTTTTCTTACATAACTTAACATGATTTTATTACTTATTTTATTTTTATGATTTTTTTGTAATTTATTAATGTATTTATTAATTTTAATGTATTTCTTTAATTTATTGTTACTGCAAGCGATTCTTCCTGGTGCTCTGATATGAAGACATCTTCACCTGTCAAATCCACTGTTGATGATGTTTGTAACAATTTTGAGGATGCTTGAGAGGTTGTACATTCTACAAGTTCATGGAACAGACTCTGAGTTTTGGAGGCTGTTGTTGTCTAATTTTTTTTTAATTGTAAAATTTACCCTTGGGCTTCATTCATGAATTTGAGAGCTTCCTCATATTCCTTGCTGCATTGATCAAACTCATTGACCGTTCCCTGAAGCTGGTCCCTTTCCTTTAATACATTAAGATAATCTGTGTGTAACATTGCCATGTCACACTTTAATTGTGTGTTTTTTTTAATTTTCAACTTTTCTTTCTTGTAATATTTCACACTGCTCCATGCACAACTTTAGTTCCTGAAGCGCAAGCTGAGCTGGGTCTCAAGCTGGCACGTCTTGGTATTACAGTATTCATTTTGCTATGTATTTATTAGTTAAAAATGTTAAAACTAGAACCACTGAATACAGAAGTAGCAGTGTAAATAAAGTCAAGAAGTTAAAGTGTTAGGTTATATTTTTGTAGATCTTAAATGAAACGCTTAAGAAACTATTTAAAAATGTAAAACCGAACTGAACAATTGTTGTAAGGGATAACAATAATTACAATATGTAATATTCAAACAATATGTACGTTACCTGTCACTTAAAATCCGAACGTTTAAATATAATATATTTAGGTATGTAACTTACGTTTTACTTAATACACAGTATAATTTGAACACAATTAACAATTGCAACACAAAATTGAGGTGGATATTAATGATTTATAATAAATAAACTTAAATTTTATTGGGAGCTAATATTTTACAAACTAATTCCCGGGGTTGCCATATAAAAAAAACTCGATATTATGTTACGGTTTTCTTCAGTTTTTGATTTGTCTTTCATTAGTGCTTTTCTTTTTTCTAGGAGCTCTATTGTCTTCTCACCAAACTTCACATCTTTAATTACATTTACTTTCCTCAATTTTGATTATTGTTTGTCCATGTAATCGTATTTTTCTGTGACACTTCTGTCCGAGTTGACTATGTCTTTCAGTGTGTTGATGAACATAGAATCTATTTTTTCTCTGTATTGTTCTAATGTCAATTTATTTTTAATTTTATTTCTACCTCTTTTTGTTGGATGCTTTTTTAAACGGCAGCTTACCATGCGGTGGTTCATATTAAAATTAAAATTTTGAATAATGTGTGTACCTATCTTGGAAAAACGTTGGTTTATTAGTTATTATGAAATCAATTTCGTTTTTATATTTGCCATCAGGTGATATACAGGTCCACTTGGTTGTGGGGTTTTTTTTGGAAGACTTGATTGAGTAATATTAAGTTATTTTGTAGTAAGAATTCAATTAGACGATGCCCGTTTGCACTCCTCTTTCCATATCCATGTTTTCCCATTATCAATTCTTCGCCCGGTTTTCTGCAGCCAACCTGTGCATTAAAGTCACCCATGACGATGAGGAAGTTATTATGGTATTTTTTATAATATCAGACAGAGTGTAGTAAAAGCCTTCACTTTCATTTTCTAGTGCTAATTCTGTGGGTGCGTATGCTTGTGTAATTGTTCTTCTCTTTTTTGTATCTTGGCATATTAATGTTGAGTATTGCTATTCTGTCTGAGATGCCTATCAGTTCTTGTATATAGTTTTTAAATGCTTTTTTAATTAAGAAGCCCACTCCTCTTTGGCTTGCTGTTTCACCTTTCTGATATAATATGTAATCGTTTCGTTCTGTTATTTTGTCATCTAACCTTATCATTTCACATATGCCCAGGATATCAAATTTTATATTTTGTAACGCCTTGTCCAATTCGAGTAAGCTTTGTTGAGTGATGTTAAATGTTTCACTTCTTTTTGCTGGTGGGTTTTGGTCTAGTGCTCCCGCGGAGACCAGCCGTTGTGGGAGACAATTTATTTGTTGCTTTTGCTTGAATCTATTTGTTGTAGCCGTTTCTGTTTGTTTCGGTTTAGGTCTTACCTTTTTTTTGAGAAATTTAGGTTGTGATCAGATCTTGTTTTTTCTATATAATTTAGTAAGTTTGGTCTTATAGTTTCATTTTTCTGTATTTTAGTACGAGCTTGCTTTGTATTTCTAGCTGAATTGCTTATGCTGGATTTTTTCTGTGTTGCTTGGTTGGGAGAATCTGAAGGTTCTCTCTTTCTTATTTCTCTATTATTGTCCTCCGGTTTTATCACTATGAGTTTGTCATGTTTTAAATATGCAAGTTTTCATTCTTTTTTCTTCTCCCACTTGGGATTGTAGTTGTTTACGCTTTTCCAGAGTTTCCTTGGAGTAATCCTCTTTAACGTATACATTTGATGGGAGATTTAACTTGTTCTTGAGTACAAGATGTTTCTTCCATTGGGTTGTAAAATAAACTACGATTGGTCAGTTTTTGTTTTCCGTCTTTCTTCCGATTCTAAATATTCCGTCTAATATTAATATATAAATTCCGTATAAATAATATAAATTCTTCCGTTACTAATCTCTTGGCTATTCATTTGCACTCCTAGCTCTTCTATAGTATCTTTTATATAGTCTACTAATTCTTGCTCATATTTTCCTATTTCCTCTACTCCGAAGAAGACGAGGTTGTTTTTTCGTTTCTCTCTTTCTAAGTATTCAATTTTCAGCTCCAGTTCTGATTTGTTCAGAATTGTTTTTGAGGAATTTGTTTTCTTCAATTATTACATTCATTTCGTCTATTGCTTCCAGACGTTCTTGATTACCGCCTGTGTTATCTGGTCGGCATGTTTATCAAATTTCGTCAAGTTTTCGTAGAAGAATTCCATATTTTATCCATAGAATTATTACTCTGGTAAATTTCTAGTTTTGTTGTGGTATCACAGTTTTTTGAGTGATTTTTAATTAATTTACTGGCAACCCCGATGTTGATGTCGACTAGCGTCACTGTCAGTGTCAGATGTTGTAAGGTTGGTACTATGTAGGTGACGAGTCTATTGTCTATTTATTAACTCCCTTTAGGTAATAATGACGATGAATGAATTTAGTTTTTTCGTAAAAGTATTAACGCCCGCACTATGATTATTGCATCAAAATAATTTTATAGTATTTGTTTTGTTAGAATGTCACTTAAATAATGTTGTTTTCACTGTTTTGCACTGTTAATGAATTAATTCACATGGTGGTTTTTAGCGTACGTGTTGACACTAGCCACGGAAACCGGAAACTCGATATAATTAGTTACCGTGTCAAAAGATTTAGATGATATTAATCTTTTTAGTTCATGAAAGTTGGTATTAACTTTTGTAATAGTTTAATTTTATCCCGACCTATTATGCTACCATAATAATGCAGGTTTCCTCTTAACGATATTCATTGTCGATTACGAGGTAATCAAGTAGCCTAATTTACAAATACAAAACTATGCAGTACTATGAAATTCTACGCTTCGCCCATCATTTACCATGTTTGTTTTACAATACCTTTGCACCTTTTGGCACGTTTATTTTTCATAGGCTGAACAGTAATTTTTTAACCAAAATTGTTAAGAAACCATTACTCATAAACCAACGCTAACACATAAACCTTCTACCCTCAATTGAACAGTGGAATCTCCCAGGTTCTATTATTTATTGCTTATTAATAATCTATGGTTATCCTGAGGCCGATTTATAACGTAGAATTTCCACGTTTCTTAGCCTTTGAATTCAAGTAAATAAAAATATAGCCCGGAATTTAACTCATATTGTAAGTAAGAATTTGAAGTGTAACTTTTACCCTTGTCATGCTAAATGTATTCACGACATTATTGCCTGTTATATGTATATCAAATTATTTTGATAGTATGCACGTGTCAGATCTCGTGAAAAGGGATAATGGAGACAATTTGAAAGCTACGCTTTATAGGACGGACTTGTAAGTTGATAATGACTTAATCGTTAGGCAATCCTTCCACACAACCTGTGCCCTGCAAAAGTCGAACTAATTTCTATATTCTTATTTAAATATTACCTTCTTTATTAAGTAGACGTGAAGAAATGGGGCTATGTGTCCTTTAACGCTGCCACCATAAGTTGGAACAAACTTTATGCTACTACAAAACTATTCATAAGTATTTGGAATTTTGAAAATAAAATCAATAATCATCCTTAAAATAATATGGACTGTTGAGGCTATTCAGTTTAGCATCAAAATCTACAAATTATATCTTCTATACTAGGATCTTGGGACCACTTATAAATATTTTGTTTTACATATAAAACTTTAAAATAAACATTATTTTTGAAACTGAAATTTTATTTGCAAATTATTTATTCCTCATGCTTTCATACTCAAAACATGAATATTCACGCATCATACTAACATTTATATATGGATTAAATAAAGTGTCTGTCTGTAATCGTGATGAACCTTTATGAACAGATAGAAAGAACTGAAAAATAAAAACTTTGAGTAGTTTTATTTGTGAAACCGAAAGTTCTGAAAATAAATGGTCATTGATGATTATTCAAAAATTAAAAACCTTAATACCCACCCAGGGAAAGTCGGTGAGGACGCTAGTATACAATAAATCTCAGAATATTAGGTATAATACCTTCTTATTTATCTTGAATAGCATACGTACCACTCAATCATCTCAGAAATGATAGGAGACTGTACCCGGCAGTGGAGGAAATATAGGTGTAACTTGGTTTTAACATACATAAAAATCGTCTAAAATAAACAAAATTTGAGTTTAGGTTTACAGCTGAAAACCATTGAACCAATACATATGAAGAAGACATAGGAATAACTTAAAACATACATACAAAATGGTGCTGGCGGATTTACAGCCAATGGAATTAATGCATGACTCTTGAGTTTCTTTCAGTCGATAGAGCTTTTTTTTTATAGGAGAGGGGGCAAAGAGCATGCGGCTCACCTGATGGTAAGTGATCACCGCCACCTATGAACAACTGCAACACCAGGGGAACCAGAGAACAGATGCGTTGCCGGCCTTTTTAAAAGGAGTAGGCTCTTTCTTGAAGGTCCTAAGTCGTATCGGTCCGGAAAATCCCTGGTGGTAAACTATTCCAAAAGGAAGTTGTGCGAGGAAGAAAACATCTTCTAAATCGCAGAGTGGTGGACCGCCAATCATCCAGATGTGTGGATGGTATCGGGAGTTCTGCCGCGATGTGCGATCGTGAAATTTGGCGGCTGGGATTAATCCGAACAATCCTCAGAGCACTCCCCGTGGTAAATGCGAAAGAAAATGCAAGAGATGCAACATCTCTGCAGCGCCAATGAATCGAGCCGATCGGAAAGGACTCTCGTCGACGATTCGAGCCGCTCTGCGCTGGATGCGGTCAAGTGGAAGGAGCCAAACAAGCCCCAGCCAGAGATGGGAACAGTATTCCATGTGAGGCCGAACCTGCGCCTGGTAAAGTTGCAGGCGTTGCCGGCATGAAATACTGTCCCGCTCTGCTGAGCACGCCAAGCTTTTAGAGGCCAATTGGCTTCTTCTTCCAAGTGACCACGAAACTGCACGTCACTCGATATGTCGACGCCGAGGATTCCGATACTGGCTGAGGCAAGGGGAGTGCTGAAACTGAGGAGATACGACAAGGGGTTCTTTTAGCGGTAAACGCGCAAACTTGTGTCTTCTGAGGATTAAACTGACTAGATTTAGTCGCCCCAATCCGAGACTTTGTTCAGCAAAGACCGACTTCAGACACAAGTTTGTTCCGGTACTCGCGACGTTTTCCCGAGAAATATTGCACGACCGGTGTATAGAGCATCACCAGTGCTGTCATCCCCATAGCAATGAATGCTACCGGTTTGCAAACATATCATTGATATGCAGAAACAGCGTTGGTGATAGCACGCAGCCTGTGGAACACCAGCGTTATTAGGTTTGTAGTCGGAGCATGCACCGTCTACAACAACCTTGATGCTCCGATCTGCAAGAAAGCTGGTGATCCAATTGCACAATTTCTCGGGAAGCCCATAGGAAAGGAAAAAGTCTTAAAAAGTGCTTAGATTCGATTGTGCGAAAAACATTTGATACTGAGATCCATACCGGCCACTCGCAGCTATGAGCTTTAAAAAACAATATTAAACAAGGAAAAAAACATTACAAATATATTAAACTGACTGACAGACAGTGACGATTGCCTATATTCTTCTTCTTCTAATATGTTAATAAGAATTCAATAATGTCGGCTATTCTTAACGAAACTAGCCATCTATGCAGGACAAAATTATAGTACCCCAGCGTATGCGCATGTTTAAATGCACTCTCTATTCTCTTACTCTCTTAGTCTGATGGGACAGCAATCCGACACTGCGCAGGTACACCGGCAACTTCTTGACTTCGAGCTGCTACTAATAATTTTTTGTCAGTAAAACCGACTAAGTGATTTTGGTCCGACTTGGAATTCAAATCCAAGACCACAAGAGCAGCAGTAGTGCTAACGACTATTCCAACGAGGTACCAGTTAAGTACCAGATGTAAAATATTAAACAGTGGATGGTGCTTTTTTTTAAAGATAAAAGATAAATTAAAGAAAACTAATTTTCCGGTTTTTATCGAGTTTAATTTTTATTCCCGATGCTTGTGCTTCACATCACCCATGCTCACGGGGAGGGGGCTGAGGTGTATGATATCTCGATGTCAGTCTTTGAATAGAAATTTTTGGTCCGATCTACGCAGAACAACTTTACAGTATTTGAAAGTATTATCGGAGAACAAAAAAAATGTTGCATTGTAACAGGAAAAAAAATTAACATTAGGACATTTAATACATTATCTTTTATTGCTTATTTTTCACACTAATTAATACTTTAAATAAAAATAAAGAGGTTATCCCCAATATGTTATCTGCCTGTGAAAATAAATATTCAAAGTCAAAAAAACTACTAGGATTAATTTGGATATTAATTAAGAAAGTGTCCGATCTGTAATAAATGTAGATTAAGATTTATATCCGTAATGAGGTGCGTAAAACTTATTTGTTAGAGACATACTTACTGCGTTGGAAAGTTACAGTTGCTTGCGAAAACCGGACTTCTCGTAAATTAAATTAAAATGTTAGAATTTATGGAAGGGCTGCCGTCATAAATTTCAGATCCTAATTGGCTTTGCTGGCTTACTCCCACCCTAAACTCTTTTACGGCCCAGTAACAATTTTTATTAAATTTTAGTTCGCAAACCGTGACGTTATTACGTTACTGAAAGCTTTATTTATAAATTTGTTTTAGAGCTTTTTGAAATTTTTCCCTTTAATATTAAAAATCTTATTGGTAGGTACTAATTTTAGAGTCGGGTCTCTATCTCATACCTTGCGCGTTATTAGGGTCAATTTAGGCAATGCCCGGGACCATCTTAATTTTTTTTATAAAACATATTTTTCTTCAACAAACGAACTTACTCATTTTTAAAAGGCACGCACCTGCGATTCATGTTTACTTTACCATCAGGTAAGCCGCATGCTCGTTTGCCTCTCTTCAGTTCAGTTTTTTATTAATCTGTTATGAAGAAGATACTCTGTCAACCTCCTGTTCCAATTTCTTCTTTTCGCCTCTTACGACACCCACGGGATGATATGAGGTGGTTGATTTTCTTACGCTGCCACTATACGGCTTATGTAGATCACTGAAAATGCATTCAAGTTTAAAGACTATTGACTAATCTAGTAATCTAGAGGATTACTAGATTATTTAAGCGGCATAAAATGAGGGCAGCTTTATCCCTCTCCTCTTAGTACAATATAAGACCTGAATATCAGAATCCCTCACAATATCATATACAGATCTCTTCGATAATTTGTCTCTTACTTCGTCGTCGTGGGACAGCAACACTGTCGTCACAATAAATTTTAGATTAATCCATACTAGCTTTTACCTGCAACTTCGCTCCCATGGGCGCTTGGTTTCACAACGTGATTAAGGATGACCTCCAGATTCCACAGTACTTTGAAAATCTCAAAAAAAAAAAGAACGTGAGTAGGACTGTGTGATCATTTAAGTTTTAGTTTTAGTTTTTCTTTTTTTAATATTGTATATATTTCTTTGAAAATCTTGCTAGAATTATTTAGATCTGTTCGATTATTAGTCCTGTACTTCATTGTTGTAGGCTACTGAAAATGTCACAATAATTTGACATTCCATACTAGCTTTCCCGCAACTTCGCAATATCAAACAGTAGTCCGTGCAGAAATTTGCGAAACAGAACATTAATAAATTCATTTCAGTCTAGTAAGTAGCAGCCTCTTTTCTTGTAACGACTATTTTAATAAAGATGACTGAAATTTTGCATAGTTATAATATTCATTTATTCATTATATTTCTCCCATACCTTGACTCATAGGGGATATCTACCATAGTTGCTTGGCAGGTGGATTGGCAAACCGCAGTTTTTTATTATTTTTAGTTGTTATTATACAGGTGCTGCAGTAATCTCATGTTTCATTTTCCTCTGTCATCTCTTACGATAACCACGAGATTATGAGGGGTGAATTCTCCTATGCCGCCATTACACAGGGTCTACGTTAATATGCAGTAACTTGAATTGAGAAATGAGCGTCGGGTAATTTTTGAAGAGTGAAATGGGAAGCTAAAGGATATTAAGGCGGTATCATCACATTTTACGTGGTAGAGCCATGCTGCAGCTATATTATTGTATAGTTGTAACGAATGGGTCGGCTCGACCGAAGGAGCACACTTCACAGAATACCAGCAAATAGCAGCAACGCGCCTGTTTCGTATGGTGAGTGTAGAACCGGAGATCCTTTTACTGGAAATGACGTTCCATCTTAGTACTCACGGGTGACAACGCATATGCATTTTGATTCATAATCGAGGATAGATGTAGATGTCTATGGGCCACAGCAACCTCTTACCATCAGGTGGACTGTGTGCTCGTTTTTCACCCTAATCCTATAAAAACATCATAAATGCTCTCAGAAGAATCATTCCAAAAATATTTAAATTATCGATAATTTGAAATGCTAACGTGTAAAGCCGGTGGAAGAATAACCACTACCCCCATATCGTCGCATGAGTGTCGTAAGAAGCGACAGAAAAACAAACCAGGAAATGGGCAACAGTGTCTTCTTAATAACAACTAGAAAAAAAAAACAGCCAACTTG
This sequence comes from Parnassius orleans, assembly GCA_029286625.1. NCBI lineage: Eukaryota > Metazoa > Arthropoda > Insecta > Lepidoptera > Papilionidae > Parnassius > Parnassius orleans. The sequence continues at coordinate 25,966 of JAGSMP010000056.1, forward strand.
CCTACCGAGCGTGGCAACTTTGGCAAATATTCCCCCTATGAGGCTACCTATGGGGGAGGCCTTTAAGCAGCATTGGACTTCTTATGGTTAGGCAAGTGCATATAGCACTTGCTATTTTTAATTACTCGAAATCATAACTCGTCGAAATGAGAATCTCCTCTTTCTTATGAGCTAATCTATGGAGGCCTATGTTCAGCAGAGGGCTTTGAAAGGCCGTTATGAAAAAGAAATGTATTTAAAATCGTTACATATCGATGAATTTATTTGTGAAATAACTACCATTTTATTTACAATCAAATAAACAGCGATTTTGGAAAAATATTACATTTTCAGCAAAACAAAAACTACACATAACAAAACAATATTAACATCGTTAATCAAACAAATCGAAATCCATTAAATAAAACCTGACGTCGTCCTGATTCGTTTTTAACAATAGTTGTAACCATTACTTACTGCGACATTGTCATTTGTAAAAGTTTTCCATATAGAAATGCGAGGTATTTGTTACTTTATTTAAGTGGAATAATTAAATAGAATATAATCATTGCTTTTAGTGTCAGCCTAACAAAGTCCACTGCTGAACATATACCTGGCCCATAAATTACATAGACGCATATGTGCTATACTAGCCACGCTTTGCAGGTGGTTAGCAACCTCAGCTTTTATTTATTTTGAACTGTTAACAGAAAAATTCTGCTCATTTCCTGTTTCATTGCCATTTGTCGCCTGTTATGAGACCCACGTGAATGCATGGGTTAGTGAATCTCTTACGTCGACACTTAGTTGACGTGTGAATCATCGTTCTCGCATACCATAGAGCAACACGGGTCACCGGCGCATCGGAGGAGTAGCCACAGCGTTTCCTCAATATAGGCCGCTGCATCCACTTACCATCAGGTGGAATATGTGCTCGCTTTTCAACCTTATACTCTAAAAAAACTTTCATAGTTAAATGAGACGGCAATCTCAAATCACGGCTGCAGAAAGATCAGATTCAAAACCAACGGCAACGCCAAGTTCCTGACTCCGGGCTGCTTTTTCTGAAAGAAAACCCAATTACTGAATTTAGCTCCACCAGGATCCATATCCTGTAACTACATGATCAGAAATCGCACTTATGCTAGAATATTAATTTGAAAGATAACAATGGATGTTCATTAATAAAAAAATCTTTTGAAACACTGTTTTATTCCTTTTTTTTTATTATTAAAATTTAAAAAAGAGCTCGACTAATGAAACGCTTGTCTGACACGATCATTGTTTCCATTCAATAATTTTTCTTTAAGCCTCGTGAGTATTACGAATGTAGCAATCAGCAGCAAAGTTTATATTTGGATCAGTGACATACGTACATTCACATAGTGAAAAGAAAATTTTGAACAAAATAACAGTTAGGTATTTAGTGTAGAGTCGTATATATTGATGTAGAATATTAACTTAAAATAGTGAATGATTAGTGGCGCAGTGGCTAAACGTTTGGTTTGGTTTTGAGTTCTGCACGAAACAAGTGAGTGTGATGGCGTATAGATTTTTCCAGGTCTCGATGCACAAGTTATACCCCTACCGTATTGTGATTTGGTATCATCACTCGCAGATAACAATTCCTAATTTTATGTTCTTTTATAACGTTTGACAATATATTATGTTTTTCTATTCGTAAAATCTTTTAATACAATGATATTAATGTCCTCTAGACAACAGATACAAGCCTACTGCGAGTTATTGTAGTACGAGTGCAGTGCAAGCACAGTTGCACTCTCTATTCTCTCACCTCACATCAGGTGAAATATCCACCTCTTTCTAGCTGGTAACAAACGGTAGTAAATACTTTGAAATACCAACCTCAATTCCAAGAATGATAATGTGGTGATTAATTCAGCAACTGCAGTCTAATGGTTAAGGGTGCGTAATACGATACTAATTCGTGACACTCGAATCTACTATACCCACTTACCTAGTAGTACCTAGTAGACTTAAACTTATAAACATATAAACATTTACGCCTCTCACCCAGAGGGGTAGGCAGAGACTACGGACTTCCATTTGGCAACGATCCTGACACACTTCTCTCGCCTTTACATCCATATATCTACGCATACACGCTCGTCGGTTAAGGGTACCCTAATCTGGCCCATTAATATATCGCCAATTTGCTCGATAAACCTTCGTCAAAGCGTCCCTTCCCGACTCTTCCGTTCACTTCTGCAACATAAATTTGCTTTGTCACTCTTTCCTCGTTCATTCTTTCTACATGACCAAACCACCGAAGCATTCCTTTCTTAATCCTAGTCAAAACGTCATCTTACAAACCACACTTTTCTCTTATCACACTATTTCTCCTCTGTCATTCAGATTCAGCCCTAGCATACTCCTTAATGACCGCATTTCTGCAACATTATATTCTACTCTCATGCATCTTCTGCCAGACCAACTTTCACTACTGTACATTAAAGTAGGGACTAACACAGCATTATGAATTGCCAAACTTGCCTTTTTGACACATTCTGACTCTTCATAACAGTGTGTAGAGCCCCATTTACTCTATTTGCGTTCACTCGTCGTTCTATATCCTTATCATATCTACCATCCCTGCTAAATAAACATCCTAAATATACAAACTCATCCACCTGCTCAATCAACTCCCTTCTATTCTTATTTCACATAACGTTTTACTTTCTTCTCTTTCAAAAACCATCACTTTCGTCTTACTTGCGTTCACTTTCCTTACCCCTTTCTTTTAATGACCAGTTCATTAAAGTAACCATCATTGCAACTCGGCCGCCGACGATGCAAATATGACAATCATCGGCGTACAAAAGGCATTTGACGGTTAACTCACCCATTCTCAACCCACATTCTTCAACTTTCAAAGTTTGCAAACAACTTAAACTTATCTCATCAAGTATTCCTCAAAACTTGAAAAAAATGTACACAACCAGTGCGTGTTACCAGTGATGACATATTAAGGATCTGAGACTTTGCTGCCGGCCGTATCAAAAATACTTCAAATGCAGTAGAACTGACATAGTCCAAAGGACAAGCAAGCTGAAGTGGCAATGGGCTAGTTTTAAAGCTCCAAAAATATGCGACCAATAATATTTTTCTCTTTGACTGATTTCTATCTTACTAATATGTCAGTCAACGAACATTCTTCAAGAAATGAGCTTACTCATTTTTAAAAGGCCGGCAACGCATCTGCAATACCACTGGTGTTGCAGTTGTTCATGGGCGGTGGTCGGCACTTACCATCAGGTGAGCCGCATGCACGTCTACCCGCTCTTTAATATAAAAAAATATTTTTGAAAATTTATATTTAATAACTTAAAACTGAATTGTTACCGTTACCGTTACCGTTGTCGCCTATTAAAGTCCACTGCTGAACAAAGGCCTCCTCCATAGATTTCCTCATAGGTGGGATATTTGCCATAGTTGCCACGCTTGGCAAGATGGTTGGCAACCGCAGTTTTATTTTATTTTAGTCATTATGGGAGACGCTACTACCCATCTCTAATTTGTTTCCCTCTGTCGCCTCTTACGACATCCACGGAATAATATGGGGTAGTGGATATTCTTACACCACCACTATACGCTAAAACTCAATTCTTATTACTGTATAATTCCTATCTATGGTGAGTAACTCAGAAGTCACACAGTACTTAATAGACACCTCAAAATTCTCTACAACAGTGTGTCACGAAAAGCTTAAATAATTCTGACTTAAATACGATAGAATGAACCTGTTTGTTGAAATGAAACATAGAGCTACCACTTTTGATTTATATATTTTGAAGAAAAAAAAAAAACAATTTAAAAACTGTACGACGTTTTTTTATATGTGTGACAAACGAGCACATAGTCTACCTGATGGTAAGTGGAAGCAGTGGCCAATAGACATCTACATTTATCTTCGATTGAGAATCAAAATGCAAATGCGTTGTCACCCTTGAGGACTACGATAGAATGCCTCGTTTCTAGTAAAAAGGGTCTCCGGTTCTCTACACTCACCATACGAAACACAGCAGCATTAAGCTGCTATTTTACGCTGGTATTCTGTGAGAGCCTGGTCCTTCCCCGGTCGAGCCGACAACTTATGGTGTATTCATAAAACTTCGTTATCTATAGATAATGCGCCTTCGTTCACTGGAAAATATTATTCATTTTCGGGTGATGATAAGTACCTTGATATCGACGTAAATGCCTTTAATACCGTTTGTCTTTTTATACTGTTTGTTTGTTTATCGTGAATTATAGCTTTTTTTAATTTGAGTTAAGTAGAGTATAACAAGTAATGACTGCCTCTACTTCTTTGAAACTAAGGTGTCATCCACTAATATCGAAGACTTTTGTATTGTTTTATCTGACAGGCCATTCTGAGACTCAGTTAAACATTATACATTATTTTAAAGATTTTCTGCTCATCATTTTGAGTGCGGTTTTAAAAACAAATAACTGTCAGTTTAACGTTGAACTATTTTTAATAGCAAAGCTATCGCCACCTAACACACCATTTTTAATAACCTTTTTTATTTGTCACAGACTTGAGACGTTTTTTTTTAAATATTATAAGCCAGTGCTTGACTATAGCACCTGTAAATTTCTGTAAGTCTTTGAATTTGACTGATTCGTTGATCTTGTGGTCGAAAACGCAGTTACTGATCATGAGGCCCCAGTTTCGAATCACGGGTCAGGCGAAATCAGTTACTGGGATTTTCTGTCAAGAAAAGTTCAGCAGCAACCCGGAGTTAGGAAGTTGGCGGTGTTTCATCTCCGTGCCTCGGAAAGCACGTAAAGCACGTCCCTCTCGAGTCGTTTCAGATTACCGCCCAATAGGACTATGAGTGTTAAGGAATACAGAGTGCATCGGTGTTTGCGCATACCTTCTAAAATAACTAAAACTGCCTAGTTATACTAGTGTTATTAGACATTCAGCATACAAATTTAACGAAAATAAGGAATAGAAGTAAAGCATATAGACAAATTCTTGAAAAAAAATTAAGATTAGTCTAATTTTAGTGGAAGAAACAGGGGAATACGGGACGATGAAAACATCAATTTGTTTTCATAGGTATAATCAGTCCAACAGTTGTCTCCCTTAGTTATGAGGCTCAGTTTTCAGGCTCAACATGACAGTAATCGTTAAAAACATTTCTTAAAATTTCTAACAGCCAGATATTCTCCTAAAGCTCTCTCAGTAATGAGACAAGACTTTTTTCCAACGGTGATACTTTCCACAGTGTATGCTATTTAATATTAATTCAATATTTTCTAATTAATACATCATTTTACTAAAGAAAAATACTTTAAAAGTAAATGACCCCATTTACTTTTAAGGTACTAGAAAATGCAAAATACTGGTATTAATTACTCTACTTTTGTATTACATTAAGCAGAAAATAAATCTTTGATAAAACAACGACAAATGCGTTTCTAATCCCGATATCTAATTGAGCCATTAAGAAAACTCATAAGGGAATTAAATAAACCTACTACACGCGATATCATCTGGAGCACGCAAACCATAAGATCATGATATTTAGCTTTTTTATTTCCTCAGTACTTACTATTAACGTCCTTTACTTATCATAAAGAAACCTTATTTTAATCTTAATTTAACAACTCAAAATATTTAAAAAAAACTGTGTTGGTCAACATTTCTGCTAAGCATCATATCTATGGTAAATATCCCTTCTATATAGCAATATATTCGGGAGGCCTATGTTTCAGCAGTAAACTTTTGATACGCTGTAAAGAATTAATGAATTAAGACATGCTATTTGAAACCGAGCTTTTGTATTTATATTGTAGTTATTATCATTAGTTGTATGTCCCATTTTGAATACTTCTTTGTAGACTGTGTCCGTCTTCAAAATGCAAGTTATCTCCATGTTATTGATCTTAAATATCAAATCAGTGGTTAAACAGTTAAAAGGTAACAAAGATACAAACTACTTTCGCATTTATGATTCAAATAATCACTTATAATCACTTTGCGGAAATTCATTATATTAACGATGTTATTATACATATAATTTACTAGCGAAGATTCGCGTAAAAAATAAAATTAATAATGTGACTTACTCCCGCTTGGCGATCAGCCATCGCCAAGCCTATTACTTCTAATGATGCCTCGTTTAGAGGTGAAACACGTGTCGTATTGTCAACGATGGTTTGTTTTTCCTAGTTTAGTGATGTTGCGAGAAGTGATGTTGGGATTAATGGTGACGGGAATAGTACACGCCATTGAGGGAGGGCGGGAATTGCTCTTGAAACTTGGTAAGACACATCATTTTTATTTGTGTAAATGACTTTAACCTTATTCTTATATATTTCATTTATGATTAAAGTAAGTATTTTGATCACCACGTGCCCTAATATATAGAATACCTGACTGAAACAAAAATTATTGGTTTTTATTACAATTGAACACGTGATCGCCATCGGCAAATGATTACCACCAGAACTACACAACTCTGCACTGCTGATCTGATGACAAAAAACTCTTCTCGTGGCACTAAAGCTGGCTCTACAATAATATCTGGATAAAAAAAAACACTACTAATTTTAAAATATTGTCAGTGTTTGATGTTAAAGTTTTGTTTTTTAGTAAACAAACCTTATCTTAACATTAAGCTTATTGTTGTATCTTCGTTATATAAAAATATAAAATATCGTATCTACTGTTTAATACATATTCCGTGATGCCTAAAATTTATAGATTTTTGCTTTCAACTTTCGAAGCATCTAATGAATCTTATTTTTACGATGCTTGCGTGTCTTTTCTAATTGAACCCTTAAAAAGCTCTTGTTAGAGTAAAAGGCAGCACACGCAAAGAAATCAGTGGCATGCAATCACGCAGGTTACAGGTCAATACGGCGGGTACTATATCTTTACCCTATTATGTTACATATACTGTAAAGTATTTTAATTTTTAATCTCGTCATGTAGTGACGACGTAAGAAGATCCATTATCTATTTCATTCCGTAGAACCAGAGTAAATGAAAGTTCCGTAACATTCCATGGTGTCCTAATGAATGCATTATCTACATCCAAAGAGTGGTTTCAGTTTAAAGCCATTAATTACAGTGACAATTTAAATAGCTTCAAACTTGAACTGGCATCACATTTTAATTATGTTATAATCAGTAGTGATAACTCTTTTGTTGCCTTTTTAGTTTCAAGGTTGCATTCATGAATACAGCAGCCACTTGCAAATCTTTGCCCTATGTTATTTTTTAAATTAAAAATAACGTAAAAAATCTACAGCCATACAATGGATAAATTTACCTCTATTTTCTTTATCGACTTGCACGTACGCTATAAAAATCTGATTATACGAAGGTGTAATATACACAGATCAATAAGATAGTTAAAGAATCTTAGTTTAATTTTGCGTAGATCCACCGAGTATGATCGTCGAGTATTACCAACAACTTATGTACTAATATATCGGATGACAACATTTATTATCATGAGGAAAAAAGTTTATCAGGTGAACGAAGTAGAAATCTATGGCATAGTTTTTTTTTATTTATTCTTTTTTCATTGGTCTTTAATGGATTTGACCTATCAATATTAATAACGTAACATAAACACTCACGTTTGTAACCTCGATAGACAGACAGAGACTGTGGACTTCCCTTTGGCAAGATCCTGACACACCGTTTTTGCCTTCTTCACGTTCCTATAATATCTACGCAATCGTGCTAGCCGGTTAAGGGTACTCTTAATTTGTCCCATTTTCAATATATCGCCAATGTATTAGATAAACTACCGTCTATGATGTCCCTTGCCGACTCTGTCAGTCATTTCTAAAACATAAATTTGCTTTGTCATTCTTTCCTGATTCATTTTTTCTACATAATGAAACCACCGAAACATATCAACACCTTCTTGACTCACACTTTATTATTTTCACAGAATTTCTCAGCCTGACATTCAGAGTTATTACCCTAACAAACTCCCTTACGACAATATTTCTACAGCATTGATTCTACGTAGTTCTTTTACCACACCCAACTTTACCATATCATTATCATCATTACAGCCCTTCACAAATCCACTGCTGAACATAGGCCTCCCCCACGGAATGCCACAAAGCACGGTCCCGAGCCACCTGCATCCATTGAGGTCGTCACTCCATCTAGTGGGGGGACGCCCTACACTTCGCCTGCTGGTGCGAGGCTGCCACTCAAGAACTTTTCTTCCCCATCGGTTGTCGGTTCTTCGAGCTATATGGCCGACCCATTGCCACTTCAGCTTACTAATCCTTTGGGCTATGTCGGTTGCTCTGGTTCTAATGCGGATATCCTCATTTCTAAGTTTATCACGCAGAGAAACCCCGAGCATAGCCCTCTTCATAGCTCGCTGAGCGACCTTGAGCTTCCTCATACGGCCAGCAGTGAAGGACCACATCTCAGTTCCATATGTCATCACTGGCAACACGCACTGGTTGTACATTTTAGTTTTGAGGTTTTGAGGTATGCCTGACGAGAAGATGGGTCGTAATCTCCTGAACGCTGCCCAGCCGAGTTGCAACCGTCGATTGACCTCTCGGTCGAAGTTGGACTTACCTAGTCGGACGATTTGTCCCAGGTAAACATATTCGTCAACAACTAGCTTAGTGCTCCCAACAACTACCGGCATTGGTGTGACATGGACATTAAACATGATTTTTGTTTTGTCCATGTTTATCTTGAGACCTATCCGTTGGGAGACACTATTGAGGTCATTGAGCATAGTGCTTAGGTCCTCCAGCGATTCTGCCATAAGGACTATATCGTCGGCAAATCGAAAGTGAGTGATGTACTCGCCATTGACGTTAATACCGTATCCTTTCCAGTCCAGTAGCTTGAAAACGTCTTGCAATGCAGCGGTGAAGAGTTTCGGGGATATTACGTCACCTTGTCTTACACCTCCCTGCAGTTGGATAGGTTTCGTACTCTGGTTCTGTACTCGGATAGCCATCGTAGCCCTACCAGAAACACTTCAGCACCTCGATATACCGACAGTCCACTTGGCACCGCTGAAAGGACTGCAGCACCGCCCAAATTTCGACGGAATGAAAGGCTTTCTCATAGTCCACATACGCAAGGCAAAGTGGCAAATTGTACTCGTCGGTCTTCTGTACAATTTGCCGAAGGGTACGTATGTGGTCTATAGTGCTAAAGCCTTTTCGGAAACCGGTTTGTTTGGGAGGCTGGAAGTCGTCGAGTCTGCATGCGAGACGATTCGTAATGACTCTCGAAAACAGCACGTAGACGCGGCTCAGAAGGGAAATCGGTCTGTAGTTCTTCAAGAGAGCGTTGTCTCCTTTCTTGAAGAACAATACCACCGCACTTCTGCTCCACGCCTCCGGTGTAATGCCACCATGGAGGACGGAATTAAAGAGCTTCTGAAGGACTTCAAGTACCGGTTTTCCACCCGCGTTCAGAAGCTCCGCTGTAATTCCATCCTCGCCTTGGGGCCTTGCCGTTTTTAAGGTGCTGGAGAGTCATTCTAATCTCGCTCAGACTGACGTTCGGGATATCATCGGAATAGTGTCGGATAAGACTTGCTCTTGGATCGTTACTCACACTTGCGTGTGGCTCCAACGATGACGTGTACAGCTGCCCATAGAACCTCTCAATCTCACACAAAATCTCAGGTGTCCCGGAAACGATGCTACCACATTCGGTCTTCAGCTACGACAGTTGGCTCTTTCTAGCAGACAGATCTCTGGCAAAAACTTTGGAGCCCTGATTCCGCTCGATCGCTTCTTCAATACGAGCTGTATTGAAGTTGCGCAAGTCCCGCCGCATGTATTAGGAGATCTGTCTGTTCAGTTGCCTGTATGCTGTCAAATCTGCAGAAGACTGCAGCTTCATCTCCCGTCTAACAACCATGAGATTAAGAGTACCATATCATACATTAAGATAAAGACCAGGATCTTGAATTAACATACGTGCCCTTTTTGACTTCTCAAAATAGATTCAGTATAGACCTATGAATAAATAATACAAATTTGAAGTAAACCTCTTACGTAGCGGTTGATTTAAGGTCATTGGCTTCACAAATTCATCGATACTTGCCACGGGTAAAGTAGTAACATGAACTGAATTTAATTATTTTTTTCACTTTCTTTATTTAAGGTTAATAAAAAAATACCTATGCCCTCGGCTTTTACTTTCTTCACCTAGTGAATCCTATTTTTTTCCCTGCCTTAAAAAATGTCAGTCGGTACAAGACGGAAAAATAAACTAAATATGGCAAACCTAGATTCCACAATTGGTGGGGAACAGCATTACCAGTGCAACGATTTTCTCCGCGCCAAGATCATGGTAGTGCCAAGATTTTGGCTTTGGCAAATTTAACCAAACCTTATGCCTAGATGGTTTCCTCATGGAAAATCTTTCAAAACACACATTTTATTTATTGCATTTGAGTGAAATCTACATTTCGAGGAGGATAATAAAGTGTAATAATGCAAAAGAAAATTAACAATGATTTTCTTTCACTGATTTTAGTTTTCAAAATCTGATGTATATTATGCATTTACCGTTCTCAAATAATAGTATCAGAGTAGAATACCACATTTTCATTGACAAATAAGCATTAGGCATTTCCCCACGGGTCGTTGAATAGGCGGCCAACTGATAATTTATTACCAGATATAACTCAAACAGTTATGCAGCATGTGTTGTTTAATATTATGGGGAAACTGATATAAATTTCTATGCTAGCGTTCGTAACAGCATTTGCTATATAATTTTATATCTATCTAGTTTTACATTTATGAGCGGAATCTCTGGTGACAATGCATTTCTAGCCTTTTAAAATAAATAGCAGATTTCAATTAGCAGCGACATTGTTTGCATTTTGAGCCGAGTTCAAAACAGTAGGTGTTTCTCTATTCGACTAAATGTTTTTTGTGCGTATTTCACGCGATATCTTCCCAATTTTGAGCTAATTTTAATGATACGTTTTTACTTCCGGAGTTGTTTTCCTGTAAATTTTATTGTGTTTAATGTCAGTTGCATTAAATTTAGTAGCTTAAATTTAGAGTCATTTTAGTGGTTACCTAAAGCTTGTAATATTCTTAAGTCCATTCAGTAGGGTCATAATACTTTTTATAAAAATTACAAACCAACTTCAAAGAACATTTTATTAAAAGTTTAATTTCTTTCTCAATATTATTTCTAGAAAAATCACATAAAAATAACCACCCCTACTCCTATCATCAAAAGATCGATTAAGAAGGTCTGAAAAGATAATGAACAATGAGCAGTAGGTGTTTAATAAATAAAAATACATATTATATTCATACTACAGCACAATAAATAATTCTGCAGAAAAAAGTCCCTTTCATATATAATGGTCAGATTATATATGAAACGGAAGGGCATTATATGTATTACTTGAGATCGTTTTTATCAAATAAAATGTGTTGATGTGTATATAATGACCGTTTCCGTTCTTATAGCAGCCGTTTTTGTGTAAGATTACGTTATTAGTATCAAAGAGAACGTTTCTCAGCATCTCAGTCTTTTGGACATTGCGACGTCTTTTCCACAGTACCTCCATACTTTTTTTTTTGTCACTAATGAATTAGGGTGCATTTCTTAATAGAATTTAATTAAACCCTACTTAAAATTAGTTGATGTTTCCTTGAAGTATTCTTGTATCGTGGTAACTGAGGTTTGGACTACGGAGAAACCCACATTTGCTCTGCCTCCACGGGTGCTTTTTTTCTTTTTTTTTCAACACATGTGCTAAGACAAAGACATTTACCATCTAGGACTTCATCACCACTTAGCATCATGTGAGATCATAGTCAAGCACAGACTTATAACTGACTGACTTAACCGTGGAGTAGCGGTGTAAAAATATTCACTACCGCATAAATTCTCGTGGGTGTCGTAAGAGGCGTTATAGGAAAATTCAATCAGGAGATGGATAGCAGTATGTTCTTGCTAACAACTCAAAATAATAAAAATCATGGTTGCCAACCCGCCTGCCAACTATGGCAATCTATGGGCGAGGCCTATAGTCAGCAGTAGACTTTTATAGGCTGTAATGATGGACTGACTTATAATGGATAAATAGTCAAGGTTTCTCACATATTATATTGTACAGCAGGCCACATGATGATGCACTCGCCAGTTATAATTTATTTTGAAGTAATAAAAAAACAACACATACAAACATACGAATGTTCCAATTTTAAATTTCCCTCCACATTTTTACGAGCTAAATTAGAATATCGTGTTTCATTAAAAAATGGGCTTGCGTCTGGAAACTTTTAGCTCTGTGATTATTTAAGATTCTAAATGTCACCTTAAATCAAACGAAGTAGGGCGACGGCTGTTACGGAGGAAAACGTAAGCAGTGAAAATTTAATTGAAGAAAATAAGCGAATCACGTATGAAGATTTCACGACATCGTGACGCTGCACCCAACGTGAAACTAACCTCAGTTTCACGTTGGATGCAGCGCAACCTCACTGAAGCTCAGAAGCAGGACCGCGTAGAATGATACCGTGATATGATTAATAAACAATGCGTCCACGCACTCAACGCTCAAAACGAGCTTTCAGACTTTCTCGACAGCACATCGGTTGAGCTTTTGGATCACTCTCCTTGCGGCCCTGATTTGGCACCGCGTGACTTCTTTTTATTCACAAAAATAAAAAATCTGTTGAAAGGCATACAGTTTACATCGTTGGAAGATACGCTAGGTGTATTTATTATGCAGAACGATTGAGAAAGTATCCGATACGTAATAGAAAAAGTTTTTCTGTATAAAATAAGGGTGACAAACAAGCACACAGTCCACCTGATGGTAAGTGGATGCCGTGACTATAGACATCGTTGTCACCCCTGAGGACTGAGACGGAATTCCTCGTTTCCAGTAAAAAGGGTCTCCGGTTCTCTATACTCACTATACGAAACACAGCAGGATTAATCTGCTATTTTACGCCGGTATCCTGTGCGAGCCCGATCAAGCCGACCCATTAGTGCTACAACCATAATATAGCTGCAGCGTGGCTCTACGACCTAAATAGTATTTCTAAATTTGGTTCAGACGCATGAATCTTTATAATATAGTCATGTGGAGAGTTTTTTCAAAAGGTTTTTAATTATAAAAACGTTAACCATTGACTTTTTACTAGTTAGGCAAACATTTTGATTGGCATTTATATATAAATAGTTATTTTTTTGTAAAGAAAGGGATGACAACGAAAACGAAATAATAAATATAATTGCTAAAAATACTCAGCTAAAAAGTGATATGGTTAAGTTGCAAAAGAATATACTTTTGTTTTAAAGAAAAGGATCAACTTCAGAAAACAGTCGATGAGTTTGACCAATGCAGCAAGGAATATGAGAATCCCTCAGATTAATTGCTGCATTGCAGTTAGTTAAGTGAGGCTAATGAGCAGATTGTGCAATTAAAACAATACATAGATAACTTGAAGCGTCCCAAACTCAAAGTCTGTTCAATGAGCTCATAGAATTTGAATTCTAAAGCATTGCAACCCTCCACAACAATCGATTTGACTGGTGATGATTATGTCACATCAAGAACAGCAGCAAGGATTACCTGCAGTAGAAGAAAATTAAAGAAATACATAAAATTAATAAATATATTAGGAAAGTACAAAAGTTAATTAAAACTAAAATTAATGTCAAAATTATATAAATGTATGTAAAGAAAAGCAAGAATTAATTAATAAACTTAAATTTCATCACTTAAAAACTCCTACAAAGTATATCAAATAAATATGAATCAGCTCAGGATGAGATAAGAACACATATTGGCCATGAATGATCTGGTAAAGTCATGGTATAATGAGGAGCGCTTTGACTCTTAATTAAACATCAGAGTGAGTATCAGCGCCCATACCAGGTTCGTCGGGGACAATATGTGTAAAAAATAATGATAACAGTAAGGACTCATTATTTTCACCTACACTCTATGACAGTACCATAACAAAGAATATTAACTTAAAAAGTAATTTAAATATTAATAAAAATAAAGTTATTATGTATTGATGACATAGGCAAAAATTTGGGCACAATGTTAAATAACTGCTTAAAAGGACATCAGGTTAGTAATTGTTGTATGCCTGGAGCATCCTTTAGTCATATAATGAATAAAGTTTTAACTAGTAAGTTTTGCCCTAATAGCACATTAATAATTTTGTTGGGAGAAGAGGCAATGTTAACAAAACTCAATTATTAAAATATATTGATCATCTAAATACTTTAAATGTACATAAAATTATCTTGTTTACATTGCCTTACATACAGGGTTGGCCACAGGAAAATAAAATAAGATACAATTTAAATTTATTAATGAATAACTTTTCATTTAATAACAATATAAACTTGACATCTAATTGTTATAATTATAATAATATAATTAATTTAATAGACATAAATAATTTAATTAAGAAATTTTTGACTAGAGATAGGTATTACCTATCCAAATATAATTTAAGATAGATAGCAAGTGCTATCTTATTGTTTATATATTAACTCAGCCAAGGACTTGGCTACACCGACATCTGCTTCTTTTGAGCAGTGTAATGACTTAATATGTAATTTGGAATCAGTTCCAAGTAATTTAAATTAGAAAATGAGACAATAGAGGTAATCTCTAGCAGTTATAATAATTTAAATAATTTAGAATGTAGCTTACAAAACCTTCATTGTATGACTCCACAGAGTGATAATAAAATTGTTTACACCTGGTTGATCAGAATATACAAGGCATGATAGGCAAAGAGCTAGAAATTGAATTGTTCTTAAATAGCAACAATATTCATATTTTATGTATTACTGAACATTGGTTAAAAGCTTATAACATAATGTTTAATTTCAGTAATCACCAGGTGGTCAGTTCGTTCAATAGATAAACGGTTTTAAGAGGTGGCTCGTTAATATTAGCTAGTAAATTATTATCATGTAAGGAACGTAAAGATATTGTGAGCCTCTCTGTTGAGCGAACTGTAGAAATGGCATGTGTTGAGTTTGAGCACCTCATTGTTGTGAGCATCTACAGACCCCATGTTCTATATACAATACTTTTGGAAAATTGTGGAGGAAGTTTTGTTGTTTAATAAACAGAATAAATCTGTTGTAATATGTGAAGACTTTAATATCAATCTCCTAGAAACTTCCTCCACCAATATTAAATTTAGATCATTGTTTAAATCATATGGTCTTTTTAATTTATTTTAGAGCCAACGCGTATTACTGAATGTAGTGCAACATGTATAGATAACATTTTACAAATGTTAAGCCGTTGCATAAATGTATAATTCAAAAATTGAGTTCTGATCACTGTGGACAGTTAGTTTCGTTACCTTATGTTCTACAAAAAGCAAGTAGATGAGAAAATTGTGTTTGTTCCTGTAAATGCATCGCTTGGAGAAGTTTAGAAGTAACATAGTGAAGAAACTTCCATCACTTTCATACCAAAATGATCCTAATTTTTTGTATGGAACAGTGTTTAAACTTATTTGCAATGAATTTGATAATATTTTTACTTCTAAAACGTTCTCCTTGAACAGTCGGAAGGCTTTCAATGAATGGGCGACAGTAGGAGTCCATAAGAGCAGACAAAGGTTATATAAACTTTACCATGAAAGGTCATATAACCCTAGTGTCGAATTTAGGGAATATGTTAAAAAATATTCAAAAATATTTAAAGGAGTGTGCTCCAAAGCCAAGTCTTTGCATTTGAGCAACAAAATTAAGACGGCTTCTAATAAAATTAAAATGATGATTAATAGTGAAACTGGTAAGGTCAACTCGCAATTCAAACTACCGGTTGAGTTTAAAAACAAATTAACGGAATCAGATCAGGATGTTGCAATGGTTTTGAGAAGTATTTTACGGATATTCCGATCTTAACCACTATGTCACTGAATTCTTCTCCTGCCGTCGCCGAATCATTGCTTAAAACGAAATGTAAATGTGTACAAAGAATTTTACATTTCATAAAATATCATCAAAAGATATTGTAAAATATTTTAAAACTATTGATATTAAGAAAACTGCGGATCTGTGGGGCATTTCCGTTAAAGTTATTGCGTCTATAATCGATATAATCGCGCCTCAACTAGGTATTATTTTTAATACTAGTATCGAATATGGTGTGTTTCTGATTTGATGAAGCATAGTAAAGTAATACCTTTATTTAAATCTGGTAGTAAATTAGACCTCGCCAATTTTAGACCCATTTCTGTACTGCCAACACTAAGTAAAATTTTGAAAAATTATTCTTGATCAAATGTTAATTATTTTTAATATTAATAATTTACTCATAAAAATCAATTCGGTTTCACAAGGGTCGCTCGACAACTGATGCTGGTGTTGAGCTGATTAAATATATTTTCAATGCATGGAGAATTCACAGGATGCTTTGGGTATATTGTGTGACCTATCCAAAGCCTTCGATTGTGTTCACCATGAAACATTAATCAGGAAACTACAACACTACGGTAATAAGTAATGCCTTAAATTAATTGTTTCATATTTAAGTAACAGAACTCAAAAGTTGTCATAAATAGTATGAGCTCTTCCGGGTCGATAGTACAAATGGGCATGCCTCAAGGCTCAATTCTCGGCCCCTTTTGTTTCTTGTATATATTAATGACTTACCTTACATAGTAGGGATAACCATAATATAGTATTATTTGCTGATGACACTTCATTAATTTTCAAATTAAAACGACAATTATTAAAATATGACGAAGTAAATAATGTTATATCTAAATTAGTAAATTGGTTTAATGTTAATAACTTGCATTTAAATAGCACTAAAACGAAATGTATGAAGTTCATGACTCCAAATGTCAGACAATTAAATACTAATGTAATTTTAAATGGGAGGAACTGAGTCTGGTCGATACGACCATTTTCTTGAATAACACTAGACGCGAAGCTTCAATGGAGCCCCTGTATATCAAAGTTAGCAAGCAGACTTAGTTCTGCAGCATATGCTGTAAAAAGATTAGAAATCTTACCAGTGTGGAAACAGCTAGACTTGTTTACTTTAGCTATTTCATAGCATAATGTCGTATGGTATTTTGCTATGGGGACACGCAACTGACACTGAAATTATATTTGTTTTACAGAAGAGGGCCATAAGAGCAATCTATGATTTAAAACCTAAAGAGTCGCTCAGACAAAAATTTAAGGAAATTAATATATTTACTTTGGCCTGTCAATACATTTATGAAAATGTAATGTAAAACAAATAAATTGTATAAAAAGGGTTATTATAATATTAAGGAATTTATGGATGATGATAACCCCTGGGAATGAGGTGTTCGCTACCAAGCTATTTCTGATTTGTTTTGTTTGGTTAATTGTGTAACATACATGATTGTAAGCTGTTATTTTTAAAAAAAAGTCCCGCTAGGTTTCTTGCTGGTTCTTCCCAGGACAGGTTTTTTTTCGAACCAGTGGTAATTAAACAAAAGAGTGACTTTCAATAAGTATTATTTATAATCTATATTGAATAAAAAAAAATAACAATTTATTTCAATTAGCGTCTACTTAAGCGAATTTCACTAAATTTCTTTTTCTCAGCCACTAAAAAGTAAAATAATTCCACAATAACGATGCCGCGAGGGAAAGCTAACTTTAATAAAGTCTCTCATTTTATGTGAAATGTTTAATATTGAAATCCTTATAATTAACCGCGTAATAATTTTCGCGTTAATTAAAATAATAATTGAACCTCAAATAAACATTAAAACCTTATAATTATCAACATGTTTACTGGAATCGATTTATTTTAGTATGCAAATAATAGCAATCTATTTTATTTTATTTTCTATGGAAAAAGATGAAATTAAAATTTTTAAATGAAAATTTTGGCAGTGGTAACGTACAAGTATAATTATATACAATATAATTTTTGGTTTTATTATGTTATTTTTGTTTTACTCATTATTTCTTTACAGTTCAAGAGGCCTATGTTCAGCTGTGAACGAGTTGTCAACCGCAGTTTTCATTTTCATCATTACAGCCCTTTACAAGTCTACTGCAAAACACAGGCCTCCCACAAGAAATGCCACAAATTACAGTCCTGAGCCACCTGCATCCATCAACTTCCAGGATATCTTACCAGGTCCTCACTCCATCTAGGGGGGGGGAGGGGCCTGCACTTTACGAGGTACCCACAGGTATGAGGCTGCCACTCGAGAACCTTTATTCCCCATCGGTTGTCGGTTCTACGAGCTACATGACCGGCCCAATGCCACTTCAGCTTACTAATTCGTTGTCAAGTCTGCGTGCGAGACGATTCGTAGTGTCTCTTGAAAACAGCACGTAGACGCGGCTCAGTAGGGAAATCGGTATGTATTTCTTCAAGGGAGCGTTGTCGCCTTTCTGGAAAATCAAGACCACTTCACTTCTGCTCCACAGAATAACAGCAATGTAGCCGTGGCAAGCCGCATATTATACTGAAACTTTTCATTGCTGCTTGTGCAAATTTTTCCAGTTTATATTGTGTTGTAGTGATGAAGCATTTCCATTATTATTTATTTATATTTTCGTATTTTTATCTTTCTTGCTTTCTAACGCTCTTTTTTCTTTTTCGACTTTTGATATTGAATATTTTTATTAACATCAGTTTTCGTCATCACTGACTCCTTTTGGATTCGACTCTAAATTATGGTTTTTGATTTCAATTTTTTTGGAACTAAACAATATAAGTGTCCTTATGTTTTTATAGTAAATATACTTGTAAAATAATATAAAATATTTATTATGGGACAACATAAATAATACTTGAAACATCTTATTACAGAAATTGTTTTGAACGAGTAGATAATTTAAAAATTACAATCAACAGCAAAGTGGTTCTCTTCGATCCGCTATTTTTCCCAGAAGCTTTTCAAATAAACTCTCGTGTTACAAAGTGAAACAAAGACACAGAGATAAAACTAACACATCAAAGAAACAATGGTTAGTTCGTGAAGTAACAATTTATTTAACATACTTGAGAGATCATTGTAGAGGCTCAAACAATATAATATGAACAAAAAGTCTCCAGTTTTAGTAGGTATCTCTTTAGAGAATTCAAATGATTATGTTACTTTGTGAGAAGCATAACTGTTAACAAATATTAAGCCTGTCTACCTGAAAATTCCGAACTCAAAATGAACGAAGGATTACCTACGTTATCTCCGGGCAAGTTATTTTGTTCCTTAATATTTTGAGTAACCTTAACTTAAAAAAGATAAAATAAATTAACTTTTTAAAACATTTTCCGCATAAATACTTAAAATTGTTCTTATGCATATTCAAAAGATGAGAAAACCTCAAAATGTGTTTATTTGTACGCTTTTATAAATGGACTTAACTGTTTGAAAAACTGAAGTTTCCACAATTAAACAATTGAATAAAAAGTTAATGTATTTTTCGTTTATTATAGGTATATTTAATAGTATAATTTCATATTAGTATAAAGTTTTGTTAGCTTTGAACATATTTTTTAAGACTAAATTGAGGCACACTATAAATTCATGCATTCATTATAGCCTATCAAGGTCCACTACTGAACATGGAGTAGTGGATATTCTTACGCCGCTTTATCATATGTTACGAGGCGACACTGAAAGTTTTAGAACTGGCCACTTGTAAACCATATAATAAAAAAATGAGTTCAAATCTTGAAATTGGAACTCTTTGCCAATATTATTGTGTATGTATTTTATTAATTTGTCATTTGCTTACGATTTATGGCAAATTGAAAATTGTCTGTGTCACGTCAGCATGAATTTAACGCGAGAAAATTTTCGTACAATGATTTTATGACTTTCGATGTCATTTAAGTCAACAAGAAAGTTTTGATAGACTTCGATTGGCCTTTCCCGATGAAGCCCCAACTCGTGCCTCTGTTTACAACTGGTTTAATGAGTTTAAACGTGGTCATGATCTGCGTCTGGGGCGGCCTTCTACGCGACGACTGAAGATAACATTGAAGATAACAGTGTTGTGCGGGTATGATAGAGACTAACAAAAGAGTGACTTATCAGCATATTCGGACAAGCTTAGGCATCGGTATGAGTCAATTGCACGAAATCCTCCATGAACATTTAGCGGTCAGGAAGCTTTGTGCCCGGTGGATACCTCATAATTTGACAGAGGCCCAAAACTCCGTCGTGTTTATTGGTGTCGTGAAATGGTTCAAAGATTTAACCCTTAACTGGAATCGCTATTTTAATCAACGTAACTGGAATCAAATCATTTGGACAGAAATAAAAAGTCATATATTTCATAAATTACTTCAGGTAACAACTAAACGGGTCAGCATAGGAATGAAACAGGTCTATTAAAGAATATCAAACAACATTTTATACTAAAATTATTAAAATTAACATGTTTTTCAAATTTAACACTTAGGCGCTGTATTTGGTAGGAATTTTCAATATCTCACTTTGACACCACATAAAACTATAAAAACATACTGGAATTAAAAAAAAATTATGTATCTTCCCTTAATTAAGACACTAATTTTTAGAAATTATTGTATAACAAAAAATGACATCCTATCCAAAACAACAAAAAATCGTCTATCAGTCTTTGAAATTTATATATGGCATGAGGAATAACAATTTTTTTGTGCATGATGTTTGCAGATGTATTTAAAACATTTGTCACACTTTTGTGACTGTTTATTATCTTTTTGGACCACATAAAAGCGTCTTCCCTTTTCGTGTTCCAGATTGAGAGGAAGAGGCATTTTCTTGTAGCAAGTTATGTTGTTCTTCAACTGGCGCTAAGAAATTGTCAATCCTACTCTTCAAATCTATTGAAAACGATTGATACTCCGCCTTCTTCTACAATGAATGGCTTGATCAAATCCAGTCCTATTTGTTTTGTGTACTGATTACGTTTCATTCGTTTACCACGATTTGAAGCTTTCCACAAAACAAATCCGTTCGCACTTGCAATATTCAGAATGGCTGAAAATATTACGCATGGCCATCGTTGAGTTCTTCTGGAAACGGTATAGTTGGCGCATTTTTGATCTAAAGCATCAACGCCACCTTTCGTGCTGTTATAAAATT
Source organism: Parnassius orleans (assembly GCA_029286625.1). Classification (NCBI taxonomy): domain Eukaryota; kingdom Metazoa; phylum Arthropoda; class Insecta; order Lepidoptera; family Papilionidae; genus Parnassius; species Parnassius orleans. The sequence continues at coordinate 47,041 of JAGSMP010000056.1, forward strand.
CAATTATTTCTGGTTTTCCACTTACTTCATTGATCGATTTGTCGTGATGCATTGATGAGATCATTACTACGCTTTGATTATTTTTGAGACATACGATGCCAAAGTTTTATCTTTCACGAATCCAAAAGTGTCGAGCCTATCTCCCTCTATCGATTAGGTAAAAAGTCAGGTGGTATCTCTCTTTTATTTTTGCGCACTGTTCCAACATAAGTCAAGCCCTTTTCGATAAGTTTGTCAACCAGTTCAATTGAAGAAAACCAATTGTCAGTAGTTATATTTCTGTTTGTTCCAAATAACGGCTCTGCCAACTGTAGCACATTTTGTGTTGGAATAGAAACTTGATTTCTTTGGTTGGAATCTGACTTTCCCGTGTAAATAAAAGCATTATACAAATAATGCGTTTTAGCATCACAAAGGCACATAATTTTTATGCCATATTTGGCAGGCTTGGATTTCATATAAATTCTGAAGAATTACCTCCTCAAAAGGACAAAACATTTCATCAATTGTCACATACTCAGAAAACTATAGTTTTCTGACAGTTCTCAATGAAATTGCCAAATGTTTCAGAGATAAGACCAGCCCGATCGTTTATTCTTCTTTCTTCTCTAGAGTTGATATCACCAAATCTCAAAGCAGACAAGAGGAACATAAACCGTTTCACATTCATTGTTATTCTGAATATATCTCTTCCTGTTCCATCTGTTGCCCATAAACTTTCAGTATCTTCATGACCAGATTTGAATACACCGGATAAAATCAGTAAACCAATGAATGCTTTCATTTCCACAATGCTCACGTGATTAGTGTAAGTTGCGTCGGTCCGATACTTTTCAGAATATTCTGTTATTTTTGGTTTGTATGTGCATAAGGTGTCGATCATCTCATTTAATATCAGTAGCTGCCATGATTCAATTGGTGACATATTCTGTTATTCACGGGTAGGATCCACAATACCAGGCAGGTATATAGTGGTGATATGATGTTGTGACTTTTGACTCTGGAGCTACTTCGAGGATTTTCGGACCACTTGAATCTATTTTACCTCAGAAATATGTACCACTTGATGGTTGAGCATCTTCATGTTCCTCTTCGCCTAATATATCGCTGTCAGATAATGAATCACTTGAGTTATATGAAATTTCAGGTTGTGGAACTTCGTTGTCGCTTATGTTTTCATCATCACGTGGTTGAAAATCGCTCACACATTTTGGTTGAATCAATTTCGTCTAATAATATTTCGCTTATATCATATCATTTAAATTACGTGCCATTGTTCGAACAAAATGCCTGAAACAATGCAAAATTTAAAAGTATACAATCAGAGAAATAGTTACGTAACTGAAATCGTGGGTCCAATTGGACCCAGCGAAAGACTTACCACCACTTCCAGTAAACTTTACGAACCGAATGTCCGGCCCCGCCGCACCTCGCGACGTAATGAGATTACATGGAAGCGCAAGCGTCTAGCTTCATGCGTTTAAAAATAAAATCGATTTTTGTCGCCTTTGTGTCCAAATGGACCCACGATCCCGGTTAAGGGTTAACGGAGGTGACTCAAATGCTGTGTTCGACATACCAGGGACGAAAGCTGGATTTATTGTTATGATCCTGAAACTAAGAGACAGTCTGCTGTCTGGGTGTTTCCTTCCGAGGAGTTGCCAACTAAAGTAAAGAGAGGTCGAAGCGTGGGAAAAAGATGGTGGCCTCGTTCTTCGGAAGGACAGGTCATTACGCAACAACTGTTTTAGAGGATCGAAAACATTTACTGCAGAGTGGTACACTAAAATTGTTTGCGTCTTGTCTTGGAAAGTTCGGGGAAACGACCTCGCAGTAGGATCCTCCTTCACCACGACAACGCCTCGTAGCACACCACCAAGCAAACAATCGACTACTTGGCGATGTCAAACGTGGAATTACTGGGTCACCCGCCCTATAGCCACGACCTCGCACCTTGCAATTTACATTTATTTCCGAAAATAAAAGAAACTTCGAGGAAAACGTTTTATGGACGCCGAGGAAGCAGTGGCTGCGTTTCAAAATGCCGTCGAAGAAACCCCTAAGGACGAGTGCGCAAAGTGCTTCTCCGTGGTTCCATCGGATGCAGCGATATATTGATGTAAATGGACACTATTTTGAAAAGATATAATAAAACTAATAACTTTCTAGTTTGTTCAGTTTTTGATTTTCTAAGAACTTTCAGTGTCACCCTTGTATAATTTAAATTTTTCATAAAATATTAATATTTCTACGTTTTGTGCGTTTTACAGTTTTTATTTTTCGTTTATTTTCTGTGCATTTTGTTTCTAGTATAATTTAAATCATATATAACTACAGAACTAAACAGAATTTACGGATTGGAAAAAAAAGAATAGAAATAATTATTATTAATTCCATAAATATCAATTAGCAATATAACTACAAAATACTACACAAGAAATTTTAATCATAAAAACATAAATCTCATGAAACATGAAAATCATAAAAATATGCATTTACTATCGAACGATGATAAAAACTTCTACATTAGTGTATGGCGCATAAACTTATACTATTGACTTATATTACTGAAAGATCACATTTTTTGCTATCAATATATGTACATATATATAAAAAGACATATCCCGATTCACTCATTCACTGACTCATCAACGCCCAGAACAAACCCTTGGACCTAAAGATTCCCTTTATAAAGTAATTTTCTAAATTCACACGGGATCGGAAATCAAGAGGATTTATCTTTTTGATATAAAGTTGCCATATTTCCGTATAACTATAATGATTGCCCTCTTGTGTGTGCCATCATCCAATACTTTTTTTCCATCAGGACGGCGCCACTTAAAAATGAGGTGTAACAGATTTCATAGCGGGGAAGTTAAGTTGTTCGAAAAATGTAAAGGTAAATGTTTCTTTCTGTACTTTTAGTTATATTTTATATTAATTAGATTAAAAATAAATAAACCAAACCACAGATATTCATAAAAGTAGAAAAATTAAAATGAATTATAAATGTACAAAAAAGGGAATTAAAGAGCAAACCAGTGAGGCATTGTTTTATGTATTATTATAATACTCTAGAAACTGATAAACTTTTATTTAGATAGATAGATAACACTTTATTGTACGCCAAAAAAACATAAATATTAACAAAAAAGGAGAGAAAGAAATTTGGTACTATAGGGGGTCTTATCGCTAAGAGCGATCTCTTCCAGACAACCTTCGGATGGATAGGATTGCTAGAAAACAATAAAAACATATGTGTGGTTTGGCGACAAAAATAACATTATTTTTATTATTAAACATAAAATAGTAATAAAGATGCATAACTTAAAAGGTATAATAAGTACATAGACAAGATAAATACATACACACTTATTAATATTAGGTCCTTACATATGGAATTGGCGTTTTGTACGGGAGAAATATAAAGTATTTTTTTTTGTAAAATATATTTAATTAATCAAAGTATGCACCGTTGTTATCTATGCACTTTTGCCATCTCATAGGTAGTTCATTGATCCCTTTACTAAAAAAACCATGGGGGGCGAGAATCAATAAACTCTTTGAAGGCAGTTTGTACTGCCGCATCGGAGTTGAATTTTTTTCCTTGTAAGAAGTTGTCCAAATTCCGGAAAAAATGGGAATGTTGTTGTTGTTGCTGTTGGAGCAATGTTCGAAGAGTACAGTGGATGTCACAGACATTCCAATTGTAGCTCAACTAACTTAGTGGTTATTTGTTGTGCAGTGTGTGGTCTTGCGTTGTCGTGAAGCAGCAGTGGCCTGGAACGATTTACCAATCTCGGTTGTTTAGCAGCTAGTTCATCCTTCATGGTTTTCAGTTGCTGACAATAAATATCTGCCGTAATCGTTTGGCCAGATTTTAGAAAGCTCTAGATAACGACACCGGCGCTAGTCCACCAAACACCACAAGCAACTTTTTCTGAGTCAATTTTCGTTTAGGCAGGATTTGGCTGGGTCTCCAGGTTCAGCCATTGCGACGAGCGCTTCCGATTATTGTATAGTATCCACTTTTCATCACAAGTAATGATTCGATTTAAAATCCATTCATTATTGTGTCAGTTGAGCAAAGTAACACAGAAGGCGACGCATGCTTGCAAATTCGATTCACTCAATTCATGATGTACCCATCGTTCAATTTTTACTTTCGATTTGCTTCAAGTGGATTAATACAGTTTTATTACTTACCCCAAAGCCTGCAGCTATCTCTGAAGTACTTTGTGATGGATCCGCTTCCACAATAGTCTTTAATTCTTCATTTTCCACTTTGGTCTCCGGCCGTCCACGGGGTTGGTTCTGAAGGTCGAAATTTCTAGAACGAAAACGTTGAAACCAAAAACGTACCGTTTTCTTTTGCGACACCAGCGCCGTACACATCATTAATCCTTCGAGCTTTTACTGCAGCACTGGTGCCACGGTAGAACTCGTAATCGTAAATATACCGATATTTCATTTTCCATTGTGCGGTAATAAGCGACGCCAAAGAAAAAATAATGAGGAAAAAACAAATGAGTGACTGTTGTCAAAACTCAAATGTACCAGCTAAATGAATTTATAAATTTGAATTTGGAATTCTTAACCAAAGAGGAGATATTTCAGATCAAATTGGTCAGTTAGACAAAACGCTAATTTCATATGTAAGGACCTGATATATATGTACAAATATATATTTTAAAACTCTTACATATAACATAAATGTACAATAAATACAAACAAATAGTGTAACAAGATAATAGTAGAATAATTATTATATACAAATGAATTTGATATAATCAAAGATGAAAATAGTAATCGTGTACATGTTTCTTAAAAACCTGTAGGGATTGAGTGCGTCTTGCTGATAACTGCAAGTCATTCCATTTATTTAAAACTAACTTCTCAATTAAATGACATTGTGTAACAAAAAACTTCACCTCAGTGTCAACTAGCGACCTCTGGTGAGCGGAAGATTATTAGCCCACATTACAAGAGACTTCAAATGTGGCATGTAAAAAACATAATCACTAATAACTGTATTCAGGATTTTCGAAATTCTCACGGATAGAGAATAAAGAGCATTTATTTATAAGCGAAAGCTTTAAAGTTACCTTATTTGCTGCGGGATAATATAAGTAACATAGCATGGAATATATCTATATGTTTTCACATAGTATCATCCTCCAGCAATCAATCAAAATGGAAATGGCGCGCGAGGCTCCCGGAGTGTATACGACTATAAGCAGCGGAGAAAGGGTGCTACGCGCCACGACACCGCAGCAGAACCACCAATCAATAGCTCGCTTACGAGTCTATTCAGGTAAAGTTGTGAAGGTCGCAGGGCCAAAACATTTTCATTAAAAATGCGCCTACTCATTATAAATGAAAAATTTGTCTCAAAAACACGCTTAGAGCAATTTTCAATTACCCGGTTCATACGAAAATAAGTCTATGGGTACACGGTGTCCAGCACTCACGGTACCGTGCATCTATCCTTAAAACACAGTTTTAAGGATAGATGCACCTTTCTTAAGGAGCAACTGTAAACAAAATTGCCGTAATTTCCAACTCCATACGAGCGAAGCCGCGGTCGGTCGCTGTTTTAATATAAATAAGCACAGAATATTGCACTGTGGAAAATGTACCCTTTTTGTAAATGGTGTTTGTGTACATATGTTATAATGTTGAAAATATAATTCGATTAATACTTTAGGCTTAAAAATAAAAGTTTTCGCATATTCTAGAATTAAAACCTCAACACAGCATTTTCATAAAATGAAAATGAATTTATTAAAGCGGCTAATAAAAATATAGTTTTCTAGAGTAATTAAAGCGGCTATTAAAATATAGACGTTTTAAACCAAAAGACTTTTTTATTAAAGAAAGTAACAATAAGGAAAAATAAATACAATTTGCATGATAAAGTAATAAACACGGGTTACCACGATGTCTTCGTTATAAGTGCCTTTGTGGTGTATTTTCTAAACAGCTTATAGGCACGTAACGATGTAAACGGCTTCATTTTTCTCCTCAAATATTGAACGCAAGGGTTGTCATTTATGTAATGTACAAATACTAATGAAAAGTTCGTCCCTTGTCTAATTAATGTCCCACCTCTGGACATAGACCCCTTCATATTTATTTTAGTATTCTAGACCAGGGAAAGATTCTCAGTGCTACACTTGCTAACTCACTTGTCTTGATCGCTATACTTAATCATCGAGTGTTGAGATTGCAAAAATTTTAGTAATACTATGGCCGAGTTTCGAACTTGGGCTACCCAGTATATTACTTTTAAATATTATTTTATAGGTCGTTTACCAAGAACGATTTTTAGTAATCTTCATAAGCCTGCAACATGACATAGACCTGTGGTATTACTATCGTAGTAGGATTTGCCGTAACAGTTACGCTGGATTGGCGATCACAGAACTTTCCACACCTTGGATGGTATTCCCCATCACCGATCTGTTTTACTTCACATGTTCGTTCTCTTTCACGCAGAATATTTTATATATTTAAAAATTTATTTTTTATAAAGGTTCAAAAAATTTATTTATTATATTTTAACCTGAGTTGACCTGATTGATGAATATGAGTTTTTAAAGCATTTTCCATAGTTGCCTCTTGCGACTCCCATTGGATAAAATGGGTTGATTGATTCTTTTACGCAGTTATCCTACAGCATATCCCTATCAACCTGTAACCTAGTTACGAGTATTATCATAAATCTCATACTTCACTCGTGCATAGTAAATAGATTCATCATCGTTATCATCGTCATAATGTCACAAAACACCGTCCTGAGCCATTGCTTCGATCGACTTCCTGCATGCCTTGTCGTGTCATCAATCCACTAGGGAGTAGGGGACCGACTTACACTCCCCTTGCCGATATAAGGCAGTCACTCTAAAACAATTCTTTACTGGAACGGTTTTCGTTACAGGAAATATGAAAACACGAATTTTATCGTAATAACTTTCAGAAATCATTACTAATGTAATTTTAATTTGGTGATACAGACTAAGTGTCTGACATTCAAAAATTAAATGGCGTGATGTTATAGTTCGCGTGCTTTTGATTACATCGCGTGCGCTGTGTCTCTAATTCCGCTTCGGAGCTTCTTAATCACTCAATAAGAGATAAGGAAAAACACGTTTCTTGTTGTTATAACAGAGGTATTTTATAATTTATTTCTGCAGTTTCAAGGAGTAGCCGGAAGCATTACTTTGCTCTGTTATCTTTTAAATGTTTTTGTATAAACAAATATTATAATATATTTATCATTAATTTTTTAGAGGTATTACGACAATCAAACAGATTTTTTTAAATATTAATTTAATTTACATAGTTATTCTCTTTAAAAACGAAACTATATATATTATAGTTTGGTTTTAAAACATAACTATATATATTATAGTTTGGTACTTTCAGAGTATTTTAAAATGTTATAAATATTATAATAAAATATGTCAAAATGGGCTAATAAGCAAAACTGGACTACACATATTATACATATTTAAAAAAAAGAGAATGTGTGTTTAGTTAATAAATAATGGAATTCTATCAAGAGGCTACGATCATAAGTAAACTATGCATTGTAGGTATCATTAAATGTGTTCTTGTTTGATGTTTTGTTTTCCATTGTCCCCCTATAAGGAAATGTATAGGGGAGCCTATATTTAGCAATGGAATTTGATAGGCTGTAATAAATGAATGAATGATCCAAAATAATCCAGGATGGCCACCAATCTAAGAAAAATTTTAGTAAGCCTTATGTTTAAATGAAATATTTATTAAGTACGTAAGTATATAAAAATTAAAACAATAAACTCATAAATTAATTCAAAAAGACAACATATTGATGACAACATGAACATATTCTCGTCGTGTTTAATAGTATTTGACCACTATTCAATGTAGAAGTTTAGAAGCCATAACGCGTTCGGACCGATTAATATTTATTATTGGAATTGGACTTTAAAATAAAAGGTCTAAGTTTGAAGCATTTAATTAGTAATTTACATCCAGAACTTTACGTAAAATTTCACTATCGTTACACGTATAAATATACTTTTTACAAAATTCAGAAAGCACATGCCCTCGAAATATGTATATAATATTTCTCGACGACCGTTTTCTTCTATATTTTTCATAACAACATTTTTTACACAAATTGCAATTAACATCGGTACAGAGGTTCAACTCAGGTTGCTCGTTAGTATGAAATTTAAGCCGAACGTCTGGCCCCTAAGCTACAATAGCTCATTTAAAACTGATTTATAATTATTTATGGAATATAGCCTAGCAGTGGAATCGGTATCTTAATTAATAAATATAAATATAGCGGGGTGTATAGTTCAGAAGTCGGTTTAACTAATTAATACTCGAAAACTCATAAGATTAATATATGTTATATACTATATATATAGTTTTTTTCTAAATACTCATGCATTTCTGTCTTTAATATTCTTTACAATTATTTCAAATAACTAAAATATAATGAAACATATAAAACTTTGCTAATAAACATCTAAACTTTAAATTTATGCATCAATATTTTTGAGTTAAACTAAATAAAACTTTTAAACATTTGTTCCTAAATAAAAAGAACGTCTTAAGCGAAGGCAGCCAAGGATAACTTATTCCAATCCCTCCATTATATATAATTTAAGTGTAATAATAAAAGTAAGTTTATTATTATATAATTTAAGTGTAATTTAATTTAAACCTACTGTCAAAATTTAAACGATCATAACATTCGTAATATTCATATTATTGTCCATTACTAAGAAATTTATTAATATTCGAAGGTAACAGACGATTTATATTCTAGCGATTATTAAATTCTCGCATGATAAAATTCAGAGTTTAGTAGAAATCTGTTTTTTTTAATATTATCTTATATATAAAAATCAATTGCTGTCCGTTAGTCTCGCTAAAGCTCGAAACTGATTTGACTGATTTTGATGAAAGTTTTTGTGTGTGTTTGAGTGGGTTCCTGGATGGATTATATGTATTCACAATTGGACCCGGTAGGTGGCGCTGTTGTCGAGATCCAGAAATCACCCGTGCGAAGCCGGGGCGGATGGCTAATTGATTATATTAATAAACAGTTTTCTATTATAATATTTTACATGAAGAAACAGAAATTAAACGTAATTCAATCACAAGTGATTACTCTAAAAGATATTAGTACTTTTTCACAAAATCAATTACTATTATTTGTAAAAAATCCAACGCAAATATAACATATTGAATACGAATTTGTAACTTGGCAAGTTTTATCTACAAATTAATTGTAGTTTATATTAAAATAAATATAAACAAATTTAAACGCTCTTAATAAATATCATCACGTTAAAAGTAATTCATTGGTTATTTAAACTTTCCAAGTTATAAATCCAATATCAAAGAATAACAATTTTTTTAAATCATTTGAAGATCGTTTTACATTCCTATCTATCTATTATCTATTACAACCTATAAAAGTCCACTGCTGAACATATGCCTCCACCATAGAATGCCCCATAGGGGGGATTTTGCCATAGTTGCCACGCTGCAGGCGGATGGCAACTGCAGTTTTTATTTTTATTCAGCTGTTATCAGGAAGATGCTGCTGCCCATCTTCTGTTTTAGTTTCCCTCTTACGACACCCACGGGACGATATGGGGTAGTGAATATTTTTAATTATCGTGTTCTATTAATATCTCAGAAATGAGACGAGGTAACTTTACTTTTTTTGGATATAAAATCTATACACTATTAGAAACATTCTAGCAGTATGCTCATGGCGCTATTAGAACTATACTACTTAATGATAATTTCTATTGCACGCATCATAACGCAAAGCGTTATTAGGTAGTTCTTTACCTTCGACCCGTCAAGGTCAAGCAATTTTGTGTTCTTAAAATGCCTCTATCATAACCATATTGCACTAATACGATAATATTAGTAGCCGTATATCAAGGAAACACTCAAATTAATCCATCTTATATTTTCTAAAAATCATTTTATATTGCTACTTTGAAAAAAAAACGGTTTGAAAAAAATTTTACGTGGACATCCGGATGTTGATTTTATATGTGGTCACGGTAACTCGCAAAAAATTGACGTATCCAGACCGGGTTTTTTAATCAGCTGTAGAACTACATCAACTGGTTCCCTATTTCATATCAATAACCTAGTGCGCGTAGTTTATTTATATAATTATTTTCAACTTTTATAAGTTTTATTGCTATTAAAAATTTAAAGGCGCTTTCATATTTTTTAGCCCTTAACCTATATCGATTTTATACTTTCTGTAATCGATTTATATTTTTAAACATTATAACTTTTTCCCTGTAGGTACTAGCTGTTAAAATAATAGCGCTAACTTTAAAACACGTAAATAATATATTTTAAAAGTCAGGAATACAATTTAATTTTTTCATCGAAATTAAATGAAACGCTCATGAGGCGTGCACATTTTGATTTTCCAAACTATCTTTTCTTTGTCACTAGCTCGTAAAAGCCTCTCTTGTTGGAGGGAAAATTTGTCATAATTACCACGCTTGAAAGGCAGATTGGCGATCGCAGTACCAGACGTCTCACACCATCATCGAATTTTTATAATAAAGTTAAGTCGTGAAATACATGAAACTACATAAATACACACATCAACAGAATCTATGGATGCCTTAATACTAAATTATTTACGAGTTTATATTTTAAAATGTTTTAGTTTCCATAAAAAGTTTATGTACAGATTAAAATCTCTTTTATTCTATTTTCAAAATTTAAATTAAAAAAAAAAAACAAAAGAAAACACAAAATAAGGCGGTAAAATTGTTAGTAATTCGTTACGTCAAGGAAAATTTTAATTGTTCTACTGATATTAATTAATGAGAAGCGATTAGATTGTTTTTAGTTTTTAATTGAACGTGCCGTGTGAGTTATAAGAGTCATATCACTTCGTCATTTGAGTCGAGATGAAATGTTACGAGCCGTGGGAATAGTAAGAAAATGATGCTATTCTACGCGTCGTTGCTGAGGCTCTACACACCAGCCAAAACGTGATATCAAGGTTGTGGTCACGTTATCGCAGTACTGAGGATGTGACTGAATGGCACAAGGGTAGACATCGTGTTACTACGCAGAGACAGGATCGATTTCTCCAAATGACCGCCAGAAGACAACCCAATATCACAGCGATGCACCGATACGACTTAGGGACCTTCGAGAAAAGACGCTACTCCTTTTTAAAAGGCCGGCAAAGCATCTGCAATTCCCCTGGTGTTGCAGTTGTTCATCAGCGGCGGTAGTCTTTTACCATCAGGTGAGCTGCATGCTCGGTTGCCCCCTCTCTTATAAAAAAAATCGTGGTTCCCATCCCGCCTGCCAACTATGGCAATCTATGGGCGAGGCCTATGATCAGCAGTAGACTTTTATAGGCTATAATGGATGGATGGATGGATTGACTTATAATCGATATATAGTCAAGGTTTCTCACATATTATTTTGTACGGCAGGCCACATAGAATGGTTTGAAAAAAAAAAGTTGTTATTTGTATGATGCACTCGCCAGTTATAATTTATTTTGAAGTAATAAAAAAAGCAACAAATACAAACATACGAATGTTCCAATTTTAAATTTCCCTCCAAATTTTACGAGCTAAATTGGAATATCGTGTTTCATTAAAAAATGGACTTGCGTCTGGAAACTTTTAGCTATGTGATTATTTAAGATTTAAAATGTCTCCTTAAATCAAAGAAAGTAGGCCGATGGCTATTACGGAAGAAAACGTGTAAGCAGTGAAAAATTCATTTGAAGAGAATAAGCGAATCACGTATGAAGAGTTCACGATCGTGGCGCTGCACCCAACGTGAAACTAACCTCAGTTTCACGTTGGATGCAGCGCAACCTCACTGAAGCTCAGAAGCAGGCCGGCGTAGAATGATGCCGTGACATGATTAATAAACAATGCGTCCACGTACTCAACGCACAAAACGAGCTTTCAGACTTTCTCAACAGCACATCGGTTGAGCTTTTGGGTCACCCTCCTTGCAGCCCTGATTTGGCACCGTGTGAATTCTTATTATTCACAAAATTAAAAAATCTGTTGAAAGGCATACATTTTACATCGTCGGAAGATGCGCTAGCTGTATTTATGCAGACCGATTGAGAAAGTATCTGAGACGTACTAGAAAAAGTTTTTCTGTATAAAATAAGGGTGACAAACAAGCACACAGTCCACCTGATGGTAAGTGGATGCCGTGACCATAGACATCGTTGTCACCCCTGAGGACTGAGACGGAATTCCTCGTTTCCAGTAAAAAGGGTCTCCGATTCTCTACACTCACTATACGAAACACAGCAGAATTAATCTGCTATTTTACGCCGGTATCCTGTGCGAGCCCGATCGAGCCGACCCATTATTGCTACAACCATAATATAGCTGCAGCGTGGCTCTACCACCTAAATATTATTTCGAAATTTGGTTCAGACGCATGAATCTTTATAATATAGTCATGTGGAGAGTTCTTTCAAAAGAAGTTTAATTATGAAAACGTGAACCATTGAGTTTTGACTAGTTAGGCAAAAATTTTGATTGGCATTTAAATATACATATTTATTACAATTTATTTCAATTAGCGTCTACTAAATCGAATTTCACTAAATTTCTTTTTCACACCCACTAAAAAGTAAAATAATTCCACAATAACGATGCCGCGAGGAAAGCTAACTTTGATAATGTCTCATTTTATGCGAAATATTTAATATTGAAATCCGTATAATTAACCGCGTAGTAAGTTTCGCGTTAATTAAAATAAAAATTGAACCTCAATATACATTAAAACCTTATAATTATCAACATGTTAACTGAAATCGATTTATTTTATTTTCTATGGAAAAAGATGAAATTAAAATTTTTAAATAAAAATTTTAGCAGTGGTAACGTACAAGTATAATTACATACAATATAATTTTTGGTTTTATTATGTTATTATTGTTTTATTCATTATTTCCTTACAGTTCACGAGGCCTATGTTCAGCTGTGGACGAGTTGGTAACCGCAGTTTTCATCATCATCATAACAGCCCTTTACAAGTCTACTGCAGAACATAGTCTCCCACAAGGAATGCCACAAATTACAGTCCTGAGCCACCTGCATCCACCGACTTCCAGGATATCTTACCAGGTCATCACTCTATCTAGTGGGGGGCCGCCCTACACTTTACGAGGTACCCACCGGTATGAGGCTGCCACTCGAGAATCTTTCTTCCTCATCGGTTGTTGGTTCTACGAGCTACATGGCCAGCCTAATGCCACTTCAGCTTACTAATCCGTTGGGTTATGTCGGTTACTCTGGTTCTACTGCGGATATTCTCATTTTAAGTTTATCGCAGAGAAAGCTCAAGCAGAGCCTCTCCATAACTCGCTGAGCGACCTTGGCTTCCCAATACGGCCCGCAGTGAAGGACCACGTCTAAGATCCATATGTAATCACTGGCAATACTTCGAATTTTGAGGTATACCTGACGAGACGATTTGTCGTAATCTCCCGAACGCAGCCCAGTCGGGTTTAATACGTCGTTTGACCTCTAAGTCGAAGTTAGACTTACCAAGTCTATTCTATTTTCCAAAATTTCAGTCCACATACGCAACGCAAAGTGGCAAATTTTACTTTTCGGTCTTAAGTGCAATTTGCCGAAGGGTAGTATGTGGTCTATGATAATAAAGCCTTTTCGGAAACCGGCTTGTTCAGGAGGCTGGCAGTCGTCAAGTCTGCGTGCGAGACGATTCGTAATGTCTCTCGAAAACAGCACGTATACGCGGCTCAGTAGGGAAATCGGTATGTATTTCTTCAAGGGAGCGTTGTCGCCTTTCTTGAAAATCAAGACCACTTCACTTCTGCTCCACAGAATAAAAGCAATGTAGCCGTGGCAAGCCGCATATGCTGAAGCTTTTCGTTGCTGCAAGTGCAAGTTTTTTTCTAGTTTATATTGTGTTGTAGTGATGAAGAATTTCCGTTATTATTAATTAATATTTTCGTATTTTTATCTTTCTTGCTTTCTAACGATCTTTTTTCTTTTTCGACTTTTGATATTGAATATTTTTACTAACATCAGTTTTTGTCATCGCTGACTCCTTTTGAATTCGACTTTAAATTATGCTTTTTGATTTCAATTTTTTTGGAACTAAACAATAGAAATGTCCTTATATTTTTATGGGAAATATACTTGTAAAATAATATAAAATATTTATTATGGGACAACATAAATAATACTTGAAACCTCTTATTACAGTTTTTGTTTGGAACGGTAGATAATTTTAAAATTACAGTGTACAGCAAAGTGGTTCTCTTCGATCCGCTATATTTCCCAGAAGCTTTTAAATAAACTCTCGTGTTACAAAGTGAAACAAAGACACAGAGATAAAACTAACACATCAAAGAAACAATGGTTAGTTCGTGAAGTAACAGTTAATTTAACATGCTTGAGAGATCATTGTAGAGGCGCAAATTATATAAAATGAACAAAAAAAGTCTCCAGTTTTAGTAGGTATCTCTTTAGAGAAATCAAATGATTATGTTACTTTGTGAGAAGCATAACTGTTAACAAATATTAAGCCTGTGTACCCGAAAATTCCGAACTCAAAATGAACGAAGGATTACCTACGTTATCTCCGGGCAAGTTATTTTGTTCCTTAATATTTTGAGTAACCTTAACTTAAAAACGATAAAATAAATTAACTTTTTTTAAAACATTTTCCGGCATAAATACTTGAAATTGTTCTTCTGCATCTTCAAAAGGTGAGAAAAACCTCAAAAATGCGTTTATTTTTACGCTTTTATAAGTGGACTTAACTGTTTGAAAAACTGAAGTTCCCACAATTGAACAATTGAATAAAAAGTTAATGTATTTTTCTTTTCTTATAGGTATATTTAATAGTATAATTTCATTATATTAGTATATAGTTTTGTTAGCTTTGAACATATTTTTTAGGACTAAATTGAGGCACACTATAAATTCATGCATTAATTATAGCCTATCAAAAGTCCACTACTGAACATAGGTTTTCCCGATATATTGCCTCACAGGGGAATATTTTTCATAGTTGCCACATTTAGCAGGCGGATTGCCAACCGCAGTTTTTTATTATTTCGATTTGCTATCAGAAAAATGCTATTGCCTATCTCCTGTTTCATTTCTATTGTCTCTTGCGACATCCATGGGAAGATATTATGGAGTAGTGGATAATCTTACGCCTTTTATCATATGTTAGAGTATAATATATTTTTTTAATAAAATATAAGTATTTCTATGTTTTGTGCGTTTTACAGCTTTTATTTTTCGTTTATTTTCTGTGCATTTTGTTTCTAGTATAACTTAAATCGTTTATAACTACAGAACTATACAGAATTTGCGTATTGGAAAAAAAAAAGAACAGAAATAATTATTATTAATTCCATAAATATCAATCAGAAATATAACTATAAAATACTACACAAGAAATTTTTATCATAAAAACATAAAGCTCATGAAACATGAAAATCATAAAAATATGCATCCACTATCGAACGATGATAAAAACTTCTACTTTAGTATATGGCGCATAAACTTATACTATTGACTTAATTACGGAAAGATCACATTTTTCGCTATCAATATATGTACATATATATAAAAAGACATATCCCGATTCACTCATTCACTGACTCATCAACGCCCAGAACAAACCCTTGGACCTAAAAATCCCTTTATAAAGCAATTTTCTAAATTCACACGGGATCGAAAATAAAGAGGATTTATCTTTTGCTATAAAGTTGCCATATTTCAGATAACTATAATGATTGCCCTCATATGTGCAATCATCCAAAACTTTTTCCATCAGGACGGCGCCACTTTATAATGAGGTGTAACAGATTTCAGCGAAGTTAATTTGTTCGAAAATGTAAAGGTTCATGTTTCTTTCTGTACTATTAGCTATATTTTATATTAATTAGATTAAAAGTATATAAACCAAACCACAGATATTCATAAAAGTAGAAAAATTAAAATGAGTTAAAATGTATAAAAAGGGAATTAGAGCAAACCAGTGAGGCATTGTTTTATGTATTAATATAATACTCTAGAAACTGATAAAATTTTATTTACACTTACTATAAAACACTTTATTATACGCCAAAATATAAATATTAACAAAAAGGAGAGAAAGAATGTGGTACAATAGGCGGTCTTATCGCTAAGAGCGATCTCTTCCAGAAAACCTTTGGATGGACAGGATTGTTAGAAAACAATAAAATCATGTGTGTGGTTTGGGACAAAATAACATTATTTTTATTATTAAGCATAAAATAGTAATAGATGCATAATTTAAAAGGTATATAAGTACATAGATAAGATAAATACATACATACATATTAATATTATATATATATAAATATATATAAAAGTACAAATAACTCTTACATTTAACATAAATGTGCAATAAATACAAACAAATAGTGTAACTAGATAATAGTAGAAAAATTATTATATACAAATTAATTTGATAGAATCAAAGTTGAAAATAGTAATCGTGTACATGTTTCTTAAAACCGGTAGGGATTGAGCGCGTCTTGCTGATAACGGCAAGTCATTCATTTATTTAAAACTAACTTCTCAATTTTTTTATTTTATTTAATATATCATTACATCATTAATTAAACATTACATTACGGTACAATCATAAGTTTACAGAAACTTTACCGTGTACCGATATCACCGACAATAATAAATATGAGGGTGTAGTAAGAAAAGAGAAATACACTATTTATTTGTTAATTGCGTGACCTTCTATTGCACAACACAATCCACCGCGCATGGATCCTATATTTTATACAGGGCGCTTGTTTTAGGCGTTATCGCAGTATTTATTATTAAAACATATTATGTATAATTTAAATTATTAGTAGTGCATTCCATAAAGTAATTTTTAATTTTAATTTAATATTTTTTGGTTTAATTCTGATTTTAATGATACTGGTAGCTGGTTAATTAGGTTAGGAATCATATATTCTATGGTACGTTTACCATATAAATTATTGTATTTAGGTAAGGCTAATTTAGGTTTTCCTGAGTTGCGAGTTTTAGAGTATTCACATGTATGTGGAATTTTTAGATGTTGGGAAAATTCTTCTATAAGAAGGGTAAACTTTACCTTTTCGTGTATAGGTATAATTTTGCAATGACTAAAAGGTGTGGTAATCTGATTCTTTATACCGGTTTTAATACTATCCGGGACTATGGTTTTAAAATACGTGATTGTAGTAGATAAATACGTTCTAGATGTGATCTGTACGTTCTACCATAGCTAGACAAACCATATGCTACTTTTGACTCTACAATTGATTTATATAGCTGTATAAGTATTTTATACGGAATTTTATATTTAATTATAGAAAACTTTGCAAGCATACCACGAAGTTTATCACATACATGCTCAATATGCTCTTTCCAGTTTAGGTGACTATCTCATCACGAGTCCTAAGTAGGTCTGTGATTCTACCAGGTCTATGGATTCGCAGTTACATTTCATTTGGACCTGTCGTCTGTGAAGGCATTGGTGGTCATGCGCAATGAGCCTAGGTATAACCTACTCCTATTTTGACTAGAGCTAATGTACAATAACTTAGTCTTCGCAGCGTTTAAGACTAATCCTTTATCATGTGACCACTTCATAAGCATATTAAAATCGTCTTGTAGGAGGTTGAGAGTGTCGTTTATATTGCTCCAGCGGCAACCAAGCAAGTATCATCAGCATACTGGTAAATGTCACATCGCCTGATAATATTAGCCAGACTTTACATAGGTAATGTAGTGTAAAGGTCCTATTACGGACCCTTGTGCAGTGCCTACAGATACATTTACTATGTTGCTCATTGAATCACCCACTTTAACCACATGTTTTCTATCGGTGAGGTAATCTTTACACCACGACAGCAGTGGTCCTCTGATACCGTTATCGTTCAGACTATCTAGTAGTTGCTCATGACGAAGTGTATCGAAAGCCTTACTTAGTCTATAAACACTACCAATATGTGTTTTTCTCATCTAGATGCTTATAGATGCTATTTGTGAACGCCGTTAAAAGCTGAGTGGTGTTTTTATGAGGTTTAAAGCCAAACTGTTTATTAGTCAGTATATTATTTTATCATAGAAGTTATAGATCTGTCTACTAACATACTCAGCTATTTTGTTAATGGTAGGTAATATAGTGATCGGCCTATAGTTATTGTAGTCAGACTTATTACCCTTTTTATGTATAGGTCTAACAATGCCCGTTTTTAGTAATTGAGGATACTTGCCGTTCCTAATACTTGCATTTATAAGATTTGTAATAGCTAATTTGACCACTGAGCATATTTTTTTAATATCTATGGCTCGTATACCATCAATACCAGGAGCTTTATTATGGTTTAGAGACTTAATGATTTTTTCCACTGCAGTCGTGTCTGCAGGTATATACCTCATAGATACATTGGGTTTTCAATAGATTGACTTATCCAGTAGAGGTGTTATACATTTTGGTATAATTTGTTGCAAATTTTCATCAAAAGTCGTAGCAAATGTGTATGCGATGTTTTTAGCTGTATTCCTGCCATTGCTGAAGGCTTTCAGTAATAAATTATCAATCGACTGTTTTATTCTGCCGGTTAGTCTATTTAATATTTGCCAAAGATATCGTGGATTATTTTATTATTATTTATTTCTAATTTTAGCCATTCATTTTGCTTTTTGAATTAATGAGTTTGCATAGTTTCTTGCTTTGTTGTAGGTTTGTTTTAAGATCTTATTTTGCTGTCCTTAATCCATTTATTAAATAATTTATCTCTGTATGCACATGCTTTTAAAGTTTTTTTATTCAACCATTCATTATTTATTCGCTTAGCTTTTATTTTAATTTTTGATTTATATGCGCTGGTTTTATAACATTGTTTAAAGTTATCGTTTATAAAATTATAAATTTGTATCGGACATGTCATATTCGTTTTTGCCATTCAATTTCACTTAATGATTTTATTAAGGCATTGTTATTAATACAAGTCTTGATTTTAGAAACGCCCTGTATACGAGACCCAACACAGGCAAACACTATCGCGCGGTGGTCCGCCAGTGTCGTACCGATAGCAGCTGTGAAAAGGTCTTGTGTATGGGATCTCGCGTTAATATGATCTATGCACGATTTACTTAACTTACCACCCGATATTTCTATTCGTGTGTTTGCAGTAATCCACGTACAAGACCTAAGCTGTACATTAAGTTAATATATTTATGTTTTACAGGACTATCGGAATTCAGGTCAATATTTATGTCGCCTAACATACAACTTTTATTACAACAGTATTTTTGTAAAGTGTTTTCAAGCTCAATAAGAAATAAGTGTTTACTGTTTTAGAGGACGGTACACGGCACATAGGTCCGCAGAATAGCTCGAGTCGGAAATGATAGTATATCATACTCTCAAAGTGTTCTGTTTTGATGTTTTTAGTGCTAAAATTATGTTTATTATTTACATAAATTACAATACCACCACCCCTTCGGGCTTTTCGCGAGACTAGTTAACATTTGGTATCCTGTAATTTGATAAAGACAACATAGACTCCGTAATATTAGCCTCAGTTACCACAATGACATCTATGCACTGGTTGAAGTTATAATAGTTTGCTCTAAACAGGCAAAGTTTTTATCATAGACCGTATGTTGATATGCATGCATAACAAGGTAATATCATGATTTTTGTAGAAATTTAAGAAAATTGTTTACATTTGTACAATCTAAGCATTCAAATATTTCATCACTTAATGTTTCCATTCAATAAAAAAAAAATTAATATATATATATAAAGTACCTCTAAAATCAATAATAAAAATAATATATACCTTGTTATAACTACTAACTCTGTTTGGCTAATATGTACACATCATTTAGAGTTCTTAGATAGTGTATTTTACTTATATCATCCTTACGTGCTTTAACGGACCTTTTTAAACCAGACGTATTTGTAGTTAAGCTTGTTTTTAATTCCTTTCACCATAGTATTTGTTTATTTAGTCGAGTCATAGTTTCTGATATACACGATGGCATTATTGTTTTGTTCTTGTGGATGGATATCTGCAACGGTCACTGCTGTTGATCTTGCTGCTGCCAGCCACTTTTCCTGTATACTCTCCTTTAAGTTCCACTAGTAAGCTACTATTTTGCTCTCCTCTCCTCGCAGCCCAAGTGATTTCTTGATACCGGTTTTGGGTGTTTAACTTCATAGCTAAATTTTGACTAGGTTTTCCACATTCTCATTTTATGCCAGGGTACATTTGCAACTTCTATCTGCTTTGAGAGTTTTTCTTGTTCCAGCGCTTGAATTTGTTGTTCTAAGACGCCCACCCTGGTTTCCAAGTTGTTATTTTTGTTACTTAGTTCAATGTTCTTTTTCCAAATTTTGATTGTTTGTTTGAATGTTTGATACATCCCATTACTTCATCAAGTTTGGCACTGTGAAACTGTAGGAGTCGTTTACTTGCCTCATTTCATTTCTTATGGTTTTCTACTTCCTTGATATGTCCTTTAGTAGTTTCGCAGAGTCGAGTTGAGCTAGATTTTCAGCATCCTTCATCATCGTCCTCTGGTACAAATATTGATGATTTACGCCTGATGACTCCTGCACACATTCCAGGCATGTCCATCCCAATCCAGGAGATGCTGCTTTAAGAGCATTGAGCTGCTTGTGTTGTTAATCCAGTGCATTTTGTGCTGATATGTACTAAACGCTCACATTTGTTGCATTCCACTCCTGGGAACTTTTGTAATAGATTTATTACAGTTGTCGCACTTGGTAGACATAGTAGGTAGTTTTGAAAAAAAAAAAATATTTAGTTAAACAATAGAAGCTCATGGTTATCGACAGGTAATGCACACGACGTTTCGGCGGTGAATGAAATTAATGACATTGTAAACAAAAACTCACCTCAGTGTCAACTAGGACCTCTGGTGAGCGGAAGATTATTAGCCCTCATTAAAAGAGACTTCAAATGTGGCATGTAAAAACATAATCACTAATAACTGTATTAGGATTTTCGAAATTCTCACGGAATGAGAATAAAAGCATTTATTTATAAGCGAAAAGCTTTAAAGTTGCCTTATTTCCGTAACTAAAATTATTAGAAATTTCAAATTTAGCATATAGTAGTGTAGTTATAATAAGTAAGTATTAATTAGGAATTTAGAAAAGTCCTGAAAGTACTAGTATTTTTAGGACTTTCTAATTCCGCCATGATAATAATAAACATAGCATGGAATTTATCCATACGTTTTCATAGTATCATCCTCCAGCAATCAATCAAAAATGGAAATGACCGCGCGAGACTCCCCAGGTGTATACGACTATAAGCAGCGGAGAAAGCGGGCTACGCGCCACGCGATAACGCAGCAAAACGCAATCAATAGCTCGCTTACGAGTCTATTCAGGTAAAGTATAAGGTCGAAGGGCAAAAACATTTTCATTAAAAATGGGTAACTCATTATAAATGCAAAATTTGTCTCAATAACACGCTTAGAGCAATTTTCAATGACCCGTTCATACGAAAATAAGTCTATGGGTACACGGTGTCCATCACAAACGGTACGGTGCATCTATCCTTAAATACAGTATACTTTCTTAAGGACAACTATAAACAAAATTGCCGTAATTTCAACTCCATACGGCAGAAGCTGCGGGCGGTCGCTGTTTTAATATAAATAAACACAGACTTCTGCACTGTGGAAAATGTACACTTTTGTAAATGGTGTTTGTGTACATGTGTTTACATGTTGAAAAATATAATTCGATGAATACTTCCAGAATTAAAACCTCAATAGAGTATTTTCATAAAATGAAAATGAATTTATTAAAGCAGTTAATAAAATATAGTTTTCTAGAGTAATTAAAGCGTATTAAAATATAGACGTTTTAAACCAAAGACTTTTGATTAAAAAAGTAACAATATGGAAAAATAAATACAATTTGCATGATAAAGTAATAAACACGTGTTACCGATGTCTTCGTTATAAGTGCCTTTGTGGTGTATTTTCTAAACAGCTTATAGGCACGTAACGATGTAAACGGCTTAATTTTCTCCTCTAATAATATTGAAGGGTTGTACATTTATGTAATGTACAAATACTAATGAAAATACGTCCTTGTCTAATTAATGTTCCACCTCTGGACATAGACCCCTTCACATATTTATTTTAGTATTCTAGACCAGGAAAAGGTTCTCCGTGCTACACTTGCTAACTCACTTGTCTTGATCGCTATACTTAATCATCGAGTGTTCAGATTGCAAAATTTTAGTAATACTGGGGCCGAGTTTCGAACTTGGGCTACCCGGTATATTACTTTTAAATATTATTTTATAGGTCGTTTACAAGACCGATTTTTAGTAATCTTCCTTAAGCCTGCAACAGTCACGCTGGATTTTCGATCACAAAACTTCTCACACCTTGGATGGTGTTTCCCATCACCGATCTGTTTTACTTCACATGTTCGTTCTCTTTCACGCAGAATATTTTATATATGTAAAATTTATTTTTATAAAGGTTCAAAAATGTATTTATTATATTTTAACCTGGGTTCACCTGAGTGATGAATATGAGTTTTTAAAGCATTTCCATAGTTGCCTCTTGCGACTCCCATTGGATAAAATGGTTGATTGATTCTTTACGCAGTCATCCTACAGCAAATCCCTATCAACATGTAACTAGTTGAGTATTATCATATATCATCTCATACTTCACTCGTGCATAGTTCACAGATTCATCATCGTCATCATCGTCATAATGTCACAAAACCGTCCTGAGCCATAGCTTCGATTGACTTCCTGCATGCCTTGTCGTGTCATCACTCCACTAGGGGTGGGGACCGACTCCCACTCCCTTGCCGATATAAGCGGTCACTCTAAAACATTTCTTTACTGGACGGTTTCGTTACGGGAAATATGAAAACACGAACTTTATCGTAATAACTTTCGTAATCATTACTAATGTAATTTTAATTTGTTCTGAGAATGAGTGTCTGACATTCAAAAAATTATATGGCGCACATAGTTCGCGTGCTTTTGATTATCGCGTGCGTTGTGTCTCTAATTCCGCTGGATCTTCTAATCACTCAATAAGAGTTAAGGAAAAACGTTTCTTGTTGTTATAACAGAGGTATTTTATTATTTATTTCTGCAGTTTCCAAAGTAGCGAAGCATTACTTTGCTCTGTTATCTTTTGAATGTTTTTATATAAACAAATATTATAATATATTTATCATTAATTATTTATGGGTACGACTAATACTTTTATTTATGAACACATTTTTAATATTAATTTAATTTACATAGTTATGCTCTTTAAAAACCAAACTATATATATCATAGTTTTGTACTTTTGTACTTAAAATGTTATAAATATTATTATAAAATATGTCAAAATGTGCTAATAAGCAAAACTGGACTACACATATTATACTATTTAAAAAAAATGGGTACGTGTGTTAAGTTAATAAACAATGGAATTCTATCAAGAGGCTACGATCATAAGTAAACTAGGCATTGTAGGTATCATTGAATGTGTTATTGTTTGATGTTTTGTTTTCGATTGTCCCCTTATAAGGAAATGTTTAGGGGAGCCTATATTTAGCAATGGAATTTGATAGGCTGTAATAAATGAATGAATGATCCAAAATAATCCGGGAGGATGCCACCAATCTAAGAAAAAATTTAGTAAGCCTTATGTTAAATGAAATATTTATTAAGTACGTAGAATATAAAAATTAAAACAGTATACTCATAAATTTATTCAAAAGACAACATATTTATGACAACATGAACATATTCTCATCGTGTTTAATTGTATTTGACCACTATTCAATGTAGAAGTTTAGAAGCCATAACGCGTTCGGACCGATTAATATTTATTATTGGAATTGGACTTTAAAATAAAGGTCTAAGTTTGAAGCATTTAATTAGTAATTTACATCCAGAACTTTGAAAAATTTCACTATCGTTACACGTATAAATATACTTTTTACAAAATTCAGAAAGCACATGCCCTCGAAATACACTCAGCGGCACGGAATCTTGGCCAAGCGGTTATCTCGCGATAGCAAAAGCTTTAAGTGTTTCTGATGAATGTTTGTTATGCAAGTATGTCAAAAATGTTTCCCTTAAGTTCAAGAGGTTATTCATTATGTTTAAGTGCCATGACGAATTCTTTAATTTTAGTTGATCAGGTCATTGAGCGACTAAGTTCACATTTTAAATTTGTGTGTTGTAGAAAGATTTACTGTAAGGTTATTCAATTATTGTGATCTTGTGTCTTAATTCAATAACTAAAGGTGCTTTAAAGCCAATAAAATGCCATTAACACCAGCAGAGTTGCACAAGCAGTAGCATTAATTGACCAGGGCTGACAGCGTGAAGTTGCTATTGGCAACGTACCACGGTCCTCAATGCAGTATTCACTGAAACGATACCAGGAGACAGGCCGCTACACCCGTAAACCGCGGTGGGGCGTAAAGTGCACATCGGCCGGACGATCGTTTTATTGTTATGGAGATTTTGAGAAACCGCTACCTGACCGCTGTTGAGATACGCCAGCAGCTCCAAATCGCAAAAGGCGTTAATGTTAGTGAGCGTACGGTGAGAAGACGATGGAGAAGTGAATTTAAAAGCTCGTAGACCAGCACGGGTCCAGAACTACTCAGACAGCACCGAGTAGCCCGACTTCAGTTCATAAGAGAACATGTACAATGGGACCCACAGCAATGGGCTGATGTTGTTCACAATGAGTGTCGATAGCTTTACGTGCTCGAGACGGTCGAGAACAGTGTGGAGGAAGAGGAGAGTTTTCTACCCATTACCACCCAAACTGTGAGTTTCATGGAGGCTCAATAATGGTATGGGGAGGTGTAAGTTCCGACGCACGTACAGAGTTGGTCATCGTCGATAATCGGCTTGCTACTCGATACATCGAGGAAGTTCTTCAGGGCACGTAATGCCTTATTCGGGATTCATTGGACACGACAATTCCTCCTCGTGCACGATAATGCACGCCCGCACGTCGCACATTGTGTAGAGGAATATCTGGAAGAGGTTGGAATACCAAAATTACAGTGGCCATATCAATAGCAGACTTAAATCCAATTGAGCATGTATGTTATGCTCAAAGAAAGATAAAGTCCAGCTCAAACCGCCTAACTCTAAATGAGGCTCAAAATGCAGCGCTGGCCACGCTGGGACAGCATACCGCAAGTTGATGTCAGAAACATCATTCAAAGCATGCCAGATCGAATACAAGCAGTTATCAGGGCTAGAGGAGGAAACACCCGATATTAAAACTGATAGACAATGAAAACAGACTTAATTTTAACTTTGTAGTGTTTTAAAGTGACAATGGAAAGATGTTAATTTTAGTGAAAACATGTTATCTTGAAAGAAAAATTTCGGTGGTAAACATTAAATTTCTACATTCTAAAACCATTAGAGACATATTGAATGCATCTATGTATATAATATTTCTCGACGACCGTTTTCTTCTATATTATTCATAACAACATTTTTACACAATTGCAATTAATATCGGTACAGGTTCAACTCAGGTTGCTCGTTAGTTGAAATTTAAGCCGAACGTCTGGCCCTAAGCTACAATAACTCATTTAAAACTGATTTATAATTATTTATAGAATATAGCATTGGAATCGAGTATCTTAATTAAATATATAAATATAACAGTGTATAGTTCAGAAGTCGGTTTAACTAATTAATACTCGAAAACTCATAAGATTAATATATTAGGAACATTGCAATATAACACTTTAGTTTTTCTAAATACTCATGCATTTCTGTCTTTAATATACTTTAATTATTTCAAATACTAAATATAATAAAACATATAAAACTTTATATGAAACATCTAAACGTATAGTAACCACGTTGACATATCAAATTTATGCATAATAATTTTTGAGTTAAACTAAAATTTATTAGGAACTTTTAAACATTAATTTGTTCCTAAATAAAAAGAACGTCTTAAGCGAAGACAGTCAAGGATAACTTATTCTAATCCCTCCATTATATATAATTTAAGTGTAATAATATATGTAATTCCATTATTATATAATTTAAGTGTAATTTAATTATAACCTACT
The DNA here is from genome assembly GCA_029286625.1 of Parnassius orleans. Classification (NCBI taxonomy): domain Eukaryota; kingdom Metazoa; phylum Arthropoda; class Insecta; order Lepidoptera; family Papilionidae; genus Parnassius; species Parnassius orleans. The sequence goes on from JAGSMP010000056.1 coordinate 73,228, forward strand.
GTCAAAATTTAAACGCCCACCATCGATCATAATATTCGTAATATTACTATTATTGTCCATTACTAAGAAATTTATTAATATTCGAAGGTAACAGATGATTTATATTCTAGCGATTATTAAATTCTCGCATGATAAAATTCAGAGTTTAGTAGAAATCTGTTTTTTTAATATTATCTTACTTTTATATAATCAATTGCTGTCCGTTAGTCTCGCTAAAGCTCGAAAATGATTGGCTGATTTTGATGAGTTTTGTGTGTTGAGTGGGTTCCTGGATGGATTATATGTATTCACAATTGAACCCGGTAGGTGGCGCTGTTGTCGAGATCCAGAAATCACCTGTGCGAAGCCGGGACGGATCGCTAATTGATTATTAATATACATAAACAGTTTTCTATTATTATATTTTATCGAGTTTTACACGAAGAAGGAAATTAAACGTAATTTCATCACAAGTGATTACTATAAACGATATTAGTAACTTTTCACAAAATAAATTACTATTATTTGTAAAAAATCCAACGCGAATATAGCATATTGAATACGAATTTGTAACTTGGCAAGTTATGTATGCAAATTAATTGTAGTTTATATTAAAAAAATATATAAACAAATTTAAACTCTTAATAAATATCATCACGTTAAAAGTAATTCATTGGTTATTAAAAATCCACTGCTGAACATATGCCTCCCCCATAGAATGCCCCATAGGGGGGATTTTGCCACAGTTGCCACGCTGCAGACGGATGGCAACTGCAGTTTTTATTTTTATTCAGCTGTTATCAGGAAGATGCTGCTGCCATCTTCTGTTTTAGTTTCCCTCTTACGGCACCCACGGGACGATATGGGGTAGTGAATATTTTTAATTATCGTTTTCTATTAATATCTCAGAAATGAGACGAGGTAACTTTACTTTTTGGATATAAAATCTAACACTAGAAACATTCTAGCAGTATGCTCATGGCGCTATTAGAACTATACTTAATGATAATTTCTATTGCACGCATCATAACGCAAAGCGTTATTAGGTAGTTCTTACCTTCGGCCGTCAAGGTCAAGCAATTTTATGAACTTAAAATGCCTCTATCATAACCATATTGCACTAATACGATAATATTAGTAGTCGTATATCAAAACACTCAAATTAGTCCATCTTATATTTTCAAAAATCATTTTATATTGCTACTGAAAAAAACGGTTTGAAAAATTTTACGTGGACATCCGGATGTTGATTTTATATGTGGTGCATAGCTCAAAAATTGACGTATCCAGACCGGGTTTTTTTCAGCTGTAGAATTACATCAACTGGTTCCTATTTCATATCAATAGCCTAGTGGTGGTAGCAATAGTTTATTTATATAATTATTTTCAACTTTATAAGTTTTATTGCTATTAAAATTTAAAGGCGCTCATATTTTTAGCCTTAACCTATATCGATTTTATACTTTCTGTAATCGATTTATATTTTTATACATTATAATTTTTCCTGTGGGTGACACTAGCTGTTAAAATAATAGAGCTAACTTTAAAACACGTAAAATAATATATTTTAAAAGTGGAATACAATTTAATTTTTCATCGAAATTAAATAAACGCTCATGAGGCGTGCATTTTGATTTTCAAACTATCTTTCTTTGTCACTAGCTCGTAAAAGCCTAGTTTATTAAAAATTTAGAAAATATAGTACCACGCTTGAAAGGCAGATTTGCGATCGCAGTACCAGACGTCTCCACCATCATAATTTTATAATAAAGTTAAGTCTTGAAATACATGAAACTACATAAATACATATCAACAGAATCTAGGGATGCCTTAATCCTAAATTAATTACGAGTTTATATTTTAAAATGTTTTAGTTTCCATAAAAAATTTATGTACAGACTGAAATCTCTTTTATTCTATTTTCAAAATTTAAAAATTTAAATTAAAAAAACAAAAGAAAAAATAAAATAAGGCGGTAAAATTGTTAGTAATTCGTTACGTCAAGGAAAATTTTAATTGTTTTACTGATATAAATTAATGAGAAGCGATTAGATTGTTTTTAATTTTTATTTGAACGTGCCGTGTGAACTATAAGAGTCATATCACGTCGTCATTTGAGTCGAGATGAAATGTTACGAGCCGTGGGAATAGTAAGAAAATGATGCTATTCTACGCGTCGTTGCTGAGGCTCTACACACCAGCCAAAACGTGATATCAAGGTTGTGGTCACGTTATCGCAGTACTGAGGATGTGACTGAATGGCACAAGGGTAGAACATCGTGTTACTACGCAGAGACAGGATCGATTTTTCCAAATGACCGCCAGAAAACAACCCAATCTCACAGCGATGCACCGATACGACTTAGGGACCTTCAAGAAAACAGCCTACTCCTTTTTAAAAGGCCGGCAACACATCTGCAATTCCCCTGGTTCCCCTGGTGTTGGAGTTGTTCATGGGCGGTGGTAGTCACTTACCATCAGGTGAGCCGCATGCTCTTTTGCCCCCTCTCCTATAAAAAAAATCGTGGTTGCCATCCCGCCTGCCAACTGTGGCAATCTATGGGCGAGGCCTATGATCAGCAGTAGACTTTTATAGGCTATAATGGATGGATGAATGGATTGACTTATAATCGATAAATAGTCAAGGTTTCTTACATATTATTTTGTACGGCAGGCTTTTTTTTTTTTTTCAAACCATTCTGGTTTGAAAAAAAAGTTGTTATTATATGATGCACTCGCCAGTTATAATTTATTTTGAAATAAGTAAAAAAGCAATACATACGAATATACGATTGTTCCAATTTTAAATTTCCCTCCACAATTTTACGAGCTAAATTAGAATATCGTGTTTCATTAAAAAATGGACTTGCGTCTGGAAACTTTTAGCTATTTGATTATTTAAGATTTAAAATGTCACCTTAAATCAAACGAAGTAGGCCGATGGCTATTACGGAAGAAAACGTGTAAGCAGTGAAAAATTCATTTGAAGAGAATAAGCAAATCACGTATGAAGAGTTCACGATCGTGGCGTTGCACCCAACGTGAAACTAACCTGAGTTTAGTTAGTTTCACGTTGAATTCAGCGCAACCTCACTGAAGCTCAGAAGCAGGCCCGCGTAGAATGATGCCGTGACATGATTAATAAACAATGCGTCCACGTACTCAACGCTCAAAACGAGCTTTCAGACTTTCTCAACAGCACATCGGTTGAGCTTTTGGGTCACCCTCCTTGCAGCCCTGATTTGGCATCGCGTGACTTCTTTTTATTCACAAAATTAAAAAATCTGTTGAAAGGCATACATTTTACATCGTCGGAAGATGCGCTAGCTGTATTTATGCAGACCGATTGAGAAAGTATCTGAGACGTACTAGAAAAAGTTTTTCTGTATAAGATAAGGGTGACAAACAAGCACACAGTCCACCTGATGTGAAAGTGGATGTGACCATAGACATCGTTGTCACCCTGAGGACTGAGATGGAATTCCTCGTTTCCAGTAAAAAGGGTCTCCGGTTCTCTATACTCACTATACGAAACACAGCAGGATTAATCTGCTATTTTACGCCGGTATCCTGTGCGAGCCCGATCGAGCCTACCCATTAGTGCTACAACCAAAATATAGCTGCAGCGTGGCTCTACCACCTAAATAGTATTTCAAAATTTGGTGCAGACGCACGAATCTTTATAATATAGTCATGTGGACAGTTCTTTCAAAGTTTTTTATTATAAAAACGTTAACCATTGACTTGTTACTAGTTAGGCAAAATTTTTTATTGGCTTTTATATGTAAATATTTATTACAATTTATTTCAATTAGCGTCTACAAAAGCGAATTTCACTAAATTTCTTATTCTCAGTCACTAAAAAGTAAAATAATTCCACAATAACGATGCCGCGAGGGAAAGCTAACTTTGATAAAGTCTCTCATTGTATGTGAAATATGTAATATTGAAATCCTTATAATTAACCGCGTAGTAATTTTCGGGTTAATTGAAATAATAATTGAACCTCAATAAACATTAAAACTTTATAATTATCAACATGTTTACTGGCATCGATTTATTTTAGTATGCACATAATAACACTCAATTTTATCTTATTTTCTATGGAATGAGATGAAATTTAAATTTTTAAATGAAAATTTTGGCAGTGGTAACGTACAAGTATAATTACATACAATATAATTTTTGGTTTTATTATGTTATTATTGTTTTACTCATTATTTCCTTACAGTTCAAGAGGCCTTTGTTCAGCTGTGGACGAGTTGGCAACCGCAGTTTTCATTTTCATCATTACAGCCCTTTACAAGTCTACTGCAGAACATAGGCCTCCAAAAGGGGAATGCCACAAATTACAGTCCTGAGCCACCTGCATCTATCAACTTCCAGGATATCTTACCAGGTCATCACTCCATCTAGTGGGGGGCCGCTCTGCACTTTACGAGGAACCCACAGGTATGAGGCTGCCACTCGAGAACCTTTCTTCCCCATCGGTTGTCGGTTCTACGAGTTACATGACCGGCCCAATGCCACTTCAGCTTACTAATCCGTTGGGCTATGACAGTTACTCTGGTTCTACTGCGGATATTCTCATTTTTAAGTTTATCACGCAGAGAAACCTCAAGCAGAGCCCTCTCCATAACTCGCTGAGCGACCTTGAGCTTCCCAATACGGCCCGCAGTGAAGGACCACGTCTAAGATCCATATGTAATCACTGGCAACACTTCGAATTTTGAGGTATATCTGACGAGACGATTTGTCGTAATCTCCCGAACGCAGCCCAGTCGGGTTTAATACGTCGATTGACCTCTAAGTCGAAGTTAGACTTACCAAGTCGGTCTATTTTCTCCAAATTTCTCATAGTCCACATACGCAATGCAAAGTGGCAAATTTTACTTTTCAGTCTTAAGTACAATTTGCCGAAGGGTATGTATGTGGTCTATGGTAATAAAGCATTTTCGGCAACCGGCATGTTCAGGAGGCTGGCAGTCGTCAAGTCTGCGTGCGAGACGATTTGTAATGTCTCTTGAAACAGCACATAGACGCGGCTCAGTAAAATCGGTATGTACTTCTTCAAGGGGCGTTGTCGCCTTTCTTGAAAACAAGACCACTTCACTTCACTCCATAGAATAGCAATGTAATGTGGCAAGCCGCAAATTATGCAAAGCATTTCGTTGCTGCAAGTGCAAGTTTTAGCATTTCGTTATTATTTTACTTTTTCATATTTTGTCTTTCTTTCTTTTTATAACGCTGTTTTTCTTTTCGACTTTTGATATTGAATATTTTATTAACATCAGTTTTCGTCATCACTGCTCCTTTGGATTCGACTCTAAATTATGCTTTTGATTTCAATTTTTTGGAACTAAACAATATAAGTGTCCTCATAATTTTATGGGAAATATACTTGTAAAATAATATAAAATAATTATTTTGGGACAACATAAATAATACTTGAAACATCTTATTACAGAAATTGTTTGGGACGAGTAAATAATTTAAAAATTACAGTCAACAGCAAAGTGGTTCTCTTCGATCCGCTATATTTCCCAGAAGCTTTTAAATAAACTCTCGTGTTACAAAGTGAAACAAAGACACAGAGATAAAACTAACACATCAAAGAAACAATGGTTAGTTTGTCAAGTAACAATTTATTTAACATGCTTGAGAGATCATTGTAGAGGTCCAAACAATATAATATGAACAAAAAAGTCTCCAGTTTTAGTAGGTATCTCTTTAGAGAAATCAAATGATTATGTTACTTTGTAAGAAGCATAACTGTTAACAAATATTAAGCCTGTGTACCCGAAAATTCCGAACTCAAAATGAACGAAGGATTACCTACGTTATCTCCGGGCAAGTTATTTTTTTCCTAAATATTTTGAGTAACCTTAACTTAAAAACGATAAAATAAATTAACTTTTTAAAACATTTTCCGGCATAAATACTGAAATTGTTCTTCTGCAACTTCAAAGGTGAAAAAACCTCAAAATGCGTTTATTTTACGCTTTTATAAGTGGACTTAACTGAAGTTCCCAATTGAACAATTGAATAAAAAGTTAATGTATTTTCTTTCTTATAGGTATATTTAATAGTATAATTTCATTATATTAGTATGTAGTTTTGTTAGCTTTGAACATATTTTTTAGGACTAAATTGAGGCACACTATAAATTCATGCATTAATTATAGCCTATCAAAAGTCCACTACTGAACATAGGTTTTCCCGATATATTGCCTCACAGGGAATATTTTTCATAGTTATTACATTTAGCAGGCGCATTGCCAACCGCAGTTTTTATTTCGATTTGCTATCAGAAAATGCTATTGCTATCTCCTGTTTCATTTCCTCTATTGTCTCTTGCGACATCCATGGGAAGATATTATGGAGTAGTGGATATTCTTACGCCGCCTTATCATATGTTAGGAGTATAATATATTTTTTTAATAAAATATAAGTATTTCTATGTTTTGTGCGTTTTACAGCTTTTATTTTTCGTTTATTTTCTGTGCATTTTGTTTCTAGTATAACTTAAATCGTTTATAACTACAGAACTAAACAGAATTTGCGTATTGGAAAAAAAAGAACAGAAATAATTATTATTAATTCCATAAATATCAATCAGCAATATAACTGTAAAATATTACACAAGAAATTTTTATCATAAAAACATAAATCTCATGAAACATGAAAATCATAAAAATATGCATCCACTATCGAACGATGATAAAACTTCTACTTTAGTATATGGCATAAACTTATACTATTGACTTAATTAGGAAAGATCACATTTTCGCTATCAATTTATGTACATATATATAAGAACATATCGATTCACTCATTCACTGACTCATCAACGCCCAGAACAAACCCTTGGACCTAAAAATTCCCTTTATAAAGCAATTTTCTAAATTCACACGGGATCGAAAATAAAGAGTTTATCTTTTTGCTATAAAGTTGCCATATTTCTGTATAACTATATATGATTGCCCTCATATGTGTGCAATCATCCAAAACTTTTTCCATCAGGACGGCGCCACTTTATAATGAGGTGTAACAGATTTCATAGCGAAGTTAATTTGTTCAAAAATGTAAAGGTTCATGTTTCTTTCTGTACTATTAGCTATATTTTATATTAATTAGATTAAAATAAATAAACCAAACCACAGATATTCATAAAAGTAGAAAAATTTAAATGAGTTAAAATGTATAAAAGTTAAAGAGCAAACCAGTGAGGCATTGTTTTATGTATTAATATAATACTCTAGAAACTGATAAAATTTTATTTACACTTACTATAAAACACTTTATTATACGCCAAAATATAAATATTAACAAGGAGAAAGAAATGTGGTACAATAGGCGGTCTTATCGCTGAGCGATCTCTTCCAGACAACCTTTGGATGGACAGGATTGTGAAAACAATAAAATCATGTGTGGTTTGGCGACAAAATAACATTATTTTATTATTAAGCATAAAATTAATAGATGCATAATTTAAAAGGTATATAAGTACATAGATAAGATAAATACATACATACATATTAATATTATATATGTATACATAAATATATATAAGTACAAATAACTCTTACATTTAACATAAATGTGCAATAAATACAAACAAATAGTGTAACTAGATAATAGTAGAAAATTATTATATACAAATTAATTTGATAGAATCAAAGTTGAAAATAGTAATCGTGTACATGTTTCTTAAAACCGATAGGGATTGAGCGCGTCTTGCTGATAACGGCAAGTCATTCCATTTATTTAAAACTAACTTCTCAATTAAATGACATTGTGTAACAAAACTTCACCTCAGTGTCAACTAGCGACCTCTGGTGAGCGGAAGATTATAGCCCTCATTAAAAGAGACAAATGTGGCATGTAAAAAACATAATCACTAATAACTGTATTAAGGATTTTCGAAATTCTCACGAATAGAGAATAAAAGCATTTATTTATAAGCGAGAAAGCTTTAAAGTTGCCTTATTTCCGTAACTAAAATTATTAGATTTCAAATTTAGCATATAAGTAGTAGTTATAATAAGTAGAGTATTAATTAGAATTTAGAAAAGTCTGAAAGTACTAAGTATTTTAGGACTTTTCAAATTCCCACCATAATAATAAGAAACATAGCATGGAATTTATCATACGTTTTCATATAGTATCATCCTCCAGCAATCAATCAAAAATGGAAATGACCGCGCGAGACTCCCCGGAGTGTATACGACTATAAGCAGCGGGAGAAAGCGGTGCTACGCGCCGCGACAACGCAGCAGAAGCACCAATCAATAGCTCGCTTGAGTCTATTCAGGTAAAGTTGTAAAGGTCGAAGGGCCAAAACATTTTCATTAAAATGGGCAACTCATTATAAATGCAAAATTTGTCTCAATAACACGCTTAGAGCAATTTTCAATGACCCCGTTCATACGAAAATAAGTCTATGGGTACACGGGTGTCCATCACAAACGGTACGGTGCATCTATTAAAATACAGTATACTTTCTTAAGGAGCAACTATAAACAAAATTGCCGTAATTTCCAACTCCATACGAGCGAAGCCGCGGCGGTCGCTGTTTTAATATAAATAAACACAGACTTCTGCACTGTGAAAATGTACACTTTTGTAAATGGTGTTTGTGTACATGTGTTTACATGTTGAAAAATATAATTCGATGAATACTTCAAATTAAAACCTCAATAGAGTATTTTCATAAAATGAAAATGAATTTATTAAAGCAGTTAATAAAATATAGTTTTCTAGAGTAATTAAAGCTATTAAAATATAGACGTTTTAAACCAAAACTTTTGATTAAAGAAAGTAACAATATGGAAAAATAAATACAATTTGCATGATAAAGTAATAAACACGTGTTACCGATGTCTTCGTTATGAGTGCCTTTGTGGTGTATTTTCTAAACAGCTTATAGGCACGTAACGATGTAAACAACTTCTCCTCTTTAATATTGAATGCAAGGTTTTCATTTATGTGTACAAATACTAATGAAAATTACGTCCTTGTCTAATTAATGTTCCACCTCTGGACATAGCCCTTCATATTTATTTTAGTATTCTAGACCAGGAAAAGGTTCTCCGTGCTACACCTGCTAACTCACTTGTCTTGATCTATACTTAATCATCGAGTGTTCAGATTGCAAAATTTTAGTAATACTGGGCCGAGTTTCGAACTTGGGCTATCCGGTATATTACTTTTAAATATTATTTTATAGGTCGTTTACAAGACCGATTTTAGTAATCTTCATAAGCCTGCAACAGTCACGCTGGATTTTCGATCACAAAACTTCTCACACCTTGGATGGTGTTTCCCATCACCGATCTGTTTTACTTCACATGTTCGTTCTTTCACGCAGAATATTTTATATATGTAAAATTTATTTTTATAAGGTTCAAAAATGTATTTATTATATTTTAACCTGAGTTCACCTGAGTGATGAATATGAGTTTTAAAGCATTTCCATAGTTCCTCTTGCGACTCCATTGGATAAAATGGGTTGATTGATTCTTTACGCAGTCATCTACAGCAAATATCAACATGTAACCTAGTTACAGTATTATCATATATCATCTCATACTTCTTCGTGCATAGTTCACAGATTCATCATCGTCATCATCGTCATAATGTCACAAAACACCGTCCTGAGCCATAGCTTCGATTGACTTCCTGCATGCCTTGTCGTGTCATCACTCCACTAGGGAGTGGGGACCGACTTACTCCCTTGCCGATATAAGGCAGTCACTCTAAATTTCTTTACTGGAACGGTTTTCGTTACGGAAATATGAAAACACGAACTTTATCGTAATAACTTTCAGTAATCATTACTAATGTAATTTTAATTTGTTCATAGAGAATGAGTGTCTGACATTCAAAATTATATGGCGCGCATAGTTCGCGTGCTTTTGATTACATCGCGTACGTTGTGTCTCTAATTCCGCTTCGGATCTTCTTAATCACTCAATAAGAGTTGAAAAACACGTTTCTTGTTGTTATAACAGAGGTATTTTATTATTTATTTCTGCAGTTTCAAAGAGTAGTGCCAAAGCATTACTTTGCTCTGTTATCTTTTGAATGTTTTTGTATAAACAAATAATATAATATATTTATCATTAATTATTTACAGGGGTATTACGACAATAATTTTATTTATGAACACATTTTTTTAATATTAATTTAATTTAGATAGTTATGCTCTTTAAAAACCAAACTATATATATTATAGTTTGGTACTCAAATATTTTAAAATGTTATAAATATTACAATAAAATATGTCAAAATGTGCTAATGAGCAAAACTGGACTACACATATTATACATATAAAAAAAAATGAGTACGTGTGTTAAGTTAATAAACAATGGAATTCTATCAAGAGGCTACGATCATAAGTAAACTATGCATTGTAGGTATCATTGAATGTGTTCTTGTTTGACGTTTTGTTTTCCATTGTCCCCCTATAACTAAATGTATAGGGGAGCCTATATTTAGCAATGGAATTTGATAGGCTGTAATAAATGAATGAATGATCCAAAATAATCCAGGATGGCCACCAATCTAAGAAAAATTTTAGTAAGCCTTATGTTTAAATGAAATATTTATTAAGTACGTAAGTATATAAAAATTAAAACAATATACTCATAAATTTATTCAAAAAGACAACATATTTATGACAACATGAACATATTCTCATCGTGTTTAATTGTATTTGACCACTATTCAATGTAGAAGTTTAGAAGCCATAACGCGTTCGGACCGATTAATATTTATTATTGGAATTGGACTTTAAAATAAAAGTTCTAAGTTTGAAGCATTTAATTAGTAATTTACATCCAGAACTTTACGTAAAATTTCACTATCGTTACACGTATAAATATACTTTTTACAAAATTCAGAAAGCACATGCCCTCGAAATACACTCAGCGGCACGGAATCTTGTTAGCGGTTATCTCGCGATAGCAAAAGCTTTAAGTGTTTCTGATGATTTTGTTATAAGTATGTCAAAAATGTTTACCCTCAAGTTCAAGAGGTAATTCATTATGTTTAAGTGCACCATGACGAATTCTTTAATTTTTATTGAATCGGTCATTTGAGCGACTAAGTTCACATTTTAAATTTGTGTGTTGTGAAAAGTTTACTGTAAGGTTATTCAATTATTGTGATTTTGTGTCTTAATTCAATAACTAAAGGTGCTTTAAAGCCAATAAAATGCCATTAACACCAGCAGAAGTTGCACAAGCAGTAGCATTAATTGACCAAGGGCTGACACAGCGTGAAGTTGCTATGTGTAACGTACCACGGTCCTCAATGCAGTATTCACTGAAACGATACCAGGAGACAGCCGCTACACCGTAGGCCAGGCAGTGGGGGCGTAAGGTGCATCGGCCCGGACGATCGTTTTATTGTTATGGAGATTTTGAGAAACCGCTACCTGACCGCTGTTGAGATACGCCAGCTCCAAAATCACAGAGGCGTTAATGTTAGTGAGCGTACGGTGAGACAGACGAATGGAAGTGAATTTAAAAGCTCGTAGACCAGCACGAGTCCAGAACTTCTCAGACAGCACCGAGTAGCCCGACTTCAGTTCGCTGAGAACATGTCAATGGGACCCACGAGCAATGGGCTAGAAGTGTTGTTCACAGATGAGTGTCGAATAGCTTTACGTGCTCAGACGGTCGAGAACAATTGTGGAGAAAAGAGAGTTTTCTACCCATTACCACCAAACTGTGAGTTTCCATGGGCTCAATGTATGGGGAGGTGTAAGTTCCGACACACGTACAGAGTTGGTCATCGTCGATAATCGGCACAGCTACTCGATACATCGAGGAAGTTCTTCAGGAGCACGTAATGCCTTATTCAGGATTCATTGGACGACCAATTCCTCCTCGTGCACGATACGCCCGCGTCGCATTGTGTAGAGGAATATCTGGAAGAGGTTGGAATACAAAAATTACAGTGGCCATATCGTAGCCAGACTTAAATCCATTGAGCATGTATGGGGTATGCTCAAAGAAAGATAAAGTCCAGCTCAAACCGCCACACTCTAAATGAGCTCGAAATGCAGCGCTGGCCGCTTGGGACAGCATACCGCAAGTTGATGTCGAAACATCATTCAAAGCATGCCAGATCGAATGCAAGCAGTTATCAAGGCTGGGAAACACCCGATATTAAAACTGATAGACAATAAAGAAACAGACTTAATTTTAACTTTGTAGTGTTTTAAAGTGACAATGGAAAGATGTTAATTTTAGTGAAAACATGTTATCTTGAAAAGAAAAATTTCGGTGAAGTTAACATTAAATTTCTACGTTCTAAAACCATTAGAGATACTTATTGAATGCATCTATGTATATAATATTTCTCGACGACCGTTTTTTTCTATATTGTTCATAACAACATTTTTTACACAAATTGCAATTAATATCGGTACAGAGGTTCAACTCAGGTTGCTCGTTAGTATGAAATTTAAGCCGAACGTCTGGCCCCTAAGCTACAATAACTCATTTAAAACTGATTTATAATTATTTATAGAATATAGCGTAGCATTGGAATCGGTATCTTAATTAATAAATATAAATATAGCGGGGTGTATAGTTCAGAAGTCGGTTTAACTAATTAATACTCGAAAACTCATAAGATTAATATATTAGGAACATTTGCAATATAACACTGAGTTTTTTTCTAAATACTCATGCATTTCTGTCTTTAATATTCTTTACAATTATTTCAAATTACTAAAATATAATAAAACATATAAAAACTTTGCTAACAAACATCTAAACGTATGGTAAACCCACGTTGACATATCACGCAATTTATGCACCAATATTTTTGGAGTTAAACTAAAATTTATTAGGAACTTTTAAACATTAATTTGTTCCTAAATAAAAAGAACGTCTTAAGCGAAGGCAGCCAAGGATAACTTATTCTAATCCCTCCATTATATATAATTTAAGTGTAATGATATATGTAACTCCATTATTATATAATTTAAGTGTAATTTAATTAAAACCTACTGTCAAAATTTAAACGCCCACCATCGATCATAATATTCGTAATATTACTATTATTGTCCATTACTAAGAAATTTATTAATATTCGAAGGTAACAGATGATTTATATTCTAGCGATTATTAAATTCTCACATGATAAAATTCAGAGTTTAGTAGAAATCTGTTTTTTTAATATTATCTTACTTTTATATAATCAATTGCTGTCCGTTAGTCTCGCTAAAGCTCGAAAATGATTAGACTGATTTTGATGAAAGTTTTTGTGTGTGTTTGAGTGTGGTCTGGATGGATTATATGTATTCACAATTGAACCCGGTAGGTGGCGCTGTTGTCGAGATCCAGAAATCACCTGTGCAAGCCGGGACGGATCGCTAATTGATTATTAATATACATAAACAGTTTTCTATTATTATATTTTATCGAGTTTTACACGAAGAATCAGAAATTAAACGTAATTTCATCACAAGTGATTACTATAAACGATATTAGTAACTTTTCACAAAATAAATTACTATTATTTGTAAAAAATCCAACGCGAATATGAATACGAATTTGTAACTTGGCAAGTTTTGTATGCAAATTAATTGTAGTTTATATTAAAAAATTATATAAACAAATTTAAACGCTCTAATAAATATCATCACGTTAAAGTAATTCATTGGTTAAAATCCACTGCTGAACCTCCCCATAGAATGTCCCATAGGGGATTTTTTACATGTTGCCACGCTGGACGGATGGGCTGCGTTTTATTTTATTCAGCTGTTATCAGGATGCTGCTGCCATCTTCTGTTTTAGTTTCCCTCTTACGGCACCCACGGGACGATATGGGGTAGTGAATATTTTTAATTATCGTTTTCTATTAATATCTCAGAAATGAGACGAGGTAACTTTACTTTTTTTGGATATAAAATCTATACACTATTAGAAACATTCTAGCAGTATGCTCATGGCGCTATTAGAACTATACTACTTAATGATAATTTCTATTGCACGCATCATAACGCAAAGCGTTATTAGGTAGTTCTTTACCTTCGAGCCGTCAAGGTCAAGCAATTTTGTTAACTTAAAATGCCTCTATCATAACCATATTGCACTAATACGATAATATTAGTAGTCGTATATCAAGGAAACACTCAAATTAGTCCATCTTATATTTTCTAAAAATCATTTTATATTGCTGCTACTTTGAAAAAAAAACGGTTTGAAAAAATTTTTACGTGGACATCCGGATGTTGATTTTATATGTGGTCACCATAGCTCCCAAAAAATTGACGTATCCAGACCGGGTTTTTTTATCAGCTGTAGAATTACATCAACTAGTTCCCTATTTCATATCAATAGCCTGGTGGTGGTAGCAATAGTTTATTTATATAATTATTTTCAACCTTTATAAGTTTTATTGCTATTAAAAATTTAAAGGCGCTTTCATATTTTTTAGCCCTTAACCTATATCGATTTTATACTTTCTGTAATCGATTTATATTTTTATACATTATAATTTTTTCCTAGCTGTTAAAATAATAGAGCGCTAACTTTAAAACACGTAAAATAATATATTTTAAAAGTCAGGAATACAATTTAATTTTTTCATCGAAATTAAATGAAACGCTCATGAGGCGTGCACATTTTGATTTTCCAAACTATCTTTTCTTTGTCACTAGCTCGTAAAAGCCTAGTTTATTAAAAAATTTAGAAAATTTGTCATAATTACCACGCTTGAAAGGCAGATTTGCGATCGCAGTACCAGACGTCTCGCACCATCATAGAATTTTTATAATAAAGTTAAGTCTTGAAATACATGAAACTACATAAATACACACATCAACAGAATCTAGGGATGCCTTAATCCTAAATTAATTACGAGTTTATATTTTAAAATGTTTTAGTTTCCATAAAAAATTTATGTACAGACTGAAATCTCTTTTATTCTATTTTCAAAATTTAAAAATTTAAATTAAAATAACAAAAAAAAAAAATAAAATAAGGCGGTAAAATTGTTAGTAATTCGTTACGTCAAGGAAAATTTTAATTGTTTTACTGATATAAATTAATGAGAAGCGATTAGATTGTTTTAATTTTATTTGACGTGCCGTGTGAACTATAAGAGTCATATCGTCGTCATTTGAGTCGAGATGAAATGTTACAGCCGTGGGAATAAAGAAAATGATGCTATTCACGCGTCGTTGCAGGCTCTACACACCAGCCAAAACGTGATATCAAGGTTGTGGTTACGTTATCGCAGTACTGAGGATGTGACTGAATGACAAGGGTAGAAACGTGTTACTACGCAGAGACAGGATCGATTTTTCCAAATGACCGCCAGAAAACAACCCAATCTCACAGCGATGCACCGATACGACTTGGGACCTTCAAGAAAACAGCCTACTCTTAAAAGGCCGGCAACGCATCTGCAATTCCCTGGTTCCCTGGTGTTGGAGTTGTTCGCGGCGGTGGTCACTTACCATCAGGTGAGTGCATGCTCTTTGCCCCTCTCCTATAAAAATCGTGGTTGCCATCCCGCCTGCCAACTGTGGCAATCTATGGGCGAGGCCTATGATCAGCAGTAGACTTTTATAGGCTATAATGGATGGATGAATGGATTGACTTATAATCGATAAATAGTCAAGGTTTCTTACATATTATTTTGTACGACAGGCTTTTTTTTTCAAACCATTCTGGTTTGGCCAGCATAAACGGTCAGGGGTTTCCATGCTGGCCCTTCTGATGATCCTGTTATGGAATACGGGTACGCGACAGCTTGAGCTACTGTTATTCTCATACCTTTCCTGCCGAAATAACAGTATCCTACCCTATCCCTACCCCCAAACTTCTTTTCCTTTCCCAAAATGCTTCCTCTACCAACAATAGCATACCAAAAGAGGTTGGTGGTGTCAGGCAGGCGGCCGACTGTAAAACTTCTGCCGTCCATGCAGTAAATGAATAGTACGAGTTGTGGATATGTGACAGGGTACAAGGCGTACTTACCAGGCGACGCACCAGAGGCACCGGCTCCTGTGGGAAGTGGGCAAGGTTGTCCTTTGCTTACGGAGCGGGTGCGACGTAAGAAACAAGCCGGAGAAATGTCAGAGTGAGGTTTGCAAGCTGGAATATAGGTACGATGACTGAAGAGGAAGAGATTAGAATATTTTGAAACGACGAAGAGTGAATGTTGCCTGTTTGCAGAAACAAAATGGAAGAACAATAAAGCAAGAGATTGGGGAGGGATACAAGTTTTATTATTGTGGAAGTGATGGGACGAAATGGAGTAGGGTTGTGTTAGATAGTGGAATGAAGAACAGTGACAGATGTGAAAGAGTAAATGACAGAATGATAGTTGTTAAATTAATGATTGAAAACAAAGTAGTGAATGTTGTAGTTGTGTATGCTCCACAAACAGGCTGTGAAAGAGTGTGAAGAGTTTTGGGAGAATTTGATTGTATGATGATGGGAATACCTGAGCGTGAGGATGTTTATATGGGAGGAGATTTTAATGGACATGGGGAGGTAGACCAACGGGTATGGAAGAGTACACGGTGGATGGGGTACGGAATGCGGAACCGTGAGGATTCTTCTGCAAGCAGCATGTGCTTTCGACCTGGCTAGTAAACACGTGGTTCCAAAACGAGATCAGCATCTTGTTACTTATAAGTGGCCACCACGCGACACAGATCGACTATCTTCTGATAAGACGGAACCAAATCAAGAGTGTAAAAACTGCAAAGTGCTTCCAGGTGAAGACTTAGTATCCCAGCAATTTCTGCTGGCTGACATCTGCTTTATTCCTTCTCAACAAACATAAGGATCGTCCCCACCCAAAATAAAGTGGCATTTGTTGCATAAGGAGGGTATGCAAGTGAATTTAGAAACTAGTTGTAAACAAGATGATAGAGATGGGTGATATGGAAGGAATGGTGTGAATGAGTGCTGGAAGGAAATGGCTGATTGTATCCAGTGTGGCAAGGAAGGTGTTAGGAGAATCAAAGGGAAGCGTATGATGAATGGGATGGGTGGTGGTGGAGTGAAAGTATTAGAGAAGTTTTGAGAGAAAAGAAAAATGCCTTTAAAGAATGGCAGAGCGTAGAAGACCAGAATGAATCCATAAAAGAAAGTAAGAGAGGAGCGTATAAAGAATGTAAGAAGAGAGCGAAGAGGAAGTTGCTATTTGTAGGCAGAGGCGCAAGATAAATTATATCGGTCCCTTGAAAGCCTCGAAGGGCAAAAACACTTTTTCAAATTGCAAGAGCGAGAAAGGAATGGAAGAGATGTTCCACATGTAAATGTATAAGATGATTCTGGAAGGATTTTGACGATGAAAGTATAAGAAGCGATGGAAGGAATTTTGAAATTGATGAATGAGGAGAATGAATGGAATGGTATGCTTGAAAACCACCAGTGAATATGGGCAGTGAGAGAATTAGTGTGGAAGAAGTAAAAATGGCTGTTAGGAATATGAAGATGAGCGGTCGGCCCAGATGGAATACCAGTAGAAGTGTGGAAGTTGCTGAGGCGGATGGATGGAAGTGGTTGAGGTTTATTTTCAGTAAATTGTTGCAGAACAAAATACCTGAGGAATGGTGCAGCATTTACTGGTCCCATTTTTAAAAACAAAGGAGACGTCAAAACACTGCAGTTACCGGGAATAAAACTCATGTCACATACGATGAAAGTCTGGGAAAGAATAATAGAGAATGAGAAAGAGTGTTGAGATAACACAAAACCAGTTCGGATTCATGCCCGGTCGAGTACGACAGATGCCATTTTCGCATTACGCCAATTGTGCGAAAAGTACAAGCGCGTGCAAAGATCTGCACATGGTTTTGTCGACGAAAAGGCGTATGATCAGGTTCCCCGTGAGGTTTTGTGGTGGGCGTTAAAGATGAAAGGTATGCCTGGGAAGTATGTGAGGTTGGTCCGTGCTATGTGCAGAGCATCCGTACATGTTTACGATCTGCCGCGGAACTGAGCAGTATCGATGTAGCGGTGAACTGCACAAGGGTCGGCATTGAGCCCTTACCTCTTCCTACTGATTATGGACGCTTTGACGTCGGACCTGCAGGATGAGCACCCTGGTGCATGCTCTTTGCCGATGACATCGTGCTTGTCGGGAAAAGCATCGGGCCAGAAACAGACTGACAGGGTGGCAACGGAGGCTGGAAAGTGTTGGCTTGAAGATCAGCAGATCCAAAACCGAATATCTGTGCTGTGATTTCGGCTTTCCAGTCCTGTACCCATGTCGTTGGATGGCGCTATACTGCCTATCTGCTCAGATGTCAGTACCTCAGTTCCTCATTCAAGGCGACGGCGGAATAGATGGAGCTGTGCAGCATAGGATTAACGCAGGGTGGATGAAATGGCGACAGGTCACAGCCACAACGTGCGACCCCCGAATGCAATAAGGCTGAAGGGAAAATTTACAAATCGATCATCCGACCTGTCGTCATGTATGGAAGTGAATGCTGGGCCGTCAAGAAGAAGGATGAAAATAGACTGCATGCAGAATGAAATGAGAATGTTACGATGGATGTGTGGTGTGACAAGGATGGATAAGATAAGGAATGAGTATAAGAGAAGCCTGAAAGTAGCGCCAGTGGTAGAAAAGGTGAGAGGAAGCAGATTGGCATGGTTTGGGCATGTGATGCGGAGGAATGAAAGTCATGTCAAAACAGTGTTGAATATGAATGTGGAGGACACACGGGCAGAGGAAGGCCGAATAAAAGATGGATCGATTGTGTGATGATAAGAATGAAAAGAAATATGGAAATGACGGCTGATAGAGAGGATGGAACAAAAGATTGCATGACCCAGATAATGAAATGGTTTGAGAATGATGATGATCTGGTTTGAAAAAAGTTGTTATTTATATGATGCACTCGCCAGTTATAATTTATTTTGAAATAAGTAAAAAGCAATACATGAATATACGAATGTTCCAATTTTAAATTTCCCTCCACAATTTTACGAGCTAAATTAGAATATCGTGTTTCATTAAAAAATGGACTTGCGTCTGGAAACTTTTAGCTATGTGATTATTTAAGATTTAAAATGTCACCTTAAATCAAACAAGTAGGCCGATGGCTATTACGGAAGAAAACGTGGTGAAAATTCATTTGAAGAATAAGCAAATCACGTATGAAGAGTTCACGATCGTGGCGTTGCAACGTGAAACTAACCAAGTTTAGTTAGTTTCACGTTGAATTCAACGCAACCTCACTGAAGCTCAGAAGCAGGCCCGCGTAGAATGATGCCGTGACATGATTAATAAACAATGCGTCCACGTACTCAACGCTCAAAACGAGCTTTCAGACTTTCTCAACAGCACATCGGTTGAGCTTTTGGGTCACCCTCCTTGCAGCCCTGATTTGGCATCGCGTGACTTCTTTTTATTCACAAAATTAAAAAATCTGTTGAAAGGCATACATTTTACATCGTCGGAAGATGCGCTAGCTGTATTTATGCAGACCGATTGAGAAAGTATCTGAGACGTACTAGAAAAAGTTTTTCTGTATAAGATAAGGGTGACAAACAAGCACACAGTCCACCTGATGTAAGTGGATGCCGTGACCATAGACATCGTTGTCACCCCTGAGGACTGAGATGGAATTCCTCGTTTCCAGTAAAAAGGGTCTCCGGTTCTCTATACTCACTATACGAAACACAGCAGGATTAATCTGCTATTACGCCGGTATCCTGTGCAGGCCGATCGAGCCTACCATTAGTGCTACAACCAAAATATAGCTGCAGCGTGGCTCTACCACCTAAATAGTATTTCAAAATTTGGTGCAGACGCACGAATCTTTATAATATAGTCATGTGGACAGTTCTTTCAAAGTTTTTTATTATAAAAACGTTAACCATTGACTTGTTACTAGTTAGGCAAAATTTTTTATTGGCTTTTATATAAATATTTATTACAATTTATTTCAATTAGCGTCTACTAAAGCGAATTTCACTAAATTTCTTCTCAGTCACTAAAAATAAAATAATTCCACAATAACGATGCCGCGAAGGCTAACTTTGATAAAGTCTCTCATTGTATGTGAAATATGTAATATTGAAATCCTTATAATTAACCGCGTAGTAATTTTCGGGTTAATTGAAATAATAATTGAACCTCAATAAACATTAAAACTTTATAATTATCAACATGTTTACTGGCATCGATTTATTTTAGTATGCACATAACACTCAATTTTATTTTATTTTCTATGGAATGAGATGAAATTTAAATTTTAAATAAGAAAATTTTGGCAGTGGTAACGTACAAGTATAATTACATACAATATAATTTTGGTTTTATTATGTTATTGTTTCTCATTATTTCGTTACAGTTCAAGAGGCCTTTGTTCAGCTGTGGACGAGTTGGCAACCACAGTTTTCATTTTCATCATTACAGCCCTTCAAGTCTACTGCAGAACATAGGCCTTCAAGGGAATGCCACAAATTACAGTCCTGAGCCTGCATCCATCAACCCAGGATATCTTACCAGGTCATCACTCCATCTAGTGGGGGCCGCTCTACTTTACGAGGAACCCACAGGTATGAGGCTGCCACTCAGAACCTTTCTTCCCCATCGGTTGTCGGTTCTACGAGTTACATGACCGGCCCAATGCCACTTCAGCACTAATCCGTTGAGCTATGACAGTCACTCTGGTTCTACGGATATTCTCATTTTTAAGTTTATCACGCAGAGAAACCTCAAGCAGAGCCCTCTCCATAACTCGCTGAGCGACCTTGAGCTTTCCAATACGGCCAGCAGTGAACGACCTCGTCTAAGATCCATATGTCATCACTGGCAACACTTCGAATTTTGAGGTATACCTGACGAGACGATTTGTCGTAATCTCCCGAACGCAGCCCGGTCGGGTTGAATACGTCGATTGACCCCTAAGTCGAAGTTAGACTTACAAAGTCGGTCTATGTTCTCCAAATTTCTCATAGTCCACGTACGCAATGCAAAGTGGCAAATTTTACTTTTCGGTCTTAAGTGCAATTTGCCGAAAGGTATGTATGTGGTCTATGGTAATAAAGCATTTTCGGCAACCGGCTTGTTCAGGAGGCTGGCAGTCGTCAAGTCTGCGTGCGAGACGATTTGTAATGTCTCTTGAAAACAGCACATAGACGCGGCTCAGTAGGGAAATCGGTATGTACTTCTTCAAGGGAGCGTTGTCGCCTTTCTTGAAAAACAAGACCACTTCACTTCACTCCATAGAATAACAGCAATGTAGCCGTGGCAAGCCGCAAATTATGCTGAAGCATTTCGTTGCTGCAAGTGCAAGTTTTAAGCATTTCCGTTATTATTTTACTATTTTCATATTTTTGTCTTTCTTTCTTTTTTATAACGCTGTTTTTTTCTTTTTCGACTTTTGATATTGAATATTTTTATTAACATCAGTTTTCGTCATCACTGGCTCCTTTTGGATTCGACTCTAAATTATGCTTTTTGATTTCAATTTTTTTGGAACTAAACAATATAAGTGTCCTCATAATTTTATGGGAAATATACTTGTAAAATAATATAAAATAATTATTTTGGGACAACATAAATAATACTTGAAACATCTTATTACAGAAATTGTTTGGGACGAGTAAATAATTTAAAAATTACAGTCAACAGCAAAGTGGTTCTCTTCGATCCGCTATATTTCCCGAAGATTTTAAATAAACTCTCGTGTTACAAAGTGAAACAAAGACACAGAGATAAAACTAACATCAAAGAAACAATGGTTAGTTTGTCAAGTAACAATTTATTTATGTGAGATCATTGTGAGGTCCAAACAATATAATATGAACAAAAAGTCTCCAGTTTTAGTAGGTATCTCTTAGAAATCAAATGATTATGTTACTTTGTAAGAAGCATAACTGTTAACAAATATTAAGCCTGTGTGCCGAAATTCCGAACTCAAAATGAAGAAGGATTACCTACGTTATCTCCGGGCAAGTTATTTTGTTCCTAAATATTTTGAGTAACCTATAACAAAAACGATAAAATAAATTAACTTTTTTAAAACATTTTCCGGCATAAATACTTGAAATTGTTCTTCTTCAAAAGGTGAGAAAAACCTCAAAATGCGTTTATTTTACGCTTTTATAAGTGGACTTAACTGAAGTTCCCAATTGAACAATTGAATAAAAAGTTAATGTATTTTTCTTTTCTTATAGGTATATTTAATAGTATAATTTCATTATATTAGTATATAGTTTTGTTAGCTTTGAACATATTTTTTAGGACTAAATTGAGGCACACTATAAATTCATGCATTAATTATAGCCTATCAAAAGTCCACTACTGAACATAGGTTTTCCCGATATATTGCCTCACAGGGGGATATTTTTCATAGTTGCCACATTTAGCAGGCGGATTGCCAACCGCAGTTTTTTATTATTTCGATTTGCTATCAGAAAAATGCTATTGCCTATCTCCTGTTTCATTTCCCTCTATTGTCTCTTGCGACATCCATGGGAAGATATTATGGAGTAGTGGATATTCTTACGCCGCCTTATCATATGTTAGGAGTATAATATATATTTTTAATAAAATATAAGTATTTCTATGTTTTGTGCGTTTTACAGCTTTTATTTTTCGTTTATTTTCTGTGCATTTTGTTTCTAGTATAACTTAAATCGTTTATAACTACAGAACTAAACAGAACCTGCGTATTGGAATAAAAAGAACAGAAATAATTATTATTAATTCCATAAATATCGATCAGCAATATAACTATAAAATACTACACAAGAAATTTTTATCATAAAAACAAATCTCATGAAACATGAAAATCATAAAAATATGCATCCACTATCGAACGATGATAAAAACTTCTACTTTAGTGTATGGCGCATAAACTTATACTATTGACTTAATTACGGAAAGATCACATTTTTCGCTATCAATATATGTACATATATATAAAAAGACATATCCCGATTCACTCATTCACTGACTCATCAACGCCCAGAACAAACCCTTGGACCTAAAAATTCCCTTTATAAAGTAATTTTCTAAATTCACACGGGATCGAAAATAAAGAGGATTTATCTTTTTGCTATAAAGTTGCCATATTTCTGTATAACTATAATGATTGCCCTCATATGTGTGCCATCATACAAGACTTTTTTTCCACCAGGACGGCGCCACTTAAAAATGAGGTGTAACAGATTTCATAGCGAGGAAGTTAATTTGTTCGAAAAATGTAAAGGTTAATGTTTCTTTCTGTACTATTAGTTATATTTTATATTAATTAGATAAAAAATAAATAAACCAAACCACAGATATTCATAAAAGTAGAAAAATTTAAATGAGTTAAAAATGGACATAAAAGGGAATTAAAGAGCAAACCAGTGAGGCATTGTTTTATGTATTAATATAATACTCTAGAAACTAATAAACGTTTATTTAGATAGATAGAAATTACTTTATTATACGCCAAAAAACATAAATATTAACAAAAAAGGAGAGAAAGACATGTGGTAAAATAGGCGGTCTTATCGCTAAGAGCGATCTCTTCCAGACAAACTTTGGATGGACAGGATTGCTAGAAAACAATAAAAACATGTGTGTGTGTTTGGCGAAATAAATAACATTATCTTTATTATTAAGCATAAAACAGTAATAAAGATGCATAATTTAAAAGGTATATAAGTACATAGATAAGATAAACACATACATACTTATTAATATATATGTATAATAAATATTTATAAAAGTACAAATATATATTTTGTACTTTTATAAATATTTGTAACTAGATAATAGTAGAATAATTATTATATACAAATGAATTTGATAGAATCAAAGATGAAAATAGTAATCGTGTACATGTTTCTTCAAAACCGGTAGGGATTGAGCGCGTCTCGCTAATAACGGCTAGTCATTCCATTTATTTAAAACTAACTTCTCAATTAAATGATATTGTGTAACAAAAACTTCACCTCAGTGTCAACTAGCGACCTTGGTGAGCGGAAGATTATTAGCCCTCATTACAAGAGACTTCAAATGTGGCAATGCAGTTATTAGTGATTATGAAAAAAACATAATCACTAATAACTGTATTCAGGATTTTTTGAAATTCTCACGGGATAGAGAATAAAGAGCATTTATTTATAAGCGAGAAAGCTTTAAAGTTGCCTTATTTCCGTAACTAAAATTATTAGAAACTTCAAATTTAGCATATAAGTAGGTAGTTATAAGTAATAACTATTTTTAGGACTTTTCTAAATTCCGCCGGGATAATATAAGAAACATAGCATGGAATATATCTATATATTTTCATATAGTATCATCCTCCAGCAATCAATCAAAAATGGAAATGGCCGCGCGAGGCTCCCCGGAGTGTATACGACTATAAGTAGCGGGAGAAAGCGGTGCTACGCGCCGCGACAACGCAGCAGAACCACCAATCAATAGCTCGCTTATGAGTCTATTCAGATAGAGTTGTAAAGGTTGCAGGGCCAAAAATATTTTCATTAAAAATGGGCCAACTCATTATAAATGCAAAATTTGTCTCAATAACACGCTTAGAGCAATTTTCAATTACCCGGTTCATACGAAAATAAGTCTATGGGTACACGGGTGTCCAGCACTCACGGTACCGTGCATCTATCCTTAAAACACAGTTTTAAGGATAGATGCACCTTTCTTAAGGAGCAACTGTAAACAAAATTGCCGTAATTTCCAACTCCATACGAGCGAAGCCGCGGTCGGTCGCTGTTTTAATATAAATAAGCACAGACTTTTACACTGTGGAAAATGTACCCATTTTGTAAATGGTGTTTGTGTACATGTGTTTTAATGTTGAAAAATATAATTCGATGAATACTTTAGGCTTAAAAATAAAAGTTTGAGCATATTCTAGAATTAAAACCTCAACACAGCATTTTCATAAAATGAAAATGAATTTATTAAAGTGGCTAATAAAAATATAGTTTTCTAGTGTAATTAAAGCGGCTATTAAAATATAGACGTTTTAAACCAAAAGACTTTTTTTATTAAAGAAAGTAACAATAAGGAAAATTAAATACAATTTGCATGATAAAGTAATAAACACGGGTTACCACGATGTCTTTGTTATAAGTGCCTTTGTGGTGTATTTTCTAAACAGCTTATAGGCACGTTACGATGTAAACGGCTTCATTTTTCTCCTCAAATATTGAACGCAAGGGTTGTCACACTAATGAAAAATACGTCCCCTGTCTAATTAATGTCCAACCTCTGGACATATACCTCTTCATATAGTTTGGTACTTTCAAAGGTTCTCCGTGCTACACCTGCTAACTCACTTGTCTTGATCGCTATACTTAATCATCGAGTGTTGAGATTACAAAAATTTTAGTAATACTGGGGCCGAGTTTCGAACTTGGGCTACCCGGTATATTACTTTTAAATATTATTTTATAGGTCGTTTACCAAGACCGATTTTTAGTAATCTTCATAAGCCTGCAACAGTCACGCTGGATTGGCGATCACAGAACTTCTCACAACTTGGATGGTTTTCCCCATCACCGATCTGTTTTACTTCACATGTTCGTTCTCTTTCACGCAGAATATTGTATATATGTAAAATTTTATTTTTTATAAAGGTTCAAATAATTTATTTATTATATTTTAACCTGAGTTGACCTGAGTGATGAATATTAAATTTTTAAAGCATTTTCCATAGTCGCCTCTTGCGACTCCCATTGGATAAAATGGGTTGATTGATTCTTTTACGCAGTCATCTTACAGCAAATCCCTATCAACCTGTAACCTAGTTACGAGTATTATCATAAATCTCATACTTCATTCGTGCATAGTACATAGATTCATCATCGTCATCATCGTCATAATGTCACAAAACACCGTCCTGAGCCATAGCTTCGATCGACTTCCTGCATGCCTTGTCGTGTCATCAATCCACTAGGGATTAGGGGACGGACTTACACTCCCCTTGCCGATATAAGGCAGTCACTCTAAAACATTTCTTCACTGGAACGGTTTTCGTTACAGGAAATATGAAAACACGAACTTTATCGTAATAACTTTCAGTAATCATTACTAAAGTAATTTTAATTTGGTGATACAGAATGAGTGTCAGACATTCAAAAATTAAATGGCGTGTTGTTATAGTTCGCGTGCTTTTGATTACATCGCGTGCGTTGTGTCTCTAATTCCGCTTCGGAGCTTCTTAATCACTCAATAAGAGATAAGGAAAAACACGTTTCTTGTTGTTATAACAGAGGTATTTTATTTATTTCTGCAGTTTCAAGGAGTAGCCGGAAGCATTACTTTGCTCTGTTATCTTTTGAATGTTTTTGTATAAACAAATAATATAATATATTTATCATTAATTATTTACAGGGGTATTACGACAATAATTTTACTTATGAACACATTTTTTTAAATATTAATTTAATTTAGATAGTTATGCTCTTTAAAAACCAAACTATATATATCATAGTTTTGTACTTTCAAAGTATTTTAAAATGTTATAAATATTACAATAAAATATGTCAAAATGTGCTAATGAGCAAAACTGGACTACACATATTACATATATTTAAAAAAAATGAGTACGTGTGTTAAGTTAATAAACAATGGAATTCTATCAAGAGGCTACGATCATAAGTAAACTATGCATTGTAGGTATCATTGAATGTGTTCTTGCTTGATGTTTTGATTTCCTTTGTCCCTATAAAATGTATGGGGAGCCTATATTTAGCAATGGAATTTGATAGACTGTAATAAATGAATGAATGATCCAAAATAATCCAGGATGCCACCAATCTAAGAAAAATTTAGTAAGCCTTAAATTTAAATGAAATATTTATTAAGTACGTAGTATATAAAATTAAAACAATAAACTCATAAATTTATTCAAAAAGGCAACATATTGATGACAACAGTTCATGTCGTGTTTAATAGTATTTGACCACTATTGAATGTAAAGTAGAAGCCATAACGCGTTCGGATCGAATAATATTTATTATTGGAATTGGACTTTAAAATATAAGGTCTAAGTTTGAAGCATTTAATTAGTAATTTACATCCAGAACTTTACGTAAAATTTCACTATCGTTACACGTATAAATATACTTTTTACAAAATTCAGAAAGCACATGCCCTCAAAATATGTATATAATATTTCTCGACGACCGTTTTCTTCTATATTTTCATAACAATATTTTTACACAAATTACAATTAACATCGGTACAGAGGTTCAACTCAGGTTGTCGTTAGTATGAAATTTAGCCGAGCGTCTGGCCCCTAAGCTACAATAGCTCATTTAGAACTGATTTATAATTATTGATGGAATATAGCCTACCAGTGGAATCGGTATTTTAATTAATAAATATAAATATAGAAGTATAGTTTAGAAGTCGGTTTAACTAATTAATACTCAAAACTCATAAGATTAATATATTAGGAACATTTGCAATATAACACTCAGTTTTTTTTTCTAAATACTCATGCATTTTTGTCTTTAATATTCTTTACAATTATTTCAAATAACTAAAATATAATAAAACACATAAAAACTTTGCTAACAAACATCTAAACGCATCGTAAGCCCACGTTGACAGATCAGACAATTTATGCATCAAAATTTTTGAGTTAAACTAAACCTTTTAAACATTTGTTCCCAAATAAAAAGAACGTCTTAAGCGAAGGCAGTCAAGGATAGCTTATTCTCATCCATCTATTATAAATAATTTAAGTGTAATAATATAAGTAAGTCCATTATTATATAATTTAAGTGTAATTTAATTTAAACCTACTGTCAAAATTTAAGCGCCCACCATCGATCATAACATTCGTAATATTCATATTATTGTCCATTACTAAGAAATTTATTAATATTCGAAGGTAACAGATGATTTTTATTCTAGCGATTATTAAATTCTCTCATGATAAAATTCAGAGTTTAGTAGAAATCTGTTTTCTTAATATAATCTTATATATAAAAATCAATTGCTGTCCTTTAGTCTCGCTAAAGCTCGAAAATGATTCGACTGATTTTGATGAAAGTTTTTGTGTGTGTTTGAGTGGGTTCCTGAATGGATTACATATGGCTCACCATTGGACTCATTAGGCGCTGTTGTCGAGATCCAGAAATCACCCGTGCGAAGCCGGGGCGGATCGCTAATTGATTATATTAATAAACAGTTTTCTATTATAATATTTTATCGAGTTTTACATGAAAAAACAGAAATTAAACGTAATTCAATCACAAGTGATTACTCTAAAAAATAAAAGTAACTTTTAACAAAATCAATTACTATTATTTGTAAAAAATCCAACGCGAATATAGCATATTGAATACGAATTTGTAACTTGGCAAGTTTTGTCTACAAATTAATTGTAGTTTATATTAAAAAATATATAAACTAATTTAAACGCTCTTAATAAATATCATCACGTTAAAAGTAATTCATTGGTTATTAAAACTTTCCAAGTTATAAATCCAATATCAAAGAATAACAATTTTTTTAAATCAATTGAAGATCGTTTTACATTCCTATCTATCTATTATCTATTACAACCTATAAAAGTCCACTGCTGAACATATGCCTCCACCATAGAATGCCCCATAAGTTTTTGCCATAGTTGCCACGCTGCAGGCGGATGGCAACTGCAGTTTTTTATTTTTATTCAGTTGTTATCAGGAAGATGCTGCTGCCCATCTTCTGTTTTAGTTTCCTCTTGGCACCCACGGGATGATATGGGGTAGTGAATATTTTTAATTATCGTGTTCTATTAATATCTCAGAAATGAAAGGGTAACTTTACTTTTTTGGATATAAAATCTATACACTATTAGAAACATTCTAGCAGTATGCTCATGGCGCTATTAGAACTATACTACTAATGATAATTCTATTGCACGCATGCAACGCAAATCGTTATTAGGTGATTTTACCTTCGACCCGTCAAGGTCAAGCAATTTTGTGTTCTTAAAATGCCTCTATCATAACCATATTGCACTAATACGATAATATGGCCGTATGTCGAAACACTCAAATAATCCATCTTATATTTTCTAAAATCATTTTTATTGCTACTTGAAAAAACGGTTTGAAAAAATTTTTACGTGGACATCCGGATATTGATTTTATATGTGATCGATAACTCCCAAAATTGACATCCAGACCGGGTTTTTATCAGCTGGCAGAATACATCAACTGGTTCTATTTAATATCAATAGCCTAGTGCGCGTAGTTTGTTTATAAAATTATTTTCAAATTTTTAACTTTTATTGCTATTAAAATTTAAAGGCGCTTTCATATTTTTAGCCCTTAACCTATATCGATTTTATACTTTTATTATTAATCGTTTATTTTATAAACATTATAACTTTTACCTGTAGGTATTACTACCTGTTAAATAATAAACTAACTTTAAAACACGTAAATAATATATTTTAAAGTCAGGAATACAATTTTTTTTTCATCGAAATTAAATGAAACCTTCATGAGAAGTGCACTTTTTGATTTTCCAAACTATCTTTTCTTTGTCACCAGCTCGTAAAAGCGTAGTGACGGCCTCTCTTGTTGGAGGGACAATTTGTCATAATTACGCTTGAAGGCAGATTGGCGATCGCAGTACAGACGTCTCGCTGCATCATCGAATTTTATAATAAAGTTAAGTTGTGAAATACATAAAACTTAATAAATACACACATCAACAGAATCTAGGAATGCCTTAATCCTAAATTATTTACGACTTTATATTTTCAAATCTTTTTGGTTTCCATAAAAAGTTTATGTACAGATTGAAATCTCTTTTATTCTATTTTCATAATTTAAAAATTTAAATTAAAAAAACAAAATAAGTCGGTAAAATTGTTAGTAATTCGTTACTTCAAGGAAAATTTAAATTTTTCTACTGATATTAATGAATGAAAAGCGATTAGATTGTTTTTAGTTTTTAATTGAACGTGCCGTGTGAGCTTTAAGTGTCATTTCACGTTGTCATTTGAGTCGAGATGAAATGTTACGAGCCGTGGAAATAGTAAAAAAAAGGTGCTATTCTACGCGTCGTTGCTGAGGCTCTACACACCAGCCAAAACGTGATATCAAGGATGTAGTCACGTTATCGCAGTACTGGGGATGTGACTGAATGGCACACAGTGAATGTTGTTACTAAGCAGAGAGAATCGATTTCTCCAAATGACCGCCAGAAAACAGCCCAATATCACAGCGATGCACCATACGACAGGGACGCGAAAGAGCTTACTCCTCTTTTGAAAAGGCCTTAACGCATCTAATTCCCTGGTTCCCCTAGTGTTGCAGTTCTTTATGGGCGATGTATCACTTACAATCTGGTGAGCCACTTTGCCCCTCCTTAAAAAAAAAAATCGTGGTTTATAACCGCCTGCCAACTATGGCAATCTATGGGCGAGGCCTATGATCAACAGTAGACTTTTATAGGCTGTAATGGATGGATGGATAAACTGACTTATAATGGATAAATAGTCAAGGTTTCTCACATATTATTTTGTACAGCACGCCACATAGAATGGTCTGAAAAAAAAAGTTGTTATTTGTATGATGCACTCGCCAGTTATAATTTATTTTGAAGTAATAAAAAAAGCAACACATACGAACATACGAATGTTCCAATTTTAAATTTCCCTCCACAATTTTACGAGCTAAATTAGAACATCATGTTTCATTAAAAAATGGATTTGCGTCTGGAACTTTTTATTTATGATTATTTAACTTTTAAATGTCACTTCAAATAAACAAGTGAATGATGGCTATTACGGAGAAAACGTGTAAGCAGTGAAAATTCAATTGAAAGAATAAGCGAATCACGTATGAAGAGTTCACGTGATCGTGGCGCACAACGTGCACGGCGCCTCAGTTTCACGTTGGATGCAACACAACTGATCAGGAAATCGGGCAGCGCGTAGAATGATGCCGTGATATTATTAATAAACAATGCATCCACGCACTCAACGCTCAAAACGAGCTTTCAGACTTTCTCGACAGCACATCGGTTGAGCTTTTGGGTCACCCTCCTTGCAGCCCTGATTTGGCACCGTGTGACTTATTTTTATTCACAAAAATAAAAAATCTGTTGAAATGCATACAGTTTACATCGTCGGAAGATGCGCTAGCTGTATTTATGCAAACCGATTGAGAAAGTATCTGAGACGTACTAGAAAAAGTTTTTCTGTATAAAATAAGGGTGACAAACAAGCACACATTCCACTTGATGGTAAGTGGATGCCGTGACCATAGACATCGTTGTCACCCCTGAGGACTGAGACGGAATTCCTCGTTTCCAGTAAAAAGGGTCTCCGGTTCTCTACACTCACTTTACGTTATAACATTGCAATATAAATGTGCTAATTATTATGGCAATTTACCGGAAGAATGCCTTACGCATAAAAGAAAAATACAGTTTAAAAATAAGTTAAGAAAATTCATACTAATAAATAGTAAAAATTTGACATATGTATCAGTGATGATCCATAATAATATAAGCGTAAGATTATTATGTATGGGTGTGCCTGTGGCATGTAAATATTGATACTATTGATTTTTTAATTTCTTTTTACTAAACTTTTTTTTTTTTTTAGGTTAAAGTAGAAACATTTTCTTCTTAACAAACTTACTGAGCAGTTTGGCAGACTCAAAACACTTAACAGTGTAAATTTATGTTAAATAAATAAAAATAAAATAACAGATTAATCTACTCTTATACTTGAAACCTTGAGCTTCCCAATACGGAGCAGTGAAGGACCTCGTCTAAGATCCATATGTCATCACTGGCAACACTTCGAATTTTGAGGAATACCTGACGAGACGATTTGTCGTAATCTCTGGCAGGCCAGTCGGGTTGAATACGATTGACCCCTAAGTCGAAGTTAGACTTACAAAGTCGGTCTATTTTCTCCAATTTCTCATAGTCCGTACGCAATGCAAAGTGGCAAATTTTACTTTTCGGTCTTAAGTGCAATTTGAAAGGTATGTATGTGTCTATGTAGGCGGCAAAGCTTATTTTTCGGCAACCGGCATTCAGGAGGCTGGCAGTCGTCAAGTCGTGCGAGACGATTCGTAATGTCTCTCGAAACAGCACGTAGACGCGCGGCTCAATAGAAATCGTTATGTATTTCTTCAAGGGCGTTGTCACCTTCTTGAAAACAAGACCACTTCACTTCTGCTCCACAGAATAACAGCAATGTAGCCATGTCAAGCCGCATATGCTGAAGCTTTTCGTTGCTGCAAGTACAAGTTTTTTTCTAGTTTATATTGTGTTGTAGTGATGAAGAATTTCCGTTATTATTTATTTATATATTCGTATTTTTATCTTTCTTGCTTTCTAACGCTCTTTTTTCGTTTTCGACATTTGATTTTGAATATTTTTATTAACATCAGTTTTCGTCATCACTGACTCCTTTTGGATTCGACTCTAAATTATGGTTTTTGATTTCAATTTTTTTGGAACTAAACAATATAAGTGTCCTTGTTTTTATAAATATACTTGTAAAATAATATAAAATATTTATTATGGGACAACATAAATAATATTGAAACATCTTATTACAGATAATTGTTTGAACAGGTAGATAATTTAAAATTACAATCAACAGCAAAGTGGTTCTCTTCGATCCGCTATATTTGAGAAGCTTTTAAATAAACTCTCGTGTTAAAGTGAAATACAAGACACAGAGATAAAACTAACATCAAAGAAACAATGGTTAGTTCATTGAAACATAATGTATTTAACATGCTTGAGAGATCATTGTAGAGGCCCAAACAATATAATATGAAAAAATTGGTTGCCTGTGTAAAAGTCGTACGGGCGAAAGTTTGCGTGACAACGACTTTGAGTGGTAAAAATAATTTTTATTATGTCTGTCTCTCGCTCTTAGGCAGGCTTCCTGCAGTGGAAGGACGCGTGCCTCTCCTGCTCCTCATTGTGAGCCATAACGTGAGCAGGCATACGCAGTTTCTTGAAGTGTCACCGGCAAACCAATTTATAAGACGTTGTCACGTCCAAAAGTCTCTAGTTTTGTATATATCTCTTTAGAAATCAAATGAATATGTTACTTTGTGAGAAGCATAACTGTTAACAAATATTAAGCCTGTCTACCCGAAAATTCCGAACTCAAAATGAACGAAGGATTACCTACGTTATCTCCGGGCAAGTTATTTTGTTCCTAAATAATTTGAGTAACCTTAACTTAAAAAAGATAAAATTAATTAACTTTTTTTTAAACATTTTCCGGCATAAATACTTGAAATTGTTCTTCTGCATCTTCAAAAGATGAGAAAAACCTCAAAAATGCGTTTATTTTTACGATTTTATAAGTGGACTTAACTGTTTGAAAAACTGAAGTTCCCACAATTGAACAATTGAATAAAAAGTTAATGTATTTTTCTTTATTATAGGTATATTTAATAGTAATTTCATTATATTAGTATAGAGTTTTGTTAGCTTTGAACATATCTTTTGGACTAAATTGTGGGCACACTATATTCATGCATTAATTATAGCCTATCAAAAGTCCACTACTGAACATAGGTTTTCCTGATATATTGCCTCACACAGGATATTTTCATAGTTGCCACATTTAGCAGGCGGATTGCCAACCGCAGTTTTTATTATTTCGATTTGCTATCAGAAAAATGCTATTGCCTATCTCCTGTTTCATTTCCTCTATTGTTCTGCGACATCCATTGGAAGATATTATGGAGTAGTATATTCTTACGCCGCCTTATCATATGTTAGGAGTATAATATATATTTTTAATAAAATATAAGTATTTCTATGTTTTGTGCGTTTTACAGCTTTTATTTTTCGTTTATTTTCTGTGCGTTTTGTTTCTAGTATAACTTAAATCGTTTATAACTACAGAACTAAACAGAATTTGCGTATTGGAAAAAAAAGAAGAGAAATAATTATTATTAATTCCATAAATATCAATCAGCAATATAACTATAAAATACTACACAAGAAATTTTAATCATAAAAACATAAATCTCATGAAACAAGAAAATCATAAAAATATGCATCCACTATCGAACGATGATAAAAACTTCTACTTTAGTGTATGGCGCATAAACTTATACTATTGACTTATATTACGGAAAGATCACATTTTTCGCTAATTAGATTAAAAATAAATAAACCAAACCACAGATATTCATAAAAGTAGAAAAATTAAAATGAGTTAAAAATGTAGAAAAAAGGGAATTAAAAAGCAAACCAGTGAGGCATCGTTTTATGTATTAATATAATAGTCTAGAAACTGATAAACTTTTATGAAGATAGATAGATAACACTTTATTATACGCTTAAAAACATAAATATTAACAAAAAAGGAGCGAAAGAAATGTGGTACAATAGGCGGTCATATCGCTAAGAGGGATTTCTTCCAGATAACCTTTGGATGGACAGGATTGCTAGAAAACAATAAAATAATGTGTGTGGTTTGGCGACAAAAATAACATTTATTATTAACCATAAAATAGTAATAAATATGCATAATTTAAAAGGTATATTAGTACATAGATAAGATAACTATATACATACTTATTAATATTATATATGTATACATAAATATATATAAAAGTACAAATATATATTTTAAAACTCTTACATATAACATAAATGTACAATAAATACAAACAAATATTGTAACTAGATAATAGTAGAATAATTATTATATACAAATGAATTTGATAGAATCAAAGATGAAAATAGTAATCGTGTACATGTTTCTTAAAAACCGGTAGGGATTGAGCGCGTCTTGCTGATAACTGCAAGTCATTCCATTTATTTAAAACTAACTTCTCAATTAAATGACATTGTGTAACAAAAAACTTCACCTCAGTGTCAACTAGCGACCTCTGGTGAGCGGAAGATTATTAGCCCACATTACAAGAGACTTCAAATGTGGCATGTAAAAAACATAATCACTAATAACTGTATTCAGGATTTTTCGAAATTCTCACGGGATAGAGAATAAAGAGCATTTATTTATAAGCGAGAAAGCTTTAAAGTTGCCTTATTTCCGTAACTAAAATTATTAGAAACTTCAAATTTGGCATATAAGTAGGTAATTATAATAAGTAATAACTATTTTAAGGACTTTTCTAAATTTCGCCGGGATAATATAAGAAACACAGAATGGAATATATCTATATGTTTTGATATAGTATCATCCTCCAGCAATCAATCAAAAATGGAAATGACCGCGCGAGGCTCCCCGGAGTGTATACGACTATAAGCAGCGGGAGAAAGCGGTGCTACGCGCCGCGACAACGCAGCAGAACCACCAATCAATAGCTTGCTTACGAGTCTATTCAGGTAAAGTTGTAAAGGTCGCAGGGCCAAAAACAATTTCATTGAAAATGGGCTAACTCATTATAAATGCAAAATTTGTCTCAATAACACCCTTAGAGCAATTTTCAATGAGCCGGTTCATACGAAAATAAGTCTATGGGTACACGGGTGTACATCACTCACGGTACGGTGCATCTATCCTTAAAAAGCAGTAAACTTTCTTAAGGAGCAACTATAAACAAAATTGCCGTAATTTCCAACTCGATACGAACGAAGCCGCGTGCGGTCGCTGTTTTAATATAAATAAGCACAGACTTTTGCACTGTGGAAAATGTACCCTTTTTGTAAATGGTGTTTGTGTACATGTGTTTACATGTTGAAAAATATAATTCGATGAATACTTTAGGCTTAAAAATAAAAGTTTGAGCATATTCTAGAATTAAAACCTCAACACAGCATTTTCATTAAATGAAAATGAATTTATTTAAGCGGCTAATAAAAATATAGTTTTCTATAGTAATTAAAGCGGCTATTAAAATAAAGACATTTTAAAAAAGACTTTTTGATTAACACATTAACACATTGAACGCCGTGGTGGTCACCGGTGACCACCGCTATAACATATATGGGCTGACGCCAATTCGCGATTTCAACCGTTTTACATTATATTTTACTGTTCAAAATAGCGAAAATCTCAATCTAAATAATTTTTCTTATTACTATCAAGAATTAACAAAATAATTGCTGACGCCCACCGGTGACCACCGGCGCACGCCGCTAAATCTGCATTTCGTTCGCGCGGGGCCGCGGTCGCAGCGCCAGGTCACACCGGAAGGCTGCGCGCGGCCGCGTAATGACCGACTAATAATCTTTCGCAGAAAGCAGGTCACGCGCATTGTCGAGTTAATGCAGCAGGTCCACGCATTGTTTTTTCTCATGTACATATTTGGATTATTTTAGTAACGTTTACCTGGTTTACCTCTAAGTGAATAAACTGTCTGCCTGACTGTAAGGAAAAGTGTGGTGTGAATCATGGATGATTTTGAAGACTTTGAAATAACAAATGATGATTTGACGCGGATTGAAGAAATAGAAATTTCTTGCTCAATAGTAGCTTCCCAAGTTCGAGTCTGAGGAAGAGCATGACCATAACCACCTTACGAAAGCGACGTCGACGAGTTCTGTCCATTAGTGACATGAGTGACATTGAACCTGAAAATGCTGTTAAAATACTTCTGGTCACACCGCGTCGCCTGTATCATCTACCGTGGCACCAACCAAAAGGTAATCAGCGTCGGATTATCTCACACTGAATTTAGGATTAGATCCACGAGTTGCAGTGAAATGATCGATAAGACCCCGGCAGATTTTATCATTTTTAGTACCAGACGAAGCGGCTGGAATGGTGGCCGATCATACGAACAGCTTTTGCCATCAAGTCACAGAGTCGGACGCAGCATCTAAAGCGCGCGATTCTGCCAGGAAACTTTTTACATCCGCAGCAGAGATGAAACGATTTTTCGGATTGATTATATTCATGGGGACGCAAATCACCCAAATATCCTATACTGGTCAAAAGATATACTTGGACAGAATTTCCTGAACAATAATGATTGAAACTGATTTGAGCTGCTGTTGCAAATGCTGCACTTTTCTCAGCAAGACGAAGAACAAATCAATAGATTACATTGAGGAATTGCTCAGTTATGAACAGGAACTTCCAAAAAACTACACCCTTCCGAAGAGATCTGCATAGATGAAAGCGTGGTGCCTTTCGCGGACGAATAATTTTTCGATACAACAAACAAAAAGACATAAATATGGTATAAAGGAGTTTAAGTTACGTACCATTCCCGGATATACATATAAAATAAATGTATGCGGAAGAATAACGATGAGTCAATACTACACGTTGAACGTCGTTATGTCTCTATGCAGCGATCTTCTTACAAGGGACATACGCTAGTGACCGACAACTGTTTTACCAGTATGATCTTGCCAAAAACATCTGGATGCGAGACTCATCTCGTAGGCACGATGGAAGAACCGGGCATCTGCCAGGATGTAGTAAATGCTAAATTGAAGCGAGGACAATTCGTGGCGAAGAAAGCGATGAGGCATAACTTTGTATGAAGTGGAAGGATAAAAGAGACGTCCTTTTGCTGTCCACAAAACACTCAGTGCGATTCCAAAATGTCCGAAAACGTAACAAAGTTATTTCTAAACCGAAAATAGTCATTGACTATAACGGTGCTAAAGGAGCTGTAGATATGTCCGATCAGATGGCTGCTTACTCAACTCCATTGAGGAAATCTATAAAATGGTACAAGAAGTATGCAATCAACCTTCTCCTGAACACAGCAGTGGTCAATGCACTGGTCTTTAAATAGTTTTTGACTTCGTGTCGTTTAATTAAACGCCGACTCAAATTTAGTGGTTGTTCCGTTTGGGCCGTGGGGCTCACCGGTGAGCGACTTCAATACTACCCATTCAGGCCGTGGCTCACCGGTGACCGCGCGACGGACTTGTGATTGAACTCAATTTTCTCGCTGGGACACAGTGCCGGTGCAAAACTAAATTATTGCTGGCGCGGCCACTGGAAACAGTTACGCATACTAGCTTTTGTAGATTTTGTGGATTTTTAAGTATACAATGTGGTTTTAAAATAAAAGAAGTTTACGAAATATGTTTTATTAGAAAATATTTATAAACGTTTTATTATACGTTAGGCAATCACTTATTTTTAAACTTAGTAAAAAAATAAACTAAACAAACTTCAAAAAAACTTAAAATAACTCAAAAATTACTACGAAATTAAACTTTGTCATGAATATTTGGCGAATAAATTAAATCAGTCTTAACAACAAAATAAATAAATATATTTCACTCTTTTCGTCGCGCAGTCAATTAATTGGTCAATGATGAAACACATTGAAGCTAGATATGCGAAAAGGCTTCTCCGGGCATGTGACAAAACATTCTCACCTTTTAGTCTTGTTTTAGCCAACTTTCTGCCGTAGTAGCTGCGTTAATTTTGTAACAATTCACATACTCGCCTAGCGTCCTGGCACCCTTCTTTTGTTGCAGTTTGTATCATTCTTCTAGGTCTTGCAATTGGAACATCTTGTTGGCTGCAAAACGACTTCAGTAATTCCAGCCGGAAGTCTGCCATTTGTATTTTCTTTCCAATGACGCTTTGATACAAGACCAGTATTGACCACTGCTGTGTTCAGGAGAAGGTTGATTGCATACTTTGTACCATTTTAGATTTCTCAATGAGTGAGGCAGCCATCTGATCGGACATATCAGTTCTCCTTTAGCACCGTTATAGTCAATGACTATTTTCGGTTTAGAAATAACTTGTTACGTTTTCGGACATTTTGGAATCGCACTGAGTGTTGTTGTGGACAGCAAAAGGACGTCTCTTTATCCTTCCACTTCATTACAGTTATGCCCTCATCGCTTTCTTCGCCACGAATTGTCCTCGCCCAATTTAGCATTTACCATCCGCAGATGCTTTCCGGTTTTCCGAATCGTGCCTACGAGATGAGTCTCTGCATCCAGATGTTTTTGGCAAGATCTATACTGGTGTACCAGTTGTCGGTCACTAGCGTATGTCCCTTGTATAGAAGATCGCTGCATAGAGACATAACACGTTCAACGGTGTAGTATTGACTTCATCGTTATTCTTCCTGCTACATTTATTTTATATGTATATCCGGAATGGTACGTAACTTAAACCTTTATACCATATTTATGTCTTTTTTTGTTTATTGTATTGTCGAAAATTATTCGTCCGCGAAAAGGCACACGCTTTCATCTATGCAGATCTCTTCGGAAGGTGTAGTTTTTGGAAGTTCCGTTCATAACTTGAGCACCTCAATCCTGTGTAATCTATTAGATTTATTGTCTTCGTCTTGCTGAGGTGCGTGCATTTGCAACAGCAGCTCAAATCGGTTTCGACTCATTGTTCGAGAAAATGTCCATATAGCATCTTTGACCAGTAGTAGTATATTTGGGTAATTTTACGATCCTATGAATATAATCAATCCGAAAATCGTTTCATCTCTGCTGTGATGTAAGTTTCACTGGCGAATCCGCGCAGCTTTAGATGCTGCGTCCGACTTCGTGACTTTTTGATAGCAAAGCTATTCGTATAATCGGCCACCATTTCAAACACTTCTGTCTGGTACTAAAAATGATAGAAACTGCCAGTCTTATCGATCATTTCCTTACAACTCGTGGATCTAATCCTGGGAATTCAGTGTAGGATAATCCGACGCTGATTACCTTTTGGTTGTTACACACGGTAGATGATACAGGAGCGACGCGGTGACCAGAAGTATTTGGCACAGCATTTTCAAGTTCAATGTCATGTCACTAACGACAGAACTCTCGACGTCGCTTTCGTAAAGGTGGTTGTAAGTCACTCTTCCTCAGACTCCGAACTTAGGGAAAGCTACTATTGAGCAAGGAAATTTTATTTTCAATCCGCGTAAATCATCATTTGTTATTTCAAAGTCTTCAAAATCATCCATGATTCACACCACACTTTTCTCACAGTCAGGCAGGACACAGTTTATTCACTTAGAGGTAACCAGGTAAAACTGTTACCAAAATAATCCAAAATATGTATTATGAAAATAAACAATGCGTGTGACCTGCTTGCGATTACTAACTCGACAATGCGCGTGACCTGCTTGCGAAAGATTACTAATTCAGGTCAATATGCGCAGTCCCTTCCGGTGTGACCGGCGTTGTGACCCCGCCCCGCGCGAACGAAATGCAGATTTCCAGCGGCGCGCCGTGGTGGTCACCGGTGGGCACGCAATTATTTTGCACTTTGGATAGTAACAAGAAAAAATTATTTAGATTGAGATTTTCGCTATTTTGAACAGTAAAATATAATGTAAAATTTGTTGAAATCGCAAATTGGCGTCAGCCCATATGGAAGTATATGGTCACTGGTGACCACCACGCGTTTAATGTGTTAAAGAAAGTAACAATATGGGGTAAATACAATTTGCATGATAAAGTAATAAACACGGGTTACCACGATGTCTTCGTTATAAGTGCCTTTGTGGTGTATTTTGTAAACAGCTTATAGGCACGTAACGATGTAAACGGCTTCACTTTTCTCCTCAAATTTTGAACGCAAAGGTTGTCATTATGTAATGTACAAATACTAATGATACGTCCTTGTCTAATTAATGTCCCACCTCTGAACATAGACCTCTTCATATTTTTTTTAGTATTCTAGACCAGGGAATGGTTCTCCGTGCTACAACTGCTAACTCACTTGTCTTGATCACTATACTCGTACTTAATCATCGAGTGTTGAGATTGCAAAAATTTTAGTAATACTATGGCCGAGTTTCGAACTTGGGCTACCCAGTATATTACTTTTAAATATTATTTTATAGGTCGTTTACCAAGAACGATTTTTAGTAATCTTCATAAGCCTGCAACATGACATAGACCTGTGGTATTACTACCGTAACAGTCACGCTAGATTGGCGATCACCAGAACTTCTCACACCTTGGATGGTGTTCCCCATCACCGATCTGTTTTACTTCACATGTTCGTTCTATTTCACGCAGAATATTATATATGTAAAAAATATTTTTATAAAGGTTCGAAAAATTTATTTATTGTTGAATTAAACTACTTTTGGATTATACGTTTAATTAACTTATTTTATTAATTCCCGACGTTTCGGGTGCTTTACAGCATCCATGGTCACGGGGACTGAGGTGATTGACGTCCCAATGTCAAAGTTAATAGGTACCTTCAGCTTTTTAATTATTAATTTTGGTCGATCTGCGCAGAATAACTAACTCTTTGGTTCTTCTTTTACGCAGTCATCCTACAGCAAATCCCTATCAAACTGTAACCTAGTTACGAGTATTATCATAAATCTCATACTTCACTCATTACATAGTACGCAGTTCATCATCGTTATCATCTTAATGTCACAAAAACCGTCCTGAGCCATTGCGGATCGACTTCCTGCATGCCTTGTCGTGTCATCAATCCACTAGGAAGTACAGGACCGACACACTCCGCTTGCCGATATAAGGCAGTCCTCCTAAAACAATTCTTACTGGAACGGTTTTCGTTACAGGAAATGAAAACAATTTTATCGTATAACTTTCAGAAATCATTACTAATGTAATTTTAATTTGGTACAGACTAAGTGTCTGACATTCAAAAATTAAATGGCGTGATGTTGTTATAGTTCGCGTGCTTTTGATTACATCGCGTGCGCTGTGTCTCTAATTCCGCTTCGAGCTTCTTAATCACTCAATAAGAGATAAGAAAAACACGTTTCTTGTTGTTATAACAAGGTATTTTATTATTTATTTCTGCAGTTTCAGGCCTGAAGATTACTTGCTCTATTATCTTTTGAATGTTTTTGTATAAACAAATAATATAATATATTTATCATTAATTATTTACAGGGGTATTACGAAAATAATTTTACTTATGAACACATTTTTTTAATATTAATTTAATTTACATAGTTATGCTCTTTAAAAACCAAACTATTATATTATACTCGTAGTTTGGTACTTTCAAAGTATTTTAAAATGTTATGAATATTATAATAAAATATGTAAAAATGTGTTAATAAGCAAAACTGGACTACACATATTATACATATTTAAAAAAAATGAGCACGTGTGTTAAGTTAATAAACAATGGAATTCTATCAAGAGGCTACCTTGATAGAATTCTATCAAGGTATGGATATGATAAGGATCATAAGTAAACTATGCATTGTAGGTATCATTGAATGTGTTCTTGTTTGATGTTTTGTTTTCCATTGTCCCCCTATAAGGAAATGTATAGGGGAGCCTATATTTAGTAATGGAATTTGATAGGCTGTAATAAATGAATAAATGATCCAAATTAATCCAGGATGACCACCAATCTAAGAAAAATTTTAGTAAGCCTTATGTTTAAATGAAATATTTATTACGTACGTAAGTATATAAAAATTAAAACAATAAACTCATAAACTAATTCAAAAAGACAACATATTGATGATAACATGAACATATTCTCGTCGTGTTAGTATTTGACCACTATTCAATGTAGAAGTTTAGAAGCCATAACGCGTTCGGACCGATTAATATTTATTATTGGAATTGGACTTTAAAATAAAAGGTCTGAGTTTGAAGCATTTAATGTAATATATCCAGAACTTCAATAAAATTTCACTATCGTTACACGTATAAACATACTTTTACAAAATTCAGAAAGCACACCCTCGAAATATGGATATAATTTTCTCGACGACCGTTTTCTTCTATTTTTCATAACAATATTTTTACACAAACAGATTGCATCAGTACAGTTCAACTCAGGTTGCTCGTTAGTATGAAATTTAAGCCGAACGTCTGGCCTCTAAGATACAATAGCTCATTTAAAATTAATTTATAATTATTTATGGAATATAGCCTAGCAGTGGAATCGGTTCAGAAGTTCAGAAGTCGGTTGAACTAATTAATACTCTAAAAGTCATAAGATTAATATATTAGGAACATTTGCAATATAACACTCAGTTTTTTTCTAAATACTCATGCATTTCTGTCTTTAATATTCTTTACAATTTATTTCAAATAACTAAAATATAATAAAACACATAAAACCTTTGCTAACAGACATCTAAACGTATCGTCAACCCACGTTGACAGATCACATAATTTATGCATCAATATTTTTTGAGTTAAACTAAAACTTTAAAAGATTTGTTCCTAAATAAAAAGAACGTCTTTAGCGAAGACAGTCAAGGATAGCTTATTCTAATCCCTCCATTATAAACAATTTAAGTGTAATAATAACTTATATTAGTATAATTATAAGTCTATTATTATTTAATTTAAGTTTAATTTAATTTAAACCTACTGTCAAAATCTAAACGCCCACCATCGATCATAATATTCGTAATATTCATATTATTGTCCATTACTAAGAAATTTATTAATATTCGAAGGTAACAGATGATTTATATTCTAGCGATTATTAAATTCTCGCAAGATAAAATTCAGAGTTTAGTAGATATCTGTTTTTTTTTTAAATATTATCTTATATTTAAAAAACAATTGCTGTCCGTTAGTCTCGCTAAAGCTCGAAAATGATTCGACTGATTTTGATAAAAGTTTTTGTGTGTGTTTGAGTGGGTTCCTGAATGGATTATATGTATTCAGAATTGGACCCGGTAGGTGGCACTGTTGTCGAGATCCAGAAATCACCCGTGCGAAGCCGGGGCGGATGGCTAATTCATTGTAGTAACAAACAGTTTTCTATTATAATATTTTATCGAGTTTTACATGAAGAAACAGAAATTAAACGTAATTCCATCACAAGTGATTACTCTAAAAGATATTAGTACCTTTTCACAAAATCAATTACTATTATTTGTAAAAAATCCAACGCGAATATTACTGTATTGAATGCAATTTAACAACTGTAGGTTTATCTTCAAATTGATTGTGGTTTAAAGATAAATCAATCGGTAAATGGACGCTAAATCATTATGTCTCAGTGCAGCTCTGTCTCGGGATCTGGGCAGTGGTTTGGCGCAATTCACTGGGAAGATGCATCGTCTGCTTTATCTCTTCTTAGTTATATCAGAGATGGAGGACGGTAACTTTACTTTTTTTGGATATAAAATCTATACACTATTAGAAACATTCTAGCAGTATGCTCATGGCGCTATTAGAACTATACTACTAAATGATAATTTCTATTGCACGCATCATAACGCGAAGCGTTATTAGGTAGTTCTTTACTCTCGACACATCAAGGTCAAGCAATTTTGTGTTCTTAAAATGTCTCTATCATAACCATATTGCACAAATACGATAATATTAGTTTAGTAGTAGTAGTAGTAGTTTTTATTTTCCAAACTATCTTTTCTTTGTCACTAGCTCGTAAAAGCCTAGTGATGGCCTCTCTTGTTGGAGGGAAAATTTGTCATAATTACCACGCTTGAAAGGCAGATTGGCGATCGCAGTACTAGACGTCTCGCACCATCATCGAATTTTTATAATAAAGTTAAGTCGTGAAATACATGAAACTACATAAATACACACATAAACAGAATCTAGGGATGCCTTAATCCTAAATTATTTACGAGTTTATATTTTAAAATGTTTTAGTTTCCATAAAAAAGTTTATGTACAGTTTGAAATCTCTTTTATTCTGTTATCAAAATTTAAAAATTTAAATTAAAAAAACAAAAGAAAAAACAAAATAAGGCGGTAAAATTGTTAGTAATTTGTTACGTCAAGGAAAATTTTAATTGTTCTACTGATATTAATTAATGAGAAGCGATTACATTGTTTTAAGTTTTTAATTGAACGTGCCGTGTGAGCTATAAGAGTCATATCACGTCGTCATTTGAGTCAAGATGATGTTACAGCCGTGGGAATAGTAGAAAATGATGCTATTCTACGCGTCGTTGCTGAGACTCCACCCAGCCAAAACGTGATATCAAGGTTGTGGTCACGTTATCGCAGTACTGAGGATGTGACTGAATGGCACAAG
The DNA here is from genome assembly GCA_029286625.1 of Parnassius orleans. Taxonomy (NCBI): domain Eukaryota; kingdom Metazoa; phylum Arthropoda; class Insecta; order Lepidoptera; family Papilionidae; genus Parnassius; species Parnassius orleans. The sequence goes on from JAGSMP010000056.1 coordinate 118,055, forward strand.
TGAACATCGTGTTACTACGCAGAGAGGATCGATTTCTCCAAATGACCGCCAGAAGACAACCCAATATCACAGCGATGCCGATACGACTTAGGGACCTTCAAGAAAAGAGTCTACCTTTTGAAAGGGCAACGCATCTGCAATCCCCTGGTTCCCCTGGTGTTGCAGTTGTTCATGGGCGGCGGTAGTCACTTACCATCAGGTGAGCCGCATGCTCGTTTGCCCCCTCTCCTATAAAAAAATCGTGGTTGCCATCCCGCCTGCCAACTATGGCAATCTATGGGCGAGGCCTATGATCAGCAGTAGACTTTTATAGGCTATAATGGATGGATGGATGGATTGACTTATAATCGATAAATAGTCAAGGTTTCTCACATATTATTTTGTGCGGTAGGCTTTTTTTTTTTCAAACCATTCTGGTTTGAAAAAAAAGTTGTTATTTGTATGATGCACTCGCCAGTTATAATTTATTTTGAAGTAATAAAAAAAGCAACACATACGAACATACGAATGTTCCAATTTTAAATTTCCCTCCACAATTTTACGAGCTAAATTAGAATATCGTGTTTCATTAAAAAATGGACTTGCGTCTGGAAACTTTTAGCTATGTGATTATTTAAGATTTAAAATGTCACCTTAAATAAAACGAAGTAGGCCGATGGCTATTACGGAAGAAAACGTGTAAGCAGTGAAAAATTCATTTGAAGAGAATAAGCGAATCACGTGTGAAGAGTTCACAATCGTGGCGCTGCACCCAACGTGAAACTAACCTCAGTTTTATGTTGGATGCAGTGCAACCTCACTGAAGCTCAGAAGCGGGCCCGCGTAGAATGATGCCGTGACATGATTAATAAACAATGCGTCCACGTACTCAACGCTCAAAACGAGCTCAGACTTTCTCGACAGCACATCGGTTGAGCTTTTGGGTCACCCTCCTTGCAGCCCTGATTTGGCATCGCGTGACTTCTTTTTATTCACAAAATTAAAAAATCTGTTGAAAGGCATACATTTTACATCGTCGGAAGATGCGCCAGCTGTATTTATGCAGACCGATTGACAAAGTATCTGAGACGTACTAGAAAAAGTTTTTCTGTATAAGATAAGGGTGACAAACTAGCACACAGTCCACCTGATGGTAAATGGATGCCGTGACCATAGACATCGTTGTCACCCCTGAGGACTGAGACGCAATTCCTCGTTTCCAGTAAAAAGGGTCTTCGGTTCTCTACACTCACTATACGAAACACAGCAGAATTAATCTGCTATTTTACGCCGGTATCCTGTGCGAGCCCGATCGAGCCGACCCATTAGTGCTACAACCATAATATAGCTGCAGCGTGGCTCTACCACCTAAATAGTATTTCGAAATTTGGTTCAGACGCATGAATCTTTATAATATAGTCATGTGGACAATTCTTCCAAAAGGTTTTTTATTATAAAAACGTTAACCATTGACTTTTTACTAGTTAGGCAAAAAATTTTATTGGCATATGTAAATATTTATTACAATTTATTTCAATTAGCGTCTATTAAAGCGAATTTCACTAAATTTCTTTTTCTCAGTCACTAAAAAGTAAAATAATTCCACAATAACGATGCCGCGAGTGAAAGCTAACTTTGATAGTCTCTCATTTTATGTGAAATATTTAATATTGAAATCCGTATAATGAAAAGCGTAATAATTTTCGCATTAATTAAAATAATAAATGGACCTCAATAAACATTAAAACCTTATAATTATCAACATGTTCACTGGAATCGATTTATTTTAGTATGCACATAATAACACTCAATTTTATTTTATTTTCAATGGAAAAAAATGAAATTAAAATTTTTAAATGAAAATTTTGGCAGTGGTAACGTACAAGTATAATTACATACAATATAATTTTTGGTTTTATTATGTTATTATTGTTTTACTCATTATTTCCTTACAGTTCAAGAGGCCTATGTTCAGCTGTGGACGAGTTGGCAACCGCAGTTTTCATCTTCATCATTACAGCCCTTTACAAGTCTACTGCAGAACATAGGCCTCCAAAAAGGGAATGCCACAAATTACAGTCCTGAGCCACCTGCATCCATCAACTTCCAGGATATCTTACCAGGTCATCACTCCATCTGGTGGGGGGCCGCTCTGCACTTTACGAGGAACCCACAGGTATGAGGCTGCCACTCGAGAACCTTTCTTCCCCATCGGTTGTCGGTTCTACGAGTTACATGACCGGCCCAATGCCACTTCAGCTTACTAATCCGTTGGGCTATGACAGTTACTCTGGTTCTACTGCGGATATTCTCATTTTTAAGTTTATCACGCAGAGAAACCTCAAGCAGAGCCCTCTCCATAACTCGCTGAGCGACCTTGGAGCTTCAGCGGCCCGCAGTGAAGGACCACGTCACAAGATCCATATGTAATCACTGGCAACACTTCGAATTTTGAGGTATATCTGACGAGACGATTTGTCGTAATCTCCCGAACGCAGCCCAGTCGGGTTTAATACGTCGATTCACGTCTAAGTCGAAGTTAGACTAACCAAGTCGGTCTATTTTCTCCAAATTTCTCATAGTCCACATACGCAATGCAAAGTGGCAAATTTTTTCGGTCTTAAGTGCAATTGCCGAAGGTGATATGGTCTATGATAATAAACCTTTCGGAAAGCGTTCAGGGGCTGGCAGTCGTCAAGTCTGCGTGCGAGACGTAATGTCTCAAAACGCATATACGCGGCTCAGTAGAAATCGTATGTATTTCTTCAAGGGGCGTTGTCGCGTTTCTTGAAAATCAAGACCACTTCACTTCTGCTCAAAGAATAAAAGCAATGTAGCCGTGGCAAGCCGCATATGCTGAAGCTTTGCGTTGCTGCAAGTGCAAGTTTTTTTCTAGTTTATATTTTGTTGTAGTGATGAAGAATTTCCGTTATTATTTATTTATATTTTCGTATTTTTATCTTTCTGGCTTTCTAACGCTCTTTCTTCTTTTTCGAATTTTGATATTGAATATTTTTATTAACATCAGTTTTCGTCATCGCTGACTTCTTTTGTATTCGACTCTAAATTATGCTTTTTGATTTCAATTTTTTTGGAACTAAACAATAGAAGTGTCCTTATTTTTTTATGGCAAATATACTTGTAAAATAATATAAAATATTTATTATGGGACAACATAAATAATTCTTGAAACCTCTTATTACAGTAATTGTTTGGAACGGGTAGATAATTTAAAAATTACAGCCAACAGCAAAGTGGTTCTCTTCGATCCGCTATATTTCCCAGAAGCTTTTAAATAAACTCTCGTGTTACAAAGTGAAACAAACACAGAGATAAAACTAACACATCAAAGAAACAATGGTTAGTTCGTTAAGTAACAATTTATTTAAAATGCTTGAGAGATCATTGTAGAGGCCCAAATAATATAATATGAACAAAAAAAGTCTCCACTTTTAGTAGGTATCTCTTTAGAGAAATCAAATGATTATGTTACTTTGTAAGAAGCATAACTGTTAACAAATATTAAGCCTGTGTACCCGAAAATTCCGAACTCAAAATGAACGAAGGATTACCTAAGTTATCTCCGGCAAGTTATTTTGTTCCTAAATATTTTGAGTAACCTTAACTTAAAAACGATAAAATAAATTAACTTTTTTTAAAACCTTTTCCGGCATAAATACTTGAAATTGTTCTTCTGCATCTTCAAAAGATGAGAAAAACCTCAAAAATGCGTTTATTTTTACGCTTTTATAAGTGGACTTAACTGTTTGTAAAACTGTAGTTCCCACATTTGAACAATTGAATAAAAAGTTAATGTATTTTTCTTTTATTATAGGTATATTTAATAGTATAATTTCATTATATTAGTATAAAGTTTTGTTAGCTTTGAACATATTTTTTAGGACTAAATTAAGGCACACTATAAATTCATGCATTAATTATAGCCTATCAAAAGCCCACTACTGAACATAGGTTTTCCAGATAATATATCGCCTCAAAGGGGGATATTTTTCATAGTTGCCACATTTAGCAGGCGGATTGCCAACCGCAGTTTTTTATTATTTCGATTTGCTATCAGAAAAATGCTATTGCCTATCTCCTGTTTCATTTCCCTCTATTGTCTCTTGCGACATCCATGGGAAGATATTATGGAGTAGTGGATATTCTTACGCCGCCTTATCATATGTTAGGAGTATAATATATATTTTTAATAAAATATAAGTATTTCTATGTTTTGTGCGTTTTACAGCTTTTATTTTTCGTTTATTTTCTGTGCATTTTGTTTCTAGTATAACTTAAATCGTTTATAACTACAGAACTAAACAGAATTTGCATATTGGAAAAAAAAGAACAGAAATAATTATTATTAATTCCATAAATATCAATCAGCAATATAACTGTAAAATATTACACAAGAAATTTTTATCATAAAAACATAAATCTCATGAAACATGAAAATCATAAAAATATGCATCCACTATCGAACGATGATAAAAACTTCTACTTTAGTGTATGGCGCATAAACTTATACTATTGACTTATATTACGGAAAGATCACATTTTTCGCTATCAATATATGTACATATATATAAAAAGACATATCCCGATTCACTCATTCACTGACTCATCAACGCCCAGAACAAACCCTTGGACCTAAAAATTCCCTTTATAAAGTAATTTTCTAAATTCACACGGGATCGAAAATAAAGAGGATTTATTTTTTGCTATAAAGTTGCCATATTTCCGTATAACTATAATGATTGCTCTCATATGTGATCATCAAGACTTTTTTCCATTAGGACGGCGCCACTAAAATGAGGTGTAACAGATTTCATAGGGGGAAGTTAATTTGTTAGAAAAATGTAAAGTTAATGTTTCTTTCTGTACTATTAGTCATATTTTATATTAATTAGATTAAAAATAAAAAACCAAACCACAGATATTCATAAAAGTAGAATTTAAAATGAGTTAAAATGTACAAAAAGGAATTGAGCAAACCAGTAAGGCATTGTTTTATGTATTAATATAATACTCTAGAAACTGATAAAATTTTATTTAGATAGATAGATAACACTTTATTATACGCCAAAACACTTAAATATTAACAAAAAAGGAGAGAAAGAAATGTGGTACAATAGGCGGTTTTATCGCTAAGAGTGATCTCTTCCAGAAAACCTTTGGATGGACAGGATTGCTAGAAAACAATAAAATCATGTGTGTGGTTTGGCGACAAAACTAAGATTATTTTTATTACTAAGCATAAAATAGTAATAAAGATGCATAATTTAAAAGGTATATAAGTACATAGATAAGATAAACACATACATACTTATTAATATATGTATATAAATATTTATAAAAGTACAAATATATATTAAAACTCTTACATATAACATAAATGTGCAATAAATACAAACAAATAGTGTAACTAGATAATAGTAGAATAATTATTATATACAAATGAATTTGATAGAATCAAAGATGAAAACAGTAATCGTGTACATGTTTCTTAAAAACCGGTAGGGATTGAGCGCGTCTCGCTGATAACGGCTAGTCATTCCATTTATTTAAAACTAACTTCTCAATTAAATGATATTGTGTAATAAAAACTTCACCCCAGTGTCAACTAGCGACATTGGTGAGCGGGAGATTATTAGCCCTCATTAGAAGAGACTTCAAATGTGGCAATGCAGTTATTAGTGATTATGTAAAAAACATAATCACTAATAACTGTATTCAGGATATTTTGAAATTCTCACGGGATAGAGAATAAAGAGCATTTATTTATAAGCGTGAAAGCATTAAAGTTGCCTTATTTCCGTAACTAAAATTATTAGAAACTTCAAATTTAGCATGTAAGTAGGTAATTATAATAAGTAATTACTATTTTTAGGACTTTTCTAAATTTCACCGGGATAATATAAGAAACATAGCATGGAATATATCTATATGTTTTCATGTAGTATCATCCTCCAGCATTCAATAAAAATGGAAATGACCGCGCGAGGTTCCCCGGAGTGTATACGACTATAAGCAGCGGGAGAAAGCGGTGCTACGCGCCGCGACAACGCAGCAGAACCACCAATCAATAGCTCGCTTACGAGTCTATTCAGGTAAAGTTGTAAAGGTTGCAGGGTCAAAAACATTTTCATTAAAAATGGGCCAACTCATTATAAATGCAAAATTTGTCTCAATAACACGCTTAGAGCAATTTTCAATTACCCGGTTCATACCAAAATAAGTCTATGGGTACACGGGTGTCCAGCACTCACGGTACCGTGCATCTATCCTTAAAACACAGTTTTGAGGATAAATGCACCTTTCTTAAGGAGCAACTGTAAACAAAATTTCCGTAATTTCCAACTCCATACGAGAGAAGCCGCGGTCGGTCGCTGTTTTAATATAAATAAGCACAGAGTTTTGCACTGTGGAAAATGTACCCATTTTGTAAATGGTGTTTGTGTACATGTGTTTTAATGTTGAAAAATATAATTCGATGAATATTTCAGGCTTAAAAATAAAAGTTTGAGCATATTCTAGAATTAAAACCTCAACACAGCATTTTCAATAAATGAAAATGAATTTATTAAAGCGGCTAATAAAAATATAGTTTTCCAGAGTAATTAAAGCGGCTATTAAAATATAGACGTTTTAAACCAAAATACTATTTTATTAAAGAAAGTAACAATAAGGAAAATTAAATACAATTTGCATGATAAAGTAATAAACACGGGTTACCACGATGTCTTCGTTATAAGTGCCTTTGTGGTGTATTTGCAGTCTCTAAAACATTTCTTTACTGGAACGGTTTCCGTTACAGGAAATATGAAAACACGAACTTTATCGTAATAACTTTCAGTAATCATTACTAATGTAATTTTAATTTGGTGATACAGAATGAGTGTCTGACATTCAAAATTAAATGGCGTGTTGGTAGTGCGTGCTTTTGATTATCGCGTGCGTTGTGTCTAATTCCGCTGAACTTCTTAATCACTCAATAAGAGATAAGAAAACACGTTTCTTGTTGTTATAACAGAGGTATTTTATTTATTTCTGCAGTTTCAAGGAGTAGCCGGAAGCATTACTTTGATCTGTTATCTTTTGAATGTTTTTGTATAAACAAATAATATAATATATTTATCATTAATTATTTACAGGAGTATAACGACAATAATTTTACTTATGAACACATTTTTTTAATATTAATATAATTTAGATAGTTATGCTCTTTAAAAACCAAACTATATATATCATAGTTTTGTACTTTCAAAGTATTTTAAAATGTTATAAATATTATAATAAAATATTTCAAAATGTGCTAATAAGCAATACTGGACTACACATATTATACATATATAAAAAAATGAGTACGTGTGTTAAGTTAATAAACAATGGAATTCTATCAAGAGGCTACGATCATAAGTAAACTATGCATTGTAGATATCATTGAATGTGTTCTTGTTTGACGTTTTGTTTTCCATTGTCCCCCTATAAGGAAATGTATAGGGGAGCCTATATTTAGCAATGGAATTTGATAGGCTGTAATAAATGAATGAATGATCCAAAATAGTACAGAATGGCCACCGATCTAAGAAAAAAATTTGTAAGCTTTATGTTTAAATGAAATTTTTATTAAGTACGTAATTATATAAAAATTAAAACAATAAACTCATAAATTAATTCAAAAAGACAACATATTGATGACAACATGAACATATTCTCGTCGTGTGTAATAGTATTTGACCACCATTCAATGTAGAAATTTAGAAGCCATAATGCGTTCGGACCGATTAATATTTATTATTGGAATTGGACTTTAAAATAAAAGGTCTAAGTTTGAAGCATTTAATTAGTAATTTACATCCAGAACTTTACGTAAAATTTCACTATCGTTACACGTATAAATATACTTTTTACAAAATTCAGAAAGCACATGCCCTCGAAATATGTATATAATATTTCTCGACGACCGTTTGCTTCTATATTTTTCATAACAACATTTTTTACACAAATTGCAATTAACATCGGTACAGAGGTTCAACTCAGGTTGCTCGTTAGTATGAAATTTAAGCCGAACGTCTGGCCCCTAAGCTACAATAGCTCATTTAAAACTGATTTATAATTATTTATGGTATATAGCCTAACAGTGGAATCGGTATCTTAATTAATAAATATAAATATAGCGGGGTGTATAGTTCAGAATTTGGTTTAACTAATTAATACTCGAAAACTCATAAGATTAATATATTAGGAACATTTGCAATATAACACTCAGTTTTTTTCTAAATACTCAAGCATTTCTGTCTTTAATATTCTTTACAATTATTTCAAATAACTAAAATATAATAAAACATATTTTAGGAGCTGACTCCATAAGGGTCCCTACGGGTGACCATAATGAAAGATAGAGATATTTTTACGACATATTTATTTTATAGGATAGGAACGCGCAATACAGTTGGTGGGCAACTAGCTACTGACTGCAATTCTTAATACTAAGTAGAGATACAATATTACTAAGTATACATATATATGGTAGATAGGTACAATAATACTAAGTATATACAAGTGTGTGCCTTCTAATCTTCATAACTTTATAAAAAATACAAAAATATAAAAGAATATAATAAAAGAATAAAAAAATGAATACAAAAACTTAAAACTATACAAACACTAGTTACATTATAACTAAACTAACTACCTAAACCTAAATGAAACTGCAGTACACGCAAAATACAAACACAATACATCTAAAATTACATTCAACTTAATTAATGTAACTTGAATATTCTGAATGAAAATATTCTGCACCTGACAATGCAAATAATACTTTCACATCCGTAGTAATACAATTATAATCTAAACATGTAATTGTATAACATATATTTTATGTTAAAACTAACTTATATTAAATCGTGAAGGTAACTTAACAATGACCACTCCGCATTGTTTTCACGGTTATCGGGTTGTTAGGCCGGGCGACGACGACGTCACCGGCGTGGGCGTAACGCGAACCGTACATGCGCAGGCACCACATCCGCTGCGTTGTCAGCGTTACTGTGTGGCGTTGCTATGTTACCATCGCATTCCTTTAACACATATGCAGGCTTTAATCTGTCAATAGAAATATGTACTTGCCTATCGGGTAATTGAATTAAATAAACCGAAGCCCTTTTATCACGCGATATGGACCGTCGTAGGGTGGTTTCAAAGGTTTACGTATTGAATCGTCCCGAACAAAGACATATTCACAGTTACGTAACTCTTTGTGCACAAAAAAAGTTTGACAGTTACGTGAATCGTCAGATGTAGGCTTATAACTACGAATAGTATCTCTAATATTATCTACTAAACAATAGTCGTTGACGTTATGGTTGTTCGAAGAGCTGTCATAAAAGTCTCCTGGCAGACGTAAGTTTCGTCCGAAAGTTAACTCGGCGGCGCTAACCCCTGAGTCGCTGCGGCCGGCTGCGCGAAGCCCCAGTAATACCGTGGGTAGCTCTTCCACCCAAGACCCATGTGACAGGCGAGCCGAAAGTGCTGTCTTTAAAGAACGATGCCAACGTTCGACTGCGCCATTGCTTTGTGGGTGATAAGGAGTAGTTCTAATTCTATTAACCCCCAACGTTTTTAACAGCTGGTTAAAAAGACTACTTTAAAACTGGCGACCTTGGTCGCTAGTTAACTCATCGGGCAACCGTAACGACAAATCCAACCTCATATAAATGTTTGGCAACAGTTTCTGCCGTAATGTCGCGTAACGGAAAAGCTTCGGCCACTAGTCCTCCTATCAATTATCGTGAGTAAGTATCTATAACCATCTGGTGAAATCTCAAGAGGGCCAACTATATCGATGTGCATGCTCAAATCGATCTACTTCCGGAAACTTAGTCAAATTCGATACCGTATGTCTGTTAACTTTAGAACGTTGACATTGTATGCACGTTTTTGCCCATAAAGAAACATCACGATTCATACTCGGCCAAATACTTTTTAGCTAACATCTTTCGTGTAGACCGAATTCCAGAATGGCTCAAATTATGCAAACTATCAAAAGCTAGGCGTCGAAACTTTCCGGTAGGTACGGACGAGCTATCAGTAGACATCTCACAAAATAAACATCTGCTGCCATTATAACCAGTTCCTTTAACAAAATATTATCGGTATTTAAACCAGACAACATTCGTTATATAACTATCGCTACGCTGTTCGTTTGCAATGTCATCGAAATTCAACGCAGTTGGCATAATCACGGCTTCGACGCGTGATAAGTGTCGGCTACAATGTTATTCTTACCGGTTATATGTTTTATATTTGAGTGAACTCGCTTATGAAAGCTAAATGTCTCATTCTCCGAGGCGTTTCGCTTTCATCGCGTCCTTTGAAATGCAAAAGTTAAAGTTTATGGTCCGTATACACGGTTATTTCTTGACCTTCAAATAATTTCAAAATTTTTATAGCTAAGTATATAGCGAGCAACTCGCGATCGTATGTGTTATATCGCTGTTGGGTGGTGGTCAATTTTGAGAAATAACCCAATGGTTTCCAGCTATCTCCTTCTTTTTGCAAAACTGCTCCACGTATGTATTAGATGCGTCAGTCATTATAGCGAGTGCGGAATCCACTCTAGGGTACGTCAATGTAGCGGCCTGTGTGAGACCTGCTCACATTGCGTAAATGCTTCGTTCGCATTATCAGTCCAGACGACGGGGTTTTATCATTTTCTTGAGCTTTTAAGATATTTATTTAATTCTGTTAGATATAAAATAGCATTGGGAGATGAGCTCGATAAAAATTGACCATGCCAAGAAAACGCCTTAGCCCTGAAACAGTTTTCGGCTTCGGAAATTCCACAATTACCTGAACCTTATCCTGCAACGGCCTGACACCATCGGTACTAATTTCGTGTCCCAAAAATTCTGGTTTAGTTTGTCCGAAACGAAATTTTGCCAAATTAATTGAAATTCCATATTCATTAAACTTTTTGAAAATTATTTCTAAATGTTGTCTGTGTTGAACTTCGTTGTCACTAGCGATAAGTAAATCGTCTAAATAACAAAAGACAAAATCAAGTCCTTGTAAATGGAATTCATAAAGCGCTGGAAGGTTTGCGCTGCTCCCCGTAAACCGAAGGTCATTCGGGAAACTCGAAAAGCCGAATATTGTTATGATAGCAGTTTTCTCACGTCACCTGGCGCGACTTCTATTAAGACCTAAAATGATAACTTCTATTGATGTCTAATTTTGAAAATATCTTTTATCCGGGAGAATAAAAGTAAAGTCATTCAAGCGAGGAATCGGGTATCTGTCGGGCTTTGTTATCGCATTCAGCTGGCGATAATCCCCACAAGGTCTTATATCTCCATTCTTTTTAGGAACTACATGGAGTGGACTAGACCACGCACTCTTCGAAGGACACGGGTGCCCAGTTCCTGCATGATGCGAAATTCTTCTTTAACCTTTTTATACCTGTCGGGTGGCAACGGGCGCGCTTTCGCGTGCACGGGCGGACCAAAGGTCTCGATATGGTGGACGTAATCGTGTTTCGCGGTTTCTCGGAATGACGCCGATTTAGTAATGTCCGGGTACTTTAACAATAAATACTGATACGGATGATTCAAATCAATAGTTTTAATACTAGGTTGAGATACATTGACAACAGATGCTGAAACATTCAATTCTGTGGTTTTATCTATTAATTTACGCGCGTTTAAATCAACTAATAACCTGTAATACGCTACAAAATCTGCGCCCAAAATTGGTTGTTTGACATCTGCTACCATGAATTCCCAACGATAAGGTCGACGGGTTTAAGTTTAACACTAGTGTCTTGGTACCGTAAGTTGCGACTTCACTACCGTTAGCTGCGTATAATTTATATTCACTTCACTGGTTTGCATTTTTCACGGCTGGTAAAACAGACACATTGGCACCCGTGTTGACTAAAAATCTACGCCCAGAGTTACTATCTGACACACACAAACGATTAAATGGAAAAATGGTACAGACCTCAAGATCCTCGGACTATACCTCGCTGCTCAGTTTTCCGGCTGCTTTAGTTTCCACGCGCACGGCTCCGTACACTTCTTGGCCTTTTCTCTGAACCGGTAGTGGTAGAAGCACAAGTAGTTCTCCTTCCGGGACCAGCGGGAACCGCTACGGCGCCGTCAATGCGAACGATGACGGTTGCGATCAGGGGCGCGAGACCGCGACCTCCGCTGGTCGATCTGGTCCACGGTAGCCTTTATTTTAGCCACCTCAGCCCTTAACAGGGCCAAGTCAAGGGCAGCAGCAGATGCTGGCGCTGGCGCGGCGTAGGTAGCGGCGGCATGGAGGCCGCATAGCCTCGCCAACGTTATCTGCGACTGCTGCTGGGTTCCAGGTTCTTGGAGTCGGACACGGTGAGCACGGCTCGCACCTGTGTTGGAAGACGATTCTGCCACAGCACGCGAAGGGTTTCATCAGGAACCTTGTCAGTAGCGAGCTCGCGCATCCGACGGAGTAGCTGGGATGGTTTTGCTCGCCCGGCTCTAAGCTCATAAAGCTTCTCGATCTGCCTCGACATTGACTCTCATAGATGTGGAGCAGCCGAGCTTAAGTGCATCGTACTTGTGGGTGGAGGCGGATTTAGATATAAGATGTCTGTCATTTGCGCGATGACCTCCTTACTCAGCTTGGACACGACCAGGTCAAACTTCGCTCATCGCTCATCCTCTGAGGTGTGAGGATAGCTTCTGTGCGTACGAACCACGCGCGGCTGGTCCGTCCAAAGTCCGAAAGCCGGAATAGAGACACTGAATCTACACCTGGCGCCATAATGGGCGTTGGCGGGGTGGCTGGATGTCCTGGACGAGTGGCACGTTAACAAGCGGCACGTTCTGTGGCGGTGGCGGGCAACACACTCATGTTACTAATATAAATTGTCCGTCCGATCACAACACACATGGAAATTTCCCACTACTGTGTTAACATCACGTCAGGGTCACCAGTTTGAGCTGACTCCATAGGGGACCATAATGAAAGATAGAGATATTTTTACGACATATTTATTTTATAGGATAGGAAGCAATACAGTTGGTGGGCAATTCTTAATACTAAGTAGAGAGGTACAATATTACTAAGTATACATATATGTGGTAGATAGGTACAATAATACTAAGTATATACAAGTGTGTGTGCGCAACACACCTACAATATAAAAACTTTGCTAACAAACATCTAAACGTATCGTAAACCTACGTTGACAGATCATACAATTTATGCACCAATATTTTTGAGTTAAACTATAACCTTTAAACATTTAGTTTAACTCCAAAATTTATTCCTAAATAAAAAGAACGTCTTAAGCGAAGGCAGCCAAGGATAACTTATTCCAATCCCTCCATTATATATAATGTAAGTGTAATAATAAAAGTAAGTCCATTATTATATAATTTAAGTGTAATTTAATTTAAACCTACCGTCAAAATTTAAACGCCCACCATCGATCATTATATTCGTAATATTCATGTTATTGTCCATTTCTAAGAAATTTATTTATATTCAAAGGTAACAGATGATTTATATTCTAGCGATTATTAAATTCTCGCATGATAAAATTCAGAGTTTAGTAGAAATCTGTTTTTAATCCCGTTAGTCTCACTAAAGCTCGAAAATGATTCGGGATGAGTCGCTCGCGTCCATAGGCTTTGAACACCTAACCCTAGGCCCACCTACACGTGTCCCCGGTGCTAAAACGAGCGACAAAGTCGAAAGTACAGACTCGGCTCTCGCCGTATGGTAGCGGCGTAAAGCCACCAACCCAGTTTCGCACCATGAGCCAGCAAGTAAAGAAATGGCCCTGAGTTCCCGGCGCCCCTAATGGGGCAGGGGTGGGAAGAATCTGCGGAGGAAAACTGGCGACGGGGTTCGCCACCCGTCACGTTCTGTCTCCCGTAGGGCAAAAGTGATGGCGGAGGCCCGTCTGGCTACGCTGAATGTATGTGGAGCAATGAATGATAAGATGGATGAAGTATGCAAAATGATGAATGATAGAGGAATAGATGTGTTATGTGTAAATGAGACGAGACGAAAGGAAAGGATGCCACCGCATGGCATGTATACCGCTTACTGGTCAGGTGTAGACGAGACCGAGCGGGCATGCCAGGGAGTCGGTGTCATCCTTTCAGAAATAATGGGTCAAATGAAGAGTATGAATTTGTAAGCCCGGTCTGCTATGGATACGAATGAAAGTGGGCTTAAAGAAGGGGTGTACGCCCCAGATATGACTAAGCCCACTTATATCCGAGAGCAGTTTTGGACATGGTAAGGATGGTGTTGATGAAATGTAAGGTAATGAAAATATTATTATGTTAGGAGATTTTAATGGAAGGGTTGGGGTGAAGAGGTCTGGTTATGAAAGGATATTAAGAACGTTTGGCGATGAAAGTATAAATGAGAATGGTGAAGACCTCCTCACCGTATGTGGAAAAAATATTTTGTGACGAACACTTTCTTTCGCCATAAGAGATTCACATGTATACATGGGAAAGAGGTGATGATAGAAGCATGATAGATTTCAATTGTGGATGAAAGAATGAGGAGCGCAGTGGTAGATACATAAGGGTTTACCGGGGTCCAACGGGGACGGATCATTACTTGGTCTTATGCCGAATTAATGGTCTATTCAAGCGTTGGCGGCATCGGACATCTGTGTCTACCACTGCGTTACAGCGTATAAGAATAGAGAGGTTACAAGATTAGGTGAAAGAGAAATTCAAATGTAGACTGAGAGAAAATATAAGTGGTATGGATGAATTGTGTATGAATGATTTAGACCTGAAGACTGTATGGAATAATGTTAAGAAAGTTTTGTGGATGCAGCCACCGAAGTATGTGGTGTATAAATAGAGAGAATGAAAGGAAAAATAATACGTTGTGGTGGGATGATGAGGTATGGTAGGATGGAAGTTGAAGCAAAGAAGAGAGCATGGCTAGATTTACTATCAATCAAAGCTGGTAATTCTAACGGTATGATTGATGAGATTGAAAGAAAAAAGGCAGACTTTAGACGTATAAATAAAAGAGTAAAAGAAGTTGTGAAAGGAAAAAGCAAGAAAGAACGAATAAAAAGATAGAAGGATATCTGATAACTTCAGGCAAATATTAAAATGTTCTGGAAACTCATAAGAACACCAGGAAATTCAATACAACCTAGAATTAATGCTATACGAGAGTGGCTGTATGCTGAATGATGAAGTTTCTAATTTAAGAGATGGAAGAATACTTTGAAAGCGTGTTTATGGTGAAGAGTCGTCTGAATTAAGTGAAATAGAAATTCCAAAAGTGGAGAGGGTAGGGAGATAAGTGTAGATGAAATAATGAAAGCAATGAAAAGCATGAAAGCAGGTAAGGCAGCCGGATATGATAGAGTATCACTCGAAATGCTAAGAGCTGGAGAGGGGTGGAGGCAGACCTGCTGAGACTGAGACTGGTGCAAAGCCGTTATAGTCCCAATATATAAGGAAAAGTTTCACAGGACTGTAAAAACTACCGTGGCATTAGCTTAATTAGCATTGTGGGTAAACTGTATGCTAAGGTGTTAATTGAAAGAGTTATGGAAGAACTGATGGAAAAATTTGGAATGTGCAAGCAGGATTTAGAAAGGGATGGGGTGTACGGATCAAGTTTTTTCCATGCGCATGATTGCGGAGAAGTTTTGGCCAAAACCAGAAAGTTTTTGTGCGTTCATGGACTTGGAAAAGGCTTATGATAGAGTGGACAGGAATGTGTTATGGCAAACACTTAACTCATTTGGTTTGAGCGCTGGTTTGATACAGGCATTTAGGTCTCTTTATAGGGACTCTAGTGCTTGTGTCAAGATCAATGGGGCTCACTGGGACTGGTTTGCATTCAAAAGGTGTCAGACAGGGCTGTGCAGCTTCCTTGTGGCTGTCTAACCTATTTATGGACAGTTGTTTGCAAACCATGAAAGTTGATGAATGTGGGTTGAGAATGGGTGAGTTAACCGTCAAAACGCCTATTGTACGCCGATGATAAAGTCATATTTCCATCGTCGGCGGCCGAGTTGCAATGATGGTTACTTTAATGAACTGTTCATTGAAAGAAAGGGAAGGAAAGGAACGCAAGTAAGACGAAAGTGATGGTTTTGAATGAAAAGTAAGTAAAACGTTATGTGAAATAAGAAAAGAAGGGAGATGATTGAGCAAGTGGATGAGTTTGTATATTTGGGATGTTTATTTAGCAGGGATGGTAGATATGATAAGGATATAGAACGACGAGTGAACGCAGGAAATAGAGTGATTGGGGCTCATGTATTATGAAAAGTCAGAATGTATCAAAAAGGCACGTATGGCAATTCATAATGTTGTGTTAGTCCCAACTTTAATATATGGTAGGAAAGTTGGGTCTGGAGAAGAAGCATGAGAGTAGAATAAATTTGTAGAAATGCGGTCATTAAGGTGTATGCTAGGGCTGAATCTGAATGACAGGTGAATAGTGTGATAAGAGAAAGGTTTGTTTGCAAGATGACGTTGTGACCAGGATTAAGAAAGGAATGCTTCGGTGGTTTGGTCATGTAGAAAGAATGAACGAGGAAAGAGTGACAAAGCAAATTTATGTTGCAGAAGTGAACGGAAGAGTTGGGAAGGGACGTCCTAGGCGAAAGTATATCGACAAAATCTATATAAATAAAATGACGGAGGTTTACAGTTGTTGGCGCATCATGTAAAAACTACTGGATAGATTGCAATTAGGTTTTATAAGTTTTATTTCTTAGACACTTGGTCCTTCATCATTACAGCCTTTCACAAGTCCACTGCTGAACATAGGCCTCCCGCAAGTTATGCCAATCTAAGAAAAATATTGCGAAATCTTCATTTAATATAAAGATTAAAGTTTTTAGAAACAAAGATTTTGATTAGCACTACGTGTTCAGTACCGCGGAGAAGTGGGGCAAGCGGTGTAGCCCGCATACGTAGGAGAGATGAAGTCTCTTCTACCGCTGCCTCATGATAAAGTGGGCCAGTCGCGCATTATTTGCGCGAGCGACCTGATGCTGTTCAGTTGTACCTTGATCGATTGCCCCTCGGTTAACCGTGAAATAACTAATTTTCATATAGTTCGTTTTCTAACGTTAAAAGAGAAAAAAAATTTGCTTTGTGATGAAGTCTTCCTGAAATTTTGACAGGATAAGTCTAGAGATACATTAAGACTTAACATAAAGGAATGCGTCCTTCGCCTCTTACCTTGGAGATCGTAAAATTGGTCATTTGAATAATGTCATATATATAATTTTGTATTTTTATATTTCTACTTCTTTATCTCGTAAAAGTCCATTGCTGGACATGAGCTCCACCCATTGTAGGGATGATTTGAATGTGGGAGGGAGGATTTGCCTTAATTGTTCATGTTTGGCAGGCGAATTGACGATCACAATACTAGACGTACATGTCGCAACTCTTAAGTTGCTTCCCGTCGTAGGTCTGAGTGGTTTCGTGGTCTGATGTCGCCTATTTCTGTATATGAAGCTTCAAGCGACTATGGGATATTCCAAAAAGGTCTTATGCCTTCCAATATATCTAGCGGTATACACATCTTTTCGACACCAACCATAAAATACCATATGATATGTGCCATTTAAAATATATCTAGACCGGAAAAACTTATATAAAAGAATATGCGAGAAATGTGGTAAACAAGCTGCCAAGTCTTACTATGAAATCTACCTTTTATTGACGCATCCCATCACTAGCACTGAACTCTTCACTAGCTTATAAAATAATTTCCCTATAAATAGTGTTTGAAATTAGACTTTTGATGAAAGTAAAAGTCGACTTCAAAGAACTAAAAAAGAATTAAACTATTTCCACACAATAGCTTAACAACCTCTGGTCTTACCAGTATGTAAAATTATTAATACCCCGACTTAAGAAGCTACGAAATGGAAATTATTTTATTATTTGTTTTGGCTCGGAAGTGTATGGATATAAGAGTAGAGGGAAGCATAAGAAAAGATATATGGACTGTATTAAGGATGACATGCGTAAGAAAGGAGTGAGTGTAGAGATGACGGCTAAAAGAGTAGAATGGAAGAGGAAGACATGCTATGTCGCTTCCAAATAACTTGGGATAAGGGCAGGAAGAAGAAAAAGAAAAGCAAGTCGACTGTTACTTTTCACTAAAATCAAAATTTTTGGAGCCTTTTGAATGGGCGGAAGAATATAACAAGCTTTAATGACGTCTAAACAGTTAAATCAAAAACTTCATCCCCTATTTTATCAAATATTTCTTCATATTTATATGGCACCACCCCTGAAGTATGTAATAAGCCTATACAAAAAAGAGATAATTGAAATTGGTTCATAATTGAAAAAGATAAGCGTACCATTTATACAAATAATTTGAAATCGGTTCACCCAGAAAAAAGTTATGAGGTAACACACATAAAAAAAAACATACAGTCAAATTGAGTACCTCCTACTTTTTGAAGTCGTTAGAAAAAAGAACAAAGAAACTTCCTCATTCTTTTAAAGCCGGCTAAAAACTAAAATAAAAGTAATTTAAGGGAAATTCAAAGATTTACAATACTATAGGTTTTCAGACGAATATTTCGAAAGCTGGCCTACTTAAAAATAAGCTTCTTTACTCGAATTTCGCTTAAGCCGATGTTGCAAATATGTAACTTACCCAGCAAAGTTTCCACTTTTTAAAAAAGAACGAATCTAGACGTATATATAATTTTATATGTCACGTCACGTAAAACGTCATAAATTTATAACTTTTTTATAGAACAAGGGTTACAAACGAGCACACAGTCCACCTGATGATAAATGGATGCTGTGGCCCATGCATCTACATTTATCTTCAATTAAGAATCAAAATGCAGATGCATTGTGCCCCCTGAGGACTAAGATGTAATGCCTCGTTTCCAGTAAAAAGGGTATCCAGTTCTCCACACTCACCATACGATACACAGCAACATTAAGTTGCTTTTTAGGCTAGTATTATGTGTGAGAGTGGTCCTACCCCAGTCGAGACAACCCATTCGTGCTACAACTATAATATAGCTGCAGCGTGACTCTACCACGTATAAAAATAAGCTATACAAGCTAACTACACTTAAAATAGTCGTAACTGCCTAATCAGAATACTCTTCTTAAATTCCATAGAACTTGAACAACCCGTGTACATCTCCTCCTATGCAAAAAATACTGAAATTGCTAAAAATAAAAAAAGAATGCTGAATGCAATTCAATTTCAATTCTTCTATCGTTGTCCCGTGGGTATCGTCAGAGACGACTATGGATTGTGCCAGAAAAACCCTACTATTTCTTTTATAACAATATTTCCACGACTAATATAAATTATATACCTCAATATAGAAACCTAAATCGGACCCGCAAGTAAAAACTAAACCAAATTTTCAAATAAATATTACTCTTTATTTAGAATTGCGTATGCTCTATAATTTCTGTCATTTTAAAATACGCTTCAGTACATCCTCGACTTAATGGAAGCTACCCAGTGTAGGTAATGACAGACTGAGGCTGAAAACCATTTGGTAATCTTCGTCAGTAATTGTTCAGAAGAAAATGCATAATTTTCCACGCAATTAATTCTATCGCGTTGCTGGTGGGTGTAAATTTAAAATAAGCATTTAAGGATTTTTGATACTCGTATTTACGTAAACAGTACAGGGGATGGAACTATGTTTTGGGATTTATCATGTTTAACTTTGAGCTATATCAAGTTTCACTTGACTATTTGTGCTCGAAAGATCAGGAATTATAAATATATTAAAATTAAACGCGATCAAACATGTAACATACGCAATTAGCTACATATAGCATAACTTCTATTTTCATTTTCTATATTTTTTTTTTAACAAAGCCAATTTATTAATGTTTTGGTTCCTTAAAATTGTCAGATTTAATCTTGTGTGCGTTAATAGAGCAGATATTTTATTCGAGTAGCAGCCTCTTGCTGGAGTAGTATAAAGGAGCTCCCCACTAGATGGAGTGACGATCTAATGAAACATTCAGGGAGTCAATGGGCGCAGGTGGTTAATATCCGTGTTTTGAGGTCATCTATGGCTATATGAGATCTGCAATGATGATGACCATATAATATGCTTATTGATATTATTACCCCTATAATCATCATCATCATAACCCTCTTAACACGCCACTTTTGGACATGGTATTTCAAATTAGGAGGATTTTAAGTGATCGCCAAGTTATACTATGGTGAACTAGTTTTATAGCGGCATCTCCAATGGGTCTACTTAACTAGGTGAGGTTCACATGATGGTAACAGTAAAGTTAATTTTATCGGAACTTATAATATCCGTTACCGTTACCGTTACAGCCTATTAAAGCCACTGCTGAACATAGGCCTCCCCGATAGATTGCCTCATAGGGGGGATATTTGCTATAGTTCGTGGTAGAGCTATTATGGTTGAAGCACGAATGGGTCGGCTCGACCGGGGAAGAGAAGAGGCATTCACAGAATACCAGCGTGAAATAGCAGCTCAATGCTGCTATGTTTTCTTTGATGAGTGTAGAGAACCAGAAAATTTTAGACTCTAAAGATACTAGAGCTTCTACTATAGACTATTAGCTGATACTAAAAATTTAATAAATGATAATAGTTGGTATCTATATTTGAAAATGAAAGAAGTTAATGCAACAGTTTCTAAAATATTTTTACGCTGTTTTTTATATTTAAATTAATTTTATGATATCTTTCGAACGAAGTCGCGAGTATTCTCTAGTATAATATATGTAGTAATGAGCATTAATGCTTCCAAACGAGCGCTGCGTATAAGATGTTCAGAATGTCGCTCTAAAGCCTTGTGCCGAGTGTTCGCGCACGTAATCCGCAAGATACTAGAACATCTTTGTGTACGTTACAGCAGCTTTCATTCCTTATCTACGTGTTAAAGACTTGTCCGACGTTGTATCCACTCTGCGACACTCGTAAAGCGCTTAACGTGTATTACGCTTCCATACACCCTACTATGCTAGGAAGCTAGGAATATAGTTTGTATGTCAACATTTATTAACTAATACTAACGATCTCGCTTCTTTTTAACCGGCTTTAAATGGATCTGGCTTGTTGTATGTACTCGTATGTTACGCGATATCTTTGTCAGCATTTTGATGGTTCTTTTTTTATCCACTAAACCGTCAAAAAATAGCTGCGAAAATAAATTGATAAAAAGGTGTTTCATATAAATTTGGACATTTCACGCTAAGGGTGGCATAATAGGATATGAAGTTTTAAATATAACTATTTTAAAACTTCATAGCCTACATGAGATTGTGGTATTCAAGGCCATACAAAGTAAAAATATTTTTACATGGCGGTGGAAGAATATACTACCCCAAATCGTTCTGTGGGTGTCGTAAGAGGCGACAGAGGGAAACAAACCGGGAGATGGACAGCAGCGTATTCCAAAAATAACCAAAAAAAAAATAAAAAAACCTATGCCAAATATCTCTGTGTCTTTGAAATGTTTTCTATTGTGAGTGACGAGAACCGGAGACCATTTTTTCAGGGAACGAGGATGGAATATCATAGTTCTCAATCAGGCGACTGCATTTTGATTCTTAATAGATAGATAGACACTTATCATCAGATGGACTGTTGTTTGGATTGCTGCTTTGTTACCGTGACTTCTATAAATTTATGTATTTATGCTTCCAAACTAGACAAGAAAATAATATAATAGGAGTGTCCCACATAATAATAATAATAAAACTGCGGTTGCAAACCCGCCTGCCAAGCGTGGCAAATATGATAAATATCCTGCCTATGAGACAATCTATGAAAGAAGCCTATAGAATAGAATAGAATATTTTTTTATTCAATATAGATCACATGTGTAATTCTTATTGAAAGTCATTTTTTACTTTACCATATACCATATACCGTCTACCATATGTTCAGTATTGGACTTGTAATGGGCTATGAAATAATGAATATTCCCATTGATTATCACTATTTGAATTAGTCTAAGTTTGAATTTGCATCTTAATATTGGTTTACTGAACATTTCAAGTTTGACAAGTAAATCATGCGCTGTTTGTGTCTATTGAATGGACGCTGTGAGTAGAATAGAAGTTTAATAGTGAGGAGAATATTTGGTGATTTGGACGTCTTGAGGAGAAATTTTGGCAATTTGAATCAACTACGAAAATACAATGAGACGGTTATATTTCCATCTGCTGGAAGTCACCAAATTTTCTTGAAATTATCTCAACTTTCGTTACATCGCTTCTGTTAGTTTGTTTTTATTTCTACTGCTATTTAAGATATAAATAATTTGTTTGAAATTAATGCTTCTAATTTGATTTTGTAAGAATTAGCATTGAAATTCCAAATGTCAAATTCAAATTAGGGTTAGTCATTTCCCAGCGGGCATTGGACAAACGATCAAATAATAATTTATACACAAATGGACTCAAAATCTGGTTCAGCACATAAACTTGTTAACCTGTTAAATTAGACGGCAATCAATATCAATACAGCGAATTCGTATATGCCTATCGATAACATGTATTTTCATATTCAGTTAAAACAGTTAAGGAGTTTATGTGCATATCAACACATCAGCCTTTCTAAAATCACAACTGGAGATAGGTGTTTTTTTCATAAATACGTCAACTTTTTTCGAGTGGGCAACTGATAATGCAGATTAATCCATACACCAATTTGAATCTGCATTTTGGAACAATATTATGCCATAATTTGTAACGCGTTATGATGCGGTGTGACATGGTAGCGCCTCGCTGTAGCTTTATTATTGTTGTAGCATGAATGGGTCGGCTTGACCGGGGAATGACCTCGCTCTCACAGGATATCAGCATGAAAAAGCAGCTTAATGTTGCTCTGTTTCGTATGGTGAATATAGAAAAATGGAGACTCTTTAAACTGGAAACGAGGCATTCCATCTTAGTCCTCAGGGTAACAACGTATCTGTATTTTTATTCATGAGTGAGTATAGATGTAGATGTCTATGGGCCACAGTATACACTTACATATACTTGATAGCTAAAAAATATTGATAGAGCTAATAAAAACAAAATTTAATACCCTCTTTTACATGAAGTAAATTTTTTACTGTATCAGACCAATGACAGTAATGTAAAATATGGTTGGTACCACCATCGCGAATTCACGTGTCTAGTGTGAATGATAATATATTTGGAAAAACTATAATTATTTTTTGTCGAAATATATTTCACAAGTGGCTTTGAATCATAGAATTGACAAGGGCAATAGGAAAATAATCGAAATATATTTTGTGTAGGGCATTGAAACTCAATAGAATCAAAAACATCGAATGGCCCAGTGCCCTCATGACCTGATAAGTTTAACTCATTCATTATCACTTTAGCTTTTACAAAGACTATTATTTATTTTATTTTCGGGAACCGAAATAATTGTATAAGATTAATAAAATACACACCACTTACCAACAAAATGTATAGTATAGTATATCCAGAATATGAATATATTGTGGATATACTCTTAAGTTATTTCTCGATTTTCTAAATGTATTTTTTATCTAATAGCAAGCTATACTTTAAAATGTTATTATTATTTAATATTTATATATTATACAAAAAGTGACAACCTATATATACTTTACAATACAGGACACAGTCTCCTTTCATTTCTGAGAGGATTTTTATTATTTATTTTATTTATGTAGGAATTAATTCACCGTGCTGCTCCTGTGTGTTGACGAACTGTACATGTTTATCGAAATATTTTATTCCTCAGACATGCTGGTATCCGTTTATGACGTTTTCTTTCACCGCCGATTATACACTGGTTTCATAGCGGGTTTAGATTATAAATTTGTATTTTATATATTCGGAGTATTATACGTACTAATTAAAAAAAAAGTTACAGCCTATATACCGTTCCACTGCTAGGCACAGGCCTCCTCTCATTTCTGAGAGGGTTTAAGGCAAGGAAATGTCCGCCGCACTGCCCCAAAGCGTCTTGGCGAACTTCACATGTCTTTTTTTCACAATAAAATATTATTCACGAAATATTTTTTTCTGAGAAATACTCAGACATGTAGGTTTCTTAAGTCAGCACTCAAAATTGCAATTAACAATTTCATTGGGATCGAACCGGGGTTGCTCGAGTACTGTGAAATTTATAGCGAACGCTAAGCCCCTGAGCTACTACGGCTAATTTGTTTAAGTAATAAATTAATAGTAAGAAAACTTTTTTAAAAACAAGCTTTCATTTATATGCTTAAAAAAGAAAAAAAACTTAAAATTAAATCAAACCCATCAATTTATTACATTACACAATTTATACGATGTAAAAGCTTGTCGCGAGATTTACCTGTTTTATAAAAAACATAATTTTTTTCTTACAATTACCTACCTTATGTCAATATCAAGTTACATATTGCATTCTTGTTTATATGCACAGGTTAATCTTGTGACAAGATTTTATATCATATAAATTGTGTAATGTAGTAAATTGATGGGTTTGATTTATTTTAAAGTTGTTTTTTCTTTTTTAGCATATAAATAAAGGTTGTTTTAAAAATTGTTTTTTTTTTTACTTTTAATTTATTTTTTATTTTTTAGTTATCGCTGGACATGTTTCTAAGTGTAGATACATTTCATTTTATGCGTCATTGCTGGTTTTTGATCGCCATCTTAGATCCATCATCTTAATTTTTTTATCGTCAGCACTTGATCCTTGTCGATCCCTACAATATTTGTTCGAGCACCACCAAATCATGCCTAACCTTTGTTGAGTTATAATTATTTATCTATTTTTTGTCTCTTTTTCGGTATGGTGGCCATTTTGTTTTCCGTCTTTTTGAATTTTTTCACCACCGCCAGAATTTGCCCAGGGTGTAAGCAGATATTAGTTATGACACGACCCCGCTATGTCTTACCGTTTGGCCGAGCAGTAATATACCATCTACTCGAAAAGCTGAACGCGGACATTATTTTATTCGTATTTTTCTCAGCAATCCATTTTATTTAATATCCATATCATGGGGGTGCATAAACAGAACATATTCCGCCATTTTTGGTGTCCGACATATTGGATTTGGAATGACATCACTTTACTTATTGTATTCCACTTATCAAGCCCTTTCATTTGATACCCATATCATAGGGGTTGCTGTGGAAATGATAAGTCGCCATTTTGTGACGTCCGCTATATTGGATAAAATGGCGGCATTTAAGTAATCGTGCATTGTCAGAAGAACCAAACGTGTGTGTCAAATTTTAAGCCGATAGCTTCAGTGGAAGTGGGTGAAGTATTTTATATGTATATTATTGATTGCAAAATTCCAGAACATACATACAAATGAAGTTAAATAAAAGCTTTTAATAAATAGTTCTATTTTTGAAAGTCAATAAACATAACAATAAATCATTTTCCTTGAAAAATCGATTAATTCCAGAATAAACAAAAGAAAGGCCTGAAACTTTTTAACGCTTTGTTTGCATGTTTACTAGCTACTGGACTAAAAAGTATTCGATATCATATAAATAACGGATACGTCATTGTTAACAACAAAATGTTTTAAGTATATTAATTTATTTTATATTTTCTTTTGTTTATTTTGTTCTAAAAATATATTGTCAATTTATTCGACAATACAGTTTATACAAGTAATATATTATTTTAATTTTTCTGCAGTATCTTCTCCAACAGTCACTCACTTTAAATTTGTTTACAATGTACACATTATCGCAAAATATTTCATATTTAATGATCTTGATAGAATCTCCTACCCTAATGAGTGGTGTTAGTGAGGTTATGATGGTTCATGGACAAGGCAAAAATTTGTATTCTTGAAGTTGTTGACGAGTATGCTCCTTAAGTAAACTTCAGTAACCGATGTATTCTAACTGATCAATAAACTGAAGTGACAATGCACCGAATAAACAAACCAATAAATACGCCTTTAATTGAGTCCAATGCTGCTAGGTGGCTTTTTGCAGCACCAGCCCTTTAATGGCAGCAATACTCCATGCACGAACGGACTTGCGCTTTATACAGTAGATATCACGATGGGAAGTACCGCCGCACCTTTGCAAGAACTCCTAATTTCCTTGCAGCTGCTTTGGGCCTGGACTCAATGAACTGCCCAAATGGAAGTTCGAGAAAATCTCAACTCTGAGCAAAAGAAGGCAGTCGATATATTCCAACGATACATTTCGAAAAGAAAGACCTAAGGAGCTGGCTCTTTTATGCGGTAAAGAGACACTCTTGTGTCTTGGAGGAGTTGAATTTCACAAGACTGGCTTCTTCCCATTCAGAGACTGCCTGCATTGAGATATTCACGTGCTCAACCAATACATAGCTTTCGGACTTGATTAGATGCCGATTGGCCAGAGTACCCGGCTGATATCTCATTACAATTGTGTTGTCATCTGTGCACCCATTACAGCTTTCTTCTTTTTCTTTTAAGCCTGTTACAGTCCAACACTATATAATGCATGGCCCTCTTCCATTATGGGGAGGATTTACCATTATTACCATCGGTGGGTTTTATATGGTCAGGTGGGTTGGCGATCGTTGTACAACACATTTCTAACATACCTTTGACATTGCTTCCAATCGCCGGTGTAGGTATTATTTTATATAAATTATCTCATACAATTCTACGAGAATGTGAAACGGACACATAAACGTAATGACCAAAACATAATATGAAACTTAACTTTAAACATTCAAAGTGCAGTTCCATGTAGCAATAAAGATTATAAGGGGAACATAAAACGAATATCTTCAGAACTGAGTGTCGTGTTTTGCGTTATTCTATGGACCTGTAAAGGTGAACTCGAATAGAGCTAAACGGAAAATAGCAAACGCAATAATCAGTGGCACGCAAGCAACCATTTCGAGCAATTTAACTTTCTCTACCATTGACGCAAAACGGCGGAGGCAGAATAATTGTTAATTCAATATTTGCTTAAATTTTTCCCAACATGTGTGTCTGAATTTTAGCAAAATAGATTTTAAAAAATAAAAGAAAATTCGTGTTCACTGTCGGATACGGCCACATTGAAGTTATTCAACAAACACACTTTTACAGATTATCTAATATAATTATAATATATTATTTTTATGACACCGAGTGGTAGTGGCATAAAATAATCTATCACCCCGCTTAGTTCCTTTGGTGTCGTAAAAGGCGATTATGACAAATGACAAGGGGAACTCATAGTTGCCGATAAATGGCGATATTACCATTTATTTCACGTCCAACATAAAATACCGAAACGGGCGACGGGCAGCGGCGTCAAAAGTCCGAGCTACAATTACTGCAATCGTCCACCAGACAAGCGTGACGATTAAGGCAAATCCTTCTGGAAAAAACACATGTCCAGCAGTGGAGTTTTTGTAGTCTGAAAAAGAAAAAGAAAAAGAAGATAGTATTTTATTACCAAATATTCCACCACCCTCCGATTATTTTAATATCATATTTATTATCATATTTATCTTCACACGTGTGATCAGATTGTAGGAAGGAAGGATTAGTAAGGATGGACATTTGTGTCGCATAACATAATCAAACCCGGCCGACATGAAACTAATGAATTGTTTATGTTTTTGCAGAAACATTTTTACCAACTTTTAAAATGATTTAAACCTAAAATTACGGTTTAATAGACACGTACGTTTATTTATGTTCTTATCTTGTGATAGATCTGAATTCAATTTTTACAATTGCTCTATTGGTTTCGTAGCGCTTGTAAGTACTTATGTGAAAGGAGTCAGCTTTGGCATCGATATTAAAAAAGGCTACATCCCTCCACGCACGCCAAATAAACATCATCGAAAAACTGTGTCTCTCCAATAGCATAAACTTGTGTGAATTACTTAGATCGGATATGTAAAGGCGAAGAGTATATATGTGTGTACAGTGTGTATAAATGCTTTAATTAAAAGGTACAATATAAAAAAACGACTGTTGACCACAACGATGTCGTAAATGCTGACAATATTTTTTGTCCAAATTTTCAAGATAGATATACGTTATATAAGATACATAATTAGAGGAAATTACCTACATAAATTGATTTTATAGAAATTATTAAAGCAGAAGTTATTAGAAAATATAAACGATATATACATGAAAATATAAACTTCATCATTTGCTTCACTTAATTTTTACAATGTTTGCGTGTCTATTCTAATTGAATGCTCAAAATCCATAATAAGTTGAAGTGAAAGCAACGAACGCAATTAAATCAGAAGCACATTCAAATAGAAATTTCATTTAGCATTTAATTTGCTTTTATTTAGATAATTTAATTTTTATATAAAAACAATTTTGATATTTTAATTTCACAAATTTATATCATAAGTATTTTCTTTAACATTTTTTTTTAAATAAGCTTAAATTTTATAATCAATTTACCCCTTTTTGGGTAAAGTCCTCTTCTAGAGCTTCCCATACCTGTCTCTCCTGTGGCTTGTTCATCCAGTTGTTCCCCGCTGTAGCCAACACCTCGTCGACCCATCTTTCTTTTGGCCTACCTTTTGCACGTATTCCAGATGGTCCTTGCCACTCTGTCACCGATTTTGTCCATCTTTTATTACCCTAACGGTACGAGGCTGCCAATCGGAAACCTTGCTTCCCCATCGGTTGTTGGTTCTTCGAGCTATATGGCCAGCCCATTGTCACTTCAGCTTACTAATCCGTTGGGCTATGTCAGTCACTGTGGTTCTACTACGGATATATCGTATACATAGCCCTCTCCATAGCTCGCTGAGCGACCATGAGCTTCCATATACGGCCAGCAGTGAAGGACCACGTGTCAGATCTTTAAGTAATCACTGGCAACACGCACTGGTTTAACAATTTCGTTTTCAAGTTTTGAGGTATACCTGACGAGAAGATATGTTGTAATCTCCCGAACGCTGCCCAGCCGAGTCGATGGACATCTTGGTCTAAGTTGGACTTACCTAGTTGGACTATTTGTCCCGGTTAAACATACTCGTTAACGACTTCGAGCTAAGTGCGTATGGATAGGTGTGACATGGACGTTACACATGATCTTTGTTTTGTCCATGTTCATCTTAAGACCTATCCTTTGGGAGGCGCTATTGAGGTCATTGAGCATAGTGCTTAGGTCCTTCAGCGTTTTTGTCATAAGGATTATATCGACGGCAAATTGAAGGTGAGTCATGTACTCGCCATTGATGTTAATATTCCAATGCAGCGGTGAAGAGTTTCGGTTACATAACGTCACCTTGTCTTACACATCTCTGCAATTGGAAAGGTTTCCTACTCTGGTTCTATACTCGGATAGCCATTATAGCTCTTCTGTAGAAACACTTTCGCACTGCGGTATACCGAGAGTAAAGTTGGTACCGCTGATAGTACTGCATCACCACCCAAATTTCGGCGGAATCAAAGGCTTTCTCTTAGTCCACATACGGATGACAAAGTGAAAGATTGTACTCTTCGGTATTCTTTACAATTTTCTGAAGGGTATGTATGGGTATGTAAGTCGTCTGGTCTGCGTGTGAAACAATTCGTAATGACTCTCGAAAACAGCACATAGACGTGGCTCAGAAGGGAAATCGGTCTGTAGTTTTTCAAAAGAGCGTTGTCACCTTTCTCGAAGAACAAGACCATAGCAATTCTGATCCACGCCTCCGGAATAGTGTCACCATGGAGGATGGAATTAAACAACTTCTACAGGATCTCAAGTACCGGTTTTCCACCCGCTTTCAGAAGCTCCGCTGTAATTTCATCGTTGCCCGGGACTTGCCGTTTTTAAGGCGCAATAGCATCGGATAAGACTTGCTCTTGGATCATCCAATCATCAGATAAAATCCAATCATTGACACACTCACTCAGGTGTCCCGGAAACGATGCTACCGCATTCGGTCTTCAGCTTCGGCAGTTGGCTCTTTCTAGCATACAGATCTCTGGCAAAGACTTTGGAGCCCTGGTTCCGCTCGATCACTTCAACAATATGAGCTGTATTGAAGTTGCGTAAGTCCCGCCGCATGCATTTGGAGATCTGTTTGTTCATTTGCCTGTACGTTGTCATATCTACTGAAGACTGCAGCTTCATTTTCCGCCTAACAGCCACGATATTAAGAGTATGATCGGAGAGTTTTTATTATTCTTCAGCGAAGGGCCTTTCAGAACTTATCTCCGACCGCATGGACAGTTTCCACGAGCTTGTCATTCATATCGTCCACTGCATTGCAGTCTTCTAGGCACTGAAAACAATTTTGTAACTCGAGCTCAAAGTTTTCGGGGCTTTGGATTAGAGCATGAGGGGAGCGTTAACTTTATTAGACGTGACCTCTTCAACTTAACGTTTAGATTCAGTGTGCCTCTCACCATTTGGTGATCGCTGCCAGTTTTCACCCTCGCGATCACTGAGACATCACTTAGCAATTGCCATCAAGTCGTCATATTGAATTCAATCTCATTTTTGTCGAACCGTTGGGGCTCGACCAGATCCACTTTCAGTGGGGCTGCTTCTGAAAGAAAAAGTTATTCATAAAGAGTTCCTCTTTCTCGTATCCCATATTTCCCTACCGTCAGCTCAACGTTCTCTATTGTTTCTAGTTTTTGTTGAAGTCTCCCATTAGCACCGTTTAGTGGGTTTTGGAGGAATGCATGGCTCTAGAGATATCCTCATACATTTCCTCCACCTCCTCATCGGGATGTTCCGAGGTTGGTGTTTAAACCTGTATGATCTATAGCGAATACCGTTTGGTAATTCTGAGTGTAAGGTACGCAATCCTCGTCGACACACTCCCAATCTTTACAACGTTGTTAACGAGAGACTTGTGGACGATAAATCCAACACCTCTTTGGGACAGATGGTCGCCCTCCCGGTGATAGAACAAGTTGCTGGATTCGAGGATTACCGTTTCCTCCCCTCTCTACGGACTTCAGAAAATCCTATAATATTCCAGCCAACTTGTCTATCTTTTCTTCCAGTTTCAGGATCTCCTCGTCAGTCCTTAGGGTGCGTGCGTTGTATGTTGCCAGGTCGATTTTTCATAGGTGGCAACCGAACCTCCACTGGAGATTCTTAGCACACCCTGCCCCGCCGTTATCATGATCGCCACCATAGCCAGGAACAGTGGGGCTACCGGGAACTGGGTTCTGTCTTTTGTAATTCTTGCCATCGGGACTAATACGTATATTGCCACAGTTTCAACGCTTGGCGAGCAGGTTGGCAACCTCAGTTTATTGTTATTTTGCTGTTATGAGAAAAATGCTGCTGCCCAACTTCTGCCTCAGTTTCCCTCTGCCGCCTCTTTTGACACCCACAGTAAGATATGGGACAGTCTTACCCGCCACTACACGGGCTGAGAAACGTTAATTATCGTTTTTTTTTAATCAAAATGGACAATGTTATCAAGCCTTAAATAAGCCGTAACGATATATTACATTTTTTGAAATTTCTACTGAAAACGATGCATTCCATATTAGCCCTCAGGGTTACAACTCATCTGCACTTTGATTTTTAATCAAGAATAGATGTAGATGTAGCCACTGCATGCACTTACCACCTGGTGGACTGCGTGCTCGTTTTTAAACCTCATTCTATAAAAACATATAAACATAATATTGTTATTAAGAATAAACACGAGTTATATTTTGTAATAAATTATTTTATTAAGAAATCAAAAATAATAAAGTAAAACTTTTTTTACGGATATTGTCGCGTTTTTATTACTTGCTTTTAACTTCCAACGTGTAGTTGTTTACGTAGAACATTCGACCAGAACACTCAATGTGTAGTATTCGAGTAAATATAAGAAATCTTATTAAAATAAAACCAGATCCCTATCTTCATAATGATTATCACAGCTATGAAGATATTATTATCTCATCTTTAGGAAAAAAAGCGAAGCTTTTTATATTTTGTTGGAGGGCTTGTAACGGTCGTAATAAAAATGAATTTGCGACCCCTAGTGTCAGGATCTCGTGAATAAAATATTAAGGCATATTTATTATAAACCTTCTACGTTAAATTTCACCCAGGAGATATTGCCAATTTTCGCGTAATACTCAGCCAAGTCGAAATTAATATCACACAAATATTTCCATACAACTGATTTCGCGTTGAAATTAAAAGCTTTATTTTAACAATATGAAAAGCACTTTAGTGAAATCAGAAATGTATTATGTATACAAGACTATCGAATTACAAACCTTATAATATTATCTATTGCAATACTTATTAAGATTAGCTCTCAACTGGTGTTTTAGAGGAATGTGCAACATTAAATCCCAACTGTTTAAGTTGTTCAATGGCTGGATACGCTAAAAGTTCCTAAATTAAAATTGACTAAACTAGAATACCTTTTTCTGAGCAAATGTATTTTTTAAATCAAATCACTAAAAATATAGTCCAACATACTGACATAAACTAGAAATGAAATAACGAAGACTTCAATACATAGCAAGTTCATTCTGCGTAGATCGAACCAAAAGTAATAATTAAAAATCTGAAGGTACTCCGGGCTAACTCTGACAATGGGACGTCAATCACCTCAGCCCCCGTGACCATGAGTGCTGCAAAGCACCCGAAACGTAGGGAATTAAAAATAAGTAGAATTAATCGCGATTAAATCCGTAAAATCACTTGTATTCAATAGCGAAATTCTGTTAAAAGGGTCCTACTAAAAAAGGTCAATAATATAGAGGACAATGTTATGTGGAACTAACTCTTATACCGCACATGCAAGTACTCTGGTTTTTGTTTTCTTTTTTAATTGACATTAAGAATATTAAATATTATTTTGAAATTTACAAATGAGTTTATGAGTATCAAAATATGTGACAAAATGGCCGTGTCTTTTGATTCCGTTGACTTAGAAGCTATAACTTGTTTTAACTTTAAAGTACCGTAGTCTTTAGTATTTTATATTAATTTCAACTTGATACCTTTACCCGTTCCTGAAAAAAAGAGTCTTGAAAAATGGTTAGATAGACGGACGGACAGACGGACAGACAACAAATTGAACATTTAGAGTTTTTTTTTGGTACGGAACTCTATTGGCAAATGAAAATTTTATTAAAAATAGAGTTATTTTATTTCATTTCTTTAATTTCATTTAATATAAAACACATGCTTCAGTCCCTTTCATAGTATCTTAAACATATAAAATAAGATAATACGTCAAAATTGTCATAGTCGTAGTTAACGTACATTCCAATATAGTTATATGTTTTCAAGTTGCTAACAACTGGGAGAACCGGATTGTTTAAGCTCCTTTGGGAAATAAACCTTGTCCATCCAAATTCGGAATATATTATGACGGATAGATGTTTTCAACTTTATCTATTTTAATATATAATTTATATATTTCCATCAAAAATAATTTTAATGGAAGCTCGCTTCAAGGCTACATCTTGAAGCGAGCTTCCATTAAAATTATTTTATATATTATATCAAGATGTAGCCTTGAAGCGAGCTTCCATACTTCAAGTCGCTGAAGATTAGTCAATTTTACCATCCGTCAAGTGTCATATCATTCTACAAGATGCAGGAGTGTGCAAGCTGGATTGTGAATGTGGTCTCTCTATATAGGACAAACAAAAGATCTATATAAACCCGCGTAAAAGAACATATAGCTGACGTGAAGCACCGACGTTCCGGGAAGTCTGCAGTGTGAACATGTTCAAGATCGTCCCCGCCACTACATCAGATTTGATAGACCACATATCCTCGTAAAAGAACACCGATTCCTACCAAGGATGATAAGCGAGGCTATTGAGATTAAAAACATCCTAATTTCAATAGAGAAGATGGATTAGATGCCATCTGCTTGGGATCCTATAATAAACAAAATTAAATCCAAACCCAAGCATACCACTGCAAGAATTCAAGATGCTGTAAGCTCATTCTGCGTAGATCGGACCACAAATTAATATTCAAAAAACTGAAGGTAGCCGGGCTAACTATGACATCGGGACGTCAAACACCTCAGTACTCCCCGTGACCATGGATGCTGTAAAGCACCCGAAACGTCGGGAATTAAAATAGTAAATTAAACGCGATAAAATCCGTAAAAATAGTTTTATTTAATGTTTAGTGTTCGCGTAAATATAAGAAATCACCATTATCATTCGTCTTCATTTTGATTTAGACTTCACAAGTTGGCTACTCAAGTCAAGTTTGCAATATTTAAGTTCAAAGATGCAAAACAAAACAAAGGAAGGTAAAGCCGAAGTCCATTGTAATGAAGTGTTTGCTTACACACAGCCCCTGTCGTAGCATTAATCACCTGGAGTTTCAACCAAGGCTTTCAATAAGGAAATTGACTATAACTCATGTGACACACGTGCAGACAGGATGAGGGTAATTGCAGACAATTATTTTTTAACTTTCTATTGTTTATCGTCATTGTTTCTTATCTAACACAGAGCTTACGATATTTATGATATAAAACTATCTGCCAATATAACACAGATTTATAGATTCATAATATTCTCTTTAACAGACGTAAAATAATTTTAGTCTAAATTTAAAATCAGCAGAGTGCAGAGCGATAGGTAAAAACTTCTACTATGGAAGAGGCCTATGTTCAGCAATACTTGGTTTGAAGGCAAAATTATTATGTATAATATATTTCGACAATTTAATTTGTTTAACATTTTAAGCATAATTTCAAAGTAATACCTTTCATTTCTCTTTAATTTTTTAATAAAAAAACATCGTAAGAAAACCTGCATGTTTAAGAAATATATTATTTGGTAGAAGTGAAGTCAACACGCACTAGAGCAGTGCGCCGAACTAATCACTCCAGGACCTTTTTAGGATGAGGGTAAGCCTTTGGTACGTATTTTGTTGAGACGGGAACGTGGACGTGAGATGTATATTATTATTGACTGTTACTATGAGTTGGCCGGGAACGGACCAAACTCTCAGAGAATATCGGCGTGAAATAGCAGCCAGTGCATTGTATGGTCATTGTAGAGAACTTTAGATCCTTCTTATTGGATACGAGGCATTTCATGTTAGTCCTCAGAGGTGACAACTCGTCTGCATTTAGGTTGTTAATCGCAAACAGATGTAGAAGTCTATGGGCCACAGCACTTATTTATCATCAGGTGGACTGTGTTTTCGTTTGTCACTCTTTTTCTATAAACTCTAATATTTTTAAAACAC
Source organism: Parnassius orleans (assembly GCA_029286625.1). Taxonomy (NCBI): domain Eukaryota; kingdom Metazoa; phylum Arthropoda; class Insecta; order Lepidoptera; family Papilionidae; genus Parnassius; species Parnassius orleans. The sequence goes on from JAGSMP010000056.1 coordinate 153,199, forward strand.
GTTGTGCTCTCACATTTAACTGCTCGTATGTTTATAACTATCGATTCAAACCATGAATAGGGGCTGCTTAATTAATATATGTTTTAATACAGTTAGCTTGTACTGCAATTCCATGATATAATGAATTGGAAGACATAAACATATTATCGTACACAAGTTATTTTCAAATTATTTTTCAAAAGGAAATCCGTAGTCTCTGCCTAACCCTCTGCGTAACAGCACGAGAGTTTATGTATGTTTATGTATGTACAAATTATGTTTAGCAGCCCCTAAGTTACAACAGATTTATAATTAGATACAGTTAAAGTAAATGTCAAAGCTACATTCTGTATACGTCCCATTGTTAGACTTAGGTCTCTTTTTTTTCTTTCTGGGAGGGTTTTAGGGCAAGGAAGTGTCCGTCGCACTGGACCAATGCAAGATAGCTTGCCTCCGAATATTTATAAATATTTTTAAGTCAAATTTTTTTAGGCGCATTCTTTCTGAACCTTTCTACCCCATTGGTTGTCGGTTCTTCGAGCTATATGGCCGGCCCATTGCGACTTCAGCTTACCAATCCGGGCTTTGTCGGTTACTCTGGTTCTACTGCGGATATCCTCGTTTTTAAGTCTATCATGCAGAGAAACCCCGAGCATAGCTCTCTCCATAGCTTGCTGAGCGGCTTTGAGCTTCCTCATACGGCCAGCAGTGAAGGACCACGTCTCAGATCCATAGGTCATCACTGGCAACACGCACTGATTGTACAAACCAGTTTTTAGGTTTTGAGGTGTGCCTGACGAGAAAATGTGTCGTAATCTCGACTGGCAGCCTCGTACCGGCAGGCGAAGTGTAGGGCGGCCTCCCACTAGATGGAGTGACGATCTGATAAGACATGCAGGAAGTCGATGGATGCAGGTGGCTCAGGACCGTGACTTGTGTCGTTCTTCGGGGGGAGGCCTATGTTAAGCAGTGGACTTGTGTAGGGCTGTAATGAAAATGATGATAATGACTCTTTCTGAACAGTGAAACGTCACGCTCACGTCGGTGACGCTGAATCGGGTTTACTCGGGATACTCGGCATCAAGTTCATCCAGTCGTCCTCACCCACATTTACTGTCTGACAATGAGTGCATCGTTCCAATAATTAAGTTTTTTATTATAACGTATTATAATACTAAAACAATATTGTGATGTTATGTACGTTTTGCATACATAATATTATAATATTAGTTTTTGCTTTCACTTCTATCTTGTGGTCATAAACAAACACCCATTTTTATTAATTTCTCTCTTTATGCTTTCCTTCGCTGTCGAACACGTGTTAAGTAAGGACTCAAAATTGCAATTAATAATTTCATTGCTGCCGACAGGAATCAAACTCGGGCGGCTCGCGTACTGTGTTTATGACGAGCGTTGAGACCCTGATTTACCAAAGTAAATTAAAAACAAATATTAAAATAACAAGATAACACACTAATATTTTTCACGCGTTTCATTAAATCAGTTGGATAAAATTACTATTGATAGATTCACAAAGAGGGGGTCGCAGTATTCAAAGAATTTTGTTACAAACAGGTACAAGTAAAAAACATCCCCACCTTCTCCGACACAATGCGAAATATCCGTCTTTTTCTTAAGGCTCTTTGTGACTGACATAGAATAGATCAGTTATTACGTAGGACGTGCTTCAATCAAGCAGATATTTCAGCTTGAAAACTTACACAAAGTGGAACGTTCACTGCCACTCTGTTGGATAAGGCAATGGGCATGGATACAGAGTTTAAGAACTTATGTTATCAGTGTCTGTTATAATGAAATATTGTATTTTCTTACATTTTTTTTAATATCATCATTATGACCCATTTTATGTTATTTCGAAAGCTTTACTTGGTTGTTGTATGTGCCATGCCTTTTAAGTAAATTATACTTTTCAATCCTGGTAATTTTGTTTAATTTTATACTTATTTATATATTATGATATTATTACAGTAGTTGTCTATAAAAAGAATGCAGGAAAAGGTTTAATTTATAAAAAAATATAATAAAATTATGATATTTGGACGACAACAAATTTTCAGAATAAAATTTATTTATCTTTTGTTTGTCTTATGTAGGTAAACCCATTATAAGAACCACCTTAATGTGCATAAGGATCATTGATGTTGATGACGCAATACGCGATATTAATAGAAAAGAACTATCCTGGGATCGGCTTCATTATGAATTCTAAATCAGAAATCACTAAGAATAAATTAAGGGATTTCATTACTTTTTCATTCAACTGTCGCTTTTACACCGTGTTTATTACAAACATTTTCAACGGAAAGGTCCTTAAAATTTACTAACAAAAGGATCCCTTTTGTAAAGACAAAATGTTAATTAATTTACAGGATGACTGTTGAATGGAAAATAATTAAGAAAGTTATTAAGGACACAAAGAATTGTTTCATATTCAGCGCAACAATACTCTAGAAAGTGGTCAAATTTATTGAAGTGTTGTAATAATTAAATAACTTCGTAACAAGTGGATCAGAATTTCTTGAGAGGAACAATATAAAGCGTGGTGGTCAGAGACTGTGAATAAAAGGTGATTCCACTTTTGATCTTTTGTCTTAAACAAAACATTAATTCTTATATACTTATTTTTATTCAACAATAAAAAGTGTATTCATTTAGGTCATGATATTTTACACAAAACATATCTTACAGGAAGATTTATAACTTTGTAAGGTGATAAATATTAAATCTAACAGATCTCAACCACGGTTAGAACGTTTGTTTATTAACCATAATATAAGAGCTGTGTAATATAAGAATGCGAAGACAAGAGGTGCCCGCCCTCACACCTATTGTCACTGATATTTGAAAAATATTATAAGATATAATAGGCTAGGGCGGCCCAAGGGCCATCCCAATGCCACGGATATCTAACTAATCCTATCGGGAATATGAAAAATTAGTTTAGCTTATAATATCAGTTTATCTTAAAATCGATTGGTGATAAACGTAGTGTAGAACATGAAGCATCTAGTTGAATGACTTTAACTACCAAAACTGCTGGAACTAATACTTTTCAGTCAAAACCTTTAATAATTATAACGTTTTCAGTTTTTTTTAATAAGACAAACGGGCACACAGTCCACCTGTGGACCTGTGGATGCTGTGGCCCATAGACATCTACATTTATTCTCGATTAAGAATCAAAATGCAGAAGCGAAAAAGGATTTTGGAAAAATAATCCTTTAAAAAGGGGAATAGGATGTATACTGTTTTTACAAAAAAATATTTTACTAGGTGTATTACAAATATATATTGACTCGAGACATACTGAAAGTACTCTGTAAAAAAAACTAAATGAAAATATATTTTGAGATTTTTCAAAACAACCCGTTACGGCCCCCATAAGGTGTTCAAATTTGTATGGAATAAAATTATGTAACTTTTTTTTAATACATTTTTTTTTGCATATAATATACTCTTGAATTAAAATAATAAAATTCTTATTTTTTATTTTTTAAATCTATCCGGTTTTAAAACGAGGGTGCAAGTTGTATGATATGAATAATATTGATACGACGCAAAGCTCAAACTCCTGTAGAAGCATGAAATTGTGACATTATATCTTCGTTTTATTACGTAGGCATCGACTAAGAAACGATTTTTAAAAATCAAAACCCTTAGAGGGAGAAATAAAGTATTACTCTCTGTACGACACTTTTTTATTTTACGGGGTGATTTTATATTTTTATGGTAAAAATTGTTAAATGATTTTTGTAACTTGAAAATTGGTACAACTATTTTTGGATTAAAATAATAAAATACAAATTTTCGAAAATCTAACCATAAAGTGGTGAGGATACACTTAAAACGAAACTATCGTAGTATAGTTATGGATAGTACATCATATTTTGAACTTTACAAAAACTTTCCCTATTCACGCCTTAAAAGTGATTCGCCACAACTTTGTATTTAGGTTTGAGTTTCTACGCTTAAGGGGGTAAAATTGAAGATGAAAAATTGTTTGAAATTCTGCCATATTTAATTATATCTTTGATAACACTATTATAAGCTTTCAATAAGAAGCTTAGTAACACGTATTTAGAGATTTTTGGATACCCCATCCCTAACGGTAAAAATAATATGAAAGCTATTGATAAAATTAAATAAATAAAGAAGGTACAATAAGCGGTCTTATTTCTCTGGAAGCGATTTCTTTCTGACAACTTTATTATGCAAATAATTGTTCACACTGAATGGCTAGGAGGAAATGAACATAAATTATACAAAAAGTTTAAAAATAAAATAAAAATAAAAACAAGACGATGACAGTAGAGGAAAGTAGGATAGTAGGGACGGGAAATATGATGGGAATTATTGAAGTTCCAAGTAATAAGCTTAGAGTAGATTGATGAAGGAAAAAAAGAATTGGACACGGCAAATATGCAGAGGGAAGGAGTTCCATAAGCGTACAGCTGTAACAGAAAATGATTAATTAAAGAAGGAGGATGAATGTACCGGAGTACAAAGAAGCAGATTGTTAGAGCGGTTTTCACAATTCGAAAGGTCTTAGTCTAACCTTAAATCTGCGATCATTATCATTCCGAAATATGAGAACGTTTCCATGCCAAATTTGCAGAGAAGGTTCAGAATTAGTAATATAGGCAAATAGTGAAGAAAACTTAATTAAAAAAATTTCAAACATTCTGTTCTTTATATCTTTTAAATTCAAAATGCGTGATATTGCCTTATTTTAACTGATTTTACTGCGCACGCACACATTTTAATGGTGGTAGAGCCACGCAGCAGCTTTTGCTGTTGCACGTATGGGGCGGCTCGAGCCGGGTTAGTACCACGACCTCACAGAATACCGGCGTGAAGTGGAAGCTCTGCTTTTGCGTTTCGTCTGGTGAGTGCAGGTGACCGGAGGCCCACCTCCCCCATCAACATGGTAGCGGAATTAAATCTTAGACTACCCCAGGAGGGTACCAGCACCCTGGAGAACTCGCTGAGCATCCACGACCATGCTACTCCACCCTGAGCGTGGGTGCTCAGGCTGCCCCGCGTATTCTGGGGAGCAAAATTCGCTCAAAACAATAACTGCTCGAGCAAACTGAGCAACAAGACCAGGCGACCCTGCCACGCTATGCGTGGATTTCTGCAACATCAGGGACTTCACTGAACCCAAACGCCGTCCACTACCATCTCGAGACGGCGAAGCCGGCCTTGCTCTTTCTGACCGAGACGCAGGTGTCCTCTCCGGCTGATACTGTATCTCTCCTACCCGGGGTACAAATTGAACACCTTTGTGCCTCGGGCTGAGTTTGCGTATACGTCAGAGAGGACATCTGTTCTCGACGCCTCGGCAGTCTTGAAGGTTCGGACCTGTCCATCCTTTGGCTACGCGTAGATAGCGACAACCATCCGCGCGTCTACGGGTGTCTCTATAGGTCCCGTAGCGGTAATGCCGAAACAGACCGACCATCGACCACGTCCAAATGGCTACAGATTCTTGCTACAACAGGTCCCATCCGCAGAGATCGTGATCCTTGGCGATTTTAACGCCACGCCGAATGGCTCGGTTCACGTTTAACCGATCATGCGGGGAGATCTGTTTATGACTTTGCCTTGGCATATGGTCTGACACTGCTGGTTACTTCGCCTACGCGGATTCCAGATGAAGGATCATACACCTTCCTGTTGGACCTTCTGCTGACCTCTCATCCGGACGGATATCAGGTTTCCGTCGATGCCCTCTCGGCTCTTCGGACCATTGTCTGATCCGGAGTGTGGTGCCACCACGCCCTCGCGGTTGCGTTCTGCAGGTTGCCGCCGTGTTTGGCATTACAGGTCGGCGGATTGGGACGGAATGCGGTCTTTCTTTGCGTCCTACCCATGGGGCGGGTTTGCTTCTCGCCGGATGATCCCAGCGCTGTTGCTGACTCTGTCACTGATGTGGTGCTACAGGGAATGGAACTATTTATTCCATCATCTGTGGTACCCATCGGAGGCAGATCGCAGCCTTGGTTTGGTCGCTCCTGTAAGACTGCATTACGCAGTAAGCAGGAGTGCTATCAGGCCTGGGCTGAGGCTTCGGCGGCTCGGGATGTAAACACCAGCATGCTTAAAAAGAAGTATAACTTCGCCTCCAGGTCCTTCAAAAGTGTTATTGCCAAGGCAAAGTCAGAGCACATAGGCAGAATTGGCGAGAAGCTAGTTCGCCTTCCTTCGGGAACCCGTGCATTCTGGTCTCGCCAAGGCTGTCCAAGGAACTTCTGTAAGCCATCACTACCATCTCTGCACAGGAGGACGAATCACTGGCCCACGCCGCAAAAGAGAAAGCCGACCTTTAGGCTCACTTTGCGTCCAACTCGACTCTTGATGACGGGGAACACACCGCCGACCATCCCGCGGTGTGAGTGCTCCATGCCGGATGTGCGGTTCTCACAGCGCTCGATTCGCAAAGCACTCTCCTGGACATCCACAAGTCGAGTGGGTCTGACGGAATCCCCAATTGTGCTGAGGACGTGTGCTCCGGAGTTGGCACCGGTTCTAACGCGTCTTTTCCGGTACCCTACCCTAGGCGTAGTCCCGAAATCATGGAAGACAGCTTTTGTCCAACCGATCCTAAAAAGGCGATCGCTCAGACCCGTCCAACTACAGGCCTATCGCTATCACCCCCTTGTTCTTCAAAATAATGGAGTCCGTTATAAACTGCCAGCTCATGCGGTACATTGAGGACCACCAGCTGATTAGTGACCGCCAATACGGTTTTCATCGGGGTCGATCAGCTGGTGATCTTCTGGTCTACCTGACTCATAGATGGGCGGAGGCAGTAGAGTCCAAGGGAGGCATTAGCCGTTAGTTTGACATTTCAAGGCTTTCGGTTTACACAAAGCGCTTCTTTCGAAGCCCTTCCTATGGGCTTCCTGAGAAATTGTGCAATTGATCACCAGCTTTTGCAGATCGGAGCATCAAGGTCGTAGTAGACGGTGCATGCTCCGACTACAAGCCTATTAACGCTGGTGTTCCACAAGGCTGCGTGCTATCACCAACGCTGTTTCTTCTGCATATCAATGATATGTTGCAAACCGGTAGCATTCATTGCTATGCGGATGATAGCTGGTGATGCTCTATACGCCGGCCGTGCGAATATTTCTCGGGAAAAGGTCGCCGAGTACCGGAACAAACTTGTGTCTGAAGTCGAGTCTTTGCTGAACAAAGTCTCGGATTGGGGCGACTAAATCTATTCCAGTTTAATCCTCAGAAGACACAAGTTTGCGCGTTTACCGCTAAAAGAACCCTTTGTCGTATCTCCTCAGTTTGAAGGCACTTTGTTGCCTCAGCCAGTATCGGAATCCTCGGCGTCGACATATCGAGTGGCGTGCAGTTTCGCGGTCACTTGGAAGAGAAGGCCAAATTGGCCTCTAAAAGCTTGGCGTGCTCAGCAGAGCGGGACAGTATTTCATGCCGGCACAACGCCAGCAACTTTACAAGGCGCAGGTTCGGCCTCACATGGAATACTGTTCCCATCTCTGGCTGGGCCTCCCAGTGCCAGCTCCTTCCACTTGACCGCATCCAGCGCAGAGCGGCTCGAATCGTCGACGACCGAGTCCTTTTCGATCGGCTCGATCTATTGGCGCTGCGAAGAGATGTTGCATCTCTTTGCATTTTCTTCGCATTTACCACGGGGAGTGCTCTGAGGAATGGTTCGGATTAATCCCAGCCGCCAAATTTCACGAACGCACATCGCGGCAGAACTCCCGGTACCATCAACACCATCTGGATGATTGGCGGTCCACCACTGTGCGATTTAGAAGATGTTTTCTTCCTTGCACTACTTCCTTGTGGAATAGTTTACCACCAGCGATTTTTCCGGACCGATACGACTTAGGGACCTTCAAGAAAAGAGCCTACTTCTTTTAAAAGGCCGGCAACGCATCTGCAATTCCTCTGGTTCCCTGGTGTTGCAGTTGTTCATGGGCGGCGGTAGTCACTACCATGAGGTGAGCCGCATGCTCGTTTGCCCTCTCCTATAAAAAAAACATTCGTAAGGGTCGATCGGTAGGCAAAACGTTGTTGCCATAAATCACATTCAATTTGGGATAATTTAAAATAAAAGTAGTTTTATTTACTGTATTTGCGAAAACTCCAATAACGGTATATCATTATTTATTATATATTTGAACTTAAGTTTAAAATTTGGCTACACTTTGAAAAATAACCCTGTATAGTATAATAGTACCTATATCGTTATAAGAACTTGTATTAGTAGAACTTATTATAGTGATAACATACCAAAATATGAAAAAATAGTTTTCTTTAAGATAAATATACCAATTTTATACTCGCACTGATTCGAAACGGGTTCTAGGGTCTTTAATATTGAGCTGAAATTTAAACTATGTATGTATAATAAAATATAAAATATATGTATTTCAAAAAGATTTTATGACACCGGTAGATGGCGGTATAACCGTCTCATTTACTCCTGACATCAAAAATTCAGATTGGCGACGGGGAGCACCGAAAAAGGTGAGAAACGTATATTGCTGCTGTCGGCAATCCGCCTGCCGACGAGTGGCGACTTAGCCAAAACTTCCTTTCAAGGGAGTGACCCATGTTCTTCAGTTTACTCTAAGACCTGGTGATGACTAGAAAACTCGCTATTTGCCTAAAGGGCAATCTAGGTAGATATAATACACTTGTCTAATTCTACCGCTAAGCAGCAGTGCATCCTCTGTTTTTCACGGTTTCAACTACGGCTCCGAGAATTCCCATGTTAGTTTTCGAAGTTCTTTGCTGGGTTTCATGTGCTGCAGTTACTACTTACAATCAGATGGATTGCTAGCCCGTTTATCACCCCATTTGTGAAAACTTTTAATAGGCTTACCTTGTGACTTATATATGTACCATACAGTGTTAAAAATTAATAGCTGTTAGTTTTCCTGTTACAAATAAATAAATAAATAATGTTTTAGTCGTTTTTTTACTCACTAGTGGTCGCTTAGTGGTCTTAATTTGACCATAATTCAATATTTTTTTAAGTTCGTATTTTAAGCAAGCCGTATTTCACTTTCAATCGCACATAAACTAAATATAAAAACACTTAATATAAAATAAACGCTTTTTGCCTTGACATACAATCCAAAAAGGGAATATTGGGAGTCACACAAAATACACAGTTATTATTGATAACATTTGAAAATTCTTTGTCGAAAATCACTACTCTGTGCGACTATTTGACCACAGACTATTAACTGTTTAAAATTGGCAGTATGAACTATAACAAACAACATAATTAAATGTGTTTGATCATCATAGTATGACGTATACAATAAATTAATGGAAAGTAAAGTGACATCCTACTGTTAGGCACAGGCCTCCTTTCATTTCTGAGGGGGTTTTAGGACAAGAAAATGTCCGCCGCGCTGACAAAATGCGTCTTGGTGAACTTCACATGTCTTTGAAATATTTTTTCTTTATTTCTCAGACATGCAGGTTTCCTCACGATGTTTTCCTTCATCAGTAAATCAGCACTTAAAATTGCGATTATAAATTACATTGGTGCCGGCGGGGATCGAACCCGGGTTGCTCGTGCACTAATGAAATTTACAGCGAGCGCTTAGTCCTCTTAATCAATTAATGTTTTATTTTATTTAATGTATAATACATATTAAACATACATTTTAGCTTTCTGCATTCTTCTCTATATAAACGTCAACTATGCCTCCGTATGCTTAAAAATTTCAATATGCTTAAAAAGGGGTAGATACAAAGATTTCCCTTCACGAATGAATTCAATCTTAGTCCTCAGGGGGTAACAACGCAACTTAATATATGGATAAGCATGTGCTTTTTTAAAGATGCGTTTTCACCGCTGAGAACTAAGTGGAATGCCTCGTATACAGTAAAAAAGGTCTCCGGTTCTCTATACTCATCATACGAAACACAGTAGAATTAAGCTGCTATTTTAAGTTGGTATTCTGTGAGTAGTAGAGTGCTTATAATAAGTAAAAATACAATCCCGTAAAAAAAAGGTGGTAAATGGTGAGGTAGCTCCAGATCGTACTATCTAAGCCTAACAAAAGCCAATCCCAAGCCTTTACGATACACTAATTTATTTAAAAAATGCTTTAGAAACGTACTCTGACATTTGTGTATAATTACATTTTTAGGAATTAAAATTAATGAGTACAAAGCGTATAGAACGAAATTTAACGTGCGGCAACAAAGCGAAAATATTTCACTTCCTAACTTTCTGTTGCATAAAGCTCACTCTCATAGTCACAAAAGCTAAGTACTGTGTACTTGACCAACATAATCTTTACGGTTTTTTTCTAAATGATGATTTAAAAGTGTCAACGTGTTAATGAGATAAATGATATCACACATTCATTTCTGTACTTATTTTAAAATCTGTGCAAGTTATTCCTATTAAAAATGAATAAAAAATTGGCTACTTTAAGAATTATTACTTTAGGGCTATTTTTTCTTTATGCATAGGATAAAATACAACATATACAAATTAAAAATAAAAGTTGCACACAAAATAGTTCAATTGTTTCATTTTATCTGACTAGGTACTAAAAAATCAGCTTTAGGCATGAGAAGTACTTTGTTTGTTTCATATCAGTTTTTATCGAACTGATTATAGGTACAACAATTAGCTTTAAGTACGACTTGGAATTTAGTATAGCGTAAAAGTGAATAATGCGTCGTGGATGCAAAATTAGAAAGCCATAAAAGGCGATATTTATAAAATATACAACTTATGAATTTATTAATAGTCGAACATAACAGATTAACAGATGATTTATCGTGCGAGAATTTGATAATCTAGCGATTATCAAATTCTCGCACGATAAACTTCCGAGTTTAGTAGAAATCTGATTTTTAATATTATCTTATTTATAAAAATCAATCCGAACAAAAACAGTTTCTCTGTAAAAAATCGCGCTAAGTACACTTTCAAATAAAGATACAAAAATAATCATTACATTTTAACAAAAAAAAAAAAATAAAAAAAAACAAGTACATAACCTTTTTAAATTCGAAAAAATAATATGCTGGAAATAACTATTAATAGAAATATTGGTGTACTTTTCGATCATCCAACTTGACATTGAAAGACGTTTTTTATAATTTTTGAATTATGCTTGTACTATAAAGTATAATGCACACCAATTACACCAATTTTTTTATTAATACTTTTTTCCAGCATATTATTTTTTCGAATCTAAAACGGTCATGTACTTGGTTTTTTTTTTTTTTGTAAAAATGTAATCATCATTTTTGTATCTTTATTTGAAAGTGTACTTGGCGCAATTTTTTACAGTGAAACTGTTTTTATTCGGATTTCATATCTTTTTGTAAAGTACACATTTCCGTTTTTTTTTCAAATATAGCACGCCACGTTAAGGTCGAAAAATCTATTGCTCTTAAATTACTTCTACCGCAACCAACTTGCACTTAGAGTAATTTATTTAAAAAAAAAACACTTTAATCAATGTATCTCATATTTTGTACAAATCAACTTTATTTTACTACTTTAAAAAGAAGCTGAAAAAAATTTACTTGGACAACCGGATTTTTTTACGAGGTGGTCATGATAACTCTCGAAAAAATTGACGTATCGAGACTAGGTTTTGTTTATCATTTTCAGAATTACATTAAATAGGTACATATTTCATAACAATAGTCTTAGTATACTCCCGTAGTTTATTAATAAAATGATTTTTTATTTAAAAAATCACTATGTACACATTTATAACAACAAAATATATTTTATTTCTCTGAAAACGATGGCGCCTTAGATTATTTTTAGAACCAACGTAACTCAGCACTAGAAGAGGTCACTACTATCAAAAAGCGGTATTTTTAATTAATTTGAATTGATTTGACAAATGAAACTCATAACTTAGGTGAAACTTATATCATTATAATACAATAATAATTATCTCTTTTTTAGAATTACATCAACTATAGTATTTGCGTTATAGCATGGTGCGGGTGACAGCTTACTGTTTATCGTGGCTAGAGATGGAACAATGTTAAAACGATAAAAAAAGCGATTAACGATACACAAAGCAAAGCAAAAAATATCCATTAGTTATCGATAAAAAAATTATAACTGAAATTTATATTTTTTTATAAATAAATTACAATGCATGTAAATTTTAATTACAGTTTAATACAAATTATGATATTATAGTTACATACTATACTATGTATTAATTTGAAAATAAAAATTATCTTTTATTTTATGTTAATTGCAACATTTTTCTTAACATTAAAAGAAATAAAATGACTACCAGCACCTGTGATTTCTGGTAAGACGTTGACTACACCTGCAGCTTTACAAGATACGAGTACTAGCGCCTTTCGCTATAGTGTTATATAAGTGTTGCCAGGTCCAGTAGGTAAAATATCGGGACGGAAGGTTAAAAAATCGAGAATTTGGTTTACAAATCTAATAAAATAAAATAAACAGGTTTTTTGTAGGCATTTTGGCTGCCATGAGTTATACTAAAGTATTTTTGATACAATGCGCAATGTGATGATTTCTTATATTTATTTTAAAATGCGCAATGTGCTTTATAATTATTTTTTATGACTGAGCTAATGAACGAATAATTTACGTCCAAACACCGGAAAACTGCGTAGTTGTCTACGTGCGTTTTTCTTTTTTGGCAAATCAGAACTTGTTGAACGATTAGTTAACGTTGCAAACTCTGAATTTTCTGAATGACTCAATTTAATGTTATTCTGAAAAAAGTAATAAGTCTTATGAACCCAGAACGTATTCACTTCAAAAAACCCTTAAAAACGGCATCTGCTGTGTATGATGCCGTTTTTAAGGGTTAAAAAACATCACACATTCATTCATAATCAAATTATGACATAACACAAAGATAAAATCCTTGCATCGCACGCATATGTCACATTATTTATTGAAAACAACAATACTCGTACCTACAACCACTTGAAGAAATTGACTAGTGGAAGAACTGATCCACAAGACCTTTGCATTTTACTAAATGTACTTATCTAAACCGCAGCATGTAAGTTAGGTACTGTAGTAATTACTACTAAAAGAATTAAATAATAAATAATGGTCGATTTGACGACGTCGATGCAACGTGGCTGGGCGGGCGGCATCACTCAGTGAGAGAAAAAACAAAACAGCATGAATGATATCTGTATCTCGCCAACACAATACGCGTAAAATTTAAAATTTTGATATTAGTCCGTGTTTGGTGAAAATATATGGATGTAGTAACAGCCACAGTAACAGCTTACAGATATATTCATTTTTGCTGTCATAATTGTCGGGACATAAAAAAAATTGAGACATTTGGCGTCCCGTGAATTGGGACGTGTCACTAAGCCCCTGAAAATCGGGACGTCCCGCGCAAATCATAACAGCTGGCAACACTAATGTGTATAATCTATGCTAGCGCCTAGTGTTTTGTATGAAGTACCTATCGACCGTTTTGTAATTTCCAGTTGGGTTTATATTGCTTTACTTTCGATTATTGAGTTTATTATTGTGTTTTGTAAAGTTAATTTTGCTATTTGTAGAGGTTCTTTATTCCAAACAAACAAAACATTGTTAAAGGAGTCAAGGGGGGTCACCTTCGAGATTACTTTAAGGAGATCCACAAATGGCAAAATAAATTTAAAATTATTTAATTCCTATTATTAATTTTACAACTTTCTATTTATTTGTTTATTATAGTATGAATCGTAATTTTGAATACATGAGTTTGACGGTATTGCACCACACATATAAATAGAATTATCTTACTTATTTTTAGCGATTATATTCGCTTGACAGTTTTACGTCCGATTATGAGGCACATTTCTAGTAATTTTAAAATTTACCGCTAGTATGCATTATATGTAACTGCGCACGTAAGTGAAAAATGAAACTATTATAATTTTATTAGTAAAAACTATATATAGCGAGATTTTTATGTTAATGTTAATTTAATAGTCATAACAGAATAGAAAAAATATTAAAACAAATTCAGTGTTATTTTCTCATAGTCAAAAATACTGTCGTAATCTTGCAAATGCACGCAAGTTACGTTCTATTGACCAGTCTACCTGTCACCCACACCGTGCTATAATGCAAAGACTATAATTAACCAAATTTTTTAAGACTGCGCGCACGTATGATACAAATAATGAGCGACAATAATTTAAAAAATTTAAAATACTCTGTAAGTAATTATTTAATTTAATTTTCTTTTCTTTTAAAAATCAATTATCAATTTTTTTTATTAAAAAGTAAATGAGCATTTTGAAGCTGCACTTTTGGATTGTCTTATGGATGCCATACACGATCCAGTTTACCGTCAAGTTTGCAGCGCGCTTGAAGCGGTGTCCTGTTTACAGTGCATCCATATAGACCACTTACGTTCAAGTTTTTTTGTTATTAGTAAACGTTACCTTCACACTAGGATTTTCTCTTGTATCGTGGAGGCAGTTTACAAAATAAATTGCACGAGGACAAACATCCAGTGCTTGTTTCGATCTGAAGCGAAAAACGACCGCTAATCTACATGTTTATCAGTTACAATTCTTAACAATAGATCTAAATCAGTGTCTGAATCTTAGAATAATTACATTCATACGTAGTCCGAATAATAAACAACAGATTTGACACACGCCGCCTAAACAACATGGCCGCCAGACTGTTAACATCCTCCCGTTCCTATTGGAAAACCCCTTAAAAGAATACTATAATGTAATAATAAATAAAACTAAAATATAAAAAAGAATGCTTCGGTGGTTTGGTCATGTAGAAAGAATGAACGAGGAAGGAGTGACAAAGCAAATCTATGTCGCAGAAGTGTACGGCAGAGTCGGTAATGGACGCCCTAGGCAAAAGTATATCGACCAAATTAGCAATATATTGAAAATGGGCCACATTAAAGTACGCTTAACCGGCGCATGTATGAGTAGGTATATGGACGAAAAGGAGGCGAGAGATGTGTCTCAGGATCGTGCCAAATGGAAGTTCGTAGTTTCTGCCTACCTCTCTGGGTGACAAGCATGTTTATGTATTATGAATGTTTAATGTATATTTATGCTGCTATATTTTAAAAGGCGACAAGTTAATGAATCATAAATTAAAACGAAGTCAGCCTATCCGCTGCGGCAATTACGTAAATAAATGAGTGTTTCACATTTCATGAGGTCATCAACTCAGACGCATTGTCCAGAAAATGTTAAATTATCATTAATAAAGATTACTTTGTATGTCAGATTGTCGATTTTTGCCTTTCCTTTCGCTTATAGCAATTTATTATTTTGCGGACTTTTTTGATCCTATGAAGATACCTTTGTTTTTTATTTTAGCTTTCCCACAGAAAACATGATTGTTGTTGACGCGGCTACGATGACGTGAAAATAATTACGTTTGTAATGACAACGGCTCAACATATACCAGATTTGGTTGATATCTTATACTATGTTGCATAGATATGTACGAGTATGTTATTACTCTAAGGTTTATATATTAAATATAATTCTTAATTCTTAGATTAATTAAGCATATTCTAAGTCTATTTTTTTTAAATATCTGATATATCTAATAGGTTAGCGTGTATTATCCTCGTGATCCCACATTCCTTCTAAATTCGCTCGTCAAACTCCACCATTCGACATGGCTGACGAAGATGATCTTGTTATTTTACATGTATCATATAATATGAGAAATTTACACATTTATCTAACGTCGTGGGATCTTCTGAAATTTTCTTGTTGTATATTATAATTTTCGCAAAAACAAAACTAAAATAAGAAACACAAAATTAAACTTTAAATTCAAAATCAAAGCTGACTCTGAAGAAATAAAAATAATAAAATAACTTCTTAATAGCTTCAGAAGTCGGTGCTAAGACTTCCCTGTCTGCCACCCCCCGACTTCAGAATGTCAAAAATATGTATCTCTTTTCAAAAACTTCATCCACTAATTTTCTACCTTTAGGATGGAATTTTTCTTTTCTCCAAAATTATATGGCTCTAAATGTATACCATCTTTGAAGTGATAAAACAACATGATTGAAATCAATTTACAATTGACGGAGATATTACCGGGTAGCATATATAAAAAAAAAACATTCAATCGAATTGAGAACTTCTTTCTTTATCGATGTCGGCAAAAAAGAGAAATAGGTTTTGCTTTGTGATGAAGTATTCTCGATATTTTGACAGGATAATTCCACAGGGATAAATTATCATGATATATAAGACGTTTAAACATAAAGGAATGCGTCCTTCGCCTCATCCCTTGGAGATCGTAAAGTTTGTCATTTGAATAATGTCATATATATAATTTTGTATTTTTACCACCTTTTTATACTTCAACTTTTTTATCGACTTCTATTTCAGCCTGTAAAAGTCTATTGCTGGACTCCTCCCTTTGTAGGGATGATTTGAATGTAGGGAGGATTTGCCTTATTCGTTCACGTTTGGTAGACAAATTGACGACTGCAATACTAGACGCACATTTCGCAACGCTGAAGCTGCTTCCTGTCGTCCGTCTGAGTGGTTTCATGGTCTGATGACGCCAATTTCGATATATGGGTGTTTTAAGCGACTATAGAATATTCCAGAAATGCCTTATGGTTTCCGATATACCTCGTTTCCAGTAAAAAGGGTATCCAGTTCTATACACTCACCATACTAAATACAGCAGCAATAAGCTGCTATTTTACGCTGGTATTCTGTGAAAGCGTGGTCCTTCCCCGTTCGAGCAGAACCATTCGTGCTACAACAAAAATGTAGCTGCAGTGTGGCTCTACCACGTAACGTATGAAGTATGCTACATATAATATATCTAGACTGGCAAAACTTACCAGCAATAATATGCGAGAAGTGTGGTAAACAAGCTGCCAAACCTAACTATAAAATCTTCTTTTTATGAGCGCATCCCATCACTAGCAGTAAATACTTCACTAGCTGGTTAAATAATTAACCTTAAAATAGTGTTTGAAATTAGACTTTTAATAAAAGCAAAAGTAGACTTCAAAGAACTAAAAAAAAAATTAAACTATTTCCATATAGTAGCTAAACAATGAGACATAGTGTGTAAAAGTATTAAAGCCACGACTTAAGAAGCTATAACATGGAAATTATTTTATTATTTGTTTTGGCTCGGAAGTGTATGGATATAAGAGTATAGGGAGGCATAAGAAAAGACGGATGGACTGTATTAGGGATGATATGTGTAAGAAAGTAGTGAATGGAGAGATGACGGCTAATGGAGTAGAATAGAAAAGTAAGATATGCTATGCCGACCCAAATAAATTAAGATAAGAGCAGTAATAAGAAGAAGAAGTCGGCTGTTACTTTTCATTAAAAGCTAATTTTTTAACCTTTTTGAGTGGTTAAATTAAAAACTTCATCCCTTATTTTTTCCCACTTAGGGATGGCAATATTTTTTAAAACTTATATAGGACCACCCCTGAAGTATGTAATAATCCTGTCAAATAAAAAATGAATTATTGAAATTGGTTTATAATCGACAAAGATATAGCGTACCATTTATACAAAAAAAAAGAACAAAGAAACCTCTTCATTATATTGAAGCCGGCTAAAAACTAAACAAAAGTATTATAGGGAAATTCAAAAATTTACAATATTATTGGTTTTTAGACGAAGTGTCCTACTTAAAAATAAGCTTCTTCACTGGACTTTCGTTCAAACCTTGCGGTGTGTTTGCAAATATGTAACCCAGTAAAGATTTAACTTTTTGAAAAGAACGGCTATATATAATATGTATACATAAAATTATATGTGACGAAATCGTTTTACATCTATAACTACACGTGTCATTATCGTAAAAGCTCCCCTTAAACTTCATAGAACTTGAACAACTCGTGTACATCTCCTATGCAAACAAGACTGAAGTTGCTAAAAATAAAAAAAATGCAGCACTTAGATAATTACGTCCTTTGTTCCACTTGACATTTATAATAAACAATCCATCATAAAAATATTGCCCGTAGAATGACAGAATGTGGGATAACTTCATATCAGCTTTAAAAGAAATTCGTGATCAGTCCCCTGAGTATAACTTTTATATCATATGCATTATGTATTGCTATCGAGTGACTTTGTATAAGAAAAAAATAGTGTCTCTTTGCCTCCGTGAGGGACACTGCTCATATTTTTATACAATTTTTGTAGGTGGTGATAAGAAAATGTTAACCTCTGAGGACTAAGATAGAATGCCTCACAGCATTTAATTATACTGGCTTTTTTATCCTTTGGACCGGATCACAGCAGTCTAAGCGGCATATTTGGCGGCAAAATAGGTAAGACGGTAGTACCTATTCAGACGGATTCCTAGGCAGAAAGGGGATACTATTACCTATTAAAAAGAGTGCTAGCACCTTGTAAAATGAGTCTTACCACTTAGTAAAATGAGAATAAGATGTTTATTTCACAGCAAGAAACGATGTCGTCATTTCCTACTAATCGCATAAAATTTTTGAATTAAAAAAAATATTTCAGGACTCATGAAAAGTATTTTAATCTAAACGCGTATAAACACCGTCAAATATCATAAAATAATACTGATCAATCCGTGCAGTGTGCAATTTCATCCGTTGGGGTCGTAAGAGGCGACTGTGGGAACGTCCAGTAAAGGCAGGCTTATGGCTACAGATAAATTACGGTTTAACCATTTCGTTAACACCAACGTTAAGAAAATGAGTCTAAACACTTAGTAAACTATAAAATGTCTTTTGTTTTTGTTTTCACCAAGAGCAAAATTAAGAAAATAATTTATAATTTCATAGATTAGATTCTAACTAAAACAGATATTTTTTTATTTATAAAAAAAAATGTTTTAGGAAAACTTATCACTATTTATAAACCTCATCATCATTATTATTATCACAGTCAGCCCGTGAAAGTCCACTGCTAAATATGGGCTTCCACAGCTTTAGAAATAATTCGCCTTAAACGCCACGCAGTACCACTTTTGACGTTGTTGTATTCTCATTTGACTTTTTTAATGGATGCCGGTTTGGGAATTATTATTCTGGCATTAATGAGATGGTTATACCGCCATTATCAAAAGCCAGTGATACGGTCTTTACGGTCATAAGGCGACCACTTTGATTGCCTCGTCAATCTGGTGGTCGTAAACGCCACTGCTAAACATAAGGTTCTGGGTTCAAATCCCGGTTTATGCCAAAAAACCAATTGTTGAGTTTTCCTGTCAAGAAGTTCTCAGTTGCTGCCCAGAGTCAGGAAGTTGGTGGTGTTTCACCTCCGTGCGTCGGAAAGCACGTAAAGCCGTTGGTCCTGCGCCTGATGTCTCTCCGTTTGTGTCGGTTTATTGTCCCATTTGACTATGAGAGTGAGGGGATAGAGAGTGCACCTGTGTTTTCGCATATACCTGAGCACTATAATTCTGTCTACTTATAGCTAGTCTCCGTTGAGGCTGGCCGCCAACGACCAGTATTCAGTCTGGAAGACGTTATTATTACGGTCATAAGGTGACCGTGAATTGATCGTGTGATGGCAGCGTGAGAGAAATCAAATAAAATAGAATATTTCTTTCTTCAAAGTAAGAAAATAAAATTTCGTTTGGAAATTATATTTTTATTTCAATTCTACTATCGTTTCGAAGAAACTGCCAAAGAAACCCCGCAGCTATCTTTTTTTGTCATTTTTAAAGCTAATATTACATAGCTTGCTGTAATGTTCAGAATGGAAAGATAACAGACCTTTCGGTTACCGAGGTATGTTCTATGATATAATTACAAAAGGACTATTAAAACTTAGAGCCAATCAGTGTATAGCGAATCCGAGCAGACCAGCCCCACAAGCAGCACCTGCTACGGGAGAATCCATCACCGCAATTTGTCCCGTGGGTATCGTAAGAGACGACTATGGGTAATGCCAGAAAACCCTACTATTTCTTTCATAGCAATATTTTCACGGTTTATATAAATAATATCTCAATATGAAAACGTGAATCGGACCCACAAGTAAAAACTAAACCAACTTTTCAAATAATATTATACTTTATGTAGAATTGCGTCTGCTCTATAATTTCTGTCTTTTAAAATACGCTTCAATACATCCCCGACTTAACGGAGGATACCCAGTGTAGTTAATGACAGACTGTGGCTGAAAACCATTTGGTAATCTTCGTCAGTAATTGTTCATAACAAAATGCATAATTTTCCGCGCAATTTATTCTCTCGCGTTGCTGGTGGGTGTAAATAAAAAAAAGGATTTTAAATATTTCTTGTACTCGGAAACATTCAGATTCATTATTTGAGGCCATCTGTAGAAGGCCTATGCTCCGCTGTGGACTTACGAGATTATTAATTATTGATATTATTACTCTATAATCATTATCGTCATTACCCTCTTAACACGCCACCCTTGGACATGGCCCTATTTTAAATTTATTATTAACATTAGGAACATTTTTCGTAATCGCCAATTTATACTATGAACTAGTTTTAGTTATAAGGTGAACTAGTTTTATGGCGGCATCACCGATGTCTACTCAACTAGGTGAGGATCACATGATGATAACGACAAAGTACATTTTATAGAAAGTTATTATATATATATACAGATCTGTAGCGACTCGAAATTTTCTAGAGAAGAGACATGGCGCTTTTTCACGTTGAGGGATATGTCAATAAGCAGAATGTGCGATATTGGATCGAAAACAGCCCCAAAGAAGTTCATCAAAACCTTTGCACAGCTCGAATATCACAGTTTGGTATGCCATTTTCAGTCACGGTGTTATCGGCCCTTATTTTTTTGGTGAACTTGAAACCATCACTGCAGAAAGATACTGCGAGATGCTGGACAACTTTTTTATGCCGGAGATAAATGTCTATGCTTGCTTTAATAACAGAATACATTTCCAACGGGGTGGGGCAACCACACATACCGCTTAAGTCTTAATAGAGAAAATAAGCAGCATTTTTCCGGGAAAACTAATAAGCCGCTTTGGTGACATCGACTGGCCCATCGATTTTTCCTGTGAGGATACCTTAAATCTCGCGTATAGCAATTCGTCATCAACAATAAGAGCCCTACAGGAAAATATCCATCGCGAAATCACTAACATCAGTCCAGATTTCTGCAAGCGAGTTTACGACAATATGGGGTTAAGATTGCAAGAATGCTCAGACTTAAATGGGCACCATTTAAGTGGTGTTGTTTTTAAAACTTGAAATTCGCAATATTTCAATATAATCATGATTATCATCATTACAGCCCCTCACAAGTCCACTGCTGAACGTCCCCTCCACCCAAGAACCCTCCGCCAAGGAACGCCACAAAGCATGGTCCTGAGCCACCTGCATCCATTGACTTTCTGCATGTATTATCAGGTCGTCACTCCATCTAGTGGGGGGTCGCCGTACACTTTACCTATCGGAACGTTTTTTTCCCATCGGTTGTCGGTTCTTCGAGCTATACAGCTGCCCATTGCCACTTCAGCTTACTAATCTGTTATGCTATGTCGGTCACTCTGGTTCTACAGCGGATATCCTCATTTCTAAGGGTATTACGCAGAGAAACCCCGAGCATAGCCCTCTCCATAGCTCGCTGAGCGACTTTGTGAATCCTCATACGGCCAGCAGTGAAGGACCAAGTCTCAGATCCATAGGTCAGCACGGACAATCTTGTTTTTAGGTTTTGAGGTATATCTGATGAGAAGATGTGTCGTAATTTCCCGAACGCTGCCCAGCCGAGTTGAATCCGTCGAATGACCTCTCGGTCGAAGTTGGACTTACCTAGTTGGACTATTTGTCCCAGGTAAACATACTCGTCAACAACTTCGAGCATAGTGCTCCCAACAACTACCGGCATAAGTGTGACATGGACGTTACACATGATCTTTGTTTTGTCCATGTTCATCTTAAGACCTATCCGTTGGGAGGCACTATTGAGGTCATTGAGCATAGAGATTAAATCCTCCCGAGATTTCGCCATAAGTACTATATCGTCGGCAAATGGAAGGTGAGTGATATACTCGCCATTTACTTTAATACCGTATCCTTTCCATTCCAGTAGCAGGAAAACGTCTTCCAATGCAGCGGTAAAGAGTTTCGGGGATATAACGTCACCCTATATTACACCTTTCTACAGTTGGATAGGTTTTGTACTCTGGTTCTGTACTCGGATAGCCATCGTAGCTCTACTGTACAAACACTTCATCGATATCATATAAAACGACAATTATTAAAATATGACGAAGTAAATAATGCTATATCTAAATTAGTAAATTGGTTTCATGTTAATAACTTGCATTTAAATAGCACTAAAACGAAATGTATGAAGTTCGTGACTCCAAATGTCAGACAATTAAATACTAATGTAATTTTAAATGGGAGGAACTGAGTCTTGGCGATACCACCATTTTCTTGGAATAACACTAGACGCGAAGCTTCAATGGAGCCCCATATATCAAAGTTAGCAAGCAGACTTAGTTCTGCAGCATATGCTGTAAAAGATTAGAAATCTTACCAGTGTGGAAACAGCTAGACTTGTTTACTTTAGCTATTTCCATAGCATAATGTCCTATGGTATTTTGCTATGGGGACACGCAACTGACACTGAAATTATATTTGTTTTACAGAAGCGGGCCATAAGAGCAATCTATGATTTAAAACCTAAAGAGTCGCTCAGACAAAATTTAAGGAAATTAATATATTAACTTTGGCCTCTCAATACATTTATGAAAATGTAATGTACGTACACAAAAATAAAAGTAGTTATACAAAAATAAGTGATATTCATTCTGTAAATACTAGGAACAAACACAAGCTAGTAGTACCAGTTACTCGACTCCACCGAGTCAGTAATTCATTCTTGGGGCGATGTATACGCTTTTACAACAAAATCCCAGAAAATATACAAAATTCGACCTGCTCAAAATTCAAAAACTTTATTAAACATAGTTTGTATAAAAAGGGTTATTATAATGTTAAGGAATTTATGGATGATAATAACCCCTGGAATGAGGTGTTCGCTGCCAGGCTGTTTCTAATTTGTTTTGTGTGGTTAATTGTGTAATATACATGATTGTAAGCTGTTATTTAAAAAAAAGTCCCGCTGGGTTTCTTGCTGGTTCTTCCCAGGACAGAGGTTTTTTTCGAACCAGTGGTAATTAAACAAAGAGTGACTTTCAATAAGTATTATTTATAATCTATATTGAATAAAAAGTTTCTGTTTCTGTTTCATCACTTCGATATACCGACAGTCAACTTGACACCACTGAAGGGACTGCAGAACTGCCCAAATTTTGACGTAATCAAAGATTTTCTCATAGTCCATATACGCAAGGCATATTGGCAAATTGTACTCCTCGGTCTTCTGTACAATTTGCCAAAGGTAGGTATGTTGTCTATAGCGTTAAAGCCTTCTCAGAAACCGGCTTATTTGGGAGTCTGGAATTCTTTGAGTCTGCGTTCGAGACGATTCGTAATGACTCTCGAAAACAGCAGCGTTGTCGCCTTTCTTGAAGAATAAGACCACCGCACATCTGCTCCACACCTCCGGTGCAGTGCCACCATGGAGAACGGAATTAAAGACCCTCTGAAGGACTTCAAGTACCGGTTTTCCACCCGCTTTCAGAAGCTCTGCTGTAATAACATCCTCGCCCGAGGACTTGCTGTTTTTAAGATGCTGGAGAGCCATTCTAATCTTGCTCTCACCGAAGTCTAGAATATCATCGGAATAGTGTCGTATAAGACTTGCTCTCGGATCGTTACTCACACTTGCGTGTTGCTCCAACGATGATGTGTACAGCTGCCATAGCACTTCTCAGTCTCACTCAAAATCTCAGGTGTCCCGAAAACGATGCTGCCACACTCGGTCGTTAGCTAAAACAGTTGACTTTTCTGGCAGACAGATCTCTGGTTAAGACTTTGGAGCCCTGGTTCCGCTCGATCGCTTCTTCAATACGAGCTATATTGAAGTTGCGTAAGTCTCACGGCATGCATTTGAAGATCTGTCTGTTCAGTTGCCTGTATGCTTTCGAATGTGCTGAAGATTACAGCTTTATTTTCCGTCTTACAGCCATGAGATATGAGAGTGTGATCGGAGAGCTTTTGTGTTCTTCTGCGGCGGGTCTTGCAAAACCTAACTCCGACCACATGGACAATTTCCACGTGCTGGTCATTCATATCGTCCATTAAAATGCAATCTTCTGGGAACTAAAAACTATTTTGTAACTGGAGATGAAAGTTTGTGTCCTTCGGACCTCGGATAATCCAATAATATGCCAGGGTAACTTATCTTACTCTTCATCCAGCTCCGGGATATTCTGGTCAGTCCTCAGTGTGCGTGCGTTATATGTTGCCAGGTCGAGTCGTCTTAGGTGGCAACCGATCCTCCACCGGAGATTCTTAGCACCCCCTGCCCCGCCGTTATCATGGCCGCCAGTGTAACCAGGAATATCGGGGCTGCCGTGGACTGAGGCGTCTCTTCTTAATTATCATGGGGGTATTTCAATGTAAGAAAATACGTAAATAAATTTAATTGCATTTAAATTTAAATTTTTATTATTAGCTAAAGTGTAAAATCTATCGGCGGACAACCTGTATATAAGGAATATACGTTGTGGGATCATTATGGTTGAAGCACGAATCGGTCGGCTCGACCGGGGAACTACCACGCTCTCACAGCGTAAATTAGCAGCTCAATTCTGCTGTGTTTTGTTTGGTGAGTGTATTTTATATATTTTTGGTGAGAGAATTTTTGATTCTAAAGAGCTTCTATTATAGACTATGAGCTGATACGATAGATTAAATAAAGGATAATAGTTGGTACATTGAAAATCTGTTAATTAAACAGCAAGCGGCGGATGTATATTAAAAAATGAAAGAAGTTAATGCAACAGTTTCTAAAATCGTTTTACGCTGTTTTTTATATTTATTTAAATAAAACTAGTATTTACAGATTTTCTCGCGTATGTTAACTTATTTTATATTCCCGATCTTTAGAACACTTTACAGCACCCATGGTGACGGGGGGACTGAGGTGTTTGACGTCCCAATGTCAAAGTTAACCTCGGCTACCTCCAAATTAAAATTATTAATTTTTGTTCCGATCTACGCAGTATGAACATATACTATATGTCTTGCAGTTGTATACTTTGGTTGGGATTTAATTTTATTAATTGTAGGATCCCAAGCAGATGGTAGCACCCAGCTATCTACTCTATTGAAATTAGGATCTTTTTTGATCTCTATAGCCTGTGAATCATCCTTGTAAGGAATCGGTATTGTTTAGCGAGGATTTGTGGTCTATCAAATCTAATATAGTGGCGGGGGCGATCCTGTACGTGTTCACAGACTGCAGACTTCCCGGAGCGTAGATTCTTCACATCAGCTATGTGTTCTTAAACGCGGGTTTTTATTGATGTTTTAGTTTGTCCTATATAAGAGATACCACATTCACAATCAAGCTTGTATACTCTTGCGTCTTGCAGAGGGACATTACACTTGATAAAAATTGACTTATTTTCTTCGGCGGTTTGAAGTATTTTTAATGGAAACACGCAAGATGTAGCCAATCTTGTCAGTGACACCTCTGACATATGGCAGCATAGCAGGCACTCGCTCGTCTGCGGCCAGCTTCACTCGTTCATTGTGACTTAGGCGCGGGACCCGAAGCTTGTTGTCGAGCAAAACTTGCTTGACCTGTTGGAGCTCGGTGGCCAGTTGTTTATTGTCACAGATCCCTCGTGCTCTCTGAAACAAAGATTTACCCACATTAACTAACTGTGAAGGATGGTGATGAGAGTCACTGTTTAAATATGTATCTATCTGTATGGGTCTTTTTTCTATATACAGTGTGGCTCAAGGTGTTATCAGGTTTCCGATCTTATCAGGTCCTTTAAAGGACCGTAGTCTTTAGTATTTTATATTAATTTCAGCTGGATACCTTTACCCGTTCCTGAAAAAAAGAGTCTTGAAAGATGGTTAGATAGACGGACGGACAGACGGACAGACAACAAATTGAACCTTTAGAATTTTTTTGGTACGGAACTCTATTGGCAAATCAAAATTTTATTTAAAAATAGAGCTATTTTATTTCGTTTATTTAATTTCATTTAATATAAAACACATGCTTCAGTCCTTTTTATAGTATTTTAAAGATATAAAATAAGATAATACGTCAAAATTGTCATAGTCGTAGTTAACGTACGTTCCATTATAGTTATATGTTTATATGTTTTCAAGTTGCTAACAACTGGGAGAACCGGATTGTTGAAGCTCCTTTGGGAAATAAACCTTGTCCATCCAAATTCTGAATATATTATGACGGATAGATGTTTTCAACGAAATTACGATTGACACAATCGTAATTTCGTTGAAAATATTTTACCGTCTATAGTCTCAAATTATTATTTCTTACCATTGTTTAATGGTAAGAAATAATAATTTGAGACTAGACTAGACTAGACTAGACTAAATAACTTGAGACCAAATATTATTGTCATTTGCGATTGTGCATTCGCGGTGAAAGAGTGGATAATAGGAGAAGAGGAAAAAAAGGAATATAATATATTTAAGATCATAGTAGGAATACTTTAGTATTACAGTCAATAAACCTAAAGCTCATAATAAGCTAAAATATCTATGGCTACAGATAAGTTAACGGTACATGAATACGCTAGGAGAACTTGTGTGGTGAAGAGCATACTACTATTAATACATCTAATTGACAATTTAGTCCTAATATTATGTACTAAAATTTATCTACTTATACAACTAAAAAGTAAATCTAATGAAGTAATATATAGGGGTAAAAGTTGATATTTTTCATCATTATCATTATCTAACACCAATTTTAAATCTATTTGTACGTGGTAGAGTCATGCTGCAGTTATATTATTATAGTTGTAGCATGGATGGGTCAACTCGACTGGGGAAGCACCACACTCTTACAGAATACCAGCGTAAAATATCTGATTAACGCTGTGGTGTTTCGTAAGGTAAGTATAGAGAACCGGCGATGCTTTTAACTGGAAACGCGGTGAAGTGATGAATGGGGAGATCTTCAATAAATAACTCACCAATCACTTTCTATAAAAGTTTATTGTAAGCAGAGCAGTTCACACAATTAAATAGTCTACATATACAATAGTTTTTATAATCTAGCACAAAGCGTAGCACAGAAGTTATTAGCACAAGAAGCAAGAAACAGTTCAAAGCGAATAGCAAAAACAAACAGTAGCCGGGCGCAAGCGTCATACGTCTTATCTTCACAGTGATATATTTTTACTAACTGCGTGGCGGGTGCGCCGCTTCGATGTCTTCAATATTACTCAACGAATTCACGATTTCTGCGACGATACGACACGACTCAAAGGTAAGCTTTATATTACTTATTTATTTTTGTATTTTATTTTATTTTAATTGTATAATGTAGATTGTGTAGTTGTAGGTAATTAATTTTAATTGTTTATTTTTATTTTTCAGATACATGACGCCACAGCGGCATTCCTTCGTAGTCGTAAGGAGATACAACGCATCTGCATTTTGATTCTGAATCGAAGATACATGTAGATGTCTATGGACTACAGCATATAATTAGGTGGACTGTGTGATCGTATTTCACCCTTACGCTATAAAAAAATTGCTCATATATAGGCCTTTTTGAGAATTCAACAGCTGTGATAAATAACTTTGTTTCCATATTTATCATTTTATCATCATATTCCACACATAATATTCATATAATTCGGTGAACACTGGCTTTAAAACCAATCTTTCTTTAAGACTACACCATAACCAGTGCTGGCTTTGCTAACATTATTTAAAGAATGTCATGCTTTAGCTATTTTGTGTCTGCACAAGGAATTGGTCGGCTCGAAGGACCATGCTCGCAAAGAATACCAGCGTAAAATATAACAGTCTGGGTATTTTACGTATATTGTAAACGATGTAGTTGTACAACCATCTTTTTAGATTATTTGTAATTTTCTATAGTCGTTTTGACATGGGACGACATGTAAAGAAATAAGGTGATGGATTTTTTTACACCATTATCATCCGTCTTCATTTTAATTTAGACTCACAATTTGGCTACTCAAGTCAAGCTTGCAATATTTAAGTTCAAAGTTGCAAAACAAAACAAAGGAAGGTAAAGCCGAAGTCCATTGTAATGAAGTGTTTGCTTACACACAGCCCCTGTCGTAGCATTAATCACCTGGAGTTTCAACCAAGGCTTTCAATAAGGAAATTGACTATAACTCACGTGACACACGTGCACACAGGATGAGGGTAATTGAAGACTATTTTATTTTAATTTTCTATTGTTTATCGTCATTGTTTCTTGTCTAGCACAGAGCTTACGATATTTATGATATAAAACTATCTGCCAATATAACATAGATTTATAGATTCATAATATTCTCTTTAACAGACGTAAAATATTATTAGTCTTAGTTTAAAATCAGCAGAGTGCAGAGAGATAGGTAAAAACTTCTACTATGGAAGAGCCCTATGTTCAGCGATACTTGGTTTGGAGGCAAAAATTATTATCTATAATTTATTTAGACAATTTATTTTGTTTAACATTTTAAGCATAATTGCAATGTAATACCTTTCATTTCTCTTTAACTTTTTAATAAAAAACATCGTAAGAAAACCTGCATGTTTAAGAAATATAATATTTGGTAGAAGTAAAGTCAATACGCACTAGAGCAGCGCGCGGAATTAATCACTCCAGGACCTTTTTAGGATGAGGGTAAGCCTTTGGTACGTATTTTGTTGGGACGTGAACGTGGACGTGAGATGTATATTATTATTGACTGTAACTATGAGCTGATCGGGAACGGACCACACTCTCACAGAATATCGACGTGAAATATCAGCCAGTGTTTTGTATGGTCATTGTAGAGAACTGTAGATCCCTTTTAATGGAAACGAGGCATTTCATGTCAGTCCTCAGAGTTGACAACTCGTCTGCATTTAGGTGGTTAATCACAGACAGATGTAGATGTCTACGGGCCACAGTACTTATTTATCATCAGGTGGACTGTGTTTTCGTTTGTCACTATTTTTCTCTAAACTCTAATATTTTTAAAACATGTTGTGCTCTCACATTTAACTGCTCGTTTGTTTATAACTATCGATTCAAACCATGATGAGGGGCTGCTTAATTACTATATGTTTAATACAGTTCCATGATATAATGAATTGGAAGACATAGACATATTTTCGTACACAAGTTATTTTCAAATTATTTTTCAAAAATCCGTAGTCTCTGCCTAACCCTCTGCGTAATAGCATGAGAGTTTATGTATGTTTATGTATGTACAAGTTATGTTTAGCCCATAAGTTACAACAGATTTATAATTAGATACATCATCATCATCATCATCATCATTATCATTACAGCCCTTCACAAGTCCACTGCTGAACATAGGCCTCCCCAAAAATGCCACAAAGCACGGTCCTCAGCCACCTGCATCCATCGACTTCCTGCATGTCTTACCAGGTCGTCACTCCATCTAGTGGGGGACGCCCTACACTAAATCCGCCGGTACGAGGCCGCCACTCGAACCTTTTCCCCATCGGTTGTCGGTTCTTCGAGCTATATGCCCGGCCCATTGCCACTTCAGCTTACTAATCTGTTGGGCTATGTCGGTCACTCTGGTTCTACTGCGGATATCCTCATTTCTAAGTTTATCACGCGCAGTGAGACGGCATAGCCCTCTCCATAGCTCGCTGAGCGACCTTGAGCTTCCTCATCCGGCCAGCAGTGAAGGACCACGTCTCAGTTCCGTAGGTCATCACTGGCAACACACTGGTTGTACAGCCTCGTTTTCAAGTTTTGAGGTATACCTGACGAGAAGATGTGCGTAATTTCCCGAACGCTGCCCAGCCGAGTTGAATCCGTCGATTGACCTCTCGGTCGAAGTTGGACTTACCTAGTCGGACTATTTGTCCCAGGTAAACATATTCGTCAACAACTTCGAGCTTAGTGCTCCCAACAACTACCGGCATAGGTGTGACATGGACATTAAACATGATCTTTGTTTTGTCCATGTTCATTTAAGACCTATCCGTTGGGAGGCACTATTGAGGTCGTGAGCATAGTGCTTAGGTCCTCAGCGATTCTGCCATAAGGACTATATCATCGGCAAATCGAAGGTGAGTGATGTACTCGCCATTGATGTTAATGCCGTATCCTTTCCAGTCCAGAAGCTTGAAAACGTCTTCCAATGCAGCGGTGAAGAGTTTCAGATATAACGTCACCCTGTCTTACACCTTTCTGCAGTTGGATAGGTTTTGTACTCTGGTTCTGTACTCGGATAGCCATCGGCCCTACTGTACAACACTTTCAGCACTTCGATATACCGACAGTCAACTTGGCACCGCTGAAGGGACTGCAGCACCGCCCAAATTTCGACGGAATCAAGGCTTTCTCATAGTCACATACGCCAGACATAGTGGCAAATTGTACTCCTCGGACTGTACAATTTGCCGAAGGTATGTAGTGGTCTATGGTGCTAAAGCCTTTCGGAAACCGGCTTGTTCGGGAGGCTGAAGTCGTCGAGTCTGCGTGCGAGACGATTCGTAATGACTCGAAAACAGCACGTAGACGTGCCAGGGAAATCGGTCTGTAGTTCTTAAAGAGAGCGTTGTCGCCTTTCTTGAAGAACAAGACCACCGCACTTCTGCTCCACGCCTGGTGTAGTGCCACCATGTAGGACGGAATTAAAGAGCTTCTGAAGGACTTCAAGTACCGGTTTCCACCCGCTTTCAGAAGCTCCGCTGTAATTCCATCCTCGCCTGGGGCCTTGCCGTTTTAAGGTGCTGGAGAGCCATTCTAATCTCGCTCAGACTGACGTCCGGGATATCATCGGAATAGTGTCGGATAAGACTCGCTCTTGGATCGTTACCACACTTGCGTGTGGCTCCAACGATGATGTGTACAGCTGCCCATAGAACCCTCAATCTCACTCAAAATCTCAGGTGTCCCGGAAACGACGCTGCCACACTCGGTCTTCAGCTTCGACAGTTGACTTTTCGGCAGACAGATCTCTGGCAAAGACTTTGGAGCCCTGGTTCCGCTCGATCGCTTCTTCAATACGAGCTGTATTGAAGTTGCGCAAGTCCCGCCGCATGCATTTGGAGATCTGTCTGTTCAGTTGCTTATGCTATCAAATCTACTGAAGATTGCAGCTTCATTTCCGTCTAACAGCCATGAGATTAAGAGGTGTGATCGGAGAGTTTTGTGTTCTTCTGCGGCGGGTCTTACAAAACTTAGCTCCGACCGCATGGACAGTTTCCACGAGCTTGTCATTCATATCGTCCACTGCATTGCAATCTTCTAGGCACTGAAAACGGTTTTGTAACTCGAGCTGAAAGGTTTCGGGACTTTCGATTAGAGCACGAGGGGGACGGAGCGTTGACTTCATTAGACGACACCTCCAACTTAACGTTTAGGTTCAGTGTGCCTCTAACCATTCGGTGATCGCTACCAGTTTTCACCCTCGCGATCACTGAGACATCACTGAACAGTTGGCGTCTAGTCGTCATAATGAAGTCAATCTCATTTTTTGTCGAACCGTCGGGGCTCGACCAGGTCCATTTCTGTGGGGCGCTTCTGGAAGAAAGAGTTCATCATAAGAGTCCTCTTTCCATGAAGTCGGCCAGCTGCTGGCCCTTGTTCCGTTGCCCTAATCCGAATTTCCTACTTTCAGCTCACCGTTCTCTCTTGTGCCTACCTTTGCGTTGAAGTCTCCCATTAACACCGTATAGTGGGTTTTAGAGGAATGCATGGCTCTAGAGATATCCTCATACATTTCCTCCACCTCCTCATCGGGGTGTGCCGAAGTTGGTGCGTAAACCTGTATGACCTTCAGCGAATACCGTTTGGTGATTCTGAGTATAAGGTACGCAACCCTCGTCGACACACTCCCAATTTTTACAACATTGTTAACGAGAGATGTGGACGATAAATCCGACACCTCCTTGGGACAGATGGTCGCCCTCCCGGTGATAGAACAAGTTGGATTCGAGGATTACCGTGTCCTCTCTCTTCGGACCTCGGATAATCCTATAATATTCCAGCGCAACTTGTCTATCTCTTCCAGCTCCTCAGGATCTTCTCGTCAGTCCTCAGAGTGCGTGCGCATAAGTTGCCAGGTCGAGTCGTCGTAGGTGGCAACCGAACCTCCACCGGAGATTCTTAGCACCCCCGCCCCGCCGTTACCATGGTCACCACCGTAGCCAGGAATAGGGGCCGCCGAGACCGGCCGTTTCTTCGTAACTTTCTTCATTGAGGGATATTGCCGTAGTTGCCACGCTTGGCGAGCGGTTATAACCGCAGTTTTTTTTATTATTTGCTGTTATCAGAAAGATGCTGCTGCCCATCTTCTGCCTCAGTTTCCTCTGTCGCCTCTTACGACACCCACGGGAAGATATGGGGTAGTGGGTATTCTAACCGCCACTACACGGGGATAATTAGATACAGTTAAAGTAAATTTCAAAGCTACATCAGTATACGCCCCATTGTTAGACTTAGGTCTGTTTTTTCTTTCTGGGAGGGTTTTAGGGCAAAAGAAGTGTCCGTCGCACTGGACCAATGCAAGATAGCTTGCCTGAATATTTATAAATATTTTTGCAAAATTTTTAGGCGCTCTGAAACTTTCTACCCCATTGGTTGTCGGTTCTTCGAGCTATATGGCCCGCCCATTGCCACTTTAACTTAATAATCCGGGCTTTGTCGGTTACTCTGGTTCTACTGCGGATATCCTCGTTTTTAAGTCTATCATGCAGAGAAACCCCGAGCATAGCTCTCTCCATAGCTTGCTGAGCGGCTTTGAGCTTCCTCATACGGCCAGCAGTGAAGGACCACGTCTCAGATCTATAGCTCATCACTGGCAACACGCACTGATTGTACAAACTAGTTTTTAGGTTTTGAGGTGTGCCTGATGAGAAAATGTGTCGTAATCTCGATTGGCAGCCTCGTACCGGCAGGTGAAGTGTAGGGCGGCCTCCCGCTAGATGGAGTGACGATCTGATAAGACATGCAAGAAGTCAATGGATGCAGGTGGCTCAGGACCTTGACTTGTGTCGTTCTTTGGGGGAGGCCTATGTTCAGCAGTGGACTTGTGAGGGCTGTAATGAAAATATTGATAATGTCTCTTCTGAACAGTGAAACGTCACGCTCACGTCGGTGACGCTGAATCGGGTTTACTCGTGACACTCGGCATCAAGTTCATCCAGTCGTCCTCAGCCACACTTACTGTCTGACAATGAGTGCATCGTTCCAATAATCAAGTTTTTTATTATAACGTATTATAATAATAAAACAATATTGTGATGTTATGTACGTTTTGCATACATAATATTATAATATTAGTTTTTGCTTTCACTTCTATCTTGTGGTCATAAACGAACACCCATTTTTTTTAATTTCTCCTTTATGCTTTCCTTCTTTGTCGAACACGTAAGTAAGGACTCAAAATTGCAATTAATAATTTCATTGCTGCCGACAGGAATCAAACTCAGGCGGCTCGCGTACTGTGTTCATGACGAGCGTTGAGACCCTGATTTACCAAAGTAAATTAAAAACAAATATTAAAATAACAAGATAACACACTAATATTTTTCACGCGTTTCATTAAATCAGTTGGATAAAATTACGATTCACAAAGAGGGGGTCGCAGTATTCAAAGAATTTTGTTACAAACAGGTACAAGTAAAAAACATCCCCACCTTCTCCGACACAATGCGAAATATCCGTCTTTTTCTTAATGCTCTTTGTGACTGACATAGAATAGATCAGATATTACGTAGGACGTGCTTCAATCAAGCAGATATTTCAGCTTGAAAACTTACACAAAGTGTAACGTTCACTGCCATTCTGTTGGATAAGGCAATGGGCATGGATACAGAGTTTAAGGACCTATGTTATCAGTGTCTGATATAATGAAATATTGTATTTTCTTACATTTTTTTTTAATATCATCATTATGACCCATTTTATGTTATTTCGAAAGCTTTACTTGGTTGTTGTATGTGCCATGCCTTTTAAGTAAATTAGACTTTTCAATCCTGGTAATTTTGTTTAATTTTATACTTATTTATATATTATGATATTATTACAGTAGTTGTCTATAAAAAGAATGCAGGAAAAGGTTTAATATATAAAAAATATGATAAAATTATGATACTTTGATGACAACAAATTTTTAAGAATAAAATTTCTTTATCTTTTAGTTTGTCTTATGTAGGTAAACCAACAATCACAACCACCTTAATGTGCATAAGGATCATTGATGTTGATGACGCAATACGCGATATTAATAGAAGTCGGTCAATATTTTTTTAATAATCCAATTATCTTCCCCTCAATGAAAAAGAACTATCCTGGGATCGGCTTCATTATGAATTCTAAATCAGAAATCACTAAGAATAAATTAAGGGATTTCATTACTTTTTCATTCAACTGTCGCTTTTACACCGTGTTTATTACAAACATTTTCAACGGAAAGGTCCTTAAATTTACTAACAAAAGGATCCCTTTGTAAAGACAAAATGTTAATTAATTTTGGATGACTGTTGAATGGAAAATAATTAAGAGTTATTAAGGACACAAAGAATTGTTTCATATTCAGCGCAACAATACTCTGAAAGTGGTCAAATTTATTGAAGTGTTGTAATAATTAAATAACTTCGTAACAAGTGGGTCAGAATTTCTTGAGGAACAATATAAAGCGGGGTGGTCAGAGACTGTCAATAAATGGTGATTCCACTTTTGATCTTTGTCTTAAACAAAACATTAATTCTTATATACTTATTTTTATTCAACAATAAATAAAAATATTGTATTAAAAGTATTCATTTAGGTCATGATATTTTACAAAAATATACCTACAGGAAGATTTATAACTTTGTAAGGTGATAAATATTAAATCTAACAGATCTCAACCACGGTTAGAACGTTTGTTTATTAACTATATATAAGAGCTGTGTAATATAAGAATACGCAGCGGTTGCCCTCCACCTCACCTATTTTCACTGATATTTGAAAAATATTATAAGATAATAGACAGGGCGGCCCAAGGGCCATCCAACACGGATATCTAACTAATCCTATCGGGACTATGAAAAATTAGTTTAGCTTATAATATCAGTTTATCTTAAAATCGATTGGTGATAAACGTAGTGTAGAACATGAAGCATCTAGTTGAATGACTTTAACTATCAAAACTACTGGAACTAATACTTTTCAGTTAAAACCTTTAATAATTATAATGTTTTCAGTTTTTTTAATAAGACAACGGCACACAGTCCACCTGTGGACTTGTGGATGTTGTACTATAGACATCTACATTTATTCTCGATTAAGAATCAAATGCAGAAGCGAAAAGGATTTTGGAAAATAATCCTTTAAAAAGGGGAATAGGATGTATACTGTTTTTACAAAAAAATATTTTACTAGGTGTATTACAAATATATATTGACTCGAGACATACTGAAAGTACTCTGTAAAAAAAACTAAATGAAAATATATTTTGAGATTTTTCAAAACAACCCGTTACGGCCCCCATAAGGTGTTCAAATTTGTATGGAATAAAATTATGTAACTTTTTTTTAATACAAATTTTTTTTTGCATATAATAATATACTCTTGAATTAAAATAATAAAATTCTTATTTTTAATTTTTTTTAAATCTATCCGGTTTTAAAACGAGGGTGCAAGTTGTATAATATGAATAATATTGATACGACGCAAAGCTCAAACTCCTGTAGAAGCATGAAATTGTGACATTATATCTTCGTTTTATTACGTACTGACTAAGAAACGATTTTAAAATCAAAACCCTTAGAGGGAGAAATAAAGTATTACTCTCTATACGACACTTTTTTATTTTACGGGGTGATTTTATATTTTTATGGTAAAAAATAGTTAAATGATTTTTGTAACTTGAAAATTGGTACAACTATTTTTGGATTAAAATAATAAAATACAAATTTTCGAAAATCTAACCATAAAGTGCATAACTTGCATGCATAATGGTGAGGATACACTTAAAACGAAACTATCGTAGTATAGTTATGGATAGTACATCATATTTTGAACTTTACAAAAACTTTCCCTATTCACTCCTTAAAAGTGATTCGCCACAACTTTGTATTTATGCTTGAGCTTCTACGGCTAAGGGGGTAAAATTTAAGATGAAAAATTGTTTGAAATTCTGCCATATTTAATTATGTCTTTGACAACACTATTATAAGCTAACAAGAAGCTTACGTAAGTAATAATGTATTTAAAGATTTTGATAACCCATCCCTAACGGTAAAAATAATATGAAAGCCATTGACAAAATTAAATAAATAAAGAAGGTACAATAAGCGGTCTTATTTCTCTGGAAGCGATTTCTTTCTGACAACTTTATTATATAAATGACACAATGAATGCCTAGGAGGGAGATGAAAATAAATTATACAAAAAAGTTAAAAAAATAAAATAAAAATAAAAACAAGACGATGACAGTAGAGGAAAGTAGGATAGTATACCTAGAAGGGACGGGAAATATGATGGGAATTAGTGAAGTTCCAAGTAATAAGTCTTGAGTAGATTGTTGAAGGAAAAAAGGGATGGACACGGCAAATATGTAGAAGGAAGAGTTTCACAAGCACAGCTGTAATAGACAATGATTAATTAAAGAAGGAGGATGAATGTACCGAGTAAGAAGCAGATTGTTAGGCGGTTTTCACAATTCGAAAGGCCTTAGTCTAACTTTAAATCTGCGATCATTATCATTCGAAATATGAGAAAGTTTCCATGTAATAGCTTGAGTTCTTCTGCGATGCGATATACAGGGCTATTTTGCAATAACCAGCCAAATTTGCAGAGAAGGTTCAGAATAAGTAATATAGGCAAAAGGTGAAGAAAACTTCATTAAAAAAATTCTAACATTCTGTCCTTTATATCTTTTAAATTCAAAATGCGTGGTAATGCATTATTTTAACTAATTTTACTGCACTTACACATTCGTAAGTGGTCGATCGGTAGGCAAAAACGTTGTTGCCATAAATCACATTCAATTTGGGATAATTTAAAATAAAAGTAGAAGCCTTATTTACTAGTATTTGCAAAAACTCAATAATGCTATATCATTATTTATATATATAAACTTAAGTTTAAAATTTGGTTACTCTTTGAAAAATAACCTGTATAGTATAATAGTACCTATATAATTATAAGAACTTGTAGTTATTATAGTGATAAAATACCAAAATATGAAAAATTGTTAAATAAAATAAGAATAAAAATACGATTTTATACTCACTGATTCGAAACGGGTTCTAGAGTCTTTAATATTGAGCTGAACTTTAAACTATGTATGTATAATAAAATATAAAATATATATTTCAAAAAGATTTTATGACACCAGTAGATGGCGGTATAACCGTCTCATTTACTCTAACATCAAAATTCATTGGCGACGGGGCACCGAAAAGGTGAGAAACGTATATTGCTGCTGTCGGCAATCCGCCTGCCGACTTGTGTTGAATTAGGCAAAACTTCCTTTCAAGGGAGTGACCCATGTTCTTCAGTTTACTCTAAGACCTGGTGATGACTAGAAAACTCGCTATTTGCCTAAAGGGCAATCTAGTAGAATATACACTTGTCTAATTCTACCGCTAAGCAGCAGTGCATCCTCTGTTTTTCACGGTTTCAACTACGGCTCCGAGAATTCCCATGTTAGTTTTCGAAGTTCTTTGCTGGGTTTCATGTGCTGCAGTTACTACTTACAATCAGATGTATGCTAGCCGTTTATCACCCCATTTGTGAAAACTTTTAATAGGCTTACCTTGTAACTTATATATGTACCATACAGTGTTAAAAATTAATAGCTGTTAGTTTTCCTGTTACAAATAAATAAATAAATAATGTTTTAGTCGTTTTTTACTCACTAGTGGTCGCTTAGTGGTCGTAATTTGACCGTAATTCAATATTTTTAAGTTCGTATTTAAGCAAGCCGTATTACTTTCAATCGCACATAAACTAAATATAAAAACACTTAATATAAAATAAACGCTTTTTACCCTGACATACAATCCAAAAAGGGAATATTGGGAATCACACAAAATACACAGTTATTATTGGTAACATTTAAAAATTCTTTGTCGAAAATCACAACTCTGTGCGACTATTTGACCACAGACTATTAACTGTTTAACATTGGCAGTATGAACTATAACAAACAACATAATTAAATGTGTTTGATCATCATAGTATGAACGTATACAATAAATTAATGGAAAGTAAAGTTACAGCCTATAGTAAAGTAAAGTGACGTCCTACTGTTAGGCACAAGCCTCCTTTCATTTCTGAGGGGGTTTTAGGACAAGAAAATGTTCGCCGCGCTGACAAAATGCGTCTTGGTGAACTTCACATGTCTTTGAAATATTTTTTCTTTATTTCTCAGACATGCAGGTTTCCTCTCGATGTTTTCTTTATCAGTAAATCAGCACTTAAAATTGCGATTACAAATTACATTGGTGCCGGCGGGGATCGAACCCGGGTTCCTCGTGCACTAATGAAATTTACAGCGAGCGCTTAGTCCTCTTAATCAATGAATGTTTTATTTTATTTAATGTATAATACATATTAAACATACATTTTAGCTTTCATTCTTCTCTATATAACGTCAACTATACCAAATCTCACACACCTCGTATCCTTAAAAATTTCAATATGCTTAAAAAGGGGTAGATACAAAGATTTCCCTTCACGAATGGATTTAATCTTAGTCCTCAGGGGGTAACAACGCAACTTAATATATGGATAAGCATGTGCTTTTTTTAAAGATAATTGCAGATGCGTTTTCACTGCTAAGAATTAAGTGGAATGCCTCGTATAAGTAAAAAAGGTCTCCGGTTCTCTATGCTCACCATACGAAACACAGTAGAATTAAGCTGCTATTTTAAGTTGGTATTCTGTGAGTAGTAGAGTGCTTATAATAAGTAAAAATACAATCCCGTAAAAAAAGGTGGAAAATGGTGAGGTAGCTCCAGATCGTACTATCTAAGCTTAACAAAAGCCAAGCCTAAGCCTTTACGATACACTAATTTATTTAAAAAAATGCTTTAGAAACGTACTCTGACATTTGTGTATAATTACATTTTAGGAATTAAAATTAATGAGTACAAAGCGTAAAGAACGAAATTTAATGCGGCAACAAAGCGAAAATATTTCACTTACTAACTTTCTGTTGCATAAAGCTCACTCATAGTCACACAAAGCTAAGTACTGTGTACTAACATAATCTTCACGGTTTTTTTAAAAATGATGATTTAAAAGTGTCAACGTATTAATGAGATAAATGATATCACACATTCATTTCGTGTTCTTATTTTAAAATCTGTGCAAGTTATTCCTATTAAAAATGAATAAAAAAATTGGCTACTTTAAGAATTATTACTTTAGGGCTATTTTTTCTTTAAGCATAGGATAAAATGCAACATATACAAATTAAAAATTAAAGTTGCACACAAAATAGTTCAATTATTTCATTTTATCTGACTAGGTACTAAAAAATCAGCTTTAGGCATGAAAAGTACTTTGTTTGTTTCATATCAGTTTTTATCGAGCTGATTATAGGTACAACAATTAGCTTTAAGTACGACCTGGAATTTAGTATAGCGTAAAAGTGAATAATGCGTCGTGGATGCAAAATTAGAACGCCATAAAAGGCGATATTTATAAAATATACTAACTTGAATTTAAGGGATTGCTACGGATTTTTTATTTATGAAACTGAATTGATAAACGAACTTGCAGTCCACCTGATAGTAAGTGGCTATTGCAGTTTATGGACACCTTTTTTTTTCGTGGGGAAATCCTCATGGATACCTTAGGCTGCGGGGGCAAACGAAAGGTTATGCCGGACTCCTACCGGCTAAAACCACACGGTGGTCTCCATCAGCGTGTACGAGGGGTCCCGGGATCTCCGTTCGGAACGCAACCGGGGCCGCTCTCTCGCTTTGCTTTATTAGAAGCACGTCCCGGGGGCAGTACCTACTGTCCCCAGCACCCTCGCAGTGCTATCACGATGTTTCGGGACCACTTCCAAGCCATCGTCCTCCTCGGGGTTACATTACTAGGCATTCGAGACCCCCGCCCCAAACGCCTGCAACCCCAGAGGCCCCGTTTCTGGTAGGGGAACACCATCTTTAAGGGGAGGGCCGTGACAAACGTCTTGATGGCGTCGTCTCCGAGTTGATCTGTCCTCCTCCGATCCAGCTCAGCAGCCTCCTTCTGGACCATCACGGACTCACAGAAGGTGGCTACGGCCCTCCACGCCGTGTCCCAGCTCAGCATCACCGACACAACTGCTGGCAGGGAGAGGTTCCGACCGACCATCATGGACACCATGGATCGATCATGGACACCTGCAGCTAACTTTTAACAAAAAAGGTTACAGATGTGGCGTACTGGGAACACAGCAATGCAAGCATAAATTAGCATTATCATTAGCAAACAAGCTTAATATTTTGATGGATTATTTAATAATAAACCTCTACAGTCGAGTTCTTTTTTTCTGTTTCTTCTTTACTAAACCATAGCTGGACATGGGCTTTTTCCGTTGTAGGGCGGATTTGCCTTCAACAGTACCAGAAATATCGCATATGTGACACTGTTCCGCGATTCTTCAATTACATTTTTTAATTTAATTTTTTAATTTTCAATTTTAAGCCTGACGTAAAAGAGATGGTTATACCACTATCTATTGGAAGCCATAAAACTTTTCTGGCATTTCTCTATCACATTTTATGACAGCTATGGGACGAAATGGGGTGATAGATTCTCTTACGCTGTCAACACACTGCAAAATAAATTTTGTTAGTCCTTCACTGATGGCCATATGAGGAAGCTCATGGTCGCTCAGCAAGCTATGGATAGGGTTATGCTCGGGGTTTCTCTGCGTGATAAACATAGAAATGAGGATATACGCAGTAGAACCAGAGTAACCGACATAGCCCAACGGATTAGTAAGCTGAAGTGGCAATGGGTCGGCCATATAGCTCGAAGAACCGACAACCGATGGGAAAGAAAGGTTCTTGAGTGGCAGCCTCGTACCGGGCGAAATGTGAGGCAGCTACTCACTAGATGGAGTGACGACGTGTTAAGACATGCGCGAAGTCGATGGATGCAGGTGGCTCAGGACAGTACTTTGTCGCATTCTTTGGGGGAGGCCTACGTTCAGCAGTGGACTTATGAAGGGCTGAAATGATGATAATGATGACAAGAAGTAGTAGTGAACTTACTGCTATGTTTTAGTTTCAAGGGTAAGAGAATCGGTGTAATAATTTTACGAATCACCGTAGGAGGTACCTTTAAACGCCTTTAAACGTCGTGGCCGTTAACTATAACAGTTAAATGTAAGCTGTTTATTGTCAAAAGGCATAAGAATATAGAAAAGTAGTGAGCAATACAAAAAATATTTTCCAACAAAAACACTGTTCCTGAAAAGGCATCGTTTAAAAACAGAACTTTTCCTGTAGTACGGCACTGACCTCTATATAACTTTTCTAATCTGCGCCTCACTTGTGGCCACACTAGCGATTCAGTTAAATAAAAACAGATGCTAAGCGTTTTAAGATTTAAAGATGAGAAAACTTTAATAATTCTTACAGTATTCCTTTTTTAACTTTGTCAATATTTCAATTATTTAAAATAAACCTTTCCTACCTTAAAGTGTGCGTGTGTTAGGCTGTGTGTTTATTGTAAAACCAAGCAGATCTTTAAGAATGTAAACTTTAAGTCCGCTAAGTCCGTCCAAAAAAAAATTAATTAAAAGAGATTGGTCCGCAAATCTCTTTTAATCCAATTTATTCAACTTATATATCAGTTGGCCATACTCACGAAGTTTATCTCACTGCCACGCTGTTCTTCCATATGTATATATGAAGAAAGAAATCCTGCATGTCCGAGGAACTAAATATTTGGCCCATTTCAAGCCGAATTATAACCAATTTTTTGGTATCCTAAATAAAAATAATGTTTTAAGCGAAGGCAGTCAAGGATAACTTATTCTCCATTATTGTTATAACTAAGTGTAAACTAATTTAAGCCTACTGTCAAAATTTAAACGCCCACCATCGATCATAATATTCGTAATATTCATATCGTCTATAATGTACATTACTAAGAAATTTATTGATAGTCGATGATAACAGATGATTTATTTTCTAGCGATTATCAAATTCTCGCACGATAAACTTCCGAGTTTAGTAGAAATCTGATTTTTAATATTATCTTATTTATAAAAATCAATCCGAATAAAAACAGTTTCTCTGTAAAAAATCGCGCCAAGTACACTTTCAAATTAAGATACAAAAATGATGATTACATTTTAACAAAAATATAATAATAAAAAAAACAAGTTAATAATCGTTTTAGATTCGAAAAAATAATATGCTGGAAATAACTATTAATAGAAATATTGGTGTACTTTTCGATCATCCAACTTGACATTGAAAGACGTTTTTTATAACTTTTTGAATTATGCTTGTACTATAAAGTATAATGCCCACCAATTACACCAATTTTTTTATTAATACTTTTTCCAGCATATTATTTTTCGAATCTAAAACGGTCATGGACTTGGTTTTTTTTTTAAAATGTAATCTTCATTTTGTATCTTTATTTGAAAGTGTACTTGGCGCAATTTTTACAGTGAAACTGTTTTTATTCGGATTTCATATCTTTTGTAAAGTTTTTTTCGTTTTTTTTCAAATAGCACGCCACGTTAAGGTCGAGAAATCTATTGCTCTTAAATTACTTCTACAACCAACTTGCACTTAGAGTAATTTATTTAAAAAAAACAATTTAATCAATCTATCTCATATTTTGTACAAATCAACTTTATTTTACTACTTTAAAGAAGTGAAAAAATTTACGTGGACAACCGGATTTTTTACGAGGTGGTCATGATAACTCGAAAAAATTGACGTATCGAGACTAGGTTTTGTTTATCATTTTCAGAATTACATTAAATAGGTACATATTTCATAACAATAGTCTTAGTATACTCCCGTAGTTTATTAATAAAATGATTTTTATTTAAAAAATCACTATACACATTTATAACCACAGAATATATTTTATTTCTCTGAAACGATGGCTTAGATTATTTTTAGAACCAACGTAACTCAGCACTAGAAGAGGTCACTACTATCAAAAGCGGTATTTTCAATTAATTTGAATTGATTTGACAAATGAAACTCATAACTTAGGTGAAACTTATATTATAATACAATAATAATTATCTCTTTTTGAATTACATCAACTATAGTATTTGCGTTATAGCATGGTGCGGGTGACAGCTTACTGTTTATCGTGGCTAGAGATGGAACAATGTTAAAACGATAAAAAGCGATTAACGATACACAAAGCAAAGCAAAAATATCCATTAGTAATCGATAAAAAATTATAACTGAAATTTATATTTTTTATAATAAAATTACAATGCATGTAAATTTTAATTACAGTTTAATACAAATTATGATATTATACTTACATACTATACTACGTACTAATTTGAAAATAAAAATTATCTTTTATTTTATGTTAATTGCAACATTTTTCTTAACATTAAAAGAAATAAAATGACTACCAGCACCTGTGATTTCTGGTAAGACGTTAACTACACCTGCAGCTTTACAAGATACGAGTACTAGCGCCTTTCGCTATAGTGTTACATAAGTGTTGCCAGGTCCAGTAGGTAAAATATCGGGACGAAAGGTAAAAAAAAATCGAGAAATTGGTTTAGAAATCTAATAAAATAAAATAAACAGGTTTTATTGTAGGCATTTTGGCAGCCATGAGTTAAAATAAAGTATTTTTGATACAATGCGCAATGTAATGATTTCTTATATTTATTTTAAAATGCGCAATGTGCTATAATTATTTTTATGACTGAGCTAATGAACGAATAATTTACGTCCAAGCACCGGAAAAACTGCGGTTGTCTACGTGCGTTTTTCTTTTTGCAAATCAGAACTTGTTGAACGATTAGTTAACGTTGCAGACTCTGAATTTCTGAATGACTCAATTTAATGTTATTCTGAAAAAGTTATTAATCTTATGAACCCAGAACGTATTCACTTCAAAAACCCTTAAGGCATCATACAATAAAAAATCACACATTCATTCATAATCAAATTATGACATAACACAGATAAAATCCTTGCATCGCACGCATAATGTCACATTATTTATTGAAAACAACTATACCTACAACCACTTGAAGAAATTGACTAGAGGAAGAACTGACCCACAAGACCTTTGCATTTTACTAAATGTACTTATCTAAACCGCAGCATGTAAGTTAGGTATTGTACTAATTACTAAAAGAATTAAATAATAAATAATGGTCATTTGACGACGTCAATGCAACGTGGCTGGCGGGCATCACTCAGTGAGAGAAAAACAAAACAGCATGAATGATATCTGTATCTCGCCAACACAATACGCGTAAAATTTAAAATTTTGATTTTAGTCCGAGTTTGGTGAAAATATATGGAATATCACAGCTAAAATATTTAAATGTATGTAGTAACAGCCACAGTAACAGCTTACAGATATATTCATTTTTGCTGTCA
Source organism: Parnassius orleans (assembly GCA_029286625.1). Lineage (NCBI taxonomy): Eukaryota > Metazoa > Arthropoda > Insecta > Lepidoptera > Papilionidae > Parnassius > Parnassius orleans. Next base: position 197,829 of record JAGSMP010000056.1, read on the forward strand.
TAATTATCGGGACATAAAAAAATTGAAGACATTTGGCGTCCCGATCAAGGGTGAATTGGGACGTGTCACTAAGCCCCTGAAAATCGGGACGTCCCGCGCAAATTAAAACAGCTGGCAACACAAATGTGTATAATCTATGCTAGCGCCAAGCGTTTTGTATGAAGTACCTATCGACCGTTTTGTAATTTTCAGTTGGGTTTATATTGCTTTTACTTTCGATTATTGAGTTTATTATTGTGTTTTGTAAAGTTAATTTTTGCTATTTGTAGAGTTTGTTTATTCCAAAACAAACAAAAACATTGTTAAAGCGAGTCGGGGGGGGGGGGGGGTCACCTTCGAGATTACTTTAAGGGAGATCCACATAATGGCGAAGTAAATTTAAAATTATTTAATTCCTATTTTTAATTTTACAACTTTCTCTATTTATTTGTTTATTATAGTACATGAATCGTAATTTTGAATACATGAGTTTGACGGTATTGCACCACACATATAAAATAGAATTATCTTACTTATTTTTAGCGATTATATTCGCTTGACAGTTTTTACGTCCGATTATGAGGCACATTTCTAGTAATTTTTAAAAATTTACCGCTAGTATGCATTATATGTAACTGCGCACGTAAGTGAAAAAAATGAAACTATTATAATTTTATTAGTAAAAAAACTATATTAAGCGAGATTTTTTATGTTAATGTTAATTTAATAGTCATAACAGAATAGAAAAAAAATATTAAAAACAAATTCAGTGTTATTTTCTCATAGTCAAAAATACTGTCGTAATCTTGCAAATGCACGCAAGTTACGTTCTATTGACCAGTCTACCTGTCACCCACACCGTGCTATAATGCAAAGACTATAATTAACCAAATTTTTAAGACTGCGCACGTATGATACGAAAAATGAGCGACAATAATTTAAAAAATTGAAAATACTCTGTAAGAAATTACTTAATTTAATTTTTTCTTTTAAAATCAATTATACAATTTTTTATTAAAAGTAAATGACCATTATGAAGCGTACTTTTGGATTGTCTTATGGATGCCATACACGATCCAGTTTACTGTCAAGTTTGCAACGCGCTTGAAGCGGCGTCCTGTTTACAGTGCATCCATATAGACCACTTACGTTCAAGTTTTTTTTGTTATTAGTAAAACGTTACCTTCACACTAGGATTTTCTCTTGTATCGTGGAGGCAGTTTACAAAATAAATTGCACGAGGACAAACATCCAGTGCTTGTTTCGATCTGAAGCGAAAACGACCGCTAATCTACATGTTTATCAGTTACAATTCTTAACAATAGATCTAAATCAGTGTCTGAATCTTAGAATAATTACATTCATACGTAGTGCGAATAATAAACAACAGATTTGACACACGCCGCCTAAACAACATGGCCGCCAAACTGTTAACATCCTCCCGTTCCTATTGGAAAACCCCTTACAATAATACTATAATGTAATAATAAATAAAACTAAAATATAAAAAAAGAATGCTTCGGTGGTTTGGTCATGTAGAAAGAATGAACGAGGAAGGAGTGGCAAATCTATGTCGCAGTAGTGTACGGCAGAGTCGGTAATGGACGCCCTAGGCAAAAGTATATCGACCAAATTAGCAATATATTGAAAATGGGCCGTTAAGAGTACGCTTAACCGGCGCATGTATGAGTAGGTATATGGACGAAAAGGAGGCGAGAGATGTGTCTCAGGATCGTGCCAAATGGAAGTTCGTAGTTTCTGCCTACCTCTCTGGGTGACAAGCGTGTTTATGTATTATGAATGTTTAATGTATATTTATGCTATATTTTAAAAGGCGACAAGTTAATGAATCATAAATTAAAACGAAGTCAGCCTATCCGCTGCGGCAATTACGTAAATAAATGAGTGTTTCACATTTCATGAGGTCATCAACTCAGACGCATTGTCCAGAAAATGTTAAATTATCATTAATAAAGATTACTTTGTATGTCAGATTGTCGATTTTGCCTTTCCTTTCCTTTAATTATTATGGACTTTTTGATCCTATGAAGATACCTTTGTTTTTTATTTTAGCTTTCCCACAGAAAACATGATTTTTGTTGACGCGGCTACGATGATGTGAAAATAATTACGTAATGACAACGGCTCAACATATACCAGATTTGGTTGATATCTTATACTATGTTGCATAGATATGTACGAGTATTTTATTACTCTAAGGTTTATATATTAAATATAATTCTTAATTCTTAGATTAATTAAGCATATTCTAAGTATTTTTTTAAATATCTGATATATCTAATAGGTTAGGCGTGTATCCTCGTGATCCCATTCCTTCTAAATTCGTCAAACTCCACCATTCGACATGGCTGACGAAGATGATCTTGTTATATTACATGTATCATATAATATGAGAAATTTACATTTATCTAACGTCGTGGGATCTTCTGAAATTTTCTTGATGTATATTATAATTTTCGCAAAACAAAACTAAAATAAGAAACACAAAATTAAACTTTAATTCAAAATCAAAGCTGACTCTGAAGAAATAAAAATAATAAAATAACTTATTAATACGTTCAGAAGTCGGTGCTAAGACTTCCTGTCTGCCCCCGACTTCAGAATGTCAAAATTATGTATCTCTTTTCAAAACTTCATCCACTAATTTTCTCCCTTTAGGATGGAATTTTCTCCAAAATTATATGGCTCTAAATGTATACCATCTTTGAAGTGATAAAACAACATGATTGAAATCAATTTACAATTGACGGAGATATTACCGGGTAGCATATATAAAAAAAAAACATTCAATCGAATTGAGAACTTCTTTCTTTCTCGATGTCGGCAAAAAAGAGAAACAGGTTTTGCTTTGTGATGAAGTATTCTCGATATTTTGACAGGATAATTCCACAGGGATAAATTATCATGATATATAAGACGTTTAAACATAAAGGAATGCGTCCTTCGCCTCATCCCTTGGAGATCGTAAAGTTTGTCATTTGAATAAGATCATATATATAATTTTGTATTTTTACCACCTTTTTATACTTAAACTTTTTTATCGACTTCTATTTCAGCCTGTAAAAGGCTATTGCTGGACTCCTCCCTTTGCAGGGATGATTTGAATGTAGGGAGGATTTGCCTTATTCGTTCACGTTTGGTAGACAAATTGACGACTGCAATACTAGACGCACATTTCGCAACGCTGAAACTGCTTCCTGTCGTCCGTCTGAGTGGTTTCATGGTCTGATGACGCCAATTTCGATATGGGTGTTTTAAGCGACTATAGAATATTCCAGAAATGCCGTATGGTTTCGATATACCTCGTTTCCAGTAAAAGGGTATCGGTTCTACTCACCATACTAAATACAGCAGCAATAAGCTGCTATTTTACGCTAATTCTGTGAATGGTCCTTCCCCGTTCGAGCAGAACCATTCGTGCTACAACAAAATGTAGCTGCAGTGTGGCTCTACCACGTAACGTATGAAGTATGCTACATATATATATATCTAGACTGGCAACCAGCAATAATATGCGAGAAGTGTGGTAAACAAGCTGCCAAACCTAACTATAAAATCTTCTTTTATGAGCGCATCCCATCACTAGCAGTAAATACTTCACTAGCTGGTTAAATAATTAACCTTAAAATAGTGTTTGAAATTAGACTTTAATAAAAGCAAGTAGACTTCAAAGAACTAAAAATTAAACTATTTCCATATAGTAGCTAAACAATGAGACATAGTGTGTAAAAGTATTAAAGCCACGACTTGAAGCTATAACATGGAAATTATTTTATTATTTGTTTTGGCTCAGGTGTATGGATATAGAGTATAGGGAGGCATAAGAAAAGACGGATGGACTGTATTAGGATGATATGTGAAAGTAGTGAATGGAGAGATGACGGCTAATGGAGTAGAATAGAAAAGATATGCTATGCCGACCCAAATAAATTAAGATAAGAGCAGTAATAAGAAGAAGAAATCGGCTGTTACTTTTCATTAAAAGCTAATTTTTTAACCTTTTTGGGTGGTTAAATTAAAAACTTCATCCCTTATTTTTTCCCACTTAGGGATGGCAATATTTTTTAAAACTTATATAGGACCACCCCTGAAGTATGTAATAATCCTGTTAAATAAAAAATGAATTATTGAAATTGGTTTATAATCGACAAAGATATAGCGTACCATTTATACAAAAAAAAGAACAAAGAAACCTCTTCATTATATTGAAGCCGGCTAAAAACTAAACAAAAGTATTATAGGGAAATTCAAAGATTTACAATATTATTGGTTTTTAGACGAAGTGTCCTACTTAAAAATAAGCTTCTTCACTGGACTTTCGTTCAAACCTTGCGGTGTGTTTGCAAATATGTAACCCAGTAAAGATTTAACTTTTGAAAAGAACGGCTATATATAATATGTATACATAAAATTATATGTGACGAAATCGTTTTCTATCTATCTACGTGTCATTATCGTAAAAGCTCCCCTTAAACTTCATAGAACTTGAACAACTCGTGTACATCTCCTATGCAAACAAGACTGAAGTTGCTAAAAATAAAAAAAATGCAGCACTTAGATAATTACGTCCTTTGTTCCACTTGACATTTATAATAAACAATCCATCATAAAAATATTGCCCGTAGAATGACAGAATGTGGGATAACTTCCTATCAGCTTTAAAAGAAATTCGTGATCAGTCCCCTGAGTATAACTTTTATATCATATTCATTATGTATTGCTATCGAGTGACTGTCTATAAGAAAAAAATAGTGTCCCTTTGCCTACGTGAGGGACACTGCTCATATTTTTATACAATTTTTGTAGATGGTGATAAGAAAACGTTAACCTATGAGGACTAAGATAGAATGCCTCACAGCATTTAATTATACTGGCTTTTTTATCCTTTGGACCGGATCACAGCAGTCTAAGCGGCATATTTGGCGGCAAAATAGGTAAGACGGTAGTACCTATTCAGACGGATACCTAGGTAGAAAGGGGATACTATTACCTATTAAAAAGAGTGCTAGCACCTTGTAAAATGAGTCTTACCACTTAGTAAAATGAGAATAAGATGTTTATTTCACAGCAAGAAACGATGTCGTCATTTCCTACTAATCGCATAAAATTTTTGAATTAAAAAAAATATTTCAGGACTCATGAAAAGTATTTTAATCTAAACGCGTATAAACACCGTCAAATATCATAAAATAATACTGATCAATCCGTGCAGTGTAATTTCATCCGTTGGGGTCGTAAGAGGCGACTGTGGGAACGTCCAGTAAAGGCAGGCTTATGGCTACAGATAAATTACGGTTTAACCATTTCGTTAACACCAACGTTAAGAAAATGAGTATAAAACTTAGTAAACTATAAAATGTCTTTTGTTTTGTTTTCACCAAGAGCAAAATTGAGAAAATAATTTATAATTTCATAGATTAGATTCTAACTGAAACAGATATTTTTTTTATAAAAAAAAAATGTTGGAAAACTTATCACTATTTATAAACCTCATCATCATTATTATTATCATCAGCCCGTGAAAGTCCACTGCTAAATATGGGCTTCCACAGCTTTAGAAATAATTCGCCTTAAACACCACAGTACCACTTTTGACGTTGTTGTATTCTCATTTGACTTTTTAATGGATGCCGGTTTGGGAATTATTATTCTGGCATTAATGAGATGGTTATACCGCCATTATCAAAAGTCAGTGATACGGTCTTTACGGTCATAAGGCGACCACTTTGATTGCCTCGTCAATCTGGTGGTCGTAAACGCCACTGCTAAACATAAGGTTCTGGGTTCAAATCCCGGTTTATGCCAAAAAACCAATTGTTGAGTTTTCCTGTCAAGAAGTTCTCAGTTGCTGCCCAGAGTCAGGAAGTTGGTGGTGTTTCACCTCCGTACGTCGGAAAGCACGTAAAGCCGTTGGTCCTGCGCCTGATGTCTCTCCGTTTGTGTCGGTTTATTGTCCCATTTGACTATGAGAGTGAGGGGATAGAGAGTGCACCTGTGTTTTCGCATGTACCTGAGCACTATAATCCTGTCTACTTATAGCTAGTCTCCGTTGAGGCTGGCCGCCAACGACCAGTATTCAGTCTGGAAGACGTTATTATTACGGTCATAAGGTGACCGTGAATAGATCGTGTGATGGCAGCGTAAATCAAATAAAAAAGAATATTTCTTTCTTCAAAGTAAGAAAATAAAATTTCCTTTGGAAATTATATTTTTATTTCAATTCTACTATCGTTTCGAAGAAACTGCCAAAGAATCCCCGCAGCTATCATTTTTGTCATTTTTAAAGCTAATATTACATAACGTGCTGTAATTTTCAGAATGGAAAAGATAACAGACCTTACCGAGGTATGTTCTATGATATAATTACAAAAAAGGACGATTAAAAACTTAGAGCCAATCAGTGTATAGCGAATCCGAGCAGACCAGCCCCCACAAGCAGCGCCTGCTACGTGAGAATCCATCACCGCAATTTGTCCTGTGGGTATCGTAAGAGACGACTATCATGGGTAATGCCAGAAAAACCCTACTATTTCTTTCATAGCAATATTTTCACGGTTTATATAAATAATATCTCAATATGAAAACGTGAATCGGACCCGCAAGTAAAAACTAAACCAACTTTTCAAATAAATATTATACTTTATGTAGAATTGCGTCTGCTCTATAATTTCTGTCTTTTTAAAATACGCTTCAGTACATCCCCGACTTAACGGAGGATACCCAGTGTAGTTAATGACGGACTGAGCCTGAAAACCATTTGGTAATCTTCGTCAGTAATTGTTCATAACAAAATGCATAATTTTCCGCGCAACTTATTCTCTCGCGTTGCTGGTGGGTGTAAATTAAAAAAAAGGATTTTAAGGATTTCTTGTACTCGTATTTATGTAAATAGTACAGAGAAAGAAATTATTTTTTGTGATTTATCATGTTTAACAAAAATAGTAACTAATATAAAAATAGCATAACACTAATAATTTTTTTAATAAAGTCAATGTATTAACATTTTTGGTTCCTTAAAATTGTCAGGTTTAATTTTGCATGCGTAAATAGGTCAGATATTTTTCCCACTAGATGAAGTGACGACCAAATGAAACATTCAGATTCATTCTTTGAGGCCATCTGCAGAGAAGGCCTATGCTCCGCTGTGGACTTATGAGATTATTAATTATTGATATTATTACCTCTGTAATAGTGGTGAATAGGTCCACTATTAACAGACTCCGAGTGGTCTAGGAGCGGAGGAATGAAACTATTTTTCTTGATATACCTTACTATGTGCAGGCGAATGGAGGTGTTTATTTAGTGAAACCTGCCTATATTTATATGCCCGGCTACATCCTTAGTTAACCACTAGTAATATCTTTTATTTACTTTAGCCAATTAGAATTTATACATTTTGACCAATGAAGACTAATCAATAAAATATTATGTACAACTATTATATGTCGCGCTCCATTTGCCGGCGTAAGACTCGTAGATAGCTTCTCGTAGCTGCGTTGCTGGACGGGGCTATATAAGTGATGTAGACCGACGCGCGCGCGCAAAAACACATCATTCCGCTTACCGCACCGCTCTCGAGCGGTCGTGCTAAGTAGTCAGCGCTCACGTCCCCGTACGTTGAGTGCCTCTCGCTCTCGCGCCTCCGCCCTCCTGCTCACGCAGTGTAGAGCAGCCGCCTTGGTGAGTTTTTTTTCGCCTTCGCTTACCGTTCTTGCCCCCCTGCCGCCTGGCAGGGAGGTTTTGACCGCTTGTTACTGCTTTGTTACTTGTTATTTGTTACTTTTTATTTGTTATTTTTTATTGTTATTTTTTCTGTTATTGTTTTGTATACACTGTGTTACTTTTTCTGGGAAGTTACGTCACTTGTTCTTTTCAGAACAAGCCCTGTTCTTTTGAGAACAGGGACAGTCCCTCCCTTACTGTTTAGGATAGAAAGTCGTCCCCCAACATGTCCACACCAGACCTTATTAGGTCAATCGTCGCTGCCTTAAGTCAGCTGGACGTGACAGCACTCGTCGCAATCCTCGCGTCCCTTGCCCCTCAGGCATGCGCCCCCCCGGCCCCCGTCGCCCCCACGGCTGCCCCGCAGACCGACCCACCCGCGTCTCACGACGCCATGTCCACCGAGAGCTCGTGCTCAGACTCCTCCGCGTCCTCCCGGAAGAGGCCCATCACCCCAACCGGCTACACATCTAGTAGCAGTTCCGCGGACTCAGACGGTACAATGACCGATGAGACCCCCTTCACTGTAGTGAAGTCAAAACGCGGCCCAAAGCGCGCCGCTAAGAACCGCTCCCCCGTCCCGGCAGCCCCTGCCGCCACCTCCGCAGCCCCCGCCGCTGCACTCGCCCCCGCAGCTCCCACCGCTGCCTCCACCTCCGCAGCCCCCGCCGCTGCCGCAGTACCCTTACTGCCGCTCAACCTCCCCCCGCTCTCTAAGCCAGCAGCTCGCTGCGAGCCAAAACTCGCCAAGAATCAGGTCCCGCCCCCTGTCTTCCTTAGAGACAAGACCCAATACACTAGACTGTCGAAAATCTGCTACGACAGCAAAATCGGCATCGATCAGGCCACTAATCTCAGTGAGGCCATTAAAATTCACACGTCTTCAATAGAAGACTTCCGTCGCCTTATACTATTTACAGCACAACGTGTGTCGTACCACACGTTCGCTCTCCCCGAAGAGCGAAAGGTCAAGGCAGTCATCAGGGGAGTTCCGTTCGAACTCTCCAATGAAGAAATCCTGGAGGACCTTAAGTCCCAAGGCTTCCCCGTCGAAGCAGTGCATAAGATGCACAGCAGCAAGGGCAAGAGGTTCCCGCTTGCTCTTGCCATCCTCACAAACGTGCCGGAGGCAAAGACCATCTTCCGGCAGGTACGCACTGTGTGCGGCCTGTCGAGAGTGAGGGTCGAGCCCCCACATAGGCGCGGTTTTCCGGCGCAGTGCCACCGCTGCCAGCTATACGGGCATGCGGCGGCCAACTGCTCAGCCCCCCCCAGGTGCGTTAAGTGCCTAGACCCCCATCACTCGAAAGAGTGCCCTCGGCCCACTGACGCCGAATCCCCCCCTGCTTGCGTCCTGTGCGAGCAATCTGGTCACCCGGCCAATTACAGGGGATGCCTCGCGCCTCGGCCTGTCTTTAGACCTCCACCGCCGGTGAATGATAACACATTCCGGCACCCGGTCAAGGATGCCCCGTCAGGGCCCTTCCCAGCCCCCTCAGGGCCCCTACTTGCCCTCACAGGGCCCCCCAAGGCCTCTTATGGGCCCCCCTATGCCCCTTATGGGCCCTCCTAGGCCCCTTATGGGCCCCATTCAGCCCCCTCCGGGCTTTTCTCGGCCCACGCAGCCACCAATTCTCCCCTGGGGCCCCAAAAAGGCCGACCCCCCGCGGACTTCCTCCGCTCCTCAACAGGCGCAACCCTCAATGGTTGATGACCTGAATACGGTTTACTCCGCGATTCAGAGCATCGACATTGGCGAGATCGCCATACTAGCGCGCAAACTGCGTGCTGCTAGGTCCCCTCAGGACCGTCTCCTCGCTCTAGCGGAGCACCACAATCTTTTGAGCTCGTTGTAAGTTAAGTTAATTTAACTTAACACTATGACGACTCACTCTGCCCTCCCAAAGTCCCACGGACGTATTAAGCCTAAGGGCTTATCACTCATCTCCTTCAATACTCGCGGTTTGCGAAATAACCTCCCCGAGCTTAAGCTCTTCCTTCGAGATCGCGAAGCCGACCTCCTCCTCCTACAGGAGACCCACCTCAGACCCCAGAACCTCAAAGGTTTCTCCATCAAAAAATATTCTCTTCTTCGTAATGACAGACCTGACCGCAGAGGCGGCGGTACTGCCATTTACTTCAAGAAGACACTTCACTGCTCTCACATTCCCACTCCGCCGCTTACCAATATGGAAGCCACGGTATGCAGGCTGGCCTTGACCGGACATCCGTCCATCGTCATAGCCTCCTGCTATATCCCCAGTGGAACTCTCCCCCTCAAAAAAGATTTTGAGGCCATCCTTGCGTTAGGCAATTCAGTTATTATGTTTGGAGATTTTAACCCAAGCATACTGATTGGACTTGTCTTACCACTACTCAGAGCGGCAAGATACTGCTTGATATCACGCAGTCTCTCGACCTCACTGTCCTCAGTCCCTCGGTGTCACTCACTATCCTGACAACACCGACCACGCTCCTGACGTATTAGACTTTGCAATAGCAAAGAAGTCTGTCTCAACCTCAGGTCAATCGAGACCCTTGACGATCTTGGTTCCGACCACCGCCCTGTCTCCTTATACTTGGCCATCAGCCACCTCCCCAACTCCATCCACGAAAACCTTCACTAACTGGAAGGGCTTCAAGACGTCCCTAGCCACAGCTTTGGACTCTCCGGACTCCCTATCCCCTTTCTTCGGACTTATTCGACAGTACCGAAAAAATCGACACCGCGGTCGATTCACTCTCCACCTTATAACATCCTCCTTAAGGAGAATGAAAGGTCGTCCCGGTTGCTAATAATAATGGTCTTCCTTACATATTAGCAACCTAATAAAGTTAAGAGAGCTGCTCCGGAGAGCAGCACTCTATCCAACCCCGAATATAGACGTACGGCCAATCGTCTTCAACGAGAAGTCCGTTCACGCCTTACCGAATTTCGAGACCTCGAAAAGAGTAATCTCATGGAGAATATCTCCTCTCATACAGCGTACTATCGGATGGCAAGAGCCCTCCGCATAGACGCTATCACTCATATCCTCCTCTCTCGCCCTGACGGTACTATTGCCTTCGAGGACGAGGAAAAGCTGAGTGCTTTGCAGACAGCATCGCTGCTCAATGCCTCCCAGTTCTCAACCCACAGACCCTCCCACATCCAGACAGTGGAGGATGAGGTCCGCCGCCGGAACTCACTCCCACAGTCTCTGACCCTATCACTGTGTCCAATGATGAGATCTCATCCTCATCAAAGGACTGAAGCCCAAAGGGCTCCGGGCGCGGATGGCATCTCCAACCAAGCCCTTAAACATTTTCCTGAGCAGGTGTTAACCCTTTTAGCTATTATCTTCAACGCCTGCTTCAACCTTAGTTACTTTCCCACCACGTGTAAAGAGGCAACTGTCATTGGTATCCCCAAGCCAGGAAAGCCTCACAATCTCCCCTCTAGTTATCGTCCCATCAGCCTCCTCAAGGCCATGGGCAAACTATTTGAACGAGTAATCCAAACTCGCATGAGGCGCCATCTGTTTCCCACAGACGGTGACCCTCTTGTCATACCTCACCAATTTGGTTTCCGAGCGAAACACTCTTGTCCCAAACAAGTTCACCGTATTGTGGAATACATCCTCAGCGGTTTTTATCCTCGCCGTCATAAGACCATCGCGGTCTTCTTTGACATAGCGAAAGCGTTTGATAGAGTCTGGCACGAAGGCCTTATCAACAAACTACACTTTATAGGTCTCCCTGATCGTCTTGTTCGTCTCGTGGCCTCCTACTTGAAAGACCGTACCTTCCGTTACAGACACGAAGGCACGCTCTCCTCTTCGCGTCCAATCAAAGCCGAAACCTCAGGCTCGGTACTCGCCCTCTATTATATATCCTGTACACCAACGACATTCCCATACCGTCGAATGGTGTTCAGATCTCCTCTTGCAGACGACACTGCCTCTACTGCAAAGGCACGTCCTACCTTTATTCGGAACAAGATCCAAAAGTCAGTTAATGACTTAGAGCTTGGTTCAAAAATGGCGTATCGATGTTAACCGGAGAAGAGCTCCGCCGTTCACTTCGAACATAAACTACGCTGCTCCACTATTATTCCGCCAATCCGTATGTTAGGGACCCCGGTCCCTGGCATACGTCCGCTAAATACTTAGTGTCACCTTGACACGAGGCTCACTTTCGAGCCCCATGTCAAGAGAGTAACTCGTAACGCACGATTTTATCTGGGTAGGCTCAACAGTATGTTATATATGACAAAATGTCCCTCCGTAATAAACCGACCTTTATAAGGTCTGTATACGACCCGTAATGTCTTACGCGGCCCCATTTTGCTCACGCTAAGCCCAAAACCCTGAACAAACTACAAGTTGTTCAAAACCTTGTCGTCGGCCACGAACGCACCTTGGTACGTCCGTAACGCCGACCTCCACCGAGACTTAGAGCTCCCCACAGTCCAACAATTTCTTAAAAAACTCTCTGAAAACTTCTTCAAAGCTTCAGAGTCCCACTCCAATCATTTCATTCGTGAGGCAGCTTCCTATGCAGCCCCACTTCCCTCTCGCTATCGAGTCCGCAGACCGAGAAACGCTCTCTCGGACCCCCCCAACAAGCTTTCGGCCGACCTGGACTGCCTCTTGGCGGCTCAGGCAAAGCCTTCTTCATCCAATACTTAATATGCCTTAGTAGGCACGTCTCTCAGCGGCCACTGCCGCCTGCGCCTCTTTTCCTAAAGAGGGTCGCATCAAATCTCGGCAGTAAGGCCACTATGGCCAATACCGACCCCAAGGTGGTGTTTAGTGGGTAGGCACTTAGGTTAGTTAGGTTAGTCAGTGAGTCCCACATAACCACGCAGCCGGCTGCGTGGTATGCTTAGAGCATTCACCACCTCCCTCCCCCGCTTCCGGAGGGTGCCTTTTGCATTGGGCGCAAAAAACGCGCGCGCGTAATCGGCGAGCGGCGGTGGCGTGGGACACATCTCCGGAACAGCAAGAAGAAGCGAAGCTACGGCGTTGAAGAAACGGCTCGAAAATGGTCGACGGATGCATGAAGATAGCCGACGTGTGAAGACGATGTGGCGCTGATGATATTTGCGGCTGTTTCTTGTTTCTATATTAGAACGTTGAATATATAAGTCAAATTATCTCGCATCGATATGCAGCCCGCAGTATCTCAGTAGCCGGGGGTAATTAGGAAATAAATGTTTTCTTCAGACCTTCACCTTCCGCGTTATGGTAGCAGCAGGGCAACATTATTTTACTACCGTTTAGGGTTGATTAGCCTGGCTGCTACATCACTCTCCCCCTAGCGAAAGCGTACCGGAGGCTTGACGACTCGCCCATGGCTCGTAATTTTTAAAATGGGTTTTATCTGGGTTGACGTAGGTGATGGGTTTTCAAGCTTCCTCGCTGGTGGTTGAGATGATGATGATGATGATGATGATGAATCCTCTGAAGTATCCTCGTTAATAATATAGGCAGGCTTTAGTCGGTCGATCGATATAATTGTAGATTTCCTTCCGGGTATTTGTAATTTAAAAATCTTGCTATTTCGCTCTAATACTTTATACGGTCCATCGTAGGTAGGTTGAAATTGTTTCTTCACTGCGTCGTTTCTTACAAAAACTTGCTTGCATGTTTATAACGATAAGACTTTGTTGATTGATTCTCGAAGTTGAGTTACAAAATCGTAATTCATTTCTTGATTATTTGACGATGTTGAAGTGAAGAAGTCACACGGTAGTCTTATGCTGCAGCCATAGGTTAGCTGAGCGGCGCTAAGACTAGCGTCTGCACGCGGTGTTGCTCGTAGTCTAAGTAGCACTGTAGGTAGCTAGCTCATCAATCCACTTTGTATGTTGAGATAAACGAGTTTTGAGTGCGGTCTTCAATGTACGATGCCATCGTTCGACTATTCCGTTTGATTGAGGATGGTATGCCGTTGTACGTGTCTTCTGTATTCCCATAGTTTGAAGAAGTTTGAGGAATAGGTTGCTTTCGAAGTTTCTTCCTTGATCCGTTGTGATGGTTTTAGGTGATCCGAAACGAGTAATCCAATTTTCATAAATTATCTTCGCGACGGATTCAGCTGATTTATCATCGGTAGGTATTGCTTCTGGCCATCTTGTTGTTCTGTCGATCATTGTTACGAGGTAACGATGTCCTTGCGGTGAAGTAGGTAATGGCCCAACGATGTCAACGTACAGGTGTTCGAATCTCTCCGTAGGTGGAAATGAATCTAGGCTGTTTGATATTGTATGCCTTTGTACTTTGCATTTTTGACATTGAATGCATTGCTTCGCCCAGTTGCCAACATCCACTTGTATTGAAGGCCAAAATAATTTTCCAGTGATGAGTTTTCTGGTTGCTCTAACACCTGGATGACTCATGTTGTGCAGTGCATTGAAGACTTCGCGACGACATTCTTCTGGTAGGTATGGTCGTATGGTTGACGTTGAGGCTTCGCAGTAGATAGGTAGATGCGTCATTGGCATTGTAACTTGCTTGATGGTCAAGTTACTTTGCTTCGATAGATGTTTGATGTTGTCGCTATCTCTGTCTTGTGCTTCGGCGATCTTGTGATAGTCGATTGATGTAGGGCACGTTACACTGTCGATTGGTATGCGACTGAGTGCGTCGGCGACTATGTTGTCCTTCCCACTGATGTGAGGTATGTCGGTCGTGAATTCGCTTATGAACATGAGTTGTCTTGCTCGTCGTGGTGTTTCCGATGATGATGGTTTCTTCTGAAGTACATATGTTAATCGCTTGTGGTCGGTAAAAACGATCAGGTTTCGACACTCGAACGTTTTTTTGAAGTGCTTGATAGCCATGTAGATAGCGAGTAACTCTCGGTCGAATGTACTGTAGTTACGTTGAGTATCGGAGAATTTCTTCGAAAAATAGCCAAGTGGTTGCCATTTCCCATTGATGTATTGTTGGGGGTACAGCTCCTGTTGAGAGATCGAACGCGTCGCTGAAGATAGCAAGGGTTACTTCGTGTGATGGGTGAGCGAGCAAAGCTGCATTTTGGATCGCAACTTTACAAGCTTCAAATGCCTTCGTGGCTTTATCGTTCTATCTGATTGAGGTTTTATCTTTTTTCTTCGTGTTGTGAAGGTAAGCGTGAAGTGGTGCTTGGATTTCAGCGGCTTTAGGAATGTGTTCTCTGTAAAAATTAATCATCCCAAGAAAACGCCTTAGTTCTTCGATTGTTTTAGGTTTTGCATAATCGATGATTGCTCCGACTTCTTCAGTAGCCGGTTTGATTCCTTCCTTGCTGACAGTGAAACCAAGAAATTGAACTACTTGTTGTCCAAATATGCATTTCAAAGGGTTGATTGTGATTCCATTGTCTTCTAATCGCTGTAGCACGGTGCGTAGATGGGTTTCGTGCGTTTCTTTATCAGGGCTTGCAACAAGGAGATCATCAATGAGTGCGAAAACGAAATCCAGTCCATGAAGTACTTCGTGTATGAATCTTTGAAAGGTTTGACCAGCGTTCTTCAGTCCTGGAGTCATTCTTGGAAATTCGAATAATCCCATTGGAGTAATTATTGCTGTCTTCTCTATGTATTCATCGCGTACTTTTATTTGTTGGTAAGCTCGGTTGAGATCGATGGTGGAGAATATAGTCTTGTCTGACAGTTGATGAGTGAAATCCTTGACTCGCGGTATTGGGTAGCGGTCAGGAGTGGTAATAGAATTCAGTCTTCTGTAATCTCCACAAACTCGTAATTCTCCATTCTTCTTCGGTACAACGTGAAGTGGTGATGACCAAGGGCTTTTGCTTGGACGGCATATTCCTTGCTCGATCATGTTTTCGAATTCCTTTCGAACTTGCTCGTATCGGTGTGGTGCAATTGGACGTGCACGGCAATGAAGTGGTGGTCCATTGGTTTCGATGAAATGCTCAACGTTGTTAATTTCATTGAAGTTATTCTTGTGCTTCCAGGATAGTCTTCAAGGATCTTGTGATACGATTGTTGAACGTCTATGCTTCTTATTGTGGACAGATTGATTGCTTGGACGAAAGACTGAGATGCAAGATTGGTTTTCCCGTTGATGATTCTTCTATTTTTGATGTCGACGATCAACTGGTGATGTTGAAGAAAATCAGCACCGATGATTGGTTTGCTGACTTTAGCGACGATAAATCTCCATTTGAATGGTCGGCGTAGGTTTAAATCTAGTTCCATTATTTTTTCTCCATATGTAGGAATCACCGTGTTGTTTGCTGCATGCGGCTCACTGATCGTAAGTGACTACCGCCGCCCATGAACAACTGCAACACCAGGGGAACCAGAGGAATTGCAGATGCGTTGCCGGCCTTTTAAAAAGGTGTAGGCTCTTTTCTTTTCTTGAAGGAGGAAAATCGCTGGTGGTAAACTATTCCACAAGAAAGTTGTGCGAGGAAAAAAACATCTTCTAAATCGCACAGTGAAATGTTCGTGAAATTTGGTGGCTGGGATTAATCCGAAAAATTCCTCAGAGCACTCCCCGAGGTAAATGCGAAAGAAAATGCAAAGAGATGCAACATCTCTTCGCAGCGCCAATGAATCGAGCCGATCGGAAAGGACTCGGTCGCCGCTCTGCGCTAGATGCGGTCAAGTGGAAGGAGCTGGCACTTGGGAGCCCTAGCCCAGAGATGGGAACAGTATTCCATTTGAGGCCAAACCTGCGCCTTGTAAAGTTGCAGGCGTTGGGCCGGCATGAAATACTGTCCCGCTCTGCTGAGCACGCCAAGCTTTTTAGAGGCCAATTTGGCCTTCTCTTCCAAGTGACCACTAAACTGCACGTCACTGCACGCCGAGGATTCCGATACTGGCTGAGGCAACAAGGGGAGTGCCTTGAAACTGAGGAGATACGACAAAGGGGTTCTTTTTAGCGGTAAACGCGCAAACTTGTGTCTTCTGAGGATTATACTGGACTAGATTTAGTCGCCCCCAATCCGAGACTTTGTTCAGCAAAGACTCGACTTCAGACACAAGTTCCGGTACTCGGCGACGTTTTCCCGAGAAATATTGGCACGGCCGGTGTATAGAGCATCACCAGTGCTGTCATCCGCATAGCAATGAATGCTACCGGTTTGCAGCATGTTTAGGTAACATACGCTTTTAGTGACATGGCGCTTTTTCACGTTGAGGGATATGTCAATAAGCAGAATGTGCGATATTGTATCGAAAACAGCCCCAAAGAAGTTCATCAAAACCTTTGCACAGTTGCACAATCAAGCTTTTTTACTCTTGCATCTTGCAGAGGGACATTACACTTGATAAAAACTAACTTATTTTCTTCGGCGGTTTGAAGTATTTTTTAATGGAAACACGCAAGATGTAGCCAATCTTGTCAGTGACAGCTCTGACATATGGCAGCATAGCAGGTACTCGCTCGACTGCGGCCAGCTACACTCGTTCATTGTGACTTAGGCGCGGGACCCGAAGCTTGTTGTCAAGCAAAACTTGCTTGACTTGTTGGAGCTCGGCGGCCAGTTTTTTACTGTCACAGATCCCTCGTGCTCTCTTAAACAAAGATTTACCCACGGTAACTAACTGTGAAGGATGGTGGTGAGAGTCACTGTTTAAATATCTATCTGTATGGGTCTTTTTTCTATATACAGTGTGGCTCAAGGTCTTATCAGGTTTCCGAATTACTAACACATCTGCTAAAGAATTGTTTACCTCTAACTCCATTGTGAACTGAATTTTAGAATTTATGGAGTTAAGATGATTTAATATGCAGTTACTTTATCTAAAGGTAGAATTGTGAAAGTGTCATCTATGTACCGCTTGTAGAATTTTGGATTTACGGGAGAAGTAAGCAGGGCTTTCTCCTCAAAGTCTTCATGAATATATGGTTCTTTTTTTATCCACTAAACCCTCAAAAAATAGCTGTGAAAATAAATTGTTTAATACAAATTTGGACATTTCACCGCTAAGGGTGGCACAATAGGGGATGAAGTTTTAAATATAACTATTTAGACGACATTGAGATTGTGATATTCCTTAGTCCATTCAAAAGATTAAAAAATATTTTTTTACATGGCGGTGGAAGAATATAGTACCCCAAATCGTCCCGTGGGTGTCGTAAGAGGCGACAGAGGGAAACAACCTAGGAGATGGACAGCAGCATCTTCCAAAAATAACCAAAAAAATAAAAATAAAACTACTGCGATTGCTAACCCGCCTGCCAAGCGTGGCATCAATATCCCTGTGTCTTTGAAATATTTTCTATGGTGAGTGACGAGAACCAAAGACCATTTTTACAGGTAACGAGGATGAAATATCTTAGTCTTCAATCAGGCGTCTGCGTTTTGATTCTTAATAGGTAGTGTGTGTGTGTGTGTGTGTGTGTGTGTGTGTGTGTGTGTGTGTGTGTGTGTGTGTGTGTGCATGCGTGCGTGTGTGCCTGCGTGCGTGTGTGCGTGCATGATTGCATGCGTGCGTGCGTGGGTGGGTGCGTGCATGTTATTTTACCTCCTCCATCCACCCAGCTGTGTTATTATTAATATTTTGTGATTTTTCTAATTTCTCTGATATGGATCTCATTTGTTATCCGAAATAAAGATTTATTATTATTATTTAGATATGACATAAGAAGTTTAAGCGCTTTGTTTTTTACACCATAATGATGTAGCTTCCTGATTAATGTCTCATGGTGAACACAGTCGAAAGCCTTGGAAAGATCACAAAATATACCCATAGCATCTTCTCATTTTCCCATACACAGAAAATACTCGTATGTTTGATTAGCTCAACGCCGGCATCAGTTGTCGAGCGATCCCTTATAAATCCAAACTGATTGTTATGGAGTAATTTATTTACATTAAAAAAACTTAACATTTGATCTAGAATAATTTTTTCAAATATTTTACTGAGCGTTGGCAATGCAAAAATAGGTCTAAAATTAGTGGGATCTAATGTACTGCCAGATTTCAATAAAGGTACTTTACTATGTTTCATTAAATCAGGAAACACACCAGATTCGATACTAGCATTGAAAATAATAGCAAGTTGGGGTACGATTGCATCTATTATAGACGCAATAACTTTAACAGAAATTCCCCATAGATCTGCTGTTTTCTTAATATCAATAGTTTTGAAATATTTTACAATATCACCTGATAATATTCTATGAAATGCAATTTCTTTTTTACAGACATTTACATTTTGTTTGTGTAGTGACTCGGCGACAGCAGAGGAGGAATTGAGTCACTTTGTAGTTAAAATCGGAATGTCGGTAAAATATTTTTCAAAAGCCGTTGCAACGTCTTGATCTGATTTTGTCAAATTACTGTTAAAATTTAATTGGAAGTTTGAGTTGTGTAGTTTCATCTTGCCAGTTTCACTATTGATTGTACTCCAAGTCATTTAGTTTTATTAGATGCATTCTTAATTTTGTTTCTTAAATATAAAGGCTTGGCTGCACAACACACTCGTTTAAATATTTTGGAATATTTTTTTACATATTGTCTAATGAAACACTATGATTATATAACCTTTCATTGTAAAGGTCATATAACTTTTGTCTACTCCTATGGATTCCTACTGTCGCCCACTCATTAAACGATTTGAGCGACGTATATTTGGAGACTTTAATATTTAGAGATTAATATTAAAGTCTCCACATATCACAACAGGTTTGTTCAGTTTATTAAGCTTAACAAAAACTTCCTCAATATTTTTTTCAAAAGTATCATATACAGAACATGGGCTCTGTAGACGCTCACAACAATGAGGTGCTCAAACTCAACATTTGTCATTTCTTTAGTTTGCTCAACATAGAGGCTCACAATATCTTTAGGTTCTTTACATGATAATAATTTACAAAAACCGTTTCTCTTTTGAAAGAATTACTGAAGTTAAACATTAAGTTATAAGCTTTTAACCAATGTTCAGTGTTTTATAAAATATGAATATTGTTGCTATTTAAAAACAATTCAATTTCTAGCTCTTTGCCTATCATATCTTGTAAATTTTGATGCACCAGGTGTAAACAATTTTTATTATCCTTTATGGAGTCATACAATTAAGGATTTATAAGCTACATCTTAAATGATTTTAATTATTATAAAGCTGCTAAAGATTACCTCTATTGTCTCATTTTCTAATTTAAATTATTTGGAACTGATTCCAAATTGCATAATAAGTCATTATGCTGCTCAATAGAAGCAAATGTCCGGGTAGCCAAGTCCTTGGCTGAGTTAATATATAAACAATAAGATAGCACATTCGCTATCTGTTTAGAATTATATTTGGATACATATTCCTAGTCAAAAATTTCTTAATTAAATTGTTTGAGTCTATTTTATTAATTCTATTATCGTAATTATTACAATTAACTTGTAATGGGCTGTAAAATAATGGATATTCCTATTGATTAACACTATTTGGATCAGTCTTAGTTTGAATTTGTGTCTTAATATTGGTTTACTGAACATTTCAAGTTTGACAAGTAAATCATGCGCTGTTTGTGTCTATTGAATAAACACTGTGAGTAGAATAGAAGTTTAATACTGAGGAGAATATTTGGTGATTTGGAGGTCTTGAGGAGGCATAGAAATTCAATGTGAGGAATTTTGGCAATTTGAATCAACTACGAAAATTCAAGGAGATGGTTATATTTCCATCTGCTGAAAGACACCAAATTTTCTTGAAAATATCTTAACTTTTATTACAACGCAACTACATAGCTTCTGTCAGTTTGTCTTTATTTCTACTGCTATTTAAGATATAAATAATTTGTCTGAAATTAATGCTTCTAATTTGATTTTGTAATTGAATTAGCATTGAAATCCCAAATGTCAAATTCAAATTAGCGTTAGTCATTTCCCAGCGGGCATTGGACAAACGATCAACTAATAATTTATACATAGATAGTTTAAAAATCTGGTTCGGCATATAAACTGGTTAACCTGTTAAATTAGAGGGCAATTAATATCAATACAGCGACATCGTATATGTCTCTCGATAACATGTATTTTCACATCCAGTTAAAACAGTTTATGAATTTATGTGCGTATCAACACATCAGCTTTTTCTAAAATTACAACTGGAGATAGGCTTTTTCATAAATAGGTCAACTTTTTTCGGAGTGGGCAACTGGTAATGCAAATTAATCCATAAACCAATTTGAATCTGCATTTTGAAACAATATTATGCCATAATTTGTAACGCGTTATGATGCGGTGTGACGTGGTAGCGCCTCGCTGCAGCTTTATTATTGTTGTAGCACGAATGGGTCGACTTGACCTGGGAATGACCACGGTCTCACAGGATATCAGCATGAAAAAGCAGCTTAATGCTGCTCTGTTTCGTATGGTGAATATAGAAAAGTGGAGACTCTTTTAACTGGAAACGAGGCATTTTATCTTAGTCCTCAGGGGTAACAACGTATCTGTATTTTTATTCATGATTGAGGATAGATGTAAATGTCTATGGGCCACAGTATCGACTTACCATCAGGTGGACTGTGTATTCGTTTTTCCCTTTGATTAGTATATGTAGAACGGGTGTATGTGGAACGGGTGCTCTTAGTAGTGTAGAACGAATTTTTGTGTTTTGCACAACATTTATTTTGCTAAAACGTTCATTTCTTTTATTCCACTTATGTAATCCAACTAGTAGTTGATAAAAAGGCTAAATTATAAAGTTTTGTTAAGCATGAAATTTGATAGCTAAACATATTGATACAGCTAATAAAAACAAAATTTAATACCTTCTTTCACATGAAGTAAATTTTTTTTAGTGTATCAGAACAATGATAGTAACGTAAAATATGGTTCACGTGTCGCGAGATTTACCTATTTTATAAAAAACTTATTTTATCAAGTTACACATTATATTCTTGTTTGTATTGCACAGGTTAATCTCGTGTAAAAAGAAAAAAAGAAAATTTAAAGTTTATTTTTAACTTTTTTAACAACAGAAATAAAGGCTTGTCTTAAAATTGTTTTTTTTACTATTAATTTATTGTTTTCTTTTAGTTATCGCTGGACATGTTTCTAAGTGTGTAAACATTTCATTTTATGCTTCATTGATGGTTTTTGATCGCCATCTTAGATCCACCATCTTAATTTTTTTATCGTCAGCACTTGATCCTTGTCGGTCCCTATAACATTTGTTCGAGCAGCACCAAATCATGCCTAGCCTTTGCTGAGTTATAATTATTTATCTATTTTTTTCTCTGTTTCGGTATGACGGCCATTCTGTTTTCTGCATTTTTGATTGTTTTCACCACCGCAAGAATGGTGGTGAAAAAACTTGAAAACAATAAAAAAAAAATCGAGAAAAATCGAACTACACTCTGGGGTGTAGTACGTTAAGTTAACGTTAAGTAAACCTCAGTAACCGATGTATTCTAACTGATCAATAAACTGAAGTGACAATGCACCGAATAAACAAACCAATAAATACGCCTTTTCTTGAGTCCAATGCTGCTAGGTGGCTTTTTGCAGCACCAGCCCTTTAATGGCAGCAATACTCCATGCACGAACGGACTTGCGCTTTATACAGTGTAAGCAGATGTCACGATGGGAAGTACCGCTGCACCTTTGCAAGAACTCCTAATTTCCTTGAGCAAAAGAAGGCAGTCGATATATTCCAACGATACATTTCAAAAAGAAAGACCTGGCTCTTTTATGCGGTAAAGAGACACTTTTGTGTCTTGGAGGAGTTGAATTTCACAAGAATGGCTTCGTCCCATTCAGAGACTGTCTGCATTGAGATATTCACGTGCTCAACCAATACATAGCTTTCGGACTTGATTAGATGCCGATTGGCCAGAGTACCCGGCTGATATCTCATTACAATTGTGTTGTCTTCTGTGCACCCATTACAGCTTTCTTCTTTTTCTTTTTAAGCCTGTTACAGTCCAACACTATATAATGCATGGCCCTCTTCCATTATGGGGAGGATTTACCTTTATTACTATCGGTGGGTTATATTTGGTCAGGTGGGTTGGCGATCGTTGCACTACACATAACTAACATACCTTTGACATTGCTTCCAATCGCTGGTCTAGGTATTACTTTATATAAAGTATCTCATACCATTCTACGAGAATGTGAAACGGACACATAAACGTAATGACCAAAACATTAATATGAAACTTAACTTTAAACATTCAAAGTGCAGTTCCATGTAGCAATAAAGATTATAAGGGGAATATAAAACGAATATCTTCAGAACTGAGTGTCGTGTTTTGCGTTATTCTATGGACCTGTAAAGGTAAACTCGAATAGAGCTAAACGGAAAATAGCACACGTAATAATCAGTGGCATGCAAGCAACCATTTCGAGCAATTTAACTTTCTCTACCGTTGACGCAAAACGGCGGAGGCAGAATAATTGTTAATTCAATATTTGCTTAAATTTTCCCCAACGTGTGTATCTGAATTTTAGCAAAATAGATTTTAAAAAATAAAAGAAAATTCGAGATCACAATCGGATACGGCCACATTGAAATTATTCAACAAACACACTTTTACAGATCATCTAATATAATTATAATATATTATTTTATGACACCGAGTGGTAGTGGCATAAAATAATCTATCACCCAGCTTAGTCTTGTTGGTGTTGTAAGAGGCGATTATGGGAAATGCCAAAGGGAACTCATGGTTGCCGATTAATGGCGATAATACAATTTATTTTACGTCCGACATAAAATACCGAAACGGATGACGGGCAACGGCGTCAAAAGTCCGAGCATCGATTACTGCAATTGTCCATCAGACAAGCGTGACAATTAAGGCAAATTCTTATGGAAAAAAACACATGTCAAGCAGTGGAGTTTTTGTAGTCTGAAAAAGAAAAAGAAGATAGTATTTTATTACCAAATATTCCACCACCCTCCGATTATTTTAATATCATATTTATCTTCACACATATGTTAAGATTGTAGGAAGGAAGGATTAATAAAGATGAACATTTGTGTCGCATAACATTTTCAAACCCGACCGACTTGAAACTAATGAATTGTTTAAGTTTTTGCACAAATATTTTTACCAACTTTTTAAAAAGGATTTAAACCTTAAAACTACGATTTAATAGATACATACGTTTATTTT
The DNA here is from genome assembly GCA_029286625.1 of Parnassius orleans. Lineage (NCBI taxonomy): Eukaryota > Metazoa > Arthropoda > Insecta > Lepidoptera > Papilionidae > Parnassius > Parnassius orleans. Next base: position 221,612 of record JAGSMP010000056.1, read on the forward strand.
TGTTCTTATCCTGTGAGAGACCTAATTAAATTTTTGCAATTGTTCTGTTAGTTTCGTAGCGCTTGTAAGTAATTATATGAAAGGAATCAGCTTTGGCATCGATATTAAAAAAGACTACATCCCTCCACGCACGCTAAATAAACATCATCCAAAACTGTGTCTCTCTAATAGCATAAACTTGTGTGAATTACTTAGATCGGATAAGGAAAGGCAAAGATTATATAGGAGTATGTATAATTGCTTTAATTAAAAGGTATTATATAAAAAAACAACTGTTGACCACAACGATGTCGTAAATGCTGACAATATTTTTTGGCCAAGTTTTCAAGATAGATCGATTTCAAGATACAAGAGTAATATAAGATAGATATACGTAATATAAGATAAGATATACGTGTCGATACATAATTAGAAAATTGTCTCCATAAATTAATTGATTTTATAGAAATTATTAAAGTAGAAGTTACTAGAACATGAAAATATAAACTTCACCATTTGCTTCACTTCATTTTTACAATGTTTCCGTATCTATTCTAATTGAATGCTCAAAATCCATAACAAGTTGAAGTGAAAGCTACGAACGCAATTAAATCAGATGCATGTGATCACGCGATGATAGGCCGCAGCTAAAAATTCGTTTTGATGTTCAGAAAATTGTTACGAAAATGTAGAAAATTATATTTTGTCTAAAAAATTAAGTTATAAAAATTATTTTGAATACCGCTCGTTTAACGCTGGTAAATTATCTCTTCAAACTACTGTTTGTTGCCTACCTCTTCCAACAACGACTGTTTAATATCTTGACTGGCTTTTGTTATCCAACATGATCAAGTTATTCATTTATTCGTATATCTACTAAATCATTAAAGTTTCATGGCTGAAAATATTGATTTTTCTTTATTTCAAATATGAAGTAAAGTAGTAACCGTCTACAATATTGCATGATAATCTGATTACGAATGAGAAATAAAGGTTTTTGATGGATACCTCGTTTCGCAAGCTGAATGAAGTGACGTTACGAGCAGAAAATCAATGAATGCACGCACAGAACCGCGTGTTTTGTAGCATATCTACCTATATTCAGCAGTAAACTTTTTATTGACGGATAACTAATGATGAATATGAAGTACATTTGTTGTTCATCATCATCATCGTCATTACAGCCCTTCACAAGTCCTCTGCTGAACATAACAACAAGAACATAGGCCTCCCCCAAGGAATGTTACAAAGCTCGGTCCTGGGCCACCTGCATCTATCGACTTCCTGCATCTCTTAACAGGTCGTCACTCCATCTAGTGGGTCTCGCCCTACACATCGCTTACCGGTACGAGGTTGCCACCGAGAACCTTTTTCCTCATCGGTTGTCGGTTCTTCGAGCTATATGGCTGGCTCATTGCCACTTCGGCCTATTAATTCGTCGGGCTATGTCATGGTTCTACTGTTTGTTGTTCATTTAATAATATCTGCATACTTACGGGGCATGATAAATTACGAATTGAAATTTCTGACTATTGTTGTCAGCCGCAGTCTTTAAAATATACCTGATATTACCTAGTCAATGTTATCAAGCCTTAAATAACGCGACGTAGCGAGACGATAAATATTATTAGTTTTAAAATTTCTACTGTAAACGAGGCATTTCATCTTAGTCCTCAGGGATTACAACACATCCGCACTCTGATTGTTAATCAAGAATATATGCAGATGTGATCACGGCATCCACTTACAATCAGTTGGAATGTGTGCTTGTTTGTCAACCTAAGTCTATAAAAAAATACAAACATTATTAAGAATAAAAACGAAATATATTTTGTAATAAGTGATTTTATTGAAAATTCAAAAATAATAAAATAAACCTTTTGTTTACTGATATTGTCGCGATTTTTTAACTTACTTATAGCTTCAAACGTTTCAGTGTGTAGTTTACGTAGAAAATTCGATTAGAATACTCAATGTGTAGTATTCACGTAAATATAAGAAATCATATTAAGGTAAAACAATATCCCTATCTTTCTAATGATTATCACAGGTATGAAGATATTATTATCGCATCTTTAGAAAATAAGCGAGGCCTTTTTATATTTTGTTGGAGAGCTTGTAACGGTCGTAATAAAAATGAATTTGCGACCCCTAGTGTCAGCATCTCTTGAATAAAATATTAAGGCATATTTATTATAAACGTTCTACGTTAAATTTCATCCAGGATATATTGCCAATTTCGCGTAATACTCAACCAAGTTGAAATTAATATCGCGCAAATATTTCCATACAACTGACTTCGCGTTGAAATTAAAAGCTTTATTTTAACAATATGAAAAAAACTTTAGTGAAATCAGAAATGTATTATGCATACAAGACTATCGAATTACAAACCTTATAATATTATGTATTGCAATACTTATTAAGATTAGCTCTCAACTGGTGTTTTAGAGGAATATGCAAAATTAAATCTCACCTGTAGAACGGGTTAAAGTGATACGCTAGAAGTTCCTTAATTAAAATTGGCTAACCTAGACTACCTTTTCTGAGTAAATGCATATTTTTTTAATCAAATCGCTAAAAATATAGTGCAAAATACAGATATAAAATAAAAATGAAATAACGAAGACTTCAATACATAGTAAGTTCATTATGCGAAGATTGAACTAACTAAGAGTACCCGAGTTAACTCTGATAATGGGGCGTCAATCACCTCAGTCTCCGTGACGAGAAATAAAAATATTTGTAAATCCAATTTACGTATAACATGACTATACGTAAATTTTAAAAGTAGTTTAATTACACACAAGCTTTCACTAAAAACCTTATAATTATTATTATACTTCCAATTTTCCGATAATTTTATGTCAAATTTCAATTAAAAAAGCTTGGAAAATCCAAAATTGCACGACTCATAAGATCGTGAAAAATTTAAAAAAATTGTAAATTGTAATTCTTTTCGTCATAGAGATCCAGTAGCACTCACCGAAGTACACCTTCAAGTCACTCCATCGAGTCCGGAGGTAAGGTCTATTCATAAATTACAAAACGAGGCCAAACTCGGCATACCTAGTACTACTCTTCTAGGAGTTCCAGTAGCATTCACTGAAGTACTCCTTCAGGTCACTCTATCAAGCCCGGAGGTAAGGTCTCATCATAACTAACAAAAAATTCCGTTCGTGAAGCTTGTTACATGCAGTTGCGTACTTCGTTGTTCCATTATTTGCAATATTTTTAACGTTTGACTATCGAAACTATTGCAACATCCATAAGTGACAATTTGTGTGACCAGTGCACCAAGTGGTTTTAATTTGTGTTTGACTGTCTCATTCGCGCCGTGACCAGTGTCATGTAGCTACTCAACCGTCCACCTCCCGCGAGTGATTCTCGCCTCATCTGTCCGCGCATTAAATGTCACTATTTTTTTACGACCGCGCGAGATTGTCTCAACAAAAACGATTACTACTGAAAAACTATATAGCTACATTCAAATAAAAAATATTCTCAAAAGATTCAAAGAATTCAAAATTTAATTATGTAAAAAGAAAATTGGTGTAATTAAAAATAAAGGCTGAAAATAACGCTTAAAAATGGAAATATCAAAAAAAAATCGTATTTATTTCTTATTTCGAGTTTTACAAGAAGAGTATAATATTTACTGGAGAAATTATTTCATATTATAATAGTACATAATATTCCCTTTAAAATGACACCAATATCAATAATATCTTGTATACTCAATATACGAGTACATAAGTATATAATGTTTAGTCAATATAAATTTTAATAAATAAGTAAATAAAAATAAGATTTAATAATTTCTAGGCACATCTCAACAGATATTTCGTTTATTAATGTCTATCAACGTGTTAATAGTGAAGCATTCTTTTATATTTAGCATTCATTTAACACAAAAAACTGATTAGAATACCTTTTAAACAACATATAATCAATAAACGATGATCGCATATAGTGATTAAAATGACGAGCTAAATTATTATATGTAAACGTTTTGGAATTGTCGTAATGATACATATTTCCTAAAGTATATATCTTCACAATAAGTTTGATGTACAATAACATTAGAAATCCATACTTAATATTATAAATGCGAAAGTGTGTTTATTTGTTTGTTTGTCCTTCTTTCACGTCGCAACAGAGCGTCGGCATGGCATGATTATTTGTATGGGGATCATTCCCGTGGAAAAATCGAATATGTTGCAAAATTAAATTCAGCTAGGTGGCGCCACCGTGATTCTACAAGACGGACGGTCAGAATATCTGGATTATTATGTCTTTTTACCAAAATTAAGATAAAAAATGTATGGATCTGTATTTTTCCACGCAGGACCGGGAAGAGAGCGATAAACATAAAATTCACCAGCTGATTTTCTTCAAACGTATTGGTGCATCGTAATTCACAGAATAGGCGATAACCTCGCAGACGATATTAAGTAATCCGTTGATGCTCTGCCTACCCCGCAAGGGTTACAGGCGTGATTTTAAGTATGGATCAGAAATACTATCACCACCTGTCACGCTTTCACCCTTAACTATTACTTAACAATGGTAGAAACAGTTCTTAGTAAGCCTTCTTACAGTTCTTATATGTGGTTATGAATGAATCGGTATTACAATAAGAAAAATTGTGCAAAATTATAAGAAAAATAGAGTTCTTATTAACTAACGTATACATAGTTTAAATTGATTCCGCTAGATGTCGTTACTAGGTTTTTAAAACGCGGTAACGAAATGTTTCCTGACATGTACTTAACTCCCGCCGTTGAGCCGCGCGTCAACTTATAGTGCATACGGTACCTATACGCTTAAATTGTTTCTATTTCGTAGCTTATTCGACTACCTGCTTTCGATTTCGGTTGTTTGTTATTTGCTTTGTCATTTGGTTAAGGTTAAATGGATTTATATTGGCTTTCATTTTCGAATTTGTGTATTTTCTTGGATCGGTTTAGTTGATTTGGTTGGTATTCCTTTATACATATTTAGACTCTGGTTTTGATTTTGGATTTTGTTTATTTAGAATCGTGAATTGGTTCTCGTTGTTTTAGGTTGTTTAACAATATTTCAAAGGAAGATTAATAGCATAGATAGTGTATACGGTACCTATACACTTACTTCTTTTTTCGTTGGTTATATTTATATGGACTACTACTTTCGATTTCGGTTTTCTGCGATTTGTTTTGTGATTTGGTTTAAGTTGATTCGATTTTTTTTGGCTATAGTTTTCGGATCACGAATCCGAAAACTATAGCCAAAAAAAATCGAATTGCTTTAAAAAAAATATTTAAAAGGAAATTTAATTCGGATTCGGAATGTTTTTTTTAGGTATTTTGACGTTTTTTTATAAATAGGTTTTTTCTTACTTCATAATGCCTCGCAAACGTAAGTCCAGCCTTTCAAGAGTATCTTCTCAAAGACAAGCGAAAAGATTAGCTCGATCGCAAGAATCTTCAGAAGATGCTGAACTGAGAAGGCAAGAACAAGCACAGCGTCAGGCTGCTTTTAGAGCATCTGAGACACCTTCTCAACGTCAGCAAAGGCGTTTTGAACAGACAGAGCGTCAGGCTGCTTTAAGAGCTTCCGAAACACCTTCTCAAAGTCAGGAAAGGCGTCTTGAACAGGCAGAGCGTCAAGCTACTTTAAGAGTTACTGAAACACCTGATCAAAGTCAGCAAAGGCGTCTTGAACAGGCAGAGAGTCAATCTGCTTTAAGAGCTACTGAAACACCTGCTCAAAGTCAGCAAAGGTTATTCGAACAAGCGGAACGTCAGGCCGCCTTAAGAGCCGCAGAAACACCTGATGAAACTCAACACAGACTCATTGAGCAAGCTGAACGTCAATATACTAGAAGGGCATCTGAAACACCAGAACAGACACAGGCGCGAAGAGATGCAAATGCACAGCTCCAAGCTGAACTTCGACAAAATTTTCAAAGAAACAATTGGTCGGTTTTTAATGACGCAGAATTCAATTATGATCCGTTGATTGATTATAAAAATCACAGGTTAGTTGTTATCGGACTGATGGACAAGGCGTGTCGATTTTGCAGCGCTTTAAAATGGAAAGATGAGACCGCAGGCATATGCTGTTCCAATGGCGAAGTGTCTCTTCCGTTACTTGGGGAACCAGAAGAACCTTTGAAAACTCTTTTATATGATGCTAATGAGTCACAGCGCTTTTAAACAGGATCCGAAATATAACTCATGCTTTCAAATGACGTCCTTCGAGTTGACCGGGAAATAATAATGCCGGGATTTTCGCCTGCATTTACAGTGCAAGGCAAATTTATCACAGAATAGGTTCACTTTTTCCAGCTGAAAACGAACAGCATAAATTTTTACAAGTATATTTTATGAGTGACGAAGAAATTGAGGTAGACCGTCGCTGCCAATTTATCCAGGGAGTTGAGAGAGACACAGTGTTCAAAATTCAAAGATTCTTGCATGAACGTAACATTTTAGTCAAAACATTTAAAACTGCTTTAGAAAACCTACCTGAAAAGGATTATAAATCGTCATTCACGCAGATCGGATCCCTCGAGGAGAGCATGAAAGGCGCTACAATGCACCTTTGATAAACGAAATAGCAGACGTAATTAGTGTTGATCAATTTTCTGCACGAGACATTGTCTTGCGAGCACGTGATGATACGTAGCAACGGGTATACGATACACACAAGTTTTATGACGCTCTGCAATACCCATTGATTTATTGCAAAGGACAAGAGGGTTATCATTTTCAAATTCCACTCATTAACCCGGTCACAAAGGAGCCTACTCCGAACAAAAAAGTATCATGTATGGATTTTTATGCGTATCATATGATGTTGCGAGAAAATGATTTTAACCTCTTAGCCCGGTGTAGACAATTATTCCATCAATTTTTGGTAGACATGTATGTGAAGGTAGAAAGTGAACGTCTCCGTTATATATCTTTAAATCAAAAAAAGCTGCGCGTTGAGAATTATATACATTTACAAGATGCAGTTTCTAGCGACGCCAATGTAAACCCCAGAGATTTAGGTAAAATGGTAATTCTACCCTCATCATTCGTTGACAGTCCCCGCTACCTACATGAGTATACACAAGACGCATTCGCCTATGTACGAACTTACGGAAGACCTGATCTTTTTGTTACTTTTACTTGCAATCCTGGGCTAATGCCGGGCCAAAAAAGTACTGACAGACACGATTTAGTTGCTAGAGTATTTAGATTGAAAGTACAAAAATTAATGTATGTAATTAACAAAGGGAAAATTTTCGGAGAAGTGCAGTGCATCATGTATACAATTGAATGGCAAAAAAGAGGATTACCGCATGTCCACATTCTAATATGGTGCACTTTTCTTTTTAGATGCCCCTGGAGGAACTGGGAAGACATTTTTGTAAAATTTATTATCAGCGCAAGTACGGAAAGATAAAAACATTGCTGTGGCCGTAGCTTTCTCCGGTGTAGCCGCCACGCTACTAAGCGGGGGCCGCACTGCACATTTTGTTTTAAAACTCCCTCTAAATCTAGCCCAGGAAGAATCACCGATCTGCAACTTTAGCAAAAATAGTGCACGAGGTATAATGCTACGACAATGCAAACTTTTAATGTGGGACGAAAGTACAATGTCGCATAAAAAAGCTGTAGAAGCACTAAATCGAACGCTCCAGGATTTGCGCAGCAATACCGATGTAATGGGAGGAATGGTGGTTTTATTGGCTGGTGACTTTCGCCAAACTTTACCTGTCATTCAAAAGGGCACACCTGTAGATGAAATTAAAGCATGCCTCAAGTCGTCTATTATATGGAACAAGGTGACAAAATTCAGTTTAACTACGAATATGAGAGTGCATTTGTATAATGATATCAATGCTGGAAACTATGCTGATACACTATTAAAAATTGGCGATGGGCGGTTGGAAACGGATGCTGAGGGCTGCGTTAAATTGACGAGAGATTTTTGTAATTTAGTACAGAGTCATTCCGAATTAATTGCGAGCGTTTATTCAGATTTAGCGAACAACATGCATGAAGACAAATGGTTATGTGAAAGGGCGATTCTTGCACCAAAAAATGAGAGCGTTAACAAAATAAATTCAGATATATTAAGCGAAGTAGCAGGAGAAATAACAGAGTATTTGTCAGTAGACACTGTTATGGGCACAGAACAGAGCAATTCATATCCCGTAGAGTTTCTAAATTCTCTAGAGTTGTCAGGTGTGCCCTCACATAAGCTTCAATTAAAATTAGGCGTCCCAGTCATGCTAATGCGAAATTTAGATGCTCCTCGGTTATGTAACGGGACAAGGCTGCGTGTGACACATCTTGGACGGAACATAATCGGTGCTACAATTTTGACAGGCGTAGGAAAAGGTGAAAATGTTATTATACCACGGATCCCTATAATTCCACAGATCTTCCTTTTCAATTCAAAAGGTTGCAGTTCCTATTAAGCTCAGTTTTGCAATGACAATTAATAAAGCGCAAGGGCAAACGTTACAGGTAGCGGGGTCAACTTAGAAAAACCGTGCTTCTCATGGTCAGCTGTATGTAGCATGTTCGCGTGTGTCAAATGCCCAGAATCTCCACATTCTTTCCTGAATGGAAAACATATAACATTGTGTACAGTAGCGTCTTAAAATAGTGTTCAGTTAGTTTTTTTTCCATAATTCCCACAATCAATTAATCAGAATTCCCACAGATCTTCCCTTTCAATTCAAAATTTCCTATTTAGCTCAGTTTCTTTTCAATTCCAAATGCTGCAACTCTGACGGACCTCTTAAGCTCAGTTTCCTTTCAACTCAAAAAGTTGCATCTCTGACGGATCTTTTATTTGGCTCAGTTTCCTTTCAATTCAGAAAACTGCATCTCTGACGAATCAATTTAGCTCAGTTTCTTTTCAAAAGTCTGCATCCCTGACGGATAATTATGCATAATGACGGAGAATAAACAGGCTATTTTCATGCTTTCCTATACGCTGCGTTTCAAAACATTTAAATAGGCTGATGAATCAATTTTGCTCAGTTTCCTTTTAATGGCTGCATCTCTGACAAATCTATAAAACTTAGTTTTCTTTCAATTCAAAAAGCAATGGATAGTTCATTTCCCAGTGACCATGCGGGCGAAGCCGCGGGTAACAGCTAGTAAGGTATAAAAACAGAAAAGTTATCACATTTTGGATCGAATTTCTCACATTTTAACAGTCCACAAACAAAAATGGCATAATTTCATTTTCACTTTTTTTTTCTAAATATTTTGTTACTTTTATACAGATAAAATTCACTCTCAAAGATGACAAATTTAAAATAGCACCATCTATAATTTTTTACTGATTTAATAACAGCTATCTTTTGCGCTGAACACGTTTAACCCGAAAGATGTCGTTTGGTGACTGTAGTCACCATGGACGGTTGAGTAGACAAAAAGGACCGTTCAACATATTCCTATAGCTTGATTTGAAAAGGACGACGATATGACGGCGAACACGCTGCAGACACCCCCGAATCATTTCAAGTTGTGTTCATCTAATCCACCCTTGTCGACCGCTTCAACTTCAACTGACAATAATATTTTTGTTAATATGCGTAAACGCAAACAACCTGAGTCGGACGAGTTGAACTCAATTATGGATAAGTTAGAGTTGAAAATAGCTAACCGAATGGAATCTTTTAAAATTAACATTGAGGCTGTAGTCGCAGACTCTGTTAAAAATGCCTTAAATCTGGTACTTGAGAGAGAAATGTGCAAATTAACAACATCCATTAATGATACCCTAAACCAATTTAATCTGCGGCTAAACGATATGCAGGATTCGGTAAAATACATGAATAATAGGCATGATGCATTTGACGCTCGTTTGAAAGCGATGGAAGACGATTCTCTGTGGCGTAAAGAAATTCCCACTCAGTTATCAATGCTGGAATCTAAAATAGACATGATGGAGCAACAATTCAGGCAGTTTAATATTGAAATTGTCAATCTCCCAGAATGTCGTGATGAAAACTTGATAGCTGAACTTCAAAACATTGGCTCAATTATTAAGCACCCTATTAATCCTGCCGATATAGTATCAGTGCACAGAGTGCCGCATATGGATAAAAAAATCCCCACCCAAAAAACGTTATCGTGAAATTCTCCACCAAAATAATACAGGATAACGTGATTGCTGCTGCGCGGGTAGTAAAATGTGTCAAATCAGATCAACTGCTGATATCAGGTACCTCGCGAAATATGTACGTTAATGAACATTTGACACCCAAAAATAAGAAATTATTTCTGCTCAGCCGTGAAGTGGCCAGAATGAACAATTACAAATTTGTCTGGATTAAACATGGTACCATACTGGTTCGTCAAAACGACACTTCTCCCATATTCTCAAATCGCAGTGAACATGATATTAATAAAATTAAGCCCTAATAATACTTCTTGTTATGATAATTTAAGTAATAAATAACCATTATTTAACCCTCATGTTCATAATTCTACTCGTATTTACATAATAAAAGTTTTTGTGATCTCACTGTATGATGGCAACAACAATTTACTTAAAAGTATTTGGCTATATCGTATAATAAATCATAAAAATATTCAGCAAACTGATACACATAATTTTTCTTATCACATTTATCATGCCACAAAATGCTCTGTGTTCTTAATATTTCAACATTTTCTGTCCACATATTGCACAGATCGCTTTCGCTTACTTGTTATAATACCAGAATCAAAATTTAATTCTAATATTTTAACTGTATATCACCAAAATTGTCGAGGATTACGTACCAAACTGCATCTATATGAATTTTATCTCTCATACATACCACATAATCGTATTAACGGAAACTCGGTTAAACGCGGAAATCAGAGACAATGAATTCATAGACGATAGATATCATGTTTTTAGAAAGGACAGAAATCGTGCAGCGAACGGCCGGTGAGACGGCGGAGGCATACTGGTAGCGGTGAACCGTTTGCTATGTGCTGTAGCTCATCTCGAAATGCTGACGCAAGACTTTGAGCACCTCCCACTTCTTGTTGATTTTTTATTACTAGACTTACGCATTGCAAACCATGTTTATATTATATCAGCCGTCTATATCCCACCTAATCAAGATTTTGATACATAAAATAGTTTTTTAAATTTATTACAAAACCAATTATCTGGATTGACAGCAAGTTTTTTTTATAATTGGTGACTTTAATCTGCCGAACCTTGGCTGGAATAATACTGGCCAGGCCCTTGAACCTATAATAGATTCGAACTTAAATACCTCATGCTGGAGACTAATTAATTTAATATCAATAATAAACGGTCATCAGATGAACTATACAGTCAACACGAAACTGTTTCAAAAACTAAAATTAATAATGAATCCCGCCAAAACTGATGCCTACCGCTATGTGCGTGCGTCCTGACGTCCTTGCGGTAAGCATTTTGATCATTACCACAGATCGTTAAGCCGTTACGACATTGTCAACTTTTATTTTATAAGTTTAGTGATCCCTACGACTAGTCTTCGTATGGAATTTAGAAGTTATAGTTGTCATTTTTTAATACAATTAGACAATCAATTGTACCTTGACGCAACAATTTGTTCCTACAAAAATGATATTGAAATTAATAAACGTACCTAATCGGGTACTTACTTACACAATTATAAACACTATTTCATCGTTATCTTTGATTTGGTACAAGAAAATAGAAATGAAATGGTACTGAATAATTTAATAGTTGAAATCAATTGAAATTATGATGACAGTTAATTAATCTAAAAAATAATTCTTTTACTTTATTTTAATTGACTTTCCGTTTTTAATCCGTTCAATACTTTGAATTTAAAAAGAGGTACGTCAAAACTATTAAAAATTACTTGCAAGTTTTATTGTGATTGCCGCCTCTAATTCTTATGTCGCCTGCAAACAACTCTTAGTAGGTAAATTTCGGTGCAACATGGCAGCGTTGCCAACACCAATTTGTGAAATTCTCCGAAAATCCATGTCAAATTCCCCAATTTAAGGACAAAACTTCAACAGATTCCCCACAAATTCCCCTTAATTTTATTTTAAGAAATGAAACAATTTTCAACTAATTTTGTAAGATTTATTTTTTATGTAATATTTTTTTTTTTGTTTTTACCGATTTTTTTTCATACTTTCCATATTTTTGTATCGAGCATTTTACTCCATGGAGTATTTTTAATTCCTTCCCCTGTTGCCACTAAAAGTACCACATTATCTGCATTTATATGCATGCGGTTCTCTACTTTAAAATTAAAAAATAAAGAAATGAAAAGCATTAAATGATACACAAAAGTTGCCAAAATAAATCCGAAAATCAAATGTGGTGCAATGAGGATAATTAAAAAAAAGGGAGTCATTCGATATTCATAAATAACCTAACAAAAATGTTAAGATAAGTATTTACATTTCTTAAAAAAAGGTTCTGACTTGGCCCGGGCTATCTATTTTCAAATTCCCCGCATTTTTCCCGCATAATATCTATCCCCATAAAATCCCAAACCAACTTTAAATTCCCCGCAATTTGGGGAATTCCCCATATGTTGGTAACGCCGACGCGAGGCGACACGAGTCGGCCGGGCGGCGGCAGCGCGTGTGTGAAATGGAAGGATAGAGTGAGTAGTATAACCTAATGCATTGTTTCGTACCGAGCTAGATAAAAGAGTTGGGCGTCCGCGCGAATATTGACCCTAGTCAGCTGATTTCATGATTTATTAATTTTAAATTACACAGCTGGTTTAATGTTTAAGTATTTTCATGATTTTTTAAATGAAATTATCGTTTTATTTAGCTGTACCAACAATATGGAGCGTGAATAAAGCTAATAAAACGTTGCGAAAAGATGATTTTTTTTTCCCGGGATCGATTTTCTTTCTAACCCATCATCAAAGGTATCGTTAGTAGTATCGTCTTTCTTCGTTTTCGGGAGCATTTCACAAACAGCCTGTATAGTTATATTAGTAAGGGAGGTAAGTTTTCTTCTTTGAATACTCGCCCAATTTCAGGTACTTCTGGCGTATTTTTCATTTCGTGCGCTGCTGTAGTTCGGAGAGATACTCATTATGCCATCTATTCCAGAAGTGGTTCCTGATCTGATCCATCATCTGATATCTGGTGCGTATCGTCTTTGTGCTCATATTTGGTGGTGACGGCAGTGACGCCAGTGGCCGCCTGACGAGGAAGTGCCCTGGAGTCAAAGGAGAGAGATCTGTTGGGTCAGGTGATAGGGGAATCAGGGGTCGGCAGTTGAGGATGGCTTCAGTTTGTGTGAAAACCGTACTCAACTCCTAGAAAGTAATACTAGCATTTTCTACAATACGATTTAAATGGTGTTTTGCGCTCTTTATACCGGCTTCCCAGAGTCCACCGAAAGTTGGAGAATATGGAGGTATGAATTTAAATTTAATGCCTTCATTAGCGAAAAAATCCTTCAAAGTGTTTACGTCAGATCGCAATTCTCGGCCTAATTCGTTGTTTGCTCCAACATAGTTATTTGCATTATCACAACTAATGCTGTAAGGTTTACCTCTTCTAGCAATGAACCTTTTAAGACACGAAATAAAAACTTGTGCACTGAGATCGTTGACTGTTTCAAGATGGACTGCTTTTGTGGAAAAGCAGATGAATAAACACAAATAACATTTTGTGATTCTATTATCACGTCCTTTTTACTGGATATTAAAAATGGGCCAGCGAAATCAGTGCCACAGACTTGAAAGGAATGAAATTGAGACACTCTACTGGACGGCAAATTCCCTAAGGAAGGTTCCATAGTTTTACCCTTTAATCCAGTACAAGTGATGCATTTACGCACGGTCCGACGTGCCAGCGTTCTACCGTTTAACGGCCAAAACTGTTCTTTAAATGAACTAAGCAACAGTTGTGGGCCTGCGTGAAAAAGTCGTAGATGTTCGGATTTCATTAGTATTTTAGTTAATTGACCTAAATCCTTATACCTTTTTTTCCTTTATAAAGTCTGTATATTGAGTTTTAAGAACAGAAATTGCATTTAATCTTTTTTCTAAATTATAAAACGTCTTTTAGCTAAAAGGAAGGAGTCACCCAAGGATTTTTCAGGATCCTCAAGCAGTGGCATCATGACTGAAAATCTACCGTTGTCTAATCGCATAGTATTGTCAGTAAAATTTTGTTCACAAAGTTCATCACAGGCTGATAAAAGAATTTTTGCAAGTGGGCTTTCTTCAAGCTTCCAGAATTTTTCTAAAGTGTTACTGATTTCTTTTGTAAAATGGCAGCGTTGTTTAATATTATTATTTTGTTTTGTTTTACAGTTTAGAGGACCAACCACAACCCAAATAAGTGTTGTATCTTGAAGAATTGGATTGTTATTTCATAGCTTTATCTGATTAGCGGAAATTATTTCAAAAAATACTTCAGCACCAAGAAGAAGATCAATTTCTGAAGGTTGATAAAACCTTGGATCAGCAAGTTTAATGTTTTCAGCTAAGTTAAGTTCTGACACATGAATTAAGTGATTAGGTAGGTTACCGGTTAATTTTGGCACGATTAGGCATTTTATTTATTTATTTAAAACTTCATATACACAAGTGGTATATAGGCGGACTTAATGCCCAAGGCATTCTCTTCCAGTGTAATAAAAAGTTAATATGCGAATACTAAACTAAAATAACAAAAAAAATTGTAATACATGGAAATAAAATACATAAGATATAAATGGTACATCACAAAAATAGATAAAATTAATTATAATAAAATGAAATATAAAATAACTAAGATAATAAAATGTATAATACATAAGTACATATTATAATGTCAGATGTATATAAACTCATAAATATATACAATATACATGTTATCAAATAAATTTACAAAATATATTAATATTTATACACATATATGTATATGTATATAAAATATATAATATACATAATAACAATAAGAATATATATATATGTATATGTATATAAAATATATAATATATATAATAACAATAAGAATATATATATATGTGTATATATGTATATAAAAATATATAAATATATATATATATATATATATATATATATATAAACTGTTACTATGATGATTCTGCCAATTTGTTAAGTAAGTGTTCCCGAACCTTCATCTTGAACGCGTACCGATTTCTAGCCGTCCTGATTTCGAGAGGGAGTGCGTTCCAAAGGAGAATAGATTGAATGTGGAAAGAAGAATGAACAAGTCCAGAGCTATGGGAGGGACATAGGAGAAGAAGGTTGTTCATAGAGCGGAGGTTTCTCTCATGACTAGCACTAAGCAGCTGAAAGTAAGGAGATAAGTAGGAAGGGGAAGTTGGAGACATCAGGATAGAATAAAGGGTGGTGAGTGCACGCAAACTACGGCGTTGACGAATAGGTAACCATTTTAATTGAGATCGATACTTGGATACATGGTCATACTTTCGAAGATTGAAAATGAATCGAATGCAGTTATTCAGAAGACGGTCATATTTGTTGAGAAGATCTGCATTCAGGTCGATATAACACACATCGCCATAGTCGATTAGGGGAAAAATTAAAGGCATTTTATGTTTGCACTATAAGAATTTAATAACGACTTTACAGTTAACTCACAACTTTCAGTTAAGCAAATTGGAGAATTGTCAATTCTGTTAACACACGTATTAGTTTTGGTGCTTGTTAATTTTATATTAATCTTCGTAATTTAACATGTATGTAAATTTAATCTTTTTATAATAAGAGTAACAAAGAGATAAGAGAACTAAAACCTAAGTTACGGGCTACCCTCGCGCTCGTCCTATGTTGAATGTGTCGGTCGTCGGCTGCCCCTCCACACTCCGCCGCCGCCTCCCTGCGGCCCTGCGTCCGCTTCAACAGTATGTTTTAATAAAGTTAGCTTGTACTGCAACTTCATGATATAATTAAATGGAAGAAATAGACATATCGCACACAAATTATTTTTCAAAATGAAATCCTTAGTCTCTGCCTACCCCTCTACGTAACAGGAATGAGAGTTTATGTATGTTTATGTATGTACAAGTTATTTCTTAGCAGCCCTGAGTTACAACAGATTAATTATTAGATATCATCATTACAGCCCTTCACAAGTCCACTGCTGAACATAGGCCCCCCCCCCAAGGAATGCCACAAAGCACGGTCCTGAGCCACTTGCATCCATCGACTTCCTGCATTTATTACCAGGTCGTCACTCCATCTAGTTGGGGGACGCCCTACATTTCATCTGCCGGTACGAGACCGCCACTCGAGAACCCTTTTTCCCCATCGGTTGTCGGTTCTTCGAGTTATATGACCGGCCCATTGCCACTTCAGCTTACTAATCCGTTGGGCTATGTCGGTCACTGCGGATTCTACTGCGGATATTCTCATTTTTAAGTTTATCATGCAGAGAAACTCCGAGCGTAGCCCTCTCCATAGCTCGCTGAGCGACCTTGAGCATCCTCACCGGCCAGCAGTGAAGGACCACGTCTCAGTTCCATAGATCATCACTGGTAACACGCACTAGTTGTACAGTCTCGTTTTCTTGTTTTGAGGTATACCTGACGAGAAGATGTGCCGTAATTTCCCGAACGATGCCCAGCCGAGTTAAATCCGTCAATTGACTTCTTGTTCGAAGTTGGACTTACCTATTCGGACTATTTAAAAAAAACATACTCGTCAACAACTTCGACCTAAGTGCTCTCAACAACTACCGGCATAGGTGTGACATGGACGTTATACATGATCTTTGTTTTGTTCATTTTCATCTTAAGACCTATCCGTTGGGATGTACTATTGAGGTCATTGAGCATAGTCCTTAGGTCCTATAGCGATTCAGCCATAAGGACTGTATCGGAGGCAAATCGAAGGTAAGTGAATGCTCGACGTTGATGTTAATACCGTATCCTTTCCAGTCCAGAAGCTTGAAAACGTCTTCCAATGCAGCGGTGAAGAGTTTCGGGAATATAACTTTACCCTGTCTTACACCTCTCTGCAGTTGGATAGGTTTCGTGCTCTGGTTCTGTACTCGGATAGCTATCATAGCCTTACTGTACAAACACTTCAGCACTTCGATATACTGGCAGCCAACTTGGCACCGCTGAAGGGACTGCAGCGCCGCCCAAATTTCGACGGAATCAAAGGTTTTCTCATAGTCCACATACGCCAGACATAGTGGAAAATTGTACTCTTCGGACTTCTGTACAATTTGCCGAAGGGTATGTATGTGGTCTATGGTGCTAAAGCCTTTTCGGAAACTCGTTTGTTCGGGAGGCTGGAAGTCGTCAAGTCTCCATGCGAGACGATTCATAATGACTCTCTAAAACAGCACGTAGACGCGGCTCAGAAGGGAAATTGGTCTGTAGTTCTTCAAGAGAGCGTTGTTGCCTTTCTTGAAGAACAAGACCACCGCACTTCTGCTCCACGCCTCCGGTGTAGTGCCACCATGGAGGACGGAATTAAAGAGCTTCTAAAGGCCATCAAGTACCGGTTTTCCACTCGCTTTCAGAAGCTCCGCTGTAATTCCATCCTCGCCGGGGGCCTTGCCGTTTTGAAGGTGCTGGAGAGCCATTCTAATCTCGCTCAGACTGACTCTTGAATCGCTACTCACACTTGCGTGTGGCTCCAACGATGATGTGTACAGCTGCCCATAGAACCGCTCAATCTCACTCAAAATCTCAGGTGTCCCGGAAACGATGCTGCCGCATTCGGTCTTCAACTTCGGCAGTTGGCTATTTCTGGCAGACAGATCTCTAGCAAAGACTTTGGAGCCCTGGTTCCGCTCAATCGCTTGTTCAATACGAGCAGTATTAAAGTTGCGTAAGTCTCGCCGCATGCATTTGGAGATCTGTCTGTTCAGTTGCCTGTATGCTGTCAAACCTACTGAAGACTGCAGCTTCATTTCCCGTCTAACAGCCATGAGATTAGGAGTGTGATCGGAGAGTTTTTGTGTTCTTCAGCGGCGGGTCTTGAAAAACTTACCTCCGACCGCATGGACAGTTTGCACAAGCTTGTCATTCATATCGTCCACTGCATTGTTATCTTCTAGGCACTGAAAACGGTTTTGTAGCTAGAGCTGAAAGGTTTCGGGACTTTGGATTAGAGCAAGAGGGCGACGGAGCGTTGACTTCATTAGACGTGACCTCTCCAACTTAACGTTTAGGTTCAGTGCCTCACTATTCGGTGATCGCTGCCGGTTTTCACCTCGCGATCACTGAGACATCACTGAACAGTTGTCATCTGGTCGTCATAATGAAGTCAATTTCATTTTTTGTCGAACCGTCGGGGCTCGACCAGGTCCACTACCTGTAGGGCCGCTTCTGGAAGAATGAGTTCATCATAAAGAGTCTCTCTTTCTCCATGAAGTCCCCTTGGGTACCGATGCGCTATTCCAAATTTCCCTACCTTCAGCTCTCCGTTCTCTCTTGTGCCTAGTTTTGCGTTGAAGTCTCCCATTAACACCGTATAGTGGGTTTTGGAGGAATGCATGGCTCTAGATATATCCTCATACATTTCCTCTACCTCCTCATCAGGATGTGTCGAGGTTGGTGCGCAAATCTGTATGACCTTCAGCGAATACCATTTGGTGATACTGAATATAAGGTACGCAACCCTCGTCGACACACTCTCAATCTTTACAACGTTGTTAACGAGAGAATTGTGGATGAAAAATCCGACACCTCCTTGGGACAGATTGTCGCCCTCCCGGTGATAGAACAAGTTGCCGGATTCGAGGTTTAGCATGTCATCCCCCTCTCTTCGCTCCTCAGATAATCCTATTATATTCCAGCGCAACTTTTCTATCTCTTTTTCCAGCTCCAGGATTTTCTCGTCAGTCCTCAGGGTGCGTGCGTTATACGTTACCAGGTCGAGTCGTCTTAGGTGGCAACCGAACCCTCACCGGAGATTCTTAGCATCCCCTGCCCCACCATTATCATGGTCGCCACCGTAGCCAGGAATGGCTCGGCCGCCGGGGCCGGGGGGCCGTCTCTTCGTAACTTTAATCATGGGGGTATATTGCCATAGTTGCCACGCTTGGCGAGCGGGTTGGCAACCGCAGTTTTTTTATTGTTGTTTTGCTGTAATCAGAAAGATGCTGCTGCCCATCTTCTGCCTCAGTTTCCCTCTGTCGCCTCTTACGACACCCACGGGAAGATATGGGGTAGTGGGTCTTACCCTCCACTACAAGGGTTTCACGGGGGGAGGGTCATTATTAGATATAGCTAAAGTAATCAAAGTCAAAGCTACATTCTGTATACGTCTCATTGTTAGATTTAGGCTTTTTCTTATTTCTGAGAGGGTTTTAATTCAAGAAAGTTTCCGTCGCGCTGGACCAATGCAAGTTAGAGCGCCTCTGAATATCCATAATTCCGCATTTATATTAATATTATAAATGCGAAAATGTGTTTGTTTGTTTGTTTGTTTGTCCTTCTTTCACGTCGCAACAGATTTTTTGTATGGGGATAGTTCGGTGGCTGTAGAGTGACATAGGCTACTTTTTTCTGCGGAAAAACATCTGATTCCCGTGGGAAAATCGAATAAGTTGCACAAGTTTGTCCTTCTTTCACGTCGCAACAGAGCGTCGGCATGGCATGATTATTTGTATGGGGATAGTTCGGTGGCTGTAGAGTGACATAGGCTACTTTTTTCAGCGGAAAAACATATCATTCCCGTGGGAAAATCGAATATGTTGCAAAATTAAATTCAGCTAGGTGGCGCCACCGTGATTCTACAAGACGGACGACGGTACGATGAACGAACACAGAAGGTCAGAATATCTGGATTATTATGTCTTTTTACTAAAATTAAGATAAAAAATGTTCGATCTGTATTTTTCCACGCAGGACCGGGAAGAGAGCGATAAAAAACATAAAATTCACCAGCTGATTTTCTTCAAACGTTTTAGTGCATCGTAATTCACAGAATAGGCGATAACCTCGCAGACGATATTAAGTAATCCGTTGATGCTCTGCCTACCCCGCAAGGGTTACAGGCGTGATTTTAAGTATGGATCAGAAATACTATCACCACCTGTCACGCTTTCACCCTTAACTATTACTTAACAATGGTAGAATCAGTTCTTAGTAAGCCTTCTTACAGTTCTTATATGTGGTTATGAATGAATCGGTATTACAATAAGAAAAATTGTGCAAAATTATAAGAAAAATATTTTTTGAGAGTTCTTATTAACTAACGTATACATAGTTTAAATTGATTCCGCTAGATGTCGTTACTAGGTTTTTAAAACGCGGTAACGAAATGTTTCCTGACATGTACTTAACTCTCGCCGTTGAGCCGCGCGTCAACTCATAGTGCATACGGTACCTATACGCTTAAATTGTTTCTATTTCGTAGCTTATTCGACTACCTGCTTTCGATTTCGGTTGTTTGTTATTTGCTTTGTGATTTGGTTAAGGTTAAATGGATTTATATTGGCTTTCATTTACGGATTTGTGTATTTTCTTGGATCGGTTTTGTTGATTTGGTTGGTATTCCTTTATACATATTTAGACTCTGGCTTTGATTTTGGATTTTGTTTATTTAGAATCGTGAATTGGTTTTCGTTGTTTTAGGTTGTTTAACAATATTTCAAAGGAATATTAATAGTATAGATAGTGTATACGGTACCTATACACTTACTTCTTTTTTCGTTGGTTATATTTATATTGACTACTGCTTTCGATTTCGGTTTTCTGCGATTTGTTTTGTGATTTGATTTAAGTTGATTCGATTTTTTTGGCTATCGTTTTCGGATTCGTGTTGTGTCTTGAATTGGTTTTGTTGTTTTGATTTTAAAAAACATTTAAAAGGAATATTTATTCCTTTTAGATATGTTGGATTTGCTTTTAAAAAAAATATTTAAAAGGAAATTTAATTCGTTTTAGGTATTTTAACGTTTTTTCATAAATAGGTTTTTTCTTACTTCATAATGCCTCGCAAACGTAAGTCCAGCCTTTCAAGAGTATCTTATCAAAGACAAGCGAATAGATTAGCTCGATCGCTAGAATTTTTAGAAGATGCTGAACTGAGAAGGCAAGAACAAGCACAGCGTCAGGCTGCTTTTAGAGCATCTGAGACACCTTCTCAACGTCCAGCAAAGGCGTTTTGAACAGACAGAGCGTCAGGCTGCTTTAAGAGCTTCCGAAACACCTTCTCAAAGTAAGGAAAGGCGTCTTGAACAGGCAGAGCGTCAAGCTACTTTAAGAGCTTCTGAAACACCTTCTCAAAGTCAGTGAAGGCGTCTTGAACAGGCAGAGCGTCAAGCTACTTTAAGAGCAACTGAAACACCTGCTCAAAGTCAGCAAAGGCGTCTTGAACAGGCAGAGCGTCAAGCTACTTTAAGAGCTACTGAAACACCTGATCAAAGTCAGCAAAGGCGTCTTGAACAGGCAGAGCGTCAATCTACTTTAAGAGCTACTGAAACACCTGCTCAAAGTCAGCAAAGGCTATTCGAACAATCGGAACGTCAGGCCGCCTTAAGAGCCGCGGAAACACCTGATGAAACTCAACACAGACTCATTGAGCAAGCTGAACGTCAATCTACTATAAGGGCATCTGAAACACCAGAACAGACACAGGCGCGAAGAGATGCAAATGCACAGCTCCAAGCTGAACGTCGACAAAATTTTCAAAGAAACAATTGGTCGGTTTTTAATGACGCAGAATTCAATTATGATCCGTTGATTGATTATAAAAATCACAGGTTAGTTGTTATCGGACTGATGGACAAGGCGTGTCGATTTTGCAGCGCTTTAAAATGGAAAGATGATACCGCAGGCATGTGGTGTTCCAATGGCAAAGTGTCTCTTCCGTTACTTGGGGAACCAGAAGAAACTTTGAAAACTCTCTTTTTATATGATGCTAATGAGTCACGGCGCTTTTTAAACAGGATCCGGAAATATAACTCATGCTTTCAAATGACGTCCTCCGGAGTTGACCGGGAAATAATAATGCCGGGATTTTCGCCTAAATTTACGGTGCAAGGGCAAATTCATCATAGAATAGGTTTACTTTTTCCAGCTGAAAACGAACAGCATAAATTTTTACAAGTATATTTTATGGGTGACGTAGAAATTGAGGTAGACCGTCGCTGCCAATTTATCCAGGGAGTTGAGAGAGACACAGTGTTCAAAATTCAAAGATTCTTGCATGGACGTAACATTTTAGTCAAAACATTTAAAACTGCTTTAGAAAACCTACCTGAAGAGGATTATAAAGTCGTCATTCACGCAGATCGGACCCCTCGAGGAGAGCATGAAAAGCGCTACAATGCACCTTTGATAAACGAAATAGCAGCCGTAATTAGTGGTGATCAATTTTCTTCACGAGAAATCTTGACAGTCTTGCGAGCACGTGATGATTCGTTGCAACGGGTAGCCGATACACACAAGTTTTATGATGCTCTGCAATACCCATTGATTTATTGCAAAGGACAAGAGGGTTATCATTTTCAAATTCCACTCATTAACCCGGTCACAAAGGAGCCTACTCCGAACAAAAAAGTATCATGTATGGATTTTTATGCGTATCATATGATGTTGCGAGAAAATGATTTTAACCTCTTAGCCTGGTGTAGACAATTATTTCATCAATTTTTGGTAGACATATATGTGAAGGTAGAAAGTGAACGTCTCCGTTATATATCTTTTAATCAAAAAAAGCTGTGCGTTGAGAATTATATAGATTTACAAGATGCA
The DNA here is from genome assembly GCA_029286625.1 of Parnassius orleans. Classification (NCBI taxonomy): domain Eukaryota; kingdom Metazoa; phylum Arthropoda; class Insecta; order Lepidoptera; family Papilionidae; genus Parnassius; species Parnassius orleans. The sequence goes on from JAGSMP010000056.1 coordinate 244,280, forward strand.
GTTTCTAGCGACGCCAATGTAAACCCCAGAGATTTAGGTAAAATGGTAATTCTGCCTCATCATTCGTTAACAGTCCCGCTACCTACATGAGTACACACAAGACGCATTCGCCTATGTACGAACTTACGGAAGACCTGATCTTTTGTTACTTTTACTTGCAATCCACATTGAAAGAAATAACCGAGGAGCTAATGCCGGGCCAAAAAGTACTGACAGACACGATTTAGTTGCTAGAGTATTTAGATTGAAAGTACAAAAATTAATGTATGTAATTAACAAAGGAAAATTTTCGGAGAGGTGCAGTGCTTCATGTATTCAATTGAATGGCAAAAAGAGGATTACCGCATGCCCACATTCTAATATGGCTCAAGAGAAGTTGCGGCCCAGCCAATAGACGACATAATAAGCGCCGAGATTCCGGATCCTGAGCAAGATAAAGAATTGTATGATACCATCGTCCGAAATATGATTCACGGTCCATGTGGAGCACGAAATTGAATATCGCCATGTATGAAAGAAGGAAAATGTACAAAGAAATTCATTTAACAGCTATTAATAGAAACAGTGCACAATGACAATGGCTACCCTTTATAAAGACGCAGAGCTCCCAAAGATGGTGGCAGGCAAGTTACAATCAAATCTCGCTCTGGAGCGTTCGAAACCTTAGATAACAGCTGGATTGTCCCGTATTCGCCCATTCTATGTAAAATTTTTAATGCCCACATTAATGTAGAAGCATGTAGCTCTGTCCGCGCAATCAAGTATATCTGTAAGTACATAAATAAAGGAAGCGACCAAGCAATATTTAATCTCAGGAGTGAAGGTGAGGCAAATCCCGTTAATGAAGTACAGACCTTTCAAGCAGGGCGTTATGTCAGCAGTAACGAGGCAGCGTGGCGTCTCCTTGGCTTCCCTTTACACGAAAGGCACCCAACAGTTACTCACCTTGCTGTGCACTTAGAAAATGGAGAGCGTGTATATTTCACCGAAAGAAATTTCCAAGAAAGAATTGCATCACCGCCAAAAACTACACTAACAGCCTTCTTTCAACTTTGTCAAACCGACCCCTTTGCAAAAACGTTGTTATATTCTGAAGTTGTTATATTAAAATTATATTGTGAATGGTAACAACGTGGTTAACAATTCACAATAGATAATAATAATACTGAAATTTATACGCGTACAGTGTACGCGTTAACGATGACCGGTCCGGCGGGGTCAACGACCTCCACCGTGAAATGTGCTACGTGCAATATTGTAATAAATGAGCTATTAGCGTTTATTCAGAATAAATGTGATATTATGGACGAGGATGGAATTATCAGGTTGTGTATAACAGCTTTCAAGCCTGAGGATATTTTGGCAGCGAAGAATCTTCTGTTCGAGTCGCTCAGAAAATCAAGAAGAAAAGTTCTTCGTAAGAGAGAAGGAAAAAGTCAGCGAGAACTGGAGGACATCATCAGTACAATTAAAGAGGTGGACCCTGAAGAATTGCCGATATTTGTGGCCCGTGACTTGCATAAGCTGCCTCCAGTCACATTTGATCATATCGATGTCACTAGGTTACTTAAAGATTTGATTACGCTGCGAAATGAACTCGAGTATGTTAAGGAGGATTATGTAAATAGCGAGAATTTTACACAGTTAAAAAATGAAGTGACGAATCTTAAGCAAGCGTCCTTAGTTAAAAATTTTGAGTGCAATAATTATGTGAATAGAATACGGGGATCTGCTAATTATGAAAATGGTCCCATTGGTATAATACATATACCGCCCGAGACAACGACATCTAATATTCACACAAAGACGACCATAGCAATGAGTCAGTGCACTACTAGTGGCACACGGTCTGCCCCTGCGCAGCGCTTCCCGTCTCCATCGCGTGCACCGGATGGCGAATCATCTGTCTCTGTTACACAGCGCATCGAGGTACCCGTGGAGGCCCATGCAGAGGTTTCGAACGTGTCTGAAACCGCGTTACTGGCCTCATTAAACGAGCATTACATAGATCCCGAACGCGCAACCACACAAACTAATACACAAATGAGTATGTCGGACCTTGTGTAGTAATAATAATGGTATTACTTGAAGGAACAGGAAAAATGAAGAGTGGAAATTAGTGCAGAGGAAAAATATAGGAACCGTTTTAACAGCGAAAAGGCACCTGCATTGATTTAGAACAAAGTTCTGCGCAGCGGATATTCTAATACCACTGTTTATAATAATGTACATGTCGATACATGAGAGTGACATTATATCGTACATAAAGAGTAAAACCAACATAACAGTGAAGTTACAAAAAATAAAGTCTAAGCAGACAAAGGATTATAGTTCTTACAAGGTACTTGTTCCTAAACATAAACTAACTATATTTATGGATTGTAATCTGTGGCCTGATGGAATAATATTTCGTCGCTTTGTTAATTTCCGCCGACGTGAAAATAACAAAGAAAGTGATTCAAGTAAAAATGAGACGTAATTTTAATCATTATGGATGAAACATCACTTATTTCGTTTAATTGTAAAAACTTTAAGAGATCCCGAGAGTGCGTAACTAATCTGAGTCGTAAGGCAGATATTATTGCACTGCAAGAAACCTGGCTGTTACCGCATGAAATATCTGAACTCAGTTATGTTAGCAAGGAATTTGGCTACTATGGTAAGTCAGCGGTAGATACTTTCAAGGTATTATACGTGGGCGTCCGTATGGCGGAGGCGCTGTTATGGAATAAGTTGAGGTTTCACTGTGTTTCGGTTGTTGAATGTGATAGTGATCGTATTGCGGCAATAAAAATTTGTACTACGGACCGAGAGATGTTAGTTTTTAGTGTGTATATGCCTACAGATTGTGCGGAAAATTTAGTAGAATACGTTCAGTGTCTGAGTGAGATTGCGGCAATTGTTGAAAATTGTGATATTGAATCGGTTTATATTCTAGGGGATTTTAATGCCCACCCAGGGCATTTGTTTGGTACTGAAATGTTAAATTTTTGTAATGAGTTAAATTGGAATTGTATTGATCTTAATATTTTGGGTGTAGATTCAGACACATATACCTTTGTCAGTGAAGCGCATGGTAGTAGGAGGTGGTTGGATCATTGCATAATCACTGAGGCGGCGCGGAGGTCTGTGGTCTCTGTGAAGGTACACTACGATGTTTACTGGTCCGATCATTTCCCTTTAGAAATTCAGTGCGAGATTGCTAATCTGATGCCTAACAAACTTTGATGTGCCTCAACTGACAAAGCTATATGGGGTAATAGAAACAAGAGTGAGTTAGAATTGTACGCAAAACTCTGTAATGAAAAATTAAAAGAAATTGAATTTCCTGATAAATTAAGTTGTTGTTGTGATACTCTCTGTAATAATCATAGTTTAGATCACTTAGTTATAATAGATAACCTATATTTAAGCATTGTAAAGGTTATGCAAGAGGCAGCTAGGCTTAGCCATGCGGGTGGTAATGGTGACAGGAAAACGCCCGCCCTCTTGCGGGCTGGAACAAACACGTGCGGGCTGCATCAAGATGCTCGCCAGAAATTCCTAAACTGTGTGGTGGCACGAGAGGGCTCCTTATACATAGATATGTGCGAGTCGAGAATTTTTTTTAAAAACAAATTGAAATACTGCCAAAATCACCAAGAGCAAATTAAAATGAATATACTAGCTTGTAAGCATGAAAAGAAAGACTTTCGGGTTTTGGCAGCAAACAAAGAAAATGGCTCAAAGTACGGCGTCCCGGTCAGTGTCAACGGCGCCAGTGACCCTAAGGATGTTGCGAACTTGTTTCGAGCGCATTTCCAGTTTCAGCCTGTCACCGCCACAGGCAATGCTGGTAAATGTGATAAGGTGGTTGCTGAGCCGATCGTGACCGGCGTGCCAGAACGTTTCACTGCCAAGGAGGTTTTCGAGGCGATAAAAGGAATGAAGCGTGGCAAGTCGCCAGGGCACGACGGCCTCAGCATTGAGCATTTTACGCGGGGCCTCACCTGCCAAGGTTGCTGGGAATGCTGTTCACAATCTGTAGGAGGCATGCCTACTTACCTGCGGATCTAATGAGAACGGTCGTAGTTCCAATTGTTAAAAATAAAACTGGGATATTTCGGATAAGACCAACTACCGACCGATCTCATTAGCAACTGTGACGGCTAAAGTGCTTGATTGTTTGCTTGAGACAACTTAAACAACATCTTAAGTTTCACGACGCCCAGTTCAGTTTTCGGCCAGGGTTATCCACTGAGTGTGCTATTATGTCCTCAAGCATATAATCAAGTATTACACTTGCAGAAAACATGTGTGTATGCTGCTTTTCTGGATCTGTCGAAGGCGTTTGACTTGGTACAGTATGATATTCTTTGGGCGAAGCTGTTGGCGAGTGGTGTCCTGAATGACATTGTCAATGTGTTTAAATACTGGTATGGACATCAGACTAACCAAGTCAGATGGCTTGGACAGTTTTCTGATGAGTTTAAGCTTAAATGTGGGGTGAGACAAGGTGGTTTGACCTCCCACACTATTTAATTGCTATATTGATCAGCTCATTCGTGGGCTCAGCAGCATGCGTGTCGGATGTTCTATAGACGGTCTTGTGTCAATAGTATAAGTTATGCCGACGACATGGTGCTGCTGAGTCCATCAGTCGCTGCTCTCAGAAGACTGATGAGCGTTTGTGAGCGTTTTGCTGAGTCTCACGGTCTTCTTTACAATGTAAAGAAGAGTGAGTTTATAGTATTTAAGGCAGACAGTCGCAGAGCTCTTAATGTTCCGCCAGTGTACCTAAACGGAGTAGCTCTACATCGCGTATCGTCCTTCAAGTATCTCGGTCACATTGTGAACGAGAGGCTGAGGGATGACTGTGATATGGAGAGGGAAAGGAGAGCGTTGGCAGTCCGCTGCAATATGTTAGCCCGCAGATTTTCACGTTGTACCACAGAAGTTAAAATAACATTGTTTAAAGCCTTCTGCCAAACAATGTACACGTAATCTGTGGGTTGATTATACGCGGGGCTTTCAGTGCACCTGAGTACAGTATAATAATGCCTTCAGGGTGATGTTGGGTCTGCCGCGATTTTGCAGCGCATCGGGCATGTATGCGCAAGCGCGCACTGATAGCTTCGAAACGGTGTTGCGTAAACGTGTAGCCTCGCTCATGCGCAGAATACGTGGTAGCTCCAACACCATACTGAGGGCTATTAGTGGCAAACCAGATTGTCCTATTATGGGACACTGGATGAATATGCATGTGCATAAACCTAGTGCCTCGGGTAGGCCTGGTTTGTACTTAAACTAACTAACTAAGAACAAATTATAACTAACTAATTATTCGTGTCTGCGCTTAATTATTACTAACATAGCTATAACTTTCTTTGTACCTACTAACAATTATGGATGTTTGTCCGAAATAAAGAGATTTTATTTTATTTATTTTTTATTATACTTGGAATACATCTAGGAAGGAGTGGAAACGCCGTATTCAAGGCGCGCCTGTTGCAAATTGGCCCGGTGTAAAGTCATCAGATGCCCTTGGTCGTGTGTATACCGTCCATGTAACTAATTTTGAATGTTTCTGTTTACAATTGCTTCTGCACCATGTTCGGGGTCCTACAGGATATAAAGACCTTAAAACTGTCAACGGTCAGGAATGCGCAACTTATAGAGAAGCATGTGAAGCTCTGCATCATTTAGAAAACGATAATCACTGGGATGAAACCATGGAGGAAGCTGTGCAGTGCCAGTCACCAGCCAAAATTAGGGATCTTTATACAACTCTCATATCATCTTGCGGGCTATCTAATGCACATAAATTGTGGGACAAATATAAAGAGTACATGGCGGAAGATATTTTGCGAAGGTTAGTAGCAGACACTCCCGAACATGACATACAATGATCACATTTATAATGAAGCACTTGGAAAAATTGAAGATAAAGTAATGGCAATGGTAGGCAAAAAATTAAGCGACTTTGGAATGATAAGCCCTCAACGAACAACCGAAAATGAACTAAGTGATGTAATTATACGTGAAACAAACTACGATATACCAGCTTTGCAGCAGCAAGTAGCCGAATTTGTACCCCGCTTGCTTCCCGAACAAAAACGATTTTGACAAATAATTAGGACAAATTGAATCTGAAAATGGTGCACTTTTCTTTTTAGATGCCCCTGGAGGAACTGGGAAGACATTTTTGTTAAATTTATTATCAGCGCAAGTACGGAAAGATAAAAACATTGCTGTGGCCGTAGCTTCCTCCGGTATAGCCGCCACGCTGCTAAGCGGGGGCCGCACTGCACATTCTGTTTTAAAACTCCTTCTAAATCTAGCCCAGGAAGAATCGCCGATCTGCAACTTTAGCAAAAATAGTGCACGAGGTATAATGCTACGACAATGCAAACTTTTAGTGTGGGACGAAAGTACAATGTCGCATAAAAAAGCTGTAGAAGCACTAAATCGAACGCTCCAGGATTTGCGCAGCAATACCGATGTAATGGGAGGAATGGTGGTTGTATTGGCAGTGACTTTCGGCAAACTTTACCTGTCATTCAAAGGGCACACCTGCAGATGAAATTAAAGCATGCCTCAAGTCGTCTATTTTATGGAACAAGATGACAAAATTCAGTTTAACTACGAATATGAGAGTGCATTTGTATAATGATATCAATGCTGGAAACTATGCTGACACACTATTAAAATTGGCGATGGGCGGTTGGAAACGGATGCTGTGGGCTGCGTTAAATTGACGAGATTTTTGTAATTTAGTACAGAGTCATTCCGAATTAATTGCGAGCGTTTATTCAGATTTAACGAACAACATGCATGAAGACAAATGGTTATGTGAAAGGGCGATTCTTGCACCAAATAATGAGAGCGTTAACAAAATAAATTCCGATATATTAAGCAAAGTAGCAGGAGAAATAACAGAGTATTTGTCAGTAGACACAGTTATAGACACAAAACAGAGCAATTCATATCCCGTAGGGTTTCTAAATTCTCTAGAGTTGTCAGGTGTGCCCTCACATAAGCTTCAATTAAAATTAGGCGTCCCAGTCATGCTAATGCGAAATTTAGATGTTCCTCGGTTATGTAACGGGACAAAGCTGCGTGTGACACATCTTGGACGTAACATAATCGGTGCTACAATTTTGACAGGCGTAGGAAAAGGTGAAAATGTTATTATACCACGGATCCCTATAATTCCCACAGATCTTCCTTTTCAATTCAAAAGGTTGCAGCTCCCAATTAAGCTCAGTTTTGCAATGACAATTAATAAAGCGCAAGGGCAAACGTTACAGGTAGCGGGGGTCAACTTAGAAAACCGTGCTTCTCTCATGGTCAGCTGTATGTAGCATATTCGCATGTGTCAAATGCCCAGAATTCCACATTCTTTCCCCAAATGGAAAACATATAACATTGTGTACAGTAGCGTCTTAAAATAGTGTTCAGTTAGTTTTTTCCAAAATTCCACAATCAATTAATCAGAATTCCCACAGATCTTCCCTTTCAATTCAAAATTTCCTATTTAGCTCAGTTTCTTTTCAATTCCAAATGCTGCACTTGACGGACCTATTAAGCTCAGTTTCCTTTCAATTCAGAAAACTGCATCTCTGACGAATCAATTTTGCTCAGTTTCCTTTCAATTCAGAAAACTGCATCTCTGACGAATCAATTTAGCTCAGTTTCTTTTCAAAAGTCTGCATCCCTGACGGATAATTATGCATAATGACGGAGAATAAACAGGCTATTTTCATGCTTTCCTATACGCTGCGTTTCAAAACATTTAAATAGGCTGACGAATCAATTTTGCTCAGTTTCCTTTTAATGGCTGCATCTCTGACAAATCTATAAAACTCAGTTTTCTTTCAATTCAAAAAGCAATGGATAGTTCATTTCCCAGTGACCATGCGGGCGATATAGCCGTGGTAGCTCAGATGGTTAGCGCTCGCTGTAAGTTTCACAGTACGCGAGCAAACCGGGTTCGATCCCCGCCGGCACCAATGAAATTGTTAATTGCAATTTTAAGTGCTTATTTACCACGTGCTCGGCGGTGAAGGAAAACATCGTGAGGAAACCTGCATGTCTGAGAAATCAAAAAAAAATATTTCGAAGACATGTGAAGTTCGCCAACACGCATTGGGGCAGCGCGGCGGACATTACCTTGCCCTAAAACCCTCTCAGAAATGAGAGGAGGCCTGTGCCCTGCAGTGGGACGTATATAGGCTGTAACTTTACTTTACTTTACTTTATGCGGGCGAAGCCGCGGGTAACAGCTAGTTTCTAAATATTTTTAAGTGAAAATTATTTTAGGCGCATTCTTTCTGAACAGTGAACGAAAGTGAACCTTCGTGATGCTGAATCGGGTTTACTCAACTCACTCGGCATCAAGTTCATCCAGTCGTCATCAGCCACGTATACTCTCTGACAATGAGTGCATCGTTCCAATGATTCCGTTTTTATAATATCGTATTGTAATAATAAAATAATATTATGATATTAATTACGTTTTTCATACATAATATTATAATATTAGTTTTTGTTTTCACTTCTATCATGTGGTCATAAGCACACACCCATTTTCTTAATTTCTCTCTTTATGCTTTCCTTCGCCGTCGAGTACTTGGTAAGTAAGAACTTAAAATTGCTATCAATAATTTCATTGGTGCCGGCAGGAATCAAACTCGGACTGCTCGCATACTGTGTTTATGACGAGCGTTGAGCCCCTGATTTACCAAAATAAATTAAAAACAAAAATGCTAAAAGAACACACCAATATTTTTCAAGTGTTTCATCAAATCAGTTGGATAAAATTACTATTGATAGATTCTCAAAGAGGGGGTCGCAGTATTCAAAGAATTTCGTTACAAACAGGTACAAGTAAAAAACATCCCCACCTTCTCCGACACAATGCCAAATATCCGTCTTTTCGTAATGCCCTTTGTGAATGACATAGAATAGATCTGATACTACGTAGGACGTGCTTCAATCGAGCAGATATTTCAGCTTGAAAACATTATTCTGTTGGATTAAGCAATAGGCGTGGATACAGAGTTTAAATATCTACATTATCAGTGTCTGATATAATGAAATAATGTATTTTCTTATATTTTTTAAATATCATCATTACGACACATTGCATATTATATATTTTACCTAAATAAAGTTTCAACCCTGACAATTTTGTCTGATTTTACACCATTTTTAAATGCATTATATTTTTACAGTTGTTATCTTTCAGAATAGTTTCAGTGAAAGGTTTAATTTATGAAAAAATCTTAAAATGCTGCTATTGGATCAAAACTAAGGATAAAATTGATTGATCTTTTTATTTGTCTTATTTAGGGAAACCCACATTCACTACACCTTAAAGTATATGAGGACCATTGATGTTGATGACGTAATACGCGATATTAATAGAAGTCGGTCAATATTTTTTTTATTTATCCAATTATCTTGCCCGCAATATAAAAGAACTATCCTGGGATCGGATTGATTATGAATTCTTAATCAGAAATTACTAAGAATAAATTACTTCTTCAGGACTTCTTCTTCGGGACTTCATTACTTTTCCATTCAACTGTCACTTTAACACCGTGTTTATTACAACCATTTTCTACAGAAAGGTCCTTAAAATTTACTCACAAAATAATCCCTTTTGTAAAGACAAAATGTTAATTAATTTACAGGATGACTGTTGAATGGAAAATAATTAAGAAAGTTATATAACAATACTCTAACAATACGCGCAACATTACTCTAGAAAGTGGTCAAATTTATTGAAGTGTTGTAATAATTTAATAACTTTGCACAAGTTGATAAGAATTTCTTGAGAGGAACAATGAAAAGCAGGGAGGAAGAAGACTGTGAATAAAAGTTGACTCCACTTTTGATCTTTTGTAAAAGTCGTCTTAAACAAGACATAATTCTTTATATATTTTTTAATAATAAATAAAATTATTGTATTAAAAGTATCTTCGTAACTTTCTTCATTGGGGATATTGCCGTAGTTGCCACGCTTGGCGAGCGGTTGGCAACCGCAGTTTTTATTATTTGCTGTTATCAGAAAGATGCTGCTGCCCATCTTCTGCCTCAGTTTCCTCTGTCGCCTCTTACGACACCCACGGGAAGATATGGGGTAGTGGGTATTCTAACCCGCCACTACACGGGTATAAGACATGCAGGAAGTCGATGGATGCGGGTGGCTCAGGACCGTGCTTTGTGGCATTCCTTGGGGAGGCCTATGTTCAGCAGTGGACTTGTGAAGGGCTGTAATGATGATGATGATGATGATGATTAAAAGTATATTCATTTAAGTCAAGATATTGTATGTCATGATATATATATGACATACAATATATAGGTCATATAATTATGTATTAATGCATACAATATCATAATGATATATAGTCATGATATATATATGACACACAAAACATACCTTACAAGAAAATTTATAACTTTGCAAGGTGATAAATATCAAATCTGACGGATCTCAACCCCTGTGATAACGTTTGTTTATTAACTATAATATATGTAAGAGCTTTATAATATAAGAATGCGCAGACAAGAGGACACACCTATTGTCACTGATATTTGAAAAATAATATTAGATACCATAGGTTGAGGCTGAGGTAGGGCAGCCCAAGGGCCATCCCAATGCCGCGAATTTCTAAATGATCCTACCGGGACTCTAAACAATTAGTTTAGCTTAAAATCGATTTGCGATAAACGTTGTGTACAATATGAAACACCTGGTTAATAATGACTTTAACAACCAGTGTTGTCAAACTACTAGAACTAATAATACTTTTCAGTCAAAACCTTTTACTAATTATAACGTTTTCAGTCATTTTTTTATAGAATAAGAGTGACAAACGAGTACACAGTCCTTCGGATGGTAAGTGAATGCTGTGGCCCATAGACATCTACATTTATCCTCGATTAATAATCAAAATGCAGATGCGTTGTCACACATGAGGACTAACGTGGAGTGACTTGTTTCCAGTAAACGAGTCTCCGATTCTGTACACTTACCATACGAAACAGCAGTAAGCTGCTATTTTACGCTGGTATTCTGTGAAAGCGTGGTCCTACCCCGGTCGAGCCGACCCATTCATACTACAGCCGTAATATATGTATATATTTAAAAAAATTGACCAAACTCATTTACTCAAAAATACTTTCGGCAGGGAAAGACTTGAAATAATACTTGAATACTCGTATATATAAAAGACTATTTCCATAGTGACTGACTCATCTATCATCGCTCAGCCCTTAGAAATCTGATATTTCGACGGTAGCTGCCTTTTATTACTTAGGCAACCACTAAAAAAGGATTTTGGAAAAATTATCTCGTAAAAGGGGGTAAAAGGATGTATATTGTTTTTATTAAAAAAATACTTTGCGAGGTATATTACGAGGCTATATTGACTCGTGACTTATTGAAAGTACAGTAGAACGCCGATTATCCGAATTAATTGGGACCGGGGTCGATGCGGATAATCGAAAATTCGGATAGTCGGACATAGACTGGTAATAAAGAAAAACGAACTGTCACACAGAATAAACTTTATTAAGTTAACAAACACAGTTCTACAATACGTAAGTAGTGCAGAGAGAGAGAGAGAGAGCATCGGAAGCCGCGCGACGCAAAACATATAGTGTCTTGCTTCTAGCTTTCAACCCTAACAGTTGAAATATATCTGGACTCCAGCGAGTTCCAACTTGTTACAACAAAACAAAACAAAAATTACATTACTTACAGTACCTGGTTTTAATTTTTTATATTACGCTTAGGATCTTTTCGGATAATTAGCGATTCGGTTAATCGGCGTTCGGATAATCGGCGTTCTACTGTACTCTTGAAATAAAATAAATGAAAATGTATTTTGAGATTTTGCAAAACAACCCCTTACGGCGCCTCATAAGGTGTTCAAATTTGTATGGAGTAAAATTATTTAATGCTTTTTTTTAATTCAAAAAATGTATGCGTATACTCTTGAATTAAAATAATAAAATTTTCTTTTTTATTTTTTAAATCTTCCCGGTTTTAAAACGAGGGTGCAAGTTGTATAATACGAAAAATATTGATATGACGCAAAGCTCAAACCGCTGCATAGTGGTGCAAGAATAAAATTATGACATTATATCTTCCTTTTATTACATAGGCATCGACAAAGAAAGGACTTAAAAAAATTCAAACCCTTAGAGGGAGAAAGAAGATGTTACAGTCTCTACGACACTTTTTATTCTACGGGGCGATTTCATATTTTTATGGTGAAAAATTATTATATGATTTTTGTAACTTGAAAATTGGTACAATTATTTTTGGATTAAAATAATATTTTTTTTATTTACGATAATCTAACCATGAAGTGCATAATTTAAAAATATTTTTTTCTTATTTCTCAGACAAGCAGGTTTTTTCACAATGTTTTCCTTCACCGCCGAGGACATGGTAAATCAGCACTTAAAATTGCTCGCGTGCTATGAAATTTACAGCGAGCGCTTAGTCGTCTTAAACAATTAATGTTTCATTTTATTTAATGTATAGTACATATTATACATAAATTTTAGCTTTCTGCATTCTTTTCTAGATACGCATCGAATATGCTACATCTCACACTCCCTCGTGCGCGTAATATGCTTAAAAAGGGGTAGGTACAAAAGTTTCCCTTCACGTGTTTATATATATATAATGGTGACAATTGCAGATGCATTTTCACCACTGAGGACTAAGATGAAATTGGCTAGTATTCAGTAAAAAAGGTCTTCGGTTCTCTACACTCAGCGTACGAAACACAGTAGTATTAAGCTGCTATTTTACGCTGGTATTCTGTGAGTCTACTACTCTCTAGTCTCTAGTGCTTATAATAAGTAAAAATACAATGCCGTAAAAAAAGATGGTTAATGGAGAGGTAGCTTTAGATCGTACCATTTTATCCTAACAAAAGCCAAGCCCAAGCCTTTAAGACACACTCATTTATTTAAAAAAAATTGCTTTAGAAACATACTCTGACAGTTGTGTATAATTACATTTTTGAGGAATTGAAATTAATGAGTACAAAGCGTAAAGAACGAAATTTAACGTGCGGCAACAAAGCGAAAGTATTTCACTTCATAACTTTCTGTTGCATAAAGCTCACTCACACAGTTACAAAAACTAAGTCCTTTATACTCGACCTACATATTTTTTCCGGTTTTATTTTTTCAAAGTGATGCTTCAAAAGTTCATTAAGACGTTGACGTGTTATTGAGATAAATGATATCACACATTTATTATGTGTTCTTATTTTAAAATCTGTGCAAGTCATTCCTAGTAGGAAGTGAATAAAAAATTGGCTACTTTAAAAATTATATATTAAGTTAATCATAGGATTAAATACAACATATAGAAATTAAAAAATAAAGTTGCTCATAAAATAGTTTAATTTTATCACTTTTATCTGACTAGGTATTGAAAAATCAAAAATGAGAATGTATGAGAAGTACTTTGTTTGTTTCATACATTTGTTTTTATCGAGTTGATTATAGGTACAGTAATTAGCTTTATTTACGACCTGGAATATAGTATCAACACTCTGGTGGTTGCGAATAATGCGTGCACAATTAGAAAGCCATAAAAGCCGATATTTCTAAAACATATAACCTATAAATTTAAGGAATTGCTACGGGAAACGATTTGATTTTTTTATTAAACTAAAGTGATGGTAAGTGGCTATTGCAGTCCATGGACACCTGTAGCTAACTTTTAACAAATAAGGTTATAGATGTGGTGTACTGGGTATTTATACTTTTTAGCCAGGAACACAGCAATCCAAGCATTAATACAGTATTAATATTTGGATTGATTTCTACCGGTAAATTGGCGTTTGATTTGTATTCACCTTTGAGGTTTAGCAGAAGTGCAATGAGACATTACATTACACATTATTTAATAATAAATCTCTACAGTCGAGATTCTTTTTTTTCTGCTTCTTCTTCATTAGTCCATACGTGGACATGGTCTTTTCCGTTGTTTGAGAATTTGCCTTCAACAGTACCAGACATATCCATTATGAGACGCAGTTCTACGATTCTTCAATTAAAATTTTTTAATGTATTTTTTAATTTTATTATCATGTTTTTTTCAAGTTTGAATTTTGAATTTTAAGCCAGACGTTAATGAGATGGTTATACCACCATCTATCGAAAGCCATTAAACTTTTCTGGCATTTCTCTATCACATCTTATTACAGCAATGGGACGAAATGGGGTGATGGATTCTCTTACGCTGTCACCACACTGCAAAATAAATTACTTGTCCCACAAGAAGAAGTCCTTCACTGCTGTCCATATGAGGAAGCTCAAGGTCGCTCAGCGAGATATGAATAGGGGTATGCTCGGGGTTTTTCTGCATGATAAACTTAGAAATGAGGATATCCGCAGTAGAACCAGAGTAACCGACATAGCTCAATGTATTAGTAAGCTAAAGTGGCAATTGGCCTGCCATATCGAGAGCTCGAAGAACCGACAACCGATGGGGAAGAAAGGTTCCAGAGTGGCAGCCTCGTACCGGTAGGCGAAGTGTGGGGTGGCTTCCTACAAGATGAAGGTAAGATATGCAGGAATTCGATGGATGCAGGTGACTCAGGATCGTTTTTTGTGGCATTCTTTGGGGGAGGCCTATGTTCAGCAGTGGACTTATGAAGGGCTGTAATTATGATAATGATGACAAGAAGTAGTAGTGAACGTACTGCTATGTTTTAGTTTCAAGGGTAAGAGAATCGGTATAATAATTTTACGAATCACCATAAGAGGTACCTTTAAAAGTCTCTATGTATTGTCATTAACGTGGCCGATAACTACAACAGATAAAAGTAAGCTATTTGTTGTCAAAAGGCATAAAAATATAGAGAAGTATATTAGCAATACTAAAAAGATTTTCGAACAAAACACAATTTGTTGCTGAACAGGCATCGTTTAAACACAGAACATTTTCTGTAGTACGGCACTGACCTTTATATAACTTTTCTAATCTGAGCCCCACTTGTGGCCTCGCTAGCGATTCAGTTAAATAAAAACAGATGCTAAGCGTTTTAAGATTTTAAGATGAGAACATTTTAATAGTTCATGCCGTATTCCTTTTTTAACTTTGTCCATATTTCATTTATTGAAAAAACCTTCACCTACTTTAATGTGTACGTACGAGTATGTTAGGCTATTGTAAATGTCCTTAGTAAGATGTAAAGCCAAGCTCACCTTTTAAAAAGCCAACTTTAAGTCCGCAAAACCCTAATAAACTCCAAAAAAATATTAATTAAAAGAGTTTTGTCCCCTAAACTCTTTTAATTCAATGTTTTTCTCACTGCCATGGTGTGCTACCAAATTTATATGAGAAACCCTACATGTTCGGGGAACTAAATATTTTGATAATTTGTGAAATTTGCCAATACATAGAAGCCTTCATAGCGCAGTGGACTAAATCCTCCATAAACCTCCCAAAAATGTTAGCGAGGGCTTTACCCAGCTGTGGGGCGTATATAGGTTTTAACTTTTAACGTCAATGAAAATAAAATTATTTTAACTCATTTATTAATTACTTATTTGTTTATTAAGTTGTTATCCGTACTTTCTATAATATTTATACCATATTATTCGTCGTTTAATAGCAGCATAAGAGAATTGAATTCAATTTCAATGTAGGTGTCGTTAGTGGCGATTATATTCAATGCTAAAAATATCCCACAATATTTGACGCACTATATCGTTTGCATTAGACTGCATACACTAATATCGGCAGTCGGATCAAGGCTCAAGAACAATGTCAAACATACGAAACGTCTGATACTGCGAATTTGAAAACCTCCCTACAACGTTATAGATTACATAGGTTACATACTTAAATGTTCAGGTGAGGTCCTTTGTGGTCTGATGAATATTCCATAATCAGAGTCTCGGCTGGTTATACCGCTTCGTTGTCGACATACCACGCATTTGAACCAAACGGTTTGTATCGTCGCTCAAAATGTCTACAGCAATTTTTACACGTGGGAGAGCTATGCTGCAGCTATATTATAATTGTAGCACGAATGGGTCGGCTCGACCGGGGTAAGACCACGCTCTCACAGAATACCAGCGTAAAAAAGCAGCTTAATGTTGCTATGTTTCGTATGGTGAGAACTGGATACCCTTTTAATTGGAAACGAGAATAGAATAGATTAGAATAGAAAAATTGTTTATTCAATATAGATCACATGTATAATTCTTATTGAAAGTCATTTTTTACTTTACCACTGGTTCGAAAAAACCCTCTGTCCTGGGAAGAACCAGCAAGGGTATCTTTTTTTTTTATCGGGACTTTTTTTAAAGTAAATTTTACATTAATGGTTGTACAAACTATTTACAAAATTTATTTTAGAAACTGCTTGGGAGTGACCATCCCAGGGGTTATTATCAACCATGTATTCATTTATATTATAATAACCCTTTTTATACAGCTTCAGCTTAAAAAACATTTAAACTTAGTAATAGAGAGAGCCTGTACACTTTCTGGGACCTCGTTGTAATAGCGTATACATTGCCCCAAGAATGAATTACTGACTCTGTGGAGTCGAGAAACTGGTATCACTAGCTTGTGTTTGTTCCTAGTGTTTACAGAATGTGTATCACTTTATTTACTAAAACTGTCTTTGTTTTTGTGAACATACATTAAATTTTCGTAAATATACTGAGAGGCCAAAGTTAACATATTTATTTCTTTAAATTTATCTCTAAGAGACTCACTCGGTTTTAGGTTGTAAATAGCTCTAATGGCCCTCTTCTGTAAAACAAAAATAGTTTCTGAATCGGCCGATTTCCCCATAGCAAAATCCCATAAGACATTATGCTATGAAAATAACTGAAATAAACTAATCTAGCTGTCTCGACACTAGTAAGACCTCTAATCTTTTTTACAGCATAGGCTGCAGAACTTAGTCTGCTTGCTAGTTTGGATATATGGGGGTCCCACTGAAGCTTTGCGTCGAGAGTGATGCTAAGAAAAACAGTGGATTCAACAGGACTCAGCTCTTCCCCATTTAAAAACACATTGGTATTCAGATTTTTAACATTCGATGTTGTAAATTTAATACATTTAGTTTTGTTTTCATCTACGACAGTAGAAACATTACATCTACGACAGTAGTTAAGCACTGGCTTATCAAATTTAATTAAGGCCAATTCTATACCTTGATTTTGAAATTTTAAGTTAGATTTTCTGTTATAATTCGTCATTCATTAGTTTATTGCAGAGTAAGGTAGAAATATAAATGTTCAAAGATTAACCGCGCATTTCTCTTATTAAGTAACATAGAATAATTATTACTGTGCCATATAACGTAATGATTAAATTAAACATCTATTTTAACGTTGATATTATATATTATAAAGTTTTAAGTTATTAATTGTAAAAAATATTTCAAATTATGATGATTATCACGATTCTTCTATGCGATTTTGACCACAACAATTTCTTAATACTTTCAATAACTCTATCAACTGTCCTATAAATCGGATTTATAGCGCCACGTTATTTTTATAGAAGTTGGGGTGACTACCGAGCACACAGTCCACCTGATGTTACTACTACCGCTATAGCCCATCACTAGTTCACCACTGAATATCTCCCCCATACATAATACCCCATAAAGTACGGTCCTGAGCCACCTGCATTTATCGACTACCTACGTGTTTGAATAGTTTGTCATTCCATATATACGGGTTAGGTTCTCCAAAATACTACGCTATTCAGTACGAGACTGCCTATCGAGAGCCTTTCTTCCTCATTGGTTGTCAGTTCTTCGTGCTATATTGTCGGCCTATTGCCAATTCAGCTTACTGATCCGTTGACCTACTTCCGACTCTACGTCTTCATCGAATTAATTTGGGATTTTATCTCGCAAAAAAATTCCAAGCATAGCCCTTGCTATCGCACGCTGAGTGACTTTAAGTTTTCTCATACAGCCAGCAGCGAAGGACCACGTTTCAGTTCCTTAAGTCATCACTAGCAGCACACACTGTATGACACTTGCCTCTTAAGATTATGATGTATATGGTACAAGAAGATTTGTCGCAGTTTTCCAAACGCAGCACAGCCGCGTCGGAGTTGACTGTTGACCACTTGGACGAAGTTGAATTTACCTAAACGCATATTTGACCTAGTCAAATAGTAATCCGATGCCATTGTCTATATCTACACCAAAATAGATTGAGGACTAAGATGGAATGCCTCGTTACCAATAAAAAGAGTCTCCATTTCTCGGCATTCATTGCAATTCACTCTGATATCGTGCACGAGGGTGGTCCTTTCCCGGTCAAGGTAATCTATTTGTGCTGCAGTAATATTGCTGCAGCTGTTGTAGCGTGGCTTTACAACGTAAGAAATACGTTACGGCTGCTCGTTTCTCCTGACCTCATGGTCTTGCGTTGCATGTAGGAAAGCCTTGCGTTCCGGGGCGCATTGCTTAAGAAGGAATTGAGATGATTTCTCCCTTTTCGAGGCGTGTTTTCCAAAGAGGCGTCTAGTGCTGGTGTAGCTACGAATGTGTGCGAAAGTATACCCATGGTCACACCGTGAGTTTTTCGTCAGTGTAAGTCCGATTAATATAATATTAATATAATTATCCTTGCTCTCGGACTAGCTAGACAGATATGCGTAGATATTTCTTCACGACGTTTTAGTTCCATAGTTCAATCTAACTATATGAATATCTAAACTAAAATCCTACTACTCGTTCCAAAAGCGAGAACTCTATAGAGAAGAAATGGTACGATATAAAGTCATTGGTTTTTACAAAAGGTATCATTTCATACTCGATTTACAATAATTGGGAGAAATTAAATTATGTCGATATTAAAATTTATTTCATTATGTTAGCCAGTTACTTATCAAATTTTTAGAAAGGAGTAGGCTCTTTTCTAGAAGGTCCCTAAGTCGTATCGGTCCGGAAAAATCGCTGGTGGCAATCGATTCCACAAGGAAGTTGTGCGAGGAAGAAAACTTCTTCTAAATCGCACAGTGGTGGACCACCAATCATCCAGGTGGTATGGATGGTATCGCGAGTTTTGTCCCAATGTGCGATGGTGAAATTGAGCAGCTGGAATTAGTCCGAACAATTCCTCAGAGCACTCCCCGTAGTAGATGCGATAAAATACGCAAAGAGATGCAATATCTCTACGCAGTCGCAGTGAGTCAAGCCGATCGGAAAGAACACAGTCGTCGACGATTCGAACCGCTCTGCGCTGGATGCGGTCAAGTGGAAGAAGCTGGCACTGGGGAGCCCCTGCCCAGAGATGGGAACAGTATTTCATGTGGGGCCGAACCTGCGCCTTGTAAAGTTGCAAGCAATGTACCGGCATGAAATACTGTCCCGCTCTGCTGAGCACGCCAAGCTTCTTAGAGGCCAATTTGGCTTTCTCTTCCAAATGACCATGAAACTGCACATCACTCGATATGTCGACGCCGAGGATTCCAATACTGGCTGAAGCAACAAGGGGAGTGCCTTGAAACTGAGGAGATACGACCAAGGGGTTCTTTTTAGCGGTAAACGCGCAAACTTGTGTCTTCTGGGGATTGAACTGGACTAGATTTAGTTGCCCCCAATCCGATACTTTGTTCAGCAAAGACTCGACTTCAGACACAAGTTTGTCCCGGTACTCAGCGACGTTTTCCCGATAAATATTTGCACGGCCGGTATATAAAGCATCACCAGTGCTGTCGTCTACATAGCAATGAATGTTACCAGTTTGCAACATATCATTGATATACAGGAGAAACAGCGTTGGTGATAGCACGCAGCCTTGTGGAACACCAGCGTTGATAGGCTTGTAATCAGAGCATGCACCGTCTACTACGACCTTGATGCTCCGATCAGCAAGGAAACTGGTGATCCAATTGCACAATTTCTCGGGAAGCCCATAGGAAGGGAGCTTCGAAAGAAGCGCTTTGTGCCAGACCCAATCGAAGGCCTTCGCAATGTCCAAACTAATGGCCAATGCCTCCCCCTTGGACTCTACTGCCTCCGCCCATCTATGAGTCAGGTAGACCAGAAGATCACCAGCTGATCGACCACGACGAAAACCGTATTGGCGGTCACTAATCAGCTGGTGATCCTCAAGGTACCTCATGAGCTGGCAGTTTATAATAGACTCCATTATTTTGGAGAACAAGAGAAAAGATCAGAGAAAAGATGCGTTAAAACTGGGGCCAACTCCGGAGCACACGTCTTCAGCACAATGGGAGGGACTCCATCAGGCCCACTCGACTTGCTGACGTCCAGGGAGAGGAGTGCTTTGCGAACCGAGCGCTGTGTAAACCGCACGCCCAGCATGGAGCACTCACACCGCGGGATAGTTGGCGGTGTGTTCCCCCCGTCATTCAGAGTCGAGTTGGACGCAAAGAGAGAGCCTAACAGATCGGCTTTCTCCTTTGCGGCATGGGCCAGTGAGTCGTCCTCTCTGTCCAGAGATAGTAGAGATGGCTGACAGGAGTTCCCTTGGACAGCCTTGGTGAGAGACCAGAATGCACGGGTTCCCGAAGGAAGGTGAACTAGCTTCTCGCCAATTCTGCCAATGTGCTCAGACCTTGCCTTGGCAATGACTCTTTTGAAGGATCTGGAGGCGGAATTATACTTCTTTTTAAGAGCGCTGGTGTTTACATCCCGAGACGTTGATGCGTCAGCCCAGGCCCGGTAGCACTCCTGCTTATTGCGTGGTGCTATTTTACAGGAGCGACCAAACCATGGCTGGGATCTGCCTCCGATGTGCACCACAGAGGATGGAATAAAAAGTTCCATACCCTGAAGTATCACATCAGCAACAGAATTATCAACAACGCTGGGATCTTCCGGCGAAAAGCAAACCCGCCCCCAAGGTAGGATGCAAAAAAAGACCGCATCCTATCCCAATTGGCCGACCTATAGTGCCAAACACGGCGGCAGCCTGCAGAATGCAACCGCGACGTTAGTGTGAGTGGCACCACACTCCGGACAAGACAATGGTCCGACGAGCCTGAAGGAGCGTCGACGGAAATCTGATATCCGTCCCATCCGGACGTCCCGTCCTCTCATCAGAGGTCAGCAGAAGGTCCAACAGAGAAGGTTCATGATCTTCCACATCTGGAATCCGCGTAGGCGAAGTAACCAGCTGTGTAAGACCATATGCCAAAGCAAAGTCATAAACAGATCTCCCCGCATGATCGGTTGACTTTTTTTGTGAACTCCGTTTTATACCAATTTAATCAATTATACTAAATGTACTCGTATGAGGTATGTGGTTATACTAAATGCTTGTCGGTGAAAGAAAACATCGTGAGGAAACCTGCCTGAAAAAATAAATTAGTTCGAGGACATGTAAAGACTTCCAACACGAACTGTAGAAGCACAGCGGTTTAAGCGCTCCATAACCCTCTCAGATGTTAGAGGAGGCGTGTGTCCTGCAGTGGGCCGTATATAGGTTGTAACGCTATGTGCTATTCTAACGCATTCTGATCATCCTTTTTCTTCAATTTCTACACCCTTTGAGAAAAACAAGTGTTCATCAGTAAACTATTGTTATATTCTATTTTTGATACCTTAAGGGTGATCATTAACGCAGGGGAAATCATTGACGCTTACGTAACGGTTGCTGGTGTAACAAAAAGTGTAAAGGAATGTCTACAGTGGAAAGCTTCACAAGGTGTAATAGTTTAGTAGGACTACTTTTGTGCCTTAGAGTCCGTCCGAGTAGGACCCACACTTTTATTTATTTCTACAGCCAAATAGCAGTGCGTGCGCTACTATGTTTAGGCTGAAAGGTATAGAGAGCCAATTTATTTACAGGCTTTGATGCATTCCATCTTAGTCATCTAAGGTGACAACGCATTGGTAGCCTGACTGGCATTTGTGGGACTGCAGAAGCCACTTACTATCAGGCCCTCAAGAAATGAGCTTCCCCCTTTTCAAAGGCCGGCAACGCACCTACCATTCCCCTGGTATTGCAGTTGTTCATGGGCGGCGGTTGACAATTACCATCAGGTGAGCCGTATGCTCATTTGCCCCTTCTTCTATAAAAATAAGGTGGCCTGTAAGTTCATTTGTCAATTAAATTTTATAAGAGAAAGATCATTGGGTATGGAGTGTGTCATGGTCTAGCGTACGTCATGTGGTTTAACCGCCAACCATTCAAGATATTATTGTAGAAGAACGTGAGCTTGTCATTACCATACACGCGAAACCATCTGCCTCGCTGCATGTTCGAACAAAGCAACTGATTACTGAGTGCTTGCGTTGACCAAGAGTGTAGTAGGTTGGATCGTGGCAGCTGCTCGAGTTTGTAGTACCGCCACGCTGCACGCTTCACTGAACACTCTCAACTCAGGCCTTGAAAAACTGCAGTAAAATTATCTATAAGCCAGTACACATTATTAGAAACGCCAGAGTAATGACAACACATCTAAATTCGTATTATAGAAACTGATGGTAAGATGATGTGATGTGTATCATGATGAATAACATAATAATGTAATGTAGGAAAAATAATAATTAATTGAACTGAGAAATTAATTTTCCTGGTATTAGGTAAACGTATAGGAAATAGGAAGCTGAAGCAACTGCTCATTTGTATTCAAGATCTGTTCGAAAACGGGATGCAGTTAGAAATCGTAATGAATACTGCGAGTGCTTCATCTTTAATTATTATGCATGGAACACTGATGCATATTTTGCAACAATAAGAAAATGCCACAAATTACAACATATTCATCGTCAGTCTAGTATACTTGATAAAGATCACACTCAACTTGGTTTTCAACTTCAGACATTGTAGGATATGGTAACTCCCTCCACTTTTGAAAAAAAGAGTGGAGGGGGATCAATTCTTTACGTGGTAGAGCTACGCTGCAACTATATTATGGTTGTAGCGCGAATGGGTCAGCTCGACCGAGGTAGGACCACGCTCTCACAGAAAACCAGCGTAAAATAGCAGCGTAATGCTGCTGTGTTTCGTATGGTGAGTGTAGAGAACTGGAGACCCTTTTTACTGGAAACGAGGCATTCCATCTTAGTCCTCACGGATGACAACGCATCTGCGTTTTGATTCGCAAACGAGGATGGATGTAGATGTCTGTGGGCCACAGCAACCACTTACCATCGGGTGGACTGTGTGCTCACTTGCCACCCTATTTCTATAAAAAAATTAAAAATGTTATATTTCAGGGGTTACAAGTGTTCACCCCTAAGGATAAAAAAACAGGGGTTAAAGTTTAAATGAATGAAAGTTTTAATCTTACTATTTAGATTACATTCGAGTCCATTCATTCCTCAGTCCACTTATAAAGATCAAAAATTTAGACTTTTAATAAAAAAGAAACTAAAAAGAATAAAATAATTTCCACATAATGGCTTCAGAAGTCGGAGCTTTAATTCTGCAAGTTTTATAGTCAGTAGTTGAACGTTTAAATTTAAAAAGAACATAATGAATAGGTACAAATACGTTTAACGGTGTGAAAAACCATTTATCAAACAATTTTCTTTTGCTTCAAAAAGCGAACTAACAATATTATAAGAAATCATAACAAAACAAACGTCTGCTAAAGATAACAAGATCATACAAAGTAATTTTAAAAACTTTTTCCATCTTGTGAAACATTAACTTTGTTTGTACTGATATTCGGGTAACGAGAAAAAAAATAACTGGGAGAAATAGCTTTAATAAATTTATATGCACAGAAAGTTAGTTTATAATAAAGCTAAGGAAACGATATAAATAAAAGGAATCTTTAATTATTTTTCTCGTTTTACTAAAAACGTTGCTTAATTGAAGATGGACAGTAATTAATAAAAAAAAATGAAGAAAGTTACTCAAGTAAAATGCGTTTTTGTAACCGAGTATGTCTCAATGCTTCATCTTGTTTTTGAAAACTAATGGCGTGGAATTTGTTGGAAATATTTTTAACTTTTAGATATGCAAGTTTCCACGATGTCTTTCTTCACTGTCGACGACGTAGTAAATCAGCATAGTAAATTGCAATTAAGAATTTCAGTGGCACAAAGGGGATAAGATACACGTTGCTTGCTTTATATGCAATATTAATTTTGCTGGCCGTTTCAAAATTTATTTCCATCGGGACTTAATTCATAACCTAGATATCAACAAACTATAAATTATTGTTACTTTTTATTAAGGATAACAACAGCTAACTAATGTAATAACAATGTTTTGATTATTATTAAGTACATATTTAATACTTAATAATATTAAATGAGAAAAAAATTAAAAAATATATTTATTTATGTAAGTAGTGCTGTAATATCACTAATAATAACTAAAAGCATGTAAATTTTATTTTTGTAATCCACTGTTAGTTACTATTAAAAGCTAAGTGGTAAACTAAAAGGTAAGGTAAGGTAAAAGATAAAGGGTAAATTAAAAGTTTCAACGCTGAGTCTACTTCACCATAGGATGCTTCGTTCAGAGGCGAAACACGTGTCGTATTATCGACGGTGGTGTGTCTTTCCTAGTGTGTGGGAGTAATGGTGCTGGGATTAGTGGTGTCGGGGACAGTGCATGCAATTTAAGAAGGGCGGGAGTTGCTCTTCAAACTAAGTAAGATACATCATTCTATTTTATTACGCGGTCGTAACTAATTATTTTTAACATCTTTACTATCAAAGGATCAATTTGTCTTATTTATTTTTCTTTTTCTTTTTGTAGTAGCTACCAAACAGAAAAACAGTGTTTCCCATAATTTGTGGTGTGAAAGAATGTAAAACATTGAGATGTAGTTCATGTGGCCAATTGTTGCTCATCGGAGAATTTTTTTTTATTTATGTATATATGTATAAATTCTATTTATATTTATATTTTAGCTTGAAACAAATTATAACCACTTCACGCTATTCTATATATTCTTGTAATAACAAGTAGCAATTGAGTAAAGTTTAAACAAAAAGACGATATAAATTATTGCAACAAACCAAAATTTACAAGAAAAAGTGATGTTCTATTAGAACCAACGTTACAGTTAAAAATACAAGTTCGTCCAAATATTTGTCCGGCACAACTTAGCCCTTCAAGTTGCAAGACTAGTACGGGGGCACAAAAGTGTTTCAAGAAAGCGATCTTGTGGTCTATTTGTTTGGGAGTGAACAATGCAAATAACACACTGAATGTATTTGAAGCGGGTTGATGAATTATTTGATATAGTTTATCAAAATTTAACTGCACTGACTGACTGACCGATTTATATGACATTTTATTAAATACTTTTAATAATAATTTGATTAAAGGGTTTAAGAAAGATAAAAAAATATATTTTCAGTTGATAAGTATTAAAGAACAATAATATTTAGGTTCATTCCAAATAATTATCAAATAACAATAAAACTGTAGTTACTCTGATTTTACTGCGGATGTCTAGAACGAGTAACCAACATATCCCAAAGAATTAGTAATCTCAAGTGGCAATGTACAGCTAGGTTGGCCATATACCTCAAAAAATGGTAAGTGTAAGTAGTATTAAGCGAAGTGTAGGGCGCCCACTACCCCCTTTCTGGAGTGACGTCCTGATAAGAGACGCAGAAAGTCGATGGAAAAAGGTGGTCTATTGTATATGTGGTAGAACCACGTTGGCTCAACCGGGGTAGAACCACGCTCTCACAGAATACCAGCGTAAACTAGCAGCTTAATGCTACTGCGTTTCTGTGGTGAGTGTAGAGAACCGGAGACATTTTTCCATCTCAGTCTCAGGGGTGACTATGCATCTGCATTTTGATTCTTAATTAAGGATAAATAAATAATAATAAAATATAAAAACACAAATAAACAAAATGTATAAAAACGACAAAAATCTAACAAAGTTTAAGTATAGTAAAACAGACAACATAATAATATATTCACCCTACGTTTAAATACAATCTTCCCATTTCTAAGAGAGTTTATACCGACTTTAATGTTGGTGTACTTCTTAAATCTACTCGTATATATATACATATATACATACAATGAAACTGTAGAAAAGTTGTGTCTTTAATTATATTTCCTGGAAAAACGAGTCCAGAGGAGTGAAAAACTACTAAAGACAAATTAGTAAGTCTGTTTGCCTGTGTATTCTAGATTCGCGCAAAAAATACTGAACAGAATTCCGTGAAATTTTATATGTGAGTAATTAGGCACCCGGGGCAGCTTATGTGCTACCATTACTGCTTCTAGCTATTTTTGTTTGATTACTTTACAAAGGAAGAGCTAAATATTTTCCTTCTTTAGATGTTAATTTTCTTTTATGATTCTGTTAGTTATAAGTAGGATAATGTAGTTTTTTTTTTCAAATAAACACCATATTTATAAATGAAGCATTAAATTAGTTTAAACCGTTGTTTAGTTATTTGAAACTAGGGCATAAAATGCAAAGAGCAGTATATTTTCGTTTTAGTTACTAATAAATTAAATTATATAAATAAATAAAATCCTTAAAAACGATATAAATGTGTAGTGTTCGCGTAAGCATATGGAATCATTATGGCTTTAAGAAGCCTGAATGACCTTGACGAAACGGCGACCGCAGAGATTTTAGCCGATGCCAACATCGTCTAGCGACTACTTTCTTTATTACCTTGAAAAGTCCAAAGATTAATAGCCTGCAGAGGTGAAAAGTATATAAGTGATATACTGCCTATTGTTTGCGCATCACTGAGAGTTATGTCGCGGTTATGCATTAGGGTGGAGCGCGGTTGTATGAATATTTTTTTATATTTTAAATTCTAATAGCACGGGATTAGTGCCTTATGCTTAAAGTCAATTTAGTTTTTTTTCCAGCTCAATTGAATAACATCTTCTGCCTCCGCAAACCTCAAAGTTTAATGTTTTACTGAAAAAAAAAATAGTATGTTTGGTCTAAGATAAATAATTGATCAGAGTTAACTAGAGATTATAAATTAAAGTTAATAATATAATTAGAATACTTGTAAGGTAATTTAATAAAAAGTGAAACAAAATTCAATCATATGTATTAAAAACAAATCGTCAATTTGTCTTAAAATCTCTTCGTGTCGAATTTTGTCATTTCTTACGGGATTAGAATTTGGCGTTTATTATCCCTAATCGTGATGAATCTTACATTGTGAAATGGCCGCTTCTGTCGTCAACTTCACAACTCGCTCAACAGCCTGAATATGACATTGGAGACGTAAAACAAAAGTTCACCTTCCACCAGATTGGCCTATTTGCTGAATTTCTTGGTCAGTTAAGTGTTTCAATATCGGCGGTTCAGTAATGGTGAGTTGCCAATTTATCATATAAATGTACGTTGTTGCGCTAAAATTAATATGAGGCATCTCGAATAGCCTTGATGCAGGGGATTGCGATATACTGCGTGCTTTTAATATACGCCGGCTGCCAATTCACGAATGCGCTTTTATCATCAGTAATCGTTGCAGTAGTAAATTTTCAGGATGTGCGAAGTAGTTATTGCGTTAAATGACGGGGTCAACTACTTCTTTCAGGATTCTGGCAGATACCTGCAGGCTAATATAATTTTAAATAGACGTCGCGCTCCATCTTTACATGATGGTTTATTCTTAATCGAAAACCAAGCTGGGGCGTAAACTTTTACGAAAAATGTAGCCAGAGCATTATATAATTAACAAAATTAAATCCAAACCCAAGCATACCACTGCAAGACTTCAAGATACTGTAAGCTCATTCTGCGTAGATCGGACCAAAATTAATATTCAAAAACTAAAGGTAGCGGGCTAACTATGACATTGGGACGTCAAACACCAGTCCTCCGTGACCATGGGTGCTGTAAAGCACCCGAAATGTCGGGAATTAAAATAGTAAATTAAACGTAGTTTTATTCAATGCCTTCCTCTGCCAAGAACCCTGTGATTGCTGATTTTACTGCTTTCGTCGAACCAGTGCTAGGTACTACATAACCCATGAAGATAGAAACATAGAAACGTCTATTATTCCGACCTATTTTCCCATCTAGTTTTCTGTAGGGTCTTTTGTAGCTTCTTCGTAGTAATAACTTCGACTCCGCCTATTATAATTTTGTGAAAAGTTCAGATCAATCAAAAATTTATGTTCTCGTTTGGGAACCTTTTATCGGTCGGGCAGGTGCAATTCGTGAGTTCCTTGTATTTGCATGCTGAAATATCAAACAGCCGCTTATTATATTATCGAAAATTATCCAATTTTTCTGAAGAGAGTTTAATAGACTTGAGTAAATTTTACATTTTAAGTGGTAGGATTTTAACATTTGTATAACTGTGTTCTAGTCACGTTTGAATAGACGCAGTTTGCCAGATATTTTCAACTCTAGGTGCCACAATATCTGCTATTTGTGAAAATGTTGGCTCTTTCT
Source organism: Parnassius orleans (assembly GCA_029286625.1). Lineage (NCBI taxonomy): Eukaryota > Metazoa > Arthropoda > Insecta > Lepidoptera > Papilionidae > Parnassius > Parnassius orleans. The sequence continues at coordinate 272,628 of JAGSMP010000056.1, forward strand.
GTTTCCAGTTGCAATTTTAGTTGATGTTTGGTCCACTGTAGTACTTCCTCACATCTTAATACGTAGGTAAAGTGTTCTGTGATTGTGTGAGTGACAAGTGATTTTACGTTAAAATTTCAGAGAGCACTGTCAAATTCAACAGGAGTGACAGAAAAACACTACTTGATAAAGAAGGGCAAAATTAATTATTTAAATTAAAGTAAAATCACTTTATTTAAAATCAAAATAGCCCAATAGCTTTATTACCATGTGGCACATAATTGTACTTATTATACTCAACATTATTTTATGGAATCTGAGAAAGTTGAAAATTTAAGTATTTTCAGAAGCTACTTTATAATTATTTTCTATTGAGTGAATTTTGTGGAATCGTGTTTTGCAAACCGCCACCTGAAATACGCTCAATTGTAAGTACAATTTTTTTCGATAAATATGTGAAATCACAAAGCGATGCCCAGGCAGATCAATGTGGCTCTATTCAACCTTTTAATATCGGCACACCTCGGGATTCAGAAATTTTAAAAGTTTTCATGCGCAGATACTGGAAGATATAATATTATATTATTACTGTCCCGTGTGAGATAACCTTTATTCTTATATACATATTCCCATCACACATAATACATTTTTATGGGTGGTTAGAAAAATTATATCTACATGCAAACTTTCACAGGGTAAATTTCTTTTTTTTTTACTATTCTTACCCAGTGGGATTGTAGTTAAGCAACTACAATCTCACCCGATGGTAAGTGCTTATGTAGCCTATGATGGTGAAGCGCAATGACTTAACAAAAGCCTATTCAATCTTGCCTAATAGTAGTAGGTAAGTATTATTTGCGACCTATTTGTGTGTGTGTGAAGAAAAAAATATATATATATATATATATATATATATATATATAGATAGATAGATAGATAGATATAGGTCTTCCCTAGGAATGCCACAAAGCATGGTCCCAAGCCACGTGCATCTATCGACTTCCTGCTTATCTTACCATGTCGTCCCTCCATATAGTGGGAGGCTGGCCTGCACTTCGTTTACCGGTGCGAGGTTACAACTCGAGAACCTTTCTTCCTATTGTTTATCGGTTTTCCAAGTTATATGGCCAGCCTATTGCCATTTCACTTTAATAAATCCGTTGGGCTATGTCAGTTACTCTGGTTCTACTGCGGATATCCTCATTTCTAACTTTATCACGCAGAGAAACACCTCTCCAATTCAATTTTTTTACATTTTTCAGATGATGGTTTGTCTAAAAAATTAAGTCAAATGATTTAAAGAAAACATAAACCCAAGAATGTCTTTATATAGCACTCAGGGAAGCACCATTTTTTTATTTAAATTGTTTGATTTAATTTTATAATAGTGTACCTAAATATAAGTATCTGTATCTAGATTTTCCTCCCCAATAATGTTCTATTAAAGTCATACTCATAAAAACAGCGTTTTATTTTAATACTGAATTATGAAATTTAATATCACCTACTTAATAAAAATATGCAACAATAAAATTACATAGGTATTAAAATCTATCGAAATCTACGTAACGAGAGCATGTTGGTCGTTCCACATCTAAATTATATAAAAATGCATCATTTAATTTCACTAATCAACGTCGCCGCGAAAATTTCTTTGGGCAATTTTTTTATTTAAAAACAATATTTCCAGTTACCAATGTACAGATATTACCTAAATTAAATATTTCTATTCAAAAAATATTTAAAATTGAGTATAAACTCTTAAAAAGCTAAAATATATTTGAATGAAGTCGCTCCAACACCGACGCGCGGGTCACCCTCGACGATGTCCGAAAACGGACTGCGTTGACTGCGACAGAGCTTGCGGGGGATTATAGGGCAACGGAGCAGGCACGCTCGCGCGAACATATTCAATTTTGGGGAAAAATTATATCTTCTCAAGGAAAACGGGAAATAAAAATAAACTCACAATCAAAAAAATTAATATTCTTAAGATCTTTTTTTTAGTGTAAAAACTATTTAAAGAGCGTGTGCCGTTTTGGAGAAATTTTGCAAAATATGACAAAGAGAGGTACACTTTGGGGATTTTTTTTTCTAATAATGGGTTGACAAAAATACAATTTTATTCAATTTAAAACATTTATTAAATCCTCTTCTGTCACTTTCTATTTTTGCTTTGCGGATGAAGTGAACAGTTATTGTGATTTTTTACTTAATTATCCAAGAATTTAGGCATTTCACCCGCTCTTGGGGCCTTATATAAATAACGTACATTTATTATGTTTAAATAATTATATTTACTGTTGATTAAATCAATCAATAGAGATCGTTTGACAATTTTAACAACCAAACACTAAATTGCTAGTTCACGATATGGCCATAACGTGAAATAGTTTTATTATTTACCGCTGCCAGCGCTGATAGTGCATATTTTAACGGAATCTGCACCATTTTATGCCTAATTTATATCATTAGTGGTCCGCCCCGGCTTCGCTTGGTTGATTTCTGGATCTCAACAACAACGCAAACTACCGGGTCCAATAGTAAATCTAAACCATTCTCTAATCAACTTAATCACACACACAAAATTTCATCAAAATCGGTCCAGCCGTTTAGGAGGAGTTTAGTCGCATACACACACGGACAGAAGAATTATATAATAATATATAATATGCATGTTTTATACATGTAAACTTTTCTCTTGAATCATTCTATCTATTGATGTAAGCTGTATTAAAATCCGTTGCGTAGTTTAAAATACCTTAGCGTACAGACGGCAGGAAACGACGTTGTTTTACACTATGTAGAGAAAGAGAAGACAAGATATAAATGTTGCGGCTTCGAGGTGGCCACCAGCCGCGCCTTAACCTGGTGTCGCGGATATTACTTGATGGTACAGTTTCATAGTTTTAATCTAATAATATCGCCATATACTTACTGCTAAATAAACTTATAATAAGTAAGTGATAAAGTTTAATAGAATGCTACTGAATACTTATTCTTGCAGCATTAAAAATTGTCACTTTAAATATCTAGACCGGTGGTCATTATCGGGATAATTTACCGCAACTGCAACGTTTAGTAAAATGAATAACTAAACTGTAACACTGCATACTGTGTACACAAAACTGTGATAAAGAAAGAAACTCTTTATTTGAATATATTGGGTGACTATAGGCATATTAATTATTACATCAACTTCATTTGGTATCAAGTTGACCAATGTAAGTAATTTAAAATTAAGTGCACTGTGAGATTCTTATCTCTACGACATGGAAATAGTTCGTGGCATTGTTGGATCACTAATTGCTTGGTATATGTGTCAATAAATACCCTATTAATTGTTTATGCAGTTTTTTTTTATTCATATTTTCGGAGATGTTACATTTTGTTTTCATTCTACCGTAAATATTAATGAATAAATATTAGCGAAGATGAGTAGACCTCATCATCGTCATCCTCACAGCCTATTATAGTCCACTGCTGTTCATAGACCTCTAAGATATTTGCCGTAGTTACCACGCTTGGCGGGCGAGTATATATAAACCTGACTGACTCATCTATCAACGCCGAAACTACTGAACGGATTTCAATGAAATTTGGCAAACAAACAGATGTAATGACGTAGGCATTCGCTAAGAAAGGCTTTTTGAAAATTCGACCCCTAAGGGGGTGAAAAAGGGGTTAAAAATTTGTATGGAAGTCCGTCATTTTTAGAGCTAGAAGCCTGAAACTTTGTTTTTAGATTAAAAATTATAAACAAACAACTACCTGTCCTAGAGTTTTTGAAAATTCAACCCCTAAAGGGGTGAAACAGGGGTTGAAAATTTGTATGGGAAACAAGATTAGTTAAACTATTTTATTCGAAACTGCACAGGAGTACTCCTATCAATAAATTAGTAAACAAGTGTTTCAGGCTCTTTCAGAATTCAACCCCTAAAAGGTGGAAAAGGGGTGACAAATTCTGAAAATCAACTTGGGTATCGTATTTATGGTTTATCGGGTCGCTGATTACGAAAACAACAACTATTTCAAAATCAGTAGCAGTAATCAGTAGCAGACGGGAAATACCTACCATCATCCCCTGTGGGGGTGCGATGTTGTTGAAATGTCAATATGGGTGTCGTTTTATGGTTTTTTGGGACGTTAATTACGAAAATAGCATCGATTATGGTTTGAAACCAACATGGATGGTAGCTTGTATGGATGTATGTTTGTATGTAAAAATCATCATGGGTTGGGTGACTTGGGTGTCATTTTTAAGGTTTTTAAGTCATAAAAAACGTAATATCATTTATATTGATAAATATTTTAAACTTAATTTATTAGAATAGAATAGAATATACTTTTATTGCACAAAAACATAAAACAAAATAGACAAGAAGATTTGTACAAAAAAATTGCACAAAATTACACCTGAACAAAAAACTACCAAACCAAATATTTTTTTTTACAAATTAATAAAATGGCAAAACCAAAAGAAATACTTAGGTACCTACCTATTGTGTATTGATATTCAAGTTCCAATCCCTACCAATAGATGGCGTTGGTATCGTTATAATGTGTTAAAATGCGAAAATTCACAAATTGTTAAATTTGTGGTAAATTAATGGCCTAGGTTTTTAGTTATGACCCACGACAGAAATGGCGATAAATATTCAACAGCAAATGAATATTCAGCCGATATGTTAAAAAATGAACTTGTGAAAAATGACTTTGTGAATTGGTGGCTGCAGGATTAATATTTCCGTTTCGGTTTGAAGTATATCGAAACGGTCTGCTATACACAGAGTCCGGAACAGATATGTGTCCAGTAAGGCGATTACGATTTAGCCATGATTTATCTAATGGACATATTGATGCCTATCTGCCTACTGTTGCGAAGAAAATTACATAGCGTCGCATGGAGGTACCTGTCGAAGAGCGTGATCCTTTTTCAGAGCTTGAAAATTTAACTGTTACATCTTTTGTAAACAGTGAAATATCATCTCCAACCAGCCGAACAGATCAATCTGTATCGTCGACATTAAAATATGAAAAAAGAAAAATAAACGAAGGTCGAGATTTACTAATTACACAAGAAAAGTCAATTAAAAGTGCAAAAGAAAGATATAGGCAGAACAAGCCAGATTCAAATCGTAAAGCTGTGTCCGCTTATCAGAAAAAATCCTGATGTACACAGGCAAGCTGTTGCAAATTACCAAACTGCGAATCCACAGTGCATAGAGCAATTCAGTCACGGTATGAGGAAAACATTACACTGCGTTTATGGAAAAACAAGGTCCATTTCGCTATGGAGTATGACCCTGATATTGCTTATAAAACTGAGAGCAGTGTAGCCTTGGGTTCTATGACATACAAGTGTCAGTGGTGCAATGCGCTGAAATGGAAGGATGAGACACCTGGTATGTGTTGCACTGCTGGAATAGTGCAACTTGATTGGTTGTAACAACTGCCTGAACCACTCTTTAATTTGATTTATGATCTACACCCAGATCATGACCATTTTATGGGTAATATTCGTTAATATAATGCCTGTTCCAGATGACTTCCTTCGGTGGTAAACAGGTAACAACAGATGGTTTTTCACCGACTTTAAAGTACAAGGCCAGGTCTACCATTTAATTGGAAGTATATTACCAGAAGCCGAACATGACGCTTAGTACCTTCAAATATATTTTGTAGGTGAAGATGATCGAGAAGCAAAGGTTCGATGTTCTAAATTTCCTAACTTAAAGCCAAATTTAATCAAACAATTGCAGAATATGCTGCATCAAGTGAACCCGTATAAAAGGTCTAAAGTGCCATTAATAAAGCCCCTCCTTCAGAGTTATACAAAGTTGCCGAAGTAATTCACTTCAGGTATTAGTGAGATACATCGAGCATATGATGTGCTACACTATCCATTGATCTTTTTCTTGGGGGATGATGGGTATTCAATCAACATACCACAACGCGATCCCACAACTAAGTTACAAATAATAACTAAATAATAATAAAATAATAAAACTGTCTCTTAAGTAATAAGCTAAATAATAATAAAATAATAAGCTAAATAATAATAAAATAATAAAACTGTCTCTTCTGCAAGTTTCTATTCGTATAGAATAATGATTAAAGAAGGAGAAGATAACTAGTCAAGTATCGTGCCCTTTTTAATCAATATTTGGTGGATGAATACGCCAAAATAGAAACAGAGAGATTTAATTGTATCAAAAATAATCAAGCCAAATTACGTGCTGATAGTTACATCCATTCAAACGATGCTATTGGACGACAAGACGCAAAATCCAACCAACTAAGACAAATGGTTGTCCTTCCATCATCTTTTATGGGGGGACTTAGGTATATGCACAAAAGAACACAGGACGCTAAGACCTATGTTAGGAATTACGTGATAACTATATTAGATAACTATATAGTCAACTATCGTGCCCTTTTATTCAATATTTGGTGGATGAATACGCCAAAAAGAAACAGAGAGATTAAATTATATCAAAATAATCAAGCCAAATTACGTGCTGATAGTTACATCCATTTAAAAGATGCTATTGGACGACAAGACGCAGAAGTTAACCAACTAGGACAAATGGTTGTCCTTCCATCATCTTTTACGGGGGCCTATATGCACAAAGAAACACAGGACGCTATGACCTATGTTAGGAATTACGGCCGGCCTGATCTTTTATCACTTTCACATGCAATTCTCTGGGACGAGATAAAAGAGCAATTGCTTCAAGGACAACAATCTCATGATATCTTGTAGAATTCTGATCACGATATAATTTCGAGGATGTTTCGACTAAAGCTGAAAAGATCATGAACTTATTGACAAGGGCAAAATATTTGGTGAAGTGCGATGCTATATGTACTCAACGGAATGGTAAAAATGAGGTCTTCCACATATTCATATTCTTTTATGGCTTCACAAACGTATTACTCCGGATCAAATCGACAATATAATTTGTGCTGAAATACCGGATCCCAAACGTGACCCAGAGCTTCACGAAATCGTTAAATGTAATATGATACATGGTCCATGTGGAACTTTAAATCGAAAGTCACCATGTATGAAAGATAACATGTGCAGTAAACGATACCCCAGGGCTCTCATAAGGGAAACTCAAACTGGTGAAGACGGTTATCCGCAGTACAAGAGACGTTTACTAGATGACGGTGGGTTCTCTGTTGATATCAAAGGCACAACCATAGATAATTGCTGGGTAGTCCCTTATAATCCAGTATTATTAAAAACATTTAACGCTCACTTAAATGTGGAATATTGTCATTCGGTGAAATCAATAAAATACGTCTGTAAATACGTAAAAAAAGGTTCAGACCAGGCATCGTTTGCTTTAGAGAATGACAAGGATGAAGTTAAAACCTACATAAGTGGAAGATATATAAGTTCATCAGAGGTAGTATGGCGAATCCTTGAATTTCCCATTCATGAGCCCTCCCGTACCTTGCTGTTCATTTGGAAAATAGGCAAAGGGTTTATTTTAATAAGCAAAGTCTGAGTGAAGGAGTGAATAGTCCTCCAACAACCACACTCATATCCTTTTTCGATTTGTGTAAAGTGGATAACTTTGCAAAAACATTGCTCAACCCAGAAGTAACTGCATACTACGTTTGGGATGAAAGAAAATTCCAAAGGAGAAAGAGAGCAAACGTTGAAGGCTTTAGGGTCAAAAAGCACGTTCTGGGCAGGGTTTATACTGTGCATCCGAACAATACAGAATGCTATCACCTTCGCATGCTTCTTCATGAGATCCGGCGCCCAATTTCGTTTGAAGCGTTAAAAACTGTAGATGGTCATGTATATTTCACGTTCCAATCAGCGTGAAAAGCTCTCGGCTTGCTTGAATATGATCAGCATTTGTTCGCAGCAATGGAAGAGGCAGCACTTTGCCAATCACCGCAAATGATTCGGGATCTCTTTACTATTATTTTATTGTTCTGCCAAGTATCAGACCCTTTAAACCTTTGGGAGAAATTCAAAGAAGACCTATCTGAAGATTTTAAAAGGCAATTAGAGAGACAGGGAGATGTGAATGTAGAGCACATTACAGATGTGGTATTTAACAAATGCCTTTCGGTAATAGAAGATGCCGTATTAGCGTTGAGTGGTCAGCTACTAAAAGAGTATGGGTTACCTCAGCCAAGCAAAGAACAACAATTTGAAAATAGAAAGTTTCTTAAAGAGCCAAGTTATGACTTAGCATCATTAGAAAACACAGTTAAAAATAATGAAGGATCACTGAATGACGAACAAAAAGCAGTTTACAATCAAATTAATACAAAAATTGAATCAAATGAGGGTGGAATATTCTTTTTAGATGCCCTGTGGAACAGGCAAAACATTTCATAAATTTGCTATTAGCAAAAGTTAGTAGCACTCGCGGAATTGCTTTGGCTGTGGCTTCTTCTGGGATCGCAGCTACACTGCTTGAGGGTGGACGAACTGCTCATGCTACCTTCAAGTTACCACTCAATTTAACAACAACTGATACTTCCATTTGTAATATATCGAAACAAAGTAATTTTGCTGAAGTATAAACATACGGAACAAAACATACGGAAATGATAGTGTGGGATGAAATAACCATGGATCACAAGGGTGGCGTAGAGGCTTTAAACAGAATTCTACAAGATATAAGAGGAAATAAGAAGTTAATGTGTGGTGTAACGGTTTTGCTGGCTGGAGATTTTAGACAGACTACCAGTAGCGCCAAAAGGAACTAGAGCAGATGAAGTTAAGGCGTGTCTTAAGGGATCCACTTTATGTCCTCTAATTAAAATCCTCAAGCTCTCGAAAATATGCAGGTACACTTAGAAGAAAAAGAGTCTGCTGGTGGATTTGCGAATCTCCTACTTGAAATCGGCAACGGGATTACTGATAAATGACGGAATGATAACCATCCCTGATAATTTGTGCACAGTTGTATTTACGTTACAGAAGTTAATATCCAAAATTTACCCAGATATTGCTCATATACACGATAAGCCAATGGAATGGTTGTGTGAACTTGCCATACTAATCCCGAAAAATGACCAAGCAGCGGCAATTAACGATATACTGTTAACGTTTTTTGAGGGGAAAAAATGGTGTACACGTCAATAGACTCTGTGGTCAACACAGATGACGCAATTAACTACCCTGTCGAATTTCTTAATTCACTGAAACCATCGGGTCTTCCACATCATAAGCTTATTCTGAGCGTGGGCACTCCTGTTATGTTGTTGCGAAATTTAAAACCTCCTCAACTGTGCAACGGAACCAGACTAAAATAAAAGCGTTACATCGCAATGTAGTGGAAGCCACAATTATAACTGGATGTGCGCAAGGAACTGTACCAAGAATTCTCTTGATCCCGAATGATCTTCCTTTGAATTCCAACGAATACAGTTTCCTCAAAGTCTGCTTTGCAATGACCATAAAAAAATTACAAGGGCAGACATTAAAATTTGCATTTATATACTTAAGAGAATTTTTTTCACACGGGCAATTCTATGTGGTTTGCTCACGCATAAGCTCGCCCAGTAGTCTGATAATTTTGGCACACAGTAATAGATTAGCAAAAAATGTGGTGTATAAAGAAGTTTTGTAGTTTACTAGCTTTTGCCCGCAACATCCAGTTATAATTGTGGCTTGTACCAGCAGACTCCTTTTCACACATGGGCGCGAAACTCCACGTGGACGAAGTCACGGGCAAAAGCTAGTATTATATAAAATTTAGAAAATGTACGTGACCATTAGTTACATAAAACGCCAATCTGCTCAAATTCCAATTATTTACTTCAGACCATGATAAATGTTCTCATTATAGGCCGCTGTTTAGTAACATAATTTGTGATTTACTAAATTATTACCAAAACCTTGGGGTATACACGCATCATCAATCTTGTAATAAACTTATGTTATTGGCTTATCAACTCTAAGGGCTTGTGATATCAATTATTTAGATCATTAATTACTACATTTGACTATTTCATATTGAGAACAAACGTAGATTTAGTGTGTCAAGATAAACAAGTAATTAATTTATCAATGCATGAGACATTGCATCATAATTCATCTTTGTATTGAAGTGACAGTAGCCTATTAGTTAAGAGTGCTAACCGCGAATTTGAAAGACGTGTGTTCGAACCACCATTCGAATTCTTAATTCGGGTTTTTTTAAAATAAATATTCATTTAGATCATTTGATCAAGAGGCCTCTGGATTTTTCTATCATAATAGACTCCATTAAAAAGTTTAAAAAAAAACACTGTGAACCATTTGTATTATAGTATGTATTTAGACAAATTGCCACAAATAAGAGTTAAAAAAATGTATCCCGAATGAATATATGGACTCACTTTACAAAAATATTTAACTGCGAAAAGTCAAGCCATTATTAATAAGAAACATTCATGATAATTTCATACGCTACTATATCGTATACCTAAAACAATGTAATAAATGTAGTAGCGGCGTAAAATAATCCACTACCCCATATTATTCAGTGGCTGTTGTAAGAGGAAAAGGAGATGGGAAGCAGCGTCTTCCTGATGACAAAACAATAATAAAAAAAATGTACGTGCCAGCTCCGACGCATGACTGGAAAAACTATTGCCTTAAAATATATTATAAAATAGGTAAAGGAATCAAATGAACCTATTTATTTATTTATATTGATCTGATTTGTAAAAATATATTACTTATATTACATTATTCATTTAGCTATTCGCTGAGATGCGCGAGTATGTTGCGCAGGGGAAAACCATAACGGCTTCACTTTTTGTTAACGCTTAATTTTATTACTCATCTATTTTTCATACTATGCGCTATATATAAAACGATTCTTAAAGAGTAAACTCTAAAGATCTGCGGTTGCCAACTCCCTTGCCAAGCGTGACAACTGTGGCAAATATGCCTGTGAGGCATATGTTCAGCAGTGGAATTTTGATGGGCTACAATGAATGAAATCATGAAAACAATATAAAAATTTATTTTCGCGAGAGGTAATCTTATCTAAGCTTTAAATTTTCTCTAACATACAGTTTCTTTATGACACCAATTTAATTGTAACTTTCTTTTAGGTGTTAGTGTTGAACAAAGGCGGAAGGAAATACGACAAAGAAATTTAAAAAGACTCCAAAGGAAAGTTAAAGCAAAGTAAGTATGTGAATGTCGAGTATCTGCACTACTTTCGTACAATATTGTTTGTTTCGTAGAAATTCAAAAAGAGTATTTTATAGTTTTACTAGAACTATCATTAACAGAAATAAAATATTCAAATAATAACCCTGCTCATTTATTGTTTTCAGTTTATGGCCCCAAATTAGCATTCAGTTATTACTATAGTGTTTGAATTGAATAAAACTACTTTTACGGATTATATCGCGTTTAATTAACTTATTTTTGTTAATTCCCGACGTTTCGGGTGCTTTACAGCACCCATGGTCACGGGGGACTCAACTCGTAAAAGTTGTTTTATTCAATGTGTAGTGTTCGCGTAAATATAAGAAATCATTATATAGTGTTTAAAGTTTATTCTCAGAATGAAAAATTAAACTTTTAATAAAAAGTATAAACTGACTTTAAGAAACAATTTTTTTTTCATAGTGGTTGTCGAAGTCAGCGCTCAGATGTATAACTAAAGTATGTTTATTAAAAGTATGTGTCGAAAAATTTAATAAAATATACGTATAAATATAAGTATATAATTTAATGATTTCTTATATTTACGCGAACACTACACATTGAATAAAACTGTTTTACGGATTTTATCGCGTTTAATTTTATTAATTTTGATTCCCGACGTTTCGGGTGCTTTACAGCACCAATGGTCACAGGCTGAGGTGTTTGACGTCCTAATGTCATAGTTAGCCCGGCTACCTTCAGTTTTTGAATATTAATTTTTGGTCCGATCTACGCAGAATGAGCTTACAGTATCTTGAAGTCTTGCAGTGGTATGCTTGGGTTTGGATTTAATTTTGTTAATTATAGGATCCCAAGCAGATGGCAGCACCCATCCATCTTCTCTATTGAAATTAGGATGTTTTTTAATTTCAATAGCCTCGCGTATCATCCTTGGTAGGAATCGGTGTTCTTTTGCGAGATTTGTGGTCTATCAAATCTGATGTAATGGGGACGATCTTGAACATGTTCACAGACTGCAGACTTCCCAGAGCGTCGGTGCCTCACGTCAGCTATATGTTCTTTCGCAGGTTTTAATGGATCTTTTGTTTGTCCTATGTAAGAGAGACCACATTCATAATCAAGCTTGTACACTCCTGCATCTTGTAGAGGATATTACACTTGACGGATGGTAAAATTGACTAATCTTCTTCGGCGGCTTGAAGTATGTTTAATAGAAGCTCGCTTCAAAATGTAGCCAACCTTGTCTGTGACTCCTCTGACATAGGGTAGTACAGCAGGCACGCTCGACTGTGGCCGGCTTCACTCGGTCACTGTGACGTAGGCGCGGACCCGAAGCTTGTTGTCTTGCAATATTTGCTCGACGTGCTGAAGCTCGGCAGCCAGATGTTTTCTGTCACAGATCCCTCGTGCTCTCTGAAACAAAGATTTTCCCACGGTAGCTAACTGTGATGGATGATGGTGCGATTCACCATTTAAATATCGGTTGGTATGGGTCTTTTCCTATACAGTGTGACCAATAGTGTTATCAGGATGTCGGATGACTAAAACATCTAGAAAGCTAAAGAATTGTTTGCCTCTAACTCCATTGTGAATTGTATTTTAGAATTTATGGAATTAAGGTGGTTTAAAATGCAGTTACTTTGTCAGATGGTAAAATTGTGAAAGTGTCGTCACGTACCGCTTGTAGAATCTTGATATACAGGAGCAGTAAGAAGGGCTTTCTCCTCAAAGTCCTCCATGAATATGTCGGCAACTATGGGAGATACGGGTGAACCCATTGCTACGCCATCTACTTGCTTGTAGAACTCCTCCTTCCACAATAGATAGCCAGATGTAAGGCAGTGTTTTAATAGTAATGCATATTCTGTAGGCATGTTGTATTCATCTAGTTTCCTGGTTACAATTGAGATGCAGTCTTCAATAGGTAAGCATGTAAATAGTGACTGAACATCAAACTGACCATAGTTTCATTGTCAGCGAGATGTAGGTCTTTTATTTCACTAACAAAATGGTACGAATCCTTCGTGTGCTCTGGTTTGTCCTCTCAGCGGTAACAGAACTTTTGCCAAGTGTTGAGCCAATTTATAAGTTGGTGAGTCGATCTGGCTCACTATAGGACGTAGTGGAGCGTTTGGTTTGTGTATTTTGTAACCCATACAACCTCGGTGGTTTGGTACATGGTGGTATTATCGAATTTACGTCGAGATCTAATTTTGGAGTAATTAACAGATCGCTTGTTGTTTTAAGCACATTGGTTGTAGGGTCTGTTTTGACCTTTTTGTACGTACTTTCTTCCGATAAATTTGTTGTAGTTTAGAATTATAATCTGACGTATCCATTACTACCGTAGCATTTCCTTTATCTGCACGGAGAATCGTGAGTTCTGGTCTGTTGTCTGAGGCTATTGAAATTAAAAACATCCTAATTTTAATAAAGAAGATGGATGGGTGCTGCCATCTGCTTGGGATCCTATAATTAACAAAATTAAATCCAAACCCAAGCATACCACTGCAAGACTTCAAGATACTGTAAGCTCATTCTGCGTAGATCGGACCAAAATTAATATTCAAAAACTGAAGGTAGCGGTCGTATTAGTTAAGACGCGACCCCGCTAAGTCTCACCGTTTAGTCGGGTAGTAGTACACCATCTCCTCAAAGAGCTGGACGCGGAAATCATTATATTCGTATTTTTCACAGCGAATCGTTTCGCTTTATATCCATATCATGTTGGTGCATAAAAGAAACATAGTCCGTTATATTTGGGTAACCACCATATTGGATTTAAAGTAACGTCATTTTATTTTCGTATTTTTCTGAGCAAATGTCATTGAAATGACAAAGGTCATTTGATACCCATATCATGGGAGTCCATAGAAAATAACTAGACCGCCATCATGGGAGTCTATAGCCGTCCGCCATATTGGATTTAGTATGACGTCACTTATTAGACCATGCATTGCCATCCAAACTAAACATGCATGCAAAATTTCAGCTCAATCGTTTGAGGATAACTGCTTTTAAATTCAGTTGCAAGATTTTACCCTAACAAACATACATTGCAAGTTAAATAAAAGTTTTTAAGAAACATACGCCTCATGTATAGAAACTCGTTCTTTTTTTAAGTAGGTTAATAATTGTTCTGTGGACCTTACAGTATGAGATAAATAGGCAAACAAAAACATCAGGGCTGCTATAATATTGTTTATAGTGCAAATGAACTTCAGCTATTATATTATTCTAAAATGCAAGCTAATATGGTGATGAAATATTGGTTATGTACTAAAGGCAATTTTTACACGAACTGTTGTTCAGATAACGGAAAGATTTATGACATGAATATATGAAAAAAATTGTTGAAACTAAAAAACTAATTTAAAAATAAAAAATAAAAATATATTGAAAATATAATATTAATTGAGTGAAGAGTATGTGTACTAGTGCAGTGTAAGAATATCCACTATCATTAAGCCATCATTCTGTTAATGGCAGTGCAAAATTTTATACTTCGGGACTAATACGTTTCTAATTCGGGAGCCATGTTAGTGCTTGGTATATAAAAATAATAGAAGCTTTCTTAGATGCGCAGTGCATCGATATGTTTACAGTTTTTCAATAGGCTTGAATTAAATAAAACCCGGTATTTTTTACTTAGAGTTAATTTTATTTTAATTAGGTGCCGCATAAAAATACGTTCGGCAAGTGACGTCATTTATATAGCTGAAAAGGGTGGTGTCTTTGATTTTACTCTGAAGGAAACAAAAAAATGAAACTGTCTGTTTTATAGCGGTTATTTCCTGTTATTATAATATTGTTATTAAAATAGTTAAAGTTAAAGTTATAGCCTATATACGTCCCACTGCTGGGCACAAACCTCCTCCCATTTCTGAGAGGGTTTTGGGGCAAGAAATTGTCCGCCGCGATGCCCCAATGTGTGTTGGCGAATTTCAGATGTCTTCAAAATATTTTATTTTCTTATTACTCAGATATACAGGATTCCTCACGAAGTTTTCCTTTACCGCCGAGTACTTGGTAAATCAGCACTTAAAATTGCAATTAATAATTTCATTGGTGCCTGTGGGGATCGAACCCGGGTTGCTCGCGTACTGTTAAATGCGTAAATTTACAGCGAGCCCTTAGCCCCTGAGCTACTACGGCTCAAAATAAAATAGTATTCCATGCTAATGATGCTTTTCGATAGCAACCGCAGAAACTGCTGTAGCAAGTACTTAGGTAATGAAATTAGTTGGATCTTTAGACTTTTTTACATATAAAGTTAAGATTGTCCGTACCAAAATAAAAATTTTATATTAATTTTTGTTAAGGTCCAATGGTTTATTGTAATAATTATACAATCTACTCTGATACCTACAGATTTCATTTACTTTAGTTAAAACAGTTGCCGCTGAAAATAATTGGTATGGCAAGAAAGGTATAAAACTCTTAAATGTATGGTTTAAAATCTCTATAACTTCTTTCTTACATACATAAAATGAAGAAATTATACAGATGTATTTAATTTTCCAAAAAAAAAAGAGAAAAATTACACAATTTCATGAAGGATAAGTAGCTGTATTCAATTTCGTAACAAGAAATACATTTACACATTTTCCTGTTTCGCGTAATTTTTAACAGAAATATATTGGCTTCTTTTGTATAAATGTCACGAGGCTTTTTTTCAACATGTATTGGGGCGCTTGAAATTCAATTTCTTTACGTGAAATGGTATTAAGGGAATGTAGATGTATTGATTCTGACATAATTTTACGTAAAAAAAATGGGTGGTAGAAGGATATTTGTAGCTTTTTTGTTCATACGAATATTAAAAAAGCCGGCCCTAAAATGTTTTTCTTTTACTTATTATAAGCCAGTGCTTGACTATGTCACCTGGTGGTAAGTGGTGATGAAGCTCTAGATGGTAAATCGCACTGTCTTATCGTAACAAAAGCCTATTCACTCTTGCCTTGAACATGCCCATATTGTATTCGGATGGAAAGACAGACACCGGCAACATTAAACAGAAAATATAAATTACTAATAATTTCGCTGACATGACTCCTCTTTATCCATCTAAATAACGTCAAAGGAATACCTTCCTAAAGGAGTTAGATTGATGAGACCGATTTGTTTATTGTGTGTCAAGTTACACAAACTACATTATTTTGTCTCTGGGTTGGATTACTGTATAAGGCAAATAGGCATCGGCTCTGAAACACTTTGTATAAATGCGCTTATATAATATACCCTTTTGGAAAATAATGTTTTCTTTTTCTTTTGGGGTCGACTTTCAATTTAAACTTACAATTTAAATTGAAAGTCGACCCCATAAAAAAATTTATTTAGGCAATAGACCAATAAATGTCATATTGATATCTTTAAAACTTCGAATCTGCATAATTTAAATATTTATAGAAATAAAACTACATTGAATTATCCAGAAAATATGTACTCTTCAGATTGTTTATATTGTCGTGTAAAATGATTTGCAATTTGATCATATATAGTGTAAAATTATCATCAATATCATTGTCATCATTACAGCCCTTCTCAAGTCCACTGCTTAACATAGGCTTCCTCCAAGAAATGCCACAAAGACAATTCTGGTCATCCTGCATCCAACCACTTCCTGCATGTCTTAGCAGGTCCTTACTCCATCAAGTGGGGGGCCGTATTACACTCCACTTGCCGGTATGAGGCTGTTACTCTAAAACCTTTCTTTGTCATTGGTTGTTGGTTACTTGAGCTATATGGCCATCCTATTGAACTTTATCTTTTTTTGTTACTTAGTAGTTGGACTTAGTTGCACAATCTCAATATTTTGATGATAACAGAAATAAAAACATTTTTGTAACAGATATTTGATTTACTATTTACTATCTGGGTCCGCGACTTCGTCCGCGTGGAATTATTTTTACTTTTAATCGCAAAGATCTAGAAAGACACTAATAATTATTTATAAAACATTTATTTAGTCACTAAATCAGAGAAACTAACGAACGAAAAAATAGATAGGCCCCCAATGAACTAATGGACTGAAACAAGAAACTAATTGGGCACACTTTACGCTTGTGTTTCATATTGAAAATAAACAACAAATTGACCGCAATAACGTAATTCAGCCAACACTTAATATACTAGATTTATATTTATGTATATATATAAGTGATTGTCCTAAATAAGCAAACACCATCACCAATTATTAGTAGTATGCAAGGCCAGGAACCGGTTTGAAAAATAACGGTTAATAAAGGTTAATAACGGTTTTGTGTTAATGTTATGTTCAGAACAAAACCGGAATTCATTTTGTTCTGTAAACAAAATAAACCGGTTTTTTGAATCACGATCCGCGGTGCTTGATATCGCACTAAGAAAAGTAATATAATTGTCTGTGCGACGTGATTTTTGTAGCTATCTGCCGCTGCCACTGGCGTGTGTGGCGCGGCGGCGCGCGGGTCGGTGGATTCCCCTACCCCCGCCTTGCCTTAAATCTAAAGAACGAAAAATAGTGTTCAATACCGGTTATTAGACACTAACACAATGGGAACTTATTATAGCCAATTAATCGGGACATTTGAATGCCTTATGTATTCTTCACCACTAATAAATAAATAATGGTGTCTAAATTATCTAAATACTCATCCTGCAAACAAATCTATACTGGCATAATAAAGCCGAAAAGTTTTTTTTTTGTTTTTGTGTTTGTTTAAACACGCTAATCGCATATCTAGCATTAGGCTACACCTCTCAGCTAGTCTAAAATATTGATTTTTGTTAAACAAGTCAGAAGAAAAAGCGCTCCCGCAATGATTTATCCGCGTGCGTTGGCGTGATAATTAGTGATACGTAAATATAGATCTTTACGTCATCTAAAAAAAAAGTCCCCTATACCCCCTATGCTTTTTTCTTATACATAAGCCACAATGAGGTATTTTGGGACAAAAATTATTGAAAATTAAAAAGTGATTTCTGAGCGGTATTATTAGGCTTAGCATATTAATCCTTACGAATGAAGATAAACTTTGCTCTTTATAGCATGTTATTTGGGCGCATAGTTTAAGAGATAATAAAAAAAAAAAAATTCCACATTCGGCTCGGCGCGCGAACGACGCATAAACCCTAACCGGCTGATGGCAACCAAGAGAAACCAATAGTGAACTCTTCTATAAGCAAGGTTAAAAAATTGACAAAATTAATGGAGTACTTTTATCTATCGGCACAAAAAAACTTTTATCTAGGGTTACAAAAGCGAAATTTAATTTTATACCCACTCCATCCCCCTCCCGGGTGAGTGGTTCCCCCCCCCCTCCCGCGTTAAGAAAGTGTTTCGGATGGGCGTTCAAGGATGAGCCAGTCACTTAGGACGTCATATAGTATAAAGAGGATAAAATAGATAAACAGTGAACAGTGACACCTGCCGGTAAATGGTAGAACTAAATAAATCTACGACTAATTAATTTATATTGAATTTTGGATTTTACGTTACATACATACCTCACAGAATACCAGCGTAAAATAGCAGCTTAACACTGCTGTGTTTCGTATAGTGAGTGTAGAGAACCCGATACCCTTTTTACTGGAAGAACTAAGATGGAATGCTTCTTGCATTCCATCTTAGTTCTCACGGGTGACAACGCATCTTCATTTAGATTAATTATTGAGGATAGATGTAGATGTCTATGGGTCACAGCAACCACTTACCATCAGGTGGACCGTGTGCTCGATTGTCACCCTATCCTATAAAAAATTATTATAACACTAATAAATTTATACTATAATAAGCCTAAACAGTAACATTTTAACAATATGAAAATCATAAATCGCATTCCATTATGTCTTAATCTACTAATAAAGTATGAAGATGAGTTAACCCCACAATATATTCTATGGGTTGACTACCATAGACTAAACTAAGTGGAATTTACCGCCTTTATACTAACATAACTTCCTGTGGGCACTGATTTATATTCCGGAACCGCACGACGTACGAGTCGGACCAAATACAAGGGAGGGTTATTATACTTTTAACTTGATTGCCTACCTTTATTCATATTTTCAATATAGTAAAATGTTGATAAAATACTTCATAATGTTGTACAAGTGGTAGGCTACTTTTTAATTTAATAAAATATTTTCGTTATGAATGGCTCGTTGTTCTAGCTGTCGCAAGCGCGATTGCTGGTTATGAGTCATTAGTTGTTGGATTTTTCTGTCAATAAATACTCAATAGCAGCTCGGAGTCAGGAAGGTGGCGGTGTAATGCCCCCGTGCCTCGGAAAGCACGTAAAGCTGTTGGTTCTGTACCTGGTCTCTCTCCCGTGGTGTAGGATTGCCGTCCCATCAGACTATGAGAATGAGGGAATAGAGACTGCACATGAGCTTGCGCAGACACTCCTGCACTTTATTCCTATAAAATGTAAAAAAAATGGATGTGAGTAGGGTTTGATCTGCACACATTTACTGTTGTTTGGTGAGTAATTGTAAGCACGATTTGTAGTTAAAAAAATAGTACACATTCTATTTAAATAATATAATAATATTAATGTCTTCCGGACCGAATTTTGATCACGGCGGCCAGCCTCAACGAAGACTAGCCATCGGCACAGGACAGGATTATAATGCCCAAGCGTATGCACAACGTGCACTCTCTATTCCCTCACTGTTATAGTCCGATAGGACGGATATTCCGACACGACCTTAGAGAGATCAGGCGCGGGACCAACGGCTTTACGTGCTTTCCGAGCGCACGAGGGTGCGACACCGCCAGCTTCCTGACTCCGGGCAGCTACTAAGAATTTCTTGATGGGAAAGCTCAATAACTGTTTTTTTTTACCAGACCCGGGATTCGAACCCGTGACCTCATGATCAGAAGTCGCACTACTACAATCACTAGACTGACGAGGCAGTCGATTTAAATAAATGGTAATCAAGTAATAATTGCGAAACGCGTTGTTTTTTTATAGCTGAAGTAAAAAGCCTATTACACTACGCAGTATCAAGACAGTCTCATTAGGTGTGTCAAATCTAATTAGACAAGCTCTCTATTACACTGCCCTGAATACCACATGCTAACTCATTTGCAAGTAGGAGTGGGTAATATCGCTTTTTCTGAATATCATATCAAAACTATATATCGATATTTGATATCGGATTTCGATATCAAATATCGATATATATAACACTATATTTTCTGAAACCATATATTGACGATATTATGCCGTTCTAGTACCTCGAGATGAAAATCAACCCCATAATTATTTCGATACCGGTTTCGCAACGATTTTTTACTAAGTGGATACTGACTCAATACTGGGCTACGTACGTACATCATATATAGTGTATCCTACTATATGATAGGTACTTAGAGTGACTAGGTACTATTATGATAACTAGAGTATGCACTATGTATTGTATACAATATACAACTAAACTAATAATCACCATTAATGGACTGTCCTTCATACTTTTATCAGTTTAGGACTGCCTGCAATATTTTCGGTTTTGAAAAAACCGTGTTTTATTGTTTTAATAGTTAATTAGGTGGGTACGTATAAATGTAGATACATACTCGTATACCGCCTTACTATAATAATGGAGGCGTATTTATCAGTCCATTTGCTGATCTGTATATTTTACACTATATACAATCGTTTTGCAAAGTTAAGCAGTACAAAATTAAAATATGTTTTTTGTTTTATTTTTTTCTACCTACTAAATATTTATATTGTTTATCTATTAGAAGTTCAAGACATTATTCATATCTGTTTTTCTTAGTCACAAAATTATTATAAACGAGATTTTTTTAAGTTTAAAATGTACTTGCTGCACTTTAATACAAAGTAGGTGTACACAAATAATTATTTACACTTATAATGTGAGTCACAAAATTAAATTGTTTTATACCAAAATAACACAAATAAACTCTAAAATAAAATAAAATAATTAATTTCAAAACTTCCAAAACTAAGGAGGAACAACAAATAAATGCGCTCACTCGATTGTTTTACCTACGTGAAACTAAAAATAGAATTCTTCAAAAATACTTAAATTTTCGCTCCTAATTTCTTTGCTCAAGGCCAAATGTTAACAAATGCTACAACATACAAGTGCATTGCGATCATTACTACCCTTAGAATAAGATCAAAAGTTGAAATTTCATAAAACAATCGCGCCAAAATATCAAGAGAATCGAGTCTGCTCGGTATTCATTCGTAATACGGTATCGGTTTGACTTTGGATTTCGATACTACTGCGATACAATATCGTCGCAAATCGCGATTGGCTGTAGGTTACAAGCAATATAGTGTTTCGTCCGATATATAGTTTTTGGTCAGGCCAATATCGAATATACGATATTGAAACAATATATAGATTTAATAACTATATACGTTTTGTATCGCCCACTCCTATTTGCAAGGCCTACGTAGCCGGTGACGGTTGTCGCGGTGTCATGGAAGACTTTCGAAGCACCAGAAAATCGCGATAGCTCTTGCCGCGTCTATTAGTTTAAGTACAAAAAAGAAAAGAAAAATATAGGTGAAGGAGTATTTACTTTTACGGGAAAAATTATCAAATATCCAAATCCTGAGTGTTTTGGAACCATCTGACTTAAGAAACTACCTTAGAGTAGGAGTTGCTGAGTTTGAATATCTGTTGAAATTAGTTACTCTATATATTGAAAAGAAAGATACGCTTCTTAGAAAAAGTGTCAGTGCAAAACAAAGATTGGTACTTACTTTAAGACTCTTGGCAACGGGCAACTCCTATCAACCTAAGGTTTAGCTCTTTGATATCTCAACCTATTATATCGTCATTTATTCCAGAAACATCTACAAATGCTTGAAACATTACATCAAGGTGAGTAAAACCACTGTGTATTATTTCTCACTTCACATTTATTCTTCAAATCAAAGGGTATTTATTATAAAAACAATTATTAAATTAAACAGAAAATTATTCTTTTTTCGGCATGAATATCAAAAAATCTTTCATCTGGCACTCCCTTCTACTATAGACGGGGAAAGCAATTAGTAGACCCTGAGTCATTGTCAATGTATCCTAAAAAATGTTCATGGTTGTTGACATTGATACTCGAGGGAAACGAATGTTGTGGTGATTGGATTGCTTGTTGTGGTGATTGAATTGTGTGTTGTGGCGAATGGATTGCCTGTTGTGACGACTGGACTGCTTGTTGTGGAAACTGAATTGTGTGTTATGGCGAGTGAACTAGTTGGTATTGTATCATTGGATGATTGCGTGATGATGGACGTTTGTGTGGCAACTCAGGGGACTGTCGGTTGTATGGTGACGGGGAAGAATAGTTTGATGCTGGTGATTGGGTGAAGGGCATCTGATAGTTGTTTCTGTTCAGTGTAGGTCTTACTTCCGATGGCGCGACGAGTAACTGGACAAGAATCTTCAGAAAGTCGACCAAGTTTAGCATTGTAAATTATATCGGATATAATTTTTTGAGTAAATATCAGTTGCGTTTATATCCTTTAATTGAAAGCGTACAGACTTTTCAAATACTTCCCAGTCTTCTTCTTCTTTATTTGATAACATTACTTCAGCGGATTTCAAAATTTTTTCTTGTTTTTGTAGAAGTGTTTATTTTTTTATGGTATGTCCGTTAGACGTTGAAGCAATAGGTTTGCTTTGTTGAGACGTTGAAGCTGCATAACTTTCTGAGCATAACTTATTGATTCAGAAAATATAAGTTCAGAGGTTTGTCTCCAATCGCTATGGAGATTGGAGACAAACCTCTAAACCCTTACGTTCATTATAACATTCATCAAATATCCAGCGTAATGAAGATGACAATAGTATACGCAATAAATTCATGGACTATTTCAATTCTGTTGGAAGTGTTAGTTTCCAAGACCGAGTGATTGATGTTGTACCACCATAATTTGTGATTTGTATTGTTTTTTTCTAAACTGTAACTACCCTTTTATTCGATTAAATCATACATTTTTTATTCTTGTTTTATTAAATTAATTAATGTGCAAATAAATTATAATGAATACAATAGAATTTACCTCCTCATCTTCGATGGTGTAATGCGACACGGTTCACTCCTTGACCCAATAAAGTTTAAAGCGACGAAATACCATAACGTCGGTACACACACTTCATCTGTCCCTGCGCCAGTTTGTTTGGAAGAATTTACCTGTAAAAAACGCAATTATGCATTTCGATACTTGAAAGGATTTAGGCCCATTTCAATTCGAAATGCCTGATTTAAGGCTGGTTCCCACAGCGTCCGTTTTACAGGTACGTTTATCGTATAGGTACGTTTTTATTAGGACAATGGCGAGTTGTAGGAGCGAGTTCACACACAGATCCAGTATACTGATCCGGAATAATGTCATATGTGTGAACTCGCTCGTACATACAACTACATACGCCATCGCTCGAATAAAAACGTACCTATACGACAAAAATGGACCTGTAGAACGGATGCTGTGGGAACGAGCCCATATGTTATTATTATGTGTTAATATTAACCAATTCTTTATTGTAATTGGTGCGCTTAATCATCAACTTCTTTTTTATTGTTTTCACTGTAGCCTTTTCATCGAAGTTTTTATAAATTTCAAGCAACACCCGGAATCCTTCTGCACGAAGTGATTGGTTTAAATAATCTTTGTGATTTTTTTGCTGTAAATATGGCATGTCACGGTACACATCAATAACATTAAAAATCACTTCCTTTTCTTTTGAACAAGTCATTGTGCACGCCACAGCAAACAAACACGTGACTTCACTCTGCCACTGCCGCGCGCTGACTAACGGTCTAAGCTTGCTAAGTCTTATTACACCACGCTATATTCAGCAAGCAAGCAAGCAAGCACGGCCGAACCCACTTGGTCTGTCTAATTAGACAGACTAACTTGCTTACTCTCATTACACTACGCTAAGTCTTAATAGGACTGTCTTGATACTTCCTAGTGTAATAAAGGCTTAACAAACTAACTCACAGCCCGCCTAATGGTAAGTCGCTACTGCAGCCAATGGGTACCTGCAACAAACTCCAAACAATGAAGCCTACAGAGACGTTGTTACCTATAAGGACTAAGATGTAATACCTCACAGTCTACCCCACACATTTTCCCTTTGAATACTGACTTTCCAACTGATAAGTAAAGTTATAAATAAACTTGCAAAACAGCACCTATTTTACTTTAGGACCTCAAACTAGTTTCTTCGAGTAGCACTTGCTGGAATTGCAACAATTAAAAACTTAGGTTTCCCCAGATACTAGCACAAAACTTTTCTCATCTTATCTCCGTAGGTGACAATAGATATAACACGCCCGAGTTCCCGTTAAAATATTACCTATAATAATTCTTACTTTGAAAGATATAAATAAAATTGAACACAATCTATCTATTCTATACTACAATGAAATTCTAACACGATTTCTGTACATTGGATATTTTTTTGAAATGGGAATTGGGGTACTCTACGTTATCGGTACAGATGCCAAAACCGATTTTTTTTTAAACGTTGTCTGTGTGTCTGTCTGAACACGCATCGCGCAAACGGATTTGGATATTTCACTTTTTTTTTTTTATAGGAGAGGGGGCAAACGAGCATGCGGCTCACCTGATGGTAAGTGATTACCGCCGCCCATGAACAACTGCAACACCAGGGGAATTGCAGATGCGTTGCCGGCCTTTTAAGAAGGAGTAGGCTCTTTTCTTGAAGGTCCCTAAGTCGTATCGGTCCGGAAAAATCGCTGATGGTAATCGATTCCACAAGGAAGTTGTGCGAGGAAGAAAACTTCTTCTAAATCGCACAGTGGTGGACCGCCAATCATCCAGATGGTATGGATGGTATCTCGAGTTCTGTCGCGATGTGCGATGGTGAAATTGAGCGGCTGGAATTAGTCCGAACAATTCCTCAGAGCACTCCCCGTGGTACATGCGATAAAATACGCAAAGAGATGCAACATCTCTACGCAGTGCCAGTGAGTCAAGCCAATCGGACAGAACTCGGTAGTCGACGATTCGAGCCTCTCTGCGCTGGATGCGGTCAAGTGGAAGGAGCTGGCACTGGGAGCACCTGCCCAGAGATGGGAACAGTATTCCATGTGGGGCCGAACTTGCGCCTTGTAAAGTTGCAAGCGGTGTGCCGGCATGAAATACTATCCCGCTCTGCTGAGCACGCCAAGCTTTTAGAGGCCAATTTGGCCTTCTAAGTGACCACGAAACTGCACATCACTCGATATGTCGACACCGAGGATTCCGATACTGGCTGAGGCAACAAGGAGTGCCTTGAAACTGAGGAGATACGACAAAGGGTTCTTTTAGCGGTAAACGCGCAAACTTGTGTCTTCTGGGGATTGAACTGGACTAGATTTAGTCGCTTCAGTCTGAGACTTTGTTCAACAAAGTCTCGACTTCAGACACAAGTTTGTTCCGGTACTCAGTGACGTTTTCCCGAGAAATATTGGCACGGCCGGTGTATAAAGCATCACCAGTGCTGTCGTCTGCATAGCAATGAATGTTACCAGTTTGCAACATATCATTGATATGCAGAAGAAACAGCGTTGGTGATAGCACGCAGCCTTGTGGAACACCAGCGTTAATGGGCTTGTAATCGGAGCATGCACCGTCTACTACGACCTTGATGCCCGATCTGCAAGAAAACTAGTGATCCAATTGCACAATTTCTCAGGAAGCCCATAGGAAGGGCTTCGAAAGAAGCGCTTTGTGCCAAACCCGATCGAAGGCCTTCGCTACGTCCAAACTAACGGCCAACGCCTCTCCTTGACTCCACTGCCTCCGCCCATCTATGAGTTAGGTAACCTAGAAGATCACCAGCTGAGCGACCTCGACGGAAACCATACTGGCGGTCACTAATCAGCTGGCGATCCTCAAGATACCGCATGAGCTGGCAGTTGATAACAGTTTCCATTACTTTGGAGAACAAGGAGGTGATAGCGATAGGCCTGTAGATCCGTCCAGATCTGAGCGGTCGCCTTTTTGGGATCGGGTGCACCAAAGCTGCCTTCCATGAGTTCGGGACTACGCCTAGGAGTAGGAGTACCGGAAAGACGCGTTAAAACCGGTGCCAACTCCGGAGCACGTCTTCAGCACAATAGGTGGGACTCCATCAGGCCCACTGACTTGTTGACGTCCAGGGAGAGAAGTGCTTTACGCACCGAGCGCTGTGTAAACAGAACTTCCCGCATGGAGCACTCACACCGCGGGATGGTAGGCGGTATGTTCCCCCCGTCATCAAGAGTCGAGTTGGAAGCAAAAAGAGAGCCTAGCAGATCGGCTTTCTCCTTTGCGTCATGGGCCAGTGAGTCGTCCACCCTGTGCAGAGATGGCAGAGATGGCTGACAGAAGTTCCCTTGGACAGCCTTGGCGAGAGACCAGAATGCACGTGTTCCCGTAGGGAGGCGAACTAGTTTCTCGCCAATTCTGCCGATGTGCTCTGACTTTGCCTTGGCAATGACACTTTTGAAGGACCTGGAGGCGGAATGGAGACTTGGATATTTCAATTGGAAACTTTCACTATAGTGTTGTGTAGGAGTCGAACCGTTGGCATAAGTATATATCACCACGCTATCTATCATAGGAGCTAAGCAGTAGGCATGGCCTGATTTACCCACAGGTTAACTAGGCTGGAGCCTAGGGCGCAAAGGTTGAGGGGGCACCGAACTTGCCTTTACAAGCACCACTTATGCACGGAATAAAATTTGGTATAATATTCTCAATAAATAATAGCGTAAGTGCCGCAAATATTTCACTTGTTGCTCTTACTTTATTTTTGGTGTAATACAAATAAATAGATTATAAAAATAAGACTTTGAATTATTTGGTACCTTTCGTCTTTTTTTGACTGACTGAACGTGATTTAAAGATTTTAAACTGCTCAAGCTCTCTTACATCTAATTTTATGAAGGTGTTTTGCCATGGCTGTCCAAGGGACCGTCAGTCATCTGTTGCATCTCAGCACAGATACAACGACTCACTGGCCCATGTCGCAAAGGAGAAAGCCGATCTTTAAAGTTCTGTTTTTTAGTCCAACTCGACTCAAAATGACGAGGAGTATACACCGCCGACCATCCCGCGTTGTGATTGATCCATGCTGGTTGTGCGGTTTACACAGCGCTCAGTGTGCAAAGCACTCCTCTACTTGGACGTCAACAAGTCCAATAGACCTAATGGAGTCCCTCCTATTATGCAGAAGACGGGTGCTCCGGAGTTAGCACCGGTTCTAACGCGTTTTTTCCTGTATTCCTACTCCCTAGGCGTAATCTTGAACTTATGGAAGACAGCTTTAGTGCACCCGATCCCTAAAAAAGCGACTGCAAAAAGCCCCACAACTACAGGTTTATCACCATTGCCTCCTTGTTTTCCAAAATAATTAAATCCAATAAAAACTGCCAGCCCATAAGGTACCACCAGCTGATTAGTGACCGTCAATGCGGTATGCGGTCACTAATAAGCTGGTTCTAGTTCTAATCCTTTAACTTACCTGACTCATAGATGAGTGGAAGCAGTAGAGTCCAAGAAGGAGGCCTTGGTTGTTACTTCTGACATAGCGAAGGCCTTCGATGGGCTTTGGCACAAAGCGCTTCTTCTAAGCTTCCTTCTTATGGGTTTACCAAATTGTACAATTGAATTGGGCTTACCAATTGTACAGTTTTATTGCAGATCGGAGCATCTAGGTCAAAGTAGTCGGTGCACACTCCTACTACGAGCCTATTAATGTTAGTTTTCCACAAGGTTCAACAACCAAAGCTATTTCTTCTGTATATCAATTACATGTTGCTGTTACTGGTTGTAACACTGGTGATGCATTTTTCACCGGCCATGCTAATATTTCTCGGGAACACGCCATCAAGTATCGGACAAACTTGTGTCTGAATTCGAGTCTTTAATAAACAAAATCTCGGATTGGGGACGACTCTAATCCAGTTTAAACTTCAGAAGACACAGGTTAGCGCGTTTACCTCTAAGAAGAACCCCACTGTCGTAACCCCTCAATTTCAGACCACTCCCCATGCTGCCTCAGCCAGCATCGGAATCCTCGGCACTGACATATCGAATGACGTACAGTTCCGCGTATACTTGGAAGGGAAGGCTAAATTGGCCTCTAAATAGCTTGGCGTGCTCAGCAGAGCGGGACAGTATTTCGTTCCAGTACACCGTATGCAACTTCACAAGGCGCAAGTTCGCCCTTTCATGGAGTACTGTTCTCATCTCATTGTTGTTTAGATTAATTCCGGTCGTCTAATTCCACCAACGCATATCGGGACAAAACTCATGATATCATCCACATCATCTTTATGCTTGGCGTTTCACCATGACTGTGTGATTTACTAGGAGTTTTCTTCCTCTCAAGACTTCTTTGTGGAATCATCTACCCCCGGCGAGTTTTCCGGACCGATACGACTAAGAGACCTTCAAGAAACGAGCTTGCTATCAGGACACTTACTATCAGGAAAATTTTGATTTAATATGGGCGAAACCGCGGGGTGGAAAGCTAGTAAAATATAAATATCTAAGTAATATATTCATGGGCTGTGCAGGCACAAACTGAACAGGCTGGTGGGGGACGCATATTCATAGTTAGCCTCCTTTTTTTACATGGGGAAATGCCTACGCATACCCGCCTCGCGGGGCAAGGACGGGTTATGTCGGACTCGCAGTGACTAAAACCCCATGGCGTTCCACCTTCGCCGCACATAGGCAGGGCCACGGGAATGCTTTCGCACACATAAGTGGCCCCACCAGTGCCGGCCGCCCTATGGCAGCCCCTCCTTGCGGAGGAATTCTCCTTTTTTTCTCAGGTAAGGCGCACCAAAAACACAAGGTGCGCCTTCCTCCGTGGCTTCTAACTCTACCTGCGTAACGGAACCCCTGAGTCCGATACGCGGAAGCCATGGGGCCAGGAAAATGAGCACTCGGAAGCAATAGCCTTCCCGACCCCAGCGGCGGATCTAGTCTCTAGCTCCGCCGCCAACCAATTTTTAGCCGCGGAGGGTAGGGAGAGCGGCTCCTCGCAATACCGACACTCTCCTCTCCCCCCGTGGCTCCACTACCACCGCATCAACGGTGCGGCTCCGCCAGAGTCGCGGAGGATATGGCGAGTGACGCATCGCCATACCAACACTCCTCTTCCCCCGCGACTCCACCTCGGCTGCAGCGGTAGGGGGAGAGAACACCCCTCTCGCCGCAGCCCACCAACACACATCCGAAGTGGGCTCGCCAAGCACACTCGGAGTGGCCCTACACCACGAGCCAGCCAAGTGGGTTCCTCTTTGCTCACCGCGAGTGACCAAACCACGGCTACTAAGCCTCCCCGATACGACAAGGCGGGAACCCGTTCGGGTTCCTGCCTTGTCGCGTCTCTTATTAATGAGAGGATTTTAGGGCAAGGAAGTGTTATTTCACTTCATATGTCTTCGTTTTTATAATTTTTCAGAATAACAAAGCCTTTTAATTTGCATTTTTTTTCATTGCCTGTAGAATAGTTAATTGCTTATGCTTAATATAATTAAGCTTCTACTAGAAAGTTAGAAAAGTTTCAAGTTGATACGTTATTGATTCATTATAGTATTGTAAGAACGCAACATAAACGACATGCTTTTTAAAGAACAGTAACTCAAAACATCGATATAATATTATTCCAACTTACCTTAAAATTAGCCAAATGCGAGTTTCGACACGCAAAAGCAGGGTCCCACTCTGGATATTTTCTTTTACATTTTTTGAAGCTTATATCATACTGATATGTTTATAATGTTTAGTGGTATCAATGGTAAGGCTGTAGCGTGACAGAATCCTTTAGGTCAAGGTCCCTTGAGTGTTGTAAAAGAATTGTGGGGATGGCCAGAAGATCTTGTAGCCTACATCTATAGTAAGGTACAAGATAGTGATTGACCGCCTTCTATAGGTCATTCGCCTTTCGTATATGACAAATTTAAATATCCAGATCAAAAACGGATAGCAGCGTTTTTTTATAAAAAAAAGTGACAAACGGACAAACAACTGCAGCGAACATTAAACAAAGAAGGCAATAGATGTTGTGTTATATGTAATTACCTTAATTAAAAGATTTCGAAGAAACAATGTTTGTAGAATAATTTTTGTCTCACTAGTAAGTAACTGGTATAAACGGATCGCATTCTTGCTGAATGACCGCATATACCTGTCTCCTCTATCCTGTCTGCCTGTCCTGCCCTGTCCTTCGCTGAAAGACCTTGAGTTTACCGTGTTGTGGCGGCGTAAGAATATCTATTACTTTGTATTGTCACAAGAGGCGAAAGAGGGAAACAAATCAGGAGCAGCAGCGTCTTCCTAATAACAACTGTGGTTAAAAACTGTGGTTGTCAACCCGCCTGCTTAGCGTGGCAAGTGTGGCAAATGTTTCCCCTTGAGTAACAACATTAAGTTAATATATTCATTAACAACTTGCACAGGTATAGTAAATTTTAATTAAAAGCCCATTACATAAACAACAAATTTATACGAATTAAGCGGTAGGATCGCTGACCCCTTGTATTTAATTTACAAGGGTTTAGTAAAATTTTCCTTTGAGATTACCATCGAATTCATTATATTTAAATAAATTTGCCAGTGTACTAATATTATTAAAGGTAAGCGGATTATAAGACACTGTTTTAAAAGTGGTTTGTATCCTGATCAACTGAAAGAAGGCTATGTCAGACCTGTGCATAAGAAAGGAAAACGTGAGGACTACTTAAATTATCGCCCAATTACATTACTTTCGTCAATTGATAAAATTGTGGAAAAATTTATAGGCGAGCAAATACACAAATTTTATAGGAATAACACTGTAATAAGTCCGTATCAGTTTGGTTTCCAATCAGGAAAAAATACAAGTCTTTTATCAAAATTCGCTGATGAAGTCAATAGTCACCTAAATGAAAAAAGACAGGTGCTTGCCCTATTTATCGACTTCTCACGTGATTTTGACACCATGTTGCATGAACAACTTGTGGACAGATTAGACAAATGTGGCGTACGTGGTCCATTGCTTCATTGGTGCCATGCATGCCAATTACCTGAAGAAACGAAAATCTTTTGTGAAGATTGAAAATAACTACAGCGAGCCGATGTTGATGACGGAGGGCACGGCACAAGGTTCGGTACTGAGACCCTTGCATTTTTTGGCCTACGTTAATGACATGGGCAGCTGCATCGTCAACTGCACGTGCTACCAGTTTGCGGATGACACTTGCCTTATAATTGGTGATAAAAATCCACCTAACAAGGTGGTACCATGATGATGGGCTTGTCCTTAATGCTACCAAAACTAAGTTGTTAGTAATTAAATCTCCGTACCTAAAACCCACTTCAATTAAAAAATTTGTCGCACACAATCACATCTGCCTGCATAATAACAGCGCTGCTGAATGTTGCTGCCCAGAAATTGATATACTTGACACACAAACATATCTCGGACTAGTTATTGACAGTAAATTTAATTGGAGCCATTATATTGAACACGTATGTACGAAACTAAGACAGTTTCTAGCAAATATTACTATTCTCAATAATCGCATTCCATTTAAAATAAAGTTAATGTTATATAATGCACTTGCGGAGTCGCACGTTCAATACGGGCTAAGTAGCTACGGCCGAACTTGCAAAACATATCTTGACCAGATCCATAATTTACAAGCAAGAATACTTAAAATCATAGTTTCAAATAAAATAAAAAATAAATTCCGGGATGACGTCAATCGTCTTTTCAAACACTGTAAAATTTTGCCAATACATATACAAGTATTAAACATTTTATTAAAAGAACAATTTTTTAATGTATCGCTAAGAATACCGATCGAGCATCCTGTATACACTCCAGCAATTTCTAAGAACCGTCTCATCGAGCCGCGTGCTAGCAATGCGTACGGTGAGCGAACATGTAGCTATCTAATACCTCGGCTTATCAATAACTTGCCGTCTGAATTGGTGGATAATGTCACTAAAATAACATTAAGTGTAAGCTAAAGGATCACTTTCTTAAGTTATTATAACGTGTTTTCTAATTTTTTTTTCTGATTGCTTGCATTTTTTTCATGTTTTTTTTTTCCTTTTTATAGTATATCTATAATACAATATTACGCTATATATCTAATAAATTTGTAAACTCTCGATAGCTTAGGTATAAACCTTAGTGGTTTCTTATATGCTATCACTACAAATATTTATATTGTTTGTTCATGTGATAAATAAATGAAAAAAAAGCTATGAAAAGGCCTTCTCAAAATACGATGTTCCACCATTAGCGGTAAATCTCCTTTTATACAATTTTTATTTTGCACGGTAGCTTTTTTTTATAGGATAAGGATGACAAACGAGCACACAGTCCACCTGATTCGTGCTACAACTTTACTACTAATATAGATGCAGCATGGCTCTACCACGTATACTTCGTTGGTTTAAATAAATTTATAAATTAGATATAAAACGAAATCTGCTTTTCAAATTGACTTGATTTATAATAAAAGCATCATCATCATCATCATCATCATTACAGCCCTTCACAAGTCCACTGCTGAACATAGGCCTCCCCCAAGGAATGCCACAAAGCACGGTCCTAAGCCACCTGCATCCATCGACTTCCTGCATTTCTTACCAGGTCGTTACTCCATCTAGTGGGGGGTCGTCCTACACTTCGCCTACCGGTGCGAGGCTGCCACTCGAGAACCTTTTTTCCCCATCGGTTTTCAGTTCTTCGAGCTATATGGCCGGCCCATTGCCACTTCAGCTTACTAATCCGTTGGGCTATGTCGGTCACTCTGGTTTTACTGCGGATATCCTCATTTCTAAGTTTATCACGCAGAGAAACCCCGAGCATAGCCCTCTCCATAAATCGCTGATCGAACTAGAGCTTCCTCTAGGTAATAAAAGCGGTAATAAAAGCATAATAAAATTTATTTATGATGACCTGACCTGAACTTCCACCATTTAAAATATTATAATATTAAAGAGATGTAAAGTTTTAAATATAGTGGAATAGCGCTCAAGGCCTGTGTGCTGTTATTATAATTTTCTTTTTTTTTCAGGAAAAATTGATTTTGTCACTCTTTTCATTTCTTAATATAAATGATAGATTCTAACTTATGCCTGTAGAATTTATTTTCTGCTTTTACAGTAACGTTTCATGCTGCACAGATGTCAACTTGATTACATTATCCCTTTTCCCAGCAACATAAAGTACGTGAATGTCAAAATAATTTATCTTTACTTGGAAATCAGAGCGAAGAATACATTCGCCGAGATTATGAAACGTCAACCTTAGAGGTCTTTGGAAATTCTAGACTGGATTGTTATTTATTACATTTGTAGGCATTTGTTCAGATTTATAATCAAATCGTTCTACCATTATTATATGATGTTAACTTGATTTACTTTAAAGCAAATTAACAATATTAGATGCATCACATTATATTTGTTTTTAAATATGTATACCATTAGTGCGTAAAGAAGCGACTCAAACTAAAGGTAAGCAATTCTGTATGGTTGTAGTCATTGCGAAGTGGCCGTATATTGTCTATATTTGTTCGATTCGAGCATATATTAATTTGAGGTATAAATTAGTAATGTTATCAAAAGGTATTCATTATGATACCACAATTAATAGCAATAAAAAATCCGATATATTTTATGCGTGATAGAGCCGTGCTGCATCTATATTATGGTTGTAGCACGAATAGGTCGGCCCGACCGGGGAAAGACCACGCTCTCACAGAATACCAGCAAGAAATAGCAGCTTAATGGTGTTGTGTTTCGTATGGTGAATGTAGAGATCAGGAGACCCTTTTTACTCTAAACGGGGTATTCCATCTTAGCTGCATTTTTATTCTTTTTCTAACATAGATGTATTATGTCTATAAGTCACAGCATTCATTAACCACCAAGTGGACTGTATTCTTTGTGCATTGACACACTTATTTAAAAAAAAAGCAAATACGGTGTCGTTTGGCTGTATTCAAAATATCAATTAAAATACGCTCAAGCCTAGCCATATAAATTTGTAAAAAAAAGTCCACGTCCACCATTAGTCCACTCAAAAGAATCAAAAGTTAAACTTTTCATAAAACGTAAAAGTTGACTTCAAAGAACTTAAAACAATAAAATCATTTCCACACAACAGCTCTTGAAGATTTATATTCCTCTATACAGTATGTCTTAGCATCGTCTTCCAAAATTGTTATATGAAAAGTCTTTTATTATTTTTAGTACTTCAAAGTCGCTTTTTAATTGTTTAAGTCAAATTTTTTGGGTTCACCTTGTAGCCTTTTATATCGTTTGTAATATGTGTCATGCTGCTATATTGCATGATAAAAGTATGATCTAATTTATTTCTGTTTATTTATAACTTATTAAAACAAATAATTTGAGCATTAATTTCCTATTCTATTTATATAGTAGGAATTATATTAAAGTGTTAAAAGTTATAACTGGGCTTTCGTCGTAAATATCTGCACGTAATTGGCTTTCCCGACTCAGAGCCACCGTAAACTGTTTTACAGCGCCGTTTAACACTTTATTAAATTTTTAATGTTAGCACGTGTTGATACTATCAAGGTTGAGACTAAGTAGACTTATAAATGATCTATTTATCAACTCTTCACGCTTTAAACAATTCTCTGCCCACTTTATATCTCTGATTTATTATTATAACTAAGGAACACATCGTAAGTCTCAAAGATGTTTTTAATTTTAATATTTATTGACAGACAATACTGTGTTTTAATATAGTGCTAACATCATCATTACAAGTTGTCCTATACTGTTTGCTGCCAAACAGTCTTACCAGTTTCGACAATGTTTTGTCGAAGGAAGAAGTTATTTTAAAAGAAGGAACATATTTCAACTATAAGTGACTAAAGCTTAAATTAAAAAAAAAAAAACTACCGAAATATTTTTTTGGGGGATGAGGTTGCTCGCATCCGTAGGAAACATTTCAAATCTGACTCCCTACACGTGTCCCCCGGGTAGTGTTTAACGAGCAGCACCAATTCCGGTGGTAGGTTTCGGCCGCTGGCTTTTCGGTTACCACCCACCAATGCAAAGTCTAGTCGCTAAATGACGTTGTCGTATTCCGGCATCATGCTTGGTGAAGCCATTTGGGGAATGGGAGAATGGAATATGAAACTTTTCTTGAAGGAGACCCAAATTGGATGTCCATTAAATGCGGCGTACCTTGACTATCCTGGATTCTCCCTAGAGTACAAATTCCATCTACGTGCCGAAGTCTGTGTGTACGTCTGCAATGACATCTGCTTCCAGCGTTTTCGTCACCATGAAGACCCCACTTTTTCGATAATCTTTGTGATGGTAGATACAGGTATTGATAAAATCCTTTATGCCTGTCTCTATCGATCGCACAGCGGTAACCAGGAGACAACTCGATTATTTGATCACCTTTTGAGGCTGCTGATGTGGCCCTAAGCCGGTGGTCTTTCTAGAGGATTTTAACGTCTGTCACCAAGGCTGGCTATTCAAATACGAGAAAACCGACCATGCTGGAAGAGAAGCGTGGAATTTTGCCTTGACGCTAGGTCTTTCCCAGCTGGTAAAGGAAGTGACTAGAATATCCGATGTAGAGCCAATTGCTTGGATATTCTGCTGACTACCCTACCAGACAGGTACAGGTTACCTCCCCTTTGGGTACATCAACCACTTTCTGGTCAAATCTGTATCGTTATATTCTCCACCTGATTACGAGTCCCAAGGTGTTCGACGAATATGGCGGTATAAGTTAGCTGATACTTTTTTGCATCCTGTCCTTGGTGGGAGGTCTTTTTCTCTTCTACGACTCCGTCAAGCGTTACTTCAAGCTATGGATTATTTTATACCCTTTTCTGACGCTCACACCGGTAGCAAATCTCGCCCATAATTTATCGCAAAGCTCCGGATATCAGATCCAAGAAGAAAGCTTTCAACCAGACCGCCAAGTCCTTAACAACAAAAAAGCGTTACGGAAAGCCAGTCTTAATCGCATTAAACATGTTGTAATCTGTGGTAAATGTCATAATGTTGTTTTTAATGTGGCAACATTAGCGCCCTCTTTTTTGTTACAAAAATGTCTGTAATCGCGTCGCTTGCTTTTACTCTGTTAATCTGTTAGTTATTTTGTAAGTAATAAACGTACTAAATATGACTACTGGCCTCATTTATTAACATCCACCACTCCAACAAAACATATGCCGCAAAAATCTCTGCCAAACCATCCGGCACTAGAGCTTTTTGGTTTCTTGCCAAAGCTGTCGAGACAAACTGCCTCCGCTGGTAAAACCGGATGGCACACAAGTACATACGGCTAAAGAGAAAGCGGACTTGTTCGCGTCTCTCTTTGCCTGCAAATTGCGTCTCTCTTTGTCTGCAATTCGCGTCTGAGCAGTGGCAAAAACGTTCTACCTGAATTACCTCATTGCGGAACCTCCATGCCGGAGGTTCGTATCAGAAATAAGGAGATTCTTAAAACCATGCGGTGTCTCGACGTGAATAAAGCTAGTGAAGCAAATGGTTTATTGGTACCAGCTATAGTTCTTAAGGCTTGTGCACCTGAGTTGACTTCACACGCTTGTTTCGCCTTTCATTTAGGACTGGAATAGTGCCAAAATTCAGGAAGCTGGCCAACGTGCAGCCTCTTCCAAGAAGAGGCAACCGTGCCAACCCTGCCAATTATCGGCCAATCTCAATGACTTCCATACACTGCAAGATTATGGAGCGTATATCGAACGCCCGCTTAATGGCATATATAGAACAAAATGACCTCCTCAGTGACCACCAGTAAGGGTTTCACCGAAATTGTTCAGCTGGGGACCTTTTAGCGTATGCTACGCAAGTATGGGGTGAGAACACTTGCAGTTTCCCTTAATGTCTCGAAGGCCTTTGACAGAGATTGGCATGATAATCTTTTGGATAAGATTCCAGTGTATGGCTTATTCCCTGGTCTGATTGACTGGGTAAAGGACTTTCGGAGTGAATGGTCTCTCCGGGTCGTCATTAATGGCTGCTCATCCGATCCTATGGCAACTAACGCCGATTTTCCTCAGAGGTCCGTTCTCTCCGCAACTCTTTCAATCTCAAATCTCGCAATCCAGTCCGAAAGAGAAGCTATGGCTGAGCGTGTAAATCTCACACTACAGGCAGTCTCCGAATACGGCGATGCCAATCTTGTGAAATTCAACGCCTCCAAAACACGAGCGTGTCTCTTTACTGCAAAAAGGAGCCAGCTCACCTTGGCTTCTTCTTTCCGAAATGTATCACTGTAATACATCAATCGTTTTCAGTTAATGTGGGTTGAGATATTCTCAAACCTGAACTTCAGGTGGTTCATTGAGTCTAAAGCCAAAGCAGCTGCAAGAAAGCTAGGAGTCCTTGAAAAGGTGCGGCTTTTCTTCACGCCGAAACAGCTGCTTACTTTATATAAAGCGCAAGTCCGGTCTAGCATGGAGTATTGCTGCCATATATGGGCTGGTACCATCTAAATTCTTTCTAGCAGATTTGGACTCAATGGAAAGGCGTACTAAGAGGCTTATTGGTGGCCTGAATCTGGCCGAATCTGGAAAAAACTAAACCAATTTAACCAGCCTCGAGCACAGGCACAAAGTAGCAAGCCTTTCGGTTTTCTACAGAATGCATTTCGGAGAGTGTGCGCATAAATTGCATAATTTAATTCCTCCCTATCCCTTCCACCATCGGACAAACAGACATTCGGCCAGTCTCCACCCTTTCGTGAACCATTTGGTTTGAAGGCGTGGTAAGTCAACATTACCACGCCTTCGAACCAAATGGTTTGCTACATCGTTCATCATGCGTACAGCAAATGAGTGGAATAAGTGAGTGTGCTTCACTATCTTAGGCTACATCACCACTTACCATCAAGTGGTATTGTAGTTAAGCGGTGGCTTAGAATAGAAAAAAAGGGCTGATGATCTTCAAATGGCTGAAAAAATTTCCTTGAAACATAGCTGAGAACAAAAAGAATCTTTTGATCAAGTCATCTTTCAAACGAAAAAAACTAAATCTAAATCGATTTATCCGTGTGGGAGCTACGATCCCACAGACAATTACACATATATGTTTGCTTCGGGGTTAATAATATCACAAAAGGCATAGTTAGCCAATTTACATTCATTGTTGTTTTCAATATCGTTTATTTCATATTTCATTCTCTTCACTATTTATCATCTATATTGGCGTGGCGGCCAGTATCGTCAAGGAGAATTATGATATTGCCATTATACGGGACTGTAGAGGAAATGCACAAATTAGTACTTGTTCAAAACCCGGCATAGAGGATCGTAGTGGAATAGTTAGTACTGCCTAGGCCCCTGGGGGACCAAACTAGGGGAAATTCAAATATTGAATAAAAGCCCTTTCTCCAATAAATCCCCCATTTTAAATTCAACTGTATTTTTACATATGTAATATTGCCAATATAATATATAGCATATTTTTACAGTGATCCAATATAAATGTGAACTAGAAAGTATAACAATTGAACTTGGTTTATTTTGAATATGATTCAATTATTTCAACTCAAAGAATTTTTTTTCTAATAGTTAGCTTGGTCAATGCATCATAAAAGGTAAATACCTTTTATGATGCATAGCCAGTACTGCAGAACGGCAATTTCGTAGGTAAATACCTACGAAATTGCCGTTCTGCAGTACTGGCTATTTCAAATAAAAATAATTTTTGTTTGGCTAAGAATTCTAATTTCACATTAATTTCATTTTAAAAACATGGAATTCTTTGTTCAAAATTATTCAATTGTTTATTGATAAGGGTTACGTTTTTATCGCATTTGAAACTGTTTCGTCATCATGGATACGTTAAAAATTAGAGTAATTATGGAATATGAGTACCGTCGTGGCAGCAACGCGGCACAAGCGGCACGCAACATCAACGACGTTTTCGGAGCGAATACTACAAACGAACGCACCACATGTTGGTTTGCCCGCTTCCGTTCTGAAAATTTCGACTTGAAAAATGAATCCCGTGGTCGTCGGAAAACTCTGGTCGACAATGAAGAATTAAAGGCGATTGTGGAGGCTGATGATACTCAATTTACGGCTAAATTAGCAGCAGCTTTCGAGGTTAGCATCAAAACAATATTGGTCCATTTGCGTCAAATTGGCATGGTAAAAAAGCTTGACAAATAGGTGCACCACTAACTCAATGATCGCCAGCGCAAAGTACGCGTCGACACGTGCCTTGCACTGCTCAAGCACACAAGCGAAGGAATTTTAAACCGCATTGTTACCTGTGACGAAAAATGGATTCTGTTTGACAATCACAAGCGCTCAGCAAGTTGGTTGGATGCTGGTTCAGCACCTAAATAATGCCCTAAACGAAAACTTACCCCTAGAAAATTCATGGTCAATGTTTGGTGGTCTAGCGCCGGTGTGATTTATCTCAGTTTATTACAAAACGGATGGGCATTACTGCAGATGTTTACTATGAAAAACTGAACACAATGATGGAGAAGCTCGCACGTCTCCAACCAGCTATGGTTAATCGCTCGTCCCCACTGTTCCTGCACGACAACGCGCAACCTCATACTGCATAACAGACGGTCTCCAAGTTACAAGAACTGGGGTTGGAAGCTCTCCATCATCCGCCGTACTCACCAAACCTTGCGCCTACAGACTTATACTTTTTCCAGAATATGGATAACTTTTTGGCGGGAAAAACAGTCCTTGAAGGATTTGTTGCCTCCTGTCCAGCTGATTTATTCAAGAAGAACATCAATAAACTGGCACTGCGTTGGCAAAGATGCATCGATTGCATTGGTAACTTTGAATAGTAGAAATACAAAATATAGAAAAAAAAATACGTTAACTTATTTCATAATAAACGGCAATTTCATAAGTAAAGACCTAATATAGGCAGGACGCAAAGAAGATATATATTTTTCAAATTCTCATTGAACCTATCGGAAATACCTAGTAGTTTAGTCAAAGGATACTTTTGGCTTTTGATGCAAAATAATATACGATAATATTTCGCAATTATTTTCTTTGAAAATATGATCGTACATTTTTTTAAATAAAGAAACAGGCAAAAGTTTGCAACTCACGTAAAGGAGATAAATAAGTAAGTTCTTTTCCTTCTTTGTACTTCTGTATAAGCCTCTCTGTTAAAAAAAAGGGCGATGATGCTGGCCATTAAATTCCACAATTATAATGCTAATATAGCATGACAATTTTATTCCACATATTATTATACTAACGATAGCATTCCATCTTAGTCCTCAGGGGTGACAACGCATCTGATTCTTAACCGAAGATATTTGTAGACGAAACGGGCCACAGCATCCATTTACCATCAGGTGGACTGTGTGTTCGTTAGTCACCATTATAATTTATAATAAAAATTATTCACAATAAGTCTTTTTTAAAGAACCTTATGAATATTTTGACATGACTCGTATTTAACTAACCATAAATGTTTATGCTAGGAAAAAAAGTTTTATGACAGTAGCCGTCGTTGGCGAACTCGAATCCACTTTGGAGTCTCACAGTATACCCATATATTTTTTTTATAGAATAAGGGTGACAAACGAGCACACAGTCCACCTGATGGTAAGTGGTTGCTGTGGCCCATAGACATCTACATCTATCTTCGTTTGCGAATTTAAATGCAGATGCGTTGTCAGCCCTGAGGACTAAGATAGAATGCCTCTTTTCCAGTAAAAAGGGTGGTGTAAATAGTAATTAATGTTTATTTACTATATATATTTTATTTACCCATCATCATCATCATCATCATCATTACAGCCCTTCACAAGTCCACAGCTGAACATAGGCCTCCCCCAAGGTATGCCATAAAGCACGGTCCTGAGCCACCTGCATCCATCGACTTCTTGCATGTCTTACCAGGTCGTCAATCCATCTAGTGGGGGGACGCCCTACACTTCATCCGCCGGTAGGAGGCCGCTACTCGAGAAACTTTTTTCCCTATCGGTTGTCGGTTTTTCGAGCTATATGACCGGCCCATTGCCACTTCAGCTTAATAATCCGTTGGGCTATGTCGGTCACTCTGGTTCTACTGTGGATATCTTCATTTCTAAGTTTATCACGCTGAGAAACCCCGAGCATAGCCATCTCCATAGCTCGCTGAGCGACCTTGAGCTTCCTCATATGGCCAGCAGTGAAGGACCACGTGCGTGTTGCCAGTGATGACCTATGGAAGTGAGTTCCATAGGTCATCACTGGCAACACGCACTGGTTGTACAGTATTGTATTTACACATATCAATGTTTATTTACTCTGTTAGTAAACTGAAATGATATTAATATTCCAAATTAAAAACTCCAATGGTAATCATAATTATGTTTATTCTACTTATTTATTTTCAATCAATCCAATTAACTCTGTCTAACATAACGTTATGTAAGTAATAATTAGCTTTTGGAAATTACAACAATGCTTTGAACGAAAATACCTCCGAGAGTCTTTATTCTTGTGCTTCGAAATTCAAATGTGATTTTAATTTTGTAGAACCCATAATATGTGGGTATGATTTATAAAGTCTTAGTGTATGGAATTTGAAATATGATTACTAGTCAAGTACTTTGACTGATTATTCTTTATAATTGAATCCAAATATTTTAGAAATTGCTGATGTATATGATTTATAATTTCTATTTCTATTTTATCTATTTCTGATTTATTTTTCAAAATCACTTCTAATAATATGAAAAATATGAAAGGTTACGTAAGTTAGGATTAATTGCCGTGTAGTGGTGGTGCCTCGTATCATTCCGTGGGTGTCAGACGACAGTGTGAAGCCGAAACGAGAGATAGCAGCAGCAGGTCTTCCTAATAAGAATTCAAAATAAAAAAAACTGCGGTTTCTAAACGCGGCAACTATGGAAATGTGACTTTCATTGGTTGAATGATAATGATGATGTTGTTAGGATTCAGTTTTTGTGCAAGGAACACTTCTGTTCGTCTGTCCCGAATAGAGATTGACATCAAGCATCATTACTAAGCGAATATATTTATGAGTATAATCATTTGAAATATTTAAAATTATTTTTATTTTCTATTTCTTTTTAAACGTCACTTCCACAGTAGGATTTTTCCTGTATCGTGGGGGCAGTTTACAAACTCAAATTGCACACAAGGACAAACATACCTGGAACAATTATTTGTAGACCATACAAATACTTGTTCCGTGCGGGACCCGAACCCGCGGCCCCCAGCGCTGCAACTCATTGCTAAGCCACTGCGCTACGGAGACGTCTCCAAAATGTATCTAGATAAGTTATAAATAATGCGATATTTTAATTTTTTTTGCACCCTGCGTCACATCC
This sequence comes from Parnassius orleans, assembly GCA_029286625.1. Taxonomy (NCBI): domain Eukaryota; kingdom Metazoa; phylum Arthropoda; class Insecta; order Lepidoptera; family Papilionidae; genus Parnassius; species Parnassius orleans. Next base: position 315,082 of record JAGSMP010000056.1, read on the forward strand.
ATGTTTTTTTTTTAAATTAATTATTTATATTTAAAGACTGAAGTTGAGTTTTTGTCAATATCAACCTTCAGTATAGCCTAGAAAGTATGTAGTAAAGATATCCTACACACCATTTTAGCTAGATTAAACCATGGCACTCACTAATGCACTTGGCAATATTTCTCTCTGTTTTTTTAATCATTGAAAAAAAATTATGTGCCTTTTTGTCGAATAACAAATGTTACCCAAAGTGTTAAAAAAAAATCTTTCCGAGAAACGAAATTGTATTCCATTAGATAACTTAATAAACATCTTTTAGTCATTATTGTAAACGTAACAGGATACAGCATCCGTCCCTTCCTGTTATTTGTTTCTTGTAAATTAACTTTCCAAAGTTTATTTAACTCTCCCAGGATTCCATTCCATTTTGTTTCTTAATTGAGAATTCATATGCATATCTATAGACCACAGCATTAACTTACTGGACTGTGTACTCTATTACCTTTATCGTTACCGTAACAGCTTAATAAAGTCCACAGCTGAATATAGACCCCCCCCCATAGATTGCCTCATAGGGGATATTTGCCATAGCTTGGCAAGCAGGTTGGCAACCAAAGTTTTTTTTATTTTTTAGTCGTTATTAGGAAGACGCTGCTGCCCATCTCTTGATTTGTTTCGCTCTGTCACCTCTTACGACACCCATGAGATGACATGGGTTAGAGGATATTCTTACACCGCCACTACGCGGTTCAATATGCTCTATTATTACCAGTTATTATGAAAAAAAATTATGCAGTGGAATTGAAAGTCTCCTTCCTCCTTTCTTGAAGTCGGCTAAAAATTTTATGTATGCTCAAAATGACAACAGGTTAGTGAGGCGACGCGACGCTGTCATCGCGCTTGTTATAGCAAACCATACTATTATCCACTTACCAGTATTAGTAACAAGTTTGGCTTGTTATCTTGTACTTACAATAGAATAGATTAGAATAATTTTTATTCAATATAATATATTACAAGAATACGTGGTAGAGCCATGCTGCAGCTATATTAGTAGTATAGTTGTAGTACGAATGGGTCGGCTCGACCGGGGAAGGACCACGCTCTCACAGAATACCAGCGTAAAATAGCAGCTTAACACTGCTGTGTTTCGTATAGTGAGTGTAGAGAACCGGAGACCCTTTTTACTGGAAAAGAGGCATTCCATCTTAGTTCTCACGGGTGACAACGTATCTGCATTTTGATTCTTTATTGAAGATAGATGTAGATGTCTATGGGTCACAACAACCACTTACCATCAGGTGGACTGAGTGCTCGTTTGTCACCCTATCCTATAAAAAAAAACTTTATGCTTTTGCCACTCCTTTCCTGTCCGTCCTGAGAAAAATCAGCAAAAAAAACCCATACGGAACTTTTTCTTAAACATTACACATTTTACGTGGCAGAGCTACGCTGCAGCACGAATGGGTCGGCTCGACCGAGGTAGAACCACGGTCTCACAGAATACCAACGTTAAATAGCAGAATAATGCTGTGCTTTGTATGGTGATTGTAGCCAAACGCAGACCCTTTTTACTAGAAATGAGGAAATGTAACTCAGTCCTCAGGGGTAAATATAGATGTCTATAGGACACAATATCTGCTTACCATCATGCGGACTGTGTGATCGCTTGTCACCCTTATTCTATATAAAAAAAACATAAATCTACAATATAATATTTTATACAATTAAGTAAGGAAACCTTTAGAAATAGCATGGCATATGGTAGGTATTGGTTCGATCACCCCATTTTCTTCCACTGATTGCAAATACTAGTATATTATGATAAATTTATATTAGATTTACTTGAAATGTTGTACTAATTAATACAACGGAAGAACAAAGTTAGTTATTAAAAAGTAAAAATAAGTGTTAGGGCAAGGAAGTCTCCACCGCGCTGTTCCAATTCGAATTGGCGGACTTCAAATGTCTTCCGATTTTTTTTTAATTTCTCAGACATGCAGGTATTTAAGTAGTTAGTAAAGTTACAGTCTATATACGTCCCACGGTTGGGCACAGGCCTCCTCCAATTACTGAGATGATTACAATATTTGTCTTGACATGTTCTCTAAATGTTTTACGAAACGTTTTATTCCAACTGTGAAATTTACTGCGATCACTTAACCTACGAGCTAATAAGGTACGGAAGAAAATTCCCATGGCTAATTCCTGCTGAGTTACCGGAACCTTACATTCCTCCTTACAAAACCACTGCATACATTTGCAATACATAAAGACGCTTAATGGCTCAATGTTAGAATAGCATGAAGTTCCGTTCTAAATTATATGGATATTTGTGGGCTGCCGGGATCTCGTATCTTATTCAGTATTTCCGATATTCATAGTTGTACGACGTGAATCGATTACACAATGAGGATTTGTACTACAATTCTAATTAAATAGTAAAAAAGTAAATAATATTTCATAATGACTTTCAATAGGACTTAAAACACTCTAATAATAAATAAGTCACCATATTTAAAGTAAGAGTACGAAAAATATGTAGTCTAAATATTATTTTAATATTTTGTTTATCGACGAGTCTATAAAATACCGGATGGATCGAGATAGAGCGAGAGGTTGCATCACACTAGCGGAGCGTCATATCGATGGTGGTAAGGTGGAACATATTTTTGCAGTATGAACTTCACTGTAGGCGTTGTGCGCGGGAGATTCCGCCTAAGTTATTCAACGAGTGTTGCTAAGACTCGTAGAGTGACAGTATCGTGGTTCTGTCGGTTGTAGTAAATCATCCAGTGCAGGAAAAGAAGATTGTGTTGCTGAGAGGCTGCTCTGTGACAATGAAATGGGTATTGTTGTTGTTGGTTTGCATACTTTGGTGTTTACATGTAATTGCGTCCCTCACGTTACACTTGTGTGTAATTGTGACGGGGACATACACACATCAACAGAATCTAGGGATACCTTAATCCTAAATTATTTACGACTTTATAGTTTAAAATCATTTTAGTTTCCATAAAAAGTCTATATACAAATTGAAACCTCTTTTTATTCTATTTTCAAATTTTAAAAATGTAAATAAAAAAAAACAAAAGAAAAAACAAAATACGGCAGCAAAATGTTTAGTAATTCGTTACGTCAAGGAAAATTAAAATTGTTCTACTGATATTAATCAATGAAAAGGGATTAGATTGTTTTTCTTTTTTAATTTAACGTGCCGTGTGAGCTTTAAGAGTCATGTCACGTCGTCATTTGAGTCGAGATGAAATGTTACGAACCGTGGGCCAGTTAGAGAATGGTGCTATTCAACGCGTCGTTGCTGAGCCCCTACACACCAGCCAAAACGTGATATCAAGGTTGTGCTTACGTTATCGCAGTACTGGGGATGTGGCTGAACGGCACACGGATAGATATCGTGTTACTACGTAGAGACAGGATCGATTTCTCCAAATGACCGCCAGAAGACAACCCAATATCACAGCGATGCAACTACTACAAAGGCTCCAGGAGGACCACCAGCTGCTGGTATGCGATCAAACCGTGCGAAGGAGGTTGCATGAAGTTGGTCTTCATGCTCGAAGACCGCTACGTGTTCCAGCATTGCGACGTGGCAATTGCGGTCGGCGGCTGTCGTGGGCTCGGGAGCATTTACCATGGAGTGACTAACAATAGTCTTTGGTGCTGTTCACCGATAAGTCCCGGTTTGGGTTTCATTTGGATTCACGAAGAACACGCGTTTGGAGAAATTCAGGGATATTTAGCCGTCTACGGCAACCTCAGGGGGTCCACTCATAGCAAGGCGGGACAATCATGGTGTGGGCAGGAATTCGTCTTGGCAGACGAACCCAGCTCGTTTGGATTCAAGGCAGCATGACTGCACAAACTACGACGAGGAGGTAGTTGAGCCTGTTATTGTCCCAAACAAAATCCAAATAGGCCAGGAATTTCTACTCATGCACGATAATGCTCCTTCCCATACGGCGCGGCTGGTTTCGGCCGCTCTCCGACACCACGATATTCAAGTTTTGGATTGGCCTGCACAGTCTTAATAATAGTCACGACTTAAATCCTATCGAGCATGCCTGAGGCATGTTACAACGAAAAGCTTTGAGAAATTACCCGCTAAATTTGACGACGGAATAACAACTTTATCAACACTTGCAAAGAACATGGAACCTCATACCGCAGCAAGATATTGACAATTTAATTTTAGTATGAACGATCGATATCGATGTGTAATTAATGCAAGAGGTGGCAACACTGATTATTAATAATTAGATTTTATAAGATTTTTTTCAATTTTAATTAAAATTAATAATTTTATAAGAAGAAATAAAGTATTTTTATCATACAAAGTTTCTACGGCGATTAAAAAAATAACATTTTTATTTAAAACAATAAAAATTACTAAATGTTTTTATTTTTTATTAAAGTCCTCAAAATAACCTATCATTCTTCCATTTACTATATCAGAAAATTCTTCATAGATTTTTAGATATTTCATGAAACAATAAATATGCCTCTATTTAAAGTATAGAAAATAGTTTAATGGTTGTAACTCTCTGTGGTCTTGTAGTTCTTTCATGTATTCTGAGTAGGAAGCTTTATCAAGTTTTAGTGACATCATGTGGACAATGAGTGGATCCCACGTAGTAGTGTCGATGCCAATGTTTGTGATTCCATTCAAACATTCCGTGATGACATCATGCATCTTTTTTAGGTTGTAGATGTCGGGATTTTGGATGACAGGCAGGTTGAGCATGGTGTTGATGAAAGATGTGAACTGAAGGCGTCGGTTCCCATAGCGTTGCGTTAGTGTATCCTATCATGAGTTATATTTGTCTGCACTGATACTGAGATGATGCACTATGCGCTCAGCCTCACCCCTCAGCTTAGACTTGAGATGTTGCATCTTTTGCGCGTTATTTATCATTGAATTGTTGTGAGTGGCTTCCATGAAGAGGTCTTTAAATGAAACCCATTGAGTATAGTTGCCAGAAAATTCAGGAATTTCAATTTTTAGCGCAGATGTTTCGTAATGAATAGTTGGCCAGATTCTCGAGTTTAAAATTTGTCGAATTTCGTCATACTTGTCTTCCATCTCGACAAATATGTTGTAGTATTTGACCTTAGAGCCTTTGTACTTAGCTTCTAATTTCCAATGTAGTTTGTCAATGATTTGCCACTCAGTTTTTAGTATGAAAAGATGATCTTGAAGCTCCCACTTCTCGGTGATAGTTTTGATATAGTTTTTGACATAGCACGGTTGATAGCTTTAAAGTTGCACATTTATATCTCTAGTAGCGAATTTGAACATTCAAGTTCGTAGCTCGGTGTTCTGGCACGTAGTTGACGATAGCAGCTTGGTGTTGCTTCGTCTTAGTGGTTGTGTGTGTCTTAGTTGTGTGTCGTGATAGGATTCCTCTGCGATATGTGCGCACTCTCAATTGTTCTGGTGATTCCCTCTTCCGGGAGGCCAGTCAACCGATTCGCTACCGCATATTTATCACTGATTACACACTGTTACACTTCACTTTTGAATTTTTACTCGAAGAACCATAAAATGTATGGTTTGTACGGCCACACACTTTCAAGAAGTAGAGTTGAAGTTAGTTGATGAGCACGTCGAAAGGAAAAGATCACCAAAGTTTAAAAGGTTTATTAAAAAGTAAAGTAGTTACAAGGCTATTGTGGCAAATCTTTCCTTGAGTAGTGAGTGTTTAGTAGAACGGTTTTTGACGTACTGATTTGAAGTTGAATATAATAAAATTATTACTAATTAAACATGCGCCCCGAAAGTAGGTCGCAAACGTGAGCGCAAAATAAAGTTGAATGTACAATGGCTTGCCCGTACAATTAGAGATAAGTTGAAATATAGAGGGTCGGGTTTGAACCTAAGTGATGAATAGAGAGGCTTTTCATCTACAAATAATCAATAGAATAGGCAAGTATAGTGCAATAATAAGACCCATAAAGCATAAAGTTGTACGAAAGATACAGAAGGCAACATCTTTCTTTACTTAAATTCTATAATACATCTCATCTTGACTTAAACTGCGCAAATGTTACGGAAAAATATTTTTACAACATTATGCCAGCTGAAAGGAAACAAAATTGGAAATGTCAGGCTTGTCGTTGCAAAATACAAAAAAATACGAATCCAAATACCCCTATAAAGACCTTACTTCAAAATAACGAATTAGCAGATCCAAACGTAACATTCAGGAAAAAAACTATAAATGAACATATTAACATAAGTGCTAGCGATATTAGCATTGATGACATAGCGGAAAACACTCTTCTGAGTCAAACCACTGAGAAAAATGCAAGTTCCACAGCAATAACACTCACAGAAGACGTGAAAATTAGCACATCGCTAACGCTAGAACAAATTGGTAGTTTATTGGATACAAAACTGGAGCGCATGAAAACTTGTATACTTTCAGACTTGTTAATTTCATCTTGAAATATGCTCCTTACAATTCTTTAAAATATTTTAAAATGAAATAGAAAACGATCTTAAAAATTCCCAAACTGAAATGCATTATCATAGGAATATATAGACCTGATAGACACTTAGAATTATTTATTAAGCAATTAGATACACTTTTAAATAAAATAAACACAAAAGAGAAAAAAAAAAATTATAATCGCGGGAGACTTTAACATAAACATTTTAAATAAAAACAAAATTTCACGTAACTTTTTGAATTTCATGGCTTCACACAACCTTAAACAATTAAGAGATAAACCAACGAGAAATGCTAAAGAGTCCTCCTATTACTAATTATTTACTCCTATACTATTTACTAATTATTCATCCCTTGTAAAGAAATCTCAAGTAATTGACTATGGGATCTCAGATCATAAAGCAATAAACATAGAAATTGATACGAGTAATTTATTAATAAAACAAAATATTATGTACTTTAAACAAAAAATACTATTTACCAATGTTAATATAAATAAATTTAAGGAATCACTAAATAAAATAAAATGGGAGAATATAATAAACAGTAATAAAGGATTAAATGAAATCTACTCGGATTTCTTAGCCATTATAACATAAATACTAAATAATCATATACCACTACAAAAAATTAAAATTAAAACTATAGTACTAAAAAAAGTTGGCTTTCGATGGGATTAAAAAAATCGTGCAGACATAAAAGAATATTAAAAATAATACAAAATGAAACTAAAAACGAGGTTATACGAGAACATTACAATACTTACAGTAAAATGTTAAAAAAATGTGTAAAAATATCAAAAAGAATAGATTACATTAAACAAATGGAAAAATCTGACAATAAAACTAAAACGGTGTGGAAAATTATTAATAATAAAACCGGTAAAAATAAAATGAAATTACCTCAAAATATAATTTTAAAAGAAAATAATACATTAATTTCTTCCCCACACATCGTAACAAATATGTTCAAAAGTACTTTGCCACTGTAGGTGAATGTTCTTACTCCAATAATATGGTAAATAGACATCCCGTTATAAATCCACCAACAAACTCTTTTTTTTCAACCCCCGAGAGAAATAATCAAAATAATTAAAAATATTAAAAATAAACATAGCTGTGGCATTGATGATATACCACCAATCCTGGTAAAGAAATGTGCAGAAATATTAGCTAGTCCTTTAGCTTCACTTATAAACCAAAGTTTTGAAAATTCTCAGTTTCCGGATGCACTAAAGATTTCATTAATAAAACCGATATTTAAAAAAGACGACCCTCTAACGCTCAGTAACTATCGGCCTATAGCCCTGCTACCCACGTTTGCTAAAATATTTGAGAAAGCCATGTGTAACCGACTCTATCATTATTTAGAAAAATATAATATTACAGAACGGTTTTAGAAAAAGTAGATCAACAACTCTGGCAGTATATAAATATATCCAAATGGCAGTGCAATATATTGATAATAAAAGAGCCACCATAGGCCTCCTTTTGGATATGACGAAAGCATACGATAAAGTTCAATATAATATACTTTTAAATAAATTAAAAGGTTCGTGAATTTGTGGAACGGCCTATAAATGGTTCCAATCATATCTGACAAACAGGAAGCAGATAGTTCAAATCGAACACCACAACGATGAAAAACGGAAATCATTGTAGTACAGTATCAAGTCCGGGACCTCACATGTTCAATTCCTTAAGGTAGTGTCTTAGGATGCCTATTGTTTTTAATAAACGATTAACCTAAGATAATTAATAACGAAAACACATTAAGCGTACACTTTGCCCATGATGTGTCAGTGTTAGTGAAGTGCGATAAAAACACAAATTATAACTATATTGTCTACAACACTCTACAAACTATAACAAATTGGCTTGAAGATCACAACTTAGAAATTAACTTTAAGAAGACCAAAATTATGCAATTTAAAACATATAAAAGCAGTCCATTAACTTTAAACATAAATTTTAATAATATACATCTAGAAGAAGTTGATACTTTTAATCTTTTAGGTTTGAAAGTAGATTCAAACATCAATTGGAAAACGCACATTAATTATATAAAGTCTAAAATTTCAAAATTTACGACTGCTTTATTTCAAATTAAATACACCACTGACACAGCCACGGCATTGTCAGCTTACTATGCCTATGCTCATTCGTGGTTTAAGTACAGAGTTATGTTGTGGGGAAGTAACGTCGATGTGCAGCAGCTATTTATTACCCAGAAGAAGTGCGTTAGAATACTAGCCCAGATAGATACCACTACTAGCTGTAGACCGTATTTCAAACAACTGAATATTATTACCTTACCCTGTATGTACATTTATGATCTATGCCTGTTTGTCCACAAAAATAATAATATTTTCAAGAAGATTAAAGATACACATAACATAAATACACGTAACAAAAATAAATTATAATTACCACAGTCGTGAACAAAAATTTTAAATACAAGCCCCTACTATATGGCAATAAAAGTATATAATAAATTACCACAGAAAATAAAAGATATATCAGAATTAACCAAATTTCAATCAAGACTCAGGTAATATTTAAAACAAAACCCCTTCTACACAGTGGAGGAGTATTTAGATAAAAAATAACACTATTATGTATTTTTATATTTATCTAGCTTCTAAGTATATTTTATGTATATAAGCAGTGTCCTCGTCAAATTTGCAGTGCCTGAAAAGGGCGACTAAGTTGTAAGCACATGTTTAATTTAAGACTCAGAGAATGTAAACTTGGATTGCAAATAAATAATTTGATTTGAAAGTAGTTTTTTTTATAGAATAAGGGTGACAAACGAGGACACAGTCCACCTAATGGTAGGTGGATGCTGCGACCCATATACCTACAAACATACAAAAATAACGAAGAATATAATATATTAGATGGAGAAACATATTATAGGCCTGTTTTAGATAAAAAATATCTAATGATCATTATTTTTGTTCGGCATAACACAACAGGAAAACATCATATAAAGCTGCGTGATAGTTTATAGTTTACGGACTAAACGTGTCTCAAATCGTCCCTTTCTTAAAACTTTTCTAGCGGTTGAAATAGTCCGTTTTCTGTCAGTGATATATTTATTGTTGTTTCCTATGTTTTTCATTCTTATTTCGACGTGAAAATAACTTTTTAGAACATTAATTACTAACTTTGATCCTTTGTAAGAGGGGTAAAGCTCTTGTGTGGGACGCTATGTGAGCAGACAATTTACCGGCCTCTCATATCATGAGTACCTCTCCTACCTACCTCGTTTAGGACCGAGTTAGGCCGTCAGAGGCGATTAAACTTACTTAATGGCAAATATGACTGTTTGACAGAATTAAATAAAGGACATCGGAATCATCGAGAGCATCGCAAAATTATGTGATGTATTTTTAATAATTAGTAAATTCCTATATGATCTTATTATTATAGCGGACTAGCAGCAGAATAAATATATTTCAAAAAAAGTATCAGATTTTGAGGTTATAATCGAACCACGAACATTATGGTTTTTCATAGCTCCAAGTAATTTTTAAGAAACTGAAAAACAATATCCAAACCATTTTTGGCTATTTTTAGTTCCTACCTAGATAATTGGGTATGTAGTTTTTGTTCTAAAGACTAAATGTAAGTAAGTGCAACGTATAAATGCATAGAATATAGTCGCGTCTACTATCTAGTGCATTTGTAAGCGTCTGCGTCTGGACGGCGATGTTAAAACGCGCGACTATGAAACCAGCTTTACCAATTAGGTAGTAAGTTGTTTTTAAACCTACATTATCTTATTATTTTTGAATTAGAAATAAAACAGATTTCATTTCATTTTTATTGTTCATCTTCTAAATACATCATGCGACTCGGAACTTGCAGACAAAGTAGAAATGTAATTACAAAAAGAGGTGCAGTCCATTGTTGTACACAGTGACGAATCTGTTCATCTTCCAAGAACATAGAACCAACAGCAGAGCCACAATTTACACAAAATACATTTTCCATTGCGTATGCGTAAGTCCGTTTATGAGTGCCAGGTTATCGTTTGAACGGTACACAGTTACGAAAATCACAGCCAGTCGTAATATTCAATAGATAGTCCCGAAAGTCCCTAAAACACACCGATATAATTACGATAAGCGAGCGACAGCGACGCCAAGACGCCAATGTAATTGACAGAGTGAGAGCACAGGTGAGAGACTGACAAGTGACAAGTGACCATTTATTGAAGACAAAAATAGGGATGCCAAATGCGATACGATTTATCGATATTTAATAAGATTTACTATGGCCATACGTTACAAACAGTATAACATCAACTTTTATCATTCGATAATATTAATACCGTAACAAGTATGACAATGTCCTACTTTACTTATAATGACACGATTTTCTCTACTTCTTTTATACTTGTAACAATATTAATAATAACATCTGTATGTAGTCTACAATATTGTTTTTTTAAAAGAAAACATTTATAATTCATGAAGTAACAATAAGTGTTTCTTTATATTAATTGTCGTAAATTCTTAAGTGATCGTTTATTTAGAAGTAAACCACACACTTTCCTAACCGATCATTAGAAAACTCTGAATAATAATAATCATGATGAAATATGTAGGTTTTGTTCACTTCAGCATTATTCTAACTACCTATAATTTAAAATCGAGTATGACCTCATTCATTACGTATAGAAGGTTTTTAAATCATACTTTAAGGGAATAATAATAAAGGAATGGTAATTGAATGTTTTTATTCAAGCTTCTATTTGCACTTTATTCGAAATAAATTCAAAATGTGATACAGATTAAAAATATGCAACATTGGGCAACCTAATAATTTTCGACACCACATGACGTTTGGCGAAGATGGCGGTGATTAATGTTATTAGTCGAATAGAATACTTTTAATTGTGGAAGGAGGAGTTCTACAAGCAATTAGATGGAGTGGCGATGGGCTCACCTGTATCTCCATTGTCGCCGATATATTCATGGAAGACTTTGAGGAAAGCCTACTTACTTCTCCCGTAAATCCAAGATTCTACAAGCGGTACGTAGACGACACTTTCACAATTCTACCTTTAGATAAAGTAACTGCATTTTAGACCATCTTAACTCCATAAATTCTAAAATTCTGTTCACAACGGAGTTAGAGGCAAGCAACTCTTTAGCTTTTCTAGATGTGTTAGTAATTCGGAATCTGATAACACCTTGAGCCACACTGTGTATAGAAAAAGAGCCATACAGATAGATATTTAAACGGTGACTCTCATAACCATCCTTCACAGTTAGCTACCGTGGGTAAATCTTTGTTTCAGAGAGCACGAGGGATCTGTGACAGTAAATACCTGGCCGCCGAGCTCCAACACGTCAAGCAAGTTTTGCACGACAATAAGCTTCGGGTCCCGCGCCTACGGCACGGTGAACGAGTGAAGCCGGCCACAGTCGAGCGAGTGCCTGCTGTACTGCCATATATCAGAGGTGTCACTGACAAGATTGGCTACAACCTGAACGTGCTTCTATTAAAACATACTTCAAGCCGCCGAAGAAGATTAGTCAGTTTTTACCATCAGTTAAGTGTAATGTCCCTCTGCAAGATGCAGGAGTGTACAAGCTTGATTGTGAATGTGGTCTCTCTTATATAGGACAAACTAAAGATTAATAAAACCCGCGTTAAAGAACACATAGCTGATGTGAAGAATCATGTACAGGATCGCCCCGTCACTACATTAGATTTGACTGACCACAAATCCTCGCTAAAGAACACCGATTCCTTCCAGGATGATTCGCGAGGCTCTTGAAATCAAAAACATCCTAATTTCAATCGAGAAGATGGCTGGCTTACCATCTGCTTGGGATCCTATAATTAATAAAATTAAATCCTAACCCAAGCATACAACTGCAAGACTTAATATTGTAAGTTCATATTCCGTAGATCGGAACAAAATTAATAATTTTTAATCTGGAGTAACCGTGGTTAACTATGACATTGGGACGTCAAATACCTCAGTCCCCCGTGACCATGGGTGCTGTAAAGTACTCGAAACGTCAGGAATATAAAATAAGTTAATATACGCGATAAAATCCGTAAAACTAGTTTTATTTAAATGTGTAGTGTTCGCGTAAATATAAGAAATCATTATACTTTTAATGTTCATTTTGGCATGCAGCTAGTCCGTGTCATAAAAGTATTTGCAACTAATATAATAAAATACACAATTAATTATCGTGTATGTCCGATGTTTTTATTGCACAGGGTGATTTTGGGCATTGTAATTTATGCGATTTGTTGCAGAGACTAAGTCTGGATTACTGCGATAACCCTTAAAAACTTACCTGAATCCCTAAAGGACTGGAGACTAGTCGTTGCCACTGGTGAACAGTAGACTGGTTCTTTCTCGGCCTGAGTCTGTGTATAGCTAATCAGAAAAACTAGAATACCTAGAAGTAGCTAATAGCTAAGAATCACTAGAAGTAGTATTGCACTACTTCTAGTGACGATCAATGTTTTTTTTTTTTGTAATTGTGTTTTAATGACATGAATGTGTTATATATTATGATTTGTAAAAAAAGAGCAAGCTCTAATTGCATTGAAAAATGTGAAGTCCGTCAACAAGCACGAACCAAGGAGGCGTGACTCTTTTCACTGTTTTTTTATAGGATAAGTGTGACAAGCGAGCCCACAGTCCACCTGATGGTAAGTGGTTGCTGTGGCCCATAGATATCTACATCTATCCTCGTTTGCGAATAAAACGCAGCAGATGCGTTGTCAGCCATGATGACTAAGATGGAATGCCTCTTTTCCAGTAAAAGGGCTCGGTTCTCTACACTCACCATACGAAACACAGCATTAAGCTGCTATTTCACGCTGGTATTCTGTGAGAGCGTGGTCCTTCCCCAGTCGAGCCGACTCATTCGTGCTACAACTATACCATTAATATAGCTGCAGCATGGCTCTACCACGTAATATGTGTTTGATGTATATAGGTAGTAATAAAAGAAATCAAATACCACAAAAATAAATTATACAGTTCATAAAGAAAACATACATGGGAAATAACGCTTTACTGTAAATTACAACAGAATTGATGATCATAGGAAATGAGAAACATTTGTTTATTTACGTAATTGCCGCTGCAGACACGCTGGCTTTGTTTGAATTTATGTTCCATTAAAATCCAGCTGTTAAAGCCATTTCAAAATGGCGGTCGTTGACGAAAGTGGAAGAATAGATATTATGATTATTAAAATATTTATATTAGTAAAAGCTGCAGCCAACATCAAATCAAAAGTAAAATAATTAATTGGGTTAAAACTTATGACTGTGAAGCTACTGAATCTCTATTAACCTGTAATATGTAAATTTAATTGTAAATTTTTATTGTGATCTTACTATTCAATAATATATTTTTTTATAGCATAGGCTGACAAACGAGCACACAGTCCTCCTGATGGTAAGTGGTTGCTGTGACCCACAGACATCCCCATCTATCCTCAATAAAGAATCAAAATGCAGATGTGTTGTCACCCGTGAGGACTAAGTTGGAATGCCTCTTCTCCAGTAAAAAGGGTCTCCGGTTCTCTACACTCACCATACGAAACACAACAGTGTTAAGTGCTATTCTACGGTGGTATTCTGTGAGAGTATGGTCCTTCCCCGGTCGAGCCGACCCATTCGTGCTACAACTATACTACTAATATAGCTGCAGCATGGCGCTACCACGTAAAATAATATCATTATTAATCCCAGCAATCATACTCCCATCGAACTCATATCAAAACCTCCAACTTATAAATCTTCTCACGGCAACGTGCGCACGTTAGAAACCAATTTTATTTTTTATTTTTTTATTAAAAATAATTTAAATTTGTAAAAATTACTACGTTTTCTAATTTCCTTAAAATGTTTTTTTTTATGAATTTAAATATGCAATTCTGGCGCATTTCATCAGTATTATGAATTATTTTTAATAGAAATTCAAAATATCAAATATCCTGGCAAATCTTATAGGTTTGAATTTATTTTTATATTTACTGAATACATTTTATAAATTATATCTAACTTATTTCATTCCCTCTCATCTCATTCATATTCATATCACACTAACAAAAATCTGTCTGTATCTGCGCCAGCCCTGTCTCTTTCACCAGCCTGAATATCTCACTTAATTATTTTAAGCAAATACTCTCCATTCGGCCAAATAATTTAATGAATTTTCATTATCTAATAATGTGAATTTTAAATTCCTCTATGAGAAATATATTCTGGTACGGCAATCGAAACGATTGCGGAAAATCCTCCTTAAAGTAAGCTAAAGCGTACGTCCAGCTGTGATCTGTGCATGACAAATACACTCTTTTTGTATCAGTACAACAAATCAGATTTTCATTCATTCATAACAACCCTTCACAATTCCACTGCTGAACATAGGGCTCCCCCAGGGAATGCCACGAAGTACGGTCCTGAGCCACCTGCATCCATCGACTTACCATATTTAAGCTGATGTTGATTAATCTTAATACAAAGTATAGAGTACTTAGCATATAATACACAATTACAAATTTCATCTGTAAATCGATAGAGATCAGCAAGGTATAAATATCATATTAAATGCTTCGAACGTGAAATAAAAAGGAAAGTCATGAGCATGAGAACGTATATTGTGAGCCAGCTTATAACAATTAAAAATGTACACCCTTCTGTATTATAGTACAAAGCAGGTCAAAACTTTTCTCATCTAATCTCCGTTGGCTACTGCGGTCAGATTAAACACACACAAATACTGTGTGTATTACGTACAACTTTTTCTTCGCGTTAGAAGATATCGGGATAAAAACTAAATACTTTGCTTTAGAAACTTATGGTTTTAAATTGACGGAAAATTTTCTTGTAAGCGTTTGTGGTTGAAATTTTTTATTTTAAATCATTTAATTTAAATAGAAAATACATTTTAGATATAATACTTAACTAACCTGGATTCTTAACTAACTTGGATTCTGGATTATATGATTTATACTTGCGATTGTTGTCACTTGGTGAAACTTCATCTACATTTTTGTGATTTGGCACTTGGATTTGTATCATTATTATTATTAATTTATTGACTATAAATAAAATCTATATTTAATTTCGAGGGTTTACTGGTAAAACCAGTTATCTGCAATTTTTTGTGAGAATGAGTTAAATATACGCTTCTACACAGATTTTTTTCGCAGTTTTCTGGTAAAACCGAATGCTTGATATGACCATTATTTACGGAAATATTTCGTGGCAATACCGTATATCAGCATGGTAAGTTTAAAAAATGTCTACGTAAAACAGTTTTAAGCCTTTCTTGTTCCGAGGTATATTATTTCTTACTATTAAAACATGTTAAAATTCCATAACTTTTGTAACTGTAAACAAAAGTTCCAAAATGCTCACTTGATGAAACAGATATGGACTTTTAACTGTTTTTACTAGAAACCAATCACAAAATGTTATTGCATGCCATAAGCGTAAAGCGCGTAGGTATGTTCTACTAGCGCCTAAAAATCAAGACTCCAACATTTTCTCGCATGAAATCGTATCTAACAATCATATTGAACATATAAATTATATAAAAAGCACATTGTCAGAAAGATAAATGATTGTTGACTTATAATTTTTTTATATCGATTAATTGCTATTTTGACATAAAAAAGTGGTTTTAGTGGCTTATGGTGTAGATTTATCAAGTCCGCATGGAGGGTAAGCACGAAACTTGAAAAATCTCAATTTAATTTGAAAATATTAATTTTTCAACTCAATCTATTTTTTAACCTCTTCATTTATCATTTGCGAGGGAATGTAAATGGCAGTTTAATTTTGTTTTGTTTAGTTATAATTAATTTTTTTTCGGCTGAGAAATCCCCACATTTTTGAGTGTTTTGAGCAGCCTTGTAATAATTTATTTTACTAAATACACTTTGCCTCACTCCTCACTCCACGCTTAGCCGCCGCACCGTCGTGAGTGGATTACTGTATCGTTTAAAGTTGTAAATATTTACTTCGCCAATATCCGCTTAATAAAATAAAATGATGTGTCTTACCTAGTTTGAAGAGCACCTCAATTTCGTGCACCAACCCCGTCACCACTAATCCCAGCACCACTACTCCCCCCACCACTACACTTGGAAAGACACACCACCGATGACAATACGACACGAATTTCGCCTCAACACGAGGCATCTTCAGGTGTAGTAGACTGTACGGTGGCTGACCGCTAAGTGAGCGGCGAGCCAAAAACAGCTGCTATTTATAAGACTCGCCGACGCAACCGCTCCCCACTTAAGTAGCGAGCGACCGCGTCATGCGATAAAACATGCGACCAATCACCACCTGGTGTACGCAGCCGCCTGCTATTAAATTAATAACAAAATCAACCACGCAACCAATCGCTGATCACCGTGAAGGTGACGAACGACCATATTGTGAGGCTGTTTAAGAGGTGAGTGAGAAACATTTGTTTGTTCATTCAGCAGTGCAACATTTTTATTTTTTTAATATCTCCACTCTTAATTTTTATTTTTTAATATCTCCACTTTAATATCTCTTGCACACTGGACACAACCTAACCAACGACCATTCCTTTAAAGTCTTACATACTTGTAAGAAAGAGTTGCGACTGTTAGGAAATATTAAAAATAGAAATGTAGTTTATTGACATTGAAGTATATATATATAGTCTTATCTCATATCTCTTATTATATTGTCCTTCTGATTCCTAACAATATCTATCATATGTGGTCGTGTTTTTTTTTTGATTTATAGTGTTCGAAATGTAAATCAATACAAACATAAACATAGACCCCACACGCTATTTAGATTGCAATAAATATAGAAAAAATAATATATTGATAAAATTATTATTTAGTATAGACACTACAATATTCATTAACTTTTTCAGGTGGATCGCTTAGAATAAATGTGTATGTCTTGTAGGCTGGAATCTTGCAGAGCTGCTCGTAATCAGAGACAAAAAGTAATGGATATTGAATACAACAGTCTTATATCATATCTCATAACATTTAAAATATCCTTCTGTTCCTAACAATATCATAAATGGCCACGTCATTATCAATTTATTTTGAAAAAATCTTTTGAAATGATAATGACTGACAATAATAAATACAATTAAATTATACATGTGTTTTCGTTATCCTTACACAACCAGTTTTTTTAGTTTTTTTTATAGAATAAGGGTGACAAACGAGCACACAGTCCACCTGATGGTAAGTGATTGCTGTGGCCCATAGACATCTACATCTATCGTCATTTGCGAATTTAAATGCAGATGCGTTGTCAGCCGTGAGGACTAAGATGGAATGCCTCTTTTCCAGTAAAAGGGTCTCCGGTTCTCTACACTCATCATACAAACACAGCAGCATTAAGCTGCTATTTTACGCTGGTATTCTGTGAGAGCGTGGTCCTTCCCGGTCGAGCCGACCATTCGTGCTACAACTATACTATTAATATAGCAGCAGCATGGCTCTACCACGTAGAAAAACATCTTAATTCATATTTATCAGTGTGTAATAACATAGATAAACATGATATTACCTAGTCATTTTGGCTTTAATGGTGTTTGGGGTATGATAACTAATCAGTTAATATATTTTAAAACAAAGTTTACACACTGCACCTTTACTAATCAACCAAAACATATTAAAATAAAGTCTTGACACCGCACCTAGACTGCTTTGGAAATAATTACAACAATATATGCAGTAGCATTATATTTATTTATTTTTATTTATTATTTTATTATTTTTATCCTTATACAACCAGTTTAAAACAGCTTTCTTACTATATAGCATGTAAAGGTAATATTATAAATGGACATATTATCCATTATTCATCTTGGCTTTAATCATATTTATTTGATTACTATAATAGTGTTTGTGATGTATGTTCAATTAATACCTGTAAAAAATAGTCTCCACACCACGTTTGTTTGTATGTGCACTGTTTTGCCGGAACTGCTAAAAGGATTTTCCATCAAATAATACTATAAATTATTAAGCTATTCTATTCTATATACACTATTCTAACTCATAATATCGGTGAAAACTACTAGAAAATAGCTTTTAGTTTATTTTAAGGTTAATGTGTTGTTCATATTTTAATTTTTAATTTCTCAGAATTCCCGTTAGATGCGATAAAACTAATATTAATTTTGTAATCTATAGATTACAAGGAATAAATCGACATACATTTCATTAAGTTTCCCTATAATTCGTGGTGGGCCCATTCTCCATACAAAAAGAAATTGTCTCCTTTGATACATACTTGACTAAGGTTATTATTTGTATAATCACAGATTTTTATTACAATATTTTGTTTCGCTAAAAGTACGTAGGATTTATATCACCTGAAGGTAGAACTAGGTGTGCCGAGATTGTACTCGTTATGATAGTTATGATGAGACCTTACCCCCAGACTTGACGGAGTGACCTGAAGGTGTACTTCGGTGAATGCTACTGGAACTCCTCGAAGAGTAGAACTAGGTGGGCCGAACTTAGCCTCGTTTTGTTATTTATGATGAGACCTTACCTCTGGACATGATAGAGTGACCTGAAGGTGCACTTCGGTGAATGCTACTGGAACTATTGAAACTCCTCGAAGAGTAGAACTAGGTGTGCCGAGTTTGGCCTTGTTTTGTTAGTAATAATGAGACCTTACCTTCGGACTTGATAGAGTGACCTGAAGGTGTACTTCGGGGAATGCTACTGGAACTCCTAAAAGATAAAAACTAGGTGTGTCGAGCTTGACCTCGTTTTGTCAGTTATGATGAGATCTTACCTCCGGACTTGATAGAGTGACCTGAAGGTGTACTTCGGTGAATGCTACTGGAACTCCTCAAAGAGTAGAATTAGGTGTGCCGAGTTTGGCCTCGTTTTGTTAGTTATGATGAGACCTTACCTCCGAACTTGATAGAGTGACCTGAAGGTGTACTTCGGTGAATGCTACTGGAACTCTTTGACGAGAAGAACTTCAATTTACAATTTTTTTTTAATTTTTCACGATCATAATATGAGCATTATGAGTTGTGTACTTTTGGAGTTTCCAAGCTTTTTTTTAAATTGAAAATTGACATAAAATTATCGGAAAATTGGAAGCATAGTAATAATTATAAATATATATAATAATTAAACCACATTAAAAATTTACATATAATCATGTTACACGTAATTTTTTAATGCGCTTAAGGCGTGCACAATTGGATTTACCAATAGTTTATTTACCATTCTTTAACAGGAAAATCCGAATAGGTATTCCTAGTCGTTAAGTTTATTTGCTTCCCTTTAGATAAGTGTTTATAACTGCTTTTACATAAGACCTATTACATAAAAAGCATTAACTAAGATTCGTAACTAGTGCCCCTATAAGAATGTAAATACCAAAATTAAACAATTACAGTAAAGGAAGAACAAACATATGTCACAGGAATAATTAGAGCAGTTGCCTCAAGTCATGAGATAGAGGAAAATAAATTGAAGAGATCAAGATATATAGCAGTATGCTTGAAATTATTTAATGGAGAAGGAGGAACTCTTTCTTCCAGGAGCATACCCACAGAAAGAACACGTAGTTCCGATTCTTCAACGAAAAATAAGATTGACTTCATAATGACGACCAGGCGCCAATTACAGTTCCCCGATGTCTTAGTAATCGCGAGAGAGAAAGCTGGTAGAGAACACCGAATGGTGAGAGGCACCGAATCGTGAGATTTTAAGTGTAATTGAGAGTTTCTAAGGACAGCTGTACACACCATCGTTGGACGAACATGTAAGTATGAGTAACGATTCAGGAACTATCTTCAAATAGATATCATCGGAATAGATTTAGATATCTATTTGAAGTAAAAGTTTGAAACTTTGATCGTTTAGGGAAAAAAAATTGTAAATAAAACATATGATTTTGTTTTATTTTAATGATTTTTTTTTGAAATAACTATATTTTTGGTAATTTTTTATCTTAAAAAATCTTAAATTATTAATCAAAGTGACTAAGTATACTGATAATACAAAAATTACTCCTTTATGTCATAAAACTAATAAAACAATCTTCTTAGAAGAAAAAAACTCTTCTAAAGATCTTTTCATAAAATATCTATTATTATAACATATATTTCTTAGCTGTACAACATCAACAGTCTTAGGACTCCAGTCTTAGGAATCATATTTTTTAGGAATCAAAAGACTTATAAATCAATATAATATTTTTGTTTTATTTGTTTTACTAAAAACGTTACCCCCACACTAGGATTTTCTCCTGTATCGTGGAGGCAGTTTACAAACATAAATTACACGAGGACAAACATCCAGACCCGGAACAATTATTTGTAGACCATACAAATACTTGTTCCGTGCGGGATTCGAACCCGCGGCCCCCAGCGCAATAACTCATTGCTAAGCCACTGCACCACGGAGCTGCCTAAAATATAACATAATAATAATAATAATAGCCTTAGGAATTAAAACCTCTCAAATCAACAATCTTGGCAACTAACAGTCTTAGTTTTAGGAACCTGTAACACCATAGTCAGTCCTGAAGCCGCTAATCTGCCTCACATGACGTAGATTCAAATGTAGATTATCCTCAGGATCAGAGTCCCCTCCAATATCTGAATTTTCGGCTTGGACGTCATTTATGCCCTCGATCAAACATAATCAGTTTGATCGATATTAGGGCATGTTTTCTAAATCTAACACTGCAATAAATATCTAAAACAAACAAAAAATACATAACTGTAACGATTCATTTAGGTTGGACCTAAATAACAAACCTCACCGGTTTGCATTCCATACCTACACTTTGACAACCCTTATTTCAAGGTAAGTCAATTATTCATCAACTTACCTTGAAATACGTAAATACTACATGTTATCACATTTTTCTTAATAAATACGAGACACAGTCACTTCCCCAGGTCGTAAACATTTAAGAGACAGAAGGCACAAACGTAACCACTAATATGTGACTAACTTCACTTTGATGGCTTCGCTTGTTGCTTGCGCCCGTTCAGGGACTACTCATTTAAACAATAAGGTCGACTACCAATGCAAACAATAATGAATTATGAGCTTTAGAGTAAGCCTTGTCGGCATGTTACAGACGCCATACTAATTTCGCTTCTGCCCTATAAAGGGTTAAATATAAATAACGTCACATTAATAGATCCTATCCAGGCGAAGCCAAGGCGGGTCTGTTTAAACAAGTATATTTTTAACTAAATTACAATAAAAAAATGATTATAATTTATCATTTTATGTATAACTCTATAATATAAATATATTTATCTAGGAAAAGTTTCCGACTAAAACAAACGAATAACATTTTTGCGTACTTTTTGTCCCTCAAAATAGACTACTCATTACAGCAGTCGTGGCCCCGCGACGACCCGCGAGACGGGTATGCGTAGTAAATTAAGACACATCTTCTCATCACGTATTCTTCAAACAATGAAAAACGTAAAAGTCATTCATTATTAAAAAACACGCAAAACCAAAGCGTATTTTTCAAAAACGACATATTGTTTTCAGAAATGGTCCTACACTGCTGGCCGCATTTGTTAGCTTAAGCTTGAACTAAGGAGAGGATTATGTTCGGAGTTTCTCTACATGAAAGAATTCTTAATGAAGATTTCGCAGTAAAACTCAGTAAATCAGCATAGGCCACGGATCAATAAGCTGAAGTGGGAAGGTGCCGGCCATACATATTGGAGAATAGGCCGGCCATATAGTCGATGGAGAAGGAAAGTTCTTAAAAGGCAACCTCGTATCGATAAGTGAAGTGTAGGGAGGCGCACACCTATACAAAGCTACAACCTAGTAATACATGAAGAAATTAGACGGATGAAGGTGGCTCAGGACCGTAGTTATGACACTCCTTGAAGTAGGCCCACCTCCAAGAGTGGATATCTGAAGGGCTGGAATGACGATGACTTTAATTATCATATAGAAAGAAAGAAAGAAATCAAGCTTTAATTGTTGCTTACACAAACAACACTTAGAGACGATTTCATACACCGTACAATTAAAATAAAAGTTAAATCTATTACAAACAATACATATAGTATGTGTTGTAGTATGATGAAGCAAAAAAGTGTCTATGCGCAGCTTATGCGGAGACACTTTTGCTGCGGACAGGACTGCGGACCCGCTACACTGATTTTCAGCACAGCCCGCAAATCCTAAACGAATAGTATATTAGGATGATATATTATAATATTACAAGGAACTGCTTATCATATGATATTAAAGGCTAGGTCGCACACGATTGTGTTTTCAAATTTCATAAGAATAAAATTACAGTGAACACATTAACCAATTAGATAAGTCTGAATTAACGACTTATTATATAATAACAATAATTACGCTATGTTAATAATGAATTTACAATATTGAAATGAGAAGTAGAAAACAAATAAAAGAATTGAACTATATCACTAAAGCCTATAGCATGATACATACAATACATATAGAGATTGAAGGTTTCATTTACACTGTTCTGGAATATAATAAATAATTTAAAATAAAAATTTCGTACAACCGACTTCAATGTAAATAATTAAAATAACTCAAAAACTATTAATTAAAACTTGATCAAATTTATATGGGACTACATGTGAGGCATCAGCTTTCAAACAAAAAAAGAATTATCGAAATCGGTTCACCCAGTAAAAAGTTATGAGGTAACAGACATAAAAAACATACAGTACGAAATGAATACCTCCTGTTGAAGTCGGTAGATTATAAATTATATTTTAAGGAAATTTATCCTTACAAAACTTCTTAAGAATCCATAAAAAATAACGATTTCTAT
Source organism: Parnassius orleans (assembly GCA_029286625.1). Classification (NCBI taxonomy): domain Eukaryota; kingdom Metazoa; phylum Arthropoda; class Insecta; order Lepidoptera; family Papilionidae; genus Parnassius; species Parnassius orleans. Next base: position 338,372 of record JAGSMP010000056.1, read on the forward strand.
CAATTGATTCATTGAAAACCGGTCATTATCATTATCAAATGCAAGGGTTCGCGTGTATCTTTAAGCATTAGGAGTATCTTTTTTTTATTGGTTAGGGTGACAAACGAGTACACAGTCCATCTGATGGGAAGTGGTTGCTATGACCCATAGACATCTATCCTCAATAAAGAACTTTTACTTTTAGTATCGTTCCGTTGCACAGTTGAGAAGGTTTTAAATTTCGCAACAACATAACAGGAGTGCCCACGCGCAGAATAAGCTTATGATGTGGAAGACCCGATGGTTTCAGTGAATTAAGAAATTCGACAGGGTAGTTAATTGCGTCATCTGTGTTGACCACAGAGTCTATTGACGTGTACACCATTTCTTCCCCCTCAAAAGACGTTAACAATATATCGTTAATTGCCGCTGCTTGGTCGTTTTTCGGGGTAAGTATGGCACGCTTACACAACCATTCCATTGGCTTATCGTGGATATGAGCAATATCTGGGTAAATTTTGGATATTAACTCCTGTAACATAAATACAACTGTGCACAAATTATCAGGGATGGTTATCATTTTGTCATTTATCGGGTAATTACCATTGCTGATTTCAAGTAGGAGATTCGCAAATCCACCAGCAGACCCTTTTTCTCCTAAGTGTACCCGCATATTTTCGAGAGCTTGAGAATTTTAATTAGAGGCCATAAAGTGGATCTCTTAAGACACGCCTTAACTTCATCTGCTCTAGTTCCTTTTGGCACTACTGGTAGAGGCTGTCTAAATTCTCCAGCCAGCAAAACCGTTACACCACCCATTAACTTCTTATTTCCTCTTATATCTTATAGAGTTATGTTTAAAGCCTCTACGCCAACCTTATGAGCCATGGTTATTTCATCCCACTATCATTTTCGTATGTTTTAATACTTCAGCAAAATTACTTTGTTTCGATATATTACAAATGGGAGTATCAACTGTTGTTAAATTGGTGGTAACTTGAAGTTAGCATGAGCAGTTCGTCAATCTATTCTTACTGTATAATATTTTATTACATTTAAGAGTATTATATTCCTCAGGGAACATTTCCTGCTGAGCACATTGTATAATTAGATTTTGTGAACGCTGTAATTCTGAATGAGACAAGTGAGATAAAATTTTGTTATTTGCAAATCTGCAATTATGAATAAATCTGTTGACATAAGCTAAGGTTCTGATTAATTTGATAAATGATGAAAGTTTGTAAATTAATTGAGTGCAATAACTCAATTAATTTACAAACTAACTTTATTTATTACATTATTTTTAACAAAAGTGTGTAATGAAGTTTTAGGTAACGTAATATTTTGACTATTGGGACATGTTGAAATTGAATGACGGGATTATGAAGAATTTGGACCAGACTACCAAAGTGTAGACGCGCTGATAGTATCAGCCTTCACCCCGTAAGATACGAGATCTGCAGGATTCAGTTTGGTATGCACGTAGCTCCACGTCTGGCTGATCGTGGCTTCCTGCAACTCAGAAACTCTGTTACATACAAAATGATTAAATCGACTGGGTTGTGTGGAAAGCCATCCAAGGACGATTGTAGAGTCACACCAGAAAATGATTTTCTAAATTGAAGGGTAAGGATTTAATTACCTTGGTATACAGTCGTGTCCCAGTAAAGCGCCACACAGTTCTAAGCGTGGTATGGTTGTTGGCTTAATAGGTGCTACCTTATTTAGTAGGCTAACAGGCCAACACAAACCGTTCCTTCTTCTGCGACTGATCGAACATACACACAGGCACCGTAAGCACGCTCAGAAGCATCCGTAAAGATGTGAAGCTCAATCAAAGCGCTGATTCATAAAACCCAACAGGAAATTTGAATTGAGTTTAGATGAGGAAGCGAAGTGAAGAATTCAATAAATGATGATTTTATCTCAGCTGGAACGTCTTCATCTCGATCACATTTATGTACCCAAAGCTGCTGAAGTAAAATTTTGGCCTGAACAATGCATGGACCAACGAGACCGAGAATAGAATAGAATAGAATAGAATAGAATAGAATAGAATAATTTTTATTCAATATAGATTACATGTGTAATTCTTATTGAAAGTCATTTTGGGTATCAAGAACCTGAGTAATTAAAATAACTATATAAAATAATGCGTTTTGTTATTTTGTTTATAACATGATTTAATTGAAAAGAAAAGATTGTCCCCATGTGAGTCCCAGTGTTTTGCTTGAGATTCATTAAGATTAAGAGCCTTTTCTGAGTGCTTGTTTTGAATATTGGTGACTGAATCCAAAATTTCAAGGCTATTAGACTGCCACATTCTATGGTAAAATTTTGCTGATTCGAGGTATTAATGACACCTCGACAGAGTTGTATGACTGACTCAATCAAATCTCCGCCGCAAGTAGTCATCTTACATAAAAGTCACGTTTAATAGAGTCACTAACTTTGGGTCTGAGCACTCATCAGCAAGAAAACTAAACACCTTGTGGCAAGAAACGGAGCTGAAGCAGTACCGTATGTTACTGTATTCAGAGAATAAGTTTTAAGGGTTCAGAAGAATCGAACCTAAAACGATTTCTTGTAACGAACGCTGACGAGGCTCCACTAAAATGGCCCTATACATTTTGCAATGTCGCCGTTACAACAAACCTATGTTGTCTGAATCTTAAAAGAATAGAAATAAATCCAGCTGGACAGTTGGAACTACCATCTGAATATCATTGAAGGATTTGCCTAAAGAAGTTGCAGCCGAAGCATCTAACTCGACTCACGTACAAGACCATGATTCGGCAAGTAATAATTATATTTAAAACGTTCTGATGTTTTGTTTTCAGTCATGTGATTAAGTTGTATGTACTCATTAATAAATGCAAGATATCTTTGTTTAAAAGTGAAATCGCGTTCAAACCTACGCTCTAATGAGAGAAACTGACGCTTGGCCATGACGTAAGAGTCACCTAAGCTATCAGGCGAATCTTTTAATAGAATAGTGGCTATGAAGCGGCCATTTGCGTCGTGACGTGTCGTTTCTTGAAATTTATTTTCACATCTGTAAAGAAACCATGCACAGAATAGTCTAACTCCCAAAAGCGTGTAAGCTGTTCAGACTCTTCTTGTGACGTAAAATGACACAAAGAAGGCTGAGTACAAGAAGGCGATTGATACACACAGCCTGAAAGAAGCCCATTTGGCTGAGTGAAGCTTGGGTTGGATATTACCTAAATTTATAAAATTTGAACCTAAGACGTCCCAAAAGACATCAGCACCTACGAGAATATCGATGGCTGATGGTAAATTAAAGTAAGATCTGCTAATTGAAGACCTGGCGGTATTTGACGCATATCTATATAAGAGCTAGGCAGTGAATTTGTAATCCTAGGTAGAATGTAACAGTCAATGCTCGCCCATCAAAATAAGACTGAATATGTAAGTTACAGGTCTCTGAGGTACTTGAAGTCTGACCGTTAATACCTGAGCTTATGATGCGCCTTACCAAGCCGAGCTGGAGCAGGTCGCGGGTGATGAAGTTTGAAGTACTACCGTCGTCCAAAAGTTCGGGCAGTATGAAGGCCTCCATTGACATCTGACACCTTTGCCAATGCTGTGGAAAGCAATACAAGACCCTGGTTATTGTAAGAAGGATTTGAAGGAGAAAAATAAAGTTTGTAGAATGTTCTACATTATTACTGTTTGTATCTACTAAATCCCTATGTAAGAGGGTATTGTGTTTATATTTGCAGTATTTGTAATGAGAAAGTTTGCAGGACTTATATGTATGACCTGGTCGAAGGCAATTCATACAAACCTCGCTTTCGGAAGCCCTTTTAATGCGTGATTCAATATCTAGATCTCTAAAGGCATGAAAATTAAATAAAAATGATCCTTAGAACACAAAGGACAGGTAATGTTGTTAGGCGACTTATGTGATGTTGTGTGAAAATTTTTAGTTTTGGTGTAAAATTGTTAGAAGAAGTCGAAGAAGGTTTTAAAAATTGTTTTATTAATGTCTAAAGTTTCAAGAAGATCAACTCTGTTAGTCAAAAATTTAATAAATTGCTCTAAATTTGGTAATTTGGGTAAATTGTTTTTTAATTCTTCCCATGGACGACTAGTCACAGGGTCCAATTTTTTGGACATTATGTATATAATAATTGTGTCCCAGTGTTCAGTAGGTTGACCAAGAGCATTAAGAGCCCTTAAATTTTTATTTGTAGCATCTACCATATTACGCAGCAAACTAGTACACTCTCTTTGTATGTTCGAAAAGTTAAAAAGAGCCTGCAAATGATTATTCACCAATAATATCTCATTATCGTACCTCTCGCACAATAATTCCCAAGTAATGAAATAATTTGTGGCTTTAAAGTCAATGCTTTTTATAATTAAAGATGCACTGCCTGCTAAGGCAGCACGGAGATAATGAAATTTATTAATATCCTGTAAGAGAAATGTACGTATCTTTAAACTCGAGCCAGTACTGATAGCCTCCTTCGAAATGAGGCAAGTCTATCTTTGGTAGTCTGACGAAGTCGTGCTTGCAGCCAGAGGCGACTGTACGGGTACCGTCATCACTGAGGGACGCGGCGGGCACCACGGTAGGCGTCAACTTCGAGAGAAGCGCGCGGGCTCGGGATACCTGCGCGTAATATTGCGACTCGAACTGCTCCCGCTCTGAGTACGCGGCGTCAATGTCCTCCGACATCAGCTCCAACTCTGTCTGTAACACGTCGAATTCACCGTAAAGTGATTCTGTTTTACCAAGACGGAAATCCAATTCCGCTAACTGAGAAGGGCTTAAATTGGTGCAAGGCTGAATTAAATTTAAAAAAGTGGCAAAATGAGTAAGCTTTGCTTTTAAGCTTCCACGTCTTCTAACTAATTCTTTCAATTTAGCGTCAGACATTATTCTAAAGAAGTCTTAATGTACAATTAAAATACTATGCAAAATTTCAATGCAATAGAAACTGCGTACAAAAATAAAAATGAGAAAAATAATAAGCGTAACAGGTGGCTAAGAAAGCAAAAAAAGGCGGCCAAATGTTACTTTGCAAGTGATAAAAACTGGTATTAATTAGTTCACACAATGAAAGGAATGTCGAAGCTTAGAAAAAAGTAAACAGGTGTGGCAAACACGTGGGTAAAATAAAACTATGAGCTCGAAAAAAGGCGTTATGGTCATAAAACTTAATAAAAGGGATGCTATGCGATGTAAATGAATGCAAAAACAATAAGATAATTTTACTTTAACAATTTAATAATTAGATACTTATGAAGGATGATGTCCTTCGATCAAATTGTTGATCCACTAATACTAAAGACACTGCATTTGTAGTTGGTGCATTGTACCTACTCTATGATCTTCTGGTGGGTTTTATCTACATGTGACATCTTTCTATGACTCTGAAGGAGGGCTTTATCAATAGCACTTTTCAGATCTTTTATATACTAGTTCACTTGATGCAGCATATTCTGCAATTGTTTGATTAAATTGGCTTTAAGTTAGGAAATATAGAACATCAGATCTTTGTTTCTCGATCATCTTCACCTATAAAATATATTTGAAGGTACTGAGCGTCATGTTCGGCTTCTGGTAATATACTTCCAATTAAATGGTAGACCTGGCCTTGTACTTTAAAAGTCGGTGAAAAACCATCTGTTGTTACCTGTTTACCACCGAAGAAGTCATCTGGAAACAGGAATTATATTTACGAATATTACCCATTAAACGGTCATGATCTGGGTGTAGATCATAAATCAAATTAAAAAGTGGTTCAGGCAATTGTTTGAACCGACAAGTTTACACTTTTCTAACTGCAACTTACCATGTCTCATCCTTTCATTTCAGCGCATTGCACCACTGACACTTGTATGTCATAGAACCCAAGGCTACACTGCTGTCAGTTTTATAAGCAATATCAGGGTCATACTCCATAGCGAAATAGACCTCGTTTTTCCATAAACGCAGTGTAATGTTTTCCTCATACCGTGACTGGTGCTCTATGCACTTGTGGATTCGCAGTTTGGTAATTTGCAACAGCTTGCCTGTGTACATCGGGATTTTTTTCTGATAAGTGGACACAGCTTTACGATTTGAATCTGGCTTGTTCTGCCTATATCTGTCTTGTGCAGTTTTAATTAACTTCTTCTTGTGTAATTAGTAAATCTCTTCGCAACAATAGGCAGATAGGCGTCAAAATGTCCATTTGATAAATCACGGCTAAATCGTAATCGCCATACTGGACAGATATCTGTTCCGGGCTCTATGTATAGCAGACCGTTACGATATACTTCAAACCGAAACGGAAATATTAATCATCAGCTACCACAAAGTCCACCGTAAGTTTCATTTTTAACATATCGGCTGAATATTCATTTGCTGTTGAATAATTATCGCCATTTCTGTCGTGGGTCTTGACTGAAAACCTTGGCTAATCATTTACCACAAAATCTAACAATTTGTGAACGCACCACCATCGCATTTTCTTGGGTTCCGTACATTAAAAATGAAAGAGCACGAACAAACAGGCGCCGTCACCTATAACGTGGACGACAGTATGTTCTTCCATTTTCCTTTAATATTAAGAGTTTCTTTAGTCATTTTTCCAGTGAGAAAAAATAACTATCAACAATACCTAATCACAAAGCAAATCAAATTCCAAGTTTGAACAGTGGTTGTAAGAAAGACAAAATCAAGCAACTAATCCGAAACACGAAGCAAATCTTAAGCCGTAGCAAGCAAACAAAGTCGATGTCTAGTCATATATCCGTTAACAGTGAATAGGTACCGTATGTGGTTCAGGTTGAATGGTGAATTCACTTTATATTAGTTCGAAAAACACAACGTTACGCGTTCTAAAACGATACCAAAGCCATCTATTGGTAGGGATTGGAACTTGAAGATCAATACACAATTGGTAGGTAGCTAAGTATTTCTTTTGGTTTTGCCATTTTATTAATTTGTAAAAATATATTTGGTTTGGTTGTTTATTTTCATTGTTTTTAATTTTAAATTAGTATTTTTTGTTCAGGTGTAATTTTGAGCAAATTTTTGTACAAATCTTCTTGTCTATTTTGTTTTATGTTTTTGTGCAATAAAAGTATATTCTATTCTATTCTAATAAATTAAGTTTAAAATATTTATCAATATCATTTACGTTATTTACGACCCAAGAACCTTAAAAATGACTCCCAAGTCAACCAACCCATGATGATTTTTACATACAAACATTATTTCTGATTTCTTATTATTTCTAATTGTTAACCTAAAAACAAAGTTTCAGGCTTCTAGCTCTAAAAATAACGGACTTCCATACAAAGATTTAACCCCTTTTTCACCCCTTTAGGGAGTGAATTTTCAAAAATCCTTTCTTAGCGCATGCCTGCGTCATTACTACTGTCTGTATGCCAAATTTCAGCGAAATCCGTTCAGTAGTTTCGGCTGTGCGTTGATAGATGAGTCAGTCAGGTTTGCCTTTTATATGTTATATATAATAGTAATAGATGGCAAAATCCCTCTATCAGGAAATTTATGAAAATGCCTATCTGGGAAGTGTTCAGCGGTGGGCTTTTGGTAGGCTCTAACTAAATAATGAAAAAATATAAGAATCTTACTGAACGCCATCAAGATAAGTAAAAAGTTTAACTATCATAACTCAAAGACAGCTCGGTTATAATAGGAGTAGCATTATCCAACTTTACAACAAAATTACACCGATAAACTTTGAGAGCATGAGATAATAGATAAAGACAGATGCTGTATCTTGTTAGTCTAACAACTTTGCGAAATTAGTATTACATGGTGAAAGTAAATTATGAATGCTGCGAAATTTCATTTATACCTGACATTGGGTTGTAAATTAGCTTTGTTTAGTAAATTTTAATAATGTTTTATTATTTTTTGTGTTTATTGTAAGAATAGCAATGGTGATAATGCAGTTTAGTCATTTAATAGTGCTAATTAAAGGTATAAGTTTGCATTTGGATTTAATAATAATAGTGAAATGGAACACAAATTGTGCATATTATTATTATGCATTTGATCGATTTTTGCTGAAGTAATTGAAATAATGGTTTGGTCATGTAGAAATGATGAACGAGGAAAGAGTGACAAAGCAAATTTATGTTGCAGAAGTGAACGGCAGAGTCGGGAAGGGACGCCCTAGACGAAGGTTTATCGACCAAATTGGCGATAAACCTTATTGAAAATGGACCAGATTAGGAGTACCTTTAACCGACGAGCGTGTATGCGTAGATATATGGATGTAAAGGAGGCGAGAGAGGTGTTTTAGGATTGTGCCAAATGGAAGCCGGTAGTTTCTGCCTACCCCTCTTGGTGACAGGCGTGAGTGTTTATGTTATGTTATTTTATGTTAATTGAAATAAATTAGACTGTTTTTGGAATTTCTAATGGAATTTTTTGATAGACATTTTCATACACTAATTAGCTTAAATTAGAGTTTCAAACTCACTTTTTATAAATAAGAACTTGTTACTTGTAAGTTACTTAGACTTAGGAAATATTTTTTTATTGCAACCCATCAAAAAGTTATTCGTCTTTTTCTTCATTTTATAACCATTATAACTATTGTGTCAACCATTAGTATATTTTAGACATTTTCACCCAATATAAAATAGGGTGATAGGATTGTTTTAGATTTGAGATGATTGGCTTATCCCTTACATACGCAAAGTTACTTTTCATTTAAATGATTCCAATGTTGTAGTGTATTTAGGTACTTTCAAACGTACTTTCATACGTCCCCATTAACACTAATAACTAGCTAACTACGCAATAAGTATGTTGCTACGATTAAATGTACATCTGAAAATATAATAATGATCTAATCTAATAATCTCTTCCTACTCAATTTAAATATCAGCAAGTGCAACTGTTCCCTGATTTGGGCGCGATGGATAGTCCTTTCATGTGCCCCAAGATTACTTCAGAAGGCCATCTTATTTGAGAACTTGCGCAAACAATCACGACAAGTAAGAACAATATACGGTATAGGTAGGCATATATGTAAAACAAACATTACATCAAAAATATTTTAAAAACATTTTCGGTAAGAGAAATGTTTGCCTAGTTGATCAAAAGAGAAACTAAAAAATGTTTGTCTGGTCCATTAACGAAATTGAAAAACGGCTTGTCACCACTTGATTTATTTTTAAAGGTTCTATCTCAGTTACTTTTAAGAGAAAGTAAAAATTAACAACGAAATAACCACTTCGGAAAAAGCAGAAAATCTTACTTGTGGCTTTACAAATAAAAAGGCCATCATTTTCGCAAATGTTCAATTTCGTAATGACGAGAATGAAAAAGTGGACGGCTTGTAATATAAGAAAATCGATCATAATTTTTTATCTCGTAGGTATTGTTAGAGTAAGAAGTTGAAATGAAAGGCTTTTTGTATTGCGAACACCGAGAATTTTTCAATGTTTTTTGATAATGTTATTGAAGACTGTTTGAAGATCATTATAATGTTGTCTTTTAATTATTTACAGTGTTTACGCAGAAATTACTAAAGTGTCTATATTACACATAGTTTCGGCCTTATTTATAATCATTGATTATCGTGTTATTACATTAATCTCGATGTTTTTCTCTTTATAATGTTATTTTCTAATGTTATTGTTTATTGCAGTATACTGCAGGCATAATTATTATAGTTGTAGCATGAGTGGGTCAGCTCGACCGGGGAAGTAAAATAGCAGCTTAATGCTGCTCTGCTTCGTATGGTGAGTGTAGAGAATCGGAACCCTCTTTTACTAGAAACGAGGCATTCCAACTTAGTCTTCACGGGTGACAACGCATCTGCATTTTGATTCTCTATTGAGGATATAGATGTCTACATCCACTTAAAATCAGGTCGACTATGTGCTTGTTTCTCACCCTTATTCTATAAAAATGCATTTCTTAAATTGACGGCGTTTGAGTTAGGCTATTGATCTACTATTACTCTTTTTATATATTTATTTTAAGAAAATTATTGAAAGAATGTTAGCTCAGTCCCTGAGCACTAACTGTAGGTTTCATAATACGAGATTTATTTCGAGTGTTGATTTAGCACATAAATACAGTAATGAAGAAAAATATCGTTAGGAAAGCTGCATCTGAGTAAAAAAATATTTCGAAGACACAATATGAAGTCCGCCTAAGCGTATAGGTGCAGCCAGGTGGATTAGCTACTCCAAAACCGTTTCGAATTGGAGATATGTATATTATGATTTTTATTGTATTAAAATTTAAAATAATCGGACACCGTTTTCCGTTATTGTTACCACGAGACAGATCTGCCACGGACGGACATAGGCCTCCTCCATGTATTGCCATGCTTGGCAGACGGGTCGAATTTTTTCTTACTTTTAGTTGCTATTAAGAAGATGCTGATACCCATCACATGCTTAAGTTTTCTTCTGTATCCTTTTAAGACACCCACTGGATGATATAGATTTTAGATCGGAGTATATATATATGAGCTTTTCCATCAAGAAACTCTCAGTAGCTGCCCGGAGTCAGGAAGCTGGCGGTGTCTCACCCCCGTGCCTCGGAAAGCACGTAAAGCCGTTGGTCCTGCGCCTGATCTCTCTCCGGTCGTGTCGGCTTACCGTCCCATCGGACTATGGGAGCAAGGGAATAGAGAGTGCACCTGTGCTTGCGCATACACTTGGGCACTATAATCCTGTCCTGCGCCGAGGGCTAGTCTCCGTTGAGGCTGGCCGCCGTGACCGAAATCCGGTCAGGAGGACATTATATATAATGTAATGTATAAAATTTAATCATTTAATTTTCTTTCTCTAAGTATTAATTAATTATTCAGGCGACTTAAAAAAAGGAGGATGTCCTCAATTCTAGATATCTTCGACAATTTTAATCCCATTTTGAGCCCCTTTTTTTATTAGATATTTTGGAAAAGAGGCATTCCATCTTAGTCCTCACGGGTGACAACGCATCTGCATTTTGATTCTTTATTGAAGATAGATGTAGATGTCTATGGGTCACAGCAACCACTTACCATGAGGTGGACTGTGTGCTCGTTTGTCACCCTATCCTATAAAAAAAATACTTTAGAGATTCATTCATTACAGCCCTTCACAAGTCCACTGCTGAACATAGGCCTCCCCCACGGAATGCCACAAAGCACGGTCCCGAGCCACCTGCATCCATTGACTTCCTGCATGTCTTACCAGGTCGTCACTCCATCTAGTAGGGGACGCCCTACACTTCGCCTGCCGGTACGAGGCTGCCACTCGAGAACCTTTCTTCCCCACCGGTTGTCGGTTCTTCGAGCTATTTGGCCGGCCCATTGCCACTTCAGCTTACTAATCCTTTGGCTATGTCGGTTACTCTGGTTCTACTGGATATCCTCATTTCTAAGTTTATCACGCAGAAAACTCGAAATAGCCCTCATAGCTCGCTGAGCGACCTTGAGCTTCCTCATACGGCCAGCAGTGAAGGACCACGTCTCAGTTCCGTATGTTATCACTGGCAACACGCACTGGTTGTACAATTTAGTTTTGAGGTTTTGAGTATGCCTGACGAGAAGATGGGTCGTAATCTCCCGAACGCCGCCCAGCCGAGTTGAATCCGTCGATTGACCTCTCGGTCGAAGTTGGACTTACCTGGTCGGACTATTTGTCCCAGGTAAACATATTCGTCAACAACTGAGCTTAGTGCTCCCAACAACTACCTGCATAGGTGTGAGTTCATCTTGAGACCTATCCGTTGGGAGACACTATTGAGGTCATTGAGCATAGTGCTTAGGTCCTCCAGCGATTCTGCCATAAGGACTATATCGTCGGCAAATCGAAGGTGAGTGATGTACTCGCCATTGATGTTAATACCGTATCCTTTCCAGTCCAGTAGCTTGAAAACGTCTTCCCATGCAGCGGTGAAGAGTTTCGGGATATTACGTCACCCTGTCTTACACCTCTCTGCAGTTGGATAGGTTTCGTACTCTGGTTCTGTACTCGGATAGCCATCGTAGCCCTACTGTACAAACACTTCAGCACCTCGATATACCGACAGTCCACTTGGCACCGCTGAAGGACTGCAGCACCGCCAAATTTCGACGGAATCAAAGGCTTTCTCATAGTCCACATACGCAAGGCAAAGTGGCAGATTGTACTCGTCGGTCTTCTGTACAATTTGCCGAAGAGTATGTATGTTGTCTATGGTGCTAAAGCCTTTTCGGAAACCGGCTTGTTTGGGAGGCTGGAAGTCGTCGAGTCTGCATGCGAGACGATTCGTAATGACTCTCGAAAACAGCACGTAGACGCGACTCAGAAGGAAATCGGTTTAGAGATAGCTCTATATAATTTTAGTGACAAAATCCCAACTCAAAGGGTGGCAGATTAGGGGATGAAGATTTCAATGTAACTATTTAGACGGTATTGAGATTGTGATGTAACTAATGTGTGATGGAATTTAAAAAAAAAAGTAAAATTCGACTTCAAGAAAATAAAAACAATAAAATAATTTCACATTCTGAAGTCGGGGCTTTAATTCTTCTGTAAACTTTGCCTTAGCACTGACTTCAAAAGGTGAAATTGTTTTATTCTTTTTAATGTTTTAAAGTCGGACTTTACTTTCCTCAAAGTTAATTTTTTCATCATAAAGTTGTACTTTTTTTAAATGTGTAATAAAATTACTCTTCTACTAACTTCATATCGATTTGGAAACTGAAGTCTAAACTAATACTTTAAAACGGAAGTCTAATACTGACGAAGTAAAAGGACCAATATGTGTAAAAGAATGTTTTTCAGGACAATCCTATGGATTTTCGTGAATCCAAACCTGACAATATTACAATATTACCTATATTATAGGTAATATTGTCAGGTTTTTTTCAAACAAAAAAGTACTCACGAAAGTGTACATAGATGTTTTATTTTTACAAAATGGTCTGTATAACGTCACAAGACATAACTCTGAAACAGTATACAAAGTAAATAGAAAGGGCAGCGTAGTAAACAGCCCACAAGCTCTAAATAGGAATAAACATTTATGAAGAAAAGAGGCTTATGTAAAACTAGGCCGCCTATTTCAGGCATTTGTTTTCTTTGCTAAAACTGCACGATCCTTGAATAACTTTGTGTGTGTGTGTGCGTGTGTGTGTGTTTTTTTTAATTATAATATATTATTTTTCATCTATCTTTTTTGTATAGAATAAGGGTGACAAACGAGCACACAGTCCACCTGATGGTAAGTGGATACTGTGGCCCATAGACATCTACATTTATCCTCGATTAATAATCGAAATGCAGATGCATTGTCACCCCTGAAGACTAATATGGAATGCCTAGTTTCCAGAGAAAAAGTTCTCCGGTTCTCTACACTCTCCATACAAAACACAATAGCATTAAGCTGCTATTTTACTGAGAGTGTGGCCCTTCCTCGGTCGATTCGACACAATCGTGCTACAACCATAATGTAGCTGCAGCGTGGCTCTACCACGTGTAGATGTGCATGCATCGACTTCGTACATATCTTACCAGGTCGTCACTGCATATAAGAGGGGGCCGCCCTATACTTCCTATACCTGCTTACCGGTACAAGGCTACCATCTTTCTTCCCCATCGGCTGTCGTTTCTTGGAGCAATATTCTCGATCCATTAACACTTCAGTTTAGATCCGTTGGACCATGTCGGTTACTCTGATTCTTCTGCGGATAGCATCGTCAAGGATTCCTTCACACAGAGAAACTCCGAGCATAAATCTCTCATAGTTCGCCGAGTGACTTTAAGCTGTCCCATCGGCCAGCACAATAGAAAAAGAAGAAATAATTGTTGACAGATTTTGTATAATATTTAAAATATTGATCAAATCATAGTGACAGATTATTTATATTTAAAATATTCATTAATTCATTCATTACAACCTATTAAAAGCTTACTGCTCAACATAAGTTTGCTCCCCATATTTTGCTTCAAAGAGGGATATGCCCTTTTCGCCTTTTACACGGGATTATTTTTCTAATATAATACTAATCACTTAATAATTAGTACAAAATTAATTAAGAAATTTAAGTAAGTTACTTAAATTTCCTTAAAATTACTTTTCTTTATATTAATAATAATTGTACAGTGTAGTAGCGGTGTAATAATATCCACTACCCTATATCTTCCTGTGGGCCTCGTTAGAGGCGACAGAGGAAAACAAATCAGGAGATGGACAGCAGCGTCTTCCTAATAAAAACTAAAAATAAGAAACTGCGTTTGCCAACCCGCTTGCCAAGCGTGGCAAATATGGCAAATATCCCCCCTTATTAAGGCAATCTATGAGGGAAACCTATGTTCAGCAGTGGACTTTAATAGGCTGTAACGGTAAAGGTAATGTTAATCATATTTTTAATTAATTTTAAATAAAAGTAACTTTTTATTCATTTTAATTTTGAATAAAATAATTTTTCGTTTAATTGCTTATGACCACAAGACACTGAGGTGTGTAACTTCCTGAAATCCCGTCTGTATTAATCCGAACTTCCGTAAGCTTTTATAATTATTAATTTTGGTTCGATCTACACAGAATAATCTTACTTTATCTTAAAGTTATGAAGGGGTATACTTATTGTACTGAATCTATAATATTATGCGGTCATACCCTGCAACGTCGGAATCAAAACGGAGTTCAAATTAAAGGCAATTAAATATTTAAAATTAGTTTTATTTAATAATATATACCTAAATGGAGTATTCGTGTACATATAAGAAAAGACAGTCGATAGCCGAATTGTTTTTAAGGCTGGCAACACACCTGCAATTTCTGTGGTATTGTAGTTATTCATAGGTGGTGGTAGTCGCTATATTAGTCTTTCACTTTTTTCACTTACCATCAGATAAGCAGCAGGATCATTTTCCCACTCCTCTTTAAAAATCGTAATAATAACCATAAAATCTCACCCCTGTAACCTAGAGGGGTAGATAGAGACTACAGGATTCCACTTGACATGATCCTGACACACCTCTCGTGCCTTTCTTCACACAATATATATATATATCTACACATATATGGTCGACAGCTAAAGGTACTCTTAATTTGGCAAATTTTCTTGATATCGCCAATGTGGTCGTTCAATTTCGTCTAGGTCGTCTCTTACCGACTTTGCTACTCACTTTACAGCATAAATTTGTTTTGTCACTCTTTCCTCATTCATTCTTTCTACTTATCCAAAACTACGAAGCAGGGAGTGACCTCAAGCACAATTATTAAGGGTCTACAGCATTAATTTTAAGCTCAAGCTTATTCTGCAACACCAAAATGTCACTACAATACATTACGCTCCTTTTTTAATACAAAGTTCAAACTACGTTTCTTCTTTTAACATCATTATAAATATACTTTAATAAATTTTAGTATGTTGTTCAAATAATACCAATAAAAACAAAAATATGCACGTATATTTTCCGCGAATTTCGAGTTCCAAGAACGGCTACGAAATTTTTAACATGTTCTTTTGGAAACATATAACGGCAGCCAACGGATATAGCCTGGGTTCAGAACAAGGCAATTTCCTATGTGAGCTGGCATCGACGCTGTAAGTATTTCATTACTGATTTATGTTCACAGCTTCGCGTTCATATTTTGTTCATATTTAGTTTACAGCACTTTATCATTTTTATTCAAAACAATATTTTTTCATACTTTTTAAAAATATTGACGGCTCGGTAGCGCAGTGAATAATTATTTGGCCGGGAACGTCGAAGGTTTTATTCTTGGAACAAGTGTTGGAAGGGCTTACATATATTTTTTGTTGGATGTTTGTTCATTGACAGTTTATGTACGTAATAGGCCTCCATGATAAAGAATAAATGATTGAGTGCGGAAGCACTTGTGCGGAAGTAACATTTTTTTAAATTTATGTTAAACTTTATGAAAATATTATAATATCCGTACGTGAGCTAGGCCGGTTAGAACGAAGCCCAATATTTTGTTTTATATAGATATATTAATTAAATTTTTAAACTAAAAATTGAAAATGAAACGAAACTTACCTTATATGGGGATCCATGGGAAGAAGTAAAGAATTCCTCCCATGTTTGTTATAATATTGCACTAGAAGGTTTTCATACCGTATGTAAATGACTAGCCATAAATACACTGAATGTTTATAAAACTACATATACATATGATTCGAAATTAACAACAAAATATTACCAAAATTATAAAATCATAGCACATTCGTGTTATCAATTTCAAATAGATGCGCAATTATCCGCATGAAATTAAATGCTTAAGTATTACTATAGATAATAAACTTAAATGCAAAGAACTAACATAAAAAGTCTGATAACTTGCATTTTAAAAACGTCAGACATGTCACAAATTGTACAATGCTTAAAACTGTTTATATATCCTGCTAATCTTTTTTAACCTACGGTATCACCGTTTGGGGAGGTTCCAATAAAATGCCCTTGCAAGAATTGAAAATAAATCAGCGAATGATCTTGGAAAGTCGCGTTTTCTAAGCGAAATGCTTTTTCAACGAACAGTTTATTCAAGGAAGCTAAAGTACTTAAATACAGAAATTATATATAGGGTCTATAATTTAAAAAAAATGCTTGCATTTTTTCACACAACATTCACAAGGGACCAAGAGAAAAAAATTATGAGGTATACGAAACGATACAAGTCAAATAAGTTATTCCCAAGTTTTAAGTTTAAGGTACAAAATATGCAGGTTATTTAAAAAAGTCACTAAACAACAACTAGTTACATTTTTTTGTCCTCAAATTGATAGAAACAACCAAGCAGATAACGCCCTTTGACACCCTAATGCATCATGCGGTAGCGAATTAAACTATTGTTATTTCTTACACAATTTTTGTAGTAATTTCCTTGTTGGTTTTCGGTATCGAACAAATAACATGTGCGAAAGTTACGGAGTGATAACTTAAATTTAAAAATTTAATAACCCCCGAAACAAAAAGAGCTGATGATCTTCAAACGGCTGAAAAGATTTTCTTGAATCATTTATTTATTTATTTATAAGGGTCACCGACAGATGATACACAAATACTAATAACAAGATACAAGCATTGTGTGAAACATGAAATGTGCTCACCCAGTTATAGGCAACCACAGCTAACACAGAGTAATGTTGCGAAAAGTTAAATATCGTAAAATTTAATAGTACAGTAGCAAAATTGCGTATTTATGAGAAATTAAAAAGGTTTACATTTATCATCTAAAACTTAGATTCTAAATAAGGTAACATTTTTCTTCTGAAATTATTTAAATTGTCATTGAAAATATCTAAATCATAGCTAAGAACACTCTCGATCAAGTCACCTTTATAACAAAAAAATTAAATCCAAATGGGTTCATCCGCTTGGAAGCTACGGTGCCACAGACTGACACAGATAACACCCCTTTTTTTAGACACAGACGTTAAACATATAACACCCCTTTTTTTTCGTCGGGGGTTAATAACGGCGTAACTGTAGTAAGCTATCTACTTACATATAAATCTGAAAATTCTAATGTTATACATACCTTTTTTTCAAGACGTGCGATCTTTTATAAATAAACGTAAGATACTTTTTTATCTGCCGAATCCAAACCTTTGCGCAGTACTCCGCGTATACGCAGGTATAGTCCTAACTAGAGCGCGACAAAAATGTACCCTGAAAACGATGCGTGTTGCTGCCGCATACTTGCCGCTCTATGCTTAGACACACCTTAATAAAGCCAAAAGGAGGAGGGGCCAGGTTGTGTCATTATTGTTACTATTAACTAACTAATAATTATTGTTACTATTAACTAACTAATAATAAATCTTATAAATATTTTTTTTAAATTTAATAATATAAAAATATATTAAAGTTCAAAAGTGCACACCTCGGTCCCTTACGTAAACAAAAAAGAATGCTATTTCTTATTCAATTTTTACAACATTTAAGACGTAAATTGTAGATTTACAGAAAATTATTATTCTCGAAAGGTTTACCGACTTTTGTTAATTATAATATCTCGTAAACAATATATACTTCATTAAGGAATTTCAATAGGGGTAATTCAAAGGGTAAGTGGAAGCTTTTGGTAAGATGGCTTAGTTGATGAAATGTTTCAGTTAATTGTAATGATGTTAATACGTACGGCATACGCGTAGACTAAAAATAATAAACCTGATTTAATGTGAACAGGTAATTATTTATGACCTTGACAAATCGATAATATGAGTTGCAAATTTTGTATTTATTTCCGCGTTATAATTACTGCAATCCTTCTTTTTTATAAAACATTTAAAAAATATATGTTATTTTCTTATAGTTACGAGCTCACATATTTATAAATGTTTTCAGTACAAAATCTATCCCCCTAAAATAATTAAAACATTACTTTTAGTAAATGCTCTTTGATACTTTCCCTTTGCAAATGGAAATTTGGTTTGGAGGAGACAACCCATATTGGAACACATTATGCTACTAAAAATTATACTAACACAATATATATTTTAATTAGTATATTTTTGTAGTTACATGTCTAAATCGTTTAAAAATCCATATTTATTTTCT
This sequence comes from Parnassius orleans, assembly GCA_029286625.1. Taxonomy (NCBI): domain Eukaryota; kingdom Metazoa; phylum Arthropoda; class Insecta; order Lepidoptera; family Papilionidae; genus Parnassius; species Parnassius orleans. The sequence goes on from JAGSMP010000056.1 coordinate 356,873, forward strand.
AATTCTGCCGGTGATTTGTTTTATATGATTAGGCCACGACAGTCTTTGGTCTATGATTACACCTAAACATTTAATGACCAATTATTTATTTACGGTTGAACAAGTACAATCAATATCATTAACGTTCTTACATGTTTTTATTTTATATTATAATAGCTTTGTGTCTGGGTTCACTTATTAATGGTAAAACACACAAGCGTAAGTAAATTTGTCTTAAGCTAGAGGGCTATCACGGCCAGTTCCTGTTCTGCAAGATTGTGATCTGCATCCCAAGTTGTATCGTGAAATACCAAAAATTTTCAGTTTATATAAATTCGTAATATAAATATAGAAACAAGGTAAGACCTAAGTACACTAACTTGTGGCTTGTGGGATGCCGCAGGTACAGTCATTAGCAACATACTGTTTCAAATGCCAAGATTTGATATCCAAGCTGTTTAGATTTTCCACAAGAGTTCTGTTAGTTGAAGAATAGCTCTGATGTCGTAACGACTGATAAATACTTTAAAGCTGAATTAGAAACATCTCTTTTTATGCATTTTATGTAGCATTTTATGTACCACTCTTAAGTCTTACGTGTTTTAACATTGGAAGCCAGTGGTTTTCTGCTATCCCACCTGATCGTAATTGATAATGTTGGCAAGGAAGGTAAAAACACTGACTTACTTTAAGCCTATTCACTTTTGTCTTGAAAGAACTTGCGTTGTAATTGGATACATTAAACATATCGTATGGATATAGATACAAAATTTTTCCACTCAGCATCACGCGAAATACACAAAAATGTCGAAATGTATCGAGCATCCATCTTTAGTAACAGCAGAGCCCATAGAGTCGTAGTAGTAATGCTGCTTCCCATCATCAGAGTGTAATATTTAGTTTTTAGCAAGTGGATGATTTTTCCGTAATCAGTCAGTAACCAGACTTATTCCATCATTAATTAGAGTTCTACGCTTGCAGGTGAGATTAAAAACGGAAAAAATATTACTTGTAAATACATACTTATGAAAGAGTTTATTCAAAATAACCCACCACGCTTGTCTAATTTTATTGTCTCGTTAGTAATGGTCGTAAGCGGGCCAAAATCAGTAATTGTTTTTTACTTTCATTCTTCATTGCTTGAAGCTAGGTGTACATGCACACTTACCATTAGGTGGACTGTAAATTGAATAATCACTTCAGTTTTATTTTTAAAAAAAATCGATGTTTCGCCCACGAACTATAAAAGTGATGGAATAAAGTGTGCTTTATGCTACTATTCTACTCGTTGATCTGTGGGCGTCACCTTTGGTATGCTATTTACGACTGCAATCCTAAAACCGTCATAATGTGTTGATGCCGGCTTTAATCTTGGTCTCGTAAAAAAAACTTTAAGTTGGTTTAACAAGGTGTGAAACGGCAACTTAGCCGAAAATGGAGAGATGAGCTTGACCTATACAAAAATAAATGGTAAATCCATGCAAAAGACCGAACGTAATAAAGAAAAGGTACAGAGGCCTTTGCTTAGCAGCGTCACAATATAGCATCATCATTATAGCTCATCACAAGTTCACTACTGAACATAGGTCTCCCCCAGAGAATGCCAAAAAACACGGTCCTGAGTCATTTGCATATATTGACTTGCTGTATCTCTTACCTATTCGTCACTCAATCTTGTAGGGGCCGCCCCATACTTCTATTACAGGTTCTCTTAGAAGGCTGCCACTTAAGAACATTTTTGTTCCTATCGGTTACAGATTATTCGAGCTATATGGCCGGTTCAATGCCACTTAAGCATGATGATCTGCTAGGTTGTCGTATAGCCTAATATAATATTTAAAAAAATACAGATTGTTAAGGATATACTGCTAAATAAAAACTGCCTTTCAATATACATTATAAAATAATACATATTTGCAAAAAAGAACTCTATTCGGTTCTATTGTGCTAAATATTATTTGAATGTTAGAACAAGCTTATTTTGTATTTTTTTCATGTCCGTAATAAAATAAAGTTCCTAGAAAATTAGTTCGCACGCCTTAGAAAAATGTAGACAGGGCGTCAGTTCTGCGTGTTGAATACTTAATAGCTTTAGCTTTCCCACTTCAATATGATGAAAATGTCAATAATATGAACGCTATTCACATAATAGGCAGCCCGTTTATCTAAACGCGATGACTGGTAAGATAAAAGCTATTTTATTCGTATTCGTAAATGTAGCCTATATATCATATTTCTTTTTATTGAACGAATTGTTATTTAATGTATTTAATTGGACATTGCGCATTAAGTATTGAATTATTGGAATTATATAATTTAAATAATTAATAATTAGAATTAACTAAAATATAATTATTATAGCCTACTACTGGGCATAGGCCAGTTATACTGGACGTAGGTCAATTTTGACAACTCGATTGAGATATCATTTGTCAAAATCTGATAACTTGTTTAAGGAATTATTTACGGACACAGATAAAAGCGAAAAATATATCATATCTTCCTCTAAGCTCTGCCGCAGTCGTGTGAAAAATGGAGTAAGTGAGCTTTGAAAGAAGATCAATGACCCATACACCATACCATAGATTCGTTACGAATCAAAATGCAGATGTATAGACACTTCTAAAGAATGAGATGGAATGCCTTTTTACTAGTAAGTGGGGTCTTGGCTCTGTTTTTTTTTATAGGATAGGGTGACAAACGAACACACAGTCCACCTGATGGTAAGTGGTTGCTGTGACCCATAGACATCTACATCTATCCTCAATAAATAATCCAAATGCAGACGTGTTGTCACCCGTGATTACTGAGATGGAATGCCTCTTTTCCAGTAAAAGGGTCTCCGGTTCTCTACACTCAACATACGAAACACAACAGCATTAAGCTGCTGTTTTACGCTGGTATTCTGTGAGAGCGTGGTCCTTTCCCGGTCGAGCCGACCCGTTCGTGTAACAACTATACTATTAATACCATACGAAACTCATGCACAGCAGCATTATGCTCCTATTAAACGCTGATATTCGAGATGTAGCGAACTACATCTTGTATCATTCCATCACTCTTTTTTTCCACCTACTCAACATTAACCTGCATTAAATCCTTCTACAAACATAAATTTACACATAAAATTATATAAATAGATACAATAATATGGACTCTACTCCATAATATCATCCCTGGTGTGTCACAAGTGGCGACAAAAGGAAACTGAAATAGAAGATGGAAAGCAGCGTCTTCATGATAACAAACAAAATAATAAAAAACTGCGTTTACCACCCACCAGCTAAGCGTGGCAATTATGGAAAGTAACCCTCTTTGAGGCAATCTATGTAGGAACCCTCTGTTGATAGGCTGTAACGATAACGGTACATGAAGTTAAATAAATAAATAGATACAAGAATATCCACTGCCCCTTATCCTTCCGTGGGGGTCGTAAGAGGTGTCAAAGAATAACCGGCATGTGGCAAAACACTCCCTAAGAGGTAATATATAGGAAGGCCTATGTTCAGCAGTGGACTATTCATACATTCATTCATTACAGCCCTACAAATCCACTGCTGAACATAGGCCTCCCCCATGGAATTCCACTAAGCACGGTCCTGAGCCACCTGCATCCATCGACTTCCAGCCTGTCTTACCTGATCGTCCCTCCATTTAGCGGGGGCCCGCCCTACACTTCGCCTACCGGTACGAGGCTGCCACTCGGGAACCTTTCTTCCCCATCGGTTGTCGGTTCTTCGAGCTAAATGGCCGCCAATGGGCCATTTCATTCCTCATTTTCTATTGGGCCACTTCAGCTTACTAATCCGTTGGGCTATGTCGGTTACTCTGGTTTTACTGCGGATATCGTCATTTCTAAGTTTATCACGCAGAGAAACCCCGAGCATAGCCTTCTCCATAGCTCGCTGAGCGACCTTGAGATTCCTCATACGGCCAGTGGACTATTATTAAGCTGTAATGAATGAACTGAATAAGTGAATAAACTAAGTCATTTATTATTACAATGAAAGTAAATTTTGTGATTTATTATTAATAAAGATAAAAATGATTAAATATTTTAATTAATTTTCGTATAGTGAAACTAAGGAACAAAACCTATAAATTTTCCTGCTAGGCGTGAAATAAATGAATCTGTTATTACGCAATGTTTCCACTAGGGGGATTTTCTGTCTGCGACAACTTTGATTTATTGCAAGTGGCGAAATATGGTGACGGAATAGGTAAGTAGCTGTAAGAAAAGAATTTTATTGTTTTAGTTTTAGACTATTGGTAAAAAAAAACTTTCGATGACTGCTAGAAAGAAGAAAACTTTTATGATTTTATTATTTATAGCCTAAAACTAATACGCAATAAATGCATGATCTTAAAAACTGTATTTTTAGACATTATGATAACAAAAGTTCTCGCAGTTACCCACAATTATAAATATATTGTTTATTTACTATTACTAGAGATCCCTTAGTGATCCAAATTCGACCGTATTTCATTAAATTTTTAGTTTTGTACACTAAGCAAGCTGTGTTTAACTTTCAACTGCGTATACAGGGTGTCCAGTAAATAGCACGACATACTGCAGGGGGTGATAGCTAGGGTCACTACCTATCAATACAACACAATATATGTTCAGCAAAATCTTACGGATTTACAGTTTTACAAAATTTTCCGAAATACCGAAAATCTCTACCTTGAAACAGATTTTTAAGCATCTCGTAATGAAAAAATCCTTTTCTAGTACTTTTTTTTACATCAAATTATTCGTGAATAGTTACTTTACTCATTGATAAGTCTTTTTTCTATCAAAGACAAGAATGTTTTCAAGAAATACTATTTTTTGTTTAAATTTGCACAGAACTATTTTCTTATCACTTAAGTTTAACCTACAGTGGTGAAAAAAAATGTATGTGGCAGTTTTGTACAACAAACTTAAAAAATAGCTTGTTTAATGGTGATTTAGGAAAGATACAATACTAGTGCATTTTCATTAAAAAATACAAAAAATAAGCTATTTTAGTTAATAAGAGCATTTTATTTTTAATGCAAGTAATGTGACTTTGATTTCGAATCGTTGTAAGGTCGTACTACGGTTCGAATTACATAATTAATCTACAGCCGACCGGCCGGCCGGTCTGTAAATGACATCTTGAAGGATAAGGTGATAGTAAAAAAACAGAGGAGTTAACTTTAATAAACATTTATTTAAATAAATTACAATAAATGCTCAAATTGCTTCCCTTGTGCCCTACACGCTCGGCATCTTCTTAAAAATGAGCTTTGAGTCTTCTCAGGCTTATTTCCGATATTTTTCTTGCTGCAATGTTAACCCTGCTCTCAATTCATTGTCATTTTGGATCGGTTTTCATAGACTTTGTACTTCATGGCACCCCAATAAAAAAATCCAGGGGTTTAGGTCCGAGACCTAGGTAGCCATAATATCGGTCCCAGTCGCCCAATCCACCTGCCTGGATAAGCTTCATCTAAGTAGGCATCTAAGTATCTTGAAGCGTGCTTCCATTAAAACATACTTTAAGCCGCCGAAGAAGATTAGTCAGTTTTACCATCAGTTAAGTGTAATGTCCCTCTGCAAGAAGCGGGAGTGTACAAGCTTAATTATGAATGTGGTCTCTCTCATATAGGGCAAACTAAAAGATCTATGAAAATCCGCGTTAAAGAACACATAACTGATGTGATGGATCGACGCTCCGGGATGTCTGCAATCTGTGAACACGTACAGGATCGTCCCCGTCACTACATTAGATTTGATAGACCACAAATCCGCGCTAAAGAACACCGATTCCTTCCAAGGATGATTCGCGAAGCTATTGAAATCAAAAACCTAATTTCAACAGAAAAAATGGCTGAGTGCTACCATCTGCTTGGGATCCTATAATTAATAAAATTAAATTCCAACCCAAGTATACAACTGCAAGACTTCAAGATACTGTAAGTTCATACTGCGTAGATCGGAACAATAATTAATCAATTTAATCTGGAGGTAGCCGTGGTTAACTATGACATTGGGACGTCAAACACCTCAGTGCCCCTCCCCCCTCCGTGATCATGGGTGCTGTAAAGTGCTCGAAGCGATGGGAATATAAAATAAGTTAAAATACGCGATAAAATCTGTAAGAACTAAATACAAAATAAATAATTGTTTGCATCTGACATTATTATAAACTTAACGCAATTATTGCTTTATAAATTAGCAGAAGTTAACTGCATTTGGATCCAAATTATTTTGCCATATACTTACGTCACGGCTGCCGCGAAAATGGATAATGTAACCAACTTAACGGCCGCGCAATATGGAACAGACTCGTTAAAGTAACGTCTGCTGCAAACATGCCGGCTTTGTCTGAATAAATGTTTAATTAAGGTTTTGCGTTAAATTCAGCAAAACGTAATAATTCTACTTAAGAAGTCATATTATCGATTAGATAGATTTTATTTAACTTGAATATTACGTGATTAAACTTTTCTTTGCAATACTTTGAATGTAACGATTATTCTTCTTTGACAGTCTTTATTAATCCCGTATTTGATAAAGGTCTTTGAAAGACTACGCCAACGCATATGCATAAATTCAAGCAATTAAGCGGCGCAAGTGAATTGGTGAACCCATAAACGATAAGTCAATAAAGCTGCGCCATTGCTACAATAAAATCCCTATTGCGCGAGACCTACTGAAAAAAAAAGCGTCAAGATAAATCTTTCATTTAAGAACGCTTTTTACATGCTCTTTTAAATATACAAATAAAACCAAGTAATTGTAATATTACTGCTCAAGAATTCTTGTTATAAATAGTTAGACCGTTACCGTTACAACCTATTAAAGTCCACTGCTGAACATAGGTCTCCGCCATAGATTGCCTCATAGAGGGGATAATTGCCATAGTTGCCACGCTTGGCAAGCGGGCTGGCGGGTTGGAAAGTTAAACATCCACCTAAAAATCTCTATCTAATCGCTAGTTAAATGAAGACAGCAATCATTTATTATTTTGTCAAAAGTACTTTAAAGTTTCTTACATAAATAATAATATCCAAAATTAATTAGATGCAAAAGTTAAGATTTTAAATTTTTTGGAAAGGTTTTTGAGTGAACCCGTTGGTCTCATATTGTAATTTTTGATAAAACTGCTCTTCATCGTCGGTCACTAAGATGTAGGTTCGGTTTCTTGGAAATGATACACCGAGAATTGTCTGACAGAGACTAAATTCATCCTAAACGATATTATTAATGAGCCTTTCATATTCAAGGTAAAAGTAAAAAATGTCTTTCAACAAGAAAGACTCGTAATGTGTATTGAATAAAAAATATTCTATTCTATTTAATTCGTTACAGCCTATCAAAAGACCATTGCTGCACATAGACCATAAGCATAAATTTCCTTATACGGCGATATTTGTCAAAGTTGCTACGCTAGTTGACTATCATTTTATTCAATAGATCCACTGATTATTCATCAAACAGATATTTATCCACGAAACAATGAACCGCTGTACATTTAAATTCAAGATATATCCGGAAATGGGATTCAGTTTGGTTTCCTAGCGTAGAAATTATGTATTCTAACTTCGAAAATGCATTCAAAGAGAGGCAATGCATACTATTATTCAATTCTGTATAATTTAATTCAGTGGATGTAAAACAGATATCTATTTTAAAAAATAATATGTAAAATTCTTTTGAAACATTCAATTTCATGTATATATCATAATAATATAATAACAATGAAACAGGAAAGTTATATATCATATAATAATATATAACTTTCCTTTTTCCTGACGGCAAAAAAGAATTCACAATCCCTTTCTTCCTATTGTCACTGTAAGAGACTCGCTAGATACAATGCCAGTAATAGCAAGCGACCATACTGTACATGCTAGTTTAAAAAATACTTAACACAATATGACAGCAGTATTTTACTGATAAGAACTTCAAACTAAGAAAACATTATTGCACTTTTCATAATTGCGTGGCAACTATGACTTACGAGTATCCTCCTATGAGACAATCTTTGGAAGTGGACTATGTTCAGCAGTGGACTTTTAATTGGATATAATAATGACTATGATGATGATGATTATAAAATTGATCGTTTTAATTTCTTTTGCGTAACTTGCAGCAATCAATGACAAAAAATTGTATAATCACTAATTCTGTGCAGCTTTCGAAAAAATCTATACTGAAGAAATTTATTTTATGCATCTACTGCTATAAAGGGATTTTGAAGCATTATCGAGAAAGATCAGATATTGCAGTTTTCTTAATCTTCTTATTCCAGATCGAATTTCCTACAAATGTTGGATTACCCGCTGTGCAGTCGACATACGAGTAGATACACTGACCGTTCTCTTTGTATCAAGCTGATATCATCCGCATTTTAACATTGTGATAATGATGGATCATTTTATTTGCTTTTATAAAAGTATTTTAAAGTTTTTATAGTTCTCGGGACAATTTTTTAATCATTACTTTCAAGTTATTGGTAGGATAATACAACCCAAACAAATTAAAAGTTACATTTGTGTGAATAACATTGTTCAATTGTTTCACTTTTATTTTTAGCCAGGTTATAATTTATTGATGGTAACAATTATCTGACGATCGAAAAATCGTGAAAAATCGGTCCTTAGTGACATATAAATCACAAATTCTAAACAAAAGTAGGTAATAGATTTCCAATTACATTTCATAATATAACATTTAACAAGGAATACTACTTATTAAACTGTTTGTTTAGCACATGAATGCAATTATTAATAATTACATTAAGTCTATTAAATATTGTATGTTTATTGTGATTTTATATTTCTTTTAAAAATAAAACTTATAATTTATTTTGTTTTCGTTAGACTGAACAACACTTAGGTTGGTATTTTCATTAAGAAACTCCGCAACAACAAACAAGCAAGAAGATCTAGACTGTATTTATGTTTAATACAATGTTGGTTGCAAACTAAATAACTCTATATTTCTCTTAAAATCAGTTACAAATTTAGAGACGAACCTAGAAGATCAAATTAAATGACATTATTCGGCCATACATTGTTTGCCTAAAAACCAACAGCCCAATCAAATTACTATCTGTATTCTAAATAATATCCAAAATACTGTCTGATTTTGAGCTTTCGATAAGGATTATTTCACTAACAACAATGGTCTACTATTTCAATAAAATCTTTATAATTCTTCTGTACGTATGTTTGTCACTGAACATATGTATAAACGGCTGAACTGATTTTGATGAAATTTTTGTGTGTTTTGTGTATAAGTGGGTAGGGTAGGTGGCGCTGTTGTCGAGATCGAGAATTCACCTGTGCGAAGCCGAGGCCGATCGCTAGTACTAATATAATATATTGGTGAAACTATAAGTATTAAAACTATTGACCTAATTGTGTATAAATAAAATAATGACATTTATCTTCTGCTCACTGACAAATATGACTGGCTGTTAGCATTAATTTGATTCTTAAGTGTTAAGCATAAAACCGTGTAATGGTAGTGTAAGAATATCCACTACCCCATATCATCCCATGGGTGTCGTAAGAGTTGACAGAAGGAAACTAAACCAAGTGAGAGGCAGCAGCATCTTCCTGATAACACCTGAATTTAAAAAAATGGGATTGCCAACGCGCTTGCGCAGGCATGGCAATTCGCTACAATCATCCACCACAATATCCCCTATGAAGCAATATATGGGGGAGGCCTTAAGTGGCGGACTTTTGATGACGACTTTGAATCGTTGTGTTGATCCACAGTACAATGCAACTTATACAATAATGTCAGACGTTTTAGAAAATGTCCTCACTAAGGAGAATTGATCGTAAAGCGCTTCAAGGTTAAAAGGAAGATTGTTTACTGGACAGTTCTAATGGATCACAATAAATTATTACATATAATGAAATAACATTATATAGTATATACTAGATGGTAGGACTCTTTTTCTGCCGAGTTAGCCGTCTGGGTAGGTATTATCCTCTTTTTTATCGAAAAAGGGTTACAAACGGGCACACAGACCACCTGGTGGTAAGAGGATGCTGTGGCTCATAGACATCTACACTTATCCTTGATTTGGAATTAAAATGCAGATCCATCTTAGTCCTCATAGGTGACAATGCATCTGTAGCCTCCTTTGTCTGAAATTGGCTCCAGGTGTCTGACTGCATGAACTACTTACTACCAGGTGGACTGTAGGTTCGTTTGTCAACTTAAGTTTTATAAAAAAACTCACCTCTTTCAACACCAAAGGGATGAATTAGGGGGATGGATGAAGGGTTCTTACGTCACCACCACTAGTAGAAAGTTCATATAAATATGTAGTTCACACGCTTGGCAAGGGGGCTGACACTCGCCGTTAGTTTTTATTATTTTGAGTGTAAACAGAAAGATGATCTGTCCCTTTCCAGTTTCCATTTTTCGAATCTAATAACAACCACGATACAACAACTACTACACGACATGTTTACACAAATTAAAATATACGAATAAACTATAAAATATTTATTTGCACTTACATTGCAATATTAGCCTTTCTTACTGATTACGGTATTAATACTGCCATCAATCGTATTCAATTTAACTGAATATCATAATATGAATTACATTACACATATTATTTATTATATGTGTAGATAACACGCCTGCACAGAATAGCTGCAAAGATTAATTATTCCACACTGACGTACATTGATTAATTAATAGTTCGCTTATCTTGACGTTCATTAATACCACAGATTGTTCTGTATTCGAAATACAGTAATAGTTACAATCTGTTAACAGATAGTTTAAATACATGCATAATTTATTAAATATTTACTAAAATATTTAAATCATTTTAATCTGTAATCAGCCCATGGATATCGTAAGAGGCGACAGAGAGAAATGGAACAGGCAGCGGTATCTTCCTTATACAATACAAAATAATAAAAACTGTGGTTGCCAACCCAACTATGCCATATATCCTCTCCCCGTGAGTAAGTGGTTGTATGGGTGGAGGCTTATGTTCAGACTTTTGATTATATTGTAATGAAATGCTATAATGAGTGATGAATGAATCTGCAATCAACCAGGAGCGCATAAATTACTGTGATGCTTACAAGATTTAATAATCACCTGACAAACAATGCAGGAATTTGATACAAACAGGTGGCCCTAAACCTTGTTTTGAGTCAATGTTCGACAATAGACTTTTGATAAGATGTAATAGTGATGTATGGAGTGTAGGTGGATATAAAATAAGGATTATATTAATAATATGTGTTTATAACTTATTATAGTTTTACTACAGTATGTATGGCTGGAGAAAAGCTTGGTGTAATCTTATTTTCTCTGGCGAATTTTTTTACAATTATTATCACCTTCATTTATGCCGTGATCTTTGGCTTTTCGTTGCGGTCACTATAAGTTTTTTCTGCTTCTTTTTGCAACGTGTCTCTGCTCTAACTTCTGAATCTTCTTGTTTATTTTCGATATCTACGTATGATGGAATTTTATCCCGAAATTATCGTTTGTATAATAGTTCAGATGGAGTTTTACCGCTTACTGAGTGATGTGTGCTATTGTACATCATCAGGTAGTAAAATAAACCTTGTTTCCAATTTTTGATTCCACCTGACCGATTGTTAAACGTTTTAGAATACTTCGGTTTTGCCTTTCCACTTCTCCATTATGTTGGGGCCAATATGGTATTGTATTGTGAAGAATTATACCAAATTCTTGCAGGTAATTTCGAAACTCTTGGCTAACAAATTGCTTGCCGTTATCTGCAGTGATGGTAACTGCATAACCAAGCCGTCAAAATATCTCCTTTAGTAACCTAATAATATCATGTGAAGTTACACTTTTTGTCACTTTTAATTCCTTATAACGACTGTAATAATCAACGATAACTAATAGGAAATCTCCAGAGGGTAGAGGTCCCATTAGATCCATAGCTACATCAATCCATGGTTTGACTGGTAGTTCATGGCGCTTCATTGTATTAAGTGGATTTGGTGCAGATACTAATGTGCAACTTTTACAGTTTCTTACGAATATCTCTGCATCCTTGTCAATTTCAGGGCCACTGTACTTTCTTCGTTTCGTCTATCGTTTCATACAAACAATACCAGGGTGACCTCGTGAGTGGCTTGCAATAATTGCTGTCTTAATTTTTCAGGAATAACAATTTTGATACCTCAAGTAAAATATTATTTTTGACAAAGCTCTGATTTAAATACTTTATAATTTGAGATGGTATGATCCCAGGTATATGAGTATAAACCTTGCCTTGCTTTAGCAATTTCGGAATCTTCCTTGGAAAATTGCTCAATATCATCGAGTGATACGATTACTGGTCTCGAGTATTCAATTATATGCCTGATATGTTCCTTATCAAAATTACGTATTGTATTCACTGAATTATGTTTTGATGTGCAAAGTCTTGAAAAGGGGTTAGCTGTTTTCTTAATCGAATTCAAAATTTCTTATTTCACCTTTCCATTTGCACCAATGTACAGAATCCCCATCACAATCAAATGATTCCAGAGGGGGTAGTGATGACATTTTTATTTTTATTTTTATCTGTAAGAATGAAGATGTAAAGCAGACTAAAACAAATAATTAATTTTACCAATATTTTTTTACCTTTTCTAGTAAACTAGTAAATGTTCCCCATTTTGAATGCACGCAGCATAATAACTCAAACAATGACAAATATATCATTTAATTACGTGTGTCTATTATTAGAATGTCACGCAATTTCATTCTCATGACATCTCAGCCTTAGCTAACTTAAACCCTGTCCATGGCTGGATCTTTGCTTTAGTAAAACTTGCACCATCATCAATAAGTGTCCATGCTCCTGGACCATCTGATTGAGGTGTTCACTTGATTTTAATAAAGATAAATTACGTCATTGCATAACCCATCAAACTGCTATTGCTAAATGTCCCCAACTTTAGGATCCGTATTTTAATAAATCTCTTAAAAGAGAATACAGAAAATCTTAGTATAAAACTTTTCCAGTTCATATAAAAACATTTGTAATTACTAACAGTCTTTTTTCCTCGTCGCCAATATACAATACGCTGCTTTGTTCTGCACAATAGGCACGGTATTACTTATTACATAATATTGCAGTACTCAGCAATACTCGGTACACGTCTGTCGGTATACACGTATTAACAGAGATGTTGCCTTCTCGCTGGTTAAAATTCAACTGCCCGATGTTCTTTTTTTTTGCGCCCAAAGCAAGGACTACCCTCCGGAAGCGGGGGAGGGAGGTGGTGATTGCTCGTAGCATACCACGCAGCCGGCTGCGTAGTTATGTGGGACTCACCATGAAGTGGCTACCCACTAAACACCACCTGTAGGACTGGCTTTGGCCTGTATGGCCTTTCTGCCGAATCGGAAGCGACCCCCCTTACGGAAAGGGGGCAAACCGGCAAACCCCCCCCCATTTTCACTAAGCGGGCTGTATTTATACACCAGTAGTGACGACTCATTAGACGTTTGTCTATACACTACAAATGGTCTTTTGAAAAATGTTTAATAAGATTTTTAAAGTTTTCCTTATTTGCAATTATAAGGATTAAAATTTTCATTATTTTTGTCCCAATCTAATTTCATCGTTAATATAGTCTAACTTTAAAAGGATACCGATGACGACTCTGTATAAGTATAATCTAAAGTTAAAATAAAAACTTTTCCAATCTTTTTTCAAGCCTTATATAGACTCTGACTTTTGGCTTGATTACCTATTACGTTTTTGAGAATCCTTATCAAGTAGGCTCACACGTACAGTGGATATTAGGCAGTTCATTCTGCTGTCTTTTCTTTAGTAGAACGTTTTCAGATAATGACTGGTTGCAATTTTTTCAAGACACCAACAAAGACGCATACAAACACTGCCATGTTACAAAATGGTCTGGCAATATCATAATGGAACAAACGTAACTTATTCAATTAATACTTTGAAATACCGAGTACATTTACTAAATTTTGTACAACTTTTTAACGTCTCTAAAGTACATACTCGTACATAGGCGATTAAAATAGCGACGAAGGTGCAAAACGTCTGGTGTTATGATCGCTAATCCACATACCAAGTGGTACGATTAAGATAAATCCTCCCTGCAACAGGAAAGACCCTTGTCCGGCAATGGTTTGTAATTGTTCATCGGTGTTGACTCATGAAAGGTATCATGTTGTGTTTACGTACGTATTTACTAACGTTTGTCTCATTGTATCGTTCGATATAGGTAAATACTAAAAGTATGAACTTCTTTTTCCAAAATCCTATACTATTTAATGTACAGTAAACTTCTTCAACAGGAAAAATAAAACTGGCCAAGTGCGTGTCGGGCCACGCACAATGTAGAGGTAGAGTTCCGTAGTTGCCCGTCACAATACGTGGGCTTCCTTGATAATGAGCATAATAAGTGAGTTCGCAGTTTGAACGCTATAACGACTAAAAATGGGCCCAAATAGGAAGATCGTAACTGAAGGACTTATTTTCAAATCAGCCTTATAGGGAGTGGTATTCAAAAAAGATTAAAAAAACTTTTCGATTTTGATAATAATACAGTACCCTATCTATCCCCAATGAAAATTAATAGTAGTAATGTATTTATTCAATAACATTACAAAGTTATTAATCATTTTCTATGGAGTTGTAACGAAATTTTTACTAATCCAAGTGCATTTTATAAGTTGGTCGACTATTACTCGTTAACTTCTTAATTCTACTTAGCTGTGATAGTTTTCCTTTTAACTTCATTACATGTACATTTCCAAAAACAGCGGTTTCGTTGGTAGAGATGGGGAGGGGGGGGACACATGACTCTAATGAAAAATACCATTTTAAAGCTAAATATTTCGCAAACGGACCCCTGAATCAAAGAAAATGTTATTCCACACCCCAAACGTTTTTGAAAGACCTATCCAACGATACCACACATGATGGAATAGACGGGTAAAAAAAAATCATCCTCCATTTACTTGTATGGGAAGTATCCAAAATAAAAATGTTTTTAAGATTTTAATTAACAGTTTTCTAGGCGTGATTAATATCTATAACTATGCCAAATTACATTTGTAGCACCTAGGGTCTCTGATCATAAACGCGGACGGACGGACGGGCGGACATGGCGAAACTATAAGGGTTCCTTGTTGTTAACTACGGAACCCTAAAAAAGAAAATTTTTGTAATTGATAAAATTTAATAATTTATAATTTTTTGTGGAGTGGTAATTATTATCCAATTAAAAACAATATATAAGACAACGGAGCTTATTGATTTTTCAATGGCGCAATGACGACAATGACTGCTTCCATTGGGTGATCAATTCGTTGAAAAATGGGAGAAGAAAATGAACTATGTCACACCCAGCCATCGTATTTATAGTCTTAATAAATATTTAGTTATGTGTCTTTACTAAGGTTTGTTTTAGAGCGAAAAAAGCGCTAAAATTTCACCTGATGGTAAGTGGCTACTACAGTCCGTGACCATCTGCAATCAATTTCAAATAAGAGATGTATTATCATCACTGAAGGATAATATAAATACCCCACTGTCTATAATTATAATGACTCTTTATAGATCAGATATAGATACGGTGGTACTAACCCAATATATTCCTAAGCAGAAAAACAACCCTGTCACGAAGTCGCGAAAGGTGACCAAAACATCGTGGACACATCTCAAGACTAACGACGCGTCCCAATACTGAATAGTATATCGGTCATTACAAACACGGAAATTACTCATATCTTTATACATCCTGCATAGTAGTACAAAATAGAATGAACAAATGCACAATAGAAAATTCTGCTCATTTCCATAATGGTCGTTTGATAAGGAAGCGAATTACTGAACATAATAATATATTGATTCCACAGAGAGAGTTTCAAAGCAAAGCTACATCAATGGATAACTAGAAATTATCGATTTATCGTGCACTAAACTAGCACTCTGAGAGCTATGGAAATTTATGTATAATACTAACAATATCTATATTAATATTATTTAATAAATATTTCAAATATACATTTAAAAAGGTAACAAATTACATAATAACATAGATGAATTCTTTATCAGCAAGTAATATTTACGCCGAGTGCTTAGCCATTGTGCTGCCACGGAGCCCCGACGTATTTACTTGGGTTTGTAATTATATTACCTAATAGGTAGGTGAATACGTGTAGTACATACCTATATTTGATGTTTTTAATGTGTTTATCGCTACATTCAACAAAAAGGTACACAAAGGTAGGAAGAACTAAGGAAGAGTCATAATCGCGAGAAATCAACCCTTTTTAAAACGCTTTTTTTCTTTCGTGAACTACTTCCTCTTAGTCAGGGGTTTTTAAATTTTTTATTTAATCCTTTTTCAAATACAACTTTTATATCCGTCGTTGGTTTTTCAAAATGTTTAATTTTGCTTTTTATTTTAGACTTTTTAGAGAATCCCTGCGTTACTGACTAAATATTTGTATAACTTTCTGTCTACTCAACAATTTACGAGTGGAAGAACTGAGCATGGAACAGTATCAGCTATTTGTGTCGAGGACTTGTGTTCCTATAGAGAAAAAAAATTGTCAATGGGGAAGCATATATATATCCCAACTTACAACTCGTCAACGCATTCAATCAGACAATGTCAATTATGTTAACCAAACTAACAACGAAATTGTACGTGATTAATGCAAGAGATGAGTCCAGGGAACCCAACAACTTCAGACAGAAACCTCCACCTGCTGCTATTCCAGTGGACCTAAATAATACAGGAGGCCTAGAACACATAAAGTTGGGCATCGGTACACGAGTGATGTTAAGAATGAATATCAAGGTCAGCGAAGGATTAGTCAATGGCAGCATGGGAGTAGTTCGGGGTTTTCAGTGGAAAGAGTTAAGGAGAGACCAGTCGAAAGATGGAGAGCTGCCCAAAAAAGTTTTAATCCAATTTGATGACCGCTTTATGTGCAGAAGTTACCATGATGTGTTATGATATGGTTGGTTAGGTATAACTCAAATGAGTGTATCATATTAAGGAAACCAAGGTGCTGGCTAAATAGAAGGGTAATTATTCCACTCATAATAGGTTGGCCCGTTACAGTGCATAAATTGAAAGTACTACAGTCGCTAAGGCGGTCATACATCTTAGACCCAAAACATTTGCCAAAGGGCAAGCTTATGTGACTTTTACTAGAGTACAATCTTTAGATGGTGTCACCGATCTGAATCAAAGAAAACTCTGCAAAATCCACGTAATAGCATAGCGTTGGAAGTGTTAGAGCGATTGAGAAGCACGTAGCGTGAGGCGCAAATTGAAGAAGCCGAAGAAAGGCCACAAAGCTGTCTTTGATCTAGATCTGTTATTATGGCATTAACATAGTGATTACTCTAAGAACCCAAATACGCTATGTGATATCAATAACCGCATTTAAATCGGTCAAGCCGTCTCGGAGAAAATTCGCCAAAATGAGTAAAAAAATGTTTATTGCAGCACTCCCTGGCGAGATAACACCAAAACACCTTTCTAATAACCATCGCCGATGAATTACAAACCCTATACAGAAAACCGTATCTAAATCAACCAAACCGTTTTGGAAATAAATGGGAACATTAATTTGCACAAATATGTTAATTGCAGCGCCCTCTGATAAGTTAATACCATAACACCTATCTAAAAACCATCGCTGATGAATCACAAACCGTTGACAGAAAACCGTATCTCAATCGGTCAAACCGTTTTTGGTGATAAATGGGAACATTCGCTTGCACAAATATGCTTATTGCAGCGCCCCCTGGGAAACTAACACCATAAAAATAATCTAAGAACCATTGACGATGAGTCACAAACCCTTTGCAGAAAATTGCATCTAAATATGTTAAACCATTTTTGAGATAAATGGGAACATTCGTTTGCACAAATATGCTTATTGCAGCGCCCCCTAGTGAGCTACCAACATAAAACCTATCTAAGAACCATCTCCGATGAGTCAAAAACCCTCAACAGAAAACTGCGTCTGAATCCGTGAAACCGTTTTGGAGATAAATGAAATATCTGTTTGCACAAATATGTTAACTGTAGCCCCTGATAGTTAATACCATAACACCTATCTAAGAACCATCGCCGATGAGTCACAAACCCTCAACAGAAAACTGCGTCTGAATCCGTGAAACCGTTTTGGAGATAAATGGGATCATTAATTTGCACAAATATGTTAATTGCAGCGCCCCCTGGTAAGTTAATACCATAACACCTATCTAAGAACCATCGCTGAGGAATCACAAACCGTTGACAGAAAATCGTATCTCAATCGGTCAAACCGTTTTTGGTGATAAATGGGAACATTCGCTAGCACAAATATGCTTATTGCAGCGCCCCCTGGGAAACTAACACCATAAAAATAATCTAAGAACCATTGACGATGAGTCACAAACCCTTTGCAGAAAATTGCATCTAAATATGTTAAACCGTTTTGAGATAAATGGGAACATTCGTTTGCACAAATATGCTTATTGCAGCGCCCCCTAGTGAGCTACCATAACACCTATCTAAGAACCATCGCCGATGAGTCACAAACCCTCAACAGAAAACTGCGTCTGAATCCGTGAAACCGTTTTGGAGATAAATGGGAACATTCGTTTTCACAAATATGTTAATTGCAGCGCCCCCTGGTAAGTCAATACCATAACACCTATCTAAGACCCATCGCTGATGAATCACAAACCGTTGCCAGAAAACCGTATCTCAATCGGTCAAACCGTTTTTGGTGATAAATGGGAACATTCGTTTGCACAAATATCCTTATTGCAGCGCCCCTGGTGAACTAACACCATAACACCTATCCGAGAACCATCGCCAATGAATCAGAAACCCTTTACAGAAAACCATATCTCAATCGGTCAAACCGTTTTGGAGATAAATGGGCACACACAAACAAACAAACAAACAACCTCTCACCCTAAACGCAATACACCTTCTCCGTTCCGTCGCGGATAAAAAATAAAAATAAACATTTCGAAGTTATAGTCTGCTAACACGCATAAGGCCAACAGCAATAAGCAACTTAAATAGGCTGTAACTTTAATTAACTATTTAAGATATTTAATTTCATATGAGGAAACATTACAAATATAAGTCATATTTAACGTGTTTTCTCTCTGTAACAAAAAATTAAATTTTTTGTTATGATTTCCTCAGGGTCGACAACGCATCCGCATTTTGATTCTTAATGAAGGATAAATGTAGATGTGTATGGGCCACAGCATTCACTTACCATCAGGTGGACTGTTTGCTCGTTTGTAACCCTTATTCTATAAAAAAAGAACACAACAACATTACACTGCCATTACAGGATTGTATGCTGAGCGAACGTAGTCCTACCTCGGCGAGCCAACCCATTTGTAAAGTCATAATACAATGTAGTGTGACTCTACCGCGAAAGATCTAACGGTTGCAGCCCACATTTATATCCCAAATATAACTCACTGCTGGGAAAAGGCCGACCCACTGCTGACAACTAGACTCCTCTCATTTCCGAGAGGGAATTTTGGACCAGGAAGGGTCCGCCTTGCGTATTGGTGGACTTCACCGAAGTTTTTAATTTCTAAGACATGCAGGATTCATCAGAAATACACCAAAATTTTTAACTCTTTGACAAAATTACGAACTAGGAAATTTAATGCAAATGCCCCTGAGCAAGAATGTACTTAAATTAAGTACTGCAGACATATTTAATTGTATAGTATTAGAATCAGAATTGTTGATCTTTTAACTAAATACGGTGAAATCATTCCCTTAACATATTATTACGTCCCAGAAGCGTGACGACAGTCACGCAACCACTGATTGTGTAGTTGCGTGCTCTTAATTTTATTATGACCCTTATTCTTATTTTATTCTACCGTTTTATTAAGAATTCGCCAAGAAAACGTGTAAAAATAAGAAGTTTTTACTTTATTGGTTGGGTTCTTATAATTGGAACTTTTTACAGAATTAAGAATAACAAATGACTACACAATCAAAAAGTACATGCTGCGACTCATAAATAGATTTATCCTGAATTAACACGCAAAATACAATTGTATTGTCACCCCCGAAGACTAAAATAAAATGCCTCGTTATCGGATAAAATGTTAAGTAAATCTCGTTTTTATTTTTAAAACCAATTTATTTTATAAGACTGGTATTTTTATTTTTTTATAGGATAGGGTGACAAACGAGCACACAGCCCACCTGATGGTAAGTGGTTGCTGTGACCCATAGACATCTACATCTATCCTCAACAAAAAATCAAAATGCAGATGCGTTGTCACCCGGGAGGACTAAGATGGAATGCCTCTCTTCCAGTAAAAAGGGTCTCCGGTTCTCTACACTCACCATTTTACGCTGTATGCATTGTTATTTGCTATTTTACGCTGGTATTCTGTGAGAGCGTGGTCCTTCCCCGGTCGAGCCGACCCATTCGTGCTACAACTATACTACTAATATAGCTGCAGCATGGTTCTTCATGGAATAATATTGGATAGTAGATCCTCTCACGCCGCTAATACACGGCAATGTTGCCATCCTAGCTTTTTACATGTGGCACCTTGTATAAATTAAAATATTGTTTTACCAATGTCTATTTTTATTTCAACGTGTCTATATCCACTAGATAACATGGAGTGATTTCTTATTGTATAAGGATGAGAAAGTAGCTTAAGAGAGAGAGCGTGGTCCTTCTTGGTCGAGCCGACCTAGGAAGGACTACGCTCTCTCAGAACTCTTCTGGCTTCTGCCTTAATATAGCTGCAGCGTAGCTCTAACATATATTACATAAGATTAATTGTTGGTTTGATTGTTTCATACCTCGCCCAAACAACGTAAACGTAACAAATAATATACGTATTATTAAAATTCACTAATCGGATTACTTAAAAACAATCATAAAGCAACAAAAATAATCATCGCATTTAATTAATTTGGTAAATATTTTTATGGTACAACTGCGGAAATACACTTTTTTTATAGAAGTGGGGACAAACGAGCATGCGGCTCACCTGATGGCAAGTGACCGACCAGCCGCTGTTCATGAACGACTACATCAAGAGATGTTAACTACCCTTAGAAAGGTTGTTATAATAACTCGATTATTAGTTCCGCCTGTGTATTTCATTTTGCGTGTGAAATTTAATAAATTAAATGAATAAAAACTAATTAAATTGAAACACATAGAGATTAGCTCCTCCTTTTTACGAGCCACTTAAATAGTTAAGATAGATAGCAAGTTATTAAGTGAAAATACTTCGAACTTAGGCGCGTATTATTTATTTCATATTGAATTCGTAATAGCGAATATGTTTATTACAGTACGGTATCGAATTGAACTACCAAGGCGAGGGTACGGATACATAAATTCAGCGGAACCATTCATAGATAAACCCTTGGCCAACATAAATTCGGGATAAATAATCTTTGTTATTAGCGTAGTAGTAAGAGAGAAAGATATTTATATACCCTGTGTATAATATTACATTTTGAAGAATTATTTTTAACAAAAAGATGTAAGAAAAACATATATAAAAGAAAAGCACCAGGTAAGTATTTTTTCTTTCTTATTTATTTCATTGATTTATTAGTTGTAAATATTTAACTATAATATTCTTCGTAACAATTAAATAATATTTTACAACCACGATTTTGAAATAATTATGTGTCGTTTTCACAAAACTAGTAGCTACATGCACTGTGCATCTCGGTCGAAATTCAAAAATAAAAAGCTTAAAGTGTTTTATATGAAAAATAATGTATGTCGCTTTATTATACGGCATCATACACAAAACATTATTTTTATACACATCTACGATACAGTCCTTTTATAGTAAATTCTAAAACACGTACAACAATTTTCGATGGTCACGTAATAACATAAGAATATTTTTTAAAGGTAAATCTATGGAGGTCTATATCCAGCAGTGGACTTTAATAGCCTGTAACGATAACTGCAACATATTTTCATTTTTGGTACCTACTCGTAACTTTATACCATTTTCGGTCAAAGCATATTTTTGTACCAAACCACTTAGTACTTAGTTTTGATTTTTGTACCTCCATTAGGTACGGAATGATCTGCTGGATGACACTTTCTTTCTCCTGTATATTTGTGTTATATTCATATATATTATATGTAAAAAGTTTCGAGAACAACATATGCTTCCAATACTGTTGTGAAAATTCGAATAGCACCAGTTTGTGTTCACAAAGGAAATTGCTCGGTTTTGAGCCATAGCTATATCCGGCGAATGGCGCTACGAGCAATTTTGAAAGTCTCATGTAGTTTGAAAACAAAAGAGCAGATATCGTTTTATTTTTGTGATAACAGTTTATATGTCAATTTGATCATTATAGTTTTTATTTATAATATTTGAAGTGAAACTTCTTTATCGACGTAGTGGAGAAATTTATTGTAGTATTAAAAAACAAAATGGTCACGTTTTTTTGTTATGTTTCACCGCCGGGGCTGTATGAGTATAATATTATTTAACCTACTTATGTGAAATATAAAATAAAATAAGAATGATATGTCGTTACAAAGTTTCACTTCGTACTTGTGTACACAATTACAAGCACATTTTTTTATAATTACCCGTATGGCAAAATAGTATGACAAAAATCTGAGTATGGACAAAAAATCTTCCAAGAAATGTATGCGGGGGTGCCAATTTCTTCAAAGGCCTATGTCCAACCGCAGACTTAAGAAGGTTATGGATTATAAATTATTAATGTAGGTTTGTCTATTTCTTTGTGACTTCACTCATTTGACGGTCTTCATCTTTGAAGTATCACATCAAATGTAGCCATTTTACGGTGAAAATATCAATGCGACCTTGCGTGAATCCTAGTTAGCAGTAATGATGTCATAATAATATATTAAAAGAACACTGCAGTCGGATGTTATAATATTCAATTTCTTATTTATTTCTTACCTTTCGCTACGTGGCGCAGTAGCTTAGCGACGAGTTACGGCGCTGAGGGCTGCGGGTTAGAATCCCGCACTGAACAAGTATTTGTACTGCCTACGTGTAATTTTTCCGAGTCTGGATGTTTGTCCTTGTGCAATTTATGTATGTAAACTGCCTCCACGAAACATTTAAACGTTTAAGTTAACGTTATCTCTTCATTTTTTTTTAAACGATAATGTTTAAAATTATAAAGATTTAGAGATTGTTATTCCAATGGCAATATAAATCTAGTGGCTTTAGAACTACTGTGAATTACCTTATGTTATCGAATATTTGTACAAAACAATCTTAAGATTGTTTATTGACAAACTCAATTTTACTTTTGTCATAACAAAAAAGTTTGAGAGAATTAAAACAAAGAAAGAAAATGAAAATGATTTTTCTACGTAGTCAATACATAAAATATTCAGGTTTCAATGCTTCATAGAAATTCTCGCAAAATTAACTTGCTTTATACTTAAAACTATTTAATAAATTGTTGGTTTGGTGAGCTTGTCGTTTTTTCATTGTTTTAATTTATATCTGAAAACGTATGTTTATTACTGGACAAGGTCTATAAGTATGTGTATGTTTAAAAAATGCTATTGTGTTTACCGTGTAGTGGCGGTGTTAGGTTATCCCATACCGTCTCGTGGTGTTGTAAGAGCTGACAGAGGGAAACTGAAACAGGAGATGGCAGCAGCATCTTCCTAATAACAACTAAAAAATAAATAACTGCGGTTGCCAACGCACCTGCAAGCGTGGCAACTATGACAAAAATCCTCTCTATATATAAGACAATCTATAGGAAGACCTTTGTTCAGGAGTGGACTTTTATTATGCAGTAACGGTACTTATTGTGCGCTTTGAGCACGGTTATATAGTTTATGAAATATTATTTTACTCATTATGAACAACATTTGTTGAGAACAGTCTTTTCTTATTATAACAAGTAAAAATAAAATGTAAAAGCCCGGAATCAATTCATCTTTTCATTGGGTTTTCTGTTGAACAGATTCCCATTAGAAGGTTTTCAATGAAGCAATGAAAGAAAATCGTGCTGTAGTTTCTCTTCCAACATTTACACGATGATTTCACGTATACGTTTGTGATTGCTCCATGTTGGTATAGTTGCCAATTTTTTTAAGTTTACTTATCTATTACATAATAGGTACGTTATTAGGTATTTTTCTTTTTTCTTCAAAGACCCGTAAAAGTTCCCTGATAGACGTGAGCCTCCCTGATTGTAGGGAAGAATTGACTTAATCATAACGCTTAGTTGGCACATTCACGATCGCGGGAAGATTTATCGCACCTTTGATGCTGCTGACTGTCGCGACAACTAAGGTCGACGGTCTAAGGTAAACAAGACGGTTACACCGCCATCTATCGAAAGCCATCATTATTCTCTGGCATTTCCCACAGTTATCTACATCTATGACACGACACCCTCGGGAAGAAATGGTGTATTGAATTCTCTTACGCTGTCACACCATCGTAACTGAACGTTGTACGCTGTGCCGGTACGCTAAACAGGCACACGGCACACGTTATTAGGTAAC
Source organism: Parnassius orleans (assembly GCA_029286625.1). NCBI lineage: Eukaryota > Metazoa > Arthropoda > Insecta > Lepidoptera > Papilionidae > Parnassius > Parnassius orleans. The sequence continues at coordinate 381,387 of JAGSMP010000056.1, forward strand.
TAATATTAAAAACGAAAGTAAATATTATCCATCTTTACATCGAACTGTAAAAGTACACCAAATTTCAAGCGGTGGGCCAGCATGAAACTGACCCACTTTGCTAAGTTTGTAAAATCTTTAGGAGGTCTATTCAGAATTCTAGTATATTATTCTTCCAGATGATCGAGAAACTGAATATTCGACGTGTTCCAAACTAAATCTTGAAGAGTAGATAGATTTTGAAGACTGTGTGTGTTTTGTTTCTTGTAAAATAAGGGTGACAAACGAGCGCACATAGCACCTTATGGTGAGTGGCCTGTTGGTACACCTAAATCTATCCTCGATTAAGAATCAAAATGTAGATTCAATGTCGATCCTGAGGACTAAGATGAAATACTTCGTTCCCAGTTAAAAGTGTCTCCAGTTCCCTACGCTCACCGCTCTATATACAGCAGCATTAATCAGCTATTTCACGCTGGTATTCTGCGTGAGCGTGGTCTTTCGCCGGTCGGGCTGGCCCATTCGTGCTACAACCATAATATTATAGCTGCAGCTCGGCTCTGCCACGTAAACTTTTCTTTTTGTTTTACTTTTTCTTTAAAAAAAACTTTTATTTTTACTTACCTATTCAAAAGTATAAAACACACTCATGCACATTGACCGCCTCATTGGACTAGTGGTAAAAAGCGCAATTGTCAATCATATCGCCCCGGGCTCAAATTCCGGGTCGATTGAAATGAGTTGTAGGGATTTATGTCAAGAAATTGTTGCAGTTGCTCATGGGCGGCGGTAGTCACAGGTGAGCCGCAAGCTCTTTTTTTTATATAAGGCCTCTTATATAAAAAAGAACTCAATAGCAGCCCGGAGACAGGAAGTTAGCGGTGTTTCACCTCCGTGCCTCTGAAAATACGTAAAGCCGATGTTTCTGCACCTGATCTCTCTCAGGTCGTGTAGGCTTGCCGTCCCGTGCCTCTATAAGAATCAGGTTACAAAGAGTGCACCTATGATTGTACACACACTCGGACGCTATACAACTGCCATGCTCGGATATTTAGAGAACCGGACACCCTTTTTACTGGAAACGAGGCATTCCATCTTAGTCCTCACGGGTGACAATGCATCTGCATTCTTATTCATAATCGAGGATACATGTCCATGGGCCACAGCAACCACTTACCATCTGGTGGAATGTGTGCTCGCTTGTCACCCCTATCCTATAAAAAAAAAATTAGTCTCCGTTGAGACAGGCCACCGTTATTGCAAAATTCAAACAATAGGACATAAAAATCATACTTTAACCGTTCATTAATGAATTTATTTATTACAGTCTATTAAAGTAATGAACTTGAAGCTGAACATAGACCTGCCTATAAATACTAGAATCGTAAATTCGGTCGTTGTTAATAAAAGGAAGGCCAAATATATTTTGCTCAATGCTTACCACGTTTAATAAAAATTCTAGAGATAAATTTCACTTAACACAAAACTTTAATATATGTAGTAAAAGAAACTTTCATCTTTGTATTAAAGAACCTCAATTTTATTTTTAAAAAAACGATCTGGAAGTTTTACTGCAAGAAAAATGAAGAGACAAGAAACGACGAGTTAACATTTCGCTGAGTAGTTTACTCAAACTACCGAATTCACGTTATGAGATGTTTTTATTTCATATTGTAAGGATCTGACAAGAATTTTTATCAGTTACGTTGTTTGGTGGAAAATTTCATCGTCAAAGTGAAATTTCAAAAGAAATCTTTTAACACTATTGTTTATAGAATAAAGGTGGCAAGCGAGCATACAGTCCACATAATGGATTGCTGCGGCCCATATATCCTCGAATAACTATCAAAATGCAAATGCGTTGTTGCCCCTGTGGACTAACAAGAAATTCCCAGTTTCTAGTAAAAAGGTCTCCGCTTCTCTACACTCACTATACTAAACACAGCAGCTTATATTTTTTTTTGTGAGTGAAAGTGAAAGTTGGGTATGGCAGAAGAAACTTGAAAGCAGAATAAATGCAGTTGAGATGAGAGCGTTAAGAAGTATGATAGGAGTTAAATTGAGTGACAGGATAAGAAATAGTGAGATAAGGAAACGTTGTGATTTGAAAGAAGATGTAGTGACAAAAATTGAGAAAGGTATGCTGAGATGGTTTGGCCATGACGAGAGAATGAATGAAGAACGATTGACGAAAAAAGTGTATAAGGCAGTGTGAATGAAAGTGTTGGAAGGGTAGACCTAGGAGGACGTTTCTCGACCAAATCAGGGACGTCTTGAAAAAGGCCAGGTCAAGAGTACCTAAACCGAAGAGCATGTATGGGGAATATTGAAAGTGGACGAAGCAAACAAGTATGTAAGGATCGTAGCAAGTGGAAAGAAGTGGTCTCTGCCTACCCCTACGGGAAAGAGGCGTGATTATATGTATGTATGTATGTATATTTTTTTTTCATCAATATTCGGAGTCTTAACGTAGGTAAGTGATATGACACTGATGAAAATTTATAGATAATCATTAATATACGAGTATTATAGCCCCTGCAAGATGGCGATGTAACCATTTCGTATAAGCAAGATGAGCCGTGGTAGCTCAGTGGAAGCGCTGCCCATTAATTTCTTTCGTCGTGAGCAACGTTAGTTCGAGCCCCGCCGGAACCAATGAAATATTTATTGTTTTATATAGTGCTTATTTATCACGTGTTCGGTGTTGGCGGAAAGCAAAGTGTCTGAATTAATTTTCAGACACTGCTTTTTCGAGAATGTGTTAAATCCGTCAACAAACATTGCGGCAATATATATACTAACAATAGCAGCTAACCGTCTAGCTAAATAGCTAACATAACCCTCACAGAAAATCGAGAAGAGGCCTGTGCCCAGCAGTGGGACGTTATGTACTCCAATTTTAACTACCTTAACTTTTACATTCGAAATGATGTAAAACATAAAAAGATGAATACGAATTGAAGTTCAGTCAAATGTTTGCGAAGTTTGGTACTGCGATTACGATTATTATAAATTCGCATAAATCCTCCCTATACCGGAAAACATTATTAATGACTAGCGACCCGCCCAGGATTCACCTCTCACTCTCGCCGCCTCGGATAGGATCAATTAATGTGGCGTTGTTTAGACTTACGATAATCAAGAACCATTTATTGTATCTATTTTTAATTTGTTCTTTTTTTATGAAAATGTCCAAGTTTTTCGGATAAATTATAGTCTAGATCACTCCTGGCATTTGTCTCTATCTGCTCGTGAATTTTCATTACAAACAGTTCAGCCATTTCAAAGATTAGCCCGGACAGGCAGACAAACAAATAGACAATTTAAAAATATCTCCTCTATGAGGTAATCTGTTGGGGAAGCCTATGTTCAGCAGAGGACTTTAATAGGCTGTTATGGTAACGGTAACGTTTTAAACAAGCATAAGTTAAATAAAAGTTGTGTATCTAGCCGTGTACATTTAAGGAAAATAAAAATAAACAAAAATGCAGGAAAATTTTGCTACATTACACTATTTAAAATGGGAAGGTAAAGTTTGAAACTAATTTTGAATAACCGGAACTCAATCTGGATCGAGTTGTTTGCCTGTAGTTCCAAAACTAGTGAATTAACGTGGTTCACAAATAAGCAGTTCATCTTAATTTCGCTTTGGGTTTATGTTACTAAAGACATCGCTCACAAGAGGAAGTATTTTTACTACGTTTTTATTCAGTCACTATCTTGTTTGTCCGTTTGTCTGTCTGTCTGTCTGTCTGTCTATTGGTCCGGTTGGAATCTTGTTACTCATATTTCGAGCACTTCCCGATGAACTAGAGACTTGAAATTTTGAACATAGCTCAGGATCGGGACAATGTAGGAATATGAAAAAGGTGGCATATTAAATTTTTTTAGAACAACATTTTCACAAAAATCAATTGTTTGAATAAATTGACAATAATGGAAAACTAATTTTATTTATTTTTCAAAGTAAAGATTATAAAAATTAATTAGCTAAGCTAGCAAGTTCGAAGAACACCTCCCTCTCTCCCTCAACAGCGTACATTATCCCCGTTAATAATAATCTTAACACCACTACTCCCGACACCACTACACTAGGAAAGACACACCACAATATGACACGTGTTTCACCTCTAAACGAGGCATCATCAGGTGGTATCTTAGCGGTGAGCGATCGCAGAGTCTATTTACGGTAAGTGACATGATTTTTATTTTATATTACGCGGATCTTAGCTAATTAATTTTGAACATCTCTAATTTAATGGATTTTCGTAAAGTAACGCCTGATTCTATGAATTATCTTTTTAATATAGATAGATAGGTAGATAACTCTTTATTGCATTTATACAAAGTGGTTACAATTACGGAAAGCTTATGAACTACAAACGGTGGTCATATCGCTTTAAGCGAATTCTACCTGACAAACCGAACGTAAAAGGACAATGTAATATATTTTGACGGATGGGTTCAACGTGCCATATAAAATAAAACTGAGGACAAGAACCTATTATTAAATAAGATTTACATAAATATATGAATTATATAATAATATAATATTTAATTAACATATGTAAATAAATATATATACATACATATACATATATATACATACATACATCCATACAAAATATATACTAGAACAATGAAACTAAAACTAAAAACCTTAAAAATATATATTATAATAACTAAAATATATTATTAAAAAGAAGGCCCTTTAGGGAAGGTTACATATAGGGTAACATACATACATATAGGGTAACCGATATAGTAATTGCACGCTTAAGGGATTGACACTCGTTTTCTCTTATATGTAAAATTTATTATTGAATAGATGAAGTCATATTATTTTTTTGATAACTTCAATATATTGTCTAAATGAACACCAATCACTAGTTACAATATCTTTGGTAATGTAATATAAAAAAATTAACAAAATAAACCTCTCGTAACACAGAAATTGCCCGGTGCATCCTGTTATTGCCATTAATCAAATACAATTATTGCCCACAATTCAATTCTCCTTTTATCATCATTATTATAAATACACTCAACTGAAAATCGAGATTTTTTGCTTTTTGTAGATTTGCATACATTTCATTTATATCTTCTGTATCAGAAATTGTGTCAGTATCAGAATCATAAATTTTGTAACAAAAGTAACACAAAAACAGCATCATATCTGCATCTTCAGGGATGTTTCTTTGATGCCTTTTTGGGACACAACGTAAATGAAAATATTTATGGTAGCCACTGCAATCGATTCTGTTTTTGATTATTATCTGCTTACATACCATACAAATATCACCAGATTTTACGATAATTTGCTTTAAAACAGTGATTTTTTTCGAGTTTGGTATGACACTGTCAGCTTGTACTGAAAGATTGCCTACATTTACATCTCCTGATTTTTAAATACAGTTTTTGTTTTTGTTATAACTTTGTTACTTTTTTCAGTCTTTTTTACTTCTCTCTCTAATTTCTTTCTTTTTTCTTTCAATAGATTTTCTTCATCTAATTGTTTTTTTGTAAAGCCAATATGAAACTATCAGATGTTATAGGAAACGGCTGTATCTCTTGTTGAAGTTTTCCTTTTATTATTGGAGTTCTAGGATAAGCTAAATATTATCCAAAAGATGATTTAACTTTCTTCAACTTTGGGTTCTGCAAATAAATAATATTCTCTGAACTTGGAACTTCTTTTAACTGGACGCTTGGTGGACTTTTAGATGTACCCGGAAAGCTTAGTACTTCTCGTTGGACATTTAGTTGATTTTGAGATATTCCAGGATGATAAGTACGGAGTAGACATTTAGGTCAGCTTTAGATGTTCCTGGTAGACTAACTTCTGGTTGTACAGGTTTTATAGGTTGGCTCATCACTTGTTTTTCATCTAATATTCTGGACAGATTTGTTGTAGATGTAGTCATTTTTGTATTAATGTTAAGAGTATCGTATGACAATATTTTTGTCTGATTTATGGTATCAGCAACTGTGTCTATTGCCATTTCCGTGTTTCGATCGTTCACTTTAGGTTGGAATTCTTTCCAAAGGTTGTATATCACATTAAGGTGCATTTCTGTAGTGCTGAACGACTCATCTTGGAATCTGTTACAAAGCGAAGATCCAACTATGGTTTTGAATGTCTTAAAGGTTATTGTTGCTGTATCGGAAATTTCTTTAGAAGCATCTTTATGTCGAACAGTATTCTTGCCTAAACATTTTGAATAATTAATAGCGTTGGGATCAAACGGGCAGAGACCACAAGGCTTGAAACCATTAACCAATATATCTGGTCTCAAACTTGCTGCAAGGACTTCATTTAGGATAGGTGCAAGATTTTGCTTGGTTATCCCCTTATTTTAATTTAATAATTGCCATTTCTTTAGGTACTTCCTCCAGCCTACTTTTAGGGGTCTAAATGCAGAGACGTCAGCTGGCTGAATAATCCTCGTCGCGTGGGGATACTGTGCAATTAATTAAATTTTGAGATGTGTACATAACTGGCTCAAATGGTGATTAATTTGTTTTGTGGCCATCAACATATAGTATAACTGAGAATTCGACGGATTTGGAGACTAAATATGAGTGAAAAAAGTTAGCAATAAACTCATAAAACACTTCAGCAGTCTTCCAGCCATTTTCCGATTTTCCAATGCCCCATTCTTCGGTAAAGACTCGCATATTTTTTATGGTAGCCTTTGATAGGGATATACAATAAATGGGCGACATATGTCACCTGCTGCCGAGAACGTGAATAAAGCTGTTATTGATTATTTCGCATTTGAGTGTTCAATGTTATAAACATTTTTTGAACCTTTCTCTGCTGCAACTAGTCCTGTTCTCTGACGAATTTGAAAGTTGGTCTCACCTGCATTGAAAACTCTATTGGGTTGATTGAGAATCTCGCTTAATCTCAATACTCAATACTCAATGACTTTATTGCATTCCATAGGTTACAAAAGGTGTTACATAGGTTTATGGTATCTCTATAGACCCTCATGGGCACAGCAATATTATGAAGGAGGAACATTTATTTTGTTTTATTATTATTATTGCTAAGTAATTATTTAATATTAACATTCATTATATTATATAAATATACACACATTGAATATAGAATACGGCTATTATAATTGTTATTATTTATTAATTGATTTTGACATTTAATATATTATTATAGGTAGCACAATTGAATTTTATTAAATTATTTGAATCATTTTAATTTTTTTTTTTTTTTTTAATTTTTATTATAATTTTTTATTGTAATTTATTTAGTAAGATGGCATTTATATCTATATTATATTATATTTTTATCTTCTAAAAATTCAGAAGTACTATAGTAACACTTGTTTATAAGTAGTTGCTTTAATTTTTCAAATGGTTTTCGCTCTTAATGTTTTTATATATTCGTAATTTATTATATACTTTTATAGACATGGCAAATGGGCTGGATGAATGAGATTTTAGTTTTGAAGTTGGTAGCACTAGTTTGTTTCTCTGTCTTAAATTCCTAGATATGATGTCATCGCGTTTTGTGTACAAGCTTGGATTTTTTTTGACAAATTTGCATAGTTCCAAAATATAAATACAGGGCAGACTTAAAATGTTGTACTTCTTAAAGTAAGGTTTACAGCTTTCTGTGTTTTGTAGATTAGCTATGATTCGTATTAGTTGTTTTTGTTTAGTTAATAAACTTGAGGCCTCAGTGCTGCATCCCCATAGGATAATGCCGTAACTGAGCCATGCATATGCATACGCGTAGTAGGTTGTTATCGCGGTGGTTACATCTGTTGTTTTTTTTACTTCTCGTAACGCGTACATAAAGCTGCTTAACTTCCTATGTAATTTTTCTATATGTGGTTTCCAAGTAATATGGGTATCTATTATTAGGCCTAGTAGGTTGTGCTCGTTAACTGTATCTATAGTGAAGCCGTCATTATCTATTTTTATATCTAATTTTGGTTTTTGATATGGGTGAAAAGACATTATTTTAGTTTTTGACAAGTTTATCCGCAGGTTATGTTTAGTTAGCCAGTCCGTTGTTCTTAATAATATGTTGTTAATTTTTTCTGTTAGATTCATTGGACTTTGGCTTGATATAAGAATAGAAATATCGTCCGCGAACATGACACAGTATTCCTTCAGAGCCTCTGCAAAGTCATTAATGTAAATTAAAAACATAAGACACCCCAGCACACTGCCTTGAGGTATTGAGGCATTAATAGTTTTGTATCGGATCTAATTTTTCAATTTTGTGTAATTTGTCGTTAAAGTACTCAATTTCTACTATTTGCGTTCTATTGTGTAAATATGATTTTAGCAGATTGTAGCACGGGCCTCTGATTCCTATGTCATATAATTTATTTAGTAATATGTTATATTGCACTGTATCGTATGCTTTTGACATATCTAATAGGATTCCTATAGCATATTTTTTATCGTTAATTATATTATGTATTTTTTGAACGTAATTATAAATTGCTAGAACTGTTGATTTGTTTTTGCGGAAACCGTTTTGACTTTCATTAAATATACTATATTTTTCACAGAATTTATAGATACGGTCGTATAATGCTTTTCAAATATTTTAGAGGCTGTGGGCAATAAGCGATAGGTCGATAGTTACCTGGGTCTGTTTGTGTACATTTTTTGTAGATGGGTTTCACTAGTGAAAGTTTTAGTATATCTGGGAATACGCCTTCTTCAAAAGATTGTTTTACTAATAATGTTAGTGGATATACGAAAGCGCTTGCACATTGTTTGAACAATGTTGGGGGAATCTCATCAACACCATGGCTTAGTTTATTTTTTAGACTATTTAATATTTTAAGTATTTCTTCAAATCCTACTCTGCCTATAAATATTGAGTTTTCTGATGGATGTAGAACAGGAAGACCCTTTGCTTGTGGATGAATTGTTTCACCGATATTGGAGAAGTAATCATTAAATTTATCGGCGATCTGTTTTGGGTTAGAAGAAATTTTGTTGTTGATATTTAATTTAATATTCGATTTCACCTTAAGTTTATTTTGTTTGTGCGTTCTCGAACAATATGCCACATTGTTTTATTTTATTGTTAGATTGCTTTATTTTGTTTATATAGTGTAATTTTTTGACGTTGTTATAACCCTTTTAATATTTTTCATATTTCTATAATAATCTGTAAGAATTTTATTATTTGACCTTATAACGTGCGATTTAAGTAATCTTTTGTTATAACAAGACTTTTTATACCAACGGTAAGCCATTGTTTTTATAGTTGTTTTTATTTTATTACCTTTTTGGTATACAATTATCTAGAATGTTAATTAAAGTTTGATGAAATATATTATAGTTATAGTTTATGTCTTTATGTTTATTAAGTATATTTTCCCAATTAAGCGATTCCAATGCAAGTTTAAAATTTGCTATATTGTTTTTGTTGTATTGTCTTTTTTCGGTGTACCATATTTTTTGTTTATTTTGTTTAGAAAGATTTAGATGAATTATTGTGGCCCTATGGTCAGACAGGCCCAATTCTTGCACAGTTATTTGTAGGTTTGTATCGTTAAAGTTTATATAAATTAAGTCTAAGCATGTTGAAGTTGTTTTAGTGACACGTGTTGGACTGTGAATTTGTTGATAAAGGTTATATTGGAGCATTAAGTCTGAAAGTTTATTTCTTTTATTTCTTTTTGTTGTGTCGTTTTTTATATTTTTTTGCAGCATGTCAACATTAAAATCTCCGCATAATATGATTTTATGTTTAGAAAATTTCTTATTTATGTAATGAAGAACGGTTTTTATTTTTTCGTAAAATAAATCTTCCTTCTTTCCATTATAGTACAATGTCAACAAGACAGTATTATTTTTTGTAAGCTCTATTGCACAAATTTCCACTACATATTCAATTGACATATTGGATATTTCTTTTAGTTCTAAATATTCTATACCGTTTTTCAGCAGGATGCAGACGCCGCCTCCGGTGCGCGATGTTCTACAATACGATGGCTACTTGATAGTCGGTTAAATGTATCAGTTCGAGTTTTCCCGGGGATAGCCATGTTTCAGTAAAGCATAATATCTGGTAATCGGGATTAGTTTGTACAAAGTCTTCTAATATATCTATTTTATTGCAAATGCTCTGAATGTTCTGGATAAGTATTTTGTCTTGTAGGTCTTTGGTTTCGAAAAAAGGATTTATTGATGCTTTTGTCGTATGTATCTTCATTATCTATGTCTTTGTTATTTGTTGTATTTTTATTCAATATTACCTTTTTTCCTTCTACGTATAAGTTATCATCTTTTATCACAGCATATAACCCCTTTTGTCTCGCTTTAAACATTTCTTCTCTCAATAATTTGTTGTGTTTTTGTGTAATGTCATCATAATACTTAGAGATGGCTAATCCAGTTTTTTTGGAAAAATGTTTATGATCGATAAGGTATTTCGTCATCTTCTTACTTATCAATTCAATAACGAGGGTCTAGTGTTATTCCTATGTTTACCTAGTCTATATGTGTCTTCAATATAACCGTTTAGATCTACATTCATAATATCTCTGAATATGTTTATAATTCTGTTGCATAAGCTGAAATCATTTTCATTGTGTTGTTCCATTAGTTTATAAAGTACTATTTTTCTTGAGTTTATTTCGGTACTCAAGTTGTTCTCAATCATTTTACTTAGTTGTTTTATATCTTCTCTTAGTTTTTCATTTTCTTTTGTAATTAACTCTATTTTCAAGTTCAATTGGCATATCTCATCTTTTCTTTGTTTATTTTGACAATTTAGGATTTCTGTTTTTTGCTGAATATCTTCTTTTAACGATGTAATGGCTTTATTAATTTCTGTGTGTATCGTACCTTGCAACTCATTTATTAGTGATCTGTTATTTTCTTTTAACTTTTGTTGTATTATTGCACTTAGAGTTTGCAGTAAGTTTTCATCAGATTTTGCACTTGGGTTTGTGGAGGTCTGAGTAATAACAGTATCACCTAATAGGTCAATATCGTCCGAGTCGCTAGTGTCATTATGCGGATTATTTGGGGTTCTTCTTAATGTAATGTTGTCTTTATTAATTTGGGATATAACAGCTACAGGAGATTTTTCACAAGGGCGTATTGGCGTGTTTGTGTTATTTTTCTTTGGTTGCTTACAATAGCAAGCTTGACATTTCCATGCGGCCTTTCTTTCTGCTGACATTATGTTATTGAACCGCTGTGGGGTTACATTTGCGCAGTCTAAATCGTATGTATTGTGGCAGTATTTACAGGTAAGCTGTTCCGTTTATGAAGTTTTGATTACAACCAGCACACACAGCCGTCGACTTAATTGCAAAGTATTTCTTCCTAAATAATTCTTATGCCGCCCTCTTGTGGTGTATGTCGGATATGGAAGTAATTAGCAGTTTTGTTCGATGTGTAATGTTGAGTTTTCGGGTTAATCTAGTAGATGGCGCAATGGGTTATAAGTAAATAGTAATCGATTGTCAACTTGTAACAGTGGGCTTTTGGTATTACGTGGTTCAAGTAAGTTTCAATAGATGGCGTTAGTAGCTTCAACTCTGGCTTATCGGTAACAAAACGCTGAGAGTTCAAAGTCCAATTTATTAGAACGTATGTGGCGGAATGGCGGTTATGAAGATAACTGGATTTAAAATGTTCACATAATAGTATAAAAGTTTCACAGTTGTTATAGCACAGTTTTCTTTTACACTTATAACTTTCTAAATTAATGAAGTTTAGTAATGTTTGTTTGATAGTTTTAATAGTTTATTATTACTTAATAGTTTTCGGAATACTAATAACTGCACTCGGTATTTCACCGTATCTAGTTCACTTTGAGTTTAGATAACACTATAAGTTGGATAAAAACACTTGAATTTTATAACAATCATATTTTGATGTTGAAATATTTAGATTTACTATTTTAAAGTTAATTATTCGCGGAGCTCAATGTTTTCGTGTCGCTAACTACGCGGCCAATCTTTTTCCTCAGCGTACTGACGTATTTCGTCAAACTAACCTCGTATGTATTTTTCTGACACACATGAACTAGCTTTTGTCACTCCTTCTGAAGTTCTAATACTAAGTCTAGGGTGTCTCTTTAAAAAAGCCTTCCACCATCTAATACCAGGCCGATTATTAAGGAATGGGTTGGGTCGTGGGTTGTCAATGAGACACTTTTGAACGCTATCTAAAATGTTACCTTTATTTTTCGGAAAACCTATTCGTGCTGAGATATAATCCAATCTTCGAGAATAGCTTCTTCTTTTAAAGTCAAGATAAGCGAAGGTTTGAGACTCGTTTTGTGGCCTGGGTTATGTTTGTAAAATCTGAGGGTAGTCCTTGGGACGCTACACTTTTGGTATATCTGGCGATCTGACAATCTTTTTTCATTGTTTTGTAATTCAACTATAGCTTCTTTGAGATTTTCTGGCGTATTATTCAATTTAGGAGCCTTTGGAATTCTGCAAGTATAACGACAATTAAAAAAAAAACGTTTTAAAACAGATATTGCCCGGTTAATAACTGTAATTATTGTCAATGGCAATCACTAAATATTGATAAGGCAATAACTAAATTTTTTAAAATTCAGGTACAGTTCTTACCCCCCCCGCAATACATATCCACAATATTTTTATGATAATGCACAGTTAAAATACAAAAGAAAGCCTTTTTATCACATTATATTATTAAAAGAGCACATAATAATGAAAAATGTGGACAAATGACATGAAATTAAGAATGTTGTTCTAAAAAAAAATCACAACAAACTTACTTTTTTGACGAGACGCACACCTGATGTAATAAAATCCGCCTCGAAAGTGAGGTTATTTTAAATGTTACCAGTTTATTAACACTAAATGCTACCACGATTACTATAACGTCATCTAACGAAGATAATTTGAATTATAAGCGCACATAGAAACATAAAAATGTAGCTACTTCTTAGTGATGGCAATTACTATAAGCTGGGCAATCACTATATCGGTTATCCTACATTCAATCACAAATAAAATATATGCAGAGAAAATTAAACAAAAATCAAGTATTAATGAAAAGAGGAACTACATATAATTTATTATAATGACGGGAAATTCAAATAATACTCCTTCAGTTGTTTTTTAAAAGTCTGTAAAGATTGCGCTTGCTGGATGTTAAGTGATAATGAATTCCAGAGTCGGGTTGCTTGTGAAGTAAATGATTTATTATAAAAATAATTTACGCTGCAAGGAGTATTCAAAGCCAAGCTATACACTGAAGGCAAACTACGGTCATGAAATTCATGTCGATAGTGAAATTGTTCCTTAAGGTACCTTGGAGATTTCGGATCAAACAGAACATAAAAAAGTAAATAAAGTATATGAACATTCCGGCGAAGGTGAATTGGGAGCCACTTGAGTTGATTTCGAAATTGGGATACATGGTCATATTTGCGTAAACTAAATATGAACCGAATGGATAGATTCTGAAGACGTTCAAGCTTGTTTAATTGCTCCATGGTAATATCAGTGTAGCATATATCAGCATAGCTAAAATAGGCAACAAAATGGAATGTGCTAACGCAATTTTGGTAGAAATGGGCAAGAAATTTCCGAGTCTTTTAAGACTTACAGGCTGCAAACATTTTCTTACTTATCTGTTCAATTTGTGGTGCCCAAGACATTGTACTGTCAATTAGAACCCCTAGATTTTTTACAAGTTTACTGTAAGGAATAGCAGAATTCTCAAAACAAATGAAAGGCAGCGTATGCCAAGTAATTTTTTGTAGTATTTTGTTGCTACCTATCACTATTACCTGCGTTTTACTAGGGTTAACCTTAATTCCATAAGATGTGCAAAATTCTGAAATAACTGCGAGATCGCGATTTGTGGATAATACGGTAGATGGAAGATTATTGATATTTGTTTGAGAATATATTTGGAGATCGTCTACATAAAGATGGTAGAGAGAAGTTATTCCTGAAGTGATAGAGCGTATGAAAATTGAAAAGAGGAGAGGAGACAACACGCCACCTTGTGGTACGCCCGCATCCAGAGAACACCACGAGAAATAAGTATCTTTAATACGGATGCATTGACGGCGTCCAAACAAGTAACTACGAATCCAGTCGGTTGCTGCTGGAGATACGTTAATAGAACGGAGCACAGCTAGAAGTAAATCAAAATCGACTGTGTTTAAGGCGTTGCTGAAATAAAGAAAAATAAGAATAATAACTTGCCGATTTCCTGCCCGAATGTCGTCTGTGATTTTAACCAAAGCAGTGACCGTGATATGGCCAGGACGAAAGCCTGATTGGAATGTATTTAAGAGGTTATTTAGATTCAGAAATAGACTAAGTTGCTGATGGACAAGACGCTCAAGAATTTTAGAAAGAAAAGTTAATATGCAAATAGGACGATAATCACAGACGGACTAGGGGTTTGATTTCTTAGATAGTGGAATAATTTGAGTATCTTTTCATAGTGTAGGAAAAGTATCTGTATTTATAAAATTGTTAAAATTTTTAGTTATGATAGGAGTCAAGAGATCTAATAGCGGGAGAATCATGTTTCAGCTGACATTATCGCTACCAATTGCATTAGAAGTTACAGCTGTGATATTCTTTTTAACGTCACAATCAGCAAACTGACATAAAACAAATTCGGGGAAATCGGGAGTTGGCAAAAAAGAAGGTGATTTAGTGTCCTAGATTTACAACTGTTAACGTAACTAGAAATTGAGGAAAAGTTTTGATTAAGCATTTCAAATTTTAAATCAGGAGGAAGGGAGTCATTTCGCTTTTTGCCAATTCCCAAACTTTTAAGAAACTTCCAAACCCCATTGGGATCAGATTCTTCAATTGTCTTATGAATGTGGCGTCGTTGCGCATCTCTACACATCGCGTTGCAACGACATTTAACGAAAATTAATAATAAGGTTGCGAAAGCAGTAATTACTTACGGCCGCAACGCGACTCTGAGTTTCAGTTGGCTTGGTTTTTTTGGCGGACTTAGCACCATCTTGATTCTACTTTGATGACGACGATAATGGGATGTACTGTAAATCAGCAACAGTGAACAAGGAATGCCATTCCCGTCTTCTATTAAAACATAAACACAGCCCTCCCTTGTCCAGCATTTCGATACTTCGAAGCGGTTGCGAGCTGCTAGAAAATCTTCAAGAGTAACTTTTGTAAGGAACTCGGACAAGGTCACTCCAGTACCTTTAAGATTTGTTTTTGAAGTCCAGACCTTGTGATGAAGATTAAGATCCTTAAACTCCACTAAAAAGGTCTGGGTTTATCCTTAATTTTACCCAATCTGAAGCACCGGTTTAAATTTTTTTCTGCTGTAGTCACTTAATGACAGTTTCGGCAACATCTTCATTTTTATCTTCGGGTACACCATGGATCAACAAGATTCTGCGACGATTATGCATCTCCAACCAATCACAGTCTTTTGAGACCAATTAAACTTGCTGCTGTCAATTTTGGAGCGCGGACATAACAAAAGTCTTGAAATTTTCAAAGACTGTACTAGCTACAGTCTTTGAAAATTGATGGAGATAATGATGGAGGTGAAGGAACACTAACTTTGTTGAGTTCTTATTGAAAAGCTGCAAGGCTTCACTGGAACAGTACTGTCATCTCTTCCATTGACTGTTCGATAGTCTTCATGGTAAAAGAGTGTAGTTAAGTGTTGTAGTTTGTGGTAAAAACAAATAGCAGTACTGCTGGTGAATGTCACTCAATCAGTTTGCATTATTATCATAATATTTGACTTAAATATATTTATTTTAAATAAATTTTTACAAGAGCACAAAAAATTGCTGTGTATTATTCTGCGCCTACCCGCGGAAAAACAAAACCATTTCACCGTATAGTGGCGGCGTAATAGAAAACCATAACCCATATAATTCCGTGGGTATCGTAAGACACGACTAAAAGAACTTCAACAGAAGATGGACAGCAGCACTCAAATATTATTAATCCCTTCCGTTACAACCTATTAAAGTCCGCTGCTAAACATAGGCCTTCCCTATGCTGCAATGTTTCGTATGGTAAGTGACGAACACCAGATATTTTATTTTAGCCTTAGAGTTAAATTTGCAGATTTGCAATATTATAATTTTTTCAATTAATGTAAATTTCATTTCAGTTGATCATTTTGGCGTAAATGCACCAGATTATGGACTACATAGTGACGGTGTAAAAGTATCCACTATCCCATATAGTCTCGTGGGTATCTTTAGAAGTAACAGAAGAAAACAAACCAGGAGATGAGCAGCAGTGTCTTCCTAATAACAATTAGAAAATTAAAAAATGCGGTTGCCAACCCGCTTGCCAAGCATGGCAAATATGAAAAATATCGCTCTTATGAGAGGGTCTAAAGGGTAGCCTATGTTTAACAGTGGACTTTAACAGGCATTAATGTATGGACCACATTGTAGGCTGTTATTGACTTTTATCCTGTGTTGAGAGAGAAAATATTATTGGTTTTCTTTTCCTTTATAAAAAATAATTCGTTCATTATATCTTATCAAAATTAAAGGCTTAGGCGTAGGCTTCCCCAGGATTTCATTGTAGATAAAGTTGTTATGAGGCAAATAGTGCTGCCCATCTCCTATTTTATCTCTGTCGCCTCTCACGACACCCACGGGATGATAATATATTTGCAGTGCAATAGCTGTGTGAGAGTAACCACTACCCTATATGTATATTTTCCGTACATAGCAATATTAAATATCTCCGTGGGCGCTAATAATTTCTATTGCGGCTTTGCGACATACATTCAACTTAAGCTATTACGACTGCAATTTATTTTATGGAACCTTACTACGTGGCCGTTGGGTCAAATGGCAAATGCGTTTATTCTACGTCTAGTTTACTTATCTTGCTTTGATGAAAACGTAAAACTACTCATAGGCATTATTAACCGTACACTTTAATGTATTCGTACTTTTATTAAAATGAATAAAGTTAAAACAGAGGCAAGTAATGTCTGTTTACTTAAATATTAAACAACGTATTTTTGTTAGACTAAATTGCGTTATTAAGATGTTATTGAAATACAATCCGCTGTATACATACTGATTATTGCATTAAATTTTATACTTTTTAACACGCTTATATTAGCTTCGTGTATCTATCTATCTATGTACCGTAATTTTAATATAATTTTCACCAACTTGTGGACGGCCGAATGACTTGAAAATGTGCACTCCTATCAAGGGCTGATGACAATACAATAATTTGATAATTTAATTCTAGTATTCTGATCAGGACCATCAGGATAAAATAAATAAATTATCAGTATTATCAGAGTTCATGATCGATGCGTGTTGTTTAAGTTTTTTTAAGCTCTTATATATAAAAGTACTAAAGACGAACAAATCACATCCGTCGTTCGTCACGCCTTGACATAGTCTACTGTTCGTCGGTTCTCCCTATCCGCATTTGTTACTTACTCCCACACTTTTTGGATAGTGCTCCTGTTAGTAAAAAAAATCATTATCATTAGAACTTGACTGAGTTTATTATATGTCGTACATTACGGATGGGTTGCAAAGCATCATTGCGCATTGCAAAATTGGTGACACATTAGAGTCAGGTGTCTCTTACTTATGTTCTTATAAACTTATGTTCTATAATAAAGCGCCTTAATATGCGGCAGCATTAAGCTGCTATTTATGCTGGTATTCTATGAGAGCGTGGTACTTCCCACATAATATAGCTGCAGTATAGCTCTACACTGGCTACTGATATAATAATAGTATACATTTGACATTTGTAAACGAAATTTTACATGAAATTTAAAAATCAAAGATTCATGGCGCTTCTTCTCTGAGAAGGTCTTGTTCTCCGAATCGATTTCTGAACCAAGAGGTGAACGATGCTTTACAAATACACCAAATAGTTTAACGAAACATGTTTTTGTAGAATACTCGCAATAGTTTGTACATTCACCTAACGGTGGAAGCATTGGAGACGTAAATGTATTGATATTGAACTTAGCTGTACTAATTTAAATAAAACTAGTTTTACGGATTTTATCGCGTATATTAACTTATTTTATATTCCCGACGTTTCGAGTACTTTACAGCACCCATGGTCACGGGGGGACTGAGGTGAATGACGTCCCAATGTCATAGTTAACCACGGCATGGAGGTTAGAGAGAAGGAGAACGATCGCTACGTACTAAAGCATAGCCGCCTGTCCCTGAAAATTTGTAGAATTTATAGCGGCGCTGCAGTCGGTAAGTAGTGTCTGCGAAGTTAACTGTTTATGAGTACAAGTAGATGAAGTTAGTTGAATAATGTACAAATTTTCTTCGTGGCATTATTTTTTAAATTTTGACAAAAAGAAACATTAAAAAATGGTGAAATATTGTATTGTGCATTGATGTGCAAGTGGTTTAGCATCTGATCGGAAAAATTGACTGAAAAACAATTTGCGTCAATCATCGTTGTTTAAAGTACCAAAGGTAAAATCTTCATACATTACCACCAAAAAAAAAATCAATAAAAATAAGTAATTTATATTTCTAATAATTTATAATATTTATAATAATTAAAATTATAAAAAACATAATTTATTTATTAATAAATAATAATTTTGTTATTTTCTTTTTTCTTCTTTGAATGATATTATATACACGTATATTAAAAGTTGATAGATCATTTCAAACTAGCGCACAACAGCCCGCTTTTATTGAGACAACTTAGCGATCGCAGCGCCTCACTTATTTTGTCCATATTTCTGGGACACTATTTTCTACAGCAATCGTTCTCCTTCTCTCTAACCTCCATGAACCACGGCTACCACCAGATTAAAAATTATTAATTTTTGTTCCGATCTACGGAATATGAACTTACAGTATCTTGAAGTCTTGCAGTTGTATGCTTGGGTTGGGATTTAATTTTATTAATTATAGGATCTCAAGCAGATGGTAGCACCCAGCCATCTTCTCTATTGAAATTAGGATGATTTTTGATTACAATAGCCTCGCGAATCATCCTTGGAAGGAATCGGTGTTCTATAGCGAGGATTTGTGGTCTATCACATCTAATGTAGTGACGGGGGCGATCCTGTACGTGTTCACAGACTGCAGACTTCCCGGAGCGTCGATTCTTCACATCAGCTATGTGTTCTTTAACGCGGGTTTTGATGGATCTTTTACTTTGTCCTATATAAGAGTGTACAAGCTGGATTGTGAATGTGGTCTTCACAATCCAGCTTGTACACTCCTGCATCTTGCAGAGGGACATTACACTTGGATGATGGTAAAAACTGACCAATTTTCTTCGGCGTCTTGAAGTATGTTTTAATGGAAGCACGCTTGAAGATATAGCCAATATTGTCAGTGACACCTCTGACATATGGCAGTACAGCAGGCACTCGCTCGACTGTGGCCGGCTTCACTCGTTCACTGTGACGTAGGCTCAGGACCCGAAGCTTATTGTCGTGCAAAACTTGCTTGACGTGTTGGAGCTCGGCGGCCAGGTGTTTACTGTCACAGATCCCTCGTGCTCTCTGAAACAAAGATTTACCCACGGTAGCTAACTGTTAAGGGTGGTGATGAGAATCACCGTTTAAATATCTATCTGTATGGGTATTTTTTCTATACATAGTGTGGCTCAAGGTGTTATCAGGATTCCGAATTAAACACATCTACAACACACAGCTAAAGAATTGTTTGCCTCTAACTCCATTGTGAACTGAATTTTAGAATTTATGGAGTTAAGATGGTCTAAAAATGCAGTTACTTTATCTAAAGGTAGAATTGTGAAAGTGTCGTCTACGTACCGCTTGTAGATTTTTGGATTTACAGGAGAAGTAGGCAAGGCTTTCTCCTCAAAGTCTTCCATGAATATATCGGCGACAATGGGAGATACAGGTGAGCTCATCGCCACACCATCTACTTGCTTGTAGAACTTTTCCTTCCACAATAGGTAGCCAGATGTAAGGCAGTGTCTGAGTAATACTGCATATTCTACGGACATGTTGTTTTCCTCCAGCCTTCTAGTAACAATCGAGATGCAGTCTTCAACAGGTAAGCATGTGAACAGAAACTGCACATCAAAACTGACCATAGTTTCATTGTCTGCCAGATGTAGGTCTTTAATCTCGCTGACAAATTGGTAGGAATCCTTTGTGTGTGCTCTTGTATGTCCACTGAGCGATGAGAGTATTTTCGCTAAGTGTTGAGCAAATCTGTAAGTTGGTGAATCGATTTGGTTCACTATGGGACGTAGTGGAGCATTGGGCTTGTCTATTTTTGGTAACCCATACAACTTCGGTGGTTTGGCACACGTAGGTATTATCGATTTTACGTCCAGATTTAATTTTTCGGAGTGTTTTTTATGAGATCACTAGTTGTTTTAAGTGTGTTATTTATTGGATCGTTTTTAACCTTTTTATAATTGCTTGAATCCGAAAAAAGTTCTTGTATTTTAAAATTTTAATCTGACGTATCTGCGCGGAGAATCGTCAGTTCTGGTTTATTGCATAGGTTATTCAACGCTTTAAATTCGTCCTTAGGTAGATTCGGTTTCGACGCTGAACTTTGGCGTAACATAAACGAAATGTCTTGACGTATCGCTTCCACTGCTACTGCAAATGGCACGTATACCGCTTATTGGTCTGGTGTAGACGAGACCGAACGGGCATGCCAGGGAGTCGGTGTCATCCTTTCAGAAAGAATGAGCCAATGTGTGAAAGAGTATGAATGTGTAAGCCCAAGGCTGCTATGGATACGAATGAAAGTGGGCTTAAAGAAGTTGTTTGTGCTAGGGGTGTACGCCCCAGACATGTCTAAGCCCACTTATATCCAAGAGCAGTTTTGGGACATGGTAAGGATGGTGTTGATGAAATGTAAGGGAAATGAGAATATAATTTTGTTAGGAGATTTTAATGGAAGAGTTGGGGTGAAGAGGTCTGGTTATGAAAGGATATTAGGAACGTTTGGCGTTGAAAGTATAAATGAGAATGGTGAAGACCTCCTCACCGTATCTGTGGAAAAGAATATTTTTGTGACGAACACTTTCTTTCGCCATAAGAGGATTCATATGTATACATGGGAAAGAGGTGATGATAGAAGCATGATAGATTTCATATTAGTGGATGAAAGAATGAGGAGCGCAGTGATAGATACAAGGGTTTACCGGGGGTCCAACGTAGGGACGGATCATTACTTTTTTTTCTTTATTTTACTAAACAGATCGACACAACCTTACAATAAAATATAGTCCCACTAAACTGTTTACACAGTTTGTCTGTGGGATCCAGAGTCTCACAATAATACTTAATGGATAGCTATGGTACTAAATTTTATCTTATTGACATAATGACAGAAAGTGTCTATAAACCATCTTTTTAAATACATTTTTGTTGGTCTCGTGTCGCATATCTTTGGGCAGACTGTTCAGAAGATACGGTATTTGTTTCTTTAATGTTCTATCTCCAAAGTAGTTTTTTATTCCAGTTACTTCGAACTTACCCTCGGACATCGACCGGGTACCTTGATTGTGTTTTACAATCGTCAAGCTTAGGTTATGACAGTCATGGTTATTTATAGCCAGCAGATATTTATGCTTTAAACTAACCGGTAGAATCTTACAAATTTTAAATAATTGAGAGTAGTTACCTTTGCAATTAGCTTTAGTTTTCTTGTTTACAAGTAATTTTAAAAATCTAATCTGAAGAGCTTCAAGCTTATCAATATTACTTTTGAATGTAAGACCATAACTGTCATGAGCATAACTGATAATAGAATCTATAAGTGAGAAATACAGGGTTTTCAATGTAGTAACTGGTACTTTAAATCTTAGGTGGTAGAATTTACTCAGAAAAAATCTTAGTTTATTACATATGAAATCGACATGACTATATGATACGTCATGCGATCTACCCTTTCAATAGGCTTACATTTACAATTGAATAGGTTATCATGAATGCAAGAATAACTATGAGTATACATAAACGGAGGTGAATTTAAAGGCTTTAAGTACGGTGAGTGTATGATGAGTAATTTAGTTTTATCTGAATTCAAAATGATACCATTGTCGTGCGACCACCTAACGACCGCATCTATATCATGCTGCACTTGGCAACACGTCTCAGCGAGATCGGTACCGGCGCGTAATGTACATAGATCGTCCGCGAACATATAAGCCAAGCAGTGGCGGAGCACTCCACATAGACTATTTACGTGTAATAAGTAGCAGATTGGCCCAGTCCCTGATCCCTACGGAACTCCGCATCCGACATCGGTCTCCTCGCTGAGCGTGTCCCCTACCTTCACACAAAAAGAGCGCGCCGTTAGGTAGTCGCGGAACCATTGGTTTAACGGTTGCCCCACACCACATTCGTCGATTCCATTCAAAAGTGTGTCCGTAACTAAGGTGTTGAAGGATTTTTTTAAATCATAAAAGACTAACACTACAAATTTTTTATCTTCTAAATATGAATTAATCTCATCTGCAAATTTTGATGAAACAGTGTGTTTGTACTTTTACCCTTTTGGAAGCCGTATTGGCATTCATTTAATATTTTATTCTTTTGTAGATAACTTTCCAGTTGATTTACTAAACATTTTTCAATAATTTTGTCAATACTAGATAAAATAGCTATAGGTCTATAATTGGAAAAAGCTTTCACAAGTCACCTTTTTTATGGATGGGACGAATGATGGTTTCTTTTAATTTTGTTAACTAACTTAGCTAATATGGGACTGACTTTATCCACAACTAATTTCAAGTCTGACATTCGTACAAGATCACTACCAGGTGGTTTGTTTTTGTCCATCTTATCGATTACCTGTTTCACATCTTTACTACTAACTGGCTGCCATCTCATGCACATGTCCGATCTCTTAACGTAGTTATCTCTTACCAACCATTTGTCAGTGCATACATGTCTTATTTTATCGATTTCGCTAGAAAAACTAGTAGCGAAATTATCACATATCTCCTTTATACTACCTTGCCCTTCCATATTTGAAAGTATTAAACTGTCTAAAGATTGCCTATTCTTTCCTAGTAAATTATTTATCTTATCACATATTTTTTAATATTATTATTACAATCTAATATACTCTGCTTATCATACTCAACATTACATTTAAATATGGATTTGTTACACTTATTTCTATATTTAGTATAGTTCAGTCGTTTTACTATATTTTTTGTATCATTGCACGATATATTAAAAAGTCTGTCTCTTTCTAAAATCATTTTTTTAATTCTCGTTTATCCAGCTTTTGTTGTTCCTATTAATTTTATTTAGCTTTATAAGTTGATATCTGTAACATTCATTATATATATTAGTAAATAAATTAGTGAAAGATTTATATAATTCTATTGGGCAATTTATATCAAGTAAATTATCGAAGTTGGTAGACAGTAATTTTTCTCTAAATAAACGGTTGTCTAAAATACTACGAGCGGCTGCCCGCTGTTGCCGTGTCACGTGTTCATTGAGATGACCGGCCGGCGGCAGCGGCGTTGCTCTCGCCGTGTCGATATCGGCGCAAGTGGGGCGTATATCGGGTTCGCGTTTCCATTGTATCGCGACCGAGACATAGTAATCGTCTGAAATCTTGTGTTTTACTACCGCAGAATTAATTAATGCTAAAGGCGCTCTAATATATATATATGATCTAAGCATGATTCCACCAAATTACCCTTAACTATTTCCCTACGAGTTACATCAAATATACATTTAATAAACTCATACTCGGTTATTATAATTATCTAAAAGGTCAATATTTATATTTCGCAAAAAATAACTTTAGGACACCGCGGCAGATTGTCTAATAAATTACGCAATTCTAAATAAAATTCTTGTAATCTATCCTGTTTAAAAAATCTGGGTGGCCTATACATGGAAATTAAATAAATTTGTCCATCACGAATATTGAGCGTAATGGAAACACACTCCGCCGAGCGCATAGTATTGGCGGCTGACTCGCTCACACGTGCACCGAGCTCGGCTTGCGAGTACACCACCACGTCACCGCCGGTGCGCCCTTTACGGGTGTAAACATTAACAACAAATCCTGGAATTTTATAAAAGGAGAGTAATGAGAAGTTAATGTTTGATTCCGTTACCACAATGACATCTAATCGATTCAAATCATTTCCCAGAGACACTAAAATTCACTAAATTGTTTTTTTAAAGAACGAATGTTAACATGTAAAATACATAGATCTTTATAATTGCTTATTTGTTGTAACCACGGATTTAAACTATCGACACAGGTATAATTGACAGACCCATTAATTATTGAGTCTAAATTATTTAAGTTATCGAATTTTATGCCGTAAGATATACTTGATAACCATCAACCTACCTACATAAAGTCACTTATTATTAATTAGGTGAATACCACTTTCTGCCAGCACAAAAACTGATTTTTCTCCTTCAGCTTTCTTGACTAGGATCTTTCCATTTGAAACCCATATGTATTTGTAAAATCCCTTCAGTTGTTTCTTTGTGTTCCATATTAAGGCTCACATAGTTTTGGTCAAATCCTCGTTTATATATATTTTCTTAGTCGCCGATCCACTTGTTATCATATTACTTGTGGTTTTCGATAGCTTACGATGTTCAGCAAGCCAGTTGTCCCGCGATCCAGTCCCCGAGGTCTTGAAGCCCACGATGCTAGGCGCTGGTTTGTTGTTCATTTTTGTTGGTCGCATACGTTTCACCCATTCAATTTCCGAGCTATTAACGTAGATTATGTTACATATTTTGTTGACAATTTCGTTAATGTTCTCGTCTGGTAACTGTTCAATGCCTGCTATTTCGGGATTATGTTTACGAGATGCCTGTTCGAACTCGTGAATTTTTTGTTCCAAAGCAGTGTTCTGTTTCTCCAAATAGACACATTTATTGTTAATACTAGTAACGGTTTTTTCAAGCTTCTGAATTTAATATTTTGACTGATTATGCTCTTTAATCAGTGAGTCGCATTTATCAGAGAGAAGGCTTAGGCTTTGGGTTATCGAGTCGAGATGTTTTTTGAATTCGGGTATTGCACCGACTTTTCTCTGTATGTCCTTGAGAATTTTGAAATAATCCTTGCAGGATTATGTCAAAATTCTCAAGGACTCATCATCTGTTCTTCATCTTCCGATCCTTCATCCTCACAGTTATTGCAATAGATTCTATTTTTCTCATTTTTATATCCGCCGCTAATCCTTTCACGCATCCCCTATGAAAAGTTCCCTGGCATGGTCCTTGGCATAGGAAATGGATTAAAATTGAAAAAAAGTTGAAAAAAAATTGATGAATTATATTGAAAATAGGCCAGATTAGGAGTACCCTTTACCGACGAGCGTGTATGCGTAGATATATGGATGTAAAGGAGGCGAGACAAGTGTGCCAGGATCGTGCTAAATGGAAGTCCGTAGTCTCTGCCTATCCCTCTGGGTTAGTGTTTATGTATGTATGTATGTATTTGTATCGCTTCCAAATCTTCCTTTTGCATATTGTTTTTGAATGAACAGTCCTCGACACTGCAGATAATTTCCTCGTACGGTAATTTTTTCGGTGTTATGGCTAAATTAAGGCCTTTCGATAATACTCTAATTGTTGCATCATCCAAAGTTTGTTTTGACAGATTATAGACCGCGTTTAATCTATGATCCGAGTTTGTGGTCAACGGTTGCGTTTAGTTCTCACGTTGACACAGATGTTTGACATTTAATTCGGTCGTTAATTTTTGATATTTTACTATATGTTTGCTTTTGCATTCGTTATATTTATTAATTTTTGGTTTATTTAACGTTTCGATGCAAACATTATAATCAAATGTCGTTAAGACTGCCTTTAACTCACTGAATGATGTGTCTATGGATTTGTTTATGTCATGTAGATCGGAGCGTTTTTGTTGGATTACCGTTCGTAACAACTTTTTACTTGCCTGATTTAAGATCTTAGCGCTTGCTCGAATGTCCTTTTTAGTGGATATTTTGACACACGTAGGAATGAGACTATGATCTCGGCATCTCTTCAAGAAATTTAAGGCTGTTAGATATCTTGCGCGCTTGGTCATGAGATCTTCTAATCGGCGAATTTTATTTGCAATTACCAGTCCGTACTGGTTTACATAATGATTTCTTATATTTACGCAAACACTACACATTTATATAAAACTAGTTTTACAGATTTTATCATTTATTATAACTTATTTTATATTCCCGACGTTTCGAGTACTTTACAGCACCCATGGTCACGGGGGGGACTGAGGTGTATGACGTCCCAATGTCATAGTTAACCACAACTACCTCCAGATTAAAAATTATTTATTTTTGTTCCGATCTACGCAGTATGAACTTACAGTATCTTGAAGTCTTGCAGTTGTATGTTTGGGTTGGGATTTAATTTTAATTTTATTAATTATGGGATCCCAAGCAGATGGTAGCACCCAGCCATCTTCTCTATTGAAATTAAGATGTTTTTTATTTCAATAGCCTCGCGAATCATCCTTGGATTGTTACTAGAAGGCTGGAGGAAAACAACATGCCCGTAGAATATGCAGTATTACTCAGACACTGCCTTACATCTGGCTACCTATTGTGGAAGGAAAAGTTTACAAGCAAGTAGATGGTGTGGCGATGGGCTCACCTGTATCTCCCATTGTCGCCGATATATCATGGAAGACTTTGAGGAGAAAGCCCTGCTTACTTCTCCTGTAACTCCAAGATTCTACAAGCGGTACGTAGACGATACTTTCACAATTCTACCTTTAGATAAAGTAACTGCATTTTTAGACCATCTTAACTCGGATCTTAACGGAGTTAGAGGCAAACAATTCTTTAGCCGTGTGTTATAGATGTGTTAGTAATTCGGAATCCTGATAACACCTTGAGCCACACTGTGTATAGAAAAAAGACCCATACAGATAGATATTTAAACGGTGATTCTCATCACCATCCTTGACAGTTAGCGACCGTGGGTAAATCTTTGTTTCAGAGAGCAGACAGTAAACACCTGGCCGCCGAGCTCCAACACGTCAAGCAAGTTTTGCACGACAAAAAGCTTCCGGTCCCACGGGTTCGGGTACTGCCATATGTCAGAGGTGTCACTGACAAGATTGGCTACATCTTGAAGCGTGCTTTCAGTATAACATACTTCAAGTGTAATGTCCCTCTGCAAGATGCAGGAGTGTACAAGCTTGATTGTGAATGTGGTCTCTCTTATATAGGACAAAGTAAAAGATCCATAAAAACCCGCGTTAAAGAACACATAGCTGATGTGAAGAATCGACGCTCCAGGAAGTCTGCAGTCTGTGAACACGTACAGGATCGCCCCCGTCACTACATTAGATTTGATAACAAAAATTAATAATTTTTAATCTGGAGGTAGCCGTGGTTAACTATGACATTGGGACGTCATACACCTCAATCGCCCCCGTGACCATGGGTGCTGTAAAGTACTCAAAACGTCGGAAATATAAAATAAGTTAATATACGCGATAAAATCCGTAAAACTAGTTTTATTTAAATGTGTAGTGTTCCTGTAAATATAAGAAATCATTAGCTGTACCAAGTCAATGAGCTAAATTCTGAATATTCGTATCAATATGTACTTTGAACTCGTTAATACCGAAACTGGTTACCGCTAGTAGGAAAATATTATCCTATTTATATAGGTAACAAACAGTAAACAAAAACATGAGTTATAGTAACTAAAATATTTAAATTAGTTAAAAGAAAATTTATAATTTATGGATGATAATAAGCGGTGGGAATGAGATGGTCACTATCAAGCCATTTTTAAATTGTTTTGTGTAGTTAATTGTGTAACATAATATATAATTGTAAACTGTTGTGTTTCTTGCTGTTTCTTCCCAGGACAGAGGTATTTTCCGAACCAGTAGTAAATGAAACAAGAATGAATTTCAATAAGTATTATTTGAAAACAATATTGAATAAAAACTTCTATTTCTATTTCTATTAAGCACCCAATAAAGTTAACATTGACAATGAATTATAGATATTAAGAAAACGATTTTTTTACGAACGAAATAATTTACCCCCTTTATCCGTTCTGACTTACTTTACCCAGATCGGACTTTAAAAACTTCAATAGACATTCCATTTGTTCTACATAGGGGAAGTACGTGTGAGCTGATGAGCTTATTTCTTATATGAAAATAATGATATACTCGTACTTGACCATATCTATTTCACTAACACATACAAAGTCACCGTTAAGCAACAAATATGCGTGCATCGTAGGTGGTTACGACGCGTTTATAAATTTTACCGAGATTGGCCAGAATGTTTCTAAACTATATTTTTTGTACGTTTGCGATGCGATTGTGAACCTATCCTATTTTTTTTATTATGAAACATTAAGGTTACGGCTTCAGGGGTGCCCCGAAATAAAGAATAAAAAATAACTTTACAAGTATGTATATAAAAAATTATAACTTTAAAACTAGTTTGGGAGTATAATAATAAGAAGCATAATAACTCATGGGCGGGTGGTTCGAATAAACTTTCATATAACTCGAGCAACCTGAGTTCGCGTTTATATTGAAATTGTTTGACAAATATTTAAATGCCATTTTGCCTCCCAATATTTTACAAAATTTACTTGCTATCTCTTTAGCAATAAAGGTAAAAATAGTGTAAAAGCTAAATAAAATATATATTATGAAAACAGCCAACATGTATTGCGATCTTGGTAGCCTCAAAACTTTGTCAAAAAGGCAAGAAGACCCCGTTTCAAATAGTGGAATGTATACATATAAGCTGCTACTTACTTCAACTTTAACCGTATATCTATCTGTATTATTTTAGGGCCACGTATATTTTTCTAGAAGTATTATCAAATGGAAATTAAAAGTAAATATTTTGTTGACGAACAATGGTTCTGCGTATGACATTAAATCCCTTATTTATTCATGTCGAACCCTCCGAAGCGTATACAAAATGCTATGGTTATCTACTGAATAATGAATAATAAAAATATTATTTCAAAATGTGTAAGCTTCGTTAGGAGAATTGTGTCCAACTTCATAATCATCATGACCGTGATAGTGATGATATGGTGATTATCAAGACTATCACGATCCACCTAATGAGCCCAACGCTGGCCTTAGGTCTTTCCCAAATATTACCTACAACCATCCTACATCAAATTGTTGAATGTATTTTCAAGCTGGCACTCCATTTGTACTCTATCTTACTGTACTCTATCTTCTTCCTCAACGTTTTATAATTCACAATCACGCTCAAATGGCGTGGTGGATACATGGTAGAGTCGCGCTGCAGCTATGCTATGGTTGAAACACGAATAGGTGGGCTCGGCTGGGGAAGGAACACGCTCTGTCAGAATAACAGCGTGAAATAGCAATTTAATGCTGCTGTGTTTCGTATGGTAAGTATAGAGAATCGAAGACCCTTTTTACTCGAAGCAAGGCATTCCATAGTAGTTCTCGTCGGTAAAACGGATCTGCATTTTGATTCTTAATCGAGGATAGATGTAGATTTCTATGGGCCACAGCATCCACTTACCATCACTTACCTTCTGTTTGCCCTTTTGTCAACCTTAAATTATAAGAATAATATAAAATCAATAATTTTAATTCAATATAGATTATTAAATTATACTTATTGAAAGCCATTTTTATTTACCACTGGTTCGGTAAATACCTCTGGCCTGGGAAGAACCAGCAAGAAACCCAGCGGGACTTTCTTTAAAACATATTTCACTTTACAATAATTTTGTTTGTACAATTTTTAAATGAATTTTAATAGAACCAGTATGGTGGCGATCACCTCATTCCCAGAGGTTATTTTCATTTATGTATTCTTTGATATTATAATAACCCTTTTTGTACAATAAAAAAAAGAAAACTGGCATTTCGACTTTCTGATCTTTTGGGTAACGCCCATACTCTGTTTCTTCTGTGAATATATATGATGCGGAATCAACTGCATGCAAGAGATACTTAAGTTTTTAAAAATGACCAAAATTACATCTCTTTGTGTGCGAGTTAGATAAGCGCTTGATGATCAATTTACTTCTTTATCAATGTTGTATTTATCAATGTGAATATTTTATTCCATGATATTTGCCAATAACAACAGAGGTATGGCATTGACGTAAGAAGATACGATATTATTCTTTATTTGCGTTAAAATGGATAAATAAAAGTATTTTATAATTATTATCGTTCAAACATGACGCCGTCAGGAAATCAGATCGCGATTAAATAATTTACAATATTCTGAAGAGTCCATTTGATTGCAATAATTGATGTTATTGTAACACTCCCTCCCCTCCCCCCATCTATAAATAGATATAGAAAAAGAGGCCGTCTATAAAATATATTGAATTTACGTGACCGGTATAATAACCATATATTGATCTTTCTCAAGGATATTTGTAAATGTTTAGTTATAGGCCGTTTAATAAACTTATGGCGTAATCGTCTTAGTTGGGACCCATATTTATGTTATGTTTGTTTAGTAACTTAGTTCTTTTAGGTGTCTCTTGGAAGAATGAATATTCACTAGAGCAGTCGAAAGCTGTCGGTATTGCCTTATAATTATTTTAAGCTAAAGAACCCCGTTCACGAAGACAGGGCTCAATAATTTTAAATTAAATTTTTTTTACAACCGACTTCAATATAAATTATTAAGAATAACTCAAAAACTATTGGTCAGACCTTGATCAAATTTATACGGAACCACATGAGAATCACCAGCTTTCAAGTAAAAAAAGAGTCATCGAAATCAGTTCACTCAGAAAAAAGATATGAGGTAACACACACATAAAAAAAGAAAAAATATATATACAGTCGAATTGAGTACCTCCTCCTTTTTGAAGTCGGTAGAAAAGGTTAAGAACATAAAATCGTCCCTATTCCACTTGTATCAGGTTCACATTAGTAAATTCCTTATTATGCACATCCAAGATACAGTTCCTTTCGAATGGTGTAATTTTCATTTTCCTCCTTTTATATAAATTCTAAATACCTACAACAATTTTCGATGATCACGTAATAACATAAGAATACTTTTAAAATGTTCAAGAGCAAAGAAGATCTATAGCTCTCTTAATTTTTTTGTAGATTTTATCACTTTTCTCACGATAAATGAAGGAAGGCCGCGAAAATTTAGATTCTATGGTACTTAAAAAGGTAAACGTGGGAAAATACACCAAAAAATTTAAGGGAGGTACGTGCAGTTTTAAGTTAAACGATCTCTAACAGCCTTTTAATGGTTTTAACAGCAGACCATAAGTACCTGAAACCAACTTTAATAAGAGATTAATATAGAACCGTCCAGTGTGTTATCGGCACTAAGGAATAAGGTATAATGTCTCAGAGCCTGTAATAACTATAATACTTTAGCCAATAATACTTTCTTGTCATACCCTTTAAACAGGAAGACAATAGTGGATGTTTGAGGCAAGGGTCATACCTACCCAGATGGTCATTGAAGCAGAGAAATAGCCTACCAGCAGTGCCATATACACTAATATCCAATACCCCATATCATCCCGTGAGTGTCGTAAGAGGCGACAGAGGGAAATAAGTCAGGAAATGGGCAGCAGCGTCTTCCTAATAATTACTAAATATAAAAAAACTGCGGTTGCCTACTCGATTGCCAAGCGTGGTAACTATGGAAAATATCCTCCCTATGAGACAATCTATGAGGGAGGTCTATATCCAGCAGTGGACTTAAATAGCCTGTAAAGATAACTGCAACATATTTTCATTTTTGATACCTAACTTTGTACCATTTTCGGTCAAAGCATATTTTTGTACCAAACCACTTAGTACTTAGTTTTGATTTTTGTACCTCCATTAGTTACGAAGTGGTCTGCTGGATGACACTTTCTTTCTCCTGTATATTTGTGTTATATTCATATATATTATATGTAAAAAGTTTCGAGAACAACATTGGAAGCATACTGTTGTGAAAATTCGAATAGCACCAGTTTGTGTTCACAAAAGAAATTGCTCGGTTTCGAGCCATAGCTATATCCGGCGAATGGCGCTACGAGCAATTTTGAAAGTCTCATGTAGTTTGAAAACAAAATAGCAGATATCGTTTTATTTTTTGTGATAAGAGTTTATATGTCAATTTGATCATTATAGTTTTTATTTATAATATTTGAAGTGAAACTTCATTATCGACGTAGTGGAGAAATTTATTGTAGTAATAAAAACAATAACGTTACGTTTTTTGTAATGTTTCACCGCCGGGGCTGCTTGATTATACTATTATTTAACCTACTTATGTAAAACATTAAATAAAAGAATAATTATATGTCGTAACGAAGTTTCACTTCGTACATGTGTACACAATAACACGCACAATTTTTATAATCACCCGTATGGCAAAATAGTATGACAAAAATCTGAGTATGGACAAAAAATCTTCCAGGAAATGTATGCAGGGGTGCCAATTTTGTTGAAAAGAAAAGCCTACGTCCAACCGCAGACTTAACAACGTTATGGATTTTAATGTATTTATATAGGTTTGTCTGTGTGTTTGTGACTTCTCTCATTTAACGGTCTTGGTCTTTGAAGTATATAGGCTACATTTTACGGTGAAAATATCAATGCGACCTTGCGTGAATCCTAGTTAGCAGTAATGATGTCATAATGTTATTATAATAAATGAACACTGCAGTCGGATGTTATTATATTCAATGTCTTGCTTATTTCTTACTTTTCGCTCCCTTACCGTATGTTATCGAATATTTGTACAAAACAATCTTAAGATTGTTTATTGACAAACTCAATTTTACTTTTGTCATAACAAAAAAGTTCGAAAGGATCAAAACAAAGATAGAAAAAGAAAACGACCTTTCTACGTATTGAATACATAAAATATTCAGGTTTCATTCCTTCATAGAAATACTCGCAGGATTCAATAAATTTTTGGTTTGGTAAGTTTGTCTCTTCATACCGTCGCAGTTTTAAAATTGTGTTTGGAAATGTATGCCTATTTCTGTGTGAGGTCAATATGTATGTGCATGTTTTTAAAGTTTTTTAAATACTATTTTCTTGACCGTGTAGTGGCGGTTTTAGAATATTCCATATCGTCTTGTCGTGTTGTAAGAGGCGACAGAGGGAAACTGAAACAGGAGATGGGCAGCAGCATCTTCCTAATAATTGGTCCCTTGGGATAGAGGTAAAGCCCTAGTGTGGGATGCTACTTGCGTAGACACTTTGGCGGCCTCTCATCTCAGGGGTACCTCGTTTAGAGCCGGGGCGGCATCAGAGGCAGCTGAACTGACTAAGTTGCGCAAATATGAGTCTCTGAGAGATGACTATGTGGGGTCCACGCGCGGTAAAGTTCCTAAAGGAACTCCATCCGCGACTGGTCGTTGCTGCTGGTGATAAAAGGGCTGCTTCTTTTCTCGCTCAAAGGCTAAGTATAGCCATTCAGCGGGGAAACGCAGCCAGCGTTCTTGGCACGATACCGCGGGGAGTAGGCCTGTATGATAATTAAGTTACTAGTTTTTTATTATATAGCTTTTAATATTGTAAATAACAACTAAAATAAAAACTATGGTTGCAAACGTGGCAACTATGACAAAAATCCCCTATAAGACAATCTATATGGATACCTTTGTTCAGTAGTGGACTTTGATATGCAGTAACGGTAACTATTGAGTGCTTTAATCGGGTATACGAGCGCGGTTATATTGTTTATGAAATATTATTTTAATCATTATGAACAACATTTGTTAAGAAAAGTCTTTTCTTATTATAACAAGTAAAAATAAAATGTAAAAGCCCGGAACCAATTCTTCTTTTCATTCGGTTTTTCTGTTGAACAGATTTTCATTATAAGGTTTTCAATGAAGCATTGATAGAAAATCGTACTGTAGTTTCTCTTCCAAGATTTACACGAGGATTTCACGTATACGTTCGTGATTGCTCCATGTTGGTATAGTTGCAAATTTATTAAATTTATTTTTCTAGCACATAATAGGTACTTTATTAGGTCTTTTTATATTTCCTTCAAAGACCCGTAAAAGTTCCCTGTTAGACGTGGGCCTCTCTCGTTGTAGGGAGAAATGGACTTAATCATCACGTTTAGCTGGCAGATTCACGATTGCAGTGGTAGATCTCTCGGACCTTTGATGATGCAGACTGTCGTCGGTTTGGGTATTTAACGTTAAATGTAAACGAGACAGATATACCACCATTTATCGAAAGCCACAATTTTTTTCTGGCATTTCCCATAATTATCACCTACGGCACACATTATTAGGTACCTATATTAAAAAATAAATAATAGTTTAAAAAAACTTTAAAAAAAACACGCTTTTGTAGACAACCAAAATAAAAAGTAGATAATAATTTTCAATAAGTTTAAAATCAGAAAATAGTGATTAATATAAAAATAAATAATTTTATTGTAAAAAAGCGTGTGGTGCTTTTTCAGATATTTTTATGATGACGCTTATTTTACAAATATCCACAAAAATATTTACAATAAATGACATCAAGCACCACACGCTTTTTACAATAAAATGATTTTTTTATGTTAATCACTATTTTCTTATTTTAAACTTATTTAAAATTATTTTCTACTTTTGAGTTCGGCTAACCACAAAAGCGTGTTTTTTTTTGTTTTTTGGAACGAAGTTCTTTTACGCGGCTTACAGTGGATTGAACTGGCAGAAATCGTAGTTGTTTTATGAGTTATTCGCAAATCCTGAGGATCCTGGCAAGGATAATGGGACAAACTATTTAAATTATTGCATTGTCATCGGTCCTTGATAAGTGTGCGAAGTTTCAAATCAATCCGACGTTACGAAGGGGATAAAAATCATATTCAAAAATTCCGTTACATACATACATAGATACATAACAAGCTAATAAAAGCGTGTTAAAAACGAAAGTATTATCCGTCTATACGTCGAACTGTTAAAGTACACCAAATTTCAAGCGGTGGGCCTGTATGAAACTGCTCCACTTTGCTAAGCTTGAAAAACTTTTAGGAGGCCCATACAGAGTTTTAGTATATTATTCTTCCAGCTGTTCGAGAAACTGAATATTCGACGTGTTCCAAACAAAATCTCGAAAATGTAGAATAAGGATGACAAACAAGCGCATCTTATGGTGAGTGGATCCAGTGGCCTATTGACACCTAAATCTATCCTCGATTAAGAATGAAAATATAGATCCAATGTCATTCCTGAGAACTATGATGGAATACTTCGTTCCAAGTTAAAAGTGTCCCCAGTTTCCTTCGCTCACCTTTCTCTATACAGCAGCATTAAGCTACTTCTTCCCGCTGCTGATATTCTGTGTGGGCGTGGTCTTTCCCCGATCGCGCTGAACCATTAGTGCTACAACCATAATATTATAGCTGCAGCTTGGCTCTGCCACGTACTTTTTTCTTTTTGTTTTCCTTTTTCTTTAAAAAAAAACTTTTATTTTCTACCGACTTCAAAAAGGAGGAGGTACATAATTCGACTTCCTTTTTTTTGATTTTGTTTTTATGTGTCCTCATAACTTTTTTCTAGGTGAACCGATTTCGATGATTCTTTTTTATTTGAAAGCTGGTGCTTTTTGTGTGGTCCTAATTTTGATCAGGGTCTGACCAATAGTTTTGAGTTATCCTTAATAGTTCATATTGAAGTCGGTTGAAATGTTAACGTAGGTAAGTGGCATAACACTGATAAAGATTATTACTGTTACAACCAAATAAAATCCACTGCTGAACATAAGCCTCCCCCATAGTTGATCTCATAGGCGGGATATTTGCCATAGTTACCACGCTTCGCAAGCGGGTTGGCAAACGCAGTTTTTTTATTTTTAGTCGTTATTAGGAAGACGCTGCTGCCCATCTTCTGATCTCCTTTGTCGCCTCTTACGACACCCATGGGATGATATGGGGTTGGATATTATTACACCGGCTCTACGCGAAAAGATGAAGATTATTATATTATCATTAGTACGATTATATATATATATCCCCTGCAATAGATGACGATGTAACCATCTCATTTATTATGCACCATGAGCCGTGGTAACTCAGGGCAAGCACTGTCCATTAATTTCATTCGTCGTGAGCAACGTTAGTTCGAGCCCCGCCGGAACCAATGAAATGGTTATTGTATTATATAGTGCTTATTTATCACGTGTTCAGCGTTGGCGGAAGCAAAGTGTCTGAATTAATTTTCAGACACTGCTTTTTTGAGAATGTGTTATTTATTCATTTATTTATTTATAAGGTACACCAACAGCAAAACACTTGAAACATTAACAACAACACGATAACAAAAGTATATGGTTAAATTTGTTTGGAAATTACAGGTATACACAACATTTACCGTAATGTGTAGCTTATTATATTATAATGGTACTTAATACAAAATAACTTACATTAAGAAAAAACTAAGGAATGAGTGTGTGCTGAGAGGGTGAAAAGAAATTGGTCAATTTTTTTTGAAGCATCGGGCAGAGTCGTTGAAAATGTCAATGTCGGGTACTTTGGTCATAATTTCATTGTATGTGTTACATATTCTGGCTAGGGATAATGCGCCTAAATTTTTTATGGCTAGGTATGCTAAATAGTTTGCGAATTGGATATCGGGGATATCTGTACGGATAATTAATTTGATGTGATCGAGGAGGTGCGTACTTTTGATTTTGTTATGCAGTAACTTGTGTAGATTTCAGACATTAAGTCTGAAATAAGACATCGGTCACTTAAGGTCGTCATTTTAAAAATGCCTGCCTTTGACTATAGCGGTGTCTATGCGATATGCCTGGAGTCGAAAAAGCAAGGTAGCGTAAAAACTCTTTGAACTGTTTCGATTCGCTGAGAAGACGCACTATAGACTGGGTTCCATGCGACACTTGCAAATTAGAGGTGACTACGTACTAGTGCATTGAAAAGAACCTTCTTAGTTTGGACACATCGGAAGCTTTTCGCGTTTCTTTTTAGGAATCCCAACATACGAGCCGCCTTTTTGATGATATTATCAATGTGAGCGGTCAGTTTCAGCTTACAGTCCAACAAGACACTAAGGTCCCTGATCTCCCTCACCTCCGCCAAGGTCACATCGCCCAATGAGTAGGTAGTAGTAGTGGGTCATCTTTTTCTGGTGTAGCTTATGTGGTAGCATTTATTAGGATTTAAAATCATTCCGTTGATTGCACACTAATCCATGAGTTTTTTTAAGTCAGATTGCAGGAGATCAGCATCCCCGGGACTTTTGATTGTTCTACTCAATTTGAGATCATCAGCAAACATAGATACACTACTATTTTCTATATGTGTAGCTATATCATTAAGAAATATCAAAAAGAGTAGAGGAACCAAGTGAGACCCCTGGGGGACACCAGACTCAGCCAAAAACATTTCAGACTCAAATCCATCTATAGCCACTTCCTAAGGTCTCATTGCTAGGTAAGATTCGAACTACTGAAACAGTGAACCACTTATTCCCATTCCTCTTAGCTTAGACAGCAGGGCTTGGTGGCCAACCTTGTCGAAGGCACTTGAAAAGTCTGTGTATATTGCGTCTACCTGCAGTCTCCTTTCCACGTCCTGTGCTACCTCGGACACGAAGGAAGACAAATTGGACTCTACCGAACGACCACGCCTGAAACCGTGTTGGAAATCAGAAATAATGTTTTAAGTATGGCTGTAGACTATGGGGTAAACAAGGCATTTAAATAATTTAGAAAAACATGATAATATGGAGACAGGTCGAGAGTTCGTAACATCAGTCTTGTCACCTTTCTTATAAATGGAGATAATTCTGGCTTTTTTCCATTCATCGGGAAACTTTCCTTCGCTTAAAGAGCGATTAAATATTAATGTCAATGGAAAGGCAAGAACGGATCCACAGCGTTTCATAAATAGGGGTGGTATGTTGTCAGGGCCAGGTACTTTTTTTTCATTGAGGTGTTGTATTTTTGTGTACACTTGAGACTCGCTCAATTCAAGCGTAGCAATGGAATTACTCATATTCGCAATATCATCACTATGAGAAACATCGGTAACGCTATTATTGAAGTACACGGAAGAAAATTGACTTGCAAAAAGGTTCGCTATAGCGGTGAAAGATTGTTGTATATAGTTGAAGATACTGAAGATTCAACTGCATCCTCAGGGGATGCAGTTGAATCTTTCAGTATCATTTTAGCGGGTACAGAAAGACCTTTGCGCTTATCTTTGATGAAACGCCAAAAATTTTCCTAATCTTTACAGATGCTAGACTCAATTTCGTCATGTAATTATTGTAGCAGATACAGACAAGTTTATGGCATCGTTCACGAAGAAGGTTGTACTCATACTTATCTCTAGGATTGTCATACTTGACATATCGTTTTCTTAATTTTTCCTTATCTTTTATAAGTTTTATTAGATTTTCGTAAACCATGGTGGGTTCTGAGTTGGCTTAGATGTGTGTTTGGTACGTGATTGAAAATTTCACTCCTCAGTTTTTGGTAAAATTCAGTAACAAAATCATTGACGTCCTTACAGTCCTTAAAAATGGTAAGCCAATCAGTACAACTCAATTCCAGGGTTTAAGAATCAAAGTCTGCCTTGTGGTAGTTATGTATTACACCTGGCTTAGGTAGTAGACTTTTGTCATATTCAAAATTAAGTTCTGTTATTTAAATGAATATGGGGGGATGGTACAGATCAAGTTTACTTAACAAATCTAAGGGTTGAGAGACATTTAGGCATTGCAAACTACTTAAGGCCAAATCCAGGGTTCTACCATGCGAATTCCTTATATGGTTGAATTGGTACAGATTATTCATAGACAAGCAGTCCTAAATCATTAATATAATTAGTAGGAATTGTGTGATTACAGTCATCGTTAAACTCCCAATCGACAAAATTTAGATTAAAGTCGCCCATCACAATTACATTATCAATATGGTTTAGCACACTGTCCAGATTATCTAAGAAAACCCTTTGTTGCTCCAATCTGGGTGGCGACGGTAAGTATACTGCACAGAAGGAAAGAGTGGAATATGAGCCATTTATTCTGAATCCAATGTTAACCCAAAGATCTTCGCAATCAGTTTCCCAGTTAGACATTCGCATAGAAGGTATTTCACGGGATACTGCTATTAATACTCCGCCACCATCCTTCTTGGAGCTTGAAGCGCTTGAGCGATCCCTACGGTATACAACATATCTAGAGTCAATGAATTCACTGTCTGAGATACCTGCATTTAGCCATGTTTCGGTTAAGATAATTATCTTATAACTATTTACTAATATGTTTTTGTACACTTCAATAGTTTTCGTTCGAATGCCACGGATATTTTGATAATATATATTGAATTTTATAATTAAACATTATAACACTCGCTAAACTTTAACCTAACTATTTAATTGACGTTACACTGTCCATGTTACGAATTAACAATGTCTCGCTGAACTCATCCTTCCGTACAAAGATTCGGCCATTTCGCACCCAAGTGAACTTATATTTGCATTCCTTGGCTTTAAGTCGTGCGGCACCATATAAAGACTTGTTTGTTGAAGACAGATGTTCAGAGACGAAGACTGGTTTGGTAGTGCCTGTAAGGCCGAGGTGTTGTGAGAGCTTAGTTTATCCTTGTTATTCTTTTTGTCAAACGCAGAGACCGAAGCGAGAATAGCATCACGTTGTCTGGGTGCACGCAGCTTCACTATCACTACACGTGACCGATTGTTGTCTTTGCTCAGCTTAGAAACCCGCGTTACATGAATAATCTCCTCAGCAGATCTGGAGCATCTACAGTTTTAATGAGTTGTTCAACAACATTGTTCAAGTTCTCGTGTCTGTGTTCCGGAATGCCATTTATTTCGATGTTGCTGTCTCATATTTTGTTCAACTAAGGGAGCCGGTGCGTCAATTCGCCTACTGCCATTATTATAAATTCGCATAAATCCTCCCTACACCGGACAACATTATTAATGACTAGCGACCCGCCCTGGTTTCACCTCTCGCTCTTGTCGCCTCGGATAGGATCAATTAATGTGGCGTTATTTAGACTTAAGATAATCAAGAACCGTTTATTGTATCTATTTTTAATTGTTTTTTTTTTTTTATGAAAATGTCCAAGTTTTTCGGATAAATTATAGATCTAGTCTAGGTCACACCTGGCATTGCTCCCTATCTGCTCGTGAATTTTCATTACAATCAGTTCAGCCATTCTGAAGATTAACCCGAATAGGCATACATACAGACAAACAAATAGACATTTTTTTTAAATATTTATTTATGTCATAATGGTATTCAATTACGCCAGATGTGAGACATCTTGACCAGCAACAGGCAGCAGCGTCAAAGGTCTAGAGCTAAGATAACTACTGCGATTGTCAAGTCTCCAGCCAAGCGTGGTGATCTAGGCAATTGCAAATGTAATTGTATCATGACTTTTAAAAGTTCATTAACGGTTTAAGTAGTGGCGGTGTAAGAATATCTACTACTCCATATCATCCCATGAGTGTCGTAAGACGCGAGACCTAACAAAGAGGTAGCAACTATGGCAAATATCCCCCTATGAGGTTATCTATTGGGAAAGTCGATGTTCAGCAGTGGACTTTAATAGGCTGTTATAGTAACGGTAACGTTTTAAACAAGCATAAGTTGAATAAAAAGTTGTGTATCTAACCGTGTACTTTTAAAAAAGATAAAAAATAATCAAAAATGCAGGAAAATTTAACTTCATATTATTACATTGTTTAAACTGGGAAGGTAAAGTTTGAAACTAATATTGAATAACCGGAACTCAATCTGAATCGAGTTGTTTGTCTGTAGTTCCAAAACTAGTGAATTAATATAGTTCACAAATAAGCAGGTCATCTTAATTACGCTTTGTATAAATTGACAATAATGGAGTACTAATTTTATTTATTTTGCAAAATAAAGATAATAAAAATTAATTAGCTAAGCTATCAAGTTCCGACACTACTACACTAGGAAAGACACACCACAATATGACACATGTTTCACCTCTAAACGAGGCATCATCAGGTGGTATCTTAGCGGTGAGCGATTGCAGAGTCTATTTACGGTAAGTCACATAATTTTTATTTTATTTTACGTGGATCTTAGCTAATTAATTTTGAACTTCTCTAATTTAATGAATTTTCGTTAAGTAACGCCTGATTCTGTGAATTATCTCTTTAATATACATAACCATTTCACCGTATAGTGGCAGCGTAATAGAAAACCATTACTAATCCCGTGGGTATCGTAAGAGACGACAAAAAGAACTGCAACAGAAGATGGACAGCAGCATCTTTCTGATAACAACTCAAAATAATTTTAAAAAAAAACTGCAGTTGCGAACCCGCCTGCCAAGTGTGGAAGCTATGGCAAATATTCCTTCTATGAATCAATATCACTTGTCACTCAAATATTATTAATCCGTTCCGTAACAGCCTGCTGCTAAACATAAGCCTTCCCTTATAGATTGCCTCATAGCGATATTTGCCATAGTTGCCACGCTTGGCAAGCGGGTTGGCAACCTTTTATTTTTAGTCGTTATAAGGAAGAACCGTATAATATAATATAATTACAATATTGCAGATCTGCAAAAATAACCGCCACTACACGAGTTAAATTTGCAGATCTGCAATATTTTAATTTTTTACTGAATGTAAATTTCATTTGAGTTAATCATTATTGCCTAAATGCATAACATTATGGACTACGTAGTGACGGTGTAAGAG
This sequence comes from Parnassius orleans, assembly GCA_029286625.1. Taxonomy (NCBI): domain Eukaryota; kingdom Metazoa; phylum Arthropoda; class Insecta; order Lepidoptera; family Papilionidae; genus Parnassius; species Parnassius orleans. The sequence continues at coordinate 423,020 of JAGSMP010000056.1, forward strand.
TATCCACTATCATATATAGTCTCGTGTGTGTCGTCAGAAGCAACAGAAGAAAACTAACCAGGAGATGAGCAGCAGTGTCTTCTTAATAACAATAAGAAAATTAAAAAATGCGGTTGCCAACCCGCTTGCCAAGCATGGCAACTATGAAAAATATCCCTCTTATAAGAAGGTGTAAGGAGTAGCCTATGATTAACAGTGGACTTTAACAGGCATTAATGTATGGACCACATTGTAGGCTGTTATTGACTTTTATCCTGTTTCACACTTTCATCTCAGTCGATGGATATTGGCACCTACGCAACCAATCCACTTCCTCACAAGTACCAACCAGTGCCTTTTTCCATAATCTGTTCCTGATCACAAAGGTTCAGCACACGTACTCCTGAGATGTCGGTGGTTCTAACCAAGGTTCGAGCCACTTGCCACGGAAGGTCATTGTCCACCTTTCCACGAGTACACAACGATGAGCTTGCCCAGGATTCCGAGGAAGACTAACCGGCACAATCGTTTCCGATCTCGGCGACAGAACAATCTTCTTAAGGCTGTACACATTCCCCGGTATCGCCCTTCCACGAAAAGTTCCTCATGTCCACATTTCAAAACACCTTGCTTAACATCGATCTCACAACAATTCTTCCTCATGAAGTCTAGGCCCATGATGCAGTCGTCCATTAAATCAGCCACGATGACATTATGCAAGTAGATCATGTTGCCTAGCTTCAACTCCATCTCCTTCTCCACGGACGGGTATGCGCTGACCGGTGGCTGTTACCAAATTAATGCGCTCTCGGTTGTATGCGGAGTCCCCAAGGAACTGACTTATAAGTTGGGAGCTGACAACCGTGCGAGGCTCCAGTGTCTATGGTCAGTTTACACGGCGTTCCGTTGACCTCGCCTTTGATGATTAGGCTGTTCCCATCATGGGTTTGTGAGATCGAAATCCTTGGGGCTCTTTAACATCAGCCAGCACCCGCCCCGCAGTCCTGGCTTTTACTCGTTTCCTGCTGCTGCTGGGCGATGCTGTTAGCCGCACTACACCTCGAGATCGATCACCTCCCTTTCTACAGTTCGCTTAGGCAGCTGGATCGAAGATGGCCCCTTTCCCCACAGCCGTAGCACCTCCAGTGCATGGGCTAACGCGTCCTTAAGCGTCTCGTGGTGCCCGAGCCTCACAGCAGCTCTAACTTCAAGGTCGCGGATGCCGTCGATGAATGTCTGCATCAGGTTCCTACAATGAGCGCAGGTACAGACTGGTATGCTTTTCGAACCAGCTTTTCCACCTCAAGGGCCCACTGCTGCAGGTTTTCGTTGCTGCGTTGAACTTCCAGAACAGTTAAGGCCTGGTCGCGCAGGCCTAGGGGAGAGCAGTCATGGCCTGACTTTTATTCCAGCCGTTCGCCTTCATGACAGCCTCGAACTGGATTTTGTAGGCCGACCAGGAAGAAGTCCCGTCGAACGGCGGCACTTTGAATCCACGAAGCGGAGGTGTTGTAGCTACCACGGAGCTGTAACTCCATTCCCAAGTTTGAGGTCGTCCAGCGTTTTCTTCACGTCAGCCGTCACGTTGTCAACCCGATTGTTCACTTGGTCGATTCGGGTTTCAGTTTCCGACAGGCGGTTGTCACATTGAGCAACCCTATCTTTCACCTCCTTATCTCTTTCCCGAAGGTAGCGTGAAGGTCCTTCATGAGAATCATCTGTTCCTTCTGTCGGCGGGCCTGCTCCTGCAGCATCATCATCAGAGCACCTAAGTCAGGTGCTGCAAATGTAGGACCTGCTGACGGCCGACCTCCGTGGTCGGCAGCTGGCCCTCAGACGCTTGCGACGTTGTACCACCAAATCGTCTCTGGTCCGTCTCCTGTTGGCGTTGACTTCGGTACGGATACCCTCCGTGTCATCTTTAGGTAAAATCGGCATGATTAGATCCCACTTCTGACACCAATTGTTACGAGCTTGGGGTTCGAGACAATTAAAACTGCCGAGTGAATTACCAAAATTGACACTTTAATTACAGAACACTAATTACAACTAAAACCACACTAATAACAAAATACAATTGTACTACAGATCACTTTAATGCGCAGTTGTATCGCTTCAAGTATTCGCTTGTATCGCCAATTCAATACTGACCCGGTCGGTCTATACCGGCCTTATATAGGGCCTCAGATAGTTTCCAGAACCTTCTACTGTAGAAACATCTAGAATGTTCGAGTACATATCGGTCCCAAAATTTCTAGAAGGATCTTGACTTTCCTAGTTCTGCTACTCGATACTAGAGGGCGCTAGTGGTTACTAGTGTTGCCATGTATAAACCATTAATAGTGGCGCGCAACATACTCATAGGCATTATTAACCGTACACTTTAATGTATTCGTACTTTTATTAAAACGAATAAAGTTAAAACAGAGGTAAGTAATGTCATTTTACTTAAATATTAAACAACGTATTTTTTTGTTAGAGTAAATTGCGTTACTAAGGTGTTAATGAAATACAATCCGCTGTATACATACTGATTATTGTATTAAATTTTACACTTTTTAACACGCTTTTATTAGCTTCGCGTGTATCTATCTATCTATGTAACGTAATTTTTTAGTGTAATTTTCACCAACTTGTGGACGGCCGATTGACTTGAAAATTTGCACTCCTATCAAGGGCCGAAAACAATATAATAATTTGATAATTTAATCCTAATGATTTCTTATATTTATGCGAACACTACACATTGAATAAAACTATTTTTACGGATTTTATCGCGTTTAATTACGCGATAAAATCCGTAAAAATAGTTTTATTCAATTTAATCCTAGTATTCTGAACAGGATTATCAGGATAAAATAAATTAATTATCAGGATCATCAGAGCTCATGATCAGTGCGTGTTGTTTAAGTTTTTTAAGCTCTTATATATAAAAATACATTACTAATGACGAACAAATCACATCCGTCGTTCGTCACGCCTTGATATAGTCTACCGTTCGTCGGTTCTCTCGATTCGCATTTGTTACGTACTCCCACACTTTTTTGATAGTGCTTCTGTTATTAAAAAAAAATCAGTATGTCGTACATTACGGATGAGATGCAGAGCATCGTTGCGCATTGCAAAATTGGTGACATATTAGAGTCAGGTGTCTCTTGACTTACTTATGTTCTTATAAACTTATGTTCTATAATAAAGCGCTTTATTATGCGGCAGCATTAAGCTGCTATTTACGCTGGTATTCTATGAGAGCGTGGTCTTTCCCACATAATATAGCTGCAGCATGGCTGTACACTGGCTACTGATATAATAATAGTATACATTGGACATTTGTAAAGGAAATTTTACATGACATTTAAAAATCAAAGATTCATGGCGCTTCTTCTCTAAGAAGGTCTTGTTCTCCGAATCGATTTCTGATCCGAGAGGTGAACTATGCGTTACAAATACACCAAATAGTTTAACGAAACATGTGTTTGTAGAATACTCGCAATAGTTTGTACATTCACCTAACAGAAGCATTGGCGACGTAAATGTATTGATATTGAACTTAGCTGTACCAAGTCAATGAGCTGAATTCTGAACATTCGTATCAATGTGTACTTTGAACTCGTTAATACCGAAACAAGTTACCGCTAGTAGTATAGTGAAATACAAATGGGTGTACTATTGTAGTTGACGGAAAATATTATTCTATTTATATAGGTAACAGTAAACGAAACCATGAGTTGTAGTAACTAGAATATTTAAATTGGTAATATGAAAATTTATAATTTATGTATGATAATAAGCGGTGGAATGAGATGGTCACTACCAAGCCATTTTTAAATTGTTTTGTGTAGTTAATTGTGTAACATAATATATAATTGTAAACTGTTGTGTTTTTGCTGTTTCTTCCCAGGACAGAGGTATTTTCCGAACCAGTAGTAAATGAAACAAGAATGAATTTCAATAAGTATTATTTGAAAACAATATTGAATAAAAACCTCTATTTCTATTTCTATTAGCACCAATAAAGTTAACATTGACAATGAATTATAGATATTAAGAAGACGATTTTTACGAACGAAATAATTTACCCCTTTATCCGTTCTGACTTACTTTACCCAGATCGGACTTTAAAATCAAATGGAAATTAAAAGTAAATATTTTGTTGACGAACAATGGTTCTGCGTATGACATTAAATCTCTTATTTATTCATGTCGAACCCTCCGAGGCGTATACAAAATGCTATGGTTATCTACTGAATAATGAATAATAAAAATATTATTTCAAAATGTTGAAGCTTCGTTAGAAGAATTGTGTCCAACTTCATAATCATCATGACCGTGATAGTGATGATATGGTGATTATCAAGACTATCACGATCCACCTAATGAGCTCAACGCTGGCCTTAGGTCTTTCCCAAATATTACCTACTACCAACCTACACCAAATTGTTGCATATATTTTCAAACTGGCACTCCATTTGTACTCTATCTTACTGTACTCTATCTTCTTCCTCAACGTTTTATAATTCACAATCACGCTCAAATGGCGTGGTGGATACGTGGTACAGTCGTGCTGCAGCTATGCTATGGTTGAAACACGAATAGGTGGGCTCGGCTGGGGAAGGACCACGCTCTGTCAGAATAACAGCGTGAAATAGCAATTTAATGCTGCTGTGTTTCGTATGGTAATTATAGAGAATCGAAGACCCTTTTACTCGAAGCAAGGCATTCCATAGTAGTTCTCATCGGTAAAACGGATCTGCATTTTGATTCTTAATCGAGGATAGATGTAGATTTCTATGGGCCACAGCATCCACTTACCATCACTTACCTTCTGTTTGCCCGTTTGTCAACCTTGTATTACAAGAATAAAATAAAATCAATAATTTTAATTCAATATAGATTATTACATTATACTTACTGAAAGTCATTTTTTATTTACCACTGGTTCGGTAAATACCTCTGTCCTGGAAAGAACTAGCAAAAAACCAGCGGACTTTTAAAACATATTTCACTTTACAATAATTTTTTGTACAATTTTAAATGAATTTTAATAGAACCAGCATGGTGGCGATCACCTCATTCCCAGGGTTATTTTCATTTATGTATTCTTTGATATTATAATAACCCTTTTGTACAATAAAAAAAGAAATCTGGCATTTTGACTTTCTGATCTTTTGGGTAACGCCCATACTCTGTTTCTTCTGTGAATATATATGGTGCGGAATCAACTGCATGCAAGGGATACTTAAGTTTTAAAATGACAAAATTACATCTCTTTGTGCACGAGTTAGATAAGCGCTTGATGATCAATTTACTTCTATATCAATGTTGTATATCAATGTGAATATTTTATTCCATGATATTCGCAACAACAACAGAGGTATGGCATTGACGTTAGAAGATATGATATTATTCTTTATTTGCGTTAAAATGGATAAATAAACGTATTTTATAATTATTGTCGTTCAAACATGACGCCGTCAGAAATCAGATCGCGATTAAAGTTATGATACCTCCTTTAAATAATTTACAAATTTCTGAAGAGTAAATTTGATTGCAATAATTGAAGTTATTGTAACACTACCTCCCCATCTAAATAGATATAGAAAAAGAGCCGTCTATAAAATATATTGAATTTACGTGACCGGTATAATAACCATATATTGATTTTTCTCAAGGATATTTGTAAATGTTTAGTTATAGGCCGTTTATAAACTTATGGCGTAATCGTCTTAGTTGGGACCCATATTTATGTTATGTTTTAGTAACTTAGTTCTTTTAGGTGTCTCTTGGAAGAATGAATATTCACTACAGCAGTTGAAAGCTGTCGGTAGTACCTTATAATTAGTTTAAGCTAAAGAACCCCGTTCACGAAGGCAGGGCTCAATAATTTTAAATTAAAAACTTTGTACAACCGAATTCAATATAAATTAATACGAATAACTCAAAAGCTATTGGTCAGACCTTGACCAAATTTATACGAAACCACATAAGAATCACCAGCTTTCAAGTAAAAAAAGAGTCATCGAAATCAGTTCACTCAGAAAAAAGTTATGAGGTAACACACACATAAAAAAAGAAAAAATATATATATACAGTCGAATTGAGTACCTCCTCCTTTTTGAAGTCGGTAGAAAAGGTTAAGAACATAAAATCTTCCCTATTCCACTTGTATCAGGTTCACATTAGTAAATTCCTTATTATGCACATCCAAGATACAGTTACTTTCGAATGGTGTAAGTTTCATTTTCCTCCTTTTATATAAATTCTAAAACACGTACAACAATTTTCGATGATCACGTAATAACATAAGAATACTTTTAAAATGTTCAAGAGCAAAGAAGATCTATAGCTCTCTTAATTTTTTTGTAGATTTTATCACATTTCTCACGATAAATGAAGGAACGCCGCGAAAATTTAGATTTTATGGTACTTAATAAGGTAAACGTGGCAAAATACATCAAAAAATTTAAGGGAGGGTACGTGCAGTTTTAAGTTAAACGATCTCTAACAGCCCTTTAATGGTTTTAACAGCAGACCATAAGTACCTGAAACCAACTTTAATAAGAGAATAATATAGAACCGTTCAGTGTGTTATCGGCACTAAGGAATAAGGTGGAATGTCTCACAGCCTATAATAATACTTTCTTGTCATACCCTTTAAACAGGAAGACAATAGTGGATGTTTGAGGCAAGAGTCATATCTCCCCTGATGGTCATTAAAGCAGAGAAATAGCCTACAAGCAGTGCCATATACACTAATATCCAATACCCCATATCATACCGTGAGTGTCGTAAGAGGCGACAGAGGGAAATAAATCAGTAAATGGGCAGCAGCATCTTCCTAATAATGACTAAATATAAAAAAAAACTGCGGTTGCCTACCCGATTGCCAAGCGTGGTAACTATGGAAAATATCCTCCCTATGAGACAATCTATGAGGGAGGTCTATATCCAGCAGTGGACTTAAATAGCCTGTAAAGATAACTGCAACATATTTTCATTTTTGATACCTAACTTTGTACCATTTTCGGTCAAAGCATATTTTTGTACCAAACCACTTAGTACTTAGTTTTGATTTTTGTACCTCCATTAGTTACGAAGTGGTCTGCTGGATGACACTTTCTTTCTCCTGTATATTTGTGTTATATTCATATATATTATATGTAAAAAGTTTCGAGAACAACATTGGAAGCATACTGTTGTGAAAATTCGAATAGCACCAGTTTGTGTTCACAAAGGAAATTGCTCGGTTTTGAGCCATAGCTATATCCGGCGAATGGCGCTACGAGCAATTTTGAAAGTCTCATGTAGTTTGAAAACAAAAGAGCAGATATCGTTTTATTTTTGTGATAGCAGTTTATGTGACAATTTGATCATTATAGTTTTTATTTATAATATTTGAAGTGAAACTTCTTTATAGACGTAGTGGAGAAATTTATTGTAGTATTAAAAAAACAAAAACTTTTTTTGTAATGTTTCACCGCCGGGGCTGCTTGATTTGCACAATTTTTATAATCACCCGTATGGCAAAATAGTATGACAAAAATCAGAGTATGGACAAAAAATCTTCCAAGAAATGTATGGCGCGGTGTCAATTTCGTTGAAAACAAAGGCCTATGTCCAACCCCAGACTTAACAACGTTATGGATTTTAATGTATTCATATAGGTTTGTCTGTATCTTTGTGACTTCTCTCATTTGACGGTCTTGATCTGTGAAGTATCAGAGGCTACATTTAACGGTGAAAATATCAATGCGACCTTGCGTGAATCCTAGTTAGCAGTAATGATGTCATAATATTATTATAATAAAAGAACACTGCAGTCGGCTGTTATTATATTCAATGTCTTTTTTATTTCTTACTTTTCGCTCCCTTACCTTATGTTATCGATTATTTGTACAAAACAATCTTAAGATTTTTTATTGACAAACTCAATTTTACTTTTGTCATAACAAAAAAGTTCGAAAGGATCAAAACAAAGAATAAAAATGAAGAAGATCTTTCTAAGTATTGAATACATAAAATATTCAGGTTTCATTCCTTCATAGAAATACTCGCAGGATGCTTTTTGGATGGCTTGCTTTGTACTTAGAACCATTCAATAAATTGTTGGTTTGGTAAGTTTGTCTCTTCGTACCGTCGCAGTTTAAAATTGTGTTTGAAACGTATGCCTATTTCTGTGTGAGGTCAATATGTATGCATGTTTTTAAGGTTTTTAAATACTACTTTCTTGACCGTGTAGTGGCGGTTTTAGAATATTCCATATCGTCTTGTCGTGTTGTAGAGAAACTGAAACAGGAGATGGGCAGCAGCATCTTCCTAATAATTGGTCCCTTGGGATAGAGGTGAAGCCCTAGTGTGGGATGCTACTTGTGTAGACACTTTGGCGGTCTCTCATCTCAGGGTACCTCGTTTAGAGTCGGGGCGGCATCAGAGGCAGCTGAACTAAGTAAGTGGCGCAAATATGAGTCTCTGAGATGACTATATTTGTGTCATTGCTGTAGAGACTATCGGTCAGTGGGGTCCACGCGCGGTAAAGTTCTAAGGAACTCCATCCGCGACTGGTCGTTGCTGCTGGTGATAAGAGGGCTGGTTCTTTTCTGCTCAAAGGCTAAGTATAGCCATTCAGCGGGGAAACGCAGCCAGCGTTCTTGGCACGATACCGCGGGGAGTAGGCCTGTATGATAATTAAGTTACTAGTTTTAGTTTTTTCTTTTTATTATAGTTTTTAATATTGTAAATAACAACTAAAATAAAAACTATGGTTGCAAACGTGGCAACTATGACAAAAATCCCCCCTATAAGACAATCTATATGGATACGTTTGTTCAGGAGTGGACTTTTGATATGCAGTAACGGTAACTATTGCGTGCTTTAATCGGGTATACGAGCGCGGTTATATTGTTTATGAAATATTATTTTAATCATTATGAACAACATTTGTTAAGAAAAGTCTTTTCTTATTATAACAAGTAAAAATAAAATGTAAAAGCCCGGAACCAATTCTTCTTTTCATTCGGTTTTTCTGTTGAACAGATTTTCATTACAAGGTTTTCAATGAAGCATTGATAGAAAATCGTACTGTAGTTTCTCTTCCAAGATTTACGAGGATTTCACGTATACGTTCGTGATTGCTTCATGTTGGTATAGTTGCAAATTTTTAAATTTATTTTTAGCTCATAATAGGTACGTTATTAGGTCTTTTATTTTTCCTTCAAAGACCCGTAAAAGTTCCTGTTAGACGTGAGCCTCTCTCGTTGTAGGGAGAAATGGACTTAATCATCACGTTTAGCTGGCAGATTCACGATCGCAGTGGTAGATCTCTCGGACCTTTGATGATGCAGACTGTCGTCGGTTTGGGTATTTAACGTTAAAGGTAAACGAGACGGATATACCACCATCTATCGAAAGCCATAATTTTTCTGGCATTTCCATAATTATCACCTGACACAATATTAGGTACCTATATTAAAAATAAATAGTAGTTTAAAAAACTTTAAAAACACTTTTGTAGATAACAAAATAAAAAGTAGATAATAATTTTCAATAAGTTTAAAATCAGAAAATAGTGATTAATATAAAAATAAATAATTTTATTGTAAAAAAGCGTGTGGTGCTTTTTCAGATATTTTTATGATGACGCTTATTTTACAAATATCCACAAAAATATTTACAATAAATGACATCAAGCACCACACGCTTTTTACAATAAAATGATTTTTTTATGTTAATCACTATTTTCTTATTTTAAACTTATTTAAAATTATTTTCTACTTTTGAGTTCGGCTAACCACAAAAGCGTGTTTTTTTTTGTTTTTTGGAACGAAGTTCTTTTACGCGGCTTACAGTGGATTGAACTGGCAGAAATCGTAGTTGTTTTATGAGTTATTCGCAAATCCTGAGGATCCTGGCAAGGATAATGGGACAAACTATTTAAATTATTGCATTGTCATCGGTCCTTGATAAGTGTGCGAAGTTTCAAATCAATCCGACGTTACGAAGGGGATAAAAATCATATTCAAAAATTCCGTTACATACATACATAGATACATAACAAGCTAATAAAAGCGTGTTAAAAACGAAAGTATTATCCGTCTATACGTCGAACTGTTAAAATACACAAATTTCAAGCGGTGGGCCAGTATGAAACTGCTCCACTTTGCTAAGCTTGAAAAACTTTTAGAGGCCCATACAGAATTTTAGTATATTATTCTTCCAGCTGTTCGAGAAACTGAATATTCGACGTGTTCCAAACAAAATCTCGAAAATGTAGAATAAGGGTGACAAACAAGCGCACCTTATGGTGAGTGGATCCAGTGGCCTATTGACACCTAAAGCTATCCTCGATTAAGAATCAAAATATAGATCCAATGTCATTACTGAGGACTATGATGGAGTACTTCGTTCCCAGTTAAAAGTGTCCCCAGTTTCCTTCGCTCACCTTTCTCTATACAGCAGCATTAAGCTACTTCTTCCCGCTGCTGATATTCTGTGTGGGCGTGGTCTTTCCCCGATCGCGCTGAACCATTAGTGCTACAACCATAATATTATAGCTGCAGCTTGGCTCTGCCACGTACTTTTTTCTTTTTGTTTTCCTTTTTCTTTAAAAAAAAACTTTTATTTTCTACCGACTTCAAAAAGGAGGAGGTACATAATTCGACTTCCTTTTTTTTGATTTTGTTTTTATGTGTCCTCATAACTTTTTTCTAGGTGAACCGATTTCGATGATTCTTTTTTATTTGAAAGCTGGTGCTTTTTGTGTGGTCCTAATTTTGATCAGGGTCTGACCAATAGTTTTTGAGTTATCTTTAATAGTTCATATTGAAGTCGGTTGTACAAAATTTTTAATTTTACCACTTGTTACTCACCTATTCCAATAATTAGTTATAAACCACACTAATGCATATCGGCTGTCTCATTGAGCTAGTGGTAGTAAGCGCGATTGTCAATCATATCACCCCGGGTTCAAATCCCGGGTCGGATCAAATCCGTTGTAGGGTTTTTGTGTCAAGAAATTGTTGCAGTTGCTCATGGGTGGCGATAGTCACAGGTGAGCCGCAAGCTCATTCTTTTTTATATAAGAGAGGGCCTCTTATATTAAAAAGAACTCTATAGCAGCCCGAAGTCAGGAAGTTGGCAGTGTTTCACCTCCGTGCCTCTGAAAACACGTAAAGCCGATGTTCCTGCGCCTGATTTCTCTACGGTCGTGACGGCTTGCTGTCCTGTCCGTTTATAATAATCAGAGTATAAAGAGTGCACCTATGATTGTGGACGCTATTTACCTGCCATGCTCAGATATTTGGTCTCTGTTGAGACAGGCCACCGTGACTGAAAATATCCGTCAATAGGACATTTAAAATAATTCATACTTTAACTGTTCATTAATTAATTCATTTATTACAGTCTATCACAGTAGTGAACTTGCTCCTGAACATAGACTTGCCCAAATATACTAGAGCTGTAAATTCTGTCGTTGTAAATAAAAGGAAGGAAAAATATATTTTTTTCCATGCTTACCACGTTTAATAAAAAATCTAGAGATAAATTTTACTTATCACAATACTTTAATCTATGTAATAAAAGAAACTTTCATCTTTGTATTAAAGAAACGCAATTTTATTAAAAACTAACGGTCTGGAAGTTTTACTGCTAGATAAATAAAGAGACAAGAAGCGATGAGTTAACATTTCGCTGAGTAGTTTACTCAAACTACCGAATTCACGTTATGAGACGTTATTATTTCATATTGTAAGGATCTGACAAGAATTCTTGTCAGTTACGTTGTTTGGTTGAGAAATTTATCGTGAAAGTAAAATTTAAAAAAACGAAAATAAACTTCTTTGACATTATCTCTGTAAACAAAAATCAATCGCTGTCCGTCAGTATCGCTAAAACTCAAAAACGGCAAGACCGATTGTGATGAAATTTTTTATGTGTTTTTGAGTGGGTCCCTGGATGGCTTATATTCAGAATTGGACCCGTTAGGTAGCGCTGTTTTCAAGATCCAGAAATCACCCGTGCGAAGCCTGAGCGGATCGCTAGTTTTTTATAGAATAAAGGTGGCAAGCTAGCACACAATCCATCTAATGGTATGTGGATGCCGTGATTGCTGCGACCCATATAACATATCCTCGATTAACTGTCAAAATGCAAATGCGTTGTTACCCTGAGGACTAACATGAAATGCCCCGTTGTGAAAAGGATCTCCGTTTCTCTACACTCACTATAGAAATAGTGAGTAATATAGTGTAATGATGATATTGCCATAGTTCCACGCTTTGGCAAGCGGGTTGGCAAACGCAGTTATTTTTTGTCGTTATTAGGAAGACGCTGCTGCTCATCTTCTGATTTCTTGCCCTGTCGCCTCTTAGGACACCCACCGATGATATGGGGTTGGATATTATTACACCGGCTCTACGCCAAAAGATGAAGATTATTATATTATCATTAGTACGGTATATATATATCCCCTGCAATAGATGACGATGTAACCATCTCATTTATTATGCACTATGAGCCGTGGTAACTCAGGGCAAGCACTGTCCATTAATTTCATTCGTCGTGAGCAACGTTAGTCCAGCCCATAAAACCAATGAAATGGTTATTTTATTATATAGTGCTTATTTATACGTGTTCAGCGTTGGCGGAAGCAGTGTTTGAATTAATTTTCAGACACTTTGCTTTTGAGAATGTGTCATTTATTTATTTATAAGGTACACCAACAGCAAAATACTTAAAACATTAACAATAACACGATAACAAAAGTATATGGTTAGATTTGTTTGCCAATTACAGGTATACACAACATTTACCGTAATGTGTAGCTTATTATATTATGGTTCAATACAAATAACTTACATGAAAAAACTAACTAAGTAATGAGCGTGCTGAGAGGATGAAAAGAAATTGGTAATTTTTTGAAGCATCGGGCAGAGTCGTTGAAAATGTCAGTGTCCGGTACTTTGGTCATAATTTCATTATATGTGTTACATATTCTGGCTAGGGGATAATGCGCGCCTAAATTTGTTTTGTGGCAAGGTATGCTAAATAGTTTGCAGATTGGATATCGAGGATATCTGTACGGTATAATTAATTTGATGTGATCGAGGAGGTGCGTACTTTTGATTTTGTTGTGCAGTAACGTGTAGAAACATTAACTCTGCAATGAGACATCGGTCACGTAAGGTCGTCATTTTGAAAAATGATAGCCTCTGACTATAGCGGTGTCTATGCGATATGCCTGGAGTCGAAAAAGCAAGTTATCGCGTAAAAACTCTTTGAATTGTTTCGATTCGATGAGAAGACGCACTATAGACTGGGTTCCATGCGACACTTGCAAATTCGAGGTGGCTACGTACTAGTGTATGAAAGAACAACTTCTTTTCAATGCAATACGTAAATGAAGTAGTAGTGGTGGGGTGTCTTTTTCTGGTGTAGCTTATGTGGTAGCATTTATTAGGATTTAAAATCATTCCGTTGATTGCACCAATCCATGAGTTTTTTAAGTCAGTTTGCAGGAGATCAGCATCCCCAGGACTTTTGATCGTTCTGCTCTATTTGAGATCGTCAGCAAACATAGGTACACTACTATTTTCTATATGTGTAGCTATGTCATTAATAAATATCAAAAGAGTAGAGGACCCAAGTGGGACCCTGGGGACACCAGACTCAGCCAAAAACCTTTCAGACTCAAATCCATCTAGCCACTTGCTGAGGTCTCATTGCCAGGTAAGATTCGAACCACTGCAACAGTGAACCACTTGCCCATTCTTCTTAGTTTAGGCAGCAGGGCTTGGTGGCCAACCTTGTCGAAGCACTGAAAAGTCTGTGTTAATTGCGTCTACTTGCAGTCCCCTGTCCACATCCTGTGCTACCGCGGACACGAAGGAAGACAAATTAGACTCTACCGAACGACCACGCCTGAAACCATGTTGGAAATCAGATATAATGTTTTCAGTATGGCTGCCGACTATGGGGTAAACAAGGCATTCAAATAATTTAGAAAAACATGATAATATGGAAATAGGTCGAGTTAGTAACATCAGTCTTGTTACCTTCTTATAAATATGGATAATTCTGGCTTTTTCCATTAATCGGAAACTTTCCTTCGCTTAAAGAGCGATTAAATTAATTAAATTAATGTCAATGGGAGGCAGAACGAATCCACAGCGTTTCACAAATAGGAGTGGTAAGTTGTCAGGGCCAGGTCCTATTTTTTTCATTGAGGTGTTGTATTTTTGTGTACACTTGAGACTCGCTCAATTCAAGAGTAGCAATGGAATTACTCATATTCGCAATATCATCACTATGAGAAACATCGGTAACGCTATTATTGGAGTACACGGAAGAAAAGTGACTTGCAAAAAGGTTCGCTATAGCGGTGCCTGAGGATGCAGTTGAATCTTTGAAAGACCTTTGCGCTTATCTTTGATGAAACGCCAAAATTTGTCCGGATCTTTACAGATGCTAGACTCAATTTTCGTCATGTAATTATTGTAGCAGATATTGACAAGTTTATGGCATCGTTCGCGAAGAAGGTTGTACTCATACTTATCTCTAGGATTGTCGTACTTGGCATATCGTTTTCTTAGTTTTCCTTATCTTTTATAAGTTTTATTAGATTTTTCGTAAACCATGGTGGGTTCCGAGTTGGCTTAGATGTGTGTTTGGTACGTGATTGACAATTTCACTCCTCAGTTTTTGGTAAAATTCAGTAACAAAATCATTGACGTCCTTACAGTCCTTAAAAATGGTAAGCCAATCAGTACAACTCAATTCCAGGGTTTAAGAATCAAAGTCTGCCTTGTGGTAGTTATGTATTACACCTGGCTTAGGTAGTAGACTTTTGTCATATTCAAAATTAAGTTCTGTTATTTAAATGAATATGGGGGATGGTACAGATTAAGGACAATGTCCAGAATCGCCCTGTGCAATAAAATCATCGGACATACGATAATTAATGTCTAATTTATTATATTAGTTGCAAATACTTTTACAACACGGACTAGCTGCATGCCAAAATGAACATTAAAAAGTATTCTACTGACTAATAACATTAATCGCCGCCATCTTCGCCAAACATCATGTTGTGTCGAAAAATTATTAGGATGCCCAATCGATTGTAATCGATTTTTGAATTTTAATGAACTGTTGCATATTTTAATCTGAATCACATTTGAATTTATTTCGTATAAAGTTGCAAATAAAGCTACAATAAAAATGTTCAATTACCATTTCTTTATATTCTTTTTATGTTATTCCCTAAAAGTATAATTTATAAAATCTACTATATCTAATGAATGAGGTCATACTCGATTTTAAATAGGTGGTTAGAATAATGGTGAAAAAATATTCATAAAGATAATTATGCAGGATTTTTAATGATCGTTTAGAAAGGTGTGTACTTGCTTACTAAACGATAACACGAGTTTACGACAATTAATATTAAAAAAAACACTTATCGTTACTGCATTAATTATAAATGTGTTCTTTAAAAGATCAATATTGCAGACTAGATACAGATGTTATTATTAATATTGTTACAAGTATGGAAGAAGTAGAGACGTACGTGTTATTATAAGCAAGTAGGACGTTGTCATACTTGTTATGGTATTAATATTATCGTATGACAAAAGGTGATGTATGTAATACTGTTTGTAACGTATGGCTATAGTAAATCTTAGGAAATATCCATAAATCGTATCGTATTTGGCACTCCATTTTGATGTAACTAAATGGTCACTTGTCATTTGTCAGTCTCTCACCTTTGCTTTCATAGGCATGTCGATTTACTTTAAAAACGATCTCCAAATCGATTCAAATCGAACATACTAGAATCGATTCTCGATTAAATCGAGCATTAACAGATCGATTCTCGATCAATCACGACATTTTCAAACATGCCTAATATAGACACAGAACATTATTGATGATAATTTACCGTAAATACAAGTAATTGGATAGAAACATTATTAAATTAATAAACATAACACCACGCCTGTATTTCCTAGAAGTAGTAGGCAGGGTGTGTAGTATTATAATTAGCACCAGTTATGTTATACGTTCCATGTAATAGGGGTGCGCGTATTGCAAACACCGGCACAAATCCAGACTCCATACTACCGGTGGGCCAGAAAGAATTGCGAATTTGAAAAATCATTAAAAAAAACTAAGTACAATTCACATACAAATTTTATTTCTATAAAACTGACATCTGAAATTCATTTCTTAAAAATAACGTCATCCAGGTGCACCATCGCGCTGCAAACATTTTTCGAATCTGAACCTTAAATTGGTAAAACTCGCTGGCACATTGCACGGGAATAGCTGCCATTTCTTCCCGGATATTGGTCTTCAACTCATTAATTGTGGCTGGGGTATTGGAGTAGACTCTATTTTTTAGGTATCCCCACAAAAAAAAGTCCAGTGGCGTTAGATCCGGACTTCTAGGAGGCCATGCAATGTCACCTCGGCGCGATATCAGTTTCCCAGCAAACATCTCGTTGACGACCTCCAAAGAGGCATTAGCTGTATGGCATGTCGCACCATCTTGTTGAAACCATGTTGCACGATTATAGGCTTCAAATTGTTGCAGTTGTTGAAAGAAAAAATCCCTTAACATGGCTATGTATCGGTTAGAATTTACAGTGACAGATTGGCCTTGTCGATTTTCGAAGAAGTAGGGTCCGATAATTCCGTGCGCTGACATGGCCGCCAAACGGTTACTCGGCGAATGCAGAGGCTTTTGATGTTTTGCACGAGGGTTCTCTGCAGCCCAGTAACGGCAATTCTGTTTATTCACATGCCCATTTATGTGAAAATGGGCTTCATCGGAGAACAGAATATTGTTGAAACTCCGAAAGCGTTCCAACATTGTTTCAACAAAAGCTCGTCGTAAAATTGGATCATTTGGTTGTAATTCCTGCAAGTTGAATTTTATACGGGTGCAATTTCAGATCTTTCAATAAAATGCGACGCAAAGATGTTCTGGATACCACAAGTTCGGCTGAACGCTTTCGAGTCGATAGAGCAGGATTACGTTGAACTGAAGCTCTAACTTGTTCAATTGTGTCTTCCGTTCTTGTTGACCTTGGGCGTCCGCAGGCTTCTGTTTGAGAGTCGAACCAGTAGCTTCGAACTTTCTGACCCACGATCGAATCACACTTTCCTTCGGACACTGATTTAGGTCATGTAATCCAAACTCACGCCGAAATAAACGCCGAACAATAGCGCACGAATCGCGATTTTTGTAATAATGTTTAACGCAGAATGCGTTGCGCTCGGTGAAGTGATCCATCGCAACTAAATTTCCGATAACCGAGCTACTTAACCCCACCACCGCGCAGTCCCTCTCTAAAGCTTTAAACGCAAAGTGTTTTTAAATCGTACGCCTTTCTGGCCCACCCGGTACTACTGGGAACTTAAAGTTATAAAACCAAATACTTTTCCCAACCCTGGGATCGAACGCAGAACAGAACAGAAAAATGTCACAAAGAACAGATGTTCCAACTATGCAAAATTATTTCTTGAATCGTTTGAAATATAGCTAGTTCTTCAATAAGTTCGATTCGAGAGGTTTTGGATCGATTCATTGAATCGATGGGTGTTCTAAGTCAATTTCAGGACATCGGACTAGATTTTTCAGATCTATATCGATCTAGAAAATCGATTATTTTGCTATAAACAATTGATTAAACGATTTCAGATCGACATGCCTACTTTGTACTTTCATCACTCACTCTGTCAAAATTACATTGGCGTCGCTGGGCGTCGCTTGCTCTTTATAATTGTATCGGTGTTTTGGTGACTTTCGGACTATATATTGAACATTACGGCTTGGCTATTTTAACGGACCCTGATTGCTTTCAAAAACGAGTTACCTTGCTGTGATTTTCGAAACTGTACCACTCAAACAATAACCTAGCATTCATAAACGGACTTACGCATACGCAATGGAAAGTGTATTTTGTGTAAATGCGATATCTTACCGTACCGTATATGCTAATGATAACATCTAAATGCTATCTGCCAATAAATACATACATTTTATTTTTACATTAATACACAAACATTTTCTCTTATTTTAAAACCAATGCTAACAAAGCAGGTACGTTAACTAGATTATATGCATTTATACGTTGCACTTACATAAACTTAGGCCTTAGAACAAAACTGCATACCTAATTATCTAGATAGGTACTAAAATAGCTAAATGTTTTAGGACATTGTTTTTCAGGTTCGATTATAACCTCAAAATCTGATACTATTTATGAAATATATCTATTCTGCAGCTAGTCCGCTATAAAATAAGATCATATAGGAATTTACTAATGATCGACAATAAAACACATAATTTTCGACGCTCTTGGTTCCAGGGCGAACAATGTATGGGCGCAGAGCAATGTCCTTTACTTAACAAATCTATGGGTTGAGAGACATTTAGGCATTGCAAACTACTTAAGGCAAATCCAGGGTTCTACCATGCGAATTTATTTTCCATCTTGTCTGAGATACTTGCATTTAGCCATGTTTCGGTAAAGATAATTATCTTATAACTATTTACTAATATGTTTTGTACACTTCATTAGTTTTCCGGTATAGTAGTTTTATACCGGACAACATCATTATGACTAGCGACCCGCCTTGGCTTCACCTCTCGCTCTCGCCGCCTCAGATAGGATCAATTAATGTGGCGTTATTTAGACTTAAGATAATGAAGAACCGTTTATTGTATCTATTTTAATTTTTTTTTTTAATGAAAATGTCTAAGTTTTCGGATAAATTATAGATCTAGTCTAGATCACACCTGGCATTGCTCCCTATCTGCTCGTGAATTTTCATTACAATCACTTCAGCCATTCTGAAGATTACCCCGAATAGCCATACATACAGACAAACAAAGAGACGTTTTTTTTAATATTTGTTTATGTCATAATGGTATTCAATTACGCCAGACGTGAGACATCTTGACCAGTAACAGGCAGCAGCGTCAAGGTCTAGAGCTAAGATAACTACTGCGATTGTCAAGTCTCCAGCCAAGCTTGGTGATCTAGGCAATTGCAAATGTTATTGTCATGACTTTTAAACGTTCATTAACGGTTTAAGTAGTGGCGGTGTAAGAATATCTACTACTCCATATCATCCCATGGGTATCGTAATTTTTTTATAGAATAGGGTGACAAACGAGCACACAGTCCACCTGCTGATGGTAAGTGGATGATGTGGCCCATAGACATCTACATTTATCCTCAATTAAGAATCAAAAGCAGATGCGTTGTCACCCTTGAGACTAAGATGGAATGCCTCTTTTCCAGTAAAAGAGTCTCCGGTTCTCTACACTCACCATACGAAACACAGCAGCATGAAGCTGCTATTTACGCTGGTATTCTGTGAGGCGTGGTCCTACCCCGGTCGAGCCGACCCATTCGTGTTACAACCATAATATAGCTGCAGCGTGACTCTACCACGTATAAAATGTATAAGACGCGAGACCTAACAAAGAGGTGGCAACTATGGCAAATATCCCATGAGGTAATCTATTGGGAAGTCGATGTTTAAGTGGACTTTAATAGGCTGTTATGGTAACGGTAACGTTTTAAACAAGCATAAGTTGAATAAAAAGTTGTGTATCTAGTGTGTATTTTAAAGAAGATAAAAATAAAAAACAAAAATGCAGGAAAATTTAACTTCATATTATTACACTATTTAAACTGGGAAGGTAAAGTTTGAAACTAATTTGAATAACCGGAACTCAATCTGGATCAGTTGTTTGCCTGTAGTTCAAAACTAGTGAATTAATATAGTTCACAAATAAGCAGGTCATCTTAATTACGCTTTGGGTTTACGTAACTAAAGACATCGCTCACAACAGGAAGTATTTTACTACGTTTTATTGAGTCACTATCTTGTTTGTCTGTTTGTCTGTTTGTCTGTCTGTCTGTCTGTATGTCGTTCCGGTTGGAATCTTGCAACTCAAATTTCGAGCACTTCCCAATGAGCTAGAGACTTGAAATTTCGAACATAGCTCAGAATCGGATGACAATGTAGAATATGAAAAAGGTGGTATATATTTTTACAATTTAAAAAAAATCAATTGTTTGTATAAATTGACAATAATGGAGTACTAATTTTATTTATTTTGCAAAATAAATATGATAAAATTAATTAGCTAAGCTATCGAGTTCCGACACCACTACACTGAAAGACACCACAATATGACACGTGTTTAATTTGAATTAATCATTATTACGTAAATGCATAAGATTATGGACTACGTAGTGACGGTGTAAGAGTATCCACTATCCCATATAATCTCGTGTATGTCGTCAGAAGCAACAGAAGAAAACAAACCAGGAGATGAGCAGCAGTATCTTCCTAATAACAATTAGAAAATTAAAAAATGGTTTGCAACCCGCTTGCCATATGCAACTATGAAAAATATCCCTCTTATAAGAGGGTCTAAGGAGTAGCCTATAATTAACAGTGGACTTTAACAGGCATTAATGTATGGACCACATTGTAGGCTGTTATTGATTTTTATCCTGTGTTGAGAGAGAAAATTTTATTGGTTTTCTTTTCCTTTAGAAAAAATAATTCGTTCGTTATAGCTTATCAAAAGTTAAAGGCTTCCACAGGCATAGGCTTCCCCCACGATTGTCTTGTAGATAAAGTTGTTATGAGGCAAATACTCGTAGTGCTGGCCATCTCCTATTTTAATTTCTCTCTGTCGCCCCTTACGACACCCACGAGATGATAATATATTTACAGTGCAATAGCTGTGTGAGAGAAAACACTACCCCATGTGTATATATTCTGTACATAGTAATATTAAATATCTCCGTGGGCGGTAATAATTTCTATTGCGGCTTTGCGACATACATTCAACTTAAGCTGTTACAACTGCAATTTATTTTATGGAACCTTACTACGTGGCCGTTGGGTCAAATGGCAAATGCGTTTATTCTACGCTAGTTTACTTATCTTGCTTTGATGAAAACGTAAAACTACTCATAGTCATTATTAATCGTACACTTTAATGTATTCGTACTTTTATTAAAATGAATAAAGTTAAAACGGAGGCAAGTAATGTCTGTTTACTTAAATACGTTGTTTAGTATTTTTGTTAGACTAAATTGCGTTATTAAGATGTTATTGAAATACAATCCGCTGTATACATACTGATCATTGTATTAAATTTTACACTTTTTATCACGCTTTTATTAGATTCGCGTGTATCTATCTATCTATGTAACGTTATTATTTTATGTAATTTTCACCAACTTGTGGACTGCCGATTGACTTGAAAATTTGCACTCCTACTCCTATCAAGGGCCGAAAACAATACAATAATTTGATAATTTAATCGTAATGATTTCTTATATTTACGCGAACACTACACATTGAATAAAACTATTTTTTACGGATTTTATCGCGTGATAAAATCCGTAAAAATAGTTTTATTCAATTTAATCCTAGTATTCTGATCAGGATTATCAGGATAAAATAAATTGATTATCAAGATAATCAGAGCTCATGATCAATGCGTGTTGTTTAAATTTTTTGAGCTCTTATATATAAAAATACTAATGACGAACAAATCACATCCGTCGTTCGTCACGCCTTGATATAGTCTACCGTTCGTCGGTTCTCTCGATTCGCATTTGTTACGTACTCCCACACTTTTTTGATAGTGCTTCTGTTATTAAAAAAAAATCAGTATGTCGTACATTACGGATGAGATGCAGAGCATCGTTGCGCATTGCAAAATTGGTGACATATTAGAGTCAGGTGTCTCTTGACTTACTTATGTTCTTATAAACTTATGTTCTATAATAAAGCGCTTTATTATGCGGCAGCATTAAGCTGCTATTTACGCTGGTGTTCTATGAGAGCGTGGTCTTTCCCACATAATATAGCTGCAGCATGGCTCTACACTGGCTACTGATATAATAATAGTATACATTTGACATTTGTAAACGAAATTTGACATGACATTTTAAAATCAAAGATTCATGGCGCTTCTTCTCTGAGAAGGTCTTGTTCTCCGAATCGATTTCAGAAACGAGAGGTGAACTATGCGTTACAAATACCGTACCGCACCAAATAGTTTAACGAAACATGTGTTTGTAGAATACTCGCAATAGTTTGTACATTCACCTAACGGAAGCATCGGAGACGTAAATGTATTGATATTGAACTTAGCTGTACCAAGTCAATGAGCTGAATTCTGAACATTCGTATCAATATGTACTTTGAACTCGTTAATACCGAAACAGGTTACCGCTAGTAGTATGGTGAAATACAAATATTATTTTATTAGTGAAATAAAATATTATCCTATTTATATAGGTAACAGTAAACGAAAACATGAGTTGTAGTAACTAGAATATTTAAATTCGTAATAAGAAAATTTATAATTTATGGATGATAATAAGCCGTGGGAATGAGATGGTCACTAACAAGCCATTTTTAAATTGTTTTGTGTAGTTAATTGTGTAACATAATATATAATTGTAAACTGTTGGGTTTCTTGCTGTTTCTTGGCAGAACAGAGGTATTTTCCGAACCAGTAGTAAATGAAACATAAGAATGAAATACAATAAATATTATTTGAAAACAATATTGAATAAAAACTTCTATTTCTATTTCTATTAAGTACCCAATAAAGTTGACATTGACATTGAATTATAGATATTAAGAAAACGAATTTTTACGAACGAAATAATTTACCACCTTTATCCGTTCTGACTTACTTTACCCAGTTCGGAATTTAAAACTTCAATAGACATTCCATTTGTTCTACACAGGGAGACGTACGTGTGAGTTTATATCTTATTTGAAAATAATGATATACTTGAACATTTCTATTCCATTAACACATACAAAGTCACCGTGAAGTAACGAATCTATGCGGGCATGGTAGGTGATTACGACGCGTTCGTTTTATAAATTTTATCGAGCTTGGCTATAATGTGACAGAGAAGTTTCTAAACTATGTTTTTTTGCACGTTTGCGAAGTGATTGTAAACCGATTCTAATGTTTTATTTTTAGTATTATTATTAAACATTAAGGTTATGGCTTCAGGGGTGGTCTTATAGAAATTTGAAGAAAAAGAAATAACCTTATAAATATGTATATAAAAATTATAACTTTAAAACTATTTTGGGAGTTTAAAAATAAGAAGCGTAATGGCTCATGGGCGGGTCATTCAGATAAACTTTCATATAACTCGAGCAACCTAAGTTCGCCCCTACCGTTAACACTGAAATTGTTTAACAAATATTTAAATGCCATTTTTCCTCCCAATATTTCACAAAATTTGTTTGCTATCTTCAATGAGATAAACATCATGTAAAACTGAATAAAATATGTATAACGAGAACAGCCAACATGTATTGCGATCTTTAGAGCCTCAAACCTTTATCAAAAAGGCAAGAAGACCCGTTCCAAATAGTGGAATATATACTTGTAAGCTGCTTCTTACTCTAACTTTAACTGTATATCTATCGGTATTATTTTAATGTCAAATGGAAATTAAAAGTAAATATTTTGTTGATGAACAATTTTTCTGCGTATAACATTAAATCCCTTATTTATTAATGTCGATCCCTCCGAGACATATACAAATTCTATTGGTATCTACGGAATAATGGATAATAAATTTTTATTTCAAAATGTTTAAGCTTCGTTGGAAGAACTGTGTCCAATTTCATAATCATCATGACCGTGATAGTGATGATATAGTGATTATCGTCGATGTGCTGAACATCGTGGGAAAATATCGTAAGGAAACCTACATGTCTGAAAAATTAAAATAAAATATTTTGAATTTGCGCATTGGACATATCTTTGCCCTAAAAACACTTACAGAAATAAAAGGAGGCCAGTGCCCAGAAGTGTAACGTATATAGCCTGTTACTTTTATTTTTGTTTACTTTATCAAATTTATAAACAAAGCAATCTTTAACAATTACATACATTATTCATTTATGTAAGATATCAGTATAATTGTTGCATTCAACCACGAATATTATACCAATGGTCCGTTGAAATGCTGAGCTTTGTGGATGTTTAATGCTTCGATATTAATCAACATTACGTTTGACTGAGCAGATTAAATAACCTATTATATTATATTTTCAACTGATTTAACACCAATAATACATACAATTGTCTATAATCTGTAATAATCTTTTGATTTCATTAAGCATTTAACAATTTGCATATGGTAGGGAGCGTCTTTTAAGTCCCTTAAGGCTTTGGTGTCAGAGACTCCCGTTCTTCCATAGCCATACAAAACATTATAGAAACATAGTAGATTTGACTTCGATAATTGTTGATTAGAGGAATTTTGTATAAAGAAATAATTTAAAGAAAGAAAATAGTGTTACGTGATTAAATTTTAGTTAAAAGTACCATTTAACGTATAATAGCTCTTTCTCTTAAACTTCCAAAATTTTCTGTAAATAGATACGTAAGACAGAATATAGGTCGCTAGGAGAATTTTGGAAATAATATTGAAGAAACTAGGCAAAGAAATAAACTTCGAAAGCCTTGCATAGACTAAAACTAAGTTAAGGCAAAAGTTCTCGTTAAAAGCCCTTCAGGTTAAAAGGTTTTCAGAGCAATGTTTAATGTTTAAGTTGTAATAAATTTCATGTTTTGTTAGAATAATGAAGCTATCTAATTATGGCTCCTTTTTGCTTTGGTAATAATAATAACACAAACTTAAGGAAACCTAACTTTTCTAAAATATAAATACTTGTATGCTAGTTATGTTATGTCATGATCCTACTCGATATTGGAAATGTTGTCGTATACGTACCTTTATTCGCTTAGATTTTTTGGTTACTGACTGACTGACTAAAATACGGAAGCTCATTCGTCCAAACCTAGCAGTGCTCCCCTTGATTGGAATAAGGGAAGCAATGAACAATACCAGAAATTCCGGTTTGGATTGAACTCGCGTTGTGTGCTTACAGCTTATTATTAAATTTACGGTGAACGTTTAACCTCTGATCCACCACGGCTCTAAACGGTTTGATTCCAGAACGAATCAATTTACATGGCATTTCAAATAATTGACTGGACATAATATGCGCTTATATAATAATACGTATGAAATTCCTAGAGTCAGCGGAACTTTTTTAAATGCAAATAAAATGCACTCTGTGTCACAATGACCTGACCACGTCCATTATGAATATAAAATCCGATGCATTAGATATCGTTATCCTAGAACAAAGGCCGCGCTTCAGCAGCTTTAGTCAAATCAGGATATAATGTCGTATAATTTGCCCAGTAGCTAGATAATACAGTAACATGTGCAGAAATTAGCAACAACAGAACGCATGAAATTCGAAAATCATGTTTAATAAGGCGCCTTGAACCTATATTCAGAAGTGCATTGCTAGTAGTTGATAACGACATTTTGTGCATACTCTATCCATCAGCTTGAATATATTCCTCGATTTATTCTTAATAGGAATTTTAATTTAAGTAATTAAAATCTTTAATGACAATTATTTTCGCTTGTGGTCGAAATCCGATCAATGTGCCCTCATCCACGACGTTTCTTTCACCAAGGCGGCGCCACTTAGGAATGAGGTGGAATATTTGAAATATGTCATTGCAGGGAAAGTTCATTTATTAGAAAAGTGTAGAGGTTGAAGTTTTTTTTTAATATTAGTCAGTTTTTAAATGAATTTGATTAGAAATGGGTAAACAAAACTACAGATATTCCAATAAGTAGAAAAATTAAAAAAAGTTTAAAATGTGTACAAAATTTAGAATATAGCATTGAGGAATTGTTTTGTTTATATGGCAGATTCTCTTTCTGGTAGTACGACAGATTAGAGAAAAGAAATCTATGAACGAAAACCGAAAAACTTATATTAAATCGCAACTTTTCAATGATCATGGCACTGTGCGACCGTCTGCAGAACAAATAAGTTCACCTTAGTCCCAACTAGCGACATCTGGTGAGCGTAAGATTATTAGTCCTCATTGTGTGGAAACAACGCTTACTATTTATTTTTTCATTTATTGTGCCATTCCTTCAGGCATTCAGATAAAAAAGATTATGTAAAATGCTGTAATAAATTAAGAAATACAAATATGGTAATAATTTTTTTAACAATTGTTGATGTGTCACATTGTAAAGTTTTTGGGAGATAATGTTGGCAGCTTAAGCTAATAGACGAGAAAGGGAGATAGTATTCCAAGTTCTCAAAACATCCAAGCAGCCAAAATATCGTGAGGTTTATATCACCATCGGGATAATTGCTTCTCCGATTTTTCCAATAGTTCACATGCGCAAACATAAAATACACAAAACTTATTTTATATTTTAAAATAAACTTTTACAATAACAAAAGGTTAAATATTAGCAGCAGTCCGCTGCCGGTCAAGTTCTCGTAAAAACTCACGCTAAAAACACTTTTTACTCTACCCAAAGTCAACGCTATTTATTTGCATAAACTTTTTTCACGAGCGGAGAAGTCAAAGGGATCTTATATTATACTGCCATGACTGTGATAGAAATGTTTTCATGTAATAAAAAGCTAATGAGAAGTTTAATATTGTATTTTTGACTTATTGCCTTAATGACACAAAAAACGAACACGCATTATTTCCCCTTTTTTGATAATAAACACAAAAATGTTTGATGTTCATGTATTATGATAATAATTCTAATGTAACTTCTATTATTAAACTGAAGTAACAAACGAACTTACAGTGCACTTGATGGTAAGTCGCTACTGAAGTTCATGGACACCTGCAGACAAACTCATACAAAGAAGGTGACAGATGCGTTGTCACCACTGAGGAATAAGATGGTATGCCTCATATCCCGGTACTAAACTGGCTCTCTACACCCTTTCGATCGAAACACAGCAATGCAAGTACTGCTATTTTGCAGAACAAACAGGTAAGCGGGTAGTACCCACTTAGATAGATTCCTAGGCAGGCTAGGCTACTCAGTAAACATACATTAAACTCGAGAAGTAATGTCACTAGATATTAATACCGGGTGATAAAATACCATGAAGATATTTATTACTGTAAAAATATTTGACAATAAAAATAAACAAATTAATCTACCTGGTCAAATATAACGTTAATTAATTTTCAAGCATCACAGCCGTTCGTTGCGATGGCCCTTTCAGAGTCGCATGTATTGTTCTCACAGTTCAATTCATCTGTTGTATTACTGATATAAGATTACACACGTTCACTGCTGGATATAGATCTCCTCTCGTTTCTAAAATAAGTGCTTTAATGGGCTTGAATAATTTACGAACACCAAGTTTTTATTCTGACACTCATGTATATGTCTAACATAAACACGAAAGCAATTTAAGTTATACTTTACAAAATATAGTTATTACATTACAGTGAGAGTGTTTATATATTTAAAACACTTAATTTAATTTGTTCCTTGTCTCCTAGTTAATTATTTTTTGTAAAACTGAAATGACTAACAACTTTAAAGTCCACCTGAATGTAAGTGGCTACTGCAGCATATTGACAAAAGCAAACAACTTCAAACAGAAAGCTGTTGATGTTGTCATCGCTGAGTATTAAGATGGAATGTCAATCCCATCATAATTTCGACCGCCGCCCATGAACAACTACCACAACAAAAGAATTACAGGTAGGTTGTCGACCAAAAAAGAGCAAGCTCGTTTCGAAAGTGAAAGGAAGGAGAGTGGAAGGAAGTCATATCGGTCCGAAAAAATCGCCTAATATAATACAAAGTCGTGCGAGGAAGAAAACTCCTAGGAAACAATTCTGAACAATTCCTCTGAGAACTCCCCGTGGTAAATGCGATAAATGATACAAAGGGACGCAACATCTCTTAGCAGCGCCAGTAAAGCGACCCGATCGGAAAGAGCTCGGTCGTCAACGTCATCTCATCATCATCATCATTAAAGCATTTCACAAGTCCACTGCTGAACATAGGCATTCCCCAAGTTATGCCACAAAGCACGGTCCTGAGCCACCTGCATCCATCGAATGTCTGCCTGCATGTCTTACCAGGTCGTCACTCCATCTAGTGGGGGGTCGTCCTACACTTCGCCTACCGGTACGAGGATGCCACTCGAGAACCTTTTTCCCCATCGGTTGTCGGTTCTTCGAGCTATATGGCCGCCCCATTATCACTTCAGCTTACTAATCCGTTGGGTTATGTCGGTCACTCTGGTTCTACTGCGGATATCCTCATTCCTAAGTTTATCACGCAAAAAATTCCCAAGCATAGCCCTCTCCATAGCTCGCCGAGCGACCTTGAGCGTCATAATACGGCCAGCAGTGAAGGACCATGTCTCAGATCCATAAGTCATCAGTGGCAACACGCACTGGTTGTACAATTTCGTTTTCAGATTTTGAGGTATACCTGACGTGAAGGTGTGCCGTAATTTCCTGAATGTTGCCCAGCCGAGTTGAATCCGTCAATTGACCTGTCGGTTGAAGTTGGACTTACATAGTCGGACTATTAGTCCCAGGTAAACATACTCGTCAACTACTTCGAGCTTAGTGCTCCCAACAACTACCGGCATAGGTGTGACATGGACATTACACAAGATATTTATTTTGTCCATGTTCATCTTAAGACCTATCCGTTGGAAGACACTATTGAGGTCATTGAGCATAGTGCTTAGGTCCTCCAGCGATTCTACTATAAGGACTATATCGTCGGCAAATTGAAGGTGAGTGATGTACTTGCCATTGATGTAAATACCGTATCCTCCAGTCCAGTGGCTTGAAAACGTCTTCCAACACAGCGGTGAAGAGTTTCGGGGATATAACGTCACCCTGTCTTACACCTTTCTGCAGTTGGATAGGTTTCGTACTCTGGTTCTGTACTCCGATAGCTATCGTAGCCCTACTGTATAAACACTTCAGCACTTCGATATACCGACAGTCAACTTGGCACCGCTGAAGAGACTGTAGCACCGCTCAAATTTCGACGGAATCAAAGGCTTTCTCATGGTCCATATACGCTAGACATAGTGGCAAATTGTACTCCTCGGACTTCTGTACAATTTTCCGAATCTACAGAAATCCGAGGTTGAAAGACATGTTTTAAAGATCTAAGTGAAGTGTCATTATGTAATGTACAGTCACAGTCTACAGTCAGCTTGCTGTTACGACCTTGAGCTTACATATCCTACAGTTTTGCCATTATTGTCACGCATTGCAGATGGGTTGAAGATCACAATATGAGACGTCTCGCACCTTTCACGCTGCTGACCATTACCGGTTTGGATATTTTACGTCAGGCGCAAAAAAATGATCTTTAACGATAGCTATCAGATACATATTTGCTACATATACCACATTTGAAGCTTACAACACTCTGGGGCGAAATGAAGTTGATGATTTTCATTCATCGCCACCGCGTGACAAGTTCCAATATTAAGTATTAAAAATAGCGCCCAGAAGCTTACAAAAAAAAAGCAAATAACACCTTATAAATTATTATACTTTTACAACAGAAGCCCCAAACGGGTGTGTCAAGATAATGGTAACGTCAATTACTGTAAAGGCTAAGTAATGGATAATCAATAACTCTAATGACATCGCATCCATCACTTTGGAAACAATTTTTAATATATTATTCTCTCTTTATTCAAAAATATTGAAAGCATGAACACTCTGTAATTTTTAAATGGTATGCTAAAGTTAGCAAGTACTTATTAAATAAGTTATTTTTTAATATTTGCATTATTATATAATAACTTATTTTCATGTGTTTCAAGATCCCTGTAAACTTTAAAAAAAAACAGTTCCTAAACTTAAGAGGATGTATTCATGAAGATTTTATAATAGCTGTGATGTTTAGATAAGTACAACCCTATAACCTATTTATGTTGCCAAACAAGAGCGTATTCGCTGCTGATTCCCAAGTACAGAGATACTGTATAATTGCAAACTGAAATTTTCCACCTGAAGTTTTTGAAATAGGAACGGACCTAGTGCTTTATTTCTTTGAAGCTAATAGACCATGACCTTGCTTGTCATTGTTCTGTAAAGAAAAGCATATTAAAGAAGAAAGAGTTATTCAATTAACGGCTAAAATCATAATTAACCAGGGGTGCCTTCATCTATTAATTATAATTTTAGGTCTATCTACGCATAATTAGACAATAGTATCTTGTTATATTCGAATGTGGTTGTGGTGCATAGGCATTAACTGCAGTGCTGTGGGCAGTAGGTTCGATTATTCCATTAATTATTGGAACGAATATTTGAGCGGCCTACAAATGTATGTTTTATATCGAGTGATGTATAATAATTAACATATTATATAAAATGATTCTACACCTTAACACCTAAGCGCGATACAATTCGTTATTACTTTTGTTTCATGTGAAGTGTATACACAAATATGAGAAATTATTATTTGCCTTTTTCAACCTTAATTTTTTTTTGAGAATTCCGTATCGTTTCTGATAGTGACACATAAGCTTTTAATACTAATAATGATAGCAGTTTAATAACTTTGACAAGACAAGAATCACCAAATAACGCGGCAAAATCCATTTAAGATGTATTAGGAGCAAAAAAACGGTATTTCTGTCCCAGTGTTTACAAGTTTAGAAGTCGCTTTTATAGAGGATATCAAATTAAGATGATATCCGCTTACGTAACAGCAACTCGAAAATGCCAGCGAATTTGTTAAAATATAAATTATTTTAATGAAGATGATAATTGTATTTGGTTGCAGCCCTAAGCTAACGGGCACGAGACTGCCAATCGTGAACCTTTCTTATAAGAAAGTATCTACTCAATTTTGAACCGGCTTGTAAATTGTTACTTAACATTAATGATCGGTTGGGCTATTCTTCAGTTAAAGTGATTACAACCGCTGTTATCTTTGTAGATGTGTAGTAGATTAAATAATTAAAAGAGTAAAAAAGAGAATCGTGCTATATATTCTTGTGATATTTGGTGAAACTCAAGGTGATAAAACTGCCAACTACCACTATACATAATATATGTACTAATATAAATATATTTTAAAAACTATAGCTTATATATTATAAAACTATTTAACAGTTGTAGAGTCACGCGGCAGCTTTTGCTGTCGCAAGGATGGGCCGGCTTGAACCGGGTTGGTACCACGACCTCACAGAATACCAGCGTGAATTAGAGGTTTACCTCTGCGTTTCGCTTGGTGAGTGCAGGTGGCCGGAGGCCCAATTCCCCATCCCCCCCATCAACATGGTAGCGAAATTAAACGAAAGACTACCCTAGGTGGGTATCAGCACCCCTGGAGAATCCCTCGCTGAGCATCCACGATCATGCTACTCCACTACTGAACGTGGGTGCTCAGGCTTCCCCGCGTATTCTATGGGGAGGCAAAATTCCGCTCGCAACTAATACTGCTCGGAGCAAACGGAGCAATAAGACCAAGGCGACCCCTGTCACGCTATCCGTGAATTTTTGCAATATCAGGGACTTCATTCCAAACTTAACGCTGTCCACTTCCATCTAGAGTCGGCGAAGCCGGCCTTACTCTTTAACCGAGACTCAGGTGTCTCTCCGGCTAATACTTCATATCTCTCCTACCTGGGGTACAAATTAGAACACTCCTTTGTGCCCCAGGCTGGAGTTTGCGTATGCGTCAGAGAGGACATCTGTTTTCGACGCCTCGGCAATCTTGAAGGTACGGACCTGTCCATCCTATGGCTGCGCGTAGACAGCGACGACCATCCCCGCGTCTACGGGTGCCTCTATAGGTCCTATAGCGGTAATGCCGAAACATACCGACTCATCGACCACGTACAAATGGCTACAGATTCCTTGTTACAGCAGATCCCCTCCGCAGAGATCGTGATCCTTGGCGATTTTAACGCCCACCACGCGGAATGGCTCGGTTCACGTAAAACCGATCATCTGTTTATGACTTTGCTTTGGCATATGGTCTTACACAGCTGGTTACTTCACCTACGTGGATTCCAGATATGGAGGATCATGCACCTTCCCTGTTGGACCTTCTGCTGACCTCTCATCCGGACGGATATCAGGTTTCTGTCGACGCTCCTTTAGGCTCGTCGGACCATTGTATTGTCCGGAGTGTGGTGCCACTCACACTAATGTCACGGTTGCATTCTGCAGGCTGCCGCCCTGTTTGGCATTACAGGTCGGCCGATTGGAATAGTATGCGGTCTTTTTTTTTGCATCCTACCCTTGGGGGCGGGTTTGCTTCCCGCCGGAAGATCCTGGCGTTGTTGCTGATTCTGTTGCTGATGTGGTACTTCAGCCCATCGGAGGCAGATCCCAGTCATGGTTTGGTCGCTCCTGTAAAATAGCATCACGCTATAAGCAGGAGTGCTACCGGACCTGGGCTGACGCATCAACGTCTCGGAATGTAAACACCAGCGCTCTTAAAAAGAAGTATAATTCCGCCTCCAGGTCCTTCAAAAGAGTCATTGCCAAGGTAAGGTCTGAGCACATCGGCAGAATTGGCGAGAAGCTAGTTCGCCTTCCTTCGGGAACCCGTGCATTCTGGTCTCTCACCAAGGCTGTCCAAGGGAACTTCTGTCAGCCATCTCTGCACAGAGAGGACGACTCACTGGCCCATGCTGCAAAGGAGAAAGCCGGTCTGTTAGGCGCTCTCTTTGCGTCCAACTCGACTCTAGATGACGGGGGAACACACCGCCGATCATCCCGCGGTGTGAGTGCTCCATGCCAGATGTGCGGTTTACACAGCGCTCGGTTCGCATAGCTCTCCTCTCCCTGGACGTCAGTAAGTCGAGTGGGTCTGATGGAGTCCCTTCCATTGTGTGCTCCGGAGTTGGCACCGGTTTTAGCGCGTCTTATCCGGTACTCCTACTCCCAAGGCGTAGTCCTGAATTCATGGAAGACAGCTTTGGTCCACCCGATCCCTATAAAAGGCGACCGCTCAGACCCATCCAACTACAGGCCTATCGCCATCACCTCCTTGTTCTCCAAAATAATGGAGTCTATTATAAACTGAAAGCACATGCGGCACTTTGAGGATCACCAGCTGATTAGTAACCGCCAATACGGTTTTCGTCGGGGTCGATCAGCTCGTGATCTTCTGGTCTACCTGACTCATAGATGGGCGGAGGCAGTAGAGTCGAAGGGGGAGGCATTGGCCGTTAGTTTCGACATAGCGAAGGCCTTCGATCGGGTCTGGAACACAGCGCTTCTTTCGAAGCTCCCTACCTATGGGCTTCCCGAGAAATTGTACAATTGGATCACCAGTTTCCTTGCTGATCGGAGCATCAAGGTCGTAGTAGACGTTGCATGCTCTGATTACAAGCCTACTAACGCTGGTGTTCCACAAGGCTGCTTGCTATCACCAACGCTGTTTCTTCTACTATCAATGATATGTTGCAAGCTGGTAACATTCATTGCTATGCAGACGACAGCACTGGTGATGCCTTATACACCGGCCGTGCCAATATTTCTCGGGAAAACTTCGCCGAGAAACGGAATAAACTTGTGTCTGTAGTCGAGTCTTTGCTGAACAAAGTCACGGATTGGGGGCGACTAAATCTAGTCCAGTTCAATCCCCAGAAGACACAAGTTTGCGCGCTTAACGCTAAAAAGAACCCCTTTGTCGTATCTCCTCAGTTTCCAGGCACTCCCCTTGCTGCCTCAGCTAGCATCGGAATCCTCGTCGTCGACATATCGAATAGTGTGCAGTTTCGTGGTCACTTGGAAGAGAAGGCCAAATTGGCCTCTTAAAAGCTTGGCGTGCTCAGCAGAGCGAGACAGTATTTCATGCCGGCACATTG
Organism: Parnassius orleans; assembly: GCA_029286625.1. NCBI lineage: Eukaryota > Metazoa > Arthropoda > Insecta > Lepidoptera > Papilionidae > Parnassius > Parnassius orleans. The sequence continues at coordinate 456,770 of JAGSMP010000056.1, forward strand.
CTTGCAACATTACAAAGCGCAAGTTCGGCCTCACATGGAATACTGTTCTCATCTCTGGGCCGGGGCACCCCAGTGCCAGCTCCTTCCTCTTAACCGCATCCAGCGCAGAGCGGTTTGAATCGTCGACGACCGAGTTCTTTCTGATTGGCTCGATACACTGGTGCTGCGTAGGGATGTTGCATCCCTTTGCATTTTCTATCGAATCTACCACTTAATTCCAGCCACCAAATTTCACGAACGCACGTTGCGTCAAAATTCACGATACCATCCTCACCATCAAGATGCTTGGCGGTTCACGTCTGTCCGTTTTACTAGGAGTTTTCTTCCTCGTACAACTTCTCTGTGGAATTGTTTACTACCGGCGATTTTCCGGACCGATACGACTTAGGGACCTTCAAGAAAAGAGCTTACACCTTTCTAAAAGACCGGCAACGCATCTGCAATTCCCTGGTGTTGCGGTTTTCATAGGCGGCGGTAGTCACTTACCATCAGGTGAGCCGCATGCTGGTTTCCCCTCTTCTATAAAAAATATCAATATCCATACTAATATTATAAATGCGAAAGTGTGTTTGTTTGTTTGTTTGTCCTTCTTTCACGTCGCAACAGAGCGTCGGCATGGCATGATTATTTGTATGGGGATAGTTCGGTGGCTGTAGAGTGACATAGGCTACCTTTTCAGCGGAAAACATATCATTCCCGTGGAATATCGAATATGTTGCAAAATTAAATTCAGCTAGGTGGCGCCACCGTGATTCTACAAGACGGTCGACGGTACGATGGACGAACACAGAAGGTCAGAATATCTGGGTTATTATGTCTTTTATCAAAATTAAGATAAAAATGTATGGATCTGTATTTTCCACGCAGGACCGGGAAGAGCGATAAAAACATAAAATTCACCAGCTGATTTTCTTCAAACGTTTTAGTGCATCGTAATTCACAGAATAGCGATAACCTCGCAGACGATATTAAGTAATCCGTTGATGCTCTGCCTACCCGCAAGGGTTACAGGCGTGATTATGAGTATGGATCAGAAATACTATCACCGCCTATCACGCTTTCACCCTTAACTATTACTTAACAATGGTAGAAACAGTTCTTAGTAAGCCTTATTAATAAGCCTTAGTAATATTTATTGAACGGAAATGAATAAAGTTCTTATATGTGGTTATGAATGAATCGGTATTACAATAAGAAAAATTGTGCAAAATTATAAAAATATTTTTGAGAGTTCTTATTAACTAACGTATACATAGTTTAAATTGATTCCGCTAGATGTCGTTACTAGGTTTTAAAACGCGGTAACGAAATGTTTCTGACATGTACTTAACTCCCGCCGTTGAGCCGCGCGTCAACTTATAGTGCATACGGTACCTATACGCTTAAATTGTTACTATTTCGTAGCTTATTCGACTACCTGCTTTCGATTTCGGTTTTGTTATTTGCTTTGTGATTTGGTTAAGGTTGAATGGATTTATATTGGCTTTCATTTTCGGATTTGTGTATTTTCTTGGATCGGTTTTGTTGATTTGGTTGGTATTCCTTTATACATATTTAGACTCTGGCTTTGATTTTGGATTTTGTTTATTTAGAATCGTGAATGGGTTTTCGTTGTTTTAGGTTGTTTAACAATATTTCAAAGGAATATTAATAGTATAAATAGTGTATACGGTACCTATACACTTACTTCTTTTTCGTTGGTTATATTTATATTGACTACTGCTTTCGATTTCGGTTTTCTGCGATTTGTTTTGTGATTTGGTTTAAGTTGATTTGATTTTTTTGGCTATCGTTTTCGGATTCGTGTTGTGTCTTGAATTGGTTTTGTTGTTTTGATTTTAAAATATTTAAAAGGAATATTTATTCCTTTTAGATATTTTGATTTGCTTTTAAAAAATTTTAAAAGGAAATTTAATTCCTTTAGGTATTTTAACGTTTTTTTATAAATAGGTTTTTCTTACTTCATAATGCCTCGCAAACGTAAGTCCAGCCTTTCAAGTATCTTCTCAAAGACAAGCGAAAAGATTAGCTCGATCGCTAGAATCTTTAGAAGATGCTGAACTGAAGGCAAGAACAAGCAGAGCGTCAGGCTGTTTTAGAGCATTTCAGACGCCTTCTCAACGTCAGCAAAGGCGTCTTGAACAGACAGAGTGTCAGGCTGCTTTAGAGCTTCCGAAACACCTTCTCAAAGTCAGGAAAGGCGTCTTGAACAGGCAGGCGTCAAGCTAATTTAAGAGCTTCTGAAACACCTTTTCAAAGTCAGCGAAGGCGTCTTGAACAGGCAGGCGTCAAGCTACTTTAAGAGCTACTGAAACACCTGCTCAAAGTCAGCAAAGGCGTCTTGAACAGGCAGGCGTCAAGCTACTTTAGAGCTACTGAAATACCTGATCAAAGTCAGCAAAGGCGTCTTGAACAGGCAGGCGTCAATTTACTTTAAGAGCTACTAAAACACCTGTTCAAAGTCAGCAAGGCTATTCGAACAAGCGGAACGTCAGGCCGCCTTAAGAGCCGCGAAACACCTGATGAAACTCAACACAGACTCATTGAGCAAGCTGAACGTCAATCTACTATAAGGGCATCTGAAACACCAGAACAAACACAGGCGCGAAGAGATGCAAATGCACAGCTCCAAGCTGAACGTCGACAAAATTTTCAAAGAAACAATTGGTCGGTTTTAATGACGCAGCATTCAATTATGATCCGTCGATTGATTATAAAAATCACAGGTTAGTTGTTATCGGACTGATGGACAAGGCGTGTCGATTTTGCAGCGCTTTAAAATGGAAAAATGAGACCGCAGGCATGTGCTGTTCAATGGCAATATATTTTATGGGTGACGAAGAAATTGAGGTAGACCGTCGCTGCCAATTTATCCAGGGAGTTGAGAGAGACACAGTGTTCAAAATTCAAAGATTCTTACATGAACGTAACATTTTAGTCAAAACATTTAAAACTGCTTTAGAAAACCTACCTGAAGAGGATTATAAATTCGTCATTCACGCAGATCGGACACGGATCGGACACAAATTTTATGACGCTCTGCAATACCCATTGATTTATTGCAAAGGACAAGAGGGTTATCATTTTCAAATTCCACTCATTAACCCGGTCACAAAGGAGCCTACTCCGAACAAAAAGTATCATGCATGGATTTTATGCGTATCATATGATGTTGCGAGAAATGATTTTAACCTCTTAGCCCGGTGTAGACAATTATTTCATCAATTTTTGGTAGACATGTATATGAAGGTAGAAAGTGAACGTCTCCGTTATATATCTTTAAATCAAAAAAAGCTGCGCGTTGAGAATTATATACATTTACAAGATGCAGTTTCTAGCGACGCCAATGTAAACCCCAGAGATTTAGGTAAAATGGTAATTCTGCCTCATCATTCGTTAACAGTCCCGCTACCTACATGAGTACACACAAGACGCATTCGCCTATGTACGAACTTACGGAAGACCTGATCTTTTTGTTACTTTTACTTGCAATCCCACATGGAAAGAAATAACCGAGGAGCTAATGCCGGGCCAAAAAAGTACTGACAGACACGATTTAGTTGCTAGAGTATTTAGATTAAAAGTACAACAATTAATGTATGTAATTAACAAAGGAAAATTTTCGGATAGGTGCAGTGCTTCATGTATTCAATTGAATGGCAAAAAATAGGATTACCGCATGCCCACATTCTAATATGGCTTAAAGAGAAGTTGCGGCCCAGCCAAATAGACGACATAATAAGCGCCGAGATTCCGGATCCTGAGCAAGATAAAGAATTGTATGATACCATCGTCCGAAATATGATTCACGGTCCATGTGGAGCACGAAATTCAATATCGCCATGTATGAAAGAAGGAAAATGTACAAAGAAATTCCCTTAACAGCTATTAAAAGAAACAGTGCACAATGACAATGGCTACCCTTTATACAGACGCAGAGCTCCCGAAGATGGTGGCAGGAAAGTTACAATCAAATCTCGCTCTGGAGCGTTCGAAACCTTAGATAACAGCTGGATTGTCCCGTATTCGCCCATTCTATGTAAAATGTTTAATGCCCACATTAATGTAGAAGCATGTAGCTCTGTCCGCGCAATCAAGTATACCTGTAAGTACATAAGTAAAGGAAGCGACCAAGCAATATTTAATCTCAGGAGTGAAGGTGAGGCAAATCCGTTAATGAAGTACAGACCTTTCAAGCAGGGCGTTATGTCAGCAGTAACGAGGAGCGTGGCGTCTCCTTGGCTTCCTTTACACGAAAGGCACCCAACAGTTACTCACCTTGCTGTGCACTTAGAAAATGGAGAGCGTGTATATTTCACCGAAAGAAATTTCCAAGAAAGAATTGCATCACCGCCAAAACTACACTAACAGCCTTCTTTCAACTTTGTCAAACCGAACCTTTGCAAAACGTTGTTATATTCTGAAGTCCTCGCTATTATACTTGGAACAGGTCCTACAGGATATAAAGACCTTAAAACTGTCATCGGTCAGGAATGCGCAACTTATAGAGAAGCATGTGAAGCTCTGCATCTTTTAGAAAACGATAATCACTGGGATGAAACCATGGAGGAAGCTGTGCAATGCCAGTCACCAGCCAAAATTAGGGATCTTTATGCAACTCCATATCATCTTGCGGGCTGTCTAATGCACATAAATTGTGGGACAAATATAAAGAGTACATGGCGGAAGATATTTTGCGAAGGTTACAGCAGACACACGCGAACATGACATACAATGAACACATTTATAATGAAGCACTTGGAAAATTGAAGATAAAGTAATGGCAATGGTAGGCAAAAAATTAAGCGACTTTGGAATGATAAGCCCTCAGCAAACAACCGAAAATGAACTAAGTGATACCAGCTTTGCAGCAGCAAAGTAGCCGAATTTGTACTCCGCTTGCTTCCCGATTAAAAACGAGTTTTTGACAAAGTTTAGGACAAATTGAATCTGGAAATGGTGCACTTTTCTTTTTAGATGCCCCTGGAGGAACTGGAAGACATTTTTGTTAAATTTATTATTAGCGCAAGTACGGAAAGATAAAAACATTGCTGTGGCCGTAGCTTCCTCCGGTATAGCCGCCACGCTGCTAAGCGGGGGCCGCACTGCACATTCTGTTTTAAAACTCCCTCTAAATCTAGCCCAGGAAGAATCGCCGATCTGCAACTTTAGCAAGAATAGTGCACGAGGTATAATGCTACGACAATGCAAACTTTTAGTGTAAGACGAAAGTACAATGTCGCATAAAAAGCTGTAGAAGCACTAAATCGAACGCTCCAGGATTTGCGCAGCAATACCGATGTAATGGGAGGAATGGTGGTTTTACTGGCTGGTGACTTTCGCCAAACTTTACCTGTCATTCAAAAGGCACACCTGCAGATGAAATTAAAGCATACCTCAAGTCGTCTATTTTATGGAACAAGGTGACAAAATTCAGTTTAACTACGAATATGAGAGTGCATTTGTATAATGATATCAATGCTGGAAACTATGCTGACAAAGTATTAAAATTGTCGATGGGCGGTTGGAAACGGATGCTGAGGCTGCGTTAAATTGACGAGAGATTTTGTAATTTAGTACAGAGTAATTCCGAATTAATTGCGAGCGTATATTCAGATTTAACGAACAACATGCATGAAGACAAATGGTTATGTGAAAGGGCGATTCTTGCACCAAAAATGAGAGCGTTAACAAAATAAATTCAGATATATTAAGCGAAGTAGCAGGAGAAATAACAGAGTATTTGTCAGTAGACACAGTTATGGACACAGAACAGAGCACTTCATATCCCGTAGCGTTTCTAAATTCTCTAGAGTTGTCAGGTGTGCCCCCACATAGCTTCAATTAAAATTAGGCGTCCCAGTCATGCTAATGCAAAATTTAGATGCTCCTCAGTTATGTAACGGGACAAGGCTGCGTGTGACACATCTTGGACGGAACATAATCAGTGCTACAATATTGACAGGCGTAGGAAAAGGTGAAAATGTTATTATACCACGGATCCTATAATTCCCACAGATCTTCCTTTTCAATTTAAAGGTTGCAGTTCCTATTAAGCTGAGTTTTGCAATGACAATTAATAAAGCGCAAGGGCAAACGTTACAGGTAGCGGGTTCAACTTAAAAACCATGCTTCTCTCATGGTCAGCTGTATGTAGCATGTTCGCGTTTGTCAAATGCCCAGAATCTCCTCATTCTTTCCCGAATGGAAAACATATAACATTGTGTACAGTAGCGTCTTAAAATAGTGTTCAGTTAGTTTTTTCCAAAATTCCCACAATCAATTAATCACAATTCCCACAGATCTTCCCTTTCAATTCAAAATTTCCTATTTAGCTCAGTTTCTTTTCAATTCCAAATGCTGCACCTCTGACGGACCTATTAGCTCAGTTTCCTTTCAACTCAAGGCTGCATCTCTGACGGATCTTTTATTTGGCTCAGTTTCCTTTCAATTCATAAAACTGCATCTCTGACGAATCAATTTAGCTCAGTTTCTTTTCAAAAGTCTGCATCCTGACGGATAATTATGCTCAGTTTCCTTTAATTAAAAATATCCCATTTCCATTTGGAATAAACAGACATGTATATAATAAACAGGATGGCTATTTTCATGCTTTCCTATACGCTGCGTTTCAAAACATTTAAATAGGCTGACGAATCAATTTTGCTTAGTTTCCTTTTAATGGCTGCATCTCTGACAAATCTATAAAACTCAATTTTCTTTCAATTCAAAAAGCAATGGATAGTTCATTTCCAGTGGCCATGCAGGCGAAGCCGCAGGTAACAACTAGTATATATTATAAAGTAAAGTACAGTGACCTTCTTGAACGCATATTGTGAGCTGTTCCGCGTAAATATCCCCGTTGTCGCATCTTAAAAACATTTTATATTCCTTTCGCGAAAACTCATCTCGGGAATCATGCTCCTATTGTTCGTATATGTGGCAAATATAACGAAATAGCTAAAACCATACCTAGTATCGATATATTTCACGACTCTTATAAGACTTTCAAAATTAAACTTACTAATCATTTATCGTCTAGTTCCTGTTAAAAATTTTATTTTGAATAGCATCTATTTTATACTTAAATTAAAAATGTTTATACTCCTAAAGAGAGTGCAATATCTACCATTTTCTTTCCTAATAATTGAACCTGATTTTTTTTCAATAGTTTTTTTTACCTATTTAGGCACATAATTTACTTAAATTATTTTTCATTTTATTGCATTGATTGGATGTTTTTCCTACTCTAAATTAATCCTAAATTAAGTTGCACGACTCAATCTGTGAATGTTATGTACACTTGTAATTGATATGCATATCAGAAAATATAAAAGGGTGTATGTTTTTGTGACAATGTCATATATGTATATTGTAAGTGTACTTGTGAAATAAATAAATAAGTATTATTAGCATTATACCGCGAGGAGTAGGACTGTATGATAATTTAAGTTTTCTGTTTCAGTTTTTTATTATGGTAATATTGTATATATTTGAATGTTATTTAAAGCAATACATTACACTAAATTAAAAAACTCCGTGAGCTTTAAATATTTTCTGTAATTTAGAATTCTGCTATTACCTTCTTAATAATCTAATAAGAGACTTGTCCTAATAATGTGCTCTAAAGTCGTTTAATGTATTTATATGTTTTCAACTTAATCACAGAAACACCTAAAAGGCAAGCATTCGCTTTAATAAGCGACAGTGGCCTAATGGCGGGATGAGGGCCGCGAAATCAAGAGGTCGTTGGTTCGAATTTGCCATTCGACTAATATCGTCAACCTCTCCGAACACAAGCATTTTACGCTTACCAGGAGTGGTTAAAGGGAATATTAGTAATGTTGATGGCATTGCTAGAATTTTTTTTTGTTTAGGAATAGTTCTGTGGGTGTCATTAGACTTAAAGACGACAATATGAAAGGATAGATAAACCTTATGACTTCTGGTAGATATGTAGCTGTATAACCATTTCGTATATGTAAGACTAGCTGATACTTCTTCGTCCACGTTGCTTACACACATCGCTGAACACGTAGTGCTTTTGAAAATCATTGTTTCTTAAAACTTTAATAACTTTATATTAAATTAAGATATCGCAATATTTTTTTTAATTAAATAAAAGCCAAGTGTCTAAGAAATAAAACTTAGAAAACCTAACTGAAATTTATCCAGTAGTTTTTTCCGTGATGCGCGCACAACTGCCAACCTCTATAATTTTATTTATATAGATGTAAAATACCAGACTGGAAACGGAATATCATCAAAGTTCCGATAAATCTGGTACTGCAATTATCATTCCGGCTACTAAGTGTGGCGATTAGGACTAAATCCTTCCTACAATGAGAGATTCTAATAACCAGTAGCGTTACAAACTGCTCGATAACGAATAAGCTAAGCGTTTGATTCCAGCGTTGCAGGGCCGCGGGTTCGAATCCCGCACAGAAAACGTGTTTGTATGACACAAATAATTTGACGGCTCCGCGGCACAGTGGCTTAGCAATGAGTTACGGCGCTGAGGGGCCGCGGCGCGGGTTCGAATATCGCACAGACCAAGTATTTGTATGGTCTACAAATAATTGTTCCAGGTCTAGATTTTTGTCTTTGTGAAATTTTTGTATTTAAACTGCCTTCACAATATCCGCCACAATACAGTGGAAAATCCTAGTGTGGGGGTAACGTTTTTTAAAATAAAAAAAATAAAAATGACAATATAGGAAAAAAAATCCTAGGAAAGAAAGTTTTATAAAAAAAACTGTTTCGGGTCTGAATGTTTGGCCATGTGCAATATATGTAATATTAAACGTCTCCATGACACTCCTGTGTTGTAATTTCACAATGATTTTACCAGAAAATCCTACTCTGATATTATGTTATTAAAAAAAAACTTAAAACATTTCGATAAGTTAAGAAAATATGGGAAATTAAAAATTGAATTATTTTTAATTTCCGACGTTTCACTTGAAATAAACTATGCACGTCAACTTAAGCATTAGAAATTTAATAATTCATAAAAAATGTAACGATAACATTTAAAATGTATTATATGTTGTCAAACAATGATAATAACATTGTCATTATTTGACAATATTTTCGATTAAAAGACAACCTATACTTTATTGACTAATAGAAGGTCAATAACATTAATGACCGTTGAAATTCTAATTCAATTTTATCGAGTATTTTCATTAGTGGAAGGGACGTTCATCAATTACAGTTAAGTAACGAACAGCCAATAATTCAATTGATTGACAATAATTATTATTATTAATGTAGTTGTAAGTGATGGCATATTCATTAGAAAGACATTAGTTAGTCGTTTTTCAGATAATATTACCGTAGTAAGAATTCTTTAATATTATGAAACTATATAAAAATAATTTACTTACACGTTTGTGTAGAAAAAGCAGATTAAAAAATAAATAGGAAAATTTAATAAAATATAGAATCCGCTAAATTATTAGTAATTTATTCATTTATTTTGTAACAAAATAACAAGTCACCACTAGTACACCATTAGTGCAATGCATCACATTTATAACATAATAAAATCTCCATCGAATAAATTATAACCTGACTGTATTTATAAAAATCAAAAAATTGAAATATTTTATTAACAACTACTTTTATTTTCAATTAGTTTGTTGTAGTTTATTCCATGAATGGATTCTATCTGATAATCGAAAATTGACAAAGGAGTAGTTAAAATTTTATTGACATAAGAATTATAAATTCGATTATTTACTTATGATCTGTACACATTCACTAATAAGTGAATAGCAGTGTGGTGAGGCGACTGTAGGAAATGCTAGAATCTTATGGCTTCCAACAGATGGCGGTATAACCATCTGGTTAACTTCAGATGTAATACTGACTGGCAACGGTTAGTAGCGTCAAACCTGAGGATATAAAGCAAATCCTCCCTACAATGGGAGAGACCTATTTCCAGCTGTGGCCTTTTCTGGGGCTGGTTCATAAAGAAAGAAAGAAATATAGTACGTGAGAGTAATATGGTCATCCGGCTAATATGGTCACTTTCTTATAACTCAAAAACTACAGCCTTATTTGCATAGATGGCTGTGTGATACGATAGCTCTTCATCGGTCATTCAAATAATAAAGGGTCAAAAGGGCGCCGCTTTATCGACGACGCCAATATGAATATGATTTATGACGGTTAATATTACGAGTATAGTAATTATTTTAGTAGAATTTAGTATTGAATAGTGTAGTTAGTTTTTTTTAAGTTGTTTCTAATTATTGCCAAGGCTTGTTTGCCATTTTTTTAAATATATTAGTTATATTATACGACATTGTGTATTTGTCTCTGTCCTCCTCCTAGTTTTGGTTTTATAGGGCGGCAAAGCTTAAGGTATTACCCTCACGTACCTTATTATATTATTAAGTCCTTAAAATGATTAAACTAATTGAATCACGTTATTAGTTTTATGCTTTTTCGAAAAAAAATTGACAAGTAAAATTTAAAAAGTACAATAGATGTTAAAGCACCTTTACACATATTATATTATGTCAGGTACATCTGAGATTAATGTAAAGTGATGTTGCCTTTTAATTTTAAGTTTTATTTAACTTCACATATTAAGAAGTGTAGTGGCAGTGTAAGAATATCCACTACCACATATTGTTCCGTGGGTGGCGTAAGAGGCGGCAGAATTAAACAAACCAGAAGATGACATATTACTATGACAACTCAAAACTAAAAAACTGTGGTTGCCAACCCGTCGGACCTAATTAGGAACCTGTCACAGTTTCAACCCACCATGGGTGACAACTATTGCAAATATCCCTCTAATAAGGCAACTTATGAGACTTTTGATGCGCTGTATCGGTAACGGTAGCGGTTAAAATGTGTGTGTCAATCTTACGACTGAATTTATAGCAGTTCCACCAATCTGTTATATTTAGCTGAAATTATTTTGCAGACACTTTGAGTTCTGGTGAGGATACAATCTTGAATACTCTGTAAAGTATTTTTTTCAAAACGGCCGCCGCTCAAATGAGAAGATATAATATTCTCTTCACAACCCTCTTGATATCCATATCAAATGAAAGGAGTTTATCTAGCGGAATAGGCAAAGAGGCTTTTTAAAAAAAAATATTTTCTATTTTATATTCCTAAGTTATTTTCAACAGTATCGCAAAAGCATTACCGAAAATTTTGATTTAGCAGCTCATAAAAGTCCAGTTCTAGACATGTAATCCCATTCTAAGAAGGTTTACCTTAATCAATTGATAGGCAAATTGGCAATCGCAGTAAAATACATCACGCAATTTTGACGCTGTTGGGGCTGCGGGGGGAGAGGAGTGATGGTATTGCGAAGAACCACTCTCCCTGTCATTCGCAGCCGAAATTTGGTTGGCGGCGGAGCCATTGATCATATCCGCCGTTGGGGTCAGGAAGGGGTACTTCAGAGTGCTTATTTTTTCCTGGCCTCCGCGTATTGGGCTCGGGAGGGAAGTTCCGTTGCGCAGGTGGAGTTGAGGCCGCGGTGGAAGGCGCGCCTTGTGTTCCTAGTGCGCCTTACCTGAGGAGCAATATGAAAGGAATAATTCTCCCCCGAGGAGGGGCTGTGGTGGGCCGGCGCTAATGAGGCCACGGATGTGTGCGAAAGCGTTCCTGTGGTATGCCAATATACGACGAAGGTAAAACACCATGGAGTTTTAGTCATAACTAAACATAACGCGTCCTTGCCCCAGCGAGGCGGGTATGCGTAGGTATTTCCTATGTTAAAAAAAAGATAAATGTAGTGAAGGCTTGAACGAGACAGCGATGGAGTACTTCACTTAGTAAACGAAATGGATTCTCTTACGCGCCATCACACGAGTTACCTTATAGCTTCCAACAACATTTCCATTTTCTTGGGATCACGTCCTCAAGTACCAGAACATACTTGTGTTTGAAGTCGAGTCGTTGTTAAACAAAGTCTCGGATTGGGAACGACTAAATCTAGTCCAGTTTAACCCTCAGATAACACAGGTTTGCGCGTTTACCGCTAAAATGAGCCAGCCCCCTTGTCGTATCTCTTTAATTTCAGGGCACTCCCCTTGTTGCCTCAGCTAGCATCGGAATCCTCGGCGTCAACATATCGAATGACGTGCATTTTCGTGATCACTTGGAAGGGAAGGCTAAACTGGCCTCTAAAAAGCTTGTTCATGCCGGCACACCGCTTGCAACTTTACAAGGCGCAAGTTAGGCCTCACATGGAATAATGTCCTTATCTCTGGGACGGGGCACCCCTATCCTATACCTATCCAGCGGAGAGTGGCTCCAATCGTCGACGATCGAGTTCTTTCTGATCAGCATCCCTTCGCGATGTTGCATCCCTTTGCATTTTCTATCACATTTACCACGGGGAGTGCTGGGAATTGTTCGGATTAATTCCAGCCGCCTAATTTCACGAGAGCACATCACGACAAAACTCACGATACCATCCACACCATCTGGATGCTTGGCGGTCCACCGCTGTGCGTTTTACTAGGAGTTTTCTTCCTCGTATGACCTATTTGTGGAATTTTTAGTACCGGCGATTTTTCCGGACCGAAACGACTTAGGGACCTTCAAGAAAGAGCTTACTCTTATCTAAAAGGCCGGCAACACACCTGCAACTCTCAATGTGTTGCAGTTGTTCATGATCAGTAGTAGTCACTTACCATTAGACTCGACTCGTTTGCCCCCTCTTCTATATAAAAAAAAACCACTAGGAATTTGTTATCATTTTGGCAATGGTTCAAGGCAGACATAATCGGTTAGCAAAATATCAAAGTAATTGATATGAATCCAAATGAAGGAGATGAAAATAATCGCTAACAATTTTCCCCCTATAAAAAACAGTATGTCTATAGTAGTCTAGAATTTATATTAATAGCCTGTGAGAATAAATCTTTCAAACTGTAACAAAACATCAAACTAATTTTGACTTCCACATCTCTTTTAAAACTTATCGAGTTAAAATGTTTTCAGTTCCCACGAAGTATTTTTGTAAAAAAATATTAATGACATTTACTTTCTTATTTTGGTACATCATATATATTGAACAATTACAAATATTTTTTTATAATACGGAAGTGACAAACGAACTTACAGTCCACCTGATTATAACAGGCTACCGCAGTCCAAGGACACCTGCAGCTAACTTCGTAAAAAGAAGGCTACAGCGTATTGTCCCCCTAAGGACTTAGATGATATACCTCACAGCCAGTTAATACTGGATCTCTATGCCCTTCAGACTGAAACACAGCAATTCAATCTCTGCTATTTGGCGGTAGAAACAGAATTTAAATCTTCCTATTTATTTTACGTTATTTTAATAGCCTCTTTTGCAGTAGGTGCAGCAGATTGCAATTCTTCCCTATTTTTAAGCCTATTTTTTATCTTATACCCGATTCCTTTATTATAGAAACGTTTCATTCTCCGTAACACATCCAAACACAGTTTATATCACCAACTATTCATTCAACAACTTAGGATGACTTAAAATGAAAAATCATTCAACGGTTCATACATATTTAGTTAACTGACAATATTGGTAGAGCCAAGCTGCCGCTATATTTATAATATAGTTGTAGCACGAATGGGTCGGCTCGACCGGGGAAGGACCACGCTCTCACAGAATACCAGCGTAAACTAGCAGCTTAATGCTGCTGTGTTTCTTATGGTGAGTGTAGAGAACCGGAGACCCTTTTTACCGGAAAAGAGGCATTCCATCTTAGTCCTCAAGACTGACAACGCATCTGCAATTTTGATTCGCAAACGAGGATAGATGTAGATGTCTATGGGCCACAGCAACCACTTACCATCAGTTGGACTGTGTGCTCGTTTGTCACCCTATTTCTATATAAAAAAAAAACTGGTATTTTGTTTGGTTTTTCATCCACTTCAGCTACTGCAAAAGGCTTGTAAAAGAAAACGAAGTGTTTTTAAAATTGAAACTCGGCATTAGTCCAGAGGGAAAACAGCGCATCGTAATTTTGGTACATAATCGAACATATTTAACTTATTATACCTACCAGTCAGTATGTTTCTCAGACCCATCCTGGTGACACGTCTACCAAATAAGTAAATCAGAACCGCTAAATACCGGTCTCTTATCGGTACCCTTCAAAGTTTTTAATACCAGCTTTCAAGGAAGTTTTCGGTCGTGCGAACGACACAATACGGCTTTGCATCCGGTACCTTTACCACAAACCTAAACAATGCATACAGTTTGGGATACATTCAGAAGCTGGAACCGTTTGGTAACTTCGATGTTCATTTTATTCAAAAAATATGATGCTATTTTTTGAACAAAGGAGTGTTTAATGATTTCTTATATTTACGCGAATACTACACATAGAATAAAACTATATTTTACGGATTTTATCGCGTTTAATTTACTTTTTTATTTCCCGACGTTTCGGGTGCTTTACAGCAACCCATGGCCACGGGGAGGACTGAGATATTTGACGTCCCGACGTCACAGTTAGCCCGGCTACCTTCAGTTTTTTAATATTAATTTTTGGTTCGATCTACGCAGAATGTTTCAGAGAGCACGAGGGATCTGTGACAGAAAACATCTGGCCGCCGAGCTTCAGCACGTCGAGCAAGTATTGCAAGACAACAAGCTTCGGGTCCCGCGCCTACGTCACAGTGACCGAGTGAAGCCGACCACAGTCGAGCGTGTGCCTGCTGTACTATCCTATGTCAGAAGAGTCACAGACAAGGTTGGCTAAATTTTGAAGCGAGCTTCTATTAAAACATACTTCAAGCCGCCGAAGAAGATTAGTCAATTTTTACCATCCGTCAAGTGTAATATCCCTCTACAAGATGCAGGAGTGTACAAGCTTGATTGCGAATGTGGTCTCTCTTACATAGCACAAACATAAAGATCCATTAAAACCCGCGTGAAAGAACATATTGCTGACGTGAAGCACCGACGCCCTGGGAAGTCTGCAGTCTGTGAACATGTTGAAGATCGTCTCCGCCATTACATCAGATTTGATAGACCACAAATCCTCGCAAAAGAACACCGATTCCTACCAAGGAAGATACGCGAGGCTATTGAAATTAAAAAACATCCTAATTTCAATAGAGAAGATGGATGGGTGCTGCAATCTGCTTGGGACCCTATAATTAACAAAGTTAAGTCCAAACCCAAGCATACCACTTCAAGACTTCAAGATACTGTAAGCTCATTCTGCGTAGATCGAACCAAAAATTAATATTAATAAACTGAAGGTAGCCGGGCTAACTGTGACATCAGGACGTCCATGGGTTGTAGATGTAGATGTCTATGGGTCACAGCAACCACTTACTATCAGGTGGACTGTGTGCTCGTTTGTCACCCTATACTATAAAAAAAAAACAAAGATTGTAAACTTCCCACTTTTCGATTGCGAGTAATGTTCATTTTATCATAATACTAAACAAATTTAGGTTTTTGATCAAAATCCTCAAACTACACAGCAATAATAATGCAATTAAGTGAAGCCTTTATCATATTTCGGCTTTAGATCAAAATCCTGAAACTACACAGCAATAATAATGCAATTAAGTGAAGACTTTATCATATTTCGGCTTGTGATCAAAATCCTGAAACTACACAGCAATAATAATGCAATTAAGTGAAGAATTTATCATATTTCGGCTTTTGATCAAAATCCTGAAACTACACAGCAATAATAATGCAATTAAGTGAAGACTTTATCATATTTCGGCTTTTGATCATAATCCTGAAACTACACAGCAATTATAATGCAATTAAGTGAAGACTTTATCATATTTCGGCTTTTGGTCAAAATCCTGAAACTACACAGCAATAATAATGCAATTAAGTGAAGACTTTATCATATTTCGGCTTTTGATCAAAATCCAGATTTTATTGAAATCCAGCGACACACACCCTCCGTAAACTCATCCATACACTAAATACTTTGATCCGGCCTGTTGATCAGACTGGTAGTTTTCATTATCGTCATTAAATCATCATCATCAGTCTCTCTTTTATACCCTCGGTCCGATACCTTCTGGCTAATTTTCTTAAGTAAGATAAGTAATTAAGTAAGATTTAATTTTTTTTATAATCAGTTGCGAGAAGTCTTTACGAAGAGAGAAATGGCAATATGTCACCGTAAAAGTTTAAACCAAAGAGATATTGTTATTATATTTTAAAATAAAGGCAAATTAAATTATATATAATAACTGCTGGTGTTACAAATAAAAAAATATAAATAAAAAAACAGAAAACTTTTTCTTAATTGAACAGCACAAAAATGCCTTAATCAAAACCATTTTTAATCTTACTTTCAAGACAAAAAACACGTGAATTTGTTTTCAAGTTTCATTGCAGTAAAATAAAACAGAATGTCCGACGAACAATTGCACAGAACAAACTCAATTTACTACTTCATTCGAACGTATAGGGTCAAGAATACGATTGGAAATTTAATTGAAATACTATTTAAAGGGCAAAGCACTTTACTTTTAATGTGCTTGTATCCAATTTTAATATTTTCGTTTGACATTATTTTAATTTTAAATTATTTTGAAGGATAAGTTTTAAGTTTTTACATAGAGCAGCTGTATAGTGGTGACGTAAGAGAACCCACTACCCCATACCATTCAAGGTGTTGGAAGAGGCGACAAAGGGAAACTGAAACAGGAAATTGACAGCAGCATCTTCTTGATAACAGTTCAATAAAGAACTGTGGTAGCAAACCTCCTCGCCAAACGTGATAACTATGGCATATATGAATTTATGATTAAGGAATACCTACATAGTACAGCAGTAGACTTTTGATAGGCTATAATGAATAAATCAATTAAATTAAAAATAAGTGGAATAACGCGATTTTTTTCTTCTAATGTCAATAAAAATTATTTGCACACGGTGCGTCCTATCAAATAATGAATAAGGTTACAACGACTTAAGGCAAAAAAAAACCATCCAACAATCATCATCACCATCATCTTCTGCCTGTGGCAGTCCAGAACCGGACATAGGTATCTCTCAAGGTGCGTCACTTAGCCCGATCCAAAAATGCTAAGACCAGATTTCATAAACTGGTTAAGGGCAGCATTAGTAAGAATTCGGCTCTGTATTTAAAATATGTTTCAAAAGTTTTTTTTTTAATTCCAGCGGTGGATTAAAAAAAGACTATAGATTTTTTATATTGTTAAAATGACAAACGAGCTAACAGTCCACCGCACGGTAATTGGCTACTGCAGCCAAAGAACACAAAGACCGCAGTTTTTAGGTTGTTAACACTAGGGGTTGAGATGAAATGCCCCATAGCTTGTAATTATATTAGGTTGAGTAATGTAAACATTTTTATGTATTATTTTTGTAATATTTTTATCTTTTGTATAAATATTTTGCATTATATCAGAGGTTCCTTTGTCTAATAATTTTTTTGTTAACCAATTAAAAACAAGACACAAATGATCGCAATATTATAATTGCAAATATATACAAAAGCTTTTGAAAAAATTAAAATATAGAATTTACTGCTAAGCCATAAATCAGGTCCTTATTCATTTCATCACATAATTATACATAACGATTTGAATAGTTTTTTATCTAAGCCATCAGATTTATGTTACGAAATCATTTTTCTACTTCTATTCATCAATCCATTACAGCAGAATGAACATAGGCCTCCCCTATATATTGCCTCATATCAGCTATCACGAAGATACTGCTGCCTATCTACTGTTTCAGTTTCTTATGTCGCCTCTTACGACACCCACGAGACGATATGGGGTAGTAGAAACTCTTATACCGCCACTACACGGTAACTAACTTTCAACTTAAACTTCCAAAATAATTTAAATTTATTTATCGAAAATCATTTATGAGGCCTGTACCCAGCTGTGAAACGTTTATATGATGTAACTTTTATAAGGCTGTTATGAATGCGAGGGACTTAAAAGTAACCATATTTCAGCCGGAGATATAAATAATACTATTTAAAAACAAATTGAAATTGCCAACAAAGGAATCATAAACAGTTGTTGAAATGCTGAGGTTTGTAAATAATTATTGTGCCTTGATCTTAATCAACGTAACAACTACATTTGAACGGGCTGATTACATTATCTCAATTTTGGAACTGATTTAGCAACAATGCGAGTCACTGTTTAGGTTGCCATAATTTGTAACGCTTATGTGTCATAAGGTCGTAGGTTTGTAATGTTTTATGGTATGCCAAAATATATTGTTTAATATTAATATGCTTCAATTAAAAAAAGTACAGAAAAAAATCGGATTTACTTATAAATTATAAAGCGTGTAGAATGCATTATTTTAGTGGAAAACTTACAATGTGTTTGTAATCGTTCAACAATTAGAAATTACAGTTGCAGTTCTACAGTTCAGAATTATATATATATATATATATATATATATAATTCTTCTGTCCGTGTATATGTGACTCAACTCCTCTTAAACGGCTGAACCGATTTTGTTGAAATGTAATGTGTGTGATTAAGTTGATTCGAAAATGGACAATTGGATCCAGTAGGTGGCGCTGTTGTCGAGATACAGAAATCACCCGTGAAGCAGGGGCGGATCGCTAGTCTTATATAAATGTTGAATTATTTTAATTCCAATGAAGTTATAAGTACCCACTATTTTTATTTTTATATTTAGCTATGAGATAATTTTATATAGGTGGTAGGACTCCTTTTCTCCTTTGAGTCCGTCTGGGTAGGTAACACCCTCTTAAACTGTTTCTGCCGACAAAATAGAAGCAAGTCTATGTTGCCGGTCTAATAGAGAGTCAGTATAATTACAGACTGTGAGGCATTCCATCTTAGTCCTCAGAGGTAACAACACATCTGTAGCCTTCTTTGTTTGGTGTTCACTGATTGCAGTAGCCACTTCCCATCAAATGGATCATAAGTTTGTATGTAACTTTAGTTATTTTTTTAAAATAAAACATAGTAAATGTAGTAAATGTAAGACACCATGAATGGTTAAATGATCTGCTTAGCGAGGAAGAGAGCATAGTTTTCGGAGTTCCCAAGGCAGCGTGCTTGGCTCGACACTGTTCCTGATATACATAAATGATCTTTGTAACATTCGGAGCAGAGGCGGGCGAATTTTCTCTTATGCGGATGACACCGCCGCCGTCTATACTGGGGTCTCCTGGGCTGCCGCTCAAGCTGCCGCTGAACATGGTTTGGCTGAAATAGCTGGCTGGCTTAACGCAAACTCTCTAACCCTCAATACCGATAAAACCAACTTTATCTGTTTTACCCCATCAGAGAGATCACAACCGGGGGACGACTTTAGGGTCAGGATTCATAGGTGTGGCGAACCATTTGTTGGTAGCTGTGACTGTCAGAGTATAAAACGAGTCAAATCCACAATATATCTTGGAGTAACAGTGGACCACAGATTGTCGTGGCACTCCACATTGAAATGATTATGACTAGAGTCAGGAAACTCATTTGGATTTTCAAAATCTGCGTCACATTATGCCAGATCAACTATTAAGAAAGGTATACATTGCTCTGGCACAATCTGTTATAACGTATTGTATACCGGTATGGGGAGGTGCCACAAAACCAAATTTTAGACTTAGAAAGAGCCAAAGGTCGCTCTTAAAGTAATGTATTTTAAGTCCTACAGGTACCCTACAGTAGAACTTTACAGTTTTAGTAATTAACTCACGGTCAGAAAACTATATATTTTAAACATAACCTTGCACTTGCATAAGACACTCTCATACACTCCAGCTAACCTGGATAGAAGACATAAAAATATTGTGGCACAATCCCTAGGGTCCATACTGCTTTTGCCAGACGTCAGTACACCACACAATCAACATATATATATAATAAATTGAATTTTAAATTAAATATATAAAATTTATAAAATTATTAATAATTAAATATATTAATAATTTTAAATTAAACGTTTTAATAGAGTGGCTAAAAGCTCTTACATACGAGGAAACTGAACTTATCTTAATCAGTACTAGCTAAGTAGCGCATACACACGCGCGCGCGCACACACACACACACACACACACACACACACACACACACACACACACACACACACACACACACACACACACACACACACACACACACACACACACACACACACACACACACACACACACTTTTTAGCTGTCCACTTTCTCTTTTTCGCTTTTGAATTTTATTTTTCTGTTTCTTTTTTTTTTGTATGGATTGGTCTCAATACTGTATTAGGTAGCTTTAAGGGAAGCAGCGAGGTAGTTCCAACACAAGTATTTTATAACTTACTGGAGCTATCTCAATTTCTGTAATGTATGACAATGTATTGAGAAACAATAAACAATTTATTATAATTTATTATTATTATTTAATATATCGCCATAATTATTATTGACTTCATCACTATGATAGTCAGATGTCTCGGCAGATTAAGCGGAATGTCTTTCAGCAGCACAGAGGTTAAAGTTGTAAATATTTACTTTGCAAATATCCGCTTAATAAAATAAAATGATGTGTCTTACCTTGTTTGAAGAGCACCTCCCGCCCTCCCTTAATTGCGTGCACTATCCCCGTCACCACTAATCCCAGCACCACTACTCCCACCACCACTACACTAGGAAAAACACACCACCGATGACAATACGACACGTGTTTCGCCTCTATGGAGTAGTGGTGCTGGGATTAGTGGTGACGGGGATAGTGCACGCAATTGAGGGAGGGCGGGAGGTGCTCTTCAAACTAGGTAAGACACATCATTTTATTTTATTAAGCGGATATTGGCAAAGTAAATATTTACAACTTTAATATAATGGATTTCCGCAAAGTAACGCCTGATTCTATTAATTAGCACAGAGGTTATAATAGAGCTACAGTTTACGCAAACACCAGAGGCATTTACTCGTTCTTATCGAATTGTGTCCGATATAACGCCAATTTTATAAGATGGAAGTAGGTTAGAATGCAGTATCAGAGTTTTCGGGACAATCATAACCTAAACAAAGCCAACAAAGTACCAAAATCAAAAAATTCTACGTTCTACAAATAATCTTTCTATTTCAGTGCCCTTTTTATAGCACAAACTTTGTTCAATATTTCTTCTTTGTCCAATCCGTTCTTATGTGGGACGCTGTTTCTTTCAAAATTAGGAGAGCCGAAAACCATATTTTTGTTCAAATCCAAAGTTCGAGAATTTCTTGTGAATAGAATGGCAGAATCATCTCAGTGTCTGTAGTAAATTCGTTTTTATATATTATCTCTGTTTATAAAAATCAATTGTTGTCCGTTTGTCTCGCTAAAACTCAAAAACAGCTCGACAAATTTTGTTGAAATTTTTTGTGTGTTTGAATGGCTCCTTAGATGGTTTAGATTCACATTTGGAGCCGGTAGGTAGTGCTGTTATCGAGATCCAGAAATCACCCGTGCGAAACCGGGTGGATCGCTAGTTAGGTATAAATTCTTACGTCTTTGATACAATATTGTGGATGTTTATGTACTTTATTTTATATTTTATTATTTTGTCCATTTTTATATGTATAGAGTTCAGGAGAAATCAGCGCATGAGTACCGAAAACTATACCACCTCAATTTTTTATGCGATTCTCTTCAAATTGTCCTACTGATGATATAAATGCATGTTGCCATGGGGCAACTTGGTGTCATGTTGTTTAAACCGATTTTTTTATTGCAAGGTATTGTTATTTTCCAACGGGACAATTTTTTTGTATTTTCTTATGAAATACGAATAAAAATGGTCCTATGACTTTTTACGATAAAGTTATTTTTTTAATTTATTATTTATTCAGGATAACAACAGCTTATTAATACTTAAACAATTTTACTTAAATTATTAACACGAAAAAGTCAATAATAGTTATCCACAAAGTAAATAACCAAACATAACACTGTAAATCTAATACAATACAAAATAAAATCGGTAAAAACTAATACTAAGCATTAATAAATTAATTGAAATATTAATATTACTTTCATGAAGTACATACATACACATACACACGTACAAAAGACATACATAATTACACTGACAAACACACACATATGAATATATAAATGCAAATATGTTTTGGTGATATTGTTATTATAGAAAATAGATAAAAATTAAAAAGAGACACTAATATATATATATATATATATATTACTTTCAGCTGGAGTGAATAAAAACTTGTTAATTTTATTTTTGAATCCAATTTTAGTACTATTAAAAGGATCAATTGAGCTAAATTTTTTGTCGTCAGTTGCTACACTAACGCGTTAGAACACTGTTTTTCCCATAATTGGTCGGTTGAAAGGGGTGTTATAGGATATATTGAAAGGGAAATGTTAAACAAAGAGTTTCTGGTATGTCTGGTACGTTTCATTGGGAGGTTAAATTTAATGTAAGCCAATAAGTCAGGGCAGTCAATTCCTCCGTGTAATATATCGTATAAAAGTCCCATATCCAGCAGAATACGTCTTTCTTCAAACATTAACAGACCGTAAAATCTGCAATCGTCTCGATATGAAGAGCCAGAACGTCTAAATTTAAAATTTAAATGGAAAACGAACTTATTTTGATTCCTTTCGATATTATAAACATGTTTAGCATAAAATGGTGACCATATCTGAGAGGCAAGTTTTCGGAGTTATGACTTTTAAAGGTTTGAAAAATCCCAAATTCGGATACTTTTGAACCATTAAAATAAATAAAGTAAAATAATAAAATTAAAAAAAATATTTCTCGTCGTATTTTATTATAAATATAAAAAAAAAATTCTCCCATTTGCAAATAACAATTCCTTGCTATTGACAAAAGTAATTAGCTTAAACAATATGGCACCGAGTTTCCCCATGGCAACATGCATTTATATCATCAGTAGGACATTTGTTTTTAATTTTCACACTTATCCTATAAAAAAATACACACACAACGGAACGGTTCCAGTGTTCTTTTAATTGTTTTCTTTTATAGAATAAGCTCGTTGCTCACCTGGTTTTAGTGAAATATATGGGACATAGACATTTTCATCTATCATTGATTAAGAATCAAAACGCAGACGAGTTGTCACCCCTGAGGACTAAAATGGTTTGTCTTGTTACCAGTAAAAAGGGTCTCCGATTCTCTACACTCACTATAAGAAACACAGCATCATTTTGCTATTTCACGCTGGCATTCTTTGAGAGCGTGGTTCTACCCTGGTCGAGAGGATTCATTCATCCCATATTAGAAAACCCAATCCAAATATAACAAGCGAATATCATCGTCACGTCGTCATTCGAAACAGGACTAGCGGTCTGTGCGCGGCTATGAAGTCGTGCTTTGCGCCCGTTCTATTGTGCTTAGTGTTTCAGGAAATATACTACTTACCCGCACATAATTTAAAAATTACTTATATGTCAAGAAGTGGAGGGAGTAAGGTTTTATCTAATGGCTTTAATTGAGGATTTTTTATTTTCATACTTGTTTGCGTAAAAAGAAAAATGTGTTTGTATTTGGCTTTTGATTTTTAAAAGTGTTTTTTTTTTAATCTGTTATAACCCAATGCTTGACTATTATCCCTCCTTTAGGTAAGTGGTGATGTAGCCGAAGATTTTAAAGCGCACTAAGTTAGCTACAAGCCTATTAACACGTGTCTTGGAGACACATATTATAATTTGGTACTCCAGACGTGTCACGTTTCTTACAATCAAATCTTAAACATCTCTATCTCTCTGTAATTTCGTGTTAAAATACACAAAGGAAACAACAAACAAATAATTTAAAATGGACGACAGCACTAAAGTTTTGTAAGAAACCTGATAGTGTTACCAAAACTTTTTAATGTTGTTATTAACGATACTTTGTTAGCAGATCTAACGTTTTGGAATACCCTTGGCGACAATGGTTCTGAAGAACTATTCTTATTCCATTTTAATGACTTGAATTAATACAGTTTAATAATACATACATCTTTACATAAAAAAAACGTGCATTAAATGAAATGAAACTAATAAATATAACTAATTTTAACATCTTGAATATAACGAAAATACGTTATATTCAAGATGTTAAAATTAATAAGCTCTGTGTACTCAGGCCTGTCACCCAGAGGGGTAGGCAGAGACTATGGACTTCCATTTGGCACGATCCTGACACACCTCTCTCGCCTCATCCACATCCATATACCTACGCATACAAGCTCGTCGGTTAAGGGTACTCTTAATTTGGCCCATTTTCAATATATCGCCAATTTGGTCGATAAATTTTCGCCTAAGGCGTCCCTTCCCGACTCTGCCGTTAATCTCTGCCACATAAATTTGCTTTGTCACTCTTTCCTCATTCATTATTTCCACATGCCCAAACCACCGAAGCATTCCTTTCTTAATCCTGGTCACAACATCATCTTGCAAACCACACTCTTCTCTTATTACACAATTTCTCACTCTGTCATCCAGATTCAGCCATAACATACTCCTTAATGACCAATGTAAATGTAGTCTCTGAGAAAATTTTCTATAATCGTGGTAGAGCCATGCTGCAGCTATATTAGTAGTATAGTTGTAGCACGATTGGATCGGCTCGACCGGGGAAAGACCACGCTCTCACAGAACACCAGCGTAAAATAGCAGCTTAACACTGCTGTGTAATCGTATGGTGAGTGTAGAGAACCGGAGACCTTTTTTACCGGAAAGGACGCATTCCATCTTAGTCCTCACGGGTGACAACGCATCTGCATTTTGATTATTTATTGAGGACAGATGTAGATGTCTATGGGTCACAGCAACCATATACCATCAGGTGGCCTGTGGGCTCTTTTCCCCCTATCCTATAAAAAAATCGACAAACAGGCAGACAACGAGATAATTCTGTTGCGCGCCACTATTAATGGTTTATACATGGCAACACTAGTTACCACTAGCGCCCTCTAGTATCGAGTAGCAGAACTAGGAGAGTCAAGATCCTTCTAGAAATTTCGGGACCGATATGTACTCGAACATTCTAGATGTTTCTACAGTAGAAGGTTCTGGAAACTATCTGAGGCCCTATATAAGGCCGGTATAGACCGCGACCGAGTCAAGATTGAATTGGCGATACAAGCGAGGACTTCAAAGCGATACAACTACGAACTTAAGCGATCTGTAGTAAAATTGTATTTTGTTATTAGTGTGGTTTAAAGTTGTAATTAGTGTTGTATAATTAAAGTGTCAATTTTGGTAATTCAATCGGCAGTTTTTAATTGTCTCGAACCCCAAGCTCGTAACAATTGGTGTCAGAAGTGGGATCAGATCATGCCGATTTTACCAAAGGACGACACGGAGGTATCCGTACCCGAAGTCAACGCCAGCAAGAGACGGACCAGAGACGATTTGGTAATGCAACGCCGCAAACGTCGGAGGGCCAGCTGCCGACCACAGGCCGGCCGTCAGCAGCTCCTGCATCTGCAGCACCTGACTTAGGTGCTCTGATGATGATGCTGCAGGGCAGGCTCGCCGACAGGAGGAACAGGCCCGCCGACAGGAGGAACAGGCCCGCCGACAGGAGGAACAGGCCCGCCGACAGGAGGAACAGGCCCGTCGGTTGGAAGAGCAGCTGCAGCGTGGACAGGAGGAACAGGTCCGCCAACAGGAAGAGCAGATGCTCCTCATGAAGGACCTTCACGCTACCTTCGGGAAAGAGATAAGGGAGGTGAAGGATAGGGTTGCTCAACATGACAACCGCCTGTCGGAAGCTGAAACCCGAATCAACCAAGTGAACAATCGGGTTGACAACGTGATTGCTGACGTGAAGAAAACGCTGGACGACCTCAAACTTGGGGATGGAGTTACAGCTCCGTGGTAGCTACAACACCTTCGCTACGTGGATTCAAAGTGCCGCCGTTCGACGGGACTTCTTCCTGGTCGGCGTACAGAATCCAGTTCGAGGCTGTCATGAAGGCGAACGGCTGGAATAAAGTCAGGCCATGACTGCTCTCACCCTAGGCCTGCGCGACCAGGCCTTAACTGTTCTGGAAGCTCTCGGTAAGGAAGTGACTTACGAGCAGCTCCTTGAGGCATTGGAGGCGAGATATGGCGACGCTCACCTGGAACACGTCTTTCGTGCGCAGCTCAAAGATCGCGTGCAACGCAGCAACGAAAACCTACAGCAGTGGGCCCTTGAGGTGGAAAAGCTGGTTCGAAAAGCATACCAGTCTGTACCTGCGCTCATTGTAGGGAACCTGGTGCAGACATTCATCGACGGCATCCGCGACCTTGAAGTCAGAGCTGCTGTGAGGCTCGGGCACCACGAGACGCTTAAGGACGCGTTAGCCCATGCACTGGAGGTGGAAGCCGTACGGCAGGATCATCGATCCCATCGCGTCAGGGAGGTTGCAGCAGCTGCAGTTCGCGACTACAATAAAGGATACAGCCCTAGGTGCTGCGGCTGTGGGGAAAGGGGCCATCTTCGATCCAGCTGCCTAAGCGAACTGTAGAAAGGGAGGTGATCGATTTCGAGAGGGTAGTGCGGCTAACAGCACCGCCCAGCAGCAGGGAAACGAGTA
Organism: Parnassius orleans; assembly: GCA_029286625.1. Classification (NCBI taxonomy): domain Eukaryota; kingdom Metazoa; phylum Arthropoda; class Insecta; order Lepidoptera; family Papilionidae; genus Parnassius; species Parnassius orleans. The sequence goes on from JAGSMP010000056.1 coordinate 483,268, forward strand.
AAAGCCAGGACTGCGGGCGGGTGCTGACTGATGTTAAAAGAGCCCCAAGGATTTCGATCTCACAAACCCATGATGGGAACAGCCTAATCATCAAAGGCGAGGTCAACGGAACGCCGTGTAAACTGACCATAGACACTGGAGCCTCGCACGGTTGTCAGTTCCCAACTTATGTCAGTTCCTTGGGGACCTGCATACAACCGAGAGCGCATTAATTTGGTAACAGCCACCGGTCAGCGCATACCCGTCCGTGGAGAGAAGGAGATGGAGTTGAAGCTAGGCAACATGATCTACCTGCATAATGTCATCGTGGCTGATATAATGGACGACTGCATCCTGGGCCTAGACTTCATGAGGAAGAATTGTTGTGAGATCGATGTTAAGCAAGGTGTTTTGAAATGTGGACATGAGGAACTTTTCGTGGAAGGAGCGATACCGGGGAATGTGTACAGCCTTAAGAAGATTGTTCTGCCGCCGAGATCGGAAACGATTGTGCCGGTTAGTCTTCCTCGGAATCCTGGGCAAGCTCATCGTTGTGTACTCGTGGAAAGGGTGGACAATGACCTTCCGTGAAAGTGGCTCGAACTTTGGTCAGAACCACCGACATCTCAGGAGTACGTGTGCTGAACCTTTGTGATCAGGAACAGATTATGGAAAAGGCACACTGGTTGGTACTTGTGAGGAAGTGGATTGGTTGCGTAGGTGCCAATACCCATCGACTGGGACCCCAGCAAGGATGCACAAACGAGGGTGACCACACTTTAGAAGACTGTCGCAGCGTTCTCTCCCCGAATGAAGTGGTCAAGGCGAAGAAGTTGTTACTCAAGTACGCCGATGTTTTCTCGTCAAACGATGCTGACATAGGAAAGACTGGCTTAGTTCAACACAAAATAAACACAGGAGAAGAATTGCCTATCCGTCAGCGCCCAAGAAGATTGCCGGTAGCACGTGAAAAGGAAGTGGAAACCATGATTGAGGGAATGGTGAAGGATGGTGTTATTGAACCTTCATCTAGTCCATGGTGTTCACCTGTGGTGCTGGTAAAGAAGAAGGACGTAGCATGCGGTTTTGTGTTGACTACCGCCGTCTGAACGACGTTACGAAGAAGGACAGCTATCCCTGCCAAGAATTGATGACACGCTGGACATGCTTACAGGCGTAAAGTGGTTTAGTACGCTGGACCTGAAAAGTGGCTACTGGCAGGTTGAAATAGACCCTAGGACAAGGAGAAAACTGCATTCTCCACAGGAAAGGGTCTGTGGCAATTTAAAGTCATGCCGTTTGATTGTGCAATGCTCCAGCAACGTTTGAAAGGTTGATGGAGCTTGTACTACAGGCTAATTGGCGACGCCTGTCTGGTCTACTTGGATGACATCATCATCGTAGGCCGTACGTTTGAGGAACACCTTCAAAACCTGGAACGCGTGCTCATGAAGATCCAGAGTGCCAACCCAAGTTGAGTCCGAAGAAATGCTCACTATTCAAACGGCAAGTTAGCTTTTGGGGTATGTAGTGTCGGAAGAAGGTATCCGCACGGATCCAGAGAAAATTGCCGCCGTCAAGGATTGGCCGGTTCCAAAGACAAGACACAGGTTAGAGCATTTTGGGTTTGTGCTCCTATTATCGGCGATTTGTAAAGAACTTTGCAGATATAGCCAAACCTCTGCACAAGCTAACCGAGGAGAAGCGACATTTCTGGGATGAAAGTTGCGATATCGCATTCCAGGAGCTCAAGGACCGTCTGTGCAAAACACCTATTTTGGGGTACCCTGATGCGAGCAAGGAATTTATAGTTGACACAGACGCAAGTGATATAGGACTTGGCGGTGTGTTGTCTCAAAGGAATGGTGATCAAGAGGTTGTGATAGCGTACTTCAGCAAGTCTTTGTCAAAGCCGGAAAGGAACTATTGTGTCACAAGACGGAATTGCTTGCTGTGGTAAAGTCCTTGCAGCATTTTAGCAAATATCTTCTGGGGCGGAAATTTCTCTTACGAACTGACCATGCTGCACTGAAATGGCTATTGCAGTTCAAAAATCCAGAAGGACAAGTTGCGAGATGGATTGAGCTACTACAGGAATACGACTTTGTGATCGAACATCGCAGCGGGAAATCTCATGGCAACGCAGATGCATTGTCAAGAAGACCTTGTCCTGAAGATTGCAAGCATTGTACTAGGCAAGAGGGTAAGGAAGTGGTATCTGTGAGGATGCTTATGACAGACCAGCTCAACAATGAGTGGAAAGACAGCCTACGACATGCACAGCAGGAAGATTCGGACATCGCCGATTCTAGAATGGATGAAGGCCAGTGCTCCTAAGCCCAAGTGGAGTGACGTTTCAGCGATGAGTTCGACCACGAAAAGCTATTGGGCCCAATGGGACAGCTTGGCTGATTCAGGATGGAGTCTTGTGCCGTAAATGGGAAAATGGTCGGGAGACAGTTGTCATTTGCAAATGGTTGTCCCTAAAGCTAAAGTACCGGATGTTCTACAGCTGTACCATAATGGTTGTTCAGGAAGCCACCTAGGAGTTAAACGAACTCTACTGAAGATCCGAGAACGGTTTTACTGGGTCCACTGTCGTGACGATGTCGAGGACTGGTGTCGCAAATGTACAAGTTGTGCGGCTGTAAGGGACCTCAAACTCGTAGTAGAGTGCATTGAAATTGTACAATGTTGGTGCACCATGAGAGGATAGCCATTGACGTTGCGGGGCTGTTTCCGGAAAGTGAAAGTGGTAACAAGTATTTCATGGTTGTGATGGATTACTTCACTAAGTGGCCAGAAGTCTTCGCCATTCCAAATCAAGAAGCTTCAACAGTTGCAGATAAACTAGTTCATGAAGTCTTCTGTCGTTTTGGAGTACCTTTAGAGATTCACAGCGATCAAGGAAGGAATTTTGAGTCTCAAATATTCCAGGAAACTTGCCGAGTTATGGGTACTCATAAAACAAGAACAACTTCTTACCACCCACAATCTGATGGAATGGTAGAAAGATTTAATCAGACATTGAGAGGTACTCAAAAGTTGTGGAAAACGGCAACGAGATGGGACAGGCACATACAACCGTTTTGTTGTCATATCGAAGCGCTGTTCACGAAAGTACATCAGTGACACCAGCTTTAGCAAATTTTGGGAGAGAATTACGGCTGCCTGCAGACCTGATCACCGGAATACCACCTGATGCCCCACGCAGTATAACCGATTATGCAAACGACTTGCGGGACAAAATGAATGACATTTATGAGCACGTCAGACAGTCGGGCCAGCAAACGTCTGAGAAGATGAAACACGGTATGACCGCAAAATGAACAACAAAGGGTTTGACGAAGGTTCACTAGTGTGGTTACACAATCCAGTTCGCAGCAAAGGAAATCTCCTAAGCTTCAAGCTAATGGGACGGACCGTACCGGATTGTGACAAGGATCAATGACGTAACCTACCGGATACAGAAAGGTGCAAGAGGTACCCTAAGATCGTCCATGTGGATCGACTGGCGCGTTATTATGGCCAATAATGCTCGGGACGAGCATGTTCAGGAGGGCAGTGTTGCGCGCCACTATTAATGGTTTATACATGGCAACACTAGTTACCACTAGCGCCCTCTAGTATCGAGTAGCAGAACTAGGAGAGTCAAGATCCTTCTAGAAATTTCGGGACCGATATGTACTCGAACATTCTAGATGTTTCTACAGTAGAAGGTTCTGAAACTATCTGAGGCCCTATATAAGGCCGGTATAGACCGCGACCGAGTCAGTATTGAATTGGCGATACAAGGAGGACTTCAAAGCGATACAACTACGAACTTAAGCGATCTGTAGTAAAATTGTATTTTGTTATTAGTGGTTTAAAGTTGTAATTAGTGTTGTATAATTAAAGTGTCAATTTTGGTAATTCAATCGGCAGTTTTAATTGTCTCGAACCCCAAGCTCGTAACAATTCTATAAATGCTCTCTTTTATGTTATATTTGCGGGATTTTGCCATAATTGCCAAGCTTTTTATTTTTTGAGCTGTTATCAGGAAGATGCTGCTGCTCATCTCCTATTTCAGTTTCCTTTTGTCGCCTCTTATGACACCCCAGAGACGATATGGGTTAGTGGATATTCTTACACGGTTGGGATGAAGTAACGCCTGATGAAATTATTTACGTTATAAAATTATAAGTATATTTTTTTACTATTATTCCTAGTATGTATATTCTAAAGAAAACCGCATGAACAAACATTATACACTAGCAAGTAAACGACACACGCGGATTTGAATGAAACGTAAGCAAAGCAGCTTATTCAGAACTTGAATGCCACTGGAATTCTTTCTTAGGTTGAAGTGCAAGTTAAGAAAAAAAGTTATATCTTCTCATTTAGGCCAAAAATTGGCAATACTAATCAAAAGCCTGTTTAATATTAAAAAATGATATTACTTGTATATTAGAAATATGAAGATTATTAATATATCTGTTGAGTCTGATTGCTGGTTTGAAATAGCCTAAATCGTCAATAATTAACACAAAATTCTCAAGACATAGTGTATCTAAGAGTTGAAACCCCGACTTCAAAAGCCAAAATGTTGAAATTATTTTAACCTTTTCAGTTCTATTATATGTTTTGTGGCGTTTCTTGAGAAAGGACTATGTTCAGCATTGAAATTATGAATGGCTGTAATAATGGTGATAAAGCAAATAGCAACTGGTATGTCGTCTTAATTACATTAAAAATTACATCCCCATTTTTTACACTCTTTATAGGGGTAAAATTTTTTCAAAATTAAATAGAAGCACTACGGATATACGTATTGTCGAATATATCGCGTAAATTAAATACAAAAAAATAATAATATTGAGAACCTTCTATTTTGAAGCAGAAGGTTAAGAATTTAATTACTCCATGCACATAAAAATATGTATATTTAACATAATCTTCACATAACTAGGTTTCAAGTAGATCGGTTTCAAAAGGTGTTTTGAAGTTTGATCACTTTCAATAGAAAAACGACGATGTGCGATTTAAATTTTTGAACACAGTTTGATATATAGGGCCCAGTTTATATATTACAGCATCAATTTCAATCTAGACCATACGCCGAACATGGCAATTACAGCAAATCCTCCTTACAATGGGAAAAGCAATTTAGTTTAACAACGGACTACTGCGACCTGATGATGATGACAGGTTTATGGATTTACATCACAGAAGAAACCAACTTTTGTGCCAAAACAGACCTTATAATGATAATTTCTAGGTCTGATTATGTTTTTACTATAAATTTATCTTTAACAAAGCAATAAAGGCTACATTCGCTTCGTCTTCGCTTTTATCGTATAGTTGTTAAGTCGGATACGATACGTTGGAAGCGAGTGAATATAAATAATATAATTTATAGCACAATTTACGTAGTGATGTTTTCTGAATGCAAATTAATATTCAAGAGAAAACTTTTAACTATTTGTAACTGAAAACGAAAAGTTTTAACGAGCACGGTGTTGAAATTTCGTATGACGGTGTTAATATTTATAAAACTAATAACAGGTATGTGATTTAAAGTACTTTATAAGTTACCGAAGGTATAATTTTTTTAATTCTTCTTCATCTAGATATTATATACCCTACTTTCTTACTAATTAAAAAAATAATAAGTAATATTGCAAATGTGAAAGTTTGTTCAAACTGTTTAGATGTTTGTAACACAATCACGCAAAAACTATTAAACGGATTTTAATGAAACTTACAACAACAACAATATTATAGATTTGTTAGGGATCACCTTATTCTCAATAACATAAATTACCATTTCCGGTGGTTAATTAATCTCATCATCTCACAATTAATAAAATTATTTATAATAAAAAATACATTTATAATTAAGCTAATATAATTTTTGTGAAATTTAGTACAACTTTTTAAATAAGAAACCAATGTAAGACTACATCCGGTTCGTGTATTTACCGTTTCCGGCTATGCGGAAAGGTAAAGACACGACTTGTGAAACGATACCCGGGTAGTCATTCGCTCGTCAGCATTCAACAGTGGAGGACGCCTAAGTAGGACGTTATGCAGAAATTTATCGATAATTATATTGTTGGATTGTTCGACAATAAAATGTAAGTGGAAGAGCTAATAAATTTGTTGAAGAAAATCCAAATCGTTGTATGAAGTTTTATTAACTCCTATAGTTCAGAAGTGGGATTACGAAACGGATACATAAATCTTCCTTTCACACCTGCAAAACGTAAGTAAAGTGAATAATTTTCTGTTAAATGATATAAATTTACCCTTAAATTTTGATAAATTCTTAAGCTGTGTAGAGAATGAATGTTTTTTTCTTTACTTTTTATATTATGTTTTTTTCTTTCCTTCCCCTACCTGCATTATATTTTTTCCTTTTTTGTAATACTCGAGAAATATATTACTTTAGTAATAATTTTGTGATGAGGACTGCTGCTGACTTTGACGATATAAGGTGGCTAAAACTTTGTATAATGCGTATGTTCGGAGTAAACTGAGTATGCAGCTGCGGCCTGGAATCCTTATGAGAATAAGTATACTATCATGTTAGAGAGAATACAACGTAAATTTGCTCGTTGGCTTTATAAGAAGATTCACGGTTACTACCCTTATTTGTATCCTTCCTATTTGTTTTGGGTATGGTTGATTTAGAAACCTTAATGTTTAGTAGGGTGATGTCAACTATTAGGTACTATCTTTTTATAATTCACCACAAGTTAGACTGCCAGTCGGTTGTGGAGAGAATCGGTTTGTTGGTGCCCAGGTACCTGCAGAGTGATAATGGAGTAACGGTGGCTCCGCGCCGTAGGCTGCGTCTCCTAGACAGACCAGTTACACGTACCAAACGTGCAGCCTATGCACCAACAAATCGAGCATTGATACTAATAGGGACATACTCACTCAACACGATGAAATTGACATATTTGCAGACAGTATGACACGTCTGCTGAATCTTTTTAGTAAAATTATCGATAATAAGATAATTAATAATTTGACAATTTAATTTGTTTGACAATGTACTATTTATTAATTTGTATTTAAGATGTAATTTTAATTATGGACATATTGTAATTAGCTTTTATTGACATTGCATTGTAAATTAATATGACAAAATATTTCATAGCCTGACATTGTATGACTGTATCCTTTTCTTTTCTTTTATATTCATATTTTATTATGTTATTTTCATATTTTAATTTCTCAACACGCTGCTATAGGCTTGGAGATTTTGAAGTACTAATATTGCATAATTGTTTAATTTATTACTATTATTTTTAATTATAAATTTATAAGTGATAACTATTAACTCGTTTATTATAATTGGATGATTTTTAAAATATTTTTGCATGTAAAATTAAACCTTGTGTGTGTTGGATTTTCTGTAAGCCACAAGAGTTTTTAAAAGAAAATAAATAAATAATACAATGTGCTGGTATGTAATGTTAGAAAAGTCCTCATATTACCATTGATTTTCAAGCGTGACGATTGAAGCATGTCTTTCCTGTAGCTCTTCGAAGGGCTCTTATAGTACAATAAACTTTTAAGTGCTTGTGACGATGATGATGAACCATATCGAATAATTATTTTCTTTTTGGACGTATTACGAGTATAAAACGTTGGTTTCTATTAGTTTTTTTTTTCCTTTGCCATTAGCCTTTTTGTATATTTTGTTTTATTGTTTTTATTTGAAAAAAGAGAATATATGGGAGGATGAAAGGGAATGACATGTCGTTACGATGAATTAAAAAATGGAAAGAGCGCAACATATATTATATTAGGATTTCACACGAAGAGATCACAATTAAATATGCATATTTTTCTGTTTCTATTTAAATAAAATAATCTTTTCTTTTATCCACTTAATCGATAAGAGAGCGAGCTTTAAGTTCCAGAGATATGGATGAAAACTATGCCCGAGGTCAAGGGCTTATTGATAAAACCCGAGATCAAGGGTCACAAATGCATGATGCCCAAGGTCTAGGGCTTATATTGATGCCCGAGGTAAAGGGCCTAATATTGATGCCCGAGGTCAAGAGCCTAATATCTATGCCCGAGGTCAAGGGCCTAATATTGATGCCCGAGGTCAAGGGCCTAATATTGATGCCCGAGGTCAAGGGCCTAATATTGATGCCCGAGGTCAAGGGCCTAATATTGACGCCCGAGGTCAAGGGCCTAATATTGATGCCCGAGGTCAAGGGCCTAATATTGATGCCCGAGGTCAAGGGCCTAATATTGATGCCCGAGGTCAAGGGCCTAATGACGACGCTCGAGGTCAAGGTCTATGAATAGATGATACCTGAGGTCAAGGGCACCAGTATAGAACTTTGGATTATATGGAAGAAACACCGGTACACTCGCGAGACAATTTAAGTTTACGGAAACGTAGCAGGGATAGAACGTGTTCTTTGGAAGAGTCTGATAACAATAAAAGTTTTAGAAGAGGCGATTCAAAGGGGCGGAAAATAATACTGTCTAATGAACGGAGATCAAGGCGTAGACGTAGATGTCCCAGTACATCATCAGAATCTTCAGGTAGGTCCGTCAAGGCTCATTCAAAATCTAATCGTGTTAAAACTTTAAAAATAGTACAGACGTTATACTGGAAAAGTTTCTTTCCATAATTAAAGACGTAAGGAGCTTGGATAAACCCAGACTATCTTACACTAATAACGTCGTTCCACACTTTGATCCCATGACAAAGGAACAGACCATACTCACTTGGAGTAATAAAGTAGAAGAATGTGCAGAGATCTATGGCTGGGACGAAAAGTAAATAATTCACTATTCACTTCCGAAATTATGCGGTGTTGCTAAGTCATGGTATCGAATCGTTACCTTGTCGCGAAGATTATGCCGAACTCTTTACAGAAATAAGCGAGTTCGATATAGCGAGTCGTTAAAACATTATTATTACTCTAAAATTAATCTGTTAAATCGTTGCAAAATAAGCGGTAGGCAAGCAATAGATTGTCTACTTCATAGCGTTGATGACCGTGCTATAAAAGTAGGAGCACAGGCAGCACAATTTTCTGAACCAGAACAAGTCCTTAAGTATTTCAGGTCTGTTAGGGTCGCAAACTCTAGGGACAGTAGCGACTATTTAAGGAAGAATAGATTAGATAAAAATGTTAACGTTAACAAGCCACCTTTTTCTAGGTTGGCTGGAAATAACTCTGACATACGGTGTTTTAATTGCAACCTGATAGGGCCTCGTCAGGTTGAAAGTACAAGGTAGGAGACTCTGAAAGAGTCCCAAATGATGGACAATCGCCAAAATTAGTAACTAAATACCAGGGCCCATATCGTATTATTAAAGTGCTCCCGCATGATAGGTTTATAGTTGAAGACACGCCGTTGTTACGTAAAAATGGTCGTAGATACGAAGGAACAGTGGCTTTGGATACAATTCAACCATGGATGAGCTTTGATATGGACTTTGATAATAGTCCGAATAGTACAAGTGATGCTGATGATGATACTGGCGACAATGTACGTGTTAATGAAGTATAATAATAAATCAAAATAATACTACAAATGTGAAGAAACTCACGAAATATGAGTTTGTACTAATAATATAATTAATTAAGTCACTATTTTTTTTTCTCTTTACTTGAAATGCTTGTGGTTATGTTCAGTTGTTCAAATCATGTACAGTTAATTATAAGGCATATTTTTTTTATATATACACATCAATAGAATCTAGGGATATTTTATATTTCATCTAATATCTAAAAATCTATGAAGAATTTTCTGATATAATAAATGGAAGAATGATAGGTTATTTTAAGGTATTTAATAAAAAAAAAAAATATTTATAATTTTTTTGTTTTAAATAAAAATGTAAATTTTTTAATCGCCGTAGAAAATTAGTATGATAAAAAACTTCATTTCTTCTTACAAAACTATTAATTTTAATTAAAATTGAAAAATCTTATAAAATCTAATTGTTAATAATCAGTGTTGCCACGTCTTACGTTAATTACACATAGACATCGATTGTTCATACTTAAAATTAAATTGTCCATGTCTTGCTGCGGTACGAGATCCCATGTTCTTTGCAAGTGTTCGTAAAGTTGTTGTTCCGTCGTCAAATTTGTCGGGAAATCTCTCAAAGCTTTTCGATGTAACATGTCCCAGATATGCTCGATAGGATTTAAGTCGGGCGACTGTGTAGGCCAATCCAAAACTTGAATATCATGGTCTCTGAGAACGGCTGACACCAGCCGCGCCGTATGGGAAGGAGCACTATCGTGCATGAGTAGAAATTCCTGGTCCATTTGGATTATGTGTGGGACAATAACAGGCTCTACTACCTCCTCGTCATATTTTTGTGCAGTCATGCTGCGTTGGATCCAAACGAGCTGGGTTCGTCGGCCAAGACGAATTCCTGCCCACACCATGATTATGCCATGACCACACCACGCCTTGGTATGAGTGGACCTTTTGAGTGTGCCGTAGGTGGCTTACTCTCCCGGAGTTCTCCAAACGCATGTTCTTCGTGAATCCGGATGAAACCCAAACCAGGACTCATCGGTGAACAGCACCAAAGACCATTGTTCGTTACTCCATGGTAAATGCTCCCGAGTAATTACCATGGAGTAACGAACATGGTAAAGCCGCCGACTGCGATTGCCACGTCGCAATGCTGAAAGACGGAGCGGTCTTCGAGCATAAAGACCAACTTCATGCAACCTTGTTTGCACGGTTTGGTCACTTACCAGCAGCTGGTGGTCCTCCTGGAGCCTTTGTAGTAGTTGCATCGCTGTAATATTGGGTTGACTTCTGGCGGTCATTTGGAAAAATCGATCCTGCCACAAATGTATGACACTTAACAATATGCAACCTATTTCGAAACATAGCGCATCGTAAAGTAATAATTACAGTCAAATATCATGCTTTAATTATAAATAGATAGGACATCCATTCTTTCGTTGTAATAAACTTAGACTTAAATGTTATAATTGTAATTAAATAGGATATATTAGAACGTCAGTGTCCTAAGAAGAATTCAGGTGCCTAGTTTTACTAGCATTAAATTATCTATATTAATATAATAAAGTGGAAAAGAACTACCAGTCTGATTTAAAAAAAATCTTTTTATATTATATGATAACCAGATTTATGAGGAATAGTATAAGCCAGGGATCACCAATTAATTTAATTGCGGGTCCGTTAAAAAAATATAAATCTGTCCGCGGTCCGTTTGCTAGATGATGACTAACAACCGAGATTTAAAATTTCAATAAACCAATAAAACCAAAAGAAATATTAAATAGTAATAAAGTAAGTACCAAATATTAAGGCGAAATTGGCATTTGTTTTCTGTCTGAAGTCTGGAATTAAGTTGGTGAGACGAGATCGAAATTTATTTTTAATTTTTTAAACCGCATTTTTACAAATATATGTTGATCCAAATTGGTATTAATTTCCACACATTAATTTTATCCAAAATTCTTGGCAAAGAACTTCCGAATTTTTGTGTTTTAAAACAGAGGAAAAGTGAATTATCACAAATGTTTGCATTGATATTAGATTCTTCTGGGTCCGCCATTTGGTGACTCCTGGTATAGGCCATCAAGCATTAGGCTACACTTTCCAGCTAGCCTTCAATATATTTTTTGAATAATCGATTTATCCGTAAATACAATGTTCTACAAAATTATTGATCCTAACTCCATCAAAAAAACTATCCGCGTTACGATATGCCTATTTCTTATACATAAGCCATAATAAGGTGTTTTGAAAAAAAAAATTGAAAAGTACAAAGTGATTTATTATGAGCGTTATTATTAGGCATGTTATATTAATCCTTACGAACGAAAGTTACTTCATCATCAAGAAAATTTTATGAAGATAAACTTTGCTCTTTATAGCATGTTATTTGGACACATAGTTTAAGAGATAATGAAAAATTTAAATAATTCAATACTCGGCTCAGCGCGCGAACGACGCATAATCTCAGCTGGTCTCATGTTACTAAAAATATTGTCTATACTGAAGTATTATCAATTAATCAATCAATCGGTGATTTCTTAAACTATACGCGGGTGAAACCGCAGGTCACAGCCAGTCGTATATTAAATCTTGCGGAATAAAACACGTGTTTAATGCTGTGGATGCTCCATGTGCCAACGGTCAAGTTAGTGCTATAATCGTTCTATTCTAACAGCTCTCGCAACAATGAATCATGATAAACGAAACTGTATTTGCGATGAACATCTGCTCGATATTCGGCTTGAGCTTAACACAACCGTATACGCAACTAAAAATAAGTGATAAAATTGAAAATTTCGTACAACCGACTTCAATATAAATAAAATGAGAACATCATCAATGTAGTGGAATTCAATTAAATACGCAATATTAAGAAAAACTACTGGTCAGATCTTGATCAAATTTATATGGGACCACATGAGAGGCATCAGCTTTCAAATAAAAAACAAAGAATCATCAAAGTCGGTTCACCTATAACAAAGTTCTGAGGTAACACACAAAAAAACAGTCGAATTGAGAACCTCCTCTTTTTTTTGAACTCGGTTGAAAAATACTCCGACCGTACTTCTATTTGGGGATGATGTAACGAATCAAAGTTGAGGGATATGAAAACCAGCTAATTTAAATGTAGCACCTGATATCACAAAAAATAACTTAAACGAAATTAGGTTCGAAGAAAACTTATTAAAAATCAACAAAATAAATGTAAAGAAAGATATGATAAAAATAGAAAGGGAGTTCGTTGAGCAAGTGGATGAGTTTGTGTATTTGGGATGTGTATTTAGCAAGGATGGTAGATATGATAAGGATACAGAATGACGAGTGAACGCAGGAAATAGAGTAAATGGGGCTCTAAACTCTATTGTGGGAAGTTAGGATATGCCAAAAAAGGCAAGTATGGCAATTCAGAATGCTGTAATAGTCCCTAACTTAATGTATGATAGTGAAAGTTGGTGTGGCAGAAGAAGCACGGGAGTAGAATAAATGTTGTAGAAATACGGTCATTAAGGAGTCTGTTAGAGCTAAATATGAATGACATGGGTGAGAAATTATGTGATAAGGGAAAAGTGTGGTTTGCAAGATTATGTTCTGACCAGGATAAGGACCAAACCACGGAAGGAATGCTTCCATGGTTTGGTCATGTAGATAAAGAATGAACGAGGAAAGAGTGACAAAGCAAATCTATGTTGCAGAAGTGAACGGCAGAGTCGGGAAGAGATGCCTTAGACGAAAGTTTATCGACCAAATTGACGATATATTGAAAATTAGCCAAATAAGAATACCATTTACCGACGAGCATGTATGTGTAGGTATATGGATGTAAAGGAGGCGAGAAAGGTGTTTCAGGATTGTGCCAAATGGAAGTCCATAGTCCCTGTCTAACAACATGTTTCTAGTCTTGAACTATATTTAAAGTTTCAAATCTCTAATTCATCTAGAAGATGTTTTTAAATCAATTGCTAAATTTGTACCAAAAAGAAAAACACAAACAGACAAATAAGAAAGTGACATTGTTATGCAGCTCTGAGATTTTAAAGCTTATAGTCTCTAGCTCATCGGGAAGTTAGATCAAAATGAATTGCAAAATTTGTACTGGACTGACAAGAAAGTGAGTTAGTAAAAACCTGGTAAAATAAAATATGTAGTATCGTTTTGGAATACTGGGACCTCTTTAGTATGGTACTGTTTAGGTTAATGGAATGCTAGATTGCTGTGAACACCAATATTGCCTCGTTACCAGTTAAAATGTATCCGGTTCTTTATAATCACTATAAGAACAAGTGCAACAAATTAAATTGTTTAAAAACGTTCTTACAATTTTTTCTATATGTACTTTAAAACATTCTATGCATGATTATAAGATCTATTACCATAGTCATTGCTTACGACATGGTACAGGGTTAATTTTGTTTAATGATTATAGCTATATCATAATATTTCATGGTTTCTTTTATATATGCGAGTAATTATTTAGTTCTTGCAAAATCAATATCGTTTGCCTCTTACGGCTCCGTGGCGCAGTGCCTTAGCAATGAGTTGTTGCGCTGGGGGCCGCGGGTTCGAATCCCGCACGGAACAAGTATTTGTATGGCCTACAAATAATTGTTCCGAGTCTGGATGTTTGTCCTCGTGCAATTTATGTTTGTAAACTGACTCCATGATACAGGAGAAAATCCTAGTGTGGGGGTAACGTTTTTAAAAAAAATAAATAAAGAATAAAAATTAATAATGATTATTATAGGCTGTGGATATTAGGGAGATAGCTACGCATCTGTAGCTAGTTTACTTTGTTTAAGTTTTCACGTACCACCAGGTGGACTCTTAATGCGTGAAGTGCCATACCGGTGCTTGTTAATAGATAGAGAAGGTTCATTCGAAAGATTATAGAAGAATGTTGTTATAGTACTGATGTGTTTTGTATGCTCAGTAACGAGAATCGTTGACATTAAATACTGGTTAAGTTCCTATTTCGTTTCAGGAAAACGACTTTATGTTCAGAGTTTACGTGGTAGTGCCACGTTGCAGGGTAATATGACCGAACCATGTATGAATGGTTGGACTCTATTAGAAGGAGCACACACTCACAGAATACTAGCGTTAAATTAATGTAAAATGTTTGTAGCTTAAGGTTCATTTCGGATTCTTAACAACTTTTTACTACAATTACCCTTGAAAAATCTTAACTACTATACTAGCTATAGAGAGGGCTATGCTCGGGGTTTCTATGCGTGATAAACATAGAAATGAGAATATCCGCAGTAGAACCAGAGTAACCGACATAACCCAACGGATTAGTAAGCTGAAGTGGCAACGGGCCGTCCATATAGCTCGAAGAACCGCCAACCGATGGGCAAGTAAGGTTCTAAAGTGGCAGCCTCGTACCGATAGATGAAGTGCCCCGCTAGATGGAGTGACAACCTAGTGAGACATGCAGGAAGTCGATGGATGCAAGTGGCTAAAGACCGTGCTTTGTGGCATTCCTTATCGGAGATCTATGTTTAGTAACTTGTGCAGGACTGTAATGATGAATGATAATGATGATGAAACTTTACTAGTCAGCGTGGCATGGAGACAAGTATTTTAAATATAACACGGTCTGACAAGATCAGAAATGTCGACGTTTGGAGTAGAACGAATATAACAGATACCCTACAGCAGGAAATTAGGCTGAAATGGAGATAAGCTGGACATATTGCGAGGATGCTTGAAGAAAAATAGACCAAAGTAGTCACGTATTGGCGTGGCCCATCGGGAACCAGAAGTTCCGGCAGGCTTAAAGTAAATTGAATCAACAACATCGTAAAAGTAGAAAAGAGTTGGATAGTAGAAGCAAAGTACAGAAAAATAAGGAAAAAGATAGAGGAGGCCTTTATCCTAGAGGGGTCCGAATAAAAATAAAACAAAAAAATAACTGCATGTAATTTAAAATAGCAATGTTTAATTGCAAGTAATTAGTTTTAGATTAATATAAATGTTTTTTATTGTTTGATTATGAAAATAAAAAGGCTTAATATTATTATTACTTGGGATATTTATAAAGTATTCTCATCTGGTTGGGTTGAATAAATATATAAAATAAATATAGTAAATAAATATACATAAATAAAAATTTACGTTATGTTAAAATAAAACTGAGTTGGTTTTTTAAACAATTCGTTTGATAATGGTATAAATTGTGTTTTGAAAGCAGTTCGTTTTAGCAGCATTAATTTAACACATTTTCTATATTTCACCCTAACGGGTAAACTTACTAAATGCTTAACAGTGATGCTCGGTGAAACTCAAATCCAGCAAGTGGAAAGTATCACGTGGGTTTGAGCTGGCCAGGAGTCTCACCTGGGAATCCCATATCAAATATAACTGATGATAAGAAACCTCTTCATCTGCGGCTGCATACGTACTAATTGACAGCGATGTTATGGAGCGCGTCGTTGAAATAAAAGGAGATAGACACAAAAATCTTGAATGTGACGCTGTATGCTACGATCATATTTAATTTTTTTATATGTGCAAAAGCAAAATACAAAATGCTGAACAAGCTAAATGCCCATAGCGCAATTGCTTAACGATTACATTATTTTATTCAATGGCTACGTAGTGCAGTGGCTAACCATTTCATTTTTAAATAAGCTAAAATTTGACGCAGTGGAGCACACAAAGAATGTAAGTATTCCGACGAAAACTGATAAGAAGTCACATGATCTTAGTGCGATATTGTGAGACATGTTCATATTTACGAAGCCCAAACATGAAACCTATACATAAATTTTGGAGTCGCTTAAGTTTAATAAATTGCTCCTAGATGATATTAAGATAATAAATGTCAGGATAGTCAAGACAATGGAGTGGTAAAGATTATAATAATAATAATAATAAACCGCCCGCATCGTCCGCCGGTTTCTTTCCCTTTCCCCCTAACCCTCGGCCGTTTGGTCTCCCCTGCCGAGGGCTTTCATTTGGTTGGGCTTTTATTTATTTATGTATTATTTGTGTTAGTATATTTAATATATAAACATATATATTTAGGTATATTTATTTACTATATTTCTTTTATATATTTATTCAGCCCAACCAGATGAGAATACTTTATAAATATCCCAAATAATAATAATAATATTAAGCCTTTTTATTTCCATAACCAAACAATAAAAACATTTAAATTAATCTAAAACTAATTACTCGCAATTAAACGTTGCTATTTTAAATTACATGCAGCTTTTTTTTTTTTTTTTATTCGGACCTCTCCAGGATAAAAGCCTCCTCTATCTTTTTCCATATTTTTCTTTACTTCGCTTCTACTATCCAACTCTTTTCTACTTTTACTATGTTGACGATTCAATTTACTTTAAGCCTGCCGGACCTTCTGGTTCCCAATGGGCCACGCCAATACGTAACTACTTTTGTCTATTTTTCTTCATGCATCCTCGCAATATGTCCAGCTTATCTCCATTTCAGCCTAATTTTCTGCTATAGGGTATCTGTTATATTCGTTCTACTCCATACGTCGACATTTCTGATCTTGTCAGACCGTGTTATATTTAAAATACTTGTCTCCATGCCACGCTGACTAGTAAAGTTTCATTATCATTATCATTCATAATTACACTGCACAAGTCCACTGCTAAACATAGATCTCCGATAAGGAATGCCACAAAGCACGGTCTTGAGCCACTTGCATCCATCGACTTCCTGCATGTCTCACTAGGCCGTCACTCCATCTAGCGGGACACTTCATCTGTCGGTACGAGACTGCCACTTTAGAACCTTACTTGCCCATCGGTTGGCGGTTCTTCAAGCTATATGGCCGGCCCATTGCCACTTCAGCTTCAGAAACCCCGAGCATAGCCCTCTCCATAGCTAGTATAGTAGTTAAGATTTTTCAAGCGTAATTGTTGTAAAAAGTAGTTAAGAATCCGAAATGAACCTTAAGCTACGAACATTTTACATCAATTTAAAGCTAGTATTCTGTGAGTGTGTGCTTCTTCTAATAGAGTCAAACAATTCATACATGGTTCGGTCATATTACCCTGCAACGTGGCACTACCACGTAAACTCTGACCATACAGTCGTTTCCATTAAACGAAATAGGAACTTAACAAGGATTTAATGTCAACGATTCTCGTTACTGAGCATACAATACACATCTGAACTATAACAATATTCTTCTATATTCTTTCGAATGAACCTCTCAATCTGTTAACAAGCACCGGTATGGCACTTCACGCATTAAGAGTCCACCTGATGGTACGTCAAAACTCAAACATTGTAAACTAACTACAGATGCGTTGCTATCTCCCTAATATCCTCAGTCTATAATAATCATTATCAATTTGCTCACCATAAGAGGCAAACGATATTGATTTTGCAAGAACTGAATAATTACTCGCATATAAAAAAGAAACCATGAAATATTATGATATTATAGCTATAATCATTAAACAAAATTAACCCTGAACCATGTCGTTAGCAATGACTATGGTATTGAAAGAACCTTTTTAAACAATTTAATTTGTTGCACTTGTTCTTATAGTAATTATAAAGAACCGGATACATTTTTAACTGGTAACGAGGCAATATTAGTGTTTACAGCAATCTAGCATTCCGTACCATACTACGTACATAAACCGTACCATACTAAATAGGTCCCAATATTCCAAAACAATACTATTTTATTTTACCAGGTTTTTACTAACTCGCTTTCTTGTCAGTCCAGTACAAATTTTGCAATTAATTTTGATCTAACTTTCCGATGAGATTTAAATCTCAGAGCTACATACAATGTCACTTTCTTATTTGTCTGTTCGTGTTTTTCTGGTCGGTACAAATTTAGCAATTGATTTTAAAACAACTTCTAGATGAATTAGAGATTTGAAACTTTAAATATAGTTCAAGACATATATCAGAAATATAGTCAAGAAACGTGTTAGAAATGGTCGGTTTTAATTATAATTTTTAATTATGTTTCAAGTTATTTAACTTTATTCATGAAACTGTTCTCGTATGAATTCCATTGTAAAGAAACATTTACGCAACAATTATAACTTTTAACAAAAAGTAAAAGTAAAAGTGGAGTGACGACCTGGTAAAACATGCAGCAAGTCAATGGATGCAGGTGGCTCGGGACCGTGTTTTGTGGCATGCCTTGGGAGAGGCCTATGTTCAGCATTGTACTTGTGAAGGGCTGTAGTGATGATGATGATGATGATAATGCAAACATAAGAAATACATTTTGAGTATAAAACGCCTTATATACAAATTGTTAAATTACCACTTTTCAAGTGACGCAAAAGCCATGCTCGTGCTTTTGCTTTCTTCCTTTAGCAGCCCGAAAAAGTTTATTGCTGGACGAACACCTAACCTAAACCTAAACAAAAGAACTGGCTGAATTGAACCTAAAGAAAAACAGAACTGTACCTAAACAGTAAATAGTTGTTGGTTGCAACTGATTTAATGTGAATATGTGTACGTGAGGGCTTATTGGTTTTAGCTTGGTTTTTGCGTCGCTTAAAATGTACGCAGCGCTCAGTCATTTTTTCTTTGTTGGTTTGAGCATAATACTGGCCATTTTTAGGTTACTGTTTATTAAAACTGTTTGGTAAAATGGGTGTGTAAAATAAAAGTCAACATTTGAGAAGTATAAGTTATAATAAAAGTTAATAAAGGTAAATTACAGCATAATATCTTAAATGAATTAGCACAGTGTTTGAAATAGTATATACGTATTTTAGTGAGCATTATTATGTTTTCGATGAATTAGCTTATATCGTGAAATTTTATTTGGATTAAATAAAAATGTCAGTGAGCTTACTACTACTATCTATTGTGGGAATGTACCTCAATTCTTCCCCTTAATTAAAGTACATCCCATGCATTGACAATGAAGATGATATTTACCCTCACATTCGTTCAAAAGTCAGTGATTATAAATAAATGGATAGAACTATTTTTAATAAGAACGTCCATATCGTATCAATAAACGACAAACGTTTGTGCGTATTGCAAATTTGTTTGGTCTAAGCTTCCTAAGTGCAGTGAAGCCTTATCTAAAATGTGTAAATTTCCCCGATTTACACATTCTACAAGTAATATAGAAATTTGGTATATATACTAAATCTAAAACCCAAAATATATTCTTATTCTATACTTACGAATCCACTTTTGTGGAAAAGATCTAAAGGTCTAAGTCCTCCTTACAATTTAAATAATAAAGCTTTTACATGAAATACTTTCTTATATTATCTAATGCAGCATAAAAACTTTTTATTTCAGATTTTATCAAATCTGCTTTAATTCAAAATTTAGATCACTCCCGCCATAGGAAATGGTCCCTGTAAGTAATCTAATAATATTCAGGTTCACCAACTTAGACACATTTGTAATCTTCTACATTACAGGATTTCTAAGGCAGGAAATTAAAAAAAATATATCTAGCATACATTTAATAATAAGAACATAAAAAACTTTCTGTTGAAGTTATACAAAGGTTTGAACTATTATTTTTATTATATTTATGAACTATTGTACTACTGAGTTGCCAAAAAGCTTTATTCTATTGCTAAATAAGCTAAATATTTAACTCTATTCTCGTACCTCTATGAATAACATTTAATTTGTGGTCTACGCTTAATATTAAAACTGTGACTCAATTTGTATAATTGTGAATTTGTGTCTAGCATATAATCTGTATCCGTATTTTATAATATAATTTATATCATTAATTTACGAAAGAAAAAATTCACGCATTATTACTTAGAGGCACTTCAACAGTGACTGATATTGTGGCATTATATTATAATAGTGCACAAAATTATTGCTTAAGAAGTAGCAAAAGGTCTTATTTTAAGTCTGTAAGCTTATTTTTTTAATAATATGATGACCAATATATTATAAACTTTGGACTGAATATCATTCTTAACCTCGTACGTCAATAATACGGACTCCTTAATCATTCTTATTTTCTTGTACTTTGAAGCTTAATATTTCATTAAGTATAATCATTCACTCAGTTGACTCTTATTTATTTAATCCAATTTAAGTACATCTTTTTTTTGTAATTTTTTTAATCAACTTAAGTATTGATTTATATTTTATTTACGTATCTGGAGCACGAATTTCTACAGTGACTGATGTTGGTCCAGGAGCAGTAGGTGAACGAAGAGTCGCCGATCTTAAGGATGTGGCTGAATGCCCACTACTTGTCCGAGACCCACGCCTTGATCCTGCAAGCAGAAACAAGTCAACAGTGCTCTTTCGTTCTATTGAAGCTAAAGTTAAGGCATGCTTTAAATTCTGTTTATAGAAATACCATGCTTTGTAAAAGCTGCGTTGATATGGTCAAACTTCAACCGTTAATTCTATCTACAAGCATTTTCAAATAACGTCTAAATCTCTATATTATGATCTCCAAAAATTTTATTGTTTTTAATTTGAGCCTAAAATCAAGCTTTATCTTTATGAAACCCATTTTTTATCAATCAATATTTCCAGACTATTTAAATAAGGATGTAAGTGAACTGAATAATATTATGATCTTCAGTATTGTCTTATGAACCATGCTAAAGTTTAAAGCTATACTATAAACAGACTATTTCACTGCTAATAATATTTTGTCCATTATCTTTAAAGGTAAAAGAATTCCAACTTTTTAAAATTATCTTATTATAAAAACAATCTAAATCTAGTTCTGATTCTATATTTTAAACGGATATATATCATAAAGATATAAGTATTTATCAATAAAACAACACTGTAAGGTATATTAAATCTGTTGATCTAAAAAAAAACGTTAACTTTTTACTACCATTAAAAACAATACTATAATAGCTAAATCTTGTTATCAAGTGTAATGTGTCCTAATTTAAATTTGACAATGTGGGACAGATGAGGCAAAATGAAATATTAAAGTAACCTGAGGACTTTCGATGTAGCTGATGGCTTTGGTGATGGCGTGCTGTAGGTAGATGAAATTATGTATAAATTTTAATAACAGTACAAAATGATGTAATAATATTTTATCAGACATTGAATAAGAGTGGTAATCGGGAACTGCAAAAGTGCAAAATGGCAAAGTTATTTTATACGCATAATTCGCCATAATAAATATCTTTATTAAATATGGCAAAAATTGGTAAAAGAATATTTAAGTAAAAGTTTTAATTTCGTTAAAATTTAAAGTTCACAATTATTTAAATTTAATCGTAGATAAATCCATTTTTATTTTGTGACATTAAAAGTAGTGATTTAAACATTATTATTAATGAAGCCGTGAGCTTAATTGAAAAATGTTGTGGATGACATAGTTCGAGATTGTTTGGCTGATATACCTGGAGTAGGCGAGTGAGGTCTTAATTCCTGCTGACTAGCTTGTCTCGATGGCGGACGCATGCTTAAACGCGAACCACGACGATCCTAAAAATTGATTAAATATAATAAATTGTTTATTCAAAACCTTAATGACATGCTTATGAATAAAATTTATGTATATTATAGGTAGTATTTGGTGCGCATAATGATATATTTACGCGAAGATTAAATGAAACTAATTTTACGGATTTTATGGCGTTTAATTTTAACTTTTTTAATTCACGACGTTACGGCTACTTTACAACATCTATAGTCACGTCTGTTGATGATCGTACACCTGCTGAACAACTCGACCGATACATATATAGTTCATGTTCACACCATATATATTTGTTTTGTCGAGACTATGATTCATAACTATTATCGGACCTGACACTTAGTGCTGTAGTCAATTTAAAAATAAATTAATTATATACTTCTGGACCAAAATTTCTCATATCCACAATACATTACAATTTTGGTTAACAGCCAAAACAATTGCGGAGTAAACGTATCTTATCAACTCTCTGCGAAGAACGTTTGTGACAGACAGACATAATGACAGATAACAAGATAATTCCGAATTTTGATTTGAAATATTAACGATGTTGGTTAAGTGAAGTCTACGCGAGTAAAGCCGCGGGAAAAAACTAGACTCGAATATAATGTTAAAACGACAGCTTCAAGCTAAGCAAGCTTTCTGTCCCAATTAAAATGTTTCTAATTTTCAAAACAGGAAAGTACAAATATTATTCAGATTAGTCTAACCATTGTGTACTTTCCTGTTTAAATACTAGCGTAAAATAACAGCATCATGCTTCTGTGCTTCGTACGTTGGGCAACGAAACGCATTTTACTGATAACGATAGTTCTCAGGGGTGATCTGCATTTTGATTCTTAATCGAGGATAAATGTAGACTGACTTACTTACTGAAAGGATTGTATGCTTGTCACCCTTAATTCTATAAAAAAGTTAAGTTTTTCTTTGTAATTTTTTTATATTTGAAACAACCAAATTTCCAAATTTTTACATTTGGATTAATTTGAATAACAAATTTACTAAATTACGGAATTGCATTTAATGTTAGTACTTCTCCCTCTCTATCTATCTCTCTGTGTGTGTACGTGACGTTTTTGACGTTTTCGTGGCTATGCCACTGAACCATAGCCTTAGAATATACTGGCCAGTATATTCTAAGTCTATTATATATGTATATTCCAAGATACGATTGAACCGATTATGATGAAATTTGTTACGCGAAAGCTTGATTCCTAGGAAAGGAATCAAAGCTTGATGGCTACGCTTTTTAAATATAACCCGCAGGGAGTAACATAGGGGGCGTATTTTTGTATGCGAATCTCCCATTTTTAAAGTTGATAAAGTAAAAATTTATATATTGGCTTATGAAAAGGAATAACAAAATATTATGATTATAGAGGTTTTGAGAAATCCCACTCCTAACAGGGTATAATAGAAGATGTAAGCTAGTATCATCCCCATACGGTATTTCCGTAGTTTTTAAAGATTTATTGAAGTTAGAACAGTAATTTGAAAAATAATATTTAAATTCTTTATCTTTTTTTATAATAAACAATACCTAAAGGTACAACGTAACTTAAGTGGCACGATACCAATCAGAGGCGTGGGAAGGGTCATACCTCCCCACCCTATGATGGGTAGAATAGAATTGAATGAAATAGAATAATTTTTTATTCAATATAGATTGCATGTAATTCTTATTGTATTTTTTTTTACTTTAGCGCTGGTTCGGAAAAAACCTCTATCCTGGTAAGAACTCAGCAAGAAACTCAGCGGGACTTATTTTTTTTAAAGTAAATTATATATTATGAAATGTTACAAACTATTTACAAAATTTTTGAAACAGCTTGGAAGCGACCAGCTCATTCCCAGGGGTCATTTGTCATATTGTCAACCATGTATTCATTTATATTATAATAACCGTTTTTATACAGTTTGGTTTAATAAAATATTTAAACTTGGTAATAGAGAGGAACCTTGTATATTTTGTGGAACTTTGTTTTAATAGCGTATACTCGTACATTACCCCAAAAATGAATAACTGACTCTGTGGAGTCGAGAAACTGGTATCACCAGCTTGTGTTTTTTCCTAGTGTTTACATAGTGTTTATCACTTTTTTACTAAAACCACATTTGTTTTTTTGAACATACATTAATATTTCGTGAATACTGAGAGTCCAAAGTTAACATATTATTTATTTCTTTAAAATTTTCTCTGACAATCTCTCACAGTTTTAGGTTGTAAATAGCTCTTATGGTCCTCTTCTGCAAAACAAAAATAGTTTCTTAATAAGCCGCATTTCGCCATAGCAAGATCCCATTAGAAATTATGCTATGGAAATAACTTTTTACAGCATAAGCTGCAGAGATTAGTTTGCTTGCTAGTTCAGATATATGTGGGCCCCATTGAAGCTTTGCGTCGAGATTGATGCCAAGAAAAGTAGTGGATTCAACAGAGCTCAGTTCTTCCCCATTTATAACACATTGGTATTCAGATTTTTAACATTCGGTGTTGTAAATTTATAACATTTAGTTGTATTGCCGTTTAACTCTAGATTATTAGAAGTGAACCAATGCACTAATTTTGATGGTAACTAATAATTTTGGTAATGGCACTAGTCTTATGTCTGCTCGGTCATTTTAAATATCGCTCTGTACCAGTTGATTTCGGACAGTGGACTAGTTCTATTAGTTCTATGAGCTCTATTCGGTCATCAGTACCACTAACCAGTTTAATCTGTATCTGTCTGTATGGAATGGTTATCTCAGTCAGTCAGTCTCAGTTGATCGATATCTGCTTCAATCATAATTTTGCATGGTAAAATTATTAATTTAGAGATTTCTTATATTTACGCGAACACTACACATTAAATGAAACTAATTTTACGGATTTTATCGCGTCTAATTTTAACTTTTTAATTCCCGACGTTTCGAGTGCTTTACAGCACCCATGGTCAAGGGGGGGACTGAGGTGTTTGACGTCCCAATGTCATAGTTAGCCCAGCTACCTGCAGTTTTTGAATATTAATTTTTAGCAGAGGTATGATTGGGTTTAGATTTAATTTAATATTAATTTAAAATTTAATTAATTATAGGATCCCAAGCAGATGGCAGCACCCATTTATGACAACTAATTAGGGCTAACAATGACATTGGGACCTCAAACACCTCCCCAAACGTCGGGAATTAAAAAGTTAAAGTTAAACGCTATAAAATCTGTGAAATTAGTTTCATTTAATTATTAATATTGAACAGGCTTAGGGCTATCATTCTATTCAAGAGCATAAAAATAATATTATACCATTTTTAATCATCGGTCAATGATACTTTAGTCTTGATTTAGGCATTTATCAGCTCATGTTCAAATTACATACTCGCCGACTATCTCGCTCACTCGCTCTCGTACGCTTTCGACAGTACGCGCGTCTTGCGAGTGCTGGTGTACGGAAAGAGCTAATAGACCGTACAATCGGCATTCAGAAACGTTTCTTCTAGTAGAGTGTAAAGATTTGCAATCTTTGATCGTTCGCGAACTACACAAGACACAACAAGGGTCATAAAATCAATTCCATGCGGGCAAAGGCGCAAGCAAAGCTATTAATATTATAAGATCGTTGGAGTGCACATCACCGTTTCTCAATTTACTCCTATCTTCATGATTCCCTAGATATGGGCAGTTTAGCGATGAATTTAATTTATTAACAAAGGCTAGAATTATTTCCATTAAAAAAATCAACGTACAACGAGAGGCTCATTTCAGTTCACCTTCGATAATAGCGTTCCCAGCAAACTTTTTATTATATGAGAGGGGGCAAACGATCATCGTTTACCACCGCCCATGAACAACAACACCTGTGGAATTGCAGATGCGTTGCCAGCCTTTTAAAAAAGAGTAGGTTCGCTGGTGGTAGTCGATTCCACAAGGAAATTATGCGAGGAAGAAAACTTCTTGTAAATCGCATAGTGGTGGGCCACGTATCATCCAAATGGTACGGATGGTATTGCGAGTTTTGTACCAATGTGTGATGGTGAAATTGAGCGGCTGGAATTAGTCCGAACAATTTCTCTAAGCATTCCCCGTGGTAAATGCGATAAAATACGCAAAGAAATGCATCATCTCCTTGCAGCGCCAGTGAGTCAAGTCGATCAGAAAGAGCTCGGTCACCGACGATTCGAACCTTGCTGCGCTGGATGCGATCAAGTGGAAGGAGCTGGCACTGGGGAGCCTTGGCCCAAAGATGGGAACAATATTCCACGTGACGCCGAACTTGCGCCTTGTAAAGTTGCAAGCGGTGTGCGGGCATGAAATCTTCCCCCCAAAAAAGCTTAGCGGGCTTCACAAAGCCCGCTAAGCTTTTGAGGGGCTAGAGTCAAATTGGACGTTAAAAGGGAGGCTAAAAGTACGGCTTTCTCTTTTGCGGCGTGGCCAGTGAGTCGTCCTCACTGTGCATAGATGGAAGTGATGGCTTACAGAAATTCCCTTGGACAGCTTTGCCGAGAGACCAAAACCCGTGCATTCTGGTTGTGCAGACCAGATTGTACGGGTTCCTGAAGGAAGGCGAACTAATTTCTTGCCATTTTCCGCCAATGTGCTAATACTTTGCCTCGGCAATAACTCTTTTGAAGAACATAGAGGTGCGGGGTTATACTACTTTTTAAGGCTGACTCTTCGGCGGCCCGGGATGTAAACACCAGCTTAGTCAGTCCAGACCTGAAAACACTCCTGCTTACTGCGTAATGCAGTCTTACAGGAGCGATCAAAACAAGGCTAAGGTCTGCCTCCAATAGGTACCACAAATAATGGAATAAACAGTTCCATTTCCTGAAGCACCACATCGGTTACAGAATCAGCAACAGCGCTGGAATGATCCGGCGAGAAGCAAACACCCCATGTGTAGGATGCAAAGAAAGACCGCATACCGTCCCAATCCACCGACCTGTTATGCAAAATACGGCGGCAGCGTGCAGAACGACACCGCGAAGGGAGCATGAGTGGCACCATCTCCGGATCATACAATGGTCCGAAGATCCGAGAGGAGCGTTGATGGAAACCTGATATCCGTCAGGATGAGAGGTTAGCAGAAGGTCCAACAGTGAAGGTGTATGATCCTCCACATCTGTAATTAGCGTAGGCAAAGTTTGTCAGACCATATGCCAAGGTCAAAGTCATAAACAGATCGCCCCGCATAATCGGTTAAACGTGAAAAGAGTCATTCAGCGTAGTAGGCGTTAAAATCGCTAAGGATCACAATCTCTGCGGATGGAATCTGTTATAGCAAGGAACCTGTAGTCATTTGGATGTGGTATGGGCATAGTTGTGAAATTGACGTTACACAACCTTAGAACGTGACCTTTGTCTTGTCTATGATCACCTTAAGATCCATCCGTTGGAAAACACTATTAAAATCATTAAGTATAGTGCTAAGTACACGGCAATTAACATCTTAGAACGTAACAATATTTAAAATTGAAAAGAGTCCATTAGTTAGCATTGACACCTTAATTTTTTATTTCTTTACCTGTGCATGAATTAGTTTGGAATCACGTAATAGAGAAACGTTCATCAGCCGGGGGTTGGGTGTGTTAAAAATGGTTCGGTTCTCCCTCCATCGAGCCCTGGAAATATTTTTAAACTTCATAATTATGTATATCTGAAATTATTTAACTTCTACTTGTTTAAAATTAGTACAAAAAGTAAATGCTCAAAATTTTATTCTGGCATTTCTGAATCATGTACACCATTATTACAGCTAAGAAGTAAGATCTAGCTGAAAGACTGCAGTAAAGGAGCGTACTGTGCCACGGTATCCATCGAGCTCCTGCATGCTTCATCAAATATTATGCCGTATGTTGGCCGGGCTGGCAAACATACGGCATAATATTTTCTCCAATACTTTTTATCAAAGCTTAATCTTTATCAAACATTTCGTATATTAAAGACACTTGCCTGCTAAATAGCCTGAGGACAACGCAAATGATCACAAACATCAGAGCCATGCCAACCAAAACGCCAATCATTGCTGGATCGAGAGTCTGTGTGGATTCTTCCACATGCTTTTGAGCTATAAAAAGAATTAATACAGTTATTAAAATATTATCACGTTCATGTATATATTCGTTCATTTTCTTCATTTTTATCATTGTTGGTCCACAGCTGTACATAATATATCTCTTCGGTTGGATGGACTAGTGGGAATTTGCCTTAATCGCTCTTGGCAGGCGTAGTGTAGTGTCGATCCTGGTGCCAGACGTTTCGAATTACTTTACGTTTACCAATACTTTGATACTGCTCTCCGTCATCGTTCTCGGTATTACATCTAGCGTAAACGAGATAGTTTACCGCCATCTAAGCTATATGATTTCTTTGGCACTATCCATAGTCGCTTCTTACGACACTCACTGGACGAAATGTGATGATGAATTCCACACCACACAGCACATCTCAATTCATATTTTTTACAAATTTTCAATCATTCAATCAATTCTTTATTTGCGAATACAGGTATTATCAAATGTGTTTTAATATATATATATATATATAATATTATTTTTTTCTGTAGTTAGCCATATTATGGGGCATGCAAACTAATATACATTAAAAAAATAACATAAATATAAAAAATCACAATGTCAATTCATTAATTACATTACATTAGATAACATCACGTTATATTATTTTCAATAAATGTCTATATTATAATAATCGAATTTTCATATTATTTGTCATTATGATTCAACAATTTATATTTTATTGTTTTTATTAGCTTATATTGATATTAATTTGATCGGTCCTAAATTCTGATATGATTTTAAAGAAGTTTATTTAAA
Source organism: Parnassius orleans (assembly GCA_029286625.1). Lineage (NCBI taxonomy): Eukaryota > Metazoa > Arthropoda > Insecta > Lepidoptera > Papilionidae > Parnassius > Parnassius orleans. Next base: position 511,973 of record JAGSMP010000056.1, read on the forward strand.
TTATCGACTCTGATAAGTATCAGAGTCGATAATGCCTGAATTTAATGCCTGAATTTAAACACTAGTTTTTAACTCAGGAATTAAAAGACAACTCACCATGCTGTCTTTGACTTTGAAACTTTGTGATAGAACTTTGAAGAGATTCGCTAAATTTATGTACTTAGGTCACTGGGTAACAGAGGATTTATGACTTAGGTATAGAAAGGGAACGCAAGGCGCTAGCTGTTCGCTGTAATATGCTGGCCCGCAGGTTTGCACGATGTAAAATAAGTAAAATTAATGCTTTTTAAAGTGTATTGCTTTTACACATGCAGCTTGAGGGTTAGATATATGCAGCGGACATACAGCGTCCTGCTTGTGCAGTCAGGGTGCTATTCGAATTGCCACGTTATTAGCGCCTCTGTCATGGTCGCTGAGGCACGGATAGCTTTTAAAAGTTAGGCTCCGTTACTGAGTCGACTGCGTACCTCTACCAAAAGAATAAATATAGTGTACGCAGGGTGTGTAATTTGTCGGGTCGTATATATATATATATATATATATATACTTACTGGCTTACTGGCACTAGTTTATTTATAAGAATATATTCTTGTTATATTAACATCTTTATGGACTAAGTCTGAATAAAAAATAAAATACTGTTCATTACGTTACAAGGCTAACCTTAAGTCTGGACGTTAATCTCTAGTTTCATTTCACGCGAACAAACCGAGTTTAATCTGCGACGTATTTACCCCTAATAATAATATTTACCATGTTCTCGGCGGAAAAGAAAGTTGTAAGGAAACTATACAGGTTCTGAAATCAAAATAATACAAGAATGTTTCCAGACATGTAAGTCTGAGAGCACACGCTGGATCACCATTGCGGATTATAACTAGCTCCACAGAACACAATTACTCTCTACCAAGAGACTAGCTCTATAAACTCTATAGAAACTGTAACATTTACAATTTTACTACTAATCAGGCGAACGAAAACAATAATATCGACAAAAGACAGAAAATTGCACTTGCGCACATTTTTTTTTTGAAATATAGCTAAAAAAACCAAAAACTAAAAAGTAATTGACAACGCCTCTCCACAAATTAGTAAACAACGAAAACAATAATATCGACAAAAGACAGAAAATTGCACTTACGCACCTTTTTTTGAAATATACCAAAAAAAATTAAAACTAAAAAGTAATTGACAATACCTCTCCACCAAATAGTAAACAATTATTAACAGCATTTTATCAATTATAACAACTGATATCAATCTGCAGGTTGCACCGTGTGCATGTGAACTTGGCAATTCAAAAAAAAATATTGGTAGGTTTTGTTAAAGATATTTGTACGCACTTAATCAACAGTTTCAGTATTAGCTATATTGGAAGTATCACTTTTCTCGATGTTATTTTAAAAGTGTAAATGCTTTAAGCACAAAAAAAATCACGTTGGAAATCGTCCCAAGATCGTGACACTGAATCTCTTCCATTCCACCAACTACGTTATCGATGTTTAAGTCTTTAATTTCAAGATACAAGCACGACTAAGATCTGTACTATTTAAATATCATTCATTAATTACTGTATACGTGTACTAAAAGTAATAAAATCAAAAGTAAAGTAAAACTACACCCTATATACATACGTAGGGCTCCTCAAGTTTCTGAGAGATTTATTAAGTGATAAGTTTGCCTGTCTGTTCAATCACCAAAAGCGATGTATCTCAGACATTGCATCAAATATCTTGGCTACTACAGATGCAAGGGCCTACATACCACTTTGCAGATAACTAGTCATCGCAGACTGCACATAAACTCGAAATATTATTCCTCAGTCATATAGGTCAAAGCACTTAATTATCAATTAGTCACTCGTTTTTTTAAGAGTAACAAACAAGCACACAGTCCACTTTGATTCACATTTTCAATTATGAATTCAAGTAAAATGTAGGAGGGATGCCTCGTTTCCAGTAAAAAGGGTTTCTAGTTCTCTAAATATCTTTCTATCGCTAAGCATAAAAAACACAGCAGCATTAAGCTGATATTTCACGCTGGTATTCTGTGAGAGCGTTCCCCGGTCGAATCGACATATAAGTGCTTCAACCATGAAAATATAATCATAAATTCAGACTTTACCTTAACCACTTCTTTCTCATTAAAGGAGCAATATTTTAAAGCAGTGATTAAATTGACAGTGGTTAAAACATTACTTACATTTACAAATAATTTCACCGGTCGTAGTAACTTCGGGAACCATCTCGTACATACAGACACAACGTTCATTCCTGCAGGTAGTCTTGATCACAGTAGCTTCGCATTGCTGGTTAAACATGCACGACTCGTTTATGCCAGCAGCTGAAATATTAAATGAGAAACATCAATAGATATTTTTTTTCCTTTTAAAACTATATATATGAATATCGGCTTAAATAGCATATTAATGCTGATGTGTTTCGTATGATGAGTTAAGAAAACTTTTTTTACTGGAATGCCTCATGCATTCCATCTTAGTCCTCAGAAGTGACAACATATCTGCACTTTGATTCTTAATCGAGGATAAAATTATATGTATATAGGCCATAGCATTCGCTTACCATCGGGTGGACTGTTAATTCGTTTGTCACCCTTATCGCATAAAAAAATATTTCCTATTATATTGAATTATTAATGCTGGTGTTCCACAAGGCTGCGTGCTATCACCAACGCTGTTTCTTTTGCATATTGTGACGGCTCATTATTATTATTATTTATAAATAATAATTAAATTCAATAAAGATACATTTTAAATATCAAATATATGCGTTAATAAGCATAAACTTCAAATATATTCATTTCGAATATTAAGTATTATAGTATAGTAAAGGCTTAATATTGTCCTTAAAAACCTTTACATTTATTTAAACTGTGCTTAAAATATTCAAAATGGAATAAATAATAGAAGTACAAGACGATTATATTGCAATAATAAGTTAATGAGGGTGTTCTTGTATTACTGGAGGGTGTTCTTGTATTACTGGAGGGTGTTCTTGTATTACTGGAGGGTGCTCATGTAATAATTGCTTTTATGAAGGAGTTGCCGGAGACACATACCCATGGGTGTACAAATATATGGGGTGGTTGGCTGACCGACTGCTACTAGTATTGTTGCACAATGTAAAGTCCTATATTAGGGACTTATGATCGTAAGGTCTATGATCATCATCATCATCATTACAGCCCTTCACAAGTACACTGCTGAACATAGGCCTCCCAAAGGTTATGCCACAAAGCATGGTCCTGAGCCACCTGCATCCATCTACTGCCTGCATATCTAATCAGATCATCCCTCCATCTAGTAGGGGGTCGCCCTACACTTTGCCTACCGGTACGAGGCTGCCACTCGAGAACCTTTTTTACCCATCGGTTGTCGGTTCTTCAAGCTATATGGCCGGCCCATTGCAACTTCATTTTATTAATCCGTTGGGCTTTGTCAGTCACTCTTGTTCTACTGCGGATATCCTCATTCCTAAGTTTATCACGCAAAGAAACCCCAAGCATAGCCCTCTCCATAGCTCACTGAGCGACCTTCAGCGTCCACATACGGCCAGCGGTGAAGGACCACGTCTCACATCTATAAGTCATCAATGGCAACACGCACTGGTTGTACAATTTGGTTTTCAGGTTTTGAGGTATACCTGACGAGAAGATGTGTCGTAATTTCCCGAATGCTGCCCAGCCGAGTTGAATCCGTCGATTGACCTCTCGATCGAAGTTGGACTTACCTAGTCGGACTATTTGTCCCAGGTAAACATATTCGTCAACAACTTCGAGCTTAGTGCTCCCAACTACTACCGGCATAGGTGTGACATGGACGTTAAACATGATTTTTGTTTTGTCCATATTCATTTTAAGACCTATCCGTTGAGAGACACTATTGAGGTCATTGAGCATAGTGCTTAGGTCCTCCAGCGATTCTGCAATAAGGCTATATCGTCGGCAAATCAAAGGTAAGTGATGTATTCGCCATTGATGTTAATACCGTATCCTTTCCAGTCTAATAGCTTGAAAATGTCTTCCTATGCAGCGGTGAAGAGTTTTGGGGTTATAACGTCACCCTGTCTTACACCTTACTGCGGTTGGATAGGTTTCGTACTCTGGTTCTGTACTCGGATAGCCATCGTAGCCCTACTGTACAAACACTTCAGCACTTCGATATACCTACAGTCAACTCGGCACCGCTGAAGGGACTGTAGCACCGCCCAAATTTCGACGGAATCAAAGGCTTTCTCATAGTCCACATACGCTAGGTAAAGTGGCAGATTGTACTCTTCAGTCTTCTGTACAATTTTCCGAAGGGTATGTATGTGGTCTATGGTGCTAAAGCCTTTTCTGAAACTGGCTTGTTCGGGAGGCTGGAGGTCGTCGAGTCTGCTTGCGAGACGATTCGTAATGACTCTCGAAAACAGCACGTAGACGCGGCTCGGAAGGGAAATCGGTCTGTAGTTCTTCAAGAGAGCGTTGTCGCCTTTCTTGAAGAACAAGACCACCGCACTTCTGCTCCACGCCTCCGGAGTAGTCCCACTATGGAGGATGGAATCATATATCTTCTGAAGGAATTCAAGTACCGGTTTTCCACCCGCTTTCAGAAGCTCTGCTGTAATTCCATCCTCGCCCGGGGACTTGCCGTTTTTAAAGTGCTGGAGAGCCATTCTAATCTTGCTCAGACTGACGTCCGGGATATCATGGGAATAGTGTCGGATAAGACTTGCTCTTGGATCGTTACTCACACTCGCGTGTGGCTCCAAAGATGACGTGTTCAGCTGCCCATAGAACCTCTCAATCTCACTCAAAACTCAGGTGTCTCGGAAACTATGCTGCCACACTCAGTCTTCAGCTTTGACAGTTGGCTCTTTCTGGCAGACAGATCTCTGGCAAAGACTTTGGAGCCCTGGTTCCGCTCAATCGCTTTTTCAATACGAGCTGCATTGAAGTTGCGTAAGTCCCGCTGCATGCATTTGGGGATCCTTCTGTTCAGTTGCCTGTATGCTGTCAAATCTGTTGAAGACTGCAGCTTCATTTCCCATCTAACAGCCATGAAATTAAGAGTGTGATCGGAGAGTCTTTGTGTTATTCTGCAACGGGTCTTGCAGAACTTAAATCTGACCGCATGGACAGTTTGCACGAGCTTGTCATTCATATCATCCACTGCATTGAAATCTTCTAGGCACTAAAAACGGTTTTGTAACTCGAGCTGAAAAGTATCGGGACTTTACATAAAAATAGAATAGAATGGAATAGAACAGAATAATTTTTATTCAATATTGATTACAAGTAATTCTTATTGAAATTATTTTTTTTTACTTTACCACTGGTTCGAAAAAAATCCTCTGTCCTGGGAAAAACCAGCAAGAAACCCTGCGGGATTATTTTTAAATAAATTTTACAATATAAATGATTACAAACTATTTACAAAATTTATTTTAGAAACAGCTTGGAAGCGACCACCTCATTCCCAGGGGTTATTATCAAACATGTATTCATTTATATTATAATAACTCTTTTTATACAGTTTTTGTTAAATTTAATATTTAAACTTGGTAATAGAGATCTTGTATATTTTCTGGGACTTTGTTGTAATAGCATTGCCCCAAGAATTAATTATTAGCTTGTGTTTGTTCCTAGTGTTTACAGAATGTATATCACTTTTTTTACTTAAACTATCTTTGTTTTTGTGAACATACATTAAATTTTCGTAAATATACTGAGAGGCCAAAGTTAATATATTTATTTCTTTAAATTTTCTCTAAGAGACTCTCTCGGCTTAAGGTTGTAAATAGCTCTTATGGCCTCTTCTGCATAACAAAAATAGTTTCTAAATCAGCCGCATTTCCTCATAGCAAAATCCCATAAGACATTATGCTATGGAAATAACTAGGGCTTGAGCTCCGGAATTCATTAACAAAATTCCAGAATTCCGATATGTTTCAGTATCGTTTGTAATACCGGAATTGGTGTGATCATAACCGGAATTTCGATATCGAGAAAAATATTTAATATTGTCAAAACGAAAACGGCGGTGATAGTGGACAATATCTTACCAAATGCTTCCAATGTATAAAAACGATACCGCCAACTGGTGTCGAAGCTGAGCGCGCTTTTTCAACAGTTTCGTACATGTGCAATCGTGTAAGAAGTTGTCTATAGGATGTAAGCTTAAATGCACTGACATTCTTGAAATTTCACTACCAACAAAATCCTAAATTATCATCTAGGGCTTTTGTTGGTAATGAAATTATTTTTTATTTTTGCTATACTTATTTTAATCAAAGTTCTTAATAGTTATTTCAATGGTTTAATTTTTTCCTATTTAAAATACTAGCCCTATATTATCATTTTGTATACCATTTTTAAAGGAGGCTTCAAATTCCGGAATTCCGGAATTCCGGAACTGTATTGCTTAATATTGAAACCCAATTCCGGAATTGAAAAATGGTCCGATATTCAAGCCCTAGAAATAACTGATATAAACCAATCTAGCTGTCTCGACACTAATGAGATCTCTAATCTTTTTTACAGCATAAGCTGTAGAGCTTAGTCTGCTTGCTAGTTTGGATATATGGGGGCCCCACTGAAGCTTTGCGTCGAGAGTGATGCCAAGAAAAACAGAGGATTCAACAGGGATCAGATAGATCTTCCCCATTTAAAAACACATTGATATTCAGATTTTTAACATTCGTTGTTGTAAATTTAATACATTTAGTTTTATTGCCGTTTAAGTGCAGATTATTAACGTTAAACCAATGCACCAATTTTGATATAGCATTATTCACTTCGTCACATTTAGATTAGAGCACGAGAGGGACGGAGCGTTGACTTCATTAGACGAGACCTCTCTAACTTAACGTTTAGGTTCAGCATGACTCTAACCATTCGGTGATCGCTACCAGTTTTCCCCTTGTGATCACTGAGACATCACTGAACAGTTGGCGTCTAATCGTCGTATTTAGTCAATCTCATTTTTTGTCGAACCGTCGGGGCTCGACCAGGTCTACTTCCTGTGGGGCTGCTTCTGGAAGAAAAAATGCATCATAAAGAGTCCCTTTTTCTTCTTGAATTCCCCATGTGGCCCCTTGGGTTCCGTTGCCCTATTCCGTATTTCCCTACTTTCAGCTCACCGTTCTCTCTTGTGCCTAGTTTTACGTTGAAGTCTCCCATTAACACCGTACAGTGGGTTTTGAAGGAATGCATGGGTCTAGATATATCCTAATACATTTCCTCCACCTCCTAATTGGGATGTGCCGAGGTTGGTGCGTAAGCCTGTATGACCTTCAACGAATACCGTTTGTTGATTCTGAGTATAAGGTACGCAACCCTCGTCGACACACTCACAATATTTACCACGTTATTAACGAGAGACTTGTGGGCGATACATCCTACACCTTCTTGGGACAGATGGTCGCCCTCCCGGTGATAGAACAAGTTGCCGGATACGAGGATTACCGTGTCCTCCCTCTCTATTAGGACCTCAGATAATCCTATAATATCCCAGCGCAACTTATCTATCTCTTCTTCCAGCTCCAGGATCTTCTCGTCAGTCCTCAGGGTGCGTGCGTTGTATGTTGCCAGGTCGAGTCGTCTTAGGTGGCAACCGAATCTCCACCGGAGATTTTTAGCACCATCTGCCCCGCCGTTACCATGGTCGCCACCGTAGCCAGGAATAGTGGGGCCGCCGGGGATTGGGGGCCGTCTTTTCGTAACTTTCATCATGGGGGGATATTTGCCATAGTTGCCACGCTTGGCGTGCGGGTTGGCAACCGCAGTTTTTTTATTGTAGTATTGTTGTCATCAGGAAGACGCTGCTACACATCTCCTGCCTGTTTCCCACTGTCGCCTCTTACGACACCCACGGGAAAATATGGGGTAGTGGATATTCTTAACCGCCACTGTACGGCAAAGGTCTATGATACAAAAGCATTAATATAGAAGGTCTCTATGATGTATAAGCATTATGATAGCAGAGTTATGACTTGAAGTCTCATATGTAAAAGACATATAATAGTATGGTCTATGAAATAAAGCAAATAGATGGAAAGTCTCAAATATATAAAAGCATTATATTGAAAGAAATGGGACTTGAAAAGGATTATCATAGTGGCGTGTAGATTGCTTCACAGCGTCCGAGATCGAGGTAAACTTGGACTCGCTAACTGAGTTGTCCTAGATATATCATCTTACTGCCGGTGACACAAACCCTTTGGCGATGGCGAATTAAAACTAATATCTTATAACTACCTATTGTTTATATCTGCCATTATATTGGTTGGTGGAGCATATGTGTCGACCTAATGCGGGTGGTAGCTGGAGGGAGGATCTGAGGGAGCTCTCAAGGCTGCGGCTGAAAGCCACGGCTTGGGACACGTGGGACCCCATTCCCTTGAGGTGAGCGGTAGACTCATGACACGCTCTGCGGCTAATAAGCCGTGCTGATCATGCAATTGGTGGTGATGTCTTACACTTACATCACATCTGCAGGAACGGCGGTCTGGCAGATGGTGGCGCTCACGGAGGTTTTTATGGCCAATGTGCCTATTCTTGCCTAATCCGTGTGACGTACATTCACTGTGGCTAGATTTGATCGTATTCTGTATGGCGTTTACACGCATTGACATGCGCGACTTCGGTCGATGTTTGTGCTTACGCACTACTAAGGGGCCAAGCCCTCTTTTACTGGTACGCCAGTTATTTTGCTGTGGACTACGGTCCAGTTCCCAACTTAACGTCCCCTTCGGGAGGAACGCGTTGGTTGGTTGGCGCTCATCGCACACGGCGTGTGTGGAGCCGTGTGCCTAACCCCCACATTTTATTAAATTTGGGAGAGCGAAGTCCTTGTATCTGGTATTTAATATAAATATTGTGAGCCTTTTCTAAGCGGGAAGGGATTAATTAATAAGGAATTGACTGATGTAAACCTGATACAAGTGGATTAGGGATGATTTAATGTTCCTAACCTTTTTTGAGCACTGTCTTCATGAACGGGGTTCTTAACATATAAGGCACTACGAACAGCTTTCGATTGCTCTAGCGAATATTCATTCTTCCAAGAGACACCTAAAAGAACTAATTTACTATACAAACACAACGTAAATAAGGGTGCTAACTAAGACCATCATGCCATAAATTTATTAACGGCCTATATTTAAACCTTTAGAAAGATCAATATATGGTTAATATACTGGTGACGTAAATTTTATTTATTTAAAAGAAAGAAAAAGATAGAGAGGGTTACAATATCAATGATATGTTGCAAACCGGTAACATTCATTGCTATACGGATGACAGCAGTAGTGATGCTGTATACACCGGCTGTGCCAATATTTCTCAGAAAAACGCCGAGTACCGGATTAAACTTGTATCTGAAGTCGAGTATTTGCTGAACAAAGTCTCGAATTGGGGGCGTTTAAATCTAGTCCAGTTTGATTCTCAGAAGACGCAAGTTTGCGCGTTTACCGCTAAAAGAACCCCTTTGTCGTATCTCCTCAGTTTCAAGGCACTCCCCTTGTTGCCTTTGTATCGGAATCCTCGGCGTCGACATATCGAGTGACGTGCAGTTTCGTGTTTACTTGTAAGAGAAAGCCAAATTGGCCTCTAAAAAGCTTGGCGCGCTCAGCAGAGCGGAAATCGAATCGTCGACGACCGAGTCCTTTTTGGCTCGATTCACTGGCGCTGCGAAGAGATGTGCATCCCTTTGCATTTTCTTTCGCATCTACCACGGTGAGTGCTCTGAGGAATTGTTCGGTTTAATCCCAGCCACCAAGTTTCACGAACGCACATCGCAGTAAAACTCCCGATACCATCCACACCATTTGGATGCATGGCGGTCCACTACTGTACGTTTCACTAGGAGTTTTTTTCCCCGTACGACCTCTCTGAGGAATAGTTTGCCACTGGCTATTTTTCCGGACCGATGCGACTTAGGGACCTTCAAGAAAAGAGCTTACTCCTTTCTAATAGGCTGGCAACGCATCTGTAAGTCCCCTGGTGTTACAGTTGTTCAATGGCGACGGTAGTCACTCACCATCAGGTGAGCCGCATGCTCGTTTGTCACCTCTCCTATGAAAAAAATTCCGCTCAATAGCCAGTTGATGGCTCTCAGCTGGAAATGGGCATCTCTTATAGCAGGGAAGAGACATGTCGTTATCGCTATGTTTTTTAGGCAAATTGTCGATGGTGGTACTATATTGCATTTCTGCTACAGTACGACGAATAGGAGTGGTGGATTCCATTAAGCCAACAACACACGCCAATACACGCTTACGGATGATTACCAATAAATGACGATATTTCGTTCACACATATCGGCGATGGGAAATAAAATGCCCATAGCGTCTATGGTGCGAGACGTCTCTAACTGACATACGTGAAGATTGAGACAAATATAATAATGCGTTTAGGAGGCTGTTGCGGTTGTTGCATCATCTCTTTGCCGTAGTTTGCATTCTACGCATAATAGCAGTATCCTCTGATGGGGAAACTTATACAGAGGACTGAATTCTTATTGAAATAGTATAGTAGTGTCTTAGTACTAACATGGTCATTAAATATTTATGGAGTCTTATATTGTCTGAACTATTATATAATTAAGTTTCTAGGCGGTACTCCTCAGATGCACTCTTAGACAGTAAAGGAGTTACTATCTCAGATTGCATCTGAGTAGCCAACACTACCAATCCCCCCTTGGTATGTTCCGGTCTGAAGGGTATAGAGAGCTGTACAGGCTGTAAGGTATACTATCTTAGTCCTTAGGGGTGACAATGCATCTATAGCTTTTTTGTATGAAGTTTACTGTAGGTGTCACTTACATCGAGGTAGACTGTAAGTACGTATGTTACTTTAGTTTTATAAACAAAGCAACCATTCGAAAAAAATACTGAAATATTCACGATTGTGAAGCACCTTTAAAGAGATATTTTTTTTTTTTGTTAAAAAACTAATTAAAGTAATAAACAAACTCCTAAGAGAAGTTAGGACTTTTTTTCATAAGGAAAAAGTATGTGAATAACTTAATATTTTTTCCAAACGAGAATTTCTTATTTCGTGTAAAATCAAGGGTTGTTTTAAAATTCTTTTCACATTTTCTGCGCACAATTTCTCAAGCGCTGTAACATTACAAACTACGAAGCTCTTGTAAATAAATTATGAGATTCTTTGAGTATAGGGATTTCTCACGTACAGAAAAATGCGAAACTGTACGAAAGCTGTAGTAAAAATAAATACGGTCATTACAGCCCTTCACAAGTCCACTGCTCAACATAGGTTTTCCCCAAGGAATGCCACAAAGCACAGTCCTGACCCACCTGCATCCATCGACTTCCTGCATGTCTTACCAGGTCGTCACTACATCTAGTGGGGGGACGCCCTACACTTCGTCCGCTGATACGAGGCCACCACTCGAGAACCTTTTTCCCCATCGGTTGTCGATTCTTCGAGCTATATGGCCGGCCCATTGCCACTTCAGCTTACTAAACCCTTGGGCTTTGTCGGTCACTCTGGTTCTACTGCGGATATCCTCATTTCTAAGTTTATCACGCAGAGAAACCCCGAGCATAGCCCTCTCCATAGCTCGCTGAGTGATCTTGAGCTTCCTCATACGGCCAGCAGTGAAGGACCACATCTCAGTTCCATAGGTCATCACTGGCAACACGCACTATTAGTACAGTCTCGTGTTCAAGTTTTGAGGTATACCTGACGAGAAGATGCCGAAATTTCCCGAACTCTGCCCAGCCGGGTTGAATCCGTCGATTGACCTCTCGGTCGAAGTTGGACTTACCTAGTCGGAATATTTATCCCAGGTAAATATACTCGTCAACAACTTCGAGCTTAGTGCTCCCACCAACTAAGGGCATAGGTATGACATGGACGTTATACATGATCATTGTTTTGTCCATGTTCATCTTAAGACCTATCCATTGGGAGGTACTATTGAGGTCATTGAGCATAGTGCTTACGTCCTCCAGCAATTCTGCCATAAGGACTATAACTTCACCCTGTCTTAAAAAATAAATACGGTATTAAAAATAAATACGATAGTAAGATTTTTTTAAGTTTCACGATAGTAGATTTCTAAAAAAAAACCTGAATTTTTATTTTAATTATTATAAGCCAGTGCTTGACCACAATCCCACCTGGTGGTAAGTGATGATGTAGCCTTAAATGGTAAATCGCACTGTCTTAGCGTAACAAAAACCTATTCACTCTTGCCTTGAAGACGCCCTGATTGTATTCGGACGGAAAGATAGACGCCGGCAAATTATTCCACTCCTTTGCTGTACGCATTACAAAAGACGAAGCAAACCGTTTGGTTCTAATGCGTGAAATATCGACAATAAAGAGGTGAAGACCCGCCGACCGCTTGGTTGTCCGATGGTGGAAAGGAGAGGGAGGAACTAAAGCGTGTAATTCCTGTACACATTCACCGAAATGCATCCTATATAATACCGAGAGGCTGGCTACTCTACGGCTGTGCTCGAGGCTGACAAGATTGATTTCAACCTAATCAAGGTTATTAATGAGCCTCTTAGCACTTCTCTCCACTGAGTCCAACACTGCCAGGTAGCATTTTGTAGCACCAGCCCATATGTGAAAGCATTACTCCATGCACAACCGGACTTGCGCTTTATATAAGGTGAGAAGCTGTCCTGGCGTGAACTACCGCCACACCTTTGCAAGGACATCTAGTTTCCTTGCGGCTGATTTGGCTCTGGACTCAAGGTACCGCCCATAGTAGTTTTGGAGAAAATTCAACCCCTTACAACTGAAGGCGGTCAGTGTACTCCAAAAATACATTCCGGAAAGTAGGAGCGGGCTCCCTTTAGCGGTGAAAAGACACGCTTGTATTTTGAGGCTTTGAATCTCACGTGATTGGCATTGCCCCATTCGGAGACTGTCTGCAGTGAGATATTCGGATGCTCAACCATAGTTTCTCTTTCGGACTGGATTTGATCCCGACTGGCCCGAGCATTTGGCTGGAACCTCTCTACAACTGTGCTGTCATCTGCATACCCATAGATACCGGGAATGAGCAGATCATTAATATGCAACAGGAAGAGAGTTATGAGAGAACGAACCCCTGAGGAACTCCGGGGTTTGTCGCGATAGGACTGGAGGAGCAGCCAACGGTGACTACTCGGAAAGATCATTCACGCAGAAAGTCCTTCATCCAGTCAATCAAGCCAGGGGATAAGCCATAAGCTGAAAGCTTGACCAATAGGCTAGTATGGCAAACCCTGTCAAAGGTCTTCAAGAAATCAAGGGAAACAGCAAGTGCTTCCTCACTATTCTCGAGGCCTTCGCCCTTTATGTGAATGGCATACGCTAGAAGGTCCTCAGTTGATTGATTTCGGCGAAACCCGTACTAGTGGTCACTAAGGAGATCATTCTGCTCTAGGTATGCCATGAAGTGGGCATTCAATATACGCTCCATAATCTTGTAGAGTATGGAGGTAATTGAGATTGGCCTGTAGTTGGCAGGGTCGGTACGGCTGCCTTTTTTAAGCACAGTCATTGGCTAGCTTCCAAGATTTGGGCACTATTCCAGCCCTGAATGAGAGGCGAAACAAGCGCGTCAACACAGGAGACAACTCAGGCGCACAAACCATTAGAACTATATCTCAGCGTGATCAGTCTTCTGGTATAGTGCCCCAGAAAAACCAGTTGTGAAGTGGGGTACTGATTTAGAGCCACATCAGAGGATTCACTGAGGTTTAATAGCCTAGTTGTCTCCTGTGGTCACCGCTGTGCGATCGGTAGACACAAGAATAAATAATTTTATTCATTCCTGTGTCCATCAATACCCAGATCTTGGAGAAAGTGGGTCTTCAAGGTGACGGAGACGTTTACAGCAGTTTTCGTTGCGGACGTAAACACAGGCTCCGGCGCACTGGTGGAAATTATGCTCACGAGTAGCCAAGGTATGCCGCATCTAGAGGACATCTGATTTGCGTCTTAGTCAAGAAGAGTAAGTGCGACTTGTCAGTCTCAAGGTGGTAGTGGACTGCATTGAGATTACAGTGCAGGCCTCGGACGTTTGTGAGGTGCACTTTGATGGAGAGGGAGTGCAACCGCTATACATACTTACTCTTCTTTTTCTTTTATTTTGGTGGTGTGAATAGGTTGAGAGAATGGCAGTTGGACGAGGCGTCACACATATAACCTAGAGACGAAAACAGAGTCACAACATCGATGGTACCTAGCATGAAGATCGCAGAACTCCCGAACCCCTGAAATCGCCACCACCTGACTCTAAGAAACAGCTACGTCACAACCGGTTCTAATGCGCAATGTAACTGCCCAGACACATTCTCCCAAAGAAATGGGTTTCACATAATATCATACCGGAACACGACTTGCGTCATCTTGCGTTATGTCTTTGCCAGGTGGGTGATAACTAACCCTCGGCCGGGCCCCTCACTAGTAGAGGACCTACCACCAGGAAATTTACAGGCAATGTTGCAAATAAAATGAACTCACAGTCCACCTGATGTTGGTTAAAGGCTACTGTAGGTAATTGGATCTGCCGTAGTAGAATGAGAATATCATAAAACATCATGATGATGATTATAGATGGCTTGGTAAAGCAGTAGCTAAGCCTATGTCTGCGGATGCTGCTTAGCCTCAGTTTCCAATTCCATACGGAACAAGTGTTTGTATGGCCTATAAAAATTGTTCCAGGTCTGAATATTTATCCATGTACAATTTATGTACATAAAACGCTTCCACGATACAGGAGAAAATCCTAGCGTGAGCGAATGTTGTTTTACAAAATAAATTGCTACGTCGCCAAAAGGGACTAAGATAAAATGCCTCATAGATAGCATTACAGTGGCTTTCAATGAAGGGAAGTAGATAGCAAATGCCACGAAATATATTTATTACAGCCACGCTTAAAATAACGATCATTTATTTGTTTCTGTTGATAGCTTTGAGATTTTATAATATTTAATTGATATTTAAGGGCAATGAAAACGTAACAACTTTTCAACACAGAAGAAACGAATATATTTTGAGTTTAATTAAATCGATTAAAATTAATTTTATGGTGATCGACAGATTATAAGGTGTTTTACAAGAAATAAATTCAGTGGCGCTGCGATCCACCATTTGGTTTACATTATAAAGTGTTAATTCATTTTATCCACATGCAAATATTAAAACAAACGTCTGTTCAAGTAATGTAAAAGTTTAAGTATGAAGGTAGAATAAATAAATAAGTGAAATTGAAATTAATATTCATAAAAACGTCATTAATTTAGTTATATTCTAATTAATGTCATTTAAATTGAAGAAATTCTTGAATAGAATAAAGTGCATTGACAGCTAAAATTTTTGTGGTTTACTTTTAAAACCATCCATTTCGTGGTGGCATCGTATGACTTCGGGCAATTATTTATTGTGGAACTTTAAAAAAAAAAAAAACTCTGCCTAAACAGGTTAAGAGCAGGCATCAATACGTTGTCACACAGTCTAAAACTATTTTTATCTGCGCCGACAAAACAAAATTTTCATCGAGAGATTTACTGGAGAGTTCTTAGGGAATTAGTGTTTTCGGATGAAATAGTACACACTATAATATAAATATAATTTAAATATTAGGACGAAGTTTAATTGAGTGACTTTAGGTTAGTGGAAACTTGGAGAACCTATTTGCGAAAGCCAAAAATAAACATTAAAGTGAAATTCTGAAGACGATCAAGTTTATTTCATTGGTCCTCTGTGAGGACAGAATTCCATATATCACTCGGTAAAATTAGGGTAGCTAAATCATTATTGAACATTATTATTGGAATTATTGTGTAACGTGCACACAAGTGTGATTATTTTTCATGATTAATCATGCGCTCGACGGTCTAAGAAAACATAAAGAGTATAAATAAGCTGTATATCTGACACTATAGTCCGCCAACACACACTAAACTAGCTCAACACTAAAGCAGATCAACTGTTACAGAACCCTGACAGGAAGAATAGAATATAATATAGCCGAAAATATTAAAATTCTAGTGCTGGAACAGAACCCTCACAGGAATAATAAAATATAATATAGGACGGAAATATTAAAATTGAAGCGCTGGAAATATTTAAATTCATAAAATCTTTTTAGCTATCCTCTTAATTGACTCTTACAGCACTCATGGGACGATTTTGGGTGACGGATTATCTTACGCCAGCGCCAGAAGATATGTATTGGTAAGTTAGCAGATAATTTAATGAAATTAGGTTTTCTAAAGCTAGTGTAATGATAAAATATGTTACAAAAATATGTAAAAAATATAATTGTGGTGTAGACAAAGGCAAGTCCTGTATAATTACACCTGCATACTGCATATAATTATATGACAGGAAAAAAGCGCTATTACGTAGAAGACGACACGCGAGGCGCAACTTTAAAGGTGCATCGATCGTTCCCAAGCTTACCTGTTAGTACTAAAAAGTAACGCGATACGAATGTTTGTATATATTATTTTCCTTTTGGTTCCTTTCCCATGAAATTAAAATAATTACCACTTGTATGATTACCACTTGATTACCCTGCCTCATAAATATAAGTGCTAGCTAAATGTTCTCATGACATTTTCATATTATACTGTGCAAAATATAAATTTTAGAAACGAGAAATTAAAAGGAACATAAATTTGAAAAGTACGTTGTATTCAGTATTTTACAAATATTTCTGTTCAATATATTATATATACAATATTTCACCACATATAGAATGTAATACATATAATATTTTCACCACAAAACGCGGTAGAGCCATGCTGCAGCTATATTATGGTTGCAGCACGAATGGGTCAGCACGAAGGGGTCGGCACGACCGGGGTAAGACCACGCTCTCACAGAATACCAGCGTAAAATAGCAACTTAACGCTGCTCTGTTTCGTAGTGAGTGTAGAGAACCGGATACCCTTTTTACTGGAAACTAGACATTCCATCTTAGTCCTTAGGGGTGACAACGCATCTGCATTTTGAATCTTAATCGAGGATTGGATGGCTGTGTACACTAAAATCCCCTACGTGATTAAATATCTAATAATCAAAACAGTTATTGCCATAATGATAATATTTACTATTAACGAATTTAATTTGTAATATTATTATCTAACGTTATATTCCTGACGCCTTAATAATATAACAAGTGTTAGTAACAATTAGTAACTAAAATCATGCATGTGGCGTGTCACGTAATAGAGATAACGCAAAGGTGATGCAGAATTGTTACATGATCGTCCGGGTAGAGTGCAGAGTGTATGATGCACTATGGCTCATAAAAAAAGTATTGAAACTGTTGACAGGACACTAAGACAAACGCAGAAATCATAGTGCTATGGGATGAGTCATTGTCTTTTTTTGTAAGGATTTTCACACGACGTCACCTGCAGTGTATAGTAGCACAAGAGTTGACGAAGTAAACGCCTCTTTGAAATATTCTGCTCTTTGACCTACATTTCAAAATTTGCATCTACAGTGAATATAAGAATAGTTGGAAAATCTTCTGGCACAAGTCTGAATCTGAGTCTGGTACCCTATTAAACATTGGAGACTGAATGATTTCTGTACAAATGAGTCAAACAAGCTTACCGCTCACTCTTTTTTCCGTCGTTCTTACCAATGAAGAAGTTGTACAACGTGTTTATGAAGATCTCTCCCTCAATACACAAAAATAAAACTCTTGGTTATGTGAGCGGAAATCTTAAAGAGCAATTGCGAGAGGTGTGGTATCCTAAGCATCAATTACTGAACTTTTGAATTCTTTAAAAGCTTTTGGTCTTCCAGTGCACAATATTTCTCTGAAGATATACAGTTAATTTTTAAACGGTCTTTTTTCTCCAATGTTTTATTTTTATATAATAAGGGTGATAAACAAGCACACAGTCCACCTGATGGTAAGTGGATGCTGTGACCCATATACATCTATATTTATCCTCAATTAAGTATCAAAATGCAGATGCGTTGTACCTCTGAGAACTAAGATGGAATATCTCTTCCAGTAAAAAGGGTCTCCGGTTCTCTACACTCACCACACGAAACACAGCAGCATTAAGCTGCCATGTTACGCTGGTTAGAGTGGTCCTTCCCCGGCCGAGTCGACCCATTCGTGCTACAACCATAATATAGCTGCAGCGTGGCTCTACCACGTACAAAAGCATTCATGCTAGCATTTTTAGTTAAATTTTATTACGAAGCAATATTTAAAAACAATAAGAAAGTTTAAAGTCATAAAAGTACACTAAAGAAAAAAAATTCATAACATTATTTTTCTATAAATTACGAGAAAGTTAATTTCGACTGCCGCAATCTGCATCTGGTAAACTAGACAGCTAGTTAAGATTAAGTCTATTGTCGATCTTTTCAATGTAATAACTTTAAAGTTGTTTGCTATGTTGTAAAATGTCATGAAAGAGGGTATACACGTCAGCAAATATACGATAAGGCGCTAAGACAAATATCCAGTATCTTAGTACAATGCTTAAACCCATTGTTTTAAAATTCTAAGAAAATCTGATAGAAAATTTTACCTTATCTAATGAAGCATCATTTTGGGCACGCTCTTCTATCTAAAGAGCTTATTTGAATCTCATTCTCAATCTCGTCACTTAACACGGTAAATTAAAAATGACATAAACTGTGTTATTTATAAATTATAATATAATATGTTGTGCTACAACTAGCCCTTGATTAGAACTAAAATATTATATAAATTATTGAAAGGTTTTTGTCCATTTTTCCCTTTCACATCTCATTAAATAGATTTCAACCCGCAATATGAGAACTGCTGATGTTATATGTGCCTTGCTAGATTCGATAAATGTAATTGTAAGGTTCTTTGATTTTTATAACAAGAAATATCATTTTTCCGCTACTAAAACTGGTTGTTACACATTTGGCAGTCTGCCTAAATGGGTGGACAAATATTAATCTGCATCCATTAGTTATGCCCACAATGAAATCATATAGGAAGTAAGACGACGTGTGTTGATAGATGTGCTTTGCCTATAACAGATATACAGTCCGCAGTAGCAATAAATCAGATACATCATCTTGTGACCTCCGTACACTGCATATGGATACATTATTAAACTTAAAAAAACTGGCACCCACTTACGACCACTAGACCAACGAGGCTGTCAATCGCCCTTATTAACCTACCAACTGTTCGTAAGCTTTTTAAAGTCTTGACTATTCTCACCACGCTGGTCGCGTTGGTGGTAAGCGGATTAGAGAGATTATTTAATGCAGAGAAGATACAGGCATGGATAATGCTGCTCCCTACTATTCTTCTCTTCTTAAAAGACCGCTGATGGTCATGAGCCTCTTCCGTTGTAGGAAGAATTTGACTTAATCTTTATGCTTGGCAGGCGGTGACGATCGCAGTACAAGACGTCTCACTCCTTTAACGCTGCTGCCCGTCATTAGAACCGCGATATCCAGAGGTGCGTTCGTAATTTAGTATAATGCATCGTTTGTATAATAGCCTACTATATCAGTAGGTAAACTCAGTTGAAAGGAAATTTATGAAACTAATAAACACATGTACTCATGTATAACTTAATATATTTCAGAAATGATCGCGGGCTTCTCTCAAGTCAGAAACAATATGATATCGTGTTTCAAAATTTGGATGTTGAAATTTAAAGATTTTCCATTCAGTGGAGTAGATTACACGGGGCCAATAAATATAAGAGTATCTAAAAATAGAGGACATAAGTCATATAAATTATACATTTGTTAATTTGTCCACATGTCTACAAAAGCTGTTCATTTGGAAGCGGTGAACGACTTATCATCACAGGAATTTTCAGCCGCTTTCAAAAGATTCACTGCAAGACGTGGTCATTGTAGAGACCTACACAGTGAAAATGCCTCTAATTTTGTTGGTACAGTATGAGATTTAGGGGTATTATTTGATAAGCAAAATAATTTTTCAGTGGAAATATCACAGTGGTTAATCACAAATGGAACGCAATGGCATTTTATTCCCCTACATGTCCCAAATTTTGGCGGGTTGTGGGAAACGGAAAGTAAGTCCATGAAAGGACAAGATTTGAACAAGATAATAGGCAACTTCACTTTTAACTTCGAAGAAATAACTACTTTATTGTCTCAAATTGAAGCGTGCCTAAATTCAAAATCAATATCGTATATTCAAGATAAAGGCGAAGCAATGCCCTTAACACCAGGGCACTTCTTGGTAGGTGAGCCTCTTATCTTGCCTCCTGATCTTAGATATGAACAATCTACGATCAGTACGTTAAGAAGATGGCAAATATGTCAACGCATGCTTCAAGATTTCTGGAAACGATTGTCACAAGAGTATGTAATGTCAATGATGCATAGAGATACAGGACACACATTACTCCTAAACCGAAATTGGGACAAATAGCTTTGGCAAAAGAAGGTGAGCTACCATCCGCTAGGTGGCATATGGGTAAAATCGTGGGAAAACACCCTGGCGTGGACAAGGTTTAGGGGGTTGTTACTTTAAAATATAAAAATTCGTTTATTAATCGACCTGTTTCAAAAATGTATGTTTTACCTATTACAGAGTGATTGACTTGTCTGTAATAATATTTGTTTTCTTTTCTCTGTATATTTGATGGTTTTAAATATAAATACAAAAATATCTAAAATATGTATGAAATTGTCATGCAATTAGTTATTTTTTGTTTTCAAAAACAAGTTTAATTTTAAAATGTTATCTGTCTTTTTTATATAACATGAAATAAGTACATAGGGTTTGATATTATTTTTAATAAAAATAAAAACGTAGCAATACCATTGTAATGTTTAATTTGAGGCTTTTCTTATCATTGATACATCATGATATCGTTAAGGACTGTCGTCTTTGGTCGGCAGTAATGTTTACGCTTAAATCAAATATGTTTTGTGCCAATAGAAATAATTTGCCATACAAAGAAAGAATTTGTTACATCACTTTTATCTTTCAAAAAGTTATGTTAGACTGAATAATAGAAAAAAACAATACTTACCCTTTGCACATTTGTCGAAATCATTAGTAATCGGCATAGAAGGATCACAGCGGCAGATGTTGTCGTCACATATCGAATCAGGGTACCCGCATTCCATCACCGTGGTACAAGAGTCACCGTACATCTTCTTGCCGCGTTTAGAAGGATCTGAAACAAATGGCTTATATAATAGAAAAAAGAAATGATGATAATATGAAATAGTCCATTTAACAAGTAAAGAGCCCGACTGCAGTGATCCAACTAATATTTCTATAGTACTAATTTCTTACACGTGACAATACACAAGATAATAGCATACATATACATACATAGTTTCACGCCTGTAATCCCCGAAGGTTAGTCAGCGTCTAAAGAGCAGCAAGTTCGGACCACGTTTAGCCAAACAAGTTGGGTTTAGATCAAAATTTTGGAAGAAGTGAGAGATGGCTAGCCCATTGCTTACACAATCACAAACTCAATGTCCCATTAGACGGCTTTTACGAAATAACGCATTTGGGATATTTTTTTTACCCGACTAACCCAGAATAAGTAAGTAACGTTTATCGAAATTATATATGTAAGTATGTCTATTTGTTTGCGCCAGCTTTTCAAGCGCTTGATGAATTTTATTACATGAGGATTCATCTTAATTACGGGAGTGACGTAGGCTATATAATATTAAAATATTACATTTTCAAATACAAAAATGGTAGGCGAAAGTGTTTTCTAAATAAAATTTTAACACGGTCTGGTTTTAGTTATTACTTTTTTATTAATAAGGCTTGTTTGTTATACTCGTAAATAAACGTAAGACGTTTAAGTCCCAGACCAACATTGGACTATACAATACAACACAAATACTTATTGTTTTTCGAGAGTCTATATCAGCCATATTTATCAGTTGACGTCACATATAGTCTAAGCTACTAGCGTAAACATAGACTTAGAATATACTGGCGTATATGACAAATCAATAAACTTGTGATCAGTCTAAACCCGACGACCAGTTTAGGAGTTATGTGTGGATATAAAAACGAACATCTAACGTATATCCAACATACCATACTATAACATATGTTTAGCATACTACTTCCTCCTTTTCAGGCTCCGCGACAGTTGGACAAATGGTCTTATTCAAAATAAGAAAACTATAAATAAGTGATGTTTTTTTTAATTAAAAACGAAGCCAACTGTCCATCGGATTGTACGTGGACTTGAAGCGACTAGGCAATAAGTAAACTCCTTTTTCGTATCATTTTTATAAATAGGAATCTTTTGTCTATGGGCTGTTGATGAAATTAATGTAGCTTTGGGTTGTTGATTGAGTCAAAATCAGCCGCCAGTAGTGCTTGCAAGGGTGCGGTACTCACGCTGGGGCAGCTTCTTACTCTATTTTAAGTACAAGGCCGGTAGTGCCGGGTAAAGCACGGAGTGGTGCGTCACTATATGGCCTAGTGCTGCAAAAGCCATCTAGAAGCGTTATACTCAGTGAAGAGGCGTGTGAAGAGACTTATTGATGACATTGATTTGGTTGAAAGCAATCTTGTCAGCATCAATTACAGACACAGAGAAGCCAGTCGCTCTTTTTCTATTAGATACATTTAGGAGAATATCCATAAGAATAAAGTGACTTGATTCCTTCCTCCTCTTTTACTCATTGGACAACCAGAAGGTAAGCGAGCCTTTTGTTGTCAATATTCCACGCATTCGAAACAAATAGTTTAATGCTGAATAATAATGTTAAATAATGCTAAATAGCATAATGCGTACAGCATTATGAACGACGAAGCAAACCATACAACAAAGCAAGCAATCAGCAATGGATCGAAATAATTTGACGACATACGTTTTTCCGATTACAATCTGGGTGTCTTCAGGCCAAAAACGAATTAGGCTTTTGTTACGCTAAGACATTACGATTTGCCATCTAAGCACTAGCAATACATAGGGCACACTGAAAGTTCTGCGCTCGTGGCCACTCATAAATGTTTGAATTTCGAATGGTATATTTTATAAAACATAAGAAACTCATAAATTGATTAAATATTTTTGGCGGGAAGTCCCCTATCAATAGCTTTATATCACAAGTTGATGTTCGTCATGCGTAGCAAAAATTTAATTAACGCGAAAACATTTTAGGGCGTTGATTTTTGAAAGTTTACCCTCTTTGCAAGATTGCACTGCACGTCTTAAAAATCTCGTGGCCGTGTTTCTCTCCATGATGAAATTTGTGAGAGTCAATCCTCTACTTCGATCACTGAGGATAATGCGGCTCAGACGACCTATTCAAGAAAACTGGTGCATCACCTACGAGAAGATTTAATGACATTTAGGTATTGGTATGAGCCAAATTAAAAAAATACATCAGTTTTTAAAAGTTAGAAAACTTTGTTGCCGCTGTATTTCTCATGAACTCACTCCAGTATAGAAACAGACTCAAGGTGATTGGTGTTAAAATGTTGTTAAAGTAAGATCACGGACGTTCAAATTCTCTGTATGACATTGTGACAGGATAGAATAGAATAGACTAGAATGATTTTTATTCAGTATTGGTTATTACATAATACTTATTGAAAGTAATTTTTTATTTACCACTGCTTCGGAAAATACCTCTGTCCTGGGAAGAACCAGCAAGAAGCGGGACTTTTTTTTAAACATATTTCATTTTACAATAATTTTGTTTGTACAATTTCTAAATGAATTTTTATAGAACCAGCATGATGGCGATCACCTCATTCCCAGGGGTTATTTTCAATGATGTATTCCTTGATATTATAATAAACCTTTTGTACAGCTTTTCTTTAATAAAACTTTTAAACTTGTTTATTGACAATCTTTGAACATGTTTTGGGATTATGTTGTAAAAGCGTATACAACAGGAGATAAAACATGGGTATATTGTTACATTCCGGGAAGAAAGCACCGTGGACAAAAAAGTATTACACTTCTTTTTCTCCCAGATGGGTCCTGTCTACACGATCCAAGACGCACCACATTATTTGCCCAGTATCTTTGAAAAAGTTAAGGTAAAACGACTAAGAAATCGCATCCGAATGCATCCTGTCAATGCCTCGGCGTACACCGCGAACAAGACAAAGTCATTTTGGCTTCTGAGAGGGCGTCAACCATCCCGCACACTGTCCAGACCTCTCATCATGTGATTTATAATTTTTCCAATAATCAAATACTTAATGAGACATTTAAAAACGAAATATTTTATAACATTTATGGAGCCAGAAGATGCCGTGATAGCTTTCAACCAGCACCAATGGTCCTTACGTTTACAAAATGGTTTGAACAAATTTAAAATTGTTTATAATGTAATAGTTTGAAAAGCAGTAAATAAGTATATTAGTTTACACAAAATTATATTATTTATGACTTGCTCAAAACTTTCATTGTACCCCATGTTTATAAAATAAGTCTTTGATTAGTATATTGTATACTTGTATATATATAATTACTTGGTCTTATTTTTTTAATGTTACAACTACCTTAAAAATTATTCCTATTGTCATTGTATTTTACATACAAAAATTGCAAATGAATAAACACCCGGCCTCGAAACAATTATTTTCCCGGACTGATACGACTAAGATTAAGAAAGAAGCCTATTTCTTTGCCAAAGGCAAGCAATACTCTTGTAATCGCTCCTCTGAAGTTGCAGCTATTCATGGACGCTGGAGGGTACTTACGGTAATGTGGACCGCTGTTTGGCTCTTTCTTCTACAAAAAATAGCTATTAAATCATCGATTTTGAAAGTTAATACTGAAATTTTACCAAATTCCGTAGTTGTAGACACATTAAGGTCGGCCGAGCTCAGCGGCGGACAGGAAAGCAGGAGAGTCGCGAGCGCGGCGAGCCAGGCCGCGGTCCTCCTGCAGTGAGCGCCCCGCATTTCGCTCACTATACCTCCGTCACATGTCACGAAAACGCCTGAAATCATGATATTATTGGTTAACTTACAATAACTCTTTTCAATTTTATTTAATAATTTTTAATCTTTTTCTACCGACTTCAAACAGGAGGAGGTACTCAATTCGACTGTATGTTTTTCTTTTACCTCATAACTTTTTTCTGGGTGAACCGATTTCGTAGATTATTTTTTTAATTAAAAGCTGGTGCTTCCCATGTGGTCCCATATAAATTTTATTAAGGTTTGACCAATAGTTTTTGAGTTATTCTTAATAATTTATATTGAAGTCGGTTGTACAAAATTTTTAATTTTTAATTATTTTAAACATCACCTCCAAACTAGGATTTTGTCTTGTATCGTGGGGAAGTTTCCATACATAAATTTCGCAAAGACAAAACCAGACCCGGAACAATTATTTGTAGGCCAGACAAATACTAGTTCCCTGCGGGATTCGAACCCGCGGTCCTTACCGCTTCAACTCATAGCTAAACCAATGCCCTACAGAGCCGTCGGAATTGAAGTGATAATCGAACTTGCAGTCCACCTGAATGTAAGTGGCTACTGCAGGCCATGGACGCCTGCAGTCAACTTCAAATAAAGAAAGCTATATATGCTTTGTCAACTACAACACAAAATAAACTGTGTTTGCCAACCCGCCTGCCAATTGTGGCAACTATGACAAATAATCTTACCCATGAGGCAATCTATGTTCAGCAGTTTAATTTTATAAGTTGTTATGGATCGATGGATATCTCGAGAACAAATAATGCTATCAACGTCGGACTGGTTTAATTCGATTCCAACTACCTTAACCGCCACGCTTGTCAGGCGAATAGGCGTTCGAGGCGGTCCCAAACGTCACGCAACTGTGAAATTGCTTATCAATACCGGTCCGGTAGCTATGATGGTCATACCACCATAAATTGTAACATGGCATCTCTCTGGCATTGACCGTAGCCGTCTCTTCAAGCACCCACTGGACCTCATAATAGTAAATTCTTGAACTAATTCTTCTGTTCCACACAACCCATTTTTAAAATGTTTGTCTCACTGTCTATCTTTCCGTGTTACCGATTAGTGGCGATGTAAGAATACCCACTACCGTGGGTGTCGTAAGAGGCGACAGAAGGAAACAAATCAGGAGATTGTCAGCAACGACTTCCTAATAACGACTAAAAATAAAAAACTGCGGTTGCCAACTCGCTTGCCAAGCGCGGCAACTATGGCAAATATCCATATCCATTGAGGCAATCTATGGGGGAGGCCTATGGTCAGCAGTGGACTTTAATAGGCTGTAACGGTAACGGTAACGGTCTATCTGCCGGTCTGTCTGTCTGTCTAGGCTAATCTTCCGAATAGCTAAACCGATTGTAATGAAACTTTACGAACGGATAGAGAGCTATGCAATTATTTCGGCTCCTTCAAAGCTATAGATAAATCAAAAAAAAATTTTTTTTTCTTAAATCTAAATACGCCATAGTAATAGATCCTATAAATCTAAGCGAGCCAGAGTGTGTCGCTAGTAATAAATAATATCTTATGTCCTGTAATAATCGGTTATTCTCTCTTAGACTCAGAATACAATGAACGGTATTAATGAGAGTACACAGTACGCGAGCAACCCGGGTTTGATCCTCGCCGGTACCTATGTTTGGTCTATCTACTCTCGATTAATAATGAAAATGCAGATACGTTTTCACCCTGATAATTAAGATGGAATGCCTCATTTCCAGTAAAAAAGGTAACCCTTTTTACTCTTATTTTTCAGTTCTCTACCTCTACACTCACCATCCAACATAACAACATTAAGCAGCTGTTTTACGCTGGTATTCTGTGAGAACGTAGCCTCATTCCCAGTGGAGCTGACTCATTCGTACTACAGCTGTAATATAGCTGCAGCATGGCTCTACCACGTATAAACTAATTGCTTCAAACCTGCTCAGAAATGAGTGGAGCCAGCTTTGGGACGTTACCGACTAGTCTGTAACGATATTTTTAACTTTAAAACAGACGGTGAACCACTGCTTAATTTAATGAGAAATAGGTCAGATAGTTAGTACACCCTATCAGATATTACGACATTATTTCATCTTAGTAGGCATAGTTTTTTTTTATAGGATAAGGGTAACAAACGAGCACACAGTCCGCCTGATAGTAAGTGGTTACTGTGGCCCATAGATATCTACATCTATCCTCGATTACGAATCAAAATGCAGATGCGTTGTCACCCGTGAGGACTAAGATGGAATGCCTCGTTTCCAATATAAAGGGTCTCTGGTTCTCTACACTCACCATACGAAACACTACAGCTTTAAGCTGCTATATTACGCTGGTATTCTGTGAGAGCGTGGTCCTTTCCCGGTTGAGCCGACCCACTCGTACTACAACTATACCACTAATATAGCTGCACCATGGCTCTACCACGTAAAAAGACATCATAGAATCATATAATATTTCATGCTTAATGATTTACGACTATTTATTATTATAGTGCTTTAAAAGCAGTAGTCTAAATTTCACGAAATTACCACATAAATCACAACTAACTTTCCTTCGATACGCTAAAAATATACTTTACTATAATTTTCATCAATCCTTCATTTTTCGACATCAACGCGTTGATTTGTATTTAATTGTTATTACTTCGTTGTCCTTACGGCACTTTACTTTGATATTTTCCATAGTTAACATTATTTTTACATTATATTAGGAAAACACTGCTGTCCATATTCAAGATTGTTTCCCTCTGTCACCTCTTACAGCTAGATTTCCTCCGCTACCCAACTATCCAATCTAGCTTATATGGGATAAATTTCTGTATTCTTTTATTTGATAGCTTGTAATTTAATGGTGAATGTTCTCCTAGACGTTTTACTATGGACATCTGCAGTATAACTGGAGTAACTGACAAAACCCAACGAATCGGTAAGCTGAAGTGGCAATGGGCTGGTCATATATCTCGAAGAACTGAAAAGCGATGGCGGAAGAATATTCTGTAGTGGCAAAATTGTACCGATAAGCTAATTAAAGGCCACTGCATTTGTAACGACTTGGTAGGAGATGTAGGAAATCGATGGGTGCAGGTGGCACAGGACCATAGTTTGTGGCATTCATTTAGGGAGACCTATGTAGAGATCTCCACCTATGTACTGACCCTAACCATAAGGCCTAGAGGCTTGAAATTTGGTAGGAATATTCTTTTCGCCGAAATATCACACATGTCACACAGATTGCGGACTTCCTTAGAGTAATTACATAATGCGTATGCATAGCTGTTCTCTATCGCTATCGCTTTTCTAATTAAATGTTCAAATATTATGGCAAAAATAGACAAATCTATTGAATGATTTTGCGTATAATTCATCTTTGGTCTGTTTATACTTTGCCAAATATGAGAGTAAATACACTCGTATCTTTTGATTTACTAAAAAATGACATCCCTATTGTAGTTGTATTATATGTGACGTTACTTTACAAGACATGACGTTTTTAATCTATAGTGATTTCGTTCACAATGTTAGCAACAATCGACATCGATATACTCGTTATTGTTTAGTTATTTAGTTTTATTAGTTTATTATATGATACGAACCAAAATTGCGCTTGCACAATCACTCTTTTTACCGACTCTCGATTATGCTGACACCTGTTATCTAAATTTAAATGAGGAGTTGCTTAATAAACTTGAGCGCATTCAGAACCTTTGCATACGGTTCATATTTGGACTTCGGAAATTTGCCACGTTTCTGAATATCGCGAAAAACTCAAGTGGCTTCCGATCCGTCTTTGCAGGAATACTCACATTCTTTCTCTTTTATATTGTATTCTATTCAATCCCACTTCCCCTGCTTACCTTAAAGAGCGGTTTGAGTTTCTTGGTGATACTCACTGTCGCTCTCTTCGCTCTGATAAAAATCTCACCCTAAAAAATCCATCCCATAACACTTCCTTCTATTCTAAATCCTTTTCTATTGAAGCTGTTATGCTCTGGAACTCCCTACCGATGCACATTAGAAGTGCGCAGTCTATTGAAAAGTTTAAGAAACTTGTAAAAGCGCACTTCTTTCCTCCTTAAATAGTCATTCCTCTAAAAAATTACTACCTACTCCTTTTTCCCTACGTTAAGGTTTTGATTTCACTTACTTGGGGTGCCAAATATAGACTAATGTTTTCAGCTGCGGTGGAGATATCATGGACCAGATTGTTAAAATCTATGCTCACCAGGGAGATGGAAAGACTGCTCATTGTATATCTGATCTGAGGCAGATCTGATCCGTGATTTTGGCGACGATGCAGTTAGGCCACATTCAAATTAATTTAATGACATAGTTGTTTTTTAATATTATTTACATTTGTACACACATGCATATAAAAATCATGGATGTAACTCTTGTTGTAAGGTTTATACTTTTTTTAATTTATTACTCTTCTGTACGCAATATTTAAACGGTGACAACCTTTTAATTTGTTATGTTACTTGTGTTTACTGTGGAATTTATACTTTATTTTGTCATTGGCCAATTGGTAAATTTCTTTTTATGTATATTATGCATAAGCTAAAAAAAACGAATGTTAATTTTGTGAAAAATAAATAGTGTTAAAAATATTCATAGTTGCCAAATATTTATACTGCTACCGCTGGCTAACACACATTTTAATTCATACACATTACCAATTAATATTAGTGAAATTTGCACTCCTAGACATCTTTTATACTATGTTGATAATATAATACATTATATTACATGTTGTGATTGTCTATTTATTTATTATGATTTAAATCTATGGGGAAAATACAGTAATATGAAATCAAAAATTACGTTTATAATCCAACCAACTTACTTAAGTTCAAAGTGAAAAACAAATTACTCAAAATTGGTTTGTTTAATGCTGGGTACACGCCATGACGAATTTATAGCAGATCTAGAGCACTCACAGGTTGACATTATGGCAATAAATGAAACATTGTTGAGGGAGGGTGAGGAAGGCCGCGCTCCCTTTGCGCCCGGATACCAGCTGCGGCACACGCCGCGGCCGGCTTCCGTGCGTGGCGACCGCGGATGTGGCGTTGGTTTTTACATACGCTCGGGGATCGCAGTGCTTATTTCCCCGCATCCTCCTTCCACCAACGTCGAGCAAATGTGGCTTTCTTTTATGATCAACACACAGAAAATTATGATTGGCACAGCTTATCGTCCCCCTTGGCTCGATGTAAATATTTTTCTGGACGCCCTCACTTCATCTATTGTTTCATTCGCAAGAGCAGATAAAGTCATCCTTGTAGGTGACTTCAATATAAACTTCCTTAAAACAACACTAAACTTCTTCATTGTTTTCTCAATTATACTCGTCTATCTCAAGTTATATCCGAGCCTACACATTATATAGACCACAGTGAAACACTCATTGACTTGGTATGCTCCGACATTGGTGTTTGTAATACAACAGTGTCAGATATAACACAATTAGGGCAACACGCATTGATATCCGTTCAATTTCTAATAAAAAAGTTAAGGTTATAACCCTATGTAGAGCTTACATTCGTCCACTTAAGCAGATTTTGGTAGACCGTTTTAATGTAGATTTAAACACTATTGATTGGGACAGTATTTTATATCTCAACGATGTTAATGATATGGTAGCAAAATTTAATTAATTTATACTAACGCTTTTTGACCTTCATGCCCCAAATAAGTTAGTTAAATTAAAAAAACAAACTCACCCATGGATTACTAATACAATTAAAATCATGATGAGGTGTAGAAAAATTATTTCTTGCGATATAAGTAAACTAAACTAGATAAATATTATAATTCCTATAAAGATTTTAAAAACCGGATATAATAAATAAACATTTTTTGAATATTCCTAGTAATGATAATATAGACTTTTCAAAACTTACTTTCTATGAATTTTACAGATATGGGCCAGGTATTTTCCATTTAAGTACAACAAATGAGGACCACGTAGCTAAAATAATTCAAAGTTTGAAATCTAACGCCCTAGGTGTGGATCAGATAACACTCCATATTTTCTTTATGACACTGCCACATACATTGAAAGTTACTACAGCTATTATGAATAAATCTATTACCACCTCTACCTTCCCCGATCAATGAAAAATAGCTGTGGTAAAGCCTATGCCTAAGAAAAAATAAGCTACCTGTTTAAAAGCCCTATAAGCATATTGTCTTGTCTGTCTAAGGTATTAGAAAAAGTGGTCTGTGCGCAGTTAACCGAACACATAGAACTACACAAAATCTTACCTTTGGCACAGTCAGGTTTTCTTAAACACCATAGCACCACAACAGTGATTATTGATGTTGTAGATAACATAATAACAACAGATTCGGGAATAACGGCAGAGTCGGGAAGGGACGCCCTAGGCGAAAATTTATCGACCAAATTGGTGATATATTGAAAATGGGCCAAATTAAGAGTATGGATGTGGAGGAGGCGAGAGAGGTGTTTCAGGATCGTGCCAAATGGAAGTCCATAGTCTCTGCCTACCCCTCTGGGTGACAGGCGTGAGTTATTATGTATTATGTATGTATAATAACAGCCCAGGGTAAGGGAATGGGCACAATACTTACTCTTTTAGATTTTACACGAACTTTTTACTCCATAAATTTTACTCTTCTGGTTTCTAAGTTATCCTTTTATGGATTTGATGCTTCCACAGTTCAATGGTTTCATAGTTACTTAACAGATAGATTTCAATATGTTAGTATAACAAAATATGATGCCACAACACTTATGTCTGAACCATATTTTGTTCCTCGCGGTGTCCCTCAGGGATCTATTCTGGGTCCTATTTTATTTGTTTTATATAGTTCAGACATCACTTACTGTATAAAAGAATGTATCACTTATATGCAGATGACTTGCAAATATATAAATCTTATTTTCCCTCAAGATTGTGAATCTGCTGTCAAATCATTGAATGAAGATCTCAAACGTATTTTGTAATAGTCCAAGCAAAATTATCTTGTGCTAAATCCACAATAATCTAAATTTTTAACACTAGGAAGGAATAAAAATATTAAAAATATATCAATGTTTCAGCCCGTAGTTCTAATTGATAATGAACGTATACAGCAAGTCTCAGAGGCAAAAAATTTAGGTGTAATATTTGATTCTAGTTTGCGCTTTGAAAGTCATGTACTCGAGGTTATGCGCAGTTGCTTCTACCGTTTGAAGTTACTTTACAAAGTTCGGCAGTACATCAGTATAGATATGCGGATTAAATTGTGTAAGTCATTAATACTGTCCAAGTTAAACTATGCAGATGCAGCCTATGGACCACGACTATTGAGAAAGACAGAGCAGCTCATACAGCGGGTGCAAAATTCGTGTACTCGGTTTTGTTTTACTGTCCCGCCTCGAAGTCATGTAACCCTTTATTTAAATGACGCCAATCTACTTAAAATGAGTGCCCGGAGAAAATTATACCTTGCTACTCTATTATTCTCGACAATAGCAAAGCAGAGACCGGTATATCTGTTCCAAAAGTTGAAGTGGGCCCTAGACCAAAATAAATATAATACAAGAGCTTCCGTTCATTCGCATGTATAACACGACACCGCACAGCTGCATTTCGAGGCAGCTTCAAATTTGCAGCAACCAACTGTTGGAATGATTTACCACCACCTATTCGTTCTTTAAAAACATCAAATAGTTTTAAAAACAAATACAAGTTGCATTATTTAGTACTACAAGTTCAAAATATCGAACGCAATATGGTAATAAAATTTATATTGTCTTACACTTTATTTATTTATTTATTATGTTCAAATATTATTGATTATTAAGGTGTTTCTTTCTGTTTCATGAATGATTATTTATTGTTAACATGGCGTGTCTCTTTGAGTACAGATTACTAATTATCTCTGTACTGAAATCATAAATTCTATTGCTACTTTGCTTGCGTTTTAGGTTTTATGAAAAAAGTAGAATATGTCTTCTCTATAGAGCCAAATATTTTATGTGTAAGTATATGTGTAGGTATTATATAAATATATACTAAACACTATTTATACAACTACTATATATAACATTTATTCAGTATATGTATATTAACTGTGTTCATTAACACTACTCTCTAGCTAGTAATTATTAATAAGTCTGTAATTCGTAGTTACGCGTATTTGATGGACAATTTGAGGTTAACACACCGACTTGTCAGTGAAGTCACAAGGCTCCAACTGAAAACCAGCGCTGCCTTTGCAGCATTATACTGGGTGCATTTCTATATTTCTTGAATTATGTGTAAAAAGTGTGCATCACATAAATAGTTCTTTATTTCTTTTCAAAAATTTTACCTATGAAAAATGCGCTTTATTCGTTTTAACGCTTTAGAGGTAATTATAAGTTTCTAAGCGTATTAAATTACGGCAATCATGTCACGGGTCACAGGTTAACCAACCATTGCCCGGTTCATAAACAATTTACTGACAAAGTTTTAATCGCATTAAGTCTCATTGTGGCATAGACGTGTAACAAATAATAACTATTCAACAGTACCGACTTTTATTTTATAAAACTACCTTTGTTAGGATAAAGCCATGATAGCTCAGGGCATAAGCGCTCGCTGTAAATTACACAGTACGCTACCCCGGCACCAATGATTATTAATTGCGATTTAAGTCCTGACTTACTACGTACTCGGCGATGAAGGAAAATTACGAGAGGAAACCTGCATATCTGAGAAATTAAAAAAAATATTTTAAAGACATGTAAAGACCGTAAACTGGCATTGGGACAGATGGCGCATTTCTTTGCCCTAAAACCCTCTTAGTAAGAGGGTTCTATGGACCACCAGGAGGGTACAGGCCTCCTCGGACGTATATTATAGTCTGCGACGTATATAGTCTGTAACTTTTTTTTAAATTTACTTTAAACTTTATTATATAAAATGGCTTTGCAATGAAAAGATGTGTTATTTCTAAATTTACTTCTTCATCTTTCTGTAATAGTCTACTGCAAGATGTGGACATTTCTCTTTGTACAGGTGATTATCCTAATCGCTGCTCCCCGACCCGATCTATATTACGTTTTACGTCCAGCGTAAACAGAATAATAACACCGTCGTCTACAGAATTTCATTGGATATTAAATTTCTGGCATTTCAAATTGTCACCTCTTATAACACCCACTAGAAGTAATGGGAATTCCCTTATGCCATCACCACATTATTAATCGGTACGTGTTAAATAATCACTTGAAATTTAACTTCAACGGCTGCTTGCTTTGGGCAAGCGCCCATGCTTGATCAGGGACAACCCTCAGGTCTTGATAGATTATTATTAATATTTTATTGGTACCTAACCCGACTACTTCTTCTAAAGATATCTTTAGTGTTATAGAACTTTCTAGGAAGATATTACTCCATATTTTAGTAATAGTTGATCATCGAATCATTTTACAAACTGAAACGAGAGAGTAACGGTGCATCTGAATGCACCCTTACAAATAATTATAATTAATTAAACTTAAATAGATAATAATATATATATAATCTTAAATAGATAATAGTATAAATAGATTTTAATCTTAAAATAAAAACAAATTAATTATTACATATTATTCATTTAAAATAATTATTCTACGAAACCATAGAATAGTTAATTTAATCCGCGCACCGTGAACCGTTTTGCTCACCGATCTCTAAAACAAAAGACTCGGTAGGATTCTAGAGCTAACGGAGTGTTGGCCTACCATCCTACCAACGGCCATCATCACCGTCGGGCTTGGGTATCATCGCATCGGCTTCTTCTGCTAGCTGGCTGTCTACGACCCTGAAGGAACAGCGCTTGGACTTCGCCCCCTACGTCAGGCCAGTGATCCCCTTCATAGAAACTTACTTTGTACGTGTGCGGAAGTAAGATAAATAAAAATAATTAACTATAAACCTTGACTTTTTTAAGAACCCACCTACTTTTTGAATCCCTAACGGTACAGTGGCGCCCATCGTGATTAATCTTACTTCCAAACATTCGCATTTTTTTCTCGCTTTGCAGCTCTCAACTTATGTACTTTATGATCGAGGAGGTGTCCACAACAGCGAACTGGTACGTTTTTTTATAATTTAATAAGTGTTCATATCAAACAAATTATTATAGTGTCGATTGTTACGTAGAATATTACTATTACTTATCCATTCTTTTGTTTGATATATTTAATATAATAAATGTAGATATTGTTAATACCCTGATAAATTTTAAAGTATTAAAAGTCGTAATTATATACGTAACATTAGCATCTAAACAACTGTTGATTTTGCTTTTTGATTGTGTAAGTTACCTACATTAAAATTAGTAATACTTTACACCGAATCATAGTTAGATATTACGTTGTAGTTTTTTTGTAAAGAACAAAATTGCAGTTGTATAGTTTTAGATGCGCAAATTTTATGCTTGTAGTATTCTGCTATTCTTTTGTCTTGTTTTAGCATATTGTCGTAAATGGGAACTCATTTACAACAAAATGCTAAAACAAGACAACTGCTACTGAAGAGTATAGTGAGCTAGTTATACTAGCTCTCTATACTCTTCAGCCTGGAACACAGCAATACAGACACTGCTATTTGGCGGCAGAAATAGGTAAGAGTGTAGTTAGTACCAACTAAGATGAACGCCTAGGCAGTAAAAAGATCCATACTATTAATGTCTTGTACATGGCAACACTAGTTACCACTAGCGCCCTCTAGTATCGAGTAGCAGAACTAGGAGAGTCAAGATCCTTCTGTAAATTTCGGGACCGATATGTACTCGAACATTCTAGATGTTTCAACAGTAGAAGGTTCTGGAAAGTATCTGAGACGCTATATAAGGCCGGTATAGACCACGACCGAGGCAGTATTGAATTGGCGATACAAGCGAATACTTCAAAGCGATACAACTGTGAACTTAAGTGATCAGTAGTACAATTGTGTTTTATTATTAGTTGGCTAAGTTGTAATTAGTGTTCTGTAATTAAAGTGTCAATTTTGGTAATTCACTCGGCAGTTTTAATTGTCTCGAATCCCAAGCTCGTAACACTACCATGAAGTTATCTTGAGTATTCTAAGTTATCAACCAAACTCTCCTTAAAAATATTAAGTCAAATTTTATATAAGAAGCAGCGGGGTGTAAGATAATCCATCTGTATCGATCGGAAAACTTCCCTAGACAATTTAACGTTCGGTTGCGGCTGGCGAGATCAATTCCCGCACAGAAGAATTGCTTATATAGCCTGTAAATATTGTTCTGGGCCTTGTTTTGGAGCTTGTTCACGTACAGTTTTTATGTGTAAAAGACATCCACAATATAGAAGATTTTTCCCAGTGTAACCTTTAAACATTGTGGCATTTTAGAGATTGTAAAATATACAGTATACGCGAAGCCTACGTGCCGAGACTGGAAACGAATAACGTCAAAGGTGCGAAACGATTGAAGCTACAATCAATATTCTGTCTACAAAACGCATCCTTTTTCGGAAAAATATCATAATAAGGTCAATGTTTAAAAATTACGAACCACCGTCAAAAACTAGAAAATAAGGTACTAAACTCGGTGCTTAAACATAGATGATGTATCGAAGAATCAAAATCTGCATTTGGAAATAGTATTTTTTGGAGTCGGTTTGGAGAGCTGTGGTAGCTCAGGGGCTTAGCTCTCGCTGTAAATTTCACATTACACGAGCAAAACGGGTTCGATCTCTGCCGGCACCAATGAAACTGTTATTTTAAGTGCTGATTTACTACGTGCTTGGCGACGAAAGAAAACATCGTGACGAAAACTGCATGTCTGAGAAATAAAAATATATATATTTCGAAGACATGTGAAGTACGCCAACACGGTGCGGCACGGCAGCGCGGTGGCACTTTCTTGCCCTAAAACCCTCTCAGAAGTGAGAGGAGGCCTGTGCCCAGCTGTGGTGTAACTTTACTTTACTTTTTGCAGTCGGTTTTAACTATTTATTTGAAAGTTTAATTTTATACCCATCGAATAAACTGAGGAATATAACAAGCTATAGTAACAATTAGAGTTTCGTCTTAAGAGTGACCTACATTTAAATTTTCATCTTTCATTATTTTCTCTTTTATCTTATTTTTTTTAAACCAGGAGTTGTGCAATATATGGAATTTTAATACGTGGTGGAAGTTTGACATATTTAATAAATTAAAAATCATTAAAGTTTGTTTATCCATTTCAAAGAAATGGATAAATAAACGTAATATATACGAATCAAATGTAGAACTTTATCGTTTGCTGGACTTGTTTAGTATAATGTAACAAGTAATTGACATTAATTAAATTTATGTTATAAATTTAAATGAGAACGTTACAGTAAACGAAACATTTTTAATCCCGTCGTGATCGTAGGTGCTGCAGTCGGGTTTACAAAACAAGTTAAAATTATACGCGATATACGTATTCCGCAATCAGTTTATTTGAGTGAATAGAATTCGTCTGAAAAATATTAAAAATTTTAAATCCGCTCAATAATCTGTGACGCTTCTTAAATAATTACGAGTACATAAAGCTTTGTACATTATAGCTTGATCATAAAAAAATATTGTAGCCTCTGGTTATGAAATTTTTAATATTCCTATAAAATTTGTTATGATTGAAACTGCTTTTATAGAGATGAAATAAGGTATATAGCTGTATAAAATAAGAAAGGAGGATATCCTTGTTTTTAGAAACATAAAATAGATAGGAGAGTCATAGCTTTCCGCAACCATTTCTCAGGATGGTGTTGGGGTTGTCTCGTACACTGCTCTATTACGTATATTGAGTGACAACCGGAGACCCTTTTCATTTTGTAACAAGGCATGTCATGTTAGTCCTCACGGGTGACAGCACATTTGCATTTTGATTCTTAATCGATAATAGTTGTAGGTGTTTATACCATATATATACCATGTATATACTATGCACTCACCGTTAGGTAGTATTTGTCCTCGTTTATCATCTTTTTTAATAATTAAGTTATAAAACAATTAAGAGAACGAACCTTGCGAACGACCGCAGTTCAAAGTTGATATTCATCTTCATTCATAATTGCATTCATCTTAAAAATTAGATGTAGTGTTCTGTTCAAGTTTTGAAATAACATTTATTATTTTAATCTGTGTTATACATTATACTTATTTATTCAAGTCACCTGCCACTAATTTTTCGCCACGCCATGGGTTCACTGCCAGAGAATGCTAACTGACATTAAGTCAGTGCTTTGTAACCTTTATGGCTATCAAAATAAAGTTTTAAATAAATAAACAACATTTATTTATTTGTGTCAAATCGGCAAAAAAGAACAAGAAAAAATTAGGTAATGATTCGATGAACGTTCAACCAACAACCGCCGAAACTTGTTGTGTACTTATTTGGCTTTGTTTTATATTATAAAGGCATATACGAGTACATGACTTCCGTTTTAGTATTAACTGGGACTACGCTTTACGCATAACTTTATTATTTGAAACTGGGTCTATGGGCTTTGAGCCGTGGTAGATCAGGGGCTAACTTGGTTTCAACAACCGCTGACATTAATGATATTGTATATTGCAATTTTAAGTGCTCGGCGTTGAAGGAAACCATCGCGAGGAAACCTGCATGTCTGAGTAATAAAAGATTTCGAGTACATGTGAAGTCCGCCATTATTCACTAGCACGGTTTAGAGAACATTATACTCCACAAAACTCTAAGAAATGAAAGGAAGCCGTAACATTTAAATTTACGATTGGATGCAGCGGCCAAAGTTTACGCAAGACAAAGGACAATCGGTAATAACAATATGAAGATGTTATGCTTTGATCTGGGATGACTTCATATAAACACTTTGTTAATCCGAAAATGCATGCTGATCCGCCTTTTTTGTTGATTCAATATTTATATTTAGTAACAAAAATTTTGCTCTAAGCAACTCTATCATTCGGAGCAATGTGACGCTGATAAAGTGTTACCGCTTGTTGATGAAATGTACAATTTCACTTTACAAAATGTTGATCCGAATCAAATGGACCAATAGGAAACGCAGAAAATCATTAGGCTAACTAATCATTTCTAGCTATAGTATCGTCGGATCAACATTGACTTACATATGATTGTGCATAAATATGTAATGGATGCGAAAATGAGGTTTCCAAGTAGGATAATTCAAACGCAAATATCTCGAAAACAGGTCAATCCAGTAAGATCAGTAGATAATTAGGTAGATCCAGCGTCGCCATTTATATTCTGTGAGTGACGAGAACTATATATACGTGGCAGAACCATGCTGCATCTATATTATTATATTTATAGTTGTAGCACAAATAAGTCGGCTCTACCGGGCAAAGAACACGCTCTCACAGAATACCAGCGTACAATAGCGGCTCAATGCTGCTGTGTTTCGTATGGTGAGTGTAGAAAACCACGAGTCATTCCATCTTAGTCTTCATGGGTGACAACGCATCTGCATTTTGATTTATAATTAAGGAAGGATGTAGATGTCTATGGGCCACAGTAACCACTTAACATCAGGTGGACTGTATGCTCGCTTGTCACCCTTATTCTGTAAAAAAAATAGATTAATTTTACTGGTAACGAATCACACTATCTTATTCCTTAGGGGTAAGAATTTAATAGCATTTTGATTCATAATCGAGGATAGATGTGGGAGTCTATGGACCGCGGCATCCTTTTACTTTCGGCTGGACTGTGTGCTCGTTTCACATCCACACTTACTTCCCCCATAGACTGTCTCATATTTTATTTTATTTTAGATTTTGCCATAGTTGCCACGCTAAATAGGCGTATAGGCAACCGCAGAATTTTATAATTTTGAGGTGTTATCAGGAAGATGCTGCTGCCCATCGCCTGTTTCAGTTTCCTTCTGTCGCCTCTTATAATAACGACCGGACTATATGGGGTAGTTGGTATTCTTAAGCCCCTACTACACGGTTACATTCACATTTACTGATATAGAAAATCAAAAACCTTGGCAAAAACGTTTGATAGTGGGCTTGCAAGGAAGTATAATGATATCAAATAAGTTGATTATAGTTTTTTGGCTTATATTTCAATTGCAACAGTTGGTAACCTCAGTTTGTTTATACCGACTTGGATAACTTAATCTTCAGTTCTCTGTCACATATCAGTAACTTCGGGCCGTATCTTAATTAAACCTTCATTTTTATTCGAAGAAGATTTCCAAGCTTGTTTTACTTTATCCTTTGTTTTCCTCATAAGAAAATCTTCCTTACTAAAGTCAGTGATTACGAATATAAGATTGAGATAAGATTCATTTGAGACCTACGTTTTCTTCTTAATAGAATTGCTTTCTGTAACAAGTAATATATAAAATGTATGCCACAATATTTCTTATACTATTACACTTAAGGTTGATATCGGTTTCGAATTTCAACGCATGCGTAGTTTTGATACCGCAGTGCGCGGCGCCTGTGAGACGAGTGTAAGCGTGAGGTTTTCCCATTAAACAAAAAGTCGTCGCTTGTGACGTATATATAAATGTTTTTTTCTCATTATGAAAACGCTGTTCAGTGTTTGCTTAGCCTTTTGAGCCAATATCCGACTAAGGTGACTACAAATAAGTACCTAGTAATCAAAATGAACTAATTATCATTCGAAAACCTTTTGTATTGTTGTGCTTTTCAGTTAACTTTTATCATGTTATAGGAAAATAAAAATTCATATTCTCTTTGCTTAGCCATTTGAGCCAATATCCGACTAAGGTGACTACAAATAAGCACCTAGTGATCAAAATGAACTAATTATTCTTCGAAAACCTTTTGTATTGCTGTACTTTTCAGTTAACTTTTATCATGTTATAGGAAAATAAAAATTCATATTCTCTCGTTTATGAATTTAAAAGTAGTTTTAATTTTAATATTTACATCATTACTAATTACAAAATTTCTTTATAGTTATTATATTTTCTGAAATCTTAACAAACTATTTCGTTTCACTAAAGTGACTATTCCCGTAGAATATTTAGTAAGGTTGAATCAGAATCCAATTTTCTTAACCGATGGAACGAATCGTTGAAATGGTCGCAGAGGGAGTTGAACGTAGTAAAAATTACATAGGGACTAGTACGTGTCCCTGTGTTATTTCTGCTAAGTTCAGGTTCCAATCACTTCGCATTTTCGAAAATGTGGATAAGTTTTTTTTTTTAACTAAGTTAAGCCTGCTTTACCGAACAAACAAGGAGGAGGTTCTATATTGTGTGTGTTCGACACGTATGTTTTCTTTCTGTGTTCACCAATTTTTATATAATATTACATACTCTTTATTTCCACCCCTAAGGGTAAAAATATAGGATATGTAGTTTTTATTGCAACTAATAATGACTAATAGTTGTAACTCTAAGGGTAAAAATATGGTATGTAGCTTTATTCGTGGTAGAACCACGTTGCAACTAAATTATGGTTATGGCACGAATAGTTTTCGATCGGGGAAGGACCACGCTCTCACAGAATACCTACTTGAAATAGCAGCTTAATGCTGCTGGTTTTGTATGGTGAGAGTAGCAAATCGGTGACCCGTTTTTCCGAAAATGAAGCATTCCATCTTAGTCTTCATGGGTGACAACGCCTTCTGCATTTTTATTCTTAATAGAGGATAGATGTGTATATCTGTGTGCCTGTGTGCTTGTTTGTCACCCTTATTCTATAAACAAAATATTTAGATGAGATTTTAATAGTTACCTAGAGCTTGTGATATTCCTTAGTCCACTTAAGAGGGGCAATAAATTACATTTTTAATGAAAAGTAAAAGCAGAACGACAAAGAAGTAAAAGAAAAACTACAAAGAACTAAAAGTTATAAAATAATCTCCATATAATATCTTCTGACATCGAAGTTTTAATTCTTC
Organism: Parnassius orleans; assembly: GCA_029286625.1. Taxonomy (NCBI): domain Eukaryota; kingdom Metazoa; phylum Arthropoda; class Insecta; order Lepidoptera; family Papilionidae; genus Parnassius; species Parnassius orleans. The sequence continues at coordinate 553,739 of JAGSMP010000056.1, forward strand.
TCTACTCTATATCTTGACACTGAATTCTAAAGCTATATTGGGTAGAAATTATTTCATTCCTTTCAGATCCTTCAAGTCAGCTTTTACTTTTAATTAAAAGTTGAATTTTTATGTTCTTGAAGTCAGTTTATTTTTTTATTTGAAGTTATTTTTGAAAACGAAATCTATTACTTTTTTTTTGATCTGAAACTTAACAAAATGCAGGTTCTTTTATCTTTAAACTACGTATTACTTTGTTATAAGTAGATGTTATTACTTATTATGCCCACGTAGCAAAAAAAATTTTTGATGTAGGCTGCGAGTTTTAATAAAATTATATATATTATATCTATATAAGTTACCCCCACACTAAGACTTACTCCTGTAAAGTATGAGCAACTTACATACATAAATTGCTCAAGGACAAACATCTGGACCCCGAACAATTATTTGTAGGCCATACAATTATTTGTACCGTGCAGGATTCAAACCCGCGGCCCTCAGTGCTACTCATTGCTTAGCCACCGACCCACGATGCCGTCAATATTCAAACGTATAATTTATTTTCGTCGCAGCGGAAGAGAAGTCATCACTCGCTTCTGACGAGAAAAGTAAGCAAATACATGGAAAATCAAAATATTTGTAAAAAAACCTGTGATTGAACACCCCCATTCCAAGCAAGATAAATATCGATGCACGGAAGTTGTTGAAGGAGGCAACCATTCAATGGAATACTATTAATAATGATTTACGTACCATTTAATCTTTATATTCGTATATCTTAAAACAATCATCACCCGTGTTTGTCGTCAGAAGCGGCAGAGGGAAATGAAACATGATAATATAGTTTAGGAGCATCGACCTGAAAACAAGTCAAATAAATTAAAAAACTACGGTCGGCAACCCCTAACCATGTATGGAAATTATTGCAATTATCTCTCAATAGTATACTAAGAAACAAATAAATAACATCCTCACAGAAATGAGGCATTTGTGGCTTATGTACGGGAGGGCGATGTACTTTATTTTTTATTATTTATTTATTAGAAGCTGTTATGAATGAATGTGTAATTTTTAAAAACCCTTTAAAATCTAGTCTTTAAAATTTGATCATGTATCTAAGTTTTGCAATTAGCTGAAGTCGAGGGTATGAGATTTTGTCGTACTCATAATACCAACATCAAAACATTAAAATGAAAACTTTGAGTTCTTTGGCGCAGACCGGAATCATTTTAAGCTGGCTGAATCTCCCGACTCTGAAAGTCTATAACCTCATTCCTCATTAAAGGTGATTGTATGTTCTATTTATCTTTCCATTATTTTCAATACATTGGTATTATTTATTTTAATTACTTTTATATATTTTTTACAAATTACATTTTGAATAAAAATATTTTTACGGATTTTATCGCGTTTAATTTACTTATTTTAATTCCCGACGTTTCGGGTGCTTTACAGCACCCATGGTCACGGGGGGGACAGGTGTTTGACGTCCCGATATAATAGTTAGCCCGGCTACCTTCAGTTTTTTGAATATTAATTTTTGGTCCGATCTACGCAGAATGAGCTTACAGTATCTTGAAGTCTTGTAGTGGTATGCTTGGGTTTGAATTTAATTTTATTAATTATAGGATCCCAAGCAGATGGCAGCACCCATCCATCTTCTATATCGAAATTAGGATGTTTTTTAATTTCAATAGCCTCGCGAATCATCCTTGGTAGGAATCGATGTTCTTTTGCGAGGATTTGTGGTCTATCTAATCTAATGTAAAGGGTGGGGATACAATTAAAATAAGTAAATTAAACGCGATAAATCCGTAAAAATAGTTTTAGTCAATGTGTAGTGTTCGCGTAAATATAAGAAATTACATTTTATTTTGGTGTACCATCTTTGTCCTTTCTTGCACATTTCCATTTAATAAATTTGATCTCTTTTACTCTCTTTCACCAAGGCTTGCCTCAAAAAGTATGCTGTTTAGCAATAATGAGCTGTTTTATATTTATTTATGTCTCTAATACATTTTTTCTTTTATGTTTAAATAAGAAGTATAAATAAATAATAACATATAAATAACCAAGAAATAACACATGATTAGTGCAAACATTTCCAAATCTCTACCCTATATTTATGAGATCGAACCTGTCGAAATAAATTTTATGTGTAAGAACTGACAAGAGCAAATAAGGTCAAGGTTGATGAGCTTAAGGAACCAAAGTCGAACTTTATTGCCTATCATGATGGTTAAATATTGAATATGAATCATATAAATATTATGACAACAAACTATGATGTCATTTATCATTTCATATCACATATGGGTATGTAGCTAAAAAGCGGTAGCTTAAAAGATGAACACTCGCTTTTGATTTAATATTATGCAAGCAACCCGGGTTTGATCCTTGCTAACAATCTGAAATGATTACTGACAATTTCAACTTTTATATTTGCACAGCAAAAACCTAGCACTTCGTAATATTTTGCGTACGGACGCTCGCATACTTCTTCGCCCCACTTAGCCTGCCCCTTTTCAACGCTGTTCCCTAACTATAGTGACGGTTGGACGAAAAAAATACTACGCACCGTGGCCGTATGTACGAAACAATATAACTGTGAATACACCTGATCTCGCGCCGAATTTTTATGTGCTGTAAAAGTGCGGTTAACTGTTTACCTGGTTCCTGTGCCGATTGGTAACGTATCACCATTTTTTCCTACTATTTTCCTTTTGCATTTCCTAACTATTATTTTATTTATATTCATATCTTTAACAGTATTTGTTTAATATGTGTTTTTTATTCCAGGTAAGACCCATAAGAAAAAGCACATACACGGAAAAATAACACAATAAAATAATTTAAAAAACATGAAAATGATATAAATCAAGGCAGTAATTAAATTCAAGCGTACTAAAATTATTGCCACTGCGGTAAACGGTAGCGACAAACTTAATTTTCTTCAGACAATTTATCAGATCTGCAAAGTCTTAACGAAAACTTTGCGAAACGGGATCAGATTAAAAGCAAAGTAATCAGAGACTCTACAAGCCAAAACAATAGCCTTTTATTATATTGTTTTTAATAAATACCATGCCCAATTGTTTCTCCTATTATATTTCTTTTATAGAATAAGGGTAACAATCGAGCACCTAGCCCACCTGATGGTAAGTGGATGCTATGGCCCTTAGACATCTACATCTATCCTCGATTAAGAATCAAAATGCAGATGCGTTGTCATCCTTGAGGAATAAGATAGTATGCCTCGTGTCCAGTAAAAAGGGTCTCCGGTTCTCTACACTCACCATACGCGAAACACAGCAGCATTAAGCTACTATTTGCCGCATCTGCAAATCTTATGTGGTTTTGAATTCCATTATAACAACCTTTCAAAAGTCCCCCGCTTAACATAGCCTCCCCCAAAGATTGAGTCATAGGATAGATATTTGCCATAGCTGCCACGCTTAGCAGGCAGATTGGAAAGCACAATTTTTAATATTATTTTTGGGCATTTATTAGAAATAAGAATCTACACAACTCCTCTTTCGTTTTCCTCCGTCGCCTCACACGACACCCAGGGAGTTATATGGGGTGGTGGATTATTTTGTACTGCCATTACACGGCTTATCACGGATTGACTACGATCCTAGTAAATCGAACTGTCTTACATTAGCGCAACAAAAGAGTTAATACTATTAAAGATAGATACATTATAATGGGTCGGAATGACAGACGCTGGCACTCCCTCCCCCACCTTTTAGAGGGCTCCAAATGCAAAACATAAAAAATGCTGTTTGATTACAATATACTCGTACCTACTGATAAAGAAATAAATCTTTTAGTAATATTTTTTCAAAATAAATAATTTATTGATTATAGCCTGGCCGTGAGATACCCTCAAGGCCTAAGCCCTCGCCTTAATTTCACGGCACGTGAGCAACCCGATTTCGATACCCGCCGCCATTAATGAAATTGTTGACTGAAATTTTAAATGCTGATTTATCACGTGCTCGGCGGTTAAGGAAAACATCGTGAGGAAACCTGCAATGTCTAAAGATTAAAATATTTCGAGGAGATGTGAAGTCCGCCAACACGCACTGGAGCAGCGCGGAGACTGATTGCTCCATAACCCATAAAATTTTAAGTCAGAAGTGAAATGTAGAGAAGCTGTAACTTTACTATTTTTATTAAATATGTTCAAAAAATAATATTAAAAAATAATTTTTTTAACGAGTAATTTAGGATTTAAGAGTACGGGTAGTGGCGGTGTAAGAATATCTACTACCCCATATAATCTCGTAAGAGGCGACAGAGGGAAATAAATCAGGAGATATGCAGCTGCGTTTTTCTAATAACGACAAAAAATAAAAAACTGCGGTTGCCTATCCGCTTGCCCAGCGTGGTAACTATGGCAAATATGCTCCTTATGAGGAACTCTATAGCTTAAGGAGGCTTATGTTCAGCAGTGGACTAATAGGCTGTAACGGTAACGGTAATTCATTTAATTAGGTTGAGTCAAGTATTCATTATTGTAACGTGAAAGAACCACGTTGCAGCTAAATTATGGCACGAAAGCACGACACAAAAGCTTTAATATGTATTTTGTATGTTATATGATAAAATAATTACGCAAAGCGTCTCCTATTTATGTTTTGTCAACTAGTTGTCTACAGATAAAAAGGATTTTAGAATAATTACATGGTATAAGGTTTATTTATTTATCGTCATGAGATGGAGTGACGACCTGGTAAGATATACAGTAAATCGATGGATGCAGGTGTCTCAGGACCGTGCTTTGTGTCATTCCTTGTGGGAGGCTCATGTTCAATAGTCGACTTGTAAAGGGCTGTAATGATGAAAATGGTGATGATTTATCGTCATTAAAAAATGAAGTTAACGCATATTTTCCCAGCGGCCCATTTAAGGTGCACTTATATTTTAACACAAACTACCTGTTTATTTTATAAGTTAGGTTAAAAATATTTTTTAAGATCAAATAGACTACATGAGCTGCCATTTAAAAGGCATTGCTGAATATATATCGTGCACTTGTGTGTATTCAACAATTTTGCGAATTTTGAGAATTTTGGTCAACTTGAGTTCGAGGAAAACATAAGTTATAACTTTTATATTGTTTTTGATAAATTTACTTGAAGTTATTTTAGTATATGATAATGAACTATTCTATTACTATAAACATTGAAAACAATGATATTTTGGTTATAAGGTTTTGTTTAACGCCCCATTTAAGGTGCGCTGGACTCCATGAAGATTGTTTTCAATGCAAAATATTTACACGTCTTTTAGTCAGGTTATAATAGCCCATCGCGCTGCAGATTGAATTGGCATCACAGTATTGATACTCATCGTCCAGGAGTTGCCTCATGTATGACAGATAATGGATTTGATGATCTTCTACGATATTTTCATGCATGCGATAACAGTCGCCTTTCTCCTGATGATAAACTTGGCGAAGCAAGACCTCTGCCGCTGATGGATATGATGAATAAAAGGTTTCCAGGAGATAAACATTTATCTGTTGATGACTCGATGGTACGTTATTTGATGGAAAACATGGAACTAAGCAGCGCATATATGACAAACCAATCCGTTTCGGGTATAAAATTTGGTTACTTTGGCGATTGGGATATCTTATCTATGGTTAACATTACCAGGGGCTAAACCTGGAAATACAAACCCAAATCTCGGTGTAGGTGGTTCTGAAATTTATACGTGGTAGAGCCACGCTGCAGCTATATTATGGTTGTAGCACGAATGGGTAGGACCTCGGTCGAGCCGACCCACACTCTAACAGAATACCAGCGTAAAATAGCAGCGTGTTTCGCATTGTGAGTGTAGAGAACCGGAGACCCTTTTTACTGGAAACGAGGCATTCCATCTTAGTCCTCAGGGGTGACTACGCATCTGTATTTAAAATCATTTGTAATTGTATTTCATATATAAATGTAGATATCTATGGGTCACAGCATCTGCTTACCATCAGGTGAACTGTGTGATCGTTTATCACTCTTATTCTGTAAAAAAAACTATAGTACTCTAAATTTCTCAGCTTTTGTCCATAAACATTCCTTAACCCTTTTCCTTGTCCCGTGATCATAGAACATTCCCGTTGGTGACAAGGAAACTGTTAGTCATACCCATCGGCAATCAGTTCTTCGAGATTATATATGGCCGAACCAATCTAATCAATATATGTCAAATTAGCTTTCTGATTCGTGACACGTTATAGTGAATATATTCCAATGTATATTCTTAAAATTTGTAAAATATATTTTTTATAACGATTTTTGATAACGAATAAACAACTTACAAATCACGAGGAAGGCCCAAAAATTGTCGACTAAGCGAAACCCTCAACAACATCCGGAGCTAGATAACGCAATTTCCCGCGCGGTCGATGTACCCTATAGACGTACGTAACTACTATAATAAAGTTAAGCAGAAAATAATTGTGAATATTTATAAAATCATGCTTGAACGATTAAGGGCTTTACTTTGAAGAACAAAGAGCCTTAGACCAGAGATTCCTAAAGTCCGCTCCGCGAAACCGAAGGGTTCCATGGAAAAGTCACAAGGGTTCTTTTATTTTTGCTTGTTAAATAATTTCACACTTTGGTTCAAATATTATTTTGAATTGGTATAAAATACGTGATGAAAAGAAACCATTACTGCTATATATATACGTAGTTAGAGAGAAATATATTATAATATTTCAATTGCACTGTTTATGATAATATGTAATAATTTGATGTGGGGTTCCATAAAATAAAAGGGATTTGGTGAGTGTTCCATTACCTTAAAAGCTTGGTAACTCCTGCCTTAGAGCATTAACGACATTATTTTTGATATAACAATGAATTGAAAAGCGAACTTTCAGTCCACCTGATGGTAACTGAAAACTGCAATTCACGGACACCGGAAGCCAACATCAAATAAGGCTACAGATGCATTGTCACCTCTGAGGATTAAGGCAGAATGCCTCACAGACTGTAGTATACGGGTTCTCTATACCCTTCAGACCTGAATACAGCAGTGCAGACACTGCTATTTGGCGGCAAAAATAGGTAAGAGGATGATACCTAACCAGACGGACTCTTGGACAGAAAAGGAGAGTCCTTTTACCACGTAGTGTTAAGAATAGACGGAATATTGATCGATATCTTAATGCAATAAGCATTCTCAAAAGTTATGTTTTGAAAAACTCTACTCAACCAATATGTCACCCTATAAAATAAAATAAAATAAAAAGTCAGTCAGTCACTCAGTTCATTTAATATAACCCTATTATAAAACAATTTTATACATTTGTTGTTCAGATACAGTGGCGTAGCAAAGAGGACCAAGGGGGACATGGCCCCAGGCGGAAAGTTTTGGGGGGGCGGCATTATTAAATACTTTTGACTAAAATAGAACAAACCCTGTAGCATTAATATTTCGTAAGCTAAAATATAATCTGCACACGTTCTTCTTGTATAAAAATATGTAAAACAAATGATAAATATAAGAAATACATAATAAACTCTTTTGAAAAAAGAACAGGCACCTAAATAACAAAGAACCAATTTTATTGTTACTATATTAAATAATTTGATAATTTTAGGTAGTCTTTTACTAAAATTTTTGTAATTTAATTAGCAAGGAATAGTTTTCGTCAGTTTTAACGTAACATTTCGATTAAATAAATGAGAAATAATGTTAAAGATCAAAGCGCTAGTAGTGTACCTGCTCGCTACTAAAACACTGTGCCCTAGTGCTAATGTTTCACTAGTAGTTATCCAACAGAAAATGTGGGACATTCCATTAGTACAGTGTGTGCAGAAAGATTTTATTTCATAATTTCCATAATGACCAGATCAGGTCCGACTTCTAGCTGTTTCGATTCTACTCACTGGTTACACGTTTTACCATTATAAATCTTGGCAGATTACTTGACCAAGAAATCTTGCGCATAGACGTAGGAATCAGACCAGGAGTGGCGATCTGTCAACCCAATCAGTTTCCATTTGATAACGGCGTCGACGAGTAGGGTCTATGTGGACTTATGTAAGAAAAGTGCTGAAATCTCGTCCCGTCATAATTCTCTGAATTACGTTATCCGAAGGGCCCTTGTCTCTAAAATTGTTTCCTCGGTTTTGGGGCCTAGTGAAATATTTCGAGAAGATGCTAAGAGACCCGACGGTATGACTTTGGTCCCTTGGGAGATAGACAAAACCCTAGTGTGAGATATTACATGCTTACACGCTTTGGAGGCCTTTCATCTCAGGAGCACCTCGGGCCAGGAATGCGTCAGGCGTAGCAGATTGAGTTAATAGCGCAAATATAAGCGTCTGAGAGATATCTACATATTTGTGCCCTTTGCTGTAGAGGCTATCGGTCCATGGGGTCTACCTACCTTGAAGTTCCTAAAAGAACTATATCCGCGACTTGTCGTTGCCACTGGTGACAAGAGGGCTGGTTCTTTTCACACACAAATGTTAAGCTACATAGGCGTCCCACCTAGATTGCGTCATAGAGGGGATATTTGCCATAGTCGCCACGCTTGCAAGGCAAGTTGGCAACCGTTTTTTTAAATTATTTTGAGCTATTATCAAAAATATATGGCTGCCTATTTCCAGTATCAGTTTTACTCTGAAGCCTCTTATGACATCCACGGAATGATATAGGGTAGTGGATTCTCTTACAAGGCCAATATGCTTTAGCTTTTCGGCAGCAACTTATACTATGTCACTGTTTATTCTTTAACACGCTTGAGTCTTTTTTTCTTATTTTTAAAAAACGTTACCCCCAAACATAAATTGCACAAGGACAAACATCCAGATCAGGAACAATTATTTGTAGTTCATGCAAATACTTCTTCCGTGCAGGAGTAGAACCCGCGACCCCAAGCGCTACAACTCATTGCTAAGCCACTGCGCCACGGAGCCGTCAATAATCAAAGTCTGGATATATACTAATGAAATTTGTCATAAATGTCGGTTAAATGTCGTGAAAATGATACCCTGTATAACAATTATCACTAACGTTTTAAGTACGTCTAACAAAAAGGGCGGTTAATAGCTATAAGTTATTAAAATAATTTACTAAAATTACGCTTTCACATTCTCTTACAACACGAACGTTAAACGCTGTACATGGCGCAAACTTGAATGACAAAGAAATTGTAGTGACAGCCAGTCTATCTTTATAACTAGTAACTTTATAATTGACCTCATCGCGTTACATAGTGTATCAAAGTTTGTGATCGCTTAATTTCTGAACGACTCGACTGATTAAGGTCATATTCACACAGAAAATTTATTTTGCCGAGACGATGCTCCATACTCGTAGCTAGGGTCCGATTGGTCCGAGCATTGCAGTTAAGTTATTAACAATTCCATATTAGTTGACCGAAATGACTAATAATATTTATAAATTATCGCGCCATCTACCCTAAAAGGCAGAACTGTGCCTGCCGAATCATATAGATTAAGATAAAAAAATTAATTTGTTATTTATACCACCAACTACAGGTAACCAAAACAGCAGTGCTGAGCGTACTGCTGCTTTGTTCTGGTCTGGTTAAGATAGTCAATGTTATCACATACGTTGAGACAATAACGCATTTTCAAGCAACGCTTAGGGATGACATCGCAACCAGCGTGGTCTTTCTCCGGTCGAGCTGACCCATTCAATCGCTTTTCATTTGTGCTGCAGACATACTCGTAGTAGGTTGCAGCGTGGCTCTACGAAGTAAAAGCATTTATATTATTAGTAACAAAGAATTTTGTTACTAATAATATAAATGCCTTTGTTCTAATTTATCAGCTCGTAACATTCTAATGCAGAACAAGAACCTCTCCAATTTTTTATTAAATCATGAAGAACTCGACAGCTCTTTTATATGCTGATGATTTAAAATTGTATCGAGCTATTGGTACCAAAAACGATGAAGAACTGTTGCAGGAAGACCTTAACAGCCTAGTTACGTGGTGCGAACACGATAAAATGTCACTTAATCCATCTAAATGTCGGTATATAAATTTCACTTGAAAAAGAAACAAACTCTAATCAGTATATAGCATCGAGGACGAAAAGTTGACCAAAGTGGGAGAAGTTCGAGACTTAGAGTCACGCTAAATAGTCGCCATTGCTTCGTACCCCATATAAACAAAACTTTAATTGCAGCCAATTAAGCATTCGGTTTTGTCATAAAAAGTCGCAAGGAGTTCAAGAAAACCGGAACAATCATAACAGTGTACAATAGCTTAGTAAGAAGTAAACTAGAATATTGTAGTACAGTATGGTCACCTTATTATAATACTCACAAGAGAATAGAACGTTTACAGAAACGATTAACCAGACACTTAGCATATCGAAGCCAGTTATCGCGCTGGACATCTTATACATAAAGGCTTAAGATTTTTAATATGCATTCCTTAGAATTAACACGATCACTGCTATTACTACACTATTCAATAATGCTATCGACTGCCCAAATAAATTTTCCATAAAGGTACCTCCATAAACCTACACGGCTACCTCGTCATCCAATAGGAATACTTAAAGTACATAAACATAAAAGTAATCTAGGAAAAACCTCGCCAGTTTCCCGCTTGACACGTACCTATAATATAAAATCAACTGATAACACAGATCTAGTTACAAAAAAAATATTCTAAGTGGGTGATGCAACCTGTTATGTATTTTATTTATTTATGTTATACTAGCTGGTACCAGGCGCATTGCTGCCGCACAAGAAATAATTGTGGAAATATCGTTTTAAATTTGGAAGAGTTGTATTGTTTAATTAGTAATGATAATACATTGATTGAAGTTCAATGATATATAGGTAACTTTCAAATAAATTTGCTGTTGCTATACGCGCGCCATCTACTATAAGTTAATTGTACTATGTCTATAACCTTCCCGCAAGTGCAAGCAATAAGTTGACAATTTTTACCGCAATCTGATGAACGGTATTACAGAGCATAAAATACGAACAATCAAAAAATATTTTTTTATAATATATTAGATATATTGGCCCTTTTCTTTAATTTTCGTACTTTTTTTACAAGCTTTTAATTATTTACCTGTAATTTGTAGTTCATTAAGAATAATATGAGTGGAGTCGGAGGTGATGGCGTTATTTTTAAGAACAAGTACTGCTTTTCATGGATATCATACCATGGGTGTCGTAAGAGGCGACAGAGGGAAACAAATCAAGAAATGGTTAGCAGCGACTTCATAATAACGACTAAAAGTAAAAAAGTGCGGTTGCCAACCCGCTTGCCAAGCGTGGCAACTATAGCAAATATCCCCATATCCCCCCTATGAAGCAATATATGGCGAAGACCTATGTTCAGCAGTGGATTTTAATAGGCTGTAACGGTAACGGTAACAGCTGCTTTTCACGACTGGTCTACTCGGGTTTGCAACACATTTATTAGTTTTTATTTTCAACAGAGTTCCAAAACCATAAGGTTCTATATTTGACGCGTATATTTTTTATTAATGTTCACTGATTTTTTTTTATAGGATAAGGGTGACAAGCGAGCACACAGTCCACCTGATGGTAAGTGCTTGCTGTGGCCCATAGACATCTACAGCTATCCTCGTTTGCAAATCAAAATGCAGATGCGTTGTCAGCCGTGAGAACTAGGTGGAATGCCTCTTTTCCAGTAAAAAGTGTCACCCGTTCTCTACACTCACCATATGAAACACAACAGCATTAAGCAGCTATTTTACGCTGGTATTCTGTGAGAGCTTGGTTTTTTCCCCGGTCGAGCTACAACTACACAATTAATATACTCATAGCTGCAGCATGGCTCTACCACGTTTTGTTTTCTCGGAAATTATTTTACTTTTATAAAATAGGTTAGCCTTAGCCCCAAAGCTTTCACCCTTACCCGAAGTAAAAATAGAGGAAGAAGTTTTTAATGCATATTTAAACGACATTTTAGCTGTTACTTTGAACTCGTGATAATTCTTAGTTCACTCAAAAAAGAGCATATTAAAAAAAAATTAAACATTATAAAAAAAAGCAAAGCCGAATTTCAAGCACGAAATTTAAAGAATTTCCATGCAACTTTTAAAGCCGGGATTTTAATTCTACGCTTTGACCCCGACTCCAGAAGCTATTTTGTGGAAATTATTGGTTTTATTTTTGCTGTCGGTTATTTTTTAAATTTAATTATGTTATTACATATTTGTAATTTTTATTGTTGGGTATTTTTTTTATTAAAGAAATCGCTATAATTAATTAGCGTTCTTTTCCTATTTTTTTTAATTAAGAATATTGTAACAATGGCCTTTAAAAATATGATAACTAAAAAGAGGATAGCTGTGGAGATTATTTCGTCGTTTCTCTTCCAGACGAAGGAATATCATTATGAAACGGCAGTAGAATTAAAACATGTCAACACTTGACAAACGAAATTTTTATTTTTATCGTCGAAAAATAAAGAGTTTTCATTTAATTTTCACAGCTAAACATTGTTTGGCGGGCGTTGTTATGCCTTCCCCATAGATTGCCCCGGCGGTATAGTATTACATATTTGCCACAATTAACACGTTTGGCAGGTAGGTTGGAAAACCGCAATTTTTTTTTATTATTATGAAGGTTTTATCAGATGCTGCTGCTCATATCCTGTGTCAGTTTCATTCTCCCTCCTCTTATGGTACCCACGGGATGATATGTAGTATAGGTATTCTATTTTAAGTTGAAGTTTTGACTTTGGTTGTTGTTAGCCGTGCATATACACATTGTGTTAGTGTGCGTAGGCTGCGGGCGCTCGGAAGTAGCGCCACATGTGTAAAGAAACCAACCAGAGGGGAAGCTACATACAAACGTCTCGCTGCGGATACTCCCACACATAGCGCAGCGATGTGTGCGTGAGCTCTCACCGACAGGTTCACCGACGCTTCGTCGGGGTACAAACCGGTTTGCGCCAGCTCAGTCGGAGTATGAATGAAAGGGCTGTTTGTCATGCGTATTGAAATAAATGGACGAATAATATTTCGTTATTTTATAGATCAATAAATTTATTAAAGTTCTTTTACAATTAGAGTTAAGTTTAGAGTTTGTGTACTATAAAATAAGACATAGATTTATATATATATATATATATTTATATTAGATAATTAGTGTTCATCATTTGTTCACCATCACGGCCAGCATCACCACCACATCCCTTACTACCGTCACCATCATCCTGATAGTATCATTGGTGGTGGTGGTGTATCAACACCACCACCACCGCCACTGCCACTACTATGATCACAGTCATTACTACCACCACCTGATTTTCTGTACTCATGAATACGTTGTCTTACGAAAATGATATTGATAGAAATATAGATATAATGTGAAGCTAAGCATGAAAATAAGCAAAATATCAGTTTCAATTTTAGTTACAAATAATAGACAAGTTATTATATTAACTTTAGTTACAATGAATACACATATTGTTTTATACTATATAATATTTTTATTTTTTCCTTAAAATTTTCACATGCATCAGGTGATAACCCTATCAGAATAGGTATAAATTTTCGACGTTGTTAGGAGGCTTCCCCTCTGGTCCTTAGTCTTTACTCTGTGGTAGCGCTTCCGAGGCCTACGCACACTAATATAATGTGTAAGTGCACGGCTAACAACAACCAAAGTCAAAACTTCATCGTGACATAGAATAACTATAGTGAGTTCTCTTACGCCGCCACTACACCTCTCTAATAGTAGTCTGTACCCGCCACGCTTGACAACTAGATTAATGAACGCGTTCAAATTAGTACGAGAATGAAAAGTCGTATCTTTTAAAATTGATTTGAAAGAGATATCTGTAAGCCCTTTTTATACACTCGTAATTAATAACTAAAACGCATCCTTTTCAAACTAGTCAGCAGACAATTCACATTCGGAAGTACACAACGTTTATGAGACATGAAAGCAACGTCAATGGACGTTTGTCGCCTCATAAAAGCGGTCGTTTAAGAGCTTACGTAAAGTATCGGTACAAGTCGACACGTGTTGTTAATGAAATTGCTGTAAAATTTGAAATTTGATCGCAGAAATCGTGCCTCACACCGTTTGGTACGAAATAGATAACTTACATATAACATCGCTTTTAGTATAGAAAATAACACCATAAATACATTCATAAATCATTCGATCGAAATAGTATGATTCAATATGATGTGCCGTGTAGTGGCAGTGTAAGCGGATCCACTTCCCCATACAATTCCCTGGGTATTGTGAGAGACGACAGAGCAAAACTTAGCCAGGAGATGGGCTGATGGCTTGTTCCTTATCACAACGTGGTAGAGCCATACTGCAGCTATATTAATTGTTTAGTTGTAGCACGAATGGGTCGGCTCGACCGGGGATGGACCACGCTCTCACAGAATACCAGCGTAAAATAGCAGCTTTATGCTGCTGCGTTTCGTATGGTGAGTGTAGAGAACCGGAGACCCTTTTAACTGGAAAAGAGGCATTCCATCTTAGTCCTCACGGCTGACAACGCATCTGCATTTTGATTGCATTTGAAAGAGGATAGATGTAGATGTGTATGGCCACAACCACTTACCATTAGGTGGACTGTGTGCTCGCTTGTCACCCTTATCCTATAAAAAAACAATTTAAAAATAATTTAAACTGTGGTTGTTAACCCGCCTTTCAGGCGCGGCAATTATAGCAATTATCCCACTATGAGGCAATGAATGCCTAATGAAAATATGTAACACTAAATATTAAAATTCTATAAATATCAAACTCTTAAAATTAGCAGCATTCTTTTAAATGGAAGACGAGGTTCTGACATACGAGATTCTGGCAAACGATTGATAGTGGAAACAATTACTACGTAGTAAAGCTACGCTGCTACGTAATATGGTTGCAGAACGATGGAATTACCTCGATGGGAAAAAGATCACGCTTGCAAATAATACCAGTAAGAAATAGAAGAATAATGCTATGGAGTGTTTCGCATCACTCATCATAATGCGAAACGCTCCATGGAGAACCAGTGATGATTTTCAATTTAATTTAATTCAATTTAGTCTTTGCGGTTTTTTTTTTTAATTCTTTTAAAAAAGTTACCTCCACACTAGGAATTTTTCCTGCATCGTGGGGGCAGTTCACATACATAAATTTCACAAGGACAAATATACAGATCTGATTTATACATGAATGAAACTGGTTTTTACGGATTTTATCGCGTTTATATTAGCGACGTTTCGAGTACTTTACGCCACCTATGGCTACATGGGGACAGGTTTTCGACGTCCTTATATTATAGTTAACCACGGTTACCTTCAATTTAAAATAATAATACATATTTAAGTACTTGAAACATCGGGAATATAAAATGAAATAAGTTACTAAACGCGACAAAAACCGTAAAAACTTGTTTCATTCAAATGTGTAATGTTATTAATAAAGTTAATAATGTTTATTTGTTTATTAATAGGGATAACATCGCCGTAACAAAATAAATAATATATAAAAACTAGTAACATGAAGAAATTAATATAGGCAATTACAGTTATCTACAAATTCCCTAAATACATGTGAGCAGATAAGCAGATAAGAGTGATACAGTTAAACAATAACAATAATTACCTTTACAAACTATTAAGGTTGGGTTACAATCTTAAATTATATATTTGTGTATTTTAAAGTAACGAGGTGAAACGAAATAAAAAATTATAAGTAATAAAAGGGCTATATTATATGATATTTTACGCTACTACTACACAAAGAGTGGACAAATAAAGACTCACCGCGTGGTGCTGGTGTAAGAATCCGTCGCTTCATTTTGTTAAGTGAATGTCGTAAGCGACTACTACGACATAATATGTCAAAAAAGTCCCATGGTTTCCAATAGATGGCGATGTAAGTATTTCTTGTCTGGCCGTAACCATCTAGCCGTAACTGGCTATGGGAAGTAGCGTTACAGCTATGAAACGTCTGGTAAATCCTGCTTACAAGGGGAGTAGACAATGTCCAGTTTTTGACTTTTACGGGTTAATGAAGACAAAGAAGAGTGAAAGAAGAGAAAAGAATAAGCATTTAGTTGTCATTAAAATACTGTACTAAATGTATTCATGAGATCCATATTTAAGGCTGTGACGCTTCTGTAGATTTCATTAAAAAGTTTAATTTATCATCAGGTGAGCTGGCAGCTCATTTTTCACTTAAATATTAAAGTATACACACTCGCAAGATAAGAATAAGGAAAAAAATTAATATCTCAAAAGTGCTACCGTGCAATCTCCTTATAAAATAAAATGCAGTTTTAAGATATTTTCTATTGACCTCATTCTTTTTATTTCGTATAGCAATTAAAAAGGAGGAAAATAAAATGGAAAACAATAGAAGTCCAAAAGTAGCTAATATTAAAAATATTTTTCTTTTATTTAAAAATACTTTCTCTTAGCGTTTTATCAAGTAATAGCAGCACGTAACAAGGAAAGTCCATACTAATGATTCTGTAAGCGCCAACTGTCTTTTGTTTAGACGTGCACGAACTTCACCATTTCAAAGGCAGCGACTTAAGTTAAACTCTGACAATATTAATGAGCAACAGAACGGTGAGACGAGAAAACTAGGGATTTCTTTTGTGACTATTTCATGTTGCAGTAAGGTGTTATTAATTGGTATAACATTTACGTACTGCAATTTTTAATTACATCAGTTTTAATGATTTCATCGCGTACTAATGATTTCATACCTGATAAGTGGTGATGGAGTCAAAGATGGTCAACTCACTCTTCACTCTTGCCTTGAAGATACACACGTTATTATTGACGTAAAGTCAGATGCTGTTAAATTATTCTGATTCTTTTGCTGTAAGCATTATGAACAACGAAACAAACCATTTGGTTTGAATAAGTGGTGATTCGACAACAAAAAAGTGGAGTTCAGCAGAGCGTCTGCATGGAATTCCTACACATATATATTATGTATCCCGTAAAATAAAACTTTGAATGACTGACAACTTTGCGCCTGTGCTCGAGATTGGGAAGATAGGCTCTAAAATAATAATTGGTTGTCTATTTTTAATATGTTTGAAAGCCCAATCTTTAAAATATATGGTTGCCGCCAAAAAGGTCACAATATAATTATGGTTTCTTAAAAAAGTTAGAAACACTAGGAATTTTACACAAAGTTCTTTTACATACACAAAGGACAAGCAGCCAGACCCAAAAATATTAATAGTTACAAATAGTTGTTCCGTGCGAAAATCGAATACGGGTGTATTAGATTGCACAGCTTTACAACTAAGCGCTTAGTAACTGACTTATCAAGCCAACCTCATGATAGCAAATAGATAATTCATTGTTTTATTCATCATTACAGCCCGTAACAAGTCCAGTAATAAACAAGGGCCTATTCAATCGATTGCCTCATACAGAGGATATTTGTCATAATTGCCGCGCTTGGCAGGCTATTTTTATTATGTTTGATAGTGGTATAAGTGGTAACGTAAAATGGCAATAAAAAGAAAAAAGTAACTGGTATTGTTTTTAAAGAATAAGGGTGACAAACGAATACATAGTCCACCTGATTGTAAGTGAATGCTGTAGCCCATAGACATCAACATTTATCCACAATTCAGAATCAAAAAGCAGATGCGTTTTCACCCCTGAGGACTAATATGGAATGCCTCGTTTGCAGTAAAAAGGGTATACGGTTCTCTACACTCACCATACGAAACACTGCAGCATTAAGCTGCTATTTTACGCTGGTATTCTATAAATACTGACCGACAGTATGGCGGTACTACAAGCTCTGGGTTGCAATGTGGTGAACTCAGAACTAATATATGAATGCCATCAACGATTAAATGGGGTGTGTAAACACAACAATGTGACTCTGTAATGGATAAAAGAACACAGTGGATCCAGAGGCAACGATGCAGCAGACGAACTGGCCAGAAGAGGATCGGCTCTGGCCACTATAGGGTCGGAACCAATCATACCAATCTCCTTTGGTAACGTTTGTTCACTGGTACGTAGAAACTTCACTAATCAACACGCTCAGCTTTGGAAAATCTAGTAGACAGTAGACAAGCTAGGGAGGACTGCCTGAAATAAACAGTCGTTTAACCAAGGTTCTATTGAGACTGAACAAGCCGCAGATCAGGATAGTAACAAGTGCTATTACAGGACATGGCTCCTTTAACAAACATTTATTTACCACAGGTTTTACAGATAGTCCCCTGTGCAGGGCATGTATGGGGGAGGAAGAAACAGCGGCCCACGTGTTGCTGACATGTCCGGATGTCGCTGCATACAGGGCAAAACATCTCGGCACGCCGGGATCACTCCCCAAAAGTGCTTGCAACATCAAAGGACTGTTGAACTTCTTCGGGGAGATTTCATGGCTCGAATAATCACATTATTTCTGCCCACACACAAAATACGCGCTTAGACGAGGAGTTGCGGAAAACAGCCCGTCGTAGCCTAACTAACTAACTACGCTGGTATTCTGCTGTGAGAGCATGGTCCTACCCCGATCGAGCCTACCCATTCGTGCTACAACCATAATATAGCTACTGCGTGGCTCTACCATATATAAAAAGCACATGAGTAAAGAAACCGTACCGTACAGAGGCAAAGCTTCATACAAACGCGCTATGAGGTACACTACTACTAGCTTGAGGTGCATGTGTGCGTGAGCACTGGCAGCTCGTTACGTACGGGGAGAAACTGCTTTAAACCGGCTCGGCCAGTGTTCAAACTCGGGGTTATTTAAAAAATAATAAGTATCAAGAATAATTCATATCAAATGAAAAATAAAAAAGTGTAAATATGGTTTACTAATACCTATGTAAATTTAAATCCTATCGAGGTTGCCGCAAGAGATACCGCTGATTTATTTAACGAAATTAATAACTTCTTTGGTTTGTTAAACTGAAGTACACTGCGATCTCCTAATAATTATAAAACAGCTTTTCGATGCGATAGTTATTAAACTGAGTTTTTAGGAGAAATGCTAACATTCTTCAGGAACTTAAAATTAATAATAATTGATAAGCGGAAGGACGTTACAAATAGCATGAATTTCATTCAGGGATTTCAAGTATCTATAAAATCTTTAGTAAAACTTCATGAAGAATTAAAATCAGAAGAAATTAAATTAATTTATATTTAAGAGACGTCTCAATCAAGATTGTCTCGAAAAACTCTTTGCTAAAGTCAGACAGGCGGGTGGTAACTACCAGAAACCAACATGTTGACAAGTTAGTATTGCCTTCAATAAGATGTTCATAACTAATATCTTAAGGAAACCTCAGCGAATACGATTTCGATATGTTACTCATGAAACCAGACGATTGTCGTATTTTTAATACACCATCACCGCAAACTGACGATGTTACTGCCCATGTGTTAACAGTAGGAACAAATAATTTTCGATTATATTTACCAGAAAAAAAAATGGTTTAATCTGTGTCGGGATATTTGTATAAAAATGTTGTCTCAAACACCACAAATGGGAGAAAATAAAATTGTACGTAAATTGATCTAAACAACCTATAAATATGGGAAAAGATTATTTTTTCAGCCATTACAAGGTTTTTAATAAAGATAGTGTTCAATCGGGTTTTTAATAATACTTCCTGACAATTCTATCACGTTTGTTGAATTGCTTGAGCAAAAATTTCGCGAATATTTTGACCTCGATAGAAACATTGCATATATTGGTAGTGAAATATTAAAACGTGTGCAAGGTTGTATATTTGTTATGCAATGTGAGTGCTTTCCAATTCATTATTTAAAAAAAAACTTTACATTAGAGTTAGAATTTACCATTTAATTAAAAGCCACAACAAAATGTTGAAGAAATAATTATAAACGTAAAATATTAAGAATACTTAGTTAGTAAAAAAATATTATATCTTAAGTATCTATCAAAAAGCTGATAAATTATTTAATTTTAATTTTATCGATTTATTTAATTTTATCCTCCTGTGCCAACCGTTACAGTAGATCGCACTGTCTTAGCATTACAAAAGCCTATTCATTCTTACCTTGAAGACACTCGGTTTGTAATCGACCGGAAAGACGCAATTTGTCGTACGCATTACGAAAGACAATGCAAACCGTTCAAATGCGATGAATATTAATAATAATTTGTAATTTCTTCATGTTACTAGTTTGTCTACATTATTAACTTTGTTATGGTGTTGCTATCCATATTATTAAATAAATAAATAAACACTACACATTTGAATGAAACTGGTTTTTACGAATTTTATCTCGTGTATTAACTTTTTTTATTTTACGTTTCAAGTACTTTTATATGTATTATTATTTTAAACTGAAGGTAACCATGGTTAAATATGATATTGGGACGTCAAACACCTGTCCCCATGTGGCCATAGGTGCAGTAAAGTACTCGAAACGTCGCTATAATAAACGCGATTAAGTCCGTAAAAACTAGTTTCATTCAAAAGGAGAAGAATTAAGGCACGATAGATATATAAGATATGTAACATCTAAATAGGTTTCATCCCTGGTAAGTTTTATTTTTCTAACGAAGAGCAAACCTCGGTCGCTGTTTTACAAATGTGTTGTAAATATTTATAACAGCATTTTTTTTACAAAAATACGATAAATTCCAGGGAAAAATTTGCTTTAAAACTATTAAGGAGTAATAGATAAAAGCTATAAAATTTGATTTAGCTTTCAAACAAACTCAAAATCCGCATTATTTAGAGCTGCTTTGCAAAAACGTTACATAATTTTTTTTGTGTAATATTATAATAGCGTCTATATTATTTTTGAGTTCAAAGAAAGTTACAGAAATGGGCAACTACTAATGAACCCATAACCCTTACCATTTCATTAAATTGTAATTGCTATTATAATATAATTGCTTTATAACCCTTTACGAAAAAGGGCAGCCTATGCCAAGCAGAGAAACATAGGCTGTAACTAATTAAATACTTTATAATTACAATAGAGTTATATAAATCCAAATGTTTCTTTAGTGAATATTTTTCTTTTTATTAAAATTATTGGTGTGACAATAATCTCTTCTTTTTTTAGAATAGTCCTAGCTGAAATGATGGTAGCGAATGTACTAGCAATTTGGCGTTGAAACTGCAGACGTCTGCCAAACGCATGCTTTGCCTAAAAGGCGGCGTGTCGTTTTTGTTGAAAAAATATTTAAAAGAGACATTCTTGTCGTCGATTCGCAATATATTCTGATTAACTGCCCATCTTGTTCAAGAGTAAGAGACTGAGATGTTTAATTTTCGCAATGTGGGTTCATTCAACTTAAACTTTTAATATAAAGTAAAAACCGATTTAAAATATTAAAAAATCTCAAAATAATTTGGACATTATATATATAGCTTCTGAAGTCGATGATAAGACAGGGTATTAAAAAAAATCTTATGAATCTTATTAACACTTCCACTGTCCAGTTTGTAATGCACGGTTCAGCGAAAGGGTCCTTACATATGAAATTAGCGTTTTGTCGTATTGACCACTTTAATCTGAAATATCTCCTCTTTGGTTAAGAATTCTAAATTCAAATTTATAAATTCATTTAGCTGGTACATTTGAGTTTTGAAAACAGTCATCCACTTGTTTTTTCCTCATTATTTTTTTCTTTGGCGTCGCTTTACCGCACAATGGAAAACATGAAATATCGGTATATTTACGAGTACGAGTTCTACCGTGGCACCAGTGCTGCAGAAACAGCTCGAAGGATTAGTGATGTTTGCGGCGCTGGTGTCGCAAAAGAAAGCATGGTACGTTTTTTGGTTTCAACGTTTTCGTTCTGGAAATTTCGACCTTCAGAACCAACCCCGTGGACGGCAGGAGACCAAAGTGGAAAATTAAGAATTAAAGGCTATTGTGGAAGTGGATCCATCACAAAGCACTTCAGAGATAGCTGCAGGCTTCGGGGTAAGTGATAAGACTGTATTAATCCACTTAAAGCAAATCGCGAAAGTAAAAAAACTTGAACGATGGGTACCTCATGAATCGAGTGAATCGAACTTGCAAACACGCGTCGACTGCTTTGTTACTTTGCTCAACCGTGTGAAAAAGTGGATACTGTACAATAATCGGAAGCGCTCGTCGCAATGGCTGAACCCTGGAGACCCAGCCAAATCCTGCCCTAAACGAAAATTGACTCGGAAAAAGTTACTTGTGAGTGTTTGGTGGACTAGCGCCGGTGTCGTTCACTACAGCTTTCTAAAATCTGGCCAAACGATTACGGCAGATATCTATTGTCAGCAACTGCAAACCATGAAGGAAAAACTAGCTGCTAAACAACCGAGATTGGTCAATCGCTCTAGCCCACTGCTGCTTCACGACAACGCAAGACCACACACTGCACAACAAATAACCACTAAGTTAGATGAGCTACAATTGGAATGTCTGCGACATTCACCGTACTCCCCGGACCTTGCTCCAACAGATTACCATTTTTTCCGGAATTCGGACAACTTCTTACAAGGAAAAAAAATCAACTCCGATGCGGCAGTCCAAACCGCCTTCAAAGAGTTTATTGATTCTCGCCCCCATGTTTTTTTTAGTAAAGGGATCAATGAACTACCTATGAGATGGCAAAAGTGCATAGATAACAACGGTGCATACTTTGATTAATTAAATATATTTTACAAAAAAAAATTGACTTTATGTTCCTCCCGTACAAAAAGCCAATTTCATATGTAAGAACCTAATGATTAGTAATTGTGTACACACGTAAGAAGTGAAACTTCCTTATGACATATAATTCTACTTTTATTTTATATTTTACATTAGTAGATTAAGTAATAGTATACTCATGCAGCCCCGACGGTGAAACTTTACAAAAAAAACGTGCCGCTTTTTTTAATACCGTACTAAATTTCTCCACTATATCGACAAAGAAGTTTTACTTAAAAATTAAGGATCTGATTTCAGATGCTAACAGCAAAGGGTTGAAAAAGCGATTTATTACAAATAGAGGCTAAGAATTAATGTAACAACTGGAATTTCGTCTAAATGGTTACATTAAAGCTTCATGCACTCTATTCTTACACTTAAATTTAAACAGAAACAATATGAAGGTATGTTTTTTTATAAATGAGATATTCATTCAAATCGTTTCAGCCATTTCAGAGAAATCTGAGAACATACATTAAATATAAACATTCGCTTCGATTATAGAACCTCCTTATTTTTGAAGTAAGTTAAAAATACATATTTTGGAACAGCAAGTCTTGAGCGGACTGTACCATAAAAACTTAGTTTTTTAGAAACTGATCTGATTTGAAAACATGTAGCTATGTTAGAAAACGAACTTAATTCAATTAACTATTTACTAGATTGTAGGACTTCTGTTCTGCTTAGAAGTCTATCCGGGTAGGTACCACTTTATTATCTATTATTTCCATCACAGTAGTGCTTGCACTGCTGCGTTCCAGTTTGAAGAGTACAGATTGACAGTTGTCGGTAGGGATCGAACTCATGTTGCATAGCACAGCTTATCTCTTATTACACCACTACAGAAAAATATGGTTATTTTTTTTAAGTAAAACTTCTTTAAACGTGACTTGAGTTTAACGGAATTTTTCGGACGGGAGTCACGTTCAGAAAAATCGATTTTTGGTCCGTTTACGCAGTTTCCAGATTTGTAAAGGCTGCGACGGGCAGGCTATTTCGTGAGTGTTATATAGACATATTATATATTATACTTAAATTAATTTTTATTCTATTTCAAATAGTTAAATTCTAAAAATAATTCTTTGTTTATTAACAAAAATAAAAACATTTATATAATATATTAACGTTTTTTTTATAGAATATGGTTGACATACGTGCACTCAATTCACCTGACGGTAAGTAGATGCTGTGACCTATAGACATCTACATCTATCCTCGATTAAGAATTAAATACATATGCGTTGTAGTCCCTGAGGACCAAGATGAAATGCCTCCAAATGAAATCCGAAATGGCGGAATAATACTCCGCTAATATTGTCACATTTTAAAGTTAATATAACCTTTAGACACAAAATTAAAATTAATGCAATGCGTTTGTAGCCCCTGAGGAGTTAGATGCCTCGTTACCAATTGCCGTATATCCGTGCCTCCACCTTCCGTAAAACAGCATTATGTTGTCATATTGTGCTGCAATCATATTACGTGTTTTATGCAAAAAAAATTTTGGAATATATAAATAATTAAAATGTATATAAATAAATAAAAGGGAATATACAAATAAATATACTCATTAAAATTCTTCTGATACTAGCCACGATACATTTGCTTGTCATGAATTTTTACCCCTTTTCAATAACTCGATTTAATGTCGCAAGTTTTGTAATTTTTTTAATAGAATATGGGTGACAAACAAGCACACAGTCCGCTTGATGGTAAGTGGATGCTGTGGCCCATAGACATCTTTCTGAATTAACATAAAAAAATCAACATTTATCTTCAATTAATAATCAAAAAAAAGATGCGTTGTTACGCTTGAGCACTAAGATAGAATGCCTCATTTCCAATAATAAGGGTTCTCTAATGTCAATTTCGCTAACCCTGCTGGAATATTTTTTTTAATAATTTGGCTAAAAACTACGGGCCAAGAAAGAAACGGACAAGCATACATACATTTTAGCTAAAAATTTCCTTTTGGGGTTCCACCGCAATCGAGTAAAACATTCAACTTAAACAATGTCAGTAATAACATACGGAAAAACGCTACAATTCAATTTCTGGCTCCCTTTGTTCGCGTTTAACCTACTCGTTAAGCGCATTGTGCCCTCATTTCCCAGAGCCCCGTAGGTTTGTTCGAAGTTGGCTTAATGCCAGTTAAGAGCGCGTTAGTTCTAAGTTATAGTCGTTTTAAAGTACGCATATTTATTTCCACAAAACATTATTTACGGTGATAAACATAAGTTTTAAACGTGGTTGAGTCACGCTGCTGATATGTTATGGCTGTAGCACGAGTGGGTCGTCTCGACCAGGAAAGGACTACGCTCTAACGTAATACCAGCGTAAAATAGCGGCTTAATGTAGCAGCCTACGGTCTCTACACTCGAATACGAAACACTGATGTGACCGAAGACCTTTTTTACTGGAAACGAGGCGTTTTTCCTTAGTTCTCGGAGTGACAACACATCTGCATTTTGGATCCCTATCGAGGATGGATGTAGATGTGGATGGGCCACAGCGTCCATTTACCATCAGCACCATGAAAAAGCTTTTAACCACATGGTCGAAGGCAAGTCGATCATGAAAGGCTCTACCGTACCTAGTAAAAATTCTTGAAGGAATTGGATATAATTTTAAACTCTCTTTCTTAAAATCTTGGTTCCTTTAGTTCTTGCGACCTTAAATAAGGATGATATGATGTAATCTACCACCGTTAGAAATATAATAAATATGTATGTATTGTTTTTAGTTAAGGATCCGTTCTATGAGGAAACCTAGCCAGCATTCTTCACTCGAAACCGCGGGGGTAAATGACAATTGCACACCACGAACGCGAAGCCGAGATCGGGATTTACTTTTTTACTGTTTCAGTTAAATTTTTGTTGTTGTTTTATTTTTAATTTAAGATATTATCATGATATGTACTCAAAACACATACATAAACACTCACGCCTGTCTCCCAGAGGGGTAGGCAGAGACTACGGACTTCCATTTGGCATGATCCTGGCACACCTCTCTCGCCTCCTTTACATCCATATATCGACGCATACACGCTCGTCGGTTAAGGGTAAATAATTTTATGCACGTTATATCTATAACTATTGATTACGCGAGCAACGTGATAGCAATCTTATTGATTTTATGTTGTGATTTAAACACGTGTTTGGTTCACGTGCAAAATATCATCATCAGAAATTCTGCATGTAATTAGGAAAAGTATTCCGAAGTTCGAGAACATGTGACTGCAAACACGTATCGGAGTAGCGTGGCAGACTCTTCCCTGCTCCAAAAAGTATCTCATAAAATAAAATAAATAAATAAATATTTGCAAGAAACGTGGTAACAGGAGATGGTAAATGAGTACAATGTAGCCGAACACATTTCACCGTTTCTGGTATGCTAATTAGACTCAGAAATTACAACTTGATATATACAAATTAAATATATTTATATATACACACACTCTAACCTATTTGTGCTGCCAAGAGTAAGGGAACAGATAAGTATTTTAGGCATTACATTTTTGTCCCAGGATCATCCACGGAGATTGCAGTCAAGCACTTGGTTATGAATCATTGTTTATGGTCCGATAAACAATGATATAATCGTTCTTAGAACGTTGCCAATCTTAGGGTATAGGAACTTTTATCTAAATATATGGGACTACAAAATAGGTTCACAATAGACGAAGATATCGCGTAACATAGTTACATACAAAAACGAAACAATATTACGTAACATACACCTCTTCCTTTTTTATGTTTTCGGCTAAAAATATTGAAAAAGTTAGGAATAATATTAGAATTAAAAAAAGCTGAAACAACACGCATTGATCATGAGCTGTGATGATCCAAGCGAGAATACTAGGTCATAGCCTAAAAGTTATTGTATTGTTGTCAGTCCTTAATTTATCCGCACAATTTCAGTTTCTTCAGGCTTCCGGAAGTGGGTAGAAACTTAATTATAAAATTCCTGTTATAAATATACAATCAAATCAAATAAAGCGTGTTAAAAAGCGGATACACATATTTGGCTCAGTTAAAATACATTTAAAAATTATTTTCCTTTATTTACCTTTATGGTTATCATAACGTATCTAAACGACTACTTTAACACCGTACAAGTTATAATTTTATTTAAAAAAAATCGTTATTATAGGTACTGTATCTGGCATCGTGGTAACGTTAATGAGATTTTAATGTTTAAATGTTTTCTAATGGCCCCTCTACACTACTCGCGAATTTGATCGAATTTGGGCGAGGAGAATAGTCTAGAGAGGTACTTCGATTCGGTTCGTGTAACCTCGCTTCGCCTCGGGCGACTTCCGATCGCTGTCGGTTTTATGCGCCCGAGTCAAAGGATTTCGCGAAGTGCCCCGAAGTTACATGAAGCGTCTCACTACACTACTCGGCGTACGTCAGTTATATATTAATTTTGTTATATGTAAATATTAAATATGTAGCTTTCTACATAATTATTTATCTATGGTTAACGCATTGACGTCGTACTGTTCACACAATTAGGTACCTATAGCAGCTGCCTTTTGAACGTTATTTAGGGTGCGGGCGACTCAAGACGACTGACCTTTTCGGTTGTTCCTTGTTCTTCGGACTGCGATCAACTTCGACGAGCTCTTCGTCAAAGTTACTTCGCGAGTAGTGTAGAGGAGGCATAACATTTTATGAATGTTAGGGTCGATTTAATGTGTATCTTATTTGACTTGATATGATTCTAATACTTGATTTGACTCTGAACGTCGAAAAAGGATACGATGACGTATAGCCGGGAGAAAAACACATTTTATATTCATCATCACAGCATATAAAGTCCACTGCTGTACAAAGGCCTCCCTCATAGATTGCCTCATCGAGGATATTTGCCATGATAGGCGGTAGCAATAGCTGTTTTGTTTTACTATTTGGAGTCGTTATCAGAAAGATGCTGCTGTTCATATTCTGTTTATGTTTCCCTCTATCGCCTTTTACGACAAACATGAGATGTTATTGTTTTTTTTTAGCATTTTCATATATTTTCAATTAAATAAATAAGTATTATGTAAGTATAATTTCAGGTGATCTCGTAATATATGACAATGGTAATCTAATGTTCTACGGTAAATGGTGGCATACCACGTCTTATAGACAATCTTCTAGACAATCTATGTAGTCAAGCAAAATATCTTTCGAAAAATGACTTTTGTATTCTATTAATATAAGAAGAAGATTTTAGACGAAGCGGAAATTATAAAAATTATGATCAAGAATTAAGTGAGTCCTTGTTAAAAATTAAAATACGAACGTTATATTATGCTTACCTACCTTTAAATTAGGATGATGCTACCAAATTTATAATAAAAGTATCGAAACATTTAATATGCATTGCTCTACAAATAAATACAAATTCATGAATTTGCATTTATATTAGATTCTAATCTTGAGCTAAGTTATGATTACACTATGTTCTCTAGACTATTGGGTAAGTTAAATAACCTTGACATGAAAATAATCTTCCAAAATTTAAAATCATTATTACAACAATTATGGTATGATATTAATAAACAGATAACAAAAAACAATGCCCTATAATGTATCTGAAACAAACCACACCATAAACTCAACACCAAAATCTTTTTTTCGGGATTAATAATGTAAATCTTCTGTTCCAAAATATGCAAAGTCTATTCAATAAAACTCATCTCCTGGAAACCTATTTAGAACAAAATCTATCACACGCAGTTTGCATTTCGGAATCTTGGCTGTCTAATTATAAACTAGAATTAGTTGTATTTCAAAACTATCATATAGTAACCTCTTTTTGCCGAGAAAACCACACAGGAGGTGGGGTATGCATCATACTAAAAAATGATTTAGAATACATAGAAATAAAAGACGTGAGCAGCTTCTCAATTGAGTATGTAATAGAACTTTGTGCTGTGGAAATCACCAAATTAAATATTATTATTGTTAGTTTGTACTGGAATAATAGAAAGAGCGAAGTTTTCTACACACAAATGAAAATGTTATTAGAATATTTAAATATAAAACATGACAAAAAACGAATTATATTTGGAGGTGACTATAACCTGAATACTTTAAAGGAATCACAACAATCAAACTTTCTGCTAAACTTTATGTTAGAATATAATTTTATTCAAATTATAAAGGAGCTAACTCGAGTCACTTGCAATTCTGTCACATGCATAAACCTTATCTTCATTAACTTCTCCTTAGCGGAATTAAAAGCTTATGTTGCAGATTTAGGATTCTCAGACCACAAAGAAACTATGATTAAATTAAATACCGAAAATAACAAAATAAAAACAATTCCTTGGGTAATTACAAAACAAATATTTTAACGAGAAAAACATCAATGAATTTAAATCTCAGCTTTCGCTTATAGACTAGCGTACTATTCTAAATGTCGAAAAAAGCCTTAATGAAAACTATAATATATTTCATGACATATTACAAAATTTGCTAAATAAATGCACTCCTAAAAAAACCTGTTATTATAAGAGCGAGACAAAAAAACCCATTGGTTAACAAAAGGCCTCAAAATTTCATGTCAAAATAAAAGAGTTTTAAAAGTCCTAACTTCATATACAAAGAACCCGAATTTAAAAAACACAATAAAACATTTGAAAAAATACTGAAAAAAGCAGTTAATAAGGCCAAAAGAATAGATTATGCAAATAGATTAAAACAATCTGATAATAAGATAAAATGTATGTGGGCCATTATAAAGGGACGTACAAATAAAACAACAAATAAAATAAAATAAAATATTGAAATTTTAGTGGACAAACAATATGTATCAGAACCAAAAAGGGTAGCCAATTCATTTAATAATGCCAACTGATGTAAAGTTGGCTACATCCCACAAGCAAACATACCATCTCAACAAATACTATCCTTTAAAAATACAAGTACACTAAATACTATGTTTTTATGTCCTGTTAAACCGGAAGAAATAAGTAACATTATCAAATAACTAAAACTACACTTGCAGTATACAAATATATACAAAAAGTACTTGATATTCTAAATGAAAAGAAATACGCCGTATGTATATTATTAGATATATCCAAAGCCTATGATAGAGTACAATACCCAATACTGTTACAGAAGTTATATGACATCGGTATACGTGATACGGCATAGAAATGGTTTAAATCTTATCTAAAAAACCGAAAACAATATGTAGAGATAGTGCATTATAACCATGATACTGGCGAAATCTGCAACGTTAGATCTGAAGTAATCCACACTACTTGCTCCATCCCTCAAGGCAGCGTTTTGGGCTATTTATAATTTACATAAACGAACTACCTAGGGTATTGAGTGAAACCTCTGTTATATTTGCAGATGACATCTCTATTCTTATTTCATATACAAAAGACCAGAATTTATATATTAAATTGAATCATGTACTGAACCAGGTGACAAATTGGCTGACACATCTCAACCTAGAGATCAATTTTAATAAAACCAAAATTATGCAATTCCGACCAGTTCAAAAATCACCTCTAAGTATCGCTTTTAATTATAATAAAACACCTATAGGAACTGTTAAAAACTTCAACTTGCTAGGCCTGGAAATTGACTGCCATATAAACTGGAAAGCCCATATAAATAAAGTAAAAATTAGGCTATCCAGGTTCACATACGCATTACGTGAAATAAAGAAAACCCCAGCGCCCTAGCGGCATATTAAGCATACACATCTTCGTGGCTATCATACGGTGTGATATAGTGGGGAAATAGTACTGATGCGCAGCAATTATTTAAAACCCAAAAAAAAATTATAAAAATTTTGGCAAATATAAAAATTCCAGAAAGTTGTAGGCCTCATTTTATAAAGTTTAAAATTTTGACTTTGACATCTATTTATATTTGGGAAACATGCAAATTTGTAAAAAACCACCCAGAACTATTTACCAAATTAAGCAAAACTAATTACAAATACTTAATTAGACTTAATAAAAATAGGCTAATATTGCCGAAATCTACACTCGCATTACATAGCTCTAGTCCCTACTGTATGACAGTAAAAATTTTCAATAACCTTCCAAATAACATAAAAATTCTAACGGATACTACATTATTTTTATCAAAATTAAAATTATATTTAATTGAAAAATGTTTCTATAATTTAAATGAATATTTTGATACAAATGTTATTTAATTTGTGTAGATAACTTCGGCCTGCCTATTTTATTTAATTATTCTTCAATAATTATTGTTTTATTTAATTTACTATATAATTTTATTCTATATAATTTTCTTTTTAATTATTATTATTATTATTGTTCTTTGTTTACTTGACATTGTGATTATTAATTGAATTGAATTTATAGAATATTCAATAATTTATCTAATATTGTATAGGTACCTAATTTAAAAATGTAACTTAATAATGTATGTAATCTAATAGTGTAACTTAATAACGTAAATCTAATAATGTAATTTAATAATAATATTCAATAATTTAATTTAATTTATTATAATTGCTACGCCCAAACCGGGTTCAAATGCGGACTATTT
This sequence comes from Parnassius orleans, assembly GCA_029286625.1. Lineage (NCBI taxonomy): Eukaryota > Metazoa > Arthropoda > Insecta > Lepidoptera > Papilionidae > Parnassius > Parnassius orleans. The sequence goes on from JAGSMP010000056.1 coordinate 584,914, forward strand.
TAAAACATCACACCAATTGTTACCATTTGATTGCAATAAAGATTATGATTATGATTATATAAAGCCGAGAAACGGGAAGCAGCTTCATAAGCTCTCCCTGGTAAAATTAATAATATTAGTTTTAGACATGTTCGTGCTGTAATTTTCTCCGTGTCCTTTGAGCTGCTAAGTCTACCTATATGTTGCCCGAAGGATGTGAAAATTGAATCATATAATTCCTCCTCCAATCCATCATCAATTCACACATCGTCATCATGATCATCATCATTGCTACCTCTCACAAGTTCACTGCTACCTCTCACAAGTTCACTGCTGAAAGGATTGCAACAAGAAATGCCATAGACTCGGTACGAGACTTTTTCCCTCATCGCTTGTTACAGGAACTAACCATTTACCAGTCCCATGAATCATAAATGAATATTTCAATTGTTTAACTATTATGTCTGTTTCGTATAGTGGTATTCTACCTTAGTGCTCAGGGGTAACCACACATCCGTATTTGTAATCGAGGATAGATGTAGATGTCTATGGGCCACAGTATCCACTCATTATCAGGTTCAGTCCACGTGATGAGTACTCGTTTGTCACCCTCGTTCTATAAAACATTAATAGTAATCTCAAAATAACTAAAACTTTTGTAAACGACTCCAACTAAGATTAAAATTCTTCTGCGTGGAGTGGTTCTCAAAAGTATTCTAATAGTGAAATCAAGTCCATGATCTTCCATTTCCAAATTTATCACGAATGTATGAAAACCGAAGATTTTTTTTCTAAATTAGCACGACATACGTTTTCATTGAGTACACGGAATGGAACTTATCGTTCTTGGTAAAACAAAAGCCCCTTATCCACAGCATCCACTTATCATGAGTAATCAAAAACGAATAAGAGGTTTGGTTGACAAGACCCTTCAAAATTAACTTTAACAATACTTCACTTATCGACTTTGGTGATCGCGTCGACTCTTTTTGATGTCACTTTTGGCTCCGTTCCAGCGAGTAGCTTGTGAAAATATGATAGATTGATAACATTGCAATAAAAATAAATGATGAGGTGAAATTGTACGCAAACTGTGAGTCAGCGGCAAAAACTTTTTATTTCTTTTTGGTTTGTTAACAGTTTTTTTTTAAGTCAAAATCTACAACGGATTTGCAAATGAAAACCTTTTCGGGAAAGACCCGTCAAGAAAATCTGAGGGCTGTTTTTATCATGAACGTTTTAATATCATTTTCAAGATATATTAAATAAAAATATTGTCTTGTGTATATAAATATTTTTAAGTATTCATTTTAACAATATAGTAGCCAGATTACTAGTTATTGCAGTAAGTAATTTCCACACGTCCAGAGTGCAACTGTATGATTTCATGATGATGGTGATGTTCTGTTCTTAACAATGATTTTTTTATGGAACAGTAAGAGACCGCCATCGCCCAGTTCATCACCAGTGGAATCGCAGATGCGATGCTAGACTTTGAGAGTTTTTTTCTTAAAGGTTCATTAGTAATATTAGTTTGGAATCGCTGGTAATAGTGGATTTCACATTTTTTAATAGAATAAAGATGACAAACGAGCACACAGTCTACTGATGGTAAGTGGATTTTGTGGCCTATAGACATCGACATCTATCCTAAAAATCAAACTGCAGATGCGTTGTCCCTCCTGAAGATAGATGGAATACCTCGTTGCTAGCGAAGTGTCTCCAGTTATCTACACTCATTATACACAACAACATTAAGCTTCTATTTTACGCTCCTATGCTGTGAGAGCGTAGCAGAACTAACAGTTATACAACCATAATACGAGGGCGACACTGAATGTTTTTAGAACTGGCCACTTGTAAACGATATAATAAAAAAATAAGTTCAAATTTTGAAAATGGAACTCTTTGCCAATATTATTGTGTATGTATTTTATTAATTTGTCATTTGTTTACGATTTGGCAGCAAACTGAAAATTGTCTGTGTCACGTCAGCATGAATTTAACGCGAGAAAATTTTCGTACGATGGTTTTTTATGACTTTCGGTGTCATTTAAGTCAACAAGAAAGTTATGAAAGACTTCGATTGACCTTTCACGATGAAGCCCCATCTCGTGCTACTGTTTACAACTTGTTTAATGAGTTTGAACGTGGTCGCACTAATCTACTCCGTCGTGTTGATTGGTGTACGTGAAATGGTTCAAAGATTTAACGGAGGTGACTCAAATGCTGTGTTCGACATACTTACGGGTTACGAAAGCTGGATTTATTGTTATGATCCTGAAACTAAGAGACAGTCTGCTGTCTGTGTGTTTCCTTCCGAGGAGTTTCCAACTAAAGTGAAGAAAGGTCGAAGTGTGGGAAAAAGGATGGTGGCCTCGTTCTTCAGAAGGACAGGTCATTACGCAACAATTGTTTTAGAGGATCGAAAAACAGTTATTGCTGAGTGGTACACTAACAATTGTTTGCCACTTCTCTTGGAAAAAGCTCGGGAGAAACGACCTCGTAGTTGGATCCTCCTTCACCACGATAACGGCTCGTCGCACACTGTCAATCAAACAATCGACTACTTGGCGACGGCAGACGTGGAATTACTGGGTCACCCGCCCTATAGCCCCGACCTCGCACCTTGCGATTTTTATTTATTTCCGAAAATAAAATAAAAACTTCGAGGAAAACGTTTTATAGACGCCGAGGAAGCAGTGGCTGCGTTTCAAAATGCCGTCGAAGAGACCCATAAGGACGAGTGGGCAAAGTGCTTTTCTTAGTGGTTCCATCGGATGCAGCGATGTATTGATGTAAATGGACACTATTTTGAAAAGATATAATAAAACTAATAACTTGCTAGTTTGTTCAGTTTCTGATTTTCTAAGATCTTTCAGTGTCACCCTCGTATAGCTATAGCATAGCACTACTATGTATAAATATAGTTATACACATACATAGTAGTTGTGCGAGATAATTCTGGGTAATCGTTCAGTGGTCAACCGCCACAAATTCAAGTGGTCAGTGGTGTACATATTATGGCATTATTTATTTTGTTGCAACGTGAGTTGGTGAATATTTGCGGCTGGAACTAATTGAAACAAATACAGAACTTAGCGTAGTAAATGTAGTGTACGCATGGACTAACTATCATGTGATTAAACTATTGCTAACCTGGACCTGTCCAATAAAGGAAAACTTGAAGTTGTTAAAACCCTCGGTAACTGCAGTGGCAATTATTATCGAAGTCGTCGTCTTACTTACTTTAAAAGTTTATAAGAGTCCAATACTGGCCATCAACCTCTTCAATAAAGGCTTTGCCATAATCACAGACACTGAGTAGACGGATGGATAATCGAAATGATATATATCTTTCGGTTTTGACGTAGCTTCCCATCGCCGGTCTAGATATTTAACTTATGGCATTTATCAGATGTCGTCGTGTAATGGCAACGTACGTAAGAATTCACTACTTAATTTCATACCGTGGGTGTCATAAGAGGCTACAGAAGGAAACTGAAAAATGAGATGGGCAGGAGCGTCTTTCCGATATCAAATCAAAATAATAAAAAACTGCGGTTGGCAATACATATGACAAACGACGTAACTATGGCAAATATTGGGGATATTATGAGGAGGAGGGTCATTTATGGAGGATGCCTATATTCGGTCATTGACTTTGAAAGGCTGTAATGATGATGTTTATATACGTGATACACCCGGTAAACCGCCATCTTAAGTCATTGAGTCTTTTTGTTTTTTTCTGTAGTCAAGTTTAGATTTTCTGGATTTTAGCCGACTTCAAAAAAAGGAAGAGGTTTCAATTTCAATCTTACGTTTTTGTATGTACGTTACGCGATACTTCGCAAATTGAAAACCGATTGTAATAATTATTTTTTAATATATATGAATTAATTTAATATATATACATATATATATATATATATATATAGGCCTCCCCCAAGTAATGCCACAAAGCACGGTCCTGAACTACCTATATCCATCGCCTTCCTGCATGTCTTACAAGGTCGTCACTCCATCTAGTGGGGGCCGACCTACACTTCGCTTACCGGTACGAGACTAGCACTCCAGAACCCTTCTTCTCTATCGGGAAGGTTGTGATTTTTGTTTTTCTTCCCCTTCCTTTTAAAACTGACTTTAAAAAGTAAAAAATAATTTATACAATAAAAGCTTTTGAAGACGGGAACTTCAATTCATCGATAGCATAGTATATTCTTCAGAATCTATTATGTTGAAATTGTTTTATTCTTTCAAGTTCTTTGGAATGGGCTTTTAATTTTTAATGAAAATTTTAATTTTCCTAAGCTGATTTTCATGGCCCCTTCAAATTAAATTAATTTAGCCACCACAGACGATAAACTTAATGAATTGTGTCTGTATTAAAATAATCCATCACTCTTCTCACATCGTGAACGATAGCAAATGGAGTTGCTAAGGGCATTATCATAAGTATCCAAATAGTAACAGATAGCAGAATGACAAACAGGTGATAGGTTAAACCTTATAATTATGATGAATCTAATATTGAAATGATATTATTGATTCATTGCGTGCACGCAAAAATAGAAAATCACATTTGCTTTTTTTACAATGTTATCTACCAAAAATTGCGTTCACTGTAGTGAAATTAGGGTCATATTATGGTAAGGTTTTATCTAATTTTAAGATATTATATACAATATGTAGAAGTAATAGTGAAAAATGAGGCCACAGTCCACCTGGTGGTAAATGAATGCTGTCGCCTGTAGGCAGGTAGTACGCCTTCATCTTGGATTAAGAATCAAAATTCCAATACGTTGTCATCCCATAGGACTAAGAGAAATGCTTTGTTACTAGTAAACAGGGTCTTCCGTTTTCCACACTTACCGTACGAAAGACATCAGCATTATGCTGCTATTTTACGTTGGTAATCGGTGAGAGCATGGTCCCTCCCATGTTGATCCGATCTTTTTGTGCTGCAGTCATAATACAGCTGTAGCTTGGCTCTACCAAATAAAACAAAGACTATCTATAAAATGTCCATCCATCCATCCATTACATCCAATGAACTCCACTGCTGAACATAGGCCTCTTTATAGATTTCTTTATAGAAGGGATCTCGCTATAGTTGTCACGCTTAGCAAGCGGGTTGGCAACCGCAGTTTTTTATTTTTTAGTTGTCATTAGGTAGATACTGCTGCCCATCTCCTAGTTTGTTTCCCTCTGTCGCCTCAAACGTCACCGACCGGTCGTTATGGGGTAGTGAGCCCAAAGTCCATCTGATGGTAAGTGAATGCTGTGGCCTATAGACAATGTAAATATTCTCACACCACCACTGTACGATTCTATCCTCATCGTCTTCATTATAAGCCTGCGGCAGGCCACTGCTGTACACAGGCCTCTCACAAGGCGCTCTACTCAGCCCGGTCTTAAACTATATAAGGTTTCATGAATGGTGATATTTGGAACATGGCTAGGGTTGCTAAGTAACGAAAGTAACCGCTTTTGTCACTAATCAAAATAAATAAGTAACAATGTTCAACAGAAAGTAGGTGATAGGTGATAGTTTACTCGATGATAGGACTCTTTTCTAGATAGGTGCGTGCACTACTGTGTTCTGGTCTTAAGTCTTCTTTAATATAACCAGTATAATTACAAGCTGTGAGGCATTTCATTTTAGTCCTTAGTGCCTCATATTTAGCTACCTTAGTAGCCAGTCAGCGCATTTATAACTTTAGTTCAATAAAGAAAAATTTGAAAAGAGGTAGATAATCTGATAGTTGCTATTGCAGCCTTCACACCCCTTTAAACAACTTTTAGCAGAGAATACTACAGATGCGTTGTTGCCTCTGGGGACTGAGACAATGCCTCATAGCTCATAATTAATGGGTAAATTGCTAGTTTGAGCCAGAAATAGGTGAGAGGAGCACCAACCCAGACAGTCAACAAACAAGAGAAAATGAGCCCTAAACTCTATATAATACATATCCTAAATGTTTCGGACAAGATCCACACTGTTTTTCATTTCAGTAATGTTAAGAACTCAAAGCGAATCTGTAAATAAAACGTGTGAAGAAACATTTTATCTTAATCATGAGAAGTGACAAAGGACCTACAAATAAATTCCTTGTTGATAATAGATGAAAAATCCATGGTAGCTCCAGGGTAAAGCGCTCGTCGTAAATTTCACACCGGGCAACGCGAGCAAACCGGGTTCGAACCCCGCCGCCACCAATGAAATTGTTAATTGCAATTATATGTGCTGATTTACCACGTGCTCGGCGGTGAAGGAAGGCACTGTAGGGAAAAGAAGTCCATGTCTGTAGAATAAAATATTTCGTGGATATAATTTCTCTATAACCCGGTCAGAATAAAGGCCTTAGGCTTCCTGCTGGTGACCAGCATTGGGACATATTTTTATAGAATAAGGATGACAAACGAGCACACATTCCACCTGATGGCAAGTGGATGCTGTGGCCCATAGACATCTACATTTATCCTCAATTAAGAATCAAAATGCGGATGCGTTGCCGGCCCTGAGAACTAAGATGGAATGCCTCTTTTCCAGTAAAAAGGCCGGAGACCCTTAATTACATTCGCCATACAAAACACATCAATACAGCTGCTATTTTACGCTAGTATTCTGTGAGAGCATGGTCCTACCCCGGACGAGCTGACCTATTCGAGTTACAACAATTATATAGCTGCAGTGTGGCTCTACCGTACATATATATCGATGCGTTCTACCACTTTAAAAGACATATTATGATGTATCTTTACTTATACAATTTATATAGATGGATAAATAAACTTGTCAGTAGGCTACAGTAACCGCTAATTGAAACGCTGCGCTTGATCTTTCTCCAGTCGTATTATCGTCTCATCGGACTATAAGAGTGAGGGAATAGAGAGTGCAACTGTGCTTGCGCATACACTTGTGCACTATAATCCTGTCCTGCGCAAATGGCTCATCTCCATTGAAACTGGCCGCCGTGACCGGAATTCGGTCTGAAGGACATTATTATTGAAAACGTATTTTGTCGTAAATAATGAAAATTTTGGTCATTTCTTTATTATTCATTTTTAAGTTTAATTTAAACGAGGAAACTTTATAAATTCGTCACGTTCTGATTATACTAAACCCAACCTTTTAACGACAATGCACCTTTATTATTCTTTCTGTGTAGTATTCTGTTTAATATGAAAAAGGACAGGTATTAAAAGACATTTTTATTTACTTTAGAAAGGTTAACAGAAACATATATTCATAAAGTTAGCAAAATGGTGATAAGAATTGCTAATTACAAGTCGCCACATATTATAACTTACCTTACTTTATACAAAATAAATTTAACTCCCCACAGTAACTACTCAAATTACTCATAAAAAGCAAAGGAGGAGTTTTAATACGTGGTAGAGCAATGCTGCAACTATATTAGTAGTATAGTTGTACCACGAATGGGTCGGCTCGACCGGGGAAGGACCACGCTGTGTTTCGTATGGTGAGTGTAGAGAACCGGAGACCCTTTTTACTGGAAAAGAGGCATTCCATCTTAGTCCTCACGGGTGACAACGCATCTGCATTTTGATTCTTTATTGAGGATAGATGTAGATGTCTGTGGGTCACAGCAACCACTTACCATCACGTGGACTGTGTGCTCGTTTGTCACCCTATCCTTTAAAAAAAAAAAGGAAACTCACAATTTAAACTGCCATATATGCCATACAAATAAGCCATGCTAGCTGCAGTGATGAATGAAGAACTCACTGTTCATTAGTTTTCTTATGAATTTCGTACAGGGAAGATATTAGTAATAAATATAATTTCTAATAAAATTGAAAGGCTATAAAATTTTATTGTATTACGCAGAAAGAAGGAATTTCTTATCAAAGATCGTTGCCTAAAACTCATTAAATTCGCATGAATCATTGTGTGAGCAAGGAGCTCAGAAAAATCAATAGATCCATTTACAATGTTAATTACGAAAAAAATCATTGATTTCAAGTCTATACTCTGCCATAAATGATATAAGAGATATCATCTTTTTGATAATTAGCCGAGTTTTGCTCTACATTATATTACGCAATATAAAATATTTCTATTTTTCAGAGAGGAAATCAGGCTGAAGCCTTTTCTTGTGAAACTGGGCATCTGTTATCTGATACATCTAGTACTTTCGAATTCAGGTTTACAGTTATGTATTACGTCCAAGACCATGAACGGGATTTTCTTCGCTCATAGTCTGAAGTTTTTTAAACTTGCAGTAATTGGCAAACTTTTGTTTTTTTGTATGGGAGTGTTTTTAAAACTTGACTTGATATCGGTATCAAATGTGGGAAATAAAAGGGAAGGGGCCATTTATATTTTTTTTATTTTTATATATATTTTTTTTTTTATTTTTAGTTAAATGTATTAACAGTTCTTCAGAAGTTTAAGTTCTACTAAAGCTTATTCATTTATTTTCCATTCATACAGCCTATCAGAAGTCTACTGTCTATTTATATGGATATTTTTTATAGTTGCCACGCTCGGCACGCGAATCACCACCCGCAGTTTTTTAGTAATTATGAAGCTATTATCAGGAAGATACTGATGCAGCCTATGGAAGCCTCTTATCTACTTCATACATAGAAGGCTACAAATACGTTGTCATCCGTGAGTACTCAGATGAAATGTTATCATATTCGCTCCCTTACCCTTTAAACCGGAACTCAGCGGTAAGGTTACTGCTGCTTGTATATGGTGGAGGGTTGTATCAAACCAGAAATACTCCTAGTCTGTTAAAAAAGTCGTACCTCCTTGTTAATGTATGAAATTAATGCGCGGCTACTTACATTTTATCGCTTACCTTGTGGTAACGGTGTAAAAGTTAATCACGCCAACTAAGACAATCTTCTTTTCTTCTTTTCCTGTATCCTATCAAAGGCCAATGCTGAACATTGGCCTCCCCAAAGATCTCCTCATAAAGGGGATACTTGCCATAGAAGCCTTGCTTGGCAGGCTGGTAACTAGAAAATAAAAACAAACTGTGGTTTGTTTTTATTTTCTAGTTGTTATTAGGAAGACGCTGCTGACCATTTCCTGATTTGTTTCCCTCTGTCGCCTATTACGACACCCACGGGACTACGGGTATCGGTTATTCTTACACCGCTACTATACAGTAATGAATACATAAAATTGTCATTTAATTCTATGCTAAATCAAATAAGTGAAGGAATTTCCATCACAAAAGGCCATACAACTAGGTAATTTTTAAAGAAAAAATCACGTATACCTCACCCCATAAGTAATTATAAAGTCCAATTTAAGTCAAAGTGTTATGTTAAAATCAAATTATATTATGTGTCACGCAATGAGGGACAAAGGAAACAGTTTTATAAAATTAATATGCACATAAAAAATAAACTTTCAGCCATTGCGTGTCTGAAATATTTTCCTGCAGATAATCTTGTGACAAAATTTTCATGATAACGTTTGGTTTTAATTTTTATTTCAATTATATTAAGCAACATTACTTACAAAGTAAAATATTGTCTAACAATATGATTTTTTTAAGTAGTAGCAAATTGAGTGACGATTAATCCGAAATTGTCTTATATGAATTTTAATTCTGATAAAATAATGATTCTACCTATCTAATTATTATCTATATCTCACTTATTTTAGATCAGCTTTAATTCCTTTTACAACACATTTAGCAACAAAGAAAATTAAAATAAAAACAATCTGACTTACCGTATCATTCCGGCACACAAAGAACTCCGATAGAACCGAATTACCCCGGCTTGTGCCAAGCAGAATCGAACCTTATACCCTTTTGCCACATGTGTTAAAACCCACCCAGCACCTACTGTGTTGAACACTAAGTCCTCTCACTCCACACTACGTTTGTTTCTGCCCATTTTAAAAATAGTGCGTTAAAGAGTTCTTAAAGGAATAGCAATATATTAGTTTAAAATGTTGCAATATTTTTCTACAATGCGGAATGCTACGAAGCTGACGAGGGCACGGGCGCGGCCGTGTCCCTGTGGCCGCTGACTACGGAGTTAGGTAAGTTAGTGATGTGACAGGAGGGGTGAGTGAAGTCAGACATTAATACAAATATATTTATCACTACATACATCTTAAGTTGAAAATCAAACAGCTCCGAAGAAATATTTTGGTGTCAAAAAAATGTAATAATATTACATATTACGTTTTTAGCAATTTTAATCAATACAAATTATTTCAGGGCATCTTATATTATCACAAAATTGTATATTATTTTAGAGATCATTTATTCTACCCAAATATTAAATTGTAATGTATTTTAAATGAAAATAATTTTACGGTTTTTATCGCGTTTAATTTGAATGTTTAATTCCAGACATTTCGGGTATTTCACCCATAGTCACAGGAGGCACTGAGGTGTTTGACGTTGCGATAAAATCCGTAAAATTAGTTCATTTAATGTGTAGCATTCGCGTAAATATAAGAAATCATTATGTAATGTATTTAATAATTCCTTCTTTTCTTTCTACGATTATTAACTCTGTTTAATCGATGTAAACGAAAGTTCATTGCACATCACTATAAATGTTCTGCACATGCGCCGTGCAAATCAGACATGCAGACGTCTAAACCTTCTCCCACACCATCCACACTTTTTAGGAAGAACATTTTCAGATTCCTTGTCGTTTTTTTTGTGTTAACAAATTTTATTTTATTAATTCACTGTTGTCGAATTAGCATAGACTAATAACTTAACGAATTTTATTTTCTGTCACAAAAACATTAAGAATACACGTACGTACGTCCTATAAAACAAAGTAACATATTAAATTATTTATTAAATAAAATATGTTGTGTAATCGCAAATGAATCACGGTCATTAAAATAAGGATAAGTTTTTACGGAATAGTTCGTATTAAATAAATAACTTTTAACATAATAATTAATACGAATAATGACGTGATCAATAATTATTGTTTATTTAATTTGGGGATTTCACTTTGATCAAAAATTAATGTTTTTCTAGTAAGAAATACAGTGAAAATACACTCCGAAAAGCTCTAATAAATATTTACTTAAGTTTACTGATTTGTAGCAGCGTGAACGGATCTGAAGCCGTATTTCGCGTCCCTTGAGAGTCATAAAAAATTACTTCGGAAAATAGCAGTAAAACCTTGTGCCTTTTAAGAGGTTTTCGGAGAAATTGTTTGGATTAATTCTAGCTGCAAAATTCCACTATCGCACATCGTGATACCATCCAAACTATCTGGATACTTGGCGGTCTACTACTGTGCGGTTTACGAAAAGTTTTTGCCTCGCATGACTTCATTATAAAATTGACTACTATGACTTTTCACGGACATTGCAACTTTAATAACTTCAAGAAGGAAGCCTACTCCTTTTAAAAGGCTCGCAACGTACCTGCAATTCCTCTGGTGTTGCAGTTGTTCATGGGTGGTAGTCACTTAACATTAGGTGAGCCAATATGGTGCTGCTCACCATCACCATTCTTTTTGATTAAGGTGCTGCATTTTCGAAATTATTTACTGACATTATTTTATCAACAGAGTATCTTTCGTTGATCAACAAGATGCACCAATATCACCGTCATCATCATTATCAGCCTATCAAAGTACACTGCTGAGCATATCCCCCCCCCCTCCCCTACAGATTGACTTCTTGGGGCAGATATTTGTCTAGTTTCCCACCAATATAGGCACTTAAAATATTTTGCAGTTTTTTTTATTGAATAAGGGTGACAAACGAGCACACAGACTACCTGATGGCAAGTGAATTTACATTCTTTCCATCAAAAGTTCCATTTATCCACAATTAAAAATCAAAAGTTCGATTTAATTCGGTATTCATACTAGTTTTTTTCCGAGGTCTACAAAAATGCGTTTATTTGTCTATTTATTTTATTTATCTTTTCTTATTTGTAATAAATATAATTAAAACTTTGTAATAAATATAAATAAAAATTGCACTTTATTAAACTTTGCAAGTATCTGTTATTTAAATGAATGTAACGAAAAATTCTCATCTTGTGCTAATTTTAATTTGGAAATTTTCTCAAATGGAGGAAACATTTCAAGTTAATAAAATTTGTATAATTATTCTAATCCAAAGTAAATTACCACTTCTCTTATTAAAAAATTATATCGAAAAATGTCATATAATGTAGCCCTTTTTCTATTTTTTTTTAAATTTTATTTCACCTCGTTTTAAGATTGTAACTCAACCATTATAGTTTGTAAAAGTAATTATTGTTATTGTTTAACAGTATCACTCTCATCTTATCTGCTCACATGTACTTAGGTAAGTTTTGTATAATTGAAATTGCCTATATTAATTTCTTGATGTAACTAGTTCGTATACATTATTTATTTTGTTATGGTGTTGTTATCCATAATATTAAATAAATAAAATGCGTTGTCACCCCTGTGGACTAAAATGGAATGCCTCATATCCAGTGAAAAGGGTATCCGGTTTCCTACACTCACAATACAAAATACAGCAACATCAAGGTGATATTTCACGCTGGTATTCTGTGAGAGCGTGGTCCTACCCCAGTCGAGCTGACTCATTCGTGCTACAACCATAATATAGCTGAAGTTTGGTTCTATCACGTATAGTATCTGACGTACAGTCTCTGACGAATTATAATTTCATATCTGGCAGCGATATATGTTGAAGTGTACATAACATTATCAAAACTTCACGTCCGGTATCCTCTTGTGGTCCAAAACGAAAGGGTCTGGATCCAAAATCTGTCCCCGCGGTGACAATTACGGTTTTGCCATTGTTGGGAAGAACCAGCGTGGGACCGCAAAATAATCGCTAGTACAACTCCACTGTTGTGGTTCCCATTATTCAACTATACATATCTAGTTTGGGCATTACCCGTTCGGGGAAGCCGTCCTACCTTTTGGGGTAGTGTACGACCGATACAGGAAAACGAAGAAGAAAGTTGCCTTAATAGTGTTATTAAATATTTTTAGGTAGTTGTCTCTATGTGACCATGTTATAAATTAAAAAGTTCTTCATACCTGAAACAACGATATTATATTGTTTTTAAGTAATTATTATTTATCATGTTATACAAGAAATTGTCTAAAGCTTCTGGTAACATGAAAGCATGTGCTTGCGTTAGCAAGTCAACTAAAGAAAATTCAAGAAAGTGTACAATATTACAATGCAATAGAATTATGAAATGATTTTTCTAAACATGAGAAATAAAATAACAAAAACAAGACGATAATATTTCCATAATCCATCTCCTCATCAGAGTCTTTCAGAGTCGTTGAGAGTTCCATTCAACCTTCCGACGTAATACATGATAACCTTTAAAAAATAGCCACGTTCCAGCTGTATAATGGCTGCAGCACAAATGGATTAGCTTGACCGGGGACGGACCACGCTCTCACAGATTACTACTATAAAATAGCAGCATAATGCTGCTATGTTTCACATGATGGAAAGAACCGGAAATCCTTTTAACTGCCAACGAAGTATTTCGTCGTAATCATCAGGGGTGACAACGCCTCTGCAACTAAACTTTTGCACGTGGATCTTAGCGAAATCAGGTTTGACTTTATTTTCAGCGTCCTAAAATCAATATAACAGTAACTAAAATTTCTCGACGCATTGTGCAATCGGTGCTTAGTCCTGCTTCGGTTTCAAATAAGAAATTCCTGAAAGCCGAATTATCAAATACCACAAGCCTATTGCTGAACATAGGCAAATCCCAAAGACTGGCACGATTATTCAAATTAAAGGCCGCTCAACACTGTGCTTGCTGATACAAGGTTTCCACTCTTGGAACTTACTTCCCATCACGTATTAGTTTTTAGAGCTGTATGTTTTGCCAGCCCATTGTTACTTCATCCTACTACTGATCCGTATAATATTTATATCCGTAATACTTGTATTTTTAATAGTTGATCATAAAATTTAATTTTAAAAGAAAATTAATTTCATCGCAAAAAAGTGTGTTCTAATTCGTAATTGATTTTAGCTTATTAACTATTTATTTAAATAGCTACTTTCTTGATACAGTCGTACTGAGCACGCAAGCAAAATAATGTCTAGTAATACTCCATTATTTTTATCTGCATTATATTTTTGTCTTTTATGGAATTGGGTACTGTTGTGAATCTTGATATTTATACGAGTTTAACACTTATATTTGTGCATTAAGGTTGATATCATGATCCTTTGTTTATACAGTGACCCCTTGAAAAATGTACACAGTTACCGTTCCCTCTTTTGAGCCACTAGAACATGCCTGACTAATGAACTGACATGCATTTCTGTTGTACAGTCGCCTAAATTTACTCGTGTGCACGATTATTTTTATAGTAGTTGTATAAAAGTAGCAGTTAACGGTTTAAGTAGTTTCTTGTAGCCAAAGCAACATGTTATTTGTATTTTAAACAGCAAAATCTCATTCAACTTGAAATGGAAAATTGACCACGATTTGTGACACTATAGAAGTAGCCGATTCAAATTTTATAATGAAGTAATTTATTATTAATAAGAGTTTTGCCGAGGTTTTACACGGATACCATTTTTTTGAAATGATCACAAAACGCCAATATATCTCTACTATCCTTACAAAATGCCCAAGCCGAATTTCGGTCACGGCGGCCAAAGACAACGAATACCAACAACTTCTGGACTCTGTGCTACTACTGAGATTTCTTGACAGAATAGCTAATTTGATTCCGAAACCGGGACCACATGGCCAGTATTCGCGCTTATGACCATTAGACCAACGAGGTAATCAAACATAAAATATTTATATGAAAGATGTATTAGATATAGCGTGCTTTTATATCCCTTACGTGTATGCCACATCGTTGCATAGGGATGACGCCTACAGCGTCAGCAGTTTTGGGCATTAGACAGGATATGCCATAGGCAGGCTAGTCATTCCCCTCTGAATCTTCAAACGGGTCGGCTGCCAAAAGATATTACTAAATCTTTCATAAATCCATTTTACTATTTCTAATACATTTAGTGTATTAAATTATTTTCTATTTTAGTAACCCCCGTTAATTGAGTGCGACTTTAAAACTTTAATAGTGTTGAAGATGGGATTTTCAGAAAATAAATCAGCGGTACGGCTCAAAAAACTGCTAGTTCGTGTAAACGTGTTGAGAAGCATAATAATATTACGGAAATGTCACTGAACCCTAAAATAAAAGGGTTTGTGATTAAGAATTGTTAAAGTACTATTACTTAATCGCCATCAAGTTTATAAAGAAAACTATCCGGAGAAACCCCAGTGTTTATGAAAAAATTACAAAGTGAATATATGTGTTATTAATAAATAAAATCATTAGTCATTACTTACCTGAAACTTACCTCGGTAAGACACAAAAACCATTCAACAACTCGCTAAAATACAAGCGAATTTTCACGTGGTATAGGCATGCTGCAGCTATATTATAGTTGAAGCACAAATGGGTCGGCTCGACCAAAGAAGGATCACACCTTCACAGATTACCTGCTTAAAATAGCAGCTTAATGCAGCTGTGTTTCAGTTTGGTGAGTGTAGAGAACCGGAGAGCGGTTTTTCTGGAACGAGGCATTCCATCTTAGTTCTCAGGGGTAATAACGCATCTGCATATTTAATTTTTAGTCGATTTTCACAAAAAAAAATTCACAAGTCATCGCACCGTATCCATCGTGCTTTCATATACATCGAAAAGCAGCTTATCGCAACCGTATGCCTATATATATGTCCTACGTACTGTGAGTCTTTGGTCACTGTTTGGTTTTAGAGATCCGTGTTCCGTATTAATTATGATTTTACTCGTTATAACTTTTATTTTTATTTTATGTTTCAAATTAAAAAAAAGAGGAATATGTCAGCACATAGAACTCTGTAGACCATAATATTCTAGTCCAATTTATACAAAAATGTAATTCCTATCCAGAACTTTTTTACGTGGTAGAACCATGCTGCAGCGATAATAGTAGTATTGTTGTAGCAAGGATGGGTTAGATCGACCGGGGAAGGACCACCCTCTCATAGAATACCAACGTAAAATAGCAGCTTAACGCTGCTGGGTTTCGAATGGTGAGTGTAGAGAACCGGAGACCCTTTTTACTGGAAACGAGGCATTCCATCTTAGTCCTCACGGGTGACAACGCATCTGTATTTTGGTTCGTAATCGAGGATAGATGTAGATGTCTGTGGGCCACAGCAACCAATTACAATCAGGTGGACTGTGTGCTCGTTTGTCGCTCTTATCCTATGAAAAAACTACTTATCCATTTTTTGGAAATTGTGATAGCGCAATATATGTTGCCAATCTTCAAAAAATGATATAGTATTTAAACACAAAATTTGCAAATTAGAAGATAGGACATAAGTTGGTAGTAATTGGAAGGTAGGACATTCTTAACAATGGGCATCTGAGTCTAGAAGAAGATACAAACAAGAAGACAAGTGCTTTATAGCTTTAAAAAAAACGATTGCGTCGTTGGTCTGTTGGTCGTAAACGCGGAAGCTGATCATAAAAATCAGTTATATAGTTTTTCTGACAAAGAAATTCTCAGAATTAGCCCGGTGTTAAATTGGCGGTGTCTCATATCCGTGCCTCCGAAAGCACGTTACGCTGCTGGTTCTAAGGCTGATCTACTTCTATTCTATACTCTTATGGAACACTCAGTCGTAACGGATACTTATATACTAATACAGCGAGTTGCATGCACAAACAATTTATGCAAAAAAATTGCACAAAAAAAAACATGATGCACTGCACAACGTCCACAAGATAGCGTCTTGATTGCGCAAACAGTTTGTACAATGTTTTCACGAAGAACATTGCTTGTGCAAATTAGAATTTGTGCAAGTAAGATTGAGCGTGTAGCCGTGTCTTTAAGTTATAAAATAGATTCGTTAACGGATGACTTTGCTGGTTTGGAACCATCTTTTAAAATATTTCCATCGCTAAACAGTACTAAACTTTGTCTTATATCAAGGTTAGTAACTGGATCAATCTTTGCTCGACTTTGGAAGAATATTTCTTCTTTGAAGGGAAACTATCTAAAGAAACTTGAAAAGTGAAACATTATACATAAGTTAAGTGATACATCGCGTGTCCCAAAATTCAACGTTAAGCGTGCACCAGGGAGTGGACAAATTGATTGGCTACCCAGGTAAAAATAAAAAAATCTCACTCTTTTATAAGTTATAATAACTTTTTAAATACTTTAAAATTTGACACGCTATTCAAAATTTTTAGGTACTATGACTACAAATTTATAAATATCTCTGAACAGAAACAGAAACAAAAAGAGAAACTTTTTATTCAATATGGATTTTAAAATAAATAATACTTATTGAAAGTCACTCTATTGTTTAATTACCACTGGTTCGGAAAAACCTCTGTCCTGGTAAGAACCAGCAAGAAACCCAGCGGGACTTAAAAAAACAGCTTACAATCATGTATGTTACACAATTAACAACACAAAACAAGTTAGAAACAGGTTGGTAGCGATCACCTCATTGCCAGGGGAATCATCATCCATAAATGCCATAATATTATACTAACCCTTTTTATACAAACATAGTTTATTAAAGTTTTTGAACTTTGAGCAGGTGAAATTTTGTATATTTTCTGGGACTTTGTTATGAAAGCGTATACATCGCCCCAAGAATGAATTACTGACTCGGTGGAGTCGAGTAACTGGTACTACTAGCTTCTGTCTGTTCCTGGTATTTACAGAATGAATATCACTTATTTTTATAAAACTGCTTTTATTTTTGTATACGTACATTACATTTTCATAAATGTATTGAGAGGCCAAAGTTAATATATTAATTTCATTAAATTTTTGTCGGAGCCACTCTTTAGGTTTTAAATCATAGATTGCTCTGTCCCCATAGCAAAATACCATACGATATTATGCTATGGAAATAGCTAAAGTAAACAAGTTTAGCTGTTTCACACTGGTAAGATTTCTAATCTTTTTTACAGCATATGCTGCAGAACTAAGTCTGCTTGCTAATTTTGATATATAGGGGCTCCATTGAAGCTTCGCGTCTAGTGTTATTCCAAAAAAAATGGTGGTATCGACAAGACTCAGTTCCTCCCCATTTAATATTACATAAATATTTACTTAACATATTAACCAATTTTTTGTTACTTACGCAATTTATAAAATAAATATATACTAGGATAATGAACCTAAAACTAAAAACCTTAAAAAAAATATATTGTAATAACTAAAATATATTATTAAAAATAGTCCCTTTAGGCAAGGTTCCGAAGATACTGGCAGCGTTCCCCCTTTGAATAGCTATACTAATTCTTTGTCCGAGGTAGCTGCCAGCTCTTCGGTCTCCTGTGACGTCGACTAACCTTTTTTCTATTTCCTTAAAAAATGTTTGACATTTATAGTCATGAATTTCATACATTTCATTTTAGTGCCATTTAAATGCAAGTTATTAACATTAAACCAATTTACTAATTTAGATATAGCATTATTTACTTCGTCATATTTTAATAAATGGCGTTTTAATTTGAAAATTAATGAAGTGTCATCAGCAAATAATACTATATTATGGTTATCCCCTACTATGTAAGGTAAGTCATTAATATATACAAGAACAAGAACCAAACTCAATTTTTAATATATTTCGGGCATTCTACGGAAGCTATATTACCTCATGTTCAAAATGATTTGAATATATTAAATTAATGTTTCCAGTCTAACTTGCTTACTATTTATGTCAATAAAACTAACTTTGTAATTATTGCAGCAAAAAAAATATCTAATAATGTACTATTAAAAATCAAAAATGAATTGAAAGAAAGAAAACCGCAAGAAAAATATCTTGGCCTCATATTAGATCTTAACAGGAAATCTTACATAGAAAAAATAAAACATAAGTTGTTGTCATTAACGGGGTACACAGTACATACATACAGTACACACGGGATACACAGTATTAAAAAAGTATTCTAAGTTAAAGTCCGGTATATTATATACAATGCTTTAGTCAAACCAAACATCGACAATTTTTTAGTGTATCAACTTTTAGTGTTTTAAAAAGTTATTATAACTTTTAAAAAAATGAGTCAGATGTTTTTCCCGCTTAACTTTGGATTTTGGGACACTTTATAATATATACCAATTTTTCATTTAATTACTTGTTTTTCTTTCTTATTTTTAATTATTCAAAAATAATATTTTTTAAATTTACAGTTTAGATTTCAAAATTAATTAATAGCTTTGATTATATTTCTATATTAATTTTTTTTTTTTGTAAAAATACAATAATATAAATTTTTTGACCAAATCAAAAAATGTAGTTACTCCGCAAACAAAACCTTTTATACATATAATATTATATATAATAATTTATTTTTGCCCATCTGTCAGACTGTATGGACAAGAACAAAGGACATGTATGTAGTCTTATAAAATTGATTTAACTTTTCGCAAATATATTCTGTAATAGTCTCCCACTTTAAGTTATTATCAATATAAAGACCTAAGAATTTTGTTACTTTGGTTTCCATTACGATGAGACCGTTATGGAAATCCCATCATAATTAATATAAAGTAAATCAAAGGGCCATTATCGTTGGTTCATTCATTATTTGAGTCTTTTTTAAATTTATTACTAAATTATTTGATTTAAGCCAGCTAATTATATAATATTCTTCAGGTTGAATTTCCTTTTCATAATTATTTATGTCTAGGAGATGATGTTCTATTTATGTTGAGAAGATGTGTCTAGTCTAGGAAATGATGTTGAGAATGCGTACCTCTGCGCTCTTTTTTAGTGAAACCTTCATTATATGTTATAATTTGGACAGTAGTTATTGCGCTATTAGTGATTTTAAGTGTTTTTTAAAGAAAAAATTGCAAACACGCTTTTTAGTACTACTTGAGATGTAAAAAATACGCATAATAAATTTTCTAGAGTACCTCTTAACGCCTGTATTTTCACGTTTATGTGGTTTGGCAGTAGTGTGTTGAACTTATAACTATCCACTTTTCATTGTGACTGTGTGTGACCAGAGGAAAATAATAATGTCGTAATTAAATAAAGTTCTATTTCATTTTTTTTTAAAGATATCTTACAATTGAATTAGGGAGGTGGTTTGATATAAGCATTTAAAGTAAAAAAGTTAAAGTTACAGCCTGTAGACGTCCCACTGCTGGGCACAGGCCTCCTCTAATTCTTGAGAGGGTTTTAGGGCAAGGAAATACACGTTACGCTGCCCCAATGTGTGTCTCTTATATATATTTTGTTTTTATTTCTCAGACATGCAGGTTTCCTCACAATGTTTTCCTTCACCGTCGAGCACGTGGTGAATCAGCACTTAAAATTGCAATTAACAATTGCATTGGTGCCGGCGGGGATCGAATCCGGGTTGCTCGCGTACTGCGAAATTTACAGCGAGCGCTTAGCCCAGGAGCTACCACGACTATATAATGAGTAGTATTTTATATAAATTGTTAATGTTAGGTCTCCTCTTCTGCCTAGGAGTGCGTCTAGGTGGGTAAATAGCCTCTTACCTCTTGTCGCCATTTAGCAAATCATAAAACATAACTTCAACATGGTGTTTGCACTGCAAAATGCGGTTCATTGACACTAGTTACTGTTGCTATGGGTTTTACCGCAAAGCTGTGGTTGATTTAATAAAATGTCTAGCGGCGTATGTTCAATAATTGCTAACGTTCATGGAATTGTTATTTGATTCGCTTGAAATTTCGTTGTTAAAAAAATGTTACGTTTTAACGTATTACCAAAACACGATATCTTAGGCCCGGTCCACGTTTGATTATGCTAACATATTTGATCACGCGTATTGTACCATGTATTTGTCTCGCAGGCATGGATGCCCATTTCAACTACATCGTATCGCTAGGCCATTTCGTTATAGTAAGCTTATGCACGTTTACTATCCCGTATCGTGTCAGCGTATTCGCATAACGTTCTTTATAAGTAAACATTACACATTTTTCGCCGCTTCAAGTATCTTTTCCATGTTCAAACTTTCAAATGCCAATTAGCGGCGATTATGGCGATATGCCCTTTGTAAATCGGCGAAAACCCGACAAGACATGGTACGCAGCAATAAGATATTAGAAAGTATCAATTTAAGGCATTCCTATTCCTGTCCCATTCATGCGCGTAGAAAATATCGTGTCACATGTACATAAATGTATGTTTTTAAAATCATGATTTTGGGTGCATATGTGTACGTCCAGCAGTTAAGTTTTACAGGCTAATAAAGAAATAAACAAGAAAGACTATGGACTTGTGTGTGTCATGAATTTAAGCATCGTGTCTTTGTCATCTGAAATATACGTAGTGTTCTGTCTATATTTTTTCTTATTAATTTTTTTTTAATTTAGAAAACGAACATCTTTTAACAATATAAATTTACATCAAATCGGATTACCTTAACATATTAAGCCATTTCCCTATATTACCTAAATTAAAGAAAGAGAGGGCCTCTTCCATCGCGGTATAAAAATATGCGGTATTTTAATACAATAGCATGTGCGTGTATAAATTTTTTGATTAAATATTGTCTAAAAATTTAATTTGAATTTGAAATCCCTTCCCGACACCGCCAAACAGTCTGTCCGTCATATAATAGTTTCCCTAGAATTGAGTCCCATAATTGCAGAGCTGATATCAGAACAAAGTGTTTGCAGGAAGATTTCATGAGTTCTATAATGTACGGCTCTATGTACAGTTTGTGGAGAAAATGGTTTAGAAGCAGTGAAAGATTCTATATATGCACAGTTTTAATACCGAAGTCAATGTAGCTTTTTTAAACCTTAAAAATATCTCTTTTTTTTTTTTTTTTTTTTTATAGGATAGGGTGACAAACGAGCATACAGTCCACCTGATGGTAAGTGGTTGCTGTGACCCATAGACATCTACATCTATCTTCAATAAAGAATCAAAATGTAGATGCGTTGTCACCCGTGAGGACAAAGATGGAATGCCTCTTTTCCAGTAAAAAGGGTCTCCGGTTCTCTACACTCACCATACGAAACACAGCAGTGTAAAGCTGCTATTTTACGCTGGTATTCTGTGAGAGCGTGGTCCTTCCCCGGTTGAGCCGACCCCTTCGTACTACAACTATACTACTAATATAGCTGCAGCATGGCTCTACCACGTAAAAAAGTGTTATATGCTATGTTTTAAATGCAAATCGTTCAAAAATGCTTCACGCGAGGAAAAACGTGATCCTAAAATAGTTATGACATGCATATTTCTGAGAAAAAAATATTCAGAGTTATGAAGAAAATGATTCTGATAACATCCATTCCATAATAGAAAGAGAAAAGAGAAGATTACTGAGAAGTGGCCCAATATTTACACATGCTTAAATGCAATAGCAATAGTGTTGAAATCTGCCAAATAAACTTGTAAACCATATACAGTGAAAGAAATATTCTACCAACAGATCTATGACTGAATAAAACTGTAACAAATAGTGACAAATTTCAATATCGACGAAATGGTCAAAAAATTGTATGGGTGATATAAAATGTATCCACGTTAAGAAAGAAGATCCGTATTCATTTGGCTTTTAAGATTTTTATTGCATGCCGTAAGCGCTAGCGCGCAGGTATGCTCTACTAGGGCCTAAAAATGAAGATTCCAACGTTTTGTCGCATGAAATCGTATCTAGCAATCATATTGTACATATAAGTGATATAAAAAGCACATTTTTAGAAAGATAAATGATTGTTGAACTTATTAATATTTTTTTTAAATCGATTAATTGCTATTTTTACATAAAAAAGGGGTTTTAGTGGCTTATGGTGTGGATTTATCAAGTCCGCATGGTTTCGTAAACACGATAACTTTTCAAAATATCATTATGTCAAAATTTTTCAACTGTCAAAAGCTACGTATATTTAACTTATTTTATTTTGTTATTTAGAGGCCAATTCTGGCTTACAAATTTCAACAAAAAGATCAGTAAATATATAAGACAGTTATTGTAATAATTATTTTATGATTTCAGACATAATACTCATTTATAAAAGAAAATATTTCTGCTGCGTCGTTGTCAACTGTCAAAGCATAACAACTACATACAATTTTTATCAATATGGAATAAATCCAGGGAAGTAATGTGATAATATTTCATTTATAGAGTAAAGTGCTTTTATTTACAGCAGATTTCAAGTCAATATGAAGCTATGTAATATAAAGACTTTTGAGTGCTGTAGAGATCTGTTTAGATTTTTTAATGAATATCTCCGCTCCGCTACATTCACAGCTGGATTTCCTAAAGTGTCAAAATTGTACCGACGGTAGGCTATTTAAAGGTAAATGGGGATTAAATATACATATCAAACGATGCCATAGTAAAAGTATTTCGGCTTCACAGCCTACCGTAGAAATTCATAACTCTATTAGTAATTCCTCTAATGACACAAATTTTTCCCTTTTTTCGGAGCAAATTTACAATTATCATCGTAATGTACCCGTGGTTGAAAAAATTCCTAGAGGTGCGAGGATGCAGCTTGCTAAGGCATTGTCATGCACTATTCAAAATTGTTTCACTAATAGTGAAAAGAGTTGGCAAAAATTATTTACTTTCGCGTATTCCCATTTTCATTTCGATAAAACAATAAATAAATCAATTACGTCTCAACTAAAAGAGACATCTTTTCAAAATTTAGATTACCCAATTAATACTCATTTATCTCGACCACATCCTAAATTTAATTTAAAAAAAGTAGTTGAGTCGAAAGTAATGGATGGCGACCTAAAAAATGCATCCCGTATTTTATTCTCAGACGGCTCCTCGTAATGTCGAAACTCTTGAAAGCCTTCGTCAGAAGCATCCTTCGGTCAATCCTTCTCAGAGTTTACCGCTGCCTCCCAAGACTTCTATGCAACCTTTACAAATTTCTAAAAAGACACTTTAGAAGCAATTATGTCATTTTCGAATGGCTCTGCTGGAGGCATTGACGGAATTACGCCTCAACATCTTAAAGATCTTGTAAGCGCTTCTGCCGGTGACGCCGGCGGAGTATTTCTTAATGACATTACAAAATTATGTAACTTTATGCTTTCTGGTAATGTTAATCCAAATTTCATTCCATTCTTATATGGGGCAAGATTATGTGCCTTCAAAAAAAAGGATAACGGTATCCGTCCTATTGCCGTTGGTTCCACATTTCGACGCTTAACTTCAAAATTAGCTTGCAGGCACATAATCTCTAACCTTAAGACAAAATTTCAGCCTACTCAACTAGGCTTTGGCACTAGAGGTGGCTATGAGGCGGCAGTACATTCAGTGCGTACATTTTTAACAAACTCTGATGCAGATGTTCTTGTGAAGGTTGACCTAAGGAATGCTTTTAACTCTATCGATAGTGTGTAATTTATCACTACGTTTGGCAATGTTACAGTCAAAATACTAACTTGTTTTACGAAAACCATGTTATTGATTCTGCAGTCGGTGTTCAGCAGGGTGACCCACTAGGTCCAGCACTTTTCAGTTTGGGAATTCAACCCATTATTTCAAATTTGAAATCCAAGTTGAATGTCTGGTACCTGGACGACGGTACACTGGGAGGTAGAGCAGATGACGTCCTCAGTGATCTTACTTATATTTTTCGAAATTTTATAAATATTGGTCTTGAACCAAATAGCAATAAATGTGAAATATTTTTTTCCAATAATTTATCTACTTCTCACAGAGACACTTTAATTCAAAATTTCAATCATATTTCTCCAGGAATAAAAACTGTCAATACCTGCTAGGTGCCCCGTTGTTTTCGATAGTATTAAACCTGTATTAAAACAAAATTTGATCAGTTTTAAACCACGTTGATAAATTGTATAAATTAAGCCCCACATTGCGCTTACTATCTTAAAATATTGTCTCCTGTACCTAGATTTACATACTTATCCGCTCGAGTCCAGTCTGATATGTTCGGATATTTTAAAATATATTGATAATAATCTTAAAATAGCAATAGAAAAATTCTAAATTAATATTAAATACAACAGCCTGGACTCAAGCTACTTTACCTATAAAATTTGGTAGACAGGAGAAATCTTTCTAGCGTTGCATTGCCTACTTTCCTTGCTTCCGTGCATAGTGTCAGTAATTTATGTAACATAATTTTAAATAATAATGTAGACCTGTGCTTTGCTACGGAGGCAGGGCAGACATGGCAAACGCTCTGTCCCGGCGAAAATATTCCATTGAAGTTAACCAACAAAAACAGTGGCATATTCCGTTGGTACAGAGGTGCAGAAAGATTTGTTTCATAATTTCCATAGTGACCAAGATAAGGCACGCCTTCTAACTGTTTGACTAAGGAATCTAGTCACTGGTTACACGCTTTACCATCAGTAATCTCGGCACATTACTTGATGGGGAAAGCTTGCGCATCGCTGTAGGAATCCGACTAGGAGCGGCGATTTGTCAACCCCATCAGTGCCCCTGTGGCAGCAGCGTCGACAAGTTTGGGCTCCACGGACTTTCTTGTAAGAAAAGTGCTGGTAGGTTTTCACGGCACGGTTCTTTGAATCCGAAGGACTCTTGTCTCTATAAATGTTCCCTCGGTTTTAGAGCCTTGTGGAATATTTAGAGACGATGGCAGGAGACCCGACGGTATTGGTCCCTTGGGAGAGAGGTAAAGCTCTAGTGTGGGATATAGTAATAATCATGGGTGCTGTAAAGCACCCGAAACGTCGGGAATCAAAATTAGTAAAATTAAACGCGATTAAATCCGTAAAAATAGTTTTATTCAATGTGTAGTGTTCGCGTAAATATAAGAAATCATTAGCCTAGAATCAAGCTACGTTACCTATAAAATTTGGTGGTATTGGTGTGATAAATCTTTTTAGCGATGCATTGCCTGCTTTCCTTGCTTCCGTGCAGTGTCAATGACTTACGTAACATAATTTTAAATAATAAAGTAGACCTGTGTTTTGCTGCAGAAGCAAAGCAAACATGGCTAACGCTCTGTCCCGACAAAAATGTTTTACTGCAAGTTAACCAACTAAAACAGTGGGATATTCCGTTGGTACGGAGTATGCAGAAAGACTTGTTTCACAATTTCCACGGTGACCAAGATCAGACCCGCCTTCTAGCGACTTGCGTAGGCACTTTGGCGACCTATCATCTCAAGGGTACCTCGTTTAGATCCCGCGCGGCATGAGATGCAGCTGAATTAAGTAAGTGGCGCAAATATGAGTCTTTGAGAGATGACGACATATTTGTGCTATTTGCTGTACAGACTATCGGTCTTTGGGGTTCACGTGCGGTGAAGTTTCTAAAGGAACAGTATCTGCGACTGGTCGTCGCTGCTGGTGACCTTATGCACCAATGATAAAAGGGCTAATTATTTTCTCGCTCAAAGGCTAAGTATAGCCATTCAGCGAGGAAACGCAGCTAGCGTTCTTGGCACGATACCACGGGGAGTATGACTGTGTGACAATTTAAATTTTTAGTTTTAGTTTTTCTTTATAATAGTTGTTATATATATATATATATATATATATATATATATATATATATATATATATATATATATATATATGTTGGGTGTAACTTTTTAGTTAAATTTAATTATATATACCATATTTTATTAGTAATAATTTTATTAGTAATATAATTAGTAGTTAAGTCTACGCAAGAGATGACTACATATTTGTGCCATTTGCTGTAGAGACTATCGGTCCGTGGGGTCCACGTGCGATGAAGTTCTTAAAGGAACTCCATCCGCGGCTGGTTGTTGCTGCTGGTGATAAGAGGGCTGGCTCTTTTCTCGCTCAAAGGCTAAGTATAGCCATTCAGCGGGGAAACGCAGCCAGCGTTCTTGGCACGATACCGCGTGGAGTAGGACTGTTTGATAATTAAATTACTAGTTTTAGTTTTTTTTTTAAATTATAGTTTTTAATATTGTATATAATAAAATATTGTATATTGTGTTATGTAAATAAATGAATATTGTTCAACTCAATCTATTTTTAAAACTCTTCATCAATTATGTGGGAAGCCATTGAATGTAAATGGCAGTTTAATTTTGTTTAGTTTACTTATAATTATTTTTTTCGGCTGCGAAATGTCGATATATTCGGCGTTTTAGCAGCCTTGTATGAATTTAGTTTTTACTAAATAGAGACTGCGTCACTCACTCTGTTAGTTCGGCGTCAATCGCCGTCGTGAGTGGACACTGTATGGGTTGTTTGCAGCGGCTCAAAAAGATCGCTCTACAAATATACAATATTCGAAAAACCAAATTTCTTACATACTTGATTATAATAATAATCAGAGATTTTTATTACAATATTTTAAAAGCACACAATAAATAATAGTAGTACGTACTAAAAGTAAGTAGGATGTAATATTTATAGATACTACTTAAATACGTCTTGGACCATATGGAGTGACTTGAATGATGATATGATGATCATATGAGGATTATGAGTCGTGCACTTTTGGATTTTCCAAACTTTTTTTTAAAATTGAAGTTTGACATAAAATTATCGGAAAATTGGAAGTATAATAAGGTTATTAGTGAAAACTTGTGTGTATTTAAACTACTTTAAAAAATCCGTACAATCATGTTATACGTAATTTTTTTAATGCGCTAAGGGCATGCCCAATTGGATTTACTAATATTTATCTTTATTTTCAGATGATGATCTGTTTAATCGCGAATACAAGAAAGAAGCTGATGAGCCGAGGTAGCTCAGATGGTTAGCGCTCGCTGTAAGTTTCACAGTACGTGATCAACCCGGGTTCGATCCCCGCCGGCACCAATGAAATTGTTAATTGCAATTTTAAGTGCTGATTTACCACGTGCTCGGTGGTGAAGGAAAACATCGTAAGGAGACCTGCATGTCTGAGAAATCAAAAACAATATTTCGAAGACATGTGAAATTCGCCAACATGCATTGGGGCAGCGCGGCGGCCATTTCCTTGCCCTAAAACCCTCCCAGAAATGAGAGGAGGCCTGTGCCCAGCAGTAGGACGTATATAGGCTGTAATTTTACTTTACTTTTACAAGAAAGAGGAGGCCACATCCCAGAAAATATAATACTGGAACAAGCTTACGATTTGATAGCATTATGTACTACCAATTTGATACCATAATATCACAGCTTTTACTAAAATCTTACCACTACAAATAACCAGGAAAATAAATGCGGAAATAGTGATTATGAATGTAACAAGTAGGTTCAGAATTATATCTTATAATTTTAGATACATCTAAGTATGTAGAACTTAAAATTATCTGATGTATGAGACTGATTTGTTCAATTAAGATACAGGGTAAGAAATAGTACATTACAATCAAACACATTTTAATATTTTAATACACCTGATGGTAAGTGGATGCTATGGCCCATAAACATCTACAACTATTCTCGATTAAAAATCACAATGCAGATGCGTTATCAGCCTTAAGAACTCAGATTGAATGCCTCGTTTGCAGTAAAAAGGGTTATCTACACTCACCAAAACCATACAATACACAGAAGCATTAACCCTTTGTTTTTATTTGTTGAAATTATTATTAAATAATAAGATCTACCTACGGTTCCTTTGACGTGGAAAAAAACAAGCTCCTAAGTTACGGAATCGAAAGATATTACGTTACCATAATAGTCTATTAAAGTCCACTGCTGAACATAGGCCTTCCCCATAGATTGCCTCATAGGGGGGATATTTGCCATTGTTGCCACGTTTGGCAAGCGGGTTGGCAACCGCAGATTTTTATTTTTACTCGTTATTAGGAAGATGCTGCTGCCCATCTCCTGATTTGTTTCCCTCTGTCACCTCTTACGACACCCACGGGATGATATGGGTAGTGGATGTTCTTACACCGCAACTTAAACGGTAAATTACGACTTTGATAGGACTTTAATTTAAAACGACTATTAATTTAAGATATTTTGAAACTCACAAACACTCATCAAGTATAGGAAAAAATCTGAAAACGGACAATTTGTAATTATATTACATAAAAATATTATGTTCCGATTACAAACTTAAATTTGTAGTTAAACCATCGACCGTGGTGTAGTAGTATTACGGTACGGTTTCTTTACTCACGTACGGGAGACGCTTTTTCTACTGCAGAGTTACGTTTGTCCTTCCATCCAATTTACATTTTCGTTATAGCAATTTGGTGCTTACCTAACATATAATTTATGAAATTCAGTTAGTAATTTTGATTGGTGAAAGAAAATACTTATCAAAATATTTAGACTGTTTATACCTACCTTCCTATTATATTTATATGAATATTATCTAAAATGATTTCTTATATTTACGAGAATACTAACGTTAAACGAAACTAATTTTACGAATTTTTTCGTGTTTAATTTTAAAATATTAATTCCCTAATTTTCGGGTGCTTTACAGCACCCATGGTCACGGGGAAGACCGCCTGTCTTGACATCCCGATGTCAAAGTTAGCCCGGCTGCTTTCAGTTTTTAAATATAAATTTTTGTTCCAATCTACACAGAACCAGCTTACAGTATCTTGAAATATGTTTGGGTTTTGATTTAATTTTATTAATTATAGGATTTCAAGCAGAGGGTAGCACCCATCCATCTTCTCTTTTGAAATAACGATGATTTTTAATGTTTTGATGTTCTTTTGCGACGATTTGTGGTCTATCAAATTTGATGTAATGATGGGGACGATCTTGAACATCTTCACAGTCTGCAAACTTCCCGGAGCGTCGGTGCTTCACGTCAGCTTTATGTTCTTTAACGCAGATTTTTATTTTTATAATGATGAGATTCACCATTTAAATATCGGTTGGTATGGCTCTTTTACCTATACACAGTGTGACCAATAGTGTTATCAAGATTTCGGATCTAGAAAAGCTTAAGAATTATTTGCATCTAACTCCATTGTGAATTGTATTTAAAAGCTTATGGGGTTAAGGTGGTCTAAAAATGCAGTTACTTTATCAGATGGTAAAATTGTGAAAGTGTCGCCTACGTACCGCTTGTGGAATCTTGGATTTACGGGAGCACTAAGAAGGGCTTTCTCCTCAAAGCCCTCTATGTATATGTCGGTGACTATGGGAGATACAGGTGAGCCCATCACCACATCGTCTACTTGCTTGTAGAACTCTTTTTCACAATAGATAGCCAAATTTGAGGCAGTGATTAAGTAATACAGCATATTCTGTAGGCATGTTGTTTTCTTCTAGCTTCCTAGTTACAACCGAGATGTAGTCTTCAATAGGTAGGTATGTAAATAGTGACTGAACATCAAAACTGACCGCAGTCTCATTGTCAGCAAGATGTAGGTATTTTATATCACTTATAAAATTGTACAAATCCTTTATGTATGCTCTGGTGTATCCTCTCAGGGGTGACAGTATATTTTCCCAATGTTGAGCCAACTTATAAGTTGGTGAATCAATCTGGCTCACTATGGGACGTACTGGAGCGTTTGATTTGTATATTTTCGGTAATCCATACAACCTCAGTGGTTTGTCACATGATGATATTATAGAATTCACGTCAATATTTAATTTTTCGAAATATTTCAGCATTTCCTTTACCCGTGCTAAGAAACGTGAGCTGGTCTGTTGCGTAAGTTGTTCAACGTCATAAATTTGTCTTTGGAATGATTTGGTTTCGGGTCTGAACTCCGAAGTAACATAGACGAAAAATGTTAATAATTTTAAATATATTTTTATTGTTTATTGAACATATTAACGTGGCCGTGGAGAGCCACGCTGCATTTATATTATGGTTTTAGCATGAATGGGTCAGCTCGACTGGTGAAGGACCACGCACTCACAGAATACCAGCGTAAAATAGCAGCTAAATGCTGTTCTGTTTCATATGATGACAACGGAAGACCCTTTCTACTGGAAATGAGGCATTCCATCTTAGTCTTCAAGGGTGACTATTGCTGCATCTGCATTTTGATACTTAATCGAGGGTAATTGTATTTATGGGCCACAGCATCTACTTTACATCAGGTAGACTGTGTGCTCGTTTGTCACGCTTATTCTATAGAAAAAAATCTTGACAATAAGAATAAAAGAAGAAGAGCCTCCAAATCCTTCTTACTGATATTACTCTTAAATAGACAATCCTCAATAGTTTAGATAACTTCTTCGTACGGGATTCTTCGCGGTGTTAGTGCAAAATTCATGCATTTCGATAATACTTTTATTGTCGGTTCATCTAGTATACGTTTGGTCAGATTATAGACCTTGTGTTGTTTATTGTTCACATATGTGATCAACGGAATATTATCTTTATTAATTTACCGCTTTATTAAGTTACCGAAATGTACTATCTTCATAAATATTATAGTATATGACAAAAAGTATTTGAATATTTTTTGTGTCAAATTTACCATCATCATCATAGCCCATCAAGTTCATAGGCTGCTGAACATAGGCCACTCACATTTGATTTGCCGACGATATAGTCCTGATGGCAGAATCCCTGGTGGACCTAAGCACTATGCTCAATGACCTCAATAGTGTCTCCCAACGGATAGGTCTAAGATGAATATGGACAAAACAAAGATCAT
Source organism: Parnassius orleans (assembly GCA_029286625.1). Lineage (NCBI taxonomy): Eukaryota > Metazoa > Arthropoda > Insecta > Lepidoptera > Papilionidae > Parnassius > Parnassius orleans. The sequence continues at coordinate 616,421 of JAGSMP010000056.1, forward strand.
GTGTAACATCTCGAGTTCTCGAGCAGCCATGTACCGGTAGGCAAAGTATGGGGCGCCCCCCACTAAATGGAGTGACGACCTGGTAAGACATGCAGGAAGTTGATGGATGCAGGTGGCTTAGGTCCGTGTTTTGTGGCATTCCTTGGCGCAGGCCTATGTTCAGCAGTGTACTTGTGAGAGGGATATAATGATGATGACGATGATACAGGTTTATGTTACTAACAAACATAAAACCATAAAGTCGTACTATAATAATAATAACCGCTCCAAGCTCAAATGCAGAAGGCGGTGCTCCTCGATACCGCCCGCATCGTCCGCCGGTTTCTCTCCCTTTCCCCCTAACCCTCGGCCGTTTGGTCTCCCCTGCCGAGGGTTTCCATCTGGTTGGGTTTTTATTTATTTATGTATTATTTATTTATTTATGTATTATTTATTTATTTATGTTAGTATATTAAATATATATTTATGTTTATTTATTATTTCCTTTAAAATATTTATTCAGCCCAACCAGATGAGAATACTATATAAATACCCCACAATAATAATAATAATGTTTATTTCAGATATGCATATCCATACACATTTGTTAGTAATTAACATAAACGAGGTTAGTAAAAAATATAATAATAATAATATTGTTAACTTTGCAAGACAAAATTAACAATATAGCCTTTATAATCGACATAGCAATACCAATTACGTATAATATAAAAAAAAAATACAAAACACAATAGCCGAAAAGATTAGTAAATATATTGAACTAAGCGAAGAAATTAAAAGAATATGGAAATTAAATAAAGTTTTCATCGTTCTAATTGTACTTTCAGCTACAGGATTAATACTAAAATATTTGCATCACTCTCTTAAGCTATTAGATTTACCCTCAAATTTATATATTAAAATGCAAAAAGCAGCCTTTTAAACACATGTCGCTTAGTGAGAAAAATTTTACAAATACCAGAAAATGCTCTGGATAATACATCAATCGATACATAAAACCAGCAAATGATGACTACTTGGCTTAAAGCCCGTATCATCATAAAATAACTATAAACTTAAATTCAGGACAACTATTTACAGTGGTAAAACCGCATCAGTCAAAAATATCATAATTAATTAATATTTTGTCTTGATGAAAAGTACCTTCGATGAATCTAATGACGGAGTATGAAGGAAGAAATTATTTTTTTTTCCATTAAAAGTGCTTTGTTACGCTCACTGAATTAAATCACGATTAACTTTTATATTTCAGCGCGGAAATGCAAGTAATGATAAATTTTTCATTAAAATATGCAAGCTTTGCAAATGAAGTAACTGGAAAATTAAATTTTATTGCATGAGTGGTTTAATTAATATGCCTTTTCGTTGCATGCATCACGATTTTTTTTTAAATGAAAATACTAGTAGAGTGAGGAACATTGCACAAAATTAATACTTACATTAATTAATTTCGCTCATAGCATTTTTTGAGATATTTGTATACATTTGAGATTGTTAACAATAATGGTGAAAAACCCCATCAACATTAATTATAGGACCACAATACTTTCACAAAATAACCAAACACAAGGACACAAGAACAGTGTTCTCGCAAGTAATGTTAATTAATTAATTAGTTTTATTTGTATTCTAATAATTCTGAAAGAGGTTATACACGGATTAATTATTAAATAAAATAAAGTATGTACTAGGTACCTAGATTAACATTATTATAACAAAATGACAAGCCACGCAGAAAGTTTTGCGAAAAAGTTTTTTTTTATTTAGAACCTAGCCAGTTATTTTTTTTGAATTTGAAAATTCGATTATTTGCGTTGCGTATTAAATACGAACTAACTTTAGTAAAAACTTTATAATTAATTATAATATATTGTTTTTATAATAAGAAAAATTGTATTTAATGAAAAAAGTACTGATTTGTGGCGAGCTGAGTGTTGAAGTTTTTTGGCATTCCTTAAAGGAGGCCTATGATCAGCAGTGGACTTGAATTCACATTGACGGTAATGTTTATGATGGTGATGATGAGTGTTTTAAATCTAATACATTTGAAATGGTTTATCGTCATGTGATCTGGCTGTTATGTATCGTTACACATCCATACACTTTTGATCAACCAGACGAGAATACTACAACGGAGAAGGCAACGGAATGTAGTAAAATGAATTGTATTTTTTTTAATTCGACGTAAGAAAATAAAATTCCATTTCTCAAATGTTATTTTTTTAAATCGGCTTAATCTACTACCGTTTTAAAATAAGGACCGGAAAAGAAACAGCGAAAGAAACTATGCAAGTATTCTATTTTTGTTATTTTATGAATTTAGTATAACAATAGCACAATGCAAACATTTAGAACGAACAAATGGTAAAATTAAAATATTGTTCAACCGGCTTCAATATAAATAAAATGAGAACATCATCAATGTAGTCAAAGTCTATTAAATACGCATTATTAAGGATAACTCAAAACTACTGGTCAAACCATGATCAAATTTATATGGGACCACATGAGAAGCACCAACTTTCAAAGAAAAAATCGTCAAAATCGGTTCGCCTATAAAATAGTTCTGAGGTAACACACATTAAAAAATACAGTGGAATTGAGAACTACCCCTTTTTTTAAAGTAGCTTGAAAACAATAACAGACCCATCGGTAACTGAAGCATGTTCTATGATGCACTCAAAAAAGAACCTTAAAAAATTTGGAGGTCATCATTACATAGCGCTTCCGAGTAGATTGGAGGCTAATAAGGCAAGCAGCACCTATTCATAACTATTATTCTATAGGTATACCTAAACATAGAATTTACTATTTCTAATTTGGTCTGATAACAATTTGTGTAGATTAACCTGTATGAATTTATGAGTGTAGTATGTGAATATGTATAATAACATGTGTGTTTCAATGTCAAATTTTGTTTTATAATAAATACATTTTAACGTCACCCATGAAGCTAAATGGGATAATGGATTTTTTTACACCATTACCACAACGTAAGTCGAATATATGCATACAGTACATTTTATTATTCTGATTAACATACAAACTGCGATGTTCGTTTAGTAAATCAGCCATTTTCCCGTTCTCAACACTTGTCAGTCCTTTTTACTGTCTTAAATGAGGTTAAATTTTGTATTCAGATCATAACGACGCCGAAGATTCCTTCGCGTTGGAAATCCTTATTCAAATATCTTTAATATCAAGTGCTCCACTTTAATATATTGAAAGGTCCCGATGAAATTCTTGCATTAAGATTTATAATGATTGACTAGAAATAAATTAAAGATGTCTTGTGATATCGTCTCATGAATAGGTATTAATATATTGTTTTATTAAAAACGTATCATATATCGTATATATGTTTAAGAAACGCCTATACATACATAGATACGTGGTAGAGATTATACGTGGTAGACCCACGCTGCAGCTACGGGTATATTGTGGTTGTAGCACGAATGGGTGGGCTCTGTGAGAGCATGGTCCTACCCCGATGGTAGGACCATGCTCTCACAGAATACCAGCGTAAAATAGCAGCTTAATGTTGCTGTGTTTCATATGGTGAGTGCAGAGAACCGGAGACCATTTTTACTGTGAACGAGGCATTCCATCTTATTCCTCAGGGGTGACAACGCATCTGAATTTTGATTCTTGATTGAGAATATATGTAGATGTCTATGGGCCACAGCATCCATTTACCATCAGGAGAACTTTGTGCTCGTTTATAATCCATATTCTATAAAAAAAAAGATAAATGCAATGTATGAGTAGGCGTTTCTTATACGTACAATGCAAGAGCAATTATTATTGTAGGCCATACAAACCTTGCTCCATCTAGAATTCGATCCACGGCGCCACATCGCCGCTCTTAGCCACTGCGTTATAAATTAAAATTCTGACAACTGTAATATGATACGACACGGCCTCATTTATATTGATAATGTATCTGTGCCAATATCAAAAGCATTTATTTTTGCTAATTGTCTGGTACTTGTTAAAGATTAATGGGATGTTGTTATTGGTTTTTATTAACTTTGTTTTGTTTTTATAAATTAATGGATGTAGTAACTCCTGGGAATAATTAGATCGTTATCAGCTTGGTACCCAATTAGGAAAATTCTGTCATATAAGAACCACCACGTTTTTTATTCAAGTCATATAAACGTTATTTACTTCGTTAATTACACTTATATAACGTGATTTGGGCACACTTCATTTAGCTATTTTATCAGATCAGTCAAAATATTCTTATGGGAGATAGAGCAAACGAGCATGCGGCTCACCTCTGGTAAGCCTACCGCCCTCCATGAACATCACCAATACCTTAGTAATCGCAGGTGCGTTGAGAGTAGAGAGAGTAGTAGATAAGAGAGAGAAGGAATAGTCTATACTTATAACAACTATAAGACACAAACACATTATGCCACCAAAAATGCAATAAAATGTTTAAGGTATGTATCAAGCTGGACGTCTTCAAGGCAAGAGTGAATAGGCTTTTGTTATGCTGAGACAGTGTGATTTACCATCTTCATCACCACTTAACAGCAGATGGGATTGTGATCAAGCACTATATAAATAAATAGAAGTATTTTTGTTATTATTTAACGATCATATCTAACAAAATATACAAGTAAACTATAAATATATTATTTTATCCAAATATTTGAGGTATTATTAAAGTATTTAATACCGAATCTTAGAATTCCATTTGCAGTTTACTTACTAATATTTTTGTTATTTTCAGTAAAAAAAAGTAAGGAAAATCCTTTTATTCCACATCTCGTGGGGGTCGTAGAAGTCGAATTAAGTGAAAAAAAAACTCTCGTGACTTACGCTACATCACGGAACAACAGTACAGTTATGGTATAATTAAAATACACAGAAATGCTTCAGGAAGGAGAAGTGAACGTTTGCTTTGATATTTTTAGTGTTAACGATATCTCAAAGTTAACAATTGAGTATACAACTGAGGTTAGAGAGCCAATATAATTACAGGCTGTAAGGCATTCCAACTTAGTCCGAAAAGAAAACATGTGGAGCCTCCTTTGTTTCAAGCTGGTTGCAGGTGTCCATAGGCTGTACCCACTTACCATCAAGTGGACTAAACGGAAAAAACGTAAGTTCGATAGTTTACTTCTTTTTTATAAAGGCTTAAATACATAGTAATGTTTTGAGGTATATATGCTCCTTATTTTACTGAAAAAAATCATTACAAAAAGCTTTATATCTGCATCTGGTCTAATATGACTGAAACATAATTTAGTAGCACACCGAACGAAACTCAAACCGCAATTTGTATAATGTTGTTAACATACCGCAGTTTTGGAACAAATATTGTTTTCAGCATTTTTATTCGCAGTTTCGTAACACCTAGCGTTACTGGTGCGTCTTACCTGAGAAGAAAAAGGGGGAGGAAGAATCCTCTCCCGAGTAGGGGTTGCCATGGGGGGGCCGGCGCCGGTGGTTCCTGTGGCCCTGCCAATATGCGGCTAAGGTGAAACATCATGAGGTTTTAATCAGTGCCAGTCTGACATACTCCGTCCTTGCCCTACGAGGCGGGTGTGCGTTGATATTTTCCAAGTAAAAAAGTTAACAGAGCTAGCCTGCGGTTCTGAGTGCTGCGGGTTTTAATTCTACACGGGAATGTAGTTATATCTATTTGAACTTTATGCTACCCGTATCCGATGACATGATTATGCAGTAGTTACAGAGGCAGTGTAGGCTTAGATGCCGCATTCAGGCACTTAATGGCTAAAATCATTAGAAAAGCATTAGCAGTTGACCGTCGTCTCACGTTCAATGTAACTCATCGAAACACCTGCGGCTGATGATTATAATATGTATATAATTCGTTAGGTAATATTTTTATTTATTTCATTTATTTATTTGGTTCACCGACAAATTTTACACTAACACATAGGCTAACTTCTAAAACACTAATATAAGCTAAGTGCACATTTAATAATAGCTAAACACAATGCTTAATGCTTACGACATTTCTTACAAGCTTAGCGATATCAGACACTAAGACTTCCATCCATTCATCAGGGTTGCTCCTACAACGCGATTGCGCTCATACAGAACACAACTCTCCTTATAGAAATGGAAGCATTAAGCATTCCTGCCGCTTAAGCGCCTTGAATGCCTTTTCTCGTAAAAACCATGACTGGCGGAGAATTCGGATCCTATTAAACACCTTCACAAATATATCTGCCAGTATGTTCAATAGTAGAACACGAGCCTGTGCTGTAACCAACAAAGAATATCGTGCGCAAACCTCGTATGACACGTATAGACATTCTGGACGCTGTAGATTATAGAATCAGTTCACCGTCCACAACTGTAATAAGAAATATATTAAATATTAGGTGCGTGGTGGTGGCGCAAGAGAATCCATCACTCAATTTGGTCCCGTGGGTATCGTGAGAGACAACTGTGAGAATGCCAGAACAATCTGATGACTTCATCATACATTTACATTTTATCTTTTTTACATGTATATTGGTATAACTATTTCGTTTACCTCAGAGCATAAAATACTGGCTAATATACTCCTTATGAGATAATCTAAAGGGATGTTACATAGAGCAACACGGGCCACCGGTAGACCAAAGGGATGTAGCCATACGCAGGCGTTCCCCTCAGTCAAAGTATAAGTCCACACGGTCCTGTGCGTATAATGAATTAGTTGCAGCCGCACTACTCACTAATAAAATATCTTAAAATCTAGTTGCGCGGCTCAATCGACGTCCTACAAAAAGGCCGAATTGTTTATCATAAAATTTTAATCACATTATTGATATAACTTCTTTTTAAACTTAAAAATTACAATATTAACGGCCGTGTTGTTTTGCATTTGTTTACCAACACAACCCGCTCACTCTAAGTATATTGTTTAAATTATTATGTGGGAGTTTCCTAAGTGGCAGACAGTTGTTTCTGTGTTCGCAGATCCTTCCCCCCCAAATGACAGACAGTTCTGTATCGGGAAAAAACGCTACTCTCCTTCGGTCCCGTATGGTTTATTTCATTAGGGTTGTGTCACTGTGAGAAAAATCGATTCATATAAATAACTTTATTAGAGAAGAACTGGCAAGAAACTCTGAGAGTCTTATTTTAAATGCCATGTCATACTACTTAAGGAAATCAATAGTTTTAACAATATATCAATAGCCAGGAGATTTGCAAGTGCAAATTATGAGTTATTTTTGTACATCACTGTCCTCAATATACTGGTATATTTTATATTGTGCATAATGTTTGTTTTTTAAAAAAATTCCTAACAAGTTTTTTCTTTTATGTTATTCTGATTGTATTATCTGCAAATTTCGTTGTAAAATTTTATATTCGGAGGGAGATGGAGGACAGCTCCACCTTCATCATTGAATTAGTTCATTCATAACAACCGATCAAAGTTCATGTTGCTGAACGCAGACTTGCCCCACAGGTCATCGTTGAATTTTTTGTCACAATGCCTGTTTACTGAGTTACGTGAATATTTCACTCTTATAATTTGCTAGTAATTTTAGAATTTTTCGTGATTTATTTCTTCATGATATTAAACTAGTTTTATTTATTTGTTATTTTATTGACAGTTAGGCACAAACCCATTGGCTATCTCAGCATGACAAACTATTAGCCTTTGCCCTTTGTTTGCAGGTTTTTTCTTACTGTGCGATTGGCATTGAGCCAAGTTTTGCCTAAAAATACAACTTTATTCCGATCCCTAATTTGTCTCAGCTTTCTTAAACTAACATGAGGCTTTTCTTTTGCTTAGGTAAAATGCTTTTAAACAAAGCCTCTTCACAAAGATTTTCCTAGGTTCGAAAGGTTTAACTCTTGGCAATTACATCAAAATTAACTGGTTTGGTTACCGTTAAAGTCCTCTTCTTTTTATTCGGCGTCCACAATTAATTCTGCTCGATGGAACTTACACGAAATGTTTCTTTACTAATTCGTTAAATACTATTTCCAATAAAATTGCGTTAACTACCCGTTTTCAAAGGCAATAATTGGCCGCCACTTTGTAACTTTTGTTCAAAATAGTTTTGTAAACTCATCACGAATTCACGTGTTCCACTGATAAGAACAGTTCAATTGGTCCTTTGCAGTAAATGTAACTTCTTATAAAAAGTTTTCTTTTTTTCTTTTTTTTTTTAAAAACGTTAACCCCACACTAGGATTTTTTCCTGTATCGTATCGACAAACATCCAGACCCGGAACAAGTATTTGTAGGCCATACAAATACTCGTTCCGCCGGCCCCCAGCGCTGCAACTCATTGCTAAGCCACTACGCCACTGAGCTGTCAAAGTAAAAGAACTAAAAAGAATAAAATAGTTTCCATGTCATGATAACTTCTGAAGTCGGTGCTAAAACACAGTGTTACATTTGGCTTCAGAATTATTATGTGGAAATTATTTATTATTTTTAGTCCTTTGAATTTGATATTTTTAACACTAGGTAACAATTGCAGTGTCGCGTTACATTAAAAACTTCATCCTTCTTTATCTACAAATTTTTATGGGATCACCCTTAAAGGCTTACAATTCCAGATGTAAAACGTTACATACATATAAAACATAGATTCCAATTGAGAACCTCCTCCTTTTTTGAAGTCAGATAAAAGGAATTAACAAAAAAGTCGTAAGACTGCACGTCAGAAATGACAACTTCTTAGCTTCACAAACTTGTAAACATTATTTTTGGGTTGTTGTAAAATATTTTTTAGAATATATTTTTTTGTTGCAAATTTTTATATTAACGTATTAATATAGCAATAATTTATTTATTTATTGCGCTGCATTACATGAAAAACAATGATTATTATATATGTGATACAAACAAATTTATAAATATATAATTATCAATTTTATAAAATTTAATCAATTGTATTTTCAACAATTGATTAAATTTTATATAAAATCAATTTTATGTATATCTAAACGTGACGGTCACGCGAGTACAGTGTTTTTCCCATCCCAGAAGTTCCCAACGTGACTAAAGAAGTTTTCACTTCAAAAAAAGTTAACGAAACAACCGGTAGTGAACTCAAAACCAACACGTTACGCATACAAGTCAAATGCACTCTTATAATCGAAACGCTCGCGTCCGCTTTATTATGCATGTGACCCATTAAGCAAAATGGCGACACTGGAAAAAATTGTTTAGTGAGTTTTTCTGAGTGAAAGCATTAATTCAAATAATTTTATAATTTTTTCTTAGGGTTATCAAAGCAATTCAGATATGATTAATTCATTCACAGTTCTAGGTATTAGAATATTGGGTTTCTTATTTTTTTCTAAAGATGTAACACTAACATATCGGCATCAAGATTACGTAGCAATTATTTATTTTTTGACTTCTTTCGAATTTCCATTTTGTTACCATTCAAAATCGCTAGTCATATTTTGTTACTATTCAAGCCATATTATCATTATCATTACAGCCTTTCACAAGTCCACTGCTGATAATAGGCCTCCCCCAAGCAATGCCACAAAGCACGGCCCTGAGCCACCTGCATCGATCGACTTCCTGCATGTCTTGCCAGGTCGTCACTCCATCTAGTGGAGGGACGCCCTATACTTCGTCCGCCGGTACGAGACCGCCACTCGAGAACCATTTTTTTATGGTATAAGGGTGAAAAACGAGCAAACAGTCCACCTAATGGTAAGTGGTTGCCACACCTATCTTCGTTTGCGAATCAAAATGCAGATGCGTTGTCAGCCGTTAGGACTAAGATGGAATGCCTCTTTTCCAGTAAAATGGGTCTCCGGTTCTTTACACTTACCATACGAAACACAGCAGCATTAAGCTGCTATTTTACGCTGGTATTCTGCGAGAGCGTGGTCCCCATCGGTTGTCGGTTCTTCGAGCTATATGGCCGGCCCATTGCCACTTCAGCTTACTAATCCGTAGAGCTATGTCAGTCATTCTGGTTCTACTGCGGATATCCTCATTTCTAAGTTTATCACGCATAGCCCTCTCCATCGCTCACTGAGCGACCTTGAGCTTCCTCATACGGCCAGCAGTGAAAGACCACGTCTCAGTTCCATAAGTCATCACTGGCAACACGCACTGGTTTTACAGTCTCGTTTTCAAATTTTTGAGTTATACCTGACGAGAAGATGTGCCGTAATTTCCCGAACGCTGCCCAGCCAAGTTGAATCCGTCGATTGACCTCTCGATCGAAGTTGGACTTACCTAGTCGGACTATTTGTCTCAGGTAAATATACTCGTCAACAATTTCGAGCTTAGTGCTTTCAAAAACTACCGGCATAGGTGTGACATGGACGTTATACATAATCTTTGTGTCGTCCATGTTTATCTTAAGACCTATCCGTTGGGAGGCTCTATTGAGATCATTGAGCATAGTGCTTAGATCCTCCAGCCATTCTGCCATAAGGACTATATCGTCGGCAAATCGAAGGTGAGTGATGTACTCGCCGTTGATGTTAATACCGTATTCTTTCCAGTCCTGTAGCTTGAAAACGTCTTCCAATGCAGCGGTAAAGAGTTTCGGGAATATAACGTCACCCTGTCTTACACCTCTCTGCAGTTGGATAGGTTTCGTACTCTGGTTCTGTACTCGGATAGCCATCGTAGCCCTACTGTACAAACACTTCAGCACTTCGATATACCGACAGTCAACTTGGCAACGCTAAAGGGACTGCAGTACCGCCCAAATTTCGACGGAATCAAAGGCTTTCTCATAGTTCACATACTGCTCGGACTTCTGTACAATTTGCCGAAGGGTATGTATGTAGTCTATGGTGCTAAAGCCTTTTCGGAAACTAGCTTGTTCGGGAGACTGAAAGTCGTCGAGTCTGCATGCGAGACGATTCGTAATGACTCTCGAAAACAGCACGTAGACGCAGCTCAGAAGGGAAATCGGTCTGTAGTCTTTAGCCTTTCTAGAAGAACAAGACCACCGCACTTCTGCTCCACGCCACCGGTGTAGTGTCACAATGGAGGACGGAGCTTCTGAAGGACTTCAAGTACCGGTTTTCCACCCACTTTCAGAAGCTCCGCTGTAATTCCATCCTCGCGTGGGGCCTTTTATACGTTGTAAAGCCATGCTTTTATACGTGGTAGAGCCATGCTGCAGCTATATTAGTAGTTTAGTTGTAGTACGAATGGGTTGGCTCGACCGGGGAAGAACCACGCTCTCACAGAATACCAGCGTAAAATAGCAGCTTAACACTGCTGTGTTTCGTATGGTCAGTGAAGAGAACCGGAGACCCTTTTTACTGGAAAAGAGGCATTCCATCTTAGTCCTCACGGGTGACAACGCATCTGCATTTTGATTCTTTATTGAAGCTAGATGTAGATGTCTATGGGTCATAACAACCGCTTACCATCAGGTGGACTGTGTGCTCGTTTGTCACCCTATCCTATTAAAAAAAAGGTGCTGGAGAGCCATTCTAATCTCGCTCAGACTGACGTCCGGAATATCACGGGAAAAGTGTCGGATAAGACTTGCTCTTGGATCGTTACTCATACTTGCGTGTGGTTCCAACGATGATGTGTACAGCTGCCCATAGAACCTCTCAATCTCACTCAAAATCTCAAGTGTCCCGGAAACGACGCTGCCACACTCCGTATTCAGATTCGAAAGTTGCCTCTTTCTGGCAGACAGATCTCTAGCAAAAACTTTGGAGCCCTGAGTCCGCTCGATCGCTTTTTCAATACGAGCTGTATTGAAGTTGCGTAAGTCCCGCCACATGCATTTGGAGATCTGTCCGTTTAGTTGCCTGTACGCTGTCAAATCTGCTGAAGACTGCAGCTTCATTTCCCGTCTAACAGCCATGAGATTAAGCGTGTGATCGGAGAGTTTTTGAGTTCTTCTGCGGCGGATCTTACAGGACTTAGCTCCGACCGCATGGACAGTTTCCACGAGCTTGTCATTCATGTCGTCCACTGCATTGCAATCTTCTAGGCACTGAAAACGGTTTTGTAACTCGAGCTGAAATGTTTCGGGACTTTGGATTAGAGCACGAGGGGGACGGAGCGTTGACTTCATTAGACGAGACCCCTCCAATTTAACGTTTAGGTTCAGTGTGCCTCTAACCATTCGGTGGTCGCTACCAGTTTTCAACCACGCGATCACTGAGACATCACTGAACAGTTGTCGTCTGGTCGTCATAATGAAGTCAATCGTATTTTTTGTCGAACCTTCCGGGGATCACTAGGTCCGCTTCCTGTGGGGTCGTTTCTGGAACAAAGAGTTCATCATAAAGAGTCTCTCTTTCTCCATTAATTCGGCCAGCTGCTGGACCCTTGGTTTCCGTTGCCCTATTCCAAATTTCCCCACCTTCAGCTCACCGTGCTCTCTTGTGCCTAGTTTTGCGTTGAAGTCTCCCATTTACAGCGTATCGTGGGTTTTGGAGGAATACATGGCTCTAGATATATCTTCATACTTTACTTCCACCTCCTCATCGGGATGTGCCGAGGTGCGTAAACCTGTATGACCTTCAGCGAATACAGTTTGGAGATTCTGAGTATAAGGTACGCAACCCTCGTCGACACACTCTCAATCTTTACAACGTTGTTAACGAGAGACTTGTGGACGATAAATCCGACACCTCCTTGGGACAGATGGTCGCCCTCCCGGTGATAGAACAAGTTGCCGGATTCGAGGATTACCATGTGCTCTCCCTCTCTTTGGACCTCGGATAATCACATAATATTCCAGCGCAACTTGTCTATCTCTTCTTCCAGCTCCAGGATTTTCTCGTCGGTCAGTCAGGGTGCGCGTTATATGTTGACAGGTCTCAATCTCCGGTGGAGGTTCGGTTGTCACCTAAGACGACTGTCTTAGGTGGCAACTGAACCTCCTGTCTCCACCGGAGATTCTTAGCACCCCCTGCCCCGCCGTTACCATGGTCGCCACCGTAGCCAGGAATAGCGGGGCCGCCGGGGACTGGGGGCCGTCACTTCGTTACCATCATGGGGGGTATATTGCCATACTTGCCACGCTTGGTGAGCTGGTTGGCAACCGCAGTTTTTTTGTTGTTGTTTTGCTGTTATCAGAAAGATGCTGCTGCCCATCTTCTGCCTCAGTTTCCCTGTGTCGCCTCTTACGACACCCACGGGAAGATATGGTAGTGGGTATTCTTACCCGCCACTACACGGGAATGCTGTTTCAAGCCATATATATTCTTGTTATGCCTGCAGTAAAAAAATGAATATGTATAAAGAAAGACTATAATACAATGTTAAGTCGTCATGTATTCTTACACCTGTCACGGGACCTAAGCTACGTTTAACATAGTATCAGTAGTTAAACAGACATTATTTTCTCATGGGTATTCCAATGGCCACATATATGTTATTAAGTGAATCGATTGCACTTCTAGTGTCATAATTATTGTTTCTGACTAGCTTTTCCCCGCGACTTCGCCCGCGTGGAATTTGTTACGATTGGATTTCATGGGTTTAAACTATTTTTCGCGGAACCCTAATTCTTTTTCTAAAATAAAAGAAGCCTTAGTTACTCCTTATAACATCAGTTATCGGCCAGTGAAAGTCCCGTCAAAATTTGTGCAGCCATTTCGGATATTAGCCGGAGCGAACAGACAAACAGAGAGAGACAAAAAAAATTAAAATAATTTTTTTGTTATATGTACCGTATATAAAACTACTTTTACGGATTTTATCGCGTTTAATTGAAAACTGTTAAGCAATATATATACATAAAAATAATTAAACGCGATAAAATCCGTAAAAGTAGTTTTAGTCATTGTTCGCGTAAATATAAGAAATCATTAAGTACCGTATAAAATTTCATATCCATTTAGTGAAAAGCTGTTATTTTGACATTACAAACAGACACCTCAATTTTATTTATTTATATAGATAACAATGTAATGTTCTTTAGTAACTAACTGCAGTTATTCAATCGCACTTAAGTCGCACGTAAGTTAATATTTTATCAATGATTCGAATATGAGCCATGAGAATGTGAACATCCGCTGAAAAGTTACACGCGTAGTAGACCATTATAAAATTCCCTTTATTATCCATAGAAAAACGTAAAATGCATTTTTTTTGCTCCTCATTATGCATAAACGTCATTCACACAACACATTATTATGCATGTTAGAGTAACCCTGCCAGCGTGTTATGTCCGCAGCACACAATACCAGTGTGTAACTTAAATTAAAAAATTTAGAAACCCCTGAAACAAAAAGAGCTGATGATATTCAAACCGCTGAAAAGATTTTTTTGAATCATAGATAAGAAAATTTTCGATCAAGTCACCTTTCAAACAAATAAACTTAATCTAAATCGGTTCATCCGTTTGAGAGCTATGATGCCACTGACAGACATACAGATACACAGATGCACACGTTAAACATATAACACCCTTCTGTTTGCGTAGGGCGAGAAATAGAGACGCTTTTACTCGTAAAAGAGGCTTTCTGATTTAGTCGCCAATGTGACAATACACATGCATTTTGATTCTTAATTGCATACAGATTTACGTGTCTTTAAGCCCGAGCCCACTTAGCATCAGTTGGACTGTGAGCTCGTTAGGCACCCTTACTTCTATTAAAATACTTCCGTAACCTTGTCATGAATGCGCCAACTGGTAAGCATTACTTGGAAGGTTTATCCACTTTCCACACTCCTCGGAATATTTAGAAAAAGTTAATATTATTCACGCCATAAGTTTCTCCCTAAAGCTTTGTCAAATACTTAAAACACAGAGTATGTAAGAAACATAGAAATCAAATTGACTCAGTTTTGTAGACTACGGGTATGTTTGTATATTTTCTCTTAAACATATTTAATGCATAAAAAATTAATGTCCTCCAGACCGACTAATACACCACGACCGAAAATATAAATTTTGTTCAGGTAATAAAATTATGGTATGGTGTGTAATGTCGAAGTAAGTAAGGTGAATGCACACGTCATTGGAAGTAAAAGCGACCAGCTGTAAAAAGGACGTCAGATTTTGTTCCACTATTCGACGAAACATGAGGTCATATTTTCATGGAATAAATAATAATTATTTACCATAAATACATTTAACTACTTTTGTGTGATTTTTAACTTTATCTAATTGATTTTTATTGATTATGTAATAAATTTTACTTTTTTTTTTTTACTTACAAAAGTAAAGCTTTGAAACGCTATAATTTTCTATCACTGACTTAAATTTTAGATTAAAATATGATAAGCGTTAATAATAAAAATTTATTTGTTACTTCTCTCTCTTCATTCATTCATTCACTACGCTGTATCATCCAGTGGGTATCCTAAGATACGACAGAGGGAAAGGAAACTGAAGATGGACAGCAGCATCTTCCTGATTACAACTCAAAATTCTCAAAAACTGTGGCTCGCCTTCTAAATAGATTATGAATATAGAGCCAAGTGTAAGCTCCGTCAGAAAGAGACTTCACTATCCAACTACACGTGCACGATAACTTGAGATCTAAGCACGGTGACGTTACAGGTCAACGTCACGTGCTTGTACAATGCAAAGAATATATAAAATGAAGATAGTTAAAATCAATTTAAAACGCTAATTAATTAGGAAAAGGACGATATTGAATTATCAGTGAGAGCATTGACGATATTATTTTTTACTTACATATTAAACCCAGGACTGTCTTTAATTTCACCTTGTGATAAGCGATTATTAAGCCCTAGATGGTAAATAGCACTGTCTTAGCGTAACAACAGTCTATTAAAGTAAAAATTATATAACACAAGTATATTCACTCTTGCCTTGAAGACACCCAGATTGTGATCGAAGGAAAAGCAGACGCTAATAAACAAATGTTTAATAAACAAAGCCAGTATTACGTTCATGCGTTTATAATTAAATACAGTACATTTATTCTTTGGTATCCCCGTGTAGTGGCGGTTAAGAATATCCACTACCCCATATCTTCCGTGGGTGTCGTAGAGGCGACAGTTGAAAACAGGCAGGAGATGGGCAGCAGCATCCTCCTGATAACAGCAATATCACAATAAAAAAAACTGCGGTTACCAACCAGCTCGCCAAGCGTGGCAACTATGGCAATATACCCTCAATGAACAATGCTAAGAATCTCCGGTGGAGGTTCGGTTACCACCGACGACTCGACCTGGCAACTTATAACGTACGTACCCTGAGGACTGACGAGAAGATCCTGGAGCTGGAAGAAGAAATAGACAAGTTGCGCTGGAATATTATAGGATTATCTACTACGTGCTGTTTTTGAGAGTCATTACGAATTGTCTCGCACCGGTTTCCGCGTATGTGGACTATGAAATCCTTTGATTCCGTCGAAATTTGGGCGGTGCTACAGTCCCTTTAGCGGTGCGAAGTTGACTGCCGGTATATCGAAGTGCTGAAGTGTTTGTACAGTAGGACTACGATGGCTATCAGTACAGAATCAGAGTACGAAACCTATCCAGCTGCAGAGGTGTAAGACAGGGTGACGTTATATCCCCGAAACTCTTCACCGCTGCATTGGAAGACGTTTTCAAGCTACTGGACTGGAAAGGATACGGTATTAACGTCAATGGGGACTATATCACTCACCTTCGATTTGCCGACGATATAGTCATTATGGCAGAATCGCTGGAGGACCTAAGCACTTTGCTCAATAACCTCAATAGTGTTTCCCATCGGATGGGTCTTAAGATGAACATGGACGACACAAAGATCATGTATAACGTCCATGTCACACCTATGCTGGTAGTTGTTGGGAGCACTAAGCTCGAAGTTGTTGACGAGTATGTTTACCTGGGACAAATAGTCCGACTAGGTAAGTCCAACTTCGACCGAGAGGTCAATAGACGGATTCAACTCGGTTGCGTAGCGTTCGGGAAATTACGGCACATCTTCTCGTCAGGTATACCTCAAAACTTGAGAACGAAACTTTACAACCAGCCGGATGAGGAAGCTCAAGCTTGCTCAGCGAGCTATGGAGAGCTATGCTCGGGTTTCTCTTTGTATCCAGGTCTTAGCAAATTGACTTTATGTACATATGAGTATATGTATACCTATATGTGGCAACAGTATTCTATGCATCTATATAATATGGTAAGAAACTGTCTCGGCGAGTATCGCCGCACTTTGCGGTTGCTTTAGCCCTTGACTCGGTGAATTACTAAAAGTTAAGGTTCGGAAAAATCTCAACCCATACAACTAAAGGCGGTCGATTTACTCCAAAGACATCTCCAGAAAAGATGTAGCCAAGGTGAGCGGGCTACTTCTTACGGTGAAGGGACTCGCTTGTGTTTTGGAAGCGCTGAATCTGACAAGATTTGCATCGCTTTATTTGAGACTATCTGCAGTGAGAGATTCACACGCTCAACCATTATTTAGGACTGGATTGGCCCGAGCATTCGGTACCATGACTTTTGCAGCGTACGCTGGAAGCTTGCTCAAAAAGCTAGCATGCCAAACCGTGTCGAAGGGATTCGAGACATCAAGGGAAACAGTAAGCACTTCACCACTCGAGGGCCTCCCAAGGCTGATACTTTTTTGTTCGTAATCAGGATTTATTATAAGCCTCTTTTATATATATCTTACGGCTAAACGCCGAAGTGCGGCTACACCTAGTTCTAACCGGCTAGAACTAGGTGCGGCCAGCAGTAGTTAGTTAAATTTAGGCGTACTGTTGAATTTGTAAAAATACGGTAAAACGTATCAAGTAATATCAGCGACAGTAGGTTAAGGAAGCCTTAACCGCAGACATTTATCTAATTTATAAATTATGTATGATACATCAACCGCCATCGACTACACCCTGTATTAGCCGGCTACACCTAGGTGTAACCGCACTTCGACTATTAGCCGTAACATATATAAAAATATTATAAGTCAATCTCTCTTATTTTATAATAAAAAATGTTATCAAATTGAAGAAATTACCCAATTGGTAAACGGATCCAGAAGAGAATACTAGAGTTCCACAATCAAACTGCTGATCTCAACTGTTGCGAGTAAAATTTTGTTTAGTAAAAATATAATTAATTTTATCCGCTTGAATTAATAGTCTATCCGTGTATATGATCTCATTAATAATAGTACAATGAACACCACTAATTATAAACCACCCTATTCACATATTTATTTATAACTTTTTAATATACTCAATTACAAAATGTTGTTTATTTTTATACATAGAATCTGTGTGACAAACGATCACACAGTTCACCCGATGGTAAGTGGATGCTGTGGCCTATAGACATCTACATTTATCCTCGATTAGGAATCAAAATGCAGATGCGGTGTCAACCCTGAGGACTAAGATGGAATGCCTCGCTTCCAGTAAAAATGGTATCTGGTTCTCTACACTCAACATACGAAACATAGCAGCTTTAAGATGCTATTTTACACTGGTATTCTGTAAGGGCGTAGTCCAACCCCAGTCGAGCCGACCCATTCGTGCTACAACTAATATAGATGCAGCGTGGCTCTACTAATACAGACTGGGTAAGGTGAGTAGGAAAGTGGACCCTAGCATTAGCCGGGATTATGCAAAGAAGAATAGAAGACTTACATTCATAAACTCTCAAATCTGCCTACCCCTCCATTCGTGCTACAACTAATATAGATGCAGCGTGGCTCTACTACTACAGACTGGGTAAGGTGAGTAGGAAAGTGGACCCTGGCATTAGCCGGGATTATTACCCCTCTGGGCAAATAGAGATTTGGCACTGCCAGGTGGCATTTTACAGCACTAGTATATATATTACAATCCACATCCACACCTTTCTCATATCATACAACCGGAAGTCGGGAGCGAATAATGAGGAACCTTTAGTACGTAGGATAAAATAAAATCTATATTTTCATTTCATCAAATTTTGGCACAATAGAATCCATAGTCGTGAATTTATTTTTATAAGTTATAAAGGAAAGCCGTAGTAGCTCTTAGGCAATTTCAGAGTACACCAGCAACCCATGTTAAATCTCGGCTGGCGCTAGTTATTTACAATTTTAAATGCTGATTTACCACATGCTCAGCATTCAAGGAAAACGTCATGAGGAAATCTACATATCTAAGGAATAAAAGTGCGGCGTACTAATTATAGCACTGTTATAAATGAAAAGAGGCATGTGCCCGACTGTGGGACATACGTGTATATATGTTGTAACTTAATTTGTTACTTTTACTTTTAAATTCAAAGGAGGATATTATACAAACGACCTTTCCAGATGTAAACCTCTTCTGCATGTGGTGTACTCTGCCAATTAAAAAAAGGAAGTTCTGGTGACCGACACTGGTAACAACACATCAACAATATTTAATAATAAGGATCAAACAAAGAGATAACCTCCGATTTGTTGACGATAATACAGATTATGTCTATTTCACGGACAGGAAAACTTATAGGAGGAATATCAATAACACGAAAGTCAAATATAACGTCCATGTCACACCTATGCTATAGAAAGATTTTTTGAATAATAGATAAGAAAATTTTCGATCAAGTCACCTTTCAAACAAAAACCAAATCTAAATCGGTTCATCCGTTTGGGAGCTACGATGCCACTGACAGACACACAGATACACGTTAAACATATAACACCCTTCTGTTTGCGTAGTCAAGAACCAGAGACCCTTTTACTCGTAAAAGAGGCTTTCTGATTTAGTCGCCAATGTGACAATACACATGTATTGGATTCTTAATTGCATACAAATTTAGGTGTCTTTAAGCCCGAGCACCCAGCATCAGTTGGACTGTGAGCTCGTTAGGCACACTTACTTCTATTAAAATACTTCATAACCTTGTCATGAATGCGCTAACTGGTAACCATTACTTGGAAGGTTTATCCACTTTCCACACTCCTCGGAATATTTAGAAAAAGTTAATATTATTCACGCCATAAGTTTCTCCCTAAAGCTTTGTCAAATACTTAAAACACAGAGTATGTAAGAAACATAGAAATCAAATTGACTCAGTTTTGTAGACTACGGGTATGTTTGTATATTTTCTCTTAAACATATTTAATGCATAAAAAATTAATGTCCTCCAAACCAACTTGCGGTGACATCAGTTTATGTAGTAACATTATTTAATCCGTGCATCAGTATCCGAGTGTATGCGCAAGCACAGGCACACTCTCTAATCCCTCTCTTTCTCATAATCCGATGGGACGGTAATCCGACACGACCGGAGAGAGATCAAGCGCAGGACCAATGGCTTTATGTGCTTTCCGAGGCACGGGGGTAAAACACCGCCAACTTCCTTAACGTACTTTCCAAAGCACGGGGAAAAACTTCGGACTGCTACTAAGAATATCTTGAAAGAAAATCCCAGTAACTGATTTTGGACCGAGTGGCGGTGTAAGAATATCGTCATGTGAGTGTCGTAAGAGGCGACAGAGGAAAATTGACAGCAGCATCTTCTTGATAATAACTCAAAATAATAAAAAAACTGCTGTTGACAACCCTTGCCAAGCGTGTCAACTATGGCAAAATCCCAATCTATGGGGGAGGCCTATGTTCAGCAGTGGACTTTCATAGGCTGTAATGGAATAATGGATTTTGAATAAACCCAGGAACACATCATGATCAGTAGTCGCGTTTAAGACCACTAGAGCAACGAGACAGTTTAGAGTAACTAATTTTACATAAATAATTAACATACTTTACAAAATAAAAACTTTAACATAAATTTCACCTTGCAAGCTTTCCTTTTATTCTTGACCTCTTTATATTTTCTAAAGTAAACATCACGAGAACTAGCCATTGCATTGTAATTAATAAAAAAATATAAATTTTGTTCAGGTAATAAAATTATGGTATGGTGTGTAATGTCGAAGTAAGTTAGGTGAATGCACACGTCATTGGAAGTAAAAGCGACCAGCTGTAAAAAGGACGTCAGATTTTGTTCCACTATTCGACGAAACATGAGGTCATATTTTCATGGAATAAACAATAATTATTTACCATAAATACATTTAACTACTTTTGTGCGATTTTTAACTTTATCTAATTGATTTTTATTGATTATGTAATAAATTTTAGTTTTTTTTTTACTTACAAAAGTAAAGCTTTGAAACGCTATAATTTTCTATCACTGACTTAAATTTTAGATTAAAATATGATAAGCGTTAATAATAAAAACTTCTTTGTTACTTCTCTCTCTTCACTCATTCATTCACAACGCTGTATCATCCAGTGGGTATCCTAAGATACGACAGAGGGAAATGAAACTGAAGATGGACAGCATCATCTTCCTGATTACAACTCAAAATTCTCAAAAACTGTGGCTGCCAACCCGCCTGCTAAATAGATTATGAATATAGAGCCAAGTGTAAGCTCCGTCAGAAAGAGACTGCACTATCCAACTACACGTGCACGATAACTTGAGATCTAAGCACGGTGACGTTACAGGTCAACGTCACGTGCTTGTACAATGCAAAGAATATATAAAATACATACTAGTGAGGTTTATTAACTCATCTGATTTTTACCCAACTGCAAGATAGTTAAAATCAATTTAAAACGCTAATTAATTAGGAAAAGGACGATATTGAATTATCAGTGAGAGCATTGACGATATTATTTTTTACTTACATATTAAAACTCAGGACTGTCTTTAATTTCACCTTGTGATAAGCGGTTATTAAGCCCTAGATGGTGAATGGCACTATCTTAGCGTAACAACAGTCTATTAAAGTAAAAAGTATATAACAAAATTATTCACTCTTGCCTTGAAGACACCCAGATTGTGATCGAAGGGAAAGGCAGACGCTAATAAACAAATGTTTAATAAACAAAGCCAGTATTGCGTTCATGTGTTTATAATTACATACAGTACATATATTCTTTGGTACTGCTAAGTGGTATAGGAAGTTGTTGAGTATGTTCAACCTCACTATAATCTTCACTAGCACCTACTCTAGTACGACGATGTATCGCTATCGCCCAATTGGTAAACGGATCCAGAAGAGAATACTAGAGTTCCACAATCAAACTGCTGATCTCAACTGTTGCGAGTTATATTTTGTTTAGTAAAAATATAATTAATTTTATCCGCTTGAATTAATAGTCTATCCGTGTATATGATCTCATTAATAATAGTACAATGAACACCACTAATTATAAACCACCCTATTCACATATTTATATATAACTTTTTTAATATACTCAATTACAAAATGTTTTTTCTTTATAGAATCTGTGTGACAAACGACCACACAGTTCACCCGATGGTAAGTGGATGCTTTGGCCATTTCATCATTCAGAATCAAAATGCAGATGCGGTGTCAACCCAGAGGACTAAGATGGAATGCGTCGCTGGTTCTTTACACTCACCATATGAAACACAGCAGCTTTAAGATGCTATTTTACGCTGGTATTCTGTAGAGCGTAGTCCAACCCTGGTCGAGCCGACCCATTCGTGCTACAACTAATATAGATGCAGCGTGGCTCTACTACTACAGACTGGGTAAGGTGAGTAGGAAAGTGGACCCTGGCATTAGCCGGGATTATGCAAAGAAGAATAGAAGACATACATTCATAAACTCTCAAATCTGCCTACCCCTCTGGGCAAATAGAGATTTGGCACTGCCAGGTGGCATTTTACAGCAATAGTATATATATTACAATCCACATCCACACTTTTCTCATATCAACCGGAAATTGGGAGCGAATAATGAGGAACCTTTAGTACGTAGGATAAAATAAAATGTATATTTTCATTTCATCAAATTTTGGCACAATAGGATCCATAGTCGTGAATTTATTTTTATAAGTTATAAAGGAAAGCCGTAGTAGCTCTTAGGCAATTTCAGAGTACACCAGCAACCCATGTTAAATCTCGGCTGGCGCTAGTTATTTACAATCTTAAAAGCTGATTTACCACATGCTCTGAAATCTGCATATATAAGGAATAACAGTGCGGCGTACTAATTATAGCCATGTGCCCGACTATGGGATATACGTGTATATATGTTGTAACTTAATTTGTTTTTATTTAAGTTTGAGCCGTGGTAGCTCAGATGGTTAGCGCTCGCTGTAAGTTTCACAGTACGCGAGCAACCCGGTTCGATCCCGCCGGCACCAATGAAATTGTTAATTGCAATTTTAAGTGCTGATTTACCACGTGCTCGGCGGTGATGGAAAACATCGTGAGGAAAGACATGTGAAGTTCGCCAACACGCATTGGGGCAGCGCGGCGGACATTTCCTTGCCCTAAAATCCTCCCAGAAATGAGAGGAGGCCTGTGCCCAGCAGTGGGACGTATATAGGCTGTAACTTTACTTTTTAACTTTTTAATTTGTTACTTTTACTTTTAAATTCAAAGGAGGATATTATACAAACGACCTTTCCAGATGTAAACCTCTTCTGCATGTGGCGTACTCTGCCAATTAAAAAAAGGAAGTTCTGGTGACCGACACCTTTTTACTATGGTGACATTTTACCATATAAGCTTTTTTCTGCACTCCCTTTCTCGCCCCTTCAGTATGATAGTAGTATGAATGAAATTTTCTCAGTTGCATTTTAGTCGCTGTTGCTTGAAATAGCGTATATTCTTTTCTTCTTAATTTTTTCCTTTTCTTATTTTTCTTCTTCTCTTTCTTAATTGCGTAGGAATCTACTAAATTTGCTTTAATCGTCGCGCTTGACAGGCGGTTTGATGATCGCAGTACCAGAAGTCTCGCACCTTTGATGGTGCTGCACCTCGCTCCACGACACGGCTTGTATATAGCTTTCGATTTATAAAAACTTGTAAAATAGAAGGGAACGAAAGTAACAACACATCAACAATATTTGATAATAAGGATCAAACAAAGAGATAACCTCCGATTTGTTGATGATAATACAGATTGTGTCTATTTCACGGACAGGAAAACTTATAGGATGATTATGAATAACACGAAGGTCAAATGTAACGTCCATGTCACACCTATGCTATCGGAATAGGTGTGACAGGTGTTGGGGTGTGACAAATGTTGACATGGATGTTGAAAATACTACGCTCGAAGTTATTGATGAGTATGTTAACCTAGGACAAATTGCCCCACTTGATATAATCAATTTCAAACGAGTTGTTGAAAATCAACATGTCAGGGGTGACAGCGAATCTGCATTTTGATTCGTAATTTAGGACAGATGTAGATGTCTATGGGCCACAGTATCTACTTACCATCACTCGGTGTACTCTGTATTCGTTTGTTATCCATATTCTATAAAAAAAATCGACCGATCTAACTCAGCTGGCCAGCGTTTTTGGAGAGGTTAATCACGTATTGTCTTACCGTAATACGATGTTTACATTGGAATTTTTCTGATATAAAATACTCAATATGAAAACGATAAAATCCATTAAATTAGTTTATTGTGTTTAATCACAATCACCGAATTCTATACATGTTAATTTTTAAAGCCTTTCAAAATAATTACAAGCTACTAACTTAATAAAACAGATGGCACCACAAAAGTTACCAATACGTAATACAGCTATCAAATTTTTATTGGTGTAAACGCCATCTGTAGAAGAATACTAGTAGCTGTAGAAAACGTTGCTAAATGGCTACAGTGAAGAGGAATAAGTTTCGAGATTGGTCGTTAGATTATGCTGAATTACAAATTGTAAATTATTTTGTTATTGAATTCAATTCATTAACAAATTTAAGTCATAAACATATTTATATAAATATATTTTTAAGGTTTTCTTTATATAATTTAAGTCATTCAAGTCCACCTGAAGTTAAGTGGCTACTGCAGCCCATGGGTAGCTGCAAACAACCTCAAACAAAGATGCTTTGTCACCTCTGAGGACTAAACACCTCGCGTACCGGTAGGTCGCTGCCAATAGAGAATCTTTCTTCCGCATTGGTTGTCGGTTCATCGAGTTATATGGCCGGCCCATTGCCACTTCAGTTTACTAATCCGTTGGGCTATGTCGATTACTCTTGTTCTACTGCAGAACATTTCTAAGTTTATAACACAGAAAAACCCCAAGCATAGCCCTTTCTATAGCTCGCTGAGCTACCTTTAGCGACCAAGCTCAAGGTCTTCAGAAGCTCAAGGTCAAACATTAACTGACTACTAGGCAGATAATAAGCTCTACAACTACTGCCCGCGGTGGGACTTACTCAACTTCAATACAGCTCGTATTGAAGAAGCGATTGAGTGGATCTAAGGCTCCAAAGTCTTTGAGATTGAGAGGATATGTGGGCAGTTGTACACGTCATCGTTGGAGCCACACACAACTGTAAGTAACAGATATCCCGGCCGTCAGTCTGAGCGGGATTAGAATGGGTCTCCAGCACCTAAAAACGGCAAGGCCCCAGGCGAGGATGGAATTATAGCAGAGCTTCTGAAAGTGGGTGGAAAACCGGTACTTGAAGTCTTTCAGAAGCTCTTTTCAGTTCTCCATAGTGGGACTACTCCGGATGCTAGGAGCAAAAGTTCGGTGGATTGTTCTTCAAGAAAGGCAACAACACTGTCTTGAAGAACTACAAACCGATTTCCCGTCTGAGAATCGACTCGCACGCAGACTCGATGACTTCCAGCCTCCCGAACAAGCCGGCTTCCAAAAAGGCTTTAGTTCCATAGACCACATACATGCCCTTCGGCAATTTGTTCAGAAGACCGGAGAGTACAATCTGCCACTTTGCCTTACGTATGTGGACTATGAGAAAGCCTTTGATTCCGTCTAAATTTGGGCGGTGCTACAGTCCCTTCAGCGCTGCCAAGTTGACTGTAAGTATAACGGAGTACTGAAGTGCTTGTACAAAGGTACGATGGCTATCCGAGTACAGAACCGGAGTAGAGAAACGGATAGGTCTTAAGATGAACATGGACAAAACAAAGATCTTGTGTAATGTCCATGTTACACCTATGCCGGTAGTTGTTGGGAGCACTAAGCTCGAAGTTGTTGACGAGGATGTTTACCTGGGACAAATAGTCCGACGAGGTAAGTCCAACCTGGTAAGACATACAGCAACTCGATGGATGCTGGTGGCTAATGACCGTGCTTTGTGGCATTCTTTGGGGGAGGCCTATCTTCAGTAGTGGACTTGTGAAGGCCTGTAATGATGATGATGATGATGATGATTCTGTGAGAGCGTGGTCCTAGCCTGATCCCCGGCCCCCGGTCGAGCCGACCATAGTATAGCTGCAGTATGGCTCTACTACGTAAAAAGTGTATGTTGTGTTATGATAAAATAAAAAATATAAATCTAAGTTTTAACTCATTTTAATAAAAGATGTAAAATATGTCTTCACAAAGTTACCAATGTAGATACTATCTGTTAAAATGCAATTTCGAAGCAAGACACGCATCGAACATAAAATATAGGAAGTGTAGATGAGTGAGCTTGTTAGCAACTAAAATCGTGCGCTGAATATCACTGTGTTGAATGAATCAGTTAAGTTACATGAAACCACGAAAACAAACTATTTATACATAGAGTTAAATTAAGAAATTCTTTATTTTATGTCATTGGGCTAAGAAAGAAATTAACCAAACTGATTTTAACATTTTTTAAAACATCATTACTCCCACACTTGGATTTTCACCCGTATCGTGGAGGTGATTTAACGCATACATTGCACAAAGACAAACATTAACAAGAGTCTCGACGTCGGTGTCGGTCGAACCTGCAGCCCGCAGCACTTGGTTTGGCATCAATGATTTATTGATGCCAAACCAAGTCTTCTCATATTTGGGAGGATCTGCCATAGTTGCCATGCTTGGCAAGCGGGCTGGAAAACGCAGTTCTTTATTATTTTGCGTTAGTATCAAGAAGATGCTGTTGTTATCTCCTGTTTAATTTTCCCTCTGTCGCTTCTTGCGACACCCAAGGGTGATATTATGGAGTAGTTGATATTCTTACACCGATACTACACGGTTGTTTATTAGATATATTGTATTTGATATATTTGGATCTTTATTAAAATAACCACTATCACTTTAATATTTAAATAACTATATAAAATAAGGAAATGAAATTTTATGTAGAATAATACAGAGAAAATTATTTAAATTTTATGTTTATTCCAAACTGTAGTGTGAAAACTATTTGAGAACTTTAATGGATTGAAACGCAATATTACCTATCGAAATTACTGTACAATTAAAGTACAATTAAAAAAAATACTTCCTAAGTGATAAGCGCAATGCAAAGACACAACGGACATTGCGATTCAAGGTACCGCAATTATACGTACACTTAACAATACTAACACAAAGTACTTATTTATTTGCCTCATTATGTAAAAATTAATATTATCGGATGATTCATATATTAATACGTGAAGAAATAACTTTGTACCAATTTTTAGGCATATTGCTGCGAACGACGGAGGAGTGTAAGATTTAAGGCTAGCGTCAATCAATTAATAGTCTGTGGTCAAACAGTCATACAGAGTAGAGATTGTCGTCAAAGAATTTTAAAATGTTGATAACCAATAATTACTGATAGATTGACTAAATAAGAGAGAAACTGAAACAGAAGAGAAACTAAACTTTTTCAATAGTGTGAGAAGTGTAAAATTAAATGAACTGCTTTTGAATTTCGACCACCAGTTGACCACTAATAAACACTTATTTAAGTGCAATTCGTAAATAAATAAAAAATTTATTTAATTGATTTGTATTCTTATCTTCTTCATTAGCTCGCAAAAGTTCAAAGTTGAAAATGGACTTCTCCTGTCCAGGAGAATGTACCTTTATCGCCAAGCTTGGTAAGCTAATCGGCGATCGTAATACCAGAACTTATCGCCAATTTGACCCTGCTCCCCGTCATCCGTCTGGAGATTTTACACCTGGCGTTAACAAAATGGTTAAATCGCTATCTATCTGTAGCCATAACGATTTTCTAGCAGTTCAGTCGCCTCTTCTGACACCCACTGGACAAAATATAGAGGAGGTTACTCTTAAGCCGCCACTTAACGGCGAGATTGCACACGGAAAGGATTGATCAGTATTATTTTATTATATTTGAGGGTTGTTGACACGCGTTTAGATTAAAATACATTCTATGAGCCCTCAGATTTTTTTCGTAAAAAGTTTATGTGTAGAAATGATTACATAATTTTTTTTTGCTATCAAATAAACATATTACTGATTTTACTAGAAGTTAAAATTATTTTTCTACCTAGGTGTACATCTGAATAGGTACTACACTCTTAGCTATTTCTGCCAACAAATAACAGTACTTGAACTGCTGTGTTCCTGTCTGAAGGATGTAAAGAGTCAGTATAATTAGAATCCTCAAAGGTGATAACGCATCTGTAGCCTACTTTCTATGAAGTTGATTGCAGGTGCCCATGGACTGCAGTAGCCACTAACCATCAGGTGTGCTGTCAGTTCGCTTTTCACCTCATCTTTATAAAAAAGAGGTATTTTACCATCAGGAGGACTGTAAGTTCGTTTGAAATTTTGGTTAAAAAAATGGCGATTAAGGACAATCCTTCCTACAATAGGAGAGGCCGGTTAATTGTTAATTGTGGGCTGCTAAATATATATATGATAATGTGACTTGCCGGGTGACTATATTTTTTTTATAGAATAGGGTGACAAACGAGCACACAGTCCACCTGATGGTAAGTGTTTGCTGTAGCCCATACACATCTACATCTATCCTCGTTTACGAATCAAAATGCAGATGCGTTGTCACCCGTGAGAATTAAGATGGAATGCCTCTTTTCAACCACGAGAACCACGGGATGATCATTTTCTGGTGAGCGAAGCGTTTAAAAATCGTCGAAAGCGTTGTGTGGACCTCAAGAACAACCTCGACGAAGTAAGAAATGTGCAAATTAGTCTGTTAACGGACAAGAAGAGGTTTTTCGATGCCAATATACGCTGTCATTGCCCTAAATTACTCCGTAAGCACCGAGTTACCAGGCTTAGCTTCGCTTGAAATTGTGTGTCATGGACTCAAGAAGACTTGGATAAGGTGTTATTCACCGATAATACCAGGATTATTGATTTTTGGGCAGGAATAAATTCGTAAAAGCGGCACACTGACTGGACACCGATACATAGGTAACGGAAGTTCTAATTCCTCATGTACACCTCACATTGACTCTTGGCGAAAACTCAATTTTTATGAACAATAACGCGCGCGCCTACCTGTGTGGCGAAGTGTATATACACTTAGCATATGCTAGAAGTTGGAATTAGTCGTATGGATGAGTCAGCTCCAAGTTCTGACCAGTATTTAGGTCTTTCTTTTTGAGCATTTCTGAGACGTTCTGAAGCGACGAGTGAGATTAGTGCAGCCGGCTCCACATACCATCAAAGATCTAAAGAATGTGGTTACCGCGGAGTGGGAACGTATTTCACAAGAAACCATACGAAATATTCTTGCTGGCATGCCCAAATTTCAGAAAGAGGAGATCACACTCCATTCTAAACTTTTATCTGCTTTTACTTTATTAAAGAAAAAAAATACAATAAAACATGTTTCATTATTACTTAGCGAGCAGCTATATAGTATATAGTAGTAGATACTCTTTGAACTTTATCATCATTTCTCATTAATATCATCAAAATGTTATGATAAAACTGAAGAAAACTATTCGTAGCTAATTAATTTACAACATTCTAAGTATAAAAAATGATTATACAAAATTAGTTGTTTGATTAGGTGTCTGTTTTTTTTTGCAAAAGAGATTAGTTCCCTCATAAGTTTCTTTATACGTTAATTACTCCGTGTTCCAGTTAAAACCATAACAAGAAAAATATGAAAGCCTTGATAAGTTAATTAAAAAATTCTTTTTGAAATCCATAACAAATAGTGTTTCCAAATTATAGTTTTCTTTTAAATAAAATACCATTAATGAAATTTCATGCTAAAATGACTGGATCATTTAAGTTATGATTTCATTTGAACAATGTTTATAGAAAAACTATATTATAGGCAGCAGTCTCTTCTAATTTTTATTATATTGGAAAAAGTTTCCTACGGTTGTCAAGGCGGATTTCGGACACCGTTTCTTTTTCGGAAAGAGGAACCTCATTTTGATACGGTAATAGATTAAAAACATGTTGATGTTTGACCAACGAATTTTAATTTCTCACGTGGAAAAATACAGAGTTAATATTTTATTTCATTTCATTCTTATTTTATTTTACTGATTATAAGATCATTCTTTGTCCTTAGCGTTGACACCACATCTACATTTTGGTTTTAAACGAAGATGTAGATGTCTTTGGGCCACAACATCTACTTACCCCAGGTATGCTCGTTTGGCACCCTTTACTTCCATAAAAAAAGCTTAACGTGCACTGCTTCATTATGGCGTTGAAATTCATTTACATTCATGTATATGTGCATTCATGTATATGTGCAGGAGGAATTACACGCCTTAATTCCTCCCTCTCCTTTCCACCATCGGACAACCAGGCGGTCGGCGGGTCTTCATCTCTTTGTTGTCGATATTCCACGCATTAGAACCAAACGGTTTTAATTCATCATTTGTAATGCGTACAGCAAAGGAGTGGAATAATTTGCCGGCGTCTATCATTTCGTCCGAATACAATTTGGGCGTCTTCAAGGCAAGAGTGAATAGGCTTTTTTTACGCTAAGACAGTGCGATTTACCATCTAAGGCTGCATCACCACTTACCACCAGGTGGGATGTGGTCAAGCACTGGCTTATAATAAGTAAAAAAAAATGTTCTTTGAGTACCAACGTATTGGTTGTAGTTTTACAGAAAGAAAGAGAAGATCACTTTCACCTTCCATCTATATAAGCAAAACATATTTTACATTTTATTTCATTTAATTTTCATTTTACTTCACTGATAATGAGATCGTTCTTAGTCCTTAGGGTTGACACCACATCTCGAAATCGAGTTGTAAGTAAATGTCTTTGTGTCATTGCATCTACTTACCGCAGATAGACTGTATACTCGTTTGTCACTCTTTACTTCCATAACAAAAAGCTTAACGTGCACTGCTCCATTATGGAGTTAAAATTCATTTACATTCATGTATATATTTTTTGAGTACCAACGCATTTGTATTGCTTGTAGGTTTACAGGAAGAAATAAATGATCACTTTCGCCTTCCATCTATATAAGCAATATATACAAAAAAGTTAGTAGTAATTTTCTCGCAAAAGATTTTATCATCTTAGTACCTGTTTGTGTATTGAATCTAATTAATTCTATAATTGACACTATTTAAATGATCAAACAACACAAATTAATGCAAAACTATTCAAACGCTGTAACTCCGCCAGTTTAGAATCAATTAACCGACGTCAAAGGCTATTGATCTTATAAACTTGAAATTAATTTGATATTAGTATTTAAGAAGTCTTATTATTTCTGCTTTAATGTTATTCTAAAGATTTTTGAGGTATTGAAGAAATATAATATAAATAAAATAATAACTTAATACTTGATGTGAATGATACAAACGTGTATGACTGTTATTTTTAATATTGTTTTTGAATTTAGAATAGTTGATTTTAATACTATTTAATACATGTTTTAGTCAATTTCAAAAAATAAGATCTTCAATTCACAGGTTTATTCACAAGATTAGTCATATATAAAGTCGGAGAAAAATTTCCAACCCTAAAGGTAAAAAAATAGAGGATTATGTTTTTAATGCAACTATTAAGACAACATTAAGTTCACTGCTGAACATAGGCCTCCCCCAAGTTATGCCACAAAGCACGGTCCTGAGCCACCTGCATCCATCGACTGCCTGCATGTCTTACCAGGTCGTCACTCCATCTAGTGGGGGGGTTTATCCTTAATAAAAACTAAAAATAATAAAATAATTCTATTCACTATCTTAGCACTGAATTTAGAATAGGTATGAAATTATTTTCTTTAGTTCTTTTTTTTCTGGGATAAGGGTGATAAACGAGCATACAGTCCATCTGATGGTAAGTGGTTGCTGTGGCCCATAGACATCTACAACTATCATCGGAAAGATAAGATGGAATCCCTCATTTCCAGTAAAAAGGGTCTCCGGTTCTCTAAACTCACCATACGAAACACAGCAACAAAGCTGCTATTTTACGTTGGTATTCTGTGAAAGTGTGACCCTGTCTCGATTCGTGCTACAACCAAAATATAGCTGCAGCGTGGCTCTACTACGTATATATATGTATGTATACATACAATACAAAACTAAAAAAAGCAAAAAATCCTTCTGAGAACAACTCTAAATAATAAATAACCAGCGAATTGCGGACTCGCGCATGAAGGCTTCCGTACCATCGTAATACACGTTTCTAGTAGGGGTGCCCCTTTTAATTTTTAATTTATTTTAATTTTTATTATTTTTTGTTTTAGGGAAAACAGAAATACACATTCTGTGAAAATTTCAACTGTCTACCTATTACGGATCATGAGATACAGCCCGTTGACATACATACTGACGGACGGACGGACGGACGTACGAACAGCGGAGGCTTAGTAATAGGGTCCCGTTAGATACCCTGTGGGTACGGAACCCTAAAAAACTGTGTTTGCCTACCCGCCTGCTAAGCATAGCAACTATAGCAAATATCCTCCATACTATGATGCAGACTAGGGGGTAAGCTAGTGTTCAGCAGTGGATTTTTTATAGACTGTAATGAATGAACTAACTAATGCATTTATACTTTTTTTATGAACGGCAAACGGAATTGGAATAATTTTTTGTGGATCGGAGACAGTCAATAAATTATAAGTCAGTAAAATAACCTAACGCTGTGGCGGTATAAAAGAATCCAATACCTCATAATAGAAGAAATAGAAGAGCGCACTTTCCTCATAACTAAATAAAAATAATAGAAAATTGCGTTAGCCAAGCGTGGCAAAGCAAATTATTTAGCACTAAGCAATTTATGTGGGAGGCCTATGTTCAGCAGCTATACCTATTATATCGGGTTTATAACGACAAAAATTACACACTGTTCTACGTTGAATATTGTATGGGAAAGGCGTCAGAATACGAAATAGGATTTGCCTAAAGCCTCAACATAATCAGTTAGCGGAGCGTGTGGTGGGGTGGCGTGTTTCTATACAATTAGAGCGGGCGTAATACGGCATGTGTTTGTCATGGCCGCCTTCGCCTTGCTGCATTCTCATCACTAGGGTCATAGATTTACTACAACAAATATTGCAACACTATCTTCAGTATGACAACGGAACTTCTTATAACATTCGATCACCTCAGGGACCTTCAAGAAACGAGCTCGATGTTGCAGTTGTTCATGGGCGGCGTTTGACTAATAATAAAAAATAACCTATGTCACAGAATAAATGATGCTATTGGTAATACTGTTTTAAAGTGCACCAAGTGAAACGAGAAATAGATTTCTCAAACATATTTCACCTTGACCTAAAATAAAAATAAATATCTTGATGTTCCTCCATCGGTTATAACATTCACATTATTTTCCAGAGGTAAAACCTTTCATTAATAATGTTGAGGATCCCAATTGACTTGGATGATACGGAAAGATATTTTGTTGTATATGTCAGAACCGCGAAAAACAAGAACAGATTGATCTCTAAGCATCATGCATAGACATTATATGAGGTGGATTTATTTAATTTAATACAGCATTTATTGAGGAAGTACTTAATATGTAGGTTAATATGCGATCATTTAATTACTTTTAAATTAAAGGACCAAGACATAGTATATAGAAGATTTAAGGTCGAATTCAGAATGTGAAATTATTGAGCCATGTTGCAGCTTTATTATAGTTGTATTATGATTGGGTCGACTCGACTGGGGAAGGAACACGCTCTCACAGAATACCAGCGTATAATAATATAAGCGTAAATAGCAGCTTAACGGCGCGTTATCCCAATATTGGCTCTTGTAAAATTAATATTAAATAATCGAATTACTATATTTAAGTCCAGAAAAAAATATAAGTCATAGATACATCATTTATTGAGTGGTATTAAAGGTTCAAAACACGATACATTGTACTTTGCTTCATCGAAAAAAAAAACGAAATAGTGTCGATTTTAAATCCTTTTTTCGTTTTACATCGTAATTACACCACGAAATTATATTAAAATTGCATATACTTAAAGTTAATAGTATTATAAAGGGACTTTAATGGATAATTTTTTGAAAATCAATAGATTAGTTAACAAAAAAAATTTAAATAGTAAAACGGATCACGCAGAAATGCGCGCCTCGCGCGTAGTGTCCAGCCCAGGGTGATGCAAAGTTTTGTCAATGTTCCTGTTGGGCTTGTAAAAATAAAGCGAGAAAAAATATCGCTGTTTCTTTCCTTCATGTTGTTTTAGATTGCCATTTTAAAAATTATATACAAAAATTCATATTATATCGGAAGAAACTAAAAATGTTAATTCTGTGTTAAACTTTTTCAGGTTTGCTCTTTAAAGTATAATTACATACATGTTACTCTGATATTTGCACAATTAATTTACCTATTAATTGATTAAAATTAAATTATTAAATATATATAGCAGAATTCTATCAAAAGAAGTGGGCTCAGAATACTTAATTTTCGTTTGTAGGCGAATACACAGTCATAATATCGTCGTGAATATACAGTAAAGATTTTTTGTGAGATGTTAACTCTGTAACATTATTTCAAAATTTTATGCACGATGTGTGATCATCACCGAAAGTTAGTTCAGTGTTGCGCAAATAAAGAGCACAAAACCATCTGATCACTTTCTGCAGGTTTCCTATAATAGGAAAAGAAAAACTTAAGACAATGTTGTGGTAAGTCTTAAACATTATTACTATATTGACTCGAATTGTATCTGTTTCAGATCACGTATTTGGGCTGAGTTAAGTTTTCATCGTGAGAATTTTGCTGATTTAAATTTACGTTAATGTTTTGTGAAGAATAACTCTCTGACAATAACATGCGTTATATATCAGTAACAAGCGTGAAAATATTATGTGCAAAAGCAATAAAAAACATCAATAAAATGTATAGTTTATAAAACAATCTGTCTTCCAGAAAATAAAATTACATAACTATACTTATTTATAGTTTTATTTTATCCCACATACTAATCTAAAGTATATTCGAGTAATTTTGGTCTCTCAAATGTGTAGGAATTTACCCCATTGGTTTGTGAGGCTTGAGCCAAAATTACTCGAATATGTCTTAAATAAAAATTTCAAGTTACAGAATACAAAGGTTTGAAATTCCCGCTAAAAAGTTTTATATGGGCGCCCATCGTAGCGCTTGTAGTGTACACTCATAAACACGTATATCCGTTTTTTAAAATGAAGTTGGCGTTCTTCTCTTGGTAGAGAGTAATTGTGTTCTGTGGTCCAGCCGGACGTCGCAAGTTTCTTTAGATACGCTCCGCTTAAAAATGACATAGAAATTTATCAAATTTGAAAAACAAACCATAAATGTTTCCGAAAATGTATTTCTATGAAGATTTTGTAACGGTATTAACGTACAGTACGACCATAATTGTAGCCGAAGATGTGTCTAAGTTATTTTAGTAAGTCTATGTAAAGAAATAAAACAGACTTTATTGATTATAGTGCATCGATACCCCGCTCTGAGTAAGGTACCTTGGCACACAAAAAATGCACAGAAGAACAGTAAGTAATTGATTTTATTTCCACGCAAGTCGTAGACATACAGACAAAGAGATTTAAATATATAGGTATACTATAGAGCGGACATAATGAACATTTGCATACAAAAATTTTAACTTCGCACGTGTGTGACGCTCTCTAGCTAAACTTATCAAAACTACGCTGAATATTTATTAGGGAAACATTTCAGCTATTCCCCAATATGTGACGCTAATAAATGTAACGTGAAAAACTGTTTTAGGCATGTTACCATTTCGACATCAAAGTATCGATAATGTTATTGAAGGTTACTTAGTTTGTAATGTTTTACGATATAATAATAGGGAATATGCATGCTTTTTTATTGTATAAATCTATTTATTATGACTCCCATCACACCAAAAAATCATATAAACTTTTTAAGTCATGAATAACGTCAGGAATGAAATGAAACGTCATGGAATAAAATATTTAATTTTCAATTACTAAATTGGTGGCATCTTGGATGATGTCACTAGGTCCATTAGACGCTATAATAGTAGCATATGGTTGGTCGGTAGGCGTCGAAGTCACATCGCGAAACGTCAAATCTAATAAGAGAGCGCCACCATGTTTTTCAAATTCGTTACTTTTACAAAAATACACTTTAAATCTAACATATTTTAGGAAAGCACTGAACTTAAAAGTCGTTACACGACAAATATTTCACGAATTCACAAGTTTGCGCGTTTACCGCTAAAAATAACACCTTTGTCGTATCTCCTCAATTTCAGAGCACTTCCTTTGTGCCGCAGCCAAAAGCGGAATCTTCGGCATCGACATATCGAATGATCTGCAGTAGCATGGTCACTTGGAGGAGAAAGCTAAATTGGCTTCTAAAAAGCTTGGTGTACTCAGTAGAGCGGGACAGTATTTCATGCTTGCGCACCGTTTGCAACTTTACAAGCGCAGGTTCGGCCTCACATGGAATATTGTTCTCATCTCTGGATCGAGGCTCCCCAGGGCGAGCTCCTTCCACTTGACCGCATAGAGAGCAGAGCGGCTTGACGTCGACAACCAAGTTGTCTTTGATTGGCTCGATTCACTGGTATGCATCCCTTTGCATTTTCTATCGTATTTACCACGGGGAGTGCACTGAGGAATTGTTCGGATCAATTCCAGACACCAATTTCACCAATACACATCGCGACAAAACTTACGTTACCATCCACATCATTTGGATGCTTGGCGGTCCACTACCGTACGATTTAATAGGAGTTTTCTTAGGAATAGTTTACCATCGGCAATTTTTATGGACCGATACGACTTATGGACCTTCAAGAAACGAGCTTACTCCTTTTCAAAAGTTCGGCAACGCATCTGCAATCCTCCGAGTGTTTTAGAATTATATTAACATTTTAAAAAGAAGGCTATCTTGTTGACTGGTTGCACTGGTTGTACTGGCTGACACACATTAACGTTTCACGTTAAAACCAACGGCCGTGTGCCTCGACATAGGCCCACCCGATTTCTTTATTGGTATGGATACAGTATCGTTTAATGTTTCACCTCCTTAAATATTATAGATGATTAAATCTGCACCCTGTATAATATTTTTTATCGTTAACAACAATAGATAAACGTTGTCAATCACTAACCATTTCGTGACGTTACTTGATAACAGAGGGCGCTTATTAAAATGATGATAAGTGTTCTAGAACAATCTACCAGAAATAATAAAATTTAAAAATTATGGGTTAAATATACATTATACTGGCGATAATAAACCAAAATCACATTCATATCACACAGGCATATTTTCTTTAAAAATATTTTTTAAATTTAGGAAAGGAATACGTTTTGAGCTTTAGACGATGTCACTAAGACTAAATGACACAAATCCGAAATATATCCTATAGGACATAAGTAAGAGGTGACAATTTTGTTGCTGATGTCCGGTCTATTACTACTACTACTTAAATGTCTTTGCATACAGACTTTGTTTTGCTAATATCGATTATTTCGTCAGTTGACAAGGGTGTAGAAAGTCAGTTTGACTTTGTTATTTCTTTTTCAGCGAGATGGAACAAATTCAACAAAACTTTGAAGCTGATGTACCTGAATACTCCTTTCTAACACTAGATCCTCTAGCATTGAAAGCCGACCTATCGATAATGGTTGGCCGAGAACTATATGTATAATTTAGTAGATTGATCAAAAAGTTTCGGAATAGGACACTTATCAATGAGTTATATTCTATTTTTTCTGATTTATATAGTTAGTTCTATTTTTTTCGAATCTTAAATTCGTTACTAACGAAGGCCAGAAATAACTAAATTAAAAACTGTACCAATTTTTTTTCAAAATTCACATTTGGCGCGAAATTGATTCGTATGCAATGTGGAGAAACTTGAACTGGTACACTGCATTTAAACGTGGCAAAACTGTTTGCAATAACGATACTCGCTCCGGGCAGTCAACTACGGCCGCTACGCAAGAAAACGTTAAAAATCGAAGAAATTGTTTAAGTAGATCGACGTGTGACAATCCATTATTCAGCTGAGATTCTGAAGTTCCGATTCTGAATGCTGAATTTTGAGAAAATTTATTTTATTTTGACTCATATCTTAAAATTTAAAAAGGTGGCCGCGCGCTGGGTTCGTCGAATGTTTGCAGACGCCCGTATGTTAAAAGAAAGCAAGAGTTGACATTTCAAAGCTAAATTTAGCAATGATGAAAGAATATCTTTATTGATTTTTTAGCTCTCGTTTCGTAACCGTAGATGAAACGTGGGTACAGCATTTTGACCCGGAGACGAAAAACCAAAGCAAGGTGTTGGAAAGACCGTCTTCCCCGCCAGCCAAGATATTCAAGGTGTCTGCGTCCACTGGAAAACTAATGATTTCTGTCTTCTGGGATGCGGATAGTATAATAATGATGGACTATATAAATAAAGGACAGACAATAACCGGAGATTATTATGCATGAACAATCAAAAAACTATGCGAAGAACTAAAGAATAAACGTCGAGCAAAATTGCGTGCTGGAGTGCTTTTTCATCATGATAATGCCCCTGCTCATCGATCTGATGTTGCAGGCGCTGCCATTCAAAATACTTGGTTTCAGTTGATGCAGAACCTACCATATTCTCCACCAGATAAAAAAAACCAATTTGAATTTGTAGATGAAAAATCTATCTCAAATGGTGTCAATTGCCTATGGTATTGAGCAGCTCCTGCAGCAGATACAACAGCAAAATAACCTTAGTATAGAGCCTTTTGGATTGTTCATTGATAAAACCTATCCTTTTATTGAGGCAAATATAATAAAATAATTGATATATTATAATAAAAATCTTACACCATAACAATAAACAAAAGAAATGATTTTTACTACCAGGTACAGGGGCAACTACACGTGAACGAACGGCAAATATATCTCCTTTGAAATTCGGGCGAATGAAAGTGCACCTATACCTATTGAACGCATTTGAAAAGATGACAATTTATGAAGACTGCTATGAAACAAATAATAGTACAATTTTATTTAGAATGTTTAGTTGCCAGAAAAAATAAGCCCTCGGCATTCACGCGGTATGCCGATTAGACATCTTTCATTACAAGATAAAAAAATGTGAAGCTTTCATCACTCTCACAGCAAAAATCGAACAATGATTCTCAACCGGGCCTTATCATCATACATCCACTTGACTTTGTGGAATTTTGATTTGTTGGTTTGATACCCAAAACCCATACTCTATTGATGACATATGGTTCCTCGAGGAACCAAGCGTGGTTTTTATTTATTTTAATTTTCCAAATATTATTTTTGTATGTTCAAATATTTTACTTTTATTCTGAATGGTTTAAATTTTTTGTTTTATTATATTACTATGTGTGTGTTGTAAATTTACAAATAAATTTCTGTGAACAACCTACCGGGCCGTGTAGTAGCGTTGTAAGAATAACCGTTACCCTATATCATCCCGAGGGTGTTTTTAGAGGCGACAGAGAGAAAAAAGTCAGGAGATGGGCAGCAGCGTCTTCCTAATAACGACTAAAAATAAAAATAAACTGCGGTTGCCAACCCGTTTGCCAAGCGTGCCAACTATGGAAAATATCGCCTTGGGTTTGGATTTAATTTTGTTAATTATAGGATCCCAAGCAGATGGCAGCACCCATCCATCTTCTCTATTAAAATTAGGATGTTTTTTATAATTTCAATAACCTCGCGTATCATCCTTGGTAGGAATCGGTGTTCTTTTGCGAGGATTTGTGGTCTATCAAATCTGATGTAATGGCGGGGACGATCTTGAACATGTTCACAGACTGCAGACTTCCCAGAGCGTCAGTGCCTCACGTCAGCTATATGTTCTTTCACGCGGGTTTTAATGGATCTTTTTTTTTGTCCTATGTAAGAGAGACCACATTCACAATCAAGCTTGTACACTCCTGCATCTTGTAGAGGGATATTACACTTGACGGATGGTAAAAATTGACTAATCTTCTTCGGCGGCTTGAAGCATGTTTTAATAGAAGCTCGCTTCAAAATGTAGCCAACTTTGTCTGTGACTCCTCTGACATAGGGTAGTACAGCAGGCTCACGCTCGACTGTGGCCGGCTTCACTCGGTCACTGTGACGTAGGCGCGGGACCCGAAGCTTGTTGTCTTGCAATACTTGCTCGACGTGTTGAAGCTCGGCGGCCAGATGTTTTCTGTCACAGATCCCTCGTGCTCTCTGAAACAAAGATTTTCCCACGGTAGCTAACTGTGATGGATGATGGTGCGATTCACCATTTAAATATCGGTTGGTATGGGTCTTTTTCCTATACCCACCGATACCAACCCATACCAACCTATAATTAACAAAATTAAATCCAAACCCAAGCATACCACTGCAAGACTTCAAGATACTGTAAGCTCATTCTGCTTAGATCGGACCAAAAATTAATATACAAAAAACTGAAGGTAGCCGGGCTAACTATGACATTTGGACGTCAAACACCTCAGTCCCCCCCGTGACAATGGGTGCTGTAAAGCACCCGAAACGTCGGGAATCAAAATTAGTAAAATTAAACGCGATAAAATCCGTAAAAATAGTTTTATTCAAAATAATTAAATGTAAATCTGACGAAATAAAGAAATCCTACCAAAGAAGAAAAGTAAAAATCAATTATTATAGTATTCCTTTTACGTGGTAGAGCCATGCTGCAGCTATATTAGTAGTATAGTTGTAGTACGAATGGGTCGGCTCGACCGGGGAAGGACCACGCTCTCACAGAATACCAGCGTAAAATAGCAGCTTAACACTGCTGTGTTTCGTATGGTGAGTGTAGAGAACCGGAGACCCTTTTTACTGGAAAAGAGGCATTCCATCTTAGTCCTCTCGGGTGACAACGCATCTGCATTTTGATTCTTTATTGAAGATAGATGTAGATGTCTATGGGTCACAGCAACCACTTACCATCAGGTGGACTGTGTGCTCGTTTGTCACCCTATTCCATTAAAAAAAAAATTCAATTCAGTTGATCTACTGCAAATATTTATACTGTGGCATTTACCGCACGAAGCACAGAGTATTACCGCATAGAGTACCTATGGTTAACGCCGCATCGTGAATAAATACGTAGTGCGTCGCGATAAATGGCGTGAGCTGGAAAAGTATTTCAATTCCCTACAGGTCTGGGATAAAACCCTTAAGGCTACTGTGTTTAGTATGGTGAGTGTAAATAATCAGAGACCCTTTTTACTGGAAACGAGGTATTCCATCTTAGTCCTCAAGCGTGATAGTGCGTTTGCATTTGATTCTTTATCGGGATTAGAAGTAGGTGTCTATGGGCCACAGCATCCACTTACCGTCAGGTGGACTGTGTGCTCGTTTGTCATCTTTCTATTCTATAAAATAAATATGTTTTTAGTTCTTTGGATTCTGTTTCAACTTTTTATTAAAAGTTAAATTTTTGACCATTTTGAGTGGACCAAAGTCATTGTAGTTGTTATATTGAGCTAGTGTCAATGTAACAACTACAATGACTTCTAAATAGTTATAATAATAACTTCACCCCTATTTTGCCCGCACTTAGGGTGAAATATGTTTCCAAAAGTATTTGGAACCACTTATGAAGCATAAACTATAAAAAATCATCAAAATCAGTTCACAATTTAAACTTGAATTGACTTGCAAACATACAAAAATCGCCCACAAACAGAACCTCCTTCTTTTTTGAAGTCGGCTAAAATACAAGTCAACTTGTAACAATATGTAGTTTAAAAAAATCATAAGACGTTACTTGGAGTACCAAGTAGCTTCTTATGATTTTTTAACTACATATGAATTGATAAAGTAGTTTTTAAATAAGTAATGTGTAGTGGTACCTGGTTTTGAAAAACGCAAAAATACATTATCTGCATACCTTTCCCCCAAAACTGTTTTCGCTAATACACTTTGTATAATCAAGTACGCAAAATTGTTTATCAATATATGTACAGATTACTACGATTGTATTAGCCTATTTCACATACAAGGTCCCAGGGGACGAACGTCAACATAGTAAAACTCATTAATCGAATATATCTTTATA
Source organism: Parnassius orleans (assembly GCA_029286625.1). Taxonomy (NCBI): domain Eukaryota; kingdom Metazoa; phylum Arthropoda; class Insecta; order Lepidoptera; family Papilionidae; genus Parnassius; species Parnassius orleans. Next base: position 658,444 of record JAGSMP010000056.1, read on the forward strand.
CAACGTTTGTCGACCGATATGATGAATAGATTAGAATCAATCAACTTAAACATATTAAAATGTTTATGTCACTCAACATATTCGCTAACACCATTATAGCTGTATTAATTTTTGGTGAAATTATTAATTGACGATTCTCATATACCGTCAATACATGGTAATTAAAAATATAATGGCTCTCATGAAAAATTGTCCGATACTATTTCGTAAATGAGAGGACTCTTGTGCAAAGCAGCAACTTTGTTATGCTATTTTCCTGCGCCTGACCTCTCTCCGGACATGTCGAGTTACCATCCCATCGGATTATGAGAGTGACGGAATAGAGAATGCACCTGTGCTTGCGCATACACTCGGCCACTATAACCCTGTCCTGCGCAGATGGCTGGGCGCCGTTGAGATTGGCCGCCGTGACCGAAATTCGGTCTGGAGGACATTATACTATTTTTATCTATGAAAATAAAAACATAAGTTTTATTTACATTAATGGCGATATCTTCCTTATCATTCAGATTTTTATTAAATAAAACCTATTTTAAGTGAGCCTCGTCATTTGTTGTTGGATAAAGAATAAGGAAATACTGAACCATTTAGAAGGCAATCAAAATGAAAATGGGGCTACATCAGAGGCAATTAAGTGAGATATTATTGTAATCAATGTGATGCAACAATAATTTTCTTTGCATTATACGATTTAATTTATGACGATTAAATTTATGATTAATAAATGTAAATTAGGACAGACTCGTGCATATTACTAATATATTGACATAAGTTATTACTTCGTAATTTATTTGAGTACTACGAGTAGTTGTTCAGGATGATTTTGTTCTGTCTTTTCGGTAGGTGGCGCGATAAATTTCTCTCTGATTTTTTTCAGGTCGTTTTTAAACGTAAATTAATATAACTTGGCCACAGCGAAACTTCCAGTGGTATCGGGTTCAGATTTTGTCGATTTTTTTGATAATAAGCCAACATTTATTGTGACTATGAGTCATTTCGATCCATAAATAAAGAATTTGTTGAGTACTTGACTACAGCTTCACCTATCATAGCATGGCTATGAACCATTGTCAGAAGTTACATAATCACTAACTCTAAGCAACACTAACACACTAACAGACGCACGAACGATATATTACATAAAACACAATAAAAATATTCAATAGGCGCGTTGAAAAAAAAACTTACAACTTAAAAGGGGGTTTTCTACCTGGTAAAATTATTTTCAGAATAACAAACAACAGATATATTATGGCTGCAACATGAATGGTTCCGCTTATCAGGGGTAGGACCACGCTCTCACAGAATACAGCGTAACTAATGCTGCTGTGTTTTGTATGGTGAGTGTATATAGAACTGGTGACTCTTTTTATACTCATTTTGATTATCAATTCAGGAAAAGTTAGGTGTCTACAATGGGCCATAGCGTTCATTCACTATCAAGTCACATCAGTCAGCAAATAATTTATTTATTTATTTATTTAAAAGGACAACCAACAAGACGAACACTATTACATGGAATTTAAAGTAACATGAATATAAAACTAAAGCTAAGTGTCATCTTAATTATAGGCTGCCACGGCATGCAAATGTGGACTATGCAAATAAAACTTAAATAGGTTAGTTAATACTAAGCAAATGAAAACTTAAACATTTTAATCCTTATTTTTTATGTTAAAAAAGTCAAACCATAGGTATACATACTTAAATCAAACAGACACCATTGACTCGAGAAATTGACCGAGCTTGCGTCTAAATTTCATCTGCTAGTCAGAAAAGATGTCGATGTTGTAAGACTTAGATATTAAGTTGTACTGTGTCTGTAAGACATACATACATACATATAATCACGCCTCTTTCTCGTAGGGGTAGGCAGAGACCACTTCTTTCCACTTGCTACGATCCTTACATACTTGTTTCGCTTCGTCCACTTTCATTATTCCCTTCATACATGCTCTTCGGCTTAGGGTACTCTTGACCTGGCCTTTTTTCAAGACGTCCCTGATTTGCTCTAGAAACGTCCGCCTAGGTCTACCCCTTCCAACACTTTCATTCTTCTTTCAGACCACAACGTTTCCTTATCTCACTATTTCTTATCCTGTCACTCAATTTAACTCCTATCATACTTCTTAACGCTCTCATCTCAACTGCATTTATTCTGCTTTCATGTTTCTTCTGCCATACCCAACTTTCACTTCCGTACATGAATGTCGGAACCAACACCCCCTCATGCACAGCCAAACAATCCTTGTTAGACACCTTCCGACTGCGCATAAAGGAGTGTAAAGCTCTATTCACCATGTTTCCTGCATTCACTCTTCTTTCGATATCACTCTCACACTTTCCATCTCTTGTAAACTTTGAACCCAGATACACAAACTCCTTCACCTGTTCAATTTGTTCATCTCCAATCACGATATCGCAGTCTGTCACTGCCTCATCTCTTTCAAACACCATATCTTTCGTCTACTTTACATTCATCTTCATTCCCTTTCTAACAAAAGCTCCACTTATAGCCGTTACCATCTCCTGCAACTCCCCGGCCGAAGACGCAAGTAATACTTGGTCATGAGCATAAAGAAAACATTTGATGAGTAACTCATTCATTCTCAACCCACTTTCATTCTCTTTTAAATCTGTCAAGCAATTGTCCATGAACAGATTAAACAGCCACGGTGACGCTACACATCCCTGCCTAACACCTTTTTCGATATTAAACCATTCAGTGTATGCCCCGTTTATCCTTACACAAGTACTAGAATCCCTATAAAGAGATCGCAATGCTCGTCTGAGGATACTGCTCACACCGTTCACGGACAGTGCACCGCAAGGAAAAGACCTGATCCATACATCCCATTCCCTTTCTAAATCCCGCTTGTGCATCCCATACTTTTTCGTCTGTTTCATTCACAACCCTCTCAATCAACACTTTCGCATACAATTTACCGACGACGGTGAGAAGGCTTATACCGCGGTAATTTATGCAGTCCTGCCGTGACCCTTTTCCCTTATACAATGGCACGATTACGGTTTTGCACCAGTCTCCCGGTACTTGCCCATTTCGCCAGCACAAATTGAAAAGGCGGTACAGCTGACTAGCCATTATGCCCTGTCCAGCCCTCAGCATCTCGACGGTAATCCTGTCATACCCTGCAGCCTTACCTAATCTCATACTTTTCAACGCTTCACTATTTCAACCATGCTTATCTCACTTTCATCAACATTTATATTAGTGTCCATGGAAGGTGCCGAATGCTTTACCTGCACTTCCTCTCTTTCAAACAAACTTTCAAAATACTCTTTCCATCTCTTTAAAACACATACTTCTCCTTTTATAATGCTCCCATCTTGACTTCTGATTGTACTCAGCTCCGAGGTAGAAGTTTTACCTCTGGCTGTTTTGATGGTTTTCCAGAAAAACTTGATGTTTTACTGGAAATCTTCAGTGAGCCTTCTATCGAAATCATCCTTTCGTTCTTCTTTCTTTCTAGACACAACTTTTTTCGCTTCTGATTTCAATCTTTTATACTTCGTTCTTGCTTCCTTTATCTCGTCATCCGTTGCCTTTTGAACTTTTTGGTTAGCTTTTGTTGCTAACCAATCCAACCACACTTTCTTCTTTTCTTGCACAACCCTTTGTACATCTTTATCCATCCACACATTATAGTTCTTTCTTCCTTTCTTTCTTTTAGCTACCCCCCATACATCAATAGCAACATTTATGACCCTTCCTTAAATGTCTCCCACAACTCGTCAATCACACCTATCTCTTCTATGCCTTTAAGACTTTCTTTCAGTTTCTCAACATACTCGTCTTTCTTTTCTTTTTCTTGTAGATTTTCCACTTTTACTCTGTCCAAAACACTCGTAGGCTCGGCCCCTCGGTGTCGCCACCGTTTAAAGAGACCACGCATTCGGGCTATAACCAGGAAGTGGTCTGTGTCGAGGCCTACACCGCGGTATGCCCGAGTGTTTAGCACTTTCTTCCTTAGTCTTTCATCCACAATTACAAAATTAATCATACTTCTAGACTCACCCTCATCTCTTGTATACAAATGGATCTTTTTGTTGTCAAACATTATGTTGGCCACGCACATTCCATTCCAAGCATACTTCAAGCAGGCTTCTCCCATTGTCATTCACTCTCTCGTCCCCAAACGTACCCAGAACTCCTTCATACACATCACTCTCTACTCCAACCCACCCATTAAAGTCCCCTAACATCACGATCCGTTCATATTCTCCGCATTTATTCAAGACCTCTCTCATGCTATCCCAAAATTCCTCTCTCTCTTGTTAATGAATAATAAATGTTTAATGACCCACCTCCGCATAGATCCGTCGGTGCATAGACCCCAAGGATAAACAAGCGAGTGAGTCCGACTTTTAACCTAATCCAGAGGAGTCTTGGGCTTACACATTCCTGCTCCATCACACATTCCACTATTCGAGATGAAAGAATCACACCAACTCCCTGACATCCTCGGCTGGTTTGGGGGACTCCCGACCAGTATGCCGTGTAGGGGCCATGAACCGTGGCGTCACATCCTTGGTTTCAATCTCTTGGTTTCATTCACACACAGAATATCTATGCATCGTTCATCCATCATCTGACATACTTCATCTATCTTACCATCCATTCCTCCTCTTACATTCAACGTAGCAAAGCGGCTCTCCGTGGGCTGTTTTTCGCCCCCGCCAGAAACGATACGTGATGGGTGGCGAACCACATCGCCGATTCATGGTGGCGTGGTAACCTAAGCTACTTTTGGCACCTTTTGGTGAGAAAGGGACGTAACGTACGTGACGCGGTAACTTTTATGGAATATTAAAATTGACAGATTGCAATAACGCTGGGTAGTCAATGAGACCATTGATAATCTTATAAAAGAGCAACTGATCCAAGAACAATCAACGCCCTCGTAGACTATTCAGTTTAAAATAGGCAAGACGTTCCAACAAAGCCAAACTGCTGCCCTCATATATGAGGACAGCAGTTTGGCTTTGTTGGATTGGTAGGATAGGTGCCAGAGAAACTCTTCTGTATTAGCTCGATTCGCTTAATATGGACCTCATAATGTGGGGACCAGACCTGACTACAATATTCCAAACCCGAACGAACTAATGCCAAACACAGGAGAATTTTTGTTTAGGGCTTTTTGAACTCCTTCGCATTCCGCAGCACAAACCCTAGCAATTGGAAACCTTTTGTTGCGACTTGGTCTATTGCTTGTGAAAGCGTAGTTTTTTATCCATAATGACGTCCAAATCGCGAATAGAGTCCACCTCTTGCAATTTTTGACCGGCAATATTGTAGGACGGTGACAAGTTCGTTTTGCTTCTCGAAAATCAAATGAATTTACATTTTTCAGTATTTAAATCTAACTTGTTCTCCTTACACCATCCAGCGAGTCAATCCAGATCCTCCTGTAATAACAATGAATCACTAATACCTCTGATCTGCATAGACATTTTCATATCATCAGTGTAAAGGAAACAAGCTGCATGATCAAAGATACCCACGATATTATTAATAAATATATTAAAGAGGATTGGACCCAGATGCGATCCTTGAGGAACGCCGGAAGTTGACTGAAAGGAATGCGAGGAGTAGCCATTAACCACAACGTGCGACTTCCGCTGATCAAGATAGGATTCAAACCATTCCAGAAAGCTACCATATACACCCAAACGAGAAAGTTTACCTAGTAAAATTTTGTGATCAACCGAATCGAAAGCCTTACTAAAGTCGGTGTATATGGTGTCCACAGGAACGCGGGAATCAAGGGAATTAGAAACGAACTCCACAAACGGGATCAAATTAGTTATCGTTGAGCGAGATGCCAAAAAACCAGATTGGTGAGGTGAAATTAAATGCTTTATGTGATAGGACAAGACCGGGCAAACCAAGGATTCAAATGCCTTCCCAAAGACTGAAAGTATCGAAATGGGCCTATAGTTCTTCACGCATGCCGAATCACCCGACTTCAAAACTGGAACTATTCTCGCCTCCTTCCAGATCAAGGGAAATACGCCATTCCTTAAAGACACATTAAATATTATTGTTAGAGTAAAAGAGAGAGATTCACAGCATTGAACTACAAACAAAGAGGGCATTCCATCGGGTCAGCTCCTTAGTTTTATCTAGCCCTTTCAGAGTTTTCAGAACATCCTCCCGCCTGAGGGTCAGACTTCCAAGGAAACAATTCTCATTACAATTACGGGAAAGAAGTTTAGCTGAATAACCGGAGAGCAGCGTAAATTCCAGCGGTGGGTGATAATTATCTGCAGAACTGAGCTCAGAGTTACATCGTGTCACATTCAACAGAATATTAAGATTAGAGAGAACCAGTTCTAAAATTTTACCTTTATGGTTTAGGACCGTAGTATTATATTGGGTAAGATTATTTAAAGCCATGAAGTCCAGTAAAGTGCTTTCAAATAAAGTCTTAGTTATATTAATTCCATTTACAGCAAACGGTACCTCCGTATCGTTCCAGGCAATACCACTCAGATTAAAATCTCCCAAAATTAACGCTTATGATTAAGACACGATTACTGTTGTCGATATAATGTTCTAGAAAATGTTTTTTAATGGGTTACGGGAGGTAGACACCACACAATCAGAGCTTGTTTGGGGTACCTTTTTCCGTAGGTATATTCAATTCGATCCAAATATCCTCACATTTACTCTCAAAATGATGTAGCCTATGGTAATAAATATGCTTGACACAGCCACCAATACCCCGCCACCAGATTTGTGCTGCTGAAAGCCGCTAGTCTCGCGGTCGCGTCTAAAAACTGCGTAACGATCACTAAACAACTCGGAGTCAAAAATAGTGCTGCTTAACCAAGTCTCACATAACACAATTATATCATAATGGTATTTTAAAATGTTTTTGTACAAGTTTGTCGTCTTCGTTCGAACACCTCTAACGTTTTGAAAATATACATTTAAACTATTGAACTTTAAGCCGTATACTATTACACGATAGATTACAAAATAATAAAATAAAACAAAAAGAACCTAAGATAAGTTGTCCAGGGTCGATTTATTACGTACTAAGACGTATTCAGACGTGTCCGTTTTACGCATGTATATGCGGTCGCCCCGGACCCATACATGTTTGTATTGAAGTTCTTTTGCACGTGTACGGGACAAAGCGTGAAGAGACTTATTCTCAGGTGAAATATTTTCTACTTCATATATGGGAGTCTTCCTGTCAGGCCCCAATCCCACATGCTCCGCCTTTAATTTATCCTGTGAGTGAGTTTTATTGGACTTCAATGAAGCGGCTAGCAGGGAGTCCCTGGAGCGAGGGCTGTTAAGTTTAACTAGAATAGAACGGGGACGGGTACTCTCGGGGTTCTTCTTAGCAATGCGTGAACAATACAGGATATTCGACTCGTTAATAGGGCAAGATATGGTTTTGCTCAGTTGTGTTACAATAGATAAAACACATTGGATTTCCAGGTTCGATACCCGAGAGATTTGCTCCATCTGATTAAGACGGCTAGTAATGATGATAATATCACTCTGTAGGGTTTCCTTATCCTTAATAATTGTGTCTATTTTCGTCTTACAGCCGCTCAAATCCTTATTAAATTGCTCAAACAAATCATTCATGAATTGTATTGATTCCGTGAGACCAGTGATCTCTCCCCTAAAAGCCTTTAGTGGTATATTTAGGTCAGCTTTCAAATGTCTCACGCATTCTTCCATGATGGCCCTCATCTCCTCCTGCACAATAACACGTAACTCCGACCCTGATACATTCAAACTCGTACCGGCGTCTGACTCAAGGATTGAATGGCCTTTACAGCGCAAGGTAACGTTTGCTTTGGTGTTATTGGGTGTCGATGGCCGGACCGGCGTATTAGAGTTATCGCTGCGCGGCTTTTTATTCCGACATTCAGGGCACAGCCAATCTGCCTTAACTTCAGTCGATAGGTTTTTAAGCTGAGCAGGCGAAATGGCGACACATACGCAATGATAGTATGCCACACAGACACAACATTGCATGCATTCAGAGTCCTTAATCTTAGTATGACAGGTGAAGCATTGATGCGTATTGAGTTCAAAATTGCGGCAACTACGTACACATGCAAACAATGCAGATGCAAGCGGCGCTTGAGTGGGACAGCAATTATGTCAGTTGTCTCTTATCGTGCAGGGGGTGAGGTGAGGTACCCCGCGAGTCCACAGGCAGCGACCATGTGATACAGTTTAAAATATTATTTTTACAGTTCGCACAACACACGGGATTATAGCAGTAACTGCTATTAGTAAGCACGTTTCGTAAGAAGTAAACTTGCACGCACTGACAACAGGATTTTTGCTACACTAACCGACAACACGTCCACTTACGAGTAATATGTTGTTTACTGCGATTTTTTACTCGTGATTCTTGTATTTGATTGTTTACTTGTGATTCTTGCATTTGTTTGTCACCCTTATTCGATAAAAAAATAAAATACTTGTTTGGTGCGGGAAAATAATATATTATTAACCCACAACCTGCCGCACCGTAGCATAAGTTTATCCACTACGCTAGTGAGCTATCTAATACTTTTTGTATAAAAAAAAATGGTAAAAGTAAAGTTACAGCCTATATACGTTCCACAGCTGGGCACAGGCCTCCTCTCATTTCTCAGATGGTTGTAGGGCAAGGAAATGTCCGCCGCGCTGCCCCAATGTGAATGTTGGCCAACTTCACATGTCTTCGAAAAATATTTTTCTTATTACTCGAGACACTCAGGTTTCCTCACGATGTTTTCCTTCACCGCTGAGCACGTGGTAAATCAGCACTTAAAATTGCGATTAACAATTTCGTTTGTGCCGGCGGAGATCGAAACCGGGTTGCTTGCATACTGTGAAATTTACAGCGAGCACTTAGCTACCACGCCTCTACTTCTTGTATGAAAATAATTAATTTATAAAAAAAATACATAATATGAATCATTACCATCGTTTGTCATTTTGTATATACATACATATATTTATAAATTTCATAATAATACTACATAAATACCCTAAAAATATAATTATGCTATTTATATTCTCACAGAATACCAGCGTAAAATAGCAGCTTAACGCTGCTGTTCGTATGGTGAGTGTAGAGAACCGGAGACCTTTTTACTGGAAACGAGGCATTCCATCTTAGTTCTCAAGGGTGATAATGCCTCTATACTTTAATTCTTAATTGAGGATAGATGTAGATGTCCATAGGCCACAGCAACAACTTACCATCAGGTGAAATGTGTGCTCGTTTGTCACCTACACAAGAACATGTTTCTATAGTTAAATTACAAACAGAAATAAATTATTAGCGCCACACCTCATGGCATCTTCTCCGTCATACGTATCTTCAGTGTGGCTCGAATTATATATTCTTCATCTCAAGTATTTACATCAATAGCGTGCCGCTGTAACTCAGGTGTTGGACGCTTTGCAAGATTCATAGTTTACCAACGACCTTAGCTTGACCAGCAGTACTATTTAAATTGTTATTAGAATCATAAATGCAGATATATATCAAGTGCTCAGTAATGTAGGAAAAATTGTATGAAAATCTGCATACCTAATAAACTAAAAGTATTTTGAGGACTAGTGAAGTCTCCCGAGAGAAATCCTGTGAAAATTACAGACACAGTCTAGTTTCTGTGATGTTAGTGCTGTTAGCCTTTTGGCTCTTAAAGTTTCATTGGAATTAGTGGCTAAAAAGTGTCCTAACGGTGTTTGTGACTCTAGATGAGTGTGTAGTTTTAGTGTATGACGGGCCGGCGACATTAGGATCGTCGGAGTCTATCGGAACGGGGGGTTCATTTAAAATGTTGCGTGGCCTCCGGAGATTTTCCGTAACGTTTGGAGTCGGAGCGTATGTGGCTGCGTTTACCACTAGCAGGTTGGGATGTGTTTCGGCGCTCACGATATAGCACCGAGACATTTCCTTGAAATACTCACAGATCGTCGGAAGTTGGCAATCCCTGTGTAGGTCGGAGTTCCGCTGGTACCACCGGGCTCTGGTGGCCATACGAATAAACCTATTTTGGACAACTTGGAGATTATACAAATTACGACGAGCCGCGTGCGCGAAAGCCACGCTTGCATAGGACATGATAGGTCTTACGCAGGCTTTGTAAAGATGGAGCTTGTGTCTTAAGGACAGTTTCCTCTTGCTGTTAATTAGCGGGTGGAGGCGACTAGTGACAAATTTGGCACGGTTGCGGACATTGCGAATGTGTTTCGCGAATGTCATACCGTGGTCGAATGACCCCTAGGTATTTGGCCGTTGATTGCCAGGGGATCTGGCGGCCGAATGAGTAATTGTACCTATCGATTTTTTGGGATCAAGGATTGAGAGAGGGGTTCCTTTGAAAGTATATTGCAACACTTTTCTCACGATTCAATTCGATTCTCCATAAGCGTAACCAATCGCCTTGGCAGTTGACGGCTGTTTGGAGCATCTTGGTGAGAATTCTTTTGTTATGGTGGGCGACGAAAAGTGCCGTGTCATCGGCGAAGAGAGCAGTAATTACTACTGGGTCCTTCGGGATTTCACTCGTGAAGAGTGTAAAGAGTAGGGAGGAGAGGACGGAGCCCTGAGGTACTCCTTGAGGAGGCGCTTTGAAGAGCAAGTTCCCTCTATTCGATAGTAAAAGTGGCGATTGGCAAGAAAGGCTCTGATTATGTGTGTGAGCCTATCAGGCACGTTGATTTTATACAGCTTGTAAAACAAGCCGTCGTGCCAAACTTTGTCAATCACTTTTGCGATATCGACGAAGAGGGTACCGGTGTTAGAGGTTTTACGAATTATTGAGATTTGGAAGCCTTTCAGAATGTACTCTGTAAGACGATGTAACTGATTGGTGGTCGGTTTACGGATCTAAAGCCTAACTGCTCGTCTAGGAGAAGCTTGTTTGCGAACAAGTGTTTACGAAGGCGATTTAAAATAATTTGTTCGTAAACTTTAAGTAAAGACTAATGAAGTCTCCTCAACACACTGGGGAAAGTTTACGAACAAATTATTTCATTAGTCTATTGCTGGAGGCTAAGTTGCGTGGTTTCCCTGGTTTCGGGATTCCTATAACATCTGCCACTTTCCAAGCATCCGGGAAGAAGCAGGTGAAGAGAAGAGCGTTGAAAATGCCTACTACGTGACAGACGAGTGGCGCTGAGAGTGATTTCAACACCCTGTTGCTAATGCCGTAGGGGCCGGGTGCCGATTTCTTTTTGAGATTTTTTATTACTTTTGTGACTTCGTCGACTGTCACAAGATCTAGGGGGTCGCCTGCAAGTGGTAGTGTAGACTTACGCTCGACCTCCGCTTCGACCTCTGAGAGGTGAGCGGGATCTGTAGGTTTGCTATAGGGAATACATTGGCTCTCTAAACTATCCGCGAGGCATTCGGCCTTTTCAGAGTCATCAAAGGCGAGATAAGAATTTCCTGACCTAATAAGTGGCGGCATGGTTCTGCTCTCCTTTCAGAGCTCGGGTCAGCTGCCAGAAGGCAGTTTAAGATGGCTCGATATCCTCAAGCATAGTATCCCACTTGTCCTGTCTAAATTCGACATTGCGCTGTTTCACCTCATTTTGGAAGTTGCGTAGTCGTAATTTGTTTTCTATCGTGCGATAGTGGTCGCTTGGCTCTAATCAACTGTCAAATATCCCTCGGAAACTTCGTGTGTTGATTGTTCGACACCCGAACCTTACGAGAGCATTCTTAGACCGTTGATTTGAGGTGGGCCGATATGTTGTTAATCGCCTAATTGGCCTCCTCTGGCGAGTCTATTTTGTCTGGGATTTTGCCTAGGTGCTGGGAGGTCGTAGACTCAAGTTTGACCTAGAGCTTATGCTAGTTCATGGTGGTTTTGGTCTGAAGGACCTCACCAGCGGGCTGGCCCAGCTGCAACAAGACCGGCCTGTGGTCCGAGTCAAGTTCCAGTATTGTTTCGATCGATAAAATCGATAAGAGGACATCTTTGAATATTTAACCTTTTCTGTTATCCCCGCAGCAGAAGATATCCATGAGGATTTCCCCACGATAAAAAAGAGGGCCTAGGCTTAGCAAATTTGCAATATTTGGTACTAGTCATTGTTTAAGTGCTGGTAGTTATGCCGATACAATAGTTAGTGGCAGATGGCCAGTCAGGGCTATCCTACAAATTGACATTTCTAAGTTTATTAAAGGGGGAGCGTCGATTGGTACGCAGTGCAAGGACCTTTTATAATAGATCAAGGTACCGCCTCTACTGTTGGTCAACCTATAATTTCTAACTAAGGTGTAATTTGCGATCTCAGAATCGCGATATCTAGGCTTCAAGAAGGTCTCTTGCACTAGCATAACGTCTACATCATGGTTGCGCAGGAAGAGCGCGATCTTGTCTTTTTGGTTTCTGAGGCCATTCGCGTTAAAGAACGTGACAGCTAGAGAACGTGGTTTAGTCCTACCTAAATTTAGTACTGCCATTATGATAGTTTTCATGAGGTGATTAGGCGCACTGGAAAGACCAGATTGCGCCGATGAGTCCTATATGATCAATCGTAGCGTTGAGCTTGTCTTGAGCGGTGGTGGCTCCTCGGTGTTTGCGGGCCAAAGAAGATAATTCAGCAACATTAATGTCGCTGATAAAGCCGCAGACTAGAGAGAAGTCGGCGGCGAAGGAAGAAGAACCTTGTGGGACGGACTTTGGTTTGGGGGCCTGGGGAGGCGGCATTGGCCGTGAGGCGACAAGTGCCGGCGGTTTCACCCAAGCGTTGGATTTCGGCGCGGGAGGTGCGGGGAGACTTGCAGCATGCTCGGAGACCCCGGCGACGGGGACGGGCTTGGTGACTGTCTAGGGCATAGATGTGGGCACCGAGGATGGTGCGGGTTTGGGGGCAGGCTGCCGAGAGCAACACACGCTGGTTTGGCCCGCAAACCTGGGACGGCTTTTATCTCCGCGCTGTTTCCTTCGCGGCGCTTTGAAGCACCCGCGATATTACGCTGGGTGTTTATCTTCGCCGATATTGACACAGCTCGTAGGCTCAACCGTACCCTAGGCACTTGACGCACCTAAGCCTGGCGTAGCAGTTTTTGGCCAAGTGGCCGTAAAGTTGGCATCGGTGGCACTGGTTAACGATGCCCATGTTTTGGGAGGCTTAATCCGCGGATGGCCACACAAAGATTACGCTCCTCTGGGAGGGCATAGATGTGAAAAATTATTTGCTGGGCGCGCAGATGATTAGTCACGCTGCGGAATCCCTCAGTCGAGTCAACAAATATGCGAATGCCCTGAAGGCGTTTTGCACCTTTGGGCAGTAAATCTTTTCGAGTTTAACCAATTGGAAAGATTATTCCATTTGCTCTTGTCCTGTATAATGATGGGCGACGGCGGCTTTTCCCTGCGTTTAGCAGGTGACCCTTTCGCTGCGGGCTTAGCTGTGGGCTTGGGGGGTTGAGCGCGCGCCGTGGGGGCTGGGTTTTTAGCTGGAGTGGCGGAGGGGGACGAGGGGCCTGAGTTGGGCTCGGCTGCTTTTTTGGAAGCTGCGCGTTTGCGTTTTTTGCCCTGAACGAGGGTGAAGCCTTCATCTTCGGACTTGGACGGGACACGCGTCTTGATTTTCACTCGGAGCCTGAATCAGAGAAGACCAGAGAAGGGCAGCAGGTGGACATCGCGGAAGGCGCGGGTGACGTAGCGTTGTACACCGACGCGTACGAAACTGGTGTTACGGGAGCGGAGTACGGATAGAGGGGGTCGTCCATTTGGACGATAGGTTCGGGCGCTATTGCGGCTGAGGAGCCGTACGGAGACGCGGGCGCGGATACGGGACGCGCATTGCGCTGTGCAAGAAACACAGCTCAAATGTCGAGGCAGGCTCGACTAAAAAAGTCGGCGAGTTCGTCGACCGTAATCGACGCCATCTTGTTTGACTATGCTACTAGATAAGCACAGGAGTGTACCAAGCTCCCCCACCTTTCGGCGGGAGGTGTGTGCCTAAGTCTGACACCTATACACCTAGCGCGTTGGTACGCAAGAGTGTGTACCAAGCTGTTGCCTAATGCAACAAGCAACACAAAAATTAAAAACGTCTCTGAGGCGGCGGTTGTATTTCACTCTACTTACGGTTACCAGGAAGCCAGGAAGGAGAGTTACGCAGAAAATGCACTACAATAAGCGTTCACTACACTTCACAGTGAGACCGCTGTCTGTCAAAATGCACAAAGTAAGGCAGTGTATTCTAGGCGACGTAGTAATAATATAATTCGTGAGCATGAGCAATGAGAGTGTAGTGACGGTAGTGAACTCTACCGACACGTCCGAAGTCTAAAGAGCCCAAGCACAGAATGAAACACCAACCTAGAGACAAAAGAGGTTATATTTCATGTTATAGTGTGTAGCTACTGCAGCGCCAAAGGCTATGCAGCCGCCTAGCCCTTTAGCTACCAATATCGTATTTTACCGTATCTTGGCGGTGTAAGATAATCCATAACTCAATTCGGGCCACAACCCATAGTCGTTGTAAAAGGCAACTATGGGAGTTGTCAGAAATATCAGACGTTACGCACTGTTGACGATTTGTCTACCAAGTGTGGGAATTCTGGAAAATCTTCTCTGCTTACCGAGGTCCATGTAGAGCAGAATCTTTTTTTATGCTTTAAATCAATTTTAGTAAAGTGTACACTCTATAGGTGGTGAGAGCCGCGTTGCAGCTTTATTGTGGTTGTAGCACGAATGAGTCGGCTCGACCGGGGATGGACCACATTCTTACAGAACACCAACGTAAAATAGCAGCTTAATGCTGCTGTGTTTCTTCGTATGGTGAATGTAGAGAACCGGAAACCCTTTTTACTGGAAACGAGGCATTTCATAGTAGTCAGGATAGGCTCCTGGTAGGTAGGTCCTCAGGGGTGACAACGCATTTGCATTTTGGTTCTTAATCGAAGATATATATCTATGGGCCACAGCATCCACTTACCGTCAGGTGGACTGTGAGCTCGTTTATCACCTCCAATCTATAAAAAAGACCCATTCTTTTCTAGGAGTCCATTTAGATAGGTATCATCCCCTTACCTATTTCTGTTGGCAAGCAACAGTGCATGCACTGCAGTATTTTGATATAGAGATGCACTGCTGTATAGAGAACTATTATAATTACAGAATATAGGGCATTCTATGTGATAACGCATCTATCTACAGCTATCTTTGTTTGAAGTTAGTTGCAAGATTCCATGGGTGTCAGTAGACACTTTATCACTTCAATTAAAAGGAAAACATTTAATCGAGAATACGATTGATATATCCGTCAAATATTTCAATTTATTATTCTCGCTTAATATCATACAAAAATAAATAAAAGTCTAAAATATTAATAGGAATTTAATTAAATTTATCGCTTCCGCGATAAATTTGTTATAACTAATCCATAAAATTGGTCGTTATTAAATTTAATTAAATTTCATAGTTTTGTTGATCAATAAACTAAGATAAATTTTTACGGACTTTTAGTGTATTCCTTGCTTTTATTTCTTCGATATAGTTACAGCCTTTTTAACACGCTTTTATTAACTTCGCGTTTACGAATATCTATCTATGTAACGGAATATTTTAATGTAATTTTTACCAACTTTTAGACGGCCTTAGAACGACTTGAAAATGTGCACTCGTATCAAGGATCGATGACAATAAAATAATTTAATAACTTTATCCTAGTATCTCGATCAGAATCACCAGGATATTTCTCTCTAGAATGATCAGAGCTCATGATTAATGCGTGTTTTTTAAGTTTTCCTAAATTTTTATATTATTATAAAATAACGGTGACAAACGAATATACAGTCCACCTAATGGTAAGTGGATGCTGTGGCCCATAGACATCTACATCTATCGTTGATTAAAAATCAAAACAGATGCAATATTACCCTTGACAACAAGGTGGAAAGCCTCGAAATCCAGTAAAAAGAGTCTTTGGTTCTTTACACGCACCATACGAAACACAACAGCATAAAACTGCTATTTCACGCTAGTATTTTGTACAAAAGAAGAAGTTTTTGGACAAAAACCAGAAAGTTTTTTGTGCTTTCATGGACTTGGAAAAGGCTTATGACAGAGTGGACAGGAATGTGTTATGGCAAACACTTAACTCTTTTGGTTTGAGCGCTGGTTTGATACAGGCATTGAAGTCTCTTTATAGGGACTCTAGTGCTTGTGTCAGGATCAACGGGGTCTACTCGGACTGGTTTGGCATCCAAAAGGTGTCAGACAGGGCTGTGTAGCTTCCCCCTGGCTGTTTAACCTATTTATGGACAGTTGTTTGCAAACTTTGAAAGTTGAAGAATGTGGGTTGAGAATGGGTGAGTTAACCGTCAAATGCCTTTTGTACGCCGATGATCAAGTCATATTTGCATCGTCGGCGGCCGAGTTGCAAATGATGGTTACTTTAATGAACCGGTCATTAAAAGAAAGAGGTATGAAAGTGAACGCAAGTAAGACGAAAGTGATGGTTTTTGAAAGAGAAGAAAGTAAAACGTTATGTGAAATAAGAATAGAAGGGGAGTTGATTGAGCAAGTGGATGAGTTTGTATATTTGGGATGTTTATTTAGCAGGGATGGTAGATATG
The DNA here is from genome assembly GCA_029286625.1 of Parnassius orleans. Lineage (NCBI taxonomy): Eukaryota > Metazoa > Arthropoda > Insecta > Lepidoptera > Papilionidae > Parnassius > Parnassius orleans. Next base: position 675,045 of record JAGSMP010000056.1, read on the forward strand.
ATAAGGATATTATAGAACGACGAGTGAACGCAGGAAATAGAGTGAATGGGGCTCTACACGCTATTGTGAAGAGTCAGAATGTGTCAAAAAAGGCATGTTTGGCAATTCACAATGCTGTGTTAGTCCCTACTTTAATGTATGGTAGTGAAAGTTGGGTCTGGCAGAAGAAGCATGAGAGTAGAATAAATGCTGTAGAAATGCGGTCATTAAGGAGTATGCTAGGGCTGAATCTGAACGACAGGGTGAGAAATAGTGTGATAAGAGAAAAGTGTGGTTTGCAAGATGACGTTGTGACCAGGATTAAGAAAGGAATGCTTCGGTGGTTTGGTCATGTAGAAAGAATGAACGAAGAAAGAGTGACAAAGCAAATTTATGCTGCAGAAGTGAACGGCAGAGTGGGAAAGGGACGCCCTAGACGAAGGTTTATCGACCAAATTGGCGATATATTGAAAATGGGCGAGATTAGGAGTACCCTTAACCGGCGAGCGTGTATGCGTAGATATATGGATGTAAAGGACGCGAGAGCGGTGTGCCAGGATCGTGCCAAGTGGAAGTCCGTAGTCTCTGCCTACCCCTTTGGGTGACAGGCGTGAGTGTTTATGTATGTATTTTGTAATAGAATGGTCCATCTACGGCCGAGCTGACCCGTTCGTACTACAACCATAATATAGCTACCTTCTCTTATTTATGAGAGAATTACGGGGGAGTTTTACGCCACTTTTTACAGATCCCCAAAAAATTAAATTTCTTAGAAATGCGGCGGGCGCTTTGCCCCTGAGTTTGATCGACTCGGCATAATATATCTGAATCGTCACCACAAATCGGTTCACGTATGGATTTTTCGGTTGTGACGCCAGTTTTTGCAAAATTTGACGTCAAATTCCATACTTTACATTTTCATTTTAACTATTATAAGCCAGTGCATGACGGCTATCCCACCAGATGGTGAATGGTGATGAAGTTGAAGATAGCAAAGCACACTGACAGATTAACATAAGCCTATTTACTCTTGCCTTGAAGCGACCCACATTGTATCGAATGGAAAGACAGATGCTTTCAAATTATTCCAATTATTTTTGAAAGCATTATTAACGTCAAGGCAAACTATTTCAGAAATACGGGTGGGCCATTTAAGATTTGGAATTTGAATCGGCTATAAAAAAAATGAATATTATTTCAAATTTATGAGTTTATTAAAAAGATTGAATCTTTCCATTTAGAAATGGAAGACAACATCTTTCAAACGCCTGCCACGGCTAGCCTTACAATACTCCATTCGATCAGTCCAATTTTTCAGTGCATTTTCGATTGTTTGGGCCTCTATTTCGTCAATGGCAACTTTGGTTTCATGTTTCAAGTCATCAATCGTTTCTGGATGGTTAGCAACACTTGTCTTTAACGGTTCCCTACAAAATTAAGTCCAACGGAGTCAAATCGCAGCTTCGAGGTGACCAATTGAAATCAGCATTTCGGCTGATAATGTAATTTTCGAAAACAGTGCGCAAAAAATCGATTGTTATATTGGCTGTGTGGCACGTTGTGCAGTCTTGTTGAAACTAAATATCGTCTATGTCATCCTCTTAAATTTGGGGAAACAAAAAATCGCTTAGCACGGCGCAGTAGCAATCGCCATTCACTTTAACGGCGTTTCCTTGCTCATTTTCGTAGAAATGTGGCCGCCAAACCAAAATTCGCACCAGACAGTCACTCGTTGTGGATACATTGGTTTCTTCACAACGACAACCAACAACGAGCCCCAGATTCGACAATTTTGCTTATTGACGTATCCTCCGAGGTGGAAATGAGCTTCATCTGAAAAGATGTTTTTTCGGTAAAAATGTTCATCTTCGATCAAGCGGTCTTCGGCCCATTCAGCAAACCGAAAACGCATCGGATGGTCAATCGGCTTCAGCTCTTGCATAAATTGAACTGTGTACGCATTTATACCGAGATCTTCATGCAAAATTCTTCTCAAAGAAGTGCGTGAAATGTTCAATTCTTGAGAACGATGATGTAATGTCGGAAGGTGTTGAATGAAAAATAGACGTGTTGCTCAGTTTAAGACTTCAATTATACTACTTAAAGTTATTCTACCTTAACACTAATTATATACAGTCGTGGGGGCTACACTACAATAACGAGTTGATGTTGATGGTTGTTGACGCACACTCTGAGCAACAGCAGCGATGTTTTCGAGGAACTTTTTCTTGTCCCTTCCCTGGTTCGTTTCCGATTGTGGTTCGGCTGCAGATCCTCTAATTCACGGCTCGTCTCAGGTTTGGGCGTTGTGTTGCAAGGTGTTGGTGAGGCTAAAAGAGCCTCTTATAAACCTGCAGAGAATTCCATTAAAGGAGAGTTCAGTTGAAAATGTCGATCTTTTCCGTCCATTTTGTTCCCACGATTAGGTAGGGAAATAAACGGTCACCCCAGGCAGACACCCACATCGCGCTGTACTGGACGAGTACGTACACGGGTAGTTTTATCCAACAACGATGCAGTTTCACGAACTTGCTTTACAAATTGATACATAAACTGGTTTTTTGTCATATCCTTTTTGTAAAGTTTTTTTCGTAAATTTCTTACAGTTTTAGTAGAAGACTCACCACTTTGGAAATAAGTTTTTAATATTTTCCAACTTTGTTCAAGCAAAAAGCGACCTGTTTCATAAATCTCCTACATAAAAGTAACTTTCTGTCACATCGGAAATTCATAAAACCTTCCAACATCAAAATAACCTACAGTTCCAATTCCAAACATTAAATGGCCCAGCCTGTAGTTCAAGAAAATTGGGATTAATAATCAGATACAAGGAGACAAAATTATCAACACTGATCAAACTATACCAAACCAGAGCTGGAAACCAACAATGCTTCCTTTGCTGGTTCCAGCTGAGAATTAAACCTAGGACCCGCAGATTCTTGGTAAAGTACTCCGACTTGCAACTGCGTGGGTTCGTCGTCAGTCGAACAACATAACTTAAAATCATCATCATTATCACAGCCGCAAGAAGGCGCTTAGAAATAGTTGCCACGCTTTGAAGGCGGTTGAGTTTTTTTTATTATATTGAGTTGTTATCAGGAAGACGCTACTGCCTATCTACCGTTTTATTTCCTTCTGCCACCTAATATGAGGTGGTGGAATTTCTTATTGTGCCAATACAATGCATTATACATTAATTATAATTAACATAAAATTTAGTTTTGAGGTTTTGAGATATGCCTCAATATATGATACGATACAACCAGTGCGTGTTGCCAGTGATGACATATGGAACTGAGACGTGGTCCTTCACTGCTGGCCGTATGAGGAAGTTCAAGGTCGCTCAGCGAGCTATGGAGAGGGATATGCTCGGGGTTTCTCTGCGTGATAAACTTAGAAATGAGGATATCCGCAGTAGAACCAGATTAACCGACATAGCCCAAAGGATTAGTAAGCTGAAGTGGCAATGTGCCGGCCATATAGCTCGAAGAACCGACAACCGATGGGGAAGAAAGGTTCTCGAGTGGCAACCTCGTACCGGCAGGCGAAGTGTAGGGCGTCCCCCCACTAGATGGAGTGACGACCTGGTAAGACATGCAGGAAGTCAATGGACGCAGGTGGCTCGAGACCGTGCTTTGTGGCATTCCGTGGGGGAGGCCTATGTTCAGCAGTGGACTTGTGAAGGGCTGTAATGATAATGATGAACATAAAATTATTATTTTAAATACATATGTATCAAATCCAGCAATAGCACAGGAATTTCGTGAGTCTCAGTTTTTTTTTCATATAGATATGACAATAGACTGAACTTTCTTCCTAGTTATTAGTTTTATTAAATGAGTGCGTATATAAAAATACACTTTATTAACACTTATTCACAGTTTAATAGATGCCATAAGTTAGAATCTATTAACCAAACCGGTTTTCGTATGAAATTTGTTCCAGTTGTTGCATCATTAAATAAATAGCAACAATTCAATAAAACCTATCGTAATACAAAGTTGTTGTTTTTATAAGGCGTTAAGGATTAGGTATAGTATATATAAAAAATTGTGTGAATGCACATGCTGGGCATATACGATTAAGTAACAAGCTAACAATTTTTTGCGAGTAGTAATACAATTATAATGCTTTATTCATGACATTTGTCAGAGTCTTTTTGAATTAATTATTAAATTGTCAATTTAGGGATACGCAATATGCATGAATACAGAGTGGCATGCATAATGCGTATTATAAGCATTACTTTCAATTTTAAAATTATTATATTTACAAAAGTCATCAAATAATATTTACCGAACTATTTACACACTAGCTGATACCCGCGAGTTCGTCCGCGTTGCTTGATATATTAACAAAGTTTTCGTATGTGCGAAGGAAAAAACATCAAAAAGATCGCAATCAAAAATATACTTTGCTTACAAAATTTCTTTGTAAACAATGTTATTCCTTGCTCCGTTTGTAGCTAAAATATAAAAATTATCTGGGTTAGTAACGCGAGAGTAAGCGACGTACAGTTGACCGTGTGAAAAACCCCGTATAAAAATCGTTATTTCTTAAAACTTTAATAATTTTATATTAAATCAAAATATCAAAATATATTTTTAGATAAGGGACAAGTGTCTAAAAAATAAAACTAAGAAAACCTAATTGAAATCTATCCAGTAGTTTTTCCGTGACGAGCACAACTGCAAACCTCTATCATTTTATTTATATAAGATAAGAAGGTATTAAAATAGTTAACTATTTAGACGTACGTTTATATGTAGTAGAGCCACGTTGCAGCTATGTTATGGTTGTGGCACGAATGGGTTGGCTCGACCACGGAAAGACCACGCTCTCATAGAATTCCAGCGTAAAATAGCAGCTTAATACTGTTGTGTACCTATCGTAAGTGTAGAAAACCATACCTTTATACTGAAAAGAGGCCTATATACTGTAAATTACTTTTCCACTTCTGATTTTAGAAATTATTCTCAATTTTTTTTTAAATAAAAGAACACTACTCGGTAACAAACCCTGTTTACTATCAGGACCCAATAACATGATAACACCAAGTATGCAAACCAACAACAACACTACCCATCTCAATGTAACACAGGGCAGCCTCTCAGCAACACGATCTTCCTTGCTTATACTAGAAGAATACCCCAACGGGCAGAGCCACCCAGCCTTCTTCTCTATTGAAATTAGGATGTTTTTTGATTTCAATGGCCTCGTGAATCATCCTTGGAAGGAATGGGTATTCTTTAGCGAGGATTTGTGGTCTATCAAATCTAATGTAGTGACGGGGGCGATCCTGTACGTCTTCACAGACTGCAGACTTCCGGGAGCGTCGATTCTTCACATCAGCTATGTGTTTAAACCCTGTTTATTATCAGGACCCAATAACATGATAACACCAAAGTATGCAAACCAACAGCAACACTACCCATCTCAATGTAACACAGGGCAGCCTCTCAGCAACACGATCTTCCTTGCTTATACTAGAAGAATACCACAACGGGCAGAGTAACGACAATGAGACTCGTAGAATTTCCAACTGATGTCTCTTAGTCGCCTGTGCGATACTTTATACTGCTAAAACAAGTGGGAGATTACAATTCTATCTTCGTTTGTTCGTATTTTCTTTTATTTTTTACCCTCATTCCCAACAATACATTATATACAAGAATTGCTCACTTAACATTATACTAATGATAGACTTATTTTTAGATTTTATAGAAGATTTAATTAAACATGAATGATGGGCGGTAAAATGAGACAGTGTGGGAAAATCAAAACACTGATTTCTAGAGCCATTTTTGTCCAAAGGAGTTTGTTGCTTATAAGAATTAAGTCGTGAAAGAATTACATGTTGAATAAATGAGCTCTATTTCTATTTTCTTGTAAGTCATGCATTTTAACTTATAAAACTCAAATAAAATACAAGTTGTTCATTCCTAAATATTGATTATGACATTAGGATTTTTTTATTAAAAAAGAGTGTCAAACTAGCAGTCCACCTAATGGTAAAAGGATGTTGTGGCCCATAAATACTTAGATCTATTGGTCCGAGAGCTCATGACGCATTTTTCATGAAGTGTTTGATGCATCATGAAACTTTGTTGAAAAGTATCAGTCCACTCAATAAGCAGGTATTTGACTGTTTGCCTGACCTACCTGGGTACACCTCGTACTGCGCATACAGGTAAGTCGCAAAAAAATTGCCCAAAAAAAAATGTTTGATTCAAATAATAATAATGACTATCCATCAGATAAGTTGATAAAGAATTAGGAAAAAAATGGCAGACACTTCTGAAGGGGTTGACATAGGGGCAGACTACCCCAAATTTGTATTTTCAAAAATTCCAAAAAAAGTGTTTGATTTAGTCTACCATTTTTTTTTACAGCGTGATTATTATATATAATAAAGAAATTCTCACAAAAGGGCAGACAGTTTCTCCGAGGGCTAATTATTTAAAAATCTATACAAATAAATAAAATTGAAGTGTTTGTTTGTAATGTCAAAATAACAGCTTTTTACTAAACGCATATGAAATTATTTACGGTATTTATAACAAAAACACAATTTTTTAAATTTTTGTTTGTCTGTGCGCCGCTACTTACGTTACGATTGCAGTTACTAGGTATGCGATTGGCGCCAATAGATTATTCAATTGTCTCTCTTGTATTGTAATCAAAACATCGACTGAGGGAACATCGACTGAGGGAACATCCACTTGTTCGTCGTAGCGTTTTAGCGAACTTTGAAATTAATAAAGGTAGGTATTCTTACCTAGGAGTTCTTTTTTTTTATAGGATAAGGGAGACAAGCGAGCACACAGTCCATCTGATCGTAAGTGGTTGCTGTGGCCCATAGACATCTACATCTATCCTCGTTTGCGAATCAAAATGCAGATGCGTTGTCAGCCGTGAGGACCATGATGGATTGCCTCTTTTCCAGTAAAAAGAGTCTCCGGTTCTCTACACTCACCATACGAATCACGGCAGTGTTAAGCTGCTATTTTACGCTGGTATTCTGTGAGAGCGTCGTGTTTCCCCGGTCAAGCCGACCCATTCGTGCTTCAACTATACAATTAATATAGCTGCAGCATGGCCCTACCACGTTCAAAAGAGTTTCTAAGTAAGTCTAAAACACTTGAATAAGAAATAAGTAAAAAAATATATAATTATTCGAATTATGTTTTTCACAACATATCTTAATTAATCATAGGTTTAAAAGAGATCAATCAGTAACTAGGTAATTAAGCAATGTATTTAATTCTAATCCACTATTACTAAATCTACAATCGAATGCGCAATAGCACAATTTTCGATTCAGTCGATTGTTTTTTTTTGCAACAATCACCCATCGCTACCGCAGTGTTATTAAAGTGTAGATATTATTTTCAATTATATCTACACTTTAATTTACATGATTAGCCCATATTAAAAATAGAATAAAATATCGTTTGTATTGCGTTTGCAAATTTGAAACTAGATTTTTTTATAATGTATGCCAAATAGGTTGAAACTAAGGCCGTAAGTCTGCGTTTTCACCAGAGATGTGCGAGGATGCGTAGCGAGAGATGTGTTTGTTAAGAACCAATAGAATCACTGCTCAGCGGAGCGAGGATTTTGTATATACAAAACAAGGGAAGGATGTGTGCGAGGAATGTGTTGCGAGGGATGTGTTGCGAGGGATGTGTGCTTGGGAAGGACGCAAGAAGTAGCGGGCAGTGGCGCGCGCGCTCCGCTCCCACTACACCTCACCCCGCTCGCATCTAAAACGAGCCCGCTACACATCCTTGCACCGCTCATCTGCGCACCGTTTCACATCGTCGCTACGCATCCTCGCACCGCTCAGCTGCTTAGCACATCTCTGGTGGAAACGCTCACACCGTTACACAGCCTCGCTACACATCCTCGCACCGCCCAGCTACCTCTCACATCTCTGGTGGAAACGCAGCATAATTCAAAGGCAATCTCGAGCTCAAACTCAAATATCACGATTTAAATTTGTATTTAAATCTAAATTTATGTTTTTTTTTTATAGGATGAGGGTGAAAAGCAAGCACACAGTGCACCTGAGCGAGGAATAAGATGGAATGCCTCTTTTCCAGTAAAAAGGGTCTCCGGTTCTCCACACTCACCATACGAAACACAGCAGCATTGATCTGCTATTTTACGCTGGTAATCTGTGAGAGCGTGGTCCTTTTTTATATAAGTATGTAAAACAAGTACACAGCCCATCTGATGGTAAGTGGATGTTGTGGCCCATAGACATCTACAACAATCGTTGATTAAAATCAAAACGCAGATGCAATGTTGCCCTTGAAAACTAAGTTGGAAAGCCTCGTATCCATTAAAAAGAGTCTTTGGTTTTTACATGCACTATACGAGACACAGCTGCATAAAACTGCTATTTGACGCTGGTATTCAATGAGAGCGTGATCCTTCCCCAGTCGAGCCGATCTACTCGTGCTACTACCAAAATATAGCTGCAGCGTGGCTCAAAGACGTATATCTCATCATCATTTTATAGCTCATCATAAGTGCGCTGCTGAAAATAGGCCTACTCCCCCAAGGAATGCCAAAAAGTACGGTATCATAATGAAGACTCATATCGCAATTGCGAAAATCAACGCAGTTGCCGTTGCGCAGTAATTCCCACTGGAATAATCGCACTTCCTCGGTGTTATTGTGTTACTTTGGTGATTGGTTTCATTTTGATGTTTGACATTTTCACTCGTGCGTGGTAGAACCATGCTACAGCTATATTATGGCTGTAGCACGAATGAACAGGCCCGACCGGGGAGGAACCGCGCTCTAACAGAATACAAGCGTAAAATAGCAGCTTAATACTCATGTCTTTCATATGGTGAGTGTAGTGATCCAGGCATCCTTTTTACTGGAAATGAGGCATTCCATCTTAGTCCTCAGAGATGACATCGCATCTACATTTTTATTCTTAATTGAAGATAAATGTAGGGGTCTATGGACCAAAGCATCCACTTACCATCCTGCGGACTGTGTGCTCGTTTGCCAACCTCATTCTATAAAATAAATATTCAGCTCAGCAGTAGACTTTTGATAGACTGTAATTGAATGGATATTCTATTCTATCCAGACCTAAATTTTAAGTTCTTGTTAATTCACACATACACAGGTCCAAATAAAAACATATTGTTCTTGTTAAAATGTAAACAAATTTAATCTAATATTCATTTATAATATTAAGATGCTAACGACGAATAACAAATTTACAATTAAATAATGTTATCAACATCTCTACTTAATTATTATTATAATTGCCTAGAAACTTCTTTTTTTTCAATAGAAATCGATTGATGTGAATTTTTTAAGAAGTTAACGATTATTAGTTACGATTAAAATCGCACCTAACTGTTAGCTAAGAACGTGACAAATTACGCGACGCCTTTGTTATTGTTTAAGAATGAAAACAAATTATTAAAAATATATCGCATATTATTCACACTTTTTGTGTTTTTTCACACAACTTATTCTTCAATGACCAGCATATTTTCCAGATTCGATATAGTAGTAATAAAGAAATTATTTTTTATATTTACGAGAACACTACACATTTAAATGAAAATCGTTTAAGTACTTTACAGCACCCATGGTCATAGTACTTAACAGGAATATAAAATAAGTTAATATACGCGATAAAAACTAGTTTCATTTAAAAGGAATATAGAAAAAAAAATCACATTCATTCAATAAAAAAAAGATTGCATTTAAAAAATCGTTAGAGTTCTATCTTGGCTCTATACGAAGTACGCAATAGAGTACAATTATAAATACATGCTAGAAATTTTAAATTATTGACTATTAGTAACAATCTATATATTAACACGTGAAGAGAAAACTTTGTACCCCTTTTTAAGCATATTGCGTGCGATATTGCGTGTATTGCGTGCACGGTGCGTGTGAGATTTGGCTACGAGAAGTATCGGGAATGGATGATTTGTTTATGGTTCCAAATTCAATTTGTTGTTTTTTTTTATTGTTGTTAAATTGGCACAACTGTTTTCCATTTTGGCGCGGAGTTTGAGTTACATCTATGATTTAGATTAAATACAGTGCTGTTTTTAGTTATATCATATCTAGTGTGTATTGTGAATTTCACAATGGACAAAAACATCGAACAAAGAGTTTGTCTTAAATTTTTCATCGCCAATGGAATTTCGTGTTCCGAGTCAATGAAAATGTTACAGAAGGCTTACGGTGAATCGACTTTATTAAAAACATGTGCTTATGATTGGTACACAGCGTTCAAAAGCGTTCGAGGTGTGATGGAAGATTTGCCTCACTCTGGTAGGCCATCAACGTCTGCAACTGAAGTTCAAGACTGAAGAACATCGCAAAAGTGAAGGAAATAGTGACTGTAAATACTCATTCAAGTTTGAGAGAGATAGCCGCATCTCACGAGTCGATCCGTACCATTTTAAATAATTACTTGGGTATGAAACATGTTGCCGCTCGGCTTGTCTCAAAAAACTTGAATTTACTCCAAAATCAATCGTATAAGTTCTTCATCCTTCATCAATCCAAGAAAATTCTTGGATTTCGCACCACGATAATGCGCCTTCGCACAAGGTCTTCATTGTGAACGAATTTTTGACCAAAAACTCAACAAATACCGTCGAGCAACTAACTACCATATTCACCAGATGTGGCTCCAGCCGATTTCTTTCTTTTTACTAAACTCAAATTACCACTTTGTGGCGTTTTGATGATTGGATTATTTGTTAGAGAAAGTGTATTGTTTCTGAAGGTGCATACTTTGGATGTGATAAAATAAATTATATATATTATTGATCTTTTCCCGGTAATTTCTTGACAGAGTAGATATATATATATATATATATATATATATATATATATATATATATATATATATATATATATATATATATATATATATATATATATATATATATATATATAAATATATATTATATATAAATAAAGAGGATCATCCTCAGATGCACTCAGGATGGATGGCGCAAATATGCATGCGTTACAACATAAAATACAATAAAATAATATGCAGACCGTTAGCAATTCGTCGCAAATATATGGTACGCTTCCCGGTGATGATTTCCTCAAAAATCCTATAAACAACTACGGTTGCGACGTTACCACTGATACAACGCTTCGCTAGAGATATATGTGTGTGCTTCTCTCTCTCTCTCTCTCTCTCTCTCTCTCTCACTCTCTGTGTGTGTGTGTGTGTGTGTCTTTGTTGAAATACATTAAATTAAAAAAAATTGTTTATGTTCATACTGTTAATGTCAAACACATGAACAAAAAGTCGCACAGTGTAGAGATCTTCGCCCATATTTCAATAGTCAGTGACTTGTACGTCAAGGCAAAAAAAAGTTTATTTTATGTTTACTAACTTTGTTTTATTTATAAATGTACAGTTGAAAGTGAAATAAAGCTTGCTTAATATACTGGGTGTTACAAAACTACCCGCAAAGCCGAAAGGAGGTTAAATGAGGCCTTATAACGAGTCCATTCACAATATTTTAGAACCGTAGTAACGCTGTATAACATACCCCAAAAAAATAAAAAATATTATTATTTTCACTGATGTGCAAACCCTATTTAAGTAAAATTAAAGAGTAAACCACTCAGAATGTACCTACATTTCTACCTAATTCGCGGAACGACAAAAATTTTAAAAGACCTAACCTAACGAAACAACCTAAACGAACACTTACTTTTTCATAATAAACGTCAAATTTACAGAAACGGCTCATAGTGTGCTTCGCCTTGCTCAATACACAACCTCGCTCGTCGGGATATGGCTTGTGTGGCATTTCGCACCATCGTCGGTGTTATTGATGCGAAAACCGATCTAACACGCTGTTCCATCTCGGCAACCGTTGGGGAATCGGATAAATACACTTTGTCCTTCACATCACCGCACAGAAAGAAGTCCAAGGGTGTGAGGTCCGGAGAACGAGCAGGCCATAGCACCGGTCCCCCGCGGCCGATCCATCCTCGCGGAAAGCGAACGTTAAGATGTTCTCGTACGTTGCGAACAAAATGTGCCGGAGCTCCATCATGCTGAAACACCATGTTTCTTTGGTTCTCAAAGTAATCCCAGTCAGCCACAGGAAAGTCGTCAATCGCCTCTTCGAATTCCGTTTGTAAAAACGTTAGATAGTTGCTACCGTTCAGACGTGATGGCATAATGACGGGACCGATGACATGTCCGTCATAAAAGGCATATTTAAAAGTCCTGACCTCGTGAATGTTGCCTCGTCCGTCCAAAGAACATAGTTTACGTAATTAGGGTTTTCCTCTAACTGCCTGAGGTACCACTCGCAGAAGTTCGTCCTGGGTGCAAAATCGGAGGGTATTAGCTCCTGTTACGGCGATAGTGATAAGGGTGACGATTGTCGTCACGAAGAATTGGCCAAACTGCAACATGGTTTATACCGAACCTTGTTCCAGCTCGCCTCGTACTTGTGGTCGGCTCTTCTTCAAAATGCTCTAACACTAATTCAGCCTGCCTGACGTTGACTGTGCTTGGACGTCAACTTCCAGTAGATCGATGAAAAGAGCCGGTGGAATGTAGTCGTCTTGACATGTTCAGAAAACACTGGTACGAAGGCAGCCGTCGCTGTTCAGTGGGGGGTCTACCATCGATAAATCGTATGCCGATACAGTTCGCGAGCACGATTTAAATTGCTATCTTCATGGCCTACGCATAAACATAGTATCGTAATATTCCGAGTTAGAAAGCATCGTTATTTTGCAAAAATGTTGGAAAAAAACTCGAAACAGTTGTAGAATATCGATTAGATGATTTTAAATTGACAACATTTTTTTTTTCCATATTGACATTTTTTTGAAGCCAGTACTTGAGTGTAATGACATCCTTGTATTAAGGTAGCAAACATTTCTGAATGAAAAATAGAAAAGCTATGAAAGTAGACAATTATTAGGTTAAATAGGTACGTAGGCCTTTCTGTTAAATAATCTGGTTCTCTGACATGACAGCTTACTAGGGTTGACAAAATTTTTGGCTCTGATAATTAATTATATTTTTACGGGGTATTTTGTAACACGTTGTATAAATTATAAATATAATGAATTACGGTTGAATTTTGACCACGATTGTAATAGTTTGACATTCTAAGATATTTCAAATTTAAGTATTGATCTTGTGTCATCCGAGTCAGTATAACCTCGTATAGAATACAAGGTGTATCCAGACCGGCGTTGTATAGCAGCGTCAAAGATGCGTGAGTTCTAAACCTGCGTTTACTAATACACCTACAGAACGAGGCAATTTTGGCAAATTCTCCCTACTATGGACACATTTACAACAATTGACCGTTTTTGGTAAGAACGGATTAAAATCTGTAATAAGTAGCAGACAGTAGATTCATTAACTTCGTATAAAGTTTACTGGGTGTAACATTTACATAAATATGACATAGATGTTGTTATAGGAATTCAAGCATTTGTTCGTTATTCTAAGAATACATCTTGATTACTTAAAACTTAATTTAAATTACCTAAGATGCATAATGAAACATCCTTTTTTAATATTCTCTTAAATTAATCATTTTTTAACATTGTTACTAAAATGATAAGTTTAAAGAAAAGAATCTCGCTTAATTTTCGTTCTCTTTATTACTACAGCCTATAACTAAATATAAAAATGTAATCGTTCTGTCAGAATTAAGTTAATTCTGATTAACCTTATTAATACATAATACGTCTAATGTTTTTAATGATTGTACTAGATCATTTTGTTGCATTGATTTGATAACAATCACGTATGTGTTTTTTAGAGTTCAGTTACTCAAAGATAGCAAATCGTTTTCAAACTAACGGATCTGTTTATCGAACGTCATTTTACAACCAACTTACTTTTCAGCCGACATTGACCGTATTTTTTTTGCATATTATGTTACGCTATATCTTTATCTATATCTTCTCCAATTGTGATCCAATTATTACGATTCGTTTTGTATTAAATAAGTTATACCACAAAAATAATTTTATATAAATTTTATTGTAACTAATTAGACGACATTATTAAGCGGTTTACTTTTTTTTTTTAAAGTTGAATTATACTTCTTGAAATTCAGTTTTTAGCTATCAAATTTTGGAAACTAAAAAAAGAAATTTATTTTCATGAAATGAAATGAAATACAACTGTAGCACGTTCTCTGATGCACACAAAAGAAAGGACCTCAAAAATTTAGAGCTTTGCATAGCAAACGCGAGCAGACCAGCCCCCACAAGCAGAACCTGTTTAAAAGTTTGACGCATGTGGCAGTCATCACGCTCCTCGGCCATTTTAAAGACAAGTGGCCGATCCCCCTCACGAGGGCGCAGCAAACAGAGACCTTTCTGCGAACATGACATAAGCCCTTTATACAGATGTATTTTTACTTGTAACAAGGCATTCTGTCTCATCCCATATCCCATCTACTTATCATCAGGTGGATTTTGCAAAAATGTAATATATTTTGTGAATAAATCATAAACTTTTATTATCCTTTACCTTAGACTTAGCTTAAAAAAGCTAATTCACTTGTAGATACCTGAATTCTTTAAATAGCATCATATCAATATTCTTTTAAATATTTTACTGGACATAAGCCTTTCCAAGAATGCGCTAGTTGGGAAAGGTTACTTCGAAGATTTGCCCACGTAATCACAACGTCAGTGGTGGATTGACGAGCGAAAAGAATCTAGCATTGCTCTCCATCAAATGTGATTTTTTTCGCAATCAGCCATCATTTCATTTTCAATTTAAAAGGAAACCTACTGAAGTGCTGTATGGTCACGCTTTGCCAGTATTTATGTACTTATCCTTCCACATTTAATATCCATAGTATGATAAACCACTGTAAGCTTTTTTCATTTGTAATCGATAAGAAGCAATGGGATCATACTCGTTTCGTTGAGGTAATTCATTTTTTTTTTGGTTAGGTTAAAAGTTTAGTACCTAAGTGCTTTTAGAAAACAGCATAAATTTAAAAATCGGTTCTTATTTTATTTTTGGCCAAAAGTAATATTTCTATTTGCTTTAGCATTGATATGCTTTTTAACAGCGTAACCCTTTACTTGACCTTTGTTATCATCTACATTAAAACGATAAACTCATTTATTTAATAAAATGACAATACAAAAGAACAACTGATATTATATTTAGCTTAGGGCTATCATGATTAGTGAAAACACTTTGTGTCAACGTCTAAGAAAAATGGTTAGTTAGATTAATACGATTAAAACAGAGTTATCGAACGGAGAATAACTAGACACTTATCGATATGTGATGATTATGTATTACTGTTATGTTAACTTTACTTTATAACGCTTTAACCGTGTAGTGATATGAATTGGTTTCTAAATGACTAAAATATTTTCTTTTAAAGAGTTGCCTGTTTTGATGCATAAAATTTTATTTACGCACTGTCAATTAAATGATATTCTAATCTAAGTTTCCAACTATATGATTAACCATCTCGGGTTTTATCACCGCTTACCACCGGTGAAATTTTAGTCATGCACTGGCTTGTACGAGTAATAAGTTAAACAAAGAGAGCGAAATTAAAAGAACAAAAATTAATTTTATCTTTTATACATCTCTTTATTTATCTCTAACTGAATTTTATCTTTATGATTTTTCTACACCCCAAGTTAACTTTTCAAAATGCGATTGCCATCCACGAAGGTACGGGAAGTAATAATAGATAGATTTATTTACTTGGATATTACATTAAAACTATAATTTTAGAAATATTACGACGCTTCTTTTAAACTGGATGAATAACATTCATTTTAGAATGGAAAGAGCATGGCGTATTTTCCTTTACAATTTCTTGGTATCTATATTTATTGTGTATATATATTGCCATAGTTACCCGCTTACCAAGCGTGGCAACTATGGCAAATATGAGGGATATTTGCCATGAGGCAATCTATGGGGGAGGTCTATGTTCTTCAGCAGTGGACTTTAATAGGCTGTAACGGTATATTTATTTAAAAACACTAAAAAAATCTGTGACAGCTGTAATTCCGTTGGTATCATATATGTATGTGCGTTAACAAGACGGCAAACATTAAAAGAATGGAGAGTTGTTCAAGTCGCGAAGAGTTCATAGCGTGAATTCTAGACGTGTTTTGCGGCGTGAGTTTGCAGCCAGTGTTACGAACAAATATTATACGATAGCACTTTATGATATATTGCAAATACTTCGCTTGTTGCATTTAGTTAAAACACGTTAAAAGATTATAATGAAATATTTAACTACTATCGATGTCTGTTTATCACTACGTTAATTCTGCCGGTACATAAGCATTTTTATTTAAAAACTTCCAATATAATTTTAGATAAATAGTTCAAATCACAGTTCAATCGTTATGTTTTTCATATCATATTAATATTATTTTACTTGTACTAGTTTTATCAATACGAAAATATTTGTGTCACGTATTAAAATAATTAAGTGTTTGTAGCAAATTAAATAAATAAGAGGTTATTGTAAAAATAATAGAGTGCGAGAGCGAGTGCGGGTCTCTTGCTTGCACAATTAATCATTATCAGCAATAAAATAGCGTAACGCACTACACAGAAGTAGAATAAACTCTCTCGTATCGCTCATATATGATTTTGAATGAATTGAAAAGTTCGCTTTTGAAAGTTTAATACTTTTAATTTAAATAGTTACTGTTAGTTAGTTAGTTAGATAGTTAGTTAACGACGGGCTGTTTTCCGCAACTCCACGTCTAAGCGCGTATTTTGCTTGTGTGCATGTGATTAGTCGAGCCATGAAATCTCCGCGAAGAAGTTCAACAGTCCTTTCATGTTGCAAGCAACTTTGGGGAGAAATCCCGGCGTGCCAAGATGTTTAGCCCTGTATGCAGCGACCTCCGGACATGTCAGCAACACATGGGCCGCCGTTTCTTTCTCCGCCATACATTCGCTGCACAGGGGACAATCTGTAACACCTATGGTAAATAAATGTTTGTTAAAAATGCCATGTCCTGTGATAGCACTTGTTAATATCCTGATCTGCGGCTTGTTCAGTCTCATTAGAACCTTGGTTAAACGACAGTTTATTTCAGGCAGGGCCTCCCTAGCTTGTCTACAGTCTACTAGATTTTTCCAAAACTGAGCGTGTTGATTAGTAAAGTGTCTACGTACCAGTGAACGAACGTTATCAAAGGGGATTGGTATTGATTGGTATGAGTGGCCAGAGCCGATCCTCTTCTGGATAGTTTGTCTGCTGCATCGTTGACTCTGGATCCACTGTGTCCCTTTATCCATTGCAGAGTCACATTGTTGTGTATACATACCTCATTTAATCGTTGCACTACATTGCAACTCAGAGCTTGTAGTACCGCCCTACAGTCGATCAGTATTCTGATGGAGAAGTCTTTAACCATCCTAGCATCTATTGCTATGGCTGCTTGAATGATACCCATACATTCCGCCTATCTTATACTTCTTATCGAATACAAATTATCTAGGGATCTTATCATACTTGGCTTGTAAGATAGGAATTTTTGAGTGAATTCTATCAATTATGCTTGTATGAGGGACTCTACTCTTACCCCAAAGATTTAGGGTCTTGAGTCTAATGGCAGCTAAAGTCGTTTCTTGTTGTATGTGTAGATGAAACGGGGTTAGCTCCAGTATCGCTTCTAAGGCTGCTGTTGCTGTAGTCCTTATTCAGCCTGTGGCAGCCATACATGACAGTCTCTGGTAACGCTGAAGCTTCTTTATAGTGGTGGCTTCATTTGTTTTGGTCCA
This sequence comes from Parnassius orleans, assembly GCA_029286625.1. Lineage (NCBI taxonomy): Eukaryota > Metazoa > Arthropoda > Insecta > Lepidoptera > Papilionidae > Parnassius > Parnassius orleans. Next base: position 692,824 of record JAGSMP010000056.1, read on the forward strand.
CCATACCAGAGCGCTGTATGTGATCATGGGCCGAATTACAGTTTTGTACAGCCACAGTATAATTTTTGGCGTCAGACCCCATCTTTTGCCAATCATGTTTCTGCATTGCCAGAAAGTTATACTAGCTTTGTTGATTTTGTTATCTATGTGTTTATTCCAGTTGAGTTTACTGTCCTAGGTAAGACCCAAATATTTTACCTCAGAGGATAGCTGGAGTTTTGTGCTGAAAAGACTTGTGAGATGATAGTTATTCAGCATTCGTTTTTGTGTGAACATTACTAGGACCGTTTTATTTGGATTAACGGTTAAGTCGAATTCACTGCACCAGATGGTGCAGTGAATTCGACTTAACTTAATCTCCATTATACAGAAAGCCGCTTGGGTCAGGTCGCACACCATGCTTGCTGTCTTTCCAGACACCAGTATTGTCAGGTCATCTGCATAACCTACTGTGTAGAAGTCATTGGCATTTAATTTGCTGGTGAGTTCATTAATGACCATATTCCACGGGAGAGGTGAAAGAACCCCACCCCAATCCAGATTAAGAAAGGCTGCCCTTTCTTAATCTGGATTGTTTGATATTCACCAGCAATCTTTATTGTTCGTGTACTGAGCATGCTTACTATCCAGTCAATCTGTGCCGGTTTAACTTTATGTCTACTTAGTACACCTTTTATGCTAGAAAATTTCATTCTGTCAAAAGCACCTTCTAAATCTATGAAGGAACCAAGACATATTACTTTGTTTTGGATGGCCTCTTCAATCTTTGTAATTACCTGGTGAAGTGCCGATTCTGTCGAATTACTTAAGCTGTAGGCGTGTTGTCTGTCGTGTAGCGGTAAGTTCATTAGCGCCGACCCCCTTAATTCCCTCCATCGTATTTAGGAGAAAGGATGTGAGGCTAATGGGTCTGTAGGATTTAGAGTCTGTGTAGCCGCTCTTACCTGGTTTGGGTATGAATGTGACTTTCACTTCCCTTCATCACCTAGGAACATATACAAGAACCAGACAGGATCTCATTATGGCAACTAGTCTGACTATTGGGACTTTACCCCCCTAATTTGTAATAGTGCCGGGAATATGCCGTCAGGTCCTGCCGCCTTATAGGGGAGGAAACTGTGAATGGCCCAATGGATTTTATCCATCATTACCACTCTCTGTGCTAAATTCCAGTCTTCTGCTATTGATGTCAGTGTACATTCATGCCGGTTTACCACCCAAAGTTACGCAGCAACCTGGAAAGTGCGTTTCAATTAGGATGCGCTGGGTTTCATCCGGCGATGTTGAGTAGCTTCCGTCGGGTTTCTTTAGAGAGATGGATCCCAGCGTGTTCTGTTTAGCTAGGATGTTACCACAGAATTTACGCCACCCTGTCGAGCGTCGATACCTGATACATTTTGTATTCGGACTTGGCTTTCTTGTATAGTAGCCAGTCTTCATCCATTGAGGTATGTCTTGAATACCTATTTAGGGCTTTTCTTACCTTCTTACGTTTACTATCTAGTTCTTTACCCCACCACGGTTGCTTTACCTCAGCATGTCTTGGTGTATTTGTCCCCTCATAATCCGCGAGCAAAGACGTCAGGCTATTAAGGTATTTTGTTTTATCCGTCTTGCGGGGATTTCTCCATGGTGGTGTAGCGGGTATATCGACCTGTAGTACGAAGTAGATCCATCTATGGTCTGAGCATGAGGCCTCTTTCGACACATGCCATCCCGTAATAAGTTTAGCTGCTCCTTCTGTTGCAAGTGTGAGGTTGATTATTGTGCGACAACGTTTGTTTATGAAAGTTGGTTCGGAACCTGTGTTTAAAATGGTTAGATTAGTGCTAAATAGATATTCAACTAACACCTTACCTCGTTCATTGGGTTTTTCCATTCCCCAGAGCGGATGATGCGCGTTGGAGTCCGTCCCGATTACAACCTCTAGTCTGGCCCTCTCACAGAAGCCTGACCAGGTCATGAGGGGAAGGAGTGTCTGCATGTAGACCGAGGCGTCGACTATTCTTCCTTGCTGTGTGTTTCTTAATGCTGCGGCATACATGTCTCTGGAACAGAAATCTGTTAATTTTTGTGCACAGATATTATCTTTAGTAGTATAAATACACGCTCTAGGCTTGTCGTGCTCAGAGCTGTAGAATAACTTACCTTTTAGGTTGTTTAGGCCTTTGATTTTACCGGCCCCCACCCACGGCTCTTGGATTAGGGCTATGGACGTCCGTTGAGCCTCCAACCTAATTGAGCCGACGCAGTTTCGCTGTGGTGGAGGTTGGCCTGCACGAGGCTAGTTTTGGACGAAGGGCACGTTATCATTGACCATGTCCTCCCCGTCTCTGCCCAGAAATAAGCCTGCCAGCAGATCTCGGGAGGTATTGGATTTAAGGTCGAAGGGAACGCCCCACAGCTTTAGGACACCCTCCTTGTAGACGGGTTTGCCTCTGAAGACTGGGCCCGACGCATCAGTGTCTTGGCTACTCCAAGCCTCACTGATCATCTTCCTCTGGATAGATACGAGGATTCTTTTGTGATGTGACCTGTACGCGCACACGTTAGGGCCATACACAATTCAGCTTTGGCTGCGGAAGCATAGCTGATCTTTGCAGCCTTGCTTTGTTGTTCGAGTCTTATCTTTATATGCTCGCCTCTCGGCGAAGTGGTCGCGTCCAGCCTCCTTTTGGCTGCTCTTTCTTTTTTACCAGGAGGCTTGGCCGCTCTCTGCATCCTGGCGGATTCCTTGGAACTGGTGCCTGCAGCCGCTCCTTCCACTTGAGCTGGATTGTTATCCTTTCCAGTTTCAGTACAGCTACTGGGTACAGGTCCAAGCACTTCAGGAGCAGCAGCTTGCCCAGCTTCCTTAGTATTTATTTTGGGAGCAGCCAGCTCCGCCCTTTCTTTACGGGCTTTCTTTCTCTGCTTCCTGTTCTTTTTCTTTACCTTTCTTCCGCTCCCTCTCGGGATAGACCTACTTGATGGTCCGTCGGGTCGGTTAATCACCTTTTTGGGTGCCTTGCCTTTCCCTTTACGGCTCACCAATTGCCAGGCAGCTTAGATGAGGTCGTCCGTTCTAAGGGGCTCTGTAGGAGTATTTCTATTCACGGTCCCTTGTTCCCTATACGTATCCAGCTCCAAGGAACTGGTTTTAGGAGCCTCCAGCGTGGAAATTCCCTTGAAAGGGCCACCTACGCTAGATGACGTGCTCTGTGGAGTCGCCATTTTACTGGCGGTTTGTCCTTGTGTGTTGGTGCCTCTGGTAGTCACCTCTGACAGCTCTCCTTCTTTTATTTTGCGCCTTAAAGCATCCATTATTGATTTAGTTTTTAAAATTCGTCCCCCGGCTTCCCACCCTCCATGGAGCCCGCATTTTTACGAACGCCCTACTTTAAAAACAAAAGAAATTTCAGGCGTTAGGATTACCGGGGAATTATAGGGACGCGAAGTTGGCTCACAACGCGACATCGGGAACTCGATCCAGTTGGCAAACAGGGCTGAAAAGGCCCATCACCGTTGCCTAAATGACTGTCACTTGCTCCGTCAGCATGGCCTTTACCACCACCTAGCCCTTTTCAGGAAAGTTGGCAGCCCCCACGTCCCTCACCTGCAACCCTCTGACGGGGCGCTTGGCCATTTCCCTACCTGTGTCTAGCAGATAGGGCCACCGTTTGGCTTGAAATCCGGACCAAGTTGCCTCTCGCCACTATATATCCCACGATTGGCTCAACCCTCCAGGACACTTTTATCCCCGTGTACGGCGATGGACTGCGCAGGTCCTAGCGCAGGTGGATGTGTTAGTCCACCGGATACACCCACTCTCTCCGGCGGAACCGTTAGTCTTTTAGAGGGGATTTAGTCCTCACGGCCACTGAATTGCCGCTCCAAGATCACTACAGAAAATTTTGAGTGAGTTTTGGTGTTGGGTTAATTAACCGCCACCCAAGGTTCGGCGTTGACTCCTTTTACGGCTGCATTTGTCACTTCTAGCCAACCCTCCTCTTTTATCCGGGCTTGGAACCAGCTGCACCAAAAAGCACAGGCAGAGTTTAATATGTTAAAATAGTTACTGTTATATTTAAATAATGTAATGAATTTCTGAACGTCTTTGGTATTCAACGACCTTTTTCACGTTATAAACTGCTACGTGATAACTTTCAACAAGATGTATATATAATATTTCAGGATAGTTAGTATTTTAATTTAGCAGAAATTTTAAATAGTAAGATAATTGATAGTTACACGCAGAATATTATGATTTCTTAGTATAATATAGTCGAAACAGTGAAGAGAAGTGACAGTAAAGTGAAGTGACACTGAAGTAAAGTGACAGTGAAATGAAGTTACAGATAATTGAAGATACAGTGAAGTACTAGTGAAGAAATTTCGATTTCAATATTCGATCGGTTATCTTGTATATATTAATTCTGCCCATTGTGATTATTTTGTTAGAAAAAGTTGAGACAAGTATTCTGCAGTGAAGCTGACCATTGTATATATTGATAAGTAGTATCGCTGTTGGGTTTCATACTTAATCTATTTTACTATTATCATGTAATTACGTCCATCACATTACACTTCATGTGTGATTGTGATCAACGTGTATTACAGTATGGTTTAATTGTAATCGCTCCGCACTGAATGGGTAGTGCGTTACTCTATTTTATTACTGATATCGATAAATGGCGTGAGCAAGAGAGAAAATTCAACATCCGTTCTCACGCTATGGAATTTTTAACAATGACTTCTTGATAATTTGATCTATCAAATAAGTGAATAATAAAACTATATTTTTTGCGTCATTTACTAATTAGAATTTGCAATATTTTTGGTAAGAAGGAAAATCTTCTGAGAAGTTTTATGAGGTCTTGTATTCCTAATTTTTTAAGAAAACAATTTTTTTGTTATTTTTTGTTCCAATAAGTAAGTAATTTAATTTTTGTTACTTTTAATTCAAAATACAAACAATATACTTATATTATTATTACAAATCATCGTTTGCAAATGGATGAAACCTGTCATCCGCGTGAACGCCTTTTGTTTGATAGATCCCTTATGGTATAATCAAATGCGCGACCACTGTAGGGTTAATAACAACAACAAGTCATTTCTTGACTTAGATTAAAGATGAAGTGTTAAAGCATAACAATCTAGCAAACACTATTTGTAATAAATTTTCATCTTCTTAAACTTTAATTTCTATTAAAAAATTGTTGTACCTACACTTATTTACTACAATCTATACCAAGTAAATAAAATTGAAGTGTCTGTTTGTATTGTCAAAATAACAGCTTCTTACTAAATACATATACATATGAAAGTATATAGGGTACTTATAACAAATACACAATTTTTAAAATTTTGTCTGTCTCTATGTCCGTCCGTCTGTCTGTCTGTTTGTTACGGCTAATCTCCGAAATGGCTGGACCGATTTTGACGGGACTTTCACTGGCAGATAAGTAATGTTATAAGGAGTAACTTAGGCTACTTTTATTTTACAAAAATATTTAGGGTTCCGCGCAAAAAAAATTAAAACCCATGAAATTCAATCGTAATAAATTATTACACGCGGCCGAAGTCGTGGGGAACAGCTAGTTTTCTATATAATTATATTTACGGCAATATACTAATCTGTCCATCCATTCATTACAGCCTATCAAAAGTCTGCTCCTGAACATGGGCATTCCCCATATCTTAGTCATGGAAGGGATTATGCCATAATTGCACTGCTTTACAGGCTAGTTGACAACCGAAGTTTCTTATTATTTTAAGTTTTTTTTAGAACGATTCTGCTGCCCGATTACTGTTTGAGTTTCCTTCTGTCACCACTAACGATACCCATGGGCCGACTTGGGGTAGTGGTCTCTCTTGTGCCGCCACTACACGACGATTATACTAATATTTATCACTAGCTGTTCCCCGTGACTTCGTCCGCGTGTAATTTAGGGTTTTATTTTTTTTGCGCGGAACGCTAATTCTTTTTCTAAAATAAAAGTAGCCTGAGTTACTCCTAATAACATCAGCTGTCTACCAGTAAAAGTACCGTCAAAATGCGTTGAGCCATTTGGGAGATTAGCCGGAACAAACAGACAGACAGATAGATAGACAGAATTTTTTTAAAAAAAATTGTGTTTTTGTTATGAGTACCGTATATAATACTTTCATATGCATTTAGTAAAAAGCTATTATTTTGACATTACAAGCAGACACTTCAATTTCATTATTTGTATAGAATAATAACCTCAAAATCTAAAAAAGTCTACACGTGGGACGTCTGAGTATAAATATCAACGTATTGCAAATATGATACTTTTGTTTTCGCGCAAAACTCATATTTTGAATAACATTATTTCGTAAATTCTAGTAGCGTTTACAAACAAATAACAAGTCAACAAATTATTAATAGTCGGTCTGAAAGACACCATAATATATTGTAGTGTTTAAGTGCTTACCTTACAATGCCGGCTATTTATAAATACGAATACGCGACAGCCGGCGTCACTTTTTGCGTTTGCTTCCTCACGCGACCGCACGTCGCTTGCGAGATTCTATACCAATCGATATTGGAAATTTATAATATTTTAAGTGAATAACAATATTTTAAAGTTTAAAATATAACAGTGGGAACATTTTGTGCAAACAATTTTGTTATCATGTGACAACATACGCGAACATTGAAGATTATTTTAACTCACTCAAGTTTATTTCGTTTCGTAAGTTTTTTTTTTTTTTTTGTTTTTTATAATTTTGACATTTCAATTCTGTTATCATTTTAAGACATATCCGTGTTAATTGATGCATGCTACTTGTATATGTTGAAATATATTTTAAAATAAGATTAAATATTGATTAATTGTTCAATGGATTTCGACTCTATATCTATACCTCACATGTTACCTAAATTTCAAGACCGCAGTAATTATACAACTTTATCAAGAAAACAGATATTCAACTAAACATGATCAACATTATCAGTAGTCACCTATAGGAGATGATTAGTCATTACGCTATCGGTCGAAAGCAATAACATCGTACGAAATAAATGGTTGATAAGTCAAATTAATTATAAATAACATTAATTAACAATTAATATAATTCGGAGGATGAAGTGCTTGCTATGTAGGTCCAGTGATTCCATAAATGTTCCATTTTAGCTGGATTTCACATGAAAAATTCAGAATAATTTAAGCTTTTAACATAACGTAAGTAAATATAATTATTAAATTAAGTTTATTAACGTCATAAAACCATGCCTGCTATAATATAGTTGTAGTACGAATGGGGAAGCACGACCGGGGAAGGACCATGTTTTCACAGAATAAGAGCGTATAATATAGCTCCTCTGTTTCGTATGGTGAGTGTAAGGAACTGAAAACCCTTTTTAATGGAAATGAGGCATTCAACATTAGTCCTTAGGGGTGACAACATATCTGAATTTTCATTCTTAATCAAGGATAGATGTAGATGTCTATGGGGTACAGAATCAACTTACTATGAGGTAGACTGTGTGCTCGTTTGTCACCCTTATTCTTTAAAAAATAAAGATTAAAATAATACTGATAAATAATCGGAATATAATCTTCAATATAACACAATAATATTAATTTAAATTAAACAGGACAATTTACCATACAAACATAATATAATTATCAATGTCAATGCTCTTTTCCGACACTTCCTATATCCTCACGATTCTATTGCGCGACATTTATTTTCCACTAGCCTCTTGCCCTGGCTTTGTCTTGATAGTATCTATTGATGTAGCGTTATTTACATTTAATATAATGAAATACCATTTCTTTTATCAATATTTGGTTTCCTTTTTAATTCTTCAAATTGTCCGGATTAAATATATATAGTTATACAGCCATAATTATAATTATATATATATTTCCCTTCTGGTATTGCTTTCTATCTGTTCGTAAAGTTTCATCACGATCGGTACGGCCATTCCGAAGATTAGCCCGGACAGACAGACAGACAAAAAATTTAAAAAATGTTTGTTTATGACTTAATAGCATACAAATAAATAACCCCCTGAGCCTAATAGAAGCCAGTTATTTCAATATTGCAGACAGACACTTAAATTTTATTTATGTGAATAGATTATTATCAATATCATTTAATATAGCCCTTTAAATCCTATTTCGGAAATAACTTTATCTTATCTTTTTTAAATAAAACGTTACACCTTCGGTAGGAATTTCTCCTTTATCGTGGAGGCGGATTTCATTCCTTAATTGTATACAATACTAGCGACCCGCTCCGGCTTCTCCTGGGTAAGATCTATTAATATGGCCTTATTTATATATTAAAGATTAAATATAATCAAAAACCATTTATTTTTTAAATTTATCGCATTTTTTAAAGATCCAAGTTTTTCGTATATAATAAAATGTGGTAGTCATTTCCACTCTATCTGTTAGTGAGGTTTCAATACAATCATTTCAGTCATTCCGGAGATTAGCCCGAATAAGCAGACAGACAAACAAATATTTAAAAAAAGGTTATTGATGATTTATTATCATGCAAATAACTCCCTCTGCTCAATATAAAGCAGCTATTTCAATATTACGGACAGACACTTAAATTTTATTTATATTATGTATAGATTTCAAATTATAAAAGTTATATGTTGTAGATTCTTTTTATTAATTTCTTTTCACGCCACAAGTCAATAATTCTCTTGTATATTCATTTTTGAAGTTTAATTTAGTAAACATTTGTTTTTTAATAGTCCAATCACTTCATTTCTTCGTAAATTTAATACAATTTTACCAAAACAAACAATATCATCATCAATGTCAGTGATCTTTTCCGACACTTCCTATTTCCTTGCGACCGTACTGCGCGATAAATTATTATTATCCTTTTAGGGACTTGCCCCGGCTTCGCCTAGGTAGAATCTATTAACGTGGCGTTATTTACATTTAAAATCCATTAGTTTTATCTTTTTTTTTTAAATCTCCAAGTTTTCGGCTAAAATATAGCCTAAATCACTCCTGGCATTGCTCTATATCTGTTTACGAAATTTCATTACAATCGGTTCAGTCATTTCGAAGATTAGCCCGGACAGGCAGTCAGACAGACAGACAGAGAAAACATTTAAAAATTAATATTTATGTGTCAATGGCATTCAAACAATCTTAATGGTCAAGTCTTAATGGCAGTTATTTCGATATTACAGACAGAAACTTCAATTTTATTTATATGATATATACGAAGTTTTATTACAATCGGTTCAGCCATTCTGAAGATTAGCCCGGACAGGCAGACAAACTATTTGAAAATGGTCATTCATGTCTTAACAGTATGCAAACAACCCCTTCAGCTCAATATAAGGCAGATATTTTGATATCAGGTATAGAGTTATTATAAACATTATCTTAAAATCGCTCTCACGTCCTATTTCGGAAATGTAGTTATAGAATTGTTTTATTTATTACCCTTTGGCGCTTAGTTTAACTATCTATAAAAATGAAATGCGTGTAAAATCCTAAATCCGTTATTTATAATTGTAAAATAACTGTTTTAGGTATGTATAGAAAATTATTAGCATGAAACTGTAAATTTTTTGTTATGAATAAAATACAGCCAAATCTGAGTTGGACTTGGGGTTGTGTCTCATAGTCAATGTCGTCGTTTCTTATACGTCCGATCGGTGTCAACGCAAGAATCAACTGGCGGATCGGAAGGATGAATCAGACTTATTATTTCGCTGTCCAAAACTATGCAAAGCGTGCCCGACAATCGGAAGGGCAATAAAATCGATCACATTGCGGGTTCACTACAACCAATTTAGTGATTAACTTAATTAGTGTTAAATATTTTCAGTTAAGCATTTCAATTACATTAACACTGCGATCAATGAACTCTATAGTATAGAAAAGTCTTATATATATGTATATTAGTCTTATTTCTTATTCTTATACTCTTCTTATTTATTATTCTTATATATTTATTATAGCATAGAAAAGTCTTATCTATAGTGAAGAAAAGTCTCTTTACCACGATACCCTCACTCAATTTATGACCAAACTTAAGCATGTTGACGTACGTTAAACTGCGGTTGTACAAATCAGCTTTTATTTATTTTATTTTTATTTTTTAATTAACATAATTTTATTAAATTTGTTTAACTTTTTGTAACACAACGCATGCTGTGATTGCCTATAATTATAATAGCAGTTGATCATGTAAAATTTATATTACTGTAATATAACCAAACATTTATTGCTGTTTCTTATGTTGGCAATCCAAATAAATAAAAAAAGAAGTCAAAGTTTATGTGTAAGTAACGTTCATGGTACATTTATACCGGTAATTGTTGAAAAACACTACGTAAGAAGTTTTTGACGAGTATGTTTATTTAGGACAAATTTTCGGACTATGTATCTTCGACCGAGAGGTCAATCGACGGCGCATAGATACATACATTTATCCTCGATTAAGAATCAAAATGCAAATGCGTTGTCACCCCTGAGGATGCTGGAATGCCTCGTTTTAGTAAAAAGGGTATCCGGTTCTTTACACACACCATACGAAACACAGCAGAATTAAGGTTCTATTTTACGATGTTATTCCGTGAGATCGTGGTCGTCACATAGTCAAGCCGACCCATTCGCGCTATAGCCACAATATACCTGCAGCATAGCGTATAAAAAGTTTTCAACGTATTTCATAAATATATATCGTATTACATCGTAAACAAATGTGAAAAATCTAAATCTAAAAATCTTATATTATAAATCCTTTCTACATACAATTCTTGCAATTTATATTTCGTTATTGAAGCGTAAATAATGCACGGGTTAAGGACTTCAAGAGATAACATGACAAAGTAAACCGGTATATTTATTCTTGGTAGATAACATAACGTGCAATTGCGTTGATTAAATTAAATACGAAACATTTAATAAGCTGTTTAAATTGTAAATAAAACGATAAACCCCCACAAAGATGATAGAGAATAATTGTTTATGTTCATAGTGGAAACTAACTAGAATTTTCCACATTAATTACAAGATTAAATAGTCGAACTAAATCCCAACATGGGAGAACACGAAATGCTATTTATCGTACTGGAAGTGTCAAGGTAAATTACTGCCAAAAGTGTTTATGTCAGCTTTTTGTAAACTTTGCCGGTGTCGGTGATATAAATAAAAACTTAGGTGCTTTAAAGAGACACAAAATTGATCTCTACAGTTTATGTCACATATTTGTTCTACATAGCAATACATAATCTTATATGGAATTTTAAGCTGCACGCGTGGTAGAGTCATTCTGCAGCTATACTCGGTTAACGTATCTTGGTGGTGTAAGATAGTCCATGACCCAATTCGGGCCACAACCCATAGTTGTTGTAAAAGGCAACTATGGGAGTGGTCAGAAATATCAGACGTTACGCACCATTGACGATTTGTCTACCAAGTGTGGAAATTCTGGAAAATCTCTGCTTACCTAGGTCCATGTCGAGCAGAATCTTGTTTTATGCTTTAAATAAATTTTGGTAAAGTGTACACTCTATAGTTGGTGAGAGCCACGTTGCAGCTTTATTGTGGTTGCATCACGAATGGGTCGACTCGAACGGGGAAGGACCTCTCTTTCACAGAATACAAGCGTAAAATAGCAGCTTAATGCTGCTGTGTTTCGTATGGTGAGTGTAGAGAACCGGCAACTCTTTTTACTGAAATCGAGGCAGTTGGATTTTGATTCTTAATCGAGTATATTGAGGGCCACAGCATCCAATTACCATCAGGTGGACTGTGTGCTTTTTTGTTGTATTTTTATTCACAGTGCACTTTTTGAAAGTCGAATAGCTACGCCATATTAATACAGCCACAATAAATATTTAATAAAAAAAATTGTTGTCACCTCTACGAAAAATATTTGCTTTTTACTTATAAAGATTTAATCATAAACTTGAAGATATTCTTCATATTCTTGATCAGACAATACTTTTTTATCTGCTGGCCTTAAGAAATGTCAATATCTGACGATAAGGCTCGTGTTAGACAAGGGAATTCAGTTTACGAGTATGTAAGAACATGCATTTGCACCAGTACAATCTTGTTCGTTGCATTATTTAGGTTTTTTTTTACATTTCGAACATAATCATAATGTCTTTATATAAAAATCAATTGCTGTCCGTTAGTCTCGCTAAAACTCAAAACTGGCTCGACCGATTCTGATAAACTTTTTTGTGTGTTTGAATGGGTCCCAGCTGTTGTCAAGATTCAGAAATCACCGATCGCTAGTTACAATATTTAAAATAATAAATACATATACAAAAGCCTTACAATTATTTATTGCCTAATTTCAAAGTTCTCGAATATCAAACATCAGAAAGTGGAATACGGTTTCTTTTGTGCAAAATTAATTAAACACAATTAAAGTATTTAATTATGACAACGCTTTAGCATTTAAATTAGATGCTTTTCATTCTTTGTAATAGCTTTTATATTTACAAAATTGAACCACAATAAAATAAAATAAATTGTAAAAAAACATATTAGTATAATATATAATTAAATATATCGGTCTTTCCGTCCGTTCCGAAGCAAGAATGAATAGGCTTTTTTACGCTAAAACAGAATGATTAACCATTTAAGGCTTGATCACCACCTACCACCAAGTGGGACTGTAGTCAAGCACTGACTTATAATAGGTAAACTAAAATAAAAATAAAATCTCGCTAGAAACGACTAGTTGAACAGGTTCTTCGCTTCGCATGTACTTTTTCTTTATCAGCTTCTCCATATTATTTATCTTCGCTGGTGAATGCCGTGTAGTAATGGCGTAAAATAATTCACTATCCCATGTCATCCCGTGGGTTTCGTAAGCTGCCATAAGATTTTGTAAGGTTTATAATTTAAGTGTCATAAAAGGTAATTCTTTCCTAATATTACTGTCAATTGGTTACCATGCTATATTTTAATGGACTTGTATGGAATAGGAATACCAATGTAAAATAGCAGCTTAATGCTGCTGAGTTTCGTGTTGTAGGTAGCGAAAACTGCAGTCCCATATTACTAGCAACAACCCATTCGATCTTAGTTCTCAGAGATAACAAAAGATGTGATAGATGTAGATGTCTATGCGTCACAGTAAGGTGTATGATTTTATTTCGACTTCTAAATGCTGAAATAAAAGACCTACATTTAAACGTAGTGTAATAATATTGATGTCCTCCAGACCGAATTTCGGTCACGGCGGCCAGCCTCAACGGAGACTAGCCACCGGCACAGGACAGGATTATAGCCCAAGTGTATGCGCAAGCACAGGTGCACTCTCTATTCCCTCACCCTCGTAGTCCGATGGGACGGTAAACTGACACGACCAGAGAGATCAGGCGCAGGACCAACGGCTTTACATGCTTTCCGAGGCACGGGGGGTGAGACACCGCCAACGTCCTGACTCCGGGCAGCTACTGAGGATTTCTTGATATAAAAACTCAATAACTGATATTTTTTGGCTTGAACCCGGAACCTCATGATCAGCAGTCGCGCTACAACCACTAGACCAACGAGGCAGTCTAAAAAATTGTGGTGTAATAATGTGTCTGTGTTTATTTAGATTTCCTATTCATATGTCGCAATATCTATAAAAAGTTTACAGGCTATTTTTTTGTTTAAATTTTAATTCAATGATATTGCTAAATAAACTCACATATTATATTCTCTTCGCATGGGGAGCAGCGACAAAGAAACTTTATTTTTCAAAGTAATAAATTAAGTACTGCTACAACGTAACAAATTAAATAATATCCTCCAGGCCCAGTTTTGGTCACGGCGGTCAGTCTCAAAGGATACTAGTCATCTGCGCAGGATAGGATTATAGTAAATGAGTGTATGCGCAAACACAGATGCATTCTCTATTCTCTAAGTCTCTTAATCCGACGAAATGGCAATCTGACACGACCGGGGAGAGATCAGGTGCAGGACCTAAGGCACAACGGGTTTGAAACACCGTTAACTTCCTGTACTCCGGGCTGCTATTGAGACTATTATTGCTCTTGACTGAAAAACTCAATAATGTTATGATTGGCGGTCGCACTTACGATCCACGAGACATTAATAAATTAAATATTAACGACTGGTTATGATGACGACGTTCATAATGATCAAATAATATCTACCATGTCGCAATATGCTTTTTCTAATGTACAAAGCAAAAAATATAAAATCAATCACGCGGCGACGTTAGTAAACAGGATTTAATATACGCAAGGCTTGTGTTTTTATTAACAGAAATACAAACGGAATAGAGCCGATTACAGACAATTCTAATCGTTGAAATATTGTTTACCTATTTGAATGCCAGTCAGAAAAATCGTTTTTAATATTGTATTGCAATAGCAGTCTGTGGCCTCTTAATATGATTATTAGTAAAGCAAAATCAAGTGTTATGATGAAAGGTCAGCTTCCAAGGTGAAAACAGCATGCGCAAGAAAAGTACACGTTTCATTTTTTAGAATGTTGTTTCATTATCTATGCTTCCAAGCTTATAAAAATATAATGACTAAGCAAAATAATGCGATTAATATTTTTCATTATGTTTTTTTTTGTCTTAAAACTACAATAGTTAAAGTTTAAAATCTTATTTAAAATTAGAACGTAAAATCTAATTACGGACGATTAAAATGCTCATAAAAAAATAAGAAAAGCAAATAAACCTATATCTCGTTGCTTTTGTAACGTTTTACAATCATAAAAGTCATCCGCATTTAAGTGTGTAAAGTAAAGTGAAGTTACAGCCTATATAAACAACTCACTGCTGGGCACAGGCCTTCTCTCATTTCTAAGGGGGTTTTAGGAGAAGAAAATGTCCACCGCGCTAGCCTAATGCGTGCACGTGGTGCCGGCGGCGATCGAGCCCGAATTTTTTCGCGTAATATGGTATTTACGTCGAGCGCTTAGCCCGAAAGCTACCACGGCTCTCTCTTTAAGTGTGTGTTATCCTACTATTATAATACTAGCTTTTGCCCGCGACTTTGTCTATAATGATCTTAATGGAGAATAATAGTATTTTGGCAAGTAGTTTAACTATCCAAAAAACCACATTAAACTTAGTTTTTTTTTTTGCTACTATCCCGAACACTATGAGCATCATGGTAATAAAATGTTTAAATTAAAAATTGAAGATCCATGAATTTTACTTAAAAGTTCTTACCGCTTTAGCATTTAACACTAACTTACCACACATTGTCGTAAAATGTTATTGAAGTAATAAAACAAGGGAATTGTTTTTAAAAATTAAAATAAATATGACGTTTTCTTATCATATTCTTGCATCGTCATCCAAATTTGACCTATATTCAAAATGTTAAACTCATCGGGAAGTCAGTATAAAATAAATTAGTAAATTGCACCCGGAACGACAGATAAACAAGAAAGTGACTTAATAAAAACGTGCTAAAAAATGTTAAAAATCGATTCTTGACCAAAAATTTAAAAGATCGGATATTAAGTTAAAGGGCTATTAAAACACCGTGTGAGGGGATAATAACTTTTAAAAGAAAAGTTGGTGTTTGGTTCATCATCATCATCATTACAGCCCTTCACAAGTCCACTGCTGAACATGGGCCTCCCCCAAGGAATGCCACAAAGCACGGTCCTGAGCCACCTGCATCCATCGACTTCCTGCATGTCTTACCAGGTCGTCACTCCATCTAGTGGGGGGTCGCCCTACACTTCGCCTACCGGTACGAGCCTGTCACTCGAGAACCTTTTTTCCCCATCGGTTGTCGGTTCTTCGAGCTATATGGCCGGCCCATTGCCACTTCAGCTTACTAATCCGTTGGGCTATGGCGGTTACTCTGGTTCTACTGCGGATATCCTCATTTCTTAGTTTATCACGCAGAGAAACCAAGAGCATAGTAGTCTCCATAGCTCGCTGAGCGACCTTGAGCGTCCTCATATGGTGTTTGGTAACGTTATTGCAATTTTCGTAGGAATCTCAATTTTTTTTAAATGAAATACAGCCTATGTCACTAGCAGATAATGTTGCTTTTTATAGTTCCCTTTACTCCGAAAATAATATTGGATAGTTTAAATAAAACTAGTTTTTACGGACTTTATCGCGTATAATAAATTATAATTTTAATCTGGAGGCAGCCGTGGTTAACTATGACATTAGGAAGTCGAACACCTCAGTCTTCCCCGTGACCAAGGGTGCTGTAAAGTGCTCGAAACGTCGGGAATATAAAATAAGTTAATATACGCGATAGAATCCGTAAAAACTAGTTTTATTTAAATGTGTAGTGTTCACGTAAATATAAGAAATCATTTATATTGAATAGAGTAAATTTAATCTTTCATCATGATCCGGTTCTCAAAATAAATTTAAAATACTAACTCAATAACAAATTTGCGGGTACTGTCATAAATTACTAATACACTCCACGATGATTACAACCACAGCGGTAACTTACGAATTATGCTTGAAGCTATTAACTAGATATTTAGAGATATATAGTGTTTGTTTAACGTGTAGTGGTAAGAATATCCACTACCCCATATCATTCCGTGGTTTTCGTAAGAGGCGACAGGGGGAAAAAAATCAGGAGATGGCTAGCAGCGTCTTCCTAATAACGATTAAAATAAAAAAAAACTGCGGCTACCAATCCGCTTTCAAAGCGTAGCAACTATTGCAAATATCCCCCCTATGAGGCAATCTATGGAGAAGCCTGTGTTAAGCAGTGGACTTTAATAGACTGTAACGATAACGGTAAAGGTATAATCAAGTATACTATTTTTATATTTTTTATAATGGCGGGTTGGTTTTCTTGTGAGTGTAGGTGTTGTAACATTGTTTTAGTGTGCGTAAGCTCAAAAGTCATAAATAGCTTTTATTATTTTGTTCAATTACGATAGGACGGCTAACGCTACCTGTAGCTACGCACACAACCACACGTGTCTCACACATAACAATTACACGAAAGGCTCACCGGCCTTCGTGAGATAAAACATCTAAACAAATGCACACGCTGGCACAATTACACAGAAACACTCGTGCGGCGACCCATGCGCGATGTAACGATTAGCTAGAATGCACTCATCATGATTATTCTATAATCATTTTTACGTACTAGAGTAACACTATTAAAAATGAGGATATCTGCATTAGGACCAGAGTAATCGACATAGCCCAACGGATTAGTAAGCTGAAGTGGCAATGGACCGGCCATATATAGCTCGAAGAACCGACAACCGATGGGGAAGAAAGATTCTTGAGTGGCAGCCTCGTAGCGGTAGACGAAGTGTAGATCGAGTGACAACCTGGCAAGACATGCAGGAAGATGCAGGTGAATCAGGACCATGCTTTGTGGTATTCCTTGGGGGTGCCCATTGTTCAGCAGTGGACTTGAGAAGGGCTGTAAGGATGATAATGAGAGCAACACTGTATCGCATCATAAATGCAGCGCAAAAGAATCTCCTTTACCAGAGATGGAACACGTCTTTTCTTGCTTAGATTACTCACATAAAAGTGCATCATAACGTTGTTGTTTGTCGCATGGTGAGCTTCTGTTTTTACTCGTAATCTCTCGGTAGAGAGTAATTGTGTTCTGCGCTCGTAACCAAACATTTTTTAGTAATCATGTAAACAACGTATCTGAATTTCCAATCTTAATTGAAAATAAATGTAGGAGTCTATGGGGCACAGCATCAGCTGCTTACCATTAGGTGACAATGACGAAGCATTGTCACTTTTATTTCAATTTAATAATTTACTTAAAGTTTTAAAAAAACTAAAGAAACACGGATAAAATTATTTTAATTTATCATGGTGATCCTGATCAGGATACTAGGATAAAGTTATTAAATTATTATATTGTCATCGGTCCTTGATACAAGGGCACATTTTGCAAGTCAATCATCCGTCTACAAGTTGGTGCATGGATAGATAGATAGATAGATACACGCCATGCTAATAAAAGCGTGTTAAAAAGAACAGTACATATTTGTATATAAGGCTACAATTTACACAGATTTGCAATCACTTTGATCGCTGTATAGTCGACTCTGGTCTGAATAATTAATTATTGATTTATGATTTGCTTATTTTAGAAATAATCGACAACAACAGGATGAATTAACGTAGTGTCTTAAGTTTATTCCACCACTATCACTATTCTGTCAACGCAATCATTAACACAGCACAGTTAATGGAATGCGTATGTGATTGTCACGTGCACAGTAAAATAATTGTGCGTAATTTATTTCTAACAAGCCAATGTTTCATTTCGCGTGCTTTCATTATTGTTACTTGCTTAAAATTAGAGGTATATGTCGCAGCCAACTAGCTTAATTAGACCCTTAGTTAACAGCCTAGTCCTTTTATGAAACGGCCCCGTTTAACTCGAAGACCAGCGACCGTCTCGTTTAATGAAATTAATAGGGTGACCATGCCATGTAATGTCGCTGGCCTGTGCCTAATTATGCGCTATGTACTATATTACATAAATGTACGGCCCAAGGCCACCCCAGCCGCACCTCAACCTAATGTCAATAGGTGCAATGTTGTATTAGACGCATCGACTGAATATCATTCAGGCCGCTGGTTGAACGGCGCCGTTTAGTAAAAAGGCTAGTCTGTTAACTTAAAGGCTAATTAAGCTAGTTGGCTGCGACATATCTGTTGCTTAAGCTCAAAATTATACGCAGCTTATATATATTATGAGAAATGTATGATGTATAATCTACATAAAATGAATTCAACTGTAACGTTCATTTTTATATATTATAATAGCTTTAATAATTCAAGATCGGGATAATTAATAAGGTTTTTTCAATACCAGAATATATGTGTAAGCTATTAATGTAATGTCCTACAGAACGAATGTCTGTCGTGGCGGCCTGTCTTAACGGAGACGAGCCATCTACGCAGGACTGAATTATAGTGTGTGTGTGCGTGTGCGTGCGCGTATGTGTATATACATACATACATACATACATATATATATATATATATATATATATATATATATATATATATATATATATATATATATATATGTGTGTGTGTGTGTGTGTGTGTGTGTGTGTGTGTGTGTGTGCAAATAACTCTATTCCCAGGAAAGAGATCAGGCGGGAATGAAACAACGCCAACTTTCTGACTCCGGACTGCTACTTATTTATTTATTTATATATTATTGAAAAACACAATAACCGATGTTTTCCGACCCTGGTATCGAACCCGGCACGATATGGTCTACCACTAAACCAACGACATAGTCAAATAACATTAAATGTTAAAATAACTGACAAGTGCGTGTTGGAGTACCCATAGTGGCTCTTTTGTATAGATTATTTCTTTAGCTGTTTAAATTTTTATTTTTACGTTCTGTTACGTCATTTCCGTGAAATACACCTGAATAATAATGATTCTATTTGCGTCAACTTATTTCTGTTTTCTAAACTATAAGTCACAGTATTCGTTATAATATTAGTTCCGAGTAGGTTTAACGCGTGTTATGCGTAAAGAATTGTTTTCAATATTATTTTTTTCACTTTTAATATTATAATTTAAAAGATTAAGGTGGGAGGAATAAAGGACGGAGGATGCAGACTGCAGTTAGCTTTAAACTTTGATATTTTGAAAACAACAATGTACTGTTAAAGTTTTATAAAATATACCATATTTTTCCATTATTCTCTTAATCTCAAAATTGAGAACTCTGTCGAAATAGTACGAACACTACAAATTGAAAGCCTAAATAAAATAATTATATCGATTATTGTATTCAAGATTGCTTAATCTAAGCTTCGGTCGATTAAAATTTAATAATCTAAGTAAATTTTTTAAAGATTTGACAACACAATTATGCATGCTTATATTTAAATCGAAAACGGACAAGCGATATGGAAGAAAGGTTCTCGTGTGGCTGCATCGCATCATACCGGTAAGCGAAGTGTAGGGTAGTTGTGTAGTCCACCCAGACGGAGTGACGACCTGATAAGATATGCAGAAAGTCGATGGATGCCGGCTGCTTAGGACCGTGCTTTGTGACATTCTTTGGGGTAAGCCTATATTTAGCAGTGGACTTTTGAGGGGCTGTAATGATGATGATGATGATTTTAGAAACAGAAGTGTAACTCAGAATTGAAATCCTTATAAAGTCTCTAGATTACTTTACATTAAAATGCAAACATGTAAATATAAATATTTTCAAGTATAATATGAATTGAAATTCACAAATAATAATCTTTTGATATTCGAAATTAGTAAAAACAAACATTTAAATTTATTTCTGATGTATGTATTTTAATACTGATGACATACATATTTACATACAAGTAGTAATTGTACGTAATCTGTAGAGTATTGAATTCGAAATAAATAATATTATGTTCGATTATATGTGGAATTATTTTCTACCGACTTCAAAAAGGAGGCAGTACTCAATTCGACTGTATGTTTCTTTTGTATCTTGTATGTTATGTGTGTTACCTCATAACTTTTTTCTGGGTGAACTGACTTCGATGATTCTTTTTTTATTCGAAAGCTGGTGCTTCTCATGTGGTCCCATATAAATTTATTCAAGGTCTGACCAATAGTTTTTGAGTTATTCTTAATAATTTATATTGAAGTCGGTTGTACAAAATTTTTAATTTTAAATTATATAATATTATATTTTTAATAACTATATTGAATTTGCTCAACAATTTATATTGTGTATTATTAATTTTAATGTGTATTGTTCCAGATAAGTACTATACGAACTTATCAAAATGGCTGCGGATATATCGTATGCCAACGCCACGATGGACAATGGCTTTTCGAGCATCGTGTCGAACCATCTGAAGGGTGTTGGAAGATTATTTTACTTACATCCTCTAAAAGAAACTATGTATGAACGACACGAAGATGTGCCGAATTTTTTTAGACAGGTATGTACGTAATTTTTATAAAATCAAATCTAAGGATTAATTTTGAAAAACTTATATCTGTATTTTGGTTCATAGCCTTTCAGAACGACAAAAAATATTTTTATTTTCGATGTAATTGTAGACTTATTTGAGATCCCTGAGGTCTTAAGAGTCTGGGAAAAATAATTAAAAAATTCCCCTCCTTGAGTACCCAGCCAGGGCCCCCCCGCACGTTCGTGCGTTGCCGTTTTCAAGTGTTGTAACGCACGATCGTGCTTTTGAAGGAAGGTAAAAATCAAAACCATCAAAATCATTGTTTATCTAAATTTATCAACATTATTTTTGTTATTACAGTATTATAGTATAGTAATTTATCTATTAACAACAATATTGTGCGCTTAGTAATCAAAAACAATAAATATAGTAGGTACTTTTAAAGCATTTCTAATCTAGGAAATCACTTTTTATGAAATATTAAAAAACAATTTTTATTTCATATTAGACACGAGTATACATTGCATTGTGTGCATCTTATTTTTGTGTTAGAAGAGCAGCTTTCTAGCCTGCATTTCCTACCCTTGTCAGGTCATCAAAAACAGGGAAATAGCCAACTTGTTCAAAACGTTTATCGAAGGATGGCGGTAATGCTGATCTGTACCTTTTGTAAGGTCTTTTAACAGATGATGCAGGCTCTTCATTCTCTGTAATATCGTGAGAAGTAACCGTGGAGCAGTCCACAAGAGCATCGGCTAAATCAACTCTGAACCATAGCAAATCCTTAGCCTTGACTTTTTTCGCGTCACAGTCCATCTCCGAGCTTTGAGAACTGCTAGGTCTAAGAAATGGATCAGTACTTATACTTTCCATTTCTTCGTTTTCATGTATTAAAATATCTATCAGCTATTTGGAGAAGCATTATTTGCTAGACACAGGACAACAGCAGGGCCTTCGCCTAGAGATTTGTCTGTAAAGGCAGGATTGTTAGGATAGTATATTTCGAAATCTAGCATTAGCCCATCATTTTTAGTAATAACGTAATTCTTAAGTCCAAGAGACCTAGGTTTGTTTTTAACTAAGACTCGTAGCTTGCATTTACCCGTAAAGGGTACAATTTGTTCGTCAAATGAGTATGTGCCAGGAATCCTTTCAATCACTCTACAAGCATTTTTGACGGCGTCAAGAACCAGCTGTAATTTTTAATTACGAGATTTTCAAAAAACTCTTTATCATATCTTTCAAAATACTATAATGGAGTCTACACTTCTTGTCCTCCTAGCCGAGGAGGATACTATTGAGGTACGTGATTAAATGTAGTAGCTTTCCAAATTCTTGATCTTTTATTTTGTGATATACGGCGGTTGTTAATTCCAATGGCGTTTTTGTTTGCAAGTGGTATGTTTTCCTGATCCTCTTATTGTAGAAACTTAGCATTCAGCTAATGGGACATTTATGCCTGAGTCACTTTGTCACTGGGTGTCTCTTGTACAAGATCCCCATCCAGGAATCGGGGAGCATCACCTGTGTGGTTCCACCTCCTCTTCGGATATCTTAAGATCCAATTGGCACCCATCTTCGATCAAATCTTGCGACAAATCGTCGTGTAAAAGCCGCCCTGTTGAAAATATTACAAGTGTTAATTATATGAATCTTACGTCTTCTGATTACAAATGAAAACGACAACGCACGATCATGCGTTTTAATATTGTGGACCTGTTACGAGGTCTAATATTTTTAATTTCAAATATATTTTTAATTATTACTGTAGTTAAATATCTAAAATAAATATTTAAATACAAACAATTGATACAACACAACCTTAAACTTGAATAAAATATACTTACGTCAACCGCTGCCTTCTACAATCGTCATGTACATCTTGAACACTCACAGACACGTCACTACCCACTCTGAGCCCTGCGATGCATTTTATGCTGTATAGTTAAATTAACGCACAATCGATCGAAACCGTTTCGGTGCAGTAAAACGAAATTCCGCGCGCGCTAGATTTTTTTTTATGATAACGCACGCTTGGTACAGTCCGTTCTGAAAGGGTTAATCGAGGAGAGATTTAGGTGTTTCAGGGCCGTAACGTTCACTTAACATCAGATGGACTGTGTGTTCGCTTATTACCCTTACTTCTATTAAAAAACATCTAGTTAGTAAGAATCATACTCTGCCTAGGAGTTTATCGGAGTACGCACCACACTCTTACCATAAATATAGCAGTGGCTGTTGTGCTCCGGTCTGAATGGTACAGAGAGTCAGTCATCATATAGGTCATATAAGTTTACGCAACAACTTTCGCACATCCTGATGAGGTGAGATGGGGGCGATGTATGAGTATATCTCTAGATTGAATGCAAATGTAATAATGATTGATGCATTCCTGCAAAACCCAACAAACGGATGATGGGAGACTTAAATGCAAAACTAGGCACAAGAAAGGACGGTAAGCTAAGCAGGGAATGATGATTTTAAATTAATGTTGCCGAAGATTTTAATGACTACTGTAATTAATATCAATGTTTTATTTTCCGATATTTTATTATTAAGGAGAGCGCTTGGTCCGATTCCTAACTCGATTATCTATATATAATTATAATTAAAGGTACAGTTGAGGCAAAGCACATTTATTCTTAGTGATGCCACTGCATCTGTAGCCTTCTTTGTTTAAAGTTGGTTATAGTTGTTTAAGGTCTGCTGTAGCCACTCACTATCAGGTGGACTATTAATTCGTTCTTTTTACTTCAGTTTTATAAAAAAATAGTTTCCTTTTCTCCATTGGTATCTATTCAAAATAAAGTAAAACACGATGAAAGCCGCAGAAGTTAAATTAATAATTGAATAGGAGAACAATAAACATGGTTTCAACATTGATTAAAGCTTTGTTGACTGTTCTTTTATGTTTCCTAAAATATAGAACAAAAGATCAATTCGTATGGACTTAAAGTAATATAGTATATTAATAAATACAACCCTTAATAAATAGAATATAATTTGTATGGTGGTGGTATAAAAATACATCGCCCCATCAAAACTGGTAGGGCGAGAAAGGACATAGGAAATGCTAAGAGCAACTCGTGGTCTCCAATATTGGTAGATATAATTATGTCCCCCAGACCTATGTCAGAATTTCGGTCATGGCGTCCAGTCTCAACGGGACATTCTAGCCGGGCTTTCTTCTTGACAGTAAGTGTTCGCAAACACAGGAGCCCTCCCTATTACAGTCTCATGACGAGACTTAAAATTCGACTTGTCCAAAAGAGATCATCTGAATGTTAAAAAAATGTTTGTTGAGCCAGTGAGTGTTTACCCTCTTTGTCAACTTAGTCATTTACCATCCAGATAGAGTAGTCAGGCTTTGAATAAAACTAAATTTACGGGTTTTATCCCGTTTAATTTAACTTATTAAACTTATTTTTAATTCCCGACGTTTTTAAAAAAAAAAAACAAATCTTAAAATCAATTGAAAATATAATAAAAATTTTAAATTTTGCGGCCAATCAAATATGTCTGCCGAGCGTAATACATCACAACAACTACTATAAGATAATGTTCGCAACATTATCTTCTAGTATCAATTAGACGTTTAATTTAACCCTGTTAATGTCGACATCCGCTATCATTGTAATAACATTTTATATATAAGTAATCGAGTTGAGATTATATAATAAAATATGACTTACAGTGTACGTATTGTTGCTGTGTCGATTACTGTAATGGGGGCTAATAATGTAATAATCTGCCGCTCACCAGAAGTTGCCAGTTAAGACTGAGGTGAAGTTAATTGTCACAAAGTGCCACAAAACTTTTATGTACACTATAATATGCCTTAGTGGTGTGATATTTAATTATTTTCACATTTTTGAGATATTTTATAATTCCTTTACTTTTACAAATATAAAACACAATTATTAAAGAAAAGATAATATTTACACATTTCTAACAATTTTACTTCCTTGCGATTAAGTCTGTCAAATATTTCACCTCATTCACAAGTGGCGCCGCCCTGCTTGCAAAAAACGTTGTGGAAGCTCTCCTTGGCGCTAGACATTAACACTTGCGATTTGCTAAACTTCATGTTTATTTCAAACTACTATTTGTGTTATTCTATTTGAAGTAAAACTTCTTTAGGCGCGACATGGCTAACTCAGATCTTTCCTTTATTTTCGCACAAAAGTAACGTTCAGTAAAATCTGTCCGTATACGCAATTCGCTAATTTATAAAAGCAGTAACTGAGTATTAGATGTAGACTAATTATTCCATGAGTACTTACAATGTTATATAATACAATATCCGAACATTAAGTATACATAATACTTAAATTTATTTCTAATAATTCTATACAGTTCAGTCAAAATTAGTTAAAACTACAGCCTATATACGTCTCACCGCTGAGTCAGGCCTCGTTACCTTTCTGAAAGGGTTTTAGGGGAAAAAATATCCGCCGTGCGGCCCTAATAAGTGTTGGCGGACTTTACATGTCTTCCAATTTTTTTAATTAATCAAATTTGTAGGTTTTCTAACGATTTTTTCCTTCACATTTTCCGAACACGAAGTAAATCAGCATGAAACCAACACTTAAAATTGGAATTAACAATTTCATGAGCGCTAGTGGGGATCGAACCCAGGTTAATGTGAAATTACCAGTGAGCACTTATCTACCACGGCACTTCAAATATTGTTCTGTACAAAAATAATTCATATTTTATTGATATTTTTTTAATAATGATAACATAAAAATTAATTAATAAAAAACAGAGCGTAAATAGTAACAAAAAAATACATCCACAACAGAAATAAATATTGATATTTTATTGACATTAATAACTTTTACTCTAACCGCGGGTAAAGGAGCATATAGATGGCGTTGATGGCTTGATGGCTGGGTGCTACCATCTGCTTGAGATAGTATAATTAGTAAAATTAAATCCCAACCCAAACATACAATTGCAATCATTGAGTTCTATGTACTACGTACTAGAGAAGCTATTCCAAACAAAAAATGTGCACTATTCTGTTTTCACGTATGCGCGGGAGATAGTAGATTTTAGTCTACGATGGTAGATAGCGTGACATATAAATGAAGAAATTATTTTTTCTATTGTAATATTATTACCTATTTATTCACTTGAACAACAAATAATTTTACATATTTGACTACTGAATCATTAATTACGTTCAGGTTTAAACTTTAATTTGAAATCTCGTATTATTAGCGCAGCTCCACACTCTATGAATATTGAAGCCACACTAAATGACACTAAAGGTGTACGGATTGTAGTACAGTTCATTTGAACATAGTGAATGTTCGGAATGCCAAATCTAGTACGTAGTACATATATATCGATGATTGCAATACTTCATAATACTAACATTTTAACGTGGTAGAGCCATGCTGCGGCTATATTATGGTTGTAGCACAAATTGGTTCGGATCGACCTGGGGAGGACCACGCTCTCAGAGAATACCGGCGTGAAATGGCAGCTCAATGCTGTTGTGTTTCGTACGGAGAGTGTAGAGAACCGGAGACCCTTTTACTGGAAACGAGGCATTCCAACTTAGTCCTCAAGGGTGGCAACGCATCTGCATTTTGATTCTTAAACAAGGATAAATGTAGATGTCTATGGGCATTCACTTACCATCAGATGGACTGTGTGCTCGTTTGTCACCCATATTCTATAAAAAAGCTATAAGTTCATGCTGCGTAGATCGGGCCAAAAAATAATAAATTTAATCTGAAGGTAGCCGTGGTTAACTATGATATTGTGACGTCGAACACCTCAGTCTCCCCCGTGACCGTGGGTCTCGAAACGTTGGAAATATAAAATAAGCTAATATACGCGACAAAATTCTAAAAAAATTGTTTTATTTAAATGTGTAGTGTTCGCGTAAGAAAAAATCACCCATTTGTGCTACACCAATAACACAGCGTGGGTCTACCATATATATAAGCTTTGAAACCTATACAATATAGAAATATAAGAAGTAATGAAAAAAACGCAAAACTTAGCTGAGTATATGCTTAATCTTTGTTTCTGAATTTATAGTTGTATCGGACTAAGATTAAGCTAAGCTTATGCTAAGGCCCATACAGTCAAAAAATTAATTGATGCTTCATTCCACACATTATGTACTTGATTTTACTGTTCATAAATAAGTTATTACTACATGAAATTGAAAACGGGCGTGTAAGAACGGGAACGGATGAGAAGAGTGCAAAATCAGAAAAAAAAGAAGATTTTAAGAAATTCGAAATAAGTTTGAAATTACGTTGATAGCAAATGGCATAATGCTATTTAAAACTAGAAAACTGCCTAAAACTACCTATTCATTGTTATAAATAATTTAGAGTATTATAGAAACAACAATTTAAAATTAATACGGTCGTTTTGGACAATATACTGAGTTTTACGTAAGTCGTCGATTTCGTTGACTTAGGCTTTGCTAAGCGCGCACTCAGCACGACTTCGAAGTTAGCTTTATAAATACCAACGTTTATAAATACCCGAAAGTAAAGTCTGAGCAAAGTCAAAGTACGGTCTATAGATCTCAGCCTTAGACTCTACGACTTACTTCGTTATGAGGATAATACGCAGAAGAACCAGAGTAACCTACATAAAGTTATTAAAAAGCAGAAAAAATCAAGAGAAAGTAATCTTCATAGCCTTACGGATCCGTAAGCTGAAGTGGCAATGCCGCCAAGGCCGGCCATATACCCCGAAGTACCGACAACCGATGGGGAAGAAAGGTTCTTGAGTGGCTGCCTAATACCGATAAGCGAAGTGTAGGACGGCCTCCGAATAAATTGAGTGACGAACTGGTAACAGATGCAGGAAGTCGATTGATGCAGGTGGCTCGGGACTGTGCATTCCTTAGGAAAGGCCTGTGTTTAGCATTGATACGTAGTGAAGTTTGAAAATTTCGAATCTTCACTATGTATCAATAATTTATTTATTCATCTAATTTCAATAGCCATTCGGTGGTGGCGTATGAGAATACATTATCATAAATCGTCCCGTAGATGTCGTAAAATAAAATAAATTATTTTTAACATTGGTGAAAACAAACCAACTTTTTTCTTTTTTTCTGTGTGCGGGCACTAACATAGCTTCTTTGAAAATAATTCTCTCATCTTGTCTAACCTGTTTTAACCGCTGTTCATTAGAAAAAATGGAGGTGTGGTAACACGTATATTATGACGCTAGAATTAACGTGTAAGAAAAGACTCGCTTGACATTGACCTTTACAAAATATTTTTTTTTTAAAGTAAAGTAACAGTGTAGTGGCGGTGTAAGAATATCCACTAACCCATATCGCCCCGCAGGTGTCATAAGAGGCGACAGAGTGAAACTGAAACAGGAGATGGGTTTACCTATCTTTGGCACCAAAAAGCAGTGCTTGCACTGTTGTATTCCAGTCTAAAGGGTATACCAGTATAATTACAGGTTGCGAGGCATTCCATCTTACTCCTAAGAGGTGACAACGCATCTGTAGCCTTCTTTGTTTTGAAGTTGGCTGCAGTTGTCCATTTCTCACTTTTTTTAAAGGACTGACCGTTTGTCACTTTTTTTAATAGTCGTCTGAATACTTACATAAAAAACTTTTACTTAAAATTTATACGGGACAACCCTTAAAGTATTGCCAATTTAATAAAAATAATAATAATTAATATCGCTTCACAATTGCACGAAGATATCGCGTCGGCAAACAAAAAAAACATACGAACGAATTGTGACGCTCCTGCTGTTTGAAGTCGGTTAAAAGCTGTTACTCGCTGTTGCTGTTGAAAGGTTCTGCATTAAGAGGTAAGATATTTTGTACATGGTAGAGCCACGCTATTTTATGGTTGTAGCACGAATGGGTCGACTCGACCCGGGTAGAACCATGATTTTACTGAATAGCAGCGTAAAATAGCAGCTTAACTATGCTGTGTTTTGTATGATGAGTATAGAGAACTGGAGAGTTTTTTTACTGGAAACGAAGCATTCCAACTTAGTACTGAGGGGTAACAAAGCATCTGCATTTTGATTCTTAATGAATTTTGGTTTTCGAGTTCTATAGGCCACAGTTTCCACTTACCATCAGGTGGAACGTGTGCTCGTTTGTCACCCTTATACTATAAAAAATATTAAACCTGTGGCCTCAGTAGAGAGAGTGCAGCGAAGCGTGTAGCGTGGCGTCGAAATTAACATACGTTGTATCGTCACTACTCATGAGCGTCCGCTAGACTGAGATTCGCACCGCTACGCCTCTCGCACCGCCAAACGCTCTCACTGACGCCTTACCCTGATTATGTTGCGAAAATGTTTTTTTAATTTAATTTATGCGTGCTTCAATGTTATAAATTTCAACAAGCGAGGTCGTGTTTGTCAATCGAAAATAGATAACACCTGAACGTATTTAGATTTTTTACAGCATTTTAAGAACCAGTTTAAGCATGACTTGTGCATTAAAATTTAAGAATATCACCTTTACGTTTTTATTCGAGAAATATCTTATGGAAAATTTGTTGTTTTACCTACTTCGTCGAGAGATTAAGTATCTGATAGTGATTATTTTTAATCATTTATAGGTCAACGTATAACTAAGATAAGTTGTGACGACTCTGAAGGTGAACACATGCATCCATCCATCCACTACATCCTATCAAAAGTCCACTGCTGAACATAGGCCTCCTCAGTAAACCCCCTGGGAGGTGCTCTTCAACTAGGTAAAACACATCATTTTATTTCATGACGCGGATATAATAAGCAAATTAATTATTAACATCCATGCTAGCATTTGTCTTTCCATACGGTTACAATGTAGGTATCTTCAAGGTAAGATTGAAACGGCTTTTTTAAGCTAAGACAGTGCGCTTTGCCATCTCCAGCTATATCACCACTCTCCATCAGGTGGAGTAGTAGTCAAGCACTGGCTTATAATAGTAAAGAAACGTAAAAAAAATCATCAGTTAGGCATTTCATTTTCATCATCAGGGGTAGCAACATTGTGTTTGTGTTCTTGAAGAAGGTTCTCAATTTGACTGTGTTTTTCGTGTGGATGTTACGCAATATCTTCACCAATTATGAACCAATTTTAATACTTCTTTTTTATTGAATAAGCTATACCTAATGATTGGCCCCATTTAAATTTAAAGAAAAAATTTCATGTGTGGAAAATTAATGTAATTTTTTGGACTACATTCGACTTGCGACTTGGTGAGACTAAGCAATATTAAAAGCTCAAAGCAAGACGAATGTCGTCCAAAAAATTACATTAATTTTCCACAC
Source organism: Parnassius orleans (assembly GCA_029286625.1). Taxonomy (NCBI): domain Eukaryota; kingdom Metazoa; phylum Arthropoda; class Insecta; order Lepidoptera; family Papilionidae; genus Parnassius; species Parnassius orleans. The sequence continues at coordinate 722,958 of JAGSMP010000056.1, forward strand.
ACGAACTTTTTTCTTTAAATTTAAATGGGCCGATCATTAGGTATAGCTTATTTAATAAAAAAGAAGTCAAAAGGATGAAACAAAATAGACTGACAAAAAACTGAAAAAAAAATCAATAATTTCCATATAATTTAATAGCTGATGTTATAATATGTGCTAAGACATAGTGTATTGAAGAATTAAACCGCGGTAGAATAGTGTTTGTTTGTGACTTTGTCTAACAAAAAAAACATCCTGTTTCCTTATCAGCCCCAAAACGATTCACTGTTTCTAATACACTTTCCTACGTGGTAGAGCCATGCTGCAGCTATATTATCGTTGTAGCACGAATGGGTCTGCTCGACCGGGCAACGACCACGCTCTTACACAATATTTGTTTATATTAAATTATAATATTAAATTTCTTATGGTGAATGTAAGATCCGAAGATCATTCATTTTTTTACTAGAAACAAGGCATTCCATCTTAGTCCCCTGGGGTGACAACGCATCTTCATTTTGATTCTTAACTAAAGAAAGATACATGAACCACAGCGTCCACTAACCATTAGATGGACAGTGTGCTCGTTGGTTGTCCTTATTCTATAAAAATATTGTACTCGCAAACATTATGTAATTAATGTATTATTTATTATTTATGAAATATGACTAGTTGACGAGTTATTATCTCACTTTGCTCCTCGAGGGAGAAAAATTTAAATTAGGTGATTGTTTTATTTATTCCCAAATGTAAAAGTGACTTTATCATGCTTCAGTTATTCTTTGTTTGCTTTCACTGACCTTGTAACATTATTTAAACACTGATAAAGGAATAAATTCTGGTAAAAACAATGCAGAGTATTTGCCTTCAAGGTATTTTTGCGATAAAAGTAAACATATTTTTAACGCGTTTAAATTAAAAATTTTATTTGTTCTTTTTTAAAGTTCTTATTTATTCATTGGAATTTTAGTTGAACGATATACCAATAACAAGGACTTTACACGATGGAATCTAAATCAGAAGTTGCAGAAGACTGAACACAGAATTACTATATTATACGAGAGGGAGGAGAGATCATTTCTTTTACTTATTTTTCCTTACCCAATATCAACCATTGATTAGGTCGCATTTGACAGTCGCTATTCATATCTATTTGAGCTAGTAAAGTTCATTTTTGGCACTTATTCAAACTCATTTTTTTATTTTGCCGTGAGGATGTCATCACCCAGTCTTACATATTTATCTTTTTAACCGCCTTAAAAAAGAAAAAGGTTAAACGATATCTCCGAGATTAGTTGACCGACTTAGCTTATGATTGACGTCAGCTTTTTCATTTTTAGTACAGTTATGTATTTATGTAGCAAATAAGTTTTTGTAGGAATATGTACAATATCCAGAAATTATGTTAAAGTATTGTAAATTAAGTACATTTCAAAAACAATTGGATATTTATTTGTATTCAAATGAATTGAGGTAAAAAATATAATTTATATGAATTGTTTTTAAATGCTTTACATTATTTCTGCATTTCATTTCTAAATGTTCGTGTACTCTTGCAAACATTAAACGTTCAAGGAACGTGTCCTAATCAAGTTCAAATCCCGCCGGCACCATTAAATTGTTGATTTAAATTTTAAGTGCGTTCTATTACGCGCTAAAAATATCACGAGGAAACCTAAACGTTTAGAAAAAAAAAATTATGGATGTATGTTATCATGTGCAAAAACATCACGGGGAAACCAGAACGCTAAAAATTCATTTCGGGGATATAAGAAGTCGGCCAACGTAAGGATAGCGCGGCGGACTTTTCTCTGATCTAATACCCATTCAAGAATGTGAGAAGTTCTGAACATAGATATAAGACGTACTCGTAAATAAGTTGCTACCTCAGTTTTACTTCATCTCTCATTGTCTTGCGGTACTTAACTGATCGGTCCGATTCGTAGTTATCAGTTAAGTAAGTCATTAATATCAAAGTCCACAAAAAATTTTTTTTTTAAATAAGATTTTGTAGGTTACTTGTATATCACAGACATATGGTAAAATATACCTACTTATTATCAATTCCAAAAATATAAAAATAAAGGATGTTGCTACCTAAATCACACGGCATCAACTTTTTTTATAAGGTAAGGGTGACAAGCGAGCACACAGTTCACCTGATGGTAAGTGGTTGCTTTAGCCCGTAGACATTTACATCTATCCTTTTTTGCAAATAAATACAGATGCGTTGTCACCCGTGAGGACAAAGATGGAATGCTTCTTTTCCAGTAAAAAGGGTCTCCGGTAAAAATACAGCAGCATTAAGGTGAGATTTTACGCTGGTATTCTGTGAGAGCGTGGTCCTTCCCCGGTCGAGCCGACCCATTCGTGCTACAACTATACAATTAATATAACTTCAGCATGGCTCTTCCACTTATACACACAGTCAAATTTAAATAAGTCGGAAAACTACACAGTTTATTCAAATTTGAAAAATAGGTCTTATACAATCGATACTAAAGAGACAACTGCGGCTTGAACTGTTGACGAAATCATCATTTCGTACCTATTCCTCCTCTGTTTCTTCCTCCAAAACTAGACCGATTTTTTTTTACAGAAGAATATGAAAAAGATTGTAGTTAGGTGCGTTTTACAAATATTTTTAACGTTCGTTATTCTACATATTTACGGCGATATGATTGGGCAGTACTTTTAGATAGTTACTAGTTTGTAAAATAACTAATTTTTAATAAAAGGAACAAAATATAAGAATATGTCAGGGGTACATATTATATAGATTACAACATAAAAAAATGTTTGTTCTAGTGTCATTATCCAGGGATAAAACAGAATAATAATGTTTGTATGGACTAAACGCCGCACGGATATTACCCTCTTAAAAAAATAAAATTTTGCTGGCGAGGATTACCCGAGTAGCTTGTGTACTATGGGAATCTCGTGTACGTAGATATAATTTTAAATAATGAGGTACATGATGTTAGTCAAGTAAAGTAAAGTTACAGTCTATATACGTGCAAAGCTGGGTGCAGGCCTCCTCTGCTTTCTAAGAAGGTTTTAGGGCAATGCAAATGTCTGCCGTGCTGCCCCAAAGTGTATTGGAGGAATTCACATATCTTCGAAATATTTTTTTTTAATTTTGCAGATATGCAGGTGACCTGAAGAGGTTTGCTTCACTGCCTGTCATATGGTAAATCAGCGCTTAAAATTTCAATTAACAATTTTATTGGTGCCGGCGGGATCGAACCCGGGTTGCTCGCGTGGTGTGAAATTTACAGCGAGCGCTTAGCTCCTGAGCTACCGCGTCTAAAATTATTTACCATGGTATTAAAATTAATTATATTATCTAAACATTCCTCAGTAAAGTTTCCATGTATACGAATGGAACATACAGTATGTGATTAGCTGTAACTGCTCTCGATTTTAAAGCCAATTTGTTAACTAAATGGGGCAATCGATAACCGCACAGACAAACCAGCTTAGCGTGTCTCATTTCACCACACATAAGTACTGTGATCGTGAAGTACTATGCACGCACCACAGTGTAGAGTAACAGAGGTTTTGCAATATTATTGCCACTTTAGCTAATACCTAGGTGTTTTGACGGATATTTCATTCGGCCACGAACTAATTAATAATTCCCCAGAAAATACGACAGCCTTTGATATATTACTTAAATATTAAAATGGTTTATTGACATAACATTCATATATATACAATATTTAAAAAAAAACTAAAAATCGTCGTTACTTCATTTAATGTTAATAACTTGGTAATTTCGAGTAAATTTTATTCTTTACCAACTTTTTATTTCTAGTTAGCGTTATCAAAAAACATTGACAAGCTATAATTCAAACGCCAAGATTATACTGAGTGTAAAACCAGAACAATAAATTTGCACAGCATGGGCTATTTTTTATTTTTTTGTTTTTATAATACACTAAGTGGTAAACGGCGCGTTGCTGACGCGGAAGAAATAATTGTGGTAATATCTTTTTAAATTTGGAAGAGTTATATTGTTTAATTAGGAATGATAATGCATTCATTGAAACTGAACGATATATTATAACTTTCAAATAAATTTATCGGTACGATACACGCGCCATCTACTGTAAGTTAATTGTAAACCACGCACAAGTGCAAGCAATAAGTTGACAAAGTTTTAGCGCAATATGATGAACGATATGGCTGCGCATAAAATACGAACAAACAAATATTAATTTTTATATATTAGATTTTTAAAAACTTTGCCCCCAAACTAGGATTTTCTAGTCAGTTTTATATTATTCTTGACCATCGACATTTTCCATAATATTTAACGAAGATGTAGACTGCATAGGTAATGGATTAGTACTTGCTATGAAAATACAATAACTAAACAATTATTTGTAGGCCATACAAATACTTGTTCCGAGCGGGATTCAAACCCGCGGCCCTCAGCGCTGTAACTCATTGCTAAACCACTGCGCCACGGAGCCGTGTAAACTTCCGTGCGCACTCTTGGGTACATAAGCAAGCATACGCTGCATACAATTATTTCATTACTTATAACGAGTAAGGAAATAATTGTATGATCTTGATGAAAACTTAGTAATTTATTTAAGAATGTCCATAAACGAATTAGAAAAGAGTACGAAGAACACAGATTAAAAATAATAGAAAAGCATCTCATATCCACAGGAAGCCTAAAAAAGGGATTCAAAAAACTAAACTCAGTCAAAACCTGGATTCCAAATCTAAAAAAAAACCCGCACCGTCTTCGCCTGGGTGGTGTATTTTAATGTCATTTATGTAATCAATTTTACTCGTATTTAAGATAATCATCAATGACCATTTATACATTTTTCAATTTCACAAAAAAAAATCGCCAAATTTTTCAGCCTAGATCAAACCTGCTCTGTAGAGCAGGTATGATCTAGGACAGATAGCTGTTCGTAAAGTTTCATTACAATAAGTTCAGCCATTCCGAAGATTAGCCCGGACAGACAGACTGACAAAAATTTCAAAAATTAGAGCTTACTCGTTGATGAAGGCAGTTCAATTATAAAATTACAAATTTCAAAATTATTTAGTTAGGTTTAAATCCTTTTGTTAATACTCCGATTTAATTTATGGGTATAGATTAATAATTCAATAATTCCCGGAAAGAGAAATTAAAGTTAAATTGAAAACCTATTATTGTTCGTATCCCATTGGACAAATTGCCTTTAGGGGATGCGAAATTACGCACAAATCATTATAGCATCCATTACTCGTTAGCGATGAAATCGAATCATCTGGATTCACAATGAGCGGCTCAATTATTTTTATTTTTAAAATACCTTTTCTATAGAATAAGGGTAACAAGCGTGATGGTAAGTGGATGCTGTAGTCCATAGACATCTACATCAATCGCCGATTAAGAATCAAAATGCAGATGCACTGTCACCCTGTTTCATTTCCAGTAAAAAGAGTATTTAGTTCTCTACATTCACCTTAGGAAACAGAGCATTATTCTGCTGTTTCACGCTGGTAATCTGTTAAACGTGGTCCTACCCCGGACGAGTAGACCTATTTGTAATGCAGCCATAATATAGCTGCATTATGGTTCTACCATGTAAATATGGATTTGCCACGTACTATAAATTTATATAGAAAGCACTCAAAATCTTGTACTTGTAAAGTGTGTAAAATATGTATAAAATATTTTTCTAACAATTTTTTTTTAATTTGTAACTGCAACTTTATTTCCTTTTACACTTTACAATTATATTTTTACGCCACAAAAGGCAAAACATTAGCCCGGATTAGTCCGCATATGTGGAAAATATAACATTATTTCTGTCCACATGCTTATGTAAATAAACTTTCTTTCGTTATCTTTTTCTTACACGATTTGTAGGGCGGGGAGGGAGGGGCTTGTCTTTCTCCAATAACCTACTTTATTTGCACGCGACTTATCTGACCGACGAACGTGATTCGATCGATGTCGGAAAATACAGCCAAAAAAGCTAACACCAAATTTTACGGACTAAGGATGGGAACATCTTCCACGTAATGCTTGTAAGTCGGCGCATTCTGGGAATGGCCTATATCTAAAAGTGAACTTGAAGAGACTTTTGGGGGGACTGTTGTTTTTGTTGTGATTCCATTTTATGTCAGTAATACTATTCCTTTCGTTCGAGAATCTTAAATTAATGAAATATTATGATCGTTTTTTATCATGTCGAAGGTAATCAGATTAAAATTGTTTACAATCGAGGCCAATTTTCTATTAAATTATTTGTGGATTGCCAAGGCTACAATGCGTGCACACCCGTGAAATGTATGACTTACTTTTAATATAATTAAAAATAAACATAATCCTAGAGAGCTCTAAATGTTTAATTATTTAATAAAGATGTCTGCTGGCAAAGGTTAACGACCCCCTCGGTCGTGAGTATGAATCTAAAAAGGTTCATTAAAAGTTTAAAATAACATAATTAAAATGAAAAGACATTAATTATTAATTGTCTTTTTTAATTTTATAATGTTAATATAAAAAAAATCTAATAAGAACTTTTCTTGGAAAAGATTCTGGCGTATGACACGCCCTTAGGACGATTAAAACGTAGTGATTATATATTCTTTGGGTACGATGTTTATCGTCGTAGAGCTTCAGACAATAGCTTCGAAGTCAATGACCACAAGTACGAGTATATAGGAATGCCTTAAAAGTACACAATTGCAAACAAAAATAGTCATGCAGACAAGTCCATACTTGCCGAAGTTAATATTTCCATGTTTCAAGGTCTCTAAAGTCTTTGGCTTTAGCCGGATATTTTATGTATATTATGTACACATAACTTCGTGATTAATTTTCTTTTTGCATATCTCGTGAACAGATTAAGGTATAGACGTCGAACTGGTTTCATTCGATGCATAATTATGTAATTATAACATGATTACTTTTTTATTAAAACTACTTTTGTTTTTGTGAACATAAAAGTTTTGTTATTACGCTGAGAGGCCAAGGTAAATATATTTATTTATTTAAATGTTTCTCTGAGAGGCTCTCGATTTAAGGTTATAAATAGCTCTTATGACCCTCTTCTGCAAAACAAAAAAATCTAAATCGGCTGCATTTCCCCATAGCAAAATCCCTTAAGACATTATGCTATGGAAATAACTGAAATAAACTAATCTAGTTGTCTCGACACTAGTGAGACTTCTAATATTTTTTAGAGCATAAGCTGCTTAGTCTGCTTGCTTGCTCGCGTTGCTGTGAAAAATCTATAAAAACACGCACGTATTCGGATGCAACGTTGTGTTCTTCTTCTCATTTTTTTTGAATTCGATTAAAAGTATAAGCAACCTAAGTCCTTTAATAGATATAAAAGGATTTTATATCTATTTAAATAGATATAAAAGGATTTTATATCTATTTAAGGACTAAATAGAGAGATAAAAGGATTTTTTTCACATTTTATATTTTAATGTAACATATTTTTATTTTTAAATTTTTATATTAATTATTAATATTTTACTCAATTTGTAATACTCTAATCTATTTAATGTTATTGTGTATGTACTAAATGGATTGCTATAACTGGATAATTCGTCCTAATTAATTGAAAAACAAATAAATGATCAGATATAATTTAGGAATCAAAATTAAATAATGAGTAAGCTAGGTTGTATCATCCTCTTTGTTCTAGAGCATTATTTACCGGCTTTAGAAGCATTTTCTTTTAACGCTAATTCCTTGACAATCATTAAGCATGCGTACGTATTATCAATATGCCAAGAACGCCTAGTAAGGATTACCAACTTCAGATACTCATTTTGATATTGGTGTCACGGCTAGATTAGCTAGATTATCACAGCATCTGGCTCGTGTGGGTGTTAACAAAATATGCGGCTCGGATTAGAATTGAATGATAGGCAAGATAGTATCAGGCATCGCGAATATCTTTATAGGTGTATATATAATTATTCTGTACGTTTGTTTGTTATTGAATTCCGCCTAAACGGCTGGACCGATTTCGATGAAATTTTTGTGTGTTTGTGTCGGTTCCTGGATTTGGTTCACTTTTGAACTCGGTAGGGTGGCACTGTTGTCGAGATCCAGAAATCACCCGTGCGAATCCGGGACAGATCGCTAGTTTCATATAAATACAAAAACATTTCACAGTAACGCTGATACATATACATAAAAATTTTAGATGTGTTTAAAAAACTTGGATAACGAAACTCTTTTTAATGGTTAAATAATCATGACGTTTTCTCGGCCGAATTCAAATATATATAAAATGCTATATAAATATAATACCTTCCGAATTATGTCGGATTAACTGCATAAAGATTTTATAGTGGCGTAGTATCAGTTTAGTTGCCGTGCCCCGTGCTCCGGAAAGCATGTTGTCCTGGGTGGTCCTGGGCCTGATCTCTTTCCGGTCGTGTCGATTAGATAATAGAATAGAGAGTGCACCTGTGCTTCCGCATACACTTGGGCACTATAATCCGGTCCTGCCCCGATGGCTAGTCTCCATTGAGGCTGGCCACTGTGACCGAAATTCGGTCTGGAGGGCATTATTATTATTATTATTAATGGTGGCGTAAGAGAATCCACTAATAAAAAACTATGATTGCCTATGGCAGGTGGGTACCTGCTACGCATGGCAACTGTGGCAAATATCCCCTCCACCCCTTAAAACTATCTATGTGGGAGGTCTATGTTCAGCAGTGAACTTTTGATAGGTCGTAAATGCATGCATAGTATAAGTTTAGGCACGTGCAAAATAGAGACGCTTAGTCATTCTAATCTATCCGTTTACACGACTCAAGGTCGTCAGGCAGGAACAGACCCGCAAGTAAACATGTTTTGTTTTTGCACGAATATTTGTTCCAATGATTTGAATGTTTGGACATAATAATACATACCATACAGACGTCCTACCACAAAATAGTCAAATGAATTGGCCAGTGAATTTCTTAATATTTATTGATATCATTATACATTTTACAATCTCTTTGTTTCAGTCATGGCCGTATTTTTTAATATTCATGATTTTGGAGCACATAGTTCTGAGACTAAAGGGACGCAAAGGTATTCGCCTGAACGATGGCATCACTAGTATATCCCATGGCGTCTTTCAGGAATGCGGAAGGTAAATATTGGTTAAAAAAATATAATAGCTTTTTACTACTTTTTGTAGAGATTTTGATTATTTTTGCAAGGTATTGTAATTTTTTGATAATAAATTTTAAATATGCTGTAATTACAGATTAGCGTGGCGCGGAGCTGAGTCCTATTTGTACACCTGGATATATACAAACTATAGAATATTAGAACTACCCTGGAATAACACATTAACGTGGTACGCAGCTGCCATAGGTGTAGACTTCTGCTACTACTGGATGCATCGGGCTTGCCACGGTATGTACCTATTCAACTATTACGTGTATTCATTCAATATATATGAAAACCGTAATAATTCTATGATGAAAACCTTTGGTCAAATAAACTTATCGATAGAAATCAAATGGAAGCTACAAAAATCACCATAGTATTTTAAAAGCGTCCGTGTATCATTTATGTATGTAAAACTATTACACGATACACATAGTCTTACTGTTGTTCGTAAATTTTTTGTAAAAGTAATATAAAAAAATATCACTATTCTAGGTTATTTTTCAAAAAGTAGCCAAATTTAAAACTTAAGTTCAACTAAATAAATAATGATATACCGTTATTGAAAATACGAGTAAATAAGGCATCTACTTTTATTTGAAATTACGTTTTTGCCCACCGATCGACCCTTACCAATGTGTGCGTGCGCAGTATAATCATAAAAATAATGCATTACCACGCATTTTGAATTTAAAATATAAAAAGGACAGAAAGTTTGAGATTTTTTTATAAATTTTTCTTCACCATTTGCCTATATTACTTATTCTGAATCTTCTCTGCAAATTAGGCCGGTTATTGCAAAATAACCCTGTAGAAGTATTATAATTAAAAATAAAGTTCATAATAAATATTTTGCTAATTTTAGAGTTTATTCTATTTGGAGCATAATTTTTTTCATAAATGGATTATTTATTTAAATTATGTGTATTTACAGAGGTCCATATTTTATGGGCACAGCATCAAGTGCACCACACATCGGAAGACTTTAACATGGGCGTGGGCATTAGACAATCAGTTGTGCAAGGATGGTTTGGATTTGTGAGTATTTCTCTATTTCATCATTATCATCGCCATCATCATTACAGCCCTTCACAAGTCCACTGCTGAACATATTCCTACTCCAACGAATGCCACAAAGCATGGTCTCGAGCCACCTCCATCCATCGACTTCTTGCATGTCTCACCAGGTCGACACTGCATCTAGTGGGGGCTGCCCTACACTTCGCTTACCGGTACAAAGCTGCCACTCGAGAACCTTTCTTCCTTTCTTTCTTTATTTATATTTAATGTAATCGTTGCACGTGGATAGTTGGTTGGTAAACATTATTTGCACTGGAAATATTATAGTTATGGGAGTTTTTTAAATAACTCTCAAAGAAAATTTTATCCCAAGAAAAAGAAGAGGAATAACGATTCAAAAAACTTATGTATAAAAAAATGTATTTAAACAAAACGTATTTGACATTCGCTTGTAAATAAGAAAGAGATAAATAAATATTAATTTGATATAGTGGACACACTATTTGTTAAAATAATTCTACAGTATAGACAGAATAGAAAATGGTTCGTGATTAATTTCGGATAAAGATATGATAAAAATATATATAAAAAAAATATTTGTTATTGCCGGGATAATTAAGCACTTAAAGTGGTCGGTTACAAAAATGTTATTTTTGAACACAGGCCGGCTCTTGTTTTTGCAAAGCTTATTAAGGGCTGAGAGGTATAATATCTACCAAATTACCGCAGCGCTTTTTGGAGAATTTCAAATTATCTCGAAATTTATTTTATTTTTTAGACATACCATTTAATTCACACACAGAAAACACGTACTTTTTAGACCCTTTATAAACCCCGACGTAAAAAGAGGGGTGTTATAAGTTTGACCGCTATGTGTGTGTCTCTCTGTGACATTGCAGCTCTTAAACGGGTGAACTGATTTGGGTGCAGTTTTTTTTTTAAATTTAAAAGCCTGTTTTCTCATGTATATTCTAATCATTTCAGCCGTTTCAAGGTCATCAGCTGTTTTGTTAGCTGCAGTAGGGTTCATAGGGTTTATATTAGCTTAACCTATGTGTATTTATGTATATATGAATGTAATGGAACTTTGTGATTCAATTTTCACCCACTTCCTGTCGTTTGAATAAATTGAAATTTCCCAAACGTATTAAGAACCGATGACAATACAATCTCATGATTATGACCTAGTGTTCTCACTAGAATCATTACAACTCTTAATCAATGCGTGTTATTAAAGTTTCATCATACTCTAATATTATTATTGTTACATTATATGGGCCTTGGTTACATTACAATTTTCTATTGTCAGATTTTCTACTTACCGCTTGCATTGGCAATTCCGCCGGCCCAGTTCGTGATGCACCATCAATTCAGCTACCTTTACATGTTCTGGATACATACGGAGGCAATCAAAAGTCTTGGTCCTTTGGAATACATTCTCAATACACCTAGTCACCATAGAGTACATCATGGTAAGTTTTTTTTGAAACACATTATGTTATGTTTAACTAGTTAGTACCCGGCGTGTTGCTGTCGCAGAAGAAATAATTGTGGAATAATTTTTTTTATTTGGAAGAGCTATATTGTATAATTAGGAATGATAGTGATAATAATATACAACTTTCAAATAAATTTGTCGAAACTACACGCCGCCACCTACTGTAAGTTAATTGTACTATGCCTATAACTTTTGCGGAAGTGCAAGCAATAAGTTGACAAAGTTTTAGCGTTATGTAATGGACGGTATGGCAGCGCATAAAATACGAACAAACAAAAATTATTTTTTATACATTAAGATTAAGTTTTTGAAACTGACTGCACTTTGACAAAAAATTTGTTTACTGTTCCCAACTTAATTGCAGCTGTAAGTGAGTAGTGAGGCATTACTTCAAGGTGTAAAAAAAGTTCTCAAAATGCAAATCTCCCTTTCATCCGTGCACCTTACTGACAGATGATGCTCTAACCGAATAATGATGAATTATCCAATATACCCCTTAAAGTCCACTGCTGAACATGAGCCTTTGGGGAGTACCCCACAAGGGGAAAGACTTATCATCGTCAAAGGATTAACAAGCAGTACCAGAAGTCTCTCACCTTCGATGCCGCTCCCCGTCACCGGTTATACCGCCATCTAGAAGAAGACAAGTCCAAAACGGAGACGAGAAAGATAATTAGCAACTGACACAAAGTACTGCTAAGCTCGTTGTATATAGTTGTTGCATTAAACAAACCAGGAGATGGGCAGCAGTCTTCCTAATCTCTATATATAAAAATCAATTGCTGTCCGTTAGTATCTAGTAGAAAATGTCTGGACCGATTTTGATGAAATGTTTTGTGTGTGTTTAAGTGGGTCCCTGGACGGTTTAGATTCAATTGGACCCGGTAGGTGGCGCTGTTGTCGTGATCCAGAAATCAACCGTGCGAAACCGGGGCGGATCGCTAGTAACTAATAAAAATACAAAAAACCACAGCGGTTGCCAACTTACCTGTGGCAACTATGGCAAATATCCCCCTATGAGTCAAACTTTGAAGTGGCCTATGTTTAGCAGTGGACTTTTGATACGTAAAAACGGTAATAGTAATGTATAATAATAAAATACCACTAATAATATAGTAAAAATGAAATCCTATAAAGACACTGTGAACGTGCCGTAAAACGATTGCAACAGAAAATGCTTTTCAAGCACGAGGTCTCGAGTTGATCTATTTACGAAACCGTATCGTATTTAATTACTTTGATTATTATAATAATCAAATTTAAAAGAGTTGCGAAAGTTTTACTTGTAGTTAGTGTACTTATTAAAATTGGAAATAAAAATTTTTTTAAATTATAAAATTAAAACAATTTAATAATTTTAAAAAAAAATCTTGGTACGATACCGCGGGGAGTATGACTGTATGATAATTAAGTTACTAGTTTTATTTTTTTTTATTTTATTATACTTATTAAAATAAAATATACCCATTAAAATTTTTATTATATAGTCGAACAAGTAACATTCTATACGAACTAAAACTAGTTTTGATAAGGAAAAATTTAAGTTTTAATAAAAGTAAAATTGACATCAAAAACTAAAAAGAATTACATTACTCCACATGCTGATTTTTTTCATTATTTTACAATTCTGAACTTTATCCTTATTTCACATTCTGATTTTTTTCATTATTTTACGTTCTAATTTTTTCATTATTTTACATTCTGGTTTTTTCATTATTTAACATTCTGAATTTTTTCATTATTTTACATTCTGAATTTTTTCATTATTATACATTCTGATTTTGGTGCTAAGACATTTTGAATAAAAGAATAATTAAAGCCCCGACTACAGAATATGAAATTATTTTATTCATTTTAGTTCTTTGTAGTTTTTTCACTTTTACTAAAAGTATTTTTTACTAAGAAATATCACAAGCCCAAGACAACAAGAATAAATTCCGTATAAAAAATTTATATGGGACAAGCTCCGTATAATCTATTTAATTTAAAAAAAATCATCAAAATCGGTTCGCACTTGACAGAAATATTGCGTAACATACATGAAGAAAGACCATAACCAAATTAAGAACCTCCTCCTTTAAATCGGCTAATATAAAGCTTATAAAGATTCGAATTTTAATACCTCATACTTTGAATATGGACGATTAAGTTCACGGCCTACGAGAGAACTATTCAAAATGCCATACATTGGTAATTATTCGTATGCGTCATTAATACGTAAAGATACATTTTTAAATTTGCCGTGTATTGGCGGCGTAGTTGAATCTACTATTCCATACCGTCTCGTGGATGTCGTAAGAGGTAACAAGGCCAATGAAACAGAAGATAGGCAGCAGCATCATCCTGATAACAGCTCAAAATTATATAAGGCTGCGGTTACGAACCCACCTGCCACAAGTAGCATTGGACTTTTGATAGCAATACCTTTGTTCCTGCTAATAAAATATAACATTTCTTTTACAGGAAGCAACAAATACTGCTTAGACGTAAACTATGGAGGGGTACTCATAATATGGGATAGAATCTTCGGTACATTCAGACCTGAGATTGACAAGATGCACATTGTTTACGGCCTTATATATAACCAGCCATCATTCAACCCATTGTACTTGCAGGTATTTACTTATTTCAAAATTTATAATTCTAATACTATATGTTTCTGTATTCTTCATTATCGTTCATCATTACATCAAGTCAACTGTTGAAATAGCCCCCAATCCTCAAGGAAAACCACAAAACACGGTCCTGAGTCACCTGCATCCATCGACTTTTTGCATATCTCAGACTCAGTAGTCTTCACTTCGCTTATCGGTGCAAGGTTGTCACTCCAGTACCTTTCTTCCACATCAGTTGTTGTTCCTTTAAGCTATAATAATATGTCTACTGCCACTTCAGCTTAATGATTTCGTATTTTTTAGTTAGCTTAAAATGCTACAATAATCATGAAAAACAGGGTCATCGTCATATTTCGTGCTGTTGGTGTCATTATAATCGTATAACAAAATAAAATTTTTGATGATTGAATACAGTAGTTATGGTTAACGTTAATTTATAATAAAAATAACATGCCTACCGGCATACTTGTTGAAATTATCTGCATACATGAGTAGATAGCTGCAAATGGGATCAATTCTGATGTTAAGCTATGTATTATGTTTTTTTACATGGTAGAGCCACGCTGCAGCTATATTATGGTTGAAGCACGAATGGGTCGGCTCGACCGGGGTAGGACCACAGAATACTGGACATTTTACTGGAAACGAGACATTCCCTCTTAGTCCTCAGGGGCAACGCATCTGTATTTTAATTCTTAATCGAGAATTAATTTAGATGTCTATGGGCCACAGCATCCACTTACTCTGTGCTTATCACTGTGTACTCGTTTGACACCCTTATTCTATAAAATAAAAAAATAAAAAATTTTTTACGAGAGTAATATAATTGTTTTTTCAGCATGTGATAGTGCACAAGTTTTAATATTGGTTCTATCATTTTGTGGTGGGTGTGAAAAGTAAAATAATATAATTACTAAAAAAATCATCAAGTTACCTGCGAAGCGCAATTTTGGCAAATGCTTAACAGGTCATATTGGATGATATTATTTATGTTGGAGACTACCTTTTCTTTAATGTGTGATGTCCATAACTTTAAAATGCACAATAAAACTATAATTACTTTTCCAAAGTACTGGCACCATAAACTAACGGCTCATTTGTAACAAGATTCCCTGTAATATTATTGAGTTGTCTTGACATAAACTCAAAGCGCATGTTAAAAGCGTTCTTATGGTATAGGTATATAAATTAGATGATAATTTAAAAGATGAAAGTGCTTGAACATAATGATTTTTCTTAAAATTTTCTTGATTTGTGTTTACAAAATATGTAAGGTTAAGTTGGACCGTGCTTCGTGGCATTCCTTGGGGGAGGCCTATGTTCAACAGTTGACTTGTGAAGGGCTGCAATTATGATGATGATGATGAAGTTGTAAATGCTGGTAAAAAATAGTCTACAAGTGAAATCTTGCCGCTTCTACTCACAAGGTCTTCCGCAGCAGGGACTTGTTAAAGGCGATGGATTGACTTAAGTATAGTACTGCGTGTTTTTGACTTTCAAAACGTGCTTTGTAAAGACCAATTTTTTAATTAAAATATTTTGCCACGTTAACCGCCCATAACTAATGAGGAGCATTACCAAATCCACTGTTAAATAAAATCCTTTCTATTAGAACGGGTCAACGGGTTAAAATTTGTTTAGAAGTAAAACTGATGACAACTGTATAGAATATTGAGATTTCAGCATTTTGCTCTTATAACTAGTATCAATAATATGTATCTTATTTGTTTGTTGCAGTCATTCTACACAGCGTACGTTGTGGAGAAGTTTAAGAGTTTTAACACGTGGGGTGATAAGCTAAGAGCCATTTTCTGGGGTCCAAGCTGGGAACCGGGTACGGCAAGGCTCGGGGACGAAGAACAAAAACTTGATGTAAGTATTGATATTTTTTTATGAATTTAAAATTATACTTACAAAACTATTAATAATATCCTCAAGGCCGAATTTCGGTCGCAGTGGCCGTTGTCAAAGGAGACTAGCCATCTGCGCTGGACAAGATTATAGTGTAAAACACAGGTGCACTTCCTATTCCCGCATTCTTGTAGTCTGATGGGATGACAATCCGACACGACCGGAGAGATAAGGAGGGCTTAGAGTGGTGTGAAGTATCGCTTATTTCTATTCTTCTGTTCTAACCTACTGAGAATTTCTAGGCAAAAGACCCAACAACTGATTTTAGCTCGATCCGGGATTCGAACCCGGGACCACTTGACCAACAGTCACGCTTACGATCACTAAACCAACGAGCCAGTGAAAAATACTATTAAATATTAATGGAGTTATTTTAGCCACTTATGTTAATTAACCACTACTAGTAAGCTTATAATGCTTATGTAAGAAGTGGTTCACGACATTATTTGAATGTAAATTTTTATAGGATATGGGTGACAAAGAACACACATTCCACCTGATGGCAAGTGGATGCTGAGGCCCATAGATATCTGCAATTATTCTCAATTAAGATTAACAAACAAAGTGCAGATGCATCGGCACCCTGAGGACTAAGATTAAATGCCTCGTTTCCAGTAAAGTGTCTCCGGTTCTCTACACTCACCATACTCTATGCTCAGCAGTGGAGTTTGATATGCTAAAATGAATGAACGAAACTATGGATCTTACATAAATAAATACATTTTCATTTAAAATCTAAATAAATTGTTCTGCATTTTTAATAGATGCAAGAAAAATTAATCAATGTTAACTTTAAGTAATTCTTTACCTCTTTCTGACTACGAACACTGAATTAAAACTTTACAGAAAATATGTTTTAACTGAATTTCTTATTTCAGATTGTAATAAGGGAAAAATACGACGTGTGCCTTCCTGTGTGGTGCAATTTATATCTAGTAACACATTACGCGGTCGTTTTCTACGGATTTTTTGACCTCACTGACAGATACATGGTAAGTTTCTATCTTACCTTCGATCTTTTGTTAGTGATTTTTTAGTCCATAATGACTAATCAAAAACCTTATAAAAATTCAAAACATTAATATTCATTGAAATATATTTATTTATTAATTTATTATTTTACAGGGTATGACACCAATATCCGTTCTAATCTTCGTATTCTACATCATTGCATCTCTCACTATCATTGGGATGATGTTCGACAATTCCAAATACGCGCCAATTCTAGAAGTTTTACGCTGTTCCGCGTTGGCATTCTTGACAAGAAGTGTCGCTAGCACAAACCCTGTTTTAGGAACATCTCTTCAAATCTTCTACGTTTTATCCGCAATGTTCTGGTGTTTGCATACACTGAAGCTATTAGAAATAAAAAATAGGTCCAAGGTGGAGTAAAAAAGCTAGTCCCGTACATACAACGAGTAACCAAAAAGTAAATGATTAGTTTGTTTTGTTTAAAGTAGTAAAATTGCCCATTAGAGAAATTAATATGTTCTCATTCATTACGTATTTCACCAGAAATATTTGGGAAGCCATCAATATGAGCCAAAGGCATTTTAATATAATTAGTTTAAGATTCCTGTAAATTTACTTTAGCACTGCCCATTTTAATGGCTGTATTAATAAGACACACGTGCAGTTACTTAAGATATATTTTATAGACTAAGGATGACAAACGAGCTCAAAGTCCACCTGATGGTAAGTGGATGCTATAGCACATAGGCATCTACATCTATCATTGATTAAGAATCAAAATGCAGATGCGTTGTCACGCCTGAGGACTAAGACGGAATACCTCTATTGTATTATAAATGACTAATTATATGATAAATTTAAAAAAACTGAGAAAGGCAATAAATTGTTCTATCCAAACAATAAGCACCTTAGCAAGCGGAAAACTATTCACGCGCAGTTTACATCACTGCAAATAGCTCATTGAGCTGCATACTGCGACGGTATCGCGTTCGCAACTAACTTGTCTCAGTTACTTAATTTTTCCACGTACAATTTGCGCTCAACGACATGTGAAGAAGTTGTCATGTGGAGCCTTTTAATAATATTGACGTATTATCAGGTTTTTTTAATATCAGATATTTTAACTTCTTACAAAAAATAATGTAACTTTAAGATTTTTTGCAATTTAAAATTGTGACTGTATTTTTATCTTTAAATCGATTAAGATTTTTATTGATATTTGTTTTACTTTCCTATTATTTACTAAGTAGTATAGTTGTTATAATGTGCCAACAAAATTTATTTATAAGTGCAACTATTGCGACTATTTATTTCGTATTGTTTTTATTTGTAAAAAAAAATAAATTTGTAAGTTTGTATAACCAGTTCGTTTCCATTAAAATTCCAATTTAATAATAATAATAATAATAATAAATATTTTTATTTCTCAAAAATTAATTATACATGTTTTTGAGACGCCCCAGAGAGTAATTTCCATACTCGTATTGGGGATGCCTCGCTCTTCAACCGACGCGTGTGTGTGTGTGTGTGTGTGTGTGTGTGTGTGTGTGTGTGTGTGTGTGTGTGTGTGTGTGTGTGTGTGTGTGTGTGTGTGTGTGTGTGTGTGTGTGTGTGTGTGTGTGAGACAGAAAGAGAAAGAGAGAGAGAATGTGAGAATATGTATGTGTATGTAAGTGCAAAGTGTGTGTGTGTGTGTGTGTGTGTGTGTATGTGTATGTGTATGTGTGTGTGTGTGTGTGTCCCTCTGCCAGCCCTACGACTTTTTCAAGCACATACTACTATTTTCAAGCACAATCATTCTGGCATGCTAAGTATGCGAAGTTTTTCGCTTAAAACTTGGAACCTAGTTTACATAAAGAGTCCACTGCTGGAAAATTGCTTTACTTAAGTTGGGAGGAAGAGTTTGTCATACGACACATGGACACCATGCTCCGTGGAATTTCGGCCACAAAACCAGACTCAGACAGGAAGCTCAAATGCTGCTAAAGCCTTTTTTACCTTTTTCACCCTATCCTATAAAAAAAAAGTAATAAATGAACATACAGTCCACCTGATGGTAAGCCCATGGGCACCTGCAACCAACTTCAAACAAATAAGTTAACAGATGCGTTGTCATCTCTGTAGATTAAGATGGAATATCTCACAGCCTGTAATTACTTGATCTCTATATCATTAATGATATATATGTCTATACCCTTCAAACCGTAACACAGCAGTGCAAGTAATGCTAGTTGACGGCAAAAAAAGTTAAGAGGGAAAAAAGCAAGAAAAGAAAAATTAAACTGACTCTTGGGCAGAAAATAACTTCTACCACCTAGTGATCCAGCGTTTATATCACTAAGTATTCTAGTCTGTTGAATTTTGAGATTCATCAAAATTTATTTATTTATTCTTTATTGTATTCCTTAAAACAAAAAATACAAAGAGCAGACTTAATGCCTATAGGCATTCTCTAACAGTCCACCCATGGAGTGGTGAGAATTTGACGTAACTGTAACAACATAGAAGAAAAAAATATATAAGATAAGATAAACGTGAAGAAAATGAAAATCATATCTACAACAACATTGTCATCGTCCTATGATGCACCTGGTCGACACTCCATCTGTGGGGAGCTGCCCCAAACTTCGCTTACCGGTACTAAGCTACCAAATTCAGAGGAACCTTTATACCCCATCGGTTGCTAGGAATCGTTATTATGTACTCGTTTACATTTTTACTATTCATAAATGAAGTAATAAAACTAAATTAAATATTTTAATACTAAAATTCAACATCCGTACTTGAACTTTAAAACTATAAATTATGCATTAATTTACTTTGCTGATATATAATATTGGCAAGTTCACGGCCATAAAAATACAATTACCATATTTATCGAGGAGCAACCTTGCAGGCAGCCTAAAGAACCTTAAGATATTACGAAGAAACATTTAAAAAGTATTAAAATTAAAATATAAAGGTGGCCAATACGCGTCGGGGCAGTACAGTAAGCTCTGCACGTCTCCAATTCATTCATTCATTCGTTTATTATAGTCTATGAAAGTCCACTGCTGAATATAGGCCTCCCCATAAAATGACTCATAAGCGAGATGGGTTGGCAACAGCAGTTTTTTATGGATGTTATTAGGAAGACACAGCTGTCCGTCTCTTGGTTTGTTTTCCTCTGTCGCCTCTAACTACACCCACGGAACGATATGCTGGATATTCTTACATTGCTAATACCTACACGGCATTGCACAGTTCCAAATCATCTTACAAATGAGAGAAGACCTGTGCCCAGAGTTGAGATATATATGGCGTTACTTCTTTTTCTAAGTTAAATTAATTCTAATAATTTGAAACACTAGTCAACAAGCTGAACTTACGCCTGCCTCAAGCCCCAAAGCATGTCTTTCGATTCACTCGAATTCCTGCATGTCTTACTAGGTCGTATCTCCATCTAATGGAGGGCCATCCTGCACTTCGCTTGCCAGTACGCGGCTGCCGCTACTTCGAGCTATATGACCGGCCTATTGCCACTAAGCTTACTATCCGTTAATTATAATACGACAAAAAATCATAATCGGAACATAAATTTTCAAAAACACATCAACGTAGCAAACGATACACCAGTCCAATTGATAGTTATTGGCTGCAACAGCCCATCGCCACCTGCTAGCAAATCACTCAAACAAATAAGGCTACAAGTACGTTGTCACTTACGAGGATATTTTATTCTTCACAAACTGTAGTTTCTCTGATCTCTGATATAAAAAAAAAACGTAACCTCCACACTAGGATTTTTTCCTGTATTGTGGGGGCAGTTTACAAACATAAATTGCACAAGGCCAAACATCCAGACCCGGAACAATTATTTGTAGGCAATACAAATACTTTTTCCGTGCGGGATTCGAACCCGCGGCCCTTAGCGCTTTAACTCAATTGCTAAGCCACTGCGCTTTTAATTTGCTCTATCAACCTTTAAACAGGAACACAGCAGTGCCCTGGTGCCTAATGGCAGAAAATAGAATCGGAAAACTTTCTAGGCGGAACCCCTTTTCCGTTTTCCGAAGCCTTCTAGATTGGTCCCTGCTACCTACAAAATGATGAAATTTTTTTCCAGTTTTCTAGCAATATACAAAATACGTACGTATAAAATACTTCGACACAAGTATTAACATATTTTTACAATAGTACAACATATATTTATTTTTACCGCTGAAAGTAACCAAAATAAAAGTTTGGCTAACAATTATTTTGAAATATCGGTTTCAAATCGAATTCGAATGAAAATCGAAGCTTTTACATGTAAGCGTTGCAAATATTTCCGGTAATTATATGGTCGTGCACCTCATCATTTTTTTTTAATCATCATTACAGCCCTTCACAAGTCCACTGCTTAACATAGGTCTCCCCCAAGGAATGCCACAAAGCACGGTCCTGAGCCACCTGCATCCACGACTTCCTGCATGTCTTACCAGGTCGTCACTCCATCTAGTGGGGGGACGCCCTACACTTCGTCCGCCGGTATGAGACCGCCACTCGAGAACCTTTTTTCCCCATCGGTTGTCGGTTCTTCAAGCTATGTGGCCGGCCCATTGCCACTTCAGCTTACTAATCCGTTGGGCTATGTCGGTCACTCTGGTTCTACTGCGGATATCCTCATTTCTAAGTTTATCACGCAGAAAAACTCCGAGCATAGCCCTCTCCATAGCTCGCTGAGCGACCTTGAGCTTCCTCATCCGGCCAGCAGTGAAGGACCACGTCTCCGTTCCATAGGTCATCACTGGCAACACGCACTGGTTGTACAGTCTCGTTTTCAATTTTTGAGGTATACCTGACGAGAAGATGTGCCGTAATTTCCCGAACGCTGCCCAACCGAGTTGAATCCGTCGATTGACCTCTCGGTCGAAGTTGGACTTACCTAGTTGGAATATTTGTCCCAGGTAACATACTCGTCAACAACTACGAGCTTAGTGCTCCCAACAACTACCGGCATAGGTGTGACATGGACATAAAACTTAATCTTTGTTTTGTCCATATTCATTTTAAGACCTATCCGTTGGGAGACACTATTGAAGTCATTGAGCATAGTGCTTAGGTCCTCCAGCGATTCTGCCATAAGGAATATATCGTTGGCAAATCGAAGGTGAGTGATGTATTCACCATTGATGTTAATACCGTATCCTTTCCAGTCCAGTAGCTTGAAAACGTCTTCCAATGCAGCGGTGAAGAGTTTCGGGGATATAACGTCACCCTGTCTTACACTTTTCTGCAGTTGGATAGGTTTCGTACTCTGATTCTGTACTCGGATAGCCATCGTAGCCCTACTGTACAAACACTTCAGCACTTCGATATACCGACAGTCAACTTGGCACCGCTGAAGGGACTGTAGCACCGCCCAAATTTCGACGGAATCAAAGGCTTTCTCATAGTCCACATACGCAAGGCAAAGTGGCAGATTGTACTTTTCGGTCTTCTGCACAATTTGCCGAAAGGTGTGAATGTGGTCTATGGTACTAAAGCCTTTTCGGAAACTGGCTTGTTCGGGAGACTGAAAGTCGTCGAGTCTGCATGCGAGACGATTCGTAATGACCCTCGAAAACAGCACGTAGACGCGGCTCAGAAGGGAAATCGGTCTGTAGTTCTTCAAGAGAGCGTTATCGCCTTTCTTGAAGAACAAGACCACCGCACTTCTGCTCCATGCCTCCGGAGTAGTGCCACCATGGAGGACGGAATTAAAGAGCTTCTGAAGGACTTCAAGTACCGATTTTCCACCCGCTTTCAGAAGTTCCGCTGTAATTCCATCCTCACCTGGGGCCTTGCCGTTTTTAAGGTGCTGGAGAGCCATTCTAATCTTGTTCAGACTGACGTCCGGGATATCTTCGGAATAGTGTCGGATAAGACTCGCTCTTGGATCGTTACTCACACTTGCGTGTGGCTCCAACGATGACGTACAGCTGCCCATAGAACCTCTCAATCTCACTCAAAATCTCAGGTGTCCGGAAACGATGCTGCCACAATCGGTCTTCAGTTTCGACAGTTGGCTCTTTCTGGCAGACAGATCTCTGGCAAAGACTTTGGAGCCTTGGTTCCGCTCGATCGCTTCTTCAATACAAGTTGTATTGAAGTTGCATAAGTCCCGCCGCATGCATTTGGAGATCTGTCTGTTCAGTTGCCTGTACGCTGTCAAATCTGTTGAAGACTGCAGCTTCATTTCCCGTCTAATAGCCATGAGATTAAGAGTGTGATCGGAGAGTTTTTGTGTTCTTCTGCGGCGGGTCTTGCAGAACTTAGCTCCGACTGCATGGACAGTTTTCACGAGCTTATCATTTATATCGTCCACTTCATTGCAGTCTTCTAGGCACTGAAAACGGTTTTGTAACTCGAGCTGAAAGGTTTTGGGACTTTGGATTAGAGCACAAGGGGGACGGAGCGTTGACTGCATTAGACGACACCTCTCCAACTTAACGTTTAGGTTCAGTGTGCCTTTAACCATTCGGTGATCGCTACCAGTTTTCACCCTCGCGATCACTGAGACATCACTGAACAGTTGTCGTCTGGTCGTCATAATGAAGTCAATCTCATTTTTTGTCGAACCGTCGGGGCTCGACCAGGTCAGGAGATATCCTCATACATTTCCTCCACCTCCTCATCGGGGTGTGCCGAGGTTGGTGCGTAAACCTGTATGACCTTCAGCGAATACCGTTTGGTGATTCTGAGTATAAAGTACGCATCTCCCAATCTTTACAACGTTGTTAACGAGAGACTTGTGGACGATAAATCCGACACCTCCTTAGGACAGATGGTCGCTCTCCCGGTGATAGAACAAGTTGCCGGATTCGAGGATTACCGTGTCCTCCCCCTCTTTTCGGACCTCGGATAATCCTATAATATTCCAGCGCAACTTGTCTATCTCTTCTTCCAGCTCCATGATCTTCTCGTCAGTCCCCAAGGTGCGTGCGTTATAAGTTGCCAGGTCGAGTCGTCGTAGGTGGCACCGGAGATTCTTAGCACCCCCTGCCCCGCCGTTACCATGGTCGCCACCGTAGCCAGGAATAGCGGGGCCGCCGGGGACTGGGGGCCGTCTCTTCGTAACTTTATTTTTTGGGGGGGAGGGGGGTATATTTCCATAGTTGCCACGCTTGGCGAGCGGGTTGGCAACCGCAGTTTTTTTATTGTGATATTGCTGTTATCAGGAAGATGCTGCTACCCATCTCCTGCCTGTTTCCCACTGTCGCCTCTTACGACACCCACAGGAAGATATGGGGTAGTGGATATTCTTAACCGCCACTACACGGCATCTATCTGATGTTAAATAAAAGTTCAAGTCTCCGTTAATTATCACTATATTATTCCGACAGGATACACACACATATATTAAATCAAATAAATTAATACTAATTACAGTTTTGGACAAAGTTTACAATACGAAAATTACTGGGATTAAAATTATAATGTATTCGAACTATTTAAATTTATAAAAGTAAGTAAATAAGCGCGAAAGCAGAGGGCTAACAAAATCGGACATGCATTCGCTGTGTGAACTCAGAACCGAATGCCAGCGCGGGTGCTGCCGAGTGAGCGGCTGGTCGATTGTATACATAAGCTAAACAATATATAATACGGCTGCTAGTACATAAGGGCGTACAGTTCAAAACAAAAGTCTTTATACAATAATTATACTAAAATTAGAAATTATAGATATAAATAATTGGATTGAAAACTAAATTTTAATTAATTTACAGAGATAGTATAGGATACAGGAAGTGTGCCTACAATTTAATTTCGTACTATGCAAAAGAAATTCCTGTTATTTTTTTTTATTAAACTGTGAGTGTGAGTGATAAACGTACTAACAGTTCACCTAATGGTAAGTGGCTACTGCAGTTTATTGAGCCCTGCAACCTAGTTCTGCAGTCAATTTCAAATGAAGAGGGCAGATAATACAGATACATTATCACTACTGAGGAATAAAATGGAATTCCTCACAGCCGGTAACTTTAATGGCTCTCTACACCCTTCTGACCAGAACCCACAGTCTTACGGAACACAGCACTTCTATTTGGCGGCAGTAATAGGTAAGAGGATGATACCTATCCAGACGGACTTCTAGGCAGAAAGGAGTAGATAAAGACTAAATAAATAAATTAGAATTAAGTCGATAGATGCATGTGACTTATGACCGTGTGTTTTTTTTTTGCCATTCCTCGTGGAGCGAGGTTTTGCTTGGCGCTGTTTAGAAAATATTAAGCCTTAAATAAACAGCTTTTTTAATTTATCTTATAATAACGTCATCTCTATAGCAAGAATTTCCAGCATCACAACAAACCAGATTTTGTATGACGAATAGTGAGTGACAAGAAGAGGAAACATTTTTTACCGGTAATGGAGTATCTTAGATCTCAGAGATGACAACGCATCTGTACTTTCATTGGTAATCGAACGGCTCCGTGGCGCAGTGACTTAGCAATGAGCTGCGGTGTTGCGGCGGCGTTCATATCCCTGTATCCCTGGAACAAGTAGTTGTGGTGGGTCTGGATTTCATCCTTGTGAAATTTAAACTGCCTCCAAGATTTGGGAGAATATCCTACTGTGGGGTAACGATTGAATAGAAAAACTAAAACTAATCGAGTATAGGTGCATAGGTCTATGGAATACAGCGTCCACTTATCATCATGTGGACTGTGTGACCGTTTACCGCACATAAATGTATAGAAGTACATTTAATAAGTCGTCAGAGGCACAATGGTATTTATATTTCACGTTCACAAAATAAAACAAACAGGAAATCGAAAATTTTGCAAGATGAGTTCAGAAACTCTGTTTATGTTAGTGATAAAATCGAATCATTGGAAAATATCTTATTTTTCTGTGAATTTTTGGCTTCATGGTTTAATATTGCAGGAAGATAATAATCGGCTATTTAACTTATCCAGCTTCAAAGCTTATACTATGACTTAATAAAAATATTACCTTTAAATTTATTTACAAAATTTTCTAGATATTAAAGTACTTTAGTTGTAGAATCACTATATTTATTTATCTGTTATCTTAACTTTTTTATTACAATCATCTTTTGAACGTTTTATTTAATTTTAACTTGGTAGAGCCACGCTGCAGTTATATTATGGTTGCGGTACGAATGGGTCGAATCGACCGGGGGACCATTCTTGCGAAACACAAACAGAAAATGTCCGAATACTGATAGAATATTATATAACATAGACTAGAACTCAATCTATCTCTACCAATTACTTTAGATTTTCTATTTATTAGGACTACAAGCCGAATATATATTGCAAACCTTGTGGCATTTACCATGTGGTGGTATGTGTTTACATTTAAGTACTCTTGGAAGTTTCGTTAAGAAAGCGATGCTATGGTCAGTGTATTTTTTAACAAAACGTTACCTCCACACTAGGATTGTCTCCTGTATCGTGAAGGAAACCTGCTCGGGGCCAGCGGAGCAAAAAGACAAAGACTTCATTCAAACCTTAACGCCGTCCACTACCATCTAGAGACGGCAAAGCCGGCCTTGCTCTTTCTAACCGAGACACAGATGTCCTCTCCGGCTGATACTTTGTATCTCTCCTACCCGGGGTACAAATTGGAACAGTCTTTTGTGCCCCGGGCTGGAGTTTGCGTGTACGTCAGAGAGGACATCTGCTTTTGACGCCTGGCTACCCAAGCTACCCTACTTTTTCTAATCGTGGGTGGTCAGGCTGCCCCGTGTATTCTGGGGGGGGAGGGGGAGGCGAACAAACTTGTGTCTGAAGTCGAGACTTTGTTGAACAAAATCTCAGACTGGGGGCGACTAAATCTAGTCCAGTTCAATCCCCAGAAGACACAAGTTTGCATCTTTACCGCTAAAAAGAACCCATTTGTCGTATCTCCTCAGTTTCAAGACGCTCCCCTTGTTTCCTCATCCAGTATCGGAATCCTCGGTGTCGACATATCGAGTGATGTGCAGTTTCGTGGTCACTTGGAAAAGAAGGCCAAATTGGCCTCTAAAAAGCTTCGCGTGCTCAGCAGAGCGGGACAGTATTTCATGCCGGCACACTGCTTGCAACTTTACAAGGCGCAGGTTCGGCCATGAGATGCGATAAAATACGCAAAGAGATGTTGCATCTCTTTGCGTATTTTATCGCATCTATCACGGGGAGTGCTCTGAGGAAATTGTTCGGACTAATTCCAGCCGCTCAATTTCACCAACGCACATCGCAACAGAACTCGAGATACCATCCATACCATCTGGATGATTGGCGGTCCACCACTGTGCGATTTAGAAGAAGTTTTCTCCTCGCACAACTTCCTTGTGGAATCGATTACCGCTAGCGATTTTTCCGGACCGATACAACTTAGGGACCTTCAAGAAAAGAGCCTACTCCTTCTTAAAAGGCCGGCAACGCATTTTAAATTCCCCTGGTATTGCAGTTGTTCATGGGCGGCGGTAGTCACTTACCATCATGTGAGCCGCATGCTCGATTGCCCCCTCTCCTATAAAAAAAGACTATAAAATCTCTTGCGCGACTGAAAACTTTTAATAGATTTCAGAAATTGTCAACGTGTCAATATTTAATTTTTTTTTCAAATTATCTCAATAAAATTTGAAAAAACTTTTTGTGTAGTTAATAAAGTTATATTTTGTATGACGATCTTTAAAAGAGTGCGCCGCATCGCGTCGCATCATGTCTCAGTGTGTCGAGTTTTTTCCGAACCAGTTGTAAAAGCATAAATGGCCTTTAATTCGTGTAATATATTCTTTTAAGGTAGTAAAAATATGCATACAGAATACAGATATGTGCGTGTCATTTGTCACTTACGTTTTAGGTAAAAATAAAAAACTGACCAAGTGCGTGTCGGGCCACGCACAATGTAGAGGTAGGGTTCCGTAGTTGCCCGTCACAATACGTAGACTTTATTGATAATGAGCATAATAAGCGAGTTTGCGGTTTGACCGCTATTTAGCTAGCATCGGAATCCTCGGCGTCGACATATCGAATAGTGTGCAGTTTCGTGGTCAATTGGAAGGGAAGGCCAAATTTCAGCCAGCGAGACAGTATTTCATGCCTGCACATCGCTTGCAACTTTACAAAGCGCAAGTTCGGCCTCACATGGAATACTGTTCTCATCTCTGGGCCGAGGCACCCCAGTGCCAGCTCCTTCCACTTGACCGCATCCAGTGCAGAGCGGTTCGAATCGTCGACGACCGAGTTCTTTCTGATCGGCTCAATACACTGGCGCTGCGTAGGGATGTTGCATCCCTTTGCATTTTCTATCGAATCTACCACGGGGAGTGCTCTGAGAAATTGTTCGGATTAATTCCAGCCGCCAAATTTCACGAACGCACATCGCGTCAAAATTCACGATACCATCCTCACCATCTGGATGCTTGGCGGTCCACGACTGTGCATTTTACTAGGAGTTTTCTTCCTCGTATAACTTCTCTGTGGAATTGTTTACCACTGGCGATTTTTCCGGACCGATACGACTTAGGAACCTTCAAGAAAAGAGCTTACACCTTCCTAAAAGGCCGGCAACGCATCTGCAATTCCCCTGGTGTTGCGGTAGTTCATGGGCGACGGTAGTCACTTAACATCAGGTGAGCCGCATGCTCGTTTGCCCCACTTCTAAAAATAGGCCAGAATATGAAGATCGTAACTGAAGGACTTACTTTAAAATAAGACTTATAGGCAGTGGTATTCAAAAAAAATTAAAAAACTTTTCGATTTTGAAAATAATACAATTTACATCAAATCATTTATACACACAAAGATGATCATAGTTGACGATTTATCTATATATTCCCGGCAGTGCAACTCTAAGATATATGACCGTAACGAACCTTCACGTAAAACACCACTGCCTTAAATTATCCTGAGGTTACCCGCGTAAACCAAGAGTGTGACGAATGAAAATGTATGAGGCTATATTTTACATTTTACTAACATAATTTGTAAGTTCATAATATTTTGTACTAACCCTCTTATGGACCAAAAGTCTGAAATAAATTTATTTTATTTTATTTATTTTATATTGTGATTGTATGAATACTTTGAATGAGGCCTACAATAACTACCAACTAAAAAAAATAAGTGAAAGTAGTAAGTAAGTAAGAAAGATCCTACCTGCCTATCCCGCAAATTAAAAAGTAAAGCTATAGTAGTAATGCATATAAGTCGTTTTCTTCATAAAAAATGTTTATTTTTAACAGTTTACAATAACATTACAAAGTTATAATACAGCTAGTTTTAGGTCATTTTCTATGGAGTTCTAACGAAATTTTTACTAATCCAAGTGCATTTTATAAGTTGGACTATTACTCGTTAACTTGTTAATTCTACTTAGCTGTAATAGTTTTAGTTTTAACTTCATTATTTAAACTACTATCGTGTATACTTTTCACATTTCCAAAAACAGTGGTTTAGTTGGTAGAGGGGAAGGAGGGGGGGGCACACATGACTCTAATGAAAAATACCACTTTAAAACTAAATATTTCGCAAACGGACCCCTGAATCGAAAATATGTTGTTCCACAGTGTTTTTGAAGACCTATCTAACGATACCCCCACATGATGGAATATTTTTTTTTTGATTTTCCGCCAAGGAGTATACCGTCCTTGTATTTATTGACAGTTTTACATAGTGGGGTACATAAAATGGCTTAAACTATATTGTGTACATTGTTAATCTCTAAGACAAGATAACGCTACATCAATGCGATTTGATACATTGATAAACACACATGATGGAATAGACTTGTAAAAAAAAACATTCTCCATTTACTTGTATGGGAAGTACCTAAAATAAAAATGTTTTTTAAATTTTATTTTACAGTTTTCTAGGCGTGATTAATTATTATCTATAACTATGCCAGATTACATATTTGTAGCACGTAGGGACGTACGGACGGACGGATGGTCTGACGGACATGGCGAAACTATTAAGGGTTCCTTGTTATGTAACTACGGAACCCTACAAAATCACTCAGCAGCTCATTTGATTGAAAAAAATATTACTGTCAAAATAAATACGTAACAATTTCCAATTGAGGTATTTCGCAGTATCGTTTTATATTTACACTGAGCTTTTTAAAAGAAAGTTCACGAATTGAAAAGGATTTACAGAGTGACGTATTTTTCCCGAACGCTACCACAACTCTACATCAAAATGAGTATTTAGTTGTTATTATATTTTATCTCTTGTACTACTTCTTTGAAACAAACAATCCCATAAAATGGTAAACAAATCGATATCTTACATTTATACAAATTGAATGGAAAAACACAAATCATGGAAAAACAAGTACCTACAATATCTGTTAATATTATATACGTTCATATGTAAGTACGCTAAAACTGTGTGTATTATGTGTATTATTTAAAAATTGCGTTTGCTATTTATCTATTAGAGAGTATATTATTTAGGTTATTTAGTATTTGTAGTAATTTATATTTATATGTGTATTAATATGTATGTTATGTAAGATTATGTATATAAAATAATATAATAAATATAGATAATAATATAAAACATAAAATAACATAAACATGAATATATATGCTTAGCTCGTGGTTGACTGG
Organism: Parnassius orleans; assembly: GCA_029286625.1. Taxonomy (NCBI): domain Eukaryota; kingdom Metazoa; phylum Arthropoda; class Insecta; order Lepidoptera; family Papilionidae; genus Parnassius; species Parnassius orleans. The sequence continues at coordinate 753,671 of JAGSMP010000056.1, forward strand.
TAGAGAATGACAAATGGCATTAAACCGTGGTAGTTCAGTAGCTAAGTGCTCGCTGTAAATATTACAGTAGATGAAAAACCCGAGTTTGATTACCGCCGGCACCAATGAAATTGTTAATTGCAATTTTAAGTGAAGAAACCTGGATTTCGAAAAATTTAAAAAATATTTCAAACTCATTTGTGAAGTCCGCCAACACGCTTTGAGCAGTATTTCCTTACCCTAAATTCCTTTCAAAATGAGAGGAGGCCTGTGCCCACGAGTGGGGCATATATAGGCTGTAACTTTACTTTTATTTTTTATATATTACCTCCATATACATTGTTAGTTGCAATCAGAGTAAAAGTCAAATCAACTTTTCGAAACAACCAATGTTTAATACATTTTGCAAATTCTGCATGTTCACTACAAAAGTTGATATTTGAACTGCTGTACTTGAAGCCCTGCCATAATTTGAAAGATTTTCCATAATCGTCCGCATAGCAGGTTTTTCTAAAGTATAAGTGTGACAACGAGCATACAGTCCACCTGATGGTAAGTGGGTGCTGTGGCCTATAGACATCTTCATCTATCCCCGATTGAAAATCAAAACGCGTTTGCGTTATCACCTCTGAGTGGAATGCCTCGTTATGAGTAAAAAAATCTCTACACTATTATCATTCGAAATACAGCAGCATTAAGCTGCTATTTCACGCTTATATTATGTGAGTGTGGTCTTTCCCCGGTCAAGCCAACTTATTCGTTCTGCAACAATAACATAGCTGCAGCATGGCTCTACCACGCTGGCTAAAATTAGTGATTGCAGCATCATACGTCTCGCATCTTTGATGATGTTCCCCGTCCCCGGTCTGTTTGTCCTCGGTGTGCATTTTAGGTCAGATGTGAGTGAGGTAATTAAATCGTTATCTATCAAAAGATGTAAGAACTTTCTGACATTTCCTAATTCTCCTCTTACGACACCCACAGAATGAAATAGGGTGATACGTCCTCCTACGGACTTGTGTTTTATATAGAGTAAGCAGTTGTACCGGCTTGAAGCACCACCGCACCTTTGCAAGGACTCCTAGCTTCCTTGCAGCTGCTTTGGCCTTGGACTCAATGAACTACCAGAAGTTGAGATTTGAAGAAATCTCAACCTTCAACAACTGAAGGCGGTCGGTGTATTTCAGGGATACATTTCTGAAAGAAGGAGCCAAGGTGAGCTGGCTTCTCTTTGCAGTGAAGATACACTTGTGTTTAGGAGGCGTTGAATTTCATAAGATTAGAATCGCTCCATTTGAAAACTGCCTTTAGTGTGAAATTTACATGCTCAACCATAGCTTCTCTTTTCGATTGGATTTAATCCAATGGCCAAAACGCTTGGTTATGATCTCTCCACACTTGTGCTATTGTCAGCATACTCACACATACCGGGCATAAGCAGATCATTAATATGCAGCAAGAAGACAGTTTTTTTTAAAAACGTTGCCCCATACTAGGATTTCCTCCTGTATCGTGGAGGCAGTTTACAAACATAAATTGCACAAGGACAAACATCCAGACCTGGAAAAATTACTTGCAGGCCATACAAATACTTGTTCCGTGCGGGATTCGAACCTGCGGCCCTCAGCGCAGTAACTCATTGCTAAACCACTGCGCCACGGAACCGTCATCCAGTTGCGGAGAGTAAGGACCCCTGAAGAACTCCGGCGTTAGTTGCAATAGGATCGGATGAGCAGCCATCAACGTCATCATTGGAGAGACCGTTTACTCAGAAAGTCCTTAACCCAGTCAATGAGACGAGGGGATAAGTCGTACGCTGGAAGATTGCCCAAAAAGCTAGCGTGCCAAACTCTGTCAATGGCTTTCAAGACATCAAGGGAAACAGTAAGTGCACTGTTTTCGAGTACCTTGCCCAATATGTGCGTGGCATTATTTTCATTGCGAATTCTAAAAGGTAGTTAGTTAAGCTACGACGAAACTTTGGCATTGTTATCGAGGCACTCAACAAAGTCAGCTATGCTTTTGATATTGTTAAGGTATTGTGCCTCAGAATGGAATCTAATTTATTAAGCGGTACTCTGTACAGGATGTTGTTTATTTCGGCCGCATATTCGAGGGAATGTAGTTTTAAACTAACTATACCTAGTAAATGACAATCAATAATGAAATATGCGTTAAAATAGCACAAGTGGTTTTTATAGGAGAGGGGGCAAACGAGCATACGGCTCACCTGATGGTAAGTGACTACCGCCGCCCATGAACAACTGCAACACCAGGGGAATTGCAGATGCGTTGCTGGCCTTTTAAAAGGAGTTGGCTCTTTTCTTGAAGGTCCCTAAGTCGTATTGGTCCGGAAAAATCGCTGGTAGTAATCGATTTCACAAGGAAGTTGTGCGAGGAAGAAAACTTCTTCTAAATCGTACAGTGGTGGACCGCCAATCATCCAGATGGTATGGATGGTATCGCGAGTTTTGTCGTGATGTGCTATGGTGAAATTGAGTGGCTGGTATTAGTCCGAACAATTCCTCAGAGCACTCCCCGTGGTAGATGCGATAAAATACGCAAAGAGATGCAACATCTCTTCGCAGCGCCAGTGAATCAAGCCGATCGGAAAGGACTTGATCGTCGACGATTCGAGCCGCTCTGCGCTGAATGCGGTCAAGTGGAAGGAGCTGGCACTGGGGAGGCCCAGCCCAGAGATGGGATCAATATTCTATGTGAGGCCAAACCTGCGCCTTGTAAAGTTGCAGGCGGTGAGCCGGCATGAAATACTGTCCCGCTCTGCTGAGCACGCCAAGCTTTTTAGAGGCCAATTTGGCCTTCTCTTCCAAGTGACCACGAAACTGCACGTCACTCGATATGACAACGCCGAGGATTCCGATACTGGCTGCGGCAAAAAGGGGAGTGCCTTGAAAGTTGAAATTTTTCATTTCTATAGTTAATCTTAGCCAGCATCCTAGAACTACCTACAATCATTGCTTTGCATTTCAACGGATTTACCGAGATACCATGCCTGCACGGCTAGACTCGGATAGCATCAAGATCATCGTTCAGCAGTCTTATGACGTTATTGATATCATCGATACTAGACTGTACGTATAGTTGAAGATCATCTGCATACAGATGGATAACAGAAGATATGGAAATAATGAATAAAGAAAACACTATAGGAGAAAGTACATATGCCGCCTTGCGGCACACCAGATTCGATGTCAGCCCAGCCAGAGAACTGTCCTCCAAGGCGGACGGACTGTTGGCGGCCGCGAAGATAGGATGAGATCCACTCCAAGTCTGAGTATGAAAATCTGAGATGAGTCAGAGTGGAGAGGAGGATGTCGTGATCAACTGTGTTGAAAGCATTTGTGAAAAGTCAACCAGCACCAGCACTGTAACTTTCTGTTCATCCATCCCTCTTCTTATGTCATCAATGACCTTAATTAGTGCAGTGATGGTACTGTGACCAGACCGAAACCCTGATTGAAAAACATTCAATAGGTTATGTTCTTTTATGAAAGCAGAGATTTGCTTATACACACAGGCTTCAAGAACTTTGGATAGGAATGGGAGAATAGAAATTGGTCGATAGTAAGAGGGTAGTGTAGGATTAGGAATTTGGGAAGAGGTCGAACATAAGCTTGTTTCCACAAAGATGGGTATTGATCTGAGTCCATGGAGTAATTTATAATATGTGTTATTGCTGGGAGAAGGAACTCGAGTAACATATTCAACATAGTCTTGCTAATCTCATCACAACCCATAGCCTTGGAGTTAATAGCTGATAACGCCTTAGCAACATCATCTTGGGTTACAGGAGAGAATTCAAAAACGGGAATGGAGAGTGATTCCATAGAAGCGACAGAATGTATCGTTTGGGATTTAATACTAGGGTCAACAGGAACAATGACAGAAAAATAACGATCAATGTCATCTAAATTAAGTGAAGGACCTAACTCTACTAACGGAGGCTTAGTAATACCTAGGGATCCAAGGAATTTCCACATACCTGCGGTCGAAGTATTAAGGATATTATCGTGAATGTAGCGGCGTTTAGCGTTTTGCACCATCTGATTACATCTGTTTCTGAAAACCTTAAAACTAGTCCAATTTTCCACTATGCGTTGCTTCTTAAACTTCTGAAAAGCTCGGTTCCGTCTCGCTATTGCCACCCTTACGCCTTTGTTCATCCAGGGTGCAGGAGGACGCTTTACTCTTATTTGGTGTACAGGATCATGAACATTATATAAATTGAGAACAATACTATTAAAGATTGAGATTTTATCATCTATTTTACATGCTAAACCAAGAGGTTCTAAATCAATACGGGCAGCGTCGCTCTTAAGTTGATCAATGTTCAATTTGGAAAACTTGCGTAAATGCAAAATAGAGGGTTTGTGTTTTGGAGGTTTTAATCTATAAGAAAAGTAAATTAAGTCGTGACGTGAAAAACACGGAGCAGAAAGTTGTCCATGCTTAACCACGCGGTCGGGAGAAGAGGTAATAATAAGGTCAATCCATGAATCATCACTGTCGATGTTGTGGTGGGTTTCCTTTAACGGAAGAATGCAGAGATTGACTGATTCCAAGATTGACCGAAGTTGAATAAAACTTTACAGCAACCCATGGTCACGGGGAGTCCCCGTGACCATGGGTTGCTGTAAAGCACCCGAAACGTCGGGAATCAAAAATAGTAAAATTAAACGCGATTAAATCCGTAAAAATAGTTTTATTCAATGTGTAGTGTTCGCGTAAATATAAGAAATTATTATTGACCGAAGTTTTTGGACGCGAGAATTATTTAATAATAAATTGGTGTTGAAGTCACCCATTATCATGTGGTGTGTATATTCGGACCCAATCGTGTCAAGAGCTGTTTCGAGATCAGGAAAAATTCTACAGCCGGCGGACAGTACACTACCCCTAGTATCGCCTTAATACCCCTGATGCCAATTTCAAGAAATAAGAATTCTGCAGAGGCAGAATAGGGGGATGGAGAAGATAGAACAATCTTATAAGGTATTGTTGCCCGCAGATAAATTGCAACACCTCCACCTCCCCTTCCTATCCTGTCGTTACAAATAAGCACGAAGTCTCTGAGTGGATACAGGCTAGACAATAAAGATGGCTTTAGCCAGCTTTCCGATACTAATATAGCATGAATTAAATCAAGTGAGAATGATTGTTCAAATTCAGAAAAATGACCCGGAATGCTCTGGGCGTTTATATGGCAGACGTTAAGGAATTTACCACAAGGTAAAAAAATATTATTTAAATCATCACTAAGAGATGGCAAATTATCATCAGACATATCACAACAAGAGGTATACGAAGTTTCTGATTCTTGAGCAGAATAAAAGGATTCATCACCTGACATTACAAAATTATTCAATAAAATATATGTAATAAATAAAAATATAAATATATAACACAAATTATAAAGCCTAATAAATTACTAGTAATTAATTTGCAAGTATTATTATTATTTCACCTTACATTATCCCATCGGCCACGAGTTGACCGTTTACAATGGAGTAGAAAAAATAGATAAAAGAAGAAATATAATATCAGGTTAAAACGAAGGAAAAACGTAAAATTAACAGCTAAACACAATTCCAATGAATTGGACAAAATCTGAAAATATTTGACTTATGACATTATAATTAACATAACACTAAAGCATTTATTCCAACTCACAATAGCGTTATATAAATCTAGGGCGTATAAAAATAAACTTAAGAATCACAACAAAAAGGAATATTGGAAATTAAGTTTAAAATAATAATAATAAAAGAAGTATATTTTGGTTCACGTACAGAATTAAAATTCTGACCTAAATTTAACAAATGAAAATGAACCTTATCACTGGCAGAAGTACTATTATAGTGGTACGTAACTACTAAAGAAAATAAAATAACTATAAAGTAAAAACTAAGTAGTCAATATAGGCTGTATGGTCTGAGGCCTTTGTCTGCTTATGACGATTTGTAACAACGACAAACTTAATACGTGGTAGATCTATGCTGCAGCTATATTATGATTGTAGCACGAATGGGTCGGCTCGACCGGGAAGGATCACGCTCTCACAGAATATCAGCGTAAAATAGCAGTTTAAGGATGCTGTGTTTCGTATGGTGGGTGATCCAGAGACCAATTTTACTGAATACGAGGCATTCCATCTTAGTCTCATGGGTGACAAAGCATCTGCATTTTGATTCTTAATCGAGGATAAATGTAAATGTCTATGGGCCACAGTATCCACTTACCATCAGGTGAACTTTTTGCTCGCTTACTACCTACTACTACTTACGTTGTCATATTAATAGCGCCACATTAAGGCGATTACCCAGCCGAAGCGAGGGCGTGACCCGCCCTATATAATATTATAGTCTTCAATATACTACGTAATGAAGATTTCTTGACGATGCATTTTATTTTCATTATTCTTGAGAATGTCAACATACTTATAAGAGTTCATGGACCAATAAAGTAATAACGATTCGTGATAAATCACGATCCGATAAATTTCGATGTGTGAACATGCTGCAGCATAAATTATGTTGAAGTAACATAAATATTGAACGACGATGCAGAAATGTTGTATAATTTAACTTGACGGCTCAAATATTTAAATCTTCATGTATGAAACTTATTAATTTTCTTTAAGTACTGATATTTATGATTTCTATGATCTAGATATTGATGTTCGTCAAACTATCTATTTTATGTCTAAGATGTGATGTTACAGAAAAATACGGTAAAAATAATAAAACCTATAAAATTATCATTCCAACATAATATTATTCTTGTATTGGACATTTTACACTCAAAGTTCATCGTCCCTTTGCAATATGAGATTTTTTATTAACCTGAAGTGGCAAACGAGTTTACAGTTCAACTGATAGTAAGTAACTAGTGCAATCCATGGACACCTGCAACCAGTTTCAAATAAAGAAGGCTATAGATGCGTTGTCACTTTTGAGGATTAAAATGGAATACCTTGCAGTCTGTAATTATACTAGCTATCTATACCCCTCATAACGGAACACAGAAGTTCCCGCACTGCTATTTGGCGGCATAAATAGGCAAGAGGGTTGTATCACTCTAGGCGCACTCCTAAGCTGAAAAGGAGTCCTACCACCTAGAAGGGAAGAAATTATGGGAAATAAATAAGGGGGGAAGTTTTAATGTAACTTTTTAGACGATGATCTAATATTGATTATGGTGGATGTTCTGATAATGGTTGACACTAAAGTCAAAACCAACATCAAAAACTGAAAAAGAATAAAATTATTTCCACAAAATAGGTTCCGAAAACACTTAAAATTGCAATTGATAATTCTATTGTTATCGCCGGAACTCAGTATTTCCACATTTTGTCAACACCGTGTGCTTAATTTATGAGTTATCTCGCCTTTTAATATACTTGCTTCCTGCCCCGGCTCGCCTTGGCAAGATATATTAATGTTGTATTTTTTTTTAAATAATACCATTTACTTTATCAACTTTTTGTTTTAAAGACAGTCTTCGAGTTTTCGGATAAAATATAGCCTTGATAACTTCTGGCACTGCTCTCTATCTTTTCATGTAGTTTCATTACAATCGATTTTGCCATGCAAAAGATTAGCCCGGACAGACAGACACAAAAATTTATAAATGTTTAATCATGTCTTAATAGCATGCATATAACCCCCACAAAAAATATATACTATTATATAGTATAGAATATAGGTAATGAAAGTATATTATAGGCTACAACTTTACTTTACTTGTGAATAGTGTAATTGAATGCTTAGTGTAAAAATACGCTACTACAAAATACCAAAATTCTTCGATACTATATTACCAACTTGCATTGTACTTTGATAAACGCCAGCAATATTTCTCATGAAAGAATGATGACGGCGCTCAAAATATGAAGCATTTGAACCTATAAAATTAAGCGAATATCATACCTAAAATCGTCGTTAAGGAATTCACACGAAAAGGTTTTTGTGCTAAATTATGTGCGGCTAGCATTTTATGCGCAAACCTTGCAATGTACCTATGAATTATTTCTTTGCCTATAAAAACTTAATGCTGCTGCAAACTTTTGCGTTAATTTTTGAAATCCACAAAATACATTAAAATGCCAGTCTTGGTCCGAGCTTAATTTTCCTTTTTTCTAAGTTGAAAGAAAATTTAATGAAAAGTTTTCCTTACATCGGAGCCTTATTTTAAGTACAATTATATTCTCACGTCCATTAATTAGGTTCGGCAGGTAATTAAGCTTAATTTTCCTTTTTTCTAATTTGAAAGAAAATTTAATGAAAAGTTTTCCTTACATCGGAGCCTTATTTTAAGTACAATTATATTCTCACGTCCATTAATTAGGTTCGGTAGGTAATAATTAAGACTGTTGGGATAAGATAAATAAAAAAGTGTGTATGTACTTATGTACGCACGTATGAAGTTATACTTCTTTAGAGTAACAAAAAAACTACCTTAAAAATAGTTAAATACCCAATGCTTTGAGGTATCAGTGTGCGCGCGCATCGTAACAACCAAAATCCTAACTTCGCAAAATAATTGTGAGTGTCAAAATTACACAATTTTTCTGCATATCAATGATTGTGAGTATTTATAACGATAAACAAGCGGAAACTGACAGGTTTTTTTCATTGTTAAGGATAATTACAATGGAACCACGAGTGCAAGCCAGTGGTGAACAATTTTCGACCCTTTTGGATTTCATAGAAAGGTAAAAAGTATTCACCTAAACCATGAACTTGATTGAATTCAAATCACTTGAGAATGCTCAATGTAAACAATGACGTGATCATAACAATCCGTTGCTTATTGCCCTATTCTTTGTTCAACTGCAGTCACGGCGATCACATTAAAGTGCGAGTTGGCGATAATATTAAACTCAATCGATGGTGGAGTAAATAAATCGGCAAACAAGGTGGAAAAAGGTAACAATTCAACAGCTATATATAGTAATAATCTATTATACACTTTTACTTATTACCTAACTTTCCTACATAGTAAACATCGCAAGATCGATCCGCGAGAGGAGTTCAAGGGTGCAACCTGCACCTTCTACTCTACCGCCGACCAGCAGGCGACGGTTACCATCAACCCTGAGGTCTGGGGTAACGGCTTCCCCTGCACGAACGACACTAAGGGCGCGCCGGAGACATACACTCGCGCCAATCGATAGAGCGACGAGCGAGTTCGCTGCCATCGAACATCTAAGTTTTCGGCAGGAGAAGATACGAGACAGGCAGCTATATGATCTGGAGACTCGAACGATAGAGGTTGATCACAAGCGTAATCAAGTGTTACGCATGTTTGCAGACATTGCGCAAGCAATTAGACCACTATCGGAGTAAGGACAATACGGAGCAATTAGACCATACTCCATAGGTACTACATTTAATCAGGCCTGTATTCCACGAAGGGTTAGGCAGAGGTGTACTGTACACCCACATTTCGCCAATTATGTTACGAGTCCCATATAACAGGGGGCGAGCCTATTGCCATTAACCGGGCACAAATTCAGACTCCAAGCTGCTACTGAGAAATTTCTAATGGAAAAACCCAATAACACTGCCCGACCCGGGGATCAAACCCGAGATCTAACGCTTAGATATCGGCTACTATTAAAATTCGTCCGTAAAAACTAGTTTAAGATAATGTTAGAAATACTTTATTTTCAACAGCTTTAAAGATTTTTAAATTTAGTACTAATTAGATTTATTTTTAGTACTGATAGTATTTTTAGTTTATTTAAAGTTTAATATTGTTATTTAATGAGTAGATAAGTAAGTGTATGTACCTAGATAGTTATTATTCAAGTTGGTCTAATAAAATAAAAGAGTTGGTTAAATTATATAATTATAACATTTTGTTTGACTATTTTTTATTTTAATAACACATCCAGAATAGATGGGGTGGGAGAGTGTAGATACTAAGATGATGGCTGAAAGAGTATGAAAGGAAAGTACCACATACGCCGCTGACCCCAATTAAGTTAGGACAAGCACAGGTGAATGATGACACCCAATAAAAAAATATTTAAAATGTCGTCTCTATAATTATGTAGAGACTGATTTATTAATTGATAAATCAATCCCACCAAAAACATAACAACCAAAAATGCAAGTCTCACAATGGAATCCTTCTACCGCAAAAAGTTGTGAGATCTAACATACAAACATTGCAAGGCTGTAAAAAACTTGTAAAAGGAATGGTCACATCACGTTACTTTACTTTTTTTATTGGTAAGTTTCCTAGCCCATTCAAGCATCAAATGAAATATTTAGTAAAATTTTATACATTAGTATTTGTCTATACAACTAACAATACTTAATATTTAACAACTGGGTACAAATATTGGCACAGTTGAACAATTACACAAGCTATAAATTGATGCAAAGAACACCAACAGCTGACTAATAATCAGCCATGTTGTTTTGCTTTTCTAAAGGGTTCAAGTGTTCGCTAAGTTGTCGAATAAAGGGTTCGACATCTCAGCAATTTTGAATGTCAAAAGTGCTACTTGTGTACGCATTGATAAGATAATATCGTTCGTGTTATTAGTTTTCTTTATCGTTTTGTTACGCAGTTTGACATTGTCTAGCAATTAGCGATCGAAAACGATCGATCACGTGATGTTTCAAAAGCTTTTGCCAGTTCCAAACATTTCGGAGTTATCTAATTTCGTTATCGTTAATGAAAATGTGACTTTGTCTAGGGGCCCAGATTCGATACTAGTATTAAAAATAATAGCTAGTTGAAGCGCGATTGTATCTATTATAGACGCAATAACTTTAACGGAAATCCCCCACAGATCTGCAATTTTCTTAATATCAATAGTTTTAAAATATGACTGGCTCTCTATTCAGACTGGAAAAAAACAGTGCAGGCGCTGCTTTTTAACTTCAAGTATAAGAGGTATTAGCAGAAAAGATTTCCCACCTACGGAAAATTTTACGAGGTATAATCATGTAGAAACTAAATTATAGTTGAAGCAGGAATGGTGAGTACTCTTAAAGAATACCAGCGTAAAATAGCAGCTCAATTCCGTTGTGTTTCGTATGGTGAATTAGAGAACCGGAGACACTTCACTGGTAACGAGGCATTCTGTCTTAGATCTCTGGCGTTGCAATGCATCTGCATTTTGATTCTTAATCAAGGATAGATGTAGATGTCTGTAGGCCACAACATCCTACATAATATAATATTATTTAAATAAAGAACTAAGCACAAAAAATTAGACGCAATACATTGGACATTAACAATCTCACCAAATACAAAGCAATATAACAAAATGTAATATGAAGCCAGAGACAGGGGACAATCGGATTATTTTCCGCTCGAATTCATCATATAGGTTATATAATTATTTTTTATTTTACACTTATAAGTATTCAGATACTTTAACTACTTCATCATTTTCAGATCAACTGAAAATTATTAATTAAAAGATATGGACATAAACGATTACATTCTTTTGATACAGATTATATGTAGCTTTACTGTTCTTCTTCTTTATCAGTTTATAAAAGTCCACTACTGAACATAGCCTATTTCCAGCAGTGGACTTTGGTAGGGAGGATTTGCCTTAATCGTCACGCTTGTCTGTCTGCTTGTGTGTATTTAATTTTAAGCACAGCATAAACTAAATGTTTATACCGCCATCTATCAAAAACCATAAGAATTTTCTGGCATTTCTCTTAACTACCTCTTACAACATCCACGGGGCCAATTGTGAATCTAAACCATCCAGGGACCCACTCAAATACATACAAAAAATTTCTTCAAAATCGGTCAAGCCATTTTGGAGGAGTTTAGTGACAAACACACAAATGAAAAAAAAGAATTAAATAATTATACGAGTTAAATATTAATTAATTAATATTATAGAGAGAGAGAGTGAATATTGTGAGTTTGTGTATATGTGGAGCCACTGCATCTATTTGAAAAATTATTTCATCATAAGAAAAATATATTATTCCAGATAAACATAAGTATGCATACATATATTATGCCTCAAAGTTATGATGATATTCATCAATTAAGTCGGAAAAAGTCGTGCCTCTTAATAGTTTCCACGGCGTGCACTGCGTTAATAGTTAATGTTGCACGAAAATAATACAAGGCTGAATTGTTCTTCGTGAAAAATTCTAACAAAACTCCGCGACAGAATATTTTTATACTCTAAGTATAACTCACAGTAACCATTTTTATTTATAAAACTCTAGCGCGACAAGTCAGGAAATGCGGAGAATCAATTTATTTTAAAATCTTAGAAAAACGGCACAAAAATGCGGTATACCATGAAGTTTAAAAATAAATTGTATCTTCCTATATTTAAGGTAAATAATTGTTCAACCCGGGTTAAGCCGGGGCGGGCCTAGTTATTTATAAAGTGGGTGCGCGTTGATGATTCGAATTGGCATTTTCTCCAAAAGAATTATGGGTGCGCCGCCAGGAGAAAAATTACAGTAATTTGCTAGAGCAAGTTCATTCTGTCGAAAATTTACGACATTTTCGGGTGTACGTAATTTTTTTCTAAAATGGGGTTTACCTTAGATTCTAGATTGGTATTTGTTATAAGGTCGGTCCCTTGTTGTTCAACATATTTATTAACGACGTTTTAAGTTGCTTTCGTTATTCGAAAGTTTTGCTATATGCTATGTAGCAAAACTAGAGATTTATATAAACTAAGATAATATATAAAATCTATTCAAGATTGTCTTCATTTACAGAGTGATTTGAATCGTCTTAGCAAATATTGTTTGCATACATAACATAAACACTCACGCCTGTCACCCAGAGGGGTAGGCAGAGACTACTTTTCGCCCCTCCGGGAGACAGAACATGACGGGTGGCGAACCTCGTCGCAGGTTTTCCTCCCGGAGATTCCCGGAGATATTGTTTGCGTAATAAATTATTTCTAAATATAAGTAAATGTTGCATTATCTCATATTCTAGGAAAAATACTCCTATTCTTTATAACTACAGCATTAATAATATATTACTGAAGAGGGTTACCGAGGTGAGAGATCTAGGTGTTTATCTTGATTGTCAGTTACTACTTAGTTCACATATTGACATAATTACAGCCAAAGCCTTTAAAATGTTGGGTTTCTTGTTTCGACAAACAATTGACTTTAAAAAAAATCAACTTTTGTAACTTTATATAATTCTCTGGTCAGGTCGCATCTTGAGTACGCTTCATCTGTGTGGAATCCGCAATATTCGATTTATAAGGACGCCCTGCAACGTATCAAAATAAGTTCCTCAAGCGCTTAAAATATAAGTTCAAAACAATTCCAGCAAATTTAGTAACTAATCTCGAAACCAGACGTGAGCACCGCGATGTTTGATTTTTGTACAATGTCCTTAATATATTGACTCCCCATACTTATTGAGTAAAATAAGAATAAAGTGTCCTAGGATTAATCTGCGGCTTAACTTAAAATCTACGTTTTACATTCCTGTTTGTAAGACTAACTATGCAAGAAATTAATTTATTGTTAGAGCCTGTAATTTCTATAATCAACGTTATAATAATTTAGATATATTTAGTATGAACATTTTTAAATTTATATCTGCCATCAAGATTTAACATTTTGTTTCATTATCAACTTTTATTTCATTATTACCTTTTTGTTATTGTTTTTAAAATATGTGACTTAAAAAAAAATTGTATTTCAGTATTTCTGCCCAATGATCAAGTATGTTACTATTAGTTAATGAAAAATTTACTGGCTTTTGTAATAACTCAATTTAAACATTAATTATGTACTATTATAGCTGTATGTTTTCCTTAAATAAAGAAAAAAAGAAAAAAAGCAACAATGTATTAGGTCGGGGAAAAGTTTCTTCGTATTTTGTTTGTATAAAATTGAAGAAAAATCTCTTTGGTTGTACTGTTTGTGTCTGTTTCTTTTAATATCAATACATATATTAAAACCAACAGGACATTAAGAAAATTAACAGAACATTAAGATCATTATATAGGACATTAAGAAAAAGAAAAATGAAAAGTAAAAACACTTTCCCGCCATTTTTCAATTGTTTTTCTGTCCGTCAAAATGAATGAATCTAAAGAAGAAATTCGATACATTCTGAAGTTTTATTACAAAAAAGGGAAAAATGCGACTCAAGCCGCGAAAAAATTTGTGACGTTTATGGACCTAATGCAGTAACAGTAAGAGTAGCACAAAGTTGGTTCAAGCGTAGTCAGTCAGAGAATTAACGTGAGGTGAGTAATGTTTTTACGTACCTTGATTACCTGATACCTGAAAAATGGCTGTCTGGCCAATCTAGCAGGTGGGCATGCGATCACAGTACATACTAACACTACTCAATCTTACACATTTCGTTCGTCAGAAAATAAGTGACGTCTGGTGGCCCTGGGATCTTGGACTATAAACTTTGACTCTAGTCGAGTTGCACTCTGAACCTAAATTTAACCCCGGTATACCCCGATCAATCAACGAGGTTATTCAGTTTAAAAATTTTAATTCACTATTTATACTCTTCAAATAATAAAACACTCATCAAACAATAATTATTCTATAACATAACTTCTATTTCTTAAAACAATTTAAACACCAAATAATAGTTTAATTCATCAGTCCAATCTTAACATTGAAAACCTTTTATCACACACCAAAAAAAATTACCATTTACAAAAAGAAAAATTTCTACTCTCTCTATAGATACAATCCCTGGGACCCAACACAAGCCTTTCGAGAGGTCAGAAACATAAGGGGTCTTTCAGTAACATGACAGGCTATCACAGTTCGACTAAGTTATTGAGCTCTCCTTCAACAACTTTAGTGGACGCCTTGATCTCGTTCCTATCACAACTATACTACTACACGTTAACCTAACTCTTCACAAATTAATTTCTATCACAAACGAAAAGCTTTATAATATGTTCTTTAATAATAATATTTTAATTAACGCTATGATTTTATTCCGGGAAGCCATGGTAGCATAGGGTCTAAGAACTCACCGTAAAATTTTATAGAACACGAGCAAACCAGGTTAGATCTACGCTGGCCAATGGAATTGTAATTACAGTTTTCAGTGTTGATTTACCATGTGCTCTTCAATGGAGGAAAGCATCGTGAACAAAACATGCATGTCTGAGAAATTAAAAAAAAGCTTTTTCGAAGACAAATTGTGAAGTCCACCAGTACGTATTTGGAGCGCACAACGAACGCGTCTTGACCAAAAACCACCTTAGAAATGAGAAGATACCTGTTCCCAGCAGTGAGACGTATATGGGCTATAACTTTACTTTTTTACTAAGTGGATTTCTCATATTAATAATACAAAACATTGAATAAAACTATAAGATTCCGAATTTTTCATTACTTGCATCACCTATGATCACGAAGAGCTAATGTATTTTGACAATCTAACTTCATAGTTCAACATTATAAATTACTCTGAGTATAAATGTAATAATAATTATTATTGTTTCGGTCAATCTTTGAGGTAACCTATCGTTCCTATGTTCAGCAGTAGAATTTTATAGGCTGTATGGATAATGAAGTTGATATTTGTCCAATACAATAAATTATTTTGCTTTCTCGATCTTTTAGGATCCCTAATACCTTCGTTTTTGAATGAATCTTAATATACATTAAAAAAATTGATGAAATGTATCATATAATCATTAATTTACAAAGCTAATTTATGACTTATGGTAAAATATAACACAGCTCTCAAATTCCGAACGTTCATTCCTTTATTAATTCATTACAGGCCTTCACAAGTCCACTCCCGAACATAGGCCTCCCCCAAAGAATACCACATACTTACATACATAAAGACTCACGCCTGTCACCCAGAGGGGTAGGCAGAGACTACGGACTTCCATTTGGCACGATTCTGGCACACCTATCTCGCCTTCTTTACATCCATATATCTACGCATACACGCTCGTCGGTTAAGGGTACTCCTAATCTGGCCTTTTTTCAATATAACGCCAATTTGGTCGATAAACCTTCGTCTAGAGCGTCCCTTCCCGACTCTACCGTTCACTTCTGCAACATAAATTTGCTTTGTCACTCTTTCCTCGTTCATTCTTTCTACGTCCTAGTCACAACGTCATCTTGCAAACCACACTTTTCTCTTATCACACTATTTCTCACCCTGTCATTCATTTCAGCCCTAGCATAATCCTTAATGACCGCATTTCTACAGCATTTATTCTACTCTCATGTTTCTTCTGCCAGACCCAACTTTCACTACCATACATTAAAGTAGGGACTAATAAAGCATTATGAATTGCCAAACGTGCCTTTTTAGACACATTCTGACTCTTCACAATAGCGTGTAGAGCCCCATTCACTCTATTTCCTGCGTTCACTCGTCGTTTTATATCCTTATCATATTTACCATCCCTGCTAAATAAACATCCCAAATATACAAACTCATCCACTTGCTCAATCAACTCCCCTTCCATTCTTATTTCACATAACGTTTTACTTTCTTCTCTTTGAAAAACCACCACTTTCGTCTTACTTGCGTTCACTTTCATACCCCTTTCTTTTAATGACCAGTTCATTAAAGTAACCATCATTTGCAACTCGGCCGCCGACGATGCAAATATGACTTGATCATCGGCGAATAAAAGGCATTTGACGGTTAACTCACCCATTCTCAACCCACATTCTTCAACTTTCAAAGTTTTTTCAAAGCAAACAACTGTCCATAAATAGGTTAAACAGCCACGGGGAAGCTACACAGCCCTGTCTGACACCTTTTTCGATGCCAAACCAGTCCGAGTAGACCCCGTTGATCCTGACACAAGCACTAGAGTCCTTATAAAGAGACCCTGATGCCTGTATCAAACCAGCGCTCAATCCAGATGAGTTCAGTGTTTGCCATAACACAATCCTGTCCACTCTGTCATAAGCCTTTTCCAAGTCCATGAATGCACAAAAAACTTTCTGGTTTTTGGCCAAAAACTTCTCCGCAATCATGCGCATGGAAAAGACTTGATCCGTACACCCCATCCCCTTTCTAAATCCAGCTTGCATATCCCAAATTTTTCCATCAGTTTCTTCCATACCTCTTTTAATTAACACCTTAGCATACAGTTTACCCACAATACTAAGCAAGCTGATACCACGGTAGTTTTTACAGTCCTGCTGTAACCCTTTCCCCTTATATATTGGAACTATAACGGCTTTGCACCAGTCTTCCGGTACCCGCTTCAGTTCCCAGCATAAATTAAACAAGGTGTACAGCAGGCCTGCCACCACTCCCTCTCCCAGCCCTTAGCATTTCGGAGTGATACTCTATCATATCCGGCTGCCTTACCTGCTTTCATGCTTTTCATTGCTTTCATTATTTCATCTACACTTATCTCTCTACCTCTCTCCACTTATTTTGGAGTTTCTATTTCACTTAATTCAGACGACCCTTCACTCATAAACACGCTTTCAAAGTATTCTCTCCATCTTTTTAAATTCGAAACTTCATCATTCAGCATACAGCCATTCTCGTCTCGTATAGCATTCATTCTCGGCTGTTTTGAATTTCCCCTGGCAGTTCTTGCAAGTTTCCAGAACATTTTAATATTTGCCTGGAAGTTATCAGATATCCTTCTATCATTCTTACCCTTTCTTTCTTGCTTTTTCTTTTCAACAACTTTTTTTAATCTCTTATTTATACGTCTAAAGTCTGCCTTTTTTCTTTCAATCTCATTATTCATACCGCCAGAATTACCAGCTTTGGTTGCTAGTAAATCTAGCCATGCTCTCTTCTTTGCTTCAACTTCCATCCGTACCTCTTCATCCCACCACAACGTATTATTTTTCCTTTCATTCGTTCTCTTACTTACACCACATACTTCGGTCTACCATCCCTGCTAAATACACATCCCAAACCAAAGATATTGGACTGAACTCCTCCTAAACGGCTGGACGAATTTCGATGAAATTTTGTGTCTGATTAAATTGATTCGAGAATAGTTTAGATTCACAATTGAACCCGGTAGGTGGCGCTGTTGCCAAGATCGTGCGAAGCCGGGGCTGATCGCTAGTTGTATATAAATTATTACGGTAAAAAATAAAGCGCCTAAAATAGATCAAAAACAATATATCAATAGAACAACTTAATATGATAATAAAAAGGTTTTGTACTTCTGCAAAATGCTATATGATCGTTAAAAACTTCGGCATAAGTATTAACATATTTTTACAATAGTTTAACATATATTTATTTTTACCACTGAAAGTAACCACAAAAGTTTGGTTAACAATTATTGTGAAACGGATACGAAGTTTTTACACAATTTTTGTTTCATACTATGCTAAAGAAACTCCCGTTAACTCTTTTATGCAACTAAAGTGACCTACGAACTTACAGTCCACCTGATGGTAAATGGCTACTGCAGTCCATGGACACCTGCAGTCAACAGAAAATAAAGATGGCTAACGATGCGTTGTCACCTCTGAGGACTAAGATGGAATGCCTCACAACCTTTAATTATAATGGCTCTCTATACTTCAGACTGGAACACACCGCTACCCATACTGCTGTTTGGCGACAGTAATAGGTAATAGGGTGGTACTTATCCAAACGGATTCCTGGGCAGAAAACGAGCCTTACCATTTAGTGAATATTCTATAAAATATTATGTAACAAGTCAATGTTCTATTTTCTTAACTTGTTAGGTATCAATATGGAATGAGGCGTCCTTCACTACTGGCCGCATGAGGATGCTATATATAGCTACCCATCTATGTATAGTGCGGTGCATGGAATTTCTCAGCCTGATAGAATCAGTAACGATAATATCTGCATTTGAACCAGTGTAACTGACATAGCCTAACAGATTAGATAGCTGAAGAGGCAATGGGCCGGCCATACAACTCAAAGAACTGAAAACCGATGAGGAAAGTACGAGGCTGCCACTCTAGAGGTTGGTTCTAGCGTGGTAAGCGGTGGGTAGGGCGGCCTCCCACTAGAAAGACTAATGACCTGGAAAAACATGCAGAAAGTTATTTGAAACAATGTCATAAGGCATTAAGTTCGTCCTTTACGACCCTATAAAATGTAACTTATGACCGTGTTTTTTTGGCAATAATTGTGGGACAGGGGTTTTGTTTAGCACTGTTCAGCAAATATTAAGCCTTCGATAGACGTCGTTATAAACACCTATTAATTTATCTTGAAATTAACCTCATGCCCATAGTAAGAATTTCCATCATCCAGGTCAACATGAAATAGCAGCTATTACTGCTATATTTCATATGATGTATAGTACTCGTAAGTGTCGAGAACAGGAAACCTTTTTACTGGTAACCAAGTTTCATATACCTCAGAGATGGCAAAGCATCAAGTACAGATGTAGGTGTCTATGGACCCCAGCGTCCACTCATCATCCGGTGGCCTGTGTGCTCGTTTGCCTCACATAAATGTTTAAAAAAAATACACTTCGTAAATTGTCAGACGCACAATAGTATTTATATTTCACTTTCATAAAATAAACAAACAGGAAATCGAAAAATTTTGCAAGATGACTTCAGAAACTTTGTTTACTGTGGTGAAATCAAATCACTCGAAAATATCTTATTTTTCTCTGAATATTTTGCTTCATGGTTTAATATTACAGGAAGATAATAATCGGCTATTTTCCATGTTCCAAGGTTATACAGATTAATTTGTAAAAATATTAAATCTTTACCAATTAAAAAACACCTATTGAATCTTTACGATATTTTGTAGATGTAAAAGTAGCTTGGTTATTAAACCAATATACATAATATATTGGTTTAACAAACAAACTACTTTCTCTTCTCAATATCTTATCTTATCTTTACAATTAGAGTCATCTTAATAACATTTAACTTTATATTAAAGTCGTAGAGTCACTCTGCATCTATATTATGGTTGCAGTACGAATGGGTCGGATTGACCGGGGAGGGACCATTCTAGCGTATTACAAACATAACAAGTGGTGAGATATAAAAATTTGAGTAACCGACTTCAAAATAAATAATTTATTGTTGATTATTTCAAAACCGCTCAACCGATTTCGATAAATTTTTGAGCCTTTGAAACAAAAAAAAAAGAATTTTCCAAATCGGATCAGGCGTTTTCGAGTAATCGGTGAACATACGAGTACATAAAAAAAGATTCCGACGAATTGAGAACCTCCTCCTTATTTGAAGTCGGTTAAAAATAACAAATGTGGACAAAATATTGTATTACATAGTCTAGAACTCAATCTCTATTAATTCCTTCAGATTTTCTATTTCATTAGGACTACAAGCCGAATATATATTGCAGACCTTATGGCACTGACCATGTGATGGCATGTGTACTTAATGTCTTTAAAATTTAAGTGCTCTTGGAAGTTTCGTTAAGAAAGCGATGCCATGGTCAATGTCTGCAATACTTTTCTTTCATCGTGTATTCGCACAGAATATCAATCTTATAAAAGCAGGATAATGGTGCTGTGTTTCGTATGGTGAGTGACTGGAACCGTAGTTCCACCGTAGACCACAATCAACCACTTACTATCAGGTGGACAATGTGCTCGTTTGTTATCCCTATTCTAAAAAAAATACAATTTTAATTGGTGCCGTTATGTGAAACAAATGTAACGACTATAAAATCTCTTGCGCGACTGATATTTTTATAGATTTCGGAAATTGTCACCGTGTCAATATCGACCATTAGGATATCACAGACACAAACAATACTCATAAGCTCATATTATGTCATGTTACAAGATACGCTGAACGCTAGGTCACCTTTCTGAATAAGAGTCAATTTAGGTTGATACCACCCTCCTACATATTTCGCACCGCACCTACTACTGTGTTTCGGATCAAATAGCAAGAGAGAGAGTTAGTTGCTGTAAGGCATTTTAATTTTGTCCTGTTTGACCTTCTTTGTGTGCAATTGGTTTATTTATTTTCTCACAGTAAGATTGTTCATAACTTAAAGAAACATGCAAACATTGTGCCAGGAACTGTTATCCTTATTAGAAATGAACCTGTACTATATAATCTTTATAAAATTTTAAAAGGCGATGAAAGGAAATGTAGTTAATTCACATAATCAAATGTTAAGAATACCAGTGTGCTTTTAATTAGGGAGGATCTGAGTCTTGTTGAATTCATTCTATCCCTCGAAATTAAAGTTTACGCTAAGCTTCAATGGGACCTCATATATTTAAACTATCTAGCAAACTTAGTTCTGCGGCACATATTTTAAAAAGATTAGAAACCCTACATTTATTGAAACAGCTAGATTAGTATATTTTCGTTATGGAAATAACAATAGCATAAACTAGTATGTAATGCGACTGACTTTGAAACTCTCTTCGTTTTGCGGAAGTGGGTCGTAAGAGTAATTTATAACCTAATTCCGAAGGGTTCTCGTAGAGAAAAATTTAAGAAATAATACAATAACTTTGACCTCTCAGTATATTCAATAAAACTTAATCTATATTCACAAAAATAGTTTCATTAAAATGATTCTTAATCCTAGATAGATAACCATATTTTCGTGTACACTAAAGATAACCATACGTCCATTCGACGTGGAATCAACAAGTTGGCATATTTTGGATTATATATACATATATACTAGGTTTATAAATGTAATATACAATATTTTATTATATACAATATTAAAAACTATAATAAAAAAAAACTAAAACTAGTAATTTAATTATCAAACAGTCCTACTCCATGCGGTATCGTGCCAAGAACGCTGGCTGCGTTTCCCCACTGAATGGCTATACTTAGCCTTTGAGCGAGAAAAGAGCCAGCCCTCTTATCACCAGCAGCAACGACCAGCCGCGGATGGAGTTCCTTTAAGAACTTCACCGCACGTGGACCCCACGGACCGATAATCTCTACAGCAAATGGCACAAATATGTAGTCATCTCTCAGAGACTCATATTTGCGCCACTTACTCAGTTCAGCTGCCTCTGATGCCGCCCCGGCTCTAAACGATATATTATAAATGTTATAATATATCTTATTGTATGTAATTGTGTTTTGAGTATATGAAAAACATTGGGGTATATCTATATTTATAATGAAAAAATAATTAAAGAACAAAACACGGTAATTCTTACTCTACACAACATAAACATTTAGGAATCTCTTCGTCTGTCTTATAATTTTATATGTAAACTTTTGTCACATTGACACATTGTCTTTGTTATCCTCCTAATTTTTGTTGGACAAAAGGCAGATCAGGTACACCTTCTCGTTGTGTGGAAGGGTTGTTTTGTCCTTTTGGAAATAAACCACAATTTTTTCTTTTATATTAGTCGGCAAAGTTAACATATGCTGCCTTGTCTCCGTCCATGAGGCCGTTAAGCTATTGCTGAGTTTTTTCATAAAACCTCTCATGAAGGCATTAATTCATCCAAGTGGGACCTCTAGATGTTCGTTTAATAGCAGATGATACCCTGCCACTTGTTATGCCTTTAGTAGCCATCCAACGATGATCGTTTTTGCCTCTGAGATTTTGATGCTGTGGCATGATAATATAACTCGACATACTGGACGAAGCACTTTCAAGAGGCTTAGGATCTTTTCAGACACATTTCGGTATCCAATGGGTTTTCCACTGGTGGATCACTCACCTCATAGTCTTTGGCCTCACTCTGTACTTCATCTTCTAATAAATTATCTTCAGCTTCACTGTCCAACCCCTAAATCTCTTCATCGGTCATTTCATGCAACAGCCGACTGATTTCTGCATCGTCTGGACGAATTTGTGACGTCATTATGTTTTTTTATCGTAGTCTATAACAAATAAAAGAAAATCCAATAAAAATATGTACATTTATTCTCAAAGAATTCATAAAAGCAAATTTTCCCAAAAGTCGAGAAACTGACACTAAAGATAACCATACGTCACTTCGACGTACGGCAGGTAAATATTGACGAAAGTATTACACTTACCTAAGCGATACGGATGTGTCCTGCAAGCTCTGGAGGTCGACTGAGTTGGCAGTAACGGCCAGTTTGGTGACGCGAAAAACGAAAGAGTTATATCGATTTTCCAAAATCGAATACGTCGATTCCACGTAGGTTACCTATCTAGGGTTAATTAATCATGCTGCAAAAACTATAAACAAGCACAAGATTACCAGTAACTTGACTCCAAAGAGTCAGTAATTTCTTCATGGGGCGATGTTTACGCTTTTACAACAAGGCCCCAGAAAATATGCAATAACTATAAAAAAGTAAAAAAATTCTATGAAGCGAAAAATATTTAATAAGGTTTATTATACTACTAAGGAGTATATGATTTATATAACCGCTGGGAATGAGGTCATCACTACTGCACTGTTTTTAAACGTTTTCATATTTAATTGTACAACATATTATATTGTAAATTAATGTTTCTTGCTGTTTTTCCCAGGACAGAGGTTCTATAATCTATATTGAATAAAAATCATCTATTCTATTCTTTTAAGGTAGTAAAAATATGCATACAGGTATGTGCGTGTCATTTATCACTTTCATTTTAATTTAAAAAAAAATCACTCAACAATGAAACCTTGATTCCAATCGATTTGATCGAAAAAATATTACTGTCAAAATAAATACGTAACAATTTCCAATAGAAATATTTAGCAGTATCGTTTTGTATTTACATTGAGCTTTTTAAAAGAAAGTTCACGAATTGAAAAGGATTTACAGAGTGACGTATTTTTCCCGAACGCTACTAGAACTCTACATCAAAGCGCGTATTTACGTGTTATTTTCTTTTATCTTTTGTACTACTTCTTTATAACAAACAATTGCATAAAATTGTAAACAAATCGATATCGCAAATTTATCAAATTGTATAAAATTGCAATGGCAAAAACGCACAACATGGAAAAACAAGTACGTAGCCTCTAATAATATCTGTTATTATTTTATATTATGATGGTATGTAAGTATGCTTAAAATGTGTGTTAAGTATTATTTAATAATTGCGTATGCAATTTATCAGTATAGAGTACATTATTTAGGTTATTTCTAGTAATATATATTTATAAGTGTATTTATATTATGTTTGTATGTTATGTAAGTTTTTATATTTATATTTGTATACACATATTTTCATGTTTTTATGGCACCTGCTTGGACATAGTCCTTCTCTGCTGGCCGTATAAGGAAGCTCACGGTAACTCAGCGAGCTATAGAGAGGGCTATGATTGGTGTTTATCTGCGTGATGGACTTAAATATGAGGTTATCCGCAGTAGAATCAGAGTAACCGACATAGCCCAACCGGCTGGCTATATAGCTCGAAGAACCGACAACCAATGAGGAAGAAAGATTCCCGAGTGGCAGCCTCGTACCGGTAGGAAGTCGATGGATGCAGATGGCTCAGGACCGTGCTTTGTGGCATTCCTTTGGGGAGGCCTATGTTCAGAAGAGAACTTGTGAAGGGTGATGATGATGATGGCACCTGCTTAAGTTTCTCTGCTTAGCGCGTAGTTGACTGGTAGAGAATACCTAAAGGCATTAAGTCCGCCAATTGTATACTTTATGTGCAATAAGGATTTTAAATTAAAAAAAAATATCCGGATATAAACTATATCCGAGAGCCGTGGATGCTCAGGAGCTAAGTGCTCGCTGTAAATACTGTGATATTAGGTGAACGTCCCGTTTTCGATTCCCGCCGGTACCAAAGGAATTGTTAATGGCAATTTTTATTAACCACGTTCTAAGCAGTGAAGTAAAACATCGTGAAGAAACCAGCCTTTATGCAAAATAAAAAAAAATCAAAGACATGTGAAGTCCGCCAACACGTAATGGACCATCGCATTGGACTTTTCTTTACCCTAAAAGCCCTTTCAGAGATAAGAGAGGGCCTGTGCCCAGGAGTGGGATGTATATAGACTGTAACTTTAATTTTATATACTATCTCTATATACATCGTTAGTTGTAATCAGAGTCAAAATCATCCTTTTTTGGAAATTCTGCATGTTCTCTATATAAGTTGATATTTGCACTGCTGTAATTGAGGTCCTACCGTAGTCGAAAGGATTTGCCATAATCGTCCGCTTAGTAATTTTTTTATAGAATAAGGACGACACGTGATGGTAAGTGTATGCCGAGGTTCATATATATCTACATCTATATCCTCGAATAATAATAAAAAATCAGCTGCATTGTCACGCCTGAGGATTAAGATGCAATGTCTCGTTTCTAATAAAAAAGGTCTCCGGTTCTCTACATTAATCATACGAAACTCAGCAGCATTTAGCAACTATTTCATGCTGGTATTTTGAAGAGAGTGTGGTCTTTCCCCGATAAAGCTAACCTATTCGTGCTACAACCATATTATAGCTGCAGCATGGATCTATCACGCTGGATAAAATTGGCGACCGCAGTACCAGACGTCTTGCATCTTTGACACTACTCCCTGCCCGCGGTCTGTCTGTTATCGGTGTATATTTTACGTCAGGTGTGAGCAAAATAGTCATATCATCATAAAATAATAATGGAAATTATAAGAACTTTCTGACATTTCATAATTTGCCTCTTACGCCACCCACGGAATGAAATAGCGAGATAGGATCTCCTACGTTCCTATCACATTGCACTTATTTTTATTCTAATTGCGAATTCCAAAAGGTAGTTTAGATACGAAGTAACTTAGGCTACAATACACTTGCTTTGTTATCGAGGCACTCAACAAAGTTAGCTATGGTTTTGATATTGTAAAGGCACTGTGCCTCAGAATCGAATCGAATTAATCAAGCGGTATTCTGGAAAGATGTTGTTTATTTCAACCGGAAATTCAAAGGAATCTAGTTACAAACTGACTTTACCTAGTGAACAACAAAACAAGTTATTAAATATGCGTTAAAATATTTCACACAACTGTTTGTTTGTTTATTTCACCAACACTCTAAGATTTAATCTGTTCTGACGGGATTCAGACTCACGCTTAGCCGCTGCGCTACCGAACCTTGAATTAAACATTTTTATTAATTTTGTCTTAATAAATTTAAAATGGAATTAAGTAGTTAACTAATTATTTGTTCTTTTGTGGATTACTGTTTTATATTCTTTTCATTACAGTCTATCAAAAGTCCATCGTTTTATATCATAGATTGCCTCATATGGGACGGGGCATATTTGCCGTAGTTGCTACACTTAGCAGACGGGTTGCCAACCGCAGCTTTTTATCATAATCAGTATTTATTGTGACAATTATTTATGTATTAGTTATTATTGTGACTTAAAATGATAAATAACTGTATGTTATATAATTATATTGTGCACGACAGCATCGAAGGGGGCCGTGCGGGCAGTGCGGTGCAACTAGTGGGGGTGGACCAAGTGACTGTTCCTTTACTGTTAAATTAGAAACTACATATTTATCGAAACCAAGGCACATTAAATACGGGGTTCCACAAAGTAGCGTACTAGGGCCGCTATTCTTTTTAATATATATATATATAAACGATCTCCCAAAAATATTGTCACATAAAATGGTTCTCTTTGCAGATGATAGTACAGAGATAATAAAGTGTGCAAATCAAATTAATTATGACAGTGATATCAATACCTGTTTACGCGAAATTATAGAGTGGCTTAATAATTATAATTTAATAATAAATTTGAATAAAACATAACTTATGCACTTCCATCAACGCCGTGAAAACCCAAACATTAATATTTCCTACCAAGGCTCTAATATTGAGGAAGCAAATATGGCTAAGTTCTTAGGTATAGTGATTGATAACCAGCTCACTTGGAAGCCTCATGTTGAGGATCTATGCAAACGACTCAGCAAATCCGCATATGCGCTTTCTCAACTTTCGAAAATGGTTAAGCCAGGCTCTTTTGATAGCATACCATGGACTAGTTGCTACCGTTTTGCGATATGGCATTATTTTCTGGGGGCAGTCTTCTGATAGGGAGCTTGTATTTAGGATGCAAAAATGATGTGTAAGGTCAATGTGTGGTCTCAAAATAACAGATAGCTGTTTTCCTTATTTTAAATCTTTAAATATCCTAACACTGCCATCGTTGTATATACTGGAAACAGCTATTTTTGTAAAAAAGCATCCATTTTACGTTATGTTACATAAAATGTAAAACATCGCAAATTAAAAAAGCTCTTTTGGTATTGCCCCACGAATTCATAATAAACTACCTGATCCAATATAAAATATAACCTTATTTAAATTAATGAGTTATTAATAGACAAATGTTATTATAAAATTGATAAGTTCTTGAATAACAATTTTGAATAATTACTTTAATTGACTATTATTTTTTTTTGTTAATGTCATCAATTTAATTTTATAAATGTTGAATTTTAATTAGTATTCCAATTTCATTCATTTTTATTCTATTTTATTTTAAGGCATGATTTTCAAAAGAACACACAATTATATTTGTATGTCTTTATGACAAAACATAGCGCATTAATAATTGCAACCCTCGCAAGACCTTAAATGTTTGATTAAAGGTCCTAAACTATTCTGATTCTGATGCTGATTCTGATACAGTACCCTTAGGAGGAAAGGACATCGAGAAGACTCTAGGATTACTATGGGAAATAAAAGAAGACTGCATCGGTTTCCACCTAAATGAAAAGAGAACACCACCGGAAGTGTTACGAAATCAACGACCGCTTTGAGCGTGATTATGTCACTATTTCATCCACTTGGTCTGGTCTCAACACTCACCACGTGCCTTTAAGAAGTTTGTGGCACATCACTTAGCAGAAATAGAAGAGCTGATCAAAGTGAATGAGTGGCGCTGAGTTCCCACCAAGGACAACGTAGCTGACAACGCAACTAGAAAGACTCCAATTAACTTCGACGCATAGCACCGATGGTTCCATAGACCTGACTTCTTAAAACAGTCAGAAGAGGAGTGGCCCAAAGAAGTCAAGACAACGCGTGAGAAAACTGGCGAGGAGAGATTTCACGTGACTCACGAACAGAAGACTCACCACGAATACCTACCCGATATAAACAACATTGCTAAGTGGTAAGTGCTTGTGCGCGCTACGTGACGTGTGCTACAATTTATAGATATTTGTCGAGTCAAAAGGCATACTACGGCAGCAGCAAAACGCGAGCGCACGCAGAAGAACGCTCATAAAGATCTCGTGTGGAAAACAGCAAAAAAAGAAGACTATCAAGAGCAAAGATGTGGTCCCTAAGAAGATACAAAGAAAAAGGCTTATCTGCTTAGACGCGAGTTACCTTATGCGAGCAGAGAAGATGTGGATAAGAAAGGTGCAAGATGACAGCTACGCCAACGAGAAGACAATGCATAATGCACGATAGAGCTCCTATTTCGAAAGATCGCCTCGCCACATTGAGTGTATACATAGGAGAAGATGAACTGCTGCGCCTACGCGGAAGAATCTCAGCTACGCCAGGGATAAGCCAAGAAACAGTCAACCCAGCTCTATTGGATGGACAGCACAAGTATACAAGAATGTAAATTCAACATGTACACGAAAAATGCTTCACGGCGGAGTAGAATTGATTGTGAACGAGATAAGACAACGCTTCTGGGTGACAAAGATTCGACCTAGAGTAAAAAGCGTGATAAGAAGTTGTCCGGAATGCAAGATAAGAAAAGCAAGGCCAATGATCCCGTCGACGGGAGACCTGCCGCCCGCACGCTTCACTCATCACGCGCGGCCCTTCTCCACAGGCCTCGATTACTTCGGACCCATAGAAATCACCGTCGGAAGACGTCATGAAAAGCGATGGGTTACCCTCTTTACCTGCATGACAATAAGAGCGGTTTACCTCGAGTTAGTCACATCACTCTGCTATAGCCGCACTAAGAAGATTCATCGTAAGAAGGGGTCAGCCAACTGAACTGTGAACGGACAACGCGACGTGCTTCAAGGCGGCAGACAAGGAGCTGAAAGAAGCGGGACAAGAAGTTTGGGAAGCGACGAAAGAAGAGGCCAACGTGCGCCACATCAACTGGCGCTATATTCCCCCCGCCTCACCTTTCATAGGCGGTGCATGGAAACGCCTAGTGCGTAGCGTGAAAGAAGCACTACGAATCACGCTGCACGAGAAGCACCCAAGCGAGGAGACTCTGCACACACTCCTCGTCGAAGTCAAGAATATCGTCAACTCGCGGCCGCTCACGCACGTGTCTGTGACACCGGAAGAACCAGAAGCGTTGACCCCAAATCATATCCTGCTGGGCCCCAATAGTCATGTTCCAGCACCAGGCAATTTCACCGAAGAAGATCAGTCTGCGCGCCAGCTATGGAGACGCGCACAGCGACTAGCCGACGAGTTCTGGTGACGCTGGGTGAGAGAGTATCTCCCCTTACTCCAACACCGGCGGAAGCCTCGCACCACCGGTGCCGCCCCAAAGGTCGGTGACCTGGTCGTCATCTGCGACCCGAACTTACCAAGGAACGTATGCCAAGAGGAAAAGTAACCATAGTCTACCATGGAGGAGACAACGAGGTACAAGTCGTCGACGTCACTACGAGCAACGGGCATGTCCTGCGGAGACCTTGCAAGAAGATCGTCGTGCTGCCGGTGGAATTGCACGCTGCGACGGCAGGAGAAATGTGCACGACAGCATCGAAGGGGCCGTGCGGGCAATGCGGTGCAACTAGTGGGGGATGGACCACGTGACTATCCTTCATTATATTTCATCATATTTCTTGGTAATTTAACATTATGATTGTTAACGTAAATGTTTTAATTAATTGGTGTTTAATAAGTACTTTAATAGTTAAGTTTATATTATATATTTTAGATTTATAAAAATAGGATAGTTAAAAATTATAAATAATGTTAATTTTTTATACCCTTGTTTACCTTTTTATGTCTTATCATAGCGCAATAGATAAGCGATAAGATAGGACATAGATAAAGATATAATGTAATATTATAGGACGTAGATAAAGATGTAATATAATATTATAAAATTAAACTCGTATTACAGGCATATAAGTATGTATGTAAATAAAGTGTTGTATTTTATTGAAAGATTAAAAAAAGAATAATATTATGTTTTAGGAATAATTAAGCCCTAAGTAAGGTCATATCTAAATTCATAATAATGTATGTGAACGCACCGACGCTCCACTGAGGACTGGGTCGCGCGCTTTTTTTTTCTGAAAGTGTACGCTGTTGGCTCTGCGGCCTTTACAGCTTCATCGAATTAGGCTCGTAAGCGAGGACGTACGATCTATTGAGTGCAACGATTCCGCCGGCAGAATCGAACAGACGACAAATCGACCAAACGAAGCACATCAGCCTTTGTGCTACAATCGAAAGAATATGATTGTAGCACAAAGGCTGATGTGCTTCGTATGGTGAGTGATCCAGAGAGCCTTTTTACCCGGCAGAATCGAAGAGACGACGAATAGACCATACGAAGCACATCATCCTTTGTGCTACAATCGAAAGAATATGATTGTAGCACAAAGGCTGATGTTCTTCGTATGATGAGTGATCCAGAGAGCCTTTTTACTGAATACGAGGCATTCCATCTTAGTCTCATGGGTGACAAAGCATCTGCATTTTGATTCTTAATCGAGGATAAATGTAAACGTCTATGAGCCATAGTATCCACTTACCATCAGGTGGACTTTTTGCTCGCTTGCTACACTTATTTTATTTAAAAAATCGCGCATGTTTGTTCAGATCGAACTTAGTAATTGATTTTAAACTAACTTCCCGATGAGCAAGATACCTGAAATTTTAAACATAACTCCGAATCGTATGACAATGTAAGAACACAAGAAAAAAGTGGTATATTAAACTTTTAATATATTATTTTTTCAATATTTCACTTGTTATTTGGATAAATCAAACCCGCCCGCGGGATCAAGCGCCGTGTAACCGTCACGTGGTTCCGTCGCCGCGCCGCGTGTAGCTGCCAACCCGTACGGCGCGACGTAGCGATGCTCTTAAATTTTGAGGAAACAGACACGCGCGTGTATGTATTAACGCAGCGGACGCTCTAGTGCTTATTTTATTTTATTATCAAGTATAAAATTTATGTTAATTACTAGCTTTTTACCCGCGGCTTCGCTCGCGTGAGCTTGAT
This sequence comes from Parnassius orleans, assembly GCA_029286625.1. Lineage (NCBI taxonomy): Eukaryota > Metazoa > Arthropoda > Insecta > Lepidoptera > Papilionidae > Parnassius > Parnassius orleans. The sequence goes on from JAGSMP010000056.1 coordinate 784,706, forward strand.
TTAGGAACATGATTAAATGCTGTTCCTGGCCAAATTTAGCAAAATTCGATCACTTTTAGAGTCACCTCGGTGTCTGTGTCTCTATGTCTGGCAAAGATTTTTTTTTTGAATTCAAAAAAATATTAAACGTAGATTAGGTATTTGACATAGATATAATATGCTACAGGAACATATGAATAAACACCTACAATTTTTTGTATCGGGCGTGTCTTCCGATATCGATTCGATATCCATAAGAAAGTTAAATTTTGTTTTGGAATCAAAATTTATTTTTATTGTTTACATTTTACTCTTTACATTCATTCATAATTAAAGTTTATTTAGTTTTAATAAAATAATGATGAACTTCATGGTCTTCTATCAATTTACGGTATAATGTTTATTTGAGATATTTTATTCATATCATTGGTCCTATTTAATATTGATTGGCACCATAAAATAGATGTAAATATTTTTTTTACGTTCGAGTAGATTTCAAAATTTCATAAATGCAGTTCTATAATGATGTATCATGTTTAATGTCCATGTCACACCTATGCCGGTAGTTGTTGGGAGCACTAAGCTCGAAGTTGTTGACGAATATGTTTACCTGGGACAAATAGTCCGACTAGGTAAGTCCAACTTCGACCGAGAGGTCAATCGTCGGATTCAACTCGGCTGGGCAACGTTCGGAAGATTACGACTCATCTTCTCGTCAGGCATACCTCAAAACCTCAAAACTATGTACAACCAGTGCGTGTTGCCAGTGATGACATATGGAACTGAGACGTGGTCCTTCACTGCTGGCCGTATGAGGAAGCTCAAGGTCGCTCAGCGAGCTATGGAGAGGGCTATGCTCGGGGTTTCTCTGCGTGATAAACTCAGAAATGAGGATATCCGCAGTAGCACCAGAGTAACCGACATAGCCCAAAAGATTAGTAAGCTGAAGTGGCAACGGGCCGGCCATATAGCTGTGCTGTGAAGTGCCCACAACATCGGAAATTAAAAAAGTTGAAATTAAACGCGATAAAATCCTTAAAACTAGTTTTATTCCTTATAAATTTTATTCACAGTGAACTTGGGAAGCACTACTCTCATGTACGGGAGTAGAAAAATGTTCGCCTTGTTGTGGCGGTGAAAGAGAATCCGCTACCTCATATCGTCCCGTCGTAAGAGGCGACATAGGAAAACAAACATTAGATTGGCAGCATCATCTTCCTGACACAGATCAAATAATAATAGCTGCGGTTGCCAACCCGCCTACCAAGAGTAGCAACTATAGCAAATATCCAGCTACTTGACAATTTATGGGGGAGGCCTATGTTCATTTCAGTGGACTTTTGATAGGCTGACGATAATGAGTTCTACTCATCTTTGCAACCCTTAATATTCACGGTAGAGTGAAAACAAAAAAGTAACATACCCGAAAATATGAATTAAATAAAAACTGTATATATAGCCGCATGAAAAGTAAAAAAGTAGCAGCATACATACATGTTGCTACTGGGCACAGGCCTCAGAGTTTTTGGCCAAAAAAGTATTCGCTGCGCTGATACCAACGCGGGATGACCTCAACTGGGAAACTTCTCAGATATGCAGGTTTACCTTCACCTCCGAGAACGTGGTAAATCGACACTTTAATTTAAATATATGCTTAAATATATAATAATGCTTACGTACCATGAAATTAAAGTTTTAATTTGTTTGATTACCGCCTTTGACAATTAAAATAAAATGAACCTTTGTTTAAGTAAAATCTGTTTTCTTTAATTAAAGTATTTTTCCGCAAGAGCCTGTTCATTTACATATACTCATATGAGCTATGAAACCAGGACTGTCACAAATATCTTAATATGTCTAAAAATATGAAAGCTATCTTAAATTATAAACTGATTTATAAGTCTCATTAAAGGTAAAAATTTAAAGTAGCAGCTAATATACGTCTTACTACTGTGCAGAAGGGCTCCTCATTACCTATAGTGTTTTGTGGGCAGAAAAATAGAGTATGCTGAAATTTTTCAATGCATATTAACGGTTTTCACATCTCCACGACTATTTTAATTACTCAGACATCTAGGTTTCCCACGAAGTTATTCTTCACCACTTTAACGGACACGTGTCAAGTCAGCACGTAAAATTTTCTATAACAGATTCTTCCTCGAGGGAATCGTACACGTTTTCCTCCCATGCCATGATAAAATCTCATGGCGAGCTACACGGCTCTCGTATTTCTTTAAATACAATTCATAACAACTGAAATTAAGCTTTTGCATGATTGTTGACCACATCTACCTAGTAATTACACATCCAACGATGCCATGAACGAATTTTCAATTATTTACATCGTATATATTTTTTTTTATAGGATAGGGTGACAAACGAGCACACAGTCCACCTGATGGTAAGTGGTTGCTGTGACCCATAGACATCTACATTTATCCTCAATAAAGAATCAAAATGCAGAAGCGTCGTCACCCGTGAGGACTAAGATGGAATGCCTCTTTTCCAGTAAAATGGGTTTCCGGTTCTCTACACTCACCATACGAAACACAGCAGTGTCAAGCTGCCATTTTACTACTAATATAGCTGCAGCATTGCTCTACCACGTATAAAATATATTCAGTAGCATTCTATTATTTAATTTTATCAGTGACTTACCATTTTAGGTTATTTAGTAGTAAGTAGATGGCGCTATTATTAGATGTAATAATGAAAGCCAAAACTATACTATCTAGTAATATCAGCGATAGAAGCGAACATTTATTTATTATATCAATAAGGCATAAAGTGATGTCAATTCTCTTTAAAGTTCTGTTTCTGTTAAAAATACACTATCCGCGCCGCTAGCGGTGAAAAACTATTTAATGATATCGTCATATGACCATATCATGAAATAGCAACGTTGTGTTTAGTTACTAATATCTTCAAACGATTTCTATTCATTGATTTGGTCAAGCTATATCATGAAATGGTCAACAACAGTGTTAAATATCATGAAATGACCACACCATTTAACGAAATGATAGACTACTTTATGATTTATGATCAATTCTACGATATGGCCACGACATATGTAAATAAAAAATATCTTTAAGAAAACTATAACGATAATTAAAAGTTTGCAATAATTGCAGACAAACCAGTCTTAATCTGTTTACATATAGATTAGTAACTGAAATAAAAACCTTATCTATTAAAATTATTACACTTTTAAAATAACATAAAAAAAATACTAAAAAACCAAATGTTAGAATTTTGAAATAATTTTAAAAATCTAATTCTTTAAACATATAAATGTAAGTTATTTATATTATTTAATTAATTTATTAGTAACTGAAGGCGAAGTATACTACTCTTTCCATTTCATGATGGATGGCGTTGTTTTGATAACTAAATTGGTGTAGTTTCAAATTATTTTACCAAGGTTATAACTATATTTTAAATATGGTATTAATTTTAAAACACCCGTCATGGCGCCTATATCTAAGATATAATAGAAAATTAATATCTAAAGGAAGGAAAATACTTAACCTTCTTTTTTTAAGTTCCGTAATCGAATAAAAAGTAAAAGTAGCTTATAAGTTGCCCCGGGTTACTAACTACCTACATACAAATTTTCATGTAAATGGGTTCAGTAATTTTTGCGTGAATTCGGAATACACAGACAGACAGACAAAAATTCTAAAAGCCACTAATTTGCCTTCAGAACCCTTTATTTAGTCCCCTGGACTTTATTTTTCAAGAATATATTAGAATTACAGAAACGACTTTCCTCAGATTTATTATATGTATAGGTAAAATGAGCCTCGTATGCGCTCAACGTGACGCATGCACAAGTCAGGAGAAAAAGCGCTCCTCGCCAGTTTAATCCGATTACGATGACCAAACTATTGGACACACTTGAATATAGTGTACTTTAAAAAAAAAGATTGGGTAGTTTTATTTAGCAGTGGGGGCAAATGAGCATGCTGCTGACCTGATGGAAGGGGTCAATCTCCGCCAACGAACAAATGCAACATCAGGGGGATTGCAGGTGCTTTGCCGGCCTTTTAAAAGAAATAGGCTCGTTTCTTGAAGGTCCCTAAGTCTTATTGGCATAATATAACATACTAACCAACCTAAGAAAGGAGTTAGTGAGCGCAAACCGACACCATTTCATTGAATCTTTATGTATGAAACTTATAAATTTTCTTAAAGTACATATATTTATGTTTTCTATGATCTAGATATTGCTGTTCGTAAAACTATCTATTTTATTAATATTTTTTTTATGATTTATAGAAAAACACGGTAAAAATAATAAAACCTATAAAATTATCATTACAACATATTATTCTTGTATTGGACATTTTCCACTTAAAGTTTTTTTTTATAGGTGAGGGGGCAAACGAGCATGTGGCTCACCTCATGGTAAGTGACTACCGCCGCCCATGAACAACTGCAACACCAAGGAAATTGCAGATGCGTTGCCGGCATTTTAGAAAGGATTAGGCCTTTTTGTTGAAGGTCCCTAAGTCGTATTGGTCCGGGAAAATCGCTGGTGGTAATCGATTCCACAAGGAAATTGTGCGAAGAAGAAAACTTCTTCTAAATCGCACAGTGGTGGACCGCCAATCATCCAGATGGTATGGATGATATCGCGAGTTTTGTCGCGATGTGCGATGGTGAAATAGAGCGGCTGGAATTAGTCCGAACAATTCCTCAGTGCACTCCCCACGGTAGATGCGATAAAATACGCAAAGAGATGCAACATCTTTACGCAGTGCAAGTAAGTCAAGCCGATCGGAAAGAACTCGGTCGTCGACGATTCGAACCGCTCTGCGCTGGATGCGGTCAAGTGGAAGGAGCTGGTACTGGAGAGCCACTGCCCAGAGATAGGAACAGTATTCCATGTGGGGCCAAACTTGCGCCTTGTAAAATTGCAAGCGGCATGCCGGCATGAAATACTGTCTTGCTCAGCTGAGCACGCCAAGCTTTTTAGAGGCCAATTTGGCCTTCTCTTCCAAGTGACCACGAAACTGCACATCACTCGATATGGCGACACCGAGGATTCCGATACTGGCTAAGGCAACAAGGGGAGTGCCTTGAAAATGAGGAGATCGACAAAGGGGTTCCTTTTAGCGGTACACGCGCAAACTTGTGTCTTCTGAGGATTGAACTGGACTAGATTAAGTCACCCCCAGTCCGACACTTTGTTCAACAAAGTCTCGACTTTAGACACAAGTTTGTTCCGGTACTCGGCGACGTTTTCCCGAGAAATATTGATACGGCCGGTGTATAAACCATCACCAATGCTGCCGTCTGCATAGCAATGAATGTTACCACTTTGCAACGTATCATTGATATGCAGAAGAAACAGCGTTGGTGATAGCATGCAGCCTTCTGGAACACCAGCGTTAATAGGCTTGTAATCGGAACATGCACCATCTACTACGACCTTGATGCTCCGATCTGCAAGAAAAATGGTGATCCAATTGCACAATTTATCGGGAAGCCCATAAGAAGGAATCTTCTAAAAAAGCGCTTTATGCCAAACCCGATCGAAGGCCTTCGCTATGTCTAAACTAACGGCCAACGCCTCCCCCCTGGACTCCACTGCCTCCGCCCATATATGAGAGTTTGGTAACCTAGAAGATCACCAGCTGAGCAATCTCGACGGAAACCGTACTGGCGGTCACTAATCAGCTGGTGATCCTCAAGGTACCGCATGAACTGGCAGTTAATAATAGTTTCCATTACTTTGGAGAACAAGGAGGTGATAGCGATAGGCCTTTAGTTGGACGGATCTGAGCGGTCGCCTGTTTTAGGGATTGGGTGCACCAAAGCTGTCTTCCATGAGTTTGGGACTACGCCTAGGGAGTAGGAGTACCGGAAAAGACGCGTTAAAACTGTTGCCAACTCCAGAGCACACGTCTTCAGCACAATAGGTGGGACTCCATCAGGCCCACTCGACTTGATGACGTCCAGGGAGAGGAGTGCTTTGCGCACGTGATGTGTAAACAGCACTTCCTGCATGGAGCACTCACACCGCGGCATGGCCGGCGGTGTCTTGCCCCCATCATCGAAAGTCGAGTTGGAAGCAAAAAGAGAGCCTAGCAGATCGGCTTTCTCTTTTGCGTCATGGGCCAGTGAGTCGTCCACCCTGTGCAGAGATGGCAGAGATGGCTGACAGAAGTTCCCTTGGACAGCCTTGGTGAGAGACCAGAATGCACGTGTTCCCGAAGTGAGGCCGAACTAGTTTCTCGCCAATTCTGCCGATTTTCTCTGACTTTGCCTTTGCAATTACACTTTTGAAGGACCTGGAGGTGGAATTATACCTCTTTTTAAGAGCGCTGGTGTTAAGTTAAGAGGGGCAGCAAAGGAGACCTGATACGCGGGGCCTGATCACCCACTATCAGAAAAAGTGGGGTAGCTTGGGCGTGGATGCTCAGCTAGGGATTCTCCGTCACCAGAAGTGCTGGTACCCTCCTGGGTAGTGTTCTATGTAGGGGTTTGGGCCTCGTCGTCCCTTTGCAATATAAGATTTTTTTATAAACCTGAAGTGGCAAACGAGCTTTTCTTTAGAATAAGTGTGACATACGAGCACACAGTCCACCTGATAATAAGTGGTTGCTGTAGCCCATAGACATCTACATCTATTCTCGATTAAGAATCAAAATGCAAATGCGTTGTCACCTCTGAGCACTAAGATGGAATGCCTGGTTTTTAGTAAAAAGGGTTTCCGGTTTTCTACACTCACCATACGAAACACAACAGCATTAAGCTGCTATTTCATGTTGGTATTCTGTGAGAGCGTGGTCCATCCCTGGTCGAGCCGACCTATTCATGCTACAACTATAATATAGCTGCAGAGTGGCTATAGAGAGTATTATAGTTGCCATCGTAAGTGACTAGTGCAATCCATAGACACCTGTAACCAATTTTAAATTAAGAAATCGACAGATGATATGTCACTTCTGAGGACTAAGATGGAATACCTTACAGCCTGTAATTATACTGGCTCTCTATACCCCACATAGTGGAAAACAGTGCACGCGGTATTTGGCGGCAGAAATAGGAAAGACGGTTGTATCGCTTTATGCGCTTTTCTAAGCAGAAAAGGAGTCCTGCTAACTAGAAGAGAAGACATTAAGGAAAAAAAAGAAAAGAAAATAAAAAAGAAATAATAAAAAAACTATTTAGACGACATTCTAGTTCTGAGATTGGTGTACTCAAAAGGTTCGAAAAACTAAACATTTAATTTGTAAAAGTAAAAACCGATACTAAAAACTTAAAAAGAATAAAAAACTTCCAGATAATAGCTTCTAAAATCGGAGCTATAATTTTTCGATAGAGTCGAGAATGTCTTAACATAGTTTCTCCACTTTGACAAAACAACTTGCTTTTTATCCCTACGAGTATCTATCAACGCTATCATCTGCTCCTTTTTATAACTCTCGCTTTTATTAGTTTAACCTGTATGTATGTATGTATGTTTTTTTTTCAGTTTTCGTCTAGTTCTAGAAGTCTGAATAGGCTGCGATTTTGCAAACGTGTTAAGAACCGGTGACAATACAATAATTTCATGCCTATACCTAGTATTCTCACTAAGATCATCACAGCTCATGATCGATGCATATTAATCTATTCAATAGTTTTTGACTCTAAATATCATTAAATCAGAAATCCGATTGCTTAACCTTACGACTGTTTTGAGTAACAAATTTTTCAATCGTCTACTAAAATCTGTCAAACTAAAACCTCTGTGATAGACGTATACCTGGGTGGCTCCATAAGTCGTATAATTATATGACCACCATTAAAAATGTCTTTTGGCTACACAAGCCATTCTTTTGCCTACTATCAGATGATTATAATAAAACACAATACGTTCAATTTTCTTAGTGAATTTTGTTTGTCAGACATGCAAGTTTCCTCACGATGTTTTCCTTCACCACGATGGTGAACGTGGCTTATAACTTAAAATTTACAACTTAATGTCCCATCGGAACTCGGTTTTTCCGCATTTTGTCAACACCGTGCGCTTAATCCCTGACTTATCTCGCCTTTTAATATACTAGGAACCTGTCCCGGCTCGCTTTGGCAAGATCTATTAATGTTGTATTTTTTTTTTAGATAATACCATTTATTTTATTAACTTTTTGTTTCAAAAAAAAGTCTTAGAGTTTTTCGGATAAAACATAGCCTCGATAACATAAATAGTTAGTCATTACTATAGATTCAGCCATTCAAAAGATTAGCCCGGACAGACAGACACAATTTTTTTTAAATGTTTATTCATGTCTTAATAGCATGCAAATAACCCCCAAATATATATTATAATAGTATGGAATATAGATAATGAAAGTAAAATATTATAGGCTGCAACTTTACTTGTGAATAGTATTATTAAATGCTTAGTGCAAAAATAGGCCAAGTACTAGAAAAAGCCAAAACTCGTAGATACTATATTACTTACATTTTACATTGATAAAAGCCGGCAATATTTCTCATTAAAGAATAATGACGGCACTCAAAGTATGAGGCATCCGAACCTTCGAGAAAATTAAGCGTATATCATACCTCAAGTCGTCGTTAAGGAATTCACACGTAAAGTTTTTCGTGCTAAATTATGTACGGCTAGCATTTTATGCGCAAATCTAGCATTATTTCTTTGACGTTATGAAATATTGTAAAAATACTTTTCCTTTGCGAGAACCACACTACCAAGCTGACGAACTTTTAAATACAATCCATTCCTTTCTAGCTCCTATTTTAGATATCAAGCGTGACCTGCGGCAAACCCACGTCAGTTCTTTAGAAGAGCCAGACAGCTGCGTAGCTTGGTGGCTGTTTTCGATAACACGAAATCAATGTTCGTCTGATCTATAAAAAGGTGTTTAAATAATTCTCTTTTTTTAATTGATGTTTTAAAAACTTAATACTAATGCAAACTTTCGCGTTAATTTTTGAAATCCACAAAATACATTAAAATGCCAGTCTTGGTTCGAGCTTAATTTTCCTTTTTCTAAGTTGAAAGAAAACTTAATGAAAAGTTTTCCTTACATCAGAGCCTTATTTTAAGTACAATAATTATATTCTCACGTCCATTAATTAGGTACGGCAGGTAATTAAGAATGTTGGGATAAGATAAAAAATTATTTAAGTTTTCAATCAAGTAATTTTTTTTATATAGAAAGAGGTAACAAACGAGCACACAGTTCACCTGATTTACTATCATGGTAGATGCTACATTTACATCTATCCACAATTAAGAATCAAAATGTAGATGTGTTTTGACCCCTGAGGACTACGATAGAATTATTCCGTTTCCTTTAATAAAAAGTGGTCTCCAGTTCTCTACACTCACCACATAAAATACAGCAGCATTAGCTGCTTTTTTACTGTGATGTTCCGTGAGAGCGTGGTTCATCCCCGGTCGAGCCGAAACATTCTTACCGCAAGCATAACAAAGTTGCAGTGTGGAACTGCCATTTCTATCTGCTCTAGCCTTTTATTCTTCTCTCTTTTTGTCTACTTAAATTTATAATAGGGGCGAATCGTTAAGTCTAAATTCATGTAAACCCTTCAACCGGCGAACCCCACTTGGTTGAACCGCATTCAGGAGATCGATACAAATCTTCTCGTCCGGTGTACCTGGAAATCTTAAAACAAAATTTACAACACAGTGACTTACAAAACCAGAACGTAGTCCTTCACTGTGGCCGTATGAGTAAGCCTAGCAAGCTTTTGAGAGAATATTGCTAGGAGTTTGTCTGCGCGATAAAATCCGCAACGAAGATATCCATAGTGAAATAATAATAACTGAGATAGTCCTACGAACCCATTGCTGAAGTAATAATGGACAGGCCATTTAACTTGAAGAACTGATAACTGGAAGAGAACGGTTAGCAAGTAGCAACCAGGTCCCATAGAGAGCCAGGCAATCGATTGGCGCCATAGGAGATATTTGCCATAGTTGCCACACTTGGCAGGTGGATTATTTAAATTTTTATCAGAAAAATACTCCTGCATCTTCTGTTTTAGTTTCCCTCTGTTGCCTCTTACAACACCCACGGGGTGATATGGAATGTGGATATTCTTACACAATAGCTATACATTATATTACCATATTGGGGATATTATATATTATCCCATATTTCAAAATATTGAACTTGTTTTTTATTAAGGCTATGTATTAAAGGTACTTGTTATAACTTAAAGTATATTAATAAAACTTTTAAGCAATAAAACATATTAATAAAAAAGCCAACATCTACTTTCCTTTCACTGCGAAAATGGACATCGACATGGAACGCAAAATAATCGGCCCATGGTATGGGATAATATAGCAAATGAATTCTATAAAGATAGAAATGGAACAATTTCTTGTGTTTACGTGAATACTGTGCATATTTAAATGAAACTAAGTTTTACCGATTTTATCGCGTATATTACCTTATTTTAAAATCCCGCCATTTTTCTAGTAAACTGTGGTGCTGTAAAGAAGGTACTGGAAACTTCGTTAATTTAAAATAAGTTAATATTGTTTGTTTTAAAAGAAAGAAAAATGCTTGTCAATAATTTATTACTCTGTGCAGATATTGTAAATCGAGTGTACTTTCACGGTGCCTACAGCCCGCGACACGCAGCGTCGCTTATTTATTTGTACTAGAGGTCTTATGGTCGAAATTCGACCGTAATTCATAAAACTTTTAGGTTGTATAAGCTATATTTTACTTTCAACTGCACATTAAAACACATATATCTCAATATAATAAGAAAACAAAATATAAAATAAACGCTTATTTGCCTTGACATACACTCCACAGACTATTGAAAATGGAACATTTGAAATCACACGCAATTACGAGTTTTTTTAATAATTTCTTGGAAACATTTGAAAATTGTTTGGCAACAATCTCTAATACTCTGTGCGACTGTTAGATCACAGACTATTATAATATATTTGATATTGGCACTGCGGTATGAACGTAAACAAACGACATATTTAAATGTGTTTCACATTGGCAGTATGAACGTAAACAATGAATGTTTTATTTTATTTTATTTAATCTAATGTACCACATATTGTATATAAATTTTAGCTTTCTGTACTCCTTCTCTGTATAAACTGTAACTATGCCAAATCTCACAGTTTGTGTGCGCAATATACTTAAAAAGGAGTACGAAGGTTTACCTTCACGTATTAATATATATGTAGATTAAACAAAGCCGGATCACACGCCGGATAGCCATCACGCGGTTTTGTCGCACGCACCGCGTGTATCAACCAGCCCGAACAACGTAGCGGTGCTCTTGTGTTTTGAGGAAACCGACATTTTTCCTTTCTTATTAATTCTTAGGAATTCCTTTTTCACATAAACTCTGACTCTAGTCGAGTTGCGTTCTGAACCTAAATTTAAACCAGGTGTACCCAGGTCAACCAACGAGGTATTCAGAAGTATTTAGTTGTATATTTTTATTCGCTATCGATACACTTTAAAGAATAACACTCTACTAACAATAATCGTTCTATTGCATCACTTTCATTTCGAAAACACAATTTAACACTATATTATGCTTCGGATTCGGCTGCTATAAAGCAACCGAAACATCGGGGATTAAAAATGAGATAAATAAGTTTAATTAAACGTGATAAAGTCCGTGAAATTATTCAATGATATTTTAGAATATTATTCAATGTCGAGTATTCGTGTACATATAAGAAATCATTATGTGAACCACATAAATATTTGAAACATCAGCCTAATTTTTACTTTGACAACCTTTCATCGCAAACTGCACACAAAAAATTCACCATTTTTCATTCACAAAAGAAAATTTCTACTCTCTCTATAAATACAATCCCTGGGATCCAACAAAAGCCTTTCGAAAGGTCAGAAACGATAAGGGGTCTTTCATGACAGGCTATCACAGTTCAACTAAGTTATTGAGCACTCCTTCAACAACTTTAGTGAACGCCTTGATCTCGTTGCTATCATAACTATTCTACTATAGGTTTACCTAACGCTACACAAATTAATTTCTAACACAAACGAAAAGTTTTATACTATGTTCTCTAATAATAATATTTTAATTAAGACTATGGTTTTTCCCGAAAGCCATGGTAGCTCAGGAACTAAACGTTAGTCGTAAAATTTCACAGAACGTGAACAAGCCGGGTTCAATCCCCGCTGACCAATGAAATTGTGAATTGTAATTTCAGCACTGATTTTCTCTTCAGTGAAGGAAAGCATCTTAAAGAAACATGCATGTCTGATAATTTAAAAATATATTTTTGACGAAAACGTGTAAAGTCCGCCAGTACGTATTGAGAGGGCGCGACGAAGATATCTTTCCCAACAGCAGTGGGACGTATATGGACTGTAATTTTACTTATTTTTCGTAGTATATTTCTCATATTTATGCGAACACTATGGAATAAAACTATAAGATTTGTAATTTTAAAGTGTTTGCAGCACCTATCACGGGCACGAAGAACTAATGTATTTTGATGTTCTAATTTCATAGTTCAACATTATAGATTTAATAATTATTATAAGTACGGTCAATCGCCATGAGGCAATCTATCCTTTGTTCAGGAGTGGACTTATATAGGCTGTATTACCAGGTCTTCACTCCATCTAGTACTCTTCGCGTACCGGTACGAGGCTGCCACTCGAGAACCTTTCTTGCCCATAGGTTGTCGCTATATGACCGGCCCATTGCCACTTCAGCTTACAAATCCGTTGGGCTATGTCGGTTACTCTGGTTCTACTGCAGATATCCTCGTTTTTTAGTCTACTATCACGCAAAGAAACCCCGAGCATAGCCCTTTCCTTCGCTGAGCGACCTTGAGCTTCCTCATACGTTAGTTACTTCAAAACGTAATCACAAGTATTTATAATTCAAAAATTGATTTGTATGTATGTGCTTTTAAGAATTCATAACATTGTACTCATGAAAATAACCATATTGTTTACACAAGACGTAAAATACTCATAGCGGCGAAGGACAGCAATGTCAATGGCGCGAGACGTCTGGTACTACGATGGTCATTTCGTTTGACAAGCATCGGAGATAGCCGTGTCCAATACATACGGGCTAATAAAAAAGAAATGCAGAAAATAAACATTGGGAGACGACAAATATTAAAATGAAGCACTAAAGTAATATATTATACTAATAGAACAGACACCGCGAACAAAGTCTGTGCGACAATGCCATGGATAGGGTGAGCAAGTGAAAAAAATATATCAATATTTATCGTATCGATATTTTTAAACAGTATTGAACAGTATCGATAATTATCGCATGATAAATATCGGCCAAAATTTTATTACTGGACGTTTTGACGACGAAAAAACAACAGAAAACGATTGCTTTTGTTTGGTCTATTAAATTATAAAATACATATAACATTTTAAAATATATCTAAACTGATACGAATTCGATACTCTAAAATAAATATAATATATCAATAAATTGCAATTAAAAATATCAATATAAATTATATCGATGATTTTGTGAGCAGATATCAATATTTCGATATATCGATATTTTTTACCTAAGCCTAGCGGTGGTGCATGGAAAGAGACAGTTTTTTATGGCACAGACTAATTTAAGTAAGTTTGAGCCATGGGCTCTAACGCGAGTTGCATACGACCAAGTCTCGACGTCTTTTTTAGTACGTAGTACGTAGTATTTTAGAAGAAGTATTTTGTAAAAATATTTATTTATTTATTTGTAACAGGAAAACTAAAAGCTATTAATTTTTAAAACTATATGATACATATATAAGTCACAAAGTAAGTCTATTAAAAGTTTTCACAAAGGGGTTATCGGTTAGGTAAATACAAACAATATATAAGTAATATAAGTTGCACGTTTGATGTTAATTAGATTTAAGAATTCGAATGTATATTGTTACTGAAAGAAGATGTTGTTAATTTACAAATAGTAGTACCACTTGTACAAAAAAGATCAGCCTCATCACAGTCATTAGAAAATCTATTAAAAGAATTACATGCTCTTATAAAGAATTTGTTTCGTCTGTAATTTGATCTACATAAAGATACATGTAGGGGATTTTTATAACGCAGTGAAATTAATCTGAGATATGTAATCTTTTTAATAAGTCAGGAAAGTCTAACCAGGGGTTTTTAAAGTGGGGAGCGAGCCACCCAGGCGGGGCGCAGAGACCTGCTGTTAGGGGGCTCGAGATAGCTGCGTAGTTAGGGACCTTACGACCAAGAAACGTCCGTAGGTAGGTGCAGTGTATGTTCACCGAAAAAATTGGTGAAACAATGTTTTAGGTCAAATATTTCATAATTTACCCCAAAATAGCAGAGGAAGTACTTCAATTGTATTTACCCTTTTCTTGTACATATTTGTGCGAAAGGAGATTTTCGATTTCGAGATAGATAACGATCGCTTAACAACCCATATCGATCGTTAAGTCATAACGATCCGGATATTTGATAGTCTGTACTGTCAAAGCTATCGATTAATATTGGTATCGTAATTTAAATTACGATTTTTTTTTATGTTAGCGAATATCTTATCGACCATTTTTGACAGCCCGCTAAGTGTTCGTTACGATCGTAATTGTTGAATTGATGTTTTAAGATTTATTGAAATCTATTAATTATGGCGGAAGCATATTTAGCATGGAATTTGTCAGTGTTCGAACATTGGTGTGTTATGATTATACGGCGGCAAATCGTACGAAACCGGCGCAAAAGTGAAAATCCCTTGGATTTAGAGGATAGTCAATTTCTATACCTTCACAGAATTACGAAAGATATGTTTATCGAGCTTGTAGGTGAACTTGGGCTATCTCTTCAAAAAAATAACATCCGTACGGACTTTCTGTAGATTTCCAAGTGAGGCTCATCATGTAATTGTCTATATACCTTTAAAAACTATCACTCTTTTCGTTTGTATTAACTGTTACTTTCATTTCCTTCTAAATAGGTACATACTGATGGCACTTCTATTTTATGATAGTGGGTTCAGTTGGCAAGCTATGGGGTTGCAGCCAAAATCGGCTACCTGAGTAATACATGCTGTTAATAAAAAAATTTAGAAAACATATAAAATTCCTATGACCCATGAAGAGCGGCGAGCAGCTAAAGAAAAATTAGATATGCCCAACAGCATTCCCAGATGCAATTGGAGCTATAGATTACATAGCTCTGAAGTTGCATGAAGAGGCAAATGTAAATGTTCAACATGAGGTCATTCATTAAATGTACAAGCTGTAAGTTTATCTTGAGTAGTTATTTTGCCAAATTCACTATATACTCAACCAGGAGGCGATATTTTGACAATGGGGATCACCGTACATTTACTTAGTGAGTTAAAGGTTATCTGGTAGAGAATGCAATTTCTATGTTTTAACTTTTAAGTGATGATGGATATCCTCTGGACCCATGGTTGATGACCCCAATGAAAAATAAATGCCTTGGGAGCTAGAAACATTATAGAAAGATTCTTTGGTGTACTAGTCTGTTTATAAGTGTCTGTCCAATCAACGCTAGTTAATGTATGAGCCATACACTGCTGTCCTAATAGTCAATGCATGTGCAGTGCTACACAACATGCATATTAAATACAGATTGACGGAACCATATTGCACCACATCAACAGAAATAATTATTAATAGCTTCAATAACGATAGCCTAGAAGATACAGGTAATATTGTTGTTTAGGACATATTAGATTAGAATATGTTGTCTTTGTAATATTAAAAAATTATCTTAAGATTTTATGTTTTTATCACAGGACGAGTGACTGGTACTGGGCAAGCTGTTGCAGAGTGCATACAAAGATGACTCATAAATACTGTTTTTATTTAATTATTATAGTAGTAATATGTGAATTGAAACAAAACATTAAACATCTCAATTTATTTATTATTTTATTTGAAAATAAAATTAATGCATCTCTTATTTTACTGCCCAAATAAAAGAGACAGACGCCTCAGCTTACACTATGACTGCCTCCGCCTGCGTTTTGGCAGCCTCTGCTTACAGTTGAGTCGCAGCTGCCAGCATCTGTAATGGAAAATATAGATAGATTGAGAAATGCTTTAATTCTCTCTAGCATGCTGGTTTGCAAAGTTTTATGTTCTTACTTAATCACGCAAACGGTAAACAGATTCACATGAAATTTGGCACATAGATAGATCATATCCTGGATTAACATAGGATTTTTATCTCGAAATAGTGGATAAAAACACAGAAATGTATAATAAGTAGGAATTAAATGAATAAAAAGCTCGAATTTACTTATTTCGGGTGCTGGTGACTGCATTGTTATTTCTTGTACCTGTTGTTCAGTGGTAATACCTCGGATGCCGGTATGTATCCTTTCTTTGCTTAACTTTGTTGCTTTAGTGAGGCCCGGTTTTAGTCTTTCCAGACCTACAAAATAAATAATTATGTATTCAAGTAAATATTAGTTACACTAGTGCTGCACGGTGTGCTGGCTGATTTATGTATAAGCAATTAGAAGTAAATCTGGAAAATTCATTGATAGAAACTTAACTGTTATCCACTGCTCTCACATCTTGTCTGGGGAGCTGGTTGACCTCGTCGGCTACTTCTTTCCAGCCCATTTTAAAATTCTTCTTGCCCTGAAGGCCGGTAAATTTTCTTATAAACAAAAATGGATGAGTTCTAACTTCGACAGAAGTGGCTCAATCTGCCCCTTGTTACGCGTGGTGTGCGTTTACGTCTGAAATATACATAGAAGTATATTCAAAATGTAAACATTACATAGTTCTTCAACAAAGCATTCAATATACGATTTTGAAAATAACTGTTGTAGGTTGTACTTAATAAACGCAGCTCGAAACTGGACCTGCGCCTGCGTCACTGTCCCCACCATTGAAAATATCATGAACATGATACAAAAAGAACATGATAATATGTACTACGAATATATTCTTTTGCAAGCAACAAGCAAGTATTTGACATTGATTGAGATATTTACACAGAGGCTATTATGATGCTTACGAATCATTGACAACTTTGACTGATTTTGACATTAACATCATAGTGTTACAAGGAGGCAAACTTTATGTCCTTTGATATTTAACAAGTTAGTTCAATACTTAGAAACGGTAAAAGCTGCTTGTGTTACTATGGAAAATATTTTTATAAGATAAGGTTTCTACTGTTTCTGTACAATTTTCAAAGAAAAGCAATTATTTTTATAAAATTATGTCTACCAATTTTCCTGTGATTCGAGGAGGTTTTAACAGCCAATATATTAAAAAAAACACCGAACTATAAATACGTTTTCGTTAGCGTAACGACATCGTAAAGTAAAGATATGTAAAGTAAAGACTTGCATTTATCGTAAGCATCGTAACGGCAAACGAAGTTTTCGTTATTATTTAGCGATCAGTAGTTAGCAATGGCGTCGCTATCTATATGGAGACAGCAGGTACAGGTCAGCTGTATAGCGCCTAGTTTGCAGCGGAAGGAGATGAAGACGAGAACACTGCAATTCGTAACCTTCTTTAGGCATCTGAAATTTGGAGCATACATATCGAATGATTTTTCACTTCGATTTTATTAATGTATATTTCATATTGAGGGTTCGATACGCATATTTGAGATGGCTACAAACAAGAAAACAAAACAATATTTTCATTGATTTCAACTGACAGAATTTGTAATAAGACATAATAATAAAATCCAGATCCTTATATGCTTTATTAACGATATCTTCAACATGCTGATCAAATAAAAGCTTATTATCAATAGTAAAGACGAGGTCCCTTATTTTATCACATCTAGTAACTGTCAAACCCTTGAGTCTATATAAAAAAATTGTATATCACGCTTCCGACCGAAAGATATAGAATTACACTTCCAAACATTCAAATCTAATTTGTTACGGTTACAATAACTATCTAAGTTAACAAGATCGTTTTGTAGGTGATTAGCGTCTAAAGAATTGTTAACTACTTTAAAAACTTTCATGTCATCGGCAAAGAGTAATAACTCCGAGTTCTCAAAGCATTCAGCAATATCGTCGATAAATATGACAAAGAGCAGAAAGCCAAGTAGTCAACCTTTAGGAACGCCAGAAGGGACACCCATCCAGCAAGATGTAAATCCGTTTAAAATTACCGATTGTGTTCTGTTTGAAATGTAAGATGTATACCATCTAAGCAGATCGCTCCTGATACCAGCAACAGATAATTTTTGCAATAGTATAGAATGGTCAATGCTGACAAATGCTTTGCTGTAGTCCGTGAAAACAGCATCGATTTGGTTTCCTTTATCCATGTTATTAGTAATAAAATCCGTGAAAAGTAAAAGGTTAGATGTAGTTGATCTTTTCTGAAGAAAACCATACTGTTGAGGTATAAAGATGTGTTTGATTGCAGGATATAACTGATTATATACAATTCTTTCCAATACTTTGACGATTAGACTTCATTTTAAGATAGAGCGATAGTTTTCAATTTGATTTTAGGACCTTTTTTATGAATGGGAGTTATAAATGCGGATTTCCATCTTGCAGGCATTGAACCCTCAGAAATGGATCTTATGAAAATAATTGCTAAAGTTTTAGATATAGTTTCGCACACCTTGTTAGAAAAATAGCCGGAAGCCCGTCAAGACCGGTTGATTTGTATAAATCAAGTGATTTTAGCTTTTAATTAAAAGAATTAATTTCGATTGAAGAGATATCATTAACAGTTATGGGAGCTATATTATTTAAGTTTACTGTTGAGTTGCTAGATTGAAGGAAGGTAGAATTAAAATCTTTAGCAAAGAGATTACTATTATCTTCTCCTGAATTAGCAGATATGCCGGAGGAGGTCATACAGGAAAGATATGAAGCATTATTCTTTTTCTTTCTGATATAGGACCAAAACATTTTAGAATTACTTTTTAAGCTATCTTCAATATTAATAATGTACTTTCCAAAAAGATCCTTTTCTATTCTCATTAATCAGGCATGAGTGTTTATGTATTAATCTTTGTTTTAACATAATAAATGTATTTTATCACTTAAATTACCATAAACTTTAAACTTCTTATGATACTTATTTTTTTTCTATAATTAATCTTATAAGTGTTTAAATGACAGGGGAACATTTATCACGAATATTATATATTATGTTATAGAAAGTATTGACTGCATCTTCAATGTTACCACTACACTAGTAAGAACATCGTTAGTCGAACCAATATCTAAATTTATTAAATCATAATCGGCTTTGTTGTAAGAAAATGAGACATGTTTAGAGTATGGAAGGGGCTGAAGTTCGACAAAGGTAACACTAATTGATAAAGTTTTGTAATGCTGGTATTCAGGCAGGCACCAAACGATCTTGGCAATGTTCGACTTTTACATAGTCATTGGACAAAACGAGGTCAAGTATACGGTTATAAGTGTTATACGCTAGATTAAATTGTTCTAAGTTACAATAATTTTATGTTTCAACAAAATGTTACACCTTTAGCACCGCGACCTTCGAGTATTAGACCAGATAATTGAACTCATATTAAAATCGCCTATTATGAGGAACTTTTCATTAGAATTTGCTGATATAAGTGACTCTAATTTATTGCAGAAGTTAATAACTTGATCAAAAAGAAGCAATCATTATATTATATAGGGTAATAATTAAAATAAGATTTTAAGCATTTGCATTGGCATTGTGTGATATAAATAAAATGGAGCAACACAAGTACACGAAAAATATTACTTAATTTTTTATATACCATTGTGTATGTAAATGATATAAAATAATAACATTTATTTTGAAAACCTAAATTGAAACTTTATGCATAAATACACTGAAATTTAAACTGTAACCTAAATTCTGGGTTTTAGTGCAGAATATTACTTGCAAAAATAAGAAGGAATAAATTGAACAGCTGAGTTTAGCAGTACGAACAATTAAAAATGTAATATAATTAAATCCACTGCATACTACTACTTTATTGAATTCGCAAAATATATAATATACTGCTATATGATAAGACGGTAGTAAACAAATTACGTGGTTAGAACTAGTGTTCACCGCACTGAGAAAGCAAAGGCGACCAAGTATATAAGAAAATAAAACCGAAAGCATTAAATGGCAATAGCGTAAGTGGTTCATACAAAATAAATTAATGTAGAACTGATCAAGTTTACTTACAATTGCAGTGTGAAAAGTGATCCCTGGTATAAAGATAATAGGAACACAAATTGCTTGCAAACCATAATTCAACCAGGTGGGTATTAGTCGTAACTGCAAACAAAAGACTGTGATAAAACGAAGAATAACATGGGTTCTCAAACTATGGTTGGCTATTATTTAAATGTTAATCCTTAAATGATATCAAACAAATAAGATTAATAAAGAAACAAAGGAGTACTTGTTAATTAACGTAACTTGACTAAGTCCGATTCTGAGTTTTATGTTGTAGTCGTGCGACGTGTCGATTTACCGCACAAAAAAATCTTCCCGTGTTATTGACCCATATGTATTGATAGTTTTTTTCATTTGCAATAGTTTTCGTTTTGTTCAACAGCATATTTTTGGAATAACTAAGGTGATCGTTTATATAAATACGGGCGTTCCCTTTTCGACCAATATCTTCCATTGAAATAAATTTACTTTGGCGAGAAGCTGCGATGAAGTCTTCTTTCATGTACTTATTGATAAAAGAAAGAATAATAGGCTTAGTCTTGTTGGGCCCAGAATCTCGCGTCTGGACAGTTACGTAATTAATATTAGTCTTCGATACAGGATAAGTGATTTTAGAGTACAAGTTCATTACAATGCCAAACAAATTCTCCCCAGGCATAAATGGTACTCGCTTGATTTCGACGTTATTTGATCGAAGCCTCTGATCTTTTGCATTAATTTCTGCTTCCAACTCATTTATCTGTATTTTCAAAGACGACACCTCTCGCTCAGCATTTTCAACTACTTGAAGTCTTTTTTCAAAGCAAACAAGCTTTTCTAACATATTATTATTAGATTTATATCATTGATGACTTCTTGAAGAGGCTATAATTATCACGACAGCTTCCATTATCAAGAGTAGTTTGACGTGCAATTTCTGGAAGTTGTGATCCAGGCTGAGTTGGTTGTTGAGACGTCTTACTGGAAACACAGCGCCAAGATGACTGTATCTCTCCTAGTTTGCGATATTCAATTTCAGTTATACCAGAACATGGGTAATCGAAGTACTTATGACAGGCGGAACACTAAATAGCGCTAGATACTTCCTCACAACATCTACCACACACTCTCATATTGAAGTTAGTCAAAAGAAAATATTCTATAACTTTGAGAAACACTTCATAGTGTTGACGATGGTACTTATAATATTTTTACTACGTTTAAAAGCGAATTTTAAACGTGCGTCTAGTAAGAAATCTCAAACTGTACTGATATGGTATCTATATCAGTACAGTTTGATATAGATACCATATCAGTACAGTATAAATTCCAAAACTTTTTGCGCCCTGGCAGTCATTCCTTCTAACTTTTTCATAAAGCTATTTTTACTCCTACTAAAATAAATCTCAATCACTTTCCAAAAGTTTGTTTTTATGTACATTATCATAAGTAAAAGTAAGTAAAGTAATAGCCTTTATACCTCCCACTGCAGGGCACAGACCTCCTCTCATTTCTAAGAGGGTTGTAGGACAAGGAAATGTCCATCGCGCTAACCCAATGCGTGTTGGCGAACTTCACATGTCTTTGAAATATTTTCTTTTATTTCTCAGACATGCAGGTATCTTCACGATATTTTCCTTTACCGCCGAGCACGTGGTAAATCGGCACTTAAAATTGCAGTTAACAATTTCATTGATCTGCATCAATGAAATTTTTGTTTTCATACTATGAAATTTACAGTGGGCGCTTAGCCTCTGCAGCATTGAGCTGCTATTTTACGCCGGTATTCTGTGATAGCGTGTTCCTTCCCCGGTCGAATCGAACCATAATATAGCTGCAACATGGAACCCACGTATACAATAGTTGGTTTTTGAAATGTACCTAACTAATTTTCTCATATTGAGGCCTGATTTATCATTCGTCAGATAGAAGTCCATCAAATAAATTAAAATCTGGCTAAATATAAAAGTAAAACAATTAAACTATTTTTTTTTCATTCAACTGTAATTTTTAATTTGTTTATGTTATATTTTATCCAATGAATAAATTGTATCTAATGATTGAAAATGCGAATATTACACAATATTAAATAAAATATATTTTTACGGATAACATCGCGTTTTCAATTCTGTTCAAAAGTTTTCAAAAGTTTTGAGTGCTTTACGAGGCTATTCGTCACGAGGGGCTAATGTATTTTACGTTCCAATTTCATAGGTTTACTGGAACCGGGCTACTTTCAACTTTTGATGAATATTTTTGTATGCTCATTGTTTCTAAGCGGTGGTATTTTTAAGTATAAATTTACAGTAAAAGAGTTTTTTGTATATAGAAGAGGGGTCAAATGAGTATGCGGCTCACCTGATGGAAAGTATCAACCACCGCCCATGAATAACTGTAACACCAGGGCAATTGCAGGTGCCGGCCTTTTAAAAAGGAGTAAGCTCGTTTGTTGAAGGTCCCTATGTTGTATCGGTCCGGAAAAATGCCGCCGGTGTAAACGATTCCACAAAAAACTCCTAATAAATCACACAGTGGTGAACCGCGAAGCATCTAGATGGTGTGGATGATAGAAGTTATATATTATTATACTGCCTACATACACCACAACTGAACCGATCTCGTCTAATTTTTGAGAGAGCTTTAGGGCAGGAGAACCCGGCGCGATGTCCTAGTTCTTGTTGGCGGACTTTATATTATGTCCTTGTAATTTTTAACCTCAAATAAATGCATGTTTTCTTACGATGTTTCCTTCACCGTCGAGCACGTGGTATATCAGTTCTTAAAATTGCAACTAACAATTTTATTGTTACCAGCGTGGGTTTAACTCGTTTTATTTATGCTTATTTAACACTAGTTCGGAAAATACTACCGTCGTGTAAAAATTCAACAAAAAACTCATCAGGACTAAAAAAATATTATAATTATGTACTGTTGTAAACAGTAAGTGTAAGTGTAAGTAAAGTAAAGTAACAGCCTATATACGTCCCAATGCTTTACACAGCCTCACACAGGGCACAGGTCTCCTCTCATTTTTGAGAGAGTTTTAGCACGAGGAAATATGCACTGCACGTCACCAATGCGTGGCACATTTCACATGTGTAGGGATGCAGGTTTCCTTACGATTATGTTCTTAAGCGAGTGTGGTAAATCAACACTTAAAAGTGCAATTAACTATTTCATTGGTGCCGGCGGTGATCGAACCCGAGTTTCTGTTGTAAAAAATTACACAGTACGCGACTGTGTAATTTTTTACATCGAGCGTTTAGCCCCTGAGCTACCACAGCTCTTACTTACGTAATAAGTTATAATATAAAGATCTTGTGCTAGTACGATATATTTATTTATCTTCTATTATTAAATGGATATAAACATGTTAACACTTACATGTGCCACACTCACGCTGTTTCATTCTGTAAGGTATAGTGAAATTCGATAAATGTAAATACCAAGATAATGTAAAGTTACATCGTGGTAACACCATCTAAATGATTTCTTATATTTACCCGAACACTACACATTGAATTAAACTACTTTTACGGATTATATCGCGTTTAATTATATATTAAACGCGATATAATCCGTATATAATTAAACGCGATATAATCCGTAAAAGTAGTTTAATTCAACACCATCTAAAATTACTGCCCAATTATGGGATATAGTGTCTAATGTAATATTCTAGACGTCCATAGCCTACAGTAGCCACTTGCCATCACATAAGCTGTTACCTGCTTTGTGAAAATGTTAATAAAAAATCACAAAACAAAAGAACGCAGTAATAAGTTATTAAACGAAAACAATTTTCTTAGTAATATTAACATGTTTTGTGTAAATCATATTACACGCGGGTGGAATTTTGTCCGCTTTTAAGTCCCGGCCTTCTCTCCACAGAATAGAGCTCAGGACCAATCAAATTTTATTCGAACTCAAGTTAATTTCATACTCTCAAAACCGTAGCTAGCGTAAAATCAAATACTGGTTTAAATTGGAATTATCAGAACGGAAGTTTTTAGCTATCCGCCGCCAGAAGGCGTTCTAAATTGCAAGAGATGGGAATGCCTTTACTTAATAAGTTTGTCCTTTTAATGTGTTATAAATATTTTAGAAGTAAATTTATTAAACCTAACGGCTTTGATAACGCTTGATAAGTTGCCAGCATCTGTCTTACCATGCGCTTACAATTTGAGTGTCTTCAAAGCAAGAGTTAATAGGCTTTTGTTAAGTCAGTGTGCTTCACCATCTTCGGCTGCATCACCATTTACCATCAGGTGGTATAGATATAAATCTGTCGTTAATCCTAAATTTTATCGATTATTTCCTTTTGAGTAGACCAGTATCGAAATGAAATGGCCCATAATAATTGGTTCGGGAGGAACATATGTTACTCCCGAACCAATAAATAGTATATATGTGTGTACAATAAAACTAGTACTTAGACTTAAATTAGACTCAACAAAAGCCTATTCACTCTTGCCTTGAAGACACCCAAATTGTAAGCGGGTGGAAAGACAGATGCTGGCAACTTATTCCACTCCTTTGCTGTACGCGTGTAGATTATATTATGAAATATTTAATTTGTAATATATTTTACTTAAGTAAAAGTTCAAACACCAAAATGCTTATCGGTTACTCAATCATTATGTCCACTATATTATAGTAGCATAAGTTTTTCCCGGCGGGGATTACAACATTTGCTGTAATCGCCACACTTGACATGCGCATTGGCGATAGCAGAAACAGATGTTACGCATTTTTGACGCTGCTCCCCGTCACCTATAGTATTTTCATCAGGTGTAAACAATATGCTTATACCGCCATCAATCGGAAGTCATGACCTTTCTGGCATTTTTAAGTGTTGCCAATTATGAAACGGAAACAGACCAAGAATAGATCGGGAATAAAGATTCTCGAGTGGCAGCCTCGTGCCGGTAAGTGAAATGTAGGATGCTTGCCCCCCCCCCCCTCATGTAAATATAGTAACAAGACACTATAATTAGGCGGCCTGGCAAAACATGCAGGAAGTTACTGAATGCAGGTAGCTTAGGACCGTGTTATGTGGCATTAATTGGGGGATTATAGCAGTGGACTTGTGAAGATCTGTAATGACGATAATGATAATGCAGTTGAAAGAAAGCGAACCAGCTTGAATTAAAATACCACAAATAAAAAAATATGAAGAAATTTGTATAATAATGTTGTTTTATCTTTAGAGGATAAACTGGTGCAAATCAAATGCTCTTACTTTTCAAAATTAGTTATATTAGACAAAATAATGTTAATCGTACAGCGTTTGGTTGACACGTGAGTTAACATTGTGAATTTGCTTTGAGAAGCACATGAGCGCCTGCTGACGAGCTGAAGGCTCATTCATTCGCGCAGTTCACACTTAAATCACTTCGGGCATTAAGCCTGAACATGATCCCGGCCGTTGAAAGATCACTTTCAACTCTGAAGATCCTCAGCTGTCGGAAGCTTACAAAGTCGCACGAAAGAACGACGCACGCAGCCTCTGCTTGTGTTGATATCTGCCACTCTAGCGATTCCATCAGCTCCCATAATGAGCCGTAGCACACGGCCAAGCTTCCATGAAAGCGGAGGGGTATTGTCTTCCGCCAAAAGCACCATGTCCCCGACGTTTAGGTATGCAGCACTACTCTTCCACTTTGTCCTTTGCTGCATTTCAGACAGATAGTCACGCTGCCACAGTTGCCAGAAATGTTGTTGCATTTTCTCTAGGCGTTCGTAGCGTTGAAGATGACTTTGGCTTCAACCAGATATCGTGCCGGCGCTGCTGTTAATGGAATAAGAAAGTGTCCCGTAGATAAGCGAAGAAGGTCATTGGGAGAAGAGGACAGAGGGCATAAAGGACGGCTATTCAAAATAGCCTCCACTTGGGCAAACAAAGTGCCAATTTCTTCGAACGTTAGATGGCTGTTTCCAATGATACGCTTTATGTGGTGTTTCGCAGATTTAACACCCGCTTCCCATATACCGCCAAAATGAGAAGTTTAAGGCGGTATAAATTTAAATTGAATAAGTTTTTGATTTGCAAACTCAAGTTGATTTTGTTTTATAAATGAGCCTAATTCCCGTGAAGCGACTACAAAATTGGTCCCGTTGTCACATAATATTTCCGTTGGCCTACCTCGGCGTGCAATAAAACGTCTGAGTGACATTATAAACGCGTCCTTAGTTAAATCGCTTACTGCTTCAAGGTGGATGCATTTATAACGAAGACAGACAAACAAACACAGATAACATTTAATTACTCGACTCCCGCGGACTTTACGATTTATGATCGAGAGCGACCCAGCAAAGTCGAGGCCCACTGATAAAAAGGGATAGCCTGGCGTGACGCGTTGGGGCGGCAAATTGCCCATTTTAGGCTGTAAGGTTTTCCCGCACATACGTCTACATCGAACACAATTATTAACTGTGCGCCACGCCAGATGTCGTCCATTCACTGGCCACACTGTTTGCTTTACCGTTGATAACAACAGTAGTGAACCTGCATGCATATGTGTTATGTGCTCCCTTTTGAAATATAGTTTTGTCAATCTATGTGCGGCATGTAGCAAAATGGGATGCTTCTGGTCATATGAGTAATTAATTATCTGCCGCACCTATGCGTCCCCCAACACGTAACAACTTGTTATCGAGAAATGGAAAAAGCCCAATTATTTTGCTTTTACTAATTAAAGGTTTGTTTTTTACAAATAAATCGTATTCGGCCGGAAATGATTGAATTTGTGCAATAATACAAAGCGAAGACCATGACTCTTGCAATTCGTTAACTGTTAAAATTCCAGTACGTTTTTGGTTGGGATTTTTAGTATTAAATATAAATTTAAGAACGTATGCGAATAGTCGCTGCAATCGATTCAACGATGAGTATTTTTCAAAATCTATAACAGGTTCAGTCATTGTCACAGCATGCACCGTCAACTCTGGTAAAGGCTCGGACTCTTTAATTTTTAATACTGGCCATTTGTCATCATTTTTGAGTAAAAAGTCAGAACCTGACCACCAAAGGGATAAAGACATAATTTTTGCATCTACTCTTCTCGAAATGAAATTCGTCGGATTCGATTCTGTCGGAACATACCTCCAAGATAATGGTGAGGTAAGATCCACGATTTTACTTACACGATTGGCCGCAAATGTTTTGAGCCTTTTGATATCACCTTTGATCCAACTCAGGACCACAGTTGAATCACACCAGTGCACTATTTTCGTTGGTTTGTACCTAAGAGAGTCTAGTACAGATTTGGTGAGTTTGGCGGCTAGCTACGCGGCACACAATTCAAGACGCGGAATGCTGGTAGGTTTTAGTGGTGCTACTTTGGACTTCGCATACAATAGCCTGACAGTGACATCATTATTTGCACTAATTGATTTTACAAATATGCAGGCGCCATATGCAGATGGCGATGCATCATTGAAAGAATGTAATTCTATATATTTTGGCGAGTCACCCAACATCAATCGAGGGATATGTACATTATCCAAACATTTTAAATTTTCTGCAAACTTCAACCATTAATTTTCTATCTCTGAAGGTACAGGTTGATCCTAATCAATTTTTTGCTGCCACAGCTTTTGAAGCATGATCTTTGGCAACACTATTAGTGGGCTCAGAACACCCAAAGGATCAAATATTTTAAAAGAATTTGACATGATCGATCTTTTTGTTATAGGCACATCTTGTTCCTGCGTTAGCTTTATAGGAAAATGCAAAGTGTCAGTAGAAGGAATCCACCCCAGACCAAGAGTACTGGATGACTCACTGATTGTTAACTTATCCTGCTTGTCAATATCGATACCATCGAAAGTAGAGGGAAAATTGTTTTTATATTTACGCAGATTGAAACAACCTGATTTTAACGCATTTGACACCGACTTCTGTATATAAATTAATTGTTGAGGGTCATCTGCTCCTGTGATTAAATCATCGACATAGAAGTCTCCTTGTATAATGTCTTTTATGAGTTCGTCGTCTTGTTCTTGCCCTAACTGCCATAAACAACGTGTGCTGAGGTAGCTTGCACTTGCAGTGCCATAGGTTACCGTGTTCAAGGCCAAAGTCTGAATGGGTTGTGACTCATTCTCTCTCCATAAGATTAGCTGTAAGTTCCTATCACTCTTATTCACTAATACCTGTCTTACTTATATTGTCTAGCACGTATCAAGATGGAAATGAGGGTATCTTGAACATTTGGGCCGATCATTAATATGTCATTCAGAGAATAGCCTGTAGTGGTGGCGGCAGAGACGTTAAAAACCACACGGAGCTTGGTGGACTCGCTTTCCTGCCTTTTATTGAAAGATGTCCTAAGTCAGAATACTCGTTTATGAATTTAACGTATTCCGATTTGAGAGCTGGGTTGCGTTTAAACCGTTTTTCTAGATTAATAAATCGTTTTTTGGCTAAATTGTAACTGTCACCCAAACACTCAACCGATTTTTGCAAAGGCAGTTTTACACAAAATCTACCTTCCTTATCTCGTATAGAATGAGAAAGAAAGTGACTTTCACATTAATTTTCAGGCTCATTCGTGCTACATTTAGTGGGAACTTCTTCCAATTCCCAGAACTTAGACATTAATTGTTCAATATTTTCATTTTGTGATTCAGTGATAATTGCGTGATTACAATGTATCTTTTTGCTAGATACTGTTGAATTTATTGGGCCAGATACTATCCAACCAAGATGTGACCTCTTTAACTTAGGACAATTGGGTCCTAGGGACTGTTGCTCATTGCCTAGAATGTCCCAGAAGAGATCAGCACCAATACATCTATGGGGGCTGGCTGATGAAACATAGGATCAGCCAACTTGATATTTGAGGGTAGTTTTAATGAGCTAATATCAACCGGCATTTTTGGTACGTGACGGGTGAGTTCTTTTAATACAAAGCATGATAACATTGCACTAAACTTGCTATTTATTGATTTAATTTGAATATTACAACTTTCAATTACATATTGAGATGAATTGTTACCGATACCAATGACCTTTAGTGTGTCAATTTGACGGCTCGGTAAAGATAACCAGGTCTTTAGGGACTCAGAAATGAATGACGATTGGCTCCCGCAATCTAACAAAGCGCGAACCTTAACCTTTTGCTCATCAAGTGGATTCGATACTTCAATCATTGCAGTAGATAATAAAACCTGATTTGTATTTTGATAATCTCATCTTGTTCATCCGCGAGGGTGAGGTGGTTTGAAGAGGAAGACGGACGGTGGAGCAGACTGTTGTGGCGCTCTTTGCAGTCGCGCTCGCGACAAGGCCCCATGCCTCACTCGCTTTCAGGGTGACCCTGCCTTAGGCAATTGACACACAATTTATACTTCATTACGTCCATCATTCGCTCGTCAATCCCCTTAGCCCTAAATGTGGGGCAATCGTAGATTCTATGATGCTCGTTACAAATAATGCATGTAAATATGTTTGACTTTTTACTGTAATTATTGCTTGCTTGCAAATATCTTTATGGTATTATTGTTTTGATGAAACTTTTGAGCGTAATTATAATTGTTATTACCTGTATGACGAATATTGCCAGAAGGGTTTTTAAAATGTTATTTGTATCGGTCCTATTGTTACGACTCATTAATTCTAGTACATCGGCACGATCAATCAGAAATTTATAAAATTGTTCCAATGATGGTACATCACTCGTTAATGTATTGCGATATTCCTCCCATTTTAAGACTTGCTAGATAATGTAGCACTATCTAGCTTAGATGCTAACATGAATATTATAAGCACGTCCCATTTATCAGTGGGTTGTCCTAGGCTAGACAAGGCGCGTAAGTTCTTGGTTACGTGATCGACCATAAATCTCAAATACCGTTCCGATTCGCGTGGTAATTGTTTTATATTAAACAATGCGTTTAACTGATGATTAACTAATATTCTTTTGTTATCATATCTATCATTCCATGCCTCAGAATAAATATTCGTTGACACTTCTAAGTTAGAAATTATTCTGGCCGCGTCACCTTGCAAATAAGACACGAAATAATGAAACTTATGAATATCTGAAATGCGATCATTTTTATGTATCAAATTCTCAAAAGTGTCCCGAAACTCCAGCCACTGGAAATAGGAACCATCAAATTTGCCAATTTGAATTTGAGGTAACTTCAAACCTGCTTCACGGCAACCAGGATCATCCACGCAACATGAGGCGTTGTGCACGGAGCTGCGCCTTTTTTCACATTCTAATTTTTTAGAAAATCTTTCAACTAAAGTTTTGGCTTTGGCGATGTTTATTATTATCTCTTGCTCAATATTGTCGCGCTCCTCAATTTCAGCCGAAATATTTTCATGATTTAAAACCTCTATTTCACTCTGCAAATCATCAACCTTAACGGATAACGCTTCAAATTTGGTGAGTTTTAAACTTAACTCGGTAAATTGCACATTATCTAAGTCTGGTTTACTGCTAATGCTATTTAAATAATTTTTAAATTTAGTTATTTGCCCTTTTGCGGACACTCTTTTTGTAGTTAATTCACGTAATCGTGTTTTATTAATTTCTGCTGATGAAGTCATTTTTAATAATTAACTTTAATTGTTATCTTCAAATAAGTTTTAAATGCTTATTATTTAAATAGCAATGCAACTGTTAGAATAGTAAATGATAATGGCTCACGTTCCTCGTTCTGGCGGTACTTGCGTGCTGTACACAAGCTGTACAGGGAAGCCGGCTGCGCACGCTCGGCGGATCGCTCCCGGTCGGTGCCGACACAATAGCGACTAACAGCGAGCAGGAATAGTCGGCAAATACGCTAAATATTTTGTAGATAATCGATAAAGAACAAAGGAACCTACCGCCAAAAAACTTTGTATTTTTGTTAACTTTTACTTTAAAAACAAGAATTTGTACTGGCTAAACTTGTGAACCGTAATTTAATTAAACTAATTTAATCATTTATTTGTTAAATTTAATGGAATTCTAAGTAATGTTAGCCAAAAAAGTAACTAATTCCTTTGTTCACTTTTTTTTTGTAATTTAAGGTAGGTATAAAAGATGATGCAAGAACAAAATTGCACTTAATTTAAGAATTGGGGGCGTAAATAGCCTAAAAAAACACTTTATTTACACAAATGGAGTACTATTCTGAATAAGTAATTAGGATTATTGGATATTTAAAAGAAAATAGCTTTGAAGGAAGGACACTTAACTTCGGCGGCGAAAACCAGACCGCGTCTCGATGTATAACTTTCGCTGTTGTACTGCTCGAAACTTGATCTTCTTCTCAGTATACTTCTCGATCTTGATGCTTGAAACCCGTGACTTTAGACTGTTCACTGCAAGGTTCCGTCCATAGCAATAGATCCGTTGTAAAATTCGAAGTCCGCCGATGGTTGTGTTTGATGAATTTCTTGACTTTTATTGATTTTCTTTCGGATTCTTTTTAATTCCCGTCATGGGCCACCATGTTTTATCTTTCGAGGATAAACTGGTGCAAATCAAATGCTCTTACTTTTCAAAATTAATTATATTAGACAAAAGAATGTTAATCGTACAGCGTTTGGTTGACACGTGAGTTGACATTGTGAATTTGCTTTGAGAAGCACATGAGCGCCTGCTGACGAGCTGAAGGCAATCACTCATTCGCGCATTTCACACTTAAATCACTTCGGGCATTAAGCATGAACAAATAGTTGTGTACCGCCAGCAACGCAAAGTCAGGAATTTTCATTTAGAACAACCCAAAATTAGGGGCTTTTTAGGTGCTAATTAGGTGCCAAGTTTCAAAATTAGGTGCTCTAAAATTTTCACCGCAACGAACTGTTGAAATTTGCGTTGCTGGCAAAACGTATCGCTAGCAACGCAATAAAGTTATTAGATATACGATAAATATTAATAGCAAGGAATTAAGTGCTAATTAGGTGCTGCAAGTATAGACAATGACAAGGCGCCCCTAATAAAATTAAAGTCGTTATTCAGAACAAAGCAGATGCAAAATTCAGGTTTTCTGAAAATCAGAATAGAATCAAAAAATTGGTTGCCTGTAAAGTCGGTATACGGGCGAAAGTTTTACGTGACAACGACTTTGAGTGGTAAAATAATTTTATTATGTCTGTCTCTCTCGCTCTTAGGCGGGCTAACCATGCCGAGTGGAAGGGACGCGTGCCTCTCACTCGCTCTCATTGTGAGCGCATAACGTGAGCGGAGCGTAACGCAGTTTCTTAAAGTGTCACCCGGCAAACCAATTTATAAGACGTTGTCACGTCAAAATGCTTTTAGAAAAAGCCCAAATTAGGGGCTTTTTAGGTGCTAATTAAGTACCAAGTTTAAAAATTTGTTGCTCTAAAATTTTCACCGCGACGAACGGTTGAAATTTGCGTTGCTGGCAAAACGTATCGCTAGCAACGCAATAACGTTATTAGATATACAATAAATATTAATAGCAAGGAATTAAGTGCTAATTAAGTGCTGAGCGATTGTCGAAACCCGTTACAGATTAAGATATTATTCTGGGAATGATATGGTCCACGACAATCATTACCTTACCATAAGGTATGAACGGCATTTTATGTTCTTTATCAGTGCCTAAAAATTAAGTGCTAATTAGATGCTGAAAGATTATTGAGGTCGCATGTAGATGACGGTAATATTCTGGAAATTATCGGGTTTAAGACCACCATTACCTTACTATAAGGTATGAACGGCATTTTTGGTTTTTCAGACTTAATATAATCTATAATATTATTTAATATAATTTTTAACCAAATAAATGTTACAATTCTTATTTTTAGACATGTGAAGCCTAAACTTTAGTGTACTAAATCAAAATAATATTTTCTTTCCAGTAAAATTGCTTCATAATAAATATCGCCAGCTACATATTTCTATTTTTTAATCATTTTATCGAACCAAAAGCGATGGACTCTCAAGGTGGTACGTATAAATGACGCTAGATGGCCTAAACACAAAAAATTTTACTTATTTTATTTTTTATTTATTTATAAAATAAAATAAAAAATATTAAATAAATAAAATAAATAATGATATTGAATAAAGTTATCATGTTTGTCCAATCCACGATTGACACTTGAACAATTCACGATTTCATAACTTACCGACCAATTTATATTAAAGGTTGTTCAAACATAAACAAATACGACAAATACGTTATTTTACCGTTCATAAATTGATTACCTACATAGTGGTCTGAACTTCAACGTAAACTGTGTTAGGGTTTATATTTGAAATCTTGATATATTATTAAATAAATAATTAATTAACAGTTTTCGTATCTCTTAAACATGTGCCACGAAAGACAAAATAGTTTTGTAAAGTTGTAATTTTATTATCAGATTTTTTTTGATTAGATTATCTTAGTCACATACAAATTACTAACTTGTACAGATGAATCATCAATACCTTTTAAAGTGTGCCGGTTCAAACGAAAGAATCATTCACGATTGATACATGTCTATTTCATTCTCCATTTGTTGTTTCACAACGCAGTGCGTGCAAAATTTTGTACGATTTATTTTAATTTATCTTTTTATCTTAATATATAAAACCAAGTCGGGTTAATTACACCACTTATAACTCAAGAACGACTGGACCGATTTCAATCAATTTTTTTTTTCATTTTATCTTGATTATTTCATTGTTTTATTGCAATATTATGGATTTTCATATGAAGAGAGTGATTCCTAAG
The DNA here is from genome assembly GCA_029286625.1 of Parnassius orleans. NCBI lineage: Eukaryota > Metazoa > Arthropoda > Insecta > Lepidoptera > Papilionidae > Parnassius > Parnassius orleans. Next base: position 818,508 of record JAGSMP010000056.1, read on the forward strand.
AGAGAACCTGAGAAATGGAAAAGGAATGAGGGCATCCACGACTTTTTCTGCCACCAGGGCGACGCCACTAGAAAGTTAGTTATAATATTTGACAGGTTTCATAGCGGGGAAGTTAATTTGTTCGGAAAATATAAAAGTTATTGTTTCTTTCTGTACTATTAGCAATATTTTATATTTATAATATTAAAAATAAATAAACCAAACCACAGATATTCATAAAAGTAGAAAAATTTAAAAAAAAGTTAAAAATGTGCAAAACATTAAAGAGCAAACCACTGACGCATTGTTTTATTTATTAATATAATACTCCAGAAATTGATAAAATTTTATTAAAACAATCTCTTAATTAAATTACATTGTGTAACAAAAACTTTACCTCAGTGTCAACTAGCGACATCTGGTGATCAGAAAATTATTAGCCCTCATTACCTACTTCAGGCATGATCCTTTACAGTTAAATGTCATCTAGCGTTTAACGAATGATTACAAAAAGATTCAAGACGAGACTATAATATTACCGACGCTCAGTTAGCTGTACACATAGATAAGCTGTACAATTCAAAATAGTCTAGTAACAGCTACGTCGTCAAACTGTTTTTAGAAATATTTTTTATACATGGCTGCCAAAAGAACTAGAATTCATTGTAATTTTTTTCTGTTCCATGTTGTTCGTGATTTGCTTTGAAAAAAGGATATAAAGGTTACCTATTAATTTGTTCTGTTTTGAGAGTGTTATTGAAGAATCTTATTGTGCGAGTATCTGCAAATTTCAACAGTTCGTTGCGGTGAAAATTTTAGAGCACCTAATTTTTAAACTTGGCACCTAATTAGCACTTAATTTTTAGGCACTGATAAAGAACATAAGATGCCGTTCATACCTTATGGTAAGGTAATGGTGGTCGTGGACCCTATAATTCCCAGAATAATATCTTTATTTGTATCGGATTTCGATAATTGCTCAGCACTTAATTAGCACTTAATTCCTTGCTATTAATATTTATCGTATATGTAATAACGTCATTGCGTTGGCTAGCGATACGTTTTGCCAGCAACGCAAATTTCAATCGTTCGTTGCGGTGAAAATTTTGGAGCAACTAATTTTTAAACTTGGCACCTAATTAGCACCTAAAAAGCCCCTAATTTTGGGTTTTTTAAAATGAAAATTCCTGACTTTGCGTTGCTGGCGGTACACAACTTGAACAAATGTATTTGAAAACGAAAAAAAATATATTCAGTATTGAGTTTTCGACTGTTCTTCGAAATGGATTGACACTCTCGCATGTAAACATCAACGTATAACAAAGACCCAAAGAGAAGGCAGGGATAAGTCTAAAGTACACACAATTCAGCACTCGGTGCAGCAGGTGGTAACGTTAAAACTTAAAACGTTGAAATTTATTTATGCAAATCATGAACGTGTTTTATTCCTTTCGGTGTTTGGTTTATGTAATTTTTCTTAAATAATCAAACTTCTTAGTCGTAATCGTAAGTATGTACTGGGTACCTAGGATACATTGTATTTTTTATTATTTGTGAATGAAATAACAAGGGTTATATGGGACATATTATCACAATTATTCTGTAGCAGATGTATATTCAGACACACGACCCCGTTTGCCTGACTGTCAGTACTCTCTCCTGCGAATTATTTCGATTCAGATGTTTGCCACCGTGTCTTTTTCCTAATATCTTTGTCTTTAAACAGCATAAGCAGTCATGAAACATCATGTTACGTGACAAACGAGGCTTTAGTATATTATCGGTGCAGCATCAACGAATCTGCTCGCGTACGCACACATACACGCACGCACTCACGCAAAACAATTAGTTGGAGATATATTAGTTGGTTATAAAACTTTCAAGTTACAAATTCAATATCAAATCCTCAACAAATTTTCTTTAAAATCAAATAAAAATCAAAATGAGTTGAGGAACTGCCACGTAACTTCGCCCCCGCTTAGATCCAAACTTTTTCGACACGAAAGCTGACAGGACTCAGTCAGACAGCCCTGTTCAAACTTTTTGGTCGGATATCATTAATTTTTGAAAAGTTTCTTATTACCAATTCTTTTATCCATTTATAAATCCTATCTCATATCCTTTTTGGTCTATTTTATCCTTTGATTAATCTAAATAAATACATAACACTCAACGTTCGTTATTGTGTTTACGCTTTATTAATTTGATTTTTTAAATCAATGTAAGTATACAAATTAACTTTCTTAGTACTCGAAACTAACCGCACTAATAAATCTCACAATACCGATAATTTCTTTTTCCTTTTTATAGAAATAGAAGCTTTTATATACAATATAGATATAAATAATACTAATACCTAATAAAGAAATACGGTTCACCCTCAAGGCCATCCCTGAAACTTGCCGCTAATTTCAAATGCAAAGCGCTCGAAATTCCACATATTATGACGTTTTAATACAATACATCAAAGTTAAAAAAATATTTTTTCGAAATTTTTCGTTAACGATTTCTCTTAATCGATCGATTGATGTGCAATCGATTTTGATGCGGTTTGCAGCAATCGACTGCGTTGATCATTACATCTGTTTAAATGTTATTTAAAAAAAAATTTTTTTTGAAAATTTTATTTTTGAGTTTCTCAAAATCTACCGGTTCGAATCGGTTCAAATGTTATAGAAAATCTAAGTTTAGTGAAGCCCTTTCGAACGCCGCCGAGTTCGTTCAAATCAGTCAAGCCATTCAAAAGTTATAAGAGGGTTACATACATCCATACACACAAATACACACAAACACACACTCGCGCGCGCACACACACACAAATACACATACATACATACAGACATAGTTACATCCTCGTAGGAATAGTCAAAATAGCTTCCTAGGACCTCAAAACGTCGAGATCTGATGAAACCTCGATTTACGAAAACTGGGGTGAAAACAATAACTCCCAGATTTTTTGAAAATCATTGATTTTCATAGCGAGAAGTTAAAAAAAATAGATCCCACCCAGGTGAAGTCAGGGAGTCGACCGATAAATAAATAAATTATTGAATATTACTTCCTTGCCACGATAACAGTGACAACTTCCATAAACGGAAGTTATCAAGAATCAACTGCGTGAGAAATTGATTAGTGCTAAAAGTATTCGCGCTGGAACACAGGCGCTAACTCGCAATGCAAGACACAAGTCCCCTTTTGGGTCGTTTCTAATCAACTCGTAAACAGTTTGCTGCCGAAAATAATCCATTCCCATATAATAAATGATTTGTCATAACTGCCAAGAGAATCATAGAGTCAGCCGTTACTTTGTAGTAATCGCCAACTACTTTTTTACCGGTTAGCAGTGTCTATTTTTCCCGATTATGTCTCATTTAGAGGCGAAATACGGAACGTATTATCATTATAGTGGTTTTACGTGGTAGTGCTATGCTGCAACTATATAATGGATCCACGAATGGGTCGATTCGACTGGGGTAGAGCCACGTTCTCAAGAAATAATAAATACAACCCACACTCAAGGAACCACGCTTTCAAAATTAGTAAATTGCAGAATAGTGCTGTTTCGTATGGTGAGAGTAGAGAACCAAAGACCCTTTTACTGGAAAATAGGCTCAACAATAGGAAAATAATCTTAACCCTGGGATGATAAGTTTTAACTGTTACTAACACCTATGGATGAAGAATCCGAAATAAATGTTTCTTGATTAGGTTTTATTTCTTTAGCTCTGCGCTAGTTAATGTTATGCAGCGTATTTAGTATAAGGACATATCTTTAAAGTTATTTGTAGGTATCCATGGGTTGCAGCAGCCACTTACCATCAGGTGAATTGTAAGTTTAGTTGGCAGTTCATTTTTATTAAAAAGAATAAGCCTTTAATGATAAGATTTTACATACATATATATATAAACACTCACGCCTGTCACCCAGAGGGGTAGGCAGAGACTATGGACTTCCATTTGGCATGATCCTGACACACCTCTCTCGCCTCCTCCATATCCATATACCTACGCATACACGCTCGTCGGTTAACGGTACTCGTAATTAAGCCCATTTTCAATATATCGCCAATTTGGTCGACAAATTTTCGCCTAGGGCGTCCCTTCCAGACTCTGCCGTTCACCTCTGCCACATAAATTTGCTTTGTCACTCTTTCCTCATTCATTCTTTCTACATGACCAAACCACCGAAGTATTCCTTTCTTAATCCTGATCACAACATAATCTTGCAGACCACACTCTTCTCTTAATGTACTTTAGACTAAGATTGAGAAAAAATATGTTCCAAAGTAATTTAATTAAAGTTAACGGAACAATCTCTGATAATCACATAAACAAATTAATACGAAGTTAGAAGATAGAAATCATTAAGAAAGGAATATTTTAATAACTCTATATGGCTAACGTCGGCGTCCCGTGTTGCTTTATGTGTAATACCTTTATCTTATCTTGTGAGTTTGAGACAGCAAAATAATATGCCAGATATCACGTGTATTTATGAGACTCACGCTCATCTAAATAAAAAAAAACTCCAGACATGTGAGAGAGAAAAAACAGTCGAAGTTGCGTGAGGTCTGATACTCCACGCGCTATTTCGTTTGCCACGCATGGCAATTATTATTAAAGATGTGAAAATTGATTAATAAAGATCTGCGTGAAAAGTAAAATGGCGAGTCTTACTCGTACCTTATTTAAAGAGTCTCTCTGCCTTTTACAAATGCATGCAGTATCACTACCACCACTAAACCTAACACCGCTTTTGTATTGATGGGTGACAAGCGTACACACAGTCCACCTGATGGTAAGTCATTTAATTTTGTTTACGTGGTAGAGTCAGCAGCTATATTACTGGTATAGTTGTAGCACGAATGGGTCGGCTCGACCGGGGAAGGACCACACTCTCACAGAATACCAGCGTAAAATAGCAGCTTAACGCTGCTATGTTTCGTATGGTGAGTGTGGAGAACCGGAGACCCTTTTTACTGGAAACGAGGCATTTCATCTTAGTCCTCACGGGAGACAACACATCTGCATTTTGATTCATAATCGAGGATAGATGTAGATGTCTATGGGCCACAGTAACCACTTACCATCAGGTGGACTGTGTGCTCGTTTTTTACCTTTATCCTATAAAAAAAAGTGGATGATGCAGCCCATAGACATCTGCTACATCTACCCGCAATTAACCCAGCGTGAATGAACCTATTTTACACTACGCGGTGAATGAACTGGGTGTGAGAAACCCTGTTTGTTCAGAAACTTATTTCTCCTTTTTTATTTATTTTATATATATTTTTTGTTTGGATATATTAAGTTACACACCATAAATACATACGAAAAAATGAAAAACTGGGAAGTAGTTTTAAAATTACATAGGTATCTATTTATGATTTTGTAGAAGCTTACGAAAAAGTAACAAATAAAACAGTTTTCTCTTGTAATTTTCATGATATTCAAATGAAATTATGAACTAATAAATAACAGTATTTTTTTGAGAAATAGAATACTAGACGAACAGAAAATAAATAAATTGAATATAAGTACTAAAGAAAAAAATTTGTTAGAGCTTGCTAAATTGGAGCAATTTTTGCAAACAAATTTTGCATACTCCATACATTGAACTTCTCACACGTGATACAACTGTACCTTGTCTTTCTGTCTTTCGATGTAGGAAAATCCTGACAATGTCGGATCAGGTTTTGTTTCTTTTTAGGTATACTCGACGGTTCACCAAGGTGGTCTGAAATCCGTTTCCATAGCCCTGAATGTAGAGATAAGATATCTTTTCGCGAGCGCAAATAATCTTGAAAGAAATTCAATCTTGGTGACCTAATAAAATCCCTTCTTTTTAAATTTGATAAGCATTTATTGCCAAACCCCCACAGGCAAACGTTTAGCATTTCTTGACACATTGTAATTAGCGCATAATTCATCAACAACGTCCAACGCCCCTCAATGTTGTGTTATAAAACTTTATTATCTCAGGTTCAGGGAGCGTTGGCCGCTCCCGGCGGGAGATCTCCCCTTTTCCTTCCACCCACCACAGTGGTGACCAACCGACGTGATATGAACACGCAACCAAGAACCTTCGGAAACTACAACTTCAAATCCTCGTCATCGTTCTCAAGTACCCCATTCATTCGCTCCCGAACAAATATTCAGTCTTCACATCCTGCAAGCCATCTAGCTTTACAAAGGTTCATCGCAGCACTATAATAATGCTTCCTGTTACTTGCCTTCTTCTCGACTCACCGCAGACTACAAGGCAATTCCCTGGCACTTTGCACATTCGTCGACATCTAGACTGTACTAATCGACCTCCGGTCTGAGCAGGGGGGTGATGTTGTAGTTTCGCTTGCGGCGCTGTCGTCGCGCCACAAGCGAAAATACATCGAAGCCTAAATCGCGCTATCAAAGCTCCGAAGCAAAAACAGTATATATAGAATAGCTCCGAACTACCACTTGGAGCGTTGGCCGCTCCCCGGGCAGAACACCTTGCCCGGCGGGAGATCTCCCCCTTTTCCTTCCAACGACCACAATACCAAGGTAGTGTCTTTTTAAAATGCAAACTGCGTACCATATTCATCACTTGATACCTCATCTAACCACCTTACAATCCGACTGTCACTCATTTTAGTTGAGATTTATTCCGAATCGATGCGTAAATACCCTAAAATAAACAAAAAACACAATTAGTAATGTATGCACAAAAATGTTACACGAAGTATGAAATGGATGTAAGCCACCCAAACTCACTTTGCACTTACCTATCTCAGTCCACGTGCATCGCACTACTGAAACAAAGACGGCTATCGATACATCAGTCATCTGTCTCCAGCTACTGAGAGGGAAGGAGTGCGACGTTATCAATTCTCTGAATAATAAGCGTTTAAAAATGGGCCGGGTGCATCACAACCAGGTTCATTCACGCCGGGTTAAGAATTAAAATGCAGATGCGTTTTCACCCCTGAAGACGAAGATGATTGATAGACTGTTAGTAAAAATTAAAACTTATTCTAATGTCAGTAATATTATTAATGAAATAATTATTTTAATTTTGCGCCTGGTTGAGAACCGGGCGCATGCAGACATATACGGTGCCCTAGTAGTGGAGAATCCCATATATTCGCCAATGCACCCATAATTTGGGCTGAAATTCAGATTTTGGGCTTTTGGATAAATTTACTTGGGGGCTTCGTTCATTAAACAGCAGAATGCACAGAGTCCAAGAGCGTTATTATATTTCTCTATACATTCAATTAATACTATTTCAATCCAATTATAGACATTAAAATGAATGGTGCACATTAATGAATTATTTGTCACTGAAAATGGAATATTATATAGTGAAAGTTAAATAATTTTGTTATTTAGCAAAAACATTTCACAGAATGAATAGCCATTTACAAATGTTGGTATTATAACAACGGTATTAAAACAACCCTATTCATTCCACCTTTTGAACAAAGCCTTTGTCTTTTATGTGTTACGAATAGGTGCCTCATTTTGTTGTGGTGTCGTAACCTTCTAACGATGTTGTTTTGTTTCTGAAAAGTAATTTGAACTTACACGAGTATTAGAAATGTTACTATATCTAACATTTCTAATACTCGTGAAGCGAATAAATATATAATGATAAAAGAGACATGCAGTTAATTTTTACAGTTTTGATTAAATATTTTAATAAAGTTTTTTATACGTGTTAGAAACATTCTGCAGCTATATTATGGTTTCAGCACGAATGGGTCGGCTCGACCGGGGTAGGACCACTCACGTTCTCGCAGAATACCAGCGTAAATAGTAGCTTAATGCTGCTGTGTTTATTTTTTATCTTTTTTACTGGAAATGAGGCATCTGATTTTCGATTCTTAATTGAGCATAAATGTAGATGTCTATGGGCCACAGCATCCACTTACCATCAGGTGGACTGTAAGCTTGTTTGTAACATATATATATATATATATATATATATATATATATATATATATATATAATAACTGTTTCCTGCAACTTCCTGCGACTCCGAACAAGTAACGCGCCTCCGGTCAACTCAGCGAAGGTTGTATGATGTGCAACGCCACCATAATTCGGATTCTGTCGCCGATAATAGCCAGTGCTTGACAACTCCTTAATATAAATATATTATTTATATTATATTTTATTATATTATATATTATTTACTTCTGGATTTTTTTTCCTATACACAAGATCAGCGACAACGGGAATACCTTAAATGTCATCGCAAGCGGATAGCCCGAGTTCGGTCCTTGTTACCGGCAACAATAAAGTTATTAATTGCAATATTAAGTGCAGTACCAAGCACTCACTAGTAAATATCAAAGTAAACCTTGGTTATAGAAACAACATACATTTGAATAATGTATGAAGCCCTCCAACTCGTAACTACGTCGTATGGTCAGCGTGAAAATCTACTCTGCCCTATTACCATGTCTAAAGTCATTATGCTTTAATTATTAGGCTTCACTTTATTATGTTTACGCTTAAATAATATAAATTTATATAAAAAATTAGAACATATTATTTAGAAATATATATTCTAAAATCTGTGCAAATTAATTTGAATTTAACTTAGTTATAAAAAGGGCCTAGATATGCAGAATGTGAAAAATAAAATGAAACGCTTAGTCACAGTTTCTCGGTTTTATTTAAAATAAATCAAAAATAACAGTAAATAAATTTAAGCTTCCTAAATCACATAAGACTATTGGAATATTATAATTAAAAACTATAAATTAACCCCCTAACGATTCTTTTTCAGATCTTACGTCGTACGAACTAACAGATTTGTTTGCCGTATTTTCATCACGGTGTTCTTCGTCATTAATCCTGTACTTATGCATTTTTATAAAATCTTCAAAAGGGTTTAAGGCTTGCCGTCTTTCTTTCCCTTCAGCTATTGTAGCTTCCCATGAAAATGTAATTTTATACGGGTTATCTCTAACAGTCTTGAAGGAGGTGTTTTTCAAATAATTATATTCCTCGAGGTATTGCCGTTTCAAGGATGTTTTATCTTCTGCGAGAAGGCTTTTCTTAACTTTCGGTTTTTTCTTAATTGCTTCAGGAAAAAGAATTGCAACCGTATCATTAAATATATTTTTTTGATTTTTCATTATATCGAGCATTCTTCTTTTTTTCTCCAATCGTTGAGACTCTAACTCTCTTAACGGTTTCTCTTGTTCAAACAGCTCAGCTCTATTAATTCTTTTCTTAATAGCGATAGTTCTCTCTATTAATTTATGTATAATCATCTGCCACCGCTCTTCTGGACCAATGACTTTCAATTTTTGTTGCTGTTTCTTTTCAGCTTCTTCCTCTAATCTCTTTTCTTCTTCTTCTTTAAGTCTTCGCTTTTCCTCTGTTTTTTCAGCTAAAAGTGCACCTTCTTTGCGCTTTATCTCCAATAAAATTTGAGGATTATTTTTAATCCACTCATTTTGCCAAGTTAGGAAAGATTGCATGACATTTAATTCTCTTTTTATCATGTTTTTCATTCGATATATATATGATTGGTTCTTGATCATAAAAATCGGTGGATCTAGAAAAGTTCTAAAGGAACCGTTTACGTCACTTACACCAATAATATTTTTCGTTATGGGAAGAGTATGTAAGCTTACACCTGTAAGCATGGAACCAGACAGTGTCTGTATTGCTATTGGCTTGTCGCTTCTTAGCAATATGTCCCATGTTTCTAAATTACCTTCAGATGTCGCAACAAATATGATACTAGGCTTATACAATGACCAAGCGGCATCTGTTAGTCGGCAATGTCGCTTTTTCCAAAAAAGAGGTCTGCTGATTAGTTCATTAGACCAAATAGCAAATATTTTACCTCCAACAGTTAAAGTTAAATCGTTGATTATTGGATTGACTTGCACGGTTGTTATGATGCCATCATGTATTAAGCAATTGTACGTTTTTTCACAGTATTCTGAATTTACAATTTCACCAGTGTTGAATTCATAGCCTTCCCATGTAACTCTTACTATTTCTCCATGCTGGGTACCGCAATAAATAATTTTTGATATATCATTTTCAGTTTGAGGAATGATTTCAGGAACAAAATATTTTCTTCCATCGCCTAAAGGTCTTGGTTTATGTATATACTTTATTAATGGAGGATTTATTCCAAATCTCTGTAATGGCAACGTCTGTGGTCGACCGGCAGTGCCTAATAATAGTTTGAAACAAGGCTGTAAATTTCTATCTAAAACTTTATATGGTGAAATATCAAGAAGTAAGCCAGATGGTTTTTTTGGTACTCTTTTTGATTTCTTGACTTTTTTTGTTTCAAATACTGTGATGTTTTCCACAGATAAGTTCCAAATTAATATATTTCCATCTTCAGATCCCGTAAAAACTATTATAGAATGCTTATCATTAGAAATCATAGTAATTTTACCTGTTGGTGATACAGTGAAATTGGGAGATAGCCAATTAATGGCAGTTATAGGAGCGTAATGACTTGTTTGTAAATTGCTTAAAGCGGTAGCTTCTACCACAGCATTATCATGAATATTTTTCATCCAGTCCATATGAGCATTCATAGCTATGTGATACTTTTCTCTAGTTTCACTAAGAACTTGTATACTTTCAACATTTCTTAATTTATTTGTTAGATCCCAAAGCACTATTTGTCCATTTATGCATCCACCAATTAAAATGTTTTCATTAAAGGGGCAAAATGAAAGCACTTTAACTTCTCGTGGTGATTGCAGATAAAGTTTTGGTCGCAAGCTGTCAATATGGCTCCATATCATTACAGGGTTCAAACCATAAGTTGCTCTTTGAATTGGATCATGACGTTGGCTTAAGGTTTTCATTATGGCCGGATTTCCGTCGGAATAACTGATAGCTACAATACCTGTCCACATGGGATGAAATACAGCACATGAAACAAATTTTTCCTTTGCTAGAACATCTGTAAAACATACGTATTCTTCAAAAGCCATAGAGTTATAAATGTCAACTGTTTTTTCTTTTATTAAACTAGGATAATCATTGCGGTACATATCCATTACTGTATTGAGTTCTACTATAGATTCCATTTCATGTTTATTTGCAACTAGAAATTGGTTAATTTTATTGATGTAAGATGAACGTCGCATATTTTTTAATGCATTCTTGAAAGATGCTAGCTCAACATCATTTGAAGTTTCCTTTACACTCTTCAAATCATCATCTGAGCTGCTTTCATTACCATTGTTTTTATCTAAACCAATGTTCGTATCACCACCACCCTCAGATTCATCAATTTTTCCAAGCGGATCTGACATCGTTTGAGTCCAAATATTTTTTGGGTATTTTAATTCAGTCTGAGCGTCTCTATTTAAACTTCGGGTAGCCGCTTGAGTCCCACAATCTACTCTTCGACAAAATATATTATTAAATTTTTGTCTGTAAGGAGTTAATTCAGTGTAACCGTCTCTAACGGAATTGGTATCTCGGATTTTAAAACCTTGAGGTTGATACTTTGTAAGATACTGTGCCTTTATCTCTATTTCTAACAATGGTCTTGTATTAAATGGAACTAGTTCTTTTATTTCTACTTCACTTCCTAAGCTATTCCAAGGCCTTGGTTTTTTCTGAATTGCTTTCTCCAATTTTTTTTCTTGTCGTCTTATAAATTTTTCTGACTGTTGCTTACAGTGATCTCTTGCTTCTCTAGTACAGCATATATAAAATTCATCAACATCATTAGATTCGTCTACAATATACCCTATTAAAACAAATTTGTCATCATACGTTTCTAAATTTTGTTTCAAGGAATAAAATTCAGATGATTCGCCACTTACATCTATATTTTCCATAATTTTATCCTTTCTGACCAATTTCCAAGGATATTGTGCATTAATATGAGTGCCAACGACCATTTCAATTTGAAATTGTGTCTCTTCTCCTAATATTAAACGGTATACACCATCGACATCATATTTAGGTATGAAACGTTTTCTTCTTGGTAATGGTTGCTGCTGTGTCATTTTCTGTGTAACAGAAGTAACTGTAAACAAATAAAGGTAATATTATTTATAACACCTATATCAATGTAGTACAACAATAGTGCAGTGACATAAGAACGTCAGTATTATAATATAAGGTTTTATGAATTATTATTTTTCTATAAATTCATTAAAGTGGATCGTATTCACTAATATAAAAAAAGGTTTTATATACATACATATATAAAATACACATATGCAACTGTGGCATATATCTCCTCTATGAAAGCTATTAATATTAAGCACCTCGCAGCCCACGTGCAGCTAACGTGCTGTTCACACGTTATACGTTACTAGGTCAGACGAGAAGATTCTACAACTGGAGGAAGAAATAGACTGGTAACATTGGGATGTTATAGGATTATCTGATGTCCGAAGACTGGGAGGACACAGTAATCCTTTAATCCGGTAACTTGCTCTAGCACTAAAACTAGGAACAAGGAAAGACGATGATCTGAGAATGCGAAACTTTTGGATTGAAGAACGAAACCCAAGGAGGTAAAGCTTGGATTAGCTCCGATTGACTTAATTCTGACGAATAAACGGCAACTATTTAGTGACGTTTCTTTAATCGCTAGGGTGAAAACCAGCAGTGACCACCGAATGGTTAGAGGCACACTAAATCTTATCATCAAACTAGAGAGATCACGTTAAATGAAGTCAATGCTGATATCTTCCCGTGGACTGATTCAGGAACTTGGTAGCTTTCAGCTCGAGCTACAAAATCGTTTTCAGTGCCTAGAAGATTGCAATGTGGTGGACGATATCAATTGGGTGAACTCCCGCTAGATGGCGACCAGTCTGCTAAATACGAACTGATGAAACACGCAAGTAGTCAATGGATGTAGATGGCTCAGGAGCGTATTTTGTGGCAATCTATGGGGGATGCCTGTGTTCAGCAGTGGACTTGTGATAGACTATAGTAGTAGTAGTAGTAATGGCTTAATAGTGGCATCTCACGGCGCTTGATATCACATGATAAATTCTGTCATCAAATCTATCATATATACAAAATGTATCATATACATAATTTGTTTGTTGTCGTATCTGGATATCTTATGGTGTCCCAGTGTCGTTGCGGAATGGAATATTCACTAAAAATATTGCAGTTTATTCAAGTTTCAGAATTTTCTAAAATTTCATATATTATATTGATAAAAAGGATTCAATTCTTTTTTCCAATCTAAGTTCATACACATATTTTTTTAGAGAAACACCGGATATTCTGAATCTTGAAGAAGTTATAAAAAATGTAAATGTATATAGTAAGCAATCACCATAAATTTCACAGTACACGATCAACCCGGCGATCCACGCCGATACTTATCAGTCGCGATATTATTATTTGACAATTTACGTGCTTATTTAATAAAGTGCTCATTGGTTAAGGAAAATATTGTGAGGAAATCTGTATGTCTGAGTAAATAATCATGTGTTAGTAATAGCTCTCCCGTTTGTTATATTACTTCTTACTTACGATTAAATTATTTGAAAAATTAATAACGTACCAATTTCTTGATTCTTCTCCTGTGGTAACTGATCTTCATCAGTACTAGACTCAGAAGAATCATCACTATTTGTTTTGTTCGCCATATTTTTACTTTCCTCTTCGCTGTCAGAAAAGCTCATATTTTCAATATTTTGAAAGTGATAATTCTTTAGGCCCACGACGAAGTTTGATTTATCAAATGTGGAAGTGAAACACTCGTGAGAACTTGGAAGAACCAAGCTTAGCCGAAAGAGGAAGAAACGGTGAAATTTCGGTTAAAATTGTGGTTACTTTCACGTTATTTGTTATACGCTACTTGCCTCATTTTCCGTATTTTCTCTGAAAAAGAAAATGTCACAGTCTAATTTGTAATGCATCTACGAGGATTCAGTTGAAACAAATACTAGCCTAAGCTTTGAACTATAGGATGCCTATTTTAATCAGTAGAATCATTACGGTTTCCAAATTTTTTTATGAAAACCGATAAATTTATGAAATTAATTAGTAATAAGATATAAAATATTTATTTTATTTTAAATTTGTTATAAAAATACCGTTACCGTAAATTTTTGTTGTTAATTATTATATTACGTACGTGAATTAAATAATATGCATGCAAGACGATAAAATGTTATTTAAAATTCCTTCTGTTTTTTTTAGAAAATGAAGAACATACCACTGTGTTGGTTCGTTTTTTATTTGTGGAACTATATTCACTTTTCACAATTCATAATTTCTCAGAAAATTTAGGTGCCTTTGTCATCAGTCGAAAGCCCAAAGATTTTGTAAGCCTTTCACTAAGTCGCGGCTTATAAAACCTACAGGATAAGAGTAGATAATTTTTCTTATGCCACTACAAAGTGCCTTCTTTATCAATATTATTTTAAACAAATTTACACATCTCCAATATATATAAGCTGGGTAAAGTTAATATTTTATATTTAAGAAAGAACGGTCTGCAGCTATTAGTCTGAGAACGGTCTGCAGCTATTAGTCTGACTATTATTTACTACAAACATAAGATACCATGTGTATTGTTAATAATAAGACACATGGTATGTAATCATGGTAGTACTAGGGAGTTTGTGTATAAGCCAGTTTCCAAGAAATGGATGATGTGTACAAATTTAAATGAACATAAGGTGTTTTGATTGCAGTTGTAGGCACTCTAAATCGTAGTAATTGTTCAAATTGTGATCCAAATTATACTTACTGATGATGGTAGAATATCAAAATTGAATAATGGCCCCTGGGCCTAAATTCACCTTTCCATTTTACCACGTAAAATAAAACTAGACATACGAAATTTTATTGAAGATAAATATATATCAAATTAACTCTAAAAATCTTAAAATACCTTAGTAATAATTGCTTAGAGCTGGTTTTGTAAGAAATACTTTTCAATATACGTTAAGTTTATTTTTAATTTTTTTTAAAGAATAGACTTGCGTTTTCTAAATCGACACTACTTCCTTTGAATTCCTTTGTAAAATGAATGTTCAACGCGCATGCGCGTATTAGGTTCTGACACTGAATGGTACTGTTTCTAAGACAACAAAACATACGTTTATTACTATTGAAAACAGAGATACTAGCATCACTCATTATGCAAAGAGTAAAATTATTTTCGTTTGGTTAGTGACCAAAAACCTGAAACCCTGTTTTCTAGCACCGAAGGATTAAATTTTATATTGCATGTATTTATTTATTTAAAAACATAAATGTAACACCTTAAATTAAGGGGTACATAGGACTAAAGACTTAAGGCCATGTGGCATTCTCTACCAGTCATAGATGTCGATGTGATAGATGTAGATATGTATGTGTCTCAATATACAACACCTACAATCAGGTGAACTGTGAGCTCATCTGTAGCCCTAACTTCTATAAAAATTAATTAATTCCACACAAACATAAAAGCACATAAATTTAGTAAAGTTACAGCCTTTATACGTCCCAGGGCTGAAGACTGATTTCATATATAAAGCAATAATTCCGTCGCGCCGTTACATTGCGTGTTGGCGGACTTCACAAGCCTTTACAATATTTATATTCTTCAGAGGTGCAGGTTTCCTCAAAATATTTTACATGCATTTAACAATAGCGGGGATTGAACCCGGGTTGCTCGTGTACTGTGAAATATGCGGCAAGTGCATAGACTCTAAGCGACAATGCAAGCAAGGGTCATCATCGTATTAGTAACATTCTTCACAATTTCACTGCTCAATAGACTTTCCTTAAGGAATGCCACATAACAGGAGACTAAATGCAAGGCTATCACTTTTGCATTAAAACAGAATCCTGTCATTATTAATTATAACTTATATACGTGACTTAGGGTTAATATTAGATACTATATTAAATTTTCACAATCATATTGGTATAGAGTATACATTCATTGCGTTAATTAGCCTATATTGGACCATTGCCCACACCTGATTACTCCCAAGTAAGGTGGTTTTACTAAAATAACGCTACACATTGCAGTAGCAACCTTTGAAATGCCTCGCAATATCAATAATTAAAATTGAGGTGTCTGTCTGTAATATCGAAATAGCTGCCTTATATTGAGGTGAGAGAGATATTTGCATGCAATTAAGCCATGAATCACCACTTTTAAATTTGTTCAGGCTAATCTTCGAAATGGCCGAACAGATTGTAATTAAACTTCACACACATATAGAGCAATTCCAGTAGTGGTCTTGGCTATGTTTTATGCGAAAAACTTGGACGTTTAAAAACAACGAAGAATTGATAAAATAAATGATATTTGATTATCTTAATTGTTAATCTACATTAATTGGTCTTGCCCAGGCGAAGCCAAGGCGGGTCGCCAGAATTATATAAAAGTAATAATAATATATAAACAGATAAACTCAGTGTTGACAAGGATAATTATTTATTTATATCCCTCAATGTAAAATTACCTACGATACGCGTATCATTTATTTAGGCTGGAGGTTTAGTTAGCATTTGTTTATTCTAGCCTCACGTACTGCGAATGCAAACAAGAAATGGTTTGATAATGAAAAATACACAACCGCTGTTTTTCAAACTTGTGATAAAAGTAATTCAAAATAGGTCGTCGGTATAGTTAAATACTTTAAAATTAAAATGTTGTACAACCGACTTCAATATAAATTATTAAGAATAACTTTGAAACTGAAAAACCTATCGATCATACCTAGATCAAATTTATGTGGGTCCACATGAGAAGCCCCAGCTTTCAAATAAAAAAAAAATCATCGAAATCGGTTCACCCAGAAAAAAGTTATGAGGTGACACAAATAAAAAAAACATACAGTCGAATTGACTACCTCCTCCTTTTTGAAGTCGGTAGAAAAAACAATAAGAATGGTGTGTTTCGCAATAAATGATAAAAGATGCTACTTTGCTATATTAAGGTGGCGTTGTAAAGGAATCCATCGTAATACATATTATATTCTGATATATTCCAATCCAATCCCTTATAAACTACCAATGTAAACGAAAGAGGGATTTTAAAAATATACTCTTAGGAAAATTAAACGGGCCATGTAATCTCATATGGACGAGCACTATGGAAATGTCAAAATGATCTTTTGGATTCCGAAAGATGGCGGTATAGTCATCTAATTTTTTTTAAATATTATTATAAGCCAGTAATTTTGTTGGATATGTTACCTACTTTAGAAGGCATTAGGTCTTCATCCGATTTGCCATAGACAAGCCCTCACGACATTCATGGACGATATGTTTGTAGGTAGTGGCGAAGAAACGGTCAGGAGGATCATAGTGGCATGAATACTGTAGTCCATACACACTTATATTTATCATCGAATAGTAACTATAATGCATTATGCGTTGTCACGCCTAAAGACTAAGATGCAATGCCTTGTACCAATTAAATGTGTTCTCTACATTCACTATACGAAACATTGTTGCTACAGTGTGTTGTGACGGTGTGGTTCTATCCCGGTGGAGCTGACCAATTTGTGCTGCTGCCATAATATAGCTGCATCGTGGCTCTACCGCGTACAAATCAAACCTGCAAGTAACAAACCTCAGGAGAACTATCAAAATCTATCAATCGATAACGATAGTATATCAAAGCGCCAACTGATCGAAAAACTCCTGCTGAACATATGACTCATATGGAAGATATTTTATAGATCGATAGAAATTAGCCAAAAGGCAATGATTTTGATTATGTCCTGGCCACGGACATGGCGACGACTTGACAGTATGCACACTTACTTGTCCTGACCTACTTGAGTGCGATTTAACGCCAATGGTTGTGAGGAATCAAAATATAACCAGATCCGATATCCAATAATAGATGTTTTTAGTTGGTTAAGATGAACCCTGGACAAGCGGTGCAGCAGTCAGTTACTCTAACCCTGATCACACTAGCATTTTGACTTGACGACTTAGTTTTGACGTGCTGGGCCACGAGCTTGAAATCCGCACAGAACATGTGTTTGTATGGCCTTAGTCTAGAGGTCAGTGTAACTGACTACTTCAATAAATGTATTTTTGTCATTATAAGTAAAAAGTAGTCATTTTAATCTACTTATTCTAATTGCAAACCGTGAATAATTAACGTGACTTTCCGACTTCAGTCGACATTTAATTAAAATTCGTTCATTTCGAAATGACAATGAGATCTCATATCATCGTATCTTATAAATATTGCAGCTAACGTACATTTTAAATTTACACTGACCTCGGCCTATATGTCATATAGCATATTTCATATGCAAGATACAATTCTTACTTGAAATGTTTTTTGTGAAATAAATCATCACCATCATTACAGCCCTTCACATGTCCACTACTGAGCGTAGGGCTTCCCAAAGGAATGCCACAAGGCGATCCTGAGCCACTTGCATCCATCGACTTTCTGGATATCTTACCAGGTCGACACCCCATCTGGTGGGGGGCCGCCCTACACTTTGTGAAATACGTTGATATATAATAAGTAATAATAATAACAAAAAAAATATTTCCTCTTCACAAAGGTATAAAATTTAGCATTAATACTTAATCAATACGGTTGTAGATAATCTGTGACCTTTGTGAGCGACTGGTGTCCATACTAGGGTAATTCGGTAATCCCTGTGTTATTATATAGATCACCAGTATAGTGAAATTCTTCCTCTTCTGGATCAGTGGTTCACTCAGAATCTGGTACGAGTATACCCGCAGAAAACGACGTCAGAAATCATCTAGTTTTAAGTTCTCGAGCAAAGTAATTGTAGCGATAGGTACGAGAGATCAGAGTATACGTAAGCAAGCTATTCTTATGTATACTCTAAGTACGAAAGCGATTATTTACGGTATCACTTGGAATGACTGTTTAAGCGTCGTTTATGTCCATTAACGGCTCATGTGTCGGTGCCCATTAGCAAATTGCTGTGCCCGGGCTGTGGTTGAAGTAATTAACCATCTATCATGTTTTTATTGCTTTTACTTCGTCTTAATTTACTGGGAGGATTATTTCGCAGTTATCCTTGAATAGAAATGTATTTTTTCATATTTATATTGATTGTAAGTAATTTTGTAACTCATATAGTTATCTTTATACCTTTTAAAGAATATTGCGCGCACGGGGATATGTGAGATTTGGCATAGTCTTTATCTTTATATATGTATAAAAGGCAAACATGACTGACTCATCTATCAATGCACAGCCGAAACTACTGAACGGATTTCGCTGAAATTTGGCATACAGACAGTTAGATGACGTAGGCATCCATAACATGGATGCCTACGTCAGGATTTTGAAAATTCGCCCCCTAAGGGGGTGTAAAAGGGGTTAAAAGTTTGTATGGAAGTCTGTCATTTTTAGAGGTAGAAGCCTAAAACTTGTTTTTAGGGTAACGATTAGACATAAACAATTACGTGTCCTAGGTTTTTTGAAAATTCTACCCCTAAGGGGATGAAAAAGGGGTTGAAATTTTGTATGGGGAAACAAATTAGTTAAACTATTTTATACGAAACTTCACAGGAGTACTCCTATCAATAAATGAGTAAACAAGTATTTCAGGCTCTTTCAGAATTTAACCCCTAAAAGGTGGAAAAGGGGTGACAAATTCTGAAAATCAACATGGGTATCGTTTTTATGGTTTATCGGGTCGCTGACTACGAAAACAACAACTATTTCAAAATCCAACGTAGCAACGGAAATACCTACCATCATCCCTGTGTGGTGCGATGTGGTTGAAATGTCAATATGGGTGTCGTTTTATGGTTTATTGGGACGTTAATTACGAAATGGCATCGATTATGGTTTGAAACCAACATGGATGGAAGGATGGATGGATGTATGTTTGTATGTAAAATAAACAACCAAACCAAATATATTTTTTTACAAATCAATAAAATGGCAAAACCAAAAGAAATACTTAAGTACCTACCTATTTTGTATTGATCTTCAAGTTCCAATCCCTAACAATAGATGGCGTTGGTATCGTTTTAGAACGCGGTAACGTGTTTTTTCAAACTTATATAAATTGAATCGTGAATGAGCGCTTCAACCTGTACCACATACGGTACCTATTCACTGTTAACGGATATTTGACTAGACTTCGACTTTGTTTGCTTCGTGTTTCGGGTTAGTTGCTTGATTTTGTCTTTCTTACAACCACTGTTCAAACTTGGAATTCGATTTGCTTTGTGATTAGGTATTGTTGATAGAAGTATTTTTTCTCACTGAAAAAATGACTACAGAAACTCTTAAGAGCTCTGAAGAGCGTGATCCTTTTTCAAAGCTTGACCATTTAATTGTTACATCTTTTGTAAACAGTGAAATATCATCCCCAACCAGTGGAACAGATCAATGTGTATCGTCGACATTAAAATATGAAAAAAAGAAAAATAAAGGAAGGTCGAGATTTACTAATTAGTAATTATACAATAAAAAGCCAATTAAAAAGTGCACAATAAAGATATAAGCAGAACAAGATAGATTCAAATCGTAAAGCTGTGTCCGCTTATCAGAAAAAAAAATCCCGATGTACACAGGCAAGCTGTTGCAAATTACCAAACTGGGAATCCACAAGTGCATAGAGCAAGTCAGTCACGGTATGAGGAAAACATTACACTGCGTTTATGGAAAAACAAGGTCCATTCCGCTATGGAGTATGACCCTGATATTACTTATAGAACTAACAGCAGTGTAGCCTTGGGTTCTATGACATACAAGTGTCAGTAGTGCAATGTGCTGAAATGGAAGGATGAGACACCTGGTATGTGTTGCAGCGCTGGAAAAGTGCAACTTGATCGGTTGAAACAACTGACTTAACCACTCTTTAGTTTGATTAATGATATACACCCAAATCATGACCATTTTATGGGTAATATTCGTAAATATAATGCCTGTTTCCAGATGACTTCCCTTGGTGGTAAACAGGTAACAGCAGACGATTTTTCACCGACTTTGAAAGTACAAGGCCAGGTCTACCATTTAATTGGAAGTATATTACTAGAAGCCAAACATGACGCTCAGTACCTTCAAATATATTTTGTAGGTGAAGATGATCGAGAAGCAAACATTCGATGTTCCAAATTTCCTAACTCAAAGCCAAATTTAATTAACCAATTGCAGAATATGCTGCATCAAGTGAACCCGTATATAAAAGATCTGAAAAGTGCCATTGATAAAGCCCCTCCTTCAGAGTCATACAAAGTTGTCATACATGCTGATAAAAAACCACTAGAAGAACATAGAGGTAGGTACAATGCACCAACTACAAATGAAGTGGCTTTAGTGTTAGTGGATCAACAATTTGATCGAAGAGAGATCATCCTCGAGAGCCGAAGTAATTCACTTCAGCGTATTAGTGAGATACATCGAGCATATGATGCGCTACAGTATCCATTGATGTTTCGCTGGGGGGATGATGGGTATTCAATCGATATACCACAACGCGATCTCACAACTAAGTTGCCGCTTAATAAAACTGTCTCTTCTGCAAGTTTCTATTCGTATAGAATAATGATTAAAGAAGGGGAAGATAACTATTTAGTCAACTATCGTGCCCTTTTTAGTCAATATTTGGTGGATGAATACGCCCAACTAGAAACAGACAGATTAAATTATATCAAATATAATCAAGCCAAATTACGTGCTGATAGTTACATCCATTTAAAAGATGCTATTGGACGACAAGACGCAGAAGCCAACCAACTAGGACAAATGCTTGTCCTTCCATCATCTTTTACGGGGGGACCTAGGTACATGCACAAAAGAACACAAGATGCTATGACCTTTGTTAGGAATTACGGCCGGCCTGATCTTTTTATCACTTTCACATGCAATCCTCGCTGGGACGAGATAAAAGAGCAATTGCTTCAAGGACAACAATCTCATGATAGACACGATATAATTTCGAGGGTGTTTCGACTAAAGTCCACCTATTGACAAAGGGCAAAATATTTGGTGAAGTGCGATACTATACGTACTCAACGGAATGGCAAAAGAGGGGTCTTCCACATATTCATATTCTTTTATGGCTCCACAAACGTATTACTCCGGATCAAATCGACAATCTAATTTGTGCTGAAATACCTGATCCCAAACGTGACCCAGAGCTTCACGAAATCGTTAAATGTAATATGATACATGCTCCATGTGGAACTTTAAATCGAAAGTCACCATGTATGAAAGATAAAATGTGCAGTAAACGATACCCCAGGGCTCTCATAAGGGAAACTCAAACTGGTGAAGACGGTTATCCGCAGTAAAACAGATGTTTACTAGATGACGGTGGATTCTCTGTTGATATCAAAGGCACAACCATAGATAATCGCTGGGTAGTCCCTAATAATCTAGTATTATTAAAAACATTTAACGCTCACTTAAATGTGGAATATTGTCATTCGGTGAAATCAGTAAAATACGTCTGTAAATATGTAAATTAAGGTTCAGACGAGGCATTGTTTGCTTTAGAGAATGAAAAGGATGAAGTTAAAACCTACACAAGTGGAAGATATATAAGTTCATCAGAGGCAGTATGGCGAATCCTTGAATTTCCCATTCATGAGCGTTTCCTCCCGTAGTCCACCTCGCTGTTCATTTGGAAAATGGGCAAAGGGTTTATTTTAATGAGCAAAATCTGAGTGAAAGAGTGAATAGTCCTCCAACAACCACACTCCTATCCTATTTCGATTTGTTTAAAGTGGATAACTTTGCAAAAACATTGCTCTACCTAGAAGTATCTGCATACTACGTTTGGGATAAAAGAAAGTTCCAAAGGAGAAAGAGAGGAGCAAACGTTGAAGACTGGCCAGGGGTCAAAAAAGAGCACGTTCTGGGCAGGGTTTATACTGTGCATCCGAACAATACAGAATGCTATCACTTTCGCATGCTTCTTCATGAGATCCAGGCCCAATTTCGTTTGAAGCGTTAAAAACTGTAGATGGTCATTTATATTCCACGTTCCAATCAGCGTGCAAAGCTCTCGGCTTGCTTAAAGATGATCAGCATTTGTTCGCAGCAATGGAAGAGGCAGCACTTTGCCAATCAGCGCAAATTATTCGGGATCTTTTTACAATTATTTTAGTGTTCTGCTAAGTATCAGACCCTTTAAACCTTTGGGAGAAATTCAAAGAATCTGAATCTGAAGATTTTAAAAGGCAATTAGAAAGATAGGGAGATGTGGATGTACAGCACATAACAGATGTGGTATTTAACAAATGCCTTTCGGTAATAGAAGATGCCGTATTAGCGTTGGGTGGTCGGCTACTAAAAGAGTATGGGTTACTTCAGTCGAGCAAAGAACAACAATTTGAAAATAGAGAGTTTCTTAAAGAGACAAGTTACGACTTAGCATCATTAGAAAACACAGTTAAAAATAATGAAGGATCACTGAATGACGAACAAAAATCAATTTACAATCAAATTAACACAAAAATTGAATCAAATGAGGGTAGAATATTCTTTTTAGATGCTTCCGGTGGAACAGGCAAAGCATTCCTCATAAATTTGCTATTAGCAAAAGTGAAAAGTACTCGCGTAATTGCTTTTGCTGTGGCTTCTTCTCGGATCACAGCTCCACTGCTTGAGGGTCGACGAACTGCTCATGTTACCTTCAAGTTACCACTCAATTTAACAACAGCTGATACTCCCATTTGTAATATATCGAAACAAAGTAATTTTAATGAAGTATTAAAACTTAAGAAAATGATAGTGTGGGATGAAATAACCATGGCTCATAAGGGTGGCGTAGAGGCTTCAAACAGAACTCTACAAGATATAAGAGGAAATAAGAAGTTAATGGGTGGTGTAACGGTTTTGCAGATTTTAGACAGACTCTACCAGTGGTGCCAAAAGGAATGTACTACTAGCTAAGCTAGGGATAACGTAACGGGTAAATAAAACGCCATGATACGTATCCTGAACTGATTTATGAAACAATATTTTAGTTTGCCTTTATTGCATTACGATGCACTCATTATACCGTGTAACAAAGTACCACTAGCGCCATCTAGAATTTACAAAATAAAACAAAATCTTTAACATTTAAAACATTGCTTTTTGCTCTTAAACAAAGAACTAGAGCAGATGAAGTTAAGGTGTGTCTTAAGAGATCCACTTTATAGCCTCTAATTAAAATCCTCAAGCTCTCGAAAAATTTGCGGGTACACTTAGGAGAAAAAGAGTCTACTGGTGGATTTGCGAATCTTCTACTTGAAATCGGCAACGGTAATTACCCGATAAATGACGGAATGATAACCATCCCTGATAATTTGTGCACAGTTGTATTTACGTTACAGGAGTTAATATCCAAAATTTACCTAGATATTGCTCATATCCACGATAAGCCAATGGAATGGTTGTGTGAACGTGCCATACTAACATTACTAACTAACGATTACACAGTAGCGTAACATGAGGGACGTAATTACGTGATAACACCAAAGTATGCAAACCAACAGCAACACTACACATCTCTCAGCATCACCATCTTCCCTGCCTGCACTAGAAGAATTACTATACTTGTAGAATGACTTCAGCGGAATCTCTCGCTCACGGGTGGGGGTTTCTCGATATATCCTCAATTCCACCTCGCCACCATCGATATGACGCTTCGCTAGAGTGACGCAACCTCTCGCTCACTCTCGATCCAAGCGGTATTTTATAGATTCGCTGACAAATAAAACATTTTATTGTTTACGTTCATACTTTCAATGTCAATTGTCAATCACAAAATAGTCAAAGAGTATATAATCATTCCGTTTTTATAATAGTCTATGATCGAATAGTCGGACGGAGTAGAGATTGTCGCCAAAGAATTTAATGAGAGATTGATTGAGTGAGTCACAGCTCATTTAGTCATTGTGTGTGGTTTAATCGATATCTCTGTTTTATATACTAGTGTGTAGTTGAAAGCATAGATAATACATATATAAACTGAAAGTTGAAAGTGAAGTACAGTTTACTTAATATACACATTTAAAAATTTAATGAATTTCGATCAAATTTCAACTACTGTACAAGCACTAGTAGTTATTAATACTTGTTGTAAAGAAAAAGATATAAAAGGAAAATTAGTAAAACAGAGTATTTTATTTATAGGTAAATGTTTACTGAAAAATCTTTAGCTTTCAATAGATGGCGGCATAACCATCTCGATTACGTCAGACGTAAAATACCCAGACCGAAGACGAGCATCTACGTCAAGCTACGTTTAGTACTGCGATTGTGATCCGTCCGCCAAGCATAACGATTAAGGCAAATCCTCCCCACATAGGGAGAGATTCATGTCTAACTGTTGATTTTTATATCCCAATTAAAAATAAAAAAACAAGTGTGCAGTTCACACGCTGCAGAAGTGAAACATTTAAATGAAACGAAACAATAATTATTTTTAGACTTAATTTTAGTGTAATAAATCTAAAGAATACTTTCTTTAAATAAAAATGGCTTTGTAACAGTGCCATCTACTTCATTCTATAGGTAACTTCATTTTATCGAACAAAAATTGATTGACTCTCAAAGTGGTACAAAAGATAGGTGCTAGATAGCATAAACACGAATCATTTAATATAAATCCGTTAGTTAAGAAATCGTGGATTGTTATGAATGAATTGGATATGATATTTTATTCAGTACAGATATTTTATTTATTTAATAGTTAAAATGTATATTAACTATCTTTATAGCACCGCACAAAGAGGAGACCGAAATAATAGGAAACACTTTTTTTTAATACTAGCAATCCTATTAACATTACTAAAATTCCATTTAACCACTATTGGTAAGCTTAAAAATAATCGAATGGCGGATTCAAACCTTATGAGTTCGCAGTCTGCACCCCGCCATTAGGCTACTGTCGCTAACTACACTGTATTCTATTTCATTCTCATGCAGGCTATATCTAATAAATGTTTTTAGTGTCGCTTTTTCTTTTAATCCAATTTCAAATCACAACGATGCTAAAGAAGTTTTCACCAGACGTTTGATCTGTGAACCAATATAAAATTTTATCAAATATATGATTTCATAACGTAACAAATTAGCGGCGTGGTAAACGCAAACCTCTAAGCAACAAGACAATAGCCCTATTCCGTCTTATGTTGTTAGTAAAATTGATGAATTTGATTTTAATTTTAATACTGAAATACGTTATAGTATAGAGAACCGTAACTCAAAAACGAAGCTTGGGCAAGACACTCGCCGTAAATTCCAACCCGAGCCCGTCGGCACTACTGAAAACATGCTCGACGATAAAGGAAAACACCGCAATCTGCGAATTTGAGAAATAAAATGATTAGAGGGTATATGAAGTCCGCCTGAAGGCATCAAAACACTGGAACAAGCTGGAAAACTTGTCGGCTGCACAGTCGATACCCTCGTTTCGATAGAACGCAATTATATTATAAGTAAAAATGCCATTATAAGTAAAAAGCTAAATACATTTCGTAAAAAAGGCATATATACTAGATAAGTTACCTACACAAAATTTCGTGTTCACAAACGGCACACTAACGCAGACATAACATTATGTTAGATTTATTGTCGCACAAATAACTAGATGACACGTAAAAGTATCGTGAGCGATATAAAGACAATTATATGTTGCTGCGCGTAGACTCTGATGGAAAGAAAGAAGACAGTGTGACTAATTAGCAAAGTTTTAATGTGCCACTCGTGAGCTCGTATATGTCTACACACATTTTTACTTATAATGTCATTGTACTCGCTGTCATTCAATACCATATATTATTATAAATAAATAATTCAATTCGGATACTACACTTTAAGTTGAATAATATTTCAGTCAGCTTTTTAAACGTACATCAGATAGTTAGATATATTCCACTAACATTTCATTCTTATGCCTCCTCTACACTACTCGCGAAGTAACTTTGACGAAGTGCTCGTCGAAGTCGATCGCAGTCCGAAGAACGTGACTACACACTCGCGCTACTTCGCAAAGAGCTCAGTCGTGTTGAGTCGCCCGCACCCTTAACATGAATAACGTTCAAGAGGCAGCTGCTATAGGTACCTAATTGTGTGATCAGTACGACGTCAATGCGTTAACTATACATAAATAATTATGTAGAAAGCTACATATTTAATATTTATATATAAAAAAAAATATATAACTGGCGTACGCCGAGTAGTGTAGTGAGACGTTTCGTGTAACTTCGGGGCACTTTGCGAAGTCCTTAGACTCGGGCGCAAAAAACCGACAGCGATCGGAAGTCGCCCGAGGCGAAGCGAGGTTGCACGAAGCGAATCGAAGTACCTCTCTACACTATTCTCCTCGCCCAACTTCGATCAACTTCGCGAGTAGTGTAAAGGGGCCATTAGAATGGCTTAGATGATGATAGTTGTGAAATGTATACGAATTAAAAATATTTTATTGACGAGAAAACTTTTTGCTGGGCACTTTTGGGATGGGGAAAAACACTGAACTCGCCTGACTGTGACGCTCAGATACATCATATATACAAAAATAATGTTTACAAGTTTGTGAAGTTAAGAAGTTTTCACTTGTGACGTGTAGTCCTACGACTGAAAGTTTTTATATTTTATTGTTATTTCTACTTAATACACCGCCTAGAAGTAAATAACTTTTCATTAGCACTTATTAGCTCGCAAAGTTTCAAAACAATTTTTCTTAATTTGCTGAAAATATGAAAGGTTAATAAGGGCAATAATATTTTCATAAATAACCTTTTTTAAATATTAATTTTAATTAAATATGAGTAGCCATACCGTGTAGTGGCGTTGCAAGAGAATGCTCTACCCCAAGTCATCTCGTAGGTGTCGTAAGAAGCGACGGAGGAAAACTTGGTAGAGCCATGCTGCAGCTATATTACTGGAATAGTTATAGCACAAACGGCCGGGAAGGACAACACTCTCACGAAATACCACCGTTAAATAGCAGCTTAACGTGTTTCGTATGGTGAGTGTAGAGAACCGGAGACCCTTTATACTGTAAACGAGGCTTTCCATCTTAGTTCTCACGGGTCATAGCATTTCGATTCGTAATTGAGGATAGATGTAGATGTCTATGGGCCACAGCAACCACTCCCACTGTCGATCAGGTGGACTGTGTTCTCGTTTGTTACCGTTATCCAATAAAAATATAGAGATGAGCAGGAGCATCTTTTTGATAACCAGCCAGTTGCCAACCCGCCCACCAAGTGTGACACGACAATCTATAGAGGAGGCCAATATTCAACAGTGAACGTGAAAAAGGGCTGTAATGAATAATAAAAAAACATAACATGCACTTATTACTTTGCTCTTCCTTCAAAGCTGAAATTTGCATATTAACGACTGGTTAATACTTGTACATAAACATTTTTTATTGTATATACATATATTGTGCTCATGTACATATACGAGGGGTGATCCAAAAGTAATGATAATGAAAATAAAACACGGTAATTAAAGTTAAAAAATAATAATTTATTTTTCTACATAGTCTCCTAACAAATCAATACATTTAGTCCATCTTTTCTAAACCCAGGATTCCTTTGAAAAATTCTTTGTCTTGACCCTCCCAAAACGCTTCAACAGCGGCCATTACTTCGCTATCGTCTTCGAATTTCTTGCCTCGGAGGCGTTCCTTGAGCCGAGGAAAGAGGTAGAAATCACTAGGAGCTAGATCTGGCGAATAGGGAGGGTGTTCGAGCAGTTCGAATCCCGTTTCTTGATTAATGGCCTTAATGGCCTCCCGTAATCTTCTTATTTGGTCTGCGTAGTAAGAACCCGTAATAGTGGCTCTCTTTTCCAAATATTCCACCATAATTATGCCTTGAGCGTCCCAAAAAACAGATGCCATAACCTTTCCCGCCGAACTTGAAACTTTGAATTTCTTTGGCGTCGGTGAGGAGGCTCGCTTCCAAGTCATCGATTGTTGTTTCGTTTCAGGATCAAAATGGTGGATCCAGGTCTCGTCCATAGTCACAAAACGGAACAAAAAATTTTCTTGATCTGCTTGGAACTTTTCGAGATTGACCCTCGAAATGTCAACTCGATTTTCTTTTGCTCGTCGGTTAACATTCTGGGTACCCAACGCGCAGAGACCTTTTCATATGCAACTCGTTCGCAAGGATTCTTTGAACGCTGTCATATGAGATCCCTGTGACCTCAGCTACATGCCTGATGGTCACTCTTCGATCTGCCAACACAACATCTTCGACTTTTTTCACGTTGTCTTCAGTGAGGGACGTGGATGGGCGTCCTTCGCGATGATCATCTTCAGTGGATGTTCTGCCCAGTTTAAACTCCTTGGCCAGCGTGCAACTGTAGAATATGGAGGAGCTGAGTCCCCCAATGTTTCCACTAAGTCACTGTGTATGTCTTTTAAAGACATTTTTTCAAACAGAGGTACTTGATGACAGCTCTAATTTCGTTTTCTCCATGTTGATGTTATCTCTTTGACAGTTCGTATTCAAATGAATGTATCTCCGGAAATCGTGATCTATTTATATTATTTTTAGGCTGACGTAGTGAGTATTATATAAGCAAGCAAAAATATTTTTTGGATTTTTATGCGGACCTGAAGTAACCGATTATCATTACTTTTGGATCACCCCTCGTATTATGCATATTAAATCATTTGCATCATTTTAGATGCGCAATATGACCAGCAGTGAAGTTTTAAGGGCTGTTAAAATAAAAAAAAAAAATAAAATGTGTGCGTTGATGCGTATCAAGAAGTTGAGCATGTATCAGCATCATTTGAAATGTAGGTGGCGTTCTGTCCATCTTTACTTGGTGGTATTAGGGTAGAGCCACGGTGCAGCTATATTATGGCTGCAGCACGAATGGATCTCACAGAAAATCATCGTAAACTAGCAACTTAATGTTGCTATGCGTCGTACAGTACCTTGAGAATTTGATTTCCTTTTTACTGGTAATGATCATTCCATTTTTGTTCTCAGGCATGACAACGCTTCTGCGTTTTGATTCTTAATTAATTTTCATGAGGGTTTTTAAGTGCTTATGGGCCACAAAATTCACTTACAATCAGGTGGTGTGCTTGTTTGTCACCCTTACAGTAAGAGCCTATACACGTTCTGCTTTCTAAGAGGGTTATGAAACAATCAGTAAATAACTCTTCATTTGCACTTATTACCTCGCAATCTTTCAAAACACGAACGAACTTCACTTCAATTCTTGAATTATTTTATTTTTTAGACATGCAACTTTCCTCACGATATTTTCCTTCAGAGCCTAACAAATGTTAAATCCCCTTTCTTTAATAAAAAAAGCTCGTTAATAATTAATAAAACTAAAGGAACGTTCTAGGATTATCTCCATAGGATGGAAAAAGGGTTACTAATTTGAATTATAACTTTTATAAATATATCCTGAATATATATATATATATATATATATATAAATATAATAATATTGAAAATTTCAGCTTAATACATAACGCTTTATAATTTATTTTCAAGAAATTAATCTGTTATAACTAGACTTATATCTTACATTCTAAAAAAATAAAAGGTTGAAATGCTACTCCAAAGAGTATAATAATCAAAAAGAGAGTACTTCCTAAAACGTATTTCAGACAAACTGAAACGAAAAGGAACATTCAGTTACTTTAGAAAATAAGATAAAGTCGCAATAACTTGATAAGTGCTCTATTCTAGGTACGAAATTTTATCAAACCGACCCTAAAAGCACCAATACGCTAATGGATCTTGACATATTATGAGATCGTAATGGAAATAAATGGTACTTTAACAGTCTATTAGCACACACAGCAATCTAATAAACTACTTGTTTAAATTGTATTAATATTATTTGTTAAATAAAACACGCTAAGAATTATTTGAACCAGTAAAACTGGATTTATTAATTAAGTGCACTTAACAACGTAAGTACGTTGTTAAGTGCATAATAATAAATATAAGTTCAAAATGGAAGAGGAACAAGAATATTATAGCAATAAAATATTAACATTATTCAGTGGCAACACTGTTGTTAATATTTTATTGCTATATATAAATACATTTTTTTCCTTATTTAAGTTATACATAAATATTACTAAATATAATATTTTTATCTTATATATTATTATTTGTTATATATAAAGCAATTTTTTACAACATTAATATTTTTAAGTATTAATTAATACAAATTAATTTACTTAATATTTTCTGTGTTCAATTTATTGAACATTATTTTTTTTAAACTTTTACTATACTGTCTTTTGTGTATTTCAGTTTTCGTATAAAGATGTACACTATTTAAAATAATAGGGTGTTCACTAATATATTAAAGAAAATAACGTTATCCTAGTAGATTTTATAGAATAAGGGTGACAAACGAGCACACAGTCCAAGATAAGTGGATGGTGGTCTAGAGACATCTACATCTATTCTCGATTAAGAATCAAAATATAAATGCGTTGTCACCCCTGAGCTAGATGGAATGCCTCGTTTTCAGTAAAATGGTTCTCCAGTTCTCTGCAACCACCATACGAAACACAGCAGCGTTAAGCTGCTATTTCACAAAGGTATTCTGTGAGAGCGTGGTTCGTTCCCGATCGAGCCGACCTATTTTGTTCTACAACCATAATATAAATTCAGCGTAGCTCTACTACGTACAAAATTTCATTTGAATTTGTACGGATTGGGTCGATAGCTATGTATAGTATAGCCACGCTGCAGTTGTGTTGTGTCTGCAACACAATCTATCGACTGCTCTCACGGAATACCAGCGTAAAGTTCAACAGCAAATAATGCTGCTGTACTTCGTGTAGTGAGTGATGAGAAACGGAGACCCTTTGATATTACGTTTTGGAGCCGTATAGCCAGCCGTGCACCCAATGCTAACATACGCCGCTGGTAACCGTATTCCTAAGAAAAATTTATCGGTAACCCGACGAAATTTGAAACCGGTTTTCAATCCTAGTTCAGAGTTAAAATAATTTTAGAATTATTTTTTTTCTTTTTATTTTTACAACTAACAGTAATTTCAACCTTAGAGTAATTAGATTCAGATTTACAAACCTGCACTGAAGAATTATAATCTAGGACTCCTTTTCTGACCAGTAGTAAATATAGGCAGGTAACACACCTTACCTATTTCTGACTGCTCTATTCCGGTCTAAAGGGTGTAGAGAGCCAACATATTAACGGGCTGTGAGACGTACCAACTTGTTGCTCAGAGGTGACAACGCATCTGTAGCCTTTTTTGCTTGGGGTTAGTTGCAGGTATCCATGGGCCAGTAGTCGCTTACAGTCAGGTCAACTGTGAGTTCGTTTGTTACTCCAGTCCTATAAAAAAGAACTTAAGTGGAATATAAGTAACTGTCCACTGACTATTCAGTAAAAATAAAAAAACTGCACTCCAATTAAAAGAGAAGAATGCATAGTAAGAATAAAAAATATGAGGCTTAATGACGGATTCATATATTTTTATCTTAGCCGCTCCGACCTAAATAATTACTCAGGCAAAACACAACCGTTGTTAGCCTATAGAGCTGACTATCAATTGTTTACTTTAGCTTGAATTATATTATGAGGAATTTTTTTGTTTTAATGTTTTAAATATCTTTTTTATTTATATGTTATAGAACCATGCTGCAATGGTAATATAGCTACAGCTCGAATGGGTCAGCTCATTAGGGAAAGCTTACAGTAAAATAGTGCATTTATATGTCCGTTCACACTCTTTCATGGTAGCGTAATTTTAATATCGGTCACATTATTTATACTAGTAATATATATCACAAACAAATAAAATTAAAATCTCTGCCTGTAGTATTGAAATAACTGTATTCTGTTAAGTTATCCTATTAACACATGAATAAGCATTTTCATAATTTTGTCTCTATGTCATAATGTCGGTCCGGGATAACTTTCAGAATGGCTAATCCGATAATATTAAATAGAAATAGTTGAAGATTTTTTTGTGAAATCAAAAAACAGATATAAAAAAATGTCGAACCAAACTTTTTTGATTTGCAATTTTATAAAAAATGTTCTCACATTTTACCTTTATTTTTTTAAAGTTTTGATTCAATATCGATCTTTTACACTTTTTTGTTTACTTCAACACCACTTTTCAATAAAACCATGAATAACATAAGACTATTTTTTACGTAAAATTAATAGATTTCTTGATTCTTTGAATCTTTCGCATATCGCACATAGTTTTCTAGATAATAAAATGCGGGTTTCTTTTTATTAAGGACTACGCGGACAAAGTTCACCTGATGATGAAGATGGTAAGTAAATGCTATGGTCCATAGAAATTTACATCTATCATAAAGTAAGAATCAAAATGCAGATGCGTTGTCATCCCCGAGGACTAAGATGAATGCCTCGTTAACAGAACATATAGAAAGGGTCTCTACACTAACATTATTAGCTTTATTCTGCTGTTTCACGTAGATATTCTGTGAGAGCGAGGTCCTACCCCGATCGAGTCAACCCATTCTTGCTGCAGCTATTAGCTGTAGCGTGGTTATACCGAGTTTAAAGTCTACTGCTAATCATGAGCCTCTTCCATCGTAAGGTTGATTTGCCATAATCATCATGCTTAATGGGTGAATTTACGATCGCAGTAAGTCGTCAGTCGCCTCGCAATTTTGACGCTGCTTTCAGTGATGACAACAACATGTTTTTCTTCTTGGACATGGGCCTCTCCAGTTGAAGAGAGAATTTCCGTTAATCACCACGCATGATGATGCATCTTTTCACTGATCTTGATGTATTCTCATATTAGAAAATGAATGAAATATAATATTGATTCTACTTTGATACTAAACTTAATGTGGTAATGATATCCACATTACAAAGAAAATGACGCACAGGAACTCAAGGAATTCTAAGCATTACCTTCTCCATAGCTCACTGAGCGACCTTGAATTTTCCTCCCTGAACCTTACAGCCAGCAGTAAAGGATCACGTCTCAGATCCATATGTCGTCACTAACAACACGCACGGATAAACACTTTTGAAGCATACGTGACGAGAAGATTTGTCGTAATTTCCCGAAAGCTGCCCAGCTTAATTAGATCCGTTGATTGACCTGACGGTGAAAGTGGGACTTACCTAGTCGGATAATTTGTCTTAGGCAAACATACTCGTCTACAACTTCGACAACAATTTCTGCAACATGAACTTTACACATGACTTTTTTATCCTTGTTCATCTTAAGAACTATCCGTTGGGAGTCACCATTGAGGAGGTCATTGAGCATATTGCGAAGGTTTTCCAGCGATTCTGCTATAATGACTATATTGTCCGCAAATCGAAGGGGATGTTGATACCGTATCCAGGCTCTGAGGCATTTTAAATCTGAAGTAAAAGATCCAGTCCAGTAACTTGAAAACGTCTTTCAATACAGCGGTAAATAGTTTCGGGAGATATAACGTCACTCCTTCTTTCAATCAACACGACATGATCCAACAAAATACCTTCTTAAATAAGGGTATGTTATTTTAAACATATCATTTCATTTAAATATATATTAATAATCAACCTTTACATATAATATAATTCCACCACAAATGATGCAAATTAATTTACTTCAAAAGCAATTTCATTTTGTGTATTACTCCCTTCATGAAATATGGAATAAATTGGGTTAATATGGGACGCACGCCTAGTGGAGATGTTTGTTTCATTGCCACGAGCGCAATGCGTGTCACACAAAATTGTTTTATTTTTTATAGAATAAGATTGACAAGCGCACAGTCCACCTCGATTAAGAATCAAAATGCAGATGTTGTCACTGAGGACTGCGTTTGCCAACCCGCTTGCCAAGCGTGGCAGCTATAGCAAGTGACGCTAGGTAGGATGGGATCCTATGAGGCAATCTATGGGGGAGGTCTATGCATCATATGGCTATATTTACCATAGTTGCCATTCTTGGCATGCGGGGTGACAACCACAGTTTTTTATTAGCTTGAGTTGTTATTAGGAAGATACTACTGTTTCTGTTCCTCTGTCGCCTCTTACGACACAACCGGGATGACATGGGATAGTCGATTCTCTTCGTCTCCACTACACGGCTATAATACGAGCTACACATTTAATAACACTAATATTACGATTTTATTGCTTTTAGTTGTGAACTTATTTTCAACCGACTTCAAAAATGAGGGGGTTTACAATTCGTCGGAATCTTTTTTATGTATGTTCACCGATTACTCGAAGAAGCCTGAACCGATTTGGAAAACTTCTTTTTTGTTTCAAGGGGTATTTCGATATGACCTATTTCGATAATATTTAAATGGAACCACCTGGAAAGCCAGGTGGTTCCATTTAAATATTATCGAAATAGGTCAAGCAGTTTTAAAAAAAATTACAATAAAATATTTATATTAAAGTCGGTTGTACAAAAATTTTAATTTTACCACTTGTGAGTTATTTCTTTTCTATTATATTATATTGGTGGGGGTCTGAAATATTAAGACTGAGTAAGGCATTTCACGTACTAATGTCATAGTTAAACCAGGCTACCTTCAGCTATTAAAGACCATTAAAAGATATTCACAAACATGCGATAGAATAGCTTATTATCTGAATGTCGTATCACGTATATTAGATATCTCTCCTCTACCGGTAATATTCGCTTTTTTTATAAAATTGAAGTGTCAAAGGAACCCACAGTTTACCTTATGATTAGTGGCTACTACAGCCCTTGGATATCTGCAACCAACTATAAACAAAGAATGCTACAGATGCGTTGTCTGTTGAGCAAGTGGAAAGACATTTTATGAACAACGTTGATACTAAAACTTATAAATACCTACATCAGTTAATGTAACAGCACTAGTCTTCCACAAAATACCACAAATCAAATTTGCTTAGGGAGTAAATATGAGGAGAGTTACTTATTCAGTCGTATTGTTGTCTTGTTCTACCTATATAAGATCTTTATGTAGTTATGTGAAAGCTCAAATTATGACGTTTTAGATACTGTGACGCAATATCTAATAAGAAAATCAAGAAACTTTATAAGACTATAGAGTAATTGTTAACCACTTTTTAAATCTCGACTCGACATTAAGAAATGTAAGAAAATGATTCCATGAAAACGAAGACGCGGGCACAGCTAGTATATGTAATTACCAATACAATATATAACATAAACGAATTGGAGCCGCGCGGCAGATTATACTAAGTTCATATTCCAAAAACGCTCTATTTCACCAACCTCAAATTCCAATACCCCTCTACTTGTATGAACAGAATGCAAAAATAAATAAATTGTTTTAGATGCCACTACTCGACTTGTGCGGTGCAGTGTTATTTTTTATAGAATAAGTTTGATAAACGAGCACACAGTCCACATGATAGTATGTGGATGTTGTGGCCCATAGACATCTACAACTTTTCTCGATTAAAAATCAAAATACAGATGCGTTGCCACCCCTGAGAAATAAGATGGAATGCCTTTTTTTCCAGTAAAAATGGTTTCCGGTTCTCTAAACACACCATACGAAACACAGCAAGCATGAAGCTGCTATTTTACGCTGGTATTCTATGAGAGCGTGGTGATTCCTCGATCAAGCCGACCTATTCGTGCTACAACCTTATAATAAATTCAGCGGGGCTCTACCATGTAAAACGATTTCTTACTTACTTTGCTAAAATAATTATACAAATTTGAGAGCAGCCACACAAAACTTTCCGATTCCGCCGCTGAGTATAACAATGTAATTTGCAAAGTTGTGATTTAAAATATAATTTAAAATTAAAAATTTTGTACAACCGACTTCAATGTGAATTATTAAGAATAACTCAAAAATTATTGGTCAGACCTTGATCAAATTTATATGGGACCACATGTGAGGCATCAGCTTTCAAAAAAAAGAATTATCGAAATCGGTTCACCCAGTAAAAAGTGATGAGGTAACACACATAAAAAATAAAATAAAAAAAACATACAGTCGAATTGAATATCGCCTCCTGTTGAAGTCGGTAGAAAAGAGAAAGAGTATTTTCATCTGAAATGGCATTAAAAATGGCTTTTCTAAAACAAACCCGAATGTATTATTCTTGTTCAAAAACGTATAGTAATTGCAATATTTTTTACTAACCACTGGTAGATGCTGTTAGAACCTGTAATACGAAACCCAGCGGGACTTTTTAAGAGTAATTGTTTACAGTATATTCATAGTAAATAGTAGTTTTAAATGTTTTGAAATGTTTCGCAATAACTTGTTCTCTGAAACCCAACCCTATAAATTCATCATCATCATCATCATCATTACAGCCCTTCACAAGTCCACTGCTGAACATAGGCCTCCCCAAGGAATGCCACAAAGCACGGTCCTGAGCCACCCGCATCCATCGACTTCCTGCATGTCTTACCAGGTCGTCACTCCATCTAGTGGGGACGCCCCACACTTCGTCCGCCGGTACGAGGCCGCCACTCGAGAACCTTTTTCCCCATCGGTTGTCGGTTCTTCTAGCTATATGGCCGGCCCATTGCCACTTCAGCTTACTAATCTGTTGGGCTATGTTGGTCACTCTGGTTCTACTGCGGATATCCTCATTTCTAAGTTTATCACGCAGTGAGACTCCAAGCATAGCCTCTCCATAGCTCGCTGAGCGACCTTGAGCTTCCTCATCCGGCCAGCAGTGAAGGACCACGTCTCAGTTCCGTAGGTCATCACTGGCAACACGCACTGGTTGTACAGCCTCGTTTTCAAGTTTTGAGGTATACCTGACGAGAAGATGTGCCGTAATTTCCCGAACGCTGCCCAGCCGAGTTGAATCCGTCGATTGACCTCTCGGTCGAAGTTGGACTTACCTAGTCGGACTATTTGTCCCAGGTAAACATATTCGTCAACAACTTCGAGCTTAGTGCTCCCAACAACTACCGGCATAGGTGTGACATGGACATTCAACATGATCTTTGTTTTGTCCATGTTCATCTTAAGACCTATCCGTTGGGAGGCATTATTGAGGTCATTGAGCATAATGCTTAGGTCCTCCAGCGATTCTGCCATAAGGACTATATCGTCGGCAAATCGAAGGTGAGTGATGTACTCGCCATTGATGTTAATGCCGTATCCTTTCCAGTCCAGAAGCTTGAAAACGTCTTCCAATGCAGCGGTGAAGAGTTTCGGGATATAACGTCACCCTGTCTTACACCTCTCTGCAGTTGGATAGGTTTTGTACTCTGGTTCTGTACTCGGATAGCCATCAGCCCTACTGTACAAGCACTTCAACACTTCGATATACCGACAGTCAACTTGGCACCGCTGAAGGGACTGCAGCACCGCCAAATTTCGACGGAATCAAAGGCTTTCTCATAGTCCACATACGCCAGACATAGTGGCAAATTGTACCCTCGGACTTCTGTACAATTTGCCGAAGGGTATGTATGTGGTCTATGGTGCTAAAGCCTTTTCGAAACCGGCTTGTTCGGGAGGCTGAAGTCGTCGAGTCTGCGTGCGAGACGATTCGTAATGACTCTCGAAAACAGCACGCAGACGCGGCTCAGAAGGAAATCGGTCTGTAGTTCTTCAAGAGAGCGTTGTCGCCTTCTTGAAGAACAAGACCACCGCACTTCTGCTCCACGCCTCCGGTGTAGTGCCACCATGTAGGACGGAACTAAAGAGCTTCTGAAGGACTTCAAGTACCGGTTTTCCACCCGCTTTCAGAAGCTCCGCCGTAATTCCATCCTCGCCTGGGGCCTTGCCGTTTTAAGGTGCTGGAGAGC
This sequence comes from Parnassius orleans, assembly GCA_029286625.1. NCBI lineage: Eukaryota > Metazoa > Arthropoda > Insecta > Lepidoptera > Papilionidae > Parnassius > Parnassius orleans. Next base: position 857,137 of record JAGSMP010000056.1, read on the forward strand.
CATTCTAATCTCGCTCAGACTGACGTCCGGGATATCATCGGAATAGTGTCGGATAAGACTCGCTCTTGGATCGTTACTCACACTTGCGTGTGGCTCCAACGATGATGTGTACAGCTGCCCATAGAACCTCTCAATCCACTCAAATCTCAGGTGTCCCGGAAACGACGCTGCCACACTCGGTCTTCAGCTTCGACAGTTGGCTCTTTCTGGCAGACAGATCTCTGGCAAAGACTTTGTAGCCCTGGTTCCGCTCGATCGCTTCTTCAATACGAGCTGTATTGAAGTTGCGCAAGTCCACGCATGCATTTGGAGATCTGTCTGTTCAGTTGCTCTGCTATCAAATCTACTGAAGATTGCAGCTTCATTTCCCGTCTAACAGCCATGAGATTAAGAGTGTGATCGGAGAGTTTTGTGTTCTTCTGCGGCGGGTCTTACAAAGCTTAGCTCCGACCGCATGGACAGTTTCCACAAGCTTGTCATTCATATCGTCCACTGCATTGCAATCTTCTAGGCACTGAAAACGGTTTTGTAACTCGAGCTGAAAGGTTTCGGGACTTTGGATTAGAGCACGAGGGGACGGAGCGTTGACTTCATTAGACGACACCTCCAACTTAACGTTTAAGTTCAGTGCCTCTAACCATTCGGTGATCGCTACCAGTTTTCACCTCGCGATCACTGAGACATCACTGAACAGTTGGCGTCTAGTCGTCATAATGAAGTCAATCTCATTTTTGTCGAACCGTCGGGGCTCGACCAGGTCCATTTCTGTGGGGCCGCTTCGGAAGAAAGAGTTCATCATAAAGAGTCCTCTTTCTCCATGAAGTCGGCCAGCTGCTGCCCCTTGGGTTCCGTTGCCCTAATCCGAATTTCCCTACTTTCAGCTCACGTTCTCTCTTGTGCCTAGCTTTGCGTTGAAGTCTCCATTAACACCGTATAGTGGGTTTTAGAGGAATGCATGGCTCTAGAGATATCCTCATACATTTCACCTCCTCATCGTGTGCCGAAGTTGGTGCGTAAAGCTGTATGACCTTCAGCGAATACCGTTTGGTGATTCTGAGTATAAGGTACGGCCCCTCGTCGACACACTCCCAATTTTACAACGTTGTTAACGAGAGACTTGTGGACGATAAATCCGACACCTCCTTGGGACAGATGGTCGCCCTCCGGTGATAGAACAAGTTGCCGATTCGAGGATTACCGTGTCCTCTCTCTTCGGACCTCTGATAATCCTATAATATTCCAGCGCAACTTGGCTATCTCTTCTTCAGCTCCAGGATCTTTCGTCAGTCCTCAGAGTGCGTGCGTTATAAGTTGCCAGGTCGAGTCGTCGTAGGTGGCGGCGAACCTCCACCGGAGATTCTTAGCACCCCGCCCCGCCGTTACCATGGTCGCCACCGTAGCCAGGAATAGCGGGGCCGCCGGGGACTGGGGCCGTCTCTTCGTAACTTTCTTCATTGGGGATATTGCCGTAGTTGCCACGCTTGGCGAGCGGGTTGGCAACCGCAGTTTTTATTGTTATTTGCTGTTATCAGAAAGATGCTGTGCCCATCTTCTGCCTCAGTTTCCTCTGTCGCCTCTTACGACACCCACGGGAAGATATGGGGTAGTGGGTATTCTAACCCGCCACTACACGGACCCTAAATTATCAATACATAATCAATAATTCGTCCCTTACTAAATTTATTTCTATGAAAGATTTAGAAGTAATCCAAAATTCTAAGCTTTTTATTGTTAAACACGGTATTTTATATGGTTTCTCTGAAACAGCCTTAACGATTTGGATAAGATTTTTTACTATGATAATGTTTTACTCGACAAGTTTTTCTAGATAAATCAAAGCTCTTTTATGTAAACTAATTAAGTTATTGACATTAAAAACAAAAAAAAAATTTTCTACCGGCAAATTGGTTTACCATATCCGAGCATAAATCGTATTGGAACTCGCTCGCGTATGAGCTTGTATTTTTGGTACTATTTACACTTGTCGGTTAGACGTCACACATCCATTATTATATCGTCACCCCTATACTCTTTATGCCACCACTGCCACTTCGCCGTGATGGCTGGGATTTATGCTCATCACTTCCTAATATACCAATGAAGGTCGGAAAAGTTCTTAAAGAAAAATCTTTCCTGCAGGATTGCGCGCATTCAAGATTTTATTTTATAAGAATCATGGAGATTATGTAAATAGTAAGTTTTAGAAAGATCCGATGGGGCCTCGAAGACATACTTTTGTATTAATGGTTAGTAGTAAGGATTGTACTCATTTTGCATCTGATTGCACATTTGTATTATATTGATTCGTTTGTATTTGATCTAGTTAGTTTCACATTAATAATTATGTAATGTTCTCTTAGTTGCTAATCACTCGCCGTAAATTTCATAGTCCGCAAGTAACCCGGGTTCGATTCCCGCCAGCACTAATGCCATGGCTATTTTAAGGGTTGATTCACCACGTGCTCGGCGGTGAAGGAAACATCATGCTGAAACCTACATGTCTGAGGAATTAAATATTTCAAGTACATGTGAAATCCGCCATAACGCACTAGAGCAAGCACGACCGGCTAATTGCTCCGTAACTATCTCAAATAATATGAGGCCAGTGCCCAGATGTGGGACATATATAGGTAAGTTTAGGTACTTTTTACTGATTGAAGGCAGTAGCCGGTCAAATTATGACGAACAATTTATCCAATAACAACACTGTACCCAATTCCAAAGACTGGTGATGATTAGCAACATTACCAGCACGAGGGTGTTGACTCTACCAGTCAGTGTATAAGCGCAGCCGTAGCAACTATGACACATTTATGAGGTAATTGTCGTAAAGCTATATTACACGTGCTAGAAACATGCTTCAGCGATATTATGGTTGTATCACGAATAGGTAGACTCAACTGGCCACGACGGACCGCACTCTTACAGAATACCACCGTAAAATAGCAAATAAATACTGCCGTTTCGTATAGTAAGTGTAGAGAACCATGGACCCTTTTCACTGGAAACGAGGCATTCTATCTTAGCATCTGCATTTTTATTCCTTATCAACGCATCTGCATTTTGATTCCTTATCGAGGATAGATGCAGATGTCTATGGGCCACAGCATCCACTTACAATCAGATAGACTGTCAGCTCGTTTGTCACCCTTATTCTATTAAAAAAATCTATGGTGGTGACCCATGTTCAGCAGCAGACTTTAGATAGGCTGTAACGGTGATGTATAATAATGTAATTATCATATTAAAAATAGACATTCTTAAAACTACCAATCGTATTTACTTCCTTTTGATTCTTCTCGGAACAGAGGTTTTTTTCGAACGAAGGTTGTTATTGTTAAACACGTTATTTTATATGGTTTCTCTGAAACAGCCTTAACGATTTGGATAAGATTTTTACTATGATAATGTTTTACTCGACAAGTTTTTCTAGATAAATCAAAGCTCTTTTATGTGAACTAATTAAGTTATTGACATTAAATACAAAAAAAAATTCTACCGGCGAATTGGTTTACCATATCCGAGCATAAATCGTATTGGAACTCGCTCGCGTATGAGCTTGTATTTCTGGTACAATTTACACTTGTCGGTTAAACGTCACACATCCATTATATATCGTCACCGCTATACTCTTTATGCCACCACTGTTGCTTTCGCCGTGATGGCAGGCAGTTATGCTCATCACTGCCTAATATAGTGACCAATGAAGGTCGGAAAAGTTGTTTTATGAGAATCATGGAGATTATGTAAATAGTAAGTTTTAGAAAGATCCGATGGGGCCTCGAAGACATACTTTTGTATTAATGGTTAGTAGTAAGGATTGTACTCATTTTACATCTGATTGCACATTTGTATTATATTGATTAATTTGTATTTGATCTAGTTAGTTTCACATTAATAATTATGTAATGTTCTCTTAGTTGCTAATCACTCGCCGTAAATTTCATAGTCCGCAAGTAACCTGGTTCGATTCCGCCAGCACTAATGCCATGGCTATTTTAAGGGTCCACGGCATCCACTTACAATCAGATAGAGTGTCAGCTCGTTTGTCACACTTATTCTATTAAAAAATCTATGATTTTTAATAAATAAATTATTAAATAAATATATGACTTGATAGGCTGTAACGGTGATGTATAATAATGTAATTATCATATTAAAAATAGACATTCTTAAAACTACCAATCGTATTTACTTCCTGCTGATTCTTCTCGGAACAGAGGTTTTTTTCCGAACGAAGGTTGTTTTTGGTAAAAGTTAAAAATGACTTTTAATAAAAATTACATGTAATCTATATCGAATAAAAATTATTTAATTCTATTCTATTCTATTCTTGTTATATTGGTATGTAAACAACACGTGTAAATAACGTGATAACAGTGTATTTAATTACGGCACCAGACAGCACTTCGCTAATGGATCACGGCATACGAGTATTAGGCGTTAATGGACGCAGGGGGCGAAGGGATGAAACTATGTGATAAAACCCGTAACGATAATATCCGCAGTAGAGCTCGGGTAGTCTTGCCCAACGGATCAGTAAGATAAAGTAGCAATGAGCCAACTTGACAAACCGACAACTAATGTGATAGTAATAAAATAAAGAGTTTAGTGAGCCCTCCATTAGATGGCAAGATGATCCGATAAGACTACATGCAGGAAGTCAATAGATGCAGGTGGATCAGGACTTTTTTGTAACGTTTCTTGGGAGAGGGAGGGGGGCTTTTTTGGCAATATTGAATTCGAAATATAAATAATATGGTAATTTTATTATCCTGTTTATAGTATGTAGATTGCCTGGTCCTTTTTTATAAAACTGAAGTGACAAACGAACAGTCCACCTGATTGGAAATGGCCATGGCAGTCCACGAACACGTGCAGCTAACATCAAACAGATAAGGCTACAAATGCTTTGTCAGTTGTCATCCCCGAGGGCTAACATGGAAAGTCTCACAGTGACCTGTTGTTATGGCTTTCTAAATCCTTTAGACTGGAACACAGCAGAGCAAGCTCTACTTTTTGGCGGCAGAGATAGGTAAGAGGATAGCACCTACCCAGACGGACTTTTAAGCAGAAAAGTTTAATACAATGGGATGCAAACTACGAATTCAATTGTAATGTTAACTTTTCGTAAGTTAAAACATGGCTTTTACATTGCATCCTCTCCTCTTCTAAGTACGCTAATGTTAATGATATTTATAACAATCAATAAAAATAAATTGTTTAACTTTTCCTTTTCAAGGTCAAAGTTACGAAAAATGTACAATAATTGTAATAATTTTTATTTCGACAAATTCATCAATTATAGTATTTGTTACAGACTTTTGACAATAGTTTTTTGGTTTGTATAATAAGTTTTTTATAATATCAGGGAAGTTAGCTTCTACTGGAAACTACTCCTCCTATACTGGATGCCCTGGCCACTGCCAACACCTGGCCATCGCTCTAAAACTTTATACGGATGTATACTTAAAAAAAGCGCTTATGTAGGTATATAATATTTATAAAATTGAAATACATAATCTCATTAGAGCAGCTTAAAATAGCAATTTAATGCTGCTGTGTTTCGTATGTGTAGAGAACAGGAGACCCTTTTACTGGAAACGAGGCATTCTATCGCAGTCCTCAGGATGACAATGCATCTGCATTTTAATTCTTAATCTAGAATAAATGTAGATGTCTATGGGGCACAGCATTCACTTACCATCACGTGGACTATGTGCTCGTTTGTCACCATTGTTCTATAAAAAAACAACGATACCATCTTTTATTATATTTGTGGAGACTGCAGCCCAAATAGTGCTTCTGTGTCTATGTTAGTGCGCTTATTTGTTACACTAATTTACCTTTTGCGCAAATATTAGCTTTGGACACTGTTTGGAAATTGTCGATGTGCTTATAGAGCAAGAAGATATTATAATATATCGGTAAAAATTAAAAAAAAATGAGTAATTTTAAATTATTTTATTTTATTACAGTAAGTTAGATACTAAACATATACTTATGGAAATAATAGCAAAATGTAGTCATAGTATCTGATTTTTTTTCGTTTTTATTTTTATAAAATTATTGTAATCCAAACTAGAAATGTCTCTGTTTTTTAAAATTTTATATTTTGACAAAATATGTAGGTATATTATTGTAATTTTATTTTTATTTATTTTTACGAAATTATAATATTCATATACAACATCAACTACGATGGTACAAAATAAACTAAGTGCAAAGTAATGAACTTACAAAGTAATAAATATGTATAAAAGGAATAAATAACATTATAAAGTAATTAGTTTTTTATTGTGTTAAAAATTATTTTTACATACTATTATTATTTACTATAATTATTTATTAGTCTAACATTGGGATTTAATATCTGCATTACAACAAAACATCGTTGAATTTTTATACACAACTACTATTAGTTAGTATCGGACCAAATTTAAATAGTGAACAATGCAATTATTTACAAGAAATTAAAATATTATCATTTATTTAAATGACATTCAATATTGCTAATATTTACATATACAGTCTCCAAGACAGTAGATATGATCGAAGTTTCACAAACAACAAGAGTCCCATGTGGGCCTTACTACGTGAGTCAGGCGGACAATGGTATTATTAGTACAACAAGTTATGTTTATATAAGCCAAGCCACGCGCCCGCCCTTTTCTCTTTCCTCATTAGGCTGGGACATGTTGTCAAGTGGAGCGGACACGTTGGCGGAGACAGGGGCCTCGCTCACGCGGCGACGCGTGAGTGGAGGCTCGCGTCATGCCCCACAATCAATACGCGCGCAAACAGCTGCACTGAGAAGTGTAATGGCGGCAAGAGCGATCTGTACACAGGCTATCACGACCAAATCCCGCGAGGATGGTCTTGAATCCTCGTCCAGCAACCCATCACTGAAAGAAAATGACGATGAGTTAGTTCATAATCCCTATATCACGTAGTAAGTAACAACGACATATTTTGATATCACCACTATTTTACTAAAGATGCCGCTACGCTGATTTTGGGCTTCCATATGGCGGACACTAAACGATACTACAATATAGGCTAATTAGTAATATCATTCATAAAGTGCTCTCGAACCAAACAATTTATTCGGATTTTCTGTAAAAAAAAACTACAGATTTAGAGGGACTTAAATTACAATTTTATTATGTACCATAATCAACATAAATAATATAATATTACGATCATTAATCAAGAAATAAGAAATCAGACAATTGACATCTAATAATATATTTTCTTATTTGGAAATAATTCGCGTTATCAAATAAAAGACCCATTTTTGCTATTAGGCAAATAATGAAAAATGTTCCTAATAATGTCGACAATCGAGTGATATAACAGAAATAATTTCAAATTTCAAATTTTGTACAACCAACTTCAATATAAATTATTAAGAATAACTCAAAAACTGTTGGTCAGACCTTGATCAAATTTATATGGGACCACATGAGAAGCACCCGCTTTCAAATAAAAGAAGAATCGTCGAAATCGGTTCACTCAAAAAAAAGTTATGAGGTACACATAAAAAAAACATACAGTCGAATTGAGAACCTCCTCCTTTTTGAAGTCGGCAGAAAATATAAATAACGACTAATCGCGCCAAAATCATTAATCGAAAAAATGTTTTTTTTTATAAATCTGAGGTCACTTTCCAAAACCATTTGAACATTTAACTTTTTCCAGCAGTAAACACTACTGTTTTTAGGTTTCAGTATAAGAAAATCCATCATCCCATTTCGTCCCGTATGTGCCATTAGAGGCGACTGTGGTAAATTGAGAGTAAATATGGCGGATGAAGAAGACGAAATTGCAATCTTAACTGATAAGCAAATCGTTAATTCTTATTTGGTCATCTTTTGTATGTGTGTTTTAAACGAGGTTTTATAAAAGTTATGAATATAAATTTAAATTTACTCATATTCAGCGCCCGGTGGATATAAAATGGTTCTACAGCATTGCACAATTAGAGCGACGAGCAAACAACCCGCCGCCGCCCAGAGAACGCTCGCCGCTCCCGCCCCAACCATCTTTCCAGTCATTCCACTCCAACCTCGCGACGTATGTATTGATACAGCTAGAAACAAAACAGACAATATTTTTCATCCGGGTCAATTTTTCCTGATCGCACGGAACAAACACTGTAAATTTATGTATATCCACTATTACGTTTCATTTATATTGACACAAATTTTTTTCATTTACAGACTATACACTCCAAAGGGTTTTAGTGTAAATAGCAACATAATGCTGCTATGATTGATATATGATGTGCGTGCAAATCCGCTATGAACCGGAGACCCTTTTTACGTGTACGTAAACGTACATACGTTGTTGCTTAAAAAATATTAGGGAATAATTAACAGAGTATTTAATATGCTTTATACTATAATTTGGTTGCTATAGTACTTCTTAAGTACTTCCTTAGACTTCGAGACCGAGCCAATATTTATTCCAATACACAAATCGTAATTTTATGTATAAGTACGTCTTTGATATCGTATTTGAACGGCCTTTCTACCTTATTGTAAAGCATTACATCACAAACAAAATATGTGTAGATAAATGATTGGCTTCGTGTTTGTGCGTACACGTGTGGCACAGCATGTTGTGATTGGCCAAGAAAGTAGTAATTTTTAAATCATACCTGCCAAAGATTTTTTTGTTTTTACCTGCAGCTATAACACTGAAACAACCAGCCGGTATTCCCAGACCCATATTAAATTTTTGCCGTTCTTCTATAAACGCTACGCTACCCATCACCATCGCCGATATCCCGCAAACTATCTGCAAGTAAACAAAATTATAGAGAATTTGAAATTAAGATATGTGTAGATATATATGGGCCACAGCATCCACTTACTGGACTGTATGCTCTTTTGTCATCCTTAATTCTATAAAGAAAATTATAAATATTATTGCCGTGTTCGTGTGTGAGAATCCCCTACCCTATTTCTTCCTGTGGGTGTCGTAAGGAGTGCCATAATAAATATCAGAGAGATCTCATTGCTTTCAAAAAATAGAGGTTCAGTTCCATTTGCGCCATATGTGAAACATGTGGTTGTCAGACGACCAGGAATAGTGACAAAAGTGCGAGATATTGCAATCGCTTATACGCCTGCTGAGCGAGACACTTATGGCAAATTCTCCATTCAACGAAAGAGACTCATACCCAACAGTAAACTTTTGCGGAAGCAACCACCACACGTCATACTTTATGTTTTTTTATTAAAATTTAAGTGACTACCTAACTTCCTTAGAGTGGTAGTGGTAGCCCACCTGATGGTAAGAGGTTACTGCAGTCCATGGACACCAGCAGCCAACTTCAAACCAAGATGGCTATAGATGCGTTGTCACCTCTGAGGACTAAGATGGAATACCTATCAGCCTGTAATTATACTCTCTCTTTATCCATCAGACCGGAACACAGCAGTGCAAGTACTGCTATTTGGCTTCAGAAATATGAACTTAAGAAGGTAGTACCTATCTAGACGGACTCCTAGGTAGGAAAGGAATATTACCATCTTGTTCTTTTATAATATATATTATCATGAAAAAAATTAAAAACCTGCAATACTCGAAGTCTTAGCATAACGGCTAGGGGGTATGAAAACCCGTTCCGAAAAATTCCTCCATCCCTGTCACCTGTGAGGGGAGCAACAGATTCCTTTCGTTGAGATAGAGCTGTCTGTAAATGATAATAATTTATTAATATGGAAATATTGACATTACCGATCTAGACTTACATCTTTATATGTATTATCTTTGGTGCGTCTGTTAGTGATCGTGTAACTTTTGAACTGCCTCGTTGGTCTAATAGCCGTAAACGCGGTTGCTGATCATGAGGTCCTGGGTTCGAATCCCGGGTCGGGCCAAAATCAGTTATTGGGTTTTTCTGTCAAGAAATTCTCAGTAGCAGTCCGGAATCAGGATGTTGGCAGTGTTTCACCCCCGTGCCTCGGAAAGCACGTAAAGCCGTGGGTCCTGCGCTTGATCTCTTTCCGGACTATGAGAGTGAGAGAATAGAGAGTGCACTTGTGTTTGCGCAAACATCCGGGCAATATAATTCTGTCTTGCGCAGATGGCTAATCTCCGTTGAGACTGGCCACCGTGACCGAAACTCGGTCTGGAGGACATTATTATTAACCCTTGAACGACCAATTGAGGTCATATTCACACAATATATTATTTGTTTTGTCGAGACGATGGTTAATAACTGTTAGGATTCGATAGGTGATGCTGTAGTTATTAACAAATTCTATATTTAATGTATAAATTTATATGCGCAATATATAATATGTTGATTTAGTGCCAAAAATTAAAATCACTTAATTTAAACTCCATAGGTGGTCGAGTTAAAAATAAAATTTAAGTTGTTACACTGTAATAAGTCTGGAGTGATTTCAGAGAGAAACACATCCATCGCACGACCTAACAGAACAACTAAAGGAACGATTAATTTCTTTCATCGTGTTAATACACACATGGGGTGTAAGATGTGAATCTTCGCATCTAACTTAACCCTGCATGTGGGGCCCTAGGCCGATTGACAAACGACGCTACAAATAATAATATTTTCATTCGGAAATGCTTAAATGGAGCAAAACTATTACATTGTAATATATATACTGTCGCCAGTATTTTTTTAGTCTGTGTGTGCGTTAGGAACCTTCAAGAACGGATTCATGCCTTGTCGTGGTCCTCACCACCTTAGTAGCCGTTGTACAACCTTATTTTATAAATTAAATACGTACATAAGTAAATAAAGTTAAAGAAGACTCACCATGTCCATGCATTTGTTCATCTTTTTAATGATCATCTAATTTATAATATCCTTTCTAAATAAGAATGCTTTTTATATGCATTTTATATATGCATATATACATTTCATAGAATTTACGCAAAGACAAATCAATAATATTACTGTATCAATATATCGAAAAAGAGAAATCGAATGGTATATTTGACTTGTTAGTTTTGCAGTTCGTAAACTGACTATTGCGCTACTATCGTTTTAATACTTCTTACTGTCCTCTCGATATCATCATTACCACCCTTCAAAAGTCCACTGCTGAACATAGGCCTACCTCAAGAAATGCCATAAAACACTATCAGTATACAGTGGGTCTATTTACCGGTAAGCTGCCAATCGAGAACCTTTCTTCCCATCGGTGGTCGATTCTTTGACCTATCTCTCATAAAATAATAAAAAATAATATCAGATAAAATAAATGTACAGCTAAATTTTACCACATTGAGCTCCTCCATGTCGTCTTCACAATTGAAATGCGGTGTCGCACATAATTTACGCTTCATAGGTATTGAAATTCAAATTTTCTTGTTTGCTGATTCGAAATTGTGGGCCGTGTGCGGGATCAAAAGCACCTTAACATCTGAAAGAGAACCAATTTCTGAGAGCAAATATTTTGATAGATGTTGTCAACAAAGGGAGGTTTCGATGTAATAAAAAACTAAGATTAAGTCAGTGCCTTTTATCATATTCGGCTACATCCGATCTGATAGTAGTGAAGCAATAGCTTATGAAAGTCAAAAAATGCTATAATATTACTTTTACGTTTTGGAGTTGTACTTAAAAATATGTATTTATTTTATTTTATTTTATTTATTTTATAAGCCTACTTACAATATACATATTAAACATTAATACACTAAATTATATAAAAATTAACACGCTCACTGATATGTATATCCATCAAAAAAACTCAAGAGAACACCTCACAACTACTTTCTGCATTCACAGATATTGTGCACGCATATTGATAGTAAAGAACACGTTTTAGTCGTTTTATTGATTACAGTAAGGCCTTTGACACGCTCAGACACAACAAATTACTTCAAAGTTCAAATGACAGCGGAGTTAGAGGAAAATTACTAGCGTGGTGTGAAAATTATCTCCATGAAAGATCATATCGGGAAAAAATTGGTGATATTCTTAGTTTTCCTGTTCAGGTAACGGAAGGCACAGCACAGGGCTCAGTTCTTGGGCCTCTACACTTTCTCAACTATGTAAGCAGTATTTCTAATATAATTAAACGGTGTGAGGTCTATCAGTTTGCAGATGACACCTGTTTTGTAGCTGTTGGACGTAATATAGAGGAGGTCCTAATGAAACTTCAAAAAGAGTTTGACATACTGAAGAAGTGGTCACACGACGTCGGTTTAGTACTCCAAACTCCAAAACTAAACTTATGTATATTAGCACAAGCTACAACAGAAGTTCTTTTATATCGAAAACAATAGCGCACACACATCCCTGCCTTCACATAAAAAATACTGATGATTCGACTCCCTGTAATTGCGATGCCATAGAAATTGTAAATAGGCACACCTATCTTAGCCTAATTATTGACGATCGACTAAACTGGAAAGATCAAGTAAATCGTATTTGTGATAGATTAAGAGGGATATTAGCAAAGTTTTCATTAATCAAACACAAAATACCTTACAAAACCTCTTTAATACTCTATAAATCTTTAGCTGAATCTGTTATACAATATGGCTTGTCAAGCTATGGGAGAACTTATAAAACGTATCTTGATCGAATATATTCACTCCAGCAGCGCATTTTAAAAGAAATAGTCCCTAATAATCTCAAAATGAACTTTAAAGATGATTACCGAAAACTATTTGCATTTTGCAAAATTATACCTATTCACGACAAAGTTGAACTCGCATTACTAACTGAAAATTACTTTACCGAAAATCTTAAAAAGATGGATAAGGTATTATACTCCGCTCGCAGAATTGATAATAGAAAACTACATTTACCTAAATATAACAACTTATACGGAAAAAGAACTCTAAACTATGTTATACCTAATCTAATCAATTAGTTAACTAAGTCTGAAAGACGTCATTACACGTAAAATATAAAATATAAGCTAAAAAAAATTATTTACTGTAGAAAAATTTATTTAGTGTAGAATAGAATAATGTTTACATAATGTCGACAACAATTTTTCAAGAGTCAAGAGTTTATGTTTACACCAAAACTATTTGTCTTTGTAATCTGTAATTTCTTAAGCAAATAAATAAATAAATAAAAAATAACAAGTATAAATATCATTCACCAAGAAATACATGTAAACATTGAGAAGGAAAAAAGGAAAAATTTTTTTTTAATTTATTATATATAGGTATATAGTAATCCACTCGATATAAAATAATTAATTTTATGTTATTTATCATTTTATATATATTTATAAATATCCCAACCAGATGAGAATACTGTGCATTAATTTTATAATATTGCCTGTTTATTCCCCATCGTTTTTGTACAAATTAGTTATAGTTATAACATTTAAAATAAATATTTTAATTAGTCGACCATTTTCTAGTATATATTATATTTCATCAAATTTATTACACATATTCAAAATTAATTTAAAATTTATTATAAATAACCATTAAGTAAATAAGCAATTTTGAAATTAGTTGTCATATTTTTAATAGATTTTTGTCACATAATAACTATTAAAATTTATTAAGAAATCAAATTACTTTAACATAAACTTTAAAATAATAACCATTCATAAAAAACTATAATGTATTTCTTGAAAGTTGTACCATAAAATCTAATATTGAACGACGACCTCCACTTAAGAATGGCTTTTGGATAACAGTGCTGGGTATTTTACTCAGGTTATGCTGCTGCCCGTAGTCATACTCAGTGTGTAGACCAGCTAGCTTGATGGCTATACCACCATCGTCGCAAGTAAAGAAAATGACGAGAGAAAAAGATAAAGAGAATAAGTCGGAAAAGATCAGGATATTTTGGGATTAGGATAAAAAAATGGAGTTGTGGTGTAAAAGAACCCATTAAACAATTTCGTCTGTATATCATGGTTAAAGCTGTGGTAGCTCAGATGGTTAGCGCTCGCTGTAAGTTTCACAGTACGCGAGCAACCCGGGTTCGATACCCGCCGGCACCAATGAAATTGTTAATTGCAATTTTAAGTGCTGATTTACCACGTGCTCGGCGGTGAAGGAAAACATCGTGAGGAAACCTGCATGTCTGAGAAATAAGAAAAAATAATTCGAAGACATGTGAAGTTTGCCAACACGCATTGGGGCAGCGCGACGGACATTTCCTTGCCCTACAACTCTGTCAGAAATAAGAGGAGGCCTGTGCCCAGCAGTGGGACGTATATAGCCTGCAACTTTAGCTTTTTTTAACTTTTATAACGGTTAAAAATGACTAGTTATTACCTAACCTTCATTTACGATCTAATTACCTCCGTACATGTAAACCTTTACTAAAATATTATAACACTGGGATATTTGCAGTCTAATAAATTGATCTTTATATTCATAAAATATATTTTTAATGAAGTCGTGAAATTAGTTGACACGTTCTGGTCAGTAGCTAAAACAAATACTGCACTAAGATTTATCTAATACCGACACCAACGGTGACTGACTTCATGTGACCATAAATAATGAAATATTAGGCATCAGTTTCTTAATTATTAAAACAATTTTATATAAATTACAGATTATAAAGCATCTATTAATATTCTAACTCCACATAACATCTATTAATATTCTTTTGTTAATGTTCTTTTGCTTTATTCAAAATAAGTAAGTAGTAGTTAGGCTAATGAACAATTACTTTAAACGCAGTCTGAGCACACCATTTCTGTAATGGCATCCGACAAAACTTTAACAGTCACTGATGTTAATTAAAATGTCATTTTCCGTGCACAATTATGCTAGTTTTAATACGACTTGTATATATTTCTTCTGAACTGTTTTTAATAGTATATTAACCATTTCACTGTCCCATGAGTCATATATGAACATTTCAATTGTTTAACTATTGTGTCTATTTCTCGGACAGGGAAGTTGTTAATACTATAAATATTCCGGTGTAATCAGAAAATTAATTAATTTTATATATTAGGTCCTTACATATGAAATTAGCGTTTTGTACGGGAGGAATATAAAGTCAATTTTTTTTTGTAAAATATATTTATTTAATCAAAGTATGCACCGTTGTTATCTATGCACTTTTGCCATCTCATAGGTAATTCATTGATCCCTTTACTAAAAAAACCATGGGGGCGAGAATCAATAAACTCTTTGAAGGCGGTTTGGACTGCCGCATCGGAGTTGAATTTTTTTCCTTGTAAGAAGTTGTCCAAATTCCGGAAAAAATGGTAATCTGTTGGAGGAAGGTCCGGGGAGTACGGTGGATGTCGCAGACATTCCAATTGTAGCTTATCTAACTTAATGATTGTTTGTTGTGCAGTGTGTGGTCTTGCGTTGTCGTGAAGCAGCAGTGGCCTACAGCGATTGACCAATCTCGGTTGTTTAGCAGCTAGTTCTTCCTTCATGGTTTGCAATTGCTGACAATAGATATCTGCCGTAATCGTTTGGCCAGATTTTAGAAAGCTGCAGTGAACGACACAGGCGCTAATCCACCAAACACTCACAAGTAACTTTTTCTGAGTCAATTTTCGTTTAGGGCAGGATTTGGCTGGGTCTCCAGGGTACAGCCATTGCGACGAGCGCTTCCGATTATCGTACAGTATCCACTTTTCATCACAAGTAATGATTCGATTTAAAATCCTTTCATTATTGTGTCGGTTGAGCAAAGTAACACAGCAGTCGACGCGTGTTTGCAAGTTCGATTCACTCAATTCATGAGGTACACATCATTCAAGTTTTTTTACTTTCCCGATTTGCTTCAAGTGGATTAATACAGTTTTATCACTTACCCCGAAGCCTGCAGCTATCTCTGAAGTGCTTTGTGATGGATTCGCTTCCACAATAGCCTTTAATTCTTCATTTTCCACTTTGGTCTCCGGCCGTCTACGGGGTTGGTTCTGAAGGTCGAAATTTCCAGAACGAAAACATTGAAACCAAAAACGTACCGCGCTTTATTTTGCGACACCAGCGCCGTACACATCATTAATCCTTAGAGCTGTTTCTGCAGCACTGGTGCCACGGTAGAACTCGTACTCGTAAATATACCGATATTTCATGTTTTTCATTGTGCGGTAATAAGCGACGCCAAAGAATAAAATAATGAGGAAAAAACAAATGAATGACTATTTTCAAAACTCAAATGTACCAGCTAAATGAATTTATAAATTTGAATTTGGAATTCTTAACCAAAGAGGAGATAATTCAGATCAAAGTGGTCAGTACGACAAAACGCTAATTTCATAACAACCTAATATTTACAGTTTACTCATGTCTATAGTTACCGACAGAATAATAGCACTGTAGTTTATTTATGAAAATAGATTCGACAAACGAACTTTCAGTGGACTGTTAGGTGGACCTAACGTAATAGAGCTACCGGCAGCTTTAGGTTGCAACATGTATGGGTCGACTCGGCAGGTAAAGGAGTACAAATAGCAGGTTAATTATTCATTGTTCATTATTCAATTCCATTAATTTATTCAATGAATCATTCACGAAATACATCGTATGGTGTATGTAGAGAATCAAACACCCTTTTTACTAGTAACGAGGCATTCTATCTTACTCCTCAGAGGTGACAACGCATCTACATTTTGATTCTTAGTATAAAGTAAGTGGCTCCTGCAGCTCCTACAACCAACAAAGAAGGCTACAGATGCGTTGTCACGTTTGATGAATAAGATGGAATGCCTCACATCCTGTAATTCATAGATATAACAGTTTATACTAAATCTATGCAGTAATTATACTGGCTCTCTATACCCTTCAGACTCCAGTCTGAAGGGTATACGCAGGCAACAGAGGGACCCCTAGGTAAATAAGGAGTCTTATCATTGCTTCAGCACTATGCCAAGAAAGCCTTTGTGGGTGTACATTAAAAAGTGTACATATTATTTTAATTCTTCTTATATGGGATTGTAACCAAATACATATAGTGTTAAATAAAAATAGGATTTAACTTAATGATTTCTTATTTTTACGCGAACACTACACATTGAATAAAACTATTTTTACGGATTTTATCGCGTTTAATTTTACTAATTTTGATTCCCGACGTTTCGGGTGCTTTACTGCACCCATGGTTACGGGGGGGACTGAGGTGTTTGACGTCCCAATGTCATAGTTAGCCCGATTTTGGCTCGACGCGGGATTATAACCCGGAAATTCATGATCAGCAACCGCGTTTATGACCACTAGATCAATGAGGTATTATCTTGTCAAATACGCAATAAGAGTCAAATACGTATTAAGTTACAGAAGAGTACAAACTGGCACTTTGTCTTGCGTATGTGGACTATGAGAAAGCCTTTTATTCCGTCAAAATGTGTGTGGTGCTCCTTTCGCGGTGTCAAGTCGTTTGTCGGTATATTGAAGTGATTGTAAAGTAGAGCTACGACAGCTATCCGAGTACGGAACCAGAGTACGAAACTTATCCAACTGCAGGGAGGTGTAAGATAGGATGACTTTATATCCCCGAAATTTCTCCTCGCTTCATTGAATGACGTGTTCATGCTACAGGACTAGAAATAATACAGTATCAATATCAAAAGCGAGTACATTACTCACCTTTGCTGACGGTATGGTCATTATGGCAGAATCACTAGACGACCTCAGAACTATGGTCAATGACCAAAATAGTGTCTCCCAATGGATAGTTCTTAATAATTAACATGGTCAAAACAAAGATTATGTGTAACGTCCATGTCACAACTATGCCGGTGGTTGTTGGGAGCACTGCGCTCGAATTAGTTGACGAGTATGTTTACCTGGGTCAAATTGCCCGACTATGTAAGTCCAACTTCGACCGAGGGGTCAATCGACGGATCTAACTCAACTGTTCAGCGTTCGGGAGATTACGACACATCTTCTCGTCACATGTACCTCAAAACTTGAAATCAAGAGTATATATGAGAGTTAAATATTATAATATACTCGTACAACCGGTGCATGTTGCCAGTGATGACATATTGATCTAAAACGAGGTCGTTCACAGCTGGCCGTAAGGGCAGCTGGCAGAGGGCTATACTCGGTGTTTCTCTGCACGATAGATTTCTTAATGAAGATATTTGCTGTAGAATCAAAGTAACCGACATGGCGTAATGAATCAGTAAGCTATAGTGGCACTAGACCGGCCATATAACTTGAATAATGGGCAACCGATGGAGATGAAAATTCTCGAGTTTTAGCTTCGTACCGGTCAGCGATGTGTAGAGCGGCCACCCACTAGATGGAGTGACGACCTGGTGAACGATACAGGAAGTCGATGGATTCCTTGGGGAAGGCTTATGTTCAGCAATGTTAATGATGATAATGATGACGTATTAAGTTTATTTTGCCTATTGTCTTTATTCAATTTAAGATTTGATGGTACTTTATATTACCGTGGCTTTCGATAGATGTCGCTAAAAGACGTTGGACGTAAAATTCTCAGACCGATGGTGAGTAACAGTGTAAAAAGTGCGAGACGTTTGGTAATGATATTGTCAATCCGCCTGCAAAGCGTGACAATTAATGCAAATCATACATACAAGGGGAGAGGTCCGTGTCAAGCAGAGGACTTATACGGGCCGATAAAGAAGAAGAAAGGTGCTTAAGTTTAATTTTCTCATTTGTGAGTTTCAAAAGCCTATAAAAACTGCATACAAAAACTTAGAAGGCAAATAGGCAATTAGAAAAAACTTACTTACAAACACCGTGTAACTTATTTTCTAGAGCTCTTGTGCATCCTCAAGCGCAATACTTCAAAAAAAGGTAAAGTAAGAATTGAAATAGGCTACTTACTGTCTTAAAAAGACATCTAGATGGCGTTAGTCCATACAAACGTATTTCTCTATTTTCTCCCTGGATAATTTATTTATTTATTGAACCCAAAAAAGCTTCACATAAAAACAAAACTTATAAAATTATAACGACAAGACTCTCCATCTAATTCATATACTATAATAGAGTATCTTTATCAACCGTGCTAGGTTACACACCTGTATTACAGCTGCTAAAATCTTCCCAAATGACACTAGAATTAATATTATTGAAGATACAATCTATATCAACCACTATTATACGCATATGTTTTGTTTTATTTTTTCAAAAATTATTATCTTAAAAACTGGGAACGTTCTAAAAGTACTAATATTGCCCAGTTACACCGCCGTTATTAGACAACCAGCAAACTAAAAAAAAAATTCCGAAAATAAAAAAATTAAAGTAAAACATATGTACAGTTAATATTTTTATAGTTATTTAAAAAAAGAAAGCGGATATCCGGCGTTTGCTACTACGCTAAAAAAAGAAATATATTTTGTTTATTTGTTGGAAGAAAAGGAAATTTTGTTTATTTATTAACTTTTTTATATACTTAGTGCCTAATGCATTGTTTTAGTAGTCTAAGACAAACCTTCGCATTATTGCCTTTCTAATGAAACCGGTTTGGGGCACATCGATTGGATGGTTTCAAAGTCTATAACGGACATACATAGGTAGAAACATTTTTTTGTGTTTTATTATAGATGGATTATTAATAATTTATTAAAAAATTATTACGTTGAAAACTGGGAACCACTTAAAATTACCAAAATTATGCAAATAAACAAAATGGTAGTTATTAGAAAACCAACAATTTAAAAAAATATAACGAAAATAAAAAATAAAATTAAAAAATACATACATAGCCCTAATCTAAACCAATCCTTCTCATATTAGTCCTGAAAAAAAATTGACACCAGCTCAATTTTGAAAGAGGAAACAAAGGAAAACCAGATAATGATTTTGTAAATTTTTCCTAAGTATGATCAGACCAAGCTGCAGTTGTCTCTCTCAGTTTTCTTTTTATATAAGATAATTGTGACAAACAAGCACACAGTCCGCCTGATATGGCCCATAGATATCTACATATTTCCTCAAAATGTAGATTTGTTAATATTGAGAACCTTAATAGTAGATATTTATTGAAACTTTGAGCAGCTTTTGTTAACTTGTTCGTAAAAACAATGATAATTAGTCGATTTTGTTATAGTATCGATCCGATATTTATGAAACAGTCTAGTTTGAAGTTGGTGAAAGAAATTGTTTTATGGCTTAAACTGAATTTAACAAGTTTTGGTTTATTTTACAAGTTTTAGCAAGTTCTATCCATTATAATTAGTAGTAACAAAAGTAATACGACTAGTCTAAATAAAAAATTGTTTGTTTTTCAACCTTACACAATGTCTAAATTCAAATATTTTACGTAGTTACGTACGCACACATAACATTTAGGTAATCTGAGACAATAAGAGTATGAATTAAACCGGCATGAACAAGTACATAATGTGTCCATTGGTCGTAAAATGAACATCGTAGTGAGGACTAAAAAAATTCCACTCACAAGATATCGCTAGTTTGGACTGAGGTAAAGTTATTTGTCACATGTCATTATAATTGAAAAGTAGAGTTTTAAATAAAAATTTATCGGTTCCTAGACTATTTAATACACTAAACATACCTCAGTGGTTTGAAGTGGTACAGAAAATTAAAGAGTATTTCATTTTCTGTATGTTCTTTTAACTTTGTTTTTAATTTTTCTACTTTTAGATATATCCGAGGTTTTCGTTTGTGCATTTTTGAACGTATTAATATAAAATATGAATAATATCTCAGAAAGAAATTCTAACCCTTATATTATCCTAACAAACTAACTCCCCCGACATGAAATGTGTCACATATTTCATCTCACTCCTATGTGGCGCCGCTTTACTGGCAGAAAAAGTCGTGGATGCCCTCATTATAGTGCGATTTATCATCTGAGGCTACATCACCACTCACCACCAGGTAGGATTGTGGTCAAGTACTGGCTTATAATAAGCAAAAAAAACATGTCTGAGTGTCGTGGAACACTCGGTTGGAACGAAGTTCCTTTCATAGTATATTATTATTGATAAACGTATTATATTATTGATTAACAAATACAAATAAACGAATTACTAGCGTCTATAAAAATGAAGCGTCATTTAAAATAAAATAATATTTATTTCATGGCAAGATAAGAAAAAGTACGAGGGAGATGGATGGATATTATTCCATTTCGCTTCCTTATAGCCGCCAAGGCCGTCTACACTACGTCAGAAGGGGTCATGATGGAAAAATCTTACACTTGTTCTCGCCTAGCCCCCATCCGCCAAATTTGTACCATCCGATAAGGAACTTCGTTCCAAGAATAAAGATTAATAATAATTTTTCCCACTTAGTAACGATATCATAATTTTAAATTAGGTATGACCTGTTTCTAAGATTTTGTTTCGTAGTAAGATTTCAAGTCAAAATAAATAAATCCATGACTTGTGTTGGTTCTTCTTCTTCATCACACCAAGTCCAGGACATAGTACTCTCACGTTATTGGGATAATTTCCCTTAATCATCACGCTTGGCGGGCGGTTTGACGATCGCAGTACCAGACGCCTCGCTCCTTTGACGCTGTTGTCTGTCGCCGGCTTGGTTAAGGCAAATGAATGTATTGTATTTATATTTTGCATAAACGAGATTATACTGCCAGCTATCAGAAGTCATAAGAATTCTGCATTTCTCATAGTCAGGCTTCGAAAGACGCTCACGGGACAAAATAAAAATGTTTTAACTGTAGTTTTATGTTTACTAACGATGTTGGTAGATAACGAGACTAGAGTAACAATAAAAAAAAACTTAACACGCAATGATCGTGAGCTGTTATGACAATCCTAGTGAGAATACTAAGTCTTAATATTAGTCATAAAATTATTGTATTGCCGTCGGTTCTTAATACGTACAAAATTACAGATTATTCAGACGTCTGGAAGTAGGGAAAAACAGAATTATTAAATTATTTTACATTCATTAACATATAAATATACATACATATATATAATGTATGTAAGATACATACCTTATAATTTACAAATTAAACCGTTTTACCTTTAACTTATTATTTCAATCTACTTCTAGTACATTTCATTAATAACTTAATATAAAATTTAATCCGATCGAAATTAATTACGTTGATTGTTCATTATATTTTGAGTATTTTTCGGCGAGAGGTCTCGTCTTTGTGAGGATTCGAATTGTTCAAAGTGTATTGGAAATTTCTCGATTTTCATTACGTCTTCGATTATTTGAATTTGAATTCTTGGCAAGTCCTTAAGTACATGAATTGTATAATGTGATTGAACATTTTCCTTATTAAAATTTGATATCAAAAAATATTTATTTTGGCGGCTTGGTAGCAGAGTGGCTAATTATATTGTCTGTAGTACTGCGGGATCGCGGGTTTGAATCCCACACGGAACACGTGTTTGTATGCCCTACAAATTATAGTTCTACGTCTGGATGTTTGTCTATGTGCAATTTTATTATCATTACAGCCATTTAGAGTCCACTGCGAAACATAGACCTCAACCAAGGAACACTATGCATTTTACAGACTAACGCTACGAATTTTATTTATGTATGTGTTTAATATTCACATCACTAAAAAAAGAAAATGTGACAAACTCAAGAAAACTTACTTTGAAAAACTTACTGCTCACTTGTTAATAATCTATACAGCGTAGGTATAGAAGTCTGGAACTCGGTGATTCTACTAGTCACTTAAAATCACTTGAATTAATAAATTAATAAACCTTAAGTAAGGGAAAATAATTAATAAAATGTTTTGATTAAAATCCAGGAAACAAAATTTAATCATAACCATCATTCTACGTATTATTTTTGATGTTAAATATCTTTATATATTTGACGGCTCCATGGCGCAGTGGCTTTGCAATGAGTTGCAGCGCTAAGAGCCGCGGGTTCGAATCCCGCACGGAACAAGTATTTGTCCTTGTGTAAATGTTTGTCCTTGTGAAATCTATGTATTTAAACTGCCTCCGCGATACAGGAGAAAATCCTAGTGTGGAGGTAACGTATTAAAAAAAATATATAATAAAAAATATATAATATATTAATACGTGAAGGGAAAACTTTGTACCCCTTTTCAAGTATATTGCGCGCACGGAGGAGTGTGGGACTTGGTTAAAGTTTTTATGGTGTTGTATGGAGTGCAGAAAGCTAAAATTTATATGTAATATGTGTTACAAATACATTAAGTGAAACATTGATTATGTTTATACGGCCAATGTCAAACAAATAACATTCTGTGATCAAACATTTGCATAGAGTAGAGATTATCAACAAAGAATTTCAAAATGTAGTATTCATAATATTAATATTATTTATATTTATACCAAACATAAAACCCCCAAACCGGTGACGAAATGTATCATCAAAGATGCAAAATATCCCTAGCCGCATCTTAACATGCTGGCCGTCAGCTATACCTAGTTTTACACTCACTTAATTAAACTTAGATATATACGATTTATTCGTGGCTAAAACTAGGTGTAGCCGGTTGCAAATAGGTTAAGGTGCGGTTTGTGCCGCGAACAAGGCTAATCGGACAAATCGAATCCCTTTGCAACACTCCTAGGATATTTGCAAAGATTCTATTTGTCCCATTTAACATTAAAATACTATTGTCATCATCATCATCACTACAGCCCTTCAAAAGTACACCGCCGTACATAGGCCTGGCGGAGGAGCTGCCTGCATCGACTTCCTGCATCTTTTACCAGGTCGTCACCTTGAAAACCTTCCTTATTGGTGGTCGGTTCCTCAAGCTATATAGCCGACCTATGGCCACTTCAGCTACCTAATCCGTTACGCTATGTCGGTTACGGTATAAAAAAATTAAGAGATATAAAAATTTAAGTTTAGGAAATTGCAATTGGCCCCGGGGAATCATGTTCCGTAAAATCTGGATATACCGATCTTTTTGTACTTTGAGAGTGATCTTGGAGTGAGGCAGATTGTGATGTGTCATGCCCGCTTAAAGGTCACTACTATTAGTAGCATCGCGTCGGGTTCTTCCCAATTATATGCTTGAGTCTGTAGTGATAGCCTACACTTCACAACATGTAATTGTATTTTAGAAGAGTCTCCTCAAAATGAAATGCAACTAGTTTTTACGGATTTAATCGTGTTTAATCAACTTATTTTAATAATTTTATTTTTATATCTGACGCTCCGGGAAATCTGCAGTCTTTGAATATGTACAGAATCGCCGCTTTTAGCTATTCAAATATTTGTGGTCTATCAAATATGATAAACCACATATCCTCAGAAAAAAACACCGATTCCTGCCGAGGATGATTCGTGAGGCTATTAAAATCAGAAAGCGCCCTAATTTCAATAGAGAATATGGCTGCCATCTTGGGATCCTATAATTAATAAAATTGAAACCTAACCCAAGTATACTACAGTGAAACTTCATAATACAATAATTTCTGTCTGCGTAGATCGGACGTTTTACGCCTCAGGCCCTCGTGACATGGATTCTTCAAGTCACTTGAAACGTAGGTAAAAAAATAAAATGTTTCAATAAAATTTTGAAGTAGTATGTATTAGGGTATGTTGTGTAGTGATCGTGTAAATATAAGAAATCATTAGTTCTAAGTAGACTTAATGATTTCTTATACGACGTTATGTCGTGAGGACTTATACGACGTGACGTTTATATACGATATTTCTTTTACGACGTTACGACTTTTATAGTAAGTAATGGATGTATGTTTCTTCTCTCGTCAGAGGAACATCATTTTGAAATGGTTGTAGAAATATTCATTTATTACGTCGAAAATTATTTTCTTATTAATTACGTCGAGAGGTCAATCGACGGATTCAACTTGATTGGGCAGCGTTAGGGAGATTACGAAACGTCGTGTCAGGTATAACTCAAAACTAATGCGTGAAGTTCAAGATCACTCAACGATTTTCACAGGTCGACAGGATTTATCGGCATGATAAACTTAAAAATGAGATATCCGCAGCGGAACCAGACTAAACGCAGTATAACCACCGTAAGAGTGGGCCGACTACCAACAACCTGATCAAAGAACCAACAACCGATGGGGAAGAAAGAATCTCGAGTGGCAACCTTGTATTGGTACGGGAAGTGTAGGGTGGCTCTTCACTAGATAGAGTGATGACATGGTAAGACATGCCGCAAGTCGATGGATGCAGGTGGCATAGGAGTTTCCTTCAGATGGCTTCCTTTAACAGTTAGGTTTAAATTAACCACTTGAAAGTTTTTAAATATACTTTAAAAATTATAACATGTCTAAAAGAAAACAGCTCTCACAACACATTTTTAAAATTAAAATACTCACACACACTTGTAGCTAAAAAATTGACACCATTAATTTTATTGCTAAAGAGTTTCTAAATTTCTTACCATTGAAATTGACGACACAAAGTTTATCGCCGATATTTCGTCAAATTAATTTGGTATTAGATATAGCTACGTTTACTTACCTTAATTTACACGGAAAAGTTACTCTATATTCTTCAAAATTCACGAAAACTAAAATTTAATTTTTGAGTCTCGTAGATTTATTATATTTTTTTAAATTGTATTTTGAAACACCTTTTTAAAAATAAAAGTAATAATATGCACATGTTTATGAAATATGCAAATGAAATATTACTAATAAGTTTAATTCCTTACTTTCAAACCGACGAAAAATATATACGAAAGCCACACTTATTCAAGGGACACGCGTAAAGCTCGAAAGCTGTGCGTCGACTGAAGTCGGCACTCACCGGCTTCATATACAAGAAATCCTTAAAATTTTTAGGTGTCTAAAAGAAAATCTTTCATAATTACGTGTAGTTTTCTAGAGAAATTTTACTACATTACCTTTAAGTATAAAAATTAACCACACGAAATTAATTTGATAATGTAAATAAATGTTATCTGTTTAATGACGGAACGCAATTTCAAGTAACGCAAAAGCCAAGCCAAAATCATGTTCAACATATTGTTAAAACACGCACTCACGTACACTTTTACATCTAAAATCATTTGCAACCAACCACATGGTTTATATGTGAACTTTTACAGGCTGTTACAGAAATAAAGAATAAAAATTTGATCGTGAGTGCGTGTCAAGAATTTGAGCATTGTTTCGGCATCACCCAATATGTCCGCAGCGCTGCGTCTTTCTTTCTTTGGTGGTTTGAGATTTATAAATATACAAATACCTTTAATTTGAAATTTAAATGTCAATATAAAGAGCCAATATTGTCAAATAAATGTAGTGTGTTCAATGCATAAACTGTAATAATAATAATAATCCTCCAGACTGAATTTCGGTCTCGGCGGCCAGTCTCAACGGAGACTATCCATCTGCGCAGGACAGCAGGATATTCTCTATTCTCTCACTCTCATAGTCCGATGGGACAGTAATCCGACACGACTGGAAAGAGATCAGGCGCAGGATCAACGGCTTTACGTGCTTTCCGAGGCATGGGGGTGAAACACCGCCAACTCCCTGACTCTGGGCTGCTACTAAGAATTTCTGATCAGAAAATCCCAATAACTGATACTGGCCCGACCCTGGATTCAAACCCGGGACGTCACAGGGCACGATACGGAACAAGGCAGGCATAAACTGTAACAACTGTTGCAAATTCTTTTAGGGTGTTAATTGAAATTGACACTTAGCTTATTTAGTTAGTAGTAGACTATTTTTAATGGAAACGCGGCTTTTCATCTTAATCCTCAGGAGTAACAACGCATCTGCATTTATTTTTAATTTTTATTAAGATGTAAATGTCTATGGCTCACACCCTCATAACATTCACTTACTATAAAGGCGACTGTGTGCTCATTTGTCAACCCTATTCTATGAAAAACAAACCATTAGCGCTTGTGGCGCTAATCTGTTACAGATCTAAGTATTTTAAATTTGATAACATCGAATAACAAAACAGTGAGAAGAGGCGGTAGAGCCTGTAGAGTATATTTTTACAGCGATATGCTGATGATGATTTTTTCTGGCCGTTTTATCCATGGCAACTATTGAAGTAATGCAGGCGATCACAATGATCCAAAATTCATTGTAGCTTGGTCACCTGAACAAACTCACGGTGAAGCTAAGACGAGCCCTCATGGTTAGTCTGCGGTGAAAGACCGGCCACACCAACTACGCAAAGTCTCTCCTCCTACACATACATAGTAGTAGGAACGCAGTAGGAATAGAATTATATTATAACAAAATCATATTTTATAGAATAGACATCTATAAATCGATTAAGAATCAAAATGTAGATGCATTGACACCTCTGAAAACTTACATAGATCGAATGTCTCGTTTCTGGTTAAAAGGGACTCTGGTTCTCTACGCGAAACACAACAGCATTAAGCTGCTATTTTACACTGGTATTCCTGACATGCACCAGATTTCCTGATAGTTGTTGCGAAAATGGGAGTCAACTTTCAAATACTACACCTGACGGACTCAGTCGTTCATTGAGCTTGAGATAGATGTCGAGACTCTTCTTCTCTCACCGGTTCCGGTGCGCTCTATTAAGAGGGATAGGAAAAGATGATGTTCCTTAAAAATAAGGCTTTAGAAAAAAAAATTTAGTATCAAAAATTTTCCTTAAAAAAATTTTGGAAAGCTACAAAACGTCTTGACTATAAACTTAACTTACCTGCGAGTATAAATGGTGTGCACGAACCAAAGTCAATTGCCGACTTGTTTTCGCACCACTTCAAAGTTGATCCCTTGCCAACTACAAATGTACAGCAGTATGTTGCTATGCCCGTTGACATTAATAGCACCGAGGAAGCTACCTCTTTATTCACACCGGACGTTGTAGAAAAAGTAGTTCAAAAAATGAAAAGGGATAAAGCCCTAGGTTTTGATGGGCTGAGTTTGGAACATATTTTATTTACAGAACATTTATAGTATTTTGGCAGAATTATTTACTTTTTGTGTCAATTCTGGATATTTGCCGAAAATGCTCATGCGAACGGACCACCGTTCACCAGGTCCCAATCCCTAAAAATAAATCCGGCGACCTTTCTAGTCTTAAAAACTACCGGCCGATTCCTTTAGGGACCATTATAGGTAAAATTTTGGAAAGGCTATTACACCCGCGTATAAGCAACAACATTAGGATTGACGACGTGCAGTTTGGTTTTCGTCCCGGACTCTCAACGGATTCTGCAATCTTCAGTTTTAAATCCACAGTTAACTACTACATAAACAGACATACATAACATAAAAACAGACATACATAACATAAAAACAGACATACATCTGTGTATGCTTGCTTTTTAGACCTTAGTCGTGCCTTTGATCTACTTAACTATGTCACACTAGTTTTTGCCATATGATATTAGTTTTTGCCATAGTCGCTGACTATGGCAAAAACTAATATCATCAAATATACCCAGAAAGACTGTGGATCTGTTAAGATACTGGTACGGGCACCAGACAAACTTTGTGAAATGGGGCGACGCAATCTCTAATGATTATTTATTAGAGTATGGCGTACGTCAAGGTGGGCTGACCTCTCCGGACCTCTTTAGCTTATACGTAAACGACCTGATTTTGGAACTTAGAAGTACAAAAAATTGGTTCTCACATAGGTACAATTTGTCTGTATAATCTCAGCTATGCTGACGACATGGTGCTACTGACTCCCTCAATCAGGGGACTTAGAAGGTTATTAGCCATATGCGAGCATTATGCGCGGGATTATGGCCAGAAGTATATTGTTAATAAAACGCAGATGATGGCGCATTCTGATGAAACTGCCTAAATACTGCAGTGCGTCGAGCATGTTTGCCGACGCAAGGGTGCCTGATTACTTCGCCATTATTAGATCTCGGGTTGCAGCTTTTTGGTCCCGCATCCGTGATTCCAAGAACGAGATCCTCAGGGTGTACTACGAGTGCCCACAGAATCCCATACTTAAATATTGGCGTGCCGTGCATCGCGACAATAACATTAAATAGATAGTACGAACCCCCTTTTGAGGGCAATTTTAGTATTAACTTATGATTTCAGTTGAATTGTCTCCTATTTATTTATTTTATTTATTGTATCCTTATAATTATATTTTCATTTTGTTTTTAACATTTAGCGATATTTGAAATGGGTGTAAAAAAGCCTGAAATAAATGATTATTATTATTATTGGGGTATTTATATAGTATTCTCATCTGGTTGGGCTGAATAAATATTTTAAAGGAAATAATAAATAAACATAAATATATATTTAATATACTAACATAAATAAATAAATAATACATAAATAAATTAAACCCCAACCAGATGGAAACCCTCGGCAGGAGACCAAACAGCCGAGGTTAGGGGAAAGGAGAGAAACCGGCGGACGATGCGGGCGGTATCGAGGAGCACCGCCTTCTGCATTTGAGCTTGGAGCGGTCCGTCACGGAGTCCCAGTCGCCTCAGATGACCCGAGAGGCTGACTGGGATTAACCCGTTCGCAGAGACGACTACAGGTATAATTTCGGTCGGCAGTCCACCCCACATGTCGGTCACCTCGTGAGCCAGCTCCAGATATTTTGTTCGCTTATCTGTTTCGGCTTTCACGAGGTTCTCGTCATACGGAATGGTGATGTCGACCAAAATATCCTGACTGTGCCCGGTCCATCAGCACAATATCAGGCTTATTGGCAAGAATAGTCCTGTCTGTGATGATGGCCCGGTCCCAGTAGAGCCTGGCGCGGTCATTTTCGAGCACGGCTTCAGGCAAGTACTTGTAATACGGCAATTTCCGGTCCACGAGACCGTATTTCAAACGAGCTCCTGGTGTAGAATTCTGGCTACTAAGTTGTGCCTGTGCAAGTACTCAGAGTTAGAAAGCGCCGAACAACCGGAGATGACATGCCTAAGTGACTCGCCGGGATGGCGACAAGCTCGACAGATGTCGACGGTGCCATCCCTTAGGATGTATCTCCGATAGTTGTTGGTCTTAATAACCTGATCCTGTATCGCACAGACAAAACCCTCGGTTTCCCAAAGAGGTCACCAAAAGGTAGCCAGTGGAGGAGGCAACTGTGTCTACGAAAGGCACATGTAGAGCCTTGTAGAACCTCCCGTGGAGCTCCTTCTCCTTCCATACGGTCTCCCGGTCGGAAATGCTCTGTACTGCCGGGTCTTGCCATTGCTCGTTGGCCAGGATAGAGGTAAGTCCTTTATCACAAAATGACGTCCCTATAGAATGGATCATCCGATCTCGTCAGAAAGTAATTACGGAGGCTGCACACTTCGCGATTATGCATGGTAAGCGCTTAAAAGCCACGCCCACCATGTTTCCGCGGCAAGTACAGCCTCATAATCGACGATCTCGGGTGATGCATCCTATGGGACGTCATAGTAGTGCGGACTTTTCTATCAGGGCGTTAAGTTCAGTTTGAGTCCACCTAAGTATGCCAAAGGTATATATGAGAACAGGCATGACCCAACCGTTATATGCGTGTGTCTTATTCACCGGACAAAAGGCTGTTAAGCACTTTGGTCAAGCGTGCATAAAACATATCGCAAACTGACTGCTTCATACCCGCCTCATCGATACCGATGTTCTGTGACATACCCAGGTATCGGTATGTTTCAGCCTCAGAAAGGTTCTTATGTTGATGGGCATAGATAAATCTATGCCCTCAGAGTTAACAACCCTTCCCTTTCAACATGGAGGACCGCACACTTATCCGTCCCCAGCTCCATTCTAATAGAATTACTAAAATCACAAGTGATGTTTAGCAATTCCATAAGATGGGAGCGACTGGAGGCAAATAATTTGAGATCATCCATATAGAAAAAGTGGGTCACTTTGTACCTCCTTTCGAAGCTGAAATCCTCCCGGAGTCCTCCAGTAAGGTACTGAGAGGGTTCAGGAGAGGCAAACCAGATTGGACTCAAACAATCGCCTGGAAGATACCTTCTTATCCTTATGTGGCTTTCCGCATCCGTCATCCGCTCGCCTAGATGACAAAGTTGTACTCCATTGCCCCATACACTGCCGAGGAAGTCTCTAACTGTACAGTCAATCTTGTACAGCTCGAGGACCCTCTTTAGCCATGTATGGGGCACCGAATCGAATGCCTTTTATAGTCTATCCAGGCGGCGGAGAAGTTCCGACGGTTGCGTTTAACCACTTTGCCAATGATCGCGTCAATGAGGTGGTTCCTTGGTTCCACGACCACCGCCCCGACATCCATTTTGAGCGCGCGACATCACCTGATTTAAATCCAGGTGACGAATGATTCGCGTACTCAAAATGGATGTCAATCTTTCTATATATGGTGGGTAGACGTAATGGGGCGGTATTTGCTAGGTCTGTGGAATCATGGTATTTAGGAACCAAATGAGTGATCCCAGTAGTGAAGAGGCTCGGGAGCGACTTTTGGTCGAGCCTCTTGAAACTGTCGGGCAAGTACAGCGTGACACACCACGAACCCCTTCAGCCAGTAGTGATGCAGTCCGTCGAGTCCCGGACTTTTCCAGTTCGGGGCCCTACGGACCGCCTCAGCTACGTCATCCCGCGTTATGATGACGGGGTCCATGGGTGTTACACTCGCACACTGACTCGCCACAACTTCCGTCAAGGGCCCTCGCTGTGGTTTACGGGCTCTGACCACAGGCCGCGCCAGAATGCAACAGTGTCGGCCTGATTCGGTGCTGGGCCCGTTCCACGTACCATTGGTCGCTCCAATGACTCATAGAGCCTCTTCTGATCACTCTGGAAGAGACGATTTTGGTTGAACCGTCTTGACCTCTCGGTATATCGCCGAATCCGCTTTCCCCAAGCAGCGATTCTCTGCTTCAGGTCGTCTATGCGCTCCGTCAGTTTTTGCGTTATATCCGGCTGGGACAAACTGACATTTGTCCCAGCAAACGCCATCCTGACGGTGCGCACAATTCAACCTATTATTGCCCGACCTGAAGCTTATCAGTCTGCCGATGAGCCCTTGCCTTTGCGATACGGTCCTCAATCCTTCTTCTCCAGGCTGGGATAGCGCTACTTTGCCCAGTAGCACGTCCAGACGTGGGAAGTTTGGCACCAACAATGCGGCAAACTGCCAAAGCGGCGCCAAAGAGTATTGAGTCCGTATCGCAAAGGTCAACTGGTTTCAAATAGGTTGCCAGCAATGGGTTCAGGGCCGTCGACATCCCGATTCCGCTTGCTTAGGGTTATGCGAGGAAGTCGCGGTCGATTTTCGAGAGGCGTACTGCGCGTTTCCACAATCGCCTCTTCAATGTACTCCTCATTTGCTCTAGTTCTAGTTCCTGGGCGATTGTTTCATCATCGTCTGAATCAACCACAACTGGGGATTCACGGCGGTATCCACGTGTGGGTTGCTCTGCAACTTGTGGCGCCGCATTCACAGTCGTAGTATTTTCATCCGATGAGGAAACAGCCTCACGTCGTAGCCGTTCGAGTTCGGTGCCATCAAATATGTTTGAGCGCAAGATATACCGAACTCGGTCTGCCAGGTTTGCTCGGTGACGGTTATAGATGGCTCCAGCTCAGCAAAAGTCGATGCATCCTAGCCGGTACGCAAAACCTCCAACTTCTCCCCTTCGCCTAAAATACGCCCGCAATGCGTTGCTGTTCATTCGAATTGTCCATCGCATGCGGCGTACTCCAGTGGCGGGTGCCGTTGCTGGGCCCGCAAAGACCCTGCCGACACCAAGCCAGCTGGTGGGGATGATGGATGCGAGGTCTGCTGGGTGGTCGTGCAGCTCCTCGTGATCGGCTGGCGGTTCGCATGCTGTCGCGTCCAGCGCCAGCTCAGACGCGCCCTGGCGACCTCAGGCAGCGGCCCTTTGCGCGTATTCCTCAATTCCATCATCCATGTAATGGGCGTCAGTTAACGGGAGACGCCCAGACCAGCACCGTTTCATGGTGAGGCCATGTGCACAAGCGGGCCTTTGCACCTTCAGTTTTGCCGAGGCACGGCACTAACACCTCATGGCAAGGCGCTGACTGACTGCGCTGACGTAGCAGTTTTGTCACATAACCGTTACGTCAGCGGGCGATGGGTCGTCACTTCCTACGCCTTATTATTATTATTATATACAACAAATCCTTGCAACAGATCACCGATTCCTACCAATGATGATTCGCGAGGCTATTTAAATTAAAAAATATCCTAATTTTAATATAATTGACAAATTAAAACTGAAATACCATGAAATTTAAGTTTTAATTTGTTTGATTACCGCCTTTGACAATTAAAATAAAATGAACCTTTGTTTAAGTAAAATCTGCTTTCTTTAATTAAAGTATTTTTCCGCAAGAGCCTGTTCATTTACATATACTCATATGAGCTATGAAACCAGGACTGTCACAAATATCTTAATATGTCTGAAAATATGAAAGCTATCTTAAATTATAAACTGATTTATAGAAACAGAAACAGAAACAGAAACTTTTTTATTCAATATAGATTATAAATAATACTTATTGAAAGTCACTCTTTTGTTTAATTATAAGTCTCATTAAAGGTAAAAAATTAAAGTAGCAGCTAATATACGTCTCACTACTGTGCACAGGGCTCCTCATTACCTATAGTGTTTTGTAGGCAAAAAAATAGAGTATGCTGCAATGCTTCAATACATATTAACGGTTTTCACATCTCCACTACTATTTTAATTACTCAGACATCTAGGTTTCCCCACGAAGTTACTTTTCACCACTTTAACGGACACGTGTCAAGTCAGCACGTAAAATTTTCTATAACAGATTCATCTTTGAGGGAATCGTACACGTTTTGCTCCCGTGCCATGATGAAATCTCATGGCGAGCTACACGGCCCCAGTATTTGTTTAAATACAATTCATAAAAACTGAAACTAAGCTTTTGCATGATTGTTGACCACATCTACCTAGTAATGACACATCCAACGATGCCACGAACGAATTTTCAATTATTTACATCGTATATTCAGTAGCATTCTATTATTTAATTTTATCAGTGACTTATCATATACATACATAAATACATAAACACTCACGCCTCCCACCCAGAGATAGGCAGAGACTACGAACTTCCATTTGGCACGATCCTGACACACTTCTTCATATATCTACACATACACGCTCGTCGGTTAAGGGTACTCCTAATCTGGCCCATTTTCAATATATCGCTAATTTGATCGACAAACCTTCATCTAGGGCGTCCCTTCTCGACTCTTCCGTTCACTTCTGCAACATAAATTTGCTTTTTCACTCTTTCCTCGTTCATTCTTTCTACATGACCAAACTACCGAAGCATTCCTTTCTTAATCCTGGTCACAACGTCATCTTGCAAACCACACTTTTCTCTTATTACACTATTTCTCATCCTGTCATTCAGATTCAGCCCTAGCATACTCCTTAATGACCGCATTTCTACAGCATTTATTCTACTCTCATGCTTCTTCTGCCAGACCCAACTTTCACTACCATACATTAAAGTAGGGACTAACACAGCATTATGAATTGCCATACGTGCCTTTCTTGACACATTCTGACTTTTCATAATAGCGTGTAGAGCCCTATTCATTCTATTTCCTGCGTTCACTGCCCTGGTAAATAAACATCCCAAATATACAAACTCATCCACTTGCTCAATCATCTCCCCTTCTATTCTTATTTCACATTACGTTTTACTTACTTCTCTTTCAAAAACTATCACTTTCGTCTTACTTGCGTTCACTTTCATACTCCTTTCTTTTAATGACCAGTTCATTAAAGTAACCATCATTTGCAACTCGGCCGCCGACGATGCAAATGACTTATCATTTTAGTTTATTTAGAAGTAAGTAGATGGCGCTATTATTAGATGAAATAATGAAAGCCAAAACTATACTATCTAGTAATATCAGCGATAGAAGCGAACATTTATTTATTATATCAATAAGGCATAAAATTATGTCAATTCTGTTAAACGTTTTGTTTTTGTTAAAAAAATAGGCTGTCGGCGCCGCTAGCGGTGAAAAACTATTTAATGATATCGTTATCTGACCATATCATGAAATAGCAACGTTTTATTTTGTTACTAATATCTTCAAATGATTTCCATTCATTGATTTGGTCAAGCATATCATGAATGTATATCATGAAATGGTCAACAACAGTATTAAATATCATGAAATCACCACACCATTTAACGAAATGATAGACTACTTTATGATATATGATCAATTGTACGATTTGGCCACGACATATATAAAAATCTCTTTAAGAAAACTAAAATGATAATGAAAATTTTGCAATAATTGCAGACAGACCAGTCTTAATCAGTTTACATATAGATTAGTAACTGAAATAAAAACCTTATTTTCATATTTTTGATAGACGTCACTATTATCTATTAAAATTATTACACTTTTAAAATAAAATAACAAAAATACTAAAAAACTATACGTTAGAATTTTGAAATAATTTTAAAAATCTAATTCTTTAAAGATATAAATGTAAGTTATTTATATTATTTAATTAATTTAATTTTTCTTTCCATTTCATGATAGATGGCGCTGTTTTGATAACTAAATCGGTGTAGTTTCAAATTATTTTACCAATGTTATAACTATATTTTAAATATGGTATTAATTTTAAAAACACCCGTCATCCCGCCTATAACTAAGATACGAGTATAATAGAAAATTAATATCTAAAGGAAGTAAAATACTTAACCTTCTTTTTTTGAAGTTCCGTAATCGGATAAAAGGTAGCCTATAAGTTGCCTTGGGTTACTAACTACCTACATACAAAGTTTAATGTAAATCGGTCTAGTAGTTTTTGCGTGAATCCGGAATACACAGACAGACAGACAAAAATTCTAAAAACCACTAATTTGTCTGCAGAACCCTTAATTTAGTCCTTTTGACTTTAGTTTTCAAGAATATATTAGAATTACAGACACAACTTTTCTACAGATTTATTATATGTATAGATTGTTAAGAAAAATACTTTATTTGCTACGTGATGAGACTGTTAATCTTTATCTGATTTTTTATTTACCCTAGTTCCTTTCTAAGTTTATTTTTTCTTAAAGCAATAAATCGCTCGTATATCGTTGAGTGTTAATTCTTTATTTTGAAACAGTTGAAGCAACAACAAGCAAATAAAAGTCTGTTAACGTTCTTAGAACTTTTAATTACCAATCATTGGATCTTAATTACGGGTTTCTTTGACTTTTCTTATGATGTTTAAGTAATTCCGAAAGTTTTATAACACCAACAGGGATAACGGTAGTCATCAATTATATCGAAACTTTGTGAACTAGCTAACAATAGTTTCATGTAGTTTTTTATTTGGTCACAAAGTTTTATTGTCTACGTAAATTCCTATCACTGTTTTCAGGAATTGTGTGTCGTCAGCTTTTTTAAGATAACTGTTGTCATTAAACCTCTAGGTAACACCAGCATATATGTATTTTAGCAGACTTCAAAAGAAGAGGATCTTAACAATTCGGTTGCATTTTTTGCATGTACGCGATGTCCTCGTTAGTTAAATATGAAGCGATTTTGATGATTCTAAAAAATCATTCATACATTTCGGCAAAATATCCTCATATAAAATAACCCGAGACACCTTCAGAATTCGGTGCTATAGTATAGAATTTTGGTTTTAGTAATATTTGGCCTAAGCAAAGGCATCTGCCATATGGTAACCTCCTTGGTTGGGTTTCAGATGATGGCTTTCTTCAGGAAATGAGACTAGGAGAGCGTCAGCGTCAAAAATTTTAACAATGAATTTTTCTAATCCTATTTTAGTAAGATTTAATGTAAATGTTGTTACCGTTCACATATAGTTGCACATTCGATAGTTTAATAACCTTCAGTTGTTCTTTTCAGTTGGACTGTGTGCTCGTTTGTCACACTTATTCTATAAAATAAAATAAAATTATAGACAGACTGACTAAAATTTTAAATATGGTTGTTCATGTCTAAATAGTACGCAAATAACTTCCTCAGCTCAATGTAAGGCAGTTATTTCGATATTATAGGCAATCACTTCAATTTAATTTATATGTATAGATAGTGGCATTACATAATTTAAGGATATTAGATAATTATATGAAGATAGCCTCAATCAAGAAGCTTTATATGGCCCCTTCGAGGCGGAGCTAAAATTTTAAATAAATTTATATTCCGAGTGTTGGTGATGTGCATCATTTTTTGTTTTAGGCATATTCATCTCAAACAAATTGAATACCTTTTTTAACATGTTAAATAATAGAATAGAATATTTTACGGAACATTTTTAATCAATACGCCAAATTAAACTTACAGCCAATTTGAAAAGCCACGTCATTGCTGAAAGGGTTCAAAGCAATCAATCCATGCTCCAGTGCCTGTTGGCGGACTTTACATACTCGTATACACAAAATAATCTATTTCTCGGTTGTGCAAGTTTCCTCATTGAAGTTAACAATTTGAAAGAAAGAAAGACGTTGGTGAGGCTTTACAAGGCCCCGCTACCGGCTCTCATTAAATTTGGTATATTATTTTAAAACCTCACTAATGCGTGAAGTTGACTATCGTGTAGTGTCGGTGTAAGAATAACCACTACCCCATATCATCCGTAAGAGACGACAAAGGGAAACAAATCCGGAGATGGGGAGCAGCGTCTTCCTGATAACGACAAAAATAAAAAACCGCGGTTGCCAACCCGCTTGCCAAGCGTGGCAACTATGGCAAATATTGCCCCTGTGAAGCAATTTATGTGGGAGCCCACGTCTTTTCTCTTAATATAAATGTGATTTTCTTTACACATTACCGTTACAGCCTATTAAAGTCCACTGATTGAACATAGGCCTCCCACATAGATTGCTTCATCGTCATTTAAAATCTAATGTTTAAAGAAAATCACATTTATATTAAGAGAAAAGACCAATGAATAAAACCGATGCTTTTGCCATTTCAAATATTATCTTCGCCTCCTACATGGTAATATCAACTCTTAGTCTTGAATTTTCGTAAAATATGTTTGAAAAAAATAAGTAACGAGCTTTGTAGCAATAAGCTGTGAGGTTTTACGACAAAACTCGCTAGACTAGATAAATATAAACTTAAAATAAATGCTTAAGGTTATTAGTTAATTTCATTATTTTCTCTCTGCCATAAGAGTTCATTTAGGCAAGCTTAATGATTGAACTTAAGCCACTAAAGCGCGAGTCTTTGCTAAATGAGTCGTACAACTTTAATAAACTTAGTTTGTTATAGAGAAATATCACTATTTTAGCATTTTAACAATTTTGTTAAATAAAATTAAAAATTATGACCTCTTTGTTCACTGAAGCAAGCATACTTAAAATGGTTTGACATATACAAAAAAAACATATATCTCAAAACAGCCATGTATAGTTCACCCTGCGCGCTTGCAGTGCAATGAATATCGACCTGTTTATGTTGCACCAAAAAAGGAGTTCCCATGAAGATATTCTGGGGTATTCTATATATATCCTCACTTTAATTTTGAGTTGAAACCTTAAGTAAAATTATTAATCGTTTTTAAATTAATACATTAATTCCTACTAATATAATTAATGCGAAAGTGTCTTTGTTGGTTTGTCCTTCTTTCACACAGCAACTGGACAACAAATCGACAAGATGTTTTACATATAGTTTATGGGACAGCGAGACACTCTACAACTCCTACTAGGCTACTTATATCCAGGAAAACTGCGCGTTTTCTTTGAGATCGATCTGGAGTGTAATTATTTAATTACCTCTTTTGTTGTTTATGTCTTGGAATAACACGTTGCCGCGTAAAATAGCAGCTTAACGCTGCTTTGTTTCTTATGGTGAGTGTTGAGAACCGGACATCCTTGTGAAAACGAGCCATTCTATCTTATTCCTTAGGGGTGAATTGAGGATAAATGTAGTTGTCTGTGAGTCACAGCATCCACTTACCATCAGGTGGACTGTGGGCTCGCTTGTCACCCTTATTGTATAAAAAAAGACATGTTGCTCCGGTGACGCTGCTACCCGTTGCCGGTCTTAGTTTTTTACACCTAGCGTAAACTTAATGGTTATACCTCCATCTACCGAAATCGGAAGTCATAAGATTGTTGGCCATTCCTCATAGTCGCCTCTCACGACACCCATGGAACGAAATGGTGTAATGGGCTCTTTTACGTACAAACTTACATACACCGTGGTTAGGGTACCAATTATATACGAGTATAGCTATGGAACCACTCGATTCGAATATTAGCCAGAATTAAAATGTGTGCAAAACAACAAAAATTGTTGCTTTTCTAGCTGTGTTATGATTGACCTTATATCTTATATTCTGACACTGTTTACTTTCAATTTTATGTTGTAAACATAATTGGACACGAGTAGGGAAGATGAGTGTTTTTGTCTTTGCGGGTATTTTAATATCTCCAACGAGATTGATAACTACCCACATAAACTTGAAAGTTGGTCTCTTAGTAATAATTACTTAGTAAAAAACTATTCTCACGTGGTAGAGCCACGCTGCAGCTATGTTATGGTTGTAGCACGTGGGTCGGCTCAGCCGGGGAAGGACTACGCTCTCACAGAATACTAGCGTAATATAGCAGCTTAATGCTGCTGTGTTTCGTACGGTGTGTGTTGAGGACTGGATACCCTTGTGGAAACGAGCCATTCTATCTTATTCCTCAGGGGTGAGAACACATCTGCATTTTGATTCTTAATCAAAGACAGATGTCTATGGACCACAGTATCTACTAACCATCAGATGGACTGTGTGCTTGTTTATTACCCTTATACTATAAAAATAATATTTCATTTTAGGTCAAAGTATTTTCGCTACAATAATCGCTTATTCCTCATGCAGCGTCTTTTCTGATTTTTGTTCATCCTTGAAAGTAATTTATTCGGAACACGAGATAACCGTTTTGTCGAAAATAAGATCAGGCTTAAATTTCAAGCCGGTGCTTTGACTTTCGGCACGCAAAGTTGCGTAAAAATAGGATGAAAATATAATACCAAAATTATTGCGTATGCCTTCAAAATAAGAAAATAATAAAAATAAATAAAAGTACACTAATTTATATATGAAATAAGCGGTGCCTTTGCACAAAAACCTCGTTTATTATTTTTTTATTGTCAATCCTTTGTGTGTACATAAATTGTTAAATAAATAAAATTTTAAATTATTGTAGCGACCATTTTGTAACACTCAATATGCAAAAATTATGGTAAGCAATTACATCTTCTCCTTCTTCGGCCCGTAGAAGTCCAATACTGAACAAAAGCAGGCAAATACCACACTAAAGGCTCACATTTTCCCGTTGTACCTACTTATTTGTCATAATTGCAACGCAACTGCAAATTAGCGATCGCTATACAAGACATCATACATGTATAGTTATGGTGACATAAGCAATACAGTTTATTATTCATGATTAGGTTTAATTTCTTACATTAATTTGTTTAATGATTTTAATTCATTGTAGTTATAAGATTACTAGACTTTTATTTAACTCCTTTTTTATTTATTTTTGTAATAGAAATATGTCCAACAACTGCTCGGTAATATGAGGCACCGACAGAATAACAGCGCTATGGCTGTAGCAACACTGCTAAGTCGGATGCCTTTTCTACCGACTTCAAAAAGGAGGAGATACTCAATTCGACTGTATATTCTTTTTTATGTGTGTTACCTCAAAACTTTTTTCTACGTAAACCGATTTCAATGTTTTTTTTTTTTATTTGAAAGCTGGTACTTCTTATGTAGTCCCATATAAATTTGATCAAGGTGTGACCAATAGTTTTTGAGTTATCCTTAATAATATATATTGAAGTCGGTTGTACAAAATTTTTAATTTTAAATCTATATCGTTTTTTTTTGTTTGCTTTTTGTTGTAATTTCTTTATATATTATCTATCCATTGTATTGTGTGTTATGAATAAATCATTAATCTATTCATTCATTCATACGTCTCGCTTCCTTAAAGCTGCTTCCCATCACCCGTCAGAATAATTTACGTCTGGCGTAAACGAGTGACAAACGAGCACACAGTCCACCTGATGGTAAGTGGATGCTGTGACCCACAGACAACTAAATTTATCCTCAATTCACCCCTAAGGAATAAAATAGAATGGCTCGTTTTCACAAGGATCTCCGGTTCTCAACACTCACCATACGTAACACAGCAGCGTTAAGCTGCTATTTTACGCTGGTATTCTGTGAGAGCGTGATCCTTCCCCGGTCGAGCCGACCCATTCGTGCTACAACTATACTACCTTTCCTTCTTGTAAGGGACTTAGGAGAGGTCAAAAAGTGGATTTTTGACTGGCTGATAGCTGAATAGGTCGGGGGAAAAGTTTATTCGAATTTTGTTTGTATAAAATTGAAGAAAATCTCTTTTGTTGTACTGTTTGTATCTGACTAGTTTTAATATCAATACATAAAGGTAACTAAGAGAAAGAAAAATAAAAAGTAAAAAACACTTTCCCGCCATTTTGCAATTGTTTTTCTGTCCGCCAAAATTACCTAGTGAATCTAGCGAAGAAATTCGATACATTCTGAAGTTTTATTACAAAAAGGGGAAAAATGCGACTAAAGCCGCGAAAAAAATTTGTGACGTTTATGGGCCTATTGCAGTGTCAGTAGCACAAAGTTGTACAAGCGTTTTTAGTCCGGGAATTTTAATGTCAAATATGCAGCTCGCTATGGTCGCCCTCGTACGGATAAAGTCGATGCCATTTTTGAAAAGTGGAGCAAATTCGGTATATTGATAGTTACGACATAACCGAGGAATTGAGCATTGATCACAAAACAG
Organism: Parnassius orleans; assembly: GCA_029286625.1. Taxonomy (NCBI): domain Eukaryota; kingdom Metazoa; phylum Arthropoda; class Insecta; order Lepidoptera; family Papilionidae; genus Parnassius; species Parnassius orleans. The sequence continues at coordinate 898,731 of JAGSMP010000056.1, forward strand.
TTTTGACCCATTTGAAAAAGTCTGGCTATACAAAAACGCTCTATATTTGCGTACCACACGAACTCACTGAAAGAAACCTAATGAATCGTGTACTCATTAGCGATTTTCTATTGAAACGTAATGAAACCGAACCATTTTTTAAAAGATTGATCACTGGTGATGAAAAGTGGATCACCTACAACAAGAATGTGCAAAAAAGATCATGGTCAAAGGGTAGGTAGGGTAGTCAAGCTCCACAGACTGTAGCGGAACCCGAGTTAACACGCATAAGGTGATACTGTGTGTATGGTGGGATTGGAAGGGCATCGTTTATTATGAGCTTTTACCGCCAGGCAAAACCATTGATTCAGATCTCTACTACCAACAACTAATGAGACTCAAGCAAGAAATTGAGAAAAAGCGGCCAGAATTGCTCAACAGAAAAGGAATAGTCATTCATCATGAAAAAACCAGACCACACACATGTTTGGCCACTCAGCAAAAATTGAGAGAGCTTGGTTGGGAAGTGTTAATGCATCTACCATATAGTTCTGACATTGGACCCTTAGATTTTCACCTGTTTCGGTCTCTTCAGAATTCTTTGGCTAAGGTTAACATCAAGAGAGGACTGTGAAAACTACTTATCGCATTTTTTTTATCAAAAGTCCCAAGATTTCTACAGCAACGGGATTATGTCACTACCTACAAGATGGCAACATGTTATCGAACAAAAGGGCATATATATATTATAATTAAATGTAGTTAAACTTTGAAAAAATATGCCTTGAATTTGTATATAAAATACGAAGAAACTTTTTCTCCGACATAATATGATAAGAATTCACGGATATCAGTATCGAATCATGTTATTTTATTGATGTACAAAATACTTATAAATTAGTCGCGTAGTGGTATATCCACTAACCCATATCTTTCTGTGGGTGTCGTAAGAGGCGACAATGGAAAGCAGGCAGGAGATGGGCAGCAGCATCTTCCTGATAACAGCAATATTAAAATAAAAAAACTGCGGTTGCCAACCCGCTCGCCAAGCGTGGCAACTATGGCAAATATCCCCCCATGATGAAAGTTACGAAGAGACGGCCTCCAGTTCCAGGCGGCCCCGCTATTCCTGGCTACGATGGCGACCATGGTAACGGCGGGGCAGGGGTGCTAAGAATCTCCGGTGCATGTTCGGTTGCCACCTAAGACGACTCGACCTGGCAACATACAACGCACGCACCCTGAGGACTGACGAGAAGATCCTGGAGCTGGAAGAAGAGATAGACAAGTAACGCTGGCATATTATAGGGTTATCCGACAGCCGAAGAGAGGGAGAGGACACGATAATCCTTGAATCCGGCAACTTATTCTATCACCTGGAGGGCGACCATCTGTCCTAAGGAGGTGTCGGATTTATCGTCCACAAGTCTCCCGTTAACAACGTTGTAAAGTCGACGAGGGTTGCGTACCTTATACTCAGAATAACCAAACGGTATTCGCTGAAGGTCATACAGGTTTACGCACCAACCTCGGCAAATTTTGAAGAGGAGGTGGAGGAAATGTATGAGGATATATCTAGACCCATGCATTCCTCAAAAACCCACTATACGGTATTAATGGGAGACTTCAATGCAAAACTAGGCACAAGAGAGAACGGTGAGCTGAAGGTAGGGAAATTTGGAATAAGGCAACGGAACCCAAGGGGCCAGCAGCTGGCCGACTTCATGGAGAAAGAGGGACTCTTTATGATGAACTCTTTCTTCAAGAAGCGGCCCCGGAAGTGGACCTGGTCGAGCCCCGACGGTTTGAAAAAAAATTAGATTGACTTCATTATGACGTCCAGACGACAACTGTTCAGTGATGTCTCAGTTATCGCGAGGGTGAAAACTGGTAGCGATCACCGAATTGTTAGAGGTACACTGAACCTAAACGTTAAGTTGGAGAGGTCTCGTCTAATGAAGTCAACGCTCCGTCCCTCTCATGCTCTAATCCGGTCCCGAAACCTTTCAGCTCGAATTATAAAATCATTTTCAGTGCCTAGAAGATTGAAGTGGACGATATGAATGATAAGCTCGTGGAAACTGTCCATGCGGTCGGAGCTAAGTTCTGTAAGAGCCTCCGCAGAAGAACACAAAAACTCTTTGATCACAATATTAATCTCATGGCTGTTAGACGGGAAATGAAGCTGCAGTCTTCAACAGATTTGACAGCATACAGGCAACTGAACAGACAGATCTCCAGATGCATGCGGCGGGACTTACTCAACTACAATACAGCTCGTATTCAAGAAGCGATCGAGCGGAACAGAGGCTCCAAAGTCTTTGCCAGAGATCTGTCTGCCAGAAAGGGCCAACTGTCAAAGCTGAAGACCGAGTGTGGCAGCATCGTTTCCGGGACACCTGAGACTTTGAGTGAGATTTAGAGGTTCTATGGGCAGCTGTACACGTCATCGTTAGAGCCACACGCAAGTGGGAGTAACGATCCAAGAGTGAGTCTTATCCGACGCTATTCCGCTGATATCCCGGACGTCAGTCTGAGCGAGATTAGAATGGCTCTCCAGCACCTTAAAAACGGCAAGGCCCCAGGCGAGGATGGAATTACAGCGGAGCTTCTGAAAGCGGGTGGAAAACCGGTACTTGAAGTCCTTCAGAAGCTCTTTAATTCCGTCCTCCATGGTGGCACTACTCCGGAGGCGTGGAGCAGAAGTGCGGTGTTCTTGTTCTTCAAGAAAAGCGACAACGCTCTCTTGAAGAACTACAGACCGATTTCCCTTCTGCGCCGCGTCTACGTGCTGTTTTCGAGAGTCATTACGAATCGTCTCGCACGCAGATTCAACGACTTCCAGCCTCTCGAACAAGCCGGTTTCCGAAGAGGTTTTAGTACTATAGACCACACACGCACCCTTCGGCAAATTGTACAGGAGACGGAAGAGTACAATCTGCCACTTTGCTTGCGTATGTGGACTATGAGAAAGTCTTTGATTCCGTCGAAATGTGGGCGGTGCAGTACAGTCCCTTCAGCGGTGCCAAGTCAACTGTCGGTATATCGAAGTGCTGAAGTATTTGTACAGTAGGGCTACGATGGCTAGCCGAGTACAGAATCAGAGTACGAAAACTATCCAACTGCAGAGTAAGACAGAGTGACGTCATAACCCCGAAACTATTCACCGCTGCATTGGAAGACGTTTTCAAGCTACTGGATTGGAAAGGATACGGTATTAACATCAATGGCGAGTACATCACTCACCTTCGATTTGCCGACGATATAGTCTTTATGGCAGAATCGCTGGAGGACCTAAGCACTATGCTCAATGAGCTCAATAGTGTCTCCCAACGGATAGGTCTTAAGATGAATATGGACAAAACAAAGATCATGTTTAATGTCCATGTCACCCCTATGCCAGTAGTTGTTGGGAGCACTAAGCTCGAAGTTGTTGACGAGTATGTTTACCTGGGACAAATGGTCCGACTAGGTAAGTCCAACTTCGACCGAGAGGTCAATCGACGGATTCAACTCGGCTGGGCAGCGTTCGGGAAATTACGACACATCTTCTCGTCAGGTATACCTCAAAACCTAAAAACTAGATTGTACAACCAGTGCGTGTTGCCAGTGATAACTTATGAATCTGAGAAGTTCTTCACTGCCGGTCATGTGAGGACGCACAAGGTTGCTCATCGAGCTATGGAGAGGGCTATGCTCGGGGTTTCTCTGCGTGATACTTACTTATAAATATACTTAGATATGAGGATATCCGCAGTAGAACCAGAGTAACCGATATAGCCCAACGGATTAGTAAGCTGAAGTGGCAATGGGCCGGCCATATAGCTCGAAGAACCGACAACCAATGGGGAAAAAAGGTTCTCGAGTGGCAGCTTCGTACCGGTAGGCGAAGTGTTGTGCGACCACCCACTAGATGGAGTGACGACCTGGTAAGACATGCAGGAAGTTGATGGATGCAGGTGGCTCAGGACCGTGCTTTGTGGCTTTCCACGGGGGAGGCCTATGTTCAGCAGTGGACTTGTGAAGGGCTGAATGCAAGTTCTACCAAGAATGGGGAGGCCCATATCTAGCAGTGGACTTCTACGAGCTGATAAAAAAAGTAGAAAGCATAGAAAACAGTGAAGACCTTATCCAAAATATTTTACTTTGAGTTTAGGTTTTCTCAAAATAAAATATTTTGCATAAGCCAATTTGTGAACAGCAGAGTATTTACAATTCTTATATTTTTTTACTAGCAACCCGCTCCGGCTGCGAAGGATATATTACATGACTGTTGATTTTAAACATTTTTTTGATTTATCAAAAATAAACTCTCCTAGATTATCGGGTAAAATATAGCCTAGATCATTCCTGGCATTGCTCTCTATCTATCCGTTTAGTTTTATTACAATCGGTCCAGACATTCCGAAGATTAGCCCGGACATGCAGACGGACAGAAAGACAGACAAAAATTTTAAAAATGGTTATTCAGGTCAAAATGGCATACATTAGCTCAATAAAAATAGCTATTGTGATATTACAGACAGTCACATAAAATTTTATTCATATGTATATATTTTATAGCATGTTAAAAATGTTTTCTACATTCATGGACAAATTTAGAGAAACGCAAAAAACATATTTAATTTCTAGTATTCTAGTTATCGTGTGTACTGGCCATAAACATTAGTAAATTGGGAATGTTTTTTATTGCAGTTTTCTTAATTTGATTTTAAAATTAGGTTTTATTTAATTTTTTGTCTTGGCTGACTTGTTTATCGTGTTAAGTGTGAATTTTTACTGCAAATAAACTGAGAATACCAGATCTAAACGCTACTCAATTTGCTAAGACTGTTACTTTAATTGAAACTGGGCACACCTACAAACACGTGGTTCAAACATAACAAGTATCAAAACCTGTGGTACACCAAGCTGTGAAGAGGTATAGGCAGACCGGACCGTATACGAGACTTGCAGGTCATGAACGTAAACGGAAAACTGTAGCCAGCGATGACCAGTTCATCGTTACCATCGTGTTTAGAAAGCGGACCTTAACTTCTTCTGAGGTAAAAACAAATATCTAAGAAGTTCGAAGAGTTATAGTAAGCATAAAAACTGTGATAAAAATACCGAATTCAAACTTGCCTGCCAGAGGCTCACTTCTTGCCACATGCCATTGAGTAGCTCGAGTTAATTTTGCTCGCAATCACGACAATTGGGAGGACGAAGCCCAAGCTTTTTGAATTCGTTTAATGTTCAAAAAATCTGGATCATCACCTGTTAATAGAACTTGACTTTGAAGTCAAGTTCTATTCACAGATGAGTCCAGATTTTGTCTGATGCAGGTGATGGAAGGATTAAAATCTAGGGACGACCAGGAGAGAGGTACGCTCAGTGCGACATCATTGGAAAAGTGGGATATGGTGGAGGGTCAGTTATGGTATAGGAAGGTATTTGTATGGTGTCGCGTACGGAGCACCACGTCATTGAGAATGGGTCAATATATTACAGATATTTCGGAAGAAATTGTACAAATTAAAAAAAAGTCTTGCCCCCGCTAAATTGCAAGATCTTAAAAACGCATTACAGGAAGAATGGAACGCAATTTCTCAAGATTTTATTTAAAAACGTGATTAGGATTAAGCCAAGGAGACTGGAAGCAGTTCGAAGAGCTAGAGGGGGCAACAATAGATAAGTACTGATTATAGCTCTCGTTAATTTTTTACCTTTCCCAAGCATTTATGAAAAAAATTAACAAAATTCTAAGTACAAAAATGTTTCTTTTCTGTAATTTTTTAATTTTTTCTTAATTTTGTTAATTTTTGTCATTTGGTCGTTTATTTTTCGACATTTGCAATTTTAAATTAACGAATAATAAACAAAATCCAAATTAATAAACTTTAATAACACAAATGTACATGATATTTTGTTTTATACATATTTTTTTTGCGTTCCTCTAAAACTGTCCGTGAGTATATTTTTTAATGAGTCTCTTTGAATCTATCGATCAGTTGCTCACCTAAAGATCACCTTTTCACCTTTAAGTAATTCAATAGCAAAGCCATAACGTCGAAGATTCTTCGAGATTTTTTCTATACAGTTTTAAAACAAAATCACTGTGTCTTTTTAATATTTTCTCGCTGAGCTAAATGACTTTTAATGAATTTAAAAAGAAGGGATTATTAAAATCTTTAGCATTTTTATAGTATTTTACACATAGCCTCAGGTGTTAAAATGGTGAGTGAGTTAGAGTGAGTTTTACAGGCTGATAAAGAATCAAGAAGAAGTAGGTGTACCATATACATATACATACATGTCCGATCTGAAGTTGGCACATAAGTAATCTCACCTAGATTCCATCTAAGTTTTATAAGTGACAACGATCCTGTAGCCTTCTTTATTTGAAGAAGTGTGAAGGAACATCAACAATTGTATAGTGTTACCCATTATGTTTCATATATGACTATATAAAACATAATGGGTAACACTATAAAAATACAACAGTAGATGAGCAAGGGCAGTAGCATCTTCATGAACACAACTCAATAATAATTAAAAAAAACTTTGGTTTCCCACCCGCCTGCCAAGCGTGGCAACTATGGCAAATTTTTCACTATGTGGTATCACTCCTTTTCTGCCAAAGAGCCCTTCTGGATAGATACCACCCTCTTACCTGTTTCTGCCTTCAAGTAGAAATGCTTGCACTGCTGTGTTCCAGTGCGAAAGGTATAGAGAGCTAGTATAATTAGGGGCTGTGAGGCATTGCATTTTAGTCCTCGGTGTCCATGGACTGCAGTAGCCACTTACCATTAAGTGGACTCTTTACCTTTTCACTTCAGTTTTATTAAAATCTAAAAAAAATCCCCCTATAATGCAATCGAGGGGAAAGTGAACAGCCTTCCATTAGTTTTATTGACGACCTTGTAAGAGATGCAGGAAGTCGATGGATAAAGGTTTAAAAAAAATACATTTGACTAACGAAGCCTTAGTTTATTATGTCGAAGAAATAAATATATCAAATTACAAATATTTCAGGTGGATCAGGACCGTGCTTTGTGGAATCCCTTAGGGGAGGCCTATGTGCGACGTGGACGTGTGATGTGCTGTTAATGATGATGGTGATGATTGTTAAAATTATGAGTAAATCAATTAATGAAAATAGTGATAAGTCGCATAATACAGACCATCCATCTAAACATTGACATACAAATAAAAAACAATATATTTTAAAATATATCCAATTAACAATAAAACATTATAGCTTTGTTTCATCTTTAGATTACTAAGAGTTGTTTTACTATGTGATTTTAATATAATAATGAAAACACGGAGTATGACGCTTTGAGGATCTGAAAGTAAAATATTAATATAAATTATAATATTAAAATAAATTGCTTACTAAAGAAAACCCACAACACAGTAATGTGCATTTATTTAAATTTCATAATCGTGTTGCTTATATTGCTTAGCTTTTAATTATAATATACTTTAATCTAATTTATGTAATAATTTCTAATAATTTGCTTTAATCGCCCCGCTTGGCGTCCGAATTGGCGATCAGAGAACCAGACGTCTCTTCATTTGACGCTGCTCCCCGTTTACATACTAACATACAAAAAAGATCTATTTAAGATGTGTTATTTCTATTCTTTATTAATCCGGAACACGCACTTAAGCAGCTGTGGAAAAGGCGTGTCTGTAATTCTAATATACTCTTCAAAAAACAAGTCCAGGGGACTAAATAAAGGTACTGAAGCCAAATTAGTGGTTTTAGAATTATTGTCTGTCTTTTGTCTGTGTATTACCGATTCACGCTAAAACTTTTTTTATAGGAGAGGGGCAAACGAGCATGCGGTTCACCTGATGTTAAGTGACTACCGCCGCCCATGAACAACTACAACACCAGGGCAATTGCAGATGCATTGCCGGCCTTTTAAAAGGAGTAGGCTCTTTTCTTGAAGGTCCCTAAGTCGTATCGGTCCGGAAAAATCGCTGGTGGTAATCGGTTCCACAAGGAAGTAGTGCGAGAAAAACATCTTCTAAATCGCACAGTGGTGGACCGCCAATCATCCAGATGGTACGGATAGTATCGCGAGTTTTGTCGCGATGTGCGATGGTGAAATTGAGCGGCTGGAATTAGTCGAACAATTCCTCAGAGCACTCCCGTGGTACATGCGATAAAACACGCAAAGAGATGCAAAATCTCTACGCAGTGCTAGTGAGTCAAGCCGATCGGAAAGAACTTGGTTGTCGACGATTCGATCCGCTCTGCGCTGAATGCGGTCAAGTGGAAGGAGCTGGCACTGGGGCCCTGCCCAGAGATGGGAACAGTATTCCTTGTGAGGCCGAACCTGTGCCTTGTAAAGTTGCAGGCGGTGTGCCGGCATGAAATACTGCCCGCTCTACTGAGCACGCCAAGCTTCTTAGAGGCCAATTTGGTCTTCTCTTCCAAGTGACCACGGAACTGCACGTCACTCGATATGTCAACGCCGAGGATTCCGATACTGGCTGAGGCAACAAAGTGCCTTGAAACTGAGAAGATACGACAAAGGGGTTCCTTTTAGCGGTAAACGCAAACTTGTGTCTTCTGGGGATTAAACTGGACTAGATTTAGTCGCCCCAATCCGAGACTTTGTTCAACAAAGTCTCGACTTCAGGCTAAGTTTGTTCCGGTACTCGGTGACGTTTCACGAGAAATATTGGCACGGCCAGTGTATAGAGCATCACCAGTGCTATCATCCGCATAGCAATGAATATTACCGGTTTGCAACATATCATTGATATGCAGAAGAAACAGCGTTGGTGATAGCACGCAGCCTTGTGGAACACCAGCGTTAATACGCTTGTAATCGGAGCACGCACCGTCTACTACGACCTTGATGCTCCGATCAGCCAGAAAACTGGTGATCAATTGCACAATTTCTCAGGAAGCCCATAGGAAGGAAGCTTCGAAGAAGCGCTTTGTGCCAGACCCGATCGAAGGCCTTCGGTATATCCAAACTAACGGCCAATGCCTCCTCTTGGACTCGATCGCCTGCGCCCATCTATGTGTTAGGTAAACAAGAAGATCACCAGCTGAGCGACCCCGACGGAAACCGTACTGGCAGTCACTAATCAGCTGGTGCTCCTCGAGATACCGCATGAGCTGGACTTCATTCTTTTCGAGAATACGGAGGTGATGGCGATAGGCCTGTAATTGGACGGATCAGAGCGGTTACCTTTTTAGGATCGGGTGCACAGCTGTCTTCCATGAATTCAGGACAACGCCTAGGGTAGGAGTACCGAAAAGACGCGTTAGAACCGGTGCCAACTCTGGAGCGCACGTCCTCAGCACAATTGGCGGGATTCCATCAGGCCCACTCGACTTTTGAATGCCGGGGCAACTTATAGGCTACTTTTATCCGATTACGGAACTTAAAAAGAAGGTTAAGTATTTTCTTCCTTTAGATGTAAATTTTCTGTTATATATGATCATGTTAGTTAATAGGCGGGATAACCGGTGTTTTCTCAAATAAATATCATATTTGTAAATAAAATTTAAAATAAGGTTTAACCTTGCATAACAATTTGAAACTCCGCTGACGATATACGCTTTAATTACAAAACAGCGCCATCTATATTCAAATGATAAAAGCCTATATTTTACCTTAGTAACTAATAAATTAAATAATATAAATAACTTACGTTTATATGTTTACATAATAAGATTTATAAAATTATTAAAAATCCTAACGTTTAATCAAATATTAAGTTTAATCGTTATTTCATTTTAAAAGTGTAATAATTAAAATTCAAAAACAATAGACAATAGTGACATCTATCAAACTTATTTGAACAAAAACATATAAATTTTCATACGTTTGATACTATATTTGTATGTAAACTGATTAAAATTATTGCAAAATTCTCATTTAATCATTATTTCGTTAAATGGTGTCATTTCACTATTGTGAAACAATTTTCACTGTTTGTTGACCATGTCATGATATAGCTTAGTCAAATCAATGAATAGAGATCGCTTAACGATATTAATAACTAAACACAACATTGCTATTTCATGATAATATGGTCATAACGTCAAATAGTTTTCACCGCTAGCGGCGCTGATAGCGTGTTTTTAATAAAACAGATTTTAACAAAATCAACATCACTATATGCCTTTTTATATAATAAATAAATGTTCGCGGCTTTGGGGTGGCTCTTGAGCCAGTCGCACCCCAACCTTCTATAGCTGATATTACTAGATAGTATAATTTTGACTTTCACAGTATTAATGTAATATAGCGCCCTCTACTTTCTGCTAAATAAACTAATAAGTGACTGATAAAATTAAATTTTAGAATGCTACTGAATACTTATTCGTGGAGCATCAAAATTGTCACACTTTAAAATATCTATACCAGTGGTCATTATCGGGGTGATTTATCACAATTACCACGTTTGGCAAAATGACTAACAACATTGTTATACACAACACGTGTGTTTTGTATGCATAGTATCCACTACTGTGTACACAAAACTGAGATTAGGAGAGAAGCTCTTAGTGTAGTATATTGGGCGTCTGTCGGCATAGGTTTCAATTTACCAACTTCATATGTTATCACGTTATCTGATGTAAATAATTGAAAATTACGTGCACTGTGATTTTATCTCTATTTGATGGAATAGTTCGTGGCATCGTTGGGTTTCTAATTACTAGGTAGATCAACAATCGTGCAAAAGCTTTGTTTCAGTTTTTATGAATTTTATTTAAACAAATACGAGAGCCGTGTAGCTCGCCATGAGATTTCATTACGGCAAGAGAGCAAAACGTGTACGAGTTTTTGAGGACAAATGAATCTTTATGGGAAATTTTACGTGTTGACTTACCACGTATCCGGTGAAGTGGTGAAGAATAACTTCGTGAGCAAACCTAAATGTCTGAGTAGTTAAAAAGTCTTGGAAATATGAAAACCGTTAATACGCATTGAAGGATTGCGGCATACTCTTTCTGCCCACAAAAACTATAGGTAATGAGGAGCCTTGTGCACAGTAGTGAGACGTATGTAGCTGCTACTTTAGTTTTATACCTTTAATGAAACGTCTAAATCAGTTTGTCATTTAAGATTTTTGTATTTTGAGTTTTCATATTATCAGACAAATCAAGATTTTGTGACAGTCCTGGTTTCATAGTTCACATGAGATATGTAAATGAATAGGCTGTTGCGAAAAATACTTTAAATATCAAAGATAGTAGATTTTACTTAAACAAAGGTTTATTTTATTTTACTTGTCAAAAGCGGTAATCAAACTGATCCGAACGTAAATTTCATAGTACATAAGCATTATTATATATTTTTACATATATGTTAATTGCAATTTGAAGTGTCAATTTACCACGTTCTCGGCGGTGAAAGAAAACCTGCATATTTGAGAAGTTCCCCAGTTAAGGTGATCGCGCGTTGGCACTTTTTTGACTAAAAGCTCTGTGGCCTGTGCCCAGTAGTGAAATGTATGTAGGCTGCTACTTTTTTAATTTTAATGGGGCAATTATGCTGTTTTTATTTCATTCATATTTTCGGAGATATTACTTTTTTGTTTTCACACTACCGTAAATATTAACGGTAGCAAAGATTCGCAAGAATAGAACTCATCATAGTTATCATTACAACCCGTCAAAAGTCCACTAAACTGAACATAGTCCTCCCCCATAAATTGTCAAATAGGCTGGATATTTGCTATAGTTGCCACGCTTGGTAGACGGGTTGGCAACCGCAGCCTTTATGATTTTGAACTGTTGTCAGGAAGATGATGTTGCCCATCTCCTGTTTGTTTTCCTCTATCGCCTCTTAGGATACACACGGAACGATATGAGGTGGCTGATTCTCTTTCGCTGCCACAACAAGGCGAACATTTTTCTGCTTCCGATCATGAGTGTAATTCTACCCACGTTCACTGCGAATAGAACTTCATTTGCAGTAAAAGTAATCTTAAGGATTTTATCGTGTTTAATTTTAACTTTTTTAATTCCTGGCGTTTCGGGCACTTTAAAGAACCCATGGCGACGGGTAGGGGGGGGGGCTAACGTCCTGATGTCAGTTTACGTAGTTTACGAAGACTACAATCAACTTTTAACTAATAATGTTTGGTGCGATCTACGCAGGACGAGCTTACAGTGTCTTGAAGTCTTGCAGTAGTATGCTTGGGTTTGGATTTAATTTTATTAATTATGGGATCTCAAGTAGATGGTAGCACCCAGCCATCTTCTTTATTGAAATTAGGATGTTTTTAATTTCAATAGCCTCGCGAATCTTCCTTGGTAGGAATCGGTGTTCTATTGCGAGGATTTGTTGTCTATCAGATCGGATATAATGGTTGGGACGATACTGAACATGTTGACATACTTCAGACTTCTCGGAGCGCCGGTGCTTCACATCAGCAATATATTCTTTTACACAAATTTTTATGGAACTTTCTTCTAAAGATGTGTTTTGAACAACCCGCTTAAATAAAAATTAAAATGTAACGTGATTTCGTGTCAATCGTGTGAATCGTGCCAATCAATATGATATGAATCAAATATCGCATATAAGACCGTGTAATCATCATTATTTTGTTAAAACTAAATTAACTTTAATTATGAATGAGTGTAGCCTACACCCTTTTAAAAGGCCGGCAAGGCATCTGCAATTCCCCTGGTGTTGCAGTTGTTCATGGGCGGCGGTAGTCACTTACCATCAGGTGAGCCGCATGTTCGTTTGCCCTCTTTCCTATAAAAAAAATGTAAAGAGTAAATAATAATAGTAAATTTTGATTCCAAGATAATTTATTTTTCTTATGGATACATCGGAAGACACGTCCAATTTAAAAATTGTAGATGTTTCTAGATATTAATGCAATTCTGAAAAACTTATTTATTCACGTGTTCCTGTAGCATATTATATATATGCCAATTATCAATCATCTAGATCCAATAGTCTTTGGGAATACAAAAAAATCTTAGACAAACTGACATAGAGACACAGACACCGAAGTAACTCTAAAAGTGATCGAATTTTGCTAAATTTGGCACGGAATAGCATTTAATGATGTTTCTTAATTGAATACCACGCGAGCGAAGCAGCGGGTAAAAAGCTAGTATTAAGTATAATTACATTTATTAAAGTGCTTTTCGTCAAGTTTAGTTTAGGTCCGACTTTCAACAAAGAAGCTACATATTATGTGTTGTTGACTCCTATGATAATACTATAAAGGGATGCTCAAAAACGTTGTTTTCCTCGTTGGTTTAGTATAGTGGTCGTAATTACAATTGCTTATCATATGGGCGTTGGTTTGAATCCCGAGTCTGCCCAAAATCACTTATTACGTTTTTCTGTCAAGAAATTAGCAGTAGCAGCCCGAATTCAAAGTTGGTGATGTTTCACCCTCGTGCATTGGAGAGCACGTAAAGTCGTTGGTTCTGCGCCTGATCACTTTACGGACTATGAGAGCAGTATGAGAGCAAGCACAGGTGCACTACCTACCAGCTGTACTACCATACTCATCTACTATAATTCTGTCCTACGCAGATTGTTAGTCTCCGTTGTGTCTCTTCACCGTTACCAAACTTTGGGTCTGGAGGGCATTAATATCCTTATAAATGGAATGCCCTTATAAAATGGCTCTCTTTACCCCTCAAACCTGACCAAAATTAGTATGTACACTATTCCTGTTTAGTGGTAGATGCGAGTACCGTACCGAGACCCAGTACCAACATTCATCCTTTTCTTCTTTGAAGTATTCCATTCATGCGGCCATTACAGCCTATAAAAGTCCACTACCGAACAAAGGCCTCCCCCATAGAGGAATATTTGCCATAGTTCCTATTAAAATATTTTATTATAACCAATATTTTCTAAAGTTTTTTTATATAATTATTAAGAAAGTCTCATTAGCAGTCCAAAAGTGAAGATAGAAAGCCGGCGGTGTTTCACTCCCTTACCTCGGAAAGCACGTGAAGCCGTTCATCCTCCGCCTAATCTCTTTCTTGGCGTATTGGATTACCGTATCATCGGACTATAAGAGTGAGGGTAGTAAGACGGCACCTGTTCTTACGCACACACTCGTGCGCAATAATCTTGTCCTGCGCAGATGGCTAGTCTCCGTTGGGACTGACCACTGTGACCGAAATTCGGTCTGGAGGACATTTCTTTACCAAATGTATTGCTTCTGATATGAAAAATGTAATGTAAACTTACTGCTACGAACGACTGGTAAGAAAGATCTACGATACCGAAGCTACGTAGTACCACTGGTTTCTGTAACAATAAATTTTAGTATTTGCAGTGTATAGAATAGTAATTATTAACAAAATAAATCAATTCTATAATTTGTAAATTCAATAAAAAACGTTAATTAAATTTATCAAAAATTACACACACGACAATAGTATTTTAATAAAATAACAAGAATAAAAAAAGGGTAACTTGTATATTGAAGCAGTGGCATAGAAAGAGGTGTGGGTTTGGTTGAATGGTCTAAGGTGTGGGGCAGGACTCCAGTAGGCGAATTTTTGAGAATTCGTTGAGGAAAACCTAAAAAAATGTTAAAATAGCTTTGATACAGAATAAAGGCGACAAACGAGCACAAAGCCCACTTGATGGTAAGTGCATGCTGTGGCCTACATTTATCCTCGATTAAGAATCAAAATGCAGATGCGTTGTCACTCCAACGGTCTCCGATTCTCTACAGCTACGGGCGCATGAAGCTATTCGGAAGTCGGGCCAGTTGTGAAATTTTTCGCGCGTGACGTTTGTTTCGTTTCTTACCGGCCTGCTCAATAAAATATAGATTTCATAGAAGTAGCATGGTTTGTGTTCTTTTTCGCAAATGCGTCAAAAGACAAGCCGAAAAAATACTTGCTTAATAGGCAATTTGTTCGTTCTTAAAAAGATAAAATCACATCCTTAGAAACGTGGCAAAGGTATTATTTTTTCCGTAACAATGTCAGTTTAATCCATTTTATTGTGAAATTAAATGTTTTTGGTGTCTAGTCACAGTTGGACAGGCCTCTCCTATAGTAGGGAGTATTTACAAAAACCGCCACGGGAAAGGATTAGGGATTAATTGTGAAACAAATTCACGATAAAATCATCACCATCTGGATGCTTGGCAGTCCACCACTGTGCATTTTACAATTTAGGTTTTATTACGTTATTAAACATGACATTCGATAAATAACTATTTCCGAGCTCAATTATTACCATCATCACTACAACCTATCACGAGGCCACCTCGACCTATGTTCTGCAGTGGACTGTAATTACCAAATCATTTTCTACTACGAAGATATATTTTTGAAGGACCCAAATTTACTAAAGAGTAGAAATCTTAGTACATTTCTAGATAGATTGCGCTAAGGCCTACATAAAAAACGTCTACGGCGCATTCGCCATCGCAACTGCTTTCTCTACAAACCCGCATCGCGCTCGCCAGTCCTATACTCGTAACACACCTCTTACTCGCACAGGATTAGTAGAAAGAGTCCACTATACACCCTCGCACCGCTCGGCTTCCTTCTTTAATGGTTAGATTCGCATCCTCGTCACATCTTTAATGGAAGCACAGCCTTAAACCAACGGTGTACCGCTGAGGTAGAGTAGTCGGAATAAATTAGATCCAACATATTTCAATACGACGAACTCTGGTATTACTCTAAATTCACTATATAAATATGTTATAAAATAAGTTACTTTTACTGCAGGATTTTGAATGTAGATATCGAGAAAATTAACAATACCAACACGAACTAAAACCCGGACAGATATTTATAAGCAATACAATTTTTTGCCATCACCGCTATCGTTACCGAGTCTTTAAATATTTAGTTTAAGACAATTTAAATAAAATTGTAATAAGAGATATAATACAAACTTCCACAGTGATATCTCCAGCAAACCACATAAAAAAGCCGGTGCATACTAAACAAGTTGTACCCGTTGCAACAGTTGCGAGAGCATTACTTATAGTACGCTCAGAGTTCTATAAAACAGTCAATAAAATTTATATTAAAGTACAGTAAGTTAATTAATATTTTAAGTAATGTATGAAAATAAACACGTCGTGTAGTGGTGGCAATAGACATATACGAGGAGAGTTATAAACATAAGACTCGAGGAGAACGTTTACCCATTCTCATCTATTGGGAGTGATATAAGCGGCTATAAACTAAGATATTCCCTAAAAGTCTTAGCTCAACAGTTACAACAAGCTCGTATTTATACGAGATTTAAAATATACGGGTGCGATCGCCAATTCCCATCCCAGGTGTAGCGATTACTTCTGTGAAATATAGTTATGTGTATAATAAAGTCTTGCGTCGATTTTTATGTTATTAACATAACAAGTGATCTCATAATCCAGCCTAGAGAAACCTGTAACCATTTCAAAGAAATCCGGTTAACTTTTTAAATTTTAATGCATTTTCACATCTGGGAGCTGAGACGAAAGGCCCAATAACCTGTTAATATGTATAAATTTTTTACAAGATGGTAGAACTCCTTCTCTGTCTAGGAGCCCGTCTGGGTCTATTTCTGTCCGTAAACAGCAATGCAGGTACTGGCTGTATTCCGGTCTATAGGTAGAAGGAAAGAGTATAGAAAGTCAGTTTGTGATCGCTGTGTTTGTGTCGGCTGTGAGGCATTTAATTATTGTCCCCAGAGGTGACATCGCATCTTACCGAATGCAATGTGTCTGTTTTTTTAAGTTAGATGTCTACGGACTGCAGTAACCACGTACCATCGGATGGTCTGCAAGTTCATTTGCCACTTCAATTATAAAAGGACTTGCCGCGCCCCGCTTGCATGGTGATCGCTGTAACATGTCAAAGGTGCAAAATATCTGTTGTTTCGATTGTCAATCCGCCTATCAAGCGTTATAAGCGGTCATCCATGACTTTTTCTGCCACCAGGGCGGCGCCACTTAAGAATGAGGTGTAATATTTGACAGATTTCATAGCGGAGAAGATAATTTGTTCGAAAAATGTATAAGTCAATGTTTTTTTCTGTACTATTAGTTATATTTTATATTAATTAGATTAAAAATAATTAAACTAAACCACAGATATTCATAAAAGCAGACAAATTAAAAAAGAGTTAAAAATGCAAAAAATTAAAGAGCATACCACTGAGGCATGGTTTTGTGTATTAATATAACACTCTAGAAACTGATAAACTTCTATTTAAAACTAACTTCTCAATTAAATTACATTGTGTAACAAAAAACCTTCACCTCAGTGTCAACTAGGGACATCTGGTGCGCGAAGATTATTAGCCCTTATTAAGACAAATCTTTCCTACAAGCGGACTGGAGACTGTTACGAAGACTGTTATCATCTATACATATAATAAATCTGTAGGAAAGTCGTGTCTGTAATTGTAATATTTTCTGGAAAAAACAAGACCACGGGACTAGTTTAAGGGGCACTGAAGCCAAATTAGTGGTTTTTAAAATTTTTGTCTGTCTGTCTATCTGTCTGTGTATTCCCGATTCACGCAAAAACTACTAAACAGATTTCCATGAAATTTTGTGTGCAGGTAGTTAGAGACCCGGGGCAACTTATAGACTACTTTTTATCCGATTACGGGACTTTAAAAAAGGAGGGTTAAGTATTTTCCTTCCTTTAGACGTTAATTTCTATTTTATATGATTAATTAATGTATTTTTTTTAAAGAAATAAAATATTTATAAACTAAGCCTAAAATTAGTTTTAACCGTTGCGTAATAAATTGAACTACGCCGATAATCTACGTTGCACTTTTTCAAAACAGTGCCATCTAATGTAAAATACAAAAAGTAGTAACATTTTACCTCCAGTCACTAATAAACTAAATAATATAAATAGCTTACATCTATATGTTTGAATAATTTAATACATAATGATTTAAAAATTCTAACGTTCAATTTTTAGTTCTTTCGTTATTTCATTTTACTAGGAATAAATTAATTTTATAAGTAGTACCTAACTAATTACTACTTAAATAGATAATAGTGACATCTATCGAAAATCATAAAATCTGAAATGTTTCTAAGTTTAATTTCTAATCTGTAAAAAAGTTATTAGTACGCATAGACTTAGAATATAAGTTATACATAAACTTAGAATATAAGTATATTCTAAGTCTATGTTAGTACGTATTAGTTTTTTTTATCTATAAATAAACTGATAAAAACTGCAATTATTACAAAACTCTTATTAGCCTTATAGTTTAAATAAAGAGATTTTTATATATTATGTATTGGTCAGATCTTAGAAATAATGATGTCATGAATTAGTCCACCATTTCATTGCGTGAAATGGTGGCATTACATAAATTTTAACAGTGTTTTTGTTGACTATATGATGATATAGCTATGATCGTTTGGCGATATTAACAACTAAACACAACATTGCTATTTCTAGATATTGTTATATCGTAAAACTATTTCATTACACACCGCTGCTAGCATATTTTTGATAAAGCAGAATTTTTAATAGAATCTCCATCACTTCATGCCTAATTTTCGTATTATAATATAAATGTTCGCGACTTTATTGTGCGATTGAGTTACCCCAGTCCCACCTCAACTTATTGTCTGAGTACTAGAGGGTACAGTTTTGATTTTCAGTTTTAATCTAATAATAACGCCATCTACTTACTGCTAAATAAACTAATAATAAGTAACTGATCAAATCATAGACGAATTGTCTATGATTGATTAAATATGATTAAATACTTATTGTTGTAGCATCAAAAAATGTCAGACTTGCCGGTGGCTACTGTCCGGATAAAAAGTAACTCACTTCTGGTAGCTCAGATGGTTAGCGCTCGCTGTAAATTTAATAGTACGCGGGCAACCCGCGTTCGATCCCCGCCGGCACCAATGAAATTGTTAATTGCAATTTTAAGTGCTGATTTACCACGTGCTCGGCGGTGAAGGAAAACATCGTGAGGAAACCTGCATGTCTGAGAAATAAGAAAAAAAAATTTCGCAGACATGTGAAGTTCGCCAACACGCATTCTGGCAGCGCGGCTGACATTTCCTTGCCCTAAAAAACCCCCTCAGAAATGAGGGAAGGCCTGTGCCCAGATGTGGGACGTATATAGGCTGTAACTTTAACTGTTGAATGACTAATTACTAGGTAAATGAAACACGCAATTGTGAAAAAGATTCTTTTCAGTTTTTATGAGTTTTATTTAAGCAAATACGAGAGCCGTGTAGTTCGCCGTAGGATTTCATAGCACAGGAACAAAAAGTGTACGATTCCCGCGAGGACCAATGAAACTGGTAAGGAAATTTTATTTGCTTATTTTCCACGTGCTATATAACTTGCAAGAATAACTTCGCGGGGAAACTTTGATGTCTGAGTAGTTTTAAAATTAGTGAAATTTAAAATTTCTTGGACATGTGAAAACCGCTATTTCGCACTATGGGTATTTAGGAGCCCTGTGCAGAGTAGTGAGACGTATGTAAGCTGCTTCTTTACTTTTTTTACTTTCAATGAGACTTTTATAACAGTTTGTCACATATTAAGATAGCTTTCATATTTTCAGAGATACCTATTAAAATTTTTGTGACAGTCCCGGTTTCATAGCTCACATGAGTAAATGAACACAAGCTATTGAGAAAAAGTACATAAATATCAAAGGAAGCAAATTTTAAACACAGGTTTATTTTTATTTTTACTATGAGTAGAACTGCATTGATAGAATCTTGAAAGTCATCCGTAAAAGCCGGTAATCGAACCGGTCCAAACATAAGTTTCATAGTACGTAAGCAACGAAAATTTACACCACTCATATTTTAATTGCAATTTGAAGTTTAGATTTACCACGTTCTCGGAGGTAAAGGAGAACATCGCGTGGAAACCGGCATATCTGAGAAGTTGAAAAAATATTAACTTTTAGGTATATTATAAGTCGGTCATGCCGCGTTGGAGTCAACTCAATCAACTCCTTTTTGTCCTAAAACTCGCTGCGGCCTGTTCTCAGTAGTGGGATGTATGTAGGCTGCTACTTTTTTACTTTTAATAAGGCTATTCTCTGCCGATCATAAGCTTCCCCCATTGTTTGTCTAATAAGCCGGATATTTGCAGTAGTGTCCAAGCTTGACAAGCGGGTTGGCAACCGCAGCTTTTAATTACATTGCGCTGTTATCAGGAAGATGCTGCCACCCATCTCCTATTTCAGTTTTCCTTTGTCACCGCCCACGACACCCACGAGACGAAATGTGGTAGTGGTTTCTTTTCCGCCGCCTCTACATGGCTAATATATTTCTACTCCCGTTCATCATTTCGATTCCCCCCATATAGATTTGTTGTATAAATTCATATTTATTTATATGTACTAATTATATATGTATAAACATGTATATATTTGTAAATATATGTTTGTATGTACATATTCGTATATATGTATGTATAGGTTATATTTGTATAGTTTATTCATAAGTAAAATGTATTTGTTATATAATTGGAATAGTTCGTGGTACCTCTTCTATCTATTATTTTGTTTTAAGGAATGCAATAAAGAATAAATAAATAAAAAGATTTGCCAATTAAGTTGGATATTTGCCGTAGTTGCCACGCTTGGCAGGTGAAGTGCCAACTGCATATTTTTATTGAGTTGTGGTCAGGAAGACACTGCTGCTCACCTTCTGTATATTTTTACTTCCGTTTATGAATACAGTTCTTCTCACACGTTCACCGTGAATAGGACTACATTTATCAAATTTTGTTGAAGTCTACTTGAACGTAAAAAATACTGGCATGTATTTTATGATGACAATAAATATTCAATGGGGCCAATTATTTGAATCAAATAACGCAAATAAACACTATGCCGTGTATTAATAAAAACCATGAAATTCAACATTATTTTGTCAAAACTATATGAACTTTAATTATGAATATTATGTGATTAACGCATTTCTGATTCCAGTGCAATTTACCCTTCATAAAGCCACATCGGAAGACATGTCCGATATCAAAAAAGTGTTGTTAAACGTATGTTGTTAATGCATTTCTCATAAACTCATGTGATTCTGTAGCATATTGTATTGTCAAATTTCAATCATTTACGTCCAATATAGACACAGATACAATCCAATATAGTGATTGAATTTTGTTAACTTTGGCACGGAATGATATTAATGATGTGTCTAAATTGAAGCCCACGCGAGCGAAGCCGCGGGTAAAAAGCTAGTTATAAATAAAAAGAAGAAGGTACTTACCACCATCTGTAGCATTACCGTACAAATTAGGACAACGTTTATTATTATTTGACCGTTAAAAACAAAAGCCAAGACCATTTGAGTTTTGTCTACACACCTGAAAGGAAGCAAATATGATTAACACAGTTTAGGAGTATACTGATACTCCTACACTGTGTATATACTGATATAGATAGTCTAATGGTGATGTTTTTATGCTTTTCCTTTTGGTTGTGGCTTAAGGGAATCCATCACTCCATTTCGTCACATTGGTATTGTAAGACTACGGAAAATTTTGAAAGATTGCCATGACCATTGAAGTTTTGTGATCTCCTATAGATGGCGTTAAAGAAATGTTATGTATTTCAGATAGACCGATGATTATGATAGACCATGATGTTATAGGTGCCAGATATCTAGTACTGTGATGCGAGCTGATAAGGAGGAGATGCGATGATATATGCATTATCATCATCATCAGCACATAAAGCCTACTGCTGAACAAGGGTCTCTCCCGTTGTAGGAAAGATTTAGTGTGTTAATACTTAATAGGCTCACTGAATAGGTGGGTTAAATATCGCAACAACAGACATTTCTCATCTTTGACGCTGATTCCTGGCGCCGTTATGGGCATTTTGCGCCTAGCGTTAACGAGATTGTTATAGGGCCATCTATATGAACCAAGGAATTAAAGGTATTGACATTGATGTTCCTTTTATGCTATATTTTCTAAGATCTATCCTTTACAGCCAATAAAAGTCCACTGTTGAACATAGGCCTCCCCCAAAGATTTCTCTTAGGCAGGATCTTGCCACGCTTGGCAGGCGGATTGGCAACTGCAATTTTTTTTTAAATGTTTTTAGGAAGACGATGCTGCCCATGACTGAGTTTGTTTCGCTCTGTCACCACCCACGGAACGATGTGGGTAGTGGATTTTCTCACACCGTCACTCTACAGTCTTTTCTAAGATACATCTTTACATCTTTATGAATGTAATAGGGCACTCTGGCAATCAGTTTATTCTATTTACTATTACACTTTTTGATATTAATGATATTGCTATAACTTCAACAGTCTCTAAAAGATTTTCCAGTTCAATATAATATATGGAACGTAAAGTGCAACACTCATTCCGCGAGCTATTTCTCAACTTATTAGTTTACCTAGTTTATTCATTTATTATATTTTTATTTTGTTAATGTAATAGAGTGCACTAAATCTGCTTAATTTAAGCAATACTCACCAATTTGTTTCAGAATGCAGTTTTATTCCAATTTTCACAGATCTCTCATACTTCTTCTCCTTTTCAAATTGGCTCAACTCGTTTACATCGAAAATCTTTTCAAGATTGTAAAAATAACTTTGCAAGTTCTTATACTGATAGCTCAGACAAATCGTTAAAAATGTCATAAGTAAATAGGTTGCCGATATCCGAATCCCATAAAGCCACCAGACAACAAAGGTTGCTACTCTTCCTATGTTTGCATAGACGCTTCTATCTTCTACATCTGGCCAAGCTGTTATAACAGTAGTAAAGGTGCCTTCTGAAAAAACTACTCGTTCCTTGAAATACACTGAAAAATATCTACTATCACAGCAATAATAAAATTCTAAAATTGTTCATCATCATTAATTCATTACAGCCCTTCACAAGTCCACTGCTGAAGATAGGCCTCCCCCAAGGAATGCCACGAAGCACGGTCCTGAGCCACTTGCATTCATCGACTTCCTGCATGTCTTACCAGGTCGTCACTCCATCTAGTGGGGGGACGCCCTACACTTCATCCGCCGGTACGAGGCCGCCACTCGAGAACATTTTTTTCCCAACGGTTGTCGGTTCTTCGAGCTATATGGCTGGCCCATTGCCACTTCAGCTTACTAATCCGTTGGGCTATGTCGGTCACTCTGGTTCTACTGCGGATATCCTCATTCCTAAGTTTATCATGCAGAGAAACCCCGAGCATAGCCCTCTCCATAGCTCGCTGAGCGACCTTGAGCTTCCTCATACGGCCAGCAGTGAAGGACCACGTCTCAGTTCCATAGGTCGTCACTGGCAACACGCACTGGTTGTAAAATCGTTATTAAAATAAATTACAATAACGATGACAGGAATGCCGTGATGATTTTAATCCCTTAAGAGAGATGTAAGGCCATGTACTCGTAAGAGACGTTTTGGCGACTGGGTACCATCAGAGATGAAACTATAACGAATATGAATGTCTGGGATATCTACAAATTTGAAATATAGAGCAAATTTTTTAGAGTTTGTCACCCTATCCTATAAAAAAAAAAAAAAAAAAAAAAAATTCTAAAGAATTTGCGTCCATGGGGTTCACGTGTGATTAAGTATCCAAAGCGAACTAGTGGTGGCCACAGCTAACTATTTCCAACATTCTTGCCATAGTGGCAAGAAGTAGTCTAGGAGTAGTCTAGGAATCTATAATTTTGTTGTTATTATTGTAATTATGATATAATGTAAATAATGATTTCTTATATTTACGCGAACACTACACATTTAAATAATACTAGTTTTACGGATTTTATCGCGTATATTAACTTATTTTATATTCCCGACGTTTCGGGTGCTTTACAGCACCCATGGTCACTGGGGACTGAGGTGATTGACGTCCCGATGTCAGATAACTCTGACAGCGGGAAAAGCTGTAGGTACCTTTCTTCCTTACCTTCACCCGGATGGTAACTGCATTTCTGCAGTTATTTTGTTTTTATATATTTTATTCTGCAATTTAATTAACTGCATTGATGACCACAAGCTTCGGGTCCCGCGCCTACGTCACAGTGAACGAGTGAAGCCGGCCACGGTCAAGCGTGTGCCTGCTGTACTACCATATGTCAGAGATGTCACAGACAAGATTGGCTACATCTTGAAGCGATCTTCTATTAGAACATTCTTCAAGCCGCCGAAGAAGATTAGTCAGTTCTTACCATCCGTCAAGTGCAATATCCCTCTACAAGATGCAGGAGTCCACAAGTTTGATTGTGTATGTGGTCTCTCATATATAGGGCAAACAAAACGATCTATCAAAACCCGCGTAAAAGAACACATAGCTGACGTGAAACACCAACGTTCCGGGAAGTCTGCAGTTTGTGATCATATCCTAGACGGCACCCGCCATTACATAAGATTTGATAAACCACAAATTCTTGCGAAACAACATCGATTCCTGCCAAGGATGATACGCGAGGCTATTGAAATTAAAAAAAATCTTAATTTCAATAGAGAGGGAGGCTGGGTACTACCACCTGCTTGGGATCCTGTAATCAATAAAATTAAAACTAAGCCAAGCATACCACTGCAAGACTTCAAGACACAGTAATTGCATTCTGCGTAGATCGGACCAAAACTAATAATTAAAAAAGCTGAAGGTACTCCGGGTTAACTTTGACATCGGGACGTCAATCACCTCAGTCCCCCGTGACCATGGGTGCTGTAAAGCACCCGAAACATCGGGAATATAAAATAAGTTAATATACGCGATAAAAACCGTAAAAGTAGTTTTATTTAAATTAATGTAAATAAATTATGAAAATGCAAATAATATTACTTTGATACACGTCTTATTTTGATTATTAATCCAGAATAGATGTCGTGTAAAAGAATGGTTATGAATAATCAAAATTCAAAGCTTGTCATTTTACCTCCGCGTGCTACTTGCACAAGTCCATCGAATCCATAAGAAATCAAGGTCGTAATAAAATTGCATAGGATTGCGACTGAATACAACTTCGACTTCCGT
Source organism: Parnassius orleans (assembly GCA_029286625.1). Lineage (NCBI taxonomy): Eukaryota > Metazoa > Arthropoda > Insecta > Lepidoptera > Papilionidae > Parnassius > Parnassius orleans. Next base: position 923,654 of record JAGSMP010000056.1, read on the forward strand.
AACATCTGTCTCTCAATATCTTTATCATTGTAAACATTTTTCAAAACAATGGCCAACTTGAAAATAATTTCTTTGGTAGTGTTCTTATAATAATCGGTATATAAATAAAAAACAATTGTGACAGGATGACAAAAGCTGAGTACAAATCTATCATAATATTGCTTTTCAGTCAAATTTGGTTGAGTGAAAAGTCCAGCTAATTGCATGGATATAAATATATAAATGCAGACGGTTATTACATTAGTTATTTTACTGTAAACTTTTAAAAATAAACTCGAAAACTCAATTTCTTCTATCCACAAATAGGAGTTTCCACATAAATATATATATTTACAAATTTTTTTGGATAATTCTGAAGTTAAATTTGAATAAGACATGATTTGATTTAGCCAGTGAAGTTCCACGCTTCTGTTACCACTTCTTAACATCTGTTATACAGTTTTTTTATGTCAATCGTAGACACAGCTGACTTTGTATTTTATATCAAGTACTTAATTATATTCCAGGGCCGTATTTATAACATCACATTAAATACATTTACCGGTGTTTACTGCTTGAATAAGTATATTAATATATTATAATGTCCAAATATAATGTTATTTTTAGTTACTAAGGTAAAATACAATAAAACTGCTTTAACAGTATTAACAGTAGAACTACCAGGGTAGCGAAAATAAAGAATTATCGGAATTTCTAATACGGAAGAGTAACGATATAAGTAATGTATTATATCAATTTACATGTATTCCATTTACTTTATTTTTAATATGATCAATAACGCAATTTTATATAATAATAATAAACGCGCGAAATACCGTGTTATTTTACTTTCACTAACTGCAAAATTATCGCCTACTCAGATGACACAGCTTTGATGGTACATGGGAAGAACTGGGTGTAAGTGAAACGACATACGGAGGATGCCTTCAGGGAGATTATGAGTTGGCTTGATGCTAACCTAATAACTTTAAATTTTGATAAAACAAAGTACATCACATTATCTCACCGACTTAAATTAACAGTGAACCACTGCTACTGATTTTCATATAAGAGCACAAACATTTGTTAGTGAAGATATAAATTGTAACTGCCCAAATCTAACTTCAACATCTGACATAAAATACCTTGGACTAAGCATACGGAAAATGGCTCCTATTTTTATTAAACTCAGAAATTCTGCTAATCGTGACACATTGATGTGTGTCTACTATGCACTTTTCCAATCTTTGCTGGGTGGTGTTGGTGTTACTACACTGCTGCTTCTGGAGCCTGCCCAACGCGCTACTCTAAAAATAATATCTAGGAAACCTCGTAGGTATAAAACGTCCCTCTTTTATTAAACGTGCCCAATGCTCACGGTGAGACAGCTATTTATTTTGCACACGATACTTCGTAAAAAGCATAAAGCACTTCGCATTGACATATGTTCCATTTAAAAAACGCAACAAAACCATAATTTGCACAACAGTCACACACAGGACTACACTTGCTAAGCTCATTTCTATATATATATATATATATATATATATATATATATATATATATATATATATATATATATATATATATATATATATATATATATATATATATATATATATTATCTCAATTCGCTTTAACAACGCTACCCCTGAAACATACACATCTCGTACATACATAAAGTCTCACCAGCCTATCACCCAGAGACTACGAAATTCCATTTGGCATGATCCTACCACGCAACCCTCTCTTCTTTAACATCCATATTTTACACGCTCGTTGGTTAATAGTACTCTTAATTTGGCTCATCTTCTTTATATCGCAAATTTGGTCGATTGACTTCCGTCTTTATGTCTCGTGCGAATTTACCATCCACTTCTGCAGCATAAATTGGCTTTGTCATTTTTCCTCATTCATTCTTTCTACATGTCGAAACCACCGAAGCATTCCTATCTTAATAATGTTCACAACATCGTCTTGCAAACCACATTAACAATCATATAAGAACAATGTCAAACACCAAATAGTCTGTGGTCAAACAGTTGCACTGTGTTTATATTGCCAAGAAATAATTACTGACAGATTGACCGAATAAGCTGTAAATTTTGTATGATTTCAAATGTTTTAATAGTATTTAAAGTGTATTTCAATGCAAAAAATCGTGTATTTTATATTTTGTATGTGTATATTAATAATATGTTTACCTTTATTTAATATATAAGCATGTTGCCACAAGCGAAATACATCGAAGCCTAAATCGCATATCAAAGTTCCGAATTAAAAACAGTATATATACAATAGCTCCGAACTACCACTCGGGCGTGGCGCTCCGGCAGAACACCTTTCCCGGCGGGAGATCTCCCCTTTTCCTTCCACCCGCCACAGTGGTGACTAACCGACGTGATATGAACACGCAACCAAGAACCTTCGGAAACTACAACTTTAAATCCTCGTCATTGTTCTCAAGTACCCCATTCATTCGCTCCCGAGCAAATATTCAGTCTTCACATCCCAAACCATCTAGCTTTATAAAGGTTCATCAGCACTATAATAATGTTTCCTGTTCCTTCAAGCTACTCTCTGCGCTACAGTGTTCGGCACGGCTCTGGCCTTACCTGCTCGCCTCTGCTTCACGGCACTCTCGCAGATTACTGCCTTCTTCTCGACTCACCGCAGACTACAAGGCAATTCCTGGCTTGCACATTCGTCGACATCTAGACTGCACTATCGACCTCCGGTCTGAGCAGGGGGGTGATGTGGCGGCGCTGTCGTCGCGCCAAGCGAAATACATCGAAGCCTAAATCGCGCTATCAAAGTTCCGAATTAAAACAGTATATATAATGGCTCCGTACTACCACTCGAGCGTTGGCCGCTCCCGGTCAGAACACCTTGCCCGGCGGGAGATCTTCTAACTCTGGTACTTGCACAGGCACAACTTAGTAGCCAGAATTCTACACCAGGGCTCGCTCTGAAATATGGTCTCGTGGACCGGAAATTGCCGTATGCAAGTACTTGAAGTCGTGCTTGAAAATGACCGCGCCAGGCTCTACTGGGACCGGCCATCATCACGGACAGGACTATTCTTGCGAATAAGCCTGATATTGTGCTGATGGACCGGGCACAATCAGAATATTTGGTCGACATCACCATTCCGTATGACGAGAACCTCGTGGCCGAAACAGATAAGCGAACAAAATATCTGGACCTGGCTCACGAGGTGACCGACATGTGGGGTGGACTGCCGACCGAAATTATACCTGTAGTCGTCTCTGCGAACGGGTTAATCCCAGTCAGCCTCTCGGGTCATCTGAGGCGACTGGGACTCCGTGACGGACCGCTCCAAGCTCAAATGCAGAAGGCGGTGCTCCTCGATACCGCCCGCATCGTCCGCCGGTTTCTTTCCCTTTCCCCCTAACCCTCGGCCGTTTGGTCTCCCCTGCTGAGGGCTTCCATCTGGTTGGGCTTTTATTTATTTATGTATAATTTATTTATTTATGTTAGTAGATTCTATATATATATTTATGTATATTTATCATGTCCTTTTATTTATTTATTCAGCCTAACCAGTTGAGAATACACTATATAATAATAATAATATGTTTAATCCAACCCCCCTGAGTTCTTTTAAATTTTTCATCAATATTTCTGTGGGCGTTGCTGAAAACTTTACTTCGTAAAAATTGCATGTCCGTCACTTGCATTGTGAAGTGCATAATGAATGACATTTACCAACAACGCAAGCTATAATTTTGCGCTTATTGTAACATAATTGTTTTTAAATAATACAACATATAATTTGATTTGGTTTAAATTAAAGTTAACTACCTATACTGTATTGATATATTAATGAAATCAGAAATGGTAGTTTTAATTAATATTTTAACATAATAATTTCTCTCGTATACGATTGATTGATAAGTGTGAGATTTTCATATAAAACAGAAGCGACCATCCAACTTACAGTACACCTGATGGTTAGTGGCTACTGCGGACCATGAACACCTGCAACCAACTTTAAAGAAAAAAGGTTGCCGATGTGTTGTCACCTCTGAGGAATGCCTCACAGCCTGTAATTATACTGCCTCTCTATGTAGTAAGTGTATCTATTTACCCTTCAGACTGAAACAGGGCCGTGCAGGCACTGCTATATGGTGACAAAAATAGGTAGGAGGGTGATACTTACCCAGCCGGAATGTTAGCCAAAAAAGGAGTCCTACAATCTAGACAAAAAGTGCAGAGTAGTATTTTAGTTCTTAAGCTTTTTTACGTGGTAGAGCCATGTTGCAGCTATATTAATAGTATAGTTGTAGCACGAATGGGTTGGCTCGACCGGGGAAGAACCACGCTCTCACAGAATACCAGCGTAAAATAGCAGCTTAATGCTACTGTGTTTCGTATGGTGAGTGTAGAGAACCGGAAACCCTTTTTTTTTTTTTTATAGAATAAGGGTGACAAACGAGCACACAGTCCACCTGATGGTAAGTGGTTGCTGTGGCACATAAACATCTACATCTATCTTCATTTGCGAATTTAAATGCAGATGCGTTGTCAGCCGTGAGGACTAAGATAGAATGCCTCTTTTCCAGTAAAAGGGTCTCGGTTCTCTACACTCACCATACGAAACACACAGCAGCATTAAGCTGCTATTTTGCTGGTATTCTGTGAGCGTGGTCCTTCCCAGTATTCGACAAATGCTATAATATAACTGCTGCTCTCTCCACGTTATAAACACTGGAAAAGAGGCATTCTATGTTAGTCCTCACGGCTGACAACGCATCTGCATTTTGTTTCCCAAACGAGGATGAGGATAGATGTAGATATCTATGCCACAGCAACCACTTACCATCAGGTGGACTGTGTGCTCGTTTGTCACCCTTATTCTATAAAAAAGCGGACTCACGATGAAGAAGTTAGTACATATGTACCTTTTAATTCCATTTTGCTGTTATAAGACATTTTTTACATGATAATACTGTAAGCGATAGATCAATCTCTGATTTTCCATCAATAGCTCGTTAAAATCCACAGCTGGATTGGGCTTCTTCTGTTATAAGAAGGGTTTACCATAATCGCCACACTTGGCAAGCGGATTGGTGATTAGAAGTCACCTTTCGCTGCTTCCTGTCACGGATTTGGGCATTAGAAATAAAAAATCGGTTTGAATTCCTCCATGACTCACATTTGAGACATTTGAGATCATCAGAAAATTTTATATTAAAAATGCCAGCTCACACTGCAAATTTTTGGACAGATCATTCACAATACAAGCTGTCCGATTATGGAATGACTTGCCGTTATCAGCAAGTCGCGCTCAATCTACCGGTTTTAAGAAACATGTACATGATTTCTATTTTCAACTGATTCTATCAAATTCATTTGTATATAAATATTCTATCTTTATCTAGTTACATATATACACATACTTATTATATATATATATATATATATATATATATATATATATATATATATATAATAAGTATGTATGTATTTATCTTATCTATGTACTTATATACCATTCTATATTCTGCATCTTTATTTCTATTTTATGGTTTATAATAAAAATAATGTTATTTTTGTCGCTAAACCACACACATGTTTTTATTGTTTTCTTGCAATCCTTGTCCATCCAAAGGTTGTCTGGAAGACCGCCCATTGTACCACATTTCTTTCTCTCCTTTTTTGTTAATATTTATGTTTTTTTGGCGTACAATAAAGTGTTATCTATCTATCTATTATACGTCTGTCGTAAACGATAGTATTTGATTAATGACGAGTCATTTTATTTTATCTATCCGGCTTTTAGGGTTTAGCTGGTTACAACTAGGTTACGCTTGGCTTGGCTTACGGTGTGTTATATTTATTTAAGACTAAAAAATAAATGCCAACCCTAAAAATCTAAAAACAAATAAAATAATTTTAACATAAAAACTTCTGAAATTGGTGACTTAGCATATAGAAGAATCACAGCCTAATTTAGGAAATCATTTTATTTCATCTAGTTCTTTGAAGTCAGCATTTACGTTTTATTAAAAGTTTAAGTGTTTGACCCTTTTAGACAAAGAAATATCTCTAGCTAAGGACAACAACTAGAATGTCAACTAAGTAGTTACATTAAAAACTTTATGCCCTATTTTTCCACCCTTTGAGGTAGGAAAAAAGAATCATTAACATTGGTTAATAATTTATGAACATATCACTTAACATACATACAAAAAAACATACAGCCGAATTGATGAACTCCTTTTTTGAAGTTGACTAAAACGTGTAGGCGCTTGTTTGCGTCTAAAACTAGGTTTATTAGTAAAATCTACAAAATACAAATAGTTCGGATAAATTAAATTAAATTATTCGTCTGTTTCCGGATAACTAGATTCGACCTAAACGAGACGGTTATATATATACCTTCTTCTATCGGACATCCACTAGTTACAAAAACGCAAATAGGTCCCGTATAGTTAGATTCACCTAAGCAAAACGGTTAAACCGCTTTCTATCATAAGCCAAAACATATTTCTGGTGTTTGCTATAGTTGCTCTTACAACTTTCATGAGACCCCAAATTAGGAGATATATTCTCTGACGCCGTAATCACACAGTAAATAATTTAATATTTAATACTTACAGTTATTTACGTCAACTCTGATCAAATTTCATGCGACAAACTGCGAACTTCAAAACGACCACAATTCAATTACGTTGCTCAAACGACTCTCAGTCCACGAGACTGGGTCGGTTCAAATACTTCAACGAGTCTTGACATCTTTGTAATTGTTCCTTTAATGCTAAGACGTTTATCCGGTTAATTAAACTTGATAAAACCCAGAGATTTCTTTACATATTACTTCCAGGTTTCTTTAATTAAAAGTTTAATTTTCCTTACGTCCCGTTCTACAATGTAGAGACGCCATGAAAAACCATTTACGGTTGCAATTAAAAACCTGTCCCCGGTGTACCCTGTTCCCTTTAGCATGAGATTATACGCAAACATAAAAACAGTGTTTCTCAAACATGTTTAATCTCATCTGCACTTGCTGCTGAGACTGTCTGTAATACTAGGTTGATCAATAACTTTGCGGAATAGGACACTTATCAATGAGTTATAGAATTGCGTTCTATTTTTTTGTAATCTTAAATTTAACAGTAGCCAAGACCTGTAAAAACTAAATTAAAAACTATGGTGTGGTAAGTTTTAAGACCCAATTTTTTTTTTCAAACTGTACATTTGGCGGGAATTTGATATGTATGCAAAATGGAGAAACTTGAACTTCATGCGGTTATTAAATATTTCTACTTGAAAAAATTTCTACAAAAAGTATTTTTAAAGAACTGCAGTCTACTTTTGCAGGCAATGCTTCGTCTTATTCTACCGTGGCATGCTGGTGCGCTGAATTTAAATGCGTCAGAACCGCCTGCAATGACGACACTCGCTCCGGGCGGCCAACAAAGGCCGCTACGCAAGAAAAAAAATCTAAGAAATTGTTAAGGTAGATCGACGTGTGACCATCCGTTATTTAGCGAAGATTCCAAACCTTTCGTTTGTAATAGTTCAGTTTATTTTAACTCATAACTTAAAATTCAAAAAGATAGCCGCTCGCTGGATTCCTCGAATGTTAACGGACGCCCAAAAGAAAGCAAGAGTTGACATTTCAAAGCTAAATTTAGCAATAAATGAAGAAGATCTACATTATTTTTGCGCTCGTTTCGTAACCTAAAATGTGGATGGTATAATTATTATTGACTATTTAAGTAAAGGAGAGACAATAACCGGAGATTACTACGCATCATTAATTAAAGAACTACGCGAATATCTAAAAAATAAACGTCGGGGAAAGTTGCGTGCTGGAGTGCTTTTCATCATGACTATGCCGTTGCCCATTGATCTGATTTTGCAGGTGCTGCCATCTGAACTGCTGGGTTTCAGTTGATGCAGCACCACCATATTTCCAGACCTAGCTCCGAGTGAATTTCTTTTTTACTCACCTGAAAAATCACTTGTGTGGTATACAATTCGACAGCCACGATGAAGTGATACGTGCTGTAGAGGCCTTTTTCAAGTCCCAGAATCAAGCCTTTTTTTCCAAGGGAATTAACCAACTTGCAAAAAGCTATTCAAGGTGTAAGTAAAAGGCGATTACGTTGAAAAATAAATACAACGTATATACACTTATCCTAGTTTCATTGCGTTTCTAAAAACTTTTTGATCAACAAGTATTTAAAAAAAAACTCTATGTTGTACTCAGACCAAAAAAAAAACGGAGCGCTGCGTACATTTCAAGTGATGCCGTAACAATGCTTTAACTTTTATAAGCACTCACGCACAAATCGTCATTCTTTCTTTCTTTAACATCGCGTAAAAGCTTACTCCTGGACGTATGCTTGTAAAATCATATTGTTGGTTGCTAATAATTTTACATGCATATGTGTGTGTGATATCGTGTTCTTACAATAAGTAGGCCATGGTTTTGGCTTGCTTTCCGCGTCACTTGATACGCAGCGCTCAATCTATATTTCTTTATTGATCTGCGATATTGTATATCTATATATATGTACATAAATCAAAATTTTATTAACCGAGTTCAAAAAACGAGTAGGTTTTATGATTTGATGAAGGTTTTATGAGTAGGAAATCATATAATCGACGCGTCGAATATAGATTCAGAGAATATTTTTTATGTATTTTTACCGATTTCTCGAAAACAGCGGAACTGTTGTAAATGATACATAAACATATACATAAACACTCACGCCTGTCACCCAGAGGGGTAGGCAGAGACTACGGACTTCCACTTGGCACGATCCTGGCACACCTCTCTCGCCTCCTTTAAATCCATATATCTACGCATACACGCTCGTCGGTTAAGGGTACTCCTAATCTGGCCCATTTTCAATATATCGCCAATTTGGTCGATAAACCTTCGTCTAGGGCGTCCCTTTCCGACTCTGCCGTTCACTTCTGCAGCATAAATTTGCTTTGTCACTCTTTCTTCGTTCATTCTTTCTACATGACCGAACCACCGAAGCATTCCTTTCTTAATCCTGGTCACAACGTCATCTTGCAAACCACACTTTTCTCTTATCACACTATTTCTCACCCTGTCATTCAGATTCAGCCTAGCATACTCCTTAATGACCGCATTTCTACAACATTTATTCTACTCTCATGCTTCTTCTGCCAGACCCAACTTTCACTACCATACATTAAAGTAGGGACTAACACAGCATTGTAAATTGCCAAACGTGCCTTTTTTGACACATTCTGACTCTTCACAATAGCTTGTAGAGCCCCATTCACTCTATTTCCTGCGTTCACTCGTCGTTCTATATCCTTATCATATCTACCATCCCTGCTAAATAAACATCCCAAATATACAAACTCATCCACTTGCTCAATCAACTCCCCTTCTATTCTTATTTCACATAATGTTTTACTTTCTTCTCTTTCAAAAACCATCACTTTCGTCTTACTTGCGTTCACTTTCATACCTCTTTCTTTTAATGACCGGTTCATTAAAGTAACCATCATTTGCAACTCGGCCGCCGACGATGCAAATATGACTTGATCATCGGCGTACAAGAGGCATTTTACGGTTAACTCACCCATTCTCAACCCACATTCTTCAACTTTCAAAGTTTGCAAACAACTGTCCATAAATAGGTTAAACAGCCAGGGGGAGCTACACAGCCCTGTCTGACACCTGGATGCCAAACCAGTCCGAGTAGACCCTGTTGATCCTGACACAAGCACTAGAGTCCCTATAAAGAGACTTCAATGCCTGTATCAAACCAGCGCTCAAACCAAATGAGTTAAGTGTTTGCCATAACACATTCCTGTCCACTCTGTCATAAGCCTTTTCCAAGTCCATGAAAGCACAAAACTTTCTGGTTTTGGCCAAAACTTCTCCGCAATCATGCGCATGGAAAATACTTGATCCGTACACCCCATTCCTTTCTAAATCCAGCTTGCACATCCCAAATTTTTCCATCAGTTTCTTCCATAACTCTTTCAATTAACACCTTAGCATACAGTTTACCCACAATGCTAAGCAAGCTGATCCACGGTAGTTTTACAGTCCTGCTGTGACCCTTTTCTTTATATATTGGGACTATAACGGCTTTGCACCAGTCTTCCGGTACCCGCTTCAGTTCCCAACATAAATTAAACAAGGTGTACAGCAGGCCTACCACTCCCTCTCCAGCCCTTAGCATTTCGAGTGATACTCTATCATATCCGGCTGCCTTACCTGCTGTCATGCTTTTCATTGCTTTCATTATTTCATCTACACTTATCTCCCTACCTCTCCACTTCTTTCGAATTTCTTTTCACTTAATTCAGACGACTCTTCACTCATAAACACGCTTTCAAAGTATTCCTTCCATCTCTTTAAATTGAAACTTCATCGTTCGGCATACAGCCATTCTCGTCTCGTATAGCATTTATTCTAGACTGTTTTGAATTTCTAGCAGTTCTTACGAGTTTCCAGAACATTTTAATATTTGCCTGGAAGTTATCAGATATCCTTCTATCATTCTTATCCGTTCTTTCTTGCTTTTCCTTTCAACAACTTCTTTTACTCTCTTATTTATAAGTCTAAAGTCTGCTTTTTCTTTCAATCTCATCATTCATACCGCCAGAATTACCAGCTTTGGTTGCCAGTAAATCTAGCCATGCTCTCTTCTTTGCTTCAACTTCCATCCGAATCTCATCATCCCACCACAACATGTTGTAAATTATTCTTTTTTATACTTGTTATTACTTCATAGGTGATATTTAAAAATAGGAAATTAAGTTTTTAGTGTACCTTCAACGTATTATATTCCTTAGACAAAAGGGTAAAATAATTTAAGTTTTATTAAAAATAGAAACGAAAATATAAAAAATAAAATCGCTTCCGAAGTCAGGGCCTTATTCGTAATTCTTTGATACTCTACGCCTTTTTACAGACTTCTGAAGCTATTTTGTGGATTTTTTGAAGTGAAACTTCTATTTCGCCGTAGTAGAGAAATTTAGTACTGTATTTTTTTTTTAAAAATCCTGTTTTCTTGTAATGTTTCACCGCTGGAGCCGCATGTGTATTGAGTATACTATTATTTAACCTAAGTATTAATATTAGGTTAAATATTAGTATACTCATGCAGTATAGGTGTAAAATATAAAATAAAAGACGAATGATATGTCGTAAAGAAGTTTCACTTCGCACGTGTGTACACAATCACACGCACAATTTTTTTACCATCCATTTGTCCATCATTCAGTACATCTCATTCTAAGTAGCTACTGCAGTCTTTAAACACAGGCTTTTATATTCACTGACATCTCTGTGGAGTAAGACGGAATGCCTCACAGCCTGTAGTTGTACTGGCTCTCTATACGCTTCAGTCCGGAACGCAGCAGTGCAAGCAGTGCTATTTGGCGGCAGAAAAAAGGTAGGAGAGTGGTACCTACCTAGACGGACTCCTAGGCAGAAAAAGTGTCCTACCACCTAGTAATCCAACTATTCTTCTAGCCCTAAATTGGTCTTGACACTAATTGGATTTAACACTGCAATTATTATAATTTTAATTGTATATAATATAATTTTAATTTTAAGGGTCATTATAATATTAAGGAATTTTATATATAAGGTTAGGATAATAACCTATGGGAATGAAGTGATAGCTACCAAGCTATTTCTAATTTGTTTGAGTGGTTAATTGTGAACATATATGATTGTATTTTTTGTAATTCTTTATTTATCTATTATATCGTCTAGACGTTTTAAATAATAACAGCACATGGACGAATATCAAAATACAAAACAATTACTTAAATCTATAGGCCATAGAACTACTTGCTCCGTTCTGAAAGCGAACCCGCGACCTACACTCGTTGACAGATAAGACATGATTTCTCACTATAATAGAAGTAGGATAGTATATAAATAATATAATAGTTGAATAGTGAAATTCAACAGATCTGTAAACGGAAGTAGCAATGGACCAGCCACATAGACCAAAGTAATTCTTAATTGACAGACCTCGGACCAGCAAGTCATGGGATAGGGCGTCTCATCAATAGATGCAGTGACGACTTAGTAAGATATTTAGGAAGTGGATGGACGCAAGTGGCTCAAAACCGTACATGTATTAACAGGTCATTACTTCATCTTGTAGGGGGGCGCCCTTTACTACCGCTACGAGGCTACCACTCAAGAACTTTTCTTCCCTATTGGTTGTCAGTTCTTCGAGCTATATTGTCAGCCAATTGCCACTCAAGCATTTTGATCCATTGAGCTATGTCGGTTACTTTGGCTTTACTGCGGATATCTATATTAGCAGGGCAGGGCATATGTGGGATTTTTGCAAAACGCTAACCTATGGACGAAGCTTCGAAACACTCGATTTCACAAACAAGTTAAGAGAAGGGCCTTACAAGTACGAGGGTCTCGGTTCTACGTTCATGCACTTGCCTAGCGTATTTAATAATAATGTCCTTCAGACCGTGTTTCGGTCACGGTAGCCAAACTCAACGGAGACTTGCTATCTGCGCAGGACAGGTGAATAAAACACCAACATTCATTGATAAGAAAGAACAGACAATTTATTTTGATAACATATTTAACTTGTGGTTTCTAAAAGGATCAAATGGTTGCGCGATTCACAAGGGATAGCGCCATCTATGGACAGTTTTAGAACTAAGATAATCGTACTGTATACCGTGTTAAATGTTGTTGGAAACTATGAAGCTATCTGTTTACAATGAATTAGTTTAATCTACAATAATTAGAATATTTATTTAATAACTAGACATTCCGCCCACCATGGTCAGAATGGTCATTATTCCCGCCACCATGAATCAACAATCACCGAAAGTGGACTGTAAATAGACAAGGTAAAACATGAAAGTGTGTAGATTCAAATGGTTGAATCATGGTGCATAGGTAACAAGAAACAAATAGGTAATCTTTAAAATCCTAAAAATCTTATTAAATAGAATCCAAAGATATTTAATCTAAAGATTTACATTTACAAAATGCTCAATTAACCAAACAAAAACAACTCTAAACTTAAAATAACAATAAACGTGTTAGGCATTGACTAATACCAAAGAGAATAAATAAAGGTAGGCATTATTCTGCCACTGGCAGAACACACAATTTTACAATAGCCTTTTAATTATGACATCCTTGCATTTGAGACTCACTACATGTCGTGTCAAACCCTTGTGTTTTTCTGTAATAATACCATAAGCCTATATGTACATAAGCCTGTATATAATTATAGTGCCTAGTTTGATGGGACGGTAATCTAATACGACCGGTGAGAGATTACGCGCAGGACTTACGGCTTTACGTGCTTTCCGAGGCACGGGTGTGAAACACCGCCATCTTCCTCACTCCGGACTGTTACTGAGAATTTCTTGACAGAAAAACCTAATAACTGATTTTGGCCCGACCCGGGATTCGAACCCAGGACCCCATGATTAGCAACCGCGTTTACGACCAATAGACCAACAAGGCATTAACGCGTGTTTAGTATGGGTAAATCCTCCAAAAATTTGTCCAACGATGGACTAAACTCTGGTGATGTGTATGACATATAGTGCAGTGTTAAGAGGGAGATTATAAAATTCTTGTTTAAGTGAGCTTTTATCGATGGTAAAACACTTTACACATATCTCATCATGCACTCTAATAAGTTACTCGTAATTATTGAAGGTGATTAGATTAAATAGTTGATTCTGTAATTAGTTAGGACTATACTACTCTACAAATCTATATAGGGGATATATTAGGATATATAGGAAGGGATATGTTCAGCAGTGGACTTTAATAGGTAGTAATGGATGGACGGATCGTGTAGTGTGATCGGTACAGAGACCCTAACACGAGGAGATATCTACCCTGCTGTATCAAATTGAGGCATGCCTTAATTCTAGGCCGTTGTCACAGGTTAGCACCAATGCAGGATCCAACACCTCTCACACCGGGACATTTTATCATCAGTGAACCCTTGGTGCTTGTTCCAGATGCCAATTATGAAACTTGGATAATTGTGGAATTAATTATGGCTCGAAGGACCATAAAATGCCAGGTGGTTCCAGCAGTAGCTAAACTCTCAGCGATTTCTCTCGTCATGGTTGAATTTTCCTGAGCTACTAGGGTCCTTAGCTCGCGCGCAGCACCCACAAAATTCGTTCCATTATCGCTGTAGAGATCAGCGCAATGGCCACGTCTAGAAACGAACCTTTGAAGGCTGCTAGAATCCCTGTGACGTAAGATCGGTTACGGCTTCCAAATGTACGACTCTTGTAGCCATACATACGAATAGGCATATATAGCCTTGTACGCTCGATGACCTCTTCCTTTAGAAGTCCTTATCTGGATGGGTCCAGCATAATCCACGCCGCTTTGATAGAATGGGCGGATTGGAGACCCGTGCTACAGGTAGCTGTCCCATGAGTTGGTGTCCACATTGTGCTGCATATCGTACACATGTGACACATCTGCGTACAAATAATTTGGTACGATTTTTACATCGAGGATCCAATATTTGGATCGTGGTAATTGACCATCAATTGAGGACCTCCGTGTAGGGTTCTTTGATGGGCATCAGCAATGACAAGATTTGTGAAATGAGATTTCGATGGCAGGACAATCGGGTGTTTTTTGTCATTACTTACATCCGCTCTCTCAAGACGACCACCAACCCTCAAAATGCCTTCACCGTCCAGGAAAGGAGTCAAAGTGGTAAGTTTACTTTTCTTATTAACTGCACCTCTAAGCTTAATATCTTTAATTTCCTGTGCAAAATACGTAGCTTGACACGCCTTTATGCTGATTTGAATTGCTTTTGCTAGTTCTCTGCTAGTTAACCAACTCGAAACGTTGTTGCTTCCGTCGATTTTTTCGTCTTTGATATAAATCTCAAACAATAAGCTATAACTCTGATCAATTTCTGTAAAGACGAAAACTTGATCCATAATTCAAATTGATCTTCCCTGGTTACATGACAAGCTTTCTTTCCTTCTCTTCCAAATCCGTGTCACTTATCTCCTTCCTGTTATAATCCATATTCGTGTCCTTTAACCAGGCAGGTCCAGCTTTCAGAGAATTCCTTCACATTCCGACGGGTTGACTCCACGGAAGCGCAATCTGCCGGGTTGTCGGTGACGACACATGTGACCACTGATCTCTGTCCAAAATGTTCAACATTTCTGAAACTCGATTTGCAATGAACGTCTTCCAGCGGCGGATGACTGCTCAACCAAGCTAAAACGATTGTGGAGTCAGTCCATGCATGTAGATTTGTCTTCGGTACTTTCAAAACTTCAGAGACTTCCATAATAATCTCGCCAATAGAACGGCACCGCACAACTCTAGCCTCAGGATAGACACTTGCTTTATTGGGGCTACCTTGGTTTTACGTAATGAGAGTAACCTAACAGTTCCAGATTCATCTACCACGCGGGCGTAAACCACAGCAGCATACGCATCAGCAGAGGCGTCGCTGAATCCGTGTAACTCAGTTTCATACATGTCTTGCTCATACCAATCCAGCGCGGCATTCGAAATTGAGTAAGTGCTGTCAGTTCACCTCGGTAGGTAATCCAATCATTGAATAGTTTCGGTGGGGCTCTTCATCCCAACCGATCCCTGCTAGCCACAGCTGTTGAATGAATATTTTTGCTTTTATGATGGCTGGAGCAATCCATCCCATAGGATCGAACAGTTTTGCAATATCTGATATAACCTTCCTTTTGTTATAGGTTCGACAGTGGCGGTAGCTGCACGGAGTATTCAGTCGTCGGTACGTCGATTCCAGGTAAGTCAGTATTTTAATAATTTCATCTATTTTGAGTTCCAAATTGCTTTCTGTTGTTTCTATTTCTTTGCTTATTTCCTTTAACAGAGTTTCATTGTTGCTTGACCATTTTGAAGTTCAAACCCCCTTTGCTTAGTAATTCGTTGATCTCTTTATAGATTTGTTTTCCTCAAGACTGTTTCACAGCCGGTAAGTAAGTCATCCATATAAAAATCATTTAAGATTCTTTCAGATGCTAATGGATGGTTTTCCTTCATCATACACGAGCTGGTGCAGTGTTCTAACTGCGAGATATGGGGCTGCAGCAGTTCCAAATGTGACTCGCAACAATCGAAAATGTTCAATAAGTTGTTCCGGCGTGGCTCATAAACCAATCGTTGGTAAATTACGTCTCACTAGCCATCAATATTCGGCGGTACATTTTAACTATGTCGGCAACCAAACATACAGGGTGAAGTCTTCACCTCGTCACTAAGTGACGCAGATCCGATTAAAGAGTTGGACCTACCATCAATTCACTGTTGAGAGATACACCGTTGTTGTCGCGACACGAAGCGTCGAAGACAACTCTCAGTTTGGATGTTGTTTTGTTAAGCTTCACTACGGCATGATGAGGTAAGTACACTGTCTAATTTGTTGATCTCATCTTTGGTACCTTCTCCATGTGGCCAAGTTCCAGGTACTCATCAATAACGTCGGAATAGAGATCTTTAAGCTGTGGTGACCGTACTAAACGCTTTTCTTGCATAAGGAATCTGCTAACTGCAATTTCCGCGAATTCCCGGATTTGCAGCTCAGGTTTTCCTCCTTGAATGGTAGTTTGACGATATATCGTCCTGAAGGGTCTCTTGTGGTTGTTTCCTTATAAATTCCTCACATCTTTGTTCCTCAGGTGTGTGGTGAGTTTTGTTGAGAAGACATTGATCAGATTCGATTTCCCAAAATTGTTTAAGATCAAATTCTTCTTCGATAACAGTGTGTAAAGTGGTTATCAGTTACTACAACTTGATTCCGTTTTCGACCTTCAGATACATGGCCCGACAAAATCCAGCCGAGTCTAGTATTTTGCGCTATAGGGGTTCCCATTGGACCTTTAAGTAGCCCGTCTAATAGTATCTGACAATAGACCTCTGCACCCAACAGCAAGTCTATTTTGTTTGGAACGTTGAAATTTGGATCTGCTAACATTATTTTTGGCATATAATATAACTGTATGTCCTGTCGTTCAGGAAAAAAAGTGGTATGTTTGGTAAGAACGTGCGCCTTCACTTTAATGTTGAAGGTTGGATCATGGATCGATTGTAGTTTGATGTGTACTACATGTTTAGAGTTTACTGATGTGTTGCAGTCACTCCCTACTCCAGATATGACACTTTTGCTTGTTTCCTTCTTCAGCCCAAGTAATTGATCTGCAGACTCCGTTATAAACGAAGCCTGTGATCCTTGGTCCAGTATAGCCCTGAGTGTCATAAAAGATCCGTTGTTTGTTTCAGCTTATACCAAAGCGGTTGCTAAAAGGACTTGACTCTTGTTGTTAGAGAAACAAGTGGTAATGTTGGTCTGATCATTTTCGTCTGATGCTGTCGCTGTTGCCGCGATAACATTGTTACTATTCGATTGAGTGGTTACCTGTACATTATTCGATTGAACGTTGGTGGTGTTTGAATGCAATAGCGAGTGGTGTTTCCTTTTGCAAATTCTACATCTGGTGGGCAAACGATACGTTATGATGATTTGCGCCTAAGCAGTTAAAACACAAGTTGGAGATTTGGACAAAGTTACGGCGTGCTAATAGAGTTTCATTTGCGAACTTCTTTCAATTTCCGAGCTTATGATCATTATCAGAACAGTAGGAACATGGTACAGATACCTTGTCATTATTTTTGTGACTACATGATGGGATTGAGTACATTTTGTGATTTTAGGATTCAAAATTCGGTGACCTGTATCTGTGTTCTAAAACTCTAAAATTGCTTTAATGTGGGCAAGTCGTTTGTAAGGTCACAAATTTTTGCTTCCCACTGCTTGCGAGATTCACTATCTAATTTTGAGGACAAAAGATAAATCACAATAATATCCCAATTTTCAGTTTTCACACCAGTATTTTTTAACGCATTTAAACACTCGTTAGTGGTATCAAACATTTCTTTAAGAGCACTGGAATTTTCATGAACAATATTTTTTTGACTAAAAAACCTTTTTAAAATACAGCTAGTTACATATCTCTTATTGTTAAATCTTTTCTCCAAAAGATCCCAACACACTGAATAATTGTCACTTGTTATTGGTAAATTTCGCAATAGTTGTTCCGCTTCACCGGTTAAATAGCTTTTTAGGTAATGAAGTTTTTGCACCTCTTGTAACGAATTATTATTGTGAATGAGTGATAAGAAGAGGTCACGAAACGTGGTCCTCTGAGTACCTTCCGGAGAAACTAGAATAGAAATCTTTGGAGCTGCACTAATTTGCTCTTCATTGCTGCCAACGCGTCCTGGGTTTGGTCGGTACGCGGGTACATTTTCAAACTTGCTTTTAATTCTGTTTTATAATCTGCATATAAGTCTTCTGTTTTGGTGTAAAAGTCCTCGATAAAGTAATGTAATTCTGCATAAGCAGCGTCACTGACTTCATTAATAAGTTGTTCATGTACTTTGTTAAATGTTTCCCACTGTCCATTCAAAATGTCAATTTTAGTTTCTATGTAGTTTGAAGTAAGCCTATCTTTTGGAGATTTCTTAAAATTGACTCTGGCCTTTTCCATTCGGTTGTACATATCTGACTGAGCTCTTATTTTGCTCTCCATCGTTACCTTTATTTCTTTGAAATTCGACAAATTTTTTTACAAGTCCCGTTGTAAGGCAGAGAGCAAGTTATTTTTTCTATGTCCAGTATGTGCGTGATTTTTCTAAGTGTTTTGGGCGACACTTAGGTGAAATCGGGCATGGATTCCCCGTCTCAACCACAATTCAACATAAAATTTTACAAGTCCATGCACTACTAATAAATCTTCAATTTTTCTAAGTTAAATATCTCTTTGCTTTGGTTCAATTTCAAACTTCTATTTCCAATACTGATATAAATGTACTTACAGTTTTACGCCCATACAAACTTGCTCTCCTTAGTTCCGCCAGCTGCTCAACTCCGTAAAAATAACAAACCGCTAGGTGGTGCCACTGGTTCACTTCACTCTGCATCCGGCTCGAAGGACCATGAATAAAACACCAACATTCATTGATAAGAAAGAACAGACAATTTATTTTGATAACATATTTAACTTGTGGTTTCTAAAAGGATCAAATGGTTGCGCGATTCACAAAGGGATAGCGCCATCTATGGACAGTTTTTAGAACTAAGATAATCGTACTGTATACCGTGTTAAATGTTGTTGGAAACTATGAAGCTATCTGTTTACAATGAATTAGTTTAATCTACAATAATTAGAATATTTATTTAACAACTAGACATTCCGCCCACCATGGCCAGAATGGTCATTATTCCCGCCCACCATGAATCAACAATCACCGAAAGTGGACTGTAAATAGACAAGGTAAAACATGAAAGTGTGTAGATTCAAATGGTTGAATCATGGTGCATAGGTAACAAGAAACAAATAGGTAATCTTTAAAATCCTAAAAAATCTTATTAAATAGAATTCAAAGATATTTAATCTAAGATTTACGTTTACAAAATGCTCAATTAACCAAACAAAAACAACTCCTAAACTTAAAATAACAATAAACGTGTTAGGCATTGACTAATACCAAAGAGAATAAATAAAGGTAGGCATTATTCTGCCACTGGCAAGACACACATTTTACAATAGGCCTTTTAATTATGACATCCTTGCATTTGAGACTCACTACCCGCGTAATATTGTCCAAACCCTTGTGTTTTTCTGTAATAATACCCATAAGCCTATATGTACACATAAGCCTGTATATAATATAGCGCCTAGTTTCATGGGACGGTAATCTAACACGACCGGTGAGAGATTACGCGCAGGACTTACGGCTTTACGTGCTTTCCGAGGCACGGGTTTGAAACACCGCCATCTTCCTGACTTTGGACTGTTAAAACCTAATAACTGATTTTGGCCCGACCCGGGATTCGAACCCAGGACCCCATGATTAGCAACCGCGTTTACGACCAATAGACCAACGAGGCATTCACTCGTGTTTAGTATGGGTAAATCCTCCAAAAATTTGTCCAACGATGGACTAAGCTCTGGTGATGTGTATGACATATAGTGCAGTGTTAAGAGGGAGATTATAAAATTCTTGTTTAAGTGCGCTTTTATCTATGGTAAAACACTTTACACATATCTCATCATGCACTCTAATAATTTACTCGTAATTATTGAAGGTGATTAGATTAAATAGTTGATTCTGTAATTAGTTAGGACTATACTACTCTACAAATCTATATATGGGATATATTAGGATATATAGGGAAGGGATATGTTCAGCAGTGGACTTTAATAGGTAGTAATGGATGGACGGATCGTGTAGTGGCGGTGAAGAATATCCACTACCCCATATCATCCCGTGAGACAAACCAGGAGATGGGCAGCAGCGTCTTCCTAATGACTCAATATAAAAAACTGCTGTTGCCAAGCGTGGCAACTATGGCAAATGCCCCCCTATGAGGCAATCTATGGGGGAGGCCTATGTTAAGCAGTAGACGTTAATATGGTGTAACGGCACCGGTAACGGTAATGGATGGATGGAAACTCAGAAGGGTAACCTTGCCCTGTGGTAGTAACGTCAAAGAATACATCACCTCATTTCGTCCCGTGGGTGTCGTAATAGGCGACTACGAAAATGGACTAAAATGTTATGACCTCCAATAGGTGGCGGTGTTATCATCTAATTTATGTCTGACGTAAAATCCCCAGACTAGTGACGGGCAGCAGCGTCAAAGGTGTGTGACGTCACGCACCGCGATTGTCTTACCAAACGAAACGATTAAGGCAAATTCTCCCTACAACGGGAGAGGCCCATTTCCAGGAATTGTTACGTGGTAGAGCCATGCTGCAGCTATATCATGGTTGTAGCATGAATGAGTCGGCTCAACCGGGGAAGGACCAAGCTCTCACTGAATACCAGCGTAAAATAGCAGCTCAATGCTGCTGTGTTTGGTATGGTGAGTGTGGAGAACCGGACACCCTTTTTACTGAAAGAGGCATTCCATCTTAGTCCTCAGGGGTGACAACGCATCTGCATTTTGATTCTTAATGGAGGATAAATGTAGATGTCACTGGGCCACAGCAACCACTAACCATCAGGTGGCGTGTGTTCTAGTTTGTCACCCTTGTTCTATAAAAAAAAGGAATAAAATTTCACGGAGTTATAGCAATCTTCAAGGGGATTAGCAATCGTCCTTCTAATAAATGAGCAAATACTATCATCACTGAACTGAAATTTCCTTTAAATTAAATGAATGATCAAAACGCTAAAAAATACCCGATCTGAAAATCAATTTGACCGTCCGGAATGAGACCTTTAATTAAATCGAACACGCTCCAATACTTTACTAAACGACTGCCGGTCCTTAACTATCAAGCTCTGATTTCAATAGAGCCATGTATAGTATATACATACATATGTATATTGATGCCCTCTATATTTTGCAATAGACCAAATTTCTGAAAAGAATGAGTCAACTTAATTTTTTTCAAAATGGGTAACGTCTTATATGTCTATTTTCTAAATTCTGCAGGGATTTTTTTGTGTAGTAGATATATGCTTGATATGGGCATATTATTCGAAGTGAATAAATCCATGTTACAAGAAGAATGTTCGCTATGAAAGTATGGATATAAGAGAAGAGGGAGGCCTAAGAAAAGATGGATAGACTGTATTAGGGATGACATTCGTAAGAAAGCAGTGAGTGAAGAGATGACGGTGAATAGAGGAGAATGGATATGCTATTATGAGGACATGCTATACCGATCCCAAATAAATAATG
Organism: Parnassius orleans; assembly: GCA_029286625.1. Classification (NCBI taxonomy): domain Eukaryota; kingdom Metazoa; phylum Arthropoda; class Insecta; order Lepidoptera; family Papilionidae; genus Parnassius; species Parnassius orleans. Next base: position 945,403 of record JAGSMP010000056.1, read on the forward strand.
ATAAGGCCAGGAAAAAAATGACACCTAGTTCAAGCATTTTAGATAGCAATGTAAGGAAAAAATTGGCAAAATTAATGGAGGTCTTTTATCTATTGGCATATGTACGTTATAGAGCAAAGTCACATTTTATCCACTCTCCGTCATAATACACTTTTCATGTATCGTGTACTGTTTTCTTTAAAACTGGAAAAAACCGGTCCGGGACACTTTTTGTGCCGCGGGGGGGTGACGCCTACCCGGGAGGGGGTGGATGAGTGGATAAAATGTTACTTTGCTCTATAATGTACATATGCCGATATATAAAAGTACTCCATTAATTTTGCCAATTTTTTAGCTAAAATACAAATATTTATATTTCGCTGAATGGCCGAATCAATTAAATTTTCATAATAGCATAGCAACGTGAAATGAAAGAGCTTAGAAATAAATTGTCCCTCTTTTTAAAGAACATATTCTATTCTTTGCTTTAGTCATGCATATCTTGGCGGTAAGTGGGAAATTTTTGAGGAACTAAATTTTGATTAAAAAATCGTTAAATGATAAAAAAAAGTTCATATTTCGTGGCAGATTGCGTGGAAACTATAAGTGATACCGCTTTTGTATTTAGAAGAGGTTGATAGCAAATTTATTAAGAATTATTTGGTACCTACACACTTTTCATATATCCTGTACGGTTTTCTTTTAAACTGAAAAAAAAACCACGCTTCCACGGTGACAAGCGAGCACACAGTCCACATGATGGTAAGAGGTTACTGTGGCCCATAGACATCTACATCTATCCCCGATTACGAATCAAAATGCAAATGCGTTGTCACCCGTGAGGAATAAGATGGAATGTCTATTTTCCAGTAAAAAGGGTCTCCGGTTCTCTGCACTCACCATACGAAACACAGCAGCGTTAAGCTGCTATTTTACGCTGGTATTCTGTGAGAGCGTGGTCCTTCCCCGGTCGAGCCGACCCATTCGTGCTACAACTATACTACTAATATAGCTGCAGCATAGCTCTACCACGTTTATATATTTGATTATGACCATATAAATGTATATATTTTATCTTGTATGTATTGTATAATAACAAAGTGCACACCTTATTATCTTTTATTTATCACATATCTTTGTAACTGGCCTACTGGAAGAAATTTCATTACGAGATAAGTAGCGCCCTTGTACAAACTCTTCATCATGTTGTGTCCTTTCCGTTGTTTGTGTGTACATAAATTGTTAAATAAATAAATAAAAGTAATCCACTAATTTTGCCAATTTTTAAGCTAAAATTATTGAACTAACCTGCTTATAAAAAAGTCCACTGCTGATTTCTCTCGGTTGTCATCGGACGGTTAGGGTTTATGGGTCGTTCGAGTGCCGAGCCGAGTGTTGAATTATTTTAAGTATCCATAATCTCTTAAACTATGCGTCCAAATTACATGCTATAGAAAGCAAAGTTTATCTTTATGAAATAGTCTTGATGATGAAGTAACTCTCGTTCGTAAGGATTAATATAATAACGCGCATAAATCACTTTATTATTCAATAATTTTTGTCACAAAATACCTTATTGTGGCTTATGTATAAGAAATAGGCATATGGTATTCTGGACTTTTTTTAGATAGAGTAAAGGTCTGTATTTTTGTAGCGTATTTTATTTACGTATCACTAACTATTACGCCAGCGCACGCGGTAAAATAATAATAATAAAATCACATCGGGAGCGCTTTTTCTTCTGACTTTCTTAACAAAAATCAATATTTAAAGCTAGCTGAGAGGTGTAGCCTAATGCTAGATAGCCTATACTATTCCTCATGAATTTGGCTATAATATACAAAAAGATCTTTTCAAATCGGACTGGTAGTTCCAGAGATTAGCGTGTTTAAACGAACAAAAAAACTAAAAAAAAGAAACTCTTCCGCTTTATTATATTATAGTATATAGTATAGATAACCATGGTGAGAACAAGCTTTAAAAAAAATTTTTTTTAAAGAGCAACAGCAATATTTTTGCAAACCTTAATATACTAAACATATTATAGGAGGCTTTAGAAAATCGTGTTGCTAACCAGTAATTATAAAATGACTATGAATTAACATTACCATTTAAAATTTATCTGATAATTGTAGCCAGTTAATTCCACTTCAAATGATTATTAATATACCAAATTCATGACCTGATACTAACAAGGGTTAGAGAAATTTACTTAACCGTATTTAATATAATTTACACTGAGCATTTCGTATGTTATGCTATATACACGTGAGCAAACAGATTTAGATTTCTGATGCCGAAACTATTACTTTGCCTCATAGGAAGGATATTTGCCATAGTTGCCACGTTTGGCAAGCGGGTTGGCAACCGCAGTTTTTTATTTTCAGTTGTTATTAGGAAGGCGCTGCATCCTGATTTGATTCCCTCTTTCGCCTCTTACGACACCCTCGGGATGATATGGGATAGTGGATATTCTTACACCGCCACTACACGGTAAAAGAAATGTCTTTTTGTGATGTGCGTAATAATGCAGCAATACAAGCACTTATACTTGAGGACAGAAACAGTTAAGATGGTGATAGCTACTTAGACGGACTTCTAGGCAGGAAATGAGTATCACCTAGAGTATACTATATTCCATCTTAGTTCTCAGAGGTTGCAACGCATCGGTAACTTTCTTTGTTGAAGTCCGCTGCAGGTGACCATGAACTCCAGTAGCCACTTACCATCATGTAGACTGTCAGTTCGCTTGTCACTTCAGTTTTATAAAAAATAATATACCTAATACGACGATGACACTTACGAGATAAAATGTATAATATGCTCGGATACAGTGTCGGTGATAGATGTCGATGATAAATATATCATAAAATTCATATATCACGCATATAATATATGCTTGTACACTCATATTGCAAATATATGTGAAAAATATAAAAGTTACAGCCTAAATGCGTCTCATTTCAGAGAGGGTTATAGGGCAAGGAATTATCCGCCGCGCTGTCCCAATGCGTGTTAGCGAACTTCACATGTCTTCGAAATATTTTTTTTCTTATATCTCAGACATGCAGGTTTCCTCATGATGTTTTCCTTCAATGCCAAGCACGTGGTAAATCAGCACTTAAAATTGCAATTAACAATTTCATTGGTGCCGGTGGGGATCGAACCCAGGTTGCTCGCGTACTGTGAAATTTACAGCGAGCGTTAACCATCTGAGCTACCACGGCTCATCTGAGCTACCACGGCTCATCTGAGCTACCACGGCTCTATGCTATATGCGAATATTTAGGCAAATAATAGTATACACAGTGTAAACGTAATGTTTTAAATCTACGTATTATACTGTTAATGTACACCCCTATAAAGTAAAGCTTAGCAATTTTCAATTAGTTCGGCTACCTTGAACAAAATATTTAAAACCAATTAACTGCGGTGCAGTTTTAAACAGTCTTTCAACTGCAATCGCAAATAAAATTATAAAATAATGTCAATGTTTGGAAAATATTCTGGAGCTAACACTCAGGATTTCTTTTATAAGATCAACAAAGGCGCAGTCGTAACAGGACTACCAAATTTCTGGATTAAAGATGTCGAAGTTCCGCGTTTCTTTACCACAAGCCTTTCCACAATAATCATGAGATGTGCTACGTTCTGCTTCTGGATATTAATTCTCTCGGAAATCGGTGCATTTTTTACCCAGCATAATCTGACGGAGAAGCAAAACTATGACAGGATAATCTTTACCACATCTCATCCATTGATGTACATTATTTGGGCGACAGTAGCTCACTACGAAGTTAAAGTAAAAGGAGTAGCATTTCACTTATGCGTTTCGTTAAAGGAGATGTACAATGATCTCAAAGTGGAACGGCAGATGTTGAAGAAAGCTAAGTTTTCTCAATAGCGAATGTATTCAGTTGTGTTATTACCCTCGTCTTTTACGCTTTTAATGGTGTGACACAAGTGATTCGATCTGGTACATTTGACTTATATATTGTCACTATTTCTTACTTATTTATTTATTTGTACTTTATTGTAACACACCTTAGTAAATCAGTCAACCTGGGACGTGTTGAAATAATGTAATAAGTACCAAAAATAAAAAAGAACATTATGTTAAACCAGGAAAAAATACTAGTAATAGTTAAAATTAAAAAGTTATAGTCATCAACATCATTGCAGCCCTTCACAAATTCATTGCTGAACATAAGCCACCCCCAAGGTATGCCTAATATTATAAAAAAATTACTAATATTATATGTATATAAAAAAGAATACTCTTATATAATATAAAGTCTATTTCTTATATTATTTTTAACTAGCTGTCCCCGCTATTTTGCCGTGTGGAATTTACTACGCTTTCATGGGTTTTAATTTTTTTGCGCGGAGCCCTAATTATTTTTCTAAAATAAAAGTAGCCTAAGTTACTCCTTATAACATCAGCTATCTGCCAGTGAAAGTCCCGTCAAATTCGGTCCAGCTGTTTTAAAAGCTGTTATTTTAACATTACAAACAGACACTTCAATTTTATTTATTGGTATAGATATAGAATAGATGATATACTTATAGATTTTTTTAACGTTCTAGAGCCACGCTGCAGCTATATCATGGCTGCAGCGCTTCACAAATGGGTCGGCTCGACCGGGAAAGGACCACGTTCTTAGAGAATACCAGCGTAAAATAGCAGTTTAATGCTACTGTTTTCCTTATGGTGGGTATAGAGAACCGGATACTCTTTGTACTGGAAATAAGACATTCAATCTTAGTCCTTAGGGGAGACAGCGCATCTAAATTTTGGTTCTCAATCGAGGATAGATATAGATGTCTATGGGCCAAAGCATCCACTTCCCAACAGGTTCGTTTGTGACATCAGTTTTATTTTTTAAAAACACGCCAGAAACCGAAGTCTATGTAGTTTTCATTAAAACTTAGTCAACAACAAAATAAATTTGGCATGTATTGACGAAATTCTGCATAATATTGTTATAAAAATAATTTAGTCCTGCGGAAAACTTTACAGGTATGTCCTTCACTACAGTAATAACGGCGTGGCCAGAGCTCAATAATACAAGCATGACGGCAAACACAGTCAGAGCCCTCAGCTTTGTCATCTGGTTGGTCTTAGTTTGTCGAACCTGTGCTGCCTTTGTGATCGTTATTTCGACAACGATCTGTCTCAGTCACCAATATAAGCAACTGCAGAGCTACTTTTATCATATTGAAGAAACTTTCTCTACTGAACATCTGGATCAAGTTGAAAAAGAACATAAATACGAGGAATCACTAAAACATGGAATCAAAATGCATTCTGAAACGGTGTTGTAAGTTTTTGTATGTTATTCTTAACCAGATATTTACAATTTTCAAAATTGAATGCTACTTGTTGGACTTGCGTTTAATTTACGAAGTTGAACACCGCCTACTTCTGAACTCCGGGCTGCTATTGAGGATTTCTTGACAGAAAAATCCAACTTATTTAGACCCAGCCCGAGTTCCGAAAGCGAGACCTCATGGTCAGCGGTCGCGCTCACTATACGATCACTAGCCTAATGAAGCAGTCAGTCGTAACTACTATAATAAACCTAATTAAATTAAAAAAAAAACGTTGATTGTATTCTCATACTTGATTAGTGATTATTATTTCAACATCGAAATAAAAAGGCAACGCATAAATTTAATTTAACAACTGCGCTTCATACATATAAATAAAATTGAAGTGTATGTCCGTAATACTGAAATAACTGGCTTTTATTAAGTTCAGAGGGTTCTTTGCATGGTATTAGGACATAAATTACCATTTTTTAATTTTTTGTCTGTCTGTCTGTTACAGGTTAGTCTTCGAAATGGCTAAACCAATTGTTACTAACTTAATTTACTTTATTCATAAATTAAATTATAACATAAATAATAAATACATAAATAATTGCTCTGTTCACAGAGCAATTTCATAGATACGGATATTATCTTAATTTCAATTTCCTAGTGACTCTTGGATATTGGATGGGTCCAGTATATATTATATTATATATTATTCAATATACAGGTTGTTTATTTTAGATGCACACAGGTTGTTCAAGAAATATTCGGTCCGGTGTATAGTGGTCAAATAACGTTAAATATTACAGCGCTTATCATACTCATGATGCAGATGATGGTAAGTTATTTTAACGAAGTGTTAGTAAAATATAAAAATAATTTAATATATTAATAATTAATGCATTGGACATACAACCCATATAAGGGCGGCGTTAGAAAATCTACATACACACACTACAGCCTGTATACATCGATCATCTTATTAACCCACGGAGGTTGCGTAGACGACAAAGGGACAAACAGGAGATGGACAGCAGAATCTCCCTGTTTCAATAGCAGAATCGCTCAAAATAATTCAAAACTGCGGTTGCAGACTCGCCTGTTAAGCGTGGTGACTATGGCGAATATAACACCTATGAGGCAATCTATGGGAGAGGCAGTAGACTTTGATATGATGTAATGAATGAAAAAATAAAGTGTTTTGTTTTAATTGTCTAAACGACTTTTCTTATCTCGTAGGTGGAAATTGCAAATAATAAAATTATAGCTATAAAACCAGCTATTCAAAGCTTATCTTAATTTTTATAACTAAAAAATATTAATTTCAAAGTACTGTTTCCTATAATATACTGATTAAAATGGAAGCCATGTGCATGCATTGAACTTACTTATTTTGAATATAAATTTTTGAATACTTATTTTGGAATTTATTAAAGTAAATCAAACAAGTGACGTCGTGATTTCTGGCGAGAATAACTATTATATATATTATATGTAGAGTAATATTAGAGTATTATTTATTTTTTTAAATTACTTAATAACCATTAATAAAAATGATAATTTGATTCAGACCATAATCCATAATATGTGTTAGATATAATCTTATAAACTACGTTAGTAGCTATGGTAGTACTAATGATGACTTGAAAAGTGACTAATTATTTTATATAAACTAGCGCTTAACTACAATCCCACCTGATGCTAAGTGGTGATGTAGCCTAAGATGGTGAAGCGCAGTGACTTAACAAAAGCCTACTCACTCTTGCCTTGAGCTTGCCTTGCTATATCTATACTAATATCATTTTTAAAGTTTCCCTTACGTCACTTACGTGCATTTAAACGAAGTGATTATATACTCTTTGCTTGCAGTATTAAAACTTTAGATTTGCGTTGCTTTAGTTCCAACGTTTTCGTAACAACTAATTTTAGTAAAAGCTGTTATATAGCTATTTTAGAAAAAGATTTACGTAAATCTGGTTTCTACATCTTCACCTTCATAATACCGTAAAAGCCCACTCCTGAACATGGGCCTCCCATTGTGAGAAGGATTTGCTTTCATCACGCTTGTTAAACGGATTGAAGACCACAGTATCAGACTTTTCACTCATTGACGCTGCGGTCCGTTGCTTGTATTAATTTTTTGCTACATATGTTTTAAATGAGATGGTCATACCACCATCTGTCGGAAGCCATTACAGTTTTCTGGCATGTCATATAGTCGCCTCTTACAACTCTCTCCGGGAGAAATGGAGTGATGAATTCTCTTACGACGCCACCACACAGCCTCCTACATAATGTATAATACCTATAATATATATAAAACTATCCCAAACTACACATAGATTATTTATTACTATAATATTAGGAATTTATTTTACTATTCTTCAAATATATGAATATTTTGAAGCACCTTTTACTATTGCTGATAGAATTTATGGATCAACTTTTTTTATAGCAACAGGATTTCATGGATTACACGTAATTATTGGAACAATTTTTCTAATAACATGTTTTTTTCGTCATTTAAATAATCACTTTTCTAATAAACATCATTTTGGATTTGAAGCAGCAGCATGATATTGACATTTTGTTGATGTAGTATGATTATTCCTTTATATTTCTATTTATTGATGAGGAAATTAATTTATTTATATAATATATTTAGTATATTTGATTTCCAATCAAAAAGTTTAATTTATTTTTAATATAAATAATTATTTTATTATTAATTATATCAATTTTAATTATTATTATTTCTAATATTATAATATTATTATCAATAATTTTATCAAAAAAATCATTTATAGATCGAGAAAAATGCTCCCCATTTGAATGTGGATTTGATCCTAAATCTTCAGCACGAATTCCATTTTCTTTACATTTTTTTTTAATTACAGTAATTTTTTTAATTTTTGATATTGAAATTGCTCTTCTTTTCCCAATTATTATATCATTTAATTTAGTTAATTTTATTATATTAATAAATTTTATACGTGGTAGAGCCATGCTGCAGCTATATTAGTAGTATAGTTGTAGTACGAATGGGTCGGCTCGACCGGGAAAGGACCACGCTCTCACAGAATACCAGCGTAAAATAGCAGCTTAACACTGCTGTGTTTCGTATGGTGAGTGTAGAGAACCGGAGACCCTTTTTACTGGAAACGAGGCATTCCATCTTAGTCCTCACGGGTGACAACGCATCTGCATTTTGATTCTTTATTGAAGATAGATGTAGATGTCTATGGGTCACAGCAACCACTTACCATCAGGTGGACTGTGTGCTCGTTTGTCACCCTATCCTATAAAAAAAAATATATATATAAAAGACCATTTTTACTGGAAATGAGGCATTCCATCTTAGTGCTCAGGGGTGACAACGCATCTGCATTTTATTTCTTAAGCGAGGATAGATGTAGATGTCTATGGGCCACTGCATCCACTTACCATTAAGTGGATACTGTGTTCTGGCTTGTCACCGTTATTTCATTCTTTTATTTAGACTAACAAATACAAAAGTTATTTTTAGACTTTTATAACGTTTACAGGACAGTGAGCGGACATTATTCAATGCCTTAGGTATGGCGAGCATGGCTTCTGCATTATTGAGCACAACCGGTATATTCATGTGTAGTGCTGGTGACATAACTATTGAAGTTAGTTTTACACATATTCCATAAATACTTTTATTATTTCATAAAAGATGTACTGACGTAAATTTGACCTCTTTATGTCTGTCTTGTATATACGTGTAAGTTGTACCTATATAAATGCACTGTTTGAAAGAGGTAACTGAAGACGTTATTTCATAATTAAGTGTGACTCATGATAAAAAAAGTTTTGAGAACCTACCCCCGTGAAGTAGCAGCTTAAGAGAAAGAAACGAAGTGGGAAGTGAAACAGAAGATGGGCAGCAGCATCATCATCATTCCTGATAACAGTTCAAAATATTAAAAGAATTGCGTTTGACAACCTGCAAATCCAAATGGCAAATATCGCCCTATGAGGCAATCTATGACGGATGCCTATTAGAAGTGAACTTTTGATAGACTGTGTGTTGAAAAAAATTATTTTATTTTGAGAATGGAAGTTTATTTCACTAGGAGGTGGGACTCCTTTTCTGCTTAGGAGTCCGTTTGGATGGGTACCACCCTGTTACTTGTGCTTGATGGCGTATAGAGGCTACTGAAGGTTAAAGATAGTCGGTATAAGTACAGGCTGTGAGGCATTCCATCATAGTCATTAATCTTTAGAGGTGACAACCCGTCTGTAGCGTTCCTTGTTTGAAATTGGCTTCATGATGTGCAGTAGTCATTTACCATTAGCTGTGAGTTACGGTTTCTTTAGCCATGTGCTATGAGTTCGTTTTTCCCTCAAAAAAAAGCAAGAATTTATATAACTCTTTCACACCTAATTTTAAAAAAAAACTTTCAACCATTTCATCATCAAGCTTCATGTATCGTACGCAGAAACACAAAAGCACTCACTCATCCTCACCTTCTCGAGTCCGGTGTAAAGTTTATAGATTTTTTTTAAATCATTACTCCACTCCTGTACTGTGGAGGTAGTTTACATACATTATTTTCACAAAAACCAACATCCAGACTTTTGAGATTTTGAATCAATTATTTGTAGTCATATAAATACTGGGAAGGAGTACGCTCGCATACAAAAAAAGTGTGAAATAGCAGCATAATGCTGCTTTGTTTCGTGTGTTGAGTGACGAGAACCGGAGTGTCTTTTTATTTGTATTCAATCTTAGTCATCAGGGGTGGCAATGTATCTGTAATTCTGTTCTTAATTGATGATAGATGTTAATGTCTATGAGCAACAGCATAGCATCCACTTACCATCAGGTAGATATGTGCTTGCCACCTTCTATAAAAAGTAGACTATGAGAGTTTCAAAGTTACGGGATAATCACAGCACAACCAAAGTCGAAAATTAACAATTTGTATTTGGAATAAAAGTCAGCATTGACTATGATTGGAAACTGTATCCGCGACATATGAACCAAGTACTAACTACTAGACCACATGGTTGTTTTGCTTCTAAAGTCACATAACATTATCATAACCGTAGAGGTATCGGTACTATAGCTCTAGCTTCACTCCCTCGAGATATTGCCCGTCTTATTGCAGCCAGCGGCTGTATCCTATAGGATACAGTCGCTGGCTGTAGTTTGCGGAGGAGTTCTTCGATAAAATGAGAAAAGAAGAACCATGTGGGCCTTAAGTGAAAGAGCTTGGCATAACCTCTCCCATATGGTAGAATGGATTATATGAGAATATTTATATGTACAAAAAATCACTTAGATTCTTTATCAAAGACAAGTTGCACAAATTACTGAATAATCCTCGAAATGAGTGAAGTGTTGTTCTGAGTGAGCTTTTCGCTTACCGTCTTACTAATTTCCAGTGATTAGTGTGCTCATGTATCCCGGCAGTAAGAAAACTGCTGAGTTTTTGTCCGGCTCGAAAAGCTATATGGCATATTATGGTCCTTCGAGCCGAGAAAAGCCTTATAGAACTTAATAATGGGCTGTAATTTATGTATAGCACCTATATTATTTATATAAACGGCAACGAATGCAAAATATATTGAAAAATAAAAAAATTAAGAACTCGTATGTACCATATTCTTAAAAATTAATAAGTATTATTTTAAGTTAACACGCACATGGGCTGACTAGTTACTTGAAAAGGCTGGGTGGTATGTTACTCGTGGGTCAAACAGTGATCTAATCATAACTAAAAGTGCGTATGGATACTTATCTTTAGATTGTAAGTATTTAACCGATTTTATCAGGACTTTGTGTTAGTTACGAGTTCGCTTATAAGACAATGCTTGCAGGCCGCATTGTTACCGGTAGCTATGTACAGCTCCGGCTGGCAAAATTGTCGTGGAGAAAGTAACAAAAGAGTAAGGAAGCTTTTGTCGTTGGCAATGACTCAAGGACAGGTGAATTGACATTTTAACTCTACATTCATAATCGACAAATAAATCTAACATTAATATTTTTAACCGTAAGAAAGGATTGCGATTCAATCGTATTTTATTTTCTTTTCACTTTTGCCCCATTTACATTTCAACGACATCAAATCACAAATAAAATAGCTATAGAAAAAAATTATAATTCATTTGTTATAAGCTTGTGAATTAAGCAATTGAAAAGTCGGTAACGTTTAAACATTAAAAGAGATAAAATAAAAATAAATATTTCAGTTCGTAATTTTTTTGTAAATTTATTTTTTAGCGACCAGTTGTACTCAAGGCTTTCAATCTTATAGAATTATCATACCAATCATTCTTATCCGTAAGTATACCTAATATTCTTGTATGTATTGTACTGAAAGAAATCATTTTTTAGGATTAGTATATTTTACTTCTTTTTCTTCTTTAGGTAAAAGTCCACTGCTAGACTTTGGTCCCCCGTTGTAGGATTTATTTTAATCCGCAGTACCAGACGTCTTGTACCTTTGACGCTAGTCCTAATTCCGTTTAGGATAATTTTTTTACCAGGCAAGATTATTATATGGCAATCTATTGGAAGCCATAATATCTTTTTTGCATTTCTAATTGTCGCCTCTACAACGATGATGGATAATATTACGCCACCACTTTTTACTAATAAAATATATTTTTTATAAAGTAAAGTAATTACTTAATAAAACATATAACACTAATTTGTTTATATACGCTACAATTTACCAACTGTGTCTCCACATGCTAATTTCCCCTGCATGCGATGTACGCAGTCAAGTGCCGGAAGAGGCTCTGATGAACCACAGGAAATGAAAAGTTAAATCACTTGCAAGGGTGTTGCCAATGCACAAATCAAAACGCCTTCCTAGCGTAGTGTAATCATCACCATCTTCATCTGCTGGACATAAGTGTTCCGCAAGGGACATCACCTGCATCTAGTGACTTCCTGCATCGCTTACCAGGTCGTCACTCCATCCAATGGGAGGTCGCGAGGCTGCCATTCGAGAATCTTTTTCCCCGTCTGTTGTCGGTACCAAGGAGAATATAATCACTACGTTTAGTCGGTACTTCCAGCTATTTGGCCGGCTCATTACCACTTGAGTTTCTGATCCGTTGAGCTAGCATAGTATGAAACGAAAATGTTTTGATTTTGACACCATGATAATTGTATGTCATATCTTATATATCATACTTCATATTGAAAAAGTTGATCAAGTGCTTGGTCAATTAGTATTCCACGCGCGATTCTTTAGAAATTCCAAATTAACCCAGTAAAAACCTTTCCCAAGAACCTTACCCCATATCATCCCGTGAGTGTCGTAAGAAGCGACAGAGGGAAACAAATCAGAAAATTGGCAGCAGCGTCTTCCTAATAACAATCTATATAAATAAAATGATAGAGGTTTGCAGTTGTGCGCGCATCACGGAAAACTACTTGATAGATTTCAATTAGGTTTTCTAAGTTTTATTTCATAGACACTTGGCCCTTATCTAATAGAATATTGCGATATCTTCATTTAATATGAAGTTATTAAAATTTTAAGAAACAACGATTTTTATAAGTACTACGTTTTCAGTGATGTGTTTTCTTGCCGCGGAGAAGTAGGGCAAGCGATGTAGCGCACATGCTTAGGAGAGGGGAAGTCTCTTCTACCTCTGCTTCATGATAAAGTTAGGGCTAGCCGTGCATTATTTGCGCGAGCGACCTGATGCTGCTCAGTTGTACCTTGATCAATTGCCCCCCCGTAGTTTCCTATAGTTTTTCAGTAATTTTTCACCGTTAAATAACTAATATTCATATAATTAGTTTTCTTATAGTCGTATTTATATATTTATATACAATAAAAGTATAAATACGACTGTATCACTGAATCAAGCAACGAGGTCGAAGTCGCGGGTATCAGCAGCTTAATAAAAAACTGCGGTTGCCAACCCACTTGCCAAACATGGCATCTATGACATCCCCCTATGAGGCAATATAAGGGGGAGGCCTATGTTCAGCAGTGAACTTTACTAGGTTATAACGTAATAGTAAAAACCTTTCCACACATGTGTAATAGAGAGCCGTGTAAGCTCAGGGCTAAGCACTCCCTGTAAATTTCACAGTACGCGAGTAACCCGAATCCGATCTCCGCCTGCACCATTGAAATTGATAATTGCAATTTAAATGCTGAATTACTAGGTGCTCGGCGATGAAGAAAAACCTCGTGAAGAAACCTGTGAAATTAATAAATTTATATTTCGAAGACCAAACACATTTCCTTGCCCTAAAACCCTCTTATAAATGAGAGGAGCCCTATTCCCAGCCGTGATAGGTATAAAGGCTGTAACTGTAGTCTTTACTTTACATATTTAATATAATAAATGTTTTCATTTTCAGATTGTCAAATCATCGTATTCGGTGTTTTCAGTTTTTTATTAATTCAGCACCCAATTACAAAGAAAGCATAACTTTCCATAATGAGAGTAGTCTACTAGCAGCAGAATTCTTCTACACCTAACATTACCAAAAATAAATAATAATGTGAAAGTGTTTTTTTTTTATATTTTACGAACCTGGACACTTTTTTTATAATAATACTAGCTGGTACCCGGCGCGTTGCTGCCACAGAATAAATAATTGTGGAAATATCGTTATAAATTTGGAAAAGTTATTTGTTTAATTAGTAATTATAATACCTTCATTGAAGTGGAATTATATATAACATTCAAATAAATTTGTAGGTAAGATACGCGCGCCACTTACTGAAATTAATTGTACTATGCTTATAACCTTCGCGCACGTGCAAGCAATAAGTCGACAGTTTTAGCGCAATCTGATGAACGGTGTGGCAGCGCATAAAATACGAAGAAACAAATATTAATTTAGATTTAGAATTTATATATTAGATTTTTATTAATAATTTATTTTGTGCTGGAGCGGATTTCTGAGGATCAACGTTATCGCTTTATTTAATAAATATATATTTTATCCTCAATTACAACGTATCAAAGCCCACTAATAAGGGGGATATTTGCAATAGTTGCCAAGCTTGGCAATGGGTTTGCAACGGCAGTTTTTTAATTTCTAGTTATTATAAATAAGATGCTGTTGTCCCACCTTCTGGTTTGTTTCCCTTTTGTCGCCTCCTATCGAGCTTGGTCTGCTGGTGTACTGTATAATTACGGCGAGTGCTTAAGCTCCTGAGTTATCACGGCACGAAGAGCATTATATGCCATTCTAAATGAAGATTAGCCTTCTGCGCAGGACAGGATTATAGTAGATGAGTGTGCGAACAGAGGTGCACTCTCTATTCCTTTACTTTCATAATCTGATGGGACGGCAATTCGACACGACTGTAGAGTAATCAGGCGCAGGACCAACTGCTTAACGTGCTTTCCGAGGCACGGGTGTGAAACACCGCCAACTTGACTCAATAAATGACTTTTTGACCCAACCCGGGAATCAAACCCCATCATCCTACCACTATCAGCCATTATTAGCAGTCGCGTTTACAGCCACTAGACAAACAAGGCAGTTGACGTATTATAACATTTTCTAAGACGTTAAAATTATATCCAAGAAGGTTTTGAGCATAATCGCAAAACAATTGCAGTAACTTTATTATGAACTTGTTATACAGGGTTATTTTTCAAAGAGTAGCCAAATTTTAAATTTACGAGTAAGTTCAAATACAAAAATAATGATTACCGTTATTGCAGTTTTTGAAAATATGAAAATAAGGCTTCTACTTTTATTTGAAATTATCCCAAATTGAATGTGATTTATGGGCAACAACGTTTTTGCCTACCTATCCACCCTTACGTATGTGTGCGTGCGCAGTAAAATCAGCTAAAATAATGCATTACCACGCATTTTGAATTTAAAAGATAAAAAGGACAAAATTATTGACATTTTTTACTTAATTTTTCTTCACCATTTGCCTATATTACTTATTCTGAACCTTCTGCAAATTTGGCCGGTTATTACAAAATAACCCTGTAATTTTATAAATATTATTTTGTAATCCAACGTAATTAGTTTAATTTGGGAATGGCACGTTTTTGGGACCGTAAAAGTTTTACAACTACAATGATTTAGGAATTGTTATCGTTAAAAGTTTAGACGAATTAAACGTGTTTACCTCAGATTTGTAATGAAAGTAAAATCCACTGCAGGTTCGTTAGTATTTTAGTATAAATCACGGGATTTATTTCTATACATACAAATAAAATTGAAGTGTTTGTTAATATTGAAATACCAGGCTATCAGGCTCAGGGAGTTAATTACATTCTATTATGCTATTAACAGTATGGTCTTTAGGGCAAACTTCAAAAAAAAATTAAAACCATTTTTAAAATTTTTGTCTGATCATCGGTCTGTTTTTCTGTTCAGGCTAATCTTTGGAATTGCTGAACCGATCGTGATAAATTTTTTGATACTAAATTTTTTGAAACTTTTGATAGAGAGCAATGCCAGTAGAATTTTTTTTAAAACTAAAAATACATTAAATAAATGGTCTTTGAGTCTTTTTGTTTATTTTTAATATAAATAACGCCACATTATTATATTCTATACTCTAGGCACAGCCAGGGCGGGTCGCTAGTAACGAATAAAATAAAACAGAATGTATAATATTCCCAATATAAGACGAAAGTGTAGCAGTAAAGTTATAAAGATTTTAAGACTCACATGCAGCCTATATATCCTACCTACTTACTACTATCCTACCCTAAATATCTCAAACCAACAGCAAAGAGACGTATTTAGGTCCTTAGTATCCCTCCACCGCATTTCTGGTCCACGCCTCCGGAGTAGTGCCACCGTGGAGGACGGAATTAAAGAGCTTCTGAAGGACTTTAAGTACCGGTTTTCCACCCGCTTTCAGAAGCTCCGCTGTAATTCTATCCTCGCCCGGGGACTTGCCGTTTTTAAAGTGCAGGAGAGCCATTCTAATCTCGCTCAGACTGACGTCCGGGATATTATCGGAATAGTGTCGGATAAGACTTGCTCTTGGATTGTTACTCACACTTGCATGTGGCTCCAACGATGACGTGTACAGCTGCCCATAGAACCTCAATCTCACTCAAAATCTCAGATGTCTCGGAAATGCTGTCACATTCGGTCTTCAATAGTTAGTAGTAGTAGTTAATAGTTCTTTCTGGCAGACAGATCTCTGGCAAAGACTTTGGAGCCCTGGTTCCGCTCATCATTCAATACGAGCAGTATTAAAGTTGCGAAAGTCCCTCCGCATGCATTTGGAGATCTGTCTGTTCAGTTGACTGTATGCCATCAAATCTACTGAAGAATGAAGCTTCATTTTCCGTCTAACAGCCATGAGATTAAGAGTTTTATCGGAGAGTTTTTGTGTTCTTCTGCGGCGGGTCTTGCAAAACTTAGCTCCGACCGCATGGACAGTTTCCACGAGCTTGTCATTCATATCGTCCACTGAAAACGGTTTTGTAACTCGAGCTGAAAGGTTTCGGGACTTTGGACTAGAGCACGAGGGGGACAGAGCGTTGACTTCATTAGACGAGACCTCTCCAACTTAACGTTTAGGTTCAGAGTGCCTCTAACCATTCGGTGATCGCTACCAGTTTTCACCCTCGCGATCACTGAGACATCACTGAACAGTTGTCGTCTGGTGGTCATAATGAAGTCAATCTCATTTTTTGTTGGACCGTTGGGGTTCGACCAGGTCCACTTCCGTGGTGTTTCAGCTCACCGTTCTCTCTTGTGCCTAGTTTTGCGTTATAATTTCTCATTAACACTGTATAGTGGGTTTTGGAGAATGCATGGCTCTAGAGATATCTTCATACGTTTCCTCCATCTCCTCATCGGGATGTGCCGAGGTTGGTGAGTAAACCTGTATGACCTTCAGCGAATACTGTTTGGTGATCCTGAGTATAAGGTACGCAACCCTCGTCGACACACTCCCAATCTTTACAACGTTGTTAACGAGAGACTTTTGGACGATAAATCCGACACCTCCTAGGAACAGATGGTCGCCCAGGAGGGCGACCATCTGTCCCTAGGAGGTAGCCTCCACCAACCAATACAACGGCAGATATAGCCTTTTGGCTATATCTGCCGTTGTATTGGTTGGTGGAGCAAATGTGTCGACCTCGTGCGGGTGGTAGCTGGATGGAAAATCTGAAGAGGCTCTCAAGGCTGTGGCCGAAAGCCGCGCAACGCGGAACCCCACTCCCTTGAGGTGAGCGGTAGTCTCATAACACGACCTGCGGCTAGTAGCCGTGGTGATCATGCAATTTGTGGTGATGCCTTACACTTATATCACGTCTGCAGGAACGGCGATCTGGCAGGTGGTGGCGCTCACGGAGTGCTTTTTTATATCCAGTGTGCCTATTATTCGACGTGTTGCCTAGACGGTGTGACGTACATTAACTGTGGTTGGATTTGGTCGTATTCTGTATGAAGTTTACACGCATTGACATGTGCGACTTCGGTCGATATTTGTGCTTACGCACTACCAAGGGGCCAAACTCTATTTTACTAGTACGCCAGTTATTTTACTATGGACTACGGTCCAGTTCCCAACTTAACGTCACCTTCGGGGGGAGCGCGTTGTTTGGTTGGCGCTCACCGCACACGGCGTATGTGGAGCCGTGTGCCTTCCCCACATATTTTTGGGAGTGGGAAGCCCTGGTATCTGGTATTTTATATAAATATTGTGAGCCTTTTCCAAGCGGGAAGGGATTAATTAATAAGGAATTAACTGATGTGAACCTGATACAAGTGGAATAGGGACCATTTAATGTTCTTAACCTTTTTGAATCCTGTCATCGTGAACGGGGTTCTTTAGCTTATAGGTCACTACCAACGGCTTTCGATTGTTCTAGTGAATATATATTCTTCCAAGAGACACCTAAAAGACCTAAGTTACTATACAAACACAACGTAAATTAGGGTCTTAATTAAGACGATCATGCCATAAATTTATTAAACGGCCTATAACCAGTACGGTTTCTTTACTCGTGTGCTATAACTAAACCTTTAAAAGATCCTTGAGAAAGATATATGATTATTATATCGGTCACGTTAATTTTATTTGTTTGAAATAGCATTTTGAGAAAGAGCGTTAGAAAAATTACAGGCTTTAAGGCATTACATCTTACTACTCAGGAGTGATATGTATATGTCCTTTGCACATACGAGTACAAGATGTTGAATATAATATGAACTACCCAGAAAAGCAACGAAAGCAGCATGCCAGGAGCCAGATTTATGTGCCTGGTACTACTATACGCAATCAGCATGTAAAACGTCGATCATTCATTAATTAATTGCATCCCTCGTCCATAGATTGCCTCATAGGATTGAGAGATATTTGCTTGGCAGACGGGTTGGCAACCGCAGCCTTTTATTATTTTGAATTATTTTCAGGAAGATGCTGCTGTCTATCACCTGTTTCATTTCCCTCTGTCGCCTCTCACATCACCCTCGGAAAGATATAGGGTTTTGGATTCAACTTACACCGCCTCTAAACAACAAAACTATAACGATGTATACTCGAATAAACAATATAAGAAAACGAGCAATTCGAACGGTTAAACAAAAAAGCCACCTTAACATTTCCAGTAATTTTCTTATTATTTACCTTAATGTTTGCTCTCTTTAATTAAGTTTGCTTAAAGTGCCGAGTTTCGCCAGGGGAAATCGTTGTGTCGTTAGAAAGTAATGTATTTACTTATTTGGTTTAGAAAAATCGTGGTGCGATAAGGGCACACTTAAAAATTTCATATCATTCACTTTTTTATACAGGATGCTTGAAAAGAAACTCCCTATCTTTATTTAGTTATAAGATTTTTATTTTTACAACCGTAATATGGCTTCAACGTATTTCTGCCACGTATAAAAAAAGTTTAATTCGATCCCCGTCGGTTGACACCAAGGAAACTATCAATTTTGTATTTAGTACCGATTTACAACGGGCTTAGTGGAGGGAAACATCGTGAGGAAACCATCTTCTTCATAAGCCCGTAAAAGTCTACTGCTGGACATGGGCCTCTCCATTATAAAGAGGATTTGCATTCATCATCACGCTTGGCGGGCAGATTGAGATAACGGTACTGACGCCTCACACCCTTGACGCTGCTTGGTGTTAGTGATCTAGGTATTTTACGTCTGGCGTAATAGAAATAGTTATTCTGCTATCTATTGGAAGCCATATTATGGTCTCTTCGTCACATCTCATAGACGCCTATCACGACACTCACGGCACGATTTGTTAGGTTCCCTTTGCCACAACCCACTGTCGCCTTTTACGATACCCCAGGCACAAAATGTGGTAATTTGCAGGATAGAAAAAAACCTACATTTTAAAGATACATTTTTAAATACATATAAAAGACACGAAATACACGTATACGTACGTATATAAACAGCGCGGCGAATTTCACTCTGTTTCAGAATCGCTCAGAAATTAATAAATAATACTATATATTATTTATATAGTATAGGCTGATACCCACATTTTATTTACTTACTTGATTGGTATTTCTGAATAAAAACAGTAAGCAAGCCTTTTGCTGTAACTTTAAAATATATTTGGCATAAACAATTAATGAATATCAATAATATAAAAAAACAAGAGCGCAAATACAAATGGCACAAAGTGGTTTTTCATGTATTGTTGATCTCCGTATCTCAATAGTAAGTAAATGGTTTCACATCAAATGTGATAGATATAGAGCACCTTGTAATCTCTGGATAATACAACGAATGTTTTAGCTTAAATATAGAAACTGAGTTCCGAATTTGCTAGCGCTTGGGTGTTCGCAGTGCATGAAAAACACACCGTTACCGTTACAGCCCATTAAACTCTACTGAACATAGACCTCCTCCATAGATAACCTGATACTGGGAATATTTACCATAGGTGCTACGCTTGGCAAGCGGGATGGTAACCGCAGTTTTTTATTTTAGTCATTATTAGGAAGACGCTGCTGCCCATCTCCGGATTTGTTTCCCTGTGTCGCTTCTTACTACACCCACGGGATTATTCTTCACCACCAAGACACGATAGCACACACTTTTGTAGTATTAATGGCATG
This sequence comes from Parnassius orleans, assembly GCA_029286625.1. Classification (NCBI taxonomy): domain Eukaryota; kingdom Metazoa; phylum Arthropoda; class Insecta; order Lepidoptera; family Papilionidae; genus Parnassius; species Parnassius orleans. Next base: position 965,734 of record JAGSMP010000056.1, read on the forward strand.
GCATCCATCTCATTTCTTCCTGTAGATGTCATAAAAGGCAACTATGGGAAATATTCGGCCCGGCAATTGTAGCCGACGTCAAAGGTGCAAGATATCTGGTACTTCGATCGCCAATCCAACAAGCATGACGATTAAGCACAATTCTCCCTGCAAAAGGGGAACTCCATCTTCATTAGTGAACTTTAACGAGCAGATGAAAAAGATATATAAGTGCTTCATACCGACAGATACTAACAGAAATCCAAAGTCATGTCAAGTTTTGTCAAATATTAAAACAAATAGTTTAGAAACCTAATAATAATCTGACAGGACTATTTTTTAATGTTTTATTCAATATAGATTACATGTGTAATTCTTATTGAAAGTCATTTTTTACTTTACCACTGGTTCGAAAAAAAAACCTCTGTCCTGGGAAGAACCAGCAAGAAACCCAGCGGGACTTTTTTTTAAAAGTAAATTTTACATTAATGTACAAACTTAAACAACAAACTATTTAAGTACAAAATTTATTTTAGAAACTGCTTGGTAGCGACCACCTCATTCCCAGGGGTTATTATGAATCATGTATTCATTTATACAATAATAACCCTTTTTATACAGTTTCAGCTTAACAAAACATTTAAACTTGGTAATAGAGAGAGCCTGTACACTTTCCGGGACCTTGTTGTAATAGCGTACATTGCCCAAGAATGAATTACTGACTCTGTGGAGTCGAGAAACTGGTATCACTAGCTTGTGTTTGTTCCTAGTGTTTACAGAATGTATATCACTTTTTTTACTAAAACTACCTTTGTTTTTGTGAACATACATTAAATTTTCGTAAATATACTGAGAGGCCAAAGTTAATATATTTATTTCTTTAAATTTATCTCTAAGAGACTCTCTCGGTTTTAGGTTGTAAATAGCTCTAATGGCCCTCTTCTGTAAAACAAAAATAGTTTCTGAATCAGCCGCATTTCCCCATAGCAAAATCCCATAAGACATTATGCTATGGAAATAACTGAAATAAACTAGTCTAGCTGTCTCGACACTAGTGAGACCTCTTATCTTTTTTACAGCATAGGCTGCAGAACTTAGTCTGCTTGCTAGTTTGGATATACGGGGCTCCACTGAAGCTTTGCGTCAAGAGTGATGCCAAGAAAAGCAGTGGATTCAACAGGGCTCAGTTCTTCCCCAATTAAAAACACATTGGTACCCAGATTTTTAACATTCGTTGTTGTAAATTTAATACATTTAGTTTTATTTCCGTTTAAATGTAGATTATTAATGTTAAACCAATGCACTAATTTTGATATAGCATTATTCACTTCGTCACATTTAAATGACTGACGTTTAAGTTTAAAAATCAAGGAAGTATCATCAGCAAATAATACTATATCATGATTATCCCCTACAAGGGAAGGTAAGTCATTAATATATACCAGAAATAGGAATGGGCCGAGAATCGAGCCCTGTGGGACACCCATTAGTACAGGTGACCCGGATATATGTACATGATAAGGACCTCGGCCCACAATGACCCTTACCTTCAATACTATTTTATCACCGATTTGGCTATACTAATTCTAGCGTTTACGGAATAAACCTTTGAAAGAATTATAAATAGAATACAAAAGGTGAAATAACTATCTCCGAAATAATCAGAATGAAATAATCTAAACCAAATACATAACAGCATTTACAGTGCGAGGAGCGCTTGTTGCTGCCTGGGGCCGCCAGAACGAAAAATAACTCCTCCAACCATTACACCACATTCATTCTTATTGAGTTATTAAGAGAAAAATTCTGCCGAACATTGGTTTCGTTTTCCCTCTATAGCCTCTTATAACAACCACGAGATGATATGAGCAATGGATCCTATTACGACGCCACTGCACTACAGCTCTACAACAATAGGATAGGGATATCAAAGAAAATAAAATTCGGTAAACTAAGTAAAACACTTAATATTATGAGTACATCCATCATGCAACAAGAAACGTATATTTTTGCAGAAAATATCCCCCAAGGAAAATTACAACTGACGGATAATAACAAAGTAAGACTGATATAAATGTGTCTTTAAGCTTCTAAGTGCGTATTATATTCGTCATTCTTCGTGGTATATGTAAAAGCAAATGTAATATGAGGAGAAGTGAAAACAATAAAAGCAGAGATAAGGAGAAGCGTCACGTGAATTATCAGCCTGCATGACGGATCCTCATGTTATATCATTAATCATTTTGAATAAAACTATTTTTACGGATTTTATCGCGTTTAATTTTACTAATTTTGATTCCCGACGTTTCGGGTGCTTTACAGCACCCATGGTCACGGGGGGACTGAGGTGTTTGACGTCCTAATGTCATAGTTAGCCCGGCTACCTTCAGTTTTTTGAATATTAATTTTGGTCCGATCTACGCAGAATGAGCTTACAGTATCTTGAAGTCTTGCAGTGGTATGCTTGGGTTTGGATTTAATTTTGTTAATTATAGGATCCCAAGCAGATGGCAGCACCCATCCATCTTCTCTATTGAAATTAGGATGTTTTTTAATTTCAATAGCCTCGCGTATCATCCTTGGTAGGAATCGGTGTTCTTTTGTGGTCTATCAAATCTGATGTAATGGCGGGGACGATCTTGAACATGTTCACAGACTGCAGACTTCCCAGAGCGTCGGTGCCTCACGTCAGCTATATGTTCTTTCACGCGGGTTTTAATGGATCTTTTGTTTGTCCTATGTAAGAGAGACCACATTCACAATCAAGCTTGTACACCCTGCATCTTGTAGAGGATATTACACTTGACGGATGGTAAAATTGACTAATCTTCTTCGGCGGCTTGAAGTATGTTTTAATAGAAGCTCGCTTCAAAATATAGCCAACCTTGTCTGTGACTCCTCTGACATAGGGTAGTACAGCAGGCACACGCTCGACTCAGGCCGGCTTCACTCGGTCACTGTGACGTAGGCGCGGGACCCGAAGCTTGTTGTCTTGCAATACTTGCTCGACGTGCTGAAGCTCGGCGGCCAGATGTTTTCTGTCACAGATCCTCGTGCTCTCTGAAACAAAGATTTTCCCACGGTAGCTAACTGTGATGGATGATGGTGCGATTCACCATTTAAATATCGGTTGGTATGGGTCTTTTCCTATACACAGTGTGACCAATAGTGTTATCAGGTTTCGGATGACTAAAACATCTAGGAAAGCTAAAGAATTGTTTGCCTCTAACTCCATTGTGAATTGTATTTTAGAATTTATGGAATTAAGGTGGTTTAAAATGCAGTTACTTTGTCAGATGGTAAATTGTGAAAGTGTCATCTACGTACCGCTTGTAGAATCTTGGATATACACGAGCAGTAAGAAGGCTTTCTCCTCAAAGTCCTCCATGAATATGTCGGCGACTATGGGAGATACGGGTGAACCCATTGCTACGCCATCTACTTGCTTGTAGAACTCCTCCTTCCACAATAGATAGCCAGATGTAAGGCAGTGCTTTAACAGTAATGCATATTCTGTAGGCATGTTGTATTCTTCTAGCTTCCAGGTTACAATTGAGATGCAGTCTTCAATGGGTAAGCATGTAAATAGTGACTGAACATCAAAACTGACCATAGTTTCATTGTCAGCGAGATGTAGGTCTTTTATCTCACTAACAAAATGGTACGAATCCTTCGTGTATGCTCTGGTTTGTCCTCTCAGCGGTGACAAAACTTTTGCCAAGTGTTGAGCCAATTTATAAGTTGGTGAGTCGATCTGGCTCACTATAGGACGTAGTGGAGCGTTTGGTTTGTGTATTTTTGGTAACCCATACAACCTCGGTGGTTTGATACATGGTGGTATTATCGAATTTACGTCGAGATCTAATTTTTCGGAGTAATTCTTTAACAGATCGCTTGTTGTTTTAAGCACATTGGTTGTAGGGTCTGTTTTGACCTTTTTGTACTTACTTTCGTCCGATAAAAGTTGTTGTATTTTAGAATTATAATCTGACGTATCCATTACTACCGTAGCATTTCCTTTATCTGCACGGAGAATCGTGAGTTCTGGTCTGTTGCGTAAGTTGTACAACGCTTTAATCTCGTCTTTGGGTAGATTTAGTTTCGGCACTGAACTTCGACGTAACAAGGACGAAATGTCTTGACGTATGGCCTCTAAATCTTCCTTTCCCACATTGTTTTTAAACAGACAATCCTCAACGTTACAGATAATTTCCTCATACGGGATTTTTCGCGGTGTTATTGCGAAATTCAGGCCCTTCGATAATACTTTTATTGTAGGTTCGTCCAGTGTTTGTTTTGACAGATTATAGACCGTGCGTTGTTTATTGTTTGTGTCTGTGGTCAACGGTTGTTGTGTTTCGTTTCTACGTTGCCATGGATGTTTGGCATTTGATTTGATAGTTAATTTTTGATATTTTTCTATTTGTTTATTTTTGCATTCATTATATTTCGATGTTTCGCGTTTGTTTAAAGTTTTAATAATTGCACTGAAACTTTAAACAAGAAAGCCCTTCTTACTGCTCCTGTATATCCAAGATTCTACAAGCGGTACGTAGACGACACTTTCACAATTTTACCATCTGACAAAGTAACTGCATTTTTAAACCACCTTAATTCCATAAATTCTAAAATACAATTCACAATGGAGTTAGAGGCAAACAATTCTTTAGCATTCCTAGATGTTTTAGTCATCCGAAATCCTGATAACACTATTGGTCACACTGTGTATAGGAAAAAGACCCATACCAACCGATATTTAAATGGTGAATCGCACCATCATCCATCACATTAGCTACCGTGGGAAAATCTTTTCCAGAGAGCACGAGGGATCTGTGACAGAAAACATCTGGCCGCCGAGCTTCAGCACGTCGAGCAAGTATTGCAAGACAACAAGCTTCGGGTCGCGCCTACGTCACAGTGACCGAGTGAAGCCGGCCACAGTCAAGCGTGTGCCTGCTGTACTACCCTATGTCAGAGGAGTCACAGACAAGGTTGGTTATATTTTGAAGCGAGCTTCTATTAAAACATACTTCAAGCCGCCGAAGAAGATTAGTCAATTTTTACCATCCGTCAAGTGTAATATCCTCTACAAGATGCAGGAGTGTACAAGCTTGATTGTGAATGTGGTCTCTTACATAGGACAAACAAAAGATCATTAAAACCCGCGTGAAAGAACATATAGCTGACGTGAGGCACCGACGCTCTGGGAAGTCTGCAGTCTGTGAACATGTTCAAGATCGTCCCCACCATTACATCAGACAAATCCTCGCAGAAGAACACCGATTCCTACCAAGGATGATACGCGAGGCTATTGAAATTAAAAAACATCCTAATTTCAATAGAGAAGATGGATGGGTGCTGCCATCTGCTTGGGATCCTATAATTAACAAAATTAAATCCAAACCCAAGCATACCACTGCAAGACTTCAAGATACTGTAAGCTCATTCTGCGTAGATCGGACCAAAAATTAATATTCAAAAAACTGAAGGTAGCCGGGCTAACTATGACATTAGGACGTCAAACACCTCAGTCCCCCCCGTGACCATGGGTGCTGTAAAGCACCCGAAACGTCGGGAATCAAAATTAGTAAAATTAAACGCGATAAAATCCGTAAAAATAGTTTTATTCAATGTGTAGTGTTCGCGTAAATATAAGAAACCATTATTAATCATTTTATCGCAATTCAAGTCCGCCTGCATAACGCGAAGAGGTATCTGAGCTGTGTGGAACTACTGTTTCTCAAAATATTAATTGACAACATCAAAGGCAGTTTTATTTTTGTTGTACTTTTGTTTTTGTTAAATAAAAATGAAATATTATTTTAAAATAAACAAAATTTTGTTTTTACTACGCAGAAAAGCTTTCTTTTGTTTTGTCCATTTGAACCACCATTTATGTTCACTGAGCTGGTGCATGACATTCCAATCCCAAGATGATCATGCGTGCACGTCAGTCGTAGCTTACAGAATAGGTGGGGGTCCTACACGGTAATGCGGCATGATATGCTTCACGTGCTGTCATGCATGCATGGTCGTTTAGGTATTGATTTATTTGAGATGCGAACTACGTTCTGATGGTAATTTAACAAATTATTTAATGTTTTTACCCTGTAATTTAAGATTTACATACACACTTGATTGATCGATTTCATGTAATGCAACGGCTCAGTTCTAATATTTTCTAAAAACTTAAATGCAAATTTTACAAATATATAGTACTAGCTACTTTTCAGATTTTTCTTAGTTGTGTTATTTAAAACTTACCGTATTTTTTACATTAAGACGTAAATGCGTATTTAATCAAAGTAATACAAATAAAAATAAAAAATTCCTTTCCAACTGAGTAACAGGAAATTGTATCTCTCTTTCATACACAAATCCTCTTAAACCTAATTGGAGACGTCACGACATCAAAGAAAATTTCCGCCTTAAGCCAAATGTTATCTTTCATTTCAAAAGCGTTAGCGTGAAGTTACCAATTACTATTATTATTTTGGATATTTATAAAGTATTCTCATTTGGTTGGGCTGAATAAATATATAAAAGAAATTTAGTAAATAAATATACATAAATATATACGTATATATATATTAAATATACTAATACATAAATAAATAAAAACCCAACCAAATGGAAGCCCTCGGCAGGGGAGACCAAACGGCCGAGGGTTAGGGGGAAAGGGAAAAAAACCGGCGGACGATGCGGGCGGTGTCGAGGAGCACCGCCTTCTGCATTTGAGCACGGAGCGGTCCTTCACGGAGACCCAGTCGCCACAGATGACCCGAGAGGCTGACCGGGATTAGCCCGTTCGCAGAAACGACCACAGGAATAATTTCGGTCGGCAGACCACCCCACATGTCGGTCACCTCGTGAGCCAGGTCCATATTTTGTCAGCTTATCTGTTTCGGCTTTCACGAGGTTCTCGTCATAAGGAATGGTAATATCGACCAAAAATATCCTTGACTGTGCCCGGTCCATCAGCACAATATCAGGCTTATTCGCAAGAATAGTCCTGTCTGTGATGATGGCCCGGTCCCAGTAGAGGCTGGCGCGGTCATTTTCAAGCACGGCTTCCGGCAAGTACTTATAATATGGTATTTTCCTATCCACGAGACCGTATTTCAGAGCGAGCTCCTGGTATAGAATCCTGGCTACTAGGTTGTGTCTGTGCAAATACTCAGAGTTAGAAAGCGCCGAACAACCGGAGATGACATGCCTAAGTGATGTTATTATTATTATTATTATTACTAGTTTGAAATGTCCCACTGCAGGACAAAGGCCTCCCTACTCTCTTTCCACTTGTCTCTCTCCAGAGCCACCATAGACCAGTCCTTCATGAAGGAGTCCAGTTCATCTGGCCATCTCCACCTGCGTCTGCCCCGCTGACGTTTGCCTTTTATAGGGATCCATTGAGTTGTCACTTTTGCCCATTGGTCATTTGGCATTCGACAAATGTGTCCAGGCCAGTCCCATTTTAGCGTAGCAGCTTTTTGTGTGACATCAGCGATTTCATTATTCCTAATCCGGTCTACAAGTTTAATGCCCAGAATACTCCGTTCCATTGTTCTTTGACAAACCTCAAGTGAGGACCTCTGCTGGACTGTCAAAGACCATGTCTGGGTACCATAGGTGAGGATGGGAAGTATGCACACGCCCATGAGTTTCTTTTTCAGGGATAAAGAAAGACCACCCTTCATAATATCCTTCATAGACCAATAGCTCTTCCAGGCGTTGGCGGTGCGTCTTGCAACTTCTTTGTCTTGTCTTGCCTGGAAAGAGATTGTTTGGCCCAAATACAGATACTCATCGACGTATGCAATCAAGAAAAGAGTTACCAATTAATATTAGGTCCTTACATATGAAATTAGCGTTTTGTCGTACTGGCCACTTTGATCTGAAATATCTCCTCTTTGGTTAAGAACTCCAAATTCAAATTTATAAATTCACTTAGCTGGTACATTTGAGTTTTGAAAACAGTCATTCATTTCTTTTTTCTTCATTATTTTTTTCTTTGGCGTCGCTTATTACCGCACAATGGAAAACATGAAATATCGGTATATTTAGAGTACGAGTTCTACCGTGGCACCAGTGCTGCAGAAACAGCTCGAAGGATTAATGATGTGTACGGCGCTGATGTCGCAAAATAAAGCACGGTACGTTTTTGGTTTCAACGTTTTCGTTCTGGAAATTTCGATCTTCAGAACCAACCCCGTGGAATGCCGGAGACCAAAGTGGAAAATGAAGAATTAAAGGCTATTGTGGAAGCGGATCTATCACAAAGCACTTCAGAGATAGCTGCATGCTTCGTGGTAAGTGATAAAACTGTATTAATCCACTTGAAGCAAATCGGGAAAGTAAAAAAATTTTAACGATGGGTACCTCATGAATTGAGTGAATCGAACTTGCAAACACGCGTCGACTGCTGTGTTACTTTGCTCAACCGACACAATAATGAAGGGATTTTAAATCCAATCATTACTTGTGATGAAAAGTGGATACTGTACGATAATCGGAAGAGCTCGTCGCAATGGCTGAACCCTGGAGACCCAGCCAAATCCTGCCCTAAACGAAAATTGACTCAGAAAAAGTTACTTGTGAGTGTTTGGTGGACTAGCGCCGGTTTCGTTCACTACAGCTTTCTAAAATCTGGCCAAACGATTACGGCAGATATCTATTGTCAGCAACTGCAAAACATGAAGGAAGAACTAGCTACTAAACAACCGAGATCGGTCAATCGCTCTAGGCCACTGCTGCTTCACGACAACGCAAGACCACACACTGCACAACAAACAACCGCTAAATTAGATGAGCTACAATTGGAATGTCTGCGACATCCACCGTACTCCCCGGACCTTGCTCCAACAGATTACCATTTTTTCCGGAATTTGGACAATTTCTTACAAGGAAAAAAATTCAACTCCTATGCAGTGGTCCAAACCGCCTTCAAAGAGTTTATTGATTCTCGCCCCCATGGTTTTTTTAGTAAAGGGATCATTGAACTACCTATGAAATGGCAAAAGTGCATAGATAACAACGGTGCATACTTTGATTAATTAAATATATTTTACAAAAAAAAATTGACTTTATATTCCTCCCGTACAAAACGCCAATTTCATATGTAAGGACCTAATAATTATTTAAAGTATATTTTAAATGTTCATAGAATTACCAGTTGTAAACAAGAACCTGCATTTATGTAGTAAGCACTTAATTACCTGATTTTGGTCTGAAATAATGTGGACAGCAGCGGTTGTTATATAAGATATATAATATATTCCATAACATTCATTTTATCATTCATAATAACCCCCCCGAAACTTGTCGTGGCGGGGGGGCTTAGTAGCCGTGGCTTGGTCACCCGCGGTGAACAAAGAGGAACCCCTTGGCTGGCCCGTGGTGTAGGGCCCGGCCCGAGGTGGCCAATCCGAATGGGCTTGGCGAGCCCACTTCGGATGTGTGTCGGTGGGCTGCGGCGAGAGGGGTGTCCTCTCCCCCTACCGCTGCAGCCGAGGTGGAGTCGCGGAGGAAGAGGAGTGTTCGTATGGCAATGCGCCACTCGCCCCCGCGACTCTGACGGGGCCGCAAAGTTGATGCGGTGGTGGTGGGGCCGCGGGAGGAGAGGAGTGTCGGTATTGCGAGGCACCGCTCTCCCTATCCTCCGCGGCCGAAACTTGGTTGGTGGCGGAGCCGGAGACCAGATCCGCCGCTGGGGTCGGGAAAGCGTGTGCTACTATGCGCTCGATTTTCCTGGCCCCATGGTCTCCGCGTATCGGACTCGGGGAGGCTCGTTACGCAGGTGAAGTTGGAGGCCGTGGAGGGAGGCGTGCCTTGTGTTCCTGGTGCGCCTTGCCTGAGAAAGAGAATGGGGAGGAGAGGTCCTCCCCCGAGAAGGGGCTGCCATGGGGCGGCCGGCGCTGGTAGGGCCGCGGATGTGTGCGAAAGCGTTCCCGTGGCCCTGCCAATATGCGGCGAAGGTGGAACACCATGGGATTTTAGTCGGTGTGAGTCCGACATAACCCGTCCTTGCCCCCGCGAGGCGGGTATGCGTAGGCATTCCCCCATGTAAAAAAGGGCACCCTATAGATAGCCTCAGTAATGATATTAGCTAAGGGGATGGTTGGCAACCATAGTTTTTTGCTTAATGGGCCACAGCATAGACTTACCATCAGGCGGACTGTGTTTGTACCCTATAAAAACGGAGATGCTGCCCGCTCCTGTTTCCTTCTGTCACCTCTTATGACACCCACGGGAGGATATGGTGAAGTGAATTCTCTTACGCCCCTACACTACGTCGATTCTATAATGTATTGGATATTATATTTCTGCGAGTAATTTTATTACATTTCGTTGTTTTCCCTGCTAGCGATAGCAATAACTTGTTTTTTGTACAACCGGTTTGAGCTACAAGCTGCAAATTTCGATCGTTTCTGCTGACTTTTACTGGCTAAACTGGGAAAGACTGTGCTCGAAACAAACACCAGAAACAGGAAAACTCGACAGAATATCAGCATGATGCTGCTGCTGTGTTTCGTATGTTGAGCAACGAAAAAGTAACGATGCATTCCATTTTAGTGTAGTAGTTCATGGATGACAACGCATCTGCATTTTGATTCTTAAGGCGTTCTTTTTTTACGTGTTAGAGCCATGCTGAAACTATATTATGGTTGTAGCATGAATGGTTCGGCTCGACCGGGGAAGGAACACGCTCTCACAGAATACCGGCGTAAAATAGCAGCTTAATGCTGCTGTGTTTCGTATGGTGAGTGTAGAGAACCGGACAAACTTCTTACTGGAAATGAGGCATTCCAGTAAAAAGTGTGTCCGTTGCGTTGTTATCTTAGTCCTCAGGAATAACAACGCATCTGTATTTTGATTTTTAATTAAGGATTGTTGTAAATGTTCATCGGCCACAGCATCCACTTACCATCAGGGGGACTGTATGCTCGTTTTATTTATTTATTATTTCAAAGACATGGTACATTAAGTTGTTGCATTACAACTTTTAGGATCATTCACATGTCTTACCGGTATCGGCGTAGAAATAGTACAATTATAAATTCATAGTTTTTACAAAGTCATTATAACGATAAGTTGTCAATAAAATAATATTAAGTTAATCTTATAATAATAATTACAGCACCTATTAACAAATTATGAAATTTTACTTATTAATACAGTTTCAATTATTCTGAATAATAATTACATACATTTGAAATTATTACAACATTGACATTTTTATATTAACAGGCGATTTTTTTATTAATTAATATGTCCATCTCTATTGTGACTTGTTCAAAGCAAAGAATATGTTCAATAATTCAAAGAATTCGTTTGTCACCCTTATCCTATAAAAAAAGCTCAGGACCGTGTTTTGTGATATTACTTGCGGAAGGTTTTTGTTCAGTGCAAGTGACGATGGTGATGATGATTTGGCCGCAGCATCCATTTACCTCCTGGTGTACTGCGTGCTCGTTTGTCTCTCTACCTTCTATAAAAAAGATGAAATATTTTTTCGGAGTCACTATTGGTAATTTTGTCATATTAAAAAATAAAATAAAAATACCGGGGATTTATTTATTCGCTATAATAATATATTGTTAGGAGCTTTAATAGCTCAAGAGATAAACATTTGCAATTTAAATTTTAATAGAAGAATTTAAGTAGAATAAAATCGTGATCAAACACGTGTGGCGAGTTTTATATTTTATATGTTAATATATTAAATGTAAATTTTAATAATAATAATAATTCTGCGCACCGTCAGGATGTCGTTTACTGGGATAAATATCAGTTTGTCCCAGCCGGATACTGCGCAAAAACTGACAGATCACATAGACGACCTGAAGCAGAGAATCGCTGCTTGGGGGAAGTGGATTCTGCGATATACCGAGAGGACGACACGGTTCAACCAGAATCGTCTTTTCCAGAGTGATCAGAAGAGGCTCTATAAATCATTGGAGCGATTGGTGTACGTGGAACGGACCAAGCACCGAGTAAGGCCGACACCGTCGTATTCTGGCGCGACCTGTGGTCAGAGCCCGTAAACCACAGGGAGGGACCTTGGACGGAAGTTGTGACGAGCTAGTGTGCAAATGTTACGCCCATGGACCCTGTCATCATAACGCCGGACGACGTAGCTGAGGCGGATCGTAGGGCCCCGAACTGGAAAAGTCCGAGGTTCGAGGGGCTGGCTAAAGGGTTAAAGGGGTTCGTGGTGTGTCACGCTGTGCTCGCCTGACAGTTCCAAGAGGCTCTCGACCAGAAGTCGCTCCGGAGCCTCTTCACTACAGGGATCACTCATTTGGTTACTAAAGACCAGGACACCACAGACCGAAGCTAATATCGCGAGAATCACTCGTCACCTGAACTTAAATCAGGTGATGTCGCGCGCTCAAAATGGATGTCGGGGTGGTGGTCGTGGAACCAAGGAACAATCATTGGCAAGGTGGTTAAACGCAACCGTCGGAACTTCTCCGCCGCCTGGATAGACTACAAAAGGCATTCCACTCGGTGCCTCATACATGGCAGAAGAGAGTCCTCGAGCTGTACGAAGTTGACCGTACAGTTAGAGACTTCCTCGGGCAGTGTATGGGGCAGTGGAGTACGATCCTTTGTTATCTAGGCTAGCGGATGACGGCTGCGGAGAACCACATAAGCATAAGAAGGGGTTTCTTCCAGGGCGATTGTTTGAGTCCAATATGGTTCTGCCTTTCTCTGAACCCTCTCAGTACCTTACTGGAGGGTTCCGGGAGGGGATTTCAGCTTTGAAAAGGAGGTACAAAAGTGACTCACCTTTTCTACATGGATGATCTCAAGTTATTTGCCTTCAGTCGCTCCCATCTTATGGAATTACTTAACATCATTCGTGATTTTAGCAATTCTATTAGAATGGAGCTGGGGATGGATAAATGTGCGGTCCTTCATGTCGAAAGGGGTAGGGTTGCTAACTCTGAGAGCATAGACTTAGCTATACCCATCAACATAAGGACCTTTTTCGAGGCTGAAACATACCGATACCTGGGTATGTCACAGAACATAGGTATCGATGAGGCGGACATGAAACAATCAGTTTGCGATCTGTTTTACGCTTGACCAAAGTGCTTAACAGCCATTTTTCGGGCGTGAATAAAACACACGCATATAACGGTTGGGTCATGCCTGTTCTCATGTATATCTTTGGCATAGTCAGGTGGACTCAAACTGAACTTATCGCCCTGGATAGAAAAGTCCGCACTACCATGACGTCCCGTAGGATGCATCATCAGAGATAGTCGGTAATGAGGCTGTACTTGCCGCAGAAACATGGTGGGCGTGGCTTTTTAAGCGCGCTCACTATGCATAATCGCGAAGTGTGCAGCCACCTTAATTACTTCCTGGCGAGATCGGATGATTCATTCTATAAGGACGTCATTTTGTGTGATAAAGGGTTTACCCCTCTATCCTTAGCCAACAAGCAATGGCAAGATCCGGCTGTACAGACCATTTCCGACCGTGAGACAGTATGGAAGGAGAAAGAGCTCCATGGGAGGTTCTACAAGGCTATACATGAGCCTTTCATAGACACAGTCACCTCCCTCCACGCGTTTCGGTGACCTCTTTGGGGAAACCGAGGGTTTTGTCTGTGCGATACAGGATCAGGTTTTAAGACCAACAACAGCTATCGGAGATACATCCTAAAAGATGGCGCCGTTGACATCTATCGAGCTCGTTGCCATCCCTGTGAGTCACTTAGGCATGTCATCTCCGGTTGATCGGCGCTTTCTAACTCTAAGTATTTGCTCAGACAATACGCTCGCTCTGAAATACGGTCTCGTAGATTGGAAACTGCCTTATTATAAGTACTTGCCGGAAGTTGTGCTCGAAAATGACCGCGCCAGGCTCTATTGGGACCGAGCCATCATCACAGATAGGACTATTCTTGCGAATAAGCCTGATATTGTGCTGATGGACCGGGCACAGTCAAGGATATATTTGATCGATATTACCATTCCTTATGACGAAAACCTCGTGAAAGTCAAAACAGATAAGCAGACAAAATATCTGGACCTGGCTCACGAGGTGACCGTCATGTGGGGTGGTCTGCCGACCGAAATTATTCCTGTGGTTGTTTTTGCGAACGGGCTAATCACGGTCAGGCTCTCGGGTCATCTGAGCCGACTGGGCCTTCGAGACAGACCGCTCTGGGCTCAAATGCAGAAGACGGTGCACATCGATACCGCCCGCATCGTCTGCCGGTGTTGTTTTCCTTTATTTATTTATACAGCCCAACCAGATGAAAAAACTATATAAATACCTCAAATAATAATAATAATCTTTATTTGCATAATACATGTTTTGCTATTTTAATATAATATTATAATAACATTTTACGAATTTTTGCTTACACACGTTCGGGGCCCCTGTAGCCTGGGGCCCCGTATCATTGATACGGCTGATACGGCGGTAGCTACGCCCCTGCCTCAGAATGTAACTTGACCCCCGGCCACACACTCGTCGAGTGGCATGGGAAGTAGCGAGGAAAGGAGGCAGAGACGTAGTGTGGCCACAATTCTCGTCATGCTGCACGTCATGCTCCTCGTCATGTCCATCGCTCCCGGTTCTCGGTATTTCATTAATTTCAATCTTTTTGAGGGCGTAAAAGTGGGTGGACAATATAAAACTTTGAAGAGAGCAGAATTAATATTTTACTTATTTGTTGTGTTATGGTGTTTCATCTGTCTATGCTTTATTGGTGATTGACATAGAGTTTTAGTAGATTATTTTCTTGTGTTAATTTTGTGATTTGTCTCTGAAGGTTATTGTTTTCAGTTAGAGTATTATCCAGCTCATTTTGCGTACTTGCGATCTCTGACCATAAATTATTTATAATTTACGGTCAGAGATCGCATTCATCATTTCCTGAACTGTCATTGAATCAGTATTTGTGAATTCATAGCTCCGTGATAGTATTTGACTAGGTGTAACCTGAGCATCCTCTGGTAAGTGAAGAGTGGTTAATATATAGGAGTCATGCATCGCTGATTCACTCATTTTTGACACCTCTGTATTAAGTGTCATATTTCCATTCGAGCCAGGTGAGGAGTATTTTTTTTTCTAAATGTAACGTAGAATGGATCACCAGTAGGAGTAGATGGTCCTGTTGACTTTTGCTTACATGCTTAACATTTCTAATTTTTTCAACTTTCTGTATCTTTTAAGCGATAAAATTTTTCAGAAAATTTTAGCTTCAATAGTTTTTTTTCATTTATTGCAACTTACAAGTGATGGCATTTCTCGGCCGCTATTTTTGGAATAACTTGTGTTTGACATCATAGAAGCTCAGCGTTATGTTTAATATAATTTCTTAAATATTTTAGAATTTTTTCTTAGGATAGATTTCGCAGTTCTATACTGAATTTATATATTCGTTTTCAATCTTGCGTCTTATTTGTCTTCTTTCTCCTTTAAAAAGTGAGAATGTCAAATAAATCCGTCTAAATATTTGTTGAAAATGCAGAAAAGAAACAATTTTGTTTACGTCTTGTATTTAAACCGTCAACACTGCAAGCATCGAGAACGATTCCGGACGACGTAACCACTACGCTATTACAACATTCAGTTAGACCGGCGAATTAGAGTACTGTTACGAGCTTGGGTTTCGAGACAATTAAAAACTGCCGAGTGAATTACTAAAATTGACACTTTAGTTACACAACACTAATTACAGCTTTAAACCACATTAATAACAAAACACAATTTTACTACAGATCGTTTTAGTTCGCAGTTATATCGCTTCGAAGTCTCCGCTTGTATCGCCAATTCAATACTGACTCGGTCGTGGTCTATACCGGCTTTATATAGCGCCTCAGATACTTTCCAGAACCTTCTACTGTAGAAACATATAGAATGTTCGAGTACATATCGGTCCCGAAATTTCTAGAAGGATCTTGACTCTCCTAGTTCTGCTACTCGATACTAGAGGGCGCTAGTGGTAACTAGTGTTGCCATGTGTAAGATATTAATAGTGGCGCGCAACACTGCCCCCTCCTAACACATGCTCGTCCCGAGCATTATTGGCCCCATAATAACGCGCCAGTCGATCCACATGGACGATCTTAGGAGTACCTCTTGCACCTTTCTGTATCCGGTAGGTTACGTCATTGATCCTTGTCACAATCCGGTACGGTCCGTCCCATTTAGCTTGAAGCTTAGAGATTTCCTTTGCTGCGAACTGGATTGTGTAACCACACTAATGAACCTTCGTCAAACCCTTTATTGTTCATTTTGCGGTCATACCGTGTTTTCATCTTTTCAGACGTTTGCTGTCCCGATTGTCTGACGTACTCATGAATTTCATTCATTTTGTTCCGCAAGTCATTTGCATAATCGGTTATACTGCGTGGGGCATCAGGTGGTATTCCGGTGATCAGATCTGCAGGCAGCCGTAATTCTCTCCCAAAATTTGCTAAAGCTGGTGTCACTGATGTACTTTCGTGAACAGCGCTTCGATATGACAACAAAAACGGTTGTATGTGCCTGTCCCAGTATCGTTGCCGTTTTACCACAACTTTTGCAAGGTACCTCTCCAATGTCTGATTAAATCGTTCTACCATTCCATCAGATTGTGGGTGGTAGGAAGTTGTTCTTGTTTTATGAGTACCCATAACTCGGCAAGTTTCCTGGAATATTTGAGACTCAAAATTCCTTCCTTGATCGCTGTGAATCTCTAAAGGTACTCCAAAACGACAGAAGACTTCATGAACTAGTTTACCTACAACTGTTGAAGCTTCTTGATTTGGAATGGCGAAGACTTCTGGCCACTTAATGAAGTACTCCATCACAACCATAAAATACTTGTTACCACTTTCACTTTCCGGAAACGGCCCCGCAACGTCAATGACTATCCTCTCCCATGATGTACCAACATTGTACAATTTCAATGCACCTCTACTACGAGTTTGAGGTCCCTTTATAGCCGCACAACTTGTACATTTGCCCAGTAAAACCGTTCTCGAATCTTCAGTCGAGTTCGTTTAACTCCCAGGTGGCCTCCTGAATAACCGTTATGGTACAGCTGTAGAACATGCGGTACTTTAGCTTTAAGGACAACCATTTGCAAATGACAACTGTCTTCCCGACCATTTTCCCATTTACGGCACAGGACTCCATCCTGAATCAGCAAGCTGTCCCATTGGGCCCAATAGCTTTTCGTGGTCGAACTCATCGCTGAAACGTCGCTCCACTTGGGCTTAGGAGCCAGTGCTCCAGTGCCTTCATCCATTCTAGAATCGGCTTAATGTCCGAATCTTCCTGCTGTGCATGTCGTAGGCTGTCTCTCCACTCATTGTTGAGCTAGTCTGTCATAAGCATCCTCACAGATACCACTTCCTTACCCTCTTGTCTAGTACAATGCTTGCAATCTTCAAGACAAGGTCTTCTTGACAATGCATCGGCGTTGCCATGAGATTTCCCGCTGCGATGTTAGATCACAAAGTCGTATTCCTGTAGTAGTTCAATCCATCTCGCAACTTGTCCTTCTGAATTTTTGAACTGCAATAGCCATTTCAGTGCAGCATGGTTAGTTCGTAAGTGAAATTTCCGCCCCAGAAGATATTTGCTAAAATGCTGCAACGACTTTACCACAGCAAGCAATTCTCGCCTTGTGACACAATAGTTCCTTTCCGGCTTTGACAACGACTGGCTGAAGTACGCTATCACAACCTCTTGATCACCATTCCGTTGAGACAACACACCGCCAAGTCCTGTATCACTTGCGTCTGTGTCAACTATAAATTCCTTGTCCGCATCAGGGTACGCCAAAATAGGTGTTTCGCACAGACGGTCCTTGAGCTCTTGGAATGCGATATCGCAACTTTCATCCCAGCAGAAATGTCGCTTCTCCCCGGTTAACTTGTGCAGAGGTTTGGCTATATCTGCAAAGTTCTTTAAATCGCCAATAATAGCAGCACAATCCCAAAATGCTCTAACCTGCGTCTTGTCTTTTGGGACCGGCCAATCCTTGACAGCGGCAATTTTCTCCGGATCCGTGCGGATACCTTCTTCCGACACTACATACCCCAAAAGCTAACTTGCCGTTTGAATAGTGAACATTTCTTCGGACTCAACTTGAGGTTGGCACTCTGAATCTTCATGAGCACGCGTTCCAGGTTTTGAAGGTGTTCCTCAAACGTACGGCCTACGATGATGATGTCATCCAAGTAGACCAGACAGGCATCGCCAATTAACCCGGTGAGTACAAGCTCCATCAACCTTTCAAACGTTGCTGGAGCATTGCACAACGGCATAACTTTAAATTGCCACAGACCATTTCCTGTCGAGAATGCAGTTTTCTCCTTGTCCTTAGGGTCAATTTCAACCTGCCAGTAGCCACTTTTCAGGTCCAGTGTGCTAAACCACTTTACGCCTGTAAGCATGTCTAGCGTGTCATCAATTCTTGGCAAGGGATAGCTGTCCTTCTTTGTAACGTCGTTCAGACGGCGGTAGTCAACACAAAACCGCATGCTGCCATCCTTCTTCTTTACCAGCACCACAGGTGAACACCATGGACTAGATGAAGGTTCGATAACACCATCCTTCACCATTCCTTCAATCATGGTTTCCACTTCCTTTTCACGTGCTACCGGCAATCTTCTTGGGCGCTGACGGATAGGCAATTCTTCTCCTGTGTTTATTTTGTGTTGAACTAAGCCAGTCTTTCATATGTCAGCATCGTTTGACGAGAAAACATCGGCGTACTTGGGTAACAACTTCTTCGCCTTGACCACTTCATTCGGGGAGAGAACGCTGCGACAGTCTTCTAAAAGTGTGGTCACCCTCGTTTGTGCATTCTTGCTGGGGGTCCCAGTCGATGGATATTGGCACCTACGCAACCAATCCACTTCCTCACAAGTACCAACCAGTGTGCCTTTTTCCATAATCTGTTCCTGATCACAAAGGTTCAGCACACGTACTCCTGAGATGTCGGTGGTTCTGACCAAGTTTCGAGCCACTTTCCACGGAAGGTCATTGCCCACCCTTTCCACGAGTACACAACGATGAGCTTGCCCAGGATTCCGAGGAAGACTAACCGGCACAATCGTTTCCGATCTCGGCGGCAGAACAATCTTCTTAAGGCTGTACACATTCCCCGGTATTGCCCCTTCCACGAAAAGTTCCTCATGTCTACATTTCAAAACACCTTGCTTAACATCGATCTCACAACAATTCTTCCTCATGAAGTCTAGGCCCAGGATGCAGTCGTCCATTATATCAGCCACGATGACATTATGCAGGTAGATCATGTTGCCTAGCTTCAACTCTATCTCCTTCTCTCCACGGACGGGTATGCGCTGACCGGTGGCTGTTACCAAATTAATGCGCTCTCGGTTGTATGCGGAGTCCCCAGGAACTGACTTATAAGTTGGGAACTGACAACCGTGCGAGAGGCTCCAGTGTCTATGGTCAGTTTACACGGCGTTCCGTTGACCTCGCCTTTGATGATTAGGCTGTTCCTATCATGGGTTTGTGAGATCGAAATCCTTGGGGCTCTTTTAACATCAGCCAGCACCCGCCCCGCAGTCCTGGATTTTACTCGTTTCCTGCTGCTGCTGGGCGGTGCTGTTAGCCGCACTACCTCTCGAGATCGATCACCTCCCTTTCTACAGTTCGCTTAGGGCAGCTGGATCGAAGATGGCCCTTTCCCCATAGCCGTATCACCTAGGGCTGTATCCTTTATTGCAGTCGCGAACTGCAGCTGCTGCAACCTCCTGACGCGATGGGATCGATGATCCTGCCGTACGGCTTCCACCTCCAGTGCATGGGCTAACGCGTCCTTAAGCATCTCGTGGTGCCCGAGCCTCACAGCAGCTCTGACTTCAGGTCGCGGATGCCGTCGATGAATGTCTGCACCAGGTTCCTACAATGAGCGCAGGTACAGACTGGTATGCTTTTCGAACCAGCTTTTCCACCTCAAGGGCCCACTGCTGCAGGTTTTCGTTGCTGCGTTGCGCGATCTTTGAGCTGCGCACGAAAGACGTGTTCCAGATGAGCGTCGCCACATCTCGCCTCCAAT
This sequence comes from Parnassius orleans, assembly GCA_029286625.1. Classification (NCBI taxonomy): domain Eukaryota; kingdom Metazoa; phylum Arthropoda; class Insecta; order Lepidoptera; family Papilionidae; genus Parnassius; species Parnassius orleans. The sequence continues at coordinate 985,763 of JAGSMP010000056.1, forward strand.
GCCTCAAGGAGCTGCTCGTAAGTCACTTCCTTACCGAGAGCTTCCAGAACAGTTAAGGCCTGGTCGCGTAGGCCCAGGGTGAGAGCAGTCATGGCCTGACTTTTATTCCAGCCGTTCGCCTTCATGAAAGCCTCGAACTGGATTTTGTAGGCCGACCAGGAAGAAGTCCCGTCGAACGGCGGCACTTTGAATCCACGTAGCGAAGGTGTTGTAGCTACCACGGGAGCTGTAATTCCATCCCCAATTTTTAGGTCGTCCAGCGTTTTCTTCACGTCAGCCATCACGCTGTCAACCCGATTGTTCACTTGGTTGATTCGGGTTTCAGTTTCCGACAGGTGGTTGTCATGTTGGGCAACCCTATCCTTCACCTCCCTTATCTCTTTCTCGAAGGTAGCGTGAAGGTCCTTCATGAGAAGCATCTGCTCCTCCTGTCCCCGCTGCAGCCGCTCTTCCAACCGACGGGCCTGTTCCTCCTGTCGGCGGGCCTGCTCCTGCAGCATCATCATCAGAGCACCTAAGTCAGGTGCTGCAAATGCAGGAGCTGCTGACGGGCCGACCTCCGTGGTCGGCAGCTGGCCCTCCGACGCTTGCGATGTTGTACCACCAAATCGTCTCTGGTCCGTCTCCTGTTGGCGTTGACTTCGGTACGGATACCCTCCGCGTCATCTTTAGGTAAAATCGGCATGATTAAATCCCACTTCTGACACCAATTGTTACGAGCTTGGGTTTCGAGACAATTAAAAACTGCCGAGTGAATTACTAAAATTGACACTTTAATTACACAACACTAATTACAGCTTTAAACCACACTAATAACAAAACACAATTTTACTACAGATCGCTTTAGTTCGCAGTTGTATCATTTCGAAGTCTTCGCTTGTATCGCCAATTCAATACTGACTCGGTCGTGGTCTTTACCGGCCTTATATAGCGCCTCAGATACTTTCCAGATCCTTCTACTGTAGAAACATATGGAATGTTCGAGTACATATCGGTCCCGAAATTTGTAGAAGGATCTTGACTGTCCTAGTTCTGCTACTCGATACTAGAGGGCGCTAGTGGTAACTAGTGTTGCCATGTGCAAGACATTAATAGTGGCGCGCAACAGTACTATATAGTAATTGTTATCAAGTTCTCACTGTTTGTAATTAGAATGATAATTTTGTCGTCGGATACTTTTTCCATTCACCTTCAGTATTAAAATAAAAGTCTTCCTTTAATATTAATACACATTTTTTACTGCTTTTTTTAGTAAACTTACGTAGTTTCGGTTGAAGACGCTTGATATGTGCTCACATATTACGATAAACTTATTTTATTATTAAGTATTGTGATATTTTAGCTACTATTAATGTTTCTTATGTACACTCGTTGGTATGTTTATTAACAAATTATAAATTCACTGGTTGTTTGAAACAGTTTAGTTTAATTTACACAAATAGAGTTCACTGTCACTATTGAAAATATTTTAGCACTTGTTAAATTAATTTGTCATAATTATACGAACTTAATATACGCAGTTAATGTTTGCATGACACACATCCTCCATACTTTTTAATGATTTTTCCAATTCGACACTCATTAAAAGACCTCAGATTATTTGAGCTACTGAAATATTTACATCTGCCAAAGTTAACTTGAGACCCGAGCGGAAATCGTTCTCCCCTCCCGATTCCCCCGCCACTTAACGCTCTCATCATAGACGAGTCAGTACCGTCAACAAATTGAAAACGATCACACACGTTTAGAATAGATTCGTTTTGTAAATAATCCTTGTTACGTGATTGATGTTCATTTGGTGATTAAACAGACTGTCAAATAATAACAGATATAGATGTGGACAGTGACAATGACTGTGAATTATCTGGAGCACAACTTTTTATTTAATATATAATAAGAGTTTTTAAATGTAAATTAAAATAAAACTTAAATTTTTCCATTTTATTTAGCACGCAGTCACCTAATATATGCCATACTCGATATTGGGTGGCTGGGTGGGCAGGTCTAATGACACCATTCTTGAAAGTATTCGACAATCAGTACTTTTTTGCAGTCAGTACGGTGTGCTTACGTCATCCAAGTGAAGTCTTAAGTTAACTCAGTCGGATTGTAACTTTCTTTTTTTTCTCTTTTTAAATAAACGTTATCCCTATACTAAGAATTTTTCCTGTATCGTGGAGGCAGTTTACAAACATAAATTGCTCTAGGACCAACAAATACTTGTTTCGTGGGGGATTCAAACCCGCGGCCCTCAGCGCCGCAACTCAATCCTAACCCTTAGCCGTTACAACTGTTTGTCATACTACGTAAAATAACATTAGCTATTCTTCTAAGATGAAAGCTCTTTTAAAGTCTTTCCATAATCATTATTTTGCAACGGCGTTGGTATAAATTTACCCACATTGAACTTTTGGTGTCTTAATATTTCATAAGAAAATTCGAGAATATTATTTTCTTGGAGACGACGCAGAAATGAAACTAATAACTCGGAAGTTTATTTTATAAGAAATAATTTCCTGTGAATTTCCGATGACAAAATGAAGCACATTTTATCGTTTCGTTACGCCAACAAGACGGAAAAAGTCTCAACAATTATATGTACCAGAAACTTAAATAAACTTTCTCGCAAAACTTTATATTTATTTTTCTTTTACTATACTATAATAATATCCTCTAGACTGAATTCCGGTGAAGTGGTCAGTCTTAACGGAGACTAGCTATCTGTGCTGGACTGGATGTGTGTGCGCAATCACTCTCTATTATCATCTCTATTATAGTACAGTAGGGCCTCGTTAATACGAACACCCAAAATTTACACACTGTTCGGATTAATGAGATGTTCGGATTATAGTACGAGTATGTAGATATTTTAAAAGGTATTTTTTTGAAATGAAACATAGATTTTTATAATTGAAAGTGCAGTATTATCACACTTTAATAAAAAATTGTATAGTACTTTGACGAGTGGTGTTTAATTAACGCAATAACATTTTTTTCTGAAATTGCATTATCTACTTGATCCGCCCATTCCAAGCATTCATTTAATGCAGACACAAGTGGAATCCTTGCAATTACTTCCAATTTCTCTAATACTTCTTTGTTTTCACTATCAGTCTCATTTATTATTTGTCTTACTATGTCTTCATCAGTTAAGGGCTCCTGAGAATTAATGTCGTCATTGCTTTATAAGAAATTGTTAATCTCCTCTTCTGAAATTTTTTTCTGAAAAAATAATGTTTGATCATCTTCAGAATCAAAGTCGTGTAGCACCCAAAGTGAATAAGACAGCGGCTTGCTCGACCAGGGGGGATGGTCGTTCGGATTATATAGGCGTTCGGATTATCGGTGGTTCGGATTATCGAGGCTCTACTGTTATTTTATTAAAAAAGGAACAAACACTTTTCCTTGTATTTACAGAGAGTATATCAATTTTTCTGTTTGTTTTTTTTTTGTTTCTTAGATATGCACTCATATAATCGTCTTTTTTTGAGTGCGTCATATTATAGAACATTCTTCAGGGTTTGTTATTGTTTTCGATTCTGTATATACTATGCTAATGGAACATTAACTTTAAAAAAAATTACAAAGAAGGATATCTGCGATGTTCCTTTCGCCGTTTCTTCTACGATCAGAGGAACCTCATTTCGAATTGATAGTAGATATTCATTATTTATTTATTTTGCATAAAACTACTTTTACTGATTTTAACACATTTAATTCTACTTGTTTTTAATTTCCGACGTTTCGGGTGTTTCGCAGCACTCATGGTCACGGGGAACTGAGGTGATTGACGATTCCAATTGAGGTGATTCCAATGTCAAAGTTAACCCGGAGTACCTTCAGCTTTTTAATTATTACTTTTGGTCTGATATACGCAGAATGAACTTACTATGTCTTGAAGTCTTGCAGTGGTATGCTTGGGTTTAGTTTTAATTTTATTAATTACAGTATATTAAAGTTGCTAAAAATTATTTTGCCTACATCCGCTCAATGAAACAAAATGATGTGTCTTACCTAGTTTGAAGAGTACCTCCCGCCCTCCCTCAATTGCGTGCACTATCCCCGTCACCACTAATCCCAGCGCCACTACTCCCAAAATCACTATACACACCACCGACGAAAATACTTACGACTATAATTGTATTGTCGATGAATACTTACGAAAATAATTGTATTACACTCTGAAAGTGATGTTTTCTAGACAACCTTTGCGTAGAGGACTATAAAGTAGATAAGTTCAAATTATATGTATGATAAAGTAATTAAAAGAAAACAGTACGGAAAAGGAAAAGTAATTTATCTAATAGCGTTCTAAGTAATACGATTTAACAAGACTTTTGAAAGAATGAAGACATTTAGCATGATGAATGTGAAGAGGTAAAGAGTTCCACAAACGCACAACAGTGACTGTAAAAGATTTCTTAAAAAAAGGAGGAAGAGTGTAAAGGAGAAGAGAGAAAGATTTACAGAAAATCGAAGGAATAGATAAGGGAAATAACTGGTGATTATATACTCTTTGGTAGTAGATTTGAAACAAAATTGTCATTAATTTAACAAAAAAAAATTATTTTCTTACGTCGAAGTAATAAATACATGTATAATATATAACTAGCGATCCGCCCCGGTTTTGCACGAGTGTTTTCTGGATCTCAACAACAGCGCCACTTAAGGGGTCCAAATGTGAATCTAAACCATCAAAGAATCCATTCAAATACACACAAAAATTCATCAAAATCGGTCGAGCCGTTTTTGAGTTTTAGGGAGACTAACGGAGAGCAATTAATTTTCATATATTATAAAGATTTCATCGTTCACTAAAAAAAACTAGATTGCTCATTTGCATTTAATTGTTAGTTGAATCATTTGTTTGACTACAGAGTATGTAATCACTAAGTTTTATGTTTGATTTTAAAATGCAATGATTAATTTAATTCAGCTCCTTGCATTTCCACCAACAACTTTACTCTCCTCTTATGATAATGAAATTCAAGTCATTACCAAACAAATAAAAACTCGTTAAATGAAAAGAGAATTAAGAAGAAAGTCATATAAATTATCTAATTTGACTGGTTCTAGGTTCAGATGTCATTTAAAGACAAAATTAATGTAAAAAAACTAAGAAAAATCATGTTAGCGCAGACAAAACAAGAACTTTAATAAATCTGATACCACAAAAATACGAAAAATCGGTCACAGTTTATAGTTTCAGGCAATATTCAAAAGCTGACGTCTTGGGTAAAATCGGACAGGGAGTATAGCATTTTGTTGAATTGATCTGTTAAAGAGTAATCGAAAATTATGATACTAATAATACAAAAAGTGAAGCGCATTTAAGCGATAACAATTTCGTTAATTAGCATTTTAGCTACTTTCCTGTCGTTGTTAAATATACTATTTATTATAGAGATAAATTCAAATATTCAGAATAGCGATAAAGAGTCCGAGTTCAATAGTATCTATTTAATATAGTGATTGTGCATACACCTGGGCACTATAAACCTGTCCTGCGCAGATGGCTAGTCTCTGTTGAGACTGGTTGCCGTGACCGAAATTCGGTCTGGAGAACATTATTATTTTAATGTGACGTCATTTACATTTAAGAGGATAATCAATGACCATTTTTTTTCTCGATTTCATTAAAAATATATTCAAAACTTTTTAAATAAAAGGGTCGAAAAATTAAACTTGAAATAAAACGTAAAAACCTACATCAAAGAACTAAAAATAATAAATTATTTTCCACATCACAGCTTCAGAAGTCGGTGCTCATACAGTGTATAGAAGAATTAAAGTACCGTACGAGAGTTAACTATTTAATTTATGAGTCAACATTTTGTAAACACAATATTCTTTGATAGGTAAATTGTTTTATATTCCAACACCAAAGTTGAATTCACCGTACACTTCGCTCGGAAAACATTACCTTCCAGAGGGTTTATGACTAAATAAATTTTTGTGGTATTACTTTTGGTGTCGGGTGCGGCATAATTCAATTTTGGTGATGTTCTCTTAATATATATTTATTATATTATACATGTATATTATGAGGTACGGAGGAATTTCGTAGTGGAATTTATCGCTGGAGCATTTCATCTTCAGCGAAACAAAATTAAATTCAAATCAATGTTTTGTGTTTACGAAGTATATCATTTTCTATCATGTTTCTCCGAGACCGCATCCACCGCTGTATATCACTTCGTAGCGTTTAAGTCGCTTTTTTATTAATTGTAACCAAGTGTCACCTCAGTCGTACCTTAGCCTCTATTTACCTAACTAATATATTACCGGCCAATTATTTATAACACTGTTAGAATATTATTTGGCTTTAAGTTCATGTGTTTCCGCGCCTTCAGCTTTACAAAAACACTGAACTTCAGAAAAACAATGGCTAAACCGATTGTAATGAAACTTTATAAACAGGTAGAGAGGAATGCCAGCTAGGCTATATTTTATACGAAATTTTTTTTTTTTTTAGAATAAGACAAATTGATAAAACAAATGGTTTTTCATAATTATCTGAAATTTTAATAACGCCGCATTAATAAATCCTACCCAGGCGAAGTCCGGACGGGTCGCTAGTATAAAATGAAATAAAAAGTAAACATAATACCTTAAAGAATATATTGCAGTAGAAGAACAATATATTGTATTTACTTTTAATGCGTTTCATAAATATTTTAAAACATCGTTATCAAGAAATGTTCATCAATAATAATTTTGAGAGTAACAAACAACAAATTTTCTAACAAATTTTTGTCAAAACTATACTTTTTAACATGACTTATATACATTCGTGAAATCAAACGTTTTATCATTTGAGTTACAATTTATTACATTTTTGTTAGTTTTCAACAAAAATATATATTAAAAAACTATTTATTTCTGTATTTTATTATTTTAGTATTTGATAGTCGTTTCTAAGTATCTGAGCTTCCTCGAAATGTATGTAAAAAAAACATTCTTATACTAATACTATCCTAGTGAATCATATAAAACACTTTTAAAAGATAAGTAAACTTATTAGAAAAGTCTCGTCTATCAACTTCACTTAATATTTAAAATGTTTTAATATTAACACCCACGGAAAATTTTAAACATGTTAAATTCTCTTAACACAATATGAATGAACTTGATTTTTATTCTTCACAGACCACAGCTTTTGGTTTCTTGCTTATCAATGTTTAAAAAAATATAAAATCTACATTGCATTTTTTTTAAATATCAACGAGCAAATAATTGAAAAGTTGATATACAAGCACGGAAAACACCAGCCATTATGGCCAGCGGTAACTATATCCCGCTGTCGTTCCCACAAAAATTAATGATTCTATACTATGCCTTTCATCCAATTAGTGGGTCTTCTTCGGTTCTAGTTAATTGCCATAGACTGAAATACACTGGTGTGATACTAATATTACATACTGACATGAGAGCGGCTTCCAATATAAACATTGAATTATCTTGCATTGTAAAACATTTCATACATATTTCATTTTAATAACCTGCAACCTATTGTTAATGTAATATATTTCATTTACATTTTTTTTCAATAAATATTTAAGATGCTCAGATTCGAATTAATATCCACATATTTTATATAGGATAAGGGTGACCAACGAGCACACAGTCCACCTGCCTCTTTGCAGTAAAAAGGGTCCCCGGTCCTCTACACTCACTATGGGAAACACAGCAGCATTAAGATGCTATTTCACGCCAGTATTCTGTGAGAGTGTGGTCTTTCTCCGGTCGAGCCAACCAACCAACAAGCATAATGTAGCTGCAGCATAGGTCTGCCTCGTAAAAAGCTATATAATCTGTTAAAAAGCTCATTTTGACGTCAGTAAAGTAAGCGAATAGACCTGCTGATAACCGATGATGAGAAAAGATTTTTAAATTCTTAAGTGGCAACAAAAAATGCTAGACGACCCCCACTAGATGGAGAGATAACATGAAACTTGCAGGGAATCGATAGATATGTTAGTTCTATTACTTATTCTGTGGCAGGAGTCTTAGGTTCTTACTTTCTGGCTGACTATGTTTATCTGTGGACTTGCAATGCATTGTAACGATCTTAATGATGATTATGATGATGAAAACAAATTTCGATACAAAGTTATGTAATCTTTGCCTTTCTTACACTGTAGGTCTAATGTATATAAATTCCACGTTTCGCTAACGAATGACTCGGTGTAGGATTGGATTTCCTAATTATGTTACTAACGTATCTTGGGCGCATCTATTTTCCGTCATTTCTATGCTATTACGTATTTAACATCACACTATTTACAATACTTGGTGGAATTTTATGGCTAGGAGTCCGTGTGTGTTACCTACACCACCACCCTCAGTCCACCCTCAGGCCTATTTCTAGGGAAAGCATTTTTTTTCTCAATCTTTGTGTAAATTAAATTATAACGCGAAATCAGTGATTGTTTGGTGTTGTCTCTTTTTTGACACTGACGCTGTCGCTTTAATGTGTTAGGTTATTTGTACATATAGAGCAGAGCAGTAAATATTTAAGTCGTATTTAGAAATATATACACAACAATTTGAACAATTTAAAGCTTTCATAAGTAGAAAATAACTTTATAACGTGAAATGTTGTTAGCACTCCATCAAGCTTCCATGATAAGGTTGCAGGATAGTATAAAAATCACAGGTTAAGTAAAAGTAAAGTAAAGTTACAGCCTATATACGTCCCACTGCTGGGCACAGGCCTCCTCTCATTTCTGAGAGAGTTTTAGGGCAAGGAAATGTCCGCCGCGCTGCCCTAATGCGTCTTGGCGAACTTCACATGTCTTCGAAATATTTTTTTTTGATTTCTCAGACATGCAGGTTTCCTCACGATGTTTTCCTTCACCGCCGAGCACGTGATAAATCAGCACTTAAAATTGCAATTAACAATTTCATTGGTGCCGGCGGGGATCGAACCCGGGTTGCTCGCGTACTGTGAAACCTACAGCGAGCGCTAACCATCTGAGCTACCACGGCTCTTACAGGTTAAGTGCCAAACTATTTTTATTATTGTACATTAATTTTATGTATAGCAATTAAAGCAAATAGAAGCTGTGTACTGTCGCCTGGGTGATTTCTAGCTATCGGACTTCCAACTTCAAACTTTCATGGAACCGGTTGCAGTAGCTGGCGGTAACAAATGTTATAAATAATATTCTAAGCTTCTGTCAATGTGACGTAATCGTTCACGAGATCAAACCCTCAAGTCACGGAGAACTATTCCAAGTACAGCGCCTTGAGGAGCTTATCTTAAGCAGGTAATATCGTAATAAGAGCGTATCAAATGATTACGTACTTGAGTTCGTCGTTGAGGATCGTTTATTAATACGGCTCCTAGAGTCCGTCTGGGTACCATTCTCTTTACTATTTCTGCCGCCAAATAGCAGTGCTTGCACTGCTGGGTTTTGGTCTGAAGGGTATAAAGAGCCAGGATAATTAGTCCTCCGAGGTAACAACAAGTGACAACGCATCTGTAGCTTTCTTCGTTTGAAGTTGTCTGCAACGTCCATTGTAGCCACTAACCATCAGGTGGATTATAAGTACGTTTGTCACTTCAGTTTTATAAAAAAATAAATTACGTAGAAACCTTCAATGGGACTTTAGTCAATCAGGAGAAAGAAAGTACATTTTTTTACAAAATCTCTGGAAGTGGAACGACTTATGTTTCATTCTCATTATGCAGTCGGTTTGTTTTTTTTTTTATTGGATAAGGGTGACAAACGAGCACACAGTCCACCTGATGGTAAGTGGTTGCTGTGGCCCATAGACATCTACATCTATCCTCGATTACGAATCAAAATGCAGATGCGTTGTCACCCGTGAGGACTAAGATTGAATGCCTCATTTCCAGTAAAAGGGTCTCTGGTTCTCTACACTCACCATACGAAACACAGCAGCATTAAGCTGCTATTTTACGCTGGTATTCTGTGAGTGTGGTCCTTCCCCGATCGAGCCGACCCAATTGTATATAACATTTCATGATTTCGGGAATTCCAAGTAAGACGTCGTGACGGAAGGTGACTCCGTAAGTCGAAGTTAGTATAATATATTACTAACCTCGACTTAAGAAGTCACCTTTTGAAATCGAGTTAGAGTATAAATAATATGTACTATCAATACCTCGCAGAGAAATAACATTATGCTCGATTTACAAAAACTAAATAATTCGAGATACCAGGTATTGTGGGGATCAGCGGAAAGTAATATAGCTGCAGCATGTCTCTACCACGTAAAATTAAAATTCTATTTTCTTTGTTCTAACAAGAAATTTCAGCAGCAACTTTTTTAAGCTCGACGACTTACTTCTCTGTTGTCGAGTATATTGGTTTTGCAACTGGATATAAAATGATGGAGAGATTGACTAGAGATTGGCCAAGGTTCAAAGATGAGTTAGATACAATAAAATTCATATGCACTGATTTCTGGACTTGTATCTATAAGAAACAAATTGACGATCTACGAACAAACCATCAAGGTGTTTATGTTCTACAGGACAATGCTTTCCGCTTCCTCATAAACTTTTCCAACAATATTTGGAATTTGCTCCAAGAGTATTTTTTAACAATTTTATTTATTCTACTTTTCTATACATATATATACAATTCCTAATTTACACTTTACTGAATACTTCAACTTCTGTCTTATTACAAACCATGGTTAATGATAGTCTCGTGTTTAAACTATGACTTACGCCTCACTCACCGCAAAAAACATTTGTGCAAGATTTTTTTTTTATAGAATAAGGGTGACAAACGAGCACACAGTCCACCTGATGGTAATTGGATGCTGCGTCTCATGGACATCTACATTTATCCTCGATTAAGAATCGAAATGCAGACGCGTTGTCAACCCTGAGAACTAAGATGAAATGCCTCGTTTTCTTGCGACTCCTTGCAGTGCCAACCGTATTCAGAAACTTTTTATTCTAAACAGTTAATCAATTATAGTAATAAATACTCCTCGGAGTTAAAATTAAATTTTTATTCAAAATTGGCCTTTCCAAAGTATTTTTTTTAAGTATAAAAAGCTACGATTCGCATTTATAGTTCTTAATATTGAAGGAAAGAAAATATTGAAAAGTTTCGCCAATTATACTTCTTAATCTTGAAATAAGACATTTACTCATTGTAATTTTTTTTCTATTTTAATTCGAAAATTAACTAGCCGATAGACATGTTAACGCACGACAACGCTGCGTATGCCCAGTGCGACATCTTGTAGAGAACTGTATAGCTCTATAACTGGTATGCAACAAAAGAACACAACAAAAAAGCAGGAGCACGTGCTGTGCAAGCAGCCGGTCTGCTCGAGTCTTAACCAATATATAGTTATCTCTTCTACCTTCCTTTTCTAAATCAGTTTAATCTGAGGCACTTGAATCGATTGTAATTATTCTTTTTTTTAAATGGTTATACTTTAGGAGTGTTACCATATAAATTTAAAGAAAAAATCCATCTCTAGGGATGGAAAATGGAGAAAAAAATATAGAACCAACATCAAATTTGAAAAAAAAAACACATAATAGCTTCTCAAGTCAGGTCTTTCGTAGTTTTTCTATACATTACGTCTTAGCACCGACTTGTGAAGCTATTGTAGATTTTTTTTTTGCAATCGGTTCTACTTTTTATTAAGAGTTTTATTTGAGCAAAGCTCAACACAAAAATAGCATTTACATTCAAACGCAAAATAATTTATTATAAAGTCCGGAAGTAGTTTCATCGCGTATGTATTAAACTCCCAGCTAGTTCCCATTCTAATATAGTAAACGCAATTTATTCTGATGTTTGATAAAGAAGGCTAGGATTTTTATTTGCATTGAAAGCACTATTTTAAGTCCATTTAATTTATGGCAACATAACTATTATAATAATATATTTACCATTACTAATCACATATTAATTATTATTAAAAACAAACTTCTAATCTCTTCTTTACAATACTCGACGGACGAAACTTTCCTTAAAACATCGTGAGTGTAACTAATTAGTTGTTTAAAAGTTGTCACATTACATCCGTTTTAGCCAAACATTAATACATCGTTATTGTTTTACTTTTCGGATGGCGAATATTTACTTTTAATGTCAGCCTTTTTAATATATATTTTTATAGTATGTAATGCCTCTGATATAATGCCTCGTTTTCAGTAAAAAATGGAGACCGTTTTTACTAGAAACGAGGCATTTGCATTGACATTTGGTTCTCTACACTCACCATAAGAAACATAGCAGCTGCTATTCTACGCTATTAATAGAAGTAAGGGTGACTCATAGACAGCTACATCGATGTAGGTGACTAAGATAAAATGCCTCGATACCAGCAAAAAGGGTATCCCTTTTCACGCAACGTACGTGTCACCACAGCAACATTAAGCTGTTATTTTACTGCTAATATAAACTCTTTAACAAATGTAAAACTCAACATTAATATTAAACTACTAGGCCATGTAATGGAGGCGTAAGAAAATTCACTTCCCAAATCTTGCAAACACGCGTCGACTGCTGTGTTACTTTGCTCAACCGACACAATAATGAAGGATTTTAAATCGAATTATTACTTGTGATGAAAAGTGGATACTGTACGATAATCGAAGCTCGTCGCAATGGCTGAACCCTGAGACCCAGACAAATCCTGCCCTAAACGAAAATTGAGTCAGAAAAAGTTACTTGTGAGTGTTTGGTGGACTAGCGCCGGTGTCGTTCACTACAGCTTTCTAAAATCTGGCCAAACGATTCAGCAGATATTTATTGTCTGCAAATGCAAACCATGAAGGAAGAACTAGCTGCTAAACAACCGAGATTGGTCAATCGCTCTAGGCCACTGCTGCTTCACGACAACGCAAGACCACACACTGCACAACAAACAACTACTAAGTTAGATGAGCTACAATTGGAATGTCTGCGACATCCACCGTACTCCCCGACCTTGCAACAGATTAAAATGTTTTCCGGAATTCGGACAACTTCTTACAAGGAAAAAATTCAACTCCGATGCGGCAGTCCAAACCGCCTTCAAAGAGTTTGTTGATTCTCGCCCCATGGTTTTTTAGTAAAGGGATCAATGAACTTCTATGAGATGGCAAAGTGCATAGATAACAACGGTGCATACTTTGATTAATTAAATATATTTTACAAAAAATTGACTTTATATTCCTCCTGTACAAAACGCCAGTTTCATATGTAAGGACCTAATATAATGAGGAGCGTTTTGACTACTTAGTAAAACATCAATGTGAGTGTCAGCGTTCAATACCAGCTTGTTCAGAGTCGGTGTGTGCTGATAATATTATACCACCACCAAAACTCTAACACAGTGCCATAGCAGAGGAGATTGAGATTAAAATAAAAATAACTCAAATATTAACAAAAATAAAATAATTGTGTATAGCGATGACATGGGAAAAAATCTAGGCATAACTTAGCATACCACTGCAAGACTTCAAGACACAGTTAGTTCATTCTGCATAGATCGGACCAAAATTAATAATTAAAAGCTGAAGGTACTCCGGATTAACTTTGACATTGGGACGTCAATCACCTCAGTCCCCGTGACCATGGTGCTGTAAAGCACCCGAAATCGGGAATTAATAAAATAGGTTAATTAAACGCGATATAATCCGTAAAAGTAGTTTAATTCAATGTGTAGTGTTCATGTAAATATAAGAAATCATTATGTAAACCAGTACGGACTGGAAATAGCAAATAAAATACGCCGACTAGAAGATCTCAAGACCAAGCGCGCAAGATACGTAACATCATTAAATTTCTTGAAGAGATGCAGAGACCATAATCTCATTCCTACGTGTGTCAAGATATCTACTAAAAAAGACATTCGAGGAAGCGCTAAGATCTTAAATCAGGCAAGCAAAAAGTTGTTAATAACGGTGATTCAGCAAAAACGTACCGATCTATGTTTCATAAACAAAACCATAGACAAATCGTCCAGTGATCTAAAGACAATTTTATCGACATTTGATTATAAGAATTGCATGGAAACTTTAGATAAACGGGAATCAACTAAATACAATGAATGCAAAAATAAACATATAGATAAATACCAAAAACTAACAACTAAATCAAATGTCCAACACCAACGTCAACGTAAGAACGGAACACAACCATTGACAACAGACGCGAGTAATAAACAACGCGCGGTCTATAACCTGTCAAAACAATCTCTGGACGACGCGACAATAAAAGTTTTGGCTAAAGGTATGAATTTCGCAATAACACCGCGAAAAACCTGTATGAAAAACATTATCTAGTGTTGAGGACTGTCTGTATAAAATAATATTGGAAGATTTAGAGGCCATACGTCAAGACATCTCGTCTTTGTTACGTCGAAGCTCAGTGCGAAATTAAATCTTCCGAAGGATGAAATTAATGCATTGAAAACTTACGCAACAGACCAGATTTAACGATTCTCCGCGCAGATAAAGGTAATGCTACGGTTATAATGGATACGTCGGATTACAATTCTAAAATACAACAACTTTTATCGGATGAAAGTACGTACGTAAAGGTCAAAACAGACCCTACAACTAATACGCTTAAAACAACTAGCGATCTAATTAATAAATACTCCGAGAAATTGAATCTAGACGTCAATTCGATAATACCTGCGTGTGCCAAACCACCGAAGTTGTATGGGTTACCAAAAATACACAAACCGAACGCTCCATTACGTCCAATAGTGAGTCAGATCGATTCGCCAACTTACAGATTGGCTCAACTCTTAGCAAAAACACTATCACCACTCAGAGGACACACAAGAGCACACACTAAGGATTCATACCATTTTGTTAGTGAGATAAAGACCTATGTCTTACTGACAATGAAACTATGGTCAGTTTTGATGTTCAGTCTCTATTTACATGCCTACCTGTTGAAGACTGCATCTCAATTGGAACTAGGAAACTAGAGGAAACAACATGCCAGCAGAATATGCAGTATTGCTTAGACATTGCCTTACATCTGGCTATCTATTGTGGAAGGAAGAGTTTTACAAGCAAGTAGATGTTGTTGCAATGGGCTCACCGGTATCTCCATTGTCGCCGATATTTTCATGGAGGACTTTGAGGAGAAAGCCCTGCTTACTGCACCAGTAACTCAAGGTTCTACAAGCGGTACGTAGACGATACTTTCACAATTTTACCATTAGACAAAGTAACTGCATTTTAGAACATCTTAATTCCATAAACTCTAAAATTCAATTTACTATGGAGTTAGAGCAAATAATTCTTTAGCTTTCCTAGATGTATTAGTCATTCGAAATCTAACAACACCATAGGTCACACCGTGTATAGAAAAAGACCCATACAAACAGATATTTAAATGGTGAATCCCACCATCATCCTTCACAGTTGGCTACCGTGGGCAAATCTTTGTTACAGAGGCACGAGGATCTGTGACAGCAAACACCTGACCGCCGAGCTTCAGCACGTCAAGTAGGTTCTGCGACAACAAGCTTCGGGTCCCACGCCTACGTCACAGTGACCGAGTGAAGCCGGCCACAGTCGAGCGTGTGCCTGCTGTACTACCATATGTCAGAGGTGTCACAGACAAGATTGGCTACATCTTGAAGCGAGCTTCTATATACATTCTTCAAGCCGCCGAAGAAGATTAGTCAGTTCTTACCATCCGTCAAGTGCAATATTCCTCTACAAGATGCAGGAGTGTACAAGCTTGATTGTGAATGTGGTCTCTCATATATAGGGCAAACAAAACGATCTATTAAAACCCGCGTAAAAGAACACAGCTGACGTGAAGCACCAACGTTCCGGGAAGTCTGCAGTTTGTGATCATATCCTAGACGGCCCCCGCCATTACATTAGATTTGATAAACCACAGATTCACGCAAAGAACATCGATTCCTGCCAAGGATGATACGTGAGGCTATTGAAATTAAAAACATCCTAATTTCAATAGAGAGGAGGCTGGGTACTACCACCTGCTTGGGATCCTGTAATTAATAAAATTAAAACTAAACCCAAGCATACCACTGCAAGACTTCAAGACACAGTTAGTTCATTCTGCATAGATCGGACCAAAACTAATAATTAAAAAGCTGAAGGTACTCCGGATTAACTTTTACATTGGGACGTCAATCACCTCAGTCCCCGTGACCATGGGTGCTAAAGCACCCGAAACGTCGGGAATTAATAAAATAGGTTAATTAAACGCGATATAATCCGTAAAATTAGTTTAATTCAAAGTTGCCGGATTCGAGGATTACCGTGTCCTCCCCTCTCTTCGGTCCTCAGATAATCCTATAATATTCCAGCGCAACTTCTATCTCTTCTTCCAGCTCCAGGATCTTCTCGTCAGTCCTCCGAGTGTTACATGTTGCCAGGTTGAGTCGTCTTGGGTGGCAACCGAACCTCCACCGGAGATTCTTAGCACCCCTATCCCGCCGTTGCCATGGCTGCCACCGTAGCCAGGTATAGCGGGACGCCGAGGACTGGGGCCGTCTCTTCATATTTTATTCATGGAGGGTATATTGCCATAGTTGCCACGCTTGGCGAGCGCAGTTTTTATTGTTGTTTTGTTGTTATCAGAAAGATGCTGCTGTCCATCTTCTGCCTAAGTTTCCCTCTGTCGCCTCTGACGACACCCACGGGAAGATATGGAGTAGTGAGTATTCATACCCGCCACTACACGGGAAACATACAGAAGCTTCATACAAGCGTCTCGTAACGCACGCACACAAGCGCTTGTTTCATATACAGAGCAGATGGAAAATAACACGATAGGAGGTACTGACGCGGGCATTTTCAGCAGCTGACACAGAAAATAACGCGATGGTACTTATTGCTAATGTAGATGAAATCTGCGCTTGTATGCGTGCGTTGCGAAACGCTTGTATGCTTCTGTACTCTCATTCTCTGATAGTTTATCTATGTTTGTAAGGTCTACAAATAATTATTCCAGCTCTAGATTTATGTATTTATTATTTGTGTGCGTGTGTGTGTGTGTGTGTGTGTGCGCGTTTGCGTTTCTCTCTCTCTCTTTCTCTCTATCTCTCGGTGTGTGTGAGTGTGTGTATATTTGTGGCCTTGTGAATGACTGTAGTAATGATGATAATAATATGTAGTGTCTACATTTGGAGTTTTAATGTTTTTAATAAAAAGGAAGGATTAACATTTGCCTACTATTTTTAAGGATATAAAATCAGGCCATGGTTCGAATCCCGCACGGAACAAGTATTTGTATGGCATGCAAATAATTTTTCCCGGTCTGGATGTTCGTCCTTGTGCAATTTATGTTTGTAAACTGCCTCCACGATACAGGAGAAAATCCTAGTGTGGGGGTAACGTTTTTTAAAATAAGATAATAATATAAAGATAATAATAATAAAGTTTGCCGGAGTCAACAATTATTTTCACATTGCGCTGGTCGAATTAATGGAAATTATTTTTATTATTCTTATATTTTTACTATTTTATCAGACTGTTCCGCTGCTAAGACATTAAGTCTGCAATCTGCATACTGATATCTAATTTTATATTAAGCTCTAACCAAATTTTACTTTTTAATATACTTTTACCTAGAAACGTTGTTACCAAACGACCGGTTCTCAAAATCATAAATTCATTATAATGGCTCTAATATTTTAATTTATTTGAAAATTTTCGCCATAAATAACGGGATTCACCCTCAAATTTCCACGATTATGAATACATGTATATATATATTGGGTAGTGGATACTCTTACACCGCTTCTACGCTGTTATGCTCTACCATAGATTGGCAAAAAGTACGGCTAGGGCCCACCTGCATACATCGACTACCTGCGTATTTGATTGAGTTATTTAGTGGCGGAATGCCTAACAATGCGCTAAAAGTACTAGGCTGCCACTCGAAAATCTTCTTCGGTTGTCGGTTTATCGAGCTATATGGCTGGTCCATTGCCACTTCGGCTTACTGGTCCGCTGGGCTATGCCAGTTACTCTTTTTCTTCTACGGATATCCCCGTTAATAATTTTATCTGATCCGAGCACAGCCCTTTCTGTCGCACGCTGAATGTCTTTGAGCTTCCTCATACGGCCAGGAGTGAAGGACAACATTAAGTTTTACAACTAAACCAAGTGAAATACTCTAATGTAATCAACAAATAGGGTTTTTGTGCCCTGATATCTCGTTAATAGTATTTGGTTATTGAAGTAAAACTACTCGGTCAGTAATGAAATACAAATTTATTCAACCTTGTATTTCGGCTTAATGAATATTTTGTGTGGACATTGTACATATTTGGATGTATTTCCTGAAAAAAAATTAACATGACATTTATATGCTTGTACTGACAATGTTTTCACTCAATTCTAATTAGCCTATTTGAAGTTAACGACCTCATTCAATCAAACAACTTTTTTAGACAATCTCCTAGTACCTCTACAGCTTTCTTTAACGTAACTAATTGCTTCCTTTGGTTTTTGGGACTACAAGTTGGTTTGCAAGTTACTTAAGCGGTAGGTTACAGAGTGTTAGACTGCGAAACATTTCTTGAGATAATGAATACCCTCAAAATTATCAGAGGACTACGGTATCCTACAGATTTATGATGGGACACATTATACTATTTACTTACATTTATCCTCGATTAAAATGCAGATGTGTTGTCACCTTTAATGACGAAAATGGAATTTCTCGTTACCAGTAACCAGTTCTCTACACTAATCATACGAAACACATTAGCAGTGTGCTGTTATTTTACGCTGGTATTCTGTGAGATCGTGGTCCTTCTACCATGCAGAGCCACGTTGCAGCTTTATTATGGCTATACTGCGTCAGTGTTTCTGAATTGTTAAAATTTACCTAAACTAATTATATAATTTATTATTATAATTTTTGGTTCTTACCTAGTTTAGGATTCAGAGGCTTCATAAGCTATTTGTAACCTCATATTATCTCAATAAAGATTATTATTATTATAATTATTATTACTAATCAAATACGATTTCATATTATTAGTTTACCTTGTTTGTAAGTGGATAATGGGGCTCATAGACATCTACATCTATTCTCGATAAAGAATCAAAATGCAGATGCGTCACCCCTAATGTCTAAGACCCCTTATTTAGCAACCCTAGACACCGACTAATACTAAATTATTCTGTTTCGTAGCGCTTGTTTCCCAATCCGGGCTTGAATCAAATATTAACATTTATCCAGGGATAATGCCGGTTATACAAGTAATAGCAATTTAAGCCTCTAGTTTAAAATACGAAATATATATCTTATTCGAAGCAACGTGTCTGAAATGAGAGACTAATAAAGTCAAAGTCAGATAGAAAAGTCAAAGACAAAAATATTCTCTTGTTCTCAATTCCATGTTTTTATTTGTATACTAAAACATTCTCACACACAAAATTTCATCAGAATCGGTCCACCCGTTTAGGACGAGTTCAGTCACATACACAAGGACAGAAAAATTATATGTATATAAAGTTGTATTACACTTTGGCCGTGAAAGGAAAAGGGGAGATTTTCCGCCGGGTAAAGTGTTCAGCCCGGGGAGCGGCCAACGCTCCGTGTGATAATTCGGAGCTATTCTATATATACCCGTAGTACTTCGGAGCTTTGATAGCGTCATTTAGGCTTCGGTATGTTTCGCTTGTGGCTTGGCGATAGCGCCGCCAATACATTAGTGATAATTTCACTTTAGTGGTCCCATGGAAGAAATCATTCTGGCCCTAAGGGTGGGGAAAACAGTAGGTGATTTTTCTATTTTATCTATTTAGACGACATTCTAGTTGTTTTAATGAACTTTTGATATTCCTTAGTCCACACAAAGGGGTCAAAAATTAAACTTGTTATAGCAGAAAACGACGATAATTTCCGCATAATAGCTTCTAAAGTCTATGTCTTAGCACTTTCACTAAATGCCAGTTTTAAAAAAATGTCAGTAGCCATCGAACTTACTAATGCAGAGTAGATATATTAATATATTTTGTAGTCCGCTTTTCTGTATGATGATAGCACTATGTATATTTTAGTGACTACTTGTTTGACTAAGACGCTGCGATGCCGCAGTTTAAATCCCGAACGAAACAAGTGTTTGTATGGCCTAAGAATAATAATTGATCTGGGTGTGGATATGCAATGTATGTAGTATGAAACAAAATCAAACAAAGAATCTTACTAACTAGGTCTCATCTTAATAATAGGTGATATGGCTCTTAGGACTCCTAGGCGTATTTTCTGCATGCTCTATTCCGATCTAAAACTTATGAGGTATTCCATCTTAGTACTCAGAAGTGACCACACATCTGTAGTGTGAACTAAGAGGAACCTGCTCGTACTTGAACTTGAACCACACTGTTTTGAATCTATTAGTTTGAATAATTGTTACTAGTATGATTACCCTGGACCATATAATCATAATTTCTTTATGTCTAAATATGAATAAAAAATCAAAATGACCGTCTATAAACTCCGAAAAACCTTCAGCGAAAAGCCTTCATGTGATATTAATTATTTACAAGACTCTTTTACCAAAGAAAGCTTATCCCGGCCGCAATGGAAATACAATCACGTCTAAAAAAAGTGGTATAATGGATCAAACTTACGGAAATACTTCCTTATTTACTTTAATAACTAATGTCCGTCCAGTGGTCGAAACTCGACCGTAATTCATTACATTTTTAAATTTGTTTGACTTTTGTGGTATGAACGTAAAAAATGAATATTTTATTTTATTTTATTGTAACAAATATTATATGTATATAAATTATAGATTTCTGCACTTCTCTGTGTGCGCAATTTGCTTAAAAATAAGAATGAAGTTTTACGTATTTATATATACATTTATACCGACTACAAGCTCGTAATATTACATCTTTATTCTTTAAATTTTTTGAAATCGATTCTACTTTTTATTAAGAGTTTTATTACAAGCTCAACACAAAAGATAGCATTTACATTCAGACGCAAAATAATTTATTATAAGGTTCGCGAGTAGTCTCATCGCGTATGCATTAAGCTCGTAGCGAGTTCCCATTTTAATATAGTAAACGCAATTTATTCTGATGTTTGATAAAGAAGGCTAGGATTTTTATTTGCACTGAAAGCACTATTTTAAGTCCATTTAATTTATGTCTACGTAAATATTATAACAATATATTTACATTAAACTTACTTTCTTTACAATAAACTAGCTGTTACCCGCGGCTTCGCCCGCATGGTCACTGGGAAATGAACTATCCATTGCTTTTTGAATTGAAAGAAAACTGAGTTTTATAGATTTGTCAGAGATGCAGCCATTAAAAGGAAACTGAGCAAAATTGATTCGTCAGCCTATTTAAATGTTTTGAAACGCAGCGTATAGGAAAGCATGAAAATAGCCTGTTTATTCCAAATGGAAATGGGATATTTTTTTAATTAAAGGAAACTGAGCATAATTATCCGTCAGGGATGCAGACTTTTGAAAAGAAACTGAACTAAATTGATTCGTCAGAGATGCAGTTTTCTGAATTGAAAGGAAACTGAGCCAAATAAAAGATCCGTCAGAGATGCAGCCTTTTGAGTTGAAAGGAAACTGAGCTTAATAGGTCCGTCAGAGGTGCAGCATTTGGAATTGAAAAGAAACTGAGCTAAATAGGAAATTTTAAATTGAAAGGGAAGATCTGTAGAATTCTGATTAATTGATTGTGGAATTTTGGAAAAAACTAACTGAACACTATTTTAAGACGCTACTGTACACAATGTTATATGTTTTTCCATTCGGGGAAAGAATGTGGAGATTCTGGCCATTTGACATACGCGAACATGCTACATACAGCTGACTATGAGAGAAGCACGGTTTTCTAAGTTGACCCCGCTACCTGTAACGTTTGCCCTTGCGCTTTATTAATTGTCATTGCAAAACTGAGCTTAATAGGAACTGCAACCTTTTGAATTGAAAAGGAAGATCTGTGGGAATTATAGGGATCCGTGGTATAATAACATTTTCACCTTTTCCTACGCCTGTCAAAATTGTAGCACCGATTATGTTCCGTCCAAGATGTGTCACATGCAGCCTTGTCCCGTTACATAACCGAGGAGCATCTAAATTTCGCATTAGCATGACTGGGACGCCTAATTTTAATTGAAGCTATGTGAGGCACACCTGACAACTCTAGAGAATTTAGAAACTCTACGGGATATGAAGTGCTCTGTTCTGTGTCCATAACTGTGTCTACTGACAAATACTCTGTTATTTCTCCTGCTACTTCGCTTAATATATCTGAATTTATTTTGTTAACGCTCTCATTTTTGGTGCAAGAATCGCCCTTTCACATAACCATTTGTCTTCATGCATGTTGTTCGTTAAATCTGAATAAACGCTCGCAATTAATTCGGAATGACTCTGTACTAAATTACAAAAATCTCTCGTCAATTTAACGCAGCCCTCAGCATCCGTTTCCAACCGCCCATCGCCAATTTTTAATAGTGTGTCAGCATAGTTTCCAGCATTGATATCATTATACAAATGCACTCTCATATTCGTAGTTAAACTGAATTTTGTCACCTTGTTCCATAAAATAGACGACTTGAGGCATGCTTTAATTTCATCTGCAGGTGTGCCCTTTTGAATGACAGGTAAAGTTTGGCGAAAGTCACAGCCAGTAAAACCACCATTCCTCCATTACATCGGTATTGCTGCAAATCCTGGAGCGTTCGATTTAGTGCTTCTACAGCTTTTTTATGCGACATTGTACTTTCGTCCCACACTAAAAGTTTGCATTGTCGTAGCATTATACCTCGTGCACTATTTTTGCTAAAGTTGCAGATCGGCGATTCTTCTTGGGCTAGATTTAGAGGGAGTTTTAAAACAGAATGTGCAGTACGGCCCCGCTTAGCAGCGTGGCGGCTATACCGGAGGAAGCTACGGCCACAGCAATCTTTTTATCTTTCCATACTTGTGCTAATAATAAATTTAACAAAAATGTCTTCCCAGTTCCTCCAGGGGCATCTAAAAAGAAAAGTGCACCATTTCCAGATTCAATTTGTCCTAATACTTTGTCAAAAACTCGTTTTTGTTCGGGAAGCAAGCGGGGTACAAATTCGGCTACTTTTAAAGCGCTGCAAAATCGACACGCCTTGTCCATCAGTCCGATAACAACTAACCTGTGATTTTTATAATCAATCAACGGATCATAATTGAATGCTGCGTCATTAAAAACCGACCAATTGTTTCTTTGAAAATTTTGTCGACGTTCAGCTTGGAGCTGTGCATTTGCATCTCTTCGCGCCTGTGTCTGTTCTGGTGTTTCAGATGCCCTTATAGTAGATTGACGTTCAGCTTGCTCAATGAGTCTGTGTTGAGTTTCATCAGGTGTTTCCGCGGCTCTTAAGGCGGCCTGACGTTCCGCTTGTTCGAATAGGCTTTGCTGACTTTGAGCAGGTGTTTCAGTAGCTCTTAAAGTAGATTGACGCTCTGTCTGTTCAAGATGCCTTTGCTGACTTTGATCAGGTGTTTCAGTAGCTCTTAAAGTAGCTTGACGCTCTGCCTGTTCAAGACGCCTTTGCTGACTTTGAGCAGGTGTTTCAGTAGCTCTTAAAGTAGCTTGACGCTCTGCCTGTTCAAGACGCCTTCGCTGACTTTGAGAAGGTGTTTCAGAAGCTCTTAAAGTAGCTTGACGCTCTGCCTGTTCAAGACGCCTTTCCTGACTTTGAGAAGGTGTTTCGGAAGCTCTTAAAGCAGCCTGACGCTCTGCTTGTTCTTGCCTTCTCAGTTCAGCATCTTCTAAAGATTCTAGCGATCGAGCTAATCTTTTCGCTTGTCTTTGAGAAGATACTCTTGAAAGGCTGGACTTACGTTTGCGAGGCATTATGAAGTGAAAAACCTATTTATAAAAAAACGTTAAAATACCTAAAAGGAATTAAATTTCCTTTTAAATATTTTTTTTAAAAGCAAATCCAAAATATCTACAAGGAATAAATATTCCTTTTAAATATTTTTTAAAATCAAAACAACAAAACCAATTCAAGACACAACACGAATCCGAAAACGATAGCCAAAAAAATCGAATCAACTTAAACCAAATCACATAACAAATCGCAGAAAACCGAAATCGAAAGCAGTAGTCAATATAAATATAACCAACGAAAAAAGAAGTAAGTGTATAGGTACCGTATACACTATCTATACTATTAATATTCCTTTGAAATATTGTTAAACAACCTAAAACAACGAAAACCAATTCACGATTCTAAATAAACAAAATCCAAAATCAAAGCCAGAGTCTAAATATGTATAAAGTAATACCAACCAAATCAACAAAACCGATCCAAGAAAATACACAAATCCGAAAATTAAAGCCAATATAAATCCATTTATAATATTAGTATGGATTCAACCTTAACCAAATCACAAAGCAAATAACAAACAACCGAAATCGAAAGCAGGTAGTCGAATAAGCTACGAAATAGAAACAATTTAAGCGATAGGTACCGTATGCACTATAAGTTGACGCGCGGCTCAACGGCGGAGTTAAGTACATGTCAGAAACATTTCGTTACCGCGTTTTAAAACCTAGTAACGACATCTAGCGGTATCAATTTAAACTGTGTATACGTTAGTTAATAAGAACTCTCAAAATATTTTTTTCTTATAATTTTGCACAATTTTTCTTATTGTAATACCGATTCATTCATAACCACATATAAGAACTGTATTCATTTCCGTTCAATAAATATTACTAAGGCTTATTAATAAGGCTTACTAAGAACTGTTTCTACCATTGTTAAGTAATAGTTAAGGGTGAAAGCGTGACAGGTGGTGATAGTATTTCTGATCCATACTTATAATCACGCCTGTAACCCTTGCGGGGTAGGCAGAGCATCAACGGATACTTAATATCGTCTGCGAGGTTATCGCCTATTCTGTGAATTACGATGCACCAAAACGTTTGAAGAAAATCAGCTGGTGAATTTTATGTTTTTTATCGCTCTCTTCCCGGTCCTGCGTGGAAAAATACAGATCCATACATTTTTATCTTAATTTTGGTAAAAGACATAATAATCCAGATATTCAACGATCAATAATTTTATACGTGGTAGAGCCATGCTGCAGCTATATTAGTAGTATAGTTGTAGCACGATGGGTCGCTCGACCGAGGGACCACGCTCTCACGGAATACCAGCGTAAAATAGCGGCTTGATGCTGCTGTGTTTCGTATGGTGAGTGTAGAGAACCGGAGACCCTTTTACTGGAAAGAGGCATTCCATCTGAGTCCTCACGGGTGATAACGCATCTGCATTTTGATTCTTTATTGAGGATAGATGTAGATGTCTATGGGTCACAGCGACCACTTACCATCAGGTGGACTGTGCTCGTTTGTCACCTATCCTATAAAAAAAAAAAAAAAAAAATTCTGACCTTCTGTGTTCGTCCATCGTACCGTCGTCCGTCTTGTAGAATCACGGTGGCGCCACCTAGCTGAATTTAATTTTGCAACATATTCGATTTTCCCACGGGAATGAGATGTTTTTCCGCGGAAAAAAGTAGCCTATGTCAGTCTACAGCCACCGAACTATCCCCATACAAAAAATCATGCCATGCCGACGCTCTGTTGCGACGTGAAAGAAGGACAAACAAACAAACAAACACACTTTCGCATTTATAATATTAAAGTATTAAGTATTACAATAAATTATACTACAACAATTACAGTTGTATTATTATTCAATTTATAAATTAATTTGTATAATACGTCATAATATTATATCAATTTAAAGTTACAATAATAATCTTTACGAGTACCAAAATTGTTACAGAAAGAAACCTTATTGCAGATTCATGAAGGGCATATGGGTGTGTCTAAGTGTAAGGAAAGGGCTAAACAAACAGTTTGGCGGATAGGGTTATCTAAGCAAATTCAAGAATTAGTTCAAACATGTCCTAAATGCATTGAATCAAGAACAAATCACAGCGAAGAAATGATAATTGAACAGTTGCCTGATCGACCATGGCAGAAAATAAGCTTAGATCTTTTCAAATACAATAATTTATGGTATGTGGTAAAAGGCACGTATGGCAATTCACAATGCTGTGTCAGTCCCTATTTTAATGTATGGTAGTGAAAGTTAGGTGTGGCAGAAGAAGCATGAGAGTAGAATAAATGCTGTAGAAATGCGGTCATTAAGGAGCATGTTAGGGCTGAATCTGAATGACCATGCACTGAGTGAGAAATTGTGTGATAGTAAAAGAGTGTGGATTACAAGATGATGTTGTGAACAGGATTAAGAAAGGAATGCTTCGATGGTTTGGTCATGTAGAATGAATGAATGAGGAAAGAGTGACAAAGCAAATTTATGTGGCAGAGATGAATGGCAGAGTCGGGAAGGGACGCCCTAGGCGAAAATTTATCGACCAAATTGGCGATATATTGAAAATGGGCCAAATTAGGAGTACCCTTAACCGACGAGCGTGTATGCGTAGGTATATGGATGTGGAGGAGGCGAGAGAGGTGTGTCAGGATCGTGCCAAATGGAAGTCCATAGTCTCTGCCTACCCCTCAGGCGTGAGTGTTTATGTTATGTTATGATAGATTATTATTCTAGATTTATAGACATTTTTTATTTAAAGGATGTAACAGAGGATAGTATAATTATAAGGTGTAAAGAAGTTTTCTCTAGATATGGAATCCCTGAAACTGTAAGGTGACTGTGGTACTGAGTTTAAATCTTTTTTTTATTATTTGCTAAAAAGTATGGGTTTAATTTAATCACTAGCAGTCCATATTTTCCACAAAGTAATAGAAGCAGAATCTGGGGTTAAAATAGCTAGGCTCTATTATCAAAAAATGAGGATATTCATTTAGAATAGAATAGAATAGAATAACTCTTATTCAATATAGATTACATGTGTAATTCTTATTGAAAGTCATTTTTTACTTTACCACTGGTTCGAAAAAAAAACCTCTGTACTGGGAAGATCCAGCAAGAAACCCAGCGGGACTTTTTTTAAAGTAAATTTTACATTAATGGTTGTACAAACTATTTAAGTACAAAATTTATTTTAGAAACTGCTTGGAAGCGATCACCTCATTCCCAGGGGTTATTATCAACCATGCATTCATTTATACTATAATAACCCTTTTTATACAGTTTCAGCTTAACAAAACATTTAAACTTGGTAATAGAGAGAGCCTGTACACTTTCCGGGACCTTGTTTTAATAGCGTATACATTGCCCCAAGAATGAATTACTGACTCTGTGGAGTCGAGAAACTGGTATCACTAACTTGTGTTTGTTCCTAGTGTTTACAGAATGTATATCACTTTTTTTACTAAAACTACCTTTGTTTTTGTGAACATACATTAAAATTTCGTAAATATACTGAGAGGCCAAAGTTAATATATTTATTTCTTTAAATTTATCTCTAAGAGACTCTCTCGGTTTTAGGTTGTAAATAGCTCTAATGGCCCTCTTCTGTATAACAAAAATAGTTTCTGAATCAGCCGCATTTCCCCATAGCAAAATCCCATACGACATTATGCTATGGAAATAACTGAAATAAACTAATCTAGCTGTCTCGACACTAGTGAGACCTTTAATCTTTTTTACAGCATAGGCTGCAGAACTTAGTCTGCTTGCTAGTTTGGATATGGGGCCCCACTGAGCTTTGCGTCGAGTGATGCCAAGAAAACAGTGGATTCAACAGGGCTCAGTTCTTCCCCATTTAAAAACACATTGGTACCCAGATTTTTAACATTCGTTGTTGTAAATTTAATACATTTAGTTTTATTTCCGTTTAAATGTAGATAATTAACGTTAAACCAATGCACTAATTTTGATATAGCATTATTAGAGTCAGGTTATAGTCCAGCAGAACTTGTTTAATCGCAAGTTGAGAGACAACTTGCCAATGTTAAAAGTTAGGCTAGACAGAACAGTAGATAAAATAAAGTTTTTATAAAATAGAAAGGCAAAGAAATTGAAAGATGCTTATTCTTAAAAGCATCTTTCAATTTCTTTAAAGAGGCACAAAGTTTCAAAGTTAGAAGAATTAAAATTAAATGATAGAGTATGGATTACAGACTTAAAGATTTATGGTACTGTTTCGAAATTAGGTCCTGAACCTCGTTCATTCCTAATAAACACTGACAAGGGTAGTTTCAGGAGAAATCGGCATCATTTAATTCGGATTCCTCACACTGCTCAAGGCAATTCCCATAATACTATTATATATGATGATGTAGAAGTCTCTGCCGCAGACCTTTCAGATTCAGAAACGAATACAAATATTCAAACTGAGAATACTGAATTAAGGATATCTGAAAGGTCTGTAAGAAGACCACTCTATCTTAGAGATTATATTGAATAGATTTAAGCCAATGCGATTTTGTTTATTTTTTTTATTTAGAAGGACAATTATTTTGTAATACCACTTAGCTTATTAACATTGTTGTTACACTTAAATTATAAAACTGTCTAGGTTGGGTTATCTCTTTGTTGTTCCATTAGAGAGTGATCCTTAGTTTTGCTTAAATTGTTAAAGGGGAAGGATGTTATAGTATCGATATTTATGTAAGTTTCAGTATCGATATTGGGCAGCAAAACTAGTTTATATTAAAAATCTAGGTCTATTGTCTATGTGAATCGATGTCTATGGAAGAGAATAAAAGGTGGTGACTAAATTAGACCACGCTGTTTAATTTTATGAATACTTTAACACCATGTAAAAAAGTAATTTCCACAAGGTGGACTGTAAGTTAGTTGTCACATAAATTTTACAGAAAAAAAAAACACTTTTCTTCCAACTAATAGCTTTGTGTACTATTTTTGGCCTAAAATTTTATTCAAATATGCTAACCACCATATTCAAATAGTATTCAAATAACTATGAAATAAAGTAAAAGAAGTATTTTTTTTAATTACAGCCTATATACGTTCCAGTGGGCTGATCACAGGAAAGGAGTTTCATGCCTGAAAAGGTTATGGAGCAATTAGTCCGTCGCTCTACACCAGTGCGTGTAGGCGAACTTTACATGTCCCCGAAATATGTTATTTCATGATATAAATATCATGAGGAACCCACATCATATTTTCCGGCACTACCGAGCATGCAATAAATTAGCACTTAGAATTGCAATTACCAGTTTCATTGGTTTGCTCTTGTACTATGAAATTGACTCTACATTTTTTAGGCGATGTAACATAAGTTTTTATTAAAATACAAATGTAACACAATTATTTATTAAAAACGCATTGCAGTTCCTAATCTCGGGTTCCAAAAACACTGCTTTTCAACATTAATAAAATTAAGGTGAAATAAGTTACAATAAATGAGGAAACAAATTTCAGTAATATTTAATTTAGCTGTACGCATGGTTGTCGGAGGGACTACAAAAAGCTGTGACCCGTATAAAATTATCAAGTACATTCAAAAGTCAAATAGGTCGTTTAGTAGACTGAAAACGAGATAATTCAACAAACAAAATAGAAATAAGGGAGGGTCATGCTCTAAAACTAGATACTAATATAATATTTATTCTTTATTCCCAGTATTTTAACTGCCTCGTTGATGTAGTGGATGTAAACGCGACTGCTGATCATGAGGTACCGGGCTTGAATCCCGGGTCGGGTCAAAAAAATCAGTTATTGAGTTTTTCTGTCAAGAAATTCTAAGTAGCTGCCCGAAGTTAGTAAGTTGGCGGTATCTCACCCCCGTGCCTCTGAAAGCACGTAAAGGTCGTGTCGGTTTACCGTCCAATCGGATTAATATGAGAGTGAGGGAATAGAGAGTGCACAGGTGCTCGCATACACTTGCGCATACACTTGGGCAATATAATCCTGTCCTGTGTCGATGGCTAGTCTTCGTTGCTGGCCGCCGTGATCGAAATTCGGTCTGGAGGATACTAGAAGAGGATAGAGATCTTTTCAATAGTTGGAAAATACCTCTGACTCTTTCTGACTCTTCTTTAGACATCCCAGAAATATCGAAATTATAAGCACCCAGTATATTCTTTGCTTCCAAACTTCTTGCCTTTTATTTTTTCCGTGATTTTTGGAAACAGGTAAAAATCACAAGGTCAAGGGAATACTATGACTAATGAGATAAGATAGAAACATTTTTTAATTTAAAAGTCGAGTATTCTGACAGACGAGCTGATAATACTAAACTGGGGCACAAACTGTCACATACCATTATAATTGATTACAGCCTACCAGAAGTCCACAGCTGAACACAGGCCTCTCCCATATACCACTCGTAATTAATCACTCTTAGTCACTCTATCACAACAGTAGCAATATGATCCACCTTGCAGGAAAACGAAGCGAACATTTGTTTCTATGCGCTTCGCGCACGGCGTCATTTCTTTGTTTGGCTCATCTTCAATAGGGTGGGAATAGACCGATAATAATAGAACAATATTATTGGTCTATTCCCACCCTGCCCGTCTCCTCTTCTCTACACTTCTGTAGAAACCCACTCTTATCCTTCATATATTGAGTGACAAGAACCGTTAACCCAATCTGGTAAACGTATTTCATTTTAGTCCTCAAGGATATTAATCTTGACTTTCTATTAAGATTCGACAGCGTAAATTTTTTTATTTATACATCTGTAAACTACACTCACCACTAACCATCATATTATAGGTTATGTCCATATGAGGTAAGAAAAAATAAATAAGAAAGAATGAAGTTTTAGCCTGTACACGTCACACACCTCCTGCCATTTCTGACAAGGTTTAGGACAAGGAAATGACCGCCGCGCCCCAATGTGTGATGGCGGACTTCACATGTCTTCGAAATATTTTATTTTTATTTTTCAGACGATGTTTTCACCGCACGTGGTAAATCACCACGTAAAATTGCAATTACGTAACAATTTCTCGCGTACTGTTATTTTTTAACAGATAGCGCTCATTCCTTGATCTACCACGGCAGTCAATTAAGGTCTCTCGGTTATATGTTTATTTATAGTTTTACTGAAATCATTTGTACACTTAATATGAAATACACAGTTCTCTTGTAAAGTTGTTCTATACACAATTTCTCCATTTCTGTAATCCTTTTACTTTCCATTGTGATTCACTTTTTGTGAGATATTAAATCTTCAGTCACAATTCAATCGCTTTCTTCAGTCCCTTGCTCACCGCACATGTACAATAATATTTTATTTATTTATTTTCGTTAGGATCCTTCAACGACTCGACCTGGCACTACTACACTATTACAAAGTGACTATACACTGTTACAAAAAAACTCAATAATATGTATTTTCAATAAATAGGTCCGTACACTACACAACAATAATGTCACATTTTCTAGGGCTTTAGGGCTACACTCAGTCGTATTTCGATTATGGTTGATATGAATAAACTTTTAATAACACATAAAAACCGCCTTCAAATCCTAAAAAGAATAAAATAATTTCCACTTAACAACTAAAAACTACATGACCATGACGATGATCAATACGATGACCATGACGATGGCCATGACGATGACTATTATCATGACGATTACCATGATGATGGCCATAATCATGACTATGACCATGATCATGATGATGACGATGACGATAACTATAACTATGACGATGACGATGACGACGACGATGACGATGACGATGACGATGACCATGAAGATGACGATGACGATGACGATGCGAATTACGATGACGATGACGATAGCTATGACGATAGCTATGACGATGATCTTGACGATGATCGTGACGATGACGATGACCATGCATGTATATGTATAATTCATCGGCCCTAATGTCTGCAATATTCATCGGCTCAAACTTTAGTATAATCGCAGTCTTTTCAAACTTTAGTATAAATCTGGTTTTTGCTTTTTATTTAAAGTTTGATTTTTGTACCTCTTTTTATTGTACTAAGCAATATCAGAAGCTCATGGTAACAACTAGAATGTTGTGGTGTTCTTCCATTTGCATTCTAAGCTCTGTCGCGTCGGGTAGGGTACAAAAATTAAAGTTTAAATAAAAAGTAAAAACCAAAAATGATTTTCCACATAATAGCTTCTAAAGTCGGTACTTTAATTCTTCGATATACCACGTCTAAGCACCGACACCATAAGTTAAGTGGATTTTATTTTTCTTATTTTTAATTTTTGAATTCGTTTTCTACTTTTAATTAAGAATTATTTTTTATAGTTGGATTCGATGTTGTGACCTATTTATTAACCTGATAATTGAAAATTTTATTGTAACAATATTATCGTATTTGCGCGGTTAGCCTTTGGGTAAAATGCATTGTCTTCCATTGCCTAATTATTATACAACGTATTGTAATTTTGTCTGGACCGACAAAATTACAATACGTTTCAATAATCGTTGCTCTATGGTGCTGTAATAATATTGCTAAGTCTTTTTGCTGAGTTAGTTATTGTTGATGCAAACCAATAAATAAGATAAATCAATTTACGTTTGAATTAAATTAAATTCTTCATATCGCTTTACTTTTATATATTTCTATTTAAAATACAAACATTTTTTCAATTATCTTTGATTTCTTATATTGCTTTCATGTCAGATCTGTCAGAAAAAATGCCAAGAGTCATAATAGACTACTCTACACACTCTACACAGGAAATTTGGGTTCCTATTCACCTTTATAATTGCAATGAAATGTATAGATTTATATGAAAATAAATTTAACATTTTCTGATGTACCTCAAAGTGTTTATGGCAACGATGATTACAGTCTTACTACACTACTAACGCAAAAGAATTGGATAATGACACCATCATCAATAGCAACATTAAAATTTAATTACATTCGTGGCAACAAAAGAAACTTGTTTTTCTTGACAACAGTCAAGGTGTACAATATACATACTCTCAAGAATTAAATATAGAACTCTATAAAAATTACTTTCTTTTCTGCACACACCTCCACACCATATTATATTTTCATTTATATCCACTGCATTACAAACAATAATTTAAAAATTACTATATACCATATAATTTGAACTTAATACTCAGCAAACTCTGATGAATAAATCGTCTTTCTTATCTATATTGGCCCGTAATAGTGCACTGCTGAAGATGGACCTCTTCAGCAGTGAGGAGTGACAAATAAGGCAAATCCTCCCTACAACAATTTGCCTTATTTGTCACGCTTAGCAGGCGGATTGATCGCAGTGCCATACGTCTCGTCCCTTTGACCCTACTAGCGAGATTTTTATGTCAAGCGTAAACGATATGGTGATACCGCCATATATCGAAAGCCATTAGATTTTTCTGGTATTTCCCATCATCGTCTCTTACTCTTACAACACCCACGGGACGAAATGGGGTGATGGATTCTCCTAAGCCATCACTCGGCACTTACGCCGCCAATATTCGTCTGAATCTTTCTAGTACTCTTAAAATTGGTGAAAAGTTAAGAATCAAAAATATGTTTATTTAACTAAAAAAACTGTGATGCAATTTGGTAGTATACCCATACAATTTCTAAAAGAAGACATTAGTGTACTACCCTATTCCATACTATGAGGTATTCCGTATTACGTGAAGCCTTTAAATAAAACTAGTTTTTACGGATTTTATGACATTGGGACGTCAAACAACTCAGTGCCTCCGTGACCATGGGTGCTGTAAAGTGCTCGAAACGTCGGGAATATAAAATAAGTTAATATACGCGATAAAATCCGTAAAAACTAGTTTTATTTAAATGTGTAGTGTTCGCGTAAATATAAGAAATCATTACGTGAAGCCTGCTTTGCTTGAATTCGCTGCTGGTGTTTTAGCTTACAGCAGCCTCGTACAATCTTGCAATCTTATTCGCTACTTGCTCGAAATAACATTCCTTAGTTCGATTACTTTTAAGCCCTCATCATCGTCCCTACAAACTTAGTAAACAATCTTAGAACTTATTTGTTAAATCTGTAGTATTGCTATTATACAGTATGACACTTTGATAAATGGTTAGCAATTGCATTCAAACCTAAAACGTAGGCTAGATATGAATAAAAGAATAGAATGAAGGCTAGATAGTGTAACGGCGGCGGTACTGCGAATCGATTGAAACACGGGACAGGAATTTGCATGATTATAATATACAATAGTACCAACAATTATTTGTAAACCTTACAAACATAGATTACTATCAAAGTGAATGAGAGTACAGAAGCTTCATACAAGCGTCTCGTAACGCACGCACACAAGCGCTTGTTCAATTTACAGATCAGATAGAAAATAACACGATAGTAGGTACTGACGCGGGCACTTTCAGCACCTGACACAGAAAATAACGCGATGGTACTTATTGCTAATGTAGATGAAATTACAACTAAACCAAGTGAAATACTCCAATCTAATCAACAAATAGGTTTTTTGTGCCCTGATATCTCGTCAATAGTATTGGTTATTGAAGTAAAACTACTCGGTTAGTAATGAAATACAAATTTATTCAACCTTGTATTGCGGCTTAATGAATATTTTGTGTGGTATACATAGTACATATTCGGACGTATTTCCTAAAAAGCAATTAACATGACCTTTATATGCTTGTACTGAAAATGTTGTTCACTAAATTCTTATTAGCCCATCTGAGGTTAACGACCTCATTCAATTACACAACTTTTTTCGACAATCTCCTAGAACCTCTACAGCTTTCTTTAACCTAACTGATTGCTTCCTTTGGCTTTAGTAGCAAGACTACAAGATGCAAGTATGCAAGATACTTAAGTAGAAAGTTACGGTGTGAGTCAGCACTGTCGTCGCGCCACAAGCGAAACGCATAGAAGCCTAAATCACACTATCAAAAGTTCCGAAGTATTACGGTATATATATAGAATAGCTCCAAACGACCACACGGGGCGTTGGTCGCTTCCTGAGCTGAATACCTTGCCCGGCGGGAGATCTCCTCTTTTCCTTCCGAGGCCAAATTGGTGACCCCGAAGTGATTTTGACTGCGAAATACTTCTTGAGATAATGAATACCCTTAAAATTATCAGAGGACTACGGTATCCTACAGATTTATGATGGGACACATTATATAATATATATATATTATATAATGTGTCCCATCATATATATGGGGAGGTGAACGGCAAAGTCGGGAAGGGACGCCCTAGACGAAGGTTTATCGACCAAATTAGCGATATACTGAAAATGGGCCAAATTAAGAGTACCCTTAACCGACGAGCGTGTATGCGTAGGTATATGGATGTGGAGGAGGCGAGAGAGGCGTGTCAGGATCGTGCCAAATAGAAGTCCATAATCTCTGCCTACGCCTCTGGGTGACAGGCGTGAGTGTTTATGTATGTATGTATGTATATATATATATAAATATATATATATATATATATATATATATATATATATATATATATATATATTATTATTATTATTAATATTTAATCAAAATTATTATTTATCCTCGATTAAAATGTAGATATGTTGTCACCTCTAATGACTAAAATGGAATTTCTCGTTACCAGTAACAAGTTGTCTACACTAATCATACGAAACACATCAGCATTATGCTGTTATTTTACGCTGGTATTCTGTGAGATCGTGGTCCTTCCACCATGTAGAGCCACGCTGCAGCTTTAATATGGCTATACTGCATCAGTGTTTCTGAATTGTCAAAATTTATCTAAACTAATCATTGAGTAAAAGTAGTTTATTCAATGTGTAGTGTTCGCGTAAATATAAGAAATCATTATCTAAACTAATCAATTACAATGTCATATTATTCGTTTACCTTGTTTGTACGTGGATACTGGGGCTCATAGACATCTACATCTACTCGTATTCTCGATTAAGAATCAAAATACAGATGAATCACCCCTAATGTCTAATTTAGGAACCCTAGACACCGACCAATACTAAATTATTCTATTTTGTAGCGCTTGTTTCCCAATCCGAGCTTGGATCAAATATTAACATTTAGCCAGGGAAAATGCCGGTGATACAAACAATCGCAATTTAAGCCTCTAGTTTAAAATACAAAATAGTGAACCTTCGTCAAACCCTTTGTTGTTCATTTTGCGGTCATACCGTGTTTTCATCTTTTCAGACATTTGCTGGCCCGATTGTCTGACGTGCTCATAAATGTCATTCATTTTGTTCCGCAAGTCATTTGCATAATCGGTTATACTGCGTGGGGCATCAGGTGGTATTCCGGTGATCAGGTCTGCAGGCAGCCGTAATTCTCTCCCAAAGTTTGCGAAAGCTGGTGTCACTGATGTACTTTCGTGAACAGCGCTTCGATATGACAACAAAACGGTTGTATGTGCCTGTCCCAGTCTTGTTGCCGTTTTTCCACAACTTTTGCTAGGTACCTCTCCAATGTCTGATTAAATCGTTCTACCATTCCATCAGATTGTGGGTGGTAAGAAGTTGTTCTTGTTTTATGAGTACCCATAACTCGGCAAGTTTCCTGGAATATTTGAGACTCAAAATTCCTTCCTTGATCGCTGTGAATCTCTAAAGGTACTCCAAAACGACAGAAGACTTCATGAACTAGTTTATCTGCAACTGTTGAAGCTTCTTGATTTGGAATGGCGAAGACTTCTGGCCACTTAGTGAAGTAATCTATCACAACCATGAAATACTTGTTACCACTTTCACTTTCCGGAAACGTCAACGGCTATCCTCTCCCATGGTGCACCAACATTGTACAATTTCAATGCACCTCTACTACGAGTTTGTGGTCCCTTTACAGCCGCACAACTTGTACATTTGCGACACCAGTCCTCGACATCGTCACGACAGTGGACCCAGTAAAACCGTTCTCGGATCTTCAGTAGAGTTCGTTTAACTCCCAGATGGCCTCCTGAACAACCATTATGGTACAGCTGTAGAACATCCGGTACTTTAGCTTTGGGGACAACCATTTGCAAATGACAACTGTCTCCCCGAACATTTTCCCATTTTCGGCACAGGACTCCATCCTGAATCAGCAAGCTGTCCCATTGGGCCCAATAGCTTTTCGTGGTCGAACTCATCGCTGAGACGTCACTCCACTTCGGCTTAGGAGCAGTGGCCTTCATCCATTCCAGAATCGGCTTGATGTCCGTATCTTCCTGCTGTGCATGTTGTAGGCTGTCCTTCCACTCATTGCTAAGCTGGTCTGTCCTGATCATCCTCACAGACACCACTTCCTTACCCTCTTGCCTAGTACAATGCTTCCAATCTTCAGGAGAAGGTCTTCTTGACAATGCATCTGCGTTGCCATGAGATTTCCCGCTGTGCTCGGCGGTGCTGATAGCCGCACTGCCCCCTCGAGATAGTTCACCTTCCTTTCTACAGTTCGCTTAGGGCAGCTGGATCGAAGATGGCCCTTTCCCCAGCCGTAGCACCTAGGGCTGTATCGCTGTGCAGTCGCGAACTGCAGCTGCTGCAACCTCCATGACGCGATGGGATCGATGATCCTGCCGTACGGCTTCCACCTCCAGTGCATGGGCTAACGCGTCCTTAAGCGTCTCGTGGTGCCCGAGCCTCACAGCAGCTCTAACTTCAAGGTCGCGGATGCCGTCGATGAATGTCTGCACCAGGTTCCTACAATGAGCGCAGGTACAGACTGGTATGCTTTTCGAACCAGCTTTTCCACCTCAAGGGCCCACTGCTGCAGGTTTTCGTTGCTGCGTTGCGCGATCTTTGAGCTGCGCACGAAAGACGTGTTCCAGGTGAGCGTCGCCATATCTTGCCTCAATGCCTCAAGGAGCTGCTCGTAAGTCACTTCCTTACCGAGGCTTCCAGAACAGTTAAGGCCTGGTCGCGCAGGCCTGGGGTGAAACAGTCATGGCCTGACTTTTATTCCAGCCGTTCGCCTTCATGACAGCCTCGAACTGGATTTTGTAGGCCGACCTGGAAGAAGTCCCGTCGAACGGCGGCACTTTGAATCCACGTAGCGGAGGTGTTGTAGCTACCACGGGAGCTGTAACTCCATCCCAAGTTTGAGGTTGTCCAGCGTTTTCTTCACGTCAGCCATCACGTTGTCAACCCGATTGTTCACTTGGTCGATTCGGGTTTCAGCTTCCGACAGGCGGTTGTCACATTGAGCAACCCTATCTTTCACCTCCTTATCTCTTTCCCGAAGGTAGCGTGAAGGTCCTTCATGAGAATCATCTGTTCCTCCTGTCGACGGGCCTGCTCCTGCAGCATCATCATCAGAGCACCTAAGTCAGGTGCTGCAAATGTAGGAGCTGCTGACGGGCCGACCTCCGTGGTCGGCAGCTGGCCCTCAGACGCTTGCGACGTTGTACCACCAAATCGTCTCTGGTCCGTCTCCTGTTGGCGTTGACTTCGGTACGGATACCCTCCGTGTCATCTTTAGGTAAAATCGGCATGATTAGATCCCACTTCTGACACCAATTGTTACGAGCTTGGGATTCAAGACAATTAAAACTGCCAGTGAATTACAAAATTGACACTTTAATTAAAGAACACTAATTACAACTAAAAACCACACTAATAACAAAATACAGATCACTTTAATTCGCAGTTGTATCGCTTCGAAGTATTCGCTTGTATCGCCAATTCAATACTGACTCGGTCGTGGTTTATACCGGCCTTATATAGCTCCTCAGATACTTTCCAGAACCTTCTACTGTAGAAACATATAGAATGTTCGAGTACATATCGGTCCCGAAATTTCTAGAAGGATCTTGACTCTCCTAGTTCTGCTACTCGATACTAAAGGGCGCTAGTGGTAACTAGTGTTGCCATGTGCAAGACATTAATAGTGGCGCGCAACAATATTAAGTCCTTACATATGAAATTGGCGTTTTGGAGGAATATAAAGTCAATTTATTTTTGTAAAATATATTTAATTAATCAAAGTATGCACCGTTGTTATCTATGCACTTTTGTCATCTCATAGGTAGTTCATTGATCCCTTTACTAAAAAATAGGGGGGCGAGAATCAATAAACTCTTTGAAGGTGGTTTGGATTGCCGCATCGGAGTTGAATTTTTTTCCTTGTAAGAAGTTGTCCAAATTCCGGAAAAAATGGTAATCTGTTGGAGCAAGGTCCGGGGAGTACGGTGGATGTCGCAGACATTCCAATTGTAGCTCATCTAACTTAGTGGTTGTTTTTTGTGCAGTGTGTGGTCTTGCGTTGTCGTGAAGCAGCATTGGCCTAGAGCGATTGACCAATCTCGGTTGTTTAGCAGCTAGTTCTTCCTTCATGGTTTGCAGTTGCTGACAATAGATATCTGCCGTAATCGTTTGGCCAGATTTTAGAAATCTGTAGTGAACGACACTGGCGCTAGTCCACCAAACACTCACAAGTAACTTTTTCTGACTCAATTTTCGTTTAGGGCAGGATTTGGCTGGGTCTCCCGGGTTCAGCCATTGCGACGAGCACTTCCGATTATCGTACAGTATCCACTTTCATCACAAGTAATGATTCGATTTAAAATACCTTCATTATTGTGTCGGTTGAGCAAAGTAACACAGCAGTCGACGCTTGTTTGCAAGTTCGATTCACCCAATTCATGAGGTACCCATCGTTCAAGTTTTTTTACTTTTCCGATTTGCAGTTTTATCACTTACCCCGAAGCCTGCAGCTATCTCTGAAGTGCTTTGTGTTGGATCCGCTTCCACAATAGCCTTTAATTCTTCATTTTCCACTTTGGTCTCCGGCCGTCCACGGGGTTGGTTCTGAAGGTCGAAATTTCCAGAACGAAAACGTTGAAACCAAAAACGTACCGTGCTTTCTTTTGTGACACCAGCGCCGTACACATCATTAATCCTTCGAGCTGTTTCTGCAGCACTGGCGCCACGGTAGAACTCGTACGCGTAAATATACCGATGTTTCATGATTTCCATTGTGCGGTAATAAGCGACGCCAAAGAATAAAATAATGAGGAAAAAACAAATGAATGACTGTTTTCAAAACTCAAATGTACCAGCTACATGAATTTATAAATTTGAATTTGGAATTCTTAACCAAAGAGAAGATATTTCAGATCAAAGTGGTCAGTACGACAAAACGCTAATTTCATATGTAAGGACCTAATTTCTTATATAATATTCTTAACAAAATTTCTTTAGATATGACTCCTTTTCTGCTTACTCCATTCCGAAAAAATTACAGAGAGCTAATTACAAATTGTCTTCTTTGTGTGATGAAATCTTATTCCTCAAAAGTGACCACGCACTTTCTTTGTGTGATGTTGGCTGCAGGTGGCCATTCGCTGTCACCCCCCCCCTCCCCCTCCCCCCGGGCCTTTTGATTGGAACCACCACACTGATTTGTATCATTAATTTGTATAATTGTTACTGGATTTTAAAACGATCCTGGCAAAAATAAAACAGTTTTCTTTATTTCTAGATATAAATAAACTCTGAGAACTTTACGTTCAGCGCTTAAAACGAAAAGCCTTCGTGTGATATAAATTACTTTCCAGACTTTTTTACTAAAGAAAGCTTATGTCGGCCGCAATGAAAATACAATGAAGTCTAAAAAAGTGGTATAATGGATCAAATCTAAGGAAATACTTCATTATTTACTTTAACTAGTGGTCGTCTAATTCGACCGAAACACATTACATTTTTAAGTTTGTTTATTAACCAAGCTGTATTTCTCTTGCCATTGTACATCTATAATTAATATAGTAAAGCGGAATAGTTTTTTGGTTTTTTCGTTTGTTTAAACAGGCTAATCTCTGGAACTACTAGTCCGATTTGAAAAATTCATGAGGAATAGTATAGGCTATATAGCATCAGGCTACACCTCTCAGCTAGCCTTAAATATTGATTTTTGTTAACCCGTCAAGCGCCTGACCATTTTCTTTTTAATTTTGTATGCTAGCTATATATAAATTTAAACGTATCGAATCGTAATTAATTAAGATATTTAATTGCATATGAATCATTGCAATTCTACATTTATAAATATTATCAATCTCATTTCAAAATTGTGTGACTAAATTATGCGAACGACGCACAAACGCTAGCCGCCCGATGAGAACCGAGAAAAACCAGCAGGGGACGCTTCTATTAGTTCAAACATTTTAAATAGCAATGTATGGGAAAATTGGCAAAATTAATGGAGTACTTTTATCTATCGGTATATAATAAAGCGGAAGAGTTTTTTTTGTTTGTGTAAACACGCTAATCTCTGAAACTACCAGTCAGTTACTCAGTAAAATTAATCGAGTAATTTTATCTATCGGCATATGTACGTTATTTCTCCCTGCCGGGTGAGCGTCACACCCTGCGCCTCAGAAAGAGCCCTGAAGCGCGGTTTTTCCCAGTTTTAAAGAGAACCGTACACGGTACAGAAAAAAACCGCACTTCGGGACATTTTCTGGGGCGAGGGAGGAGGGGGATGTCGATCACCCGACAGGGAGGGATAACGTATATATGCCGATAGATAAAATTACTCGATTAATTTTGCCAATTTTGTAGCTAAAAATAGTTGAACTATATGAGCGAGGTGTCATGTCATATCATGATATACGTCATAATATACGCGGGTGAAACCGCGGGGCACAGCTAGTTAATATACAAAACACATTTAAAATTCAGCTCATTTAGTCAATCTCTTAGTAATTAATTATTTGTCGGCAGTATTTTGAAATTCTTTTGCAACAATCTCTACTTTATGCGACTGATTGCCAGTATCAACATAAACAAACGACAGACTATTGTGGTATGAACGTTAAAAAATGAATGTTTTATTTTATTTTATTTTATGTAATTGTAACACAAATTATATATAAATTAAAGATTTGTATACTCCTTCTCCATATAAACTTCAACTATGCTAAATCTAACTCCTCCGTGCGCGTAATTTGCTATAAAAATATTTACTAAGTTTTCCCTTCATGTAGTCATGTGTCAAGCTTTTATATCATATAAATTATGTAATGTAATAAATTGATGAGTTTTATTTAATTTAAATTTTATTTTCTTCTTTTTAGAGCATATAAATTAAAGCTTGTTTATAAAAATGTTTTTTACTATTAATTTTATTTTTTATTTTTTAGTTATCGCTGGACATGTTTTTATGTGTGTTCACTTCATTTAATGAGTCGTTGTTGGTCTTTGATCGCCATCTTAGATCCGCCATCTTGATTTTTTTTATCGCTAGCAGTTGACCCTTTTCGGTCCCTACAATATTAATTTGTTCGAGCACCACTAAACCATCCCTAACCTTTGCTTAGTTATAACTCTTTCTCTTTTTTTCTTTTTGGTATGGCGGCCATTTTGTTTTCCGCCATTTTGAATTTTTTTCACCACCGCCAGAATTTGCCCAGGGTGTAGGTCGATATAGGTTAAGACACGACCCCGCTTAGTCTTACCGTTTAACCGCGCAGTAATACACCAAAGCTAAACGTGGACATCATCTTATTCGTATTTTTTTCAGCAAACCCTTTCATTGATATCCATATCATGGGGGTGCATAAAAAAAACATAGTCCACTATCTTTGGGTCTCCGCCAAATTGGATTTAGAATGACGTCACTTTACTTATTGTGTTTCGCTCATCAAGCCCTTTCATTTGACACCCATATCGTAGGGGTTACTATGAAAATTATAAATCGCTATTTTGTGAAGTCCGCCATATTGGATTTAGAAAACGTCACTTTATTTATTGTATTTCCCTTATCAAGCCCTTTCATTTTATATCCATATCATAGGGGTTGCTGAGGAAATGATAAATTGCCATTTTGTAACGTCCTCCACATTGGATTAAAAATCGCGGCATGAGAACCAAACGTGTGTGCCAAATTTTAGCCCAATAGTTTCAGTGGAAGTGAGTGAAATATTGATTGCAAAATTTCAGGACATACATAGGAGTGAAGTTAAATAAAACCTTTTAATAATAATAATTTAATAATAATTAAAAAGTAGCTTAGAATTAGTCTCAGGTTTAAACTAAAAGTAAATAAAAATGGTCTGTATCCTTTGGACTATTAGTTAATCCCACGAAATCGCAGACCATCATAATATGCAGCAGGTATTTGCGTAATAAATTATAATTTACATCATTACCTTACGTTTGCTTTAACGGCGTTCCTATA
The DNA here is from genome assembly GCA_029286625.1 of Parnassius orleans. Classification (NCBI taxonomy): domain Eukaryota; kingdom Metazoa; phylum Arthropoda; class Insecta; order Lepidoptera; family Papilionidae; genus Parnassius; species Parnassius orleans. Next base: position 1,028,724 of record JAGSMP010000056.1, read on the forward strand.
GCCTTTGCCGGTACTGTCATAAACTTAGACGTAATATTTTATCACCATTTATCATGGTCTACGCACATCGCTGAGGTTAGTCGTAAGGTCCACTTTACCTTGCATTCATTTAAATGTCTTCAAAATGTCTTACCCCTAAAAGCTAAAATATCACTCGTGCTCACTCCTATCCTATCACTGCTTGATTATGCTAACGCCTGTTATTTGGATGCTACAGAGGAACTCCTTAACAAACTCGAGCGCTTGCAAAATCAGTGTATCCGCTTCATATTTGGGCTCAAAAAATTTGACCGAATATCTCAATTTCGCAAGCAACTCAAGTGGCTCCCAATTCAACTTCGAAGGAAGACTCGATTGTTATGTCTCCTCTATAACATCCTGCACAATTCATCTTCTCCCTCATACCTCAGAAGCCGATTTTCTTTCACCCATTCTACGGATAAACCATCCAGATTCCTTGTTAAAACTCTTCTTAACATTCCCGTCCATAATTCCGGTTTTTACTCCTACTCCTTTTCTGTCCACGTGGTTAGGTTGTGGAACTCACTACCGCCTAATATAAGAAATTCTGAAACATTATTGGTATTTAAAAAACGTGTTAGTGATTATTTCTTTCATCATTACAGCCCTTCACAAGTCCACTGCTGAACATAGGCCGCCCCCACGGAATGCCACAAAGCACGGTCCTAAGTCACCTGCATCCATTGACTTTCTGCATGTCTTACCAGGTCGTCACTCCATCTAGTGGGGGGACGCCCTACACTTCGCCTGCCGGTACGAGGCTGCCACTCGAAAACCTTTCTTCCCCATCGGTTGTCGGTTCTTCGAACTATATGGCCGGCCCATTGCCACTTCAGCTTACTAATGCTTTGGGCTATGTCGGTTACTCTGGTTCTACTGCGGGTATCCTCATTTCTAAGTTTATCACGCAGATAAACCCCGAGCATAGCCTCTCCATAGCTCGCTGAGCGACCTTGAGCTTTCTCATACGGCCAGCAGTGAAGGACCACGTCTCAGTTCCATATGTCATCACTGGCAACACGCACTGGTTGTACGATTTAGTTTTGAGGTTTTGAGGTATGCCTGACGAGAAGATGGGTCGTAATCTCCCGAACGCTGCCCAGCCGAGTTGAATCCGTCGATTGACCTCTCGGTCGAAGTTGGACTTACCTAGTTGGACTATTTGTCTCAGGTAAACATATTCGTCAACAACTTCGAGTTTAGTGCTCCCAACAACATTTGGACATTAAACATGATTTTTGTTTTGTCCATGTTCATCTTCAGACCTATCCGTTGGGAGACACTATTGAGGTCATTGAGCATAGTGCTTAAGTCCTCCAGCGATTCTGCCATAAGGATTATATCGTCGGCAAATCGAAGGTGAGTGATGTACTCGCTATTGACGTTAATACCGTATCCTTTCCAGTCCAGTGGCTTGAAAACGTCTTCCAATGCAGCGGTGAAGAGTTTCGGGGATATTACGTCACCCTGTCTTACACCTCTCTGCAGTTGGATAGGTTTCGTACTCTGGTTCTGTACTCGGATAGCCATCGTAGCCCTACTGTACAAACACTTCAGCACTTCGATATACCGATAGTCCAATTGGCACCGCTGAAGGAACTGCAGCACCGCCCAAATTTCGACGGAATCAAAGGCTTTCTCATAGTCCACAAAGTGGCAGATTGTACTCTTCGGTCTTTTGTACAATTTGCCGAAGGGTATGTATGTGGTCTATGGTACTAAAGCCTTTTCGGAAACCGGCTTGTTCGGGAGGCTGGAAGTCGTCGAGTCTGCATGCGAGACGATTCGCAATGACTCTCGAAAACAGCACGTAGACGCGGCTCAGAAGGGAAATCGGTCTGTAGTTCTTCAAGAGAGCATTGTCACCTTTCTTGAAGAACAAGACCACCGCACTTCTGCTCCGCGCCTCCGGTGTAATGCCACTATGGAGGACGGAATTAAAGAGCTTCTGAAGGACTTCAAGTACCGGTTTTCCACCCGCTTTCAGAAGCTCCGCTGTAATTCCATCCTCGCCTGGGGCCTTGCCGTTTTTTAAGGTGCTGGAGAGCCATTCTAATCTCGCTCAGACTGACGTCCGGGATATCATCGGAATAGTGTCGGATAAGACTTGCTCTTGGATCATTACTCACACTTGCGTGTGGCTCCAACGATGACGTGAACAGCTGCCCATAGATCCTCTCAATCTCACTCAAAATCTCAGGTGTCCCGGAAACGATGCTGCCACATTCGGTCTTCAGCTTCGACAGTTGGCTCTTTCTGGCAGACAGATCTCTGGCAAAGACTTTGGAGCCCTAATTCCGCTCGATCGCTTCTTCAATACGAGCTGTATTGAAGTTGCGCAAGTCCCGCCGCATGCATTTGGAGATCTGTCTATTCAGTTGCCTGTATGCTGTCAAATCTGCTTCATCTCCCGTCTAACACCATGAGATTAAGAGTGTGATCGGAGAGTTTTTGTGTTCTCCTGCGACGGGTCTTACAGAACTTAGCTCCGACCGCATGGACAGTTTCCACAAGCTTGTCATTCATATCATCCACTTCATTGCAATCTTCTAGGCACTGAAAACGATTTTGTAACTCGAGCTGAAAGTTTTCGGGACTTTGGATTAGAGCACGAGGGGGACGGAGCGTTCACTTCATTAGACGTGACCTCTCCAACTTAACGTTTAGGTTCAGTGTGCCCCTCACCATTCGGTGATCGCTGCCGGTTTTCACCCTCGCGATCACTGAGACATCACTGTTGTCGTCTGGTCGTCATAATGAAGTCAATCTCATTTTTTGTCAAACCGTCGGGGCCCGACCAGGTCCACTTCCTGTGGGGCCGCTTCTGGAAGAAAGAGTTCATCATAAAGAGTCCCTCTTTCTCCATGAAGTCGTCCAGCTGCTGGCCTACAGCTGTCCTCCTGCTATAGTCGTCCTGCTGGTTTATAACCTTGTGACCTATAGACTATAGAACAGGTATTGTTAAATACCTTTATTAGGCACCAGTCTCTCACAAACTAGGGTTCATTACGTTTATGTAATGTTTGTCAGCAATAATTCTGTAACTATTTGTGATGAGAAAATAAACATCTATTTTATTATATTCTATCCCATAAATAAGTCGTGCGAGGAAGAAAGCTCCTGGTATATCGCACAGTGGTGAACCGCTCCTAGGGATTGTTCGGATTAATTCTGAAACAAAGCGTCAAAATGAAGCGAACTTTGATTACCACCAGAGCAACTCATGCGCACTGGATCCAAAAATCGTCAATTTGCTTTTTTCACACAATGTTAACTTCGATCAGCATGAGAATGGCCAGGGGCCACAGCGTTATAAGTAATAACTAGGTGCTCTGACGATTGGATCATACGATAGATAAATAAATTGTATATGTAAAATAGGTATATACATTTTTGCAAAATATTTTTCTTTATAAAATGAAATATAAACGCTACTGCAGTCTAAACTAACTTCAAACAAATGGTTGTCACGCCATCTACTGGGGGGCCCTAAACTTCGCTTACCAGTACAGGCTGCTGTACTTCGAGCTTTGCTGGTTCTTCGAGCTTTACCGACGGCCTATTGCCAATTCAATTAACTGATGCATTTCGCTATGTCGGTTACTTTGGTTTTACTGCGTATACCCTCATTACGAACTCTATCACGCATATAAACTCCGAGCATAGCCCTCTCCGTTGCTCGCATAGCGATCACGAGTTTCCTTTTACGCTCAGCAATGGATTGCCTCACAACCTGTAAGTATACTGCCTCCACTGTTCAGACCAGAGCCTAGCAGTACAAGCCAAAAATACGCAAGAGGAGGTACCTACTTAGACTTACTTCCAGGCATATGAGAAATCCTGCCACCTAGTATTAGGTACTTACATATGAAATTAGCGTTTTGTCGTACTGGCCACTTTGATCTGAAATATCTCCTCTTTGGTTAAGAATTCCAAATTCAAATTTATAAATTCATTTATCTGGTACATTTGAGTTTTGAAAACAGTCATTCATTTGTTTTTTCCTCATTATTTTATTCTTTGGCGTCGCTTATTACCGCACAATGGAAATCATGAAACATCGGTATATTTACGCGTACGAGTTCTACCGTGGTGCCAGTGCTGCAGAAACAGCTCGAAGGATTGATGATGTGTACGGCGCTGGTGTCACAAAAGAAAGCACGGTACGTTTTTGGTTTCAACGTTTTCGTTCTGGAAATTTCGACCTTCAGAACCAACCCCGTGGACGGCCGGAGACCAAAGTGGAAAATGAAGAATTGCAAATTGAATCGAACTTGCAAACACGCGTTGACTGCTGTGTTACTTTGCTCAACCGACACAATAATGAAGGGATTTTAAATCGAATCATTACTTGTGATGAAAAGTGGATACTGTACGATAATCGGAAGCGCTCGTCGCAATGGCTGAACCCTGGAGAACCAGCCAAATCCTGCCCTAAACGAAAATTGAGTCAGATAAAGTTACTTGAGAGTGTTTGGTGGACTAGCGCCAGTGTCGTTCACTACAGTTTTCTAAAATCTGGCCAAACGATTACGGCAGATAAACATGATAACTGCAAACCATGAAGGAAGAACTAGCTGCTAAACAACCGAGATTGGTCAATCGCTCTAGGCCACTGCTGCTTCACGACAACGCAAGACCACACACTGCACAACAAACAACCACTAAGTTAGATGAGCTATAATTGGAATGTCTGCGACATCCACCGTACTCTCCGGATCTTGCTCCAACAGATTACCATTTTTTCCGGAATTTGGACAATTTTTTACAAGGAAAAAAATTCAACTCCGATGCAGCAGTCCAAACCGCCTTCAAAGAGTTTATTGATTCTCGTCCCCATGGTTTTTTTTAGTAAAGGGATCAATGAACTACCTATGAGATGGCAAAAGTGCATAGATAACAACGGTGCATACTTCGATTAATTAAATATATTTTACAAAAAAAAATTGACTTTATATTCCTCCCGTACAAAACGCCAATTTCATATGTAAGGACCTAATATTTGCTAAGACTCACATTAAAACTGGATCTAGAATATCATCGTTTCCCAATATTTCGTTTACCACTTTATTTTTTTTTTTATATAAATAGTATAGGGTGACAAACGAGCACACAGTCCACCTGATGGTAAGTGGTTGCTGTGACCCATAGACATCTAAATCTATCTTCAATAAAGACTCAAAATGCAGATACGTTCTCACCCGTGAGAACTAAGATGGAATGCCTCTTTTCCAGTAAAAAGGGTCTCCGAATCTCTACACTGACCATACGAAACACATCAGTGTTAAGCTGCTATTTTACGCTGGTATTCTGTGAGAGCGTGGTCCTTCCCCGGTCGAGCTGACCCATTCGTGCTACAACTATACTACTAATGTAGCTGCAGCATGGCTCTACCACGTATAATGCTGAATATGCTTGCGCTAGCAGTTGTTCGCAATAATAGCAGATTGAAACCCACGACTTTCTGGAATCGTTCTGTATCATTAAACATTATACTACTAAAGCTTCGTTTATTATTCAAAGTTTCAGGTAAAATTACATGATTGAAAAGTACAATTACATTTTTAATTTAGAAATATATATTTTTTTTACATCCGCTTGTGACTTAAGTCGTACATAAGGCTCAATTCCCTAATCTTCCTAACTCTGAATACGTCTCAGACATTAGAAGGCTTCAAAAGGATTTCTTTGTAATTTGTTCAGAATTTCGGATAACATGCAATCCCTTACTATAAATGAGTTCTTTTTTTGATATACTCGTACCTAAGCCTGTTACACAATTTCTTGGTTTCAAGGGGCTTTTCACGAATGAAAATTTTTATAAAATAAAACTAAAATGTACTTGTATATGGTTATCGACTATATAAAAAGTATTTTTAGGTTTGAATTTACGAAGTACTACATAAATTAGACTTGTTCCGTCTAATTACAAAAGTGGTTTATTGATCGTCTTGGGCTGTATTTATTTGTCGGTATTTCATGCTCGCCGCTTGCAATTTTACGAGGCGCAAGTTACTAAGCCTTATGTGATACTGTTTTTACCCCACGGTTACAGTAGTCTTTCTATTTGACTGAATCTAATTAAGAGCATCTATAGGAGAGGAATTATTCGGATTAATTGCAAGTGTTAAATTATTACGAATAAAATTCTCAATTCCATTCCAACATTTTAATTACACCCACAACTTTGTGGAATTGTTTGTTATTAGAAATGATTTAATCGACTTTAAAAGAAAGAGGCTCTTCTCAATTCTTCTTCTGCAATATATATATGTGCAGGCATAGCTTCTTTATTCTGATTTTAATAAAACTTTATTAAATAGTAGTTTATAATTATTTTAATAATAGTAAAAAATTCAGGAGTGGTTTTATACAATTATAAAGAAAAATTCCATCACTAAGAGTGGAAAAATAAGAAATGGAGATTTTAAAATATATAATATATAAAAATTATAAAATAATTTAGTCTCAATAGCTCCCAAAGACGAGGCTTTAATTTTCGAATTTTCTTTCGAAATTCACTATGTCTTAGCACCAACTTCAGAAGCTATTCTTAAAGGAGTAAAATTTTTGATTATTGCAATGTGGCGGCATAATAATATCCACTACTCCATAGCATCCCGGGGATATCGTAAGAGGCAACAGAAGGAAACTGAAACTGGAGATGGACAGCAATTTCCTGATAACTACAAAAATTGGAAAAACCCCCTGGGGTTATTAATAATTGATTTGTCGATTGATTTTGTTGATATGCTTGTTTTGATAATCGATATAATATGTAATTTCCTTATATAACAAAGGAACTTAATACGATTTATTAAACGAATTAGAACAAATTCTCGTAATTGTTGAGTGACCCAGCTTTATAGAAGATTAAAACGTTAGGATGATGGATTAAATGACAGAGAATAGAGAAGATTTTTTAGGAAAATAATTTAATCAAAGATTTCAACATTTATTGTTATAGTTGTTGAATAACATAATAGCGAATAGAAATATCAAAATAACAGTAAACTTGCTTTTTCTCAGTTATATATTTACTTTTCTCTTATCAATATAATAACTAATTCTCTCTTTCGTAGATGTTATAAACTTATTCCATATAAAAGATGAATTGCATTTTTTTATAAAATTTGGGTGACAATCGAGCACACAGTCCACCTGATGGTAAATAGATGCTCTGTCCTCGATTAAAAATCAAAATGCAAATGCGTTGTCATCCCTGAGGACTAATATGAAATGACTCGTTTCCATTAAAAAGGGGTCTCTGGTTCTCTACATTCACCATACGAAACACTGCAGCATTATGCTGCTATTTCTCGAAGCTAAATTATGCTGATATTGTCATGGGAGAGTGTTTGCTTGCGCGAACCAAACTTGTTATAAAACGAGTACAAAATGCATGCGCTAGGTTCTGTTTTCGAATCCCTCGTAGAGGTCATGTGACACCGTTTTTAAATAAGGGGAAACTTATTAATATGAAATCTCGTAGATCGGTTCATTACAGTTGTTTACTTTATAAAATATTACAAAATCAACAACCGAAATACTTATATGAGAGGCTCAGATTCTCGCAACGTTTCTCACGGGAAACTGCTCGCTTGTTGTACCCAAGACACAGAACGGCCGCCTTTCGTGGTAGCTTTCGGTATGCTGCCACAAAGTGTTGGAATAATATACCACCTCCTATCAAAAACAGCAAAACAGTTCGCACTTTTAAAATAAAACTAAAAGAATACCTTTTAAATTTGCAAAGTTAGTAGAATTCTGTGTCGATGTATCACACCTTTCTTATGAAGTATACTGTGTCTGTATATTATAAAACTAAAAATACTTGCTTAATTCTACATTTATTTTGTTACGCTTTTGTTGTGTTGGCTTTTGTTGTGCCTTTTTTTCTAAATGTTAACCGTTTTTATTTTAAATTTTTATAAGTGTATTTTTATTTTATGTTGGAGCCTGTGATTAGGTAAGTTTATTTTATTGCACCTATGTCTCTGGCGTTTACTGAAAATCAGCGTTATAGTTACCACTACGTGGTTTCTATAACATTTGTGCTGAGTAGACGCCATTTTAGTTCCATTCCATTAATTTATTTTGTTATGTTAATTTGTGTTTATGTTTAGAACTAAATAAATTATATTATTATTATTATTATTTTTCGTATGGTGAATGTAGAGAACCATTTTTACGCTGTAATTCTGTGAAAGCGTGGTCCTTCATTTTTTGCATTGTGTTTAATAACTTAAAAATTAAGAACAATAAATTGTATTTGTAATGTACTTAACAATAAATAAAACATAAAGACCCACCTTTGTAGGGTTAGGAGCGCAATTGGAGTCTATTCCGAATTTTATTCTTCAAAGTTTTGAGTTTAGATTTTGTTATCGCTGTCTACCAAATTTTAAATTTATTTCTCGATATATTAAAACTTAAATTAAAAAGGAGATGCGTAGTTTTAAACTACATTACTTTTTCTACATTAAATTTTGTTCTTTTCAACCATACAGGAAAACTAACTCCTATTACACTATTTATTGACGCTTTTTCCTTTCTTTACAGAAAAAGCAAAGTAGAAGATAATCCAGTATTCAAGATCACGTTTGGTAGCTAAACGTTTAAGAAAATTATCGTATTGTTCTATTATGGACTGAACACAAATGGGTTTTCTTAATGTGTATGTTTTTAAAAAACTGAAGTGACAAACGAACTTACAGTTCACCTGACGGTAAGTGACTACTGAAGTTCCAGGGACTTCTCTTTCACCTGCAGCTAACTTCAAACAAACAAGGCTACAGATGCGTTGTTACTTCTGAAGATAAAGATGGAATGCCTCGCAGCCTGTTAATATACTGGCTCCATCGATCACTAATAAAAAAACTAGATACACAATCAATGACAAAAAATGTCCTTACCGAATGAGCGCCCACTCGAACATTGTGAGCTTTTAATTTGTACGGAGCTTTGTCAATTCAACTTTAGGCAATGCATTAAGGTTTATATTAATGTATATTTATTTCAACTAGAATTACATCAAAACAATTGGCGACAGTTTTTAGACAACTTTTGCATGGGATTGTGTCTCTAGTTTTTTATTAGTGATCGATCGATAGTAGTCGATCGATGACTGGCTCTCTATACCTTTCAGACTAACACTCTCATTTCTCATTCTCAACAGCTCTCTATACCTTTCAGTGCACGCACCTCTAGACTGATTACCCAGACTGACTACTAGACAAAAAAGGAGTTTTACCACCTAGTAAAATTTATATTTTTCAGTTTCACTTCGCAATGAATGGTAATGGGCTAATAAAGCAAAATAGAAAGGTGTAAAAAATTATATCAACGTTCTTTAAAAGTATTAGTTTTCTAGTTAGATAAGACCTCTAAATTCTTAAGTTTCAGTCGCGAAAAAAAGTTGGGCTTGGGCTTTTCTGTATTTGTAAAAACAAAAATGCTTTTAGAACAGATCTCTTAATGAGACATTTATTAGACACTTCTAGCTCTGAGTACAGCTACCGAAAATTACGCTAATAATAGGGCAACAAGACTAATTAACTCGCTTATTATAATTAAGTGTTGAGACAAATGATAATTATTACGTTCCGTTAGTTTCTTTTTATAGAAGAGGGAGTAATAGTAGTAATGCAATAAAGGTCTCGTCCATGAACGTTCTAAAAAGACTAAAGAAATTTGTTGACGTTCAATATAATAAACAAGCTTAAAAATATCCCTCCAGCCATCACAGCCTATAAAAGTCCACTGCTGAGCATAGGCCTCCCTCACACATTGCCCCATGGGGGGATTTTGCCATAGTTGTCACGCATGGCAAGCGAGTTGACAACCGCAGTTTTTTATTATTTTCAGTTGTTATCAGGAAGACGCTGCTGCCCATCTCCTGTTTCATGTTCCCTCTGTCGCCTCTTACGACATCCTCGAGACGATATGGGGTAGTGGACATTTTTACACCGCCACTACACGGTTAAAAATATAGTTAAAAATTAATTTATACAAGGGTTATCGTTCTACTAATGAATAATAAATCAAATTTACATACAATAAATATCTTAGAGATATTTTCACTTGTTTACATAATATACTATTAAAAATATGTCCAAAATGAATTAATGCAAGTCTTAACTTTATATTAATTAATGATAAAATATCTAATTAGTTTATATAACATATGCCCGCACGCACTGCATAATGACAATTACAAAAAATTTGCCAATGGATAACTTTCGTTGTGTGAAAAGATCTAAAAAATTAAAGTTCTATAATAAAGAAATACCAACAGAAAACTACTTAGCGATGAAAATTTATTACAGTAGAAAAATAAGGCGTTTAGCAAAGTAATAAATGCCACAACACCGTATTTATTCTGTAAAAACCGACCCTTTTCTCTCCATTACATCAAAAATGCAACAATATTTTTTCATTGTGCTCCTATGCCAAAATTTAATGTTAAAAAAATGTAAGAGGGTAAAATTTATTGCTTGAACAAAAAAATTCTATAAATGATTCAACTCCTTTAAATAGTTGGATGAACCCACTTATAAGACATAAATGAGATGATACATGCTTAAATAATTCTTAGAGATTATACTTTCATATTGTATAATACATAATATTCGTAAAGCCGAAAGCCGGGCGAAATGACCTTAGCAGAGCCTGTGTCTATGCTATGTGGACTGCCGCAGGCTGATGGTGATGATTATGACTATGATACTTTCATATTATGTAAACATATCCAGAAAGTTACAGTTGATAAAGAGCAAAATAACAAAAAAAAATCAAAGCAAGCCATTATCGTTGATTACACCAGCCTAAACATCTAACGTGAAAACCTGAAAAGTACTTCCCATCTGATAAACGACTAGAGTACTCGATGTTCATAATTATACAACCAATTAATAATTGATAGAATCAGGCGTTACTTTGCAGAAATCCATTATATTAAAGTTGGTAAAATTACTTTGCGTACATCCGCTCGAAAAATAAAACTGTATCACCTAATGAGAGCAAAATGTGTTGCATACTTAAGCGACCGTCAACAGAAGCGAGCAACTGATAACCAGTAGGCAAATTTAACGAATAGCGATGCGTCAACGAAGCAGGTAAGGCAGGGGTAACAAGCATTTTGTAACTTTTAAAACAGCTTCGTAATACAATAAAAGTAAAAGTTAATTATACAGAGATAAGAATAGTTAATAAAATTAAAACTGATAATAAACAAAGACATTAATATAAAATAAACTAAGCAATTTTGTTTAAATCAGCCTCTTTGCAATAATTAAAACCGGCGAAGTGTCATTCTTACGTATATGAATTTTTCTGTATTTGACCCAGATGTAAGAGTAACCTCGGTCTTTTGCTAAGTTCCTTGTTTTGGTAAGAAGTTTTTGTGCTCTGGAGTCAAGTGATCATTTACGAAAACGCGCTGACGATTGCCTCCAAATCCAACATCCTTCGCCTCTAGAGTTTTGTACGCGCACGCTGCTGCTACAAATTCTTCTTTAACATAACGATTTATGAAATTAATAATGATGGCCTTCTTTGTATTAAACATTGGTACTGGATATGTAATTGATTTGAGATTTTGGAATTCATACCCAACTGTTTTACCCATAGACTCAGCGATTTCAAATAGGTTTTCATTGGGCTTTAGGGGGATGCCCTTTACCTCAACATTACTAAGCCGTGACCATTGTTCCTTTGTTTCAATAACACTTTTAAGATTTGCTATCTCCTTGTTGGCCACAGCGAGAGAATTTTGAATCTTTTCTATCTGAGATACACCACGTTCCAAACTAGAGACTTGGTCTTGAAAATATTTAGTGAACTACTATTGTACTCACAAGACTCCTTCAAATGGGTTAATTCAACTTTAATAGATTTGACGTCCTCGATAAGACTTGGAACTGTAATAACCAACTTCTTCATCTCGCGAATCTCCTTAAGAATAACATCCAAGGTTGCGACTTCACCAGAATCACCACCAGGAGTGACTTTGGAACTTGAAGGAAGGCTAAAGGGAACCATTTTGCACTGAAGGCATTTCCATTGAGCTCTTCGATCTGCTCCTAAGTTCCGAAAACCTCGCTCCGTTATACCAGCACAACCAAAGTCGTAGTGCTTTTTACAAACATAACATTGCGCTCCATCATTAAACTCTTTTGAACATGATTCACAGATATTCATCGTTGAGGTAACAGTATCAATGACTACAATTACGAAGAAAAAAGGATGGTGATATATGCTGTATGTCGTATGACGTAGATACGTAAACAAGAGTGCAAACTTTTAACTATACGCGTGCGCCTGTGTCGTGTGCTCACTGCAGACTGTAGACTAGATATACAATCAGTGACAAAAAATGTCCTCACCGAATGAGCGCCCACTCGAACATTGTGAGCTTTTAATTTGTACGGAGCTTTGTCAATTCAACTTTAGGCAATGCATTAAGGTTTATATTAATGTATATTTATTTCTGTGTTTTTAGACAACTTTTGCATGGGATTGTGTATCTAGTTTTTTATTAGTGATTGATGACTGGCTCTCTATACCTTTCAGACCAACACAGTAGTGCACGCACCGCTAGACTGATTACCCAGACTGACTTCTAGGCAAAAAAGGAGTTTTACCACCTAGTAAAATTTATATTTTTCAGTTTCACATCGCAATGAATGGGAATGGGCTAATAAAGCAAAATAGAAAGGTGTAAAAAATTATATCAACATTCTTTAAAAGTATTAGTTTTCTAGTTAGATAAGACCTCTAAATTCTTAAGTTTAAGTCGGGAAAAAAAGTAATTACTAAGTTTACTACGAAGTTATCAAGACTTTGTCTTTTCTGTATTTGTAAAAACAAAAATGCTTTTAGAACAAATCTCTTAATGCGACATTTATTAAACACTTCTAGCTCTGAGTACAGCTACCGAAAATTACGCTAATAATAGGGCAACAAGACTAATTAACTCGCTTATTATAATTAAGTGTTGAGACAAATGATAATTATTGCGTTCCGTTAGTTTCTTTTTATAGAACAGGGAGTAGTAGTAGTAGTAGTGCAATAAAGGTCTCGTCCATCAACGCTCTAAAAAGACTAAAAAATTTGTTTTACAACAAGTTTAAATATATCCATCCATCCATTACAGCCTATAAAAGTCCACTGCTGAACATAGGCCTCCCTCACAGATTGTCTCATGGGGGGATTTTGCCATAGTTGTCACGCGTGGCAAGCGAGTTGACAACCGCAGTTTTTTATTATTTTCAGTTGTTATCAGGAAGACGCTGCTGCCCATCTCCTGTTCCATGTTCCCTCTGTCGCCTCTTACGACATCCTCGAGACGATATGGGTAGTGGATATTTTTACACCGCCACTACACGGTTAAAAATATAGTTAAAAATTAATTTATACAAGGGTTATCGTTCTACTAATGAATAAAAGCAAAAAAAAAGTAAAGTTACAGCCTATATACAGTGGTGGGACTGCTGGGCACAGGCCTCCTCTCATTTCTAAGAGGATTTTAGGGCAAGGAAATGTCCGACGCGCTGCCCCAATGCGTGTTGGCGAACTTCACATGTCTTCGAATTTTTTTTAATTTTTATTTCAGACATGCAGGTTTCCTCACGATGTTTTCCTTCACCGCCGAGCACGTGGTAAATCAGCACTTAATATTGCAATTAACAATTTCATTGGTGCCGGCGGGGATCGAACCCGGGTTGCTCGCGTACTGCGAAACTTACAGCGAGCGCTAACCATTTGAGCTACCACGGCTCTACTAATGAATAATAAGTCAAATTTACATACAATAAATATCTTAGAGATATTTTCACTTGTTTACATAATATACTATTAAAAATATGTCCAAAATGAATTAATGCAATTCTTAACTTTATATTAATTAATGATAAAATACCTAATTAGTTTATATAACATACGCCCCCACGCACTGCATAATGAAAATTTCAAAAAAATTACCAATGGATAACTTTCGTTGTGTAAAAAGATCTAAAAAATTAAAGTTATATAATAAATAAATACCAACAGAAAACTACTTAGTGATGAAAATTTATTACAGTACAAAAATAAGGCGTTTATTAAAGTAATAAATGCCACAACACCGTATTTATTCTGTAAAAACCGACCCTTTTCTCTCCACTACATCAAAAATGCAACAATATTTTTTCATTGTGCTCCTATGCCAAAATTTAATGTTAAAAAAATGTAAGAGGGTAAAATTTATTGCTTGAACAAAAAATCCTATAAATGATTCAACTCCTTTAAATAGTTGGATGAACCCACTTATAAGACAAGACATAAATGAGATGATACATGCTTAAATAATTCTTAGAGATTATACTTTCATATTGTATAATACATAATATTCAAGCAAGCCATTATCGTTGATTACACCAGCCTAAACATCTAACGTCAAAACCTGAAAAGTACTTCCCATCTGATAAACGACTAGAGTACTCGATGTACATAATCATACAACCAATTAATAATTAATAGAATCAGGCGTTACTTTGCAGAAATCCATTATATTAAAGTTGGTAAAAATTACCTTGCGTACATCCGCTCGATAAAATAAAATGATGTGTCTTACCTAGTTTGAAGAGCACCTCCCGCCCTACCTCAATTGCGTGCACTATCCCCGTCACCACTAATGCCAGCACCACTACTCCCAACACCACTACACTAGGAAAGACTGACGACAATAAGACACGTGTTTCGCCTCTACATGAGTAGATGTAGACTCTGCGGTGGCTGACCGCTAAGTGAGCGGCGAGCTTTTTTTTGCGCCCAATGCAAGGACACCCTCCGGAAGCGGGGGAGGGAGGTTGTGAATGCTCATAGCACACTATGCAGCCGGCTGCGTGGTTTTGGCCTGTATGGCCTTTCCGCCGAATCGGAGACGACCGCCCTTAGGGAAGGGGGGCGTGGGGCACAACCGTCCGGGGACGGAAGTGCGGGTCAACCAACACAACCGCAAAGGGCGGCGGTGCTGGAGTAGAGGTGTGGGAGTCGCATGAGCGAGAATGCACTCACCGTACGGGGACGGCGAGCACGGTCTGCTAACACAACCGCAAGGGGGCGGTGGTGCTAGCGGA
Organism: Parnassius orleans; assembly: GCA_029286625.1. Classification (NCBI taxonomy): domain Eukaryota; kingdom Metazoa; phylum Arthropoda; class Insecta; order Lepidoptera; family Papilionidae; genus Parnassius; species Parnassius orleans. The sequence goes on from JAGSMP010000056.1 coordinate 1,043,864, forward strand.
GTCGGGAAGGCTCCCACCGTACGGGGACGGTGAGGCACAGCTAGCACGACCACACGGGGGCGGCTAGCCGAGGCGGGAGGACACTCACCGTACGGGGACGGGGGCGTGGTCAGCTAACAAAACCGCATGGGGGCGGCGGCGCTAGCTGAGGGGGATGGGACGGGACAGACGTTCAATTCTTCGACTGGACTGACTGAGGGAAAAGACCCGTACGGGGACGGGTGCTCGATCAGCTGGCGGACTCAGCTAGCGCACGACCGCACGGGGGCGACGGCGCAAGCGGAATGAGTGAGCGGCGAGCCAAAACAACTGCTATTTATACAGCCCGCTGACGCAACTATAAATAGCAGTTGTTTTGGCTAGTAATTAATCAATTAATAATTGATTTGACCTTTTGCTGACCACATAGGGGGAAGTCCCCTAAGCCCGGACGGCTCCTAAAGCCGGACAGAATTTGAATCAGTGGGAAAAAGCGCGCCAATTTGTTGCTTGTGTCGCGGTTAGAAAGCGTCTCCCAAGTGAAATGTGGGGGGAGCGTGCCAATCAGTGATCCCAACTACACTGTAATAGTAGTGTAAACACTGTATTTTGATAACTTTTACCACCTAATGTAAAAACGTCAAAATTACACTGTAATTTCGACTAAAAAATCTTATAATAAAATATTTTTATCTGTTGTATATTAGTATTAGTAATTAGATATTATTCTGTCTATATATTCATTCTGTAAATAGGTACTATTCTTACCATGGTAACATTTGCACCTTTTAGTCACCGAAACATTTTGTACATAGACAAGAATAAGCGACGATTATAGGGGAATCCCCTTGTATTGAATAGATGAAATGAAACACGTTACACGACTGAATTAAGATGTTAAGCGGTTAGTTATGTCATGAAGGCATTTGAGAGTTATTTTTTATTTTGCATTATAATAATCGACGTATTTCTTTTGTGCTATACAAAAACATACGTAGGGCGTAGGTGCTCAGAGCTCACCTGTTGTTCTTTCTTTGCTGAGTACGGTGGCTTTTTGAGTGTGTGTATTATAATTCTGTGATTTTCTATTTTAACAATGAATAGTGAGACAAGTGACGATGACTTTAACACCGATAATAATAGACTACCGGAGAAAAATAAACGGAAACACTACAACCAAAAGTTTAGGGATGAATGGTTAAAACACAGGGAATTTTCAAATTGACTTCGTAAGTACCCTAAAAATGATTATAAAGCTATGTGTTTTATTTGTAACACAACTTTAGTAGCTGATTTACATGTCCTTAAAAGACATGGACAGGGAAATAAACAAAAAAAACTGAATTTGTTAGCTGCATCTACTTCTAAGCAGCAATCTATTCTCAGTGCGTTTAAAGCTGCCCCACTTCTAACACGCAGATGGTGAAGACTGCTAAAATCAAATTATCAGCGTTTGTCGCTGAGCATAAAATATCACATAATGTGATGAATCACTTGACTGATCTTATGCCAAAATTATTTCCTGATTCTAATGTAGCAAAAGCAATTAAAATGAAATCAACCAAGGTACAAGCTACTATCAACAACTGTATAGGCGCAGCAGAAAAAGACGATCTTGTACATGATTGGAAATTACAAAAGTTTTCAATTTTAATTCACGAGAGTACTGACATTGCTGTCGTCAAGACTTTAGCGATAGTCGTCAGATACTATGATCCTAATCTGGGCAAAGTAATTAGTAGATTTTGGGAACTAGTGCAGTTATATGATGAGGACACCACTGATCACTCTGCCAGTGCTGAAAAAATTTTTGGTAAAGTTGTAATAAAAAAAAATATATAGAGTCATTAACAAAATACTCGATACCACTACAAAATATGGCTATTGGCTTTGGTCCGGACGGTTGCAGCACAATGATGAGTTGCCGTAACTCCGTTTCATCTAGATTTCGAAAACTTTGTCCTGGAATCACTGTTTTAAAGTATATATGTCACTCGCTTCACTTATGCGCAAGTGAAGCGTGTAAAGAATTACCCATAGAATGTGAAAATTATCTCGGGACATACATAACTATTTCAAGACAAGCAGCAAACGCCTGAGTGAATTTAAGGAGTTCCAACGGTTCACTGAGGTTGATATCCACAAAATATTTCAACCCAGTCAGACTAGATGGCTATCGTTATCGGCAGTTGTGGAGAGAATTTTGACCCAGTGGGAGGCACTGCGCCTTTATTTTGATAGTAAGTGGCTAATTGATACAGAATGTGAACAGATACATGTAAATTTGAATAACCTAACTGGGTTATTGAAAGCATATTATTACTTTCTAGCATACATGCTAGAAAATGACTGAATTTTATCAAGAACTACTACTTATTTTAATGCCCAGATCATATGTGAATTCGGTTCCAATTGAAGCAATCAACCCAACTGACGATAACAATTACAGAAATACCGGAGATATGTATCTTGGCTTAGGAGTGCAAAAGCAACTTTTGTTGGTAGAAAATGGCAGGACATATTAAAATTCAAAATAAATTGCAGGAAATTTATAGTAAAAGCATGCGTGGGAATTCGAAAACGGTACTCTGTTAATGACAGAGTCCTAGGAGCTATCTCGAAATTAAGTCCTGAAAAATGTGTATCAGATACTAGGGAAGAGACACTGGCAAATCTTTTTCAACTTTTGCCGCGAATATCTCCTGAATCGATAGAAGACCAACAAACACTGGACGATGAATGGCGAAAATTACCATCTTATATAAAAGAAGCAACGTTCGATGTTAGCGAACCACATGATGAGTTTTGGCATAAGGTCACATTTTCATTTCGTTCATACGTGTTATTTTTTTAACTTAGAAGTATTGAAATTTCATAAGTTATTCTGATTTTGTTTTAGGTGGCGAATTTGGGGAAACAGACGCCATATTTTAAAGAGCTTCCAAAATTCATGCTGGGAATTTTATCTCTGCCACACTCAAATGCAGAGTGTGAAAGAATATTCAGTAAGGTTAGAAAAAATATTGCTTAAGTTTGTCAAAAGTCAAATTCCAACATAACGTTTTTTGAGGTTTATACTAACGCAGTTTTATTTTTTTAGATTAACGACATCAAGACAAAGAAACGCAATAAATTGCTAACGAAGACAATAAAAGGAAATCTATTGAGTGAGCAGGCAATTCGCCGAAATGGCACGTCATGTGTAAACTTCTGTCCCACTCAAAATATGCTGGATAAATTAAACACATCTATGTATAAAAACAATGAGAATATTTTAATTTTGTCGTATTCTGAATAAAAACATTATATTAAAATCTAATGATGTATTTTTTAACACTGTATATTTGCCACTATTCATCTTAAAGATGCCACACATTTTTGTGATATCTACGATATTTTCAACATGGAAACACTGTAAGTACGTTTTAAAAGTTGGGAACACTGGTGCCAATAGCCAGTGCTGACTCGTTCGTCGTGGAGCGTGGCGCAAATTTAAGGTTAGTAAAAATTTTGTTCGAAGTAATTTTTTTGGTTCTGTAAACAGTATTTAAAGTATGGGATGATATTCATTGTTATTAATTATTATTGCTATTGTACTAATATGATATAAATCAGGCGTTATTTTAAGATTCATAATACATAATGTGAATGAGAATTTTTCTTGTATGTACCTAAGGGTCCCTAAGTGCGGACATTCTCAAAGTCCCCTAATACCGGACAATTTTACAGCAAGTTTGTTTATGTTGTAGTTATTATTTTTGTGTTTTCTTTTTTAGATTTAACATGGGTTAACCCAAACCGAGTTGTGAGAATACCCCCAAACGTGAAATATTGAAAAAAGCCATAGATAAGGTGATGTCAAAAAATACTGAGAAAGTCATCTGAAGTCTACAATGTGCCAAAAAGTACACTGTTCGACTACATTAAAAAATTAAAGCAAGGAGGAGAAATAAAACTACCACTCAAAAAAGGAAGATTTGACCCAACTTTTACCGAGGAGTACGAAGAAGCTCTAATTGCGCATGTGGTGGATATGTCAAATGTGAAACAGCGATAGAACTTGAGTTCCCCATCTTTTCTTCATAGTTATAACAAAGCGGCATCGATACGATGTACTTCCCGTTTGAATGATGTTGTACAGTGTTTAAGTATTAACTTTCACAGTAGTCATCCTTGGACAAGTCATGGTCGTCTTGAACGATATCTTCGCTTTCCCAGTACTTGGATATTTCGTTGAGATCGATAAGAGTCACGTGACAGTTCAAAGTTTTTAATTTGCCGCACAGTATCCATCCCAGTTGTGGTTGTTGCGCAATCGGGGCTTGTTGGCTTCTTTTGAGCACTCCATCTAGTAAAATGTCTGAGTACACTTCGGCTCCTAGCAGTAGATCAATAGGGCGCGACATGTGGAAGTCTGGATCTGCAAGCTTCAAGTTTTCCAAGTGTGGCCAGTTAGTTGGTTCAAACGACGAGTTAGGTAAGTTGTTCGTGAGCCTTTTCATGATGAGGGCTTGAGTTTCAAACGTGTAGTTAGAGTAGATTGATTTGCAAGACAAATTGAGGCGTCCTTTGCAGTCACCAGATACATATTCTACTCCAGTAACAGTTGCGTTCATTCTTTTTCTAGGCAGTCTTAAGAGCTGCGCCGCCCTTTCCGTGATTAAGTTTACTTGTGAGCCTTGGTCTAGTAAAGCACGTAATTTGATTTGAGTTCCATTTGCAGTCATCACTTGCAGTTGTACAGTTGGTAGTAAAATTTCCACATCATCAGTGGACAGATGATTGGAACATGGTTGTGAAGAAGTAGAAGGTCGTGGTTTTCTCCGTATTGTTCCATGATGAAATGTTCTTGTTTGCAGTTCTCGCAAAAGTTGGTTTCTGATTTTGAGTAGCCGTAGTTTCTTTCTTTGCATTTTTCATTGCTTCGTATGCCATGAACTTGCACTCAAAAAAGTATAGAAAATCGTTTAATGGTTGTAACTCTCTGTGGTCTTGTAGTTCTTTCATGTATTCTGAGTAGGTAGCTTGATCAAGTTTTAGTGACATCAGGTGGACAATGAGTGAATCCCACGTAGTAGTATCGATACCAATGATTGTGATTCCATTCAAACATTCCGTGATGAAGTCATGCATCCTTTTTAGGTTTTAGCTGTCGGGATTTTGTATGACAGGCAGGTTGAGCATGGTGTTGATGAAAGATGTGAACTGAAGGCGTCGGTTCCCATAGCGTTGCGTTAGTGTATCCCAGCATGAGTTATAGTTGTCTGCACTGATACTGAGATGCTGCACTATGCGCTCAGCCTCATCTTTTGAGATGTTGCATCTTTTGCGCCTTATTTATCATTGGATTGTTGTGAATGGCTTCCATGAAGAGGTCTTTGAATGAAACCCATTGAGTATAGTTGCCAGAAAATTCAGAAATTTCCATTTTTGGCGCAGATGTTTTGTAATGAATAGTTGACCAGATTTTCGAGTTTAAAATTCGTCGAATTTCGTCATACTTGTCTTCCATCTCGACAAATATGTTGTAGTATTTGACATTAGAGCCTTTGTACGTAGCTTCTAATTCCCAATGTAGTTTGTCAATGACTTGCCACTTACTTTTTAGTATGGAAAGATGATCTTGAAGCTCCCACTTCTCGGTGATAGTTTTGAGGTCAATTTTTGACATAGCGCGGTCGAGAGCTTTAAAGTAATATTTGTATCTCCAGTAGCGAATTTGAAGATGAAGTTTCGTTGGAGCTATCCTCCAGCATATCGGTTAAGTCGAATTCCACAGATTTTGGTTCACGTAGTTTTTGTAATAGATGTTCCATGCTTTTCTTAGTAGTTTCGTAAAGTTGTTTAGTATTTTCGAAGATATTTTCGGTGAAGTAGTTGATGTTTTTATCTTCATAAGTTTCTAGTAGTTGTTTGTGTCGTTCACTGAAGTCGCTCCACTGCGTCTCGAGAGACTCCAGTCGTTTCAACAAGTATTCTTGATTTTTTCTGTCTTGACTATCTTTCTTGTAGTTAGAGCAGAGAGTTTTGATGTTATTAAAACACTGTTGTTGAAGTTGCAGCATGATGTTGTAGTTGAAGTAGTTAGTTGATTGTAGTAAAAAGTTAGAAGAAGAGAATGCGAAGTTCGTAGCTCGGTGTTCTGGCACGTAGTTGACGGTGGCAGATGTAGAGCTTGGTGTTGGTTCGTCTTAGTTGTTGTGTAGTACGTGATAGGATTCCTCTGCGATGTGTGCGCACTCTCAATTGTTCTGGTGATTCCCTCTTCCGGGAGGCCAGTCAACCGATTCGCTACCGCAGATTTATCACTGATCACACACTCTTACAATTCACTTTGAATTTTTACTCGAAGGACCATAAAATGTATAGTTTGTAGGGCCATACACTTTAAAGAAGTAGAGTTGAAGTTGATGAGCACGTCAAAAGGAAAAGATTACCAAAGTTTAAAAGATTTATTAAAAAAAGTAAAGTAGGGATAAAGATATTGTTGCAAATCTTTCCTTGAGTAGTTAGTGTTTAGTAGGACGGTTGTTGACGTACTGATATGAAGTTAAATATAATAAAATTATTACTAATTAAACATGCGCCCCGAAAGTAGGTTGCAAACGTGAGCGCAAAATAAAGTTGAATGTACGATGGCTTGCCCGTACATTATTTATATAATTCTTTTGTACGTGTATTTGCCACTAAACTCCTCGTAAACGGCTGGATCGATTTTGATGAAATTTTTGGTGTGTTTGATTAGGTTTCTGGATGGTGTAGATTTACAAGGTGTTTAGTTATCAAGAAGATGCTGCTGTCCATCTCCTGTTTCACTTCCCTCTGTTGCCTCTTACACCGCCCACGGGACGATACGGGGTATTGAATATTCTTAAAGCGCTACGACACGGTCGCTTCCACTCGGTAGAGACAGTCATAAGATAATATCATCTATACAAATAAATAAAATTGAAGTGTCTCTTTGTACTGTCAAAATAACAGCTTTTTACTAAATGCATATGAAAGTATATACGGTACTTAAAACAATAAAACAATTTTTTTAATTTCTGTTTGTCTGACTGTCTGTCTGTTTGTTCCGGCTAGTCTCCGCAATGGCTGGACCGATATTGGCGGGACTTTCACTGGCAAATAGCTAATGTCATAAAGAGTTTCTTAGGCTACTTTTATTTTAGAAAAAAAATAGCGATCCGCGTAAAAAAATTAAAACTCATAAATCCAATCGTAAGAAATTGCACGCGGACGAAGTCGCGGGGAACAGCTAGCTGTTAATATAATATAGTTTATATATCAAACGCATTTATCTAATGGGTAATAGATCACCGCAGACATGTTGTTTTTTTTTTAAATAAATGAACTTGTTTTATGTGTTTAAAAGCCATATTTATATAAAAAAGTAATGTAATACAATTCATTACGTAATATTGTCTCGGGAGATATTCTTGGGCAGTATCAATCATGCCCAGAGGCGATAGGACTGTGATTAATTACTTAGCTAAAAGGATATTCGAGTACCTTCAGTTTTAGTCGTGTTTAATTAACTAGTGAAGCATTCTCAATTCAAGCATCAATTATTAAGACCCAAATCGTTAAAGCGTAACTCCGGCTAAATATTTAAAAATTCTAGGTTATTTATATTAATAAATGTTAGTTGTTATGTCGGTATTTCGATAATAAATGTAATGTGGGTTGATTTAAGTTTTTAACGTTTTTGAGTCGTTACCAGATCTCTGCCTTTTATAGACGTGTACATAACATTGACGCAGTCGGTCTAGAAGTTCGGTGCTTACGTGGAATTCTGTTTGCCGTAATGCGGATAGGGAAAATAGAACCTTTTAATATCGAAAGCCAAAATTGGGACAGTTACATTCGTCGTGTAAAATAATTTATATTGTTAAATAGTATCGATGACAATCTAAAAGTAGCTATGTTGTAGATTGTCATCGATTAATTATTATTATTAGTGGGTTTCGAGTGCTATAATCTCATTTGTGATTTGTGTTCACCCGCGGAACCGGACACAAAGAAGTTCGAAGAATTAGTTTAACGCGTCAAAAATCATTTGGAGCCGCAGAGATCTGAAATAGCGGAGCGACACATTTTTCGGCAGCGGACGCAACAGCAGGAGAAAGTATTCGTGTTTACCTACGTGGTCTAAAACACTTGGCTAAAACCTGCAACTTTGGTAGTTCTCTGGAAGAAAACTTTCGCGATCAGTTTGTGTCGGGTTTATACAGCGAAGAGATGCGGTCAAGATTATTTGCTGAAAAGAGTATAAGCTACAAAAGGGCTGTGGAGTTGGCCACAGACTGAGTCTGAGTTAACAGCAGACTCAGATGATGACTGTAATTTTTTTTACTTGGTTACAAGTAATGACGGTGACGGACCGTACTATGCGAATTTAGTAGTAGAAAAGGTGCCATGTAAATTTAAAATTGAAACGGGCAGTAAAATATCGGCTATTTCGAAAGATTTTTATGATAAAAATTTTAAACATGTACCTATTTAAACAAAGTTGTTATGTCTACTGGCGACGTTATCGAGACCATCGGTTATATTGTAGTAATGGTTGTCTGTGGTTCCAAGTCTGCGATGCTCAAGTTATTTATTATTGAAAACGGCGGTCCACCTTTAATGGCCGTACGTTGATTAAGTAATTAAAAATAGAAATTGTTGAATGTCACAATATTAGCGATTCGGAGTCGGTAGCAAAAACTTTGAAAGACGAATTCCTTGAAGTGTTTGCAGAAGGGTTAGGTACATTCAAGTAACCTGTATCGCTGCACCTCAAGGTTGAAACCCCTGTGTTTGTGAAGGCGCGGCCGCTGCCACTGGCACTGCGCCCGCGATTCGAAAGCGAACTCAAACGGTTAGAATAAGAAGGGGTTATTTACAAAGTCGAAAAGTCAGAGTACAGTACGCCTATTGTACCAGTTATTAAGTCGAATGGCTCAATCAGAATATGTGGAGATTATAAAATAACAATTAATCCGATTTTAAAAGATTTTCATTATCCTTTACCGCCGATTAAAGAACTTTTTGCGACGGCGAACAGTACACAAAACTTGATTTATCAAATGCATTCCAACAATGTTTATTAGATAAAAAATCACAGCCGCTGACAGCATTTACCACTCATTTCGTCATGTCGGGACGTTCATTTACAAAAGAGTACCTTTTGGAATAAAATGTATTCCTGAAAACTTTCAAAAGATAATGGAGGAAAAATTGAGTGGAAAGGATAAACTACCCATTTAGCAAATTTGAAGGTAGTGTTAGAAAGGTTAAAACAAAATGGATTAAGAATCAATTTCAATAAATGTCGATTCTTTAAGGATTGTGTAACGTATTTAAGTTATAAAATTGATAAGAATAGCTTGCACACGGATTCCAACAAAATTGAAGCCATTATCCCCATCTCCAACAAATGTAATCCAATCAAAGAGTTTTATGAGCGTTGTTAATTTTTACTCAAAGTTTTGTTCAAATATAAATGATATAATGAGACCGTTGTACAACTTATTACAGAAAAATGTTTAATGGCAATGGAATGATGAGTGTGAGGGCGCTTTTTGCCGAATGAAAAAAGTATTGAGCAGCGCAGCAGTGTTGGCACACTACGATCCTACTTTGCCGTTGGTGTTGTCAGTGGATAGCAGCGGTAACGGACTGGGCGCCGGGCTTTTACAGCGGTACGCAGACGGCAGTGAGGCGACCCGTGTGTTGCGCGTCGCGTACACTTAACGCCACCAATAAAAATTACTCGCAGCTGGACAAGGAGGCACTCGCAGTTGTGTTCGGTGTGCGCAAGCATCACCAATATTTATACGGGCGACAGTATATTTTGCGTAGTGATCATCGTCCATTGAGTTAAATCTTTGGGCCGAATGAAGGAATACCCGTGACAGGCGCAAGTAGTCTACAGCGTTATGCAGTCCAGTTGTCTGCTTATAATTTTAAAATCGAATTTATTATGTCATCATATTAATGGCAACAGACAGAGGTGTCGCCTCCCTTGAGAACTGTGTCTGAAAAACGTGACGATCCACAGAAAACAACGAGGAATAGTGTCTATAGAAAGGCTGCTTTACGCTGCATTGACCAATTAAAAAAGCTGTAATGATATTTTATTGTTTATTTTCATACATCACATTCATCATTGCACTGTTACTAACGTAAGAGGGAAACACGTGTTGCAACTATCGATATTTAATATAGATAGATATAAATATAGTCTACTGTATTATATTGGCATCTCGTTCATATAATTATGTATATATATATTATGTAACTAGTTACTGTATCATCATTTATCAACCATGCCTAGTGGATTTAACCGTGTTTCCTTTACACATTGTTGTATTGACATTGTAGTATATTATTGTTTACTTAAAAAGCAGTATGTCTTTCGTTTGTTTGAGTTAGGTTATTTAAAATATAGGGGGAAAGTGTTATGTCGGTATTTCTACAAATGTAATGTAGGTTGATTTAAGTTTTTAATAAAACACTCGTTACCAGTTTTCTGCCTTTTATTGACGTGTACATAACAAGTAAGTAGTCATATCACTATGTTGTCGCGCTGTAAGAGAATCCATAGATCAATTACAACCCATACTACGTACGTAGAGCCTCGCTGCAGCTATATTATGGTTGTAGCACGAATGGGTCAGCTCGATCGGGATAAGACTTCGCTCTCACAGAATACCAGCGTAAAATGGCAGCTTAATGCTGCTGTTTTTCGTATGGTGTAGAGAACAGGAGACCCTTTTTACTGGAAACGAGACATTCAATCTTAATCCTCATGGGTGAAAACGAGACATTCAATCTTAATCCTCATGGGTGAAAACGCACCTGTATTTTGATCCTAAATTGAGGATAAATGTAGATGCCTACGGTCACAACATCCACTTACCATCAGGTGGACTGGGTGCTCGCTTGTCACATTTTTTCTACAAAAAGAAACGAACTTACACTCCAGCTGGTGGTAAGCTGCTACTGCAATCCATGGACACCTGCAACCAGTTTCGTTGTCACACAGGAATGCGCGTACTGCTGTTTAGGAATGTGAAGAAATAGATAAAAAGGTGGTACTTACTCAGACGGACTCCTAGGCAGAAAAGGAGCCTTACCGCCTAGAAAACACTGTATAACATTACACTTACATTACGTCTGCAATTATGGCCTGGTAGGCGGTCGCACAGCTTTTATTTGGGCCACAGTGCCTATTATTCGGGATGTTTCCAAACGTTTTGACATTCACTTTGGTTGGTATACTGTTTGGTCAACTTTCGTCAAAGTTTGTGCTTACGTACTGCCACTTCCGCCAGCCTTCTTTTAGCTGTTTGCCAATTTTATATTACACAGAAGTAAAAGTATCAAATGAGCACACACCTAATAGTAAGTGGATGCTATAGCCCAAAGCCACCTACATCAATACTCGATTAAAATTTAAAATGATGGAGTGCCTTGTTAACAGTAAAAAGAGTCTCCAATTCTCGTCATTTACTATACGAAACACAGAAGCATTTTGCTGCTATTTCTCCAACTAAGCCAACCCATTCATGCTGCAGAAATAATACATGCCGCAGCGTGGCTCTACCACGTTAAGAGAAAAGATTTTTGAACCTCGCAAAAAACACTGATTTCTACCAAAGATCTGTACTATAAATACTTATACTATAATATAATAAAGCGGAAGAGTTCTTTTTTTTTTTTTTGTTTAAACACGCTAATCCCTGGAACTGCCAGTCGAATTCAAAAACTCTGTTTGTGATTTATAGCCAAATTCATGAGAAATAGCATAGACTATCCAACATTAGGCTACACCTCTCAGCTAGCCTTAAATATTGATTTTTGTTAAGTAAGTCAGAAGAAAAAGCGCTCCCGAAATGATTTATCCGCATGCGCTGGCGTAATGGTTAATGATACTTAAATACAATGTTCTACAAAAATATAGATCTTATCTTCTTAAAAAAAAGTTCGCGATACCATATGCCTATTTCTTATACATAAGAATTAATAATATTATTAATAATATAATTAATAATATTTTGTGACAAAAAAATAATTGAAAATTAAAAAGTGATTTATGAGCGTTATTATTAGGCATGGCATAATAATCCTCACGAACGAAAGTTACTTCATCATTAAGACAATTTTATGAAGATAAACTTTGCTCTTTATAGCATGTTATTTGGATGCATAGTTTAAGAGATAATGAAAAATTAAAATAACTCGGCTCGGCGCGCGGACGACGCATAAACGCTAGCCGCCCAATGAGAACCGAGAAAAACGAGCAGTGGACGCTTCTATTAGTTCAAACATTATAGATAGCAACGTATGGAAAAATTGGCAAAATTAATGGAGTACTTTTATTTAAAATTATTGGAGTGAAGAAATAAATTATACCTATTTTTAAAGAGCATATTCTATTCTTTACTTAAGTCATACATATCAAGGCGGTAAAGTGGGAAATTTTTAAGAAAACTAAACTTTAATAGATAAAAATTTTCATATTTCGTGGCAGATTGCGCAGAAACTGTAAGTGATATCGTTTTTGTATGTATGAGAGGTTGATAGAAAATTTATCAAGAAAGAGTTAGTTTATTTATCAACGGTGCTCTTCGAATTTAAATGTTTCACAATTACAAAGAGATATATTCTCAACATGGCAAAATCTCCCCTATGAGGCAATATATGACGGAGTCTATGTTATGACGGATGGATATTCTCATACTGCAGTATGCGAAATGATATAGAAATAATTATGTTAATCTATACAATATAATAAAACTGTGACGAGGCCATTTCTGTACATTTAATATAATTAAAAAATATGAAATTGGGGCTAAGTGATATAAACGCCAATAAAGCAATTTATTAGTGTCTGTCCGTCTGTTTATTGCCCGTATGAGTGTCACGTTAAACCATTGAACGATTTTTGTAGGGGTTTATCGGTAATCGGTATAATTCCCAAAGATCACTCCAGATTAGCTTAAATAGCTTGTTTCAGGATGGTTCATAACCATCTATGTATGATTGGCACTTGGAGCTCCGGCACCAAGGGTATCGTCCTTCTCACAGAGAGTGGGAATTGCGGAAGTTCCACGCTTGGTAGTTTATGCTTGAAAAGTGAAAAATGCTTTTAACCCACCCGAGGGCAGAAAGCAGGACTGTCGAGGCTTTTTGTCCATTCCTACCAGGCTGGATGAACAGGCGGCACGGGTCATTAACGTTTCGGCTGGTGCGGGCATGTGGCAGCGACGAGGACACGGCGCTGCATACTCTTGAGGATTGCCCAGCTTGGGCTGAGGTTACCTCATGACCTCGTAACTGGAGTGGAGGACGACTTAACGATTAAAACTACGATTGGATGTGAGAAGGGGGAGTGCTGGTTTTACCCTCTGCAAAGAAGTGATGTTGAGTAAGGAGGCTGCGGAAAGAGAGAGAGAAAGGACGAGCTGGGCGCCGGAGGAAAGCATATCAGGCGGTTGGTGCGTTCAGTGTGCTTCCCGTGCGCCCCTATATGAAAACGGAGGGCAGAAACCCAGCTCCACTCCTTCATCGAAAAATAATCCTGTAGGGGCTACCGCCGTCTGGGATGCGGTAGTGTGCGAAAGCGTTCCCATAGCCCCAACTAAGGGCGCAGAGATGAACACCGTGGGGTTTTAGCCAATACTCCTGCTGGCTAAAACCCCACGGTGCCGCCATATCACGGTTTCCCCAGCGACAGACGGGTATCCATGAGGATTTTTCCCCGTAAAAAACGAAGTAGTTCACGACAGTATACGAATGGCGGATTCAAATGATTACAAACCTGACTTTTTGGGTTCGCGTTCGGAAGTCCTCCCGGGAGACACATATCCAGCAGTGAACTTATACGGGCTAAAGTTGATGAAAGTATATGACGGCACTTTGCCAGTCTACTAAATGTACTATAGTGATGTCTATGGATGAATTAGAAATAGCCTAATGATATGAGTAATTTACACCTTTTCTTTCTCAAAATTATATTAGAAAGAAGAAGAAAAAAACGTGCACAGTACGTGTACAGATTAAAGTTATTAAATTTATTTTGCGGACTAAATGCCTGAGGCTTTCTCTAACAGATTGAAGGCAAAATTAAATTATAATAAAAACACAGTCACCAAAAAATAACAGTACAAGAAAAAGTTTGTTCATTACTTTATAACAAGTATTTAAAACAAAAGATATGAAATAAATAATTTCAAGCATGGAAAAATTTATATTACAAACCTTTTTAACATAATTGTCCTCTAGACCCTTTTAACATAAATGGGGATGAAATTAGACAAGTAAGACTCATTGTAATTAAAATTTCAAAGGCATCATTGTAATTAAAATTTAAAATGCTAATTTATTTAATATATTAATTATTATAAGTAGATTCTCGTCATGCAGAGGCGGCGTAAGAGAATCCTGTACCATATCATCCCGTGAGTATCGTAGGAGGCTGCAGGGGAACTAAAACAAGAGATGGGCAGCAGCATCTTCCTGATAGCGACTCAAAATAATAAAAACTGCGGTTGCCGACCTTAACTAAGGCAAATTAACCCCCTAAGAGAAAATCGATTGAGGAGGATTATGTTCAACAGTGGACTTTGAGAGGCTGTAATGATGAATGATGATGATAATATAGATTTATATTATAATGAAGTGTAACGTTGTGACTTCTTTAGCCCGAACAAGTGACCAGTAGTGACACGGACCTCTCCCTCGTAGGGAGGATTTGCCTTAATCGGCACGCTTAGCAGATATTGACGAACGCAGTACCAGACGTCTCGCACCTTTGACTTTAACGTTGCTGGTCTTGACATTTTACTCCTGGCATAAACGAGATGGTAATACCGCCATCTATTGGGAAACCATAAGATCTTTTTGACTTACTCAATAAATTCCTATTACGACACAAAGTGAGGTGATGAATTCTCTACCGCCGCCAGCACACGGCTCCCTCTACTTGCGGCCTCCAAAAGTATTTTATAAAAAAATAATGGTAGAACTCCTTTTCTGCTGCCAAATAGAAGTGCTAGCACTGCTGTGTTCGAAACTGAAGGGTATAGAGAGCCAGTATTTAATTACAAGCTGCGAGGCTCTCTATCGTAGTCCTTATACGTGTGTTTTCTTCGTTTAAAGTTGGCTGCAGGTATAAATGTATTGCAGTAGCTAATTACCATAAGGTGGACTGTAAGTTCGTTTGTGACTTCACTTTAAGAAACGATTAGATTAGAAATATCCGGGCGTGTAGAACAGGTTTATTGAATATTTATAAATTAGAATATTATGAAACATTCAGGGGTCAGATATGTTGCATATCTAAGCTGTTGTTTATTGTGTAATATGTAATAATGCGCAGATTAATTTACTCCATATACTTACATTCCACTGTTTTCGAAATCGATAGGATTGAGCCGAAATTGTCACGCTTATTGGATATCCTGCTATTTTTGTTGCTTACTACTTTTTTTCACCAATTTTTAATATTTCCACGAGGCCTAGTAAAGTAGCGATTCTTCCACGAATAGTGTTATCTTTTTTTATAATTAGATAGCACTGTAATTTATTTAAATTATTAGTTGCCTAACAGCATATTATTTAATATACACTTTTTATCAAATTATTCTATGTAAATGAAGACTAGATAACGGTTCGTTGGTCTTGATATTTAATGTGTATATTTAGAATAACTGCCTTTTAATTAGTTTCTAATATGTCCCTATATATAACTTAAGCCAGAAAGATCTTGTAACATTATAAACATCTTGTTTACGAACGGGAAAAAATATCCAGTCTAGTGACGGAAACAGCGTCAAAAGTGCGAGACTTCTAGTACATGTTACGATCCTCCACCATCGTGCCAAGCGTGACGATTAAGACAAATCCTTCCTGCAGTGGGAGAAACCAATGTCTAGCAGTGGATTTTTAGGAGCTGGTGAAAGAAAATATCCTTCTTAACGTAGTAGAGCCACGCTAAAGTTATATTATAATAGCAGCACGAATGAGTCGACTTGACCGGGGAAGGTCCACGCTCTCACAGAATACTAGCGTGAAATAGCAGCTTAATGCTGCTGTATTTCGTAAGGTGAATGTAGAGACGCGGAGACCGTTTTACTACGTCTTTGACTACGTTAAACAGGCATTTTATATTAGTCCTCAGGGACGAAACACAACTAAATTTTTATTCTTAATCGAGGATAGATGTAGTTGTCAATGGGTATAGCATCTACTTAACATCAGATAAACCGTGTGCTTGTTTATATAAAAATTGTGATAGGTAAAGGACTTTCCGGTTTTCCACGTCTCTTACTTTCTGGGGTAGCGCGAGTGAAACCACTGGCATAAACTAGTGATTAATAAACAAATGAAATGTATGTCTATACTTATCGTCCGTATAATTAAATGCCAAATTCAAGAATTTATCAGCTTTTGTAGTCGTCGCCTTCATTTCTTTTACATGTTTGTCACACTTCAATTTAAATCATTAAGGCTAAAACACTCAGTTTCGTTGTTATTCCAAAATACAAAAGTTTAACTTAATATATCATTCCATATAATCATTATTTCGTTTGGTCTTTACATAAAATGAACGTAGCAAATTAATATAAACGGATCCTTTTCTTTTTTAAACTTAGACTTTTTATATTTTTGAAAAATGATTGAAAGTGTAAGAAATAGAAGCGAAGATGATAAAATTAATAATAATTTAAATGTCTTATACTTAGTTACTGACGCATTTAGTGGATTAAGACGATATAATTTATTTTTAGCCTGTGCCACTTTGCCGTTTTGTTTCCTTCTCGTGCGGTCGTATCATATACAAACTTTTGTGACGGTCGAGTCCTTTAACGTTTGGCGTTGGACCCAAAAATTAACAAAATTCAATACTGACGAATGTCGAAAATTACCAATATCTTCAGATATAAACAGTTCGCTTGGATATTCAGATTGTGAAACTTTTGTTTTTAATGGGACTGAAGTATCACTAACAGCAATAGAACCGGATTCAGTGTACAAGAAGACAACTTGCAAAAACGTCTGCGAAGTTAATACAATTGAAAGGTTGTACGCAAATATCTTAAGTGATCTGGAGTGGATGTTCAATGAAGATAACTATGAAGCAACCGTGGAAACAATTTTAACCACCGGGCCTGCCATAGGTGGCGATATTATTGATTGCATCGGAATTTTAATCGCTCACATTAATAATTTTATAGGCTGTGTGGGAGCTACTGCTATTGCATTTGCGCAAAATTTTATCGAACTCTGTATCAATCGATTTATTCACGGAATGGCGTTTGATAACTACAAAATGATAGTGTATATAATTGTTTTAGAATATTTTGGACCTAAATATAAAAGTGTAGTGTCGAACACATCATTTGCAGTGTTTTACACAGCTGTGATTACTGCAAAACTACATTGGAAAACTACGTTTATAGTTACAAGTGTCCCAATAGCAGTGGCTGCGTTTACATCTTTAATTGTCATTGAAAGTCCTGTCTGGCTTCTATGTAAGGCCCGTATTTTTGAAACTACCAATACAATTAATTCAATCGGTCGGATGATTAACAAAGTACCAAAAATATTTTTAAACCAATTTAAAACGGCTGGTCCGACCCGCACTAATGAAAAAGAAATAATATGTACAATTACTTTAGAATATTTTAAGAGACGCTTCCTTCGAAGAATATTTTCATATGTTTCGTATTTATGTGTACTGTCGTTGTTTTTGAAGCAATTATAAAAAGTTTGTATCGGCTACGTCTTTCAGTTATTGCCCTCCACGATAATTCAAATATTTCTCATTAATTCGAGCTCGTAACTATCCACTTCAATGCTCTAGACAACAGTATTTTTTATGATTGACCGTTGACAATTTATGTACGCTTCATTCACTACATTTCGTGTTGCCGTATAGCTCTCACTATTGCAACAAAATAGACAGTGAAAATTTATAATCTTGACAACAAGTTCTATACCGGGTGAAACGCTCCCGAAAACGAAGACAGACGATAGTACTAACGATGGCTTTGATGATGGGTCAGATAGAAAATCGATCCCGAGGGAAAAAAATCATCTTTTCACAACGTTTTATTAGCTTTATTCACGCTCCATCATGTTAGTACAGCTAAATGAAACGATAATTTCATAAAAAAATCATGAAAATACTTAAACATAAAACCAGCAGTGGAATTTAAAATGAATAAATCAGTTGACAATAGGGTCAATATTCGTGACGCCGAACTCTTTTATCTAGCTCGGTACGAAACAATCCATTAGGTATTACTACTCACTCTACCCTTCCCTTTCACACACGTGCTGCCGCCGCCCGGCCGACTGGTGTCTCCTCGCGCTGTGCAATTTACACATGTCAGCGTTGCCAACATGTGGGGAATTCGCAAATTGCGGGGAATTTAAAGTTGGTTGGGGGTTTTTTGGGGATTGGTATTATGCGGGGAAAATGCGGGGATTTTGAAAATCGATAGCCCAGGCCAAGTCAGAACCTTTTTTCAAGAAATCTAAATACATGTCTTAACATTTTTGTTAGGTTACTTATGAATATCGAATGACTCCCTTTTTTAATTATCTTCATTGCACCACATTTAGTTTTCGGATTTATTTAGGCAACTTTTGTGTATCATTTAATACTTTCCATTTCTTTATTATTTTATTTTAAAGCAGCGAACCGCAATACTGTGGCACTTTTTAATGGCAACAAGGGAAGGAATTAAAAATACTCCATGGAGTATTTTAGTGCTTACCGCAAGGACGTTAGGTCGCACGCGCTTAGCGGTAGGCGTGTTGTTTTGGCGGGATTGATTATTAATTTTAGTTTTTGAGACAGTTCCGTGTTGACGACAGTTCAATCGTTTAATTTATTAAATTCTTGTTGTTATTACTTGTTGTGATTATTCTTGTTGTTACGTTTTGTGTTTCTTGTTTTGTTTTAATAATGCCTAACGCGTACGTTTATAGTGCAACGTGAATACGGCAACATGTTAATGTGCCTTGGAAAAGCTCGCGGGAATGCTTCGCGTGCATTACGAATTTACCGAGAGAAATTCCCGACCGCTCGATACGCAGCTGACTCTAGTCTGATAACAGCAGCATTTCAGCGAGTGTTGGAAAATCGGTCCATTGCTCCGGTAGCCGCTTATGTCGTTCGCCGGAATCCGAACCTAAGTACACGAAGTATCGATAAATTGTTAAGGCGTCGGGATGGGACAAGTGTGTCATACTAGACAGTTCACAGGCTGTTAAAGCGTAACCGAATGCGCCCATACAAAGTACACAAAGTGCAATCTTTACTTCCCGGCGATCACGACCGCCGGCGAGTTTTCTACCGTTGGTTATTCGATCAGCAACAATGTATGCCTGGTTTCATTGAGCACGTCATCTGGACGGACGAGTAGACATTTACCAGAAATGGCCTGTGGAACCGAAGGAATACACACGTGTATTCCAAGGTCAACCCGCACGCTGTTCGACAAACCAGGCACCAAGCTCGATGGTCGATTAACGTATGGGCAGGTTTATTTAAGGATCGCATACTAGGACCAGTGTTTCTGCCACAGCGACTTAACGAACAGCGATACCTAAACTTCATAAATGAACAGTTGGTTGACATTTTAGACGAGCTATCGTTGGCTGAATATCGCCGCACGTGGTTCCAGCATGATGGTGCACCTCCACATGTCGTAAGGTTCGTCCGTGAGCGCCTCACCGAGCTATTTGATCATCGCTGGATCGGCAGACTAGGACCACACGCTTGGCCACCTCGCTCACCAGATCTGACCCCGTTAGACTTCTTTCTGTGGGGGTATGTGAAAGAAAGGGTTTTTAATCGTGAGTGTGATAGTGCTGACAAAATGCGCCAAAGGATCGTGGATATTTTTGACAAACTACGAGCGGACTGTGTCGAAGACCTCACGATGATGCCCCGCCTGCATGAGGAGACGTAACACCGAGCCCAAACCTGCAACGAAATGAATGGGGCACAATTTGAGCCGCATCTCATAAGGCCACGGAGGATTTAGATCGGTAAGCTAATAAACATAAGCAGAATAATATACATACCTACACGATATATAAAAAAAGTATGACTCTATCCTTGTTAACATTTCATTTAAGTAAATTTTTCAAAAAAATTTACTTTAATGAAATGTTTATTTATTTTTCAAAGAATCGAACCAGGTATTTGGTTTATTTAACCTGTGAATTCTAATTAAATTGGCTAGGTGGAGACAAGCACAGTGGCAAAATAGTAGGTTAAGTAGATAAGTTAGGTATTTAGACATGTGTTGTAAATTATTAGGTATTGGTACGATCGCTAGCTGCGGGCCGCGCGAATTGGGCGTCCGCGCGAATATTGACTCTATTGTTAGCTGATTTATTCATTTTAAATTCCACTGCTAGTTTTATATAATAAAATGTTGTGAAAAGATGATTTTTTTTCCTCGGGATCGATTTTCTTTCTGACCCATCATCAAAGGTATCGTTAGTACTATTGTCTGTCTTCGTTTTCGGGAGGGTTTCACAAACATCCTGTATTATTAGTACATAGTGCAGCGTTTAGTCAATTTTATTGGAGGTAATGAATTTTTTTCCAAAATTCATCATCCCGTTTTAGAAAGTTCTATGTTATTTCAGCGATTATTTAATTTTATTGGATGCTAGTTTTTTTTTAGTATATGGGTAACAAACGAGCACAGTCCACCTAATGGTAAATGGATACTGTGGTCCATAGACATCTACAATTAACTTCGAGTTAACGCAGATGCATTGTCACCCCTGAGGACAAAGAATGCCTCGTTTCCAGTAAAAAGGGTCTCCGGTTCTCTACACTGGCCATATGAAACACAGCAACACCTCACAGAATACCGGCGTGAAGTGGAAGCTCTGCTTCTGCGTTTCGTCTGGTGAGTGCAGGTGGCCGGAGGCCCAATTCCCCTCCCCACCTCCCCCCATCAACATGGTAGCGGAATTAAATGTAAGACTACCCCAGGAGGGTACCAGCACCCACGAACGACCTACGAACATCCACGATCAACCTACTCCACTCCTGAGCGTGGGTGCTCAGGCTGCCCCGCGTATTCTGGGAGGGGGGCAAAATAACACTCAAGACAATAACTGCTCGGGAGAAGCTGAGCAACAAGACCAAGGCGACCCCTGACTTCACTCGAACCTAAACGCCGTCCACTACCATCTGGAGACGGCAAAGCCGGCCTTGCTCTTTCTGACCGAGACGCAGGTGTGCTCTCCGGCTAATACTTCGTATCTTTCCTACCCGGGGTACAAATTGGAACACTCCTTTGTGCCTCGGGCTGGAGTTTGCGTATACGTCAAAGAGGATATCAGTCTATTCTCGACGCTGACGGCAGTCTTGAAGGTTCGGACCTGTCCATCCTTCGGCTACGCCTAGACAGCGACGACCATCCGCGCGTCTACGTGTGCCTCTATAGGTCCCATAGCGGTAGTGCCGAAACAGACCGACTCATCGACCATGTCCAAATGGCTATAGATTCCTTGCTACAGCAGATCCCATCCACAGATATCGTGATCCTCGACGATTTTAACGCCCACCACGCCGAATGGCTCGGTTCACGTTTAACCGATCATGCGGGGAGATCTGATCTGATCTGTTCATGATTTCGCCTTGGCATATAGTCTGGCACAACTTGTTACTTCGCCTACGCGGATTCCAGATGTGGAGGATCATGCACCTTCCCAGTTGGACCTTCTGCTGACCTCTCATCCTGACAGTTATCAGGTCTCCGTTGACGCCCCTTTTGGCTAGACCTTTGTCTAGTCTTGGCGGACCATTGTCTAGTCCAGAGTTTGGAGCCACTCATGCTGAAATCGCGGTTGCATTCTACAGGCTCGTGTTTGGCACTATAGGTCGGCCGATTGGGATAGGATGCGGTCTTTCTTTGCATCCTACCCTTGGGGGCGGGTTTGCTTCTCGCCAGACGATCCCAACGTTGTTGCTAATTCTGTCACTGATGATACTTCAAGGTATGGAACTTTTTATTCCTTCCTCTGTGGTGTCCATCGGATGCAGATCTCAGCCATGGTTTAGTCGCTCCTGTAAAATAGCACCACGCTATAAACATGAGTCCTATCAGGCCTGGGCTGACGCATCAACGTCCCGGGATGTAAACACCAGCGCTCTTAAAAAGAAGTATAATTCCGCGTCCAGGTCCTCCAAAAGAGTCATTGCCAAGGCAAAGTCAGAGCACATAGGCAGAATTGGCGAGAAACAAATTCGCCTTCCTTCGGGAACCCGTGCATAACTTGAACTTCTGTCAGCCATCTCTTCCATCTCTGCACAGGAAGGACGACCCACTAGCCCATGCCGCAAAGGAGAAAACCGATCTGCTAGGCTCTTTCTTTGCATCCAACTCGACTCTCGATGACGGGGGGAGCACACCGCCGACTATCATCACTCCGCCGAGAACATCCACACCATCTGGGTCCTTGGCGGTCCACCACTGTACGTTTCATTAGGAGCTTTCTTCCGCGCACTACCTCTTTGTGGCACAGTTTACCACCGGCGTTTTTCCGGCCCGATACGACTTAGGGACCTTCAAGAAAAGAGTTTACTCTTTCTAAAAGGCCGGCAACGCACCTGCGATTACCCTGGTGTTGCAGTTGTTCATGGGCGGCGGTAGTCACTTAACATCAGGTGAGCCGTATGCTCGTTTGCACCCTCTCCTATAAAAAAATGGGGCTCTTCCGTTTGGGAAAGGATTTGCCTTCATTGTTACTCTTGGCAGGAAGACTGACGATCGCAGTACAAAACGTCTCGGAACTTGGACACTACTGCCCGTCGCTAGTCTGAATATTTTACGTCTGGCATAAGCGGGATGGTATAACGCCGTCTATCGAAAGCCAGATGATTTTTTGGAGTTATTCATAATCGCCTCTTACGATACCCAAGACGTAGGCTGCGAAAAGAGGTCATGGATTCTATTACGTCACCACCAAGTGGCAAAATATTGTTGGATCAAATAATCAAAATATATATGTAAAATAATAATATTTTTTCGCGATGAAGAAACTCGAGGCCAGTAAACCCAAACCTTTGCTCATAATATATTAATTGCAGAGAATCGACCTGCCGGCACGAGTGACACGCCAAGTAGACTTGCTACATTAACGCAAAAAAAAAACTATAATGAAATCAGGCAGCAGAGAAAACCCTACAAATTGTCGACCCATTTCCGTGTTGCCAGCCTAAAGCAAAATTCTCTACCTTCAGCTCACCGTCCTTTCTTGTAGGTATCTATTTTTGCGTTGAAACCTCCCAATAACGCCGTATATTGGGTTTCGGAGGAATGCATGGCTGTAGAAATATCCTCATACATTTCCTTTACCTCCACGTCGGAATGTGCTGAGGCTGCTGCGTAAAACCTCCAACAAATACCATTTGGTAATTCTGAGTGTAAGGTACGCAACCCTTGTTGACACACTCCTAATCCTTAAACTGTATGGTGGCGGTGTATGATAATCACTATCCCATATCATCCCGTGGGTGTCGTAAGAGACGACAGTGGAAAATAAAGTGGGGCAGTAGCATCATTCTCATAACAACAAAATTACAATAAAAAAACTGCGATTGCCAGCCCGGTAACGTGGCAACTACGCCAATACGCATCATTTAAGGTGGAAAAAATAGGCCCCTAGTCCCCGGCGGTTCAGCTATTCCTGACTACGGCTGCGACCATGGTAACGGCAGGGCAGGGTGTGCTAAGAATCTCCGGTGGAGGTTAGTTTGCCATCTTAGACGACTCGATCTGGCAACATTTAACGCATGCACCCTGATAATTGACAAGAAGATCCTGGAGCTGGAAGAAAGGATAGACAAGTTGCGCCGGGATATTATAGGATTATCTGAGGTCCGAAGAGAGGAGGAGGACATGGTAATCTAGCAACTTGTTCTAAAAGCGGGAGAACTACCATCTGTTCCAAGAAGGTATCGGATTTATCGCCCAAGTATCTCGTTAGAAAAACTTGTTAAGGAAATTTTGTTACAAAAAGCTTATTAAAAATATAATATATTAATATACTAGCTTTTTACCCGCGCCTTCGCTCGCGTGGTCTTCAATTTAGAAACATTAAATGCTATTCCGCGCCAAATTTAGCAAAATTAAAAAAATGAAAACCGAAGTGACTCTAAAAAATCACTTTTAGACTCACTTCGGTGTCTGTGTATCATTGTCAGTTTGTCAAAGATTTTTTTTGAATTTCCAAAGACTATTGGACCTAGATGATTGATAATTGGCATATATATAATATGCTACAGGAACACGTGAATAAATAAGTTTTTCAGAATCGCATTAATATCATATGTCTAGAAATAGCTATAATTTTTTATATTGGACGTGTCTTCCGATGTATCCATAAGAAACATAAATTGTGTTGGAATCAAAATTTACTATTATTATTTACTCTTTACATTTATTCTTAATTAAAGTTAATTTAGTTTTAACAAAATAATGATGAATTCATGGTCTTATACGCGATATTTGATTCAAGTCTGAAGTATGTCAACATGTTCAGTATCGTCCCAACCATTATATCAGATCTGATTCCTACCAAGGATGATTTCCGAGGCTGTTGAAATTAAAAACATCCTAACTTCAAACCCAAGCATACTACTGCATGACTTCAAGATACTGTAAGCTCGTCCTGCGTAGATCGGACCAAACATTATTAGTTAAAAGTTGATTGTAGTCTTCGTAAACTATGACATCAGGACGTTAAACACTTGAGCCCCCCCCCCCCCCTCTCCATGGGTTCTTTATAGTGCCCGAAACGTCAGGAATTAATAAAGTTAAAATTAAACACGATAAAATCCTTAAGATTGCTTTTATTGCAAATGAAATTCTGTTCGCAGTGAATGTGGGTAGAACTACACTCATAATTGGAAGCAGAAAAATGTTCGCCTTGTTGTGGCGGCGGAAGAGAATCCGCCACCTCATATCTTTCCGTGTATGTCCTAAGAGGCGATAGAGGAAAACAAACAGGAGATGGGCAACATCATCTTCCTGACAACAGTTCAAAATAATAAAGACTGCGGTTGCCAACCCGCCTGCCAA
Organism: Parnassius orleans; assembly: GCA_029286625.1. Lineage (NCBI taxonomy): Eukaryota > Metazoa > Arthropoda > Insecta > Lepidoptera > Papilionidae > Parnassius > Parnassius orleans. The sequence goes on from JAGSMP010000056.1 coordinate 1,068,961, forward strand.
GCGTGGCAACTATAGCAAATATCCAGCCTATTTGACAATTAATGAGGGAGACCTATGTTCAGTTCATTGGACTTTTGATAGGACTTTCGAATCTTTGCCATCGTTAATATTTTCGGTAGTGCGAAAACAAAAAAAGTAACATCTCAATGAAATAAAAACAGCATAATTGCCCCAATTAAAACTAAAAAAAGTAGCAGCCTACATACATGTCACTACTGGGCACAGGCCACAGAGCTTTTAGTCAAAAAAGGAGCCAACGCGCGATCACCTCAACTGGGAAACTTCTCAGATATGCAGGTTTTTTTCACCGCCGAGAACGTGGTAAATCGACACTTCAAATTGCAATTAACATATATGTAAAAATATATAATAATGCTTATGTACTATGAAATTTACGTTTGGATCAGTTTGATTACCGCCTTTGACAAGTAAAATAAAATAAACCTTTGATTAAATAAAATCTGCTATCTTTGATATTTTAAGTATTTTTTCGAAACAGCCTGTTTATTTACATATCCCATGTGAGCTATGAAACCAGGATTGTCACAAAAATCTTGATTTTTGTAATAATATGAAAACTCAAAAATACAAAAATATTAAATGACAAACTGATTTATTAGTCTCATTAAAGATATAGAAACTAAAGTAGCAACTTACATACGTCTCAATACTGTGCACAGGGTTCTGTTTGTGGGCAGAAAAAGTATGTCGCAATCCTTCAACTACTACTCAGACATTTGGGTTTGTCCACGAAGTTATTCTTCACCAGTTCACCGGATACGTGGTAAGTCAGCACGTACAATTTCCCATAACAGATTCATTTGTCCTCAAAGGACTCGTACACGTTTTGCTCCCTTGCCGTGATGAAATCTCACGGCGAGCTACACGGCTCCCGTATTTGTTTAAAACTAAAACAAAGCTTTTGTACGATTGTTGGCCATATCTACCTAGTAATTAGAGACCCAACGATGCCACGAACTATTCCATCAAATAGAGATAAAATCACACAGTGCACTTAACTTCCAATTATTTACATCTGATAACGTGATAACATATGAAGTTGGTAAAATGAAACCTATGCCGACAGACACCCAATATATTCAACTAAAGAGCTTCTCTCCTAATCTCAGTTTTGTGTACACAATACTGGAACACAACACACAAAACACACGTGTTGTGTATAACAGTGTTGTTAGCCATTTTGCCAAACGTGGTAATTGTGGTAAATCATCCCGGTCTAGATATTTTTTAAGTGTGATAATTTTTGATACTGCACGAATAAGTATTCAGTAGCATTCTAAAATTTAATTGCATCAGTTACTTATTAATAGTTTATTTAGCAGAAAGTAGAGGGCGATATATTACATTAATACTATGAAAGTCAAAACTATACTATCTAGTAATATCAGCTATAAAAGGTTGGGGTGCCACTGGCTCAAGAGCCACCCCAAAGCCGGGAACATTTATTTATTATATATATCAATCCCATTCATAAACAACGACTGCAGAAAGACCATTTGGCTAACTCTGCTGTTAAATAGCATAGTCAGTCAGCACCTAAAGGTCACGTAGCAATTGTGAAGTTATTACACAAAAAATATAGCGTATACACCCTTCCACCATTATAGGAATAAATTGCTTTATATTATTTGCATCCTCGTCATCACCTTTACAGCCCTTCACAAGTCCACTGCTAAAAGATAGGCCTCCTCCAAGAAACGACACAAAGCACGGTCCTGAGCCACCTGCATCCATTGACTTTCTCCATTCACACATACAGTCCCCTCTACGTCAATCTAGTGGATGGCCGTACTACTATTCGCATACCGGTACGTAGCTGCATTATAATAATTAATTTTAAATTAATAAAATTAACTGCTCAAAATAAATTTAATAACTCCAATTTTACGGATTTTTTCGCATTTAATTTAAACTTTTTTAATTCCCGACGTTTCGGGCAATGTGCATCCCCCACGGTCACGGTAGGGACCATAAAATTAGTTTTATTGAATATGTATTTTTTGTGTTAAAATAAGAAATCATTAATTGATATAATTTTTTGGTCATTTGAAACACTCGAGGACAATAAAAACAATATCTGTGTTCATGTTATTTTTATTTTCACAAGATCAAGAACATCAACAAATCTCTTAAAAATTACAATAACGAAGGTCTAAGATTACAGCTAGAACTCTAGAGCTGCTCCTTTAGTATTTACATAGTTAAGCTCTTTGGCCTGTACAAAAAATATACACAAAACAATTTAAAAAAATAATGTAAATAAACTCGCGAACCGAAGTCTAGGTAACGTAATTAAAATTATCAATAAAATTTCAACAAACTATTTAAAAATAGTTAAATAAAATAGAAGGTTCGGAAGTGGGTGCCGTCCAGAATATAAATAGAGAGTGCATATTTTAAATATTCCTATTTCCAATACTGAAATCGGTATACGATTTATTGCTAAAAAATTACAAGAAACTCTCATTAATTAAAAAAAAACAACAAATATATATTGATAGTTATCATTAAAGCATTATACAAATACGAAGAAATTTAAACTTTACATTCAAAGTTGATTTAAGTTCCAATAAATTTGTTAAACAAAACAGTAAATTTTAAACTAATATTCTTAAAATAAGTAATTTGCTTTATTTCAAATTGCAACGACAATTTCGTTTAACTAAATGCAACGCATTTAATAAAAATGTCCATTTAACCTACGTTCAGAGCTATCCTATCAAACGCGTACGAAGTATATAACATTGAAACGACGCCTAATCATAGATCGCTGGCCGTTGTTTTAAATATAAGTATCAAGTATAAATATTCAAATTTAGTAATTCTCGCATTAACCACCGATCTACGAATAGACTTCGAAGCATAACTACCTAGAGTAGGCACAGAAGGGTTCAGTACATTTGGCTTAAAGTGGGAAAAATCTTAGAAATATCACATCAACTAGTCACCCTCGGGATTTGAAACAATAAATAATGGAATGTCGTGTTCGAAATCGTCAACTTCAATATTTGTCTACATTTTATATATTACTAGCGATCCAATTTCTGGATCTCGACAACAGCGCCACTTGCCGGGTCCAAATGTAAATAAAAACCATCTAGGGACCCATTTAAACACACACAAAAATTCATCAAAATCGGTCGAGCCGTTTTTGAATTTTAGCGAGATTAACGGGACAGCAATTGATTTTTATATAGAGAGAAGAAGATAATATTATGAAGCTACAAGTTAACTGTATACTGTTTGACGATAGTCATGAGTGAATAAAAGTGAAAAAAAATAGCTTATATTTTATTATTAAAATATTATTTATTAAAATATATTTGACTTAAGCAGTGCTTATGCACTGCTTAAGTCAAATTTATTATTTTCATCGATCAAATATAAACTACATATAATTGAATTTCAGAACTTCTGCGATCTTAATGGGGAAGAAGACGAAAAGCTGAAAAAGATGGCAACATTAGTATCAGTCCCTTACTCTTTGGTTGGTCTCAATATTAGCGATGGGCGATTATTACTAAAACTAATCGAATTAGTAAATTGTTCAGTTTAGTCGATAAAATTCGATAACAATCCTTGTTAGTCGATCGTTATCGGCTAACGGTGTGCGGCGGGCGACAATGACTGACACGGTAACCGTCTCAACTTTAACTATTAATTTAGCGCAGCGCACCTATCATACGTACTACTAAATAAGTAGTTACAAAAGATGGTGCGGCGTGCGTGCGCTGCGATAAGTCTGTGCGCCACTACTTACGTTACGACTGCAGTTTTTAGGTATTCGATTGGCGCCAATAAATTATTCAACTATCTGTCTTGTATTGTAATCGAACCATCGATTGAGGGAACATCCATTCGTTCGTCGTAGTTTATTAATGAACTTTGAAATGAATAAATGGCAAGGTAATTTTACTCCTTTGATTTTGTCAAAAAATCCCACACCAACGATTTTTTAGGCATCGCGTCAAGCGACCATAACACGCACTCGTGACCTTACTTTATAAAAGTCAAAAATCAACTAAAGTAAACAAATTCATACGTGGTATGCCATGCTGCAGCTATATTAGTATAGCATGAATGGGTCGGCTCTACCGGAGAGGGCCACGCTCTCACAGAATACCAGCGTAAAATAGCAGCTTAACGCTGCTGTGTTTCGTATGGTGAGTGTAGAGAACCGGAGACCCTTTTTTACTGGAAAAGCGGCATTCCATCTTAGTCCTGACTTCTGACAACGCATCTGCATTTCGATTCTTTATTCTGTGGGTCACAGCAACCATTTGCCATCAGGTGGACTGTGTGCACGTTTGTCACCCTATCCTATAAAAAAAAATTGAAATATGTAATACTTAAAAACAATCGATACAACCAACACCGTCCCGCACGCACCGCCCCGCGCAGGTTATCCGCAGTTCACCGCACACGTTGCACAGACTAACACTCGCATGCAGTACATAGCGGCGGATTGCAGTGTGCGTACAGTTACTAGTTTATCGATTGTTATTCGAATAATCATGGTAAGGAACCACTTAATCGACAATTGAATGCGCAATAGCACAATTTTCGATTTAGTCAATTGTTTTGTTTTTTTTTTTGCAACAATCGCCCATCGCTACTCATTATGCAATTAATCGAACTTATACTTTTATAATGTTGACTTGTTGTTAAATGTTTACTTCTGTGAAAAAATTTAGATAGTGAAAAATCTATTAGAGATCATAATATTGTAAATTACGTATTACATAAAATTAATATAAAAATTATTTTAAATAAATTTTAAAGTCTCCCAATTTTTAGGGAAAAGCGAGTTTCTCTGTTTACATCAATTACATATTGAGACCTTTTTAAGATTTGTTTTTATTTATTGTGTGATATACAACATCATTATCACAATATGTGTTATTGGCTCAGTGTTGTACTAATTTAAGAGTGATTGCGCCCTTAAGGGAGACCCCTTTAAGTTTGGCAGCCGTCTTCCCCATTTACGTCTAATAAAGTTTGTTTCGGCATTTAATTATTTTATAGACAAATATTGAAGTAACTAATAAAAATTCGATATACAAAGTGCACCCGAAGGCGTAATGACAAAGCGACAGTAATTATTCCTAAACATTAACACTAATTTATCCTACAAATAGCGGTTGAGCTGAGATCTTGTGTACTAATTCAATAATTTATGTATACTTATCAAATCCTACGTCTATCCAATGCTAAAATTTCAAAATAAGAATAAATAAATGTCAATCAAAATGAAGCTATAACGCCATCAGAATAAAGTTCTATTTTGAAAACTATCGGAGTAAATATGTCGAAATACCCGCTGGTACGTTGTAGTCGTAGTAGTGGTCGTCGTCGTCAACAAACTAAAGCTGTATGCACACTAAAATGGTTGTAGTCAACTAATTTTGCCATGTTAAAACTGAAGCAATACATTTACTATAATAAAATTAAATTAGTGATGAAACACCAATATGTTTCTGTCTGACTATAGACATTAGTCGAAAAGTGTAAGTAACACATTTCAAAATCAATATAAATAAATAAAATTGGTGTCTCTTTGTAATGTCAAAATAATAGCTTTTTACTAAATGCATATGAAAATTTATACGGTACATAAAACAAAAAAACAATTTTTTAAATTTTTTTCTGTTTGTATGTCTGTCTGTATGTCTGTCTGTCTGTCGGTCTGTCTGTTTGTTCCGGCTAATCTCCGAAATGGCTGGGCCGATTTTGACGGGACTTTCACTGGGAGATAGCTGACGTTATAAGAAGTAACTTGGCTACTTTTATTTTAAAAACAGAATTAGGGTTCTGCGCAAAAATTAAAACCCATGAAAACCAATCGTAATAAATTCCACGCGGGCGAAGTCGCGGGGAACAGGTTTAAAATATGGCATTTAAAAGTTCATGATGATATCCTATAATGATGATATCCTATAATTGTGTTGACAGCTTTTGAATGAAAAACTTTATTAAAATATTCTTTTAAAATGAATTTGGAAATTACATATTTGATTTTTTTTCCGTTTTTTTTCGAATATTTCCTTGTTTATTATTTATTTCATAAGAGTCGCCATTGCCCAATTCTACGATTGAACTACGACATATATAAAACAAAAGCCGTCTATTTAAAATTGAATACAATATTTGTCTAAATTTATTTACTTTCGAAATTGACGTACACGAAATCTATCTAAAAGTTTCGCAACGTCAGATCGATTCTAAAACTGATAATTTTATTTTAAACGGATAGTCAATTAAAAATACTAGTGTGAAATATTTTCAATACAACAACTAATTCATATAAGACAAGCTGTTTGAAAGAATAATCAATTTTGAAATCGATATATCGATTTTAAATAAAATATTATACCTTGTTAGTGTGTAGCCACCTTTATACGCACAATGGTATTAAGAAACGGAGCACCAGAATTACGTTCGTATATATTGTACTGGCTTTCATATTTAGCTACTCAGAGATAATCACCCTGAATATTATGTTCAAGTATTGAGGTTGTTCACAACTTATATGTTATTAACGACATGTTTTCAATGTGCTATAAAACTGAATTTACGAGATGAAACGTCCTAACATGTTCATTTAAAAAGTATATCTGCAAAATTTATAATAATTTTCTAGCAAAATTTGATATATGGTTTCATTGATCATGATATTGATATTATGAAATGTGTCGTGTGACTTAGCCCTAAACTAACGATATCGTGTATACTCTGCATGTAGTATTGGTAACTTTTAAAATTCTCTCTCAATATTTTAGTCGCGCATGTTATCGAAATTTATTAATTTTTCTATAACAATAATCAGGGTGTACAACACCCAAATATGGCTTCCAATTTGACTCAAAACGTTTTTAAACTACTCTCATATAACATTCGAATAGAATTTCAAATACGAAGACAATTTTACGTAGTTTCGTTAGATATAGCAATTTCTATGCGATTTAATTTAGACGATGCTCCCACATTTCCGTTGGTTAGGGACAAATTGGGACCCAAAGATGGCCGGCCTAGGGTCCCGTGGCTGAAAGAGCTAGAAATTGCACCTTCTAAGCTCATGTATTGATTGTTCTGAAGACCGATGAGTAATTCGACTAGCGCGTTGGAAGCGCTTTGTGCATTCAGAAGTTCGAATATGATGCAGTTGCATTCCGGTTCTGCGTTTTTGTAACTCTTGGTGCTCGCACTGGAGCTAGAGCTGGACCCGGTGCCGACACCGGCGGGGGGGCTCGGGTGCAGCGGACACGTTAGCTGCAGGTTCTTCGGGTACTGGATCGGAATCCCGGACAAGTGGTTAGCTGCTGCTCTGGCGTAGAAGACGCAGGTGTGTCCGTCAGAGTCCGGGTAGTTCGGGTTGCCGTTGTGCTGTAGAGAATAAATTGACGATTAAGTATTTTTTTTAACTATTAGGTTCACAAATGAAAATAACACTTCGAAATTTCAAAATAATAACAACCCATGGTGCCCATTATAACTCAAAGAATATCCACTATTCTATATTACCATGCCGCGGGTATCATAAGAGAACAATTGAAAAAATTAATAACTGCTGTTGCCAATCCGCATGCTAAGCGTGACAACTATCCCCCCTAAAAGGCAATCTATGGCGGGGCCTATGTAAACCAGTGGACTTTGATCGGCTGTTATGAATTTAAAACATGCATGGTTAATAAAACTATATAAACTAGTGGTCGTCCAGTGGCGAAATTTGATCGTAATTCATTAAAATTTTAAGTTTATACAGGGTTATTTTGCAATAACCGGCCAAATTTGCAGAGGAGGTTCAGTATAAGTAATATAGGTGAATAGTGAAGAAAAATTAATGTAAAAAAATCTCAAACATTCTGCACTTTTTATCTTTTAAATTCAAAATGCGTGATAATGCATTATTTTAACTGATTTTACTGCCCACACATTCGTAAGAGTCGATCGTTAGGCAAAAACGTTGTTGCCCATAAATCATATTCAATTTGGGATAATTTCAAATAAAAGTAGAAGCCTTATTTACCAGTATTTTCAAAAACTGCAATAACGGTATATCATCATTTATATATTTGACCTTAACTTTAAAATTTGGCTACTCTTTGAAAAATAACCCTGTGTATATTAAGCTGTATTTCACTTTAACGCACATTAATACATATATAGAACAACAACAACTTATCTAATATTAAAAATTAAACGCTTTTTGACTTGACATAGATAATACACATCAAGACACAATAATTGAGTACACTCCACAGATTATTGAAAAAAGAACGTAAGAAATCACAGAAAATTCGCAGCTCCTTCAGTCTTTAAAAAGATAAAATCGCACCGCAACTATTATTTTTCATACTAGTATCGAATCTGGTGTGTTTCCTGATTTAATGAAGCATCGTAAAGTAATACCTTTATTTACATCTGGTAGTGTATTAGACCCCGTCAATTTTATACCTCTTTCTGTACTGCCAACACTTAGTAAGATTTGATGAAATGTTAAATTTAAACAAGGGGTCGCTCGACAACTGATGCTGGTGTTGAGCTGATTAAATATATATGGAGACATTCCATGCATTAAAGATATGTTGCTTCACAGGATGCTTTGGGTATATTCTGCAACCTATCCAAGGCCTTCGAATCAGGAAACATCAACACTACGGTGTAAGAAGTGATGCTCTTAAATTAATTATTTCATATTTAAGTAACAGAACGCAAAAAGTTGTTATTAATAGTATGAGCTCTTCCGGATCGATGGTACAAATGGGCGTGCAAACAGTACAAACTGGCCCAGATGGGGTGAAAGCGGCCACAAGGCGCACCCGCCCGTGGTATTCTATGTCCTTGGACAAATCGCCGTCCGGACTCAGCGCCCCGACACACCCCGCACACTCCCCGACAACTTTACCGCGTTAATTACGTTGCTCGGAGGACGGTACCTCCCACTCGCCACTTGGTAAGCCCCCAAGGTTCGGCGTTTCCAGATTCGGCTATTTTCCGAAAGTGGGCCAGCTCCGTATCATCTGTCGGTATCTCGCTCAACACAATGGAATCGTTCCATAGCTAATTCCTCAGACCTGCCTCCCTTTCTTCTAGTCTTCTGCCACGCCCTTCTCGCATTACACACTTTCTTCCTCATCCTATCAAGTTCAGGCGTCCACCATTCATAGCCGCCATCCCGACTCGGGCGCGCACGCGTGTACATTCGTGATACAGTCAGGTACAGTCAGGTACAGTCAGGTACAGTCAGGTACACTCACCCACACGAGCAGCTGCGCGACGGCCAGGTGTCCGGCGGCGGCGGCGGCACGCAGTGCGTGCGAGCGCTCGGTGACGTAGTGCGCGGTGCGGTGCAGGGCGGCGCGGACAGCCAGGTACAGTCAGGTACAGTCAGGTACACTCACCCACACGAGCAGCTGCGCGACGGCCAGGTGTCCGGCGGCGGCGGCGGCACGCAGTGCGAGCGAGCGCTCGGTGACGTAGTGCGCGCGGTGCGGTGCAGTGGGCGGTACAGTCAGGTACAGTCAGGTACAGTCAGGTACCCACACGAGCAGCTGCGCGACGGCCAGGTGTCCGGCGGCGGCGGCGGCACGCAGTGCGAGCGAGCGCTCGGTGACGGTGCGCGCGGTGCGGTGCGGCGGCAACAGTCAGGTACAGTCAGGTACAGTCACTCACTCACCACACAGCAGCTGCGCGACGGCCAGGTGTCCGGCGGCGGCGGCGGCACGCAGCGAGCGAGCGCTCGGTGACGTAGTGCGCGGTGCGGTGCAGTGGGCGGTACAGTCAGGTACAGTCAGGTACAGTCAGGTACACTCACCCACACGAGCAGCTGCGCGACGGCCAGGTGTCCGGCGGCGGCGGCGGCACGCAGTGCGAGCGAGCGCTCGGTGACGTAGTGCGCGCGGTGCGGTGCAGTGGGCGGTACAGTCAGGTACAGTCAGGTACAGTCAGGTACACTCACCCACACGAGCAGCTGCGCGACGGCCAGGTGTCCGGCGGCGGCGGCGGCACGCAGTGCGAGCGAGCGCTCGGTGACGTAGTGCGCGCGGTGCGGTGCAGTGGTAAGCAGTCAGGTACAGTCAGGTACAGTCAGGTACACCCACACGAGCAGCTGCGCGACGGCCAGGTGTCCGGCGGCGGCGGCGGCACGCAGTGCGAGCGAGCGCTCGGTGACGTAGTGCGCGCGGTGCGGTGCAGTGGGCGGTACATCGATTTTAAATAAAATATTATACTTTGTTAGTGTGTAGCCACCTTTATACGCACAATGGTATTAAGAAACGGAGCACCAGAATTACGTTCGTATATATTGTACTGGCTTTCATATTCAGCCAAACTACACAGAGATAATCACCCTGAATATTATGTTGAAGTATTGAGGTTGTTCACGACTTATATGTTATTAACGACATGTTTTCAATGTGCTATAAAACCGAATTTACGAGATGAAACGTTCTAACATGTTCATTTAAAAAGTATATCTGCAAAATTTATAATAATTTTCTAGCAAAATTTGATATATTATGGTTTCATTGATCTGTATATTATGAAATGTGTCGTGTGACTTAGCCCTAAACTAACGATATCGTGTATACTCTGCATGTAGTATTGGTAACTTTTAAAATTCTCTCTCAATATTTTAGTCGCGCATGTTATCGAAATTTATTAATTTTTCTATAACAATAATCAGGGGTGTACACACCCTTAAATAAGTTAAATGCGGCTTCCAATTTGACTCAAAAAGTTTTTAAACTACTCTCATATAACATTCGAATAGAATTTCAAATACGAAGACAATTTTACGTAGTTTCGTTAGATATAGCAATTTCTATGCGATTTAATTTAGACGATGCTCCCACATTTCCCGTTGGTTAGGGACAAATTGGGACCCAAAGATGGCCGGCCTAGGGTCCCGTGGCTGAAAGAGCTAGAAATTGCACCTTCTAAGCTCATGTATTGATTGTTCTGAAGACCGATGAGTAATTCGACTAGCGCGTTGGAAGCGCTTTGTGCATTCAGAAGTTCGAATATGATGCAGTTGCATTCCGGTTCTGCGTTTTTGTAACTCTTGGTGCTCGCACTGGAGCTAGAGCTGGACCCGGTGCCGACACCGGCGGGGGGGCTCGGGTGCAGCGGACACGTTAGCTGCAGGTTCTTCGGGTACTGGATCGGAATCCCGGACAAGTGGTTAGCTGCTGCTCTGGCGTAGAAGACGCAGGTGTGTCCGTCAGAGTCCGGGTAGTTCGGGTTGCCGTTGTGCTGTAGAGAATAAATTGACGATTAAGTATTTTTTATTATTAGGTTCACAAATGAAAATAACACTTCGAAATTTCAATATAATAACAACCCATGGTGCCCATTATAACTCAAAGAATATCCACTATTCTATATTACTATGCCGCGGGTATCATAAGAGAACAATTGAAAAATTAATAACTGCTGTTGCCAATCCGCATGCTAAGCGTGACAACTATCCCCTAAAGGCAATCTATGGCGGGGCCTATGTAAACCAGTGGACTTTGATCGGCTGTTATGACTGAACATAGCTTACTATTATGAAATTTAAAACATGCATGGTTAATAAAACTATATAAACTAGTGGTCGTCCAGTGGCGAAATTTGATCGTAATTCATTAAAATTTTAAGTTTATACAGGGTTATTTTGCAATAACCGGCCAAATTTGCAGAGGAGGTTCAGTATAAGTAATATAGGTGAATAGTGAAGAAAAATTAATGTAAAAAAATCTCAAACATTCTGCACTTTTTATCTTTTAAATTCAAAATGCGTGATAATGCATTATTTTAACTGATTTTACTGCCCACACATTCGTAAGAGTCGATCGTTAGGCAAAAACGTTGTTGCCCATAAATCATATTCAATTTGGGATAATTTCAAATAAAAGTAGAAGCCTTATTTACCAGTATTTTCAAAAACTGCAATAACGGTATATCATCATTTATATATTTGACCTTAACTTTAAAATTTGGCTACTCTTTGAAAAATAACCCTGTATATTAAGCAAGCTGTATTTCACTTTTAACCGCACATTAATACATATATAGAACAACAACAACTTATCTAATATTAAAAATTAAACGCTTTTTGACTTGACATAGGTAATACACATCAAGACACAATAATTGAGTACACTCCACAGATTATTGAAAAAAGAACGTAAGAAATCACAGAAAATTCGAAGCTCCTTCAGTCTTTAAATAGATAAAATCTCACCGCAACTAGCTATTATTTTTCATACTAGTATCGAATCTTGTGTTTCCTGATTTAATGAAGCATCGTAAAGTAGTACCTTTATTTAAATCTGGTAGTGTATTAGACCCCGTCAATTTTAGACCTCTTTCTGTACTGCCAACACTTATTAAGATTTGATCAAATGTTAAATTTAAAGAAGGGGTCGCTCGACAACTGATGCTGGTGTTGAGCTGATTAAATATATATGGAGACATTCCATGCATTAAAGATATGTTGCTTCACAGGATGCTTTGAGTATATTCTGCAACCTATCCAAGGCCTTCGAATCAGGAAACATCAACACTACGGTGTAAGAAGTGATGTTCTTAAATTAATTATTTCATACTTAAGTAACAGAACGCAAAAAGTTGTCATTAATAGTAAGAGCTCTTCCGGATCGATGGTACAAATGGGCGTGCAAACAGTACAAACTGGCCCAGATGGGGTGAGAGCGGCCATAAGGCGCACCCGCCCGTGGTATTCTATATCCTTGGACAAATCGCCGTCCGGACACAGCGCCCCGAGCAAGTCCCGCATGGCCTCTCTCACACTCCCCGAGTGCCCTTCCGCGAACTTTACCGCGTTAATTACGTTGCTCGGAGGACGGTACCTCCCACTCGCCACTTGGTAAGCACGCCCCCAAGGTTCGGCGTTTCCAGATTCGGCTATTTTCCGAAAGTGGGCCAGCTCCGTATCATCTGTCGGTATCTCGCTCTCACACAATGGAATCGTTCCATAGCTAATTCCTCAGACCTGCCTCCCTTTCTTCTAGTCTTCTGCCACGCCCTTCTCGCATTACACACTTTCTTCCTCATCCTATCAAGTTCAGGCGTCGACCATTCACAGCCGCCACCCCGACTCGGGCGCGCAGGCGCGTACAGTCGTGGTACAGTCAGGTACAATCAGGTACAGTCAGGTACACTCACCCACACGAGCAGCTGCGCGACGGCCAGGTGTCCGGCGGCGGCGGCGGCACGCAGTGCGAGCGAGCGCTCGGTGACGTAGTGCGCGCGGTGCGGTGCAGTGGGCGGTACAGTCGCGGCCAGCGAGCGCAGGATGGCAGGCATGGCGCCGCGCGTCGCCGCCGCTCGCAGCGCCTCCCCACTCACGCTCGCCTCGCCGCTCGACAGGAACGCGCGCCGCTCGTACTTCAGACGTATCCATCTGCGAACAATCGCGTTCATAATTCTAAGAAGTAGTTCGATGTATCTTCTTAATAGCCGTTTTGTAATATGTTACATGTCTAATTAAATAACAAATGCACATTATTTCGCCTCAATATCATACCTTTAGTCATCGTTTGAATGAAACCATATTCAGAGATATTTATTTTTAATTATAGATAAGAAATAACCACGGTCCTAAATGAGGCCCTTGTGGTAAACCAGATTTAACCAAGTCTTACAACACTGAAATCTGTATATATAGCAAACATTCAAAAAGTTTTAATGAGGAACCTTAATAAGAAAAGCATACAGGATTACTGGGAACTCGACAACTTCCTGGCAGGGCGTGATAGGGGAGTCAAAATGCTACAAATTGGCCGAAAACAAACAGGTCTTGAGATATACGGATTTTAAAGATTTTTCAATAATCACCCAGAATTTCGTATTAAATTCTAAATTTAAAAAAAAACTTTTTTTGTTGCTTTCTTTTAAGTTTATTTATTTTCTTGAACCTTCAACCAAGCGAATACAATCATAAAAAGTACAAAAATTATTCACAATAAAAAATTATGGGTCTTAGTAAATTAATTTTTTTCTTTTTTTACACATTATGTATCATAAAATGTTGCGTACTTCAAAAAATTACTATGAATTGAGACATAAAAATACTTTTAAAAACATGCCCATTTAATCAGCTATCCAAAAAGATGTTGACAACTATTCAGAAAGCAGACGGCCATTTCAAATTGAGTCGTAGCGACGCTCGTTAGTTAGTTTCGACTATCGCTGCGCAAGCACGTGTTTAAACTTCCTTCTAATAAACTCTCATCACGTTAATTCATTTGTTATTGTTTTCAGTCGTTATCGTTATTGTTATTATTGCTGTTACCGTTATCTGTTCATTGTTACTATTTTTGTGCGTCGAAGTTAAAATGGCGTCATATTCTAATAAAGAATATGCTGACATCATGTACTGTTATGGTTTTGCTGACGGCAACGCTGTTGGGGCTCGTAGAGAATATCGACGTCTCTTTTCTGGTCGCCGGCTTTCCCACGTTTCTGTCTTCATAGCTACCTATCGACGATTAAGCGAAAGCTTCACTATTCGCAGAAATCAAGTGGATACTGGCAGACCACGTCATTTTACGGCTGATGATGAAGAAACAATTATGCAACATTTTATTGACGACCCTAACGTCTCAACGAACATTGTAGCACGCCAGCTTGGTATGTCCCAGTGGAAGGTATGGTCGGTGGTGCACCTGTCAGGCCGACATCCGTACCATTACCAACCGGTACAAACGCTGTACGAGGGCGATCCAGCGAGTAGACTCCAGTTTTGTCGTTTCATGCTGAACGCCGACGCAGACGAAGAAAATTTTTTAAGAAACATTCTATGGACGGATGAGTCCAAATTTGACCGAGATGGTATTACAAACTACCATAATCTTCATTACTGGCACTGATAGTGTACAAAAATCCAAAAAAATTAAAGAAACAGCGTCACAGCGCAGATTTTCTTTGAATGTGTGGATTATTGTAAATGATAAAATTATTGGGCCTTATTTTCTACCACAAAATTTAAACGGGGACACTAACGAAAATGTTTTGCGAAATGATTTGGAAAACTTATTAGTAGATGTTCCAGAAGAAATTAAAAGTAAATTGATTTATCAGCATGACGGCTGTACGGCTTCCGGTTATCTGTACGAGAGTGGCTAAATAGCCAATACCCAAACAGGTGGATTGGGAGGGGAGGGCCTATTCCGTGGCCTGCACGAAGTCCTGATCTGACGCCACTAGACTTCTACGTTTGGGGTCACATGAAGGACTTAGTCTACGTGACCCCAGTGAATTCTCTTGAAGAACTTCGAAGGCGTATCTTAAATGCGGCAGAGCAGATTAGGGCTACAATATCTTCAAAAATAACGAAAACCGAAGTTAGGAAAAGAATCAGGACGTGTATCCGCAACCAAGGGGCTCATATTGAGCAAGATGTGTCTTTAAAAAAAATTAGTAAAAAAAAATTGTTTAAGTTTAAAAATGACCCATAGTAGTTTAATTGACTGTAAGTTATGAATAAATGTCTTCGCCGGGATATTATTACCTTTTTGGATAGCTGATTAAATGGGCATATTTTTTAAAATATTTTTATGTCCCATGTCATAGCAATTTTTTGAAGTACGTAACATTTTATGATACATAAAGTCTAAAAAATTTATTAAGACCCATAATTTTTTATTGTGAATACTTTTGTACTTTTTATGATTGTATTTGCTTGGTTGAAGCTTCAAGAAAATAAATAAACTTAAAAGAAAGCATACCAAAAAAAAGATTTTATTTTTATCTAGAATTTAATACGAAATTCTGGGTGATTATTAAAACATCTTTAAAATCCGTATATCTCAAGACCTATTCATTTTCATTGGGGGGTCAAATTTGTAGCATTTTGACATTTCTATCAAGACAAGAACAAAAAAGTATAGGAACGTCAATTTGAAAAGTACGGTTTGCGAGGAAAATAATCTACACTAAATACATAACATATTTTTGCATTGTTTAACTAAATCGTGTAACATTATTTTCGCCTATACGCGATCAAACGTTCACGAGCTGTTTATTTACCGGTTATCTAGTTATAGTCAGTCAAAATATTACGATTTGCGCGGTGTGAATACAAGGTTACATGCAAACTCCAGTTTGACTTATCCTGTGCTGTTATTCCTGAGAACAATTTTCGCATACTTAAAGAGCGAATATCTACTTGGTGCTGTAATGATTGCAAAAGTGCACCTGCGACTAAAAATGACCCCTAAAATAGCAGTGCAACTGGCCGAAATGCAGGTTTCCCAATTGAAAATCACGAAACCACTGGTAGCGTCACTTGTTGAGAATATAAAGGCCATCATGATTGATATATCAGATCTTAAGAGATCAGTTGGATTAGCCCATGAAACTTCAAACCAAATTATTAAAAACAATCCTTAGAAACCAGAATTTCGCAAAATGAGGGACATATGTACCAACTTGCCCCATTAAGAGCTTACATGGATAAGTTCAACGAAGATCTACAAGGTAAGGAGTAATGTACGCGGACAAATTATTTGCGAATAAATTAAAACCTATACAATATTGTTTGAAAAATATTAAAGATTATCCACTACCCAATTTATTTTTAATTTTATAATAATTCTGTACAATTATTTTTTGAATTATAATAGAACTAGCGTTGTACTGATCACCTCATTCCTAGGGGTTATTTTCATTCATGTATTCTTAATATTATAATAACCCTTATTGTACAGTTTTTCTTATTGTTTAAATTAATTTAAATTTTTTAACCCTGTTGATTGACCAAGTTGGAACATTTTCTGAGATTTTGTTGTAAGAGCGTATACACTGCCCCATAAATGAATTACTAATTCTGTAGAGTCTAGTAACTAGCATTAAAAGCTTATATTTGTTCCTAGTATTTAAAATATGAACCATGAAACATTAATCAGGAAACTACAACACTACGGTGTAAGAAGTAATGCTCTTAAATTAATTGTTTCATATTTAAGTAACATAACGCAAAAAGTTGTCATTAATAGTATGAGCTCTTCCGGGTCGATAGTACAAATGGGCGTGCCTCAAGGCTCAATTCTCGGCCCCTTTCTGTTTCTTGTATATATTAATGACTTACCTTACTTAGTAGGGGATAACCATAATATAGTATTATTTGCTGATGACAGTTCATTAATTTTCAAATTAAAACGACAATTATTAAAATATGACGAAGTAAATAATGCTATATCTAAATTAGTATTAATAACTTGCATTTAAATAGCACTAAAACGAAATGTATGAAGTTCATGACTTCAAATGTCAGATAATTAAATACTAATGTAATTTTAAATGGGGACGAACTGAGTTTTGTCGATACCACCATTTTCTTAGAATAACACTACACGCGAAGCTTCAATGGAGCCCCATATATCAAAGTTAGCAAGCAGACTTAGTTCTGCAGCATATGCTGTAAAAAAGATTAGAAATCTTACCAGTGTGGAAACAGCTAGACTTGTTTACTTCAGCTATTTCCATAGCATAATGTCGTATGGTATTTTGCTATGGGGACACGCAACTGACACAGAAATTATATTTGTTTTACAGAAGAGGGCCATAAGAGCAATCTATGATTTAAAACCTAAAGAGTCGCTCAGACAACAATTTAAGGAAATTAATATATTAACTTTGGCCTCTCAATACATTTATGAAAATGTAATTTACGTACACAAAAATAAAAGTAGTTATACAAAAATAAGTGATATTCATTCTGTAAATACTAGGAACAAACACAAGCTAGTAGTACCAGTTACTCGACTCCACCGAGTCAGTAATTCATTCTTGGGGCGATGTATACGCTTTTACAACAAAATCCCAGAAAATATACAAAATTCGACCTGCTCAAAATTCAAAAACTTTATTAAACATAGTTTGTATAAAAAGGGTTATTATAATATTAAGGAATTTATGGATGATAACCCCTGGGAATGAGGTGATCGCTACCAAGCTATTTCTAATTTGTTTTGTGTGATTAATTGTGTAACATACATGATTGTAAGCTGTTATTTTTTTTAAAAAAGTCCCGCTGGGTTTCTT
This sequence comes from Parnassius orleans, assembly GCA_029286625.1. NCBI lineage: Eukaryota > Metazoa > Arthropoda > Insecta > Lepidoptera > Papilionidae > Parnassius > Parnassius orleans. The sequence continues at coordinate 1,087,033 of JAGSMP010000056.1, forward strand.
GCTGGTTCTTCCCAGGACAGAGGTTTTTTTTCGAACCAGTGGTAATTAAACAAAAGAGTGACTTTCAATAAGTATTATTTATAATCTATATTGAATAAAAAAGTTTCTGTTCTGTTCTGTTCTGAACATCTTTGTTCTTATTTAAGCTTTTCATGTTATTACATTTTCATAAATATATGGTGAATTGAAACGTTAGTATGTTTATTTCTTTAAATTTTTCTCCAAGGGACTGCTTACAATTTAAGGTTAAGTCAAAGAGCACGTTGGTATTCGAATGTTTAACATTAGACATTGTAAATTTTATAAATTTTGTTTTATTGCCGTTTAAAAGCAAATTGTTGGCATTTAAAATTAGTTTGAAAATTAAAGAGGTATCATCAGCTAATAATACTATATCGTGATTGTCCCCTACACGATAAGGTAAGTCATTAATATAGATTAAGTACGAATGAGCAAAGAATCGAGCCCTGAGGAACACCCATTGATACTACCAATCCGGAGGAACTATTGTTCTGTTACTTAAATATGAAATAATAGGTGTAAGCGCAATATTTTTGACTCCGTGTTGTTGTTAATGTCTCATGATGATCACAGTCAAAGCCTTGGAAAAATCACAAAATATAACTAAAGCATCCTGTAAATTTTTCAAAGCATAAAAAATATATTTAATAAGCTCAACATTGGCGTGAGTCGTCCGTCTAGCGACGCGAATTATATTGTTTTGTAAAAAGTCGTATTGTAAAAATGTAAAACCAGTTGAAAAATAATATATTTGTATGAAGAATAAAAAGTAAACATTTCAAACTTAACGTCCAACAATATTTTTTAAAAATTTACTGAGTTTACTGTCAGTTTACTGAGTACAAAAATCGTAGTATAGGTCCAAAATTAGCGGGGTCCAATGTACTACCAGATTTAAACTATGTTTCATTAAATCAGGAAACACACCAGATACGATACTTATAATTAGCAAGATTAGGTGCAGTTAAATTTATTATGGATGCAATAATTGTAACGCAAATCCACCATAAATCTGCGGTTTTCTTTACATCAAGAGTTTTGTTTATAATTGTTAACAACTACAGCCTGCTAGCGATTATCGATATAAGAGAAGAACCACTGCAGTAGGTCTCCACAGAAACCAACATACTGAAGCTTTTTAAAAGCAGATTATGTTCAATTCGGTCGAAAACCTTACTATAATCTGTATATACAACGTCAACTTGATGGCCATCATCCATGGCTTTAGTCAAGAATTAATTAAGTAGCACCAAGTTGGAAACGGTAGATCTACCCTTGAAGAAACCATGTTGAGGCTTATGCTTTGTTTGAGTAACGGATACACCTGTTCATAAGCTAACTTTTCAAAGACTTTAGAAATGATACACAACTTAGAAATTGGCCTATAGTTAGTGACATCAGTCCTAGGACCCTTTTGGTGTACACGGGTGATATATGCACGTTTCCAAATATCAGGAACTGAGCATTCATCAAGGATTTGCGAAATAGTAATTGCCCCAAGAATGAATTACTGACTCTGTGGAGTCGAGAAACTGGTATCACTAGCTTGTGTGTGTTCCTAGTGTTTACAGAATGACATACATTAAATTTTCGTAAATATACTGAGAGGCCAAAGTTAATATATTTATTTCTTTAAATTTATCTCTAAGAGACTCTCGGTTTTAGGTTGTAAATAGTTCTAATGGCCCTCTTCTGTAAAACAAAAATAGTTTCTGAATCAGCCGCATTTCCCCATAGCAAAATCCCATAAGACATTATGCTATGGAAATAAATGAAATAAACTCATCTAGCTGTCTCGACACTAGTGAGACCTCTAATCTTTTTTACAGCATAGGCTGCAGAACTTAGTCTGCTTGCTAGTTTGGATATACGGGGGCCCCACTGAAGCTTTGCGTCGAGAGTTATGCCAAAAAAAACAGTGGATTCAACAGGGCTCAGTTCTTCCCCATTTAAAAACACATTGGTACCCAGATTTTTAGCATTCGTTGTTGTAAATTTAACACATTTCGTTTTATTTCTTTTAATCGGTTGTTAAGAGTTTTAACAACCGATACACGTGCTTAATGTTTACTTCTATTTTACAAATATTTGCACTTGATGTTGATGTTACATTAGAAATATTTGGAGGTGTTGATTGAGCGCCCGGATGTAAGAAATTTGACTTAATATAAGTTGCAAATCCGTCACTAATAGACTGTCCTGTGTTGTAAGTTGCACTTCCTAAATTGAGACTACTTGGAATAGAGTGATTTTTTGATTTACATTTAACACATGATCAGAAATATTTTGGATTTTTTTCTATTGACCTTTCAGCGGTTGATATGTAGTTTTTATAACACAAATTATGCAAATATTTTACACGAGTACGCAATATTTTATACGATTCTTCATCAGATTTATTAACGTAGGTCCTGAATTTACGAAGGTAAGGTACTTATATTTTTCTTTGTTTGCCTCTTTAATGCTGGGGAATACTACGTATGGTAGGAGTCCGGTTTAATTATTTTAGACGGTATGTGCTTATCTCTTAATTTCCTAAATATTTAATAAAAATATTTAATGGATTTATTAAGAGATTTCGATGGAAATTCGGTTCGCCAATCGATTTCAGTATATTTTTGATTAATTGATTGATAATCACCCTCGTTATATAAAAACTTAATAAACGGAGTTGTTTTAAGTGTGCTTAACTCATAAAAACGTACTCCCATTACCAACGCTCCGTAAAAGGAATCTACTGGTACCAAAGAGTCGTCACTACAATCAGATACAGCTATATCACAGTTAGATAATACAAGGTCGAGTGTTTTACCATATTTATTGCGTATACCATTATATTGGCAAAAGTTAAGCGCATTGATTTCGTCAACTAATAACCGTTCGTCGTGCGTACTATAGTTCGTTGGTTCAAAGCAATAACTACAACAGTTGGAAGCGGATATCCATTTTATGTTGCTTAAATTAAAGTCACCACTATAAGATACTTATCTGTGGGATATTTCAAGGTGGTATCATTTAATTTCGTAAGAAAATTCGGTAACTGATCCGAGAAACTAAAGCTTCCATGTAAATTACACAAATATGCAGAAATGTAGGCATTTTACTATCACTTCTTATGAGTCAGCGTGAGTCAAAAATCTTCAGCACTGGAGTTAAAGGTCGGTTGAGGTTCGACAGACAACTCTCTGCTTGTCGCAATGAGCACACCGCCCCCGTACACTTGGCAGGTCCCAACGTAATCACGATCGAGGCGCCACACGACATAACGACTATCAAATAACTCAGAGTTCGAAATACCATCCAGAAGCCACGTTTCAGTTATAACAATAACATCGTATTCAAACAAGCAGGTATTACGGTAGAAATCAGATGTTTTAGTACGCAGACCTCGTGCATTCTGATAACATATATTTAATATTGTGTATTCGTGTTATCAATAAAATACGTAGTCATTATAAATCAATAAATTAAAAATAAAATAATATCAATGTATATTTAAAATTATCGTCAAACTAAAAAACTTAAAATAGCAGTCTTAAAATAATAACTTAAATGTATTATTTTGATTTTAACAACAAACTCGAATAGCGAATTAACATTGTAACTAATTATCACGTTAAAACAAAGCTGTAATAATAAATAAAAAATTAAAAAAATAGAATCAATATCATTCAACATCATAGTATTAAACAAATTGTATGAAAAAGCAGGTGAACATAAATATTAATGCAACATAAAATTAAACTGCTCTGTTAGACGGCTCCGTGGCGCAGTGGCTTAGCAATGAGTTGTTGCGCTGGGGGCCGCGGGTTCGAATCTCGCACGGAACAAGTATTTGTATGGCCTACAAATAATTGTTCCGGGTCTGGATGTTTGTCCTCGTGCAATTTATGTTTGTAAACTGCCTCCACATGCATAGTATGCATACGGTTACCTAGAATATATCGAAAAGGTGGGTAGAAACAATTATGCGTCAAGCAATATATCGAACAGAGTTTCAGAAAAAAACAGAATAACACTAGCGATACATTGGCCGAGCAGGAGTCGTAAACATTTCATTACGAGTGTAATGTACAGCAGAAGCAATTAAACAATATGCATGATCTAAATTAAGCAACTTATACGTTTGAAAGCAGTTATCACTTGTGATAATTTCTAACATGAATTTTACAATACTTTATCCAAACATATTGATAAGCTTTATCTTTACAAATTGCTTTGGTTTTAGTTAACAAAGCCTTAGAATGTGGTGTTAAATAGTCATTAACAAACAGCCGTTGTTCGTTATCCACAAACCCAATGTCCCTTGCTGTGATGAATTTCTTGGCTCGCGCCGCTGCAACAAATTCTTCTTTTATATAGCAGCTGATGAAGTTGACAATAATAGATTTACCTTTACTAAAATGAGTCGGCACCCTCGCTTTGTAATTTATTTGATGTTTCGGGAGCGTGTAACCAACCTGCGTGCTTATGTTATCTACTATTGAAAAAAGCTTTCCATCTATCTTTAGGGACACTCCCTTGATCTCGACATTGTTAAGTCGAGACCATTGTTCCTTAGCAACTAACTCCTTTTTCAGGACCGATTTCAGAGAGGGTCGAGTCAACTGCCACTTTTGTTTGCTTTAATTTAGGTAGCTTGAATTCGAGATCAGTTAATCTGGACTCACAGTTAATTATTTTTTCAGTATTATACTCACAGGGTGATTTTAGCTCTCCTGTTTCACGCCTAATGTTTTTCACGTCATTAATGAATGCTGGTAGACAGGGAAGCTATAGTTTTAGGTCACGTATTTCCTGCAGAACCAAATCAATTTAAGCACCCCCATCATTAGTAGGGATTGGCGTTGGCGTTGATGGGGCGGATAGAAGGTTCCGGCAAAGGGAGCACCTCCACGCAGCCCTTCGGTCGGCACCCAGCTTTCTATACCCAGCTTTGATTATATTTGAGCATCAAAACAAATGTGCTTTTTACACGATTACACTTAGCACCGTCCTTGAAATCCGTATCGCATAGTGCACAATGCATTATTATTAAAAATACTAGCGACGTAAACAAATAAAATATTTAAATAAAAAATTCTGATAGAAAATGAACTTAAGCACAACTTAAGCACAACTCCTGATGCTCGAAACTCGTTTTATTTTTTACCGACACGTGCTATCCCTAAGAGTAAACAACGACAAGTGAATGCATCTGCTCTGCATAATAACTTAGAAATGACGATATCCGCAGTAGAACCAGAGTAACCGACATAGCCCAACGGATTAGTAAACTGAATTGGCAATGGGCTGACCACATAGCTCGAAGAACCAACAAACGATAGGGAAGCAAGGTTCTCGAGTGGCAGCCTCGTACCGGTAGACAAAGTGTGGGGCGGCCCTCACTAGATGGAGTGACGACCTGGTAAGACATGCAGGAAGTCGATGGATGCAGGTGGCTCAGTGCCGTGCTTTGTGGCATTCTTTGGGGGAGGAGGCTTATGTTCAGCAGTGGACTTGTGAAGGGCTGTAATGGTGATGATCAGGAGGACATTCGCGGCACAGAAGAGCTCCAAACAATAAGAAGAAAAGGAAGATCCCTCCCATTGTACAATGCCGCCTTATGTAAATAGTGCAAAAAAAATTGTTTCAATAGAACCGTCAGCATAGTAAAATGAGATCCTTACATAGTCACATATGCACAACTTCATAAAATATATAATCCACTAGCTCTGTAAACTCTGCATTCGCATCAAATATTATAGTCTAAATTAAGAACTAAAAAGGCAACATAGGTACTTAAAATGATGAATGAAGGAGGTAGAAATTATAGGGAAAAATAAAGTTTCGTGGTAGTGATGTAAATTGTGAAGAAGTCATTTTTTATTATAATGGCAAGCGAAAAACTGTTAGGTGATCACTTCATGGTGTGCTCACTATAGCTTTTTGGGACCTTTTTATCAATAACAGCAGAAGCAGCAACAGCAGATATCTATTGTGAAGAACTTCGTACAATGATGGCGAAACTCTCAGGGCAAAAACTCCGACCCGTCAATTGATCTTCGCCATTATTGATCTAAGATAACGCAAGATCTCACACTGTCCGACAAACTGTTTTAGCATTATAAAACCTGCAGTTAGAAACCATACGTCATCGTCCATACTCGCCAAGCATAGCCCCAACCTATTACCATTTTTTCCGCAATTTAAACAAATTTCCTGCAATGAAAAAATTTTGTTCTCAGGATGCGGTACCTTCATATACTTTGTAGAGTCCACATCAACAGAGTTCTGTCGCAAAGCCATAAATAATATACCACTTTCGAGATGGCAGAAATGTATAGATAATGATGGTAAATACTTTCGATTAAATAATTTTTTTTCTTAGAAATATTTTGTTTTAATTTTTAATATAAAATGGCAATTTAATACTTCAACCTCTTATATTTCTGACACAGAAATGACACATTTTGCATCGGTTACAGGGAAGTGAACGAGTAAATGTCTAAAAGGTAAACCTTAGAAATATTTTTTAAGTATTCTAAGATGGTTAGATAAGTCTTTATTAAAGTATAGGGTTGACAAACCAGTTAATCAAAACACCTAATGGTAATTGGCAACCGCAACCCCCACACTATCGACTTTACACAAGCAGATGCATTGTGAACCCTGAGGACTGAGGTGAAATGCCACATAGCCTGTAATAATACTGGCTTTCTTACTCTTCAAACAAACACGCCAGTGGATGCCGTGAAGCTAAGTGGCAACCCCTTCAGACGGAAGTAAAAACACTTCTACTAGAAAATGATCCACATCGTCTTTTAAATATACACTGACCGGCGCAAAAAACTCACTTTGAATTTTAAGTAATTAATTGTCTTAGAAAATTTTTTTGGTATCATATCTTATTGATAAGTGTTATTTAAGTTATTCTTTGGCAAAGAATATCCGACAAACAAAACTCTTAAGCAAAATCGGGACTCATCTGTGAACAGTACTTGGCTCCACTGTTCCATATCGCAATTCACATGTTCATGTGCGAATGCAAGCCTGCTGACTCGATGCTGGCTGGTAAGCTCTGGGGCATGTGCAGTTCTTCTGGCCATTATATCAGTTTCATAGAGGCGTCCCCTGATAGTCCTGTCACTTACATGCACATCTCGAACTTCAGCAAGGCGATTCCTGACTTCAACAGCAGTCATGGCCTTGTTACGTAGTATTGCTAGGGTAAGGAGTAGGGTCTTTGCGACCTGTTCCTAGCCGAAAATAAACACAAATATAATTTCAAGATTATTTATTTAAAGAAATCATAGCGAGTGGTTTTTTGTGCCGGTCAGTATAGCTTACTCCATAAGATGTTTAAATGTATTCTTTAAACAAAGCTATGAAAATATTTGACTCAAAATTTTAAAATTGTAATTCTATTCCGTGAGAGCCGTGTTAGCTCAGATGGTTAGCGCTCGCTGTAAGTTTCATAGTACGCGAGCAACCCGGGTTCGATCCCCGCCGGCACCAATGAAATTGTTAATTGCAATTTTAAGTGCTGATTTACCACGTGCTCGGTGGTGAAAGAAAACATCTTGAGGAAACCTGCATGTCTGAGAAATAAGAAAAAAAAATATTTTGAAGACATGTGAAGCTCGCCAACACGCATTAGGGCAGCGCGGCGGACACTTCCTTGCCCTAAAACCCTCTCAGAAATGAGAGGAGATCTGTGCCCCGCTGTGGGACGTATATAGGCTGTAACTTTAAGAGTCTATTCAGGAAAAGAGTTAACGCGTTAAGTTGGCGGGGAGCAGTAATATACAATTTACATACAAATAATTATTTAAAGGTGAACGCACATTTATCAGCACGGTACGCGCCGCACGCTTCGTACGCGCCGTATTTACTGATGGCCTCGCACATTAACACGTACGCGCCGTATGGGAATGTTTAGTATTGCCAACATCTTTTGCAGTTTTTCTAGACACTGGTGTGAACGGAACAGTTACAATAATTAAGCTATGGAAAAAAATGTTGTAATATCCTGCTTATTGGCAGAGCGAGTAGAAAATAAAATTCGAAGAAAAAAGAGATAGTGGATCAACTTAAAAAGACAGTTGCATGTCTTGTCTAACGAATCATTCTTGCCTACACAATAAAAGTAAATACTCCTGAAATGAAGTAAAAATATATTTCGAAACGTATAAGTGGCTTAATGGTGGAGTGATCATCTTGCCACTAATTGAAACTTAATTTTACTGAACCACTAGAAAATACACTATCCACTAAAAGCAATATTTCTCCAATAGAAGGGGAGCCAAAACCACCAGTTTTGAGAGTGGAAAATCCACTAAGTTGGCAACATTAGGCAACACTGGGTATCAGCACATTATATGACGTCATCAACATGCCTCCTTCAATATTCGGATACCTACCGCATTTTATGAAATATGCGAGGTTTCATTTGACTTCATAAAACGAATTTTAAAAAGCGGCGCGTGACAATGTGTGTTCACCTTTAAACAAATGTTACAAAAACATTATAGAGCATACATTACAAGATAACACAACTTTGACACACTACGGTACCACCAAATGCCTCGTCAATTCTTTCTCGAAACATAATACATAACTTCGTCGACTATTATATAAATATCATAACATATCGATGATATATCGTGGTTGCAACTTGTTAAAATTATAATTGTTTTTAATTATTAGCATACAACTGTACCTTTCTTTCTCTTCTCGGCTGGATGTTGCGATGGGTTTGATATGGCCTCGTAAATCTGCCTCCCATATCGAGTTGGCGAGTGCGTTTCCTATTGACACCATGACGCTCACGTAGCTCAAGCTGAAATAAATAAAAATTATAATATTTTACAACATTTTACAAAAACATTAACAACTATAAAGATATATATCCGTCAACCTACACTTAATAAGTGACAAAATATTTGCAAAGAATGAGAAAATGTAAGTGATAAGGCCGATTTTTCAATGCTCTAAGAGAATAAAATACAACATAAACAAATTAAAAATAACAGTTTTATAAACAAAATAATATAATATATTTAATGGATGAAAGGTGTTTCACTTCAACATATTTTATTACGTATTTTAACCACTAAAACGTGGATATTAAAATCAAGTACTAAATTTAAAACATCGATACACTTACGGCCACTCGTCCAAATCCAGCGACCGCACTCGCGATATATGTGATCCGAGGTTTCTGTGTATTCCGGAGCATTCTATGCAAATTAGTATACCAAGGTTTAGGCTCGCCCAATCGGGTTCTGAAATGAATAACGTAAGTTTTCATAAAAATTTAAATTACAAGCTAATATCTAACTTCACTACTTCACTAACAAAATTCTCTCCGGCGTGGGTTCGAATCAGCCATTCGACTACTGCCGTGAACCACTCCTCCATCCTATAAAAGCCATCCATTACAGCCTATAAAAGTCCACTGCTTAACATAGGCCTCTCTCATAGATTGTCTCTTGGCAGGCGGGTTGGTAACCGCACTTTTTCATTAATTTCAGTTGTTATCAGGAAGATGCTGCTGTCCATCTCCTGTTTAAGTTACCCTCTGTCGCATCTTGCGACACCCACGGGACCATATAGGGGTAGTAGATATTATTACACCGTGACCACGTTTGAACCACTCCTATACACAAGCAGTTTAAACTTGAAGAGTACTTAACGGGACAAGTATTGTTAACAACATTGCTAGTATTTCTTAAAATAACATGAAGTTGTACGTGCCCATGGCGCCGCAGTCGCAGCACTGGTCGTTTCCTTTAACACGGCGCACGTACTGCGTGGCGCGCACGTCGCCCGTGGAGTTGGCGCCCGTCGGTGCTGGCTGCCGCGATGTCTGCAAACAGAAATTGAAATTAATATCAGACGTAAGAAAGAGACGGTACGACAGCTAGGCCGCGTGGCAGAGAGAGATAGAGTAATAAAAATGCGTGGAATAATGTATTTCAGCGCGTCACATGTCAATATGCGAGAGGAGATATAAAGAGAAGAAAGTAAGCGTTGCGTAGTGTGCAAGAAACAGTACGAATACGTATGTGAATGTGTACGAGCAAAAGCCTTGTGGCGAGACGAGTGTATGGGCCTCGACAGCTGCGACCCTAATATCATGTGATTGGTGCACGAGAGAGACAGCATGAGTAAATCTGTGTATGCGAGCAAGAGTAACAGTATGAGTGAAGTGAGAGCACCGACCCGGTCTTGTAGCGAGTCGTATGTCTGTGCCTCTACTGCTGCGACCCGAGTGTCATGTGACAGTGAGCGAGAGAGACAGTATTGAGTAAGTCTGCGAATGTGTGCGAGCGAGAACACTAACCAGCCTTGTAGCGAAGCGAGGTCTGTGCCTCTACGACTGCGACCCGAGTGCCATGTGACAGTGAGCGAGAGAGACAGTATTAGTAAGTCTGCGAATGTGTGCGAGCGAGAGCACTAACCCGGCCTTGTAGCGAAGCGAGGATCTGTGCCTCGACGGCTGCGACCCGAGTGCCATGTGACAGTGAGCGAGAGACAGTATTTCCGTCCAGACTGACGATCGTAAATTCGCACGATGTCGCACTTTCACCTTCTGCAAATAAAAATGGTAATTATTGAACACAGTGTGAAATTATTAGATTAACAATTCCAGAAAACCCTGTGTTTATGGCATACGTGAAATACCCAGGTAGACAATGGAAGCAGTAGTAAGTACGAGACTTTTGGTACTACCCCCGCTAACCCCCTGGGGTGGCGCACCATTCTATATGAAAAGCCCACGTTAAGAAGTGGATAATAATGGACTGATAAAGAAAAATTGCCGTGCCGTGTAATGGCAGTGTAAAAATATCCACTATCCGATATCCTCCCGTGGATGTCGTAAGAGGCGACAGAGCAGGCAGGCAGCAGCCTCTTCCTAACAACGTCTACACTAAACTGCGGTTGCCAACCTGCTTGCCAAGCGTGGCAACTATGGGAAATATCCCTCCTATGAGGCAATCAATGGGGAGGCTTATGTTCAGCAGTTTCAAGGATCTGTGATAAGATGTAATGATAATGAGCAATGAAAGAATAAAGAAATGGACATATGATCGAAAAAAACGGCCCCCTCTGAAAGTATACTCTTACTAAAAAAATCAGGTAAAATATAAAATAAATAGACAGTAGATTCAAAGAAAAAAGACTAAATTACAGACTGAATTCTGTAATTATACTGGCTCTCTGTACACTGTACTATATTAATATAAAAAGCAGAAGAGTTCTTTTTGTTTTTTTTTTTTTTTGTTTGTTTAAACACGCTAATCTCTGGAACTACCAGTCCGAATTATTTTTGTTTATTATAGCCTGATTCATGAGGAATAGTATAGGCTAGCATTAGGCCACACCTCTCAGCTAGTCTTAAATATTGATTTTTGTTAAGCAAGTCAGAAGAAAAAGCGCTCCTGAAATTATTTATCGCCTGCGCTGGCGTAATGGTTAGTGATACGTAAATACAATGTTTTACAAAAATATAGATTTCTACTCCATCTAAAAAATGTCCGCGATACCATATGCCTATTTTTTATACATAAGGTACTGTTTTAAAAATATTGAAAATTAAAAAGTTATTATTAGGCAAAGACATTTAAGTGTATACCTATATATTTAAATCTCTTTGTTATTAGGCATGGCATATTAATCTTTACGAACGAAAGTTACTTCATCATCAAGACAATTTTATGAAGATAAACTTTGCTCATTATAGCATGTTATTTGGACGCATAGTTTAAAAGAGATAATGTAAAATTAAAATAATTCAACACTTGGCTTGGCGCGCGAACGACGTACAAATCCTAGCCGCCCGATAAGAACGGAGAGAAACCAGCAGTGAATGCGAGGCGGTGAGCAAGGTTAGCTCATTCATTTTAGCTAAAAAAAAATCAAAATTAACGAAGTACTTTTATCTATCGGCATATGTACGTTGTAGAGCGAAGTTAAATTTTATCCTCTCTCCCTCCCTCTCCCGAGTAAGTGTCCCCCCCCCCCGCGCCACAGAAAGTGTGGCGCAAAAATTTGCTATCCACCTCTTGTACATACAAAAGCGATATCACTTATAGTTTCCGCGCAATCTGCCACGAAATATGATTTTTTTTTATCATTTATCATATTTTTTAACTTAAATTTTCAAAATAGCATAGCAACGTGAAATAAAAGAGTTTAGAAATAAATTATACTTCTTTTTACAGAACGAGAAAAGTTGATAAGAACCAGATATCAACTAAATGTGAAATGTGATGCAAACTGAGACATTTAATATTCTAGCAGTTGTTACAGGCTGATAATGGGGAACACGACAACTCCATGCATCTTTTATGTCGTTTCAATGAAAACTTTTCTCAACTGATAAGAGATTAGCCGATATTACTCGTCAGCGACGTCATTCGCTGTAAATTTCTAAGTTTAATCATCTCGGCGACGAAAGAATGCACCCTCAAGATACATGCATAATATATGATTTATTTAATTATTTAAATGGGTAAAATTACAGACCACAGATATTGATAAATATTAGGTCCTTTTTAACCCCAGACGCAAACAGAGGGTGTTATATATTTAACGTCTGTCTGTCTGTGGCAACGTAGCGTCCAAACGGATGAACCGATTCTGATTTAGTTTTTTTTTTGGTTGATAGGTGACTTGATGATTACAAGAACGCTTACGAATGTGTGCGTGCGCAGTAAAATCATTTAAAATAATGTATTACCATGCATTTTAAATTTAAAAGATAAAAAGGACGGAATGTTTGAGATTGTTTTATTAATTTTTCTTCGCCATTTGCCTATATTACTTATTCTGAATCTTCTCTGCAAATTTGTCCGGTTATTGCAAAATAACCCTGTATACAGGATAAAATAAAGGTCATTGGCATCCATTGTACTTATTACTATAATTTTACTGAAGAATATTTTAAAGTGAATTAAATTAGTACCGACGTAGAAACCAAATAGTAACAACAAGAATAGTAATAAAGAAATTTACAAACATACAAGATACGCGCGAAAAACATAACCCTTCCTTGGCAGTCGGGTAATAAGCAAAGTGCCAAGATATCGCGATCTCTGGCGGGTGTTGCCTGTTGGCGCTTACGCCTTTACTTAATTTTGTTCCGAATACATACACCTTAAATTTGCTACATTTCTTTATGATGTTTATTTTTTATTTTTATATGTTTTTTGGTGGTTATTTGCATTAAAAGTAACCATTACTTGAGAAATGGCTTACATAATTTTAAAGTGTTCCTTATTTGCACTATTATAGCTTTAGATTTGTGTTATTCTTAGTTGAAAATTATGTTTATGATGATGATGATGATATTTGCCTACCCATCTGAAAACTTATCTAAGTCTCAATATGAAAACTTATCTAAATCTCCAAAACTTAATATTGTCAATAGTGTAAAGGATATTTACTTGGAATATTCAGCTTACCTTCTTCGCCGTCTTTCTTCACCCGCTGCTCTTCATCCGCCTGTGCCGCTTTTTGACGTGGGGCGTATCTTTATCCGTGCCATTAGTCGAGCCGACTTCTATCTCCGACGCGAGGGACTGCCTACTTGAGGCCGGTTCCTTCAACGTATCAAACGCTGACATTAGGGCTTTGTCCGTTATTCGTGTTGGCTTCTCCTTATAACCTGCAAAAGGTAGACAAAATAAAAAATATCTTCATTATTCACGTCGGCATCTTACTGTCCTCCGCTGAATATAAACCAAACCCATAGTAGATGCTGCTGTGTTTCGTATGGTGAGTGTAGAGACCCTTTTTACTGGAAAAGAGGCATTCTATCTTAGTCCTCACGGCTGACAACGCATCTGCATTTAAATTCGCAAACGAAGATAGATGTAGATGTCTATGGGCCACAGCAACCACTTACCATCAGGTGGACTGTGGGCTCGTTTGTCACCCTTATTCTATAAAAAAAAATACGCGTGTAATTATGTACAAATACAAGACATTAATACATGATTATCGAAAATTGTAACACGTTTTTTTTAGTTTTTATTATAAAAGGAGAGGGATGAATCATAAATCATTCGGAAGGTACTGCGCCATAGAGGTGCACAAAAAAGAAAATCATGTGTATATGTTGCTATTCAGGTATGTAAAATAAAGTGCACATACACACTTACAAAACGATTTAACCAATTAAATGTAAGCATTTTGAACACATCTATGGTTGTTTTAGCTAAGATCCCTTTGCCTTCTCTACACAGGAAAATATTGCAATAAAACATGTTACGCAAAATGCCCGAATTTTGACCACAGACGTAGCAAGAGAAAATAAAGCACGTAGTTCAAAATAAGAATGTATATCCTAATAATATGCGTACAAAGGTATAGGTAGTCGGAACTATTTTTGATCACTGAACATCCACACCAATGATTTAAGCCAGATTTATTTTCTAACAGGATTGGGTTGTTCTTACTCGTATGGTGCTTCCAGCAATAACCTACTGAACAAAAAAAAACCAATCGTGAAATGGGACAAGCCGCCGGCCTTGTTGACAACCTAGCAGACCTAAAATGTTCACTGCATATGTATGGGTTCTTCCTATGTAAGCAATGTCTTTTTATTATATCAAACACATAAGTACTATGAACGGCAAAATACAAGGGCTTAATTATCATTTGAAGCAATACTCATCATCAACATTACAGCCATCAAGGTCCGCTGTTGAAGAGGTACAAGGACTCCCACATAGATTATCTTCTATGGATGGCATAGTTGCCACGCTCGCAGTTTTTTGTTATTATTGGGTTGTTATCAGGAATATGCTGCCGCTCGTCTCCTGTTTTAGTTTCCTCACTTACGATACCCGCGGGAAGATAATAAGGTAGCAGATTCTCTTAGGCCGCCACAACACGGCAAAACGAAAAGCTTACCTAGTGACAATCCTCCGATACTGTCGTGGATGTCGAAGTTTGTGTACCCATTGTAGCCGGGCACAGTTGTGATGATGGATTTGGAGCCCCGTGGCTTCTGTCCAGGCACCTTGACCGTCACGTACTGCAGTGAGATCTCCTTGCCGTTCACATCCTCCATGTAATCCTGAAATAATTAAGAACTTTCATTATTATCACCAGTTACTACCTTTTTTTTATAACACTGAAGTGGCAAACGAAACTACGAACATACAGACCACCTGATCACCAATCTTCCTGTCATGTCTGTGTGTCCAGTTAATATAAAACCTCCCTCTAATATTAGGCTTAGGCTTATATCCAGCATTAAACTATTATTTTTATTTTATTTTATTTATATACACAAACAAATATAAAAAGGTATAAAAATATTATCAAAAAAGAGTATAGTATATGTACATTCAGAAGAGAAAAGAGTTACTATCACAAAGAAAACTAAAAAGTATAAAAGAATCTTGCACGAATTAAATATTAAATTTGTGATGGGTACTTGTAATTTATTCTTAATATATATTTTTAAAGCACAAATGTGAGGCAATAAAAATAATAATATCGCTAAAATAGTACATAGTTACATGATTGCACTATGCGTCTTAATGAGGAACGAAGGCCAGCGTTAGTACGACAGATTTATGTCGTAAATCTGTCGTACTAACGCACTAATACTAATAGTTTTAAGAATAAGTAGAATAATATTTTATTCTAATTCCACGACAGTTTGAACATTTTTGGCCGTGCCAAATGGTGTCTATTTATTTTTTTATTTTATAGAATAAGGGTAACAAACGAGCACACAGTCCATCTGATGGTAAGTGGATGCTGTAGCCCATAAACATCTATGTTTATCCTCAAATAAGAATCAAAATGCAGATGCGTTGTCATCCCTGAGGACAAAGATGGAATGCCTCGTGTCCAGTAAAAAGGGTATCCGGTTCTCTACACTCACCATACGAAACACAGCAGCATTAAGCTGATATTTTACGCAGGTATTCTGTGAGAGCGTGGTCCCTCCCCGGTCGAGCCGACACATTCGTGCTACAACCACAATATAGCTGCAGCGTGGCTCTACCGCGTATAAATTTAGTGCCTCAGGTGCACGCTAGAACGCAGGCACACACTCGAGGTGACGATGGGAATAAAATATCCAGACCAACTGACGACACCCAACACCGTTAAATCAGTAACACGTTCACTACTGCGATTGCCAATCAACCTACCAAAGAGAGAAAAAAGAAGATACTTACATGTAAACTAGGATGATAAGTGAGTCTCCCATTGTCGCAGAGTGTCACGTATTTCTTTTTCCACTCCTTGTTCAGAGCTTTACTGCTCTTCTTGTACAAGTACCCCTGTTTCAATGGTATCGCCCTCCCCGAACCAAGCTCCCCATTCTTAAACCTATCGTCTCCTTTCTTGGATGGCGTGAAGAGATTTGATCTTCTCCGGGACTTTCTCGAAGTAGTGGGGTTGAGGATGGAGTGGGGAGATCCTTGGGATCCTTCACCGGCTGTAGGTTGTCGAGACAGTGTGGTGCCGTAAATTTCACGTTGTTGTTCTCCGTGGCGATGGAAACGAGCCCGGACGAGGATCCGTGACTGCCCAGCGAGTTTCCCCATCGCGAAGAGGTGTCAGAACCATTGGTGCTGTGTATTTCGACCACGTGGGTGGAGGAGATCCCGCTACTGTTCGAGGAGGCGTCGAAGGACGTAGCACCCCGGTGTAAGTGATGGGAGGATGCGGAAAACGTGTGATGACCCCGTGGCAGAGAATCCTACAAAATAAATAAATAATTACAACCTTTACTCGATGTAATAACGATCAAAGATTTTGAAATTGCTTATTAGTAATCAAGTGTTTATTTGCTCACTATTTTTTTTAAACGTTACACCCACACTAGTAATATCTACCCGTAACAATTATTTGTAGGCTATACGAATACTTGTTCCGTGCGGGATTGGAACACGCGGTCCTCAGCACCGCAACTCAATGCTAGGCCACGGAATAGTTCGGTTTAATTAGGTAGTTAATGTGTACTTTTAAGACAGTCAAGTGAAACAGGGGCTCGCGAGTCGCATGCGGGCTGAGGATAAGTCAAGCGGCCGGCGTCCAAATCTAATGATTTTAATTACCTACTTATACAACAAAGACAGTAAATACGATGATTCCGCCGCTATTCCAATTGAAGCGTAATTTTTCGCTCACGCTGGCTGACATTTAGTTCCTAAATAAAGATTATAACGTAAGATTGTAACGTAAATTTATTTTGCGTCTGGCCCGCTAGTAATTATATACCCTTAATTTTGTAATGACCCTGTAGAAAATTGAGATTGACATCTCTGCTTTGAATAGGTACGTACTTATAACTTAGTGGCTTTTACTGCCTAATCAATCTCTGAATATGAAATGGATGAGATCATGAAATGGTTGATAAAAAGTATGTGCATGGTGCTAGTTCTTTCTTAGGGCAAAGTTCTATCATTTCTGAATGGATTTTATTTTATGAAAGAGTGATTAACTAAGAGTATATCGGTAATTGGCCACTTTCACCTTCAAAATAAGAAGAATGCAGACTCGTTGTCGCCCCCAAGAACTAAAATGAAAGCTATTGGTAGATCTGGACAGTGAGAACCACCGGACCATAATTTATACCATAAACAATAATATTTAAAAAAACATACACGAAACGCAATGATCATGAACTGTGATAATCCTAATGTAATTCTCATTAAGTCTAAGTCATAGTTAAGAAATTATTATATTTACTGGTTCATTTGTTAGGTCATTGGTTTTCATGTCTGCAAAATTTCAGAATATTTAGTCCGCCCAGGGATTAAGTCTGCCCTTTCTAATCCTTTTAGTTAAGGGTACAATTAAGAATAAATAAATATTTAAACATCCGGAAATGAGTGGAAACTAAGTTATAGTTCATTCATACATAATGTGTACAGGTCAAGCTAACAGAAGCGTGCTAAAAAGTAAAGGTAATAATAACCCATAAGTTATTTCTCTGAAAAGGTCTTGATATAGGAAAGAGTCAATGTCTCTGTCCCAATGACAAATGAACTACGATTGTATATTATTAATTAAAAGGTATGATGATATTCAAAATTCAAAACGTACATGGAGTTAATGTTAAATCTATACATATAATAAATCTGTAAAAAAGTCGTGTCTGTAATTCTAATATTCTTGAAAAAAACAAGTCCAGCGGACTAATTAAAGGGTTCTGAAGCCAAATTAGTGGTTTTTAGAATTTTTGTCTGTCTGTCTTTCTGTCTGTCTGTCTGTCTGTGTATTCCGAATTCACGCAAAAACTACTGGACCGATTTACATGAAATTTTGTATGTAGGTAGTTAGTAACCCGGGGCAACTTATAGGCTACTTTTTTATCCGATTACGGAACTTCTAAAAAAAGAAGGTTAAGTATTTTCCTTACATTAGATGTTAATTTTCTATTATATCTTAGTTATAGGCGGTATGACTGGTATTTTTCAAATAAATACCATATTTATAAATAAAGATTAAAATATAGTTATAGCCTTGGTAGAATAACTTGAAACTACACTGATTTATTATCAAAACAGCGCCATCTGTCATCAAATGGAAAAAATAGTATATTTTGCCTTCAATTACATGGTTATAAAGTAAATAATATATATAACTTACAAAAATTTAAATAATTAGATTTTTAAAATTATTTAAAAATTCTAACGTTTAGTTTTTTCAGTATTTTTGTTATTTTATTTTAAAAGTGAAATAATTTCAATAGATAAAAATGACGTATATCAAAAATATGAAAATTGATAAGGTTTTTTCTTAGAGTATTTATTAATAGCTTGCTTATTCAACCCTCTAAGAGATTTTTATATTGTTCGCTTCTATCGCTGATATTACTAGATAGTATAGTTTTGGCTTTCATTATTTCATCTAACAATAGCGCCATCTACTTACTTCTAAATAAACTAAAACGGTTAGTCATGATAAAATTAAATAATAGAATGCTACTGAATATACGATGTAAATAATTGAAAATTCGTTCGTGTTCTTTTTTGTTTTTACTCTACCGTAAATATTAAGGGTTGCAAAGATGAGTAGAACTCATTATGGTCAGCCTATCAAAAGTCCACTAAAATTAACATAGGCCTCCCCCATAAATTGCCAAGTGGCTGGATATTTGCTATAGTTGCCACGCTTGGTAGGCGGGTTGGCAACCGCAGCTATTATTATTTTGATCTGTTGTCAGGAAGATATTATGCTGCCCATCTCCTGTTTATTTTCCTCTGTCGCCTCTTAAGATGGGACGGTATGAGGTGGCAGATTCTCTTTCACCGCCACAACAAGGCGAATATTTTTCTACTCCCGTTCATGAGTTTAGTGCTTCCCACGTTCACTGTGAATAAAATTTATAAACAATAAAACAAATTTTAAGGATTTTTTTGCGTTTAATTTTAACTTTTTTAATTTGCGATGTTTTGGGCACTTTACAGCACCCATGGTAACGGGAGGACTGAGGTGTTTGACCACCTGATGTCATAGTAAGAATAGAATAGAATAGAATAGAATAGATGCAGTAGTATTAAAGTTGGTAAAATTACTGCAGTAGTATGCTTGGTTTGAATTTAATTTTATTTATTATGGGGTCCTTAGCAGATGGTAGCACTCAGCCATCTTCCCTATTTAAATTAGGATGTTTTTGAATTTCAATAGCCTCGCGAATCATCATTGGTAGGAATCGGTGTTCTAATGCAAAGATTTGTTGTCTATCATATCCGATATAATGGTTGGGACGATACTAAACATATCACTGACGTATGACATGACATACTTTAGACTTCCCGGAGCGTCGATGGTTCACATTAACTATATGTTCCTTTACGCGGGTTTTTTGTTTTTATGGAACTTTCATCCAAAGATGCGTAAAAACCCCCTCGTAAAAAAAGTTAAAATTAAATGTGATAAAATCCGTGACATTAGTTTTATTCCATGTGTAGTATGCACTTTATTATTGAACTGCATTTATGAAATTTTGAAGTCTACTCGAATGTAAAAAAAATATCTACATCTATTTTATGGTACTAGATTAGTATAGAGTATTAAATAGGACCAATGATATGAATTAAATATTTCAAATAAACATTATACCGTAAATTGATAGAAGACCATGAAATTCATCATTATTTTGTTACAACTAAATTGACTTTAATTATGAATGAATGTAAAGAGTAAAATGTAAATAATAATAATACATTTTGATTCCAAGACAATTTACCTTTATTCTGGATACATCGGAAGACACGCCCGATATAAAAAAAATAGTAGGTGTTTCTAGACATATACATATATGCACGTGTTCCTGTAGCTATTATATCTGTGCCAAATACAAATCATCCACGTCTAATAATCTTTTAGATTCAAAAAAATATTTGACAAACATAGAGACACAGACACCGAGGTGACTCTAAAAGTAATCGAATTTTGCTAAATTTGGCATGGAATAGCATTTAATGATGTTTCTAAATTCAAATTCACGCGAGCGAAGCCGCGGGTAAAATGCTAGTAAATAAATAATAGTTAAAAAAAACTAAAAAAAACACGCTTTTGTAAATATTTTTGTGGATATTTGTAAAATTAGCTATTTACTATTTTCTTATTTTAAACTTATTGTAAATTATTTTCTACTTTTTAGTTCGGTTATTTTTTTAGTTTTTTGAAACTATTATTTATTTTCTATTTTTTAGTGCGGCTAACTACAAAGCGTGTTTTTTTGGAACGAAGTTCTTTTACGCGGCTTACAGTAGATTGAACTGGCAGAAATCGTAGTTGTTTTATAAATTATTCGCAAATCCTGAGGATCCTGGCGAGGATAATAGGACAAACTATTTAAATTATTGCATTGTCATCGGTCCTTGATAAGTCTGCGAAGTTTCAAATCAATGCGACGTTTTAAAGGGGATGAAAATCACATTCAAAAATTCCGTTGCATAGATACATACCAAGCTAATAAAAATGTGTTAAAAATGTTTTCCAGACAGAATTTCGGTCACGGCGGCCAGTCTCAACGGAAACTAGCCATCTGCGCAGTACAGGATTATAGAGCACGAGTGTGTGTGCGCAAGTACAGGTGCACATTCCTTCACTCTCATAGTTCGATGAGACGGAAATCCGACACCATCGGAGAGAAATTAGTCGCAGAACCAACGGCTTTGCGTGCTCGAGGCACGGGAATGAAACACCTCCAACATCCTAAGTAAGGACTGCTACTGAAAATATGGCTCAACCCGGGATACGAATCACATGTTCAGCAATCGCGCCTATGACGACTAGACCAGCGAGGCAATCACAAATAGATTAACACAAAAAAGATTATATTATTATGAAAACGAAACTTAAGCTGATGACCTATTTCGTGTTTGCGCTCTCCGTATGTAGCTACATGATACTTTAAGCCGAAATTTAACTTTAACTTACTATTAACTTCTATATTACGCTATACTTAAGGTAAGTAGTTAAATGTAGGCATACCACGCATTCGATCCACATGGTTTGCTTCGTCGTTCGTATGGCGCACAGCAAACTAATATCATTCATCAAGTCATTTCCAGCGCCTGTCCTTCAATTTGATGACAACGTGGGTGTCAAGAAAAGAATGAATAGGATTATGGTAAATTAAGCCAACGGGCTTTACTATATTCGGCTATATTACCACTTAACGTCAGGTAAGTCAATAGTTAACCACTGGCTATAAAAGCTAAATAACCGGCCAAGTGCGAGTCGGACACGGGCATGAAGGGTTCCGTAACATCGTAAAACACGTTTGTAGTAGGGGAGCCCCCTTTAATTTGTAATTTATTTTCATTTTTATTATTTGTTGTTATAGCGGCAACAGAAATACACATTCTGTGAAAATTTCAACTGTCTACCTATTACGGATCATGAGATACAGCCCGCTGACAGACAGACGGACGGACAGCGGAGGCTTAGTAATAGGGTCCCGTTGGTTACCCTTTCGGTACGGAACCCTCAAAAGGACATCTTTTTCTTGGAGTGAAATGTCCGACTGATTCATATGAATAAAAGACATATACAAAGAATACGTGTGGTAGAAAAAAATATGGTGATGAAAATGGAGAAGCTATCACTATCACGTCATCTTTACAACGATTGTATTTTACTTCGTGCAGTTTCTCTCTTATAGGTCGGAGTTTTGCTGAGTCACGGATCAAAAATATTTGCTTTCAGATGTGGGTAGTATTGTGATTGGGTCCCACTACATTAAAGTCTAGACCTTATACGCGTTACCTCGAATACGCAAGGATTAGTAAGGTACCTCAGGCACTTTAACGAATCATGCACCCATATTGTAATCGGATGGAAATACTTTTTGTTGCTGTACCACATTACGAAAGACGAAGCAAACCGTTTGGTTCGAGTGCGTGGAATATCGGCCGTCCATAGGTTAAAATGGGAAGAAGGAATTAAGTTAGGCCATGTAATTCCTGCGCACACTCTCCGAAAAAGAACCAAGACTCCAGTTTGGTGGTAAAGAGAGCGAGTATCTAATAATTACAAGCTTGGAGGTATTTCATCTTAGTATTCAGGGTTCTCTAGGAGTTAGGGTATTTTTGTTTGAATTTGGCTGCAGGTGCGCCTATAGGCTGCAGTAGCCACTAACCCCTACTTTACGCTGACGACCTAAAGGTATACCTGCCTATCTTAATCCCTGATGACAGCTTTAAGTTACAATGTGATCTCTATCGCTTATCGTTGTACTGTACTAAAAATAAACTACAGCTTAATGTTAAATGTAAATCAATAACATTTACAAAGAAGCGCAATCTCATAAAGAATACCTATACTATTAATAATACAGAGTTATGCAAGGTGGATCTAATTAAAGATCTAGGAGTTATACTAGACGCAAAACTTGATTTGAACAATCACATTAACTATATTACCAACAAAGCATTTTGTATATTTGGTTTTATTATTCGCTCTTGTAGTGAATTCGTTCGACCCATTTCATATATCTACTTGTTTAATTCTCTGATCAGACCGATATTGGAGTACGCCTCTATCATTTGGAACCCATTCTATGAGAAATACAATCATCAGTTAGAGCGTATCCAACGTAAATTCTTAAAAACCGTTAACTATAGATGCTATCACAGCTCGTATTCAAGTTATATTCATTTATTAGACAAATTTTCGCTCCTACCTCTTTACAAAAGAAGGATACTTATAAATAATTTATATTTGTATAAACTATGTCATAATGATATCGACTGTATTCAACTCACTAATCAAATATCCTATCGCGTTCCAAGTGGTTCACAACGTATTCGTGAGAAATACTCGCATAAACTATTTATGACAAAAATCTGTCGTACTAACGCTGGCCTTCGTTCCCCATTAAGACGCATAGTGCAATCATATAATGATTACTTTAGCGATATTGATATTTTTACTGCCTCACATTTGTGCTTTAAAAATATATTAAGAATAAATTACAGGTATTACAAATTTAATATTTGATTCGTGCAAGATTCTTTTATACTGTTTAATACTTATGTTTTTCTTTGTGATAGTAGGTACCTAACTCTTTTCTCTTCAACTCGTTACTTATTGTTCATACTAATATGTGGTATACGGTGTTGAATCTACATATACTATACTCTTTTTTGATAATACTTTTATAAATACCTTTGTTCATTTGCTTGTATATCTTAATAAATAAAATAAAATAAAAAATATAACTGGACTGGACTGGACTGGACTGTGGGTTTGCTCGTTTCTCACTAACATTATAAAACAAAGAAGCAATGTTTCAATTAAAGCGGAGCATTGTGTTAACACACTTTCGCAATAATTAGGAGTAGAATGAGGAATCGTGTGTGGAAACAGGAACCATCTCATAATCTAAATAAGGGAAATCCTGTTTTGCGTAATGCACTGAATTTCGTTTAGACAACGGCGTCATTTTCATATGCCGAATGCAATTAAATAACCTTAAGAAGAATAGTACTACATAATATCTGAAATATTTTGATACAGTCAAGTTTTTTTTTTATGTTATATTCTTTCATGTTTCATAAATTTAGATATTTAACTCATAAATTATATAAATAATAAATAGATCATCATCATCATCATCATCATTATTATTATTATTATGAAAATAATAA
Source organism: Parnassius orleans (assembly GCA_029286625.1). Lineage (NCBI taxonomy): Eukaryota > Metazoa > Arthropoda > Insecta > Lepidoptera > Papilionidae > Parnassius > Parnassius orleans. The sequence continues at coordinate 1,111,179 of JAGSMP010000056.1, forward strand.
ATAGATAATAATAGATAAATTAATATTTTGCTTTAATTGAAAAATAACGCCATCCATTTTATAGTATTAGAGTGTCAACTAAGCTAACAGTTAACCTGATGGTAAGTGGTTACTGTAGCCCATAGACACTTAAAATCACAACAACACCAACTTCAAAAAGAAGGCCACAGGCAACACTGAGTTAATCCATATAGAAGCTGCTAGGCAATGCACGTATCGGACTCCTCTCCCTATTTTCGACGATTTCTTATATCACCAAAATCATTATTTTCATGTAAAAATGTCTGAGTAGAAATATGAACAAGGACATGGAAAATTTGTTAATTTACACAAGAGAATTGAGACGGACTCCAGCACTACCCAAATTTAGAAATGAGAGGCCTGTGTCCAGAACACACTGTAACTACAAAACACTAAATTAATTCAAAGAAAATGTCAAAGTTCTGTACAGAAAATAGATTAAGATGAGTTCAAATGGATGTACGACACACGGACCTTTCATTTAAATATAGAAAAATGGCCTGTACTTAATAAACCTCACTTTTAAAGCCTCACTTAGCGCTGAGTTGTCGTAGAATCATTATTATATTCTGTGATGTAGATTTTTAAACTATAACTGATTAAAAAGTGAATACACAATAAATATATTTTACGATTGGATGCTAATACTATTATTCAAATCACACCATGTTGATAATAAACAAAAACAAGATAAAATAAATACGATAACATTATAATATGGTGTCGCTAGTCAAGATCCAGTCCAGTATATTTATCTGCCAATTGATAACAAATACAGGTAACCGGCGTTGATGATAAAGATTATGAAAAAGATAACTTATGATGCCAATTTAAAAAAAAATTACTTTTAAAAAAAACTAACTTTCCCGCCTTGCTAAGCGCGGAAACTATTGCAAAAATCTTCACTATGAGGCAATCTATGGGGAATTTTTTTACGTGGTAGAGCCATGCTGCAGCTATATTATGGTTGTAGCACGAATGGGTCGGCTCGACCGGGGAAGGACCACGCTCTCACAGAATACCAGCGTAAAATAGCGGCTTAACGCTGCTGTGTTTCGTATGGTGAGTGTAGAGAACCGGAGACCCTTTTTACTGGAAACGAGGCATTCCATCGTAGTCCTCAAGGGTGACAACGCATTTGCATTTTGATTCTTAATCGAAGATAAGTGTAGATGTCTATGGGCCACTGCATCCACTTACCATCACGTGGTCTGTGTGCTCGTTTGTCACCCCATTCTATAAAAAAAAAAAAAAAAAAGAGACCATGTTTAGCTATGACCTATGGACTTTTGAGAGACTATATTATATAATATTATAGAATTAATGAATATATTGAAATATTTTACATCTTCAGATTATGTTGGGTAGAGCTTAGAGCAAATGCAAGTTAATTTTAATAATATTTGTCATCAACACCGGTTACCTATATCTGTTATCACTTGACAGATAAATTGTGTATATCTTTGAGATACTGTCTTGTTGTATCTTTTGTGAGAAATGTTTTATTCAAAATGTACATCACAGTATTATGTAGAATATATAATATATTCTACATAATACTGTCATGTACATTTTACGTATATATACGTAAAAACGTATTTATTTAAATCCTTAATTATGCAATATAATTATATTTTCTTGATCTGAATGTTTGATAATCACAAAGAATTTATTATGTCCACAAAATAAGTGTTTCCAATCAATACTTTAGGCTCTCAGCAAAGAGACATGCTCTAGGTGCGAAACTGGATTTAAAAAAAACTTTTAATCATGTCTCAAAATAGCTCTCATTTTATAAAAAAAACTAATATAATCTTTAATCATGAGCTTTATGATCCTGGTGAGAATGCCAGGTCATAGTCAAGAAATTATTGTATTGTCATTGGTCCTGATACATCTGAAAAATGTCAGATTATTCAGACGTCGTAGGTGATCGTAGACGTAGACATAAGACGTAGGTGAAAACTGAATTAAAAATTCTATTACATTCATACATACGTACATACATACATAGATAATCTTGTCTAGTCTAGCTAATAATAGCGAGTAAAAAAATACAGTCAAATTAATAGCCTCCCTTGTATTGGAGTCACTTAAAAAGGGACCAATATCACTGATAAATAATGAAACTAGTTTTCTTAAATACGTTAAAGGACTGCCTTGATCCAAATTTTAATTCAAATGGTAATTAACATGTTAACGTAAACATAAGACTGTCAAAAGTAATGCTTATCTTCAATTACCAAATAGAAGCACCTTGAACTAATTACATAAAATAAATTAATTTCTTGAAGAATATCCACATTTGTAGTGTCTGTCATTTATATGTAATGTTCTAAATTTCTAATAATTTGGTTGGGTTTTACTGTCGAATGGTCCAGGTCACGCTACCTGCTGTCATTAAATTTGGTTTATTATTTTATTTTAATATTACAACAGAGCCGTGGTAGCTCAGGGGCTAAGTTCGTCGATATGTGAGCTGCATTGAGGAGTTTTGACGTATATTCTCATTCACCATTCATGAATGCCATCCCACTGTTGTACATTTGGCGGTGCATTTGGAAAACGGTCAACGAGTTTATTTCAACGCATCGAATGTTGATCAACGTGCTAAAACACCTCCAGTGACAACACTGACTAGTTTCTTTTCTATTTACCAAAGCGATACTCTGAGATACAACGTTATTACACTTGGAACGCTTCATGGAAGATATTTCAACATCAGAAGCAAGGCGATGAGGTTCCGGATTATCCGGATGTGCGTTCTTCTGATGCTCTTGGTCGCATTTACATAGCGACGTGAGTGATTACAGAGTGACGAATGCTTCTACTGGCGGTTGTTGCTAGTGAATGCCCGTGGGCCGACATCATTCGAATCACTTCAAACTCTCGATGGTGTAGTGTGCCCAACATTTTGTGCTGCATGTTCATAAGAAATATGGGCAAAATTTAACGTTATACATTAGAACCCCGTTTTACATCAGAAATGTGGTCAAAAAATTATATAATCTTTATCGCTGCGAAAATATTAATAAAAATAGTTGGTATTCATTATCGTATTAAATAGGTGCTCCATATATTTAAAAGGAAGTAGAGATAGCATCCTGCTGCTGATATGTTATAAAAGTAACGAGGATCTACTTGCATTATCATTACAGTTACTTCCTTTTACATTTATATTTTATACTGACAGTCATACTGCAAGTGCTGAAATACCATTCAATGATAAAGTGCATATGGCTGCTTTTAGAGAAATGGACTTAAATACTATATTGTTTATGTCAAAATGTAAAGTAACAGCCATACATATTAACTTTTAATTTATACGTGGTAGAGCCATGCTGCAGCTATATTAATAGTATAGTTGTAGCACGAATGGGTCGGCTCGACCGGGAAAGGACCACGCTCTCACAGAATACCAGCGTAAAATAGCAGCTTAATGCTGCTGTGTTTCATATGGTGAGTGTAGAGAACCGGAGACCCTTTTTACTGGAAAAGAGGCAATACACCTTAGTCCTCACGGCTGACAACGCATCTGCATTTTAATTCGCAAACGAAGATAGATGCAACGACTTACCATCAGGTGGACGTGTGCTCATTTGTCACCCTTATACTATAAAAAAAACATATACTACACATACTACTGTAGGTATTCTACTAGTTGGTAGGTCTCCTATTCTGCCTAGGAGTCTGTTAGGTACCGCCCTCTTAGGATAAAGAAACCCAGTATAATTACAAGCTGTGAGGCATTGCATCCATCTTAGGCCTCAGAGGTGACACAGCATATGTAGCCATCTTTATCTGAAGTTAGTTCATGGGTATATCAGTAACCACTTACCATCAGGTGGACTGTAAATTCATTTGTCAGTTAAATATTATAAAAAAGTTATATTAAAAAATTATTATACAAGTGGTAAAATTGAAAATTTTGTACAACCGACTTCAATATAAATTATTAAGGATAACTCAAAAACTGCTGGTCAGACCTTGATCAAGTTTATATGGGACCACATGAGAAGCTTTCAAATAAAAAAAAAGAATCATCAAAATCCGTTCACCCAGAAAAAAGTTATGAGGTAGCACATATAAAAAAATACAGTCGAATTGAGTACCTCCTCCTTTTTGAAGTTGGTTAAAAAGTCCACCGCACTGCCAAAATGCATGTTGGTAGACTTGAGATGTACTCAAAATATTTAATGACATGCTGGTTTCCTCAATATATCTTCTTTACCATTGAGTTTGTGATAAATCAGCACTTAAAATTTCGACTGAATTAGTTCCAGTAGGAATCAAACTTGTGTTGCTTGCAAACTCTAAGATTTTAAGATGTAGGCATATACCATGAGCTAACATGGCACCATTTATGTAGCATTACTTTCTATATTGAAGTAATGAAGTGGTTGAGCATGCTGTATTCAAACACTTAAAAAATTAAACTATTTTTTTTTAAATTATAATTAATTTTATAAATACCATTTAAGAAATTAGCAGTTTGATCTGAGTTTGTAACTTTTGCACAATATCTTGCAATATTGATAACTGAATATTGACATGGTAAAATATGCCAAGGATATGCAAATATGTAAGAAGGCATTTTAATTATACCATACAGGGCTCGGTTTACTCCACACCTCTTTGAATAACTAGGCATTGATACTTTTTAACCTCTAGATTCAATTGGCCTTCGTAATCAAACCAACATTTTACCAAAAAAAAAGGTTTTGACTACAATCAAGTAATACTCGTTTGACTTATCTAAAACTAAAAAGGGAATGCTAACACATTTAATATAAATTTAATTTAGTAACATCTCAAAATTTTATTATTATAAATGTATTATGTATATAATTTTACTACACAATGATAACTTATCTTCAAAAGTGTAAGGCACCTGGTACTGGTCATTCTGCCTAACAAGCATAACAATTCATGCAAATCCTTTCTACTATGAGATAGGCCCATGCCGAACTGACTTTTGCGGGCTGATGAAGAAAAAGAAGACAATAATTTATAATGCAGTTTGTCTTTATACTAAACAAAAAAATTATATTAAAATAGCATTAAAAATCAATTATTAGTCAAGTATGTTATGAAATTTTAATATTTTTCTTGATTAATTTGCAGTTTAGTTAAAAAGGGGTTATTATTGGCCAGCTCACATGTTTTGACTAATGATAACTCATTTTGTTCTGTAAAATGCTACAAAAACACTTCTTTAAATATGTAACTAATTGTATCATATTATTATTGTTAAACCACAACAAAAGCATGGATATCTATTTAAGCATTTTGAAGGGCAAATTCTATAAAATTAATGATGCATCAAATACAAATATTTGTATTCATTGAATACCATTAAATAACAGAACATTCAAACTTGAATACTTTCATAAAATAGTTTGCATAAAAAGGGAATGCGCCAAGTAGATGTGTACCAAACTCCAAACATACTCGCTTGTTGGCGTTTAAGATAGAATATTTGATTACCCTCAGGGATGACTCTCAAAACAATCAACAATTCAGTTGGTTGTGTTGTTATGGTTCATCTTAAATTTTTCTTTTTGTCAGATTGCCAGTTTTTGTCTAGTGCGGTTTGTGTTTGTACTAAAACATAAACCTAGTACCTAGTTATCAGTTATTAAAATGTGAGATAAAGTGATATTTGAGTTTATTTTTTAAAAAAGCAGGTAAATATTTGAAAAGATTGAAAAGAAATTAATTAAGAAAGTGAGTAACAGTAATGATTTTTTGCAGTGTTTGCTCCATTAACTACTGTCCTTGAATAATATTAAAGGCAGCGATATTAGAATCAAGAAGAAAACTGTTCGTATTTGTGGAATAGGACCATCAGAATTTGTATTCGAATTCGTAAAAGTAGTATTTCATGCGTCACTTTATAAAACCACCATTAAATGACAAAATAAGTCGAAAAGTGAGATCCCTAAAAGTCTATTGTAAAACGTCAGAATAAACATGTAAATACTGAGATTCAAGTACATAAATAGCAAAGTACTTTATAATATAAACAAAAACCCTTATACCCTGGAATTATTTTTTGATTTGGGTGTACATCTCATTAATATGGCATAATCTTACCTTGTATAAAAAGGATGAGAGATTGTGACTTGGTGAATTTGCTAAAGGCTGTGGTGTAACTGGCCTGGACCCCGCCAGGCATTGTGATGAAGCTGACAACCTCGTACCGACAATCTTCTGACACGCTAGAAAAAAAAGCCACACTAAATCACCACATGCAAAGAAATGCTCTTTACAGAAGCAATACCGTTGAATAGTATCAGTTACACTATTTTCTATTCGAAACACGGACATGAACGGTAAAATTCACGCACATTCAAATTTAGCAGATTTTCGACGGTCGCGCTCCTCAGCTCTTTGAATGTTGTAACACGAACTTCGACGCCTCAGACTCGATATCGGTGACAAGTTAGATTTGAAAATGAGTGTCTTATCCATATCTCCATTCAGAAATCAAGTATAATTGCAAAAACTATTCACAAAAAGCGGCAAGCCAACGCAATCATACGTTGATATGTCAAAAATGTAAACACTAAACAATAACGTGAGTCGGGTGGGAATGTGAGTGAATGAAATCGAAAACGAACGAAACGACCGCACCGCTTCGAGACGATGTTGCCACTGCATGCGGCCATACTCCCCGCGCCGAACGTCCAATATCATCACGCAGCGCAGTATACGCAAACATAGCTTAACAATTTGTTGTAAAAGCTGAAATAAATATCATGTAATTGACCGCAACATCAAAAATAAATCGGCATAAAAGTGTAAAGACTGCTCATTTCAATATTAGATATTGGGTAATACTTGAAATCGATAGAAGCGGCAAACTCATATTTTTTAATCTAGAGTAAACGTGCCAAAAGCTGTTTATGAAATTAAAAGATCATTACTTAATATACATGTAAGTATGTACATCGTGTAGTGGAGGCGAAAGAAAACCACCACCCCATATCATTCCGTGGGAGGCGACAAAAGGAAATAAAACAGGACTTAGGCCCATGTTCAGCAGTGGTTTTTGGTGTTCTATATAATTAATGAATATACGAATGTACTCTTACTTTTACAAACATAATCGGGTACACTAAATTATTTAGAATAACCAATTACTAGGAGATATAGCTCTAATCAGAATTCATTGCTCTAAATTAAAACTACTATATTATACTACAACAATATGTTATGTGACGTTACACTTACCATCTTGAAATACTCGTTCTACGTTCAAGCCATACGTCGCACATGTTTCATAGTAGGAACATCTCCGCAATTCATTCGACAACTTACGAGCTCGATTATCGTCTACTACGCGTGGACTACTTTCACTTATGGAATCTGGAAGAGCAACCGGAAATAATGTGTTAGAAGCCATCCAAAATTAACGAATTAATCAATGATTTCGTAATTCTTAAGTTTTTACATATATATAACCAGTTAAGTCAGCGATGTAAAAGTGAAATTTTAAATCTACTGACCTTGAGTACCAACCAGTATTATTGGAATTTCAGCTGAATTACGATAGTGTGACATCTTATTGAAGTAGGTTGAAACAGTTTTATAACTGATTTCGTTTTCAAGACCAAATACGAATATTACTGCATCCACCCAAGCCGTAAACTGTAACAAAATATAAAAACAAACTTAATAAAATAATAACAATCTCGAAGTAGTCTTTTTACATCGTTACCAAGAGTGTATTATGAAAACATATACATAACATTAACTCACAATATTGGAATGTACCTAAAAAACACACCCTAGTCTTATCGCAAAATAATTACGAGGGGAAATGCCGTGCAGGGTTTATGACGGAAGGGTTATGTTACACAAGTAACATGTTTCCACTAATATTATTGATAGTATGTTAAAACTGTTACGCAAAAATTTACACAAAGATAAAAATGTGGGATATTACAAAAACTTTTAATCACAATGTATTTTTACGCAAGCCGATGTTTCAAAAGGTGTATTATGAATAACTTAGTTTTCACTTGAATGAGCGTGCGTAGGTGAATGTCACCCTTTCCTCTGAACAAAGGAGTATATATATATTTATATATGAGACGTCATTTAGCCAGGGGAGTGACTGCTGGTAACATTAATCGAAAAGCCTTACATATAATTCTTTGACTTCCTTTAAAATCTCTCAACTTATAGTTTTAAGGTAAATTAATTGGATAAACGAACTTACAGTCCACCTCATGGTAAGTGGCTATTGCAGTCTATGAACAACTGCAGCCAACTTCAAACAAAGAAGGATACAAATGCTATGTCATCTCGGAGAACTATGATGGAATGCCTCACATTATATAGACTTTAATTATACTAGCTCCCTATACCCTCAGACCCGAACACAGCAGTGCAAGCACTGCTTTTTCGCGGTAGAAATAAGTAAGAGAATGAAAATCGATGTAATTTTTTTATTTATTTATAAATTAATAACTTAATTGATACAATTTTATTCACACACGGTCCACATAATCGGGGTTTTTCCACATAGTCAGGGAAAAAGTTTCTTCGTATTTTGTTTGTATAAAATTGAAGAAAAATCTCTTTGGTTGTACTGTTTGTATCTGACTGGTTTTAATATCAATACATATAGGACACTGACCTCTATATATACAAGTACGCGGTCAGTGATATAGGACATTAAGAAAAATAAAAGTAAAAAGTAAAAATACCTACTTACCCGCCATTTTTAATTGTTTTTCTGTCCGCCAAAATGAGTGAATCTAACGAAGAAATTCGATACATTCTGAAGTTTTATTACAAAAAAGGGAAAAATGCGACTCAAGCCACGAAAAAAATTTGTGACGTTTATGGACCTAATGCAGTGTCAGTAAGAGTAGCACAAAGTTGGTTCAAGCGTTTTCAGTCCGGGAATTTTGAAATCAAAGATGCAGCTCGCTCTAGTCGCCGTCATAACGGATAAAGTCGATGCCATTTTTGAAAAAGTGGAGCAAGATCGGCATATTAGTAGTTACGACATAGCCGAGGAATTGAGGATTGACCATAAAACAGTTTTGACCCATTTGAAAAAGTCTGGCTACACAAAAAAGCTCAATATTTGGGTACCACACGAGCTCACTGAAAGAAACCTAATGAATCGTGTACTAATCGTGTATAATCTAGTATAATAGCTAGATATAGATAGAGAATGTGACTCAAGCAAGTAATTAAGAAAAAACGACCGGAATTGATCAACAGAAAAGGAGTGGCCTTTCATCATGATAACGCCAGACCACACACATATTTAGCCACTCAGCAAAAATTGAGAGAGCTTGGTTGGGAAGTGTTAATGCATCCACCATATAGTCCTGACCTTGCACCCTCAGATTTTCATCTATTTCGGTCTCTTCAGAATTCTTTGGGTAGTGTTAGGTTAACATCAAGAGAGGACTGTCAAAACTACCTGTCGCATTTTTTTGATCAAAAACCCCTAGATTTCTACAGCAACAGGATTATGTCACTACCTACAAGATGGCAACAAGTTAGTTATCGAACAAAATGGCACATATATATTATAATTAAATTAAATTAAATTTTGAAAAAAAAAATGTCTTGAATTTGTATATAAAATACGAAGAAACTTTTCCCCGACCTTATATTAACATAGATGAAAAAAAATAACTGATGTTACATACTTAGCGGTAATTATCGTTTCTAATATAGACATGAAGCAAATAATACATACAATACATTATTAAATACATTAAAAATATAATATATTATAATCTATTCTTTTTAAAACATTCTTTTATAAATTTTTTTCAATTTAAATGATACATAATGAAACAGTAATGTTATCTAAAATAATAATATAAAAATAAAAATGTATTATTTTATGAACAAATAATTTTATTACTAGCCTAATTCTAATTTCAAAAATATTACAAAGTTGAATATTTAATAAACAATAAACCATATCTTTAAAATGTTAATTATATTCATATTTTTTTTTGTTATGGAAAAATAAAGGAAATATAAAAAAATTAATTTTCCGGTAGTATTAGATATAACAATAAAACAATAAATGTTATTGCTTACCGATCCATTACAACTATTTTTCTTTTATTTGAAAACAATAACTCACTATAAAAAATAGAATTGAAGTGTAATAAAACTGACTAATATGACTTAAAATACAAAACGTTGCGTATAGGGCAACGCACTGAAATCAACTGGGCGGGCGGGCGGCTCCAGGCATAGATAGCGAAACCTTCAAACGTTTCTATTTCACTCATACAAACCGAACACCCATTTATGAATGAGACAGATTCACTAGATGCATTTACTCCCGAACCTTGCAATTCAACATACATATATTCACTATGTGCATATCTGAATAAGCTGGTTTAATATCAGTGATAACTCCTGGAACATTACAATCGATTCATGAACACTACATAGTGATGCCATTTTATAAAATTACACGCATGTTTTTCCATATTTAAAGTTTTAATCGTCGGACATTTAAAAGAATATATTTTTCACCGTAACCTTTTGGTCTCAAATATATACATACATATATAATAATAATGTATGTCTATTGGTATGTGATACATTACAATAAACAACTTATTTTAAAAAGATTGATGTAAATACTGTATACTTGTTTTGAAAATTCCAGTACTTTTATTTTTAGGGGCAAGTTGCATCTGGAAAAACGGTGTGCTTCTTCTGTTATAATACACATTCGACTGCACTGTTAATGTCGTAATACGGTCTGTTTTCCAACTTACTTACTTAATCATTTACCCTAAAACCATTATATGAAATTGTCCACAGCACGTCTAATAACCTACAATTAACTATTATTTTAAAATTAATATTTCACAATGTTGTTATATAAGGCTATATAGTAATAGTGAAACTTTATTTTCACCAGAAATTGTTGTATACACTGCGTTTAAAAAGTTTTAATTACTAAAAAAAAGTGTGGTCATTTATAATTTTACTGATACCTTTTAGATTACACTCAATGAAACTATATTAGAAGAAATAAAATTTGTTTAACTTCGTTTCGTGAATAGACATATTATAATTAACAGTAATCACTCTAACTCTAGGTTAATACCACCCTCATACCTGTTTTAGTCACCTAAGGACAGTATACTCACCTCTGTTCCCCGATTTTAAGAGTAAGATCATTATTACAGCCCTTCACCAGTCCACTGCTGAACATAGGCCTCCCCCAAGAAATGCCACAAAGCACGGTCCTGAGCCACCTGCATCCATCGACTTCCTGCATGTCTTACCAGGTCGTCATTCCATCTAGTGGGAGGCCCACACTTCGCGTACCGGTACGAGACAGCCACTCGAGAACCTTTCTTCCCCATCGGTTGTCGGTTCTTCGAGCTATGTGGTGAGCCCATTGCCTCTTCAGCTTACTAACCCGTTGGGTTATGTCAGTTACTCTGGTTCTACTGCGGATATCCTATCTATTTTAAGATTAAGAGCGCGGGTATAATGACTATGACGCATCTGTTTGCAGTCAATAGCAGATTGCTCGTTCTCTTTGAATTATTATAAGTATTTTTTATAACAGTTAACATACTCGAATTAGTAGATACCAATGAAGAGGCAGCGAGAGAGAGAAAGAGAAAGATAAATTAAGAGAGAAAGAGAGATAGCAAAAAGTTAAGGTAGCGATATAACGCATTTTCCACCAAGCTTCTCTTACTTTTATACTTTTGTACACGATAACTTAGCTGATATCCAGTTTAGATTATATCGTAAACATTTATAGTTAGCAAACTTCATAAGTGAACACGGGATACGATTCAAAGCATAGGATTTATTGGATGCATTTAAATGTGTTATGATTAGCATTTTATTACTCATATGAGAAATCTATTATGTTTGCAAAAAAAAAATTACTTACTTTTAAAATAGGTAGGTAGCACTGACCTCTATTTAAACAAGGTAGGTAGGTTTATAATATTTACGTTATGATAATGTTTAATCCCCAGTTTAATTTTGAAAATTGTTCAATAATAACACAAACATTTATTATTTATACGTGGTAGAGCCATGCTACAGCTATATTAGTAGTATAGTTGTAGCACGAATGGGTCGGCGCGACCGGGGAAGGACCACGCTCTCACAGAATACCAGCGTAAAATAGCAGCTTAACACTGCTGTGTTTCGTATGGTGAGTGTAGAGAACCGGTGACTCATTTTACTGGAAAAGAGGCATTCCATCTTAGTCCTCACGGGTGACAAAGCATCTGCATTTTGATTCTTTATTGAGGATAAATGTAGATATCTATGGGCCACAGCATCCACTTACCATCAGGTGGACTGTGTGCTCGTTTGTCACCCTATCCTATAAAAAAAAAACATAAATATTTAAAATAAACTAAATAAGCTGTGGTAGTTCAGGGGCTAAGCGCTCGCTGTTAATTTCACAGTACGCGAACAACCCGAGTTCGATCCTCGCCGGCTCTAATGGAATTCTTAATTGCAATTTTAAGTGTTGACTTTCCGCGAGCTCGGCGGTGAAGGAAAACGTTGAGAGGAAACCGGCACGTCTAATAAATTAAAAAAAAATTCGAAGACGTGAAGTCCACCAACACGCATTGGGGCACCACGGTGGACACTTTATTGCCTTAACCTTCCCAGAAATGAGAACAGGCTTTTCCCAGGAGTGGGACTTATAAAGGCTGTAGCTTACCTTTTTTTTATAAAAAATAAATTGGCCTAATTAATATTGACAATTATTCAAAAGTGGACCATGATAACAGGGAACAGGAAAATGTACAAATTAAGTGATACAAAAGAAATATAAGAAATATCATCTTCAAACATCAGCGACAATACTGTTAGGCAGCGAAAATAACAGAGAAGTACCTAAGTAATCGAACTTAAGTTGCGTCTTGCGTGCAGCACCTCGTAGTCTTGACATTTATCGTTATTTTTACGGAAACCATACAAGTGTAATAATATACGTACATATAAAGAATATATTTTCATTCATAAAGGAATAGCTTACTGAGCTGAGTCAGGTGGATTAAAATTTTTAGTTCATTAAATATAAATAGTGAAACTATAAAATGGTAAGTATAATTTTGATAATTGCAGCAATAAACTGGCGCATGCAGACCACTAAGAGGAAACGAAACCTGCCTGTGTTCACTGACGTGTGAGTTTAGTTATTATTATTTTGTTTATTTTACATTTTGTGTTTTTTAGTGTACAACTTCTCGTTACTTTCTGAAATTTCGTTCATAAAATGAAATTTAATACGGTGCCGTATAACTTGCTAAAAACTCCTGTGCATTATAACTTTGTTTAACAATTAAACACAGTATTATAACTTTGCAGCCGCAGCAGTTATAAAAAAAAACTAGATTTTTATTCAAACACAAATTGAATGGAAACGAATAAATAGCATCATGAAAACTGTTCTTGATTTTGCCCGTGATGATTTTATATTTATGAAGAGCATGTGCATCGTGCTCTTATTTGCGATAACAAGAGTACATCGGCGTAAGCAATTCAAAGCTTTTGTTGTCTGGTTATAAGTAATCGGAAACAGGTTTTCAAGCCCCCGCAAGGCTAGGGCGCGTCTCTAACAAAAGAAGTCGGGTTATCTATATAGTTACGTGTTTTGTTCACTACAGTTTTTTTTAACGCAACATGAACAGGCCGAGAATAATGCTTGAACAGGTAACTTGAAACCCAAACGTGACCCTTGCGACACAAACCGTATGTATTGTTATAGTGCCATGATACTTTTGCATAGTGGCAATATATCCACAACCCTGATGCGATTAAAGAATTCTTCTATAAAATGGCATCAACTGTTCTCTAAAATTATATGCTCGATTGAAAACAAGCTGATCCGAAAAGGTTAGTTTTAATAAACTAAAAATTGTTAAACAGATTCTGGCAAATTGATTAACAATCATATAAAGAATGTAAATTTACTATTTTTTCCACAAGTATAACCATTACTTACAGTAGCGCTAAAAATATTTCTGGATACGTGGCGCACATCAAGATACAATTATAAAAGTCGTTACTTATAGGAGAAATATGATTTCACATACATGAACATTCAAGATATATCACTTTAAATCTACATCTTTACTCTGAAATAAAACAAGTTAATATAAAACATTTGAGTATGATGTATTATTGTAAGACTGAATAGATTACGAACATGGAAGAGAAGTCTTCAGTTCAATTCAAAGAACGTCGAACATTAACAACAGTTATGCGTTCGAAAACAATAAATCTGTTAAGTCTATCGCTCATCAATGGTTTTTCAAAACATAACTAAGCATATGGACAATACGTAAAACTTGTTTTAACGTTCCAAATTCGGGAAGTGCTTAATATTTTACTAAACGATGTGCCGAACACAATAAACAATAGCCATTTTCGAAGTATTTACAAATAATATATTTTGCTCAAGTATAGAGACGAGCTGCTGTAGAGAGACTCTATAGAGAGAAGTTTTGAAATATAGAATAGGCTATATTAAAAAGTGAAATAACGTATTTTTATTTGGTTCATAAACTGGGTGATACAGACAGTTTCAGGTATTAGATGGTATGTTTATAAAAATAAGTATGAAGACCATTATTCGTTGAGTGAACATAGCTTGCACACAAATTGACGCTCATAAAGAGTAAAAAAAAAACTCGAAATTAAATATGTACTAGGTACCTTAGAGTATAGATAAGCAATTATGCTTATGTATACTCTAAGCTAGGTAAATGATATTATTTTTATTTAAACACAAAATGTATTATTTAGATTTAAATATGCTAAATAAGAAGCACCTCAGGGAATAGTAGAAAACAAAACGAAGTAATTACTGCTTAATTAAAGAAACCCAATATGACTTTAATTGAGTTGTCTCCAGCAGGTCTAAAAGCTATTTTGCGCATTAAGGTTTTACTTTATCTTAAACTTGGATCTGTCACATAAAAAGTCTTTAAAATGAAAAAAAATTAAACGTAAAGTTGTAATTCATTCATTCATTCATTTGCCATAGATGCCACGCTTGGCAGGCGGGTGGATAACCGCAGTTTTTTTTATTATTTTTTTAGTTGTTATCAGGAAGATGCTGCTGCATAACTATTATCATTTGTACATATATATTCCCTCCATAGCCCTCTTACGACAACCACAGGATGATATGGGGTAGTGGAATTTCTTACGTCACCGTGTAAAATTCTAAATTAGTTAAAATCAAATTTATAAATGGAATATTTATTACTAGTACAACAGAATTATGTTATATTCCTTTTCAATCACGGAATAATTAGTCAGTGACATTTTTTTCTAACCTAAATTCAAGAGAACAGAACTTTATTAATTACCCAACAAAGAAGGGAATTTAGACATGGTGGCAACTGAACGACATAATATATTTATGATAGTTAAAGATTGAAATGAAAGAAATTTCATTGTGTTTATACACTTAAAATTAGATGAAATGTTACATGCTCTTTGGACAAAAATTTTCATTCTTTGTGGACCCACCCCAGCCCCAGTGGATACCAGAAAACATAAAATACATTTTACTATATTCCCACAAGAAAGACTCTATAATCCCGGCGAGTAAAATGAAATAAAACGTCAAGCAAATACTAGCTTGCATTTTGCTTCAATTTAACTGATTATTACAACCCGATTTATTCTTCGTTTCCCTTCGTTTCCCGATTTATTTTCCGTCATATGTACGTATTATATCAACAATGTATTACATCTCGAAATCGAATAAATCGAATAAATTTAAACAAGCTTCAATGAAATAAAATAGTTTTGACTATACTCGTATATTTGAAGAAGAAGCAGCTTAAAGACGTCAGCAATTCACCTACGACTTTGCGTTTGCGGCCTGAACGGCCTCACACCCCGAAAAGTCCTTAAAGATATTATATATATATATATATATATATATATATATATATATATAATTAATATTTCCTTAAATGTTAAGCTGAAACCATGAAAGTTAAGACCTCTCTGGCAACTAGCACGCATCCAGCAATAAGTCTTGCCAATCAGATTGTGTGGGTTACTACGAAGTGGTCTAAAAAGTAACTGGAAACTTTAAGGCCAACTTTTTCTGCTATTCGTCCGAAAAATTAGTGTCGTTGCAGAAGCAGAATCGCATGTGGATGTTATTTACTCTGAGGCAACTCTGGTGATGCTGCATCAGTAGGTACCGAAATCATCCAACGGATCAGTAAAGAAGGCGCTAATGAGCCGACCATAACATACATCCGATGTGATAGATGTGAAAGAGAGGTTCCCGTTTGCCAACCTTGTCCTGGTAAGCGGTGCAAGGCGACCTACCTAGATGAAAGCCGGACGACCTCGTTAAATATACAGGAAGACGTAATAGTCGTTGGAGAAGTCCATTTTCAGCTGTGGACATGTGGTTGGTTTGTAGCTTTTGTTGATAGCTATATTTCTTAAATCAAAAAATAATTGAAAATATTTACTTTTATAAAATCCATTTTTATGCGTCGCCAGGCGCCTCGCTAAATTTATTTTGCCCACACCAAATTAAAATCTCTAATAAAACTGTATCTGAGAGAAACCGTATGTTTTCCGAATCAAATATTTCTTTTAATTAAAATCAGTTACTTTATTGCAAGTAAATAGGTAACTTACTTTATAATATATTTTTATGCAAAGTCCATGCGGTGTGCGTTTGGCAACGAATTTTCGTAGTATCATGGCATACCTACTATGTTATCACCGAGTGTAACTTTAAGACGACTGTTTTAATGATTTAAAATAATATACTTAAGAAGAGAATCGAATTAAATTATCCTTTATTTGAAAATGAAAAGCTGTAACATAAAATTGTACTTACAAGAGTTTAAAAAAGGTCTGAACTTCTGAACTGCTTAAAAATTCCCTAGACATTCGTTTTTAGTTAAGTGGGACAAATCAGGGAAAATCCGAATTGGAAAAACCAATTTTATCGTGTTACAAAGTTTATAAGCAACGACGGGATCGATAACGGGTTGAAGGTGAAGGGGTAAATACAGAAATGGCGTAACTGAGAAATTGATTATGATTAAAATATTATGTAATAAATAGTATCATCAATATTATAAACGTGAAAGTGGTATTCTTGGTTGGTTGTGTGTGCTTCAATCACGCTATACTGATTCTAATGGAATTTGAGATGTAAAGATAGAATAGAAGTCAATTACGTTGTGGAATAGGATATATATATATATATATATATATATATATATATATATATATATATATATATATATATATATGTACGTGGTAGCTCAGATGGTTAGCGCTCGCTGTAAGTACGCGAACAACCCGGGTTCGGTCGCCGCCGGCACCAATGAAATGATTGTTAATTGCAATTTTAAGTGTCGATTTACCACGTGGTAAAGCACGTGCTCGGCGGTGAATGAAAACATCGTAGGAAACCTGCATGTCTGAGAAATAAGAAAAATAATATTTCGAAGACATGTGAAGCTCGCCAACACGCATTGGGGCAGCGCGGCGGACACTTCCTTGCCCTAAAACCCTCTCAGAAATGAGAGGCCTGTCCCCAGCAATGTGAACTTTTTTATATATATGTACACAGGTAGAGAAATAAACATTCTTCTGTCCATGTGTGTGACTCAACTCCTCCTAAACGGCTGGAGAATGTTTTGATTTACAATTGGACCTGGTAGGTGGCACTGTTGTCGAGATCTAGAAATCATATGTTGAAAGCCGGGACGGATCGCTAGTATAGTTTAAAATAGTTGACGGAGAATATAATAATTTGAATTAATTAAATTTTATAGTTGAAATCGAAAATTTACTAAACAGTCGTTAAACCAGTTTTCCGCACACGTGTGTTTATTTCATTTAAGATTAAATAAAATTCCAATCGCTGTAAAAAACCGGTTCGTAGATGTTTTCTTTGTGACTGATTTATATGAGGCCATTTAGACAGGATTATAGAAAAATAACCGTTTTAAATACCGATGATAATATTATCCATTATTAATCTATTTTTTATAGACTAAGGGTGACAAACGAGTACACAGTCTACATGATGATATGTGGATGCTGTGGCCCATAGAAATCTGTATCTATCCTCGTATTCGATTAAGAATCAAAATGTAGATGCCTGAAGACTAAGATGGAATGCCTCGTTTCCAGTAAAAATGGTTTTCAGTTCTATACACTCACCATACGAAACACAGCAGCATTGAGCTACTACTTTACGCTGGTATTCTGCCCTACCCTTAGAATGATAACAGCATTATGCAAACGTAATTCGTAACTGGTGACTAGTCTTAGTAGGTACGTAGGGGAGACGACGCATCTGCATCTTGAGTCTTATTAGTGTCGTCAGTAAGCCACTTACAATAAGATGAACTCTATACCATTTTGTCACCTATGTATGAAAATGCAGGTTTTTAAATTGATTCGGTAGCACAAACTTTTTCAACTTTATTTAAGCCCTAAACATAAGCCTCCCTTTAGATTGCCTCATAAGGGGGTAAATTACCATAGCTGCCACCATAGCAGGCGAGTTGGCAGCCGCAGTTTTTTACTCTCTAAATATTATTCGGAAGACACCGTTGCCCATATTTGTTTCCCCTCTGTCGATTCTTACGAAACCCATGGAACGACATGGGGTAGTGGATATTCTTACCGTCACTACAGCGTTAACACCTCCAGTCGATTAAAAAAGCTCTTTGAAGAGCTGAAGCCTAGCCAGAACCACAGAACCACGTTTTTGACATTACAATTCCAAACACGATCTCTGTTCTAAAGGTGAACTCTGCGTTCCATAACGTCTTCAAATATTTGACCTTCGTCGACGCAACTTTGTAACTCAATCACACAGTTCCACGAACTTTTTTAGAGTTCCTTGTGCATCTTATAATATTACATTTTAATTAGGTAAAATATATTATTTTAATTAGATAAAAGTATTTCCTTTGTCCTGGACACGTGATATTGTCTCGGGGGACTTTCGTATTTCGCTTAACTTTATTTGGCGCCCTTATAGGGCTCACCTCTCATTATTAAAACATACTGGCATATAAGAAAACAACAATTCCTATAACACGATTGTGTTCTCTGTAAGATCTCAGTACAAAACTAACATATTTGTGTGTGAGATTTTTAATTGTAAAAAAGTAGACCTAAAACAGTAATAAAATGCAATAAATTCACTATTCTTTAGACGAATGTTCGTGTTATGAAATTATTGAAGTTAATTAACTAATTTGAAGTTTTATTATATACATACTATATATTGTAAAATTACTATTTCTTATAAAATTACTATTTTGTATACGAAATTTATATTCGACAGTCCGTTCGTGCTTGACGATTCCAACGGCCAAAGCGAAACGCGTAGCAAACTTTCGATCACGTTTTTAAAAAAAATATAACGGCATGCAATAC
Organism: Parnassius orleans; assembly: GCA_029286625.1. NCBI lineage: Eukaryota > Metazoa > Arthropoda > Insecta > Lepidoptera > Papilionidae > Parnassius > Parnassius orleans. Next base: position 1,130,649 of record JAGSMP010000056.1, read on the forward strand.
GAAATTCGTGTGCCATTGCGCTAGTAATTCCCACCCATTGGGGTTACAAGTTTTATCATATAATAATAATAATAAGCCCCCTAAACAACCACACGTCCTGATTGACCATCGAATCACGTGGGGAGCGGACAATTAATTGAAAAATTACTGGCGTGGCTAACGTGGTTCTGGAAACCCATTAAACATAGAGACCCGTTCAAAAAGAAAACGTTTAGGACCGCTGCCCGGGGGCGATCGCCGGGGCACACCTGGAGCTGGCGCTGGGTTGAGGTGAGGAGTTGAACAGGCGGGCCCTCACCGACAAAGATGCTACAGCCGAAACCAGTGACGGTGGTGACAGACTGACTGACAGAACAGGCAGTCCTTTAGAACCTACCATATAGCTACCCATAACACCCCACCTACATAAATCCTCACTACATGCTGCATTTACTTGGCTTCGGCCCGTATATGCAGTCAGAACTAGCCAAAGAGCTAACAAACAGAAATGTTTTCCCTATGATAATAATAATAATAATAACTTTATTAAACTTTAAACTTGTAGTACATACAGGAAAAAATTTCTTACATGAAATAATAAATTATTATTATCATTATTTATCATATAACTATAATATATACTAGCTGTTCATCATCCGCGTCGAAATTTTTTTCCGCGGAACCATAATTCCAAAGTAAAAGTAGTAGTAGTTACTCCTTATAACATCAGCTATCTGCCAATGAAAGTTCCGTCAAAATCGGTTCAGTCATTTCGGAGATTAGCCGGAACAAACACAGACAGACAGAAAGACAAAAATATTAAAATTGTTTTTGTTATAAGTAAAGTATATTATATTTTCAAATGCGTTTAGTAAAAATCTGTTAATACGACACTACAAACAGACACTTCAATTTTACTTATTTGTATAGATGTATAGATATATTTAGGTCCTTCAGACAGAAATCCGGTCACGGCGGCCAGTCTCAACGGAGACTAGTCATCTGTGCAGGACAGGATTATATTGCACGCAGTAACACGTAGTATTTACATTTAGCATATGTATAATATATTACATTACACTGCCATTCATCAGAGGCAACAAAATTTTCCGAGTAGATATTTTATTCAGTTGATTGTCTAATGTATATTCTACATAATTTAAAAAAAAACGCATACCTGCGTATACGCTCAACCGCGTAGTGGCTGGCGGTGTAAGAATATCCAGTACCCCATCTCGTCCAGTAGGTATCGTAAGAGACGACAGAGGGAAACAAATCAGAAAAATGGCAGCAGCATCTTGCTAACAAAAACTAAAAATAAAAACTGCGGTTGCCAACTCCCGGCCAAGCGTGGCAACTTAGGCAAATAACCCCCTTATGAGGCAATCTATGGAGAGGACTATGTTCAACAATATGCTTTGATAGACTGAAGGCATGGAGCTGATAAGCAAAACAATGAATCAAAACAAAACACATATCATGTTTATACATTTTTTAAATTATTAATCAATTTTTTAATCTGTTAAACGACGCAATATTTGTAAGCCAAGCACCACAAGGTGTTGCCAGCGTCTACGTTTAGGCGGGAATTTATGAATAATTCCAATGGAACGGAGGGAGCAGATATTAAATATAATAAACCATGGACTCTTTTTATTAAAATTTCTGTTTACAAATTAGTACCCATTTTGATACTTTTTAGCTTAAAGATGCAACAACAGAAATATTTATTTTATTGATTTTAAATTGTAGAGCTATGATGCAACGCACGAATACGGATAGCAGCTGCTAACATGCTCCAAAAATGGGTCGGCTCGACCAGCAAAAGACCACGATTACACAAAACACCAGCGTAGAATAGAAGCAAGACGCTCTCGTGTATCTACGAGTATATATTATGTGCATATGTATGTATGTAACCTGTATAGTGGTGGTGTAACAATATCCACTACCTCACATCGTCCCGTGGGTGTCGTAAGAGGCGACGAAGGGAAACAAACCAGGAGATGGGCAGCGTCTTCCTACTAACAATTAAAAACTAAAAAACTAAAGTTGCCAACCCGTCTGCCAAGCGAGGCAACTTTGACAAATATCTCCCCTATGAGGTAATTAATGGGGGAGGCCTATGGCTTTAGATAGGCTGTTAACGGTATGCATGTAAGTGTGTGTACGTATGTATGTATATGTATATGTGCTCGTATGGTGATTGATCAGAACCGGAGACCGGTTTTTACTAATAACGAAGCATTATTTTATCCTTGTCCTCAGGGTTGGCATCGCATCTGCATTTTGATTCATAATCGAGGGTAAATGTACGGTATGTAAGTCACAGCATCCACTTTCCATCTTCTCTTTTGTCAATCTTATTTCTATAAGAAAATAAGAGAAATAATTTATAAATACATTTACACAAACATTAACACATTGAATAAAATTACTTTTATGGATTTTATCGCGTTTAACTTATTTTCAACTCCCGACGTTTCGAGTGCTTTGCAGCAAGGTCACGGAGCGGGAGGGGGCCATGAGGATCATGCCAAAGGTAAATTAAACGCGATATAACGCGTAAAAGTAGTTGAATTCAAAATTAAAAAAATCACGGCAGCTTATTGTATTTCCATACTATAAAATTATCAGAACGGCGATTAAGATTTGTTCTTCGATCACTTAAAACGCCGCAAGCGTCTTAGCAAAATAACTCTGAAATGTTTATCGAGAGATTGCTTTCCACCCTTTATAATCGGATGAACTTATTCAATTCATTATAAGGGACTATGTAAATGAAAGGGATATTTAAGCAGTAAGTAATATTTAAGAATATGCAGAGCTGTTTTAGTAGATTTGAGAAAACCAACCGAAAACCTTGGATAATACAGCTCCGAAAGTAAATAAAGTAGTTAAATTTTTGCGATGAAAGGAAAAAAAAAGTGCACGAGTTAATGAGTGTTTTGTTTATAGAATAAGGGTGATAAGCGAGCACACAGCCCACCTTATGATAAGTGGATGCTGTGGCCCATAGACATCTACGTCTATCCTCGATTAAAAATCAAAATGCAGATATGTTGTCACCCCTGAGTACTAAGATGGAATGCCCCGTATCCACTAAAATCGTATCGTGAGTGTAGAAAACCGGAGCTGCTATTTTACGCTGGTATTTTGTGAGAGCGTGGTTCCTCCCTGGTCGAGCCGATCCATTCGTGCAACAACCATAATATAGCTGCAGCGTGGCTCTACCACGTAAGTGTAAAAGTGTTAAATGAGACTAAAGTAGGTAGTACTATTATTTATTCTGTGACTAAAGATACTGCCTGTATACGTCCCACAGCTGGACGTTAATTCGTAGCGCTGTTTCAGTATTGGTTGAGAATAACTCAATAAAAAGACTCTAGTTTGAAAATTTTAAATCTTTTAACACTAGCAAAACAAAAACCATACGAGTTCATAACCGAAGAAAAATAAAACCACAGGCCGGTAAATAATTTTTTTATAAATTTAAATTTCGAACAACAAAAACAAACAATAGCCTTTAGTCAATTATTCATAAACGAGCGCACCTCGCAAACGAAATGAAATTGAAATAATTCTCATATGCGCTGCAAAAATGCTTTAGTATGAACTTCAGGGTAACTGAAAAAAGACGAAAAGTGAAGCGAAGCTGAATTTTTCATTATAAACACGTAAACGTTACATCATATTGTTCGTGATATAATAGTTTCGCCATTAGTTTTTATTAATTAGTGCTGTACTCTTCACTGCTGTGAACTTACACTTAAAGCCAGGTAAATTGACATGTCATAATCATCATCATTATTACAGCCCATCAAAGTCACTGCTGAACATAGCCTCCCCATTGATTGGCTCCTAATTGGGGTATACTTGCCGTAGTTGCCACGCTTGGCGGGCGGATTAACCACCACAGTTTTTATTTTCTAGTTATTAATAGAATGCTTCATTCTATTTGTTTCCTTTGTCGCTTCTTACGGCACCCATGGGACGGTATAGGGTAGTGTCAAGGTTGGTCTTAACCGCCACTACACATGCATGACATGCATTAAATTATGTACTATTTCAATTAGGGAAAACATTGGTGCCTACGTTTGTTAAAAACAGTACATTTTTTGTAGTGAAAACTTCTTTAGAGTCGTTGTGATTTGAAACTGGATGAAACGAAAAGCGACACTAAAAAGAGACAAACATATACATCTATAGAATTTAGCCTGCGAGAGAATGAGATAGAATACAGTAGGTATAATGTTTTTCCTATTATCTCGGTCTACTTTTCTGATGGTTTCACTTATACCGCGTGTGACTGCACACGTGTTTTTTTTTTGTTTTATGAATATTTGATTGTTTGACTTTGAGCCACTGGTGACATTTTATATTAAAAATAAAAAAAATTAATGTTAAGCAATTAATGAACTGTGGTCCGGTATCTCCATGTCACTAATGTGTTAGAAGTAGAGAGCTATGAATTTATTAACAAGGCTAAGAGCCTCGCGCTAGCACTGAAAGCTTCCGTGAAAGCTTTTTAATTCTATACACATATAAATAAAATTTTGAGAAAAACAGTTTAGGTAGTAGTTTGTAATATCGAAATAACTGCCTTATATTAGGTCCTTACATATGAAATTAGCGTTTTGTCGTACTGACCACTTTGATCTGAAATATCTCCTCTTTGGTTAAGAATTCCAAACTCAAATTTATAAATTCATTTAGCTGGTACATTTGAGTTTTGAGAACAGTCATTCATTTATTTTTTCCTCATTATTTTTTTCTTTGCGAGTACGAGTTCTACCGTGGCACCAGTGCTGCAGAAACAGCTCGAAGGATTAATGATGTGTACGGCGCTGGTGTTGCAAAAGAAAGCACGGTACGTTTTGGTTTCAACGTTTTCGTTCTGGAAATTTCGACCTTCAGAACCAACCCGTGGACGGCCAGAGACCAAAGTGGAAAATGAAGAATTAAAGGCTATTGTGGAAGCGGATCCATCACAAAGCACCATAGAGATAGCTGCAGGCTTCGGGGTAAGTGATAAAACTGTATTCATCCACTTGAAGCAAATCGGAAGTAAAAACTTGAACGATGGGTACCTCATGAATTGAGTGAATCGAACTTGCAAACACGCGTCGACTGCTGTGTTACTTTGCTCAACCGACACAATAATGAAGGATTTTAAATCGAATCATTACTTGTGATGAAAAGTGGATACTGTACGATAATCGGAAGCGCTCGTCGCAATGGCTGAACCCTGAAACCCAGCCAAATCCTGCCCTAAACGAATTGACTCAGAAAAAGTTACTTGTGAGTGTTTGGTGGACTAGCGCCGGTGTCGTTCACTACAGCTTTCTAAAATCTGGCCAAACGATTATGACAAATATCTATTGTCAGCAACTGAAAACCATGAAGGAAGAACTAGCTGCTAAACAACCGAGATTGGTCAATCGCTCTAGGCCACTGCTGCTTCACGACAACGCAAGAACACACACTGCACAACAAACAAACACTAAGTTAGATGAGCTACAATTGGAATGTCTGCGACATCCCCGGACCTTGGTCCAACATATTACCATTTTTTCCGGAATTTGGACAACTTCTTACAAGGAAAAAAATTCAACTCCGATGCGGCAGTCCAAACCGCCTTCAAAGAGTTTATTGATTCTCGCCCCCATGGTTTTTTTTAGTAAAGGGATCAATGAACTACCTATGAGATGGCAAAAGTGCATAGATAACAACGGTGCATACTTTGATTAATTAAATATATTTTACGAAAAAAAATTGACTTTATATTCCTCCCGTACAAAACGCCAATTTCATATGTAAGGACCTAATATTAAGCTGATGGGGTTATTTGCACGCTATTAGGACATGAATAACCATTTTTAAAAAAATTGTCTGTCTGTCTGTCCGGGCTAATCTTCGGAATGAACGAACCGATTGTAATGAAACTTCACGAAAAGATAGAGAGCAATGCCAGGAGTGATCTAGGTTATATTTTACCTCAAAAACTTGGAGATCTCTTTGAACGGAAAACGAAAAATATTGATAAAATAAATGGTCTTTGATTATTTTTAACCTAAATATTGCCACATTAATATATCCTACCCAGTCGAAGCCAGGGCGGGTCACTAGTTAATTATATATCATTCAGTAAGGTACAAAATTCAACAAAGTTTCAATAAATTAATTCAGGCGATTTTATTCTCAGATTTTATCTTAGTCGTATGTTGATGCCATAAGAGAATTCGTCACTTCGTCTCATCCCGTGGGTGTAGTAGGAAGAGTCGACTAAGGAGTAAGAAAGTCTTGTGATCCTTAATTTTTTTTTTAAATGAAACCACACTCTATTGATCTGAAAAAATTTCCCATAAGGTCAATTTTATGATATTTTTAGTAACATCCTTTTTGCATCTAGCCACTAGCAACGTTAATTACATTTTTTTTTTGATAATATTTAAGTCACAGAACAAACAGATCACTACTTTTCTGTATCATCCTGCTTCCTCATCATCATGTAAAACTCTTTTGCCGGACCTCTTCAGTTATCAGGAGGATTAACCTTAATCGTGAAACACACTAGTAAAGTTCGATCACTCATTTTAGGGTTGTCCCGCGTAGTGTTGCCATTTTGCGCAAGGTGGATGCAAATGCGATGGGACCGGAGCATAGGGAGCAGGTGCGTGATGCGTAAGGTTATGAATAGGATAACAGGGCTGCATTTCGTGATAGTCTGGTATTGTGGTTGGTTTTAGATATTGATCCAATTCAGCGCCATCTGGTGGCAGACGGGCCACCAGATGGCGCTGAATTGAATCAATCAGTTCCTTCAACTTCTATCCGCGAAAAATCAATCTGGGCTCGTTCAGGAGAAGGTTCTGTCTTGAGTCTTGCCGTCGCAGATGTATTGGGTGGTTTGCGACGCCGAGGTTGGTATTTGTAAATGATCAAGCTTGGCAGGCTGATTGGCAATCGCAGTACGACCATCTCTAGCTCTGATATATGATGGATATATCGCTATATATCGTAAGCCATAAGTTCTATCTGGCATATACCATAGTCGCCTCTTACGACACCCAAGAGACGAAATGGGTTAATGGATTCTTTGTCTCTGCCACTATACGGTGTGTTACCAGGTGTAAGACATCCAGACCAGGTACGGGAAGTGGTCAGAAGAGCTCCAGATGTCTGGTACTGCGGTCACCAAACTGACTGCAAGCGTAGTAATTAAGCTAATCCCTCCTATACCTGTCCAGATGTAGACAATCAAACGGTGTTTAAATTGGGTAGCCAACATAAGACTCGGTGGCATAACTTTAAGCGTATTTGCCATTGATATATTTTAAAGTTATCTTTGTCAAAAAGATTTTGTATTATAAAAATAGTAGAAAATTGTTGTTTCATTTAAAAATAAAAACCAATGGCCAGACGTTTCTACTTATACAGCGACGTTACGTAGTCTTGCGGTTAAGACAAAGCGCAGCTACGTTTTAAATAAAAAAGAAAAAACATTCGCCATTTTCTATCGTCTCCTTTTTAAGGATACCCTCGTTTGTTTCTCGAATTCAGCTTTAAGTCCACCTTTGTTAAGGACAAGATACTGAATACAAATAAAGACCACAGAAAATAAAGTGTTGAGGCGAAGAACAATAACTATTTGTCACTTTCATACCGCAACGGTTAGCAATAGACAACTATTGTCCATTTACTTTTTGTAGTAAGAATAATTTTCAAAGAAAATGTTACTGTACAGTGCTGTAACTTCACTTAACTTTAAAAACCTCATTCCAAATTTGACAACCAGGGATGTAACATCGGCGAGTGGTTGTTTTTTATTACCCTGTGCAATAAATAACCACGTAGAGTAATGGATGTACAGAGCACTCTTTCGCTTTAACTTACCCGTATCCGATGTACCTAACGCTTAAAAGATCGGAGGTGGGATGATGACTTAATGACGATATAATTATTAACACGGTGAACGAGTTATTGTTTCAACCATCATCTCGAAAAGTTCTGGAGTTACGCCAACGCGAACAAAGCCGGCACAAATCGTTAAAAATATTCTACAACTTTGTATAAACAGAACCTAGGTATCAACAATGGAGTTTAAAACCAGTCCGGTACACAAAAAAAAGGCAACGCTTTGTTTCAATTGGCGCCATACAGTCGGCACGCGTTACAAACAATACGGAGGGTTAATTAAAGCAAACTGTTCGCAGTTTTAAATCGAGTGTATTAGGGCTTAAAATCAAGTGGGGAGATTGCAAATCAATATTATTCAATAATGGAAATGACAGTTGATTTGTCTTGATTACGCTAAGGTTGCAATCAAAGGTTTGAATGAATTATTTATTTAGAAACAAGCATCAACAATTTTCATTGGTCATGTTGAAGAATTATATTTTATTAAAGCTGAGACAAACAATCGTCTACAGTCTGAATAGCACCGAAGTTAAAATGAATTGCAAGACCTTGACGGTCAAAGTTCACTGGCCAGTACGTCTCACCTTGCGAATTCAATTTACGCAAAAAAAAAACTTTACTTAGGTACTAATATAGTTTTAATAGAAATATGTTTTCATAGCGAATAGATTTAAATATTTGATAAGAATAGTAACATTTCCTCGCAAAAGGTTAAGGCAAATCAAAGAGCCATTAAATCAACTAAGTACGTATTTCACGGACCTCAGCCACATGAATAAAGAAACCGAACTCAACCTAAAAGAAGAAATTAACCTACGAGTATTGCCTTCGTAAAGATCGCCTTATTACACACAGTGTTACCGACATATTTTTGTATGCAGCATCAGCGAATCGTGAACAACCACAAATCAACCGGATACAAAACGTTCTAAAAAAACTGGTAAAAATTACCTTTGATGCCCAAACGACAGATTTCTATTTTCTCTCGTACGTTACGATAATGTACTGTCATTCATTTTAATATGATTTGAGTATAAAAGGCAATGAAACGTTTGTTGCGAACAGAGAGTCCATTAAAAAATATTAATGAATAAAAAAACCTATTAATTGATTCTCAATAAAACGAGCTAGGTCTATGAATCCGTAAGAAAAGAGCTGAATTCAAAAGACTTTATTTGCACAAACGTAATGTGTTAGAGCTCAGAGCCAACGCACCAACGTGTGAATGGGTTTTTACTTTTTAACATAGATGTGAGCGTCCAGTCATTGATCTGTGTCGACTGGGTTTTCTAAAAGGACCAAAGAAGGAGTGCATAGAGATGCTCGCGAGCACCTTGGATCTAATACTGCGCCGCAATCCGCGACACCCATTTTACCACGTTTTTCTTGGCTCACTTTCGTGTACTGTCTCTCCGGATCGAAATTAGTAATTGATTTTAAACTAACTTCCCGATGAGCCAGAGACTTAAACATAGCTCAGAATCGGAGGACAATGTGAGAATATGAAAAAAAAATACTTATTAGACCGTTTTAAAAGCTTGATGTATTAAAAAAAATACATGAAATTATTTATCTTGGAGCCAAACATAAACCCAAAATGTGTGACCGCGGTATGTTTAGTACAGTTTATATAATACGAAGAAGTGTAGAACTTTTGACAAATGTTTCCAACTCTTGATTATAATAATACACTATGTCAAAATAGTGACCATATCGCGGTAAAAATCACAATTTTCATAGTAATGGCACATAATTGTTTGTAATATGTGGGGCTCAATAAACGACTGTAGTATTCAGGTCGTGGACAAATATGTACGTGTAACATCATTTACATTGTGCATTAAACCATTTATGAATATAATGGGTTGGTATAATCACGCCATCATTCGTTTAGAAGCGCCATAAGGTTTTTATAGTAATCGTGTGTGACGTTTTATCGATTAGTGAAATTGGTTCAGATGCCTCGCGTGTGTTTTAATACCTAAAGGTTATTTGACGCTAAAAGGTCAACAACAAAAATCAACAGTAAAATGCTTATAATTTTTAAAATAGAATAAGGGTGATAAACAAGTACACAGTCCACATGATAGTAAGTGAATGCTATGGCCCATAGTCATCTACATCTATCCTCAATTAAGAATCAAAATGCAGATGCGTTGTCACCACTGAGGGTTATAAGATGGACTTTTTTTATTGAATAAGCGTGACTAACGAGCACACAGTCCACCTGATGGTAAGTGGATGCTGTGGCCCATAGACATCTATATTTATCCTCAATTAAGTATCAAAATGCAGATGCGTTGTCCCGTATGCAGATATGCAGTCCCCTGTGGACTGAGATGGAATGCGTGGTTTCCAATAAAAAAGGTATACACGCGCCATACGAAAAACAGCAGTATCAAGCTGATATTTCACGCTGGTAGGTACTCTGTGACAGTGTGGTCCGTACCCGACCCATTCGTGCTACAACCATAATACAGTTGCAGCATGGTTCTTTCACGTGTAAAATTTGGAAAGGATTTTTTTAATCTATAACACGCAATAACGCAGTAGACTTCTTTTACAAATCCTTTCGGAACAGAGAGGAGGCCTGCGCCCAGTAGTGGGCTGAATGTGGTCTGTTAGTTGCTACTTTACTTTTATGTAAGCAACAACCATCTACTAGACTTCTCTTTGACGAACTAATGTAACTGACCCTCTATTATGCATTTAAATATTTATCGTGGAGTTGTCTCCTCTGCGAGGGAAGGTATAATGTACTATTATTTATTCTGTGGTAGAGGTCTCATTTATATTTTAAAAAATGATTAGCTTCTGAACTTTCTATGAAAACTAACTAAAGAAATGCATTAAAATACCTAGTGTGCCTTAAACTATATTATACAAATTTAAATTTAAATTTAAATAAAACTAGTTCTACGGATTGCAATCTGATGAACGGTATGGCAGCGCATAAATTACGAACAAACAAACATTACTTTTTATATATTAGATGACTATTGTGTCGAATGTGATGTAACATTATGTTTGAACTGTTTTAATTACTCGCATTCGAATAGTCGTGATTCGTGAAGAGCCTAATAATTTTAAACGATAATTATAATAGTACAGCTACCAATACTGGGTTTTGTTATTATGATTTAATTTTAACTTAGAACCTATATTTATTTTGTATCAGTAAAAGTACAAAACAAAATGTACTTTTACCTGAAACAAAATAAAACAGTGAAATTCAAAAGCCAATAAAAAAAATATGCGTGAGTGTCGTGGAACACTCGGTTGGAACTAAGTTCCTTTCGTGGTATATTATTATTGATAAACGTATTTTATTGATTAACAAATACAAATAAATGAATTACTAGCGTCTATTAAAATGAAGCGTCATTTAAAATAAAATAATATTTCTTTCATGGCAAGATAAGAAAAAGTGCGAGGGAGATGGATATTATTCCATATCGCTTTATTATAGCCGCCAAGGCCGTCTACACTACGTCAGAAGGGGTCGTGACGGAAAAATCTTACACTTTTTGTCGCCTTGCCCCCATCCGCCAAATCCGTACCGTCCGATAAAGAACTTCGTTCCAATAATCAAAGTGATAAGTTCAGTTTTTCGTAAGATTCTTGTTCACATCCATATCGACCAATTGACGTCCAAGTGAAATTATTTTCAATATTTTTTTTAATAATATACGAAATAAATAATGTTGTAACTACGCCAGAAGTATTAATTGAAATCTGCTCTTGCTGTTAGTTTTTTTTAAATTATATAACTAGCTGGTACCCAGCGCGTTGCTGCCACAGAAGAAATAATTGTAAAAATATAATTTTAAATTTGGAAGAGTTTAAATAGTTAATATTTATTTACTTTTCCGTAAGCGGATAAAAAGTTGGCTATATGTTATACACGGTTGTTTACTGCCTACATACAAAATTTAATGGAAATTCGTCCAGTAGTTTTTGCGTGAATCGTGAACACACAATTTTTCTACAGATTTATTATATTTTTTTTTATTTTTTTTTTATTTTATTGATCAAAAGTGTTCATACATATTTTTGATTTGTACCATTAAACCAAAAAATGGTTTGTATTGGTACTCACATTCGCAACTAACGCACTGCTTAATATTATATAATTTGTTAATTTGTTACAAGTAATCAAAAATATACATTTAAATATACTTCCTTTATTGTGTAAGCGGTAAGCACCCATTTGCAATTCTCACATGGGACGTTCCGGAATTGAGCGCCACCGACGTGAGCGCTCATTGTTTTTTGTTGAGGAACCTGTTCTACTAGACAGCGCAAACTACTAATTATATACAGAATGTTTCACTATTATAAAATTACATAATAACTATGATTCTGATTGATTTTATAAGACGAAGTTCTTTATATTATCGTAATAGTATTTTTTGAGTTATTTTTTATAGTTTTTAGTGTTTAATTATTTTTGAATGTTTTGCGTGATATTATTTAAAAGAGTTGGAATTAAAAATTCTATAGTTCGCCTACCATAGTAATTTGAGATCCTAGGCACATTTAATTTTTGTTTGGTAATATTTCTTGTAATTACTTTATGGGATATGGGCACTTGGATGCTTTTATTATTGAATTGGTCAATTAAGAGGGTCATGTGAAATTTCATCTGCATGGGTAATATATTGCAGTATTTGAAAACGTCTAATAAGTTATTTTTATGTTGTTGTTTTATTTTTTGGGGTACAACAAGTTTAAGTAATCTTAGTTGTAGTTTATATATTTTTTCGGTATATGACTTAAAGGTTCGTCCATAACTTGAAATTCCGTATGATATAATTGACTCAGCTAAGGCTTTATATATATTGAGTAGGATATTATATGGTACTTTAGGTTTTAAAATGTAGAATTTAGCCAGTATAGCTCGTAATTTGTCACAGACAGAATCTATGTGAAATCTCCAGCTAAATCTATTATCTACAATTAATCCTAGTACGATAAGTGCAATATAAAGCTAGTGGACGTGATTTAAGTTGAGTGGATCGCGATTTTTTGGTATTTGGTAACAATTGAGCACTACATCTCCGCTTCGCGTCCGAATTGTGCAAAATATAGATGCCAGCGATATTCTTGTTTTAGTTACAGTCCCATCATTAGCTATTTGTCGATATTTCTTACGTTGCTAGTTCTGCAGGCGCTGTACCAGGTAAATTGACTGGGATTTTTAAAGCCTTGTGTTTTCTAAAATACTTATTAAATGCTGATGCTAAGGCACATCTCAATAGTTTTACTCATATACTAACCTTTAATAATACTAAAATGGTCTTACCTAGGTTTATTCTGGAAACATAGTCATAATAATGAAGGAATCTGTACAAGTCTTCTATGTCCGGTAACGCACTAGATTTCAGTCAGTGTACAAGTCATATTTTCCCTGTACCGCACTGTAAGTAAGTCAAGAAAATCATTCGCAATTATCGTGTTAAGTAAAATAAATACTGGCTAAATCGTCGACAACTGTTGGTAGCGCACCCAGAAGACTGGCTGAGTTGCTTCGTTGTATAGTGAGGCTGATCTGCTGCACAAATTATCAGCCATCTTTTGGGTCACCAGAGCTTGATAAGGCATCCCGAAATATCTTTTTACATACGTCGCGTTTAAGGTCCCAAGGGCCCAGCGTTTCTACACCAAACGGCACAAACATGTAGCTCTCTCCGAGGACTGCATATTTGCACCGCTTAGTTGGACTCGGCTACGGTAGCAGTCACATCTACCTTGTGTGAAGGGAGATGCGATGGCGATAATTTCTAACACAAGTCTCATCCCATAGCAAGGAGACCGCTTTTCCATGGAATGAGATGAAGATGAAAATTAAGCATTACATGATACCTCTTACCATTGTAACTGTACTATAATACCATTTAACTCTAAAATTAGGTGCGTTTTACTACAGTTAGGTTAGCTCATCAGTTAATGTGTCTTATGAATTAGATATTCTTTATGAAGTCGCCTCGACTGTAAGAGCGTGCGTCTCATGCATATTTTATACGCTTACACGAATTAGTTCAAGCAACAGTCAGAACTTTTCGGTGGGGTCGCGGCGCAAAGAGAATCCATCAGTCTATTTCGTTAGGGCTGCCAGGTCGCATAATTGCTTAAAAAATGGTTATAATAATATTGTTATTTAATGTGTCTTCTTTGTATAGTGCATTGATAATTTATTACGATACGATAAGAGCTATTCAAATGTAACGTAAATTGTACAAATTTAAAACTTCACTTTTACATTGTATTAAAAATAATGTTAAAAATATATCGAGAGGTCGAACTCGAATGCTTCTAGCGTGATATCTAGCAGACGTTTTTTAAATCAATGGCAATACTCTTACTTTGAATAGTAGTAAATATATTAGATTACACATAAATTGTTTTATTTATGAATTACGCAAAACTTTCATTGCACCCCATGTACAGGATACGAAATATTGTAGCATTTTTAATACACCATTTTTACCATTATTACCACTTCATCAATGTGTGTTAACCCTGGCTAGATTTCAGTTTTCAATTTATTTTATTTTACGTTATTATTTTGGAAAATTTACAGCTAAACCATCAAGTAATACATAAACATGTAGAAGGAAAAGACCAATCATAAGTTTTAATAGATAGAATCAAAACAGTTAAACTTACAACAAGTTGATGTAAAATAATTATTAAAAATATACGCATAATATACAGGTCTTTCTTTCAGTAGATCCATAATTAGAAAACATATTACGCTTTAGTTTACGAAAAATAATGTTAAACAAGTGTTGTCAATTGATAACTTTACAGAGGATTATGTTTCCTTTGTAGAATTGACGGTTAGTATATATTATTTAATATACAAATTCAAGACATTTTTTTTCAAAGTTTAATTACATTTAATTATAATCAAAAAATGCGACAAGTAATTTTGACAGTCCTCTCTTGATGTTAACCTAACACTACCCAAAGAATTCTCAAGAGACCGAAACAGGTGAAAATGTGAGGGTGCAAGGTCAGGACTAAATGGTGGATGCATTAACACTTCCTAACCAAGCTCTCTCAATTTTTGCTGAGTGGCCAAAAATGTGTGTGGTCTGGCGTTATCATGATGAAATACTCCTTTTCTGTTGATCGATTCCGGCCGTTTTTTCTCAATTTCTTGTTTGAGTCTCATTAGTTGTTGGCACTTGGCAGTAGAGATCCGAATCGATGGTTTTACCCGGCGGTTAAAGCTCATTATAAACGATGCCCTTCCAATCCCACCATAGACAGAGCATCACCTTATTGCGTGTTAATGCGGGTTTCGCTACAGTCTGTGGAGCTTGACTACCCTTTGACCATGATCTTTTTCGCACGTTCTTGTCGTAATAGTTCGGTTTCATTACGTTTCAATAGAGAATCGCAAATGAGTACACGATTCATTAGGTTTCTTTCAGTGAGCTCGTGTGGTACCCAAATATCGAGCTTGTTTGTATAGCCAGACTTTTTCAAATGGGTCAAAACTGTTTTGTGGTCAATCCTCAATTCCTAGGCTATGTCGTTACTACTAATATGCCGATAGCAGCAGATAAAACTACAGAATGTATTGAATTTCTTCGTTAGATTCACTCATTTTGGCGGACAGAAAAACAATTGAAAAAATGCGGGAGTGTTTTTAGTTTTTCGTTTTCTTTTTCTTAATGTGTTTTATGTATTGATATTAAAACCAGCCGGATACAAACAGTACAAGCAAAGAGATTTTTCATCAATTTTATACAAACAAAATACGAAGAAACTTTTTCCCAGACCTATTTATATCCATAATAAAGATATCTATCATTAAATTTTCATGAAATCGTGAATTGGTGGGAGGATGATATAGTCCTCCCACATGGCCATTGTTCTCGCACGCGAATTTTATGCACAGATGGTGATTCTCGCTAAAGTAAATAAATATCTTATCGAACATGATATGATAAAACCAAAAATCAGTGTTGATAACAATGACAATTTGATATTGAGAATAAAGGAATTCGTAAATATTTTCCGATAATTTTTCTATTTATATTTTTTTTCTCATACAAATACATTTAGATTCTACAATACTGAAATATTTTTTTTCAAACTTCAAATGCTAGCTCTACTTAAACTTTTGTATGTCTGTCTGTGCTAATCTTCGGAACTGCTAAAACGATTGTATTGAAACTTGATGAACAGATAGAGAGAAATGCTACTAATGATCTAGCTTAGATTTTATCCAAAAACTTGATGTTTTTCCGTGAGAAATTGAAAAATTGATAAAATAAATGGTATTTGATGATTATCTTAAATATAAATAACGCCACATTAATAGCTCCTACCCAGGCGAAGTCGGGTCGGGTCGCTACTTTTTAATAAGAGTACTTATAACGTTCAACCCTACAGATAATATAATATATAAGTGGTAAAGCTTAAATTACTTTCAATAATTATTCTTGTAATCTATATTCAATAAAAGTGATTCTATTCTATTCATTTATAAACGTTTAACATAAACTAAATCACTCCAGTATAATTGAAAATGCCTCCAACATAAAGACACACGCCTTTGACGTTTTAATAATTTTTAAGGTTGAATCTTATTCTGTGTTTACACATACGCCACGGTTCGATTATATTGGAGGATTTACGTTGATCGTTTCGCAAATAATAATTTTTCATCTTGAAGATATTTCAATTTGTAAAAGAGGCGAGTGGCGACATTTATAGAAAATAGAAATGGAAATATCTTTGTTCATGTTATATGACTAAACCTTATGACGAACACCATCTGGCCAATTTGCACCACGGTGACAACTTTAATTACTAATAGGGGTAAGTAGCGTATGGCGGTCTACTGTGGAGTAGGGATCGTTTGGGAAAAAATGCGACGTGACTCCACGGCAAAAACGTTTTTGTGACATTAACTTTAGCGGCGCCCGCTCGGATTGTATGAGAAACACGCCGCCATGCCACACGTTCCGCCGAACGCTTACCACTGAGGCTTACGAAGGTTATTAATTGAGTGCAACATAATTCGAGTGCGAAATTGCGAATGTCGGAAGCACGGTAAAAGCCTTCGTATCAATACATTTATATCCGATGTAAGCTATAATATGAAAGGCAGAATTGGAGGAAAACGGATCAGTAAGCTGAGGAAGCGCTCGAAGAACCAACAACCGAGAAAACATGTTCTCGAGTGGCAGTCACGTGCCGGTAAGCGAAGTGTAGATCGGTCCTCACAATACATGAAGTGACGACCTGGTAAGACATTCAGAAAGTCGATGTTTTTCGGTATATTCTTTAGCAGACTTGTAAAGGGCTGTTATGATAATAATGATTACAGGCAAATTTAAAACAATCACATTACATCCATATCGTCCTCTGGGAGTCGTAAGAGGCGACAGAGGGAAACTGCCGTCTACCTGTCTCCGTCAAGACTCCTGCCAAGTGTGGCTACTATGGCAAATATCCCCCTTGTTACATACACAGTCTAAGGGGAGAACTATATTCTGCAGTGGATTTTAATAGGCTGTGATGAATGAAATTTATGAACATTGCATCCAAAATAGAAAAACAAAACCGTGTTTTAACATTTTTTTTTTAATTGACACGTCTCTTCCCATTGATAGGACTTTTCAGCCTGGGTAGATTTGTTTACTTTCAAGACATCAGACAATTACATTGTTCAGAAATACATGCTTACTGGCACTTTATTGACATAAGTAAAATACCTACTACATACGAGTGGGTCAATAGCACAATAGTGAACTTAAAAAAGTCTAAAGGTCTGGCTGGGTGTAATAAAGGGTATCCGGACGACAACTCATTTATAACGTTTTTAAAATTGGGCACATCATGTACAGAGCGACAAACTCGTTAATAGAGATGAGCTAAGAGTATTTTACAAACAAAATTATCCCAAACCCCCCCACAAGGATTTTCTCCTGTATCATAGAGGCGTTTTTAATACATAAATTGCACATAACAAACATCCTGAACTGGAACAATTATTTGTAGGCCATACAAACGACACTGGTGGTCACACAAATGCCACTTCCCACGTGCGGGACTCGAGCCCGCAACCCCGCAGCTCCGCAGACAAATGCTAAACCACTGCCCTGCGGAACCGTAGCAACATATAAAAATTTAAAAAAAGATTGACTCAAGATATATCAATTTCGAACATATACATTCACTCTGCTCGTGAGTTGTATTTTTAAAAATTCGTTAACCTCTCGTGGGAATCTGGGTCACCGCAACCATAAGAGAGCGGAAAGGCCACAGGGCTCAGGACACGCCTTCAATAGAGGGCTTTATGGTATGATAACGTGTAAACAGTCTATTCACGAAGTTCACGTAGACTTTCCTTAACACAAATGTGTAACATGGCATGATTTAAATTATCGCTAATGATAATTCTCGGTCGTGTAGTGGCCTCAAAAGATAATCAATAAGTACTCCAACCCCATATCACCCCGTAGTTGTTGTAAGAGGCGACATAGGGAAATGAAACAGGAGATGGGCAGCAGCATTTTCTTGATAACAACACTATGGGAAATATCCCCCCCCCCACAAGACCACGTGGTCTTGTGAAAGGCTGTAATGATGGTGATGACGATGATACTAGTGAATCAATTTATCATGCCATTTGTTACACTATTTTTTAATTATCGTAAACGTTATTATTACGTACATAGTTAGAAGCCGAATTGAATATCTGTAATATTAAAGTATCACGTCATAACTCTAACCTTCTTTTCTTTTTTATTGAGCCATAACAACTGAACACAGGCCTCTCACTGTTAAATTCTATTTATTTTATATACAATAAGGGTGACAAACGTACGCACAGTCCACTTGATGAAAAGTGGATGCTGTGACCCATAGACATTTATATCAATCCTAGATTAAGAATCCAAATGCAGATGCCCTGTCAAGGAATGCCTTGTTTCCAGTAAAAAGGTTCTCCGGTTCTCTACTATCACCAGACGAAAGCACAGCAGCGGCATCCTAAAGCTGTTTATTTTTCGCTGGTATTCTGTAAGAGGGTTGTCCATCCTCGGTCGAGTCGACCTTCGTGCTGCAAGTATAATAAAGTTGGAGTATGGCTCTACCATGTATCTGCAATATAACTTTTCGTTATCCTACAATTTTATAATATTTTATTTCGAGCCAAAAGAGCGCTGTTTTCACTCCGTCGTAATAAATTTTCCTGGCGGAAATTCTTGGAAGCGTTTTCCGGGTTTACCCCTGCGAATGATCACACAAGAAATTGGCTGGTAACATAGTTATATTTTTTGAGTTTTGAATTCTTTTTGAACCATAGCTTCTAGAAAGTAGTGTTAATTTTTTGCTTAGGAATTTCTATCGCTAAACAGAAGTGCACCAACTGCTGTGTTCTGATTTGAAAGGATAGAAAGTCAGTCTAATTACAGGCTACGAGGTATTTCATTTTAGTTTTCATAGGTCTGAGGTGACAACGCATCTGTGGCCTTCTTTGTTTGAAGTTGGATGCTGGTATCATGGCCTGCAGTAGCCATTCACCATCAGATGGACTGTTGTGATGATGATGATGTCGTCTCACTCTAATTTAATAAAAAAATACAATGAATAAATAGTTCCAGATCCAGACCCTTTTTACTGGTGACGAGGCATTCTACCTCGTCTCGTCTCGTCTTAAGGGGCGACAACTGACAACGCTTCTGCATTTTGATTCTTAATTGATGATATATGTAGATGTCTATGGGCCGCAGCACCCACTTCCATCAGGTGAACTGTGTGCTCGTATATCACCTTACTTATACATTACATACACTTTACGTCTACCCTCAAATACATAATATTATATAGAAACGTCATCCCTGAAAACCAAGACTAGATGTTGATATCATAATCATTTTACACCACAAGGCGCAAAGCGGCGAATGATAGCGGCGTACAACAATCGCGACCATCCCGCGGATCTTAGGTAAACAATTTTAACATCTTTAATACCGTTCTTTATGTTCGACACATATACATAACTGATCACTACAGTATCCGAGAAATATTGCAAAACAATTAGCGAACATAGTTTTAGTCCGATCGATACCTCCGTGACGTCACCGTTTTAATCCCGATTCACTGAGCAACTGTTCTGTCCTGATAAAAATCGCTAAATATAAGCACCGTTGACGCGTTGCCCGCTTACCTTACATTTTGTCTCGATCTCATTTTATCTAGATAATAAAGAAACCTTAGGATTTAAGTTTAATGTCCCCGATGCCCTGAACCCAGTCCAATCCTTATTGTTATAAAAATAGTTCTACTTGTGAAATTTCTTTAAGTTCTATAATAGATAAATTGTTATTTTGTTCTTGTAGTTGTGACAGAAATTCCAATAGACTTTGGAATAAAGTTTGCCACCCTCAAATTCTGCTACCTAGTCTCAGGCCTCATGAAACTAAGCCTATATCCGCTGCTGTATACACGAATTCTAAAAGTTGCAGTTCTGATGAAGGAGAGATACATTTTAGGGTGTTTTTGGTCACAGTAGTAACTACAACGGGCTATCTACTACCGAGTATATACTTCCTTGCCCCATAGCTAATGCATTATCTAATATATAAAAATAATTTTTGTTTGTTCGTATTTTATGCACTGCCATACCGTTCATCAGATTGCGCTAAAACTTTGTCAACTTATCACTTGCAGTAGGTGGCGCGCGTATCGTACATACAAATTTATTTGAAAGTCACATATTATTCAATTTCAATGCAAATTAAACAAGTGGGATGCGGGAAGTAAAGACTGTGTAAGAACCTCCGAAGGAGGCGGAGTTATAGCCGAAATAAGAGTATTTAATTTTTTGGTTTTTGGCCATTTTGACCCCCAGGAGTGTAATGAGAACTTTTTGCCCCTATTCAACCATGACCCCCATGACATCCTCTACATGATAGGCTATTCAAACTGACTAGGCCTAAAGTTCGAGCCACCCCCCAACTCATTTCTAGTCTTTACTTCCAATAAACAAATAACACTTCCAAATTTAAAACGATATTTCCACAATTATTTCTTCTAATGTAGCTACGCGCAGGGTACCAGCCAGTTTTCCATTAAAAAAATATGATTCGTGAGTGTCTGTATGTTTACGTTTACTGAATGTGAGTATTTTTACTGGTTTTCTTTCCCCTACTCTTCAAACAGGAACAAGACAGCGGGACACTTTTGTTCTGTGGCAGAACAGTTTATAAAAGGAGATGTTATACGAACCCATGCAGACTAATAGAAGCCTAAAAAGGAGCCTTAAAACTAAAGCGCTAAATCCACATTTTGTATGTTCCGCATAAATGGAATAGTTTCTACACGGCAATGGTTAAATTCTCAAATTCGTACACTCTTCACCGCGTTCAATAAGTTTCCCTAGCGGCACAATTGGGACCGTCTAGTCGCCAACTATGCCGAGTGCGACGCTGTTTACAATGGACGACGTGGGGGTTCGATTACCCGTTTAATTAAGGCAAGATTGGGAGCGATCGAGCGACATCTGTTTGCACGAAAACTGCGAATCGATGTTTACTCGTAACGGAACGGCTTGGAGTTGTTTATGAGCATTAAACAATACAAGTAAACATTAATCGAATTAATGGAATCAGGCGTTAGATAATTTGCGGAAATCCATTATATTAAAGACAATACGACACGTGTTTCGCCCATATCATCCCGTGGGTGTCGTAAGAGGCGACAGAGGGAAACAAATCAGGAGGTGAGCAGCAGCGTCTTCCTAATAACGACTAAAAATAAAAAAACTCGCTTGCCAATCGTGGCGGAGGCTGCTATGGGCTGCCACGGGGGCGGCTATGGGGGAGGCCTATGTTCAGCAATGGACTTTAATAGGCTTTAACGTTAACGGTACTTGTTATTAAAACAAATCATTAAATAACCTCATGAGCTCATGAACCAAAAAGGACAAAAATATATATACCATGGCCTCAACCTTTGTAAAACCCTACAGAAACAATTTTCCCTTTTCGCAACCTTCTCTAAAAGTCATTGACCCCTAACGTCGCTGTATGTAGACGCGTCTCACTAGACATTCTTTTAAAGTTCAAATATCCAATAAATCGGAAATTTCCTGCACACAGCACAGCAGGTTTAAAAGAAAGCGCCCGACGAGGACGCGTTAATACGATACCCCGACGATGCGGCTACGTGACGTGAACGTGAAACATTAGACACTATTGAATAGAGAGTAATTGTTTTCTGTGCTATTGAATGAATGAAATAAGAAAGAAATCTAAACCTGCTGCGATTTCAAGTAACGTTTTTTTATCGTTGCCGTAACAGATTAACGATAATTCGTACTACCGTTATTAAGGTATTGATATGAAAATTACGTTAATTATTGTTATTTTAATAAGATTTGGTAACGTTAACTAAAATGTAGTGATTATATTGGATTACTAGTTGTTCCCCGCGACTTCGCCCGCGTGTAAATTAGGGTTTTAATTTTGTTGCGCGGAACCCTAATTATTCTTCTAAAATATAAGTAGCCTAAGTTACTCCTTATAACGTGAGCTATCTACCAGTGAAAGTCCCGTCAAAATCGGTCCAGCCATTTCGGAGATTAGCCGTAACAAACAGACAGACATACGAACGGACATAGAGACAGACAAAATTTTAAAAATTGTGTTTTTGTTATAAGTACCGTATATAATTTCATATGCAATTAGTAAAAAGCTGTTATTTTGACACTACAAACAGACATTTTAATTCTATTTATTTGTATGTATGTATGTATGTATAGACTAGCTGTTCCCCGCGACTTCGCTCGCGTGTAATTTAGGGTTTTAATTTTATTGCGCGGAACCCTAACTCTTTTTCTAAAATAAAAGTAGCCTAAGTTAATCCTTATGACATAAGCTATCTGCCAGCGAAAGTCCCGTCAAAATCAATCCAGCCGTTTCGGAGATTAGCCGGAACAAACAGACAGAGACAGACAAAATTTAAAAAATTGTATTTTTGTTATAAGTACCGTAAGTATATACTTTCATATGCATTTAGTAAAAAGCTGTTATTTTGACATTACAAACAGACACTTCAATTGTATTTATTTGTATAGATGTATAGATATACTCTTTGGTTTTTAATACTTCACTTTCTAAACGTCAATTTTTGTGACACCGTCTTGACAATCAGCCATTTAACGATTATTACTTATTTTTTATCAATACATATAAATAAAATTGAAGTGTCTGTTTGTAATTAAAATTACTGGTTTATATTAAGCTCAGGGGGTTAATTTCATGCTTTTAAGACATAAAATAACCATTTGGAAAAATTTTGTCTGTCTGCCTGTCCGGGCTAATCTTCGGAATGGCTCAACATATAAATAATGCCAAATTAGTAGATCCTATCTAGGTTTTGACAGTCCTCTCTTGATGTGAACCTATCACTACCCAAAGAATTCTGAAGAGACCGAAACAGGTGAAAATCTGAGGGGCAAGGTCAGGACTATATGGTGGGTGCATTACCACTTCCCAACCAAGCTCTCTCAATTTTTGCTGAGTGGCCAAATATGTGTGTGGTCTGGCGTTATCATGATGAATTTTTAGAATTTTCTAAGCAATGCTTTTGGAAATATGATGAAATATTTAATCGGGCAAACGAAACGAAAAGCACAAAGTAATGAATATATTTTAATAAGATTTTAATACTCGATGATCTCAAAATAATTTTTCTTTCAAACTTCCCTTTTAATCCCACAAAACTAACCCCTTTACTTGGGTAACTGGAACCCACAAGCATGAAATAAAAGTGAACTATATTCTGTTATCAATTTTATCTATCATCTCATAACATTTATATTATAATAAAGATTATATCTTCTATACATCGGTATACAGTATCATCGATTCATATCATTGTTTACTCAAAGTACAAGTAGGGTTGCCAATTGCCATATTTAAAATAAATAGAACAACGAAAAATTTATAGCACAATTTTATTTTGCGGAAATTTTATTGGAAGAGCTCTTAACCAAATAAAACGCACCGATTCATTTTTGTCACTTGTACCTAATGAAATGAACAAATGAAAGATCAAAGTTTGAAATCTCAATTCGTACTAATATTTCTTTCATTAAATTTCGCTCAAAACATTCTAGATGATCACGATTATCATAATTTAAACTAAACACTTCGTTCAGCTTCGTGAAGTTTGGTTTTGTTGTGGAAATGTATCGATATCGATTATAAGCTGATGCCTTTTCCTGTTCTCATTTAGAAAATATTACCATAATGAAAAAAAAGAGAGCCGTGGTAGCTCAGATGGTTAGCGCTCGCTGTAAGTTTCACAGTAAGCGAGCAAACCGGGTTCGATCCCCGCCGGCACCAATGAAATTGTTAATTGCATAAGTGCTGGTTTACCACGTGCTCGGCGGTGAAGGAAAACATCGTGAGGAAACCTGTATGTCTGAGAAATCAAAAAAATAAAAAATATTTCGAAGACATGTGAAGTTCGCCAACACGCATTGGGGCAGCGCGGCCGACATTTCCTTACCCTAAAACCCTCTCAGAAATGAGGGAGGCCTGTGCCCAGCAGTGGGACGTATATAGGCTGTAACTTTAATGAAAAAAAATTATTATAATGAAACATATATAACGCATTTGTAGAAGTCTTGAAAGACCTGCATCAGTCAATACCCTGCATGCCATAACAAGCCTTCTAGGGGTCGTCTACTGATGGTCAGCTTACACTACGTTTACCAGCACGAGACTATCGAAAATCTTTTTGGTTGTCGATTCTTCGAGCTAAATAGCCGGCTCACTGCCACTTCAACCAACTGATCTTGCGCCGTGAATTATGTCGTTTACTAGAGTAATAAGAATTTGAAGAGTTCTATTGTGGACGTCCTTGTTATGGTTTTTCTGAGCATAGATCTCATAGGACTCATGACAAAGTGAATAAAGTATGTTTAGCGTTGTATAAAAGCAGAGTTCCTAAGCTCATTACAAATTGCGGCCCGTTAATTATTTTTGCTGATAGATAATAAAAAAGCCGCCGACTCGGTCTCGCGCTTGACAGCAGATGCGAGCCTCCTACCACAAAACTCTGTGCTTGAGGCGATGAGCGACACCCGCCACACATATTGCTATACTTACAGTCAGCGACAGTCGCTATTGCGTGACGTTTTCAAAATATTTAACTCTCGCCGAACAGACTTTAGAGTATTTGATAAAGTAATCACGCCTTTTCCAACAAGTGTTCTTGTTCAAGTAGCTACTTGTTTGCTGGTAAACGACTAGACATGGATGCTATTAAAGTATAGTAGTTTTATTCTGTAGAAAGGATTTGACATAATAGCCACATTTTGAAGACGGATTGGTGATCGTGGTCAGTCTCGCATATAGGTTATAGAATACTGCCATCTATGGGAGGCCACTTGATCTTTCCGACCTTTCCCACAGGCGCTCTTACATCACCAACGATAATAGAATTGTGTAATAGTACGCCGACACCACGCTTTATATAAATAAATAAATTAATGCTTTACTTATTTCTTTAAGTTACAAACATAAAATAGTAGTTACCTCCTAGTAAGTTTAAAAGAAAACCTGTGTCAGGAGTCCCTGCTCTTTCTTATCTACAAGAGTCTTATATAAAAAAGCATTTAGTAACATTGTAATTAAATTAAAACATAATTCGCCTGTATCAGACATTGAATACGTAGATATCAAGGATTAACGGCGATTAGAAAAGGTAGGTAAATAATGTGAGTATAACTTAGTACGTATTTATGTAAACGTAAGCGCGAATGGTATGGTGGTGAATGGTGTGTGTGGGTGTGTGTATGTGTGTGGGTGTGTGTATGTGTGTGTGTGTGTCATCAGATGGTTTCTTAAATAAATAGTTTTGTACAACTGGCGTGTAGTGGCGGTGTAAGAATCACCCCATATCATCCCGTGGGTGTCGTAAGAGGCGACAGAGGGGAACAAATCATGAGATGGGCAGCAGCGTCTTCCTAATAACGACTAAAAATAAAGAAACTGCGGTTGCCAACCCGCTTGCCAAGCGTGGCAACTATGGCACATATCCCCCTATGAGGCAATCTATGGGGGAGGCAGTCTTTAATAGGATGTAACGGTAACGGTATAACTGGCAACCCTGAGCAATGATGCGCATAAAACGCGACACGGTCGTAAAATTGCGCCGTAGCCGCTACGGCGCGGCGACGCAAATATCGCGGAACGTCTATTAAATGTCGGAGTTTCCCCTTTTACGGGACGAATCGATAAAAGCGTCCTGTTTAAACTGTCTCCATTGTTTAAAACGTCACGAAAGCACTTTCGCAACTCATATCATAATTATCTCTTACTAACTATCAACTAACTTCCTCTTACGAACTATTTACTACGTATCATAATTAACTTGTATTTTTTAATGATTTCTTTGGTGTACGAAATTTCGCTGGTGTATATTGACTAGATAATTATGTAACATATATTATTTACATTTTATTGTAAGTTATATATTATTCATTTTTATTTAGTATTAACTGTTTACACCTGCAACAGTTTCTCAAATTATCTAGGGTCGACTGGTAGAGAAGGTCATAAGGCATTAAGATCTTGTAATTCTTAATATATAGTATATAGCTTAGAGTATACATACGCAAGCTAAAGAGCGCGCGTTAGTGAGTATGAACAGTGAACAGTAAGTACGGGTATGAACAGTCTCAAATTGCAAAGCCGACTCTATTATCCAAGAAAGAATACGCGCGCAGATCGTTTCTCTCGCCGGTTTTTACTAGAAGTTTTAGTTACTATGGTGAAGTGTGCAATAACAAGCTAGTTTTTCCTTGAATTAGAAGGTTTTATTTATATTAAGGTTTATATTATCTTTTAAAAGACCAGTAAAAACCCGCATTAAAGAACACATAGCTGATGTGAAGAATCAACGCTTCGGGAAGTCTGCAGTTTGTGAACACGTACAGGATCGCCCCCGTCACTACATTAGAATTGATAGACCACAAATCCTCGCTAAAGAACACCGATTCCTTCCAAGGTTGATTCGCGAGGCTATTGAAATCAAAAAACATCCTAATTTCAATAGAGAAGATGGCTGCGTGCTACTATCTGCTTGGGATCCTATAATTAATAAAATTAAATCACAACCCAACAATACAACTGCAAGATTTCAAGATACTATAAGTTCATACTGCGTAGATCGGACCAAATATTTATAATTTTAATCTGGAGGTGGCGGTGATTAACTATGACATTGGGACGTTGAACACTTCAGTCCTCTCCGTGACCATGCGTGCTGTAAAGTGCTCGAAACGTCGGGAATATAAAATAATATACGCGATAAAATCCGTAAAATTTAGTTTTATTTAAATAATCTTAGTATAAGAAATTAAAACTCTTTGTATTACAAACCCATACAAAGTTTAAAATAAAACTTTTGAATAGCTGTTTTTATATATAGGTACATAATAAAGGTAAATACGGTTAAAATACTTTTCTAATTTCAGATTTCCGAAAAGCTTTGAATTGGCAAATAAATGGGTGGTAGCTATAAAAAGCCCCAACTGGGAGCACAACATCAGGAGTTTCGTTGGTTTCATAAATTTTAGTGCTTCGTCCATTTTTTAAAGGAAGGGTGAACTGCTCAAGCAGGTTGGAGGTGCAATACCAGAGATTAAATTTGAAGTAAGATTACACTTATTTTAAAGCGATTAAAAAACCCGCTTCAGCAGTAATTTATGTAGAGGACCAACGCAACGTTATTACGTGCGTATGTTAACATTTTTTCAAAACTAATGGATGTAATTGAAAAATATATTGATATAAGAATGAAATATATTACCATATGTAGCGCTACGGCAATAGTTTCTTCAAATACCTATTTCTCAATTCCCGCGCAGACCGACTACGCTCTTAAACCCACTTACAATGAACTAGGATAAAATTGTCCCTTTCAAATTTTTATTTTTTATAGAAATAGGGTGACAAACGAGCACACAGTCCACCTTTGGTTGCTGTGGCCCATAGACATCCACATCCACATCCATCCTCGATAACGAATCAAAATGCAGATGCGTTGTTAGCCTTGAGGAATAAGATAGAATGCCTCTTTCCAGTAAAAAGGGTCCCCGGTTCTCTACACTCACCATACGAAACACAGTAGCATTAAGCTGCTATTTTACGCTGGTATTCTGTGAGAGCGTGGTCACAAATGTCAAAAAAGCATAGTTTTTTATCATTCATTTGGCTCTATGCTACGTACGGGAATCTACTCGTTACGGGGATAGACTTCTCCCCGTTCCCGTGCTATAGGATAAGGACAAGACAATTTTATCTCTTGTCAGTGGATATGATCGGGGGATAAATTTTTTGTCCCCAGCTCATGCTAGCCGTGCTATGAATCAGTACTATAGGACACCTGCTTACGCTTGGCATAATGGCCCAATGAGCGATACGCGCTTGATGGATTTTAACACATAGGCTGTCGTTAGACTCGCGTAAGTTGTGGAAATGACATAATGTTTTTCTCATTTCAGTAATTTTTTTACGCAGTCGTTTTTATAATGACTGTTTAATCGCTGGGTTATAAAAATAGTAACATAACGTGGCATGAGGTGGGTATAATGGAATCGCGCCGCACCTACAGTAGGTCACTGATGCTTTCGTGCCACGTGCCCACGTTAAGTTGAGAGCAGTGAAAAAATACGAGAATACATTACAGCCTCGTTCAGTTTACGTGATAAACGGAATGTTAGAGTTAAAATTATTTAGAAAGCACATAGCAATAATTGAACATATACTATAGCTTCTATATTTCCGGATATTTTTTACAGTATAAGGTTGACAAACAAGCACACGGTCCATCTGATGGTTATAGTGGATGCTGTGGCCCACATTTATCCTCGATTAAGAATCAAAATGCAGATGCGTTGTCACCCCTCAGGACTAAGATGAAATGCTTCGTTTCTAGTGATAAAAAAGTAGCCGGCCATCGCAACGGAAATCGTTTGTTT
This sequence comes from Parnassius orleans, assembly GCA_029286625.1. Taxonomy (NCBI): domain Eukaryota; kingdom Metazoa; phylum Arthropoda; class Insecta; order Lepidoptera; family Papilionidae; genus Parnassius; species Parnassius orleans. Next base: position 1,159,573 of record JAGSMP010000056.1, read on the forward strand.
TTTCAATTATAAGTGGTGTTTTTATGCGAGCTCAGCGGTGAAAGAAAACATAGTGAAACCGGCATTTCTGAAATATTAGTAAACATTCCGATAACACGTGACGGCAGCGTGGCGAAATTTTGCTTGCCTTAACCGTCTCTTAGGACTGAAAAACGGTCGGTGTCCAGAAGCAGGACATATCATATATAGATATGACTTTACTTTTTAGGTTTGTTAGGGAGTTTGTTAACGAATTGAACTAACAAGTCGGTTGTACTTATACATACATGTTTGTATTTATTGATTTAAAATTACGAGTAAAGCAAAATTAAAGCCTATTTTTATAGGATAAGGGTGACATACGAGCACACAGTCCATATGATGGTGAGTGGTTACTGTGACTCATAGACATCGACATCTATCCTTGATTACGAATCAAAATGCAGAATGCGTTGTCACCCATGAGGACTAAGATGGAATGCCTCGTTTCCAGTAAAAATGGTCTCCGGTACTCTACACTCACTATACGAAACACAGCAGCGTTAAGCTGCTATTTTACGCTGGTATTCTGTGAGAGCGAGGTCCTTCCCCGGTTGAGCCGACCCATTTTTGCTACAACTATACCGGTAATATAGCGTAAAAAAATATTTACACCTCACAGCAGGGCACAGGTCTCCTCTCATTCATGAAATGGTTTCGGAACAAAAAAAAAGTCATCCGCGCTGTCACAATCCGTGTTAATGGTCTACAAATCAATCACATCCATTAAAGCCTATCAAAGTTCACTGCTGAAAATAGGCCTCCCCAAAGATTGCCATGTTTGGCAAGTGGGTTGGCAACCGCATTTTTTTATAATTTGGAGTAGTCATCAGGAAGACGCTTCTGCCCATTTCCTGTTTCAGTTTCCATCAAATGTCTTCAAAATTTTATTTATTACTCAGACATAAAAGTTAAAGTTACAGCCTATATACGTCCCACTGCTGAGCACAGGCCTCCCCTCATTTCTGAGAGGGTTTTTACTCGGACATGCTGTTTGCTAATTATAAGCTAGCGCTTGACTAGAACATAGAAACACAACCATACGAAAGCACGCAATGCTGTTGTGCTGCCTATTGTGAATGTAGAGAACCGAAGACCCTTCTAACTGGTGACTGGGTATTTCATAGTATTCCATATCATTCCTCGGACTTAGGGGTGATAACACATCTGCATTTTGACTCTCTCTTGGTCAATGATATATGTAGGGATAGATGCTTATGGGCTACAGTAGCTTCTTCCAACTGGTGGACGCACGTAATAAAAAGTATTTTATTTATTTATTTAACCTTCATTTAGGGTAATTTCCAGAATTCTTCCCAATAACAACTTAAAATAAATAGAAAACTCCGGTTGACAACCCGCCTGCCAAGCAAGGAACTATGGCAAATATCCCCTATGCGACAATTTATGGGGAAGGCCTATGTTCACCAGTGGACTTTTAAAGGGCTGTAACGGTAACGATGAGGGTTAAAAGGCGGTTAAGAAATGCCTCGCACTGCGGCATGGTTGAAAAGAACAAAGAAGCGGCACTAGCTTTCTAAGTTTACAGGTCAGCGCATCATCATATCACAAGTCCACAGCTGATAATAGGCCTCCCTCATTTATTGCTTCATAGGGGGGATTATGCCATAGTTGCCATGCTTGGCAGGCGGGTTGGCAAACGCAGTTTTTTATTATTTTCGGTTGTATTATGATTAAACTTTAAGCATTGATTTGCAAAATATAGAGTAGACAGAGTATCATTAGGCGCTGAGTTGCATCAATGAACCGGAACAATATTACGCAGTCTGACATGATTAAGTTATTGCCATTATAAAACAATAAAAGAGGTACCTATATTTTATCTCCATTGTTTGTTTACGGAACGAAAACAGAGTGTAGGGCGGTCCCCCATAGATAGAGTAACGAAGTGAACGAGTAGGAATTGATAGATGCAAGTGGCTCAGGGCCATGTTTCGAGGCATTCCAGGGAGATGCATATTATATTCAGCAATGGATTTGTAAAGAAAAGAAAGATGAATATATATTTTATAAGATATTAAATGTTAATTAAAAGCTAGTTATATATGTACTAGCGATCCGCCCCGGCTTCGCACGGGTAATTTCTGGATCTCGACAACAGCGCCACCTACTGGTGCAATTGTGTATCTAAACCATTCTCGTATAAACTGCATCACACACAAAATTTCATCAAAATTGCTCTAGGAAGAGTTTAGTCACATACACAAGGACAGAATAATTATACATATAAAGATATACCTACACGAATCGGAAGTGCCTCGTCGTATTAAACTTAGAACAAATTAAACTCAATTTAACTAGTTTATTAGTGTTGACAGGACTTTGCGAGCCGAAGCACTCAACATTTCGTTCGTGCAGATCTTTATTTGCTGTGAAAGCTTGTAAATACTCTTAGCAATCCGTGAATTTCGGTATGTGTAGGTAAGTTTAAATTTATTTATGCTGAGCTCCAGTTTTAAAGTGATTTTTGTCTAAATATCTACTATTAATAACTTGCACAATATAACAATAATAATTTCCTGCGGAATGAATTTCGGTGACGGTGGCCAGTCTCAACGGAAACGGAAACTAGCCATCTTCGCAGTACAGGATTATATTGCACGAGTATGTGTGCTCGAGCGCAGGTGCACTATTTATTCCCTCGCTCTAATAAATACTCATAGGTGTTTTAGAAGACGACACTCCTGCTTAGGCGGCGGTTAGATAACTCATCTGATTCGTGACACCATATCGGAAATCTGACGTTCACTCACGAACTGAGACATCATCATCACCATCATCATCATTATCATCGTCATAACCATCATCATCAGTCGTCTTTATATAGCTCGCGGCCTGCGAGCCGATGAAGCAGTAAAAACCAACTGGCTGTCAGCACTGACATCACAGAAAATGGGCACTTTCATATCCGTCTATTTTCGAGATGTCGGTGCTGTTAGCCTATGCAGCTCTTACAGCTTCAACTGACACAGGGCTCGCGGTCTTAACGGCCGCAAACTATTTTTTTTTAGGCCCGGAGTTATTTAATCATATCCGTCCGATGGGACGGCAATTCGACTCGACCGGAGATTTTGACTCGACCCGGGACCACGTGATCTTTAGTAGCGCATAAGACCATTAGACTAACGAGAAAGCCAAAAAATTATAAAGAATATTTCTAAAAAATATGCATATTATGTAAAATTTTGAAGATGTTTTCTTCCTTACACAACTTCCTTGTGGAATCGATTACCACCAGCGATTTTTGCGGATCGATACGACTTAGGGACCTTCAAGAAAAGAGCCTACTCCTTTTTAAAAGGCCGGCAACGCATCTGCAATTCCCCTGGTGTTGCAGCTGTTCATGGGCGGCGGTAGTCACTTACCATCAGGTGAGCCGCATGCTCGTTTGCCCCTCTCCTATAAAAAAAATTTGCGTAGTAAATTATTAATAATGAATCTAAGGAAATCCTGTGTAGAAAAAAGATTCTTTATACATTCATTAAACTAACCTGCATTTCCGGTGGTCCACCTTCATCCCTTATCAGCAGGAGGTAGCTGTGACCGTCAATTATTACTTCCTTTTTGAAACGACCACCTAAAAATAAACAATATGTCAAGCAGCGACATCTATGAACAGTGTGTGTAAACATGATAATAAATGTATTACTTGTACCGCCATCTAGTGAACAACTTAAAAACAACAAATTTTAAATAAGCATTGCTAATTCATATGTATCACCACTAGATAGCGCAATTTAAAATTATTTTTCGTATTATACATAGTTTGACACAAAACCCATACCTTCTGGACTTTCTTCTTGCATGTAAGCACCGGTAAGGTATCGATGTACCAGGGCGGATTTGCCACTGTCCGGAGAGCCTAAAACTCCTACCCGTAGTTCTGTTACACCACGTGATGCGGTCCATTCTTGACTGTTGACGAACGAATCTGTAACAAAGGAAAGATATTGAAATAAATAATCTTATTAATACAAAATATTGTCTAAATCTAATTTGCAGTTGAACAAGTTACAGCAAAAGTCCAAGATTAGAAATAAAAACGTGTTTGTATTTTCCGTCGGACTAGACATTTATTACTTATACAATATACAATTATACAACATATTTTTTTATATAGAGAGTAGTAATTTATTGCGTATATTATATTAAATGGGTTCTAAAATGAACAAATTACATGCGAATTATTTTACTAAGTATGTTCTCTTTACTAAGTAGCGTGGGGGCGCATGGCTACCAGTTTGTTCAGCTCTAGCGACTTCGGGCGGCTGAAACCCATGCCATGCCACATCACTTACTATATTACACACAATATTATTATTACTTATTACACCGATATTACTTATTACACCGACTGGATTTTATTTAATATTATGTTTATTAAATAAAATCCAGTCGGTGTAATAAGGTAGCGCATTATTAATGCACACAAGAATTGTAAGTATTCCTAGCTAAAGAAAATATAAACAACTTTCACTGTCGTAGCATTTCCTTATGTGACAGTAAGACTGACTTCACATTTTACACTTTCATAGATTAACGCTAGAATAGTGTTTATATGTACCTTGCACTCGTAGTAAAATGGAATAGTTTCGAATTTCAGAACAACAAAAGAGTACAATTAAGATTTAGTTATGTTACCTACTACAGTTTGCTGTAATTAATGATTGTTGTCGGTTTTTATTACAATAAATTTTGTAATAGCTTTAAAATTATTTATAGTTCTGCAGTTATTTAGGACAAGAAATTAAATAGAGTTAATTCCATAGTTGGGAAAATCGTTTTTGTTTCTAATATCTAATTTGTTTTTAATCCAGGTAGTTCTAGGCAAGGGTCAGTCACAGACTGGGTAGATACCTACCTCTTATCTATTTCTGCCACCAAACAGTAGTATCTGCACTGCTGTGTTCCGGTTCCAATGGTATAGAGAGCCAGTACAATTACAGGTTGTGAGGCATTCCACCTAGAGCCTACAGATGCGTTGTCACCTTGCCTCGTATGAAGTTAGCTGCAGGTGTCCATGGACCTGCAGTAGCCACTAACCATCGGGTGAACTGCAAGTTCGTATATCTTCAGTTTAATAAAAGAAAATATTTAAAAAAAGTGTGTGTACTTATGTACGCGCATAAGAAGTTATACTTCTTTAACGTAACAAAACAAAAAAACTTGAGAGACAATTACCCTCTGAAGTTGTCGCTTTTAGGTGTCAGTGTGCGCGCGCATCGTAACAACATCATGGTGTCGTTTTTAGGTGTCGGTGTTCACTCTCATCATTTTTCCCAAACGCCTCAAAAGAAGTATAACTTCAAAAAAATAGTCGTAGCCTCGTATCAACGAAAGGTGTTTTCTGGGACGACGAATTTTCCAGAAGGACAGTAAGGTAGTATTGCTCTCGGTAACGAATTGGTAGAGCATTCTTGCTAAGAACAAGTATTTGTTTGGTCTAATCTTTAAAACATCCCCACGATACCGAAGAAATATCAAATGTGGGCTTCATATATTCGAGATTTTTTAAAATAAAATTATGAATAGTGTCAAAGATTTAAAGTACCTACCTATCGTAATCGCAACAAAAGTATTTATTAATTGTCTGACTTACAAACAGTGTTTCTGTTTGCCGCAATGTTGATACAGCTTCGCGTCTGCAAACAGACACAATGACGTTGAAGCTATTGATAACTATCATACAACACGACTATCAGCTTTACTTGAATCCCTATATTCAGTTAGAAAAGGTGAAATAGCTGTGTTCGACATTGTAATAATTTTATTTATTTAATCGAGCATTAGTAAGAGACCAAAGGACACCGCTTCTACTTTGTAGAGCGTTATCTCTTATCACTGCCCTTCACTTCACACCTCAATGACATTGTAATGCGTTGTTAATGCGCAAACTAATAATAGTTACTTAATAATGTCCTCCAGACCGATTTTCGGTCACGGTAGCCAATCTAAACGGTGATTAGCCATCTGTGCAGGACAGGATTAAGTGCCCGAGAGTATGCGCAAGCACAGTTGCACTCTCTATTCCATCACTCTGATAGTCCGATAGGACGGTAATTCGACACGACCGGAGAGAGATCAGGGCAGGACTAACGGCTTTACCTACGTGTTTTCCGAGGCACGAGGGTGAAACACTGCCAAGTGCCAACTTTCTGACTCCGGGCTGCTACTAAGAATTTCTGACAGAAAATACCCAATAACTGTTTTTTTTAAAACTTTTTTTTTATAGTATAGGGTGACAAACGAGCACACAGTCCACCTGATGGTAAGCGGTTGCTGTGACCCATAGACATCTACATCTATCTTCAATAAAGAATCAAAATGCAGATGCGTTGTCACCCGTGAGGACTAAGTATTCGAACCCGGGACGTCACGATCAGTAATCGCGTTCACGACTACTAGACCAACGAGACAGTCAGTTACTTACTAACGTTGTTAAACGTAATTGAACTCTAGCGCTAAAAACCGAAAGGTCGAAATGGGATGTTGGATTCTACACCAGCACAACACATACACGGTCCCCGAGTAGTTAATAAGTGTATGCGAAAGATGTGTACTGAACGTACTGACTAGTGGTGGGTGCTACCCATCATCATCATCACCATCATCCCCAGTGAGAGAGTATCACTTCTACACTCACAGATGCTTCAATTACATGCAAAAGCTAAAGTATAAAGAAATAATGCTAAGTTAAAGTATAAATGAAAATAAATTAAATCATCACGCCTGTATGCTTATTTAACAAAGTAGAAACTTTTTCTATATAAAATAAGGGTGACAAACGAGCACACAGCCCACGTGATGGTAAGTGGATACTATGGCCCATAGACATCTACATTTATCCTCGATTAACAATCAAAATGTTGATGCATTGTCACTCCTGAGGACTAACTACGTCTCTATATGTTTCCATAACACAGCTGCATTAAATTTTCAATTTAGGCTTGTTTAAATCTCTGATGATCGTCAAAAGCTACACCGGTTCGGAAAACAAGACATTCTCAGGGAAGAAACGTTAAGAAACACTGGGGTATTTTTTTATCAAACGTAGCGGAGTCTTTTTCTCGTCGTGAAGCATCGTTTAGTGGCAAAACACGTATCATATAGAACAGAGAACAGAACAAAACAATTTTTATTCAATATAGATTACACGTAATTCTTATTGAATCTTTTTTTTTACTTTTACCACTGGTTCGGAAAACCTCTGTCCTGGGAAGAACCAGCGAGAAACCCAGCGGCACTTTTTTTAAAGGTGGGGTATTCAAGTGGTTAGAAGAGTGGTGTTGGCCGTTGGATTTAGAGGTGGATTGGTGGTTGGATTGAGACATTGCATGGGATTGCGGGAGTGAGGAAGGTGCTCTATGTTCCTCAAACCAAGTAATATACACCATTTTGTTTTTGTACACGGATCTTAGTTAATTAATTTTCATATCTTTAATATAATGAATTTTCGCAAATTATCACCTGTCTCTGTCAATTACTATTATCATTAATGGAATCGATTTCTTTTTTAAATTATTAAAAATAAATCGATTCCTAATAAATCGATTGACATTAGGCGAGCATTGGAATGCAATGAAATGGGAAAAATTGTGCGCGTAATTCACATTGCCCAACCGAGCAAGCTCGCGCCGCATTTGACACGCTGAAAGGAGCGAGTGGCTATGAAATAAGCGATTGGAGAGATAGAGTGAAGAAACAAGCGACAAACATAAATATAAATGTACGCAACAGTCAGCTGGTGACATTGACTTTGTCCAATCCTTGTTTACTTGGGGAAGGCCTGTCACGTTTGAAGCTTTGAAGTAATAATGTCTTCCAAACCGAATTTCGGTCACACCAACCAGTCTCAACGGAGACTAGCCATCAGCGCAAGACAAAATTATAGTACACGAGTGTGTACGCTAACACAGGTGCACTCTCTATTCCCTCACTCTCAAATTGCGATGGGACGGCAATCCGACGGTAGAGTTCAGATGCAGAACCAACGGCTTTACGTGTTTCCTGAGGCACAGGCGTGAAACATCACATACTTCCTGACTTTGAGCGGCTACTGCGAATTTCTTGACAGAAAAACCTAATAACTTATATGGCCCGACCGGGACCTCATGATCAGTAGCCTACGATCTCTACACTAAGGAGACAGTTAAAATACCAACGAAAAATAGAACACAAAAAACAGGCACTCTCAACTTTCATAGTCCGATGGGACGGCAACCCGAAACGACCGGAGATTTTAACTCGAACCCCGGAACCTCATGATTCACAGTCGCGCTTACGACCAGACCAAGGAGACAGTCGACGACGCTCAGTGATTCTGACGATCGCAGTACCAGATAGACCGTCGGTATTTTTTTTTCGCAGACATGATGTTGCTCTGACGCTGTTTTCTTCCCTGTCGATAATACACCCAGATCGGCGACGGGTGCAGCGTTAAACGTGCAAGACGTCTGGTGCTACGATGGCCAATCTGCCTATCATCTCGCGTGGTCATCATCATCATTATTACAGCCCTTCACAAGTTCACTGCTGAACATAGGCTTCCTCCAAGGAATGCCACAAAACACGGTCCTGATCCACCTGACAAACAGACACTTCCTGACATATCTTACAAGGTCGAGAACCTTTTTTCCACATCGCTTGTCAGTTCATCGAGTTATATGGCCGGCCCACTGCCACTTCAGTTTACTAATCCGTTGGGCTATGTCGGTTACTCTGGTTTCACTGCAGATATTCTCATTTCTACGTTTATCACGCAAAGAAACTCCGAGCATAGCCCTCTCCATAGCACGCTGAGCGACCTTGAGCTTCCTCAAGGTTGTAATTAAGAGTAGTTCTCTCAACAATGGGAGATGTCCATATATAGCTTTAGAATTTATGAAAAAGCAAGAAGATTCCATCAACAAATATTTGCATATAACAGCATTATAATGTATATCTATTCATACTTGCTTTGTATACGAACATGTTAACAACTGCTCTGTGTGCTTGTTTATTTGTTTAGTGGCCACACGCATTCTGCGTTACGCTTCAAACAGTTGCAACTCAATGCGTAGTGAGACGAATTGTCAAATAAAGTCGTACAATGACATCGAGCTACAAAATTCTTTCGCTATCTAGAAAGAATATTTAAATATTATAGTTAATAAAACTTAGACAACACCCAATAATCATTAGCTGTGTTAGTAGAATACTTAACTAGAGCTAGTAGAATAGAAGTCACAGTCATGAAATAATTGTATCGTCGTCGATCTTAATGCGTCAGCAAAATTTCAGATTATTCATACGTTTGTTTTGGTTTGCACGTACATACATGCATAAATGGACACATACAACTCAAATTAATATAAAGCGTGTAAAAATACACATAATATAACTTAAAAATTTAAAATTTCTCCTTTATCGAGGAACCTATATTATTATAAATCTTTTTATACAATATTTTGTTAACATTGTGATAGGTTTTGTTTACTCGTATTTTCTGGGATCTGGATCGCTCTCAATCGTTTTGTATGGTGAGTGTGAGAACCGGAGACCCTTTTTACTGGAAACAAGGAATTCTGCCTTAGTCCTCAGGGGTGACAATCTGCATTATGATTGTTAATCGAAGGTAGAATGTACTGAGACTGAGTGCTTGTTTGGCACCCTTATTCACACTCTATTCTATATATAAAAAAAACATATTATTGTGATCGCAAAATCACCAGCTCCGTGTCTTCTTTATAAAGGCTTCTTCCAACATAAGATTTTTTCTTATTCTTTTTAAGTTTTTTTTCAGTGTGCTATTTCTTCTCGTTCAGTATGTTTATATAGCAAACGTTCAGAAATAAATTTGCAATCGTAAATTAAGTATTAAGCTCTATACCTGCCTCTTTCTATTATCATTTAGTGAAAAGAGAAAGCAACTAAGCATTTCTTAAATGGACGTGGTTTTTGGTACTACGTATTACATTGCAATCAGTATATTACATTTCAATGTTCTAAAATACACCATAAAAATTTTCATTAAGATAAAATTTTGCTCAAATAATACCAAAAATAGAATCACTAAATAAACAACCGAAAAATGTCCCTATATAAAATAACGTTATAATCCTTATAAAGCCTCAAATGAAAATAATTGACGTGGGTACTCCAGACCCAGCGTTTCTTTATTTGGAACACGTTTAAATGCTCGTTTCACACCTTTACGACCGTCGTAAACGTCATGACGCGTACTCTATGAGCGGGCGAGGTGGATGCATGAATTATAATCCCGGACCAACCCTGACGCGATTAGCACTCGGGTCAATGGGACCCTATGACGTTAATGTGATTTATTGATAGTTTGTTGACCATAAAGTTAATTTACTACGGGAATCGAGTCCTTAATACCCCATAGAAATCTTAATCCTTTTAAAACGGGTGCACAGACATGGAATCGAGCAAATATGAATGAAATATATCACTGGAAATAGTACCAATAGAAACTTTCTTAAGACCTGACTAAATCGCACGTTAATTTTGTTTCAATTTCATATTTTCCCGTAACAGTTAATAGCTGGACATGGGACACATCTGAAATCACAATAATTGTACAACATATACTGTTAACTACCATCGATAGAGTACGTAATACTTATAACTCAATGTCAATTACTATCAAAAGAGCTGGCCGATCGAATCAGTGGCAAAAGCACAAAAACGACATTCAATAACCTATCACTTGTACGTAATCAATATTAAATAACAATTACCTAGGCTTGACTGGCAGACAATGCTATAAGGCATTAAGTCCGCCCTATAGTCTTTAGTTATATTTTTTGATTTGATAAATAAATAGGTCTCTCTCTACTCTCTCCAGTCGAAGAATTTTTCGTAATATTTAGTTCTTATTTTAATCTATAAAAATCCCTTTAGATCGAAACACAGCAGCTCATGGACTGCTGCTTGGCGGCATAAATAGCCAAAAGTGTGATACCTGCCTAGGAGTTAGTCTGGGAATGGAATATATTATTATTTGAATAAGCACTTTTTTTCTCTTTCTGTTTTTTTAAATATTTTATAAATTGTAATGTGTCATTTGTGTAGATGTACGTGTAATAAATTCCTTTGTCTTGTCTTTATGTCAATATATTCCAAAAAATCATTATATTCTTAAAAAAAATATATGCATATATATAGTACAAAACGTAGCAACTTCAACCTTCATTTTGAAAGTAATGTCAATTTAGCGCGAGAAGGGCGCTAAATGCAAGTGTAAACACTCAATTTAACGCCGTAGTGTAATGCCATATGTTTATTTTATTGCGACAATGGACGTTAGATAGTTAAGTTACGAGTAGTATAGCCCCAGCATCTGAGTTATAACTTGAACTTCAATCACGTTTTGCCGAAGTCTAAGCTAAAACTGTACTGAAACCTAATAGTTAAACAACATCAGTTGTTGACACTTGGCTAATCAATATATTGGAACTTTGCTGGTTTATGTTTGATTTAATGTTTTAATGTATAGGTTTATCATTTGTACGTTTCCCTCATAATTTCTAAGTAAATGGAAGAAGTTACGGTGTAAAGAAAATAAATGATTTATAATCACATTAAAAAATAAATCCTTGCAAATGTCCACGCAATGTTACGTTCTTTCGCCTGTTCAGCGTCATTAACTCTTAGCCAAAGTATTATACTAATCGAAGGCTTTAAAATAGTTTGCTACTAAGGCTGTCGCGAGGTCGCACTTACTATTGTCGTGCAAGGTCGTTACACTGTTTTATCTCTGTGTATTTATTACAAAGCAAAATAAGACTGATTTGGTCGAGCGAAACAGGCGGAGTGACGCTGTTGACAAAAGTCATATGACTATGCAAGAGAAGCGAGTAAAATTAGATTTCTTATTATAATAATACTAATACGAATACTATACATTGTTTTCTTAAAATTTATTTACTTTTTTACCTAAGCTTTTCTACAATATATTACAGCTTATAGTCGACCAAACAGTTGCCATGTGTTGGTGACGTAAGGGAACCTCACCTTTAAGATAACCACGGGACGAAACTGGGTGATCGTTTCGGTAAACGGAAATCACCTTGTTTCGTCCCTTAAGAGGTGACTACCAGAAATCCCAAAAAGATCCGATTGCTTCCGACGGATGGCTAGAGAATCATCTTATGCAAGGTGAAATACATAACAGATTTTCATTTGTTTATATTAACAAGGATTCGTAGATGATGATGTTGGCGCAGAAAGTAACGGGCACAGCTAGTATTTAATGACATATATACATATATATACGTGGTAGAGCTATGCTGTAACTATATAGCTGTATCACGAATGGGTCGGTTCGACCGGGGAAGGACCACGCTCTCACAGAATACCAGCCTCAAATAGCAGCTTAATGCTTCTATGTTTCGTATCGTGAATGTAGATAACCGAAGACCTTTTAACTGGAAACGAACATACCATCTTAGTCCTCAGGGGTGATAACACATTCTGAATTTGATTCTTAATCGAAGAAAAATTTAGGTGTCTATGGGCCTTACCATCAGGTGGACTGTGTGGTGTGTGCCCGTTTGTCACCCTAAAAACATTCTAGATACCTCTTGTACCTCTTTAAAAAAACATCCTAGATACTTGTCAAAGTTATCGTAGAAAAAAGATTTCGTAAAGTCACGAATATTAAAAAAAACACATCCGGTGTCTGACATTATGTAAATCGTCGAATGTTCACTAGGTCATAAATTTACAAGACTACACGCTGAGCACTCTAAGAGACTCTCGAGCCGGAATAATGTATAATAAATTTAAAAATAAAACGCCCGAATCAGGCCATTCTCGCCAAAATCTTCAGAGGTTTAAAAAAAATCAAATCCGTGACGTGCTCCATTCTTGATTAGAGACAGCTGCCTGCCCTATATTTAGATGTCCATTCACGTCGCACGCTTCTGAACATATTATAGAAAAGACCGCCGATTTATTGCCTTCAATAGAACCATTTGTCCAACGACACGAATTTATTCTATCGACCCAATATTACCGCCCGACCGTCTTTATTGCTTTTCTTACAGCTGTAAGTGTATTCGCGTACCTTTTTATTCATTGTAAAAAATAACAGTTATTTAAAAAAAAAACGTGTGCAGTTCACACGCGGTAGAAGTGAAACCTTCAGGAAAGGACACCGACATAATAGGAAACACTGTATACTGTATTCTATCTCATTCTCTCGCAGGCTAAATCCTATAGATGTATATGTTTGTCTCTTTTTAGTGTCACTTTTTCGTTTCATCGAGTTTCAAATCACAACGACTCTAAAGAAGTTTTCACTTCAAAAATACATAGGTATGTTTAAAATCAAAATTCTTGCGTTGTGGTGGTAGCTTTTTGGTATAAATCAAACCCCTCTTGTCCTATGGTTGACGATTTTTCTTATAGAAGAGGTAGCAAACGAGCATACGGCTCACCCGATGAAAAGTGTCGACCGCCGTCCACTTTTTGGAAGTGAAAACTTCTTTAGAATCGTTGTGATTTGAAACTTGATGGAACGAAAAAGGGACACTAAAAAGAGACAAACATATACATGCAAAGAATTTAGCCTGCGAGGGAATGAGATAGAATACAGTACACAGTGTTTATTATAAATTTATTTTAATTTTAATTACTTATACCCTACAATAATTATCCTACCCCGATACTCACGTCTATAAAGCTGAAAGCTGCAATGGTCATTTGGGAAAAGTCACTAAAATTTATGCTAAATATTAAGTGTTCATTTAGTGCTAATTTAGTGCTGCAAAATTAAATTTCATGCCCAAAATAGCTTGATCAAAAATTAGAAAACTGCTAGCTTAATTAAAAGTTTAACGGCGGTTCACTCAACGTTTCGTTTCATTGATTTATTAAGTCGCTATAAAAGTATTCTAAAACGTTAAATTTTGAAATGTAGCATTGATTGTCACAATTCAATTATAACATTTCAGGAAGCGTATTTAGGGTTTTAAATACGTTTATCAACTTTAAATAATACAAGAAAGTTGCGTAATCACCATAAGAATAAAAACTGAAGGAGTATAATATCGTATTTATATTTTACTCTTTCAGTTTACTTAATAAACCAAGAAAGCTAAGCTAAAAGTGGCGCAAGCAAGCTTAAAATGACAGTTTTCAAATATAACGCTTACTTACTTTTATGATAGAATATTTAGGGCGTCTAGCACACCTTCCTTATATATATATATTATTTACGATTGAAACGATTATAAACTGCCTCGTTGGTCTAGTGGTTGTAGTAGTGCGACTGCTGATCATGAGGTCCTGGGTTTGAATCCCGGGTCGGGCAAAAAAAATCAGTTATTGCGCTTTTCCATCAAGAAATTCTTAGTAGCAGCCCGGAGTCGAATTTGGTTGTGTTTCATTCACCCCCGTGCCTCGAAAAACACGTTAAGCCGTTGGTCCTGTTCCTGATCTCTCTCCGGTCGTGTCGAATTACCGTCCCATCGGACTATGAGAGTGAGGGAATAGAGAGTGCACCTGTGCTTGCGCATACACTTGGGCACTATAATCCTGTCCTATATATGTACTTGCCGATGGCTAGTCTCCATTGTGGCTGGCCGCCGTGACCGAAATTCGGTCTGGAGGACATTATTATTATTTACGATTGTAAAGCCATTTATATAATTTAACGGCGGTTCACTCAACGTTTCGTTTTATTGATTTAGTAAGTCGCTATAAAACTATTCTAAAACGTTACATTTTGAAATGTAGCATTGATTGTCACGAGCGTCACATTTCAGGAAGCGTATTTAGGGTTTTAAATACGTTTATCAACTTTTAAATAATACAAGAAAGTTGCGTAGTCACCATAAGAATAAAAAACTGAAGGAGCATAATATCGTATTTATATTGTACTCTTTCAGTTTACTTAATAAACTAAGAAAGCTAAGCTAAAAGTTGCGCAAGCAAGCTTAAAATGACAGTTTTCAAATATAACGCTCTACTAAGTTGTTGATGCCATGATACCTTTTATTATGCAATAAGTTCGTACTTATTTTTTTATTTCGTTGATCTTTTAAACAACAATGCTTCCGCATTATATCTGGTGTAATCCAATATCTATAATCACAGAACCCGCTCAATGAAAGTCGTAACTCAATACAGGGCTTACCTACACAATTTTGGCACTGCAGGCGAAAAAACAGTATAAATATCTAAATACTTTACGCATTACAAAATCTTAGGCTAAACACAACTCAGAGAATCTGCTTGAGAATGACGTAAAACATCGTGAAGAAAACTGCATGTCTGGTAAATTAAAGTCTTTCGAGGATATGAGCGTAAATTGCGTCAATGCGCGTTGAACTCTTTCCTCTAAGCTGCTTCCAAAAGACAGAAAAATCAAAAGGCTGTTGCCAGCAGCGAGAATTACGTAGTATGAATGAAAAAATAAAGTAAAGTTATTTACTTTACTTTATTGTTTTTGTGTATACGAGTTTGATACCAGCACTTTTTCGGTGGCTGCGACATCTACCTTTCATATCCCATTCCCGATCCTTAACGACACCGAAAAGGATTTTCTTACGCTAACAATATGCACTAGCACAAATTGACTGCCTCTTTGGTATTGTGGTCGTAAACGCGGTTACTGATTATGAGGTCCCGGGTTCGAATCCCAGATCGGGCCAAATAGGGTTTTTCTGCCAAGAAATTCTCAGTAGCAGCCCTTAATCAGAATTTTGCCGGTGTTTCACCCGTGCCTCGGAAAATACGTAAAGCCGCTGGTCCTGCGTCAAATTTATTTCCGGTCGCGGACAGTCCCATCGGACTACGAGAGTGAGGGAATAGAGAGTGCACATGTGCTGTCTCTACAGAAACTAGGTATCTGAGCAAGACAGAAATATAGTACCCGAGTATATGCGCACGTGAATTCGGTTTTGAGGATAATATACGGCAATAAAAATGTTATTCCATCGTCGATAATATTAATCCTTTATCTATATATATATGTAATAAGCTGGATATTATGAACAATTTTCCGTGAAATTGAACAATTTTAGGCATTCGCCCTCTTCCAGTGATAAAAAAGGGGAAAAAGTGTATTTCGCACACCAGAGGCGACATCCGTAACACTCCACCGGACCTCCGGTTGTAACCAGAGGATAGGAAGTTAAAAAAGTCAGCCTCATAAACTGTCACATAACTTGTCTTTAGCAATGGAATCTTATTAATAATTATCGAATGAAACGAATGATATCTTAAATCTGTTCATCGTTTGAAAATATACTTATATAAGGTTTAATACCTTATATTAATTTAAATAAAGTCAAAAGAAATTAAATTTAAATAAGAGCTTTGATAACTTAGGGCGAAGCGCTCACTGTAAATTTCCAAGTACGCGGAACCCGGGTTTGATCACCGCCAGCACAAATGAAATGTGAATTGCAATTTTAAGTGCTAATTTACCATTTTCTCGGCGGCGAAGGAAAATATCGTGAGGAAAATTGTATGTTTGAAAAATTATATAAAAATATTTTTAAGACATAATATGAAGTCCACCAACATGCATTGGAGCAGCGCGGCGGACTTTTTCTTGACCTTAAATCCTCTCAGAAATCCATATATGTAGCTTGTCAAAACATACTTTAAACCTAATACATCTCATTAAGTTTATTAGATCCTGGAGCGAATTCCCTTACTCTCTGTCAACAATTTTAATTAGTCTGCCTCTTAGGTATCCAGAGAATGAGGTTCTAGATAATATAATATAATAATTATCTCATTTTGACAAGCTCTTTACACAAATGTACTTGGCGGAGCAATCTAAAGTTGCCAACAAATTTCGTCTTAACAGAGTTCTATAGTTTAAAGATTCTTTGCAAGGAAATTAAATTGCTATTTCCACGTAAGAGCATATGTATTGTGAATGCAATAAAGCTGACATGGAGAGCGTTATTTGTAAAATAATAATGTATTAAAGATCATTTAACAAAATGATTTTATATTTACACGATTCGATGTAAGTGTACACCGAATACAACAAATTTTATGGAATTTATGGCGTTTGATTTTGAATGATATATTTTTTTTTAATTTCCGACGTTAAATTTTAATGGAAACCTCATCATACCATTGCAAACTGCGAGACTTTAAGAACCAAAAATTAATATTGCTTAAGAAAAATATTGCTTAAAATTAATACTGCTAAAGCTGAAGGTAACCCGGGTTAACTATGACATTAGGATGCCAAACACCTCAGTTGCACACTTTGACCATTCTTTTTACTTATTTTAAGTGAGTACTTGAGTGCAATCCCACCTGGTAGTAAGTGGTGATGAAGCCCTAGATGGTAAAGCACTGTCTTGGCGTAACAAAACCCTATTTATTCTTGCCTTGATGACACCATCAGATGGAAAGACAGTCGCCGGCAGATTATTCCACCTTTGCTGTATGCCATTAAAACGATAGCTACTTTTGCATGAAGCTTTATCAGTCCGTAACTAGTAAGACATCATAATTTTGAAAGACTTTATTTTGTTATGGATCGCGTTCCCCTTACGAGCCAATAGGAAGTACAGGTCTCTAGACTTTCCATTACAATTTTTACAACATGTGAATTTGTTATGGCTTCATAGTAATGCGAGTGTATCGTATTCAAGGTGAGTTATGAGGATAATGTAACTTTTATTTAATTAGTGTATTGACTTTACATTTTTTTATACACGTAAGAATGACAAATGAGCACACAGTCAACCTGATGGTAAGTGGATGCTGTGGCCCATATACACCTTCATCTATTCTCATTTTTTAAATACAATAAGGGTGATAAACGTGCACACAGCCCACCTGATGGTATCCAAATGCTGTGGCCCATAGACATCTACGATACATCTATCTTCGATTAAGAAACAAAATGTAGATGCGTTGTCAACACTGCACTAAGATAGACTGGCTTCGTTACCACTAATAAGGGTCTATTTTACGCTGGTATTCAGTGAGAGCGTGGTCCTTCTCCGGTCGAGCTGACCCATTCTATATAGTTATAGCGTAGCTCTATCATGTAAAGATTTAAGAATTATAACCGAGTTTCAAGAGTAAGGAGAACGCTGAGATATTCTGTTACCTAGAAACCATAACATAACTTTCGCATAATATATGAGAGTTCTGTCAAATGTAAGCAGACGTGAATACAATGTATAGATACTACCTATTTGATATTATCAATAAAGAGTTGCAGAAAAAGGGGGTTGAATAAAAACTCGTCATGTTTTGCGTAATGCGCCGTCGAGCGTGAAATGAGACAGCCGCCGCGGCTGGGGCGCGAGATCTCGTTTTCTGAAGTAAAAAGATTTACAATGTAACGTGGACAAGTGATGCAGGGTTCCGTGCACTGCCCCTTGAATATAAACTCTTCGTGATTCAAGCCAATTATGTCAATTTAATGATATTTTTTATAGAATAAGGGTGAGGAGCAACGTAAACGAGCACACAGTCCACCTTATGGCAAGTGGATGCTGCGGCCCATAGACATTTACAATTATCCTCAATTGAGAATTTTTTTAAATCTTTATTTAAGAGCTTAATCAAAATGTGATTATGTCGCTCTATTTGACATCATTTAGAACTAAATAAGATTCAATTTAACAAGCAAACAAAAATGAAAAAAAGTACTATCTGATTGACTGATCTGAGGAGAATATTATGTCATATAATTTAACCAATAATTTTGTTTCATCAGAATGAGGATTGGATAAAATAATGTTACAATCAGCAAATTCCTTTAAAATATTTTTAAACTTAGCTATTAGATAGATTGCCAAACCCTGAGGACTAAGATGGAATGCCTCGATTTCAGTAAAAAGGGTCTCCGGTTTTCTCCACTCACGATACGAAACACAGCAGCATTAAGCTGCTCCCCGGTCGAGCCGATGCATTTGATAATATAGCTGCAGCGTGGCTCTTGCACGTATAAATAGACATAACATGACACAATCGGTTAGGGAAATTTATTGCTCACGATAAGGTTATCAAACTAGATGGCAGGAGATTCTGCTTAGGAGTCCGTCTGTGTTGGCACCATTCACGTATCTATTTCTGTTGCTAAGCACCAGCTGTGTTTCAATGTGAAGGGTAAAGAGAGCCAGTATAATAGTAATTACAGAATGTGAGGCGCGTCATGTTAGTTCTTAGGGGTGAAACGCATCCGTAGCCTTGTTGTCATCTTGTAGTCCATGGGCTGTAGTAGCCGCTTACCATCAGGTGGAAGTCCGTTTGTCACGTCAATTTTTATAAATTAAAAAAAATTTAAAGACACAATCTTTAAACTCAAATATACATAATTTAATGATTCCTTATATTTACGCGAACACTACACATTGTATAAAACTACTTTTACGGATTTTATCGCTTTTAATTATACTTAGTTTTAAATTCCCGACGTTTCGGGTGCTGGAAAGCACCCATGGTCACGGGGGACTGAGGTGATTGATGTCCCGAAGTCAGAGTTAACCCGGAGTACCTTCAGCTTTTTAATTATAAGTTTTGGTCCGATCTACGCAGAATACGCGTAACGTCGGTAATTTAAAACTAAGTATTATTAAACGCGATAAAATCCGTTAAAGTAGTTTTATACATAATTTAATTGTTATAATCTGACGTTGGGCTGTGTGGCGGCGGTGTAGGAGAATCCGTCACCTCATTAGGTTCCGTCAGTGACGTATTTGCCCGTAACTACCCGAAAGTTCTCATAGAGCCCCCGGTAGATGGTGGTATAAAGGGAGAGCACTGTCAAAGGTACTAGACTCCTGGTTGTACAATCGCCAATCCTGCGAATCTGCCAAGCTTGGTGATTATTAAATATTATACCTCTCATATATATATTATTATATATATGAGAGGTCCGTATCCAATAGTAAGCTATTATGTGATGATGACGAAAAAGAAGTAGCTGCCGATATAATGGTTTGTATATAAGTCCTCTCATTAATTTTCTAATTGGGAGTCGATTCGCGGAAGTTTTCAAGTCTCGGAATTTCTCAACAATTAAATTCACGACTTAAGCCCAATTGGAGAACGGTATTTCTAAGGCGTCGAGCTAAAAATGCTTTGAACAAAAAATAAGTTGATTGAAGAAAGTTTTCATTTGTTGCAGTTACAATTTTACTGCAAAAAGTTGAATGGATAAAAACTGTGCCGTAAACTAGATTGAAATTTAAAAAAAAGTTAGTATTGTGAAAAATAATTTAGAGCTAAGGCCAGCTCAAGAGTTTCTCTCGAAAATTGTTGAATAATATTAATTTTAATAGTAGTTCTTGTTTATTCTTCGATCATTTCTTTTCCATTTCCGTATTTGTATACATCTATAATTTTTTTTATAGATTTATAGATTTCAAGTGCAATAATTTAATTAAAACGAACAATACTCGCCCAGTCGGTCGGATACATTGTTCTATTCGCATCTGCCACCATTTTATGCTCTGATTTACCTGCAAACCATCTGCCATTCCTTCTGAGAGCGCCTTTTGTGCGAACCCTCCTTGAATAGATTACGGAATCTTTGCGCGACAATACAAACCAAACCCCTAAACATGAGTAGTGATGTAACTCTTGGTTAGTTATCGACTATTTTTTCAAAACTGAAAGTCATCGGTTTTCCTTATTTGTAAACGGAAGCATTTAAAGTATACAAATTTGAATAAACACAACGTCCCATGGACATCCAAAGGATAATATCATAGCTTAATAAAATAAAGCAAGAAGTGAGTCAAAAGTACGAAACAGCTAATATTGCGATTATCAATGTATGTAAAGTATTCCAGTTGCAATTTTTTTTTTATTATTATTTATTAAACTTCATGCAACATGATATATCTGTGGACTAAATGCCTGAGGCATACTCTATCAGAATGCCTCAGGCATTTAGTCCACCTATTGGTAGAGTCAACCCTTGGGTGATGCAGAGATAAAAATATGAAGTAGGTATAAAAATAATGATTTCTTATATTTACGCGAACACTACACATTGAATTAAACTACTTTTACGGATTATATCGCGTTTAATTAACTTATTTTATTAATTCGACGTTTCGGGTGCTTTACAGCACCCATGGTCACGGGGACAGTTCCCGACGTTTCGGGTGCTTTACAGCACCCATGGTCACGGGGACAGTCCCCGTGACCATGGTGCTGTAAAGCACCCGGAACGTCGGGAATTAATAAAATAAGTTAATTAAACGCGATATAATCCAAAAGTAGTTTAATCAAGGTATAAAAATGTTAAAAGATGGAAATGTAAATTTAAGTATATACATATAAAATAAAATAATACATATGCCCATACATAAACTTGCTTATAAAAAATTATAAAACACATGCGTTTAATAATTTTTTACGGATTATATCGCGTTAAATTTTTACTTTTTAATTCCCGACGTTTCGGATGCTTTACATGTACATATATATAACATAAATAGATTACATTATATAACTATATATTTATATGTATAAATACGAATGAGCTACTAATGAGATGATTCTGCCAGTTTATACAAAAAATGTTTGCGAACTTTCTTCTTGAATGCATAACATTTGTTATCCGTTCTAATTTCAAGAGGGAACAAATTTCTAAGGCCTATATAGATGAAATTAATATCCTGCTTTATATTGCTTTTAAGAGTTATCATTTTTATCAATTTTAAAATACTGTCACAAGATATTTATCAATATCAACCGAAATAAGCTTTAACGATAAGTTAGATGCCCTAATGTTCATGCAGATACAATTTTTGATGAAAATATATAGCATTGCTGATTTATTGTTTGATGTTTGTAGGTTATTGTGTTAATAATCACTTAGATAAGAAAGTGAATAAACAACTGATAGTGAATAGTTTCTATCGCGTCGTTAGCATCTCGGAATACAAAGTAATCGTAAATAAACCACGATAACGCGTGTCAACGTACTGTTTATCTACAAAGTGTTAATTGAATAAAAACGAGTTTATTTCAGAGCAAGCGAAAGAAATTTACATAACAATACGCATAAATAACTCCATAATACCATTCAGTGCTTAATGTAGATAGTAAGAAAATGTGACTTATAAATCAATATATTGAATTTATTGTGTTTGATAACAATAGGTTTCCATTAAGAAAAAAATACACATAGATAAAAGTTAATAATAACTTTAAATTTGTAATATTTTAAATGAAAGGTCTGTGCCCGGTCGGTATATGGTTGTAGGCTAGTACCTAAGGTTTTAAGTTATATGTTAAAACTTACTACCTATACTATACAAAATAATAAATCTCATATAAGAGCAACATTTTAAAATATGATATATTATAAATTTACATTTGTTTACATTATGAAGCTATTAGCTTTAACTTACATATAGGTATACATTGAAATGTAATTTATCGATATATGAATATTTTGCACATCCCTAGCATCTCTTCGTACGTAACCGCCTCTTTCTCGTATAATTTTAATCATAATTGCATGTTTTACGATACGTGAATTTTCGGTTTGATGGATCATTATTAAGTAGTTAATAGTGGGTTACCATGGCGACGCCCACGTGTTCTTTATTATTTTATTTTTACAACGTAGCCGCGGGGAGCTTTTCGCACGCTGTAATGATATGTTTTGATGCTTTTTATTAGTTGTTTAGCCAATTTAAATGATTAATTGTGTTGTGGCGATGTAAAATGATTGCTATAAAAGTTAACGTCGTAAAATGTTTTTTCTCTAATATAATTCCGTGAAATTAAATGTATTAATTATGTTAAAAGATGACAAATGTGTTTTTTAAAGCTCATAGTCATTGTAAGAACATTAAATAGTTTCTTACTAATAATATCATAATTATAACATCATCATTAGAACCCATTATAAATCCAATGCTGCACATAGGTATCCCTGATGTTAAGTGGATGCTATGATCCAGAGACATCTACATTTATCCTCAATTAAGAATCAAACCCGTTTCCAGTAAAAAGGGTCTCCAGTTCTCTACTCTCACCATAAGAAACATTAAACATTGAACTGCTATTCTGTGGTATTCTGTGAGAGCGTGGTCCTTCCCCGGTCGAGCCGACCCATTCGTGTTACAGCCATAATATAGCCGCATCATTGCACTACCACGTAAAAATATATAGCATATTGTTTTACGACTCTTCGCTCGAGTATTATTCTCAAACGAGCTACTAGGGCTCTGTAAAAAATGACGTTTAAAATTATGAGTAAAATAAAATGGTACTCGTCCAAACTACTAATCTAGGTTTATGACAGCGTTGTCAAGACGTACAATTTTTATGTTTTTATATTTATTTAATTGAAAAAATACATGTCCAATGAACAAACTAAATATCATTTTACAATTTCCTCACATAGACAATAAAGCATTAAATGAACAGAGATATTTGTCTCATAAATTTGTAACTGCTGCCGACACAACCGCGAGCATTCAAGCGCGAAGTAGCAATCGACGCGTGTGCGTGTGCGATTCTACGGTAGGAATCTACGCCAAACAGCGACTTCCGTTTCCTGCGCAAACGCATAAAGCCACGTGCGCTTATGCACCGAGACCAGAGGAATGTTAAACAATTTCCGAACGCAAACAATAAAACAAACCGCAAGAAAGTGATTGACCTAAGAAGTGTTATTATCTTACGCCTTTCAGTAGCTAACACAGTTTATTACAACTTAGTTATTGTTCATCATCATCATCATTCCAGACCTTCCACTTCCACAAGTCCACTGGTGAACATAGGCATTTTGTACGTGATAGAGTCATGCTGCAGCTATATTAGTAGTATAGTTGTAGCACGAATGGTTCGGCTCGACCGGGGAAGAACCACGCTCTCACAGAACACCAGCGTAAAATAGCAGCTTAATGCGGTTCTGTGATATGTATGGTGAGTGTAGAGAAACGGAGACCTTTTTTACTGGAAATGAGGCATTCCATCTTAGTCCTTAGTCCTCAGGGATGACAACACATCTGCATTTTGATTCTTATTTTTAGGATCAATGTGGATGTTTAGGGCTACAGCATCCACTTACCATCAGGTGGACTGTGTGCTCGTTTGTTACCCTTATTCTATAAAAAAAAGGCCTCCCATGAGGAATGCCACAAAGCACGGTCCTGATCCACCTGAATCCATCGACTTCCTGCATGTCTTACCAGGTGGTCACTCCATCTAGTGGGGGTTGGGGGACGCCCTACACTTCGCCTGCCGGTACGAGGGTACCACCCGAGAACCTTTCTTCCCCCATCGGTTGTCGGTTCTTCGAGCTATATGGCCGGCCCATTGCCACTTCAGCTAACTAATCCGTTGGGCTATGTCCGTTACTCTGGTTTTACTGCGGATATCCTCGTTTTTAAGTCTATCACGCAGAGAAACCCCGAGCATAGCCCTTTCCATGGCTCGGTGAGCGACCTTGAGCTTCCTCATACGGCCAACAGTGAAGAACCACGTCTCAGATCCATAGGTCATTCCTGGCAACACGCACTGCTTGTACAATCTTGTTATGAGGTATCTATTATTATTCATTTTTTTTTTATTTTTTTTATAGGATAGGGTGAGAAACGAGCACACAGTCCACCTGATGGTAAGTGGTTGCTGTGACCCATAGACATCTACATCTATCTCCAACAAAGAATCAAAATGCAGATGCGTTGTCACCCGTGAGGACTAAGATGGAATGCCTCTTTTCCAGTGAAAAGGGTCTCCGGTTCTCTACACTCACCATACGAAACACAGCAGTGTTAAGCTGCTATTTTACGCTGGTATTCTGTGAGAGCGTGGTCCTTCCCCGGTCGAGCCGACCCATTCGTACTACAACTATACTACTAATATAGCTGCAGCATGGCTCTACCAATATAATATGTTATAATATACCTATATATATATAATATGTTATAAGCTACCTATAAATGTCGCCAAGCAGTTATACACCCACTGCTGAGTTCGAAAGGGTAAGAGGGTCAGTACAAATACAGTCTGTGACTGTGAGGCATTACATCCAAGGCTTTAGAGGTAACAACGGCACCCGTAAAGCCTTGGATGTAATGCCTCAATGATAATATATTATATGGTCTTCATTGATTGAAATTGTCCTTGGGCTGCAGGAGCTATTTACAATTACTAGTCTTGTTTAACGGATGGTATGTATTTTAAAAACAATGTGTTTATTTAGATCACTGAATCAATACCGTTAGTTTATTTGTCACTCAAATAAAAAAAATGGATCGTATTAAGTTGTATTTATTCATACACAAACACAATACACCTTAGTGTTATTAATTTCAATATAAATATGTATATAAGGTATAGAAATACATAGAAAATAGAGGGACAAATAATATAAAACTAATTTTTACTCTTTTATGTAGTTCTTAGTAAGTATATAACA
The DNA here is from genome assembly GCA_029286625.1 of Parnassius orleans. Taxonomy (NCBI): domain Eukaryota; kingdom Metazoa; phylum Arthropoda; class Insecta; order Lepidoptera; family Papilionidae; genus Parnassius; species Parnassius orleans. Next base: position 1,184,999 of record JAGSMP010000056.1, read on the forward strand.
TAAACAATGTAGTAATTTCTAGGAGTATTTTAGTGTTCCATTTTACAACTAAAAAGATTCTTGAATCAAATAAACAATGTTAATACGAAGAGTCGCGCACACGGCTTGTCAACGATGGGGTTTTCACAATGATACAACTATTATATTTCAGGTTTGGAACAGGAAAATGTGTATTATGAGTGTAACGTACCAAGTAGTGATGGCGCAGTTTATTTATCGATTTATAAGTAATAAGTTATCAGCTGATAAAATGACTCACAGCTTCGCACAAACTTCTCCTTGATTTTATTAGGATTATACAATAGCTAATGTGTTGTTTTTATAGAAGTAAGAGCGACAATGGAGCACATCGTCCACCTGATTGTGAGTGATTACCGCGGCCCATAAACATCTACCTCTATATCCTTGATAAAGAACTAGTTCCGATGCGTAGTCACTCCTGAGGACTGCCCCGTTAGTAGCAAAATGAGTCTCTGGTTCTCTCCGCTCACCATACTGCTATTTCACGCTGGTATTCTATGCTTGCGTGCTATTTCTCCGGTCGTGCTGACCCATTTGTGCTGCAGTCATGATACAAATTTATCGATAGTAATGCGTTCATCGGATGCCCATTACTACATAATTGCAATTTCGTCCCGTATGGAGCGTCGTTCCGCTCGTTGGGGTCGATATCTCGCTTGATTTGCCGGAGCGACTCGTGCAGGGTTGCCATATTCGGCTAGCGTCAGTTCATGTTCTTCTTATTGATAGAATTATACCCAATATGGTCAGCTGCGTAAAAATGGAAGAGAGCAAGGATCGGCTCATGGTTGCGCTATATATAACTATGTAGTTACAATGGATAAGAATTTTGTAGTTAAATACGGTCATGTCCAGCGGTTGACTTTTATGGATTGAGATGAAGTAGAAAAAGAATATGGTTTTTTAAACGTTACAACATCCAATTGTTGCTAATTATAATGTAGAGGAATAATACCTTCTGCTTCTGTACGAGAGCCAGAAGAATAACAGACTGAGGCATTTCATAGTCCTCAGGCCTCACGGGCGACATGGAATCTGTAGTTTTCCTTGTTTGTGGTTGATCGCAGATGGGTTTGCGCTACACGTCGTAATTTTCCGGACATATCCGGAAATTTGGCTTTTTGTCCTGCATGCATTCTAAGATATCCATAATTGTCACACAAATAAAAGAAGAAAATAATAAATCAAATACAATAAATGTTTTAATAAAATCAGTGTCAACGCTAGGTATTCAATACAATTATAATTTTTGCAATTCATTATAAACACGCAAAAAAAAAATATCGAAATGCCACAAAAGTATAAATTTGAAAGAAAATGTTCCGAAATTTTTGAAGATGTATATATACATATCTCCAGACTTTCTTTTTTTGATCTAGTATCTCTAATTGCAGGTGCACATGGATTATTTTAGTAGCGAAAAGGCTATCACACATCAATATTAAAAAATAAATCACCTTACACAATCTGATAACAATATTCAGTAATTATATATATCTTCATGTCATGCTGAGTAGGAAGTGTAAATTGATATGTCTTCCGTAATTTTGAATAGTCTCGTAATTGTAAGATAAACATCTAATATGTTTCCACGTAAGAGAATCGGTTCCAAAATTGGGACATCGTAGAGGGAAAAAGATGTCAAACATACTAGAGAACTAGACCATCGAAAATAATGCTCGATGGGCCTTTGATGACACCTGTGTTGTTTGTTTTATAATAATGTTTAATAATAACTACATAATAATGATGATGATGATGATGATGACGATGTTACTTCCGGTTTCGACCACAGCAACAACTTTCAAACGCCGTTGGAATTTTTAAAGTACGAAAAAATTTTCGTAGTTTAAAAATTCCGTCCCGGCAGGAATCACTGCGCATCACCACATCAACTGCGAGTGCGACATCTTATTCGTTATGATATTATTTTGTTCTATACGAGGTAGAGCCCCGCTGCAGCTAGATTATATAGTTGTTGCACGAATGGCTCTGCTCGACCACGACCATGCTTTCACGGAATACCAGCGTGAAGTAGTAGTGTAATCATACCTTAAATAAGATATTTATTAGCATTAAACTAGAGAAAGGTATGGTAAAGGTATGCTGAGATGGTTTGGCCATGTCGAGAGAATGAATGAAGAACGATTGACGAAAAAAGTGTATAAGGCGAGTGTGAATGAAAGTGTTGGAAGGGGTAGACCTAGGAGGACGTTTCTCGACCAAATCAGGGACGTCTTGAAAAAAGGCCAGGTCAAGAGTACCCAAACCAAAGAGCATGTGAAGGGAATAATGAAAGTGGACGAAGCGAAACAAGTATGTAAGGATCGTAGCAAGTGGAAAGAAGTGGTCTCTGCCTACCCCTACGGGAAAGAGGCGTGATTATATGTATGTATGTATGTATTAAACTAAATTAAAAATATAATTCATTTAAAACAATTTACTAGGGTCAACATCCAGGTCCATCATGAGATCAGCTTCATAGTGGCACTATATTATTGCATTGTAATAAAAAAAAGATAAATAGTAAGGTTGACTGGGAGAGAATACGCTATGGCGTTAAGTGTATATCTATTACTTTGTGCATGGAAGCATAAATTAATAAATAAATAAGTATGCCAAATTTTAGCACAATCAAATATCAGCAAGAGCTTCAAAAACTAACTACAAAATTTAAACCGGAAAGACAAAATAAAGAGCTTGTAAACATCCCTTTATAATCGATAATGATATACTTACACAGTACAACGAAACCTAACGTCCAACCAACATTAACCGACATAGGCAGCGTAAGAGGGACAAAATACAAGACATGATGTTTTATCACTTTCTCGCTTCATCCATTACAGCCTATAAAAGTCCACTGCTGAACATAGGCCTCTCCCATAGATTGCCCCATGGGAAGGCGTTTGCCATAGTTGCCTTTTTGCCACGCTTAGAAGTCGGGATGGAAACCGCAGTTTATAATTATTTGGAGTTGTTATCAGGAAGATGCTGCAAATCTTTTAGTTTCCCTCTGTCGCCTCTTACGACACCCACGGGACGATATGGGGCAGTGTATATTCTTACACCGCTACTACACGGTTTCTTTGTTTGTATAGTACATTAAAATTATACAAGTTTGTAAATCCATAATTTCAGAACACACTTATGGGCAACCCTGACATCCTTTTATATCTCGCAGCATCCGTTCCGCGTTTTATTTATTTTTAAGCTGTCGGGCGCTATTCGCTCACGTTTTGTTAGATAATATTCAGTGTTGTCATGTTTATAAAGTTTTATAGGTTTTATTTACGAATGTTTGCGTGTTGATAAAAATATTTTAACGCTCTTCACAAGGCTAACTGCGTTTATGGTTAATAAGTGGTTATAAAATCTAATAATTTAATTTTACTTGCATTTTATTCGGTGACTATTATATGTAAATATGCAACTTTAAACGTAAATCATAATAAAATTTTGTTTTTGTTTTGTAATTTTAGATTATTTAATTTAATTTTTTTATAACATTGCAAGTTTCTATATGCCAAATAACTTGGAGTAAAGAAGAGGTCACTGCGTTATTCTATTGCTGGTTTTTGTACTTATTTCTCTAACTATTTGGGTTGCTACACCGCCGAATATGTAGTATCGTATCGTAGCTCATGGAATCGATCTCAGGCTACTATTGCTCTAATAAATCCATCCATCCATCCATTATAGCCTATAAAAGTCCACTGCTGAACGCAGGTCTCCCCATAGATTGTTTCATAGGGATTTTGCCATAGTTGCCACGCAGGGGGGGGGGGTTGGCAACCGCAGTTTTTTCTCAAAGTTATAGTTTTTATCAGGAAGTTGCTGCTGCCCATCTCCCGTTTCAGTTACACACTGTCGCCTCTTTCGACACACCCGGGGCGAATTGAGGTAGTGGATATTCTTACACTGTCACTACACGGTAAATTATTTGGTTGGCTCTAATCACTTATTTGTGATTGTTAATCCCAAAAAATCATTTAACCTAATAATCATTATCATAACATCACATCACAAGTCTAATGCTAAACATGAATTTCCTTTAGAGATTGCTACGAAACACGGTCCACAGCCACTGCATCCATTGACTCTACGTTTCTCATTAGGTTGTCAATTCACATGATTTTCTACCGACTTCAAAAAGCAGGAGGTTCTCAATTCGACTGTACGTTTTTAATAAATAATTAAATCAAGGCCTGACCAATAGTTTTTGAGTTATTCTTAATAATTTATATAGAAGTCGGTTGTGCAAATTTTGTCATTTTAAATTTGCATTTGTCTAACTATTATAGACCTACTGCGTGATGGAAAGTGGTGATACAGCCAAAGCAAAAAAAAGCTTATTTTAATAAAGTCACAAATTAAAATTAGAGCTTATATACGTCCTACTAGGCACAGGCTGCCTTCCATTTCTGAGAGAATTGTGAAGCAATTATTTCGCCGCACTGCTCCATTACTTATTAATGAATTTCACGTCTTCGAAATATTTTTACTCATCAGACATGAAGGTTTCCACAATGTTCTTCTTCACGGATGAGCACATGAAGATCAGCTCTTAAAATTACAATTAAAAACTTTATATAGTACCGGCTGGATCGAACCCGGCTACTTACGTAGCTCGGCTTCGTCTTCCGTAATGCGTACAGCAAAGGAGTGGAATAATCTACCGGCGTTTGTCTTTCCGTCCGAATACAACCTGGGCGTCTTTAAGGCAACAGTGAATAGGCTTTTGTTACGCGAAGACGTGCGATTTACCATCTAGGGCTTTATCATCACATACCACTAGATATAAGCCAGTGGTCAAGCACTGGCTTATGATAATTAAGAAAAAACGTTCTGTGAAATTTAAGTCTAATGATTAGTGGATATTCTTTTCTTACACAGCCACTACACGGTGTGCATTTGTACATTTCATTATAATACAACTTAATATTATTGTAGCTGGCAACACTAACAAACAAACACAAATGAAAGATATATTTCCTTAATAGATTAGATATATTTTATTTGTAATTTCATTTTTAACACTACAACGGTATGAAGCGATAAGTTGAAAAGAAAATGTTTAATACTTGAGAGAGAGAGAATTTTTGTGGGCAAAGGAATTGGCAGGCCATCCACAATTTTATATATTCGTTACTATGATTACCTAACTATATAGGTTAGATAGGACGCTAGAGTGGAAATGGCGCAAGCCTAATAGCTTCCAGACGGGTTGGGGATGCAAGAGACGCGCCTGACCTACTTACCTGCTCGGGAATGGACTTTTTCTCCGACGACAATGCAATCTAGTTAGGGCTCAGGCAATTGGAACGGAGTATAATTTAAAAACGGCACACTGTTGTTGATTAAATATTATTTTTATAGAATATTTAACTAAGTTAGGTCGTGGTAGCTCAGGGGCTGTACCATATCGTCTCGTGGGTGCCGTAAGAGGCGATAGAGGTCAATGAAACAGGAAATAGGCAACAGCTTGATAACAAGTCAAAATAAACTACGGTTGCTAAACTACTTGCCAAGACAACTATGGCAAATATCCCCCATTTCGTCCCGAGAGTGTCGTAAAAGGCCCTAATGAGAAATGCCGATAAAAGCTTTCTAAACATAACCACCTCGTTGCGAGACGTGAAATACCCAGACTTGTGATGGGCAGCAGGCTCAAAGATGTAAGACGTCTGCTACTGCGATAGTCAGTCCGTCTGCCAAGCTGAATTATTTAGGCAAATCCTTTCATAACAGGACATCACCATGTCCAGTAGTGGAGTTTTATGGGCTGATGAACATATGCAGGATTTAGAGGTTTAAATATCTTTAAAGCTAATGTATTTTCACTTTCCATAAAAAATATGAAAAACATTCCTTTGATGTTGCTTCCCTTCGAGGGCCTGACTTTTCCATACTGCCATCTTAATAACGGCTATAAGGTGTATGGCATTTACTATAGTCGACGCTTAGAATACTCACGAGACAAGATAGAGTGAGAACTTCATACTATACATAGGAGGTCACAGATGCGTGATTGTCGCTAAGAACTAAGATGAAACACAGCTGTTGATGTACTGTATCTGTTGTGCTGTGGTTGAAATAAATTTGAGGGTGGAACACACACACCTGGAAAGTCCTTAAAGAGTTCAATTTACGTTTATTAATAAAACCTTAAACGTAATCATGAATCATTAAAATAACAATCTAGATATGAAAAAGAAACAATTGGCAAACTTCCATTTTCAAACTCCATTGCAATTTCCAGCCAGCTCTAGAATTTATAAAACAAAGAAATGCGCCTCTCTATAGTTAGTCCTTACGTCGCCGTAATAAGCGCTTTTATTGTACTATTCATGCAGTTTTGAATGCGTTGCTTTTTATGTTGCTATTAAATTGAAGTCTATTGTTTGCTTCTAATTGGGATTTTATGAATTTTTTGTTCACTTTAAATGAGCAAGTATTCATTGGAATCCTTGGGATTTCTCACTTTTTGTCCAAATTTACGTAAAGTAGAGTGCTAAGTTTTACTTATTACGTTAGATATTACGTTATGTGACCGTGGAAGTACATTTCGTTTCATGGATATGGAAGATCATCGCGCAAATTCTAAACATCGTAATGTGCAATGCGCGAGTTAAACATGCAAAGGAGACTGGTTAAACATGCGCGGCGTCATAACAAATACTGCTTAACACAAGTCGAAAAGTAATATAAAGATAATATATAAATAATAATAAAGATAGAAGTCCTAAGCCCACAGCTGGCCACAGACTTTCTCTCATTTTGCGAGGTATATGGAGCAATTATTCCGATGCACTGCTCCAATAATCAAAACTTTAGTTATACGGGTTGTCACGGAGTGTTACGCACTACACTACAATCCTTTTTGACCATTTATATGGCTTCACAGAACTATTTTGAGTGCTAATCAAGAATCAAGAGTGTAATAAATATGGTCGCCGTCATTGTGAGGAAATGGCGTCTTTTAAAAAAAAAAAATAAGCTAATGATTGATTTGATAAATAGTGATGTAGAATATGGTAAGCCACACTGAATTAGCTTAACAAAAGCATATATATAACATAGCATATCACTCTTGCCTTGAAGACACCCACATTGTAATTGGATGGAGACTGATTGCTGGCAAGTTATTCCACTCCATTGATGTACACATTACGAACGACGAAGCAAACCGCTTGGTTCGAATGTGTAGATTGTTGGCAACAAAGGGATTTAAACTGGCTGAGCTTCTGGTTTTTCGATGGTGGAAGAGATAGGGAGGGATTATGTCATGCAATTCCTGCGCACACTCCGAAATGTACAGTTTAAATTGCGCTCTAGCTTGTCGATTTTACGTATACGATATTAAAATACGGTTGTGACTACTATTAATATTTTTTACGTGGTAGAGCCACGCTGCAGTGTTACTATGGCTGCACGAATGGGTCGGCACGACCGGGCAGGCATCACGCCCTCACAAAATATCGGCGTGAAGTAGTTGACGAATGCTGCGTTTAGTATGGAGTGTAGATAATCGGAGACCCTTTTGCTGGTAACAATGTTTTCCATCTTAGTCACCAGGGAGACAACGCATCCAAATTTTGATTCTTAATCGAGGATAGATGTAGATGTCTATGGGTCACAGCATACACTTACCATCAGGTAGACTGTGTGCGCGTTTGTCACTATTATCCTATAACAAAATTTAAACTCCTTGTTGAAACATAATTACTGACACTCTTGTTTAGACGACAGAGTTAATGAAACAGAAATCGATCGAATGTAAATGTTGACATTATTTGAATTTTAAATGTGCGCTTTGAATGTGCTCACTGAACAAGGAAGACCGGGGAGAAAATGAGACGCGTATTTACATACACTAACACGAACTTTGTTCATTAGTACCTCTATTAGATGTGACATTATACAGGGGAAAAACAATGCATGAGGACAAAGAAAACTATGTGGTACAGACAGTCCACACCTGGATATCGTTGTGCCTATCACCTTTGATACTGCTCCCCGTTACTGGTTTGGACTGCACTTATGCCGTAAACGAGGTCGGTATGCCGCCATTCCTCACGACAAGTCCTAATATTAAAAGCCATTACAACTTTGTAGCATTTTACATAGTCGCCTCTTACGACATCTTCAGGACGAAACGGGATGGTAGATTCTTTAACACCACTATCACACTGATGTGATAAGTCTTGCCTGATGATGAGCTACATAAGCGAGGGATTAATGAACTTTGAAAGATATAATTAGTATCACTACAACCCACCAAAAGTTCACTTCTAAGCATGGACCTTCTCCATAGATTCCACAATATACGGTCTTGTGCCACCTGCCCTTTTTTATATAGATTAAGGGTGACAAACGAGCACACAGTCCACCTGATGGTAAGTGGATTCTGTGGCCCATAGATATCTACATCTATCCTCGATTAAGAATCAAAATGAAAATACGTTGTCACCCTGAAGACTAAGATGGAATGCCTCTTTTCCAGTAAAAAGGGTCTCCGGTTCTCTACACTCACCATACGAAACACAGCAGCATTAAGCTGCTATTTTACGCTGGTATTCTGTGAGAGCGTGGTCCTTCCCCGGTCGAGCCGACCCATTCGTGCTACAAATATACTATTAATATAGCTGCAGCATGGCTCTACCACGTAAACTATAGTAGTTTCTTTTTTATTTATATTTAACTTATACGAGGACAAACAAAGAAGGTAGGTCTATACCGTCTCGTATATTTTGCTTCAGCCGACTTTTACAGCACCAATGAGAACTACGCAGATGAGTTGATATGATATCCACTTAGACACATGACAAACACTAGAATATGTAATCTATTCAATTTTTGTACGTCATGCCGTCGCAATAAAGTTCAAAGTAATTAGAGGCCATATAAATGCTATCGCACGTGACTCTAGTCCGTAATCACTGCACCAGCCGGTCTATTAAGTCACCCAGAACGTTTCTATATGCACCGTGTTCTGCTGAATCGGTCGATTACATCAACAACAGTAGCGAGGTGCGCCGTCTCGGATATCGTTTGATATATTGTTGTCTGGGTAAATTATCTTTTTATGCCGACAGGCATTTAATAATGAAGATGAAGAATGATTTTTGATATAATCACGGCTTGTTTGTTGAAGTGGCGTTTAGGAATTACAGCACATTTATCCGGGAGTTGATAGGATTGCTAGAATAGCAGATATTCAAATGAATAATAGAATCTTAAGTTTTTTAAAACAGTTTTATTAATAAACTAGCAACCCGCCGTGGCTTCACTTGGGTGGGATCTATTAATGTAGCGTCATTTAGATTTTTAATAATCTTTAATGATTATTAATTTTTTAAATTTAAGATCCCAAAAAAATACTCCAAGTTTTTATGATAAAATATTCTAGATAGCCTAGATCAATCCTGGCATTGTTCTCTATCTGTTTGTGAAGATTCATTACAATCGGTTCAGCCATTCTGAAGATTAGCCCGGACAGACAGATAGAAAGACAGACAGACAGACAGACAAAATTTTTACAAATGGCTATTCATGTCTTAATGGCATGTGGATAACACCCTGAGCTCGTTAACGTTAACGCTTCCATCTGTCCCCAGAAGACACAAGTTTGCGCGTTTGCAGCTAAAAAGAACCCCTTTGTCGTATCTTTTCAATTTCAAGGCACTGCCTTCTTTGCCTCAGCTGGCATCGGAATCCTCGGCGTCAAAATATCGAATGACATTCAATTCCAAGCACGCCAAGCTTTTTAGAGGCCAAATTGACCTCTAAAAATCTCGGCGTGCTTTGTTGAGCCGATCGCAACTTTACTAGGCGTCAGTTCGACATGGAATACTGTTCTCGTCTCTGAGCAGGGGCACTGCTGCGCCAGCTCCTTCCACTTGATCGCATCTAGCTCAGAGCGGCTCGAATCGTCGACGACCGAGTTCTCTCTGATCAGCTTGACTCACTGGCGTTGCGAAGAGATGATGTGCCTTTGCAATTATTCTATCGCATCTACCACGGGGAATGATCAGAGGAATTGTTCGCAGTAATTCCAGCCACTAAATTTCACCATCGTATATCGCGACAAAACTCGCGATATCATCTATACCATTTGGATGATTGGCGGTCTACCACTGAGCGATTTACTAGAAGTTTTCTTCGACGCACAAACTCCTTGTGAAATCGACTACCACCACCGATTTTCCAGACCGTTACAACTTAGGGACCTTCAAGAAAAGAGTGCAATGTATTCCAAATAAACTCACCTCAAATTTGATTTTTTTTATTTATAATTAAATTTACGAGATCTTTCCTAGTTTCATTGTTTAAAGCCCACTAGAAATAGTTAAATTTATAATAATTAAATTACCATTGTGACAAAACAAAATATCCTATATGACCCAAATTATCAACAAAAATTCATTTGCGAATTCATTGAAGTCAAAGCAAAATGTCCTATTTTAAACGCAGTTAAATTATTTTAGAATATACACTAAAAGAAATTAAAAAAAATGGGTAAAATATGTCGGAATTACTTACTGAAAACTGTTGTTTATTGCAAACAACAAAATATTTTCTAAAAAACTGCGTAACGTGTTACAGCCAGTTCAAAATAGCTAACATAGGACTTATTATTTGCAGTCAAGGTGAAGTCTGAGTAAGGACCAATTGAAACAGTCTCATATTTGGCACCCAATTTAAACTACGCTTTCAACGTTTTTATGAATAATCCGCACCGACCGACAGGACAATTTGCCATAAAAAAAGTATTTGTCAAAAAATTCAGATAGGACTTCTTGCCAGTTCACATGCGAAATGCTTCATCAAAAATGAGGACTAAGATGTAATGACTGGTTATAAGTGAAAATAGCCTCCAGTATTAATATGCTGCTACTTCACACGGGTAATCTTTGCGAGCGGGATCCTTTCGCGGACGCCCCGACCCTTTAGATTTGAAAAAAAAATTGTTTAAAATTGACAAACGAAATTTTATTTTCTTAGATCGAAGAGAGAAATAAATTTCATTTCATTTTAGTTCAGAGTTTTGTTTATATTACCGTTTCTTTTGTAACAAAGGTAAGGATTTTAATAGAATATATATAAGATAAATTTAAAAAACCAAAATAATGTAATTACGTCGAGTAATTAAAGATTAGAATTTTCTAAACGGCACTTGTAATTAAGCAAAACATTAAACACAGGGAAGATAAAGTACCGTAATTAAATAAGTTAAAGGATCTCGCTTTTAGATTACCTACTGTAATAGATAAGCATTTCCTTTGATATCTGAAGACGGTTGAAGCGGAAGGTCAAGAATTTAGTTGAGAAGCCAACGGAATGTAACAGAGGTGAGGTATTTAGCTTCAAAGAAAGGCAAGCCTTGGGGCCTTCTTTTGGTAGTATTAGTTCTTTTATATCTATATATATATATATATATATATATATATATATAGTATTAGTTCTTTTTTATATAGAAATTAAGTAACAAAATAAACACATGTGTGGAATAAAATAATTAAGGGAACCCTTTTTTTAGCCGACTCCAAAAAATAAGTAGACTGTATATTTTTATATGTAGTACAGGGTGGCCCCGTGTAGTGGCGGTTAAGAATACCCACTACCCCATATCTTCCCGTGGGTGTCGTATGAGGCGACAGGGGTAAACTGAGGCAGAAGATGGGTAGCAGCGTCTTTCTGATAACATCAAAAAGCTATAAAAACTGCGGTTGCCAACCCGCTCGCCACGCGTGCCAACTATGGTAATATACCCCCCATAAGCAACGACCAGCCTTGAAGACAAATATGCAAACTGAAGAAAAAACTGCTCTTACATAAATATTTCACTTATAGTATGTGTGAAAGGCGGAGAAAATATGGCGTTATTTTGTTATAAGCAATAAATTATAAAATAAGTCAACGCAAAAGTAGTGAATGGGCAAAATTGAAATCAAATAATGTATAATACATAAACTCTCACGCCTGTAACCCAAAGGGATAGGCAGAGACTACGAACTTCCATTTGGCACGATCCTGACACACCTCTCCCGCTATTTCATATACATATATTTGTGCATAGATGCTCGTCGGTTAAGGGTATTCGTATTATGGCTTTTCTACAATATATCTACAATTTCTACAATATATCTACAATAACTACAATATACCTACGTGGTAGAGCCAAGTTGCAGCTATATTATGGTTGTAACACGAATGGGTCGGCTCGACCGGGTAAGGATCACGCTGTCATAGAATACCAGCGTAAAATAGCAGCTTAATGCTGCTGTGTTTCGTCTGGTGAGTGTAGAGAACCGGAGACCCTTTTTACTGGAAACAAGGCATTCCATCGTAGTCCTCAGGAGTGACAACGCATCTGCATTTTGATTCTAATCGAAGATAAATGTAGATGTCTATGGGCCACAGCATCCACTTACCATCAGGTGGACTGTGTGGTCGTTTGTCACCCCCGTTCTATAAAAAAAAATCGTCAATTTGGTCAGTAACTTCCGTCCATTGCCGACTAAACCTAATATTAAATAAACTTTTGTTCTAACCACATACTTAACTCACGATAAGTGTGAAGGAATGCCATACTGTCCACCTTCCTCCGCTGTTTCACGCCAATCTAATATTAAGCAACAAAATGTTTTATTATCTTTCTAATACAACAAAACTATTATCTTATATGGCGTAAACTTTATTTATTCTTCATAAAAATATTTGCGAATGTAATAAAGTTGGGCAATATAAGGAGGCCTAAAACAAGTGCAGAGTTATTTATTTACACCGAACTCGGCTCACCTCACAAAATACGCATCCCGTCACTTATAAATAACATGTCACTCCCAATTGACCCCCCAAAAAAGGATCCCGGGAGTGTCATGGCGGAGGGAAACGGGAGCCGACCGCAATATATCCTGCGGAACCTTTTCAATAACATAAGCTTATCCCGGTGGCCTTCGATAAATTGCTCGAACTTTGACCAAGATGCAATCGGCTCGATTCATAAGAGCGGGAGAGGTCTGAAAAATGCTAATTCTGTAAGACGGTTTCATAAACTGTTTGTGACTGTTTGTTATTTAAAACATTCTTCACTCTTGCATATTAAACTTATTTGTCTTATCTAAACTATAGTATCCTTATATTTGTCTATCGGTCCGATGGGTTAATTTTGTTTTATATTGAATAAGGGTGGCAAACTAGCTAACAGTCCTCCCGTTGGTAAGTGGATGCTGTGGCCCATAGACATCTACATCTATCCTCGATTAAGAATTAAAATTACTAAGATGGAATGCTTCTTTTTCAATAAAAAAGGGTCTCTAGAGTCTTTACATTCACGATTCACAACAGCATTAAGCTGCTATTTCTTGCTAGAACCATAATATAGCTGTGGCATGGCTCTATCACGTATAACAGATTTTTTTTATAGAATAAGAGTGACAAACGAGCATACAGTCCACCTGATGGTAAGTGGTTACTGTGGCCCATAGACACCTACATCTATTTTCGTTTGCGAATTTAAATGCAGATGCGTTGTCAGCCGTGAGGACTAAGATAGAATACCTTTTTTCCAGTAAAAAGGGTATCCGGTTCTCTACACTCACCATACGAAACACAGCAGCATTAAGCTGCTATTTTACGCTGGTATTCTGTGAGAACATGGTCTTTCCCCGGTCGAGCCGACCCATTCGTGCTACAACTATACTATTAATATAGCTGCAGCATGGCTCTACCACGTATATATAATCAAAACTGATATAGGCCATTTGATTTAAATAAGAATAAGAAGTTTCAGCTTTATGATTTTATCAAACCCGCCTTCGCTCGACACTTGAACCAAACCGGTAAGTTAACATTAAATGAATTTATTATGACCGGAGAGCCGCACAAACTTTCGCAATTTTCGACGGAGCATTTCCTGTAATAGGCGTGTTCATAGCTCGGTAATATGGCGCTTTATAAATGGCTCTATGTTTTAAGTTCTGCAGTGGAAAGGGCCAGTTAGATAGGAAACCATAACGGTACCGGGAAGTAAAATTTACCGTTATATGTAGTTACAAAGATTTAGAAGTGCCAAGCGGGTTAAACGTTATTATTTTACTGGCTGAGCACGACCAATAACGAGTGCAATTGGTTACTACGTATCCAACCACGAATTTTTTGCAACACTGGTATTTGGGCCTACATTTATCGTAATGATCCTTATTACTTTGACACTGCGTCCTTTACTTAATTTTAGGTCTACGTTAAAAATATATACCGTGTAGTGGCGATATAAGAATATCCACTTCCTCATGTCATCCAAAGGAAGAATATCGTAAAAGGTGGCAGAGGGAAACAAACAGCTAGACAGCAGTGTCTTCCTAATAACTAAAAAATAAATTGCGGTTGTAACAACTAAGGCAAATATGTTTAGATTATGAGGCAGTCTATAGGCTGTAATGGTAATGGTTTAAAATATATAATACCTATCCTAATCGCCGTTATAACTAAGCTACCAACTTTTGCTTAAATAAGGCTAGGCACTTGGAGTAATCTGAAAACGAAAGTGTTAGAGTTTGTAGGAGAACAGAGTTGACTCAAGCTTTAACTTAGGTACCTTTTTTAATTCAAAAATTTAGAGTAATGTGTAATATGGTAACTTTTTCTCATAATGTCACTTACTGACACGCGATACTCCCGAAAGGCTAACGGACGTGGACGACAAATTCATCTGAATATAACTCGATAGGGAACAGATTAACCATCAACTCGCCTAGCGTTGGGAGTAAGGGACTCCAAATGCTAGAGAGGAATATGAAATTCAAGAATACATTGTCGCATTCTTGAAATGAACGTCGTCCAGCGTCGAATTAAAATAGGATGATAATGAGGAACCTTTAGAGTGTTAAAATTTTTTGTTTTCTTTATAACAAAAAAACAATTTTTAAAATTTTTGTTTGTCTGTTTCTTCCGGCTAATCTCCGTAACGGCTGGACCGATTTTGACGGGACTTTTACTGGCTACTTTAAAAAAAAAAGGAACTAAAACTATGAAATCCAATCATAATAAATTCCACGCGGACGAAGTCGCGGGAAACAGCTAGTATTTAATAAGTTAGATCTACCACTATTAATTAAACTAAATTCTAAATACGACTAAATACAATCGACTGTTCTCACCCTTATGTTGTAATACGCAATATTTCACCAAAATAATATAAGTACCAACAATATTGGTGTGCTCATTACTGCACTGCACCATATTTGAACTCATAAAGATCACCACGCACATATAGACCACTCGAATGTGAAGGTTTTTTCAAGTCGTTGCAGTAGAAGGTCAAAGCGGTTAATTGTCGTCGGTCGTAATTCGCATTGGTGTTCCTTCATAAAAATAGCTGTGATTCAGTCGCTTCAGTCGAATACGAAATGCGGCACTCGAAACAAACGGACGAATAAGGTCGATCGGAAGCATACGAGTATGTTGGCAAGCGCTTGAAAACCAATGATTTTCTCATGACTAGCATCTGATCTATGCGTGGTACGACCCCACTGGACTTCTAGGCAGAAAGGTTATACTCCTTTTTTTTATATAGGAGTGGGGGCAAATGAGCATACGACTCACCTAATGGTAAGTGACTACGGCCGCCCATGAACAACAGCAACACCAGGGGAATTGCAGGTGCGTTGCCGGCCTTTTAGAATGGAGTAAGTAACTGGTTCCATATGGTAGTAAGTTTTACTACCATATGAAACCAGTGTATCTTATAGTGACGAGAACCGAATACATTTTTTAGGAAAGGCATGTTATTCTATACACAGGGGCACAGGAATTAAATAAAGTGAAGTTTATGGTCTCAGTATCATTATTATTACATCTTACACTACTGAACATAGGTTTTCTCTAAAGAATGCCACAAAGCACGGTCCTGAGCCATCTGCAACCATCGACTCCTTGCATCTCTTAGCCAGTCAACACTTCATCTAGTCAAGCTCGGTCCTACACAAAATCTCTGAAAGCAGTCTGACATAGCATTTAAAAAAAACCTTGTAAAGGAAATTCTGTTATAATAGCCTACTCAGATTAATAAATTTATGTGAACGATATGTGACAATAACTCTAAAACCACACCTTGTATGTCCCATAGCTACGGATATATTGTCATAATTCATATTTTCTATCGACTTCAAAAAGGAGACGGTACTCAATTCGACTGTATGTTCCTTTTTTTTCTTTTTTTTTATGTGTGTTACTGCATAACTTTTTTCTGGTTGAACCGATTTAGATGATTCTTTTTTTATTTGAAAGCTAGTGCTTCTCATGTGGTTCCATATAAATTTGATCAAGGTCTGACCAATAGTTTTTGAGTTATTCTTAATAATTTATACTGAATTCGGTTGTACAATATTTTTTATTATAAAATATTGATATTGTAAAAGAAATTGTAAATTGCATTTAAAAAAATCAAAGATGTTCATGGCGGTTCTTCTCTGACAAGGTCTTGTTCTCGAAACCGGTGTAGATTTTGACGTTCATAAGAGCATTAATTGAATAAAAACTTTTGACTTTGAATTTAAATTTCATTTTTCGGCTTTTGACTTCAATAAATTCAGGGGCCAGGCGCTTGCCTTAAATTTGAGAGTACACCCAAGATTAATCTCTAGTGCCGCATCACTGAAATTTCAATTAGTTTTTAAATTCTGATATCTCAAATAATTTATATTTGAGATATCAGAATTTGAGACACTTTGTAAAGTTCACATGAGGCAGCCTTTCGTTCGGTCTTCGTCTGGGCTCGTCGGGAGTTAACCCAAGAGCACGTAAAACCTAAACATGCTTCGTGATTTTTGGGATAACAATTAACAGCTCTAACTCTATCACTGTCTCCCCGTGTGGAAACGGAGTGCCCCGGTTCTGTTTACCTGTCGGTACTTCTTCGTTGTCTTAATAAATAAGCTCAAAATGCGTGTCTAGAATTTAAAAAATTTGTAGTTGATGCACTGACATTAAGACTCTTTTATGTTCAATACACATATCAAAAACGAGAGATGACTTGACATCATTAAGACGTTGAATTCCTTTATACTACTATCTTTCTACTTTTATGATATAATAAACAATCGAATGTTTTTAAGATTCTACAAACCCGTATGTATGGGTATGGCCAACCCGCGATGATATTTTATTCAGAAAGGCGCCGCTCCCATATTTGGAGCAGAGGCTGCCTCGTTACAATTGGACTGCATCCAATTGTTTGAATTGCACCCATCGCTTTATATTAGGTCACCTGAGTGCCCGCATATAAATAGGGACCCGATTTCTAGGCTATATTGAGTAACCTGGTACTGATTATTTTAATGCATCGCTGAAAGAATCTTTGTTGTTGTTACATTACTTTCATTATTTTAATTTTAGGGAATTAATTTGAGAGGACATGGATCCTGGATTAAACTCTGCCAAAATTTTTGTAAAATTTTCATATTTATGTTTGCTGAACTAGTGGAAGATAAAAATGTTCAAGTGCGTGTGGAATATGCCTAAAAGATTCACTGTCTAGGTTGTCACTAATAATTTCTAAATTTTAAATGCTACAGTTTCTTTTCTTTGTAGAATTTAATGGAGGGTGTGCTAAGGAAGCTATCTTTCAGATATGTTTTTTTTTTTCAAGATTTATAGATGAATTATTTAAGAAATAAAGGTGTGTCACATTGCAGACTATTTTGATGCTTGATTCTTTGAGTGTTTACGGAACCCCGCATGATATGTAAAGTTGCTTGGTATGTAACATATACGTGGTAGAACCATGCTTCAGCTATATTAATAGTATAGTTGTAGCACGAATGGGTCGGCTCGACCGGGGAAGGACCACGCTCTCGCAGAATACCAGCGTAAAATAGCAGCTTAATGCTGCTGTGTTTCGTTTGGTGAGTGTAGAGAACCGGAGACCCTTTTACTGAAAAGAGCAATCCATCTTAGTCCTCACGGGTGACAACGCATCTGCATTTTGATTCTTTATTGAGGATAGATGTAGATGTCTATGGGTCACAGCAACCACTTACCATCAGGTGGACTGTGTGCTCGTTTGTCACCCTATCCTATATAAAAAAAAACATATTGACGTGCAGGGGTAGATCTACGCTGTGACTGTATTATGGCTGCAGCACGAATGGGTTTGCTAGAGATTGCTCGAAAATGCTGCTGTGCTTCATATGCCGGGTGGCGACATCTGGAGATCCTAATTTTTTTTATAGAATAAGGGTGACAAGCGAACACACAGTCCACATGATGGTAAGTGGTTGCTGTGGCCCATAGACATATTATACATTTATCCTCGTTTGCGAGTCAAAATGCAGATGCGTTGTCAACCCTGAGGACTAAGATGGAGTGCCTCTTTTCCAGTAAAAAGGGGTCTCCGGTTCTCTACACTTACCATACGAAACACAGCAGCATTAAGCTGCTATTTTACGCTGGTATTCTGTGAGAGCGAGGTCCTTCCCCGGTCGAGCCGACCCATTCATAATATAGCTGCAGCATGGGTCTAACACGTTTAAAGTTAAAATTATACAAGTAATGAGGCATTCCATTTTAGTCCTCAGGCATATCCACGCATCTGGATTTTGATTATTAAGTGAGTTTAGATATAGACGTCTATGGACCACAGTATGTATTTAATAATCAGCTTATTAAATAAAATTTAGCACTTATATGGGAAGAAAGCAAGCGACCAGCCTGTAAATAACGACATAAGGGTTCTTTCTCACAATGGGAGAACACCGCTTGCCAGAAATTTAATATGGTGCAAGAATAATTAAATAGAAAACAGATATTAAAGTTGGTAAAAATTACCTTGCGTACATCCGCTCGATTAACTTTAATATAATGGATTGCCGCAAAGTAACGCCTGATTCTATTAATTATCAGAAAACAGATAGGTAGGGATAACAGTTTTATATAAAATCTTTAGTACGAGACTCAATATTATCGTACACCATAAGCTATATTAACTTGGTTTTGGATTATTTCCAAGAAAGCCGTTGTATGCTTTGCGGTACGCAGTCAGACGGATAGACGCTCGATTGTGTTTGTATGTACATAGGTCTTCAAAAATTTGGGAGCCTGGCACTGGCACAACCTTTAACTAGAACGAACTCTGCTCTGATTATGCCACTGTAATCGCGAAAAGATGTATAGTATTTCCATATTTTTTTTATAGAATACAAATGTGTAGTTACATGGATTAAAATACCCCCGCAAGAAGTCACGAGTGCAGTTTATTTGAATGATTAATGTGGTTACCTCATCTATTTTAATGGCCATTAGAACAACAGGATAATAAACATCACACCTGCATATACCTGTAGCATTGTAAAAATAACTATAAAATGTTTCTGGTCTATATTTGTTTCAAGATTGATTTCAAGGAGCTAATAAAATCGATTTGATGGTTGACGTTTAAAAAATTAATTTAAAAATCGAACGCCACGCGCCTTGTTATTCACATGGGTTTGTTTGGATATTTATTTGCAAGTTATCAAAGTGTAATGTACGTACAAGCATGCGCACGCACACACACATACACAAACACACACATACAAGGCTCATTCTCTCTTTCTCAAATCTGAAATAGACACCTACTGCTAAAGAAAACGTGGTCCTTCGAGCTGGATATTTAAAATTGCTGATTTATATACCTAAATACTATTTATGTCACGACATAATTAAAATTAGGTATATTATTGTAAATAGTAATAAGGTATATTGCACTCTTTTATTTTAAATAAAGTTAACCGCAGTTAGTAACATAGAAAAGTAAAAGACCTACATATTGCCCAATGCCTATTGACGTAATTCACTTGAAATTTTCTTACTATATTTACTTCACTTGTACATCAGCACTTAAAATCGCAATTAACAATTTCATTGAAACCAGTTGCAATCAAACTCAGTGTATTCGTTTACCATGTTTTTTTAAGGTGATCGCTTACGTCGCGATAGTTCAGGGCTATCACGACTCTAATGTCTAGTAATAGAACATAATTAATACCAATGCGAAATAATTCATACCAAAATTACACCTGTACCTCATAAATATTCTTAGGGGCATTATTTAAGGTAAAGGTGTTATATACATTATACCTGTTATATACCACCGCGTGGTGGCGACGTAAGAGAATTCACTATTCCATATCATCCCGTGGGTGTCGTAGGAGGCGACAGAGGGTAATAATGAAACAGAAGATGGACAGCATCTTCCCGATAACAACTGAATAATAAAATAAATGAGGTTGCAAACCCACCTGCCAACTGGCAACTATAGCAAATATCCGCTTATAAATCGATCTATGGTAGAGGCCTCTCTTCATCAGTGGACTTTTGGTAGGATATAATGAATGCATGAAATGCATGACTTAAAATTCTCCCTTAAAATTAACGACAATTTAGCCGATATTAACTTTGATATATTATTTTAATGTAACCAGCATTAAAATATTCAATTTCCAGCCGTCAAATTACTTAATTGATTTCAATAAATGAGCTTTCAAACGAACCACCCTAATTAAGGTAACACAAGCAGTAGCAATCTTAACAAAACACTTAAGCATTCAAGAGTGCTTCATAATGAGAGTTTATGTTTAACTGGTTATATAACTTAGAAACGATAAGAAGTAACCATTTTACAAAGATCCTTCAGAAGTTAGGAAGTGCGCGAGAGGCACGAACCTAGTTACGATTGTTGATAGTAACGAAAAAATTTGACATTTAGGGTTGGCACGCGCCAGCCAGGTGCATTAAGGGCAATTAAAAGGAATAAATGATGGGTGGTTATGTTGCGAGGGCGGAAAACGTCGGTTCACTTTTTATAACGCGAGATTTCAACGGAATCGTGTCCTTTTATAGAATTCCATACATTTATCGTGTAGAGTTACTTAATCCGGTTTTCTTTGAAGTTAATTAAAAATCTCCGCAATTTACCTTTCTTAATTCCAATTAAAGACGGTGTTGAAATGAAATCTAATAAGTATGAAATATATTTCGAGGCCATTCCACGAAGTCTATCATCGAAGCTATATTATTTTATTACATAAGCGTGCCAAATGAGATAAAAGTCCACTTGATGGTAAGTGACTTTGCAGTCTGCAGTACACAGACACCTGAAGCCAACTTCAAACAAATAAGGCGAAAGATGCGTTCTTACCCCTAAGAGCTAAGATGATGCATCATACCTCTTTAAACTGAAAAACAACCCTGAGTGGTTGACGAAAAAAACAGGTAAGAGTTTACCAACCCAAACGGAACGCTTAAAAGTAATTCTATCATCTCATCATCATCGCAATCATCATTACAGTCGGTCAAAGTTCACTGCTGGACATAAGCCTCCCCAAAATTACGTCAAAATGTCTGCCATAGTTGTCACGATTTGAAGGCGGGTTGGCAATCGCAGTTTTTATTGGAACGAAGTTCCTTATCGGACGTTACGAATTTGGTGGATGGGGGCTAGGCGAGAAAAAGTGTAAAATTTTTCCGTCACGACCCCTTCTGAAGTAGTGTTAGCGGCCTTGGCGACTATAAGGGAGCGAGATGGAATAATATCCATCTCCATCGCACTTTTTCTTATCTTGCCATGAAAGAAATATTATTTTATTTCAAATGACGCTTCATTTTAATAGACGCTAGTAATTTATTTATTTGTATTTGTTAATCAATAATATAATACGTTTATCAATAATATACTACGAAAGGAACTTCGTTCCAACCGAGTGTTCCACGACACTCAGGCATGTTTTTTAAATTATTTTTAGTTATTATCAGGAAGATGCTACTGTCTATCTCATATTTCAATTGTCTTCTGTCACCGCTTACGACACCCACTAAGTAATATACAGTAGTGGATTCTCTTACGTCGCCATTACTCTACACTATCATCTAGTTATTTTTATTTGAAAAGCTAGATAAAAGTAGAGCCCTATCACTTAGAAAAATGAAAGAAAGAATCATACAGAAAACGTGGTCCAACTTGCCCTCTAGTAAATGAGAGGGTATTATATATATCGGTGCAGGCCATTAGGCCATTTTACCATTAAAGTCGATCTAAATTAGGCATAATTGTATTTTTAGATTTTGCTTTAGCTTACTTTTTTATTTAGTACATGCACTCTGATTATTATTCCAGCCTCTCCCTTCTAATTCACGAGTGCTTTGTCTCTTAGTATATTTGTAGGTCATACGTGTTTCTTGCACCAAGCTTATTGTTTCACATTTTAAAAATTTATCTCCGGCTCGGGACAAAATATCGTATTCCCACAGGAAATTTTCACAAGAAAATTTTAACGCTTATACAGCTTTGAAGCGCTTAAAATGATTAGTGTGACACGCCTTGTATAAAGGATAGTTCAAAAGGAATATTGTACCATACACTTTTTCCGTGTTGTGGCGGCATACGCAAAACAAAGGCAAACCCCCATTATATTCCGAGGGTGTCTAGGTAAAATTTGTGGCATCTCTCAGATCTCTAATCGCCAGATCGACGACGTTAATCATGTCTTCCAACGAAATTAGGTTAAAGCAGCTAAGTCTTAACGGAGACTAGCCATCTGTACAAGACAGGATTATAGAGTACGAGTGTGTGCGCAAGCACAGGTGCACTTTCGACTATCTCACTTTCATACTCCGATAGACGGAAACTCGACACAACGGAGATCAGGCGCAGGACCAACGGCTTTACGCGCTTTCCGAAGCACCGGGATGAAACATCGCCAGCTTCCTGACTTCGGGCCGCTACTGAGAGTTTCTTGAAAGAAAAACTCAATAACTGATTTTGCTCCGACCCGAGATTCGAACCTGAGGCCATGATCAGCAGTCGCCGGTATAACTGGACAGTTTTAGTAATTTTTAAGTTTCACAAAAATAACAAAGGACTGTGGCAGTAATTGATATAGAATATATCATAAAATATATATTTGTTCTGGTGTCATTATTCAGGGAGAACAGAGGAATATGTTGGTATTGACTAAGCACAGTCTAAATCCTCTAAAAATGCCACTAAGAGCACATCAAAACCACAGAAAGCACACGAAGTTTTTATAGAATAAGGGTAACAAACAAGCACACAGTCCACCTGATGGTAAGTGGATGCTGTGGCCCGTAGACGTCTACGTCTATACTCGTTTAAGAATCAAAACGCAGATGCATTGTCACCCCTGAGGACTAAGATGAAAGGCCTCGTTTCCAGTAAAAAGGGGTCTCCGGTTCTCTACATTCACTCACGATACGAAACACAGCAGCGTTAAGCTGCTATTTCACGCTGGTATTTTGTGTCCTTCCCCGGTCGAGCCGACTCATACGTGCTAAAACCATAACATAGCTACAGCGTGCATCTACCACGTAAGATATTTAATTACTTCTACTATAAGTACATATGTAATTTGTTAATGCGTTTAACAAATACGTTTCAAACAGACCGATAAATATAATCAGTGAAAAGACTGTATTGTTATTTGTGATAACGTCACTTGTTTGGTTTACAAAACATTAAAGATTGATTTAAGATGAAGGTGATATAGTGTAAATGATAATATAGTGTGCCTGGTGGCTTATAACATTCATCTGGTTTTTAGTTTTTAATGTACAATCAGTGCATGTTGCCAGTGATGACCTATGGAACCGAGACGCAGTTTTTCACTAGTAAAGAGTATATACTATATATACATACTTAAAAAACAACGATTACTGGTGCCCGTATGAGGAATCCTTAATTATAACAAATTTTTTTTTTAGTTTACAGTCAATGCGTGTTGCCAGTGATAACTTACGCACTTTGCAACCGAAACGTATTCCTTAAATGCTAAAAGCCTGAACCCTTCAGAACATGTATGTAACAAATGTATCTTAAGGCATCTCTATTTGCGGAGTATTTCAGCATAATAGAATCCTGTGTGCGACGATCAACAATATACAGCTCGAAGAACCGATAACCGATGAGGAAGAAAGGTTCTCGAATAGCAGCCTCGTACTAGTTAGTATAGGGCGACCTTACACTAGAAAGATTGACCAACTGATATGATATGCACTTAGTCGATCTCACAGCCGTGTTGTGTGACAGTTTATGGGAGAGATATACATTTTATGTTCAGCAGTGGTCTTGTGGTGGGTTGCAATGATGTTAATAATTATTATTTTAGTAAAGTAAAGTAATATCCATTAACATGCCACAGGTGAGCACAGGCCTTTCATTACTGAGAGTGGTTTTAGAACAATATAAATTTTAACGCGCAGCTCTTATTCGTGTAGGCGGACTTAACAAACATCATTGTTTTTTATTTCTCAGCAATGCAGTTTTCCTTAAGAAGTTTTCCTTTAACGCTCATCACGTGGCAAATGAACAATTAAATAAGCAAATAACAATTTCTTTGGTCTCGGTGGGGATTGAACACAATTTTCTCACTTTATATTGTACTTTATAGATATATAATTTTTGGTTATTTTGTATTGACTTGACGTGTTCTATGATTTTTATAATGTAAGAGTTAATACTGACAAATATTCCTCTTATTTAAATAATTTAGAGACTAATTTCTAACAAGCGCATATCCCTGAGCTACCTACAATGGCTCTTATCTATTATTTTAATTAGTATAAAGTAAGAACAATCCTAAGCCCTTCTCTGAGAGAAATATTCATTTGTCACAAAGTCAAATTTAGAAAGACTCCATTTGAACAAGTAAACTATTACCTCGTTTGTCATATCACAATTATAAAAAAGTAAAATAATTACGTTTTCTTAAGAGAACTTCAACGTGTAATGAATTATGGATCTGCTGCTTCGATTTCCAATCCGTAATGGATATTAGATTGCTTCGAAGAAAATAACAAAATTATCGATTTTCTCCACGATTAAGCGATTCAAATCGTGGAGAAAATCAATAATTTTGTTATTTTTGTTTCTTGTTAATAGAGTTTTAACAAGAAACAAAAATGAGAACCCCACAGGTAATTTAGCACCGTGAATTATTAAATTTGGTACGTTGCTATTTCTTAACATATCTTTAACTTTGTCAAATTCTCTATGACTTCAATACCGAAAAGGTCCGCTACCACCTAGATAATGAACAAAACTGGTCAGATTCCTCAACTCTTCTGTTAGTTTCTAGCTTAGGTTACAGCCCTTCTTACTAAAAGGGCCGGCAACGCATCCTTTTTATAGAAGAAGGGCAAACGTTGCATGTGCGTTGCCGGGCTTCAAAATAGGAGTAGACTTTTCTTGAAGGCAATTCCTCTAGTGTTGCGGACGTTTACGACAGACGGTGATCACTTACATACGGTGAGCTGCATGCTTGGTTGCTCTTCAACATAAAATAATGTAATACATAACGTATAAAAAGTGTATTTATTTTACCATGTTTCTGTAATAGGCCATCCATTAGAATTTTCTTCTTCATTGAATTTATTCAATTACCAAGCAGGTGTCACCTTTAGCGATCGTTGCATACTCAGACCACTAATACTTTATTTGCCTCTGGTCACTATGGCTTTCGTGAGAAAATCATTGATTATAGCCTATGAAAATCCACTGCTGAACATAAGCCTTTCCAATATAATTTTCAATAACTTTTATCAGCAGATATCCAATTTATGCAAAGAATAATAATCGAAAAGCACTCGATAGTCGTCTTTGAAACATATCAAGTATAACCTTTCGTACCGATTCGTTTCGTTTGAAAGAAAAAAAAAACAAAGCGAAAAACTAGATCTGACCGAAAAGACATTTATCGACTCGATAATTGATTACGCTGAGGACGAGTTCGAGGTCAGCAAAAAAAAAAAACGTATACAAAGTCGTAAAACTGACTCGTATTCCGTATATAGTGCGGTACAACTCGCGCAGTTACGTAATGCTTTAAGGTCTTTTAATGGGCCTTCTTTGTTTTGTAATTATTTTATTAACCGAAAGAACGAGCGTATACATTATTACTCATTCTCAAAAATTTATTTTATTTATATGTATTACAAAATAGAATATTAAATATATTGCCTTATCCGCTAACTCCGACAGCGGATAAGGCAATACATGTAATATTCTATTCATATATAGTACTATACATACTTAATATAATTATAAGACGAATGCGCATACGTGCTTGCACCAATATTTTCAACGCAAATAATAAATTATTTTACTGTAAGTACACGTTCAACCATTAATAATTACTATATTAATTTAATAATTCTCTTTATATACATATATAAAAATGTGTGTGCGTGCGTGCGTGCGTGCGTCCGTGAGTGCGTGCGTGCGTGCGTGCGTGCGTGCGTGCGTGCGTGCGCGTGTGTGTGTGTGTGTAACAACCGAATTGGGATCGATTTTTTTACTACTATAATAGCATTTGTAGAAATATTTTAGGTACCTAGGTGTGTCATTTTTAACCGAATTCAAAAGCGAAAAAGTTCTATATTATACGTGTATTTATTTATGTAGGTTTACCGATATGTCGGAAACGGCAGAACCGATTTTAATGATCCTTTTTTATTAAATTGTTGGTTATACTTTAAAGGCGTCCCACACTTATTTCTAAAAGTGATTCTATCCCTACGAGTAGGAAAAACCGGCCAAGTGGAAGCAGACTCGCAGATGAAGGGTTCTTTACCATCACAGGTTTCTAGTAGACCCTTTAATTTTTAATTTATTTTTATTATTTTTTGTTATATCTTCAACAGAAATACACATTCTGTGAAAATTTCAACTGCCTACCTATTACGCATCATGAGACAGCCCGCTGACAGACAGACGGACGGACAGCGGATGATTTGTAATAGATATCCTTCGGGTACGGAACTCTAAAAAGGGGAAAAGAATAAGATTGAATTTAGCTATTTAAACGACATTCTAATATAGTTGTTAACTCGAACT
The DNA here is from genome assembly GCA_029286625.1 of Parnassius orleans. Taxonomy (NCBI): domain Eukaryota; kingdom Metazoa; phylum Arthropoda; class Insecta; order Lepidoptera; family Papilionidae; genus Parnassius; species Parnassius orleans. The sequence goes on from JAGSMP010000056.1 coordinate 1,211,910, forward strand.
TGTGAAATTGTTTAGACAACTCAAAAGGGTAAAATAATTAAACGTTTAATTTAAAAATTACAAACAGACTTTAAAACTAAATAAAACAAGTGGTAAAATTAAAAAATTTGTACAACCGACTTCAATATAAATAAAATGAGAACATGAACAATGTAGTCGAAGTCAATTAAATACGTATTATTAAGGATAACTCAAAAACTACTGGTCAGATCTTGATCAAATCTAAATGGGACTACATGAGAAGCACCAGCTTTTAAATAAAAATCGGTTCACCTAGAAAAAAGTTCTGAGGCAACACACTTTTAAAAAAAAGTCGAATTGAAAACCTCCTCCTTTTTTTGAAGTCGGTTGAAAATTAATAAAGTTCCACTTAATAGCTTTTAAAGGCGGGGCTTTAATTCTTCGATATACTATGTCTTAATTAGCACCGCCCTCAGAAGCTGTTATATGGAATTTTTTTTTAGTTTTGAAATCATGTATTTTTTTTTATAGGATAGGGTGACAAACGAGCACACAGTCCACCTGATGGTAAGTGGTTGCTGTGACCCATAAACATCTACATCTATCTTCAATAAAGAATCAAAATGCAGATGCGTTGTCACCCGTGAGGACTAAGATGGAATGCCTCTTTTCCAGTAAAAAGGGTCTCCCGTTCTCTACACTCACCATACGAAACACAGCAGTGTTAAGCTGCTATTTTACGCTGGTGTTCTGTGAGAGTGTGGTCCTTCCCCGGACGAGCCGACCCATTCGTGCTACAGCTATACTACTAATATAGTTGTTGCATGGCTCTACCACGTATAAAACCACGTATTTAATCATGGATAATTTTGTAGAATGGTATTGTTACAAATAAATGGGTTTTCATTATTTTTGATGATCCTAAATGGAGAGATGGATCTGTTTTTTACTAATTATAAGCCAGTGCTCGACTAAATCCCACCTCAGGGTAAGTGGTGATGGAGCCCTAGATGGTAAATCGTACTGTCTTAGCATAACAATAACCTATTTACTCTTGCCTTGAAGACGCCCAGATCATCGAGTTTCAGATCCATAAGAGTAGAGTTATTGGACATTTACGTATTGTAAAGGTATCCTTAAGAAAATGCATATATAAAAAATAATGGTTAGTTGATTAAAAAACTGCAAACTGTAACATTATGTATGGGTGCGAAATAATTAATACGTCTTTTAAACTTTTTCTCTTTTCATTAAATATAATTGCGCGAAATTCCCAGGCTCTTTGAGAAAATGTCTCTTGGTTGCGTAAAGACTTGAGAAAGTTATATTGCCTCCGTCATTTAATGTCTTAAGCTTCTCCATCTCATCAGTGAGAGGTAACGAACTGATAAGAAAGTCTATTAGATACCATTATTCAATAGAACAAGAAAATTTTAAACTTCAAAAATTATAAATTTAAAAATAATATTTTTGCAGCCCATCTACTGTTCAAGTTTCCCTGTTTCGCCACCCATGGGATAATATGGGGTAGTGGATTCTATCACTACATGACACCTTCCTGACAAGAACGCAATAATAATGAAAAACCGAAAAAACTCAAAATCACGAAAAAACTGCGATTGGCAACTCGCCTGCCTAGCGTGGCAAACTATGGTATATCTCTTCCCTATGAGGCAATATATGAGGGAAGCCTATTTTTGCAGTAGACTTTGATAGGCAATGAAAGAATGAATGTGATAATATTAACTGTCTCGATCTGGAATGATTTTAATGTTTAATACCATCACATACTTAGGTATAATATACATGTCTTCATTTTTTATATATATAATAAAGGTGAAAAACGGGCACACAGCCCACCTGACGGTAAGTGGATGCTGTGGCCTATTGACATCTACATCTATCCTCCATTACGAATCAAAATGCCGTTACGTTGTCACCCCTGAGGACTAGGATGGAATGCCTCGTATCTAGTAAAAAGGGTCTCCGGTTCTCTACACTCACCATACGAAACACAGCAGTATTAAGCTGCTATTTTACGCTGGTATTATGTGAGAGCGTGGTCCTACCCCGGTCGAGGCGACCCATTCGTGCTACAACTATACTATAACTGCAGCATGGCTCTACCACGTATGTTCACACTATAAAATAGTAGTGGTAGTCTAACGCATCTTAACACACCTGCTTTAACGTAAAAGGAATTGCCTAAAAGTTAAGCGCATTTACAACCAACAAAGTAGCAACATAAAAGTATATAGAAATTAAAGCGTAATTAAAAAAAAAAAATCTTTAATTAGCCGTGTGTGTGTTGGGACACACTTAAAATAGTGTTCCGAAGTGCAGATTATCTTTAGTATTTTTGTTAAAGTAATTAGTAAAAATCTCTACAGGGCAATGGAAAACAACATGGAATTGATACAGACGAACAGAACTTAATTATAATGGTACATTGTACTAGATAGCGTAACTCTAAAAACGAAAGAAAAAGAAAGCAATACTCTACCACTCACCGGACTTCCTTTTCTCGTTTACAAGCACAAGGGACTTAGTCCTCTTGACCCTCAACGAGCGTCTCCTTATGGACCTCATCAAGGCCTCGGGCATGCGAGAGAATCGCGGTGAGTCAACCCGTTTTTCGGGCATAAAAAAATTCTTTACAGCCAACATTATCACTTAACACAACAGCGAGTCAGTTTTAAATTAATCCATAATACTTCGTCATAAGACAACAGTTTGAACGTAACTTTTGCCTACGATTTCCACATTAAGAAAAAACAATCCCACGATAGCAATAGTTCAGAAAGTATACTTATTATTCATAGTTTATTTAAATCTACATCACAAGGTCACACAAATCTACAAAATTCGCGATACGGCGTTAAGCAACCACTTTTTTTTATTTACGTTAAAGTTTTCTAACGTACTCATTCGGCCCATCACTATTCTGACCACGGCATCGTTATCCTGTCACCACGTACGGAACTGATCAATTTCTAGTTGTCGATAGGGTCCGATGCAAGTTCGGCTGGGGTCACATTGTACGTTCCAGCGACACACGTCCGACCTGAACCGAGGCAAGCGTTGTACTGAGTTATCGCGTATTCGTACAGCGCAGCGGGGACTCCACCTGGCGTAACATTCGCGATATTACGTCTGTTATCAGAGTTTACTTATTCTGGGCATATCACTTCGAGACTGGACAGATTTACCGTTTGTTGACGATCGCTGACGAGGTTAGTATAACGATAATTGTAGCACTTACGTTTACTAACATTTGACGACTGCCTAATTTAGTAGTCAGACACTTGATTAGTGAGTGAATCGCTGGTCCTAAGTAAACACTAAGTGAGCACAGTCTGCTAATTTGATTTTATATGGTTGCTAAATTCTATTTCCCAACTCGCCTGCGTAAGCGTAAAACAGCGGCAAATATCCCCTCTATGATGCGATTTATGAGAGACCTATGTCCGGCTGTATGATGACGATTTTATAATGACAACAATGATGAAGATTGCAAATCTGTCCTTCGCAATGATAACTTTCAATAACTTTATAAGGTCATTGTTTGTCTATCGGAAAGTTTGTCCTCACCACGAATACTGAAACAGAATTTGAGTTCCGAAAAGTTTTTGGATCGATTTCCTGTTATCAGTCGATTATCAGTCTCATCCGTCAATGAGCAGGGAAAAGAGTTCAAGGATGTTCTTTCATAAATCCAGTCACTTCACGGGATTCCTTTACAATGATTCCATTAAATTCCTACCGCGGCGCACATGTCACAGTTCGTTAATAAATTAATTTATGTGTTCAGTCATTCTGCAAAGGACTCTACTAAGATAAATTACCTCACACACTGCCAATTGGATGCCGTAATTGCTTAGTTGCGGTATAGAATTAAATCTAATGAAATTTTTCGCTGTATATGAATCAATACTAACACTTTGTTTTTGTTTTTTTATAGAAATAGGGTGACAAACGAGCATACAGTCCACCTGATGGTAAGTGGTTGCTGTGGCCCATAGACATCTACATCTATCCTCGTTTGCGAATCAAAATGCAGATGCGTTGTCAGCCTTGAGGACTAAGATGGAATACCTCTTTTCCAGTAAAAGGGTCTCCGGTTCTCTACACTCACCATACGAAACACAGCAGCATTAAGCTGCTATTTTACGCTGGTATTCTGTGAGAGCGTGGTCCTTCTCCGGTCGAGCCGACCCATTCGTGCTACAACTATATTATAAATATAGCTGCAGAATGGCTCTACCACGTAGAAAAGTTGTGTTTTATTGTGGGCAACCCACTATCTAAGTGGAGACTGAAGCCATGTAATGTAAACACTTGAATACTGTAGCTGTCTATACTCTGATCGAGTCTTCAATGAATTTTCGTAGGCAGATACCACTTAGTCCAAGCTGGACACTAAGACGGTATGCTTAACTTTTAGTAATTGGGTCACCGTTTCTCTATACGCATATATAACGTAGCAGCACAAAATAGTGCCTCTATTATATAGTCGTATTTAGTGAGGGCGTGGCTCTACCTAGATCCAGCTCGTCCAATTACGACTTAGAACAAATATCTAGTTACACTATGGCTGTGCCACGTATTTTCCAATAAATCTTTTCCCATTAAAAATATTATGTACCTAAATAATATAGCCATGTCTACATCTAATTAAATCTTTCTATTTACGCTGTGAGATTAAATGTAGAACTTAGTCAGCTCCCCTGCAAACTCAAACACTATTTCTACAGTTACTCCATGTCCTACATGTTAGTTTGAGGAAATGCTGAGATATGGCTATCACAACGATTAAAAGTGCAGCCGTAGTTTACATTGATTGTGAGCTGCCATCTTCAGCTCACAATCAATGTAAACTACGGCTGCATTGATCCTACCTATTCTCTATCAACATAATAACAGGCTGTAAGGCATTTCATCTTATTATGAAGAAGGCTGTTAATTTGTCACTTTTATATGATTACTAGCTGTTCCCCGCGATTTCACCCGCGTGGCATTTTTTTTGCGCGGAACTTTAAAATAAAAGTAGGCTAAGTTACTCCTCATATTATCAGCTATCTGCCAGTGAAAGCCCCATCCAAATCAGTTCACAGGTTTTGCGTTATGCGTATTCAGACAGACGTCGTGTTAGAGTTTTATTATAGTATAGATTTATTATGAAAAATTAAAAAAAAGCAAAATCAAAGCTCAATACGCTGAATTCTAAGCTAAATGCTAAGCGTTATGCCTCAGTGGAGACCCTCTTAGAAAAATCTCTAACGGCCACCAATCAGGTCACTACAACACCAGAGTGTGTTATCATAATGCCATGCTGCACTCCCCGAAAAACGCTCTCCACTGAATTCATACCTGAGACAACCATATTGTCCTCCAGACCGAATTTCGGTCACGGTGACCAGTCTCAACGGCGACTAACCATAAACCAGGACAGGATTATAGTGCCAGTGTTTGCAAGAACAAGGTGCACTCTCTATTCCCTCACTCTCATACTCCGATGGGACAGTAATCCAACAACGACCGAAAAGAGATCAGGCGCAGGACCAACGGTTTTACTTCCCGGGCTGCCAAAGAGAATTTCTGGACCGAAAAACACAATATTAATTTTGGTCCGACCCGAGATTTAAACCCGGAACCTCATGATCAGCAATCGCGTTTAAGATCACTAGACCAATGAGGCAGTTCAGGCAACCATACCATACATACAAGAAGTCTTTGCAATTCATGTTGCAAATTAAACGCCTCAGTTTACACTAAGTTCACAAAGTTGTTGGCACGTTTTAGCCGTCAATTTACATAACATTTTATTGCAAAACTTCTCGCTTCTGTATGATATTTTACACTTTCTCTACAACGAGGTAATACAGACTTAAACGACAGAAACTAGTGTCCCTGTCTGTTATATAAGTATAGTTTTATGAGGAATGAAAATCTTCAAATGATAGGTAACAAGTATTAAGCTATACACTTTTTTTTTATAGAATTAATGTGATAAACGAGAACAAAAAAGAACATACAGCCGAATTAAGATTTTCCTCCATTTTGAAGTAGGCAAATAAGGGTCTCCGATTCACGACACCCACCACACGAAACACAATGGCCTAATGCTTTTTTTTTAATTAGAGTGACTAAGACTTTTTTTAAATAAGAGCCGTGGTAGCTCAGATGGTTAGCGCTCGCTGTAAATTTCACAGTACGCGAGCAAACCGGGTTCGATCCCCGCCGGCACCAATGAAATTGTTAATTGCAATTTTAAGTGCTGATTTACCACGTGCTCGGCGGTGAAGGAAAACATCGTGAGGAAACCTGCATGTCTGAGAAATTAAAAAAAAATATTTCGAAGACATGTGAAGTTCGCCAACACGCATTGGGGCAGCGCGGCGGACAATTCCTTGCCCTAAAACCCTCTCAGAAATGAGGGGAGGCCTGTGCTCAGCAGGGGGACGGTATATAGGCTGTAACTTTAACTTTTTTTTAACTTTTAGAGTGACTAACGAGCACACAGTCCACCTGATAATAAGTGGATGCTATACCAAAAAAGGGGTCTTGAATTCTCTACACTCACCATATAAAACACTATTCATTAATTCATAACAGCCTATCAAAATGTCATTGCTGAACATTGATCTCACTATAAATTTCCTTATAGGGGAGGGAAATTTGCCATAGTTGCTCCCCTTGGTGGGCGGATTGACTCCATCCAGTTGTTATGAAAAAGATGCTGCCCATTTCACGTTCCTATTTCCATTTGTCATCACTCATCACATCCACGTAATGTTATTGGGTGGTGGGTTCTCTTACGCCGCCACTATACGGCATCACCCGCCATTTTGTTTAAAATAAAACACAATAGCATTTTGCTAATACTATACGCTGGTATATTTATGCATAGCCGACATAGCACAACGGATTAGTAACCTGGAGTGACAATGGGCCGGCCATATAGCATGAAGAACTGACAACCAACGGGGAAGAAAGATCTTGAGTGGCCACCTCATACCTGTAAGCGAAGTGTTAGGCAATCTCCCACTAGATGGAGTGACGATCTGGTAATATATGCAGGATGTCGATGGGTGCAGGTGGCCGAGGACCGTGCTTTGTTTCATTCCTTGCGGGAGGCCTACGTTCAGTAGCAGACTTGTAAAGGACTGTAATGATGATGATGATGATGATTATGATTATGATATAAATCATAAGAAGTTGAGATTATTTTTCTTATAATGGAAACATGAATCGTTTGTTTCTCTTAACAAGAAACTTCCATATAAAATTATTGTCCAAGCAGAAACTGTTCAATAATAGTTTTGTTGGTTCAGCAGTACGTGTTGGGGTTTCCGAGGGAACTCAGCCAAAGCATTACGTCTGATATCATCTTAATATTCCGCGCAGAGCTTCGTCGGCATGCGTTAATATCGTATAAACTTTGATTTTTCATATCGTTATAATAAAAAAAACAATATTCATTTTGAATGAAACTTTTTTTTTACAGATTTTATCACGCTTTATCAACTTGTTTTTACATTTGGGACGTTTCGAGTACTTTGCCTTTGGTCACGGCAGGGACTGAGGTTTGGGTGAGGTATGGGCGTTAGGTTAGGTGTTACTAGTTTTTGATCCGATCCATAATAATTGTAACTTAAAAAAGTTTGCCGTGGTTAACTATGACATTGGGACGTCGAACACGCTAGACCCCTGTGACCATAGGTGCTGCAAGGCGGTAAACGCGATAAAATCCAAAATCAACAAAACAAGTTTCATTCAATGTGTAATGTTCGCGTAAATATAAGAAATCACAATATTCATTTGTATTCATAGTTATGTATTGTGGTAAAATCGTTTCGACGGCCTTCTATAGATACATAATAAAATAAATCCGCAGTATAACTAACTACCTTAAGGTGCGTTGTTACTTCAACAAAGTTTATTAGGTACATACATATTATTAATTAAGTACGTATAAGTTAATTAGGCTTACGTGGTAAAGCCATGCTATAGCTATACATATTGGTTGCAGCACGAATGGGAATGACCACACTCTCACAGAATAGCAGCGTAAAATATCAGCTCAATGATGTTTCGTATGGTGAGTATAGGGAACCGATGACCCTTTTTACTGGAAACGACTTTGCGTTGTCACCCATGAGGATGATGATGGTTGCCTCGTTTCCAGTAACTGCATTCTCATTTTAATCGAGGATAGATGTGGATGTCTATGGGCCACAGCATCCACTTGCCATCAATTTACCATGCCTTCCCAACGGAACTCGAAGTTCGTTTGTCAGCCTTATTCTATAAAAAAAGTCCTACCACTTGTAGGTTATATTAGGAAATAGAAATTCCGAAAGAAGAGGAAAGAGATAGAGAGATAAGTATAGATGAAATAAAGAAAGCAATGAAAAGTATGAAAGCAGGTAAGGCAGCCGGATATGATAGAGTATCACTCGAGATGCTAAGGGCTGGAGAGGGAGTGGTGGCAGACCTGTTGTACACCTTGTTTAATTTGTGTTGGGAATTTAAGCGGGTACCGGGAGACTGGTTATACGATTCGGTAAATAAACGAGAGTTATGCTAGTATCATGCAAAATAAGATTTAACGAGAGGTTATTATCCACGTTATACTAAATATACTGACGGACAAATCATCGAGCGTTGCAGCGCTGAATTTTGTAACAATCCTACAAGAGTCGTGCAAACTCTTATCGTGGCATCACAACAACGGGCACGATATTATGGTGCGCAGTTTACCTTCACGTCCATTCCTCGAAGACCTTCCCTCCTCCCTCAGCCTCTCCGGTATAGACCTCTGAAGAGTAATCGGCACCATCTTCACGGGTCAAGTTACATTACACGCGGTATTTTGCTTAACATTTCCGTATTTATTTCTAGGCCACTGCATCATTTTGACTTACTATGATCTTTTGTTTGAAGAATCTCCTTTCTTGTATGAAACGTAATATTTATGTTTATTAATTAAGCCCTATTGAGACATTTTTCAACTTTATTAATGTTCAATCTACGCACAATATAAGGAAAACAAATACTAGACTTTGACATTCCTATTTTTGATTACTATCAGTGCTATCAGTAGTGTTTCTTATATATAAACCTATAATTGTGTTATATTCTTAGATTTATCTTTGTTAGATGCGGTTCTAAATCCGTAAATACTTATTTTAGGTTGGTTTTTTTTATTGATAGCCAATGATTTAAATGCCTATAATTTAAGTTTAATTACAGCATATAAACAAAAATTTAAAGAAGCATTTAGTTATGACATGATTTCATGATTCCTTGAAAGGATCAGGTCCTCACCACAATTATGGTCAAATGATAATCTTCGACTATTTTGGGAATGTCGCCGTCGCCCACGTCCAGAACCGGCGGTAACTCGAACCGGTTGCAGCGTCCCTTTACTTTGTATCGAGATAAAACTCCGAGGACAATTGTTATTATGATTTCTTTGAAACTTTCTAGCGAGTAATAACTTACTAACGTGATACTATTTTATATTTAAAAAAAATCACTAACGAAATAAAGTTCACACTGACACAGTAGTACTATTAAAGGATCTTCTGTCACCAAAAACCATGTGTAAAGTCACTTTAAGACGTTAAGAGAACGTAACAAGAACAAGTACGGTGGCGGTATAAAACATAAAATTAACAGACATAAAATTCCCAAACCGACAATGTGAAGAAGCGTCAGAAATGCAAAATGCCTGGCACTATAATCGCCAATCCTCATTCATCCTCATCCATCCTCATGGTAGAGCCACGCTGCAGCTATTTTATGGTTGTAGCACGAATGGGTCAGCTCGACCGGGGTAGGACCACGCTCTCACAGAATACCAGCGTAAAATAGCAGCTTAATACTGCTGTGTTTCGTATGGTGAGTGTAGAGTACCGGAGACCCTTGTTACTGGAAACGAGGCATTCCATGTTAGTCCCCAGGGGTGACAGCGCACTCTGCATCTTGATTCTTAATCGAGGTTAGATGTAGATATCTATGGGCTATAGCATCCACTTATCATACATGTCATATGTCCAGGTGGACTGTATGAACTACTCTCGCATTGAATACCGACGTGAAATAGCAGCTTCTCCCATGAGGTGATGGATTTATGTCGCCACCACACGACTTTGAAAATAGTGTCGGAAATACGACTAATATAAATGATCTCCAGACGTGAGAACCAACAAATTGTGTTTCCAAAAAGTAACTCCTTGTTTGACTGATTCATATCTAGGGCATGCAACTATCACCACTTCACTACACGACTTTTATATTATTCTTTTCCTTTAATGTAATAAATACAGTTATAAAATTATTATAAATAAAATCAACCGTGGACATTATAATTCGAACGTGGCAACAAAGTAATAATTTTCTCCTACGCCACTGCACTAAATCAAAACAAACCACGAGGCGCCGGACCTGTTGCCTACGCACCTGTCCACCAACGCGCGTAAACAAAATGTATTTATGCCCTCTCATTTTCAATACGCCATTAAAACATTATACGAAAGTAATGAAAATGATGACTAGCAAAATAGTGGAGGACCTAAAATAGTGCCTTGTGGTGAATAGGCAAGTGGATAGAATAAAATATGTTAATTGTTACCAATAGGTTATCTTCAATTTAACCTTAAAAAGAAGAATACTAGAAGTGCTGTTACTAATAATCCCTATAACCCCTCGAACTAAGCTTTAAATGGTTGGGTTAGGAGAGGCGATCTTAGATAAATCTTGGTTTAAGTTCTTAGTTATTCTTTACAAAGTTTGTGCACAGATACATAATTCATAATTGAGCTTCTAATAAAAAGTACAAACCGACTTCAAAAATTCCAGTAATAGCTTCTGAAGTCGGCGCTAAGACATAATATATCGAAGAATTAAAGCCTTCAGAAGCTACTATGTGGAAATTATTGTATATTTGTAGCTTCGCTGTTGGTTTGTACTTTTTACTAAAGGTTTAATGTATTACCTATTTAGTAGCCTAAAAGATATCACAAGTTGAAGGTAACTAGAATAAAGATATATATTAAAATCTTCATGCCTTGTTTTTCCACCCTTACATATGGAATTATCTCTTCAAATTTGTAAGAGATCATCCCTGAAATATAGCCTATATAATAGAAAAATAATCATTTTAAGCGGGTCAGCCGTTTCCAAGAAATCGGTGAACATAAATAAAAAAGAAACATACGCGTTAAATAAATAACCTACTCGTTTTCTAAACTCGGTTTAAAATATAATATTAAAAGCCAATAAACAGATCTAACAACAATCTCGTAAATCGAGTAAGCTGAACCAGCGTGAACATCAAAAGCAGTTTAAGATTCATCAAACTTGAATAAAAATTTAGTCAGATAACTTTTAACAAAGCATTTGTCGATTTTATGATTGCACTAGATCATGAACGGGAACAATAAAATATTTTACGAGCGCTCTTAAGAGCAATAAAAAAATATGATCGTATATTAAAAAAAAAATTGTATTCCCATTTATATTGCACAAAAATTCAAGTTTTATAGCTGTTAAATTAACACTGAGAAACTTTTATAGCTTCATTACACTGTGAAAATTTTCTCCGTGGTGAATAGGAGAGACTCAGCGTCCAGCAGTGGCCTTTGATAACTTAATCATAAAAAGGAATATACGAGCGAAGCCGTGAAGTGGGGGCGTAAGGGAACTTGACGGGACTGAAATAGAATAATAATGTGATAATACTGAGAAGATGCGCAGCAACATCTTCCAAAAAACAACTCAAAATAACAAAAAAACTGGGGATGCCGACCCAGCTACCAAGCGTGGCCACTATGGCAAATAACCCACTATGAGGCAATCTATGGGGGAGGCCTATGTTTAGCAGTGGGCTTTGAGAGGCTGTAATGATGATGATAACGATTACAAATATTCACAGTGTGGTGGCGGTGTAAGAAAATCCGTCATCCTATTTCATCCTATGGGATTCGTAAGAGTCGACAATGGGATGCATCAGAAAGATCTTTTTGAAACATCGTCAAAGGTGCGAGATATCAGGTCCTGCGATCATCATAGCCTAAGAGATCAGTAAGCTGAAGTAGCAATGAAAAGCTGAAGCCGGCCAGGTGGCACAAAGAAAGATAACCGAAGTACCAAGAAAGATTTTCGAGTAGCAGCCTCATACCCTGTTAAGCGAAGTGTAGGTAGGACGACCTGGTAAGATATACAGGAAGTTGATGGATGCAAGCGGCTCAGAACCGTGTTTTGTGGCATTCCTTACGAAAGGCCTATGTTCAAAATGTTAAAATTAATTAAATAAGTTCCGCGTGAAAAATAAAAATGATGTTTACCTAGTTTGAAGACAGTATAGTGGATTTCCGCAAAACACCATCTGATTCTATTGCTTATGGGTAAATTCATCATGGAAAATCATTCAGCACCAGTGGAATTGTGAAAGATTATAATCATCATGATGATGATTATTAATCATGATTATAAATTGAAGAATGACATCATATTATCGCAGTTCCTACCGCGGCGAAGATTTACCTGTACACATCATCTTTTCAAGGCTGAAATGCATTAGCAATCTATTCAAATGCGTTTGCGCACTAAACAAGATGAAATCTACCTATGTTAGAACGATTTTATAAGTGGTAACTCTCGAAGTATAAGCACTCACGTCTGTCAGACAGAGTGATAGGTAGAGACTACGAACTTCCATTTGGCATGATCGCTTCCTTCACGTCCAATGCCTATGCATACATATGCTCGTCAGTTAAGAATATTCTTAATTTGGTCCATCTTCAATATATCGCCAATTTGTATTCTTTCAATATTTCGTGTAGGGCGTCCCTTATCGACTCTCTAAGTATTCCTAAATGGTTCTTATATTATCAAAATAATAAACGATATGAAAACAAAACCGAATAATGCCACTTGACGGCATCATAATAGAATGAATCACCAAATCTCTGCTTGAAGGTGTTTACGAGTTGCCAAAATGTAAATGTCTTACTAGTAGAAAAAAAAATGTCTTTGCGAGATATCAATTCTTTTGCCAAGAGTAATGATTACCTACGCCTGAATAGTTTCAGAAAATAAGTCTCTAAGCGTGCCAATAACGTTTGCAGATTTTTTTAATAACTATTATTGTCGGTAACCAATTGATTTAACTGAAACAATAATTGTATTCTATACAAAATCAACTGAAATTACAATCGTCAACTGTCTGCCAATCGTGAGGAATATGGTAAATCGTCTATACAACAATAGAGGTCCATGTCCAGCACTGGATTTTCGCGGGATGATGATGAAAAAGAAAAGAAAATAAATATTAAAAAAAATAGCATCACAGTATTATTAACCGTAGGCAACAATTTTGCAAAATTAATTTAGTCTCCTCAAATTCTTTACGTCACTTGGACTTATTCATAAGAGACGCCAATAAGAATTACGAGTATATGAAGACATCTGTCATCTCACGGGAAGAGTTATGCTACCTTGAATCTAAGGTTGTGACCCATTTCGAAAGATTCATACAAACTGCACTGGGTGTTATTTTAGGAACAGATGTGTCGTTTGGAATGAGACTTTATTTTTAGATACTAGACTAGCATTGTTTTGTAACCTAGAATACTGTGCAACTACCAATCTTCATACGCACAAACAGCACGATAGGCAAGAAAAATGCCTAGTTGCAAAAAGCAGGGAATATTTTTATCACTAAAGGCCAATGTTTGACAAAGATCGAATCGCACGAGTTAAAAGTAATAGGTTCCGAAATGGTAAATACGTTAGCCTAGAAATTGTCTGTTCTCTTTAGTAGTAGTCTAAGACAACGAACCCTTCCAAAGCGTTATGTTTTGGAACTTATTTCCATAATCCATGGTTTTAAAAAGGAAAATTATTTGCTAACTGGACGACAGGGTTCCACAAGGGTATCATTTGGGACAACGCTTGTTAATGCATCATGAACGAAGCAATATAACGATTGAGCCAAAACTGTTGCGATCGCGTCTTTTGCGTCTTGCACAATGTACCGGGAGCCCCGATCGCAATAAATACGTCATCACAATGCCTGACAACCGAAGGGCCCGATTTCTTTACGATCCAAAACCGTACGCGATTTATGACTACCGCCTTGTATTAGTCACGAGTGAGTGCTCTCGATCACATAATATTATTTAGTTTATTTATTGACGTGCAGAATCGATCTGGCGTATTATCGATTGTTAATTCGGTTACGATTATCACGGTGTGATTTCTCACGAAATCTTCACTAAATCTGTTAGGAAGATGATCTGTTACTTGAGGAATTTTATTTATTTGATCTGCTATTTACACAACCCGTCGTTTATCCATTCGCAGTAGGTATGTGGTGTGTAAACTTAAAGAAAATGTTTCTACTTTGAATATTCTTTTTAATAACATTTAATACTGGAACATTTTAATACATATTTCAAATAGTTATCACGTTCCGTTATATTTCAAACTAGCTGTCCCCCGCGACTTCGCCCGCGTGTAATTTGCTACGATTTAAATGAGTTTTAATTTTTTTGCGCGGAACCCTAATTCTTTTTCTAAAATAAAAGTGGCCTAAGTTACTCCTTATAACATCAGCTACATATCTGCCAGTGAAATTCCCGTCAAAATCGGTCCAGCCGTTTCGGAGATTAGCCGGAACAGACAGACAGACAGACAGACAGACAAAAATTTTAAAAATTGAGTTTTTGTAATAAGTACCGTATATACTTTCATATGCATTTAGTAAAAAGCTGTTATTTTGACATTACAAACAGACACTTCAATTTTATTTATTTGTATAGAGTATAGATTTTACGTCAGGTTTTACTTTTTTTTAATGTTTAAATTAGTACTTGAAACTGTTCAAATTTGGCGAGCTAACATGATTATCAATTGTAAGATGACTTGTCGCCACTACACGTTATGGTTTTATTCTCTCTTTTCAACCTATTTATATAATACAACAATCCATCTCGCTTGCACACCATTTTAACCACTTAACTCGATCTTTCACATTATTACAATTATCGGGATTGAGCTTGTACAACTGAAATGCTGTAAAACGCTGTAAAACGCGAGTAACTCGGGTTCGATCCCTGGCATCAATTAAATTGTTAATTGGAATTTTAAGTGCTGATATACCACGAGTTCGGCAGTGAAGGCAAACATCGCGAGGAAACCTGCATGTATAAGATATAAAAAAAAAATCACCTGTGAAATCCGCAAACACGCTTTGCGAGTGCGAGGAACATTACATTTCATAATCCCTACACCTACCGCCATCTATCGGAAGTCATAAAAGTTTTGTTGCATTTTCAATTTCATATATTACGAGTATAGTTCACTTTAATTCTATTTGGTTACTCAAGTCGCTGATAGATAGATCCTTTATAATTTTAGTAAACTCTGACATCTTAAATTCAATAGGTATTTTTACACTATATTTTCCTCCAATAACATAGACGAGTTTTACATACAAAAATTACACATGGACACATAACCACACTTGAAGCAATTATTTGTAGGCCTCACAAACGGAACAAGCCTCGAACCCGTTGTCCAGGAGCGCCGCAGCCTAATTCTAATTAAATATAATTCTTCTGTACGTGTGTTTGTCATTGATCTGCCCCTAAACGGCCCCTGGATGGTTTAGATTCACAATTGGACCCGGTAAGTGGCGCTGTTCTCAAGATCCAGAAATCACCCGAGCGAAGTCGCGGAGGATCACTGGTAATATATTAAAATTATTTATGGATATATGAAACAGGCAACTAACATATTTGATTGTATGTAATAACATTAGTTCAAGATTAATACCTCCCACATTGAAGTAATGACGCATGCGTCCGAACCAGCTGAACCTATTGAGTGCCATTCAAATCGATTTCAATGAGGTGTACACACGGCGTAATTATATACCAATGAATTATAAGTCGTCAGGACTTTAAAAGTCAATGATATTAGATCATTTTTGGTTGTGCTTACGTGTGTAGTCCGTTGATGAATGGATGACGTGGAAGAATTATCCCCTTCAAAAAATTTATCATAGCTTGCCCGACGTCTTATAATATGGAATATTCGCGTATTGTGCCAAAGCAAATATACCCGTTACGGATATGTAACGTATTAAGATGGTTACTAAACGATTGTTAAAGTCTATAAAGTACATTATTCCGAAACGTATAAGGAAATCTTTCGATAATTAATAGAAACAGGCGTTACTACTTTGTGAAAATCCATCATATTAAATTAATTGGCTAAGATCCACGTAAAAAAATTATTTGTCTTACCAAGTTTGAAGAGCACCTCCTGTCCTCCCTCAATGAAATTAATGATGTGTCTTACCTAGTTTGAAGCGTAAATCCCGCCCTCCCTCAATTTATTTGATTGAGGGTGTGATGTGATCTTCAAACTAGGTGAGACACATAATTTTTATTTTTTCACGCGGATCTTAGCCGATAAATTTTTAACTCCTTTGAAAATCTGTCGGTGTAATCTTGCTTGCGTACACGATAACGCAATTAAGGTACTTATAATAAGCGTAATATTTATGAGTTCAAAGCGATATAGAAATAAAAATAATGAAAAATAATGAAGCAACTAGCCTGATGGCTAGTATACGGGATGCAAAATTCAAAAGCCGTGGGTACGAACCCGCCATTCGCCTATGTGAACCGCTCCTAGCACAAGCATTTAAAGCTAAGTGGAGTGGTTAACGAGAATTTTATAGCACTGCTGTCATTCGCGTCGGGGGATTTTACAGTATTTTTTTTTATAGAATAAGGGTGATTCGAGCACACAGTCCACCTGATGGTTAGTGGAAACTGTGGCTCATAGACATCTAGATTTCTCATTCATTACAATTTAAAATACAGATAGATGCGCTGTCTAAGATGGAATGTCTCGTTTCCAGTAAAAAAGGTCTCCGGTTTTCAACACTCACCATACGAAACACAGCAGCATTAATCTACTATTACACGCTGGTATTCTGTGAGAGCGTGATCCTACCCCGATCGAGCCAAACCCATTCGTGCTACAACCGTAATATAGCTGCAGCGTGGCTCTACCACGTATAAAGTGCAAGTACAATATTTGTCACGCACGTTTTATGCCCCGCCCGCCCGCACGCTCGGACAGACTTGGGACTCCTATTACATTTTCCAGATAATTCGGTCAATATAATTTATCGCATTGGAAAACTAAATACAGAGATCGAATTCAACTAGTGTTCTATTTTGGTTTTACGAGTATTTCGCTACCAAGCTGTTTCTATCTAATGCGTTTAGTGTTGTTAATTATTGTGTAACATATTAAATGATTGTAAACTGCTCATTTAGATAAAAAAATATCTCGCAGGTTTTTCGATGGTACTTCCTAGAATAAAGGTATTTTCCGAATCAGTGGTAAATTAAACATAAGAGTGACTGTCAATAAGTATTATTTGTAATCTATATTGAATGAAAATGTTTCTATTCTATTTTATTTCCAAAAACAATTTCGGTCACCAATAAATCATGTATTTTGGGAACACAGTTAGTTTTGATCAGATATCGTCAGGAACAGCGTAGTTAATCACGAGGCTCACACACAGCACGTGCGTGACGTTGGAGGGTTGGTTTTCTTTGTAGAGGAGGGTCACCCCTCACTAGTGGGGTGCAACTAAATGAGCACATTACACACGCGGCTGAGACTTGCTCTATTATTGATTTGATGGATTGCCGAGCCTAAAACTAATTAAGTTGTTAAATCATTTTCAATTGATGATTTTGGAAGCAAAACATTTCCGATATATTCCATCTTACTCCTCAGAGATGACAACGCGTCTTCTTAATGTGAAGTTGGATGCAGGTGGTTTTTAACTGTAAATTCGTTTGCCTCTTTAATTTTGTCAAAAAATAGTTAGAATCGTCCATTACTACTACTACTACTGCCGGCCTAGTACAGGCACTAAGCTTAGTCGTAGTAACATGGTCCCCACATATGAAATTGGCGTTTTATATGCAAAAGCAAAACGAAAAAATATTATGAAATTATATATTTAATCAATCAAAGTGTGTACCTGCAATGGTTCGTCATTTTCTACCGACTTCAAAAAGGAGGAGGTACTCAATTCGACTGTGTTTTTTTATGTGTGTTACCTCATAACTTTTTTCTGGGTGAACCGATTTCGATGATTCTTTTTTATTTGAAAGCTGGCGCTTCTCATGTGATCTCATATAAATTTGATCAAGGTCTGACCAATAGTTTTTGAGTTATTCTTAGTTTTTCGTTTCGTTTTTAGAAAAAACGTTACCCCCACACTAGGATTTTCTCCTGTATCGTGGAGGCAGTTTACAAACATAAATTGCACAAGAACAAACATCCAGACCCGGAAAAATTATTTGTAGGCCATACAAATACTTGTTCCGTGCGGGATTCGAACCCGCGGCCCCCAGCGCAACAACTCATTGCTAAGCCACTGCGCCACGGAGCCGTCAATTAATAACTTATATTGAAGTCGGTTGTACAAAATTTTTAATTTTAAATTATATTGTATTGATTCCTTTCCTGAAAAAATTGCGAGAGCAAGAATTAATAAAATCTTTGAAGGCGGTTTTGACTGCCTCATCGGTATTGAATTTTTTCCCTAGCAAGAAATTTTCTAAATTCTGGAAAAAAAGGTAATCTGTTGGAGCAAGGTCCGGGGAGTATGGTGGGTGTCGGAAACATTCCAATCGCAGCTCCTCTAATTTAGCGACCGTCGGTTGTGTAGTGTGTGGTCTAGCGTAGTCCTGAGGCAGCAGTGGGCTAAAGCAATTGACCTGTCTCGGTTGTTTGACGGCTAGCTTTTCCATCATGTTTAGCAATTGTTGACAATACAGATATGCCGTAATGATCTGGCAAAGTCTTAGGAAGCTGTAGTGGATGACAGCAGCACTGGTCCACCAGACACTTACCATTACCTTTTTCGGAGTAATATTTCGCTTGGGGCAGGATTTGGCCGATTCTCCTGGGTTCAACCATATGAAGAGCTTTTCCAATTATCGTACAGGATCCATTTTTCATTACAAGTAACGATACGATCCAAAATCCCCTCGTTATTGTGACAGTTGAGTAATGTAACGCAGCAATCGACGCATGTTTGTGGGCGTGCTTCACTCAATTCATGCGGTACCCATTTTTTGAGCTTTTTAACTTTTCCAATTTGTTTCAAGTAAATTAAAATTATTTATCACTCACACCGAAGCCCGCCGCTAACTTTGACGTGGTATGCGATGGATCCACTTCCACGATCACTTTTAAATCTTCATTGTCAATTAGGGTCTCGGGTCTTCCACAGGGTTTGTTCTGTAGATCAAGAGTTCCAGAATGAAAACGTTGGAACCTTTTGGTTCCAACGTTTTATATAGAAGCAAAGGAAAACATAGTACGTTTTTACGTACCATGTTTTCCTTTACAGTAACTTCCCCATACACATCATTAATCCTTCGAGCTGTTTCTGCAGCGCTAGTGCCACGGTGGAACTTGTATTCGTAAATAACGCAATATTTTAAGTTTTCCATATTGTGAACAGAACGATGTCAAAAAAATCAAATGACCCAAAAACAAATGAATCACTAAATTGGAAACACAAATACACAAGCCTAAATTTGAATTAGGTCCTAATTTATACGTGGTAGAGCCATTCATACTTGGTATAGCCATGCTGCAGCTATATTAATTGTATAGTTGTAGCACGAATGGGTCGGCTCGACCGGGAAGGACCACGCTCTCACAGAATACCAGCGTAAAATAGTAGCTTAATGCTGCTATGTTTCGTATGGTGGGTGTAGAGAACCGGAGACCCTTTTTACTGCAAAAGAGGCATTCTATCTTAGTCCTCACGGCTGACAACGCATCTGCATTTTGATTCGCAAGCGAAGATAGATGTAGATGTCTATGGGCCACGGCAACCACTTACCATCAGGTGGACTGTGTGCTCGCTTGTTACCCTTATCCTATAAAAAAAAATTAGGAATTCCTAATCAAACACCAGATATTTGAGATCAAAGCGGCCAGTTCGACAAAACGCCAATTTCATATGTAAGGACCAAATCAAAATATTCAAGTTCTTAAGTACAACCAAATAGTATGAAACCTAGACACAGACGAAGTTTTAAATGCGAAAAATCAATACAAACTCCAAGAGGCACTCATGTGCGAATAAGTTTCACGCGTGGTTCCCGCAGGCTTCGGCATCAGTACGCATGGCCGGCGCTGCAGACAGCTTAGGGATGAAGAGGGCTTGATTGCGATATTGCTCATGTATGAAAAATAATATTTACGCTCTACCCTACTAAGATAACAACGTGAAAAACTACTTGAAATTTTTCGTAAAATGGCGACAAACATACTATACACCTGGTGATAAATGAATGCTTCCGCCCATAGATACAATCTATTATCGATTATCAATCTAAATGCAGATGCGTTGTCCACACCTGAGGACAAAGATTTAGAAGAGAGAAATGCTCGTAACAGGATCTCAGGTTCTCTTTACTCACCATACGAAACCCAGCAGAATTATTCTGCTATTTTATACTAGACCGTGTAGTGGCGGCGTGAGAGAATCGACTGCGCGATATTCTCCCGTGGGTGTCGTAAGAGGCGACACAGGAAGTGAAACAGGAGATGGGTAGCAGCATCTTCATGATAACAACAAAAAGTTTAAAAAAATTACGGTTGCCAACCCGCCTGCCAAGCATGGCAACTATAGCAAATATCACCCTTTGGCGATCTATGGGAGAGGCCTAATAGCTTTTGAAAGGCCGTAATGAATTAATGAATGACACACATGTGTCATTCATTAATTCATGTGTGATGACAATTCTGTAGTAGCGTGGACCTTTTCCTTTCGACCAGACCCTTTCGTGGTATAGCCTAATACAACAGCTCTACTAAGTATATTTATAGATTAAATTAATTAAAAAATTAGGAATTAAGAAATTAGAAAATAAAGATATCATTATACTTCTATGGACTTAACTCAACACAGAATACCAGCGTAAAATAGCAACTTAAGGACGCGTTTGCAAAATTGATAGGTATAGAATCGAACTATTACATTGACACGGGTCACACACACAAGTGTACGCACGGTTAGCTGCGGGTGTGGGAATCGTAATCAAGTAAAAACATTTTGATAATTTGAAAGATTGATTTTTTTTCTCATTTCTTATACCTACAAAAATATATTACATACGAAATACGAATAGCTGCTCCAGAGACTGCTAGGCACTAGAAGCCCACTACTAGCAGTGAGATGGTGGCTGTGGACTTTGGGCTGGTTTTGTTATTTATGATAAGACTTTAGCTTCGGACTTGGTGAAGTGACTTGAAGGTATACTTCGGTGACAGCTACTGGAACTCCTCGAGTAGTACTAGGTGTGCCGAGTTTGGGCTCGTTTTGTTAGATATTATGAGACCTAACGTCCAGGCTTGATGGAGAGACTTGATGGTGTACTTCGGTGACTACTGCTGGAATTCCTGGACGAGTAGAACTAGGTGTGCCGCGTTTGGGCTCGTTTTGTTAGTTATTATGAGACCTAACGTCCAGGCTTGATGGAGAGACTTGACGGTGTACTTCAGTGACTACTGCTGGAACTCCTGTACGAGTAGAACTTGGTGTGCCGAGTTTGGGCTCGTTTTCTTAGTTATTATGATACCTAACCTCCAGGCTTCATGGAGAGACTTGATGGTGTGCTTAGGTGCCTGCTGGAACTCTGGACAGGTAAAACTATGTGTGCTGAGTTTGGGCTCGTTTTGTTAGTTATTATGAGACCTAACGTCCAGGCTTGATGGAGACACTTGATGGTGTACTTCGGTGACTACTGCTGGAATTCCTGGAAGAGTAGAACTAGGTGTGCTGAGTTTGGGCTCGTTTTGTTAGTTATTATGAGACCTAACGTCCAGGCTTGATGGAGACTTGATGGTGTGCTTCGGTGACTACTGCTGGAATTCCTGGAAGAGTAGAACTAGGTGTGCTGAGTTTGGGCTCGTTTTGTTAGTTATTATGAGACCTAACGTCCAGGCTTGATGGAGAGACTTGATGGTGTACTTAGGTGCTTACTGCTGGAATTCCTAGACGAGTAGAACTTGGTGTGCCGAGTTTGGGCTCGTTTTCTTAGTTATTATGATACCTAACCTCCAGGCTTGATGGAGAGACTTTTTTTTTTTTTTATATGATAGGGTGACAAACGAGCACACAGTCCACCTGATGGTAAGTGGTTGCTGTGACCCATAGACATCTACATCTATCTTCAATAAAGAATCAAAATGCAGATGCGTTGTCACCCGTGAGGACTAAGATGGAATGCCTCTTTTCAGTAAAAGGGTCTCGGTTCTCACTCACCATACGAAACACAGCAGCATTAAGCTGCTATTTTACTGGTATTCTGTGAGGCGTGGTCCTTCCCCGGTCGAGCCAACCCATTCGTACTACAGCTATACTACTAATATAGCTGCAGCATGGCTCTACCACGTAATAAAACTGACTTGATGGTGTACTTAGGTGCTTACTGCTGGAACTCCTGGACGAGTAGAACTATGTGTGCCGAGTTTGGGCTCGTTTTGTTAGTTATGATAATAACTTACCCCCGGACTTGATGGAGTGACAGACACACCTAGTTCTACTCGTCCAGGAGTTTCAGAAGTAGTCACCAAAGTACACCATCAGGTCTCTCCATCAAGTCCAGAGGTAAAATCTCATCATAACGAACAAAACGAGCCCAAACTTGGCACACCTAGTTCTACTCGTCCAGGAGTTCCAGTAATGGTCACCGAAGTACACCATCAGGTCTCTCCATCAAGTCCGGAGGTAAAGTCTCATCATAACTAACAAAACGAGCCCAAACTTGGCACACCTAGTTCTACTCGTCCAGGAGTTCCAGTAATGGTCACCGAAGTACACCATCAGGTCTCCATCAAGTCCGGAGGTAAAGTCTCATCATAACTATCAAAACGAGCCCAAACTTGGCACACCTAGTTCTACTCGTCCAGGAGTTCCAGTAATGGTCACCGAAGTACACCATCAGGTCTCTCCATCAAGTCCGGAGGTAAAGTCTCATCATAACTAACAAAACGAGCCCAAACTCGGCACATCTAGTTCTACTCGACTAGGAGTTCCAGTAGCAGTCACCGATGAACACTTTCAGATCACTCCATAAAGTCCAAGACGAATAGGCATTTATATAATTATTTATATATATAAATCCCACTTACTTTCAGCGAAACAAAATATTATAACAAAAATGTGTGATTATAAAAATAATAATATTATTTTGCCTTGTCAAGTACCTATGTGTTAAATTCGAATGTTTTGTGTATATACAGCGATCTTTTTCGCCTGCTGCAATCAGGCAGGCGATACAGTATCCACTCATGACGGCGACCGAGCGCGGACTGAGGTTTCATCGAAATTTTTGTACAATAAATCAAAACAGGCACCAAAAATAAAATAACCCTTATTGCAATCCATTATGATTCATCCGTATTAGCAAAATATGTGAAAAAATAAGCATCAGCTTTTATTTTTTTTACGACTATTTGTGACATTTTGATAAAAAGTAAACACCACTATTTTTTATTGAATATGTCTGCCTACTTATAGTATTTTTAGAAATCTTAATATATGTTGATAATAGAACAAAAATGTACCGAAACATGAGCCGTTATCGTTAATTTTGTAGAAAATGGCTAGGGAAGATCGTATTTACAATATAAAAAACTATTATTTTCAACAAAAAAGTCACCACCATTTGAAGATGAAGAACCATTCTATACGTGGTAGCAATTAGCTATGTTTGATTTGGTTTAGTTTTGTCACAAAATGTACCGAAAAAAAGCATAATTTCGCCCGATTTGCAAACGCACCCTTAATGCTGCTGTTTCGAATGGTGAGTGTAGAGAACGGGAGACCCTTTTTGCTGGAAACGAGGCATATCCGCATACCATCTTAGTCTTCAAGGGTGATAACGCATCTGCATTTTGATTCTTAATCGAGGATGAGGAGGAGGTCTATGCGCCACAGCTTCCACTTACCATCAGGTGGACTTAGTGCTCGTTTGTCACCCTTATTCTATAAAAAGAAACACAATTCAGTATGTCAAAAACATAACGAACATATATATTACAAAAATCAGTTGACCGTCGGAATACCCTACGCCCTCAGTCTCAGACCAATTACGGCGTTTCATAAAGGCGGCGCGTTATTACGCCAACAGTGGCACCGCGCCCCCGCAATCATTGCCCGCCGCATGTTGCGACACGCAACTCTATTTAGAGACTACGCTATAGCTTACACGATCGTGATAGGTGCCATATTTTTAATCATTAGGTAAAAATACTTTTTTTCTTAAATAAAGTGACAAGCGCACTAGGAGTCCACTCAATGACAAGTGGCTACTGCAGCCCATGGACACCTGCATCAACCTTTAAGCGAAGAAGGCTGCAGATGCGTTGTCACCTCTGAGTGCAAAGATGGAATGCCCCTCAGTCTGTAATTATACCGGCCCTCGATATAATTCAGACCAGAACACAACAGTGCACGCACTGCTGCTTGACGGCAGAAATAGTTAAGAGGATAGTACCTACACCTCTGTTTGTGACTCCAAACATCACGTTTATGGTAGGGAATACCCAGTAAAAGGAAGCCCGTGACGGTGCCATTGGGTACGTGGGCAATCGAGATTGAGGCTCCGACCGCCCAGTAGCCCTGAGGAGGAAGATAATTCGACATAGCCTCGAATCATCGTAACAACTCTGCGAGGTTGCGGGCTTTTCCAAGCACCATGTGCGGCACAACCACAGATGTAGGTTGAGGCCAAATTTACTCTTACAACACCCATGGTACTTCTATTACGTTATACCATAGAATACTAGAGCTAATACAGAAAACACAGCCTCTTTGTTTAGTGAAGGTGTTTAATATTGTATTTATAATTTTTATTTGTAGGCCATAAAAACACTTGTTTATCGTGTGAGGAACTTGTGACCCTAACCAAAAGCTTTGCAGCTGCCATACCGAGCAGTCAAAAAAGTTAAATGGCACTAATTAATTTTATAATTAGCACAGCCCGCTTACTGATTTATTTTGTGATAAAATGTATTATTTATAAAAAATTATTACTCTGATACACACTCTTATGCCGTGTCGATATTACAGTATATATTCCGCTATGTCAAGGGCGAAGCGATAACGCGCGCTCGGCGGATTGTACATAATTAGATACTAGAGCGACCTGTGGACACGCTCGCTTTAATCTTGCATGTCTTGCCATATTATGAAGGATGCAAATCAGACTCCATTTGTTAGTTGCTATATATCTAGAGTTCCAAGCTGCTAATATATTTTCTTTTCCCAAAATAAAACTTCCGATTGTAATTTTTTATTTCAAGAAGTAAAAGTCAAAATTTTAATTCAAGGTAAATGCTGATTTAAAATAACTACGAGTATATAAAAAAATCAACATAATAGCTTCAGAAGTTGGTTCAAATTATGAGAAAATTATTTAATATTTTTTTTAGTTCCTTGAAGTCAGCATTTACTTTTTATTAAATTTTATTTTTTGACCCTTTTGTTTTCATCTATACAGTTACATTAAAAACTTCTTCCGCCATTTTTCTCGGCCTTGGGGGAGGAATTTCTTATCCTTTAATTGGTGCCTCTGTAGCTCCATTTCATAAAAATAAATCGTCGAAATCGGTTTATAATCGACGAAGATACCGAAGATGGGTATCGCATTACATTTCATACAAAAAAAAAAAAGAAAAATCATAGTCGAATTGAGAACCAACCTCCTTTTTCGAAGTCGGCTAAAAAACAGTTCAGATTACATTTTCACAAGCATTGTTATTAGTAAGTGGTGCAGTGCGAACCCCGCAAAGGTCAAGTATTTATACCGTAATAATTGTACCGGGTCCGGATGTTTGTCCTTGTGCAATTTATGTATGTAAACTGCCTCCACGATGCAGAAGAAAATCCTAGTGACAAAATCTTTAAAACATTTCATCTAATCGTCATCTTACAACACCCACAGGATGAAATGGGGTGATGGATTATCTTACATCGCCACACTGCAACCTCATTGATCACCTCATTTTTTCTTCATTTTCTTCACCTATCTCTTCTTTACTTTTTTAATGAAGAGAAAAGATTGTCTCTGAATACCGGTCTAGACCACCATAAATTAAGTACGCTGCGCTCTTTTGTGTTTTGCCGTAATGGGGTTAACAATGCAAATGTATGTTAGAAGAATTACATGATAAATGATACACTCCATTGAAAGCATACATCGTAGACATAATGTGACGACACAATCACTGTGCACTTCGGCGTTTTTGCTGACGCGTTTCTTGAACGAGTAATGTAAGGTGACCATGCTACAGGATTAAAATAATGCATAAAAAACGAAGGAATAGCAAAGTTTTCACGATGAGGGCGGTCGAAGATATTGGACATATGATTTTAATTACATTTTAATCAAGTACCGGAAAAATAAAAAGTAAAAATAAAGTAATTACTTTTAAAAAACCTTTGCTACTCTAACATTCTGGCATCTATCTGGGCTAACCTTCTTACAATATTCGGACTAGATATAATATAGTTTAAGGTAATAATAATTAATATATGTTTATAAAATTACTAGCTAGTCCGGCAGACGTTGTTCCGCACTTTCCGGTAAATGGTGCGATGAGTTTCACTCTGAATTCATTCTGGACTTTTAAGTGTAAATATAAAATTTATTAATAACCATACCGCCTCAACTACTAATAAAACACTACTCATAAAAAAATAAACCAATATATTTATAGCCATAATCGCTACGCTTGGCAGGCGAACAGAATCCAATAGGTACATTTAGATTATGAATTATAGATCTGTAAAGTCCGTGCTCTTCGTTTCCGTCGCAGTCGGGTGAAAATAATAAAAGATTTCTTCCATAACCATAAGGGAAGACCAAATTCGCAACTTTTCAAATCGATCCCATATTTTCAAGCCGACAGTAAGGGCTATGTGTTACTCACGCGTGCGTGACTCGCCGAATTAAGATTAATAGTGAATCGTTCTATGACGATGAACAAAAAACAAAAGCGTAATATTCCTTCAAAATGCCGTCAAGACCATGATAAAGTGATATTTAAACACTTATTGTATCAAACCAAAAAAAAAATGAATGTAGCATATTTAAACACTTTTTGTATCAAACCAAAATAAAATAATGAATGTAGCACTAAACGATTTTATGAACCGCTAAAAGATTTTTTGTGTGTTATATCTAAGGCATTTGAAATGAAAGTGTAATGGCAGCGTTAGAGTCCATCATCTCATATCGACTCGTGGATGGCGTAAGATACAACTATAGAAAATACCGGAAAGAAATAGCTTCCAATATATAGCGGTGTAAACATGTCGTATATTTTTCTTTATATACAAATAAGGGTGACAAACGAGCACACAGTCCACCCGATGGTAAGTGGTTGCTGTGGCCCATAGACATCTACATCTATCTTCGTTTGCAAATTTAAATGCAGATGCGTTGTCAGCCGTGAGGACTAAGATAGAACGCCTCTTTTCCAGTAAAAGGGTCTCCGGTTGTCTACACTCACCATACGAAACACAGCAGCATTAAGCTGCTATTTTACGTTGGTATTCTGTGAGAGCGTGGTCCTTCCCCGGTCGAGCCGACCCATTCGTGCTACAACTATATTATTAACATAGCCGCAGCATGGCTCTACCACGTAAATTATATTATCCCATATTATCCCAGATGTGTAATACCCAGACCGGCGACAAGCCTAACGATTATGGCATATTTATGAACGATAAGGCAGAAAACTTAGTGCTGTTTCTCCAAATAATTATAGGAGCGTTCACTTATCCTATTTTATCCCAAATCCGATGTAACACTTATGCATTAAGAACAGTGAATAAAACAGTAAACAGAAAATAGTGATGACTAAAAATGTTACGTAAAAGAATAATGAAACGATAAATGAACTGCTCACGAAATATGTTACGCTCATTCAGAGCTTAATATACAAAACTTTGTACACAAGCAAGATACTCATAAATTACACAAGCAAGAAGTGACACAAATTATGATAGTAACATAAAAGTATAAGAAACTACTCGGACAATAAAGTGTGTAACAGTTTAAGTAATGATCTAGTAAATCGCTTAAAGGAATAGACTTTAGTTAAAAACTTTCTTGATAAACAATTATTATCAAAGTATTTTAAATAGATTCATATCTATCGGTCTACAACACACCTTTGTATTTTCAAAATTCTGAAATCGAGGAACATCTACGAATGAAATCAAAATTTGCAGTGCAATGTGTAATAATGGATTGGAAGAATCACCAAAATCGATCCTGCTAGCATAATCCGACTATTGTACCAATAGTGATCTTAATTTCAATTTTAATTTTCATAATAAAATTTTGAATATATAATAAATTTAAAAATATTTAAAAGATACAACCGAACACAAATATAAAAATATGAGACGAGGAAATTAACCTATCAAAAGACCGTACCGCATAACACACCACCCCAAGGAAACGTACGAAATCTTCAAACGTAGGGAACCAATTAAAATGTATTTAAAAGCTAATCCCATTTGCACCGCGATTCATATTCAAATTAACATGCACCGTGTTGCTAACGAGGAAGAAACATAAGTTCACCCTTCTATAACAATTTGCAAAGCAAAGGAAACGTCAGGCGATATTAAAAATTCAAGCTTGAAGCCGAAATAATTTGGACCGACGTGTTTTGACACGAGAATAAAAAATGAGATACAAAAGTCCGTGTGAATGACGAAGAGGATTAGACGGCGATTGTTTGCAATAATAATGTAAGCAGCATCTGAGTTTTTGACATGACATGACGTTACAATAACAAGACATCATTTGTTCTTAAACGGCCTTGTTGCATCGATGGCATTGTTGTAAAATCATTTAAAAAAATATTTGTAAAAAGAAAGCAAGGGAAGCCTGATGAAGTTTGTATTTCTTAAAGGTTAAATTTCTCGATATTTTTTCGAAATAGTAATTCAGTTTCCCGTTGATATTTAAAACATCTCTATGTAAAATAAATTTAGTTATCTTTACACTTAAGAGCTTTAACAGCATACATCTTTTTTAATAACTGATAGATCAAAGACAAAAACACCATAATGGTGAACTAAAATTAGAAATTCTTAGATTTTTATATTCATACGTTAGGAAGAGTCATCAACATCATTACAGCCATTCACAAGTCCACTGCCGAACATAGGAAGGATTGCCACAAAGCACGGTCCTGGACCGCCTGCATCCATCATCTTCCTGCATCTCTTTTCAGATCGTCACTCCATCTAGTGGGCGGCCGCCCTACACTTAGCTTACCGGTACGAATACGAGTTTCCCCTAGGTAAGTTTTGGTAAGTTACTACTAAGATATCATAAGCTTTAACATTTATGTATATGTTTATTTATTTATTCATTGTAGAACACACCAAATATGAAATTAATGAAGGAGTACAATTTTAAAGATAAATACAACAGATGACCATCACACTATTCTTCTACACTCTCACATTCGGCTTCTACTTCCAGACAAAAAAAAATAACACCTGAAGCGCAGGATTTTAAATATTTTAAATTTTTTACTAGATGCAGGTGTCTTAGGACCGTGCTTTGTGACATTGCTTGGGGGAGGTTTATGTTCAGCAGTGGACTTGCGAAGGGCTGTAATGATGATGATTAATAAAGATATTAAATAAGAAGGAGTATTCTAAGCTCAAAAACAACTTTGAGTGACGATGATACAAGAAGTGTTTAAATATCACTTTATCATGGTCTTGACGGCATTTTGAAGGAATATTACGCTTCCTGGGGTTCCTAAGGGGATACAGTTTTTTTGTACCAAATAAAGATAGAGCAAAAGAGGGCAAGGAATAAAGTGGCGGTCTTAGGCTATTGGATGAATTTTGCAAAGGCCGACACCCGATATAAATAGGGCGTTCTCGACCACGATTAAATTTTTAAATGTTTTTTATCGCGCTGCACGTTATTAAAAAATTATTTAATTTAAAAAATCAATTATTTGAATGCTGTTGTGCTTTAGGATATTTAGCTGAAAAGGTTAATTTATTTTACGCAATAATTTTCCCTAATTACCTCTTCTTTTATTATTTCTGTGTGTTTCATTTTTAATGCCGAATAAAGTTCCCTTTTTTAGTATTTTATTTTCGAGTGTATTTCATTTTAGAGATACAGATTTTTTTTATTGTTAAAAAATATAACAATTTTATACCTGTATAAATTCACATCTTCCGAAATATACCAGGTTAAAATATACCATTTTTTTTCTATATAACCAAAATATTACGTTAGCGTACAATTTCTACATCGGTAATAAGTAACTCTACTAAAATTTTGTTATAATTACATATTGTTATTCCTTAAATCATAATCCTATGTCCTAACCTATTATATTTAAACATACCTTAAAAATACTCGTGAGCTAAGCATCAGGATGAGCTCCGCGGAATGAGCTTCTTTCCTAACAAAATAAAAAATAAAACGAAAGAAATAGATGGCCTCAAAGGCTACAGCAACAATAAAAGAAAGCGAATAAATCATAGAGAATGTTCAACATGCTCCAAAGATTACCTACAATAGAATAAGCAACTACAAATCAAAATTTCCACAAGCACATTGGCCGTATCAAAAGTGCTAGACAAATTTATGACCCGTATCGCCACATTCGAACTATTAGGAGTTCGTAAATCATGCAAATTGAATAACTGCGGTCCCAGTGCTGTTTCTTAAAAAGTTTGGGATTATATTCTATATTTACAAAGTAAAAACTATTTGGGGAACATGATCTTGATGATGATGATGATAGTACCAGAAGTATTTATGACACTCCTCTCATCCTTACATATCTGTTTCAGGCGTAACGCTTATGTGATTAGCTCGAAGGTTGGAGGTAGACTGGAAAGTAGTGTTAGATTCTGGGACGCACATTTTCGCAATTGTCAGCACATAATATACGTATGAAGTCTAACTAGGCCACCCTCTCACCTCTTTCTGCCGCTAAACAGCAAACAAAGAAGGGAACAGGTGTGTTAACACTTCTGAGGACTAAAATGGATTGCCGCACAGCTTGTTACTAAACTGACTCACTATATCCCGTTCCGACTGGAACACAGTAGTGCAAGCGCTGTAATTTGGCGGCAGAAATAGGTAGGAAGGTGGTGCCGACGGGGATTAAATTCCGTTCCTACACTACATCTCCCAAAGCTACCACGAATCACCGTGCATTTATTCTGCCTGTTTAACTGAACTGACTGAATTTAAAATTTCTAACAAAAGTAACCTTATAATGGCGGTGGAAAACTATTTACTACCCTATATCGTCCCATGAGTTTTGCAAGAAGCGACACAGGGAAACAAACCAGCAGATGAGCAGCAAGGCCTTCATAATAATAGCTAAAAAATACGCGGTTGCCAACTAGCCTGCCAAGCGTAGCAATTATGGCAAATATAGGGGATATTGTTATATAATAAATAAGGGGTGATAATATGAAGCAATCTATGGGGAGGCCTATGTTCAGCATTGGACATTGTTAGCCTATAATAATGTCCTCCAAACCGAAATACGGTACAGGCGGCCAGCTTCAGATCATAGTGCCTAAGTGTATGCGCAATCACAGGTGCACTCTCTATTCCATCACGCTCATAGTCCGATGGGACGGCAATCTTAAATCAATCAATGAAGATAAATGTAGATGTCTATGGGCCACAGCATCCATTTACCATCAGGTGGACTGTGTGCTCGTTTGTCACCCTTATTCTATAAAAAAAAGATGTACAATCTTCTTTTTTTCACTATCATTAGCCCGTAAAAGTCTACCGATAGACATGTGCCTCTCCCGTTGTTAGGAGAAATTGCATTAATCACCACGCTTAACACACACGCACAATATATTGCATTATTATTTTAAAATAGAAACGATTATATAATTTACGAGTAATTATGTTACGTATGACTTTTTACGTTGGAACTAAATTCTTTTACGGATCAGTAAAGCTGATGTGGCAATGAGCCTGCCACATAGCTCGGGGAATTTATAACCAAGGTGAGAAAGCTTTTAAGTGGCAGCCTCAATCTAAGATCAGAGGAAACGTGGTAGATGTGGTGGGCAGGTGGCTCAAGGCCATGACAATCGATGGAAGTCTTTGCTTGCTGCAGTGAACTTATGATGCACTGTAATGATAATGATGATGATAATGATAAAGATGAGGATAATGATAATATTCGTTAAAACAATCTACATAATAAAAGAATCATCACATCCCGGCAAGATGATAAAAGTAAAAGGTATAAAATGAGAAAATTGCGAAAACATTATTAGTCGCTAAATACGAATCAAAGCGATAAAAAACTGTAACTCTCATTGAAAATAAAATAAAACGTCACATTATCCAGTAGCACGAAACCAAATAAAATCTACAAGAACGAAATAGTCTCAAGTGTTCCAATGGCAACAAACATAAATATAGTAATGCAATGAAACACGAAAAAATCAGACGTGTCTGAGATAATAACAAAAGAAGCGGTGGACGGAACACAACAAAACTAGAGTGAACGAACAAAACCGAGTGGACTTGACAGATGTCTGTCGGGGTGTTATTGTGGAGAATTTTACACGAAACTGGAATAATCGTCGTGAGACCACGCTTCCGTGTCGCATAACCGGTTCCTTTGGATAAGAAAAATATTAAAAGTAACAATAAATACACGCTCGAAGTTCATGAGAAACGTTTTCAAGTGTTTGCAGATTCTTGTTATCTTGAATGTTGTCATAACCATGCACGTTTTTGAAGTTAGTGTAATGCATTTTGGTAATTATTTATAAAAAATTCTATATTATTTAAGTATTGTGTTTAGCAACAACTAAAAAGAAAACATGAATAAAATAATCTTTATATATATCGTGATCGTGCAATTCCACATTTTTTGTAGTATCGTTATCGTCACATAGCACCAATACACTTTTTAAGTTTACATTTGGACCTAGCTCTTTCCAAGTATGCTCTAACTGGAAGGTATTAATTATAAGATTTGCTTATACTCCCCAAGGTTAGTGTCGGCGCACAGCTGACACCCTTATACATCATTATGAGGCTCGCGATGACCAATAAGATTTTTTTTAAATAGAATAAGGGTGACAGACGAGCAGATAGTCCCAATGGTAAGTGGATGCTGTGGCATCTACATTTATCCTCAATTAAGAATCAAAATGGAGATGCGCTGTCACCCCTGATGACTAATTTGGAATGCCACGTTTCCAATAAAAAGGGTCTCCGGTTCTATACGAAACACAGAAGCATTAAGCTGCTATTTAAGCTGATATTCTGTGAAAGCATCGTACGTCCCCGGTCGAGCCGACCCATTCGCGCTACAAGAGCTGCAGCGTGTATTTACCACGTATAAAATTATACTGTGCGACAAAATCCACGTATAGATAAAATAGAATACAGCGATATTGGATGAATTTTTCGCCATCAGACGCTGACCATAGCCTTGACGTTCAAACCACATGTTACATCGAAGATAGGCGAGGTTTAAGAATAGGAGATAAATTGAAATATTACCCTTACACCCTAGTTTCATATTATAAACTCGTATAACATTAATAAAAACTATAATAACTATAGAACTCTAAAGAGTACATAAAAAACTATAATAAAAAAAAACCTAAACTGAAAACTTTAATCATCATACAGTCCTACTCCCCGTGGTATCTTGCCAATAACGCATGCTGCGTTTCCTCGCTGAATGGCTATACTTAGCCTTTGAGCGAGAAAAGAGCCAGCCCTCTTATCACCAGAAGCGACGACCGGTCGCAGATATAGTTCCTTTAGGTACTTCACCGCACGTGGACTCCACGGACCGATAGTTTCTACAGCAAATGGCACAAATATGTAGTCATCTCTCAGAGACTCATATTTGCGCCACTTACTTAGTTCAGCTGCCTCTGATGTCGCCCTGGCTCTAAACGAGGTACCCGAGGTACCGAAGTATTAACATATTCAAGGAAATTAAAAACAAACTCGACACGTAAAGTCGCTCAACTCTCTTTGTACTCAAAGTTTTAATTGTGTTAATTTTCTGTTAATTAACCTTTTCTGTAATATCTATTACCGTAACATAAAATGTTTTAAAGTTCCAGAGAATGTGTTTTTTGGTACGGCACATTCCAGAAATGGACCTTAAAAATATAATTCCTGTTTAATTTTTTAAATTATTTTAATCCATTAAAACATTCAAAATTAACATAAAAGAATATCCCCGTTTTAAAGATGGAATTTTATTTACCTGCTCGGACCTCACTATTCTATATATAAGAATAGCTTAGGAGACGTAACTGAAAGAATTTGCTTCGCTTATTTGAAATTCCCGTGACTCTATTGCGCCTCAAAACTGTCTTATATTTCAACAATAGAAAATAAGTACATAATAAACCAAAACATTGGCATAATCGAGCTAAACTAGAAAGGCCTTAATCCAAACTGTACAAATAACTAAGCATACCACTAAAGAGTTTAATGCCATCATAATTAATGTTAAAGATGGATTAAATCATTCCTTGAATAAATTGTCGCAAGCATCTAAATATTAGATAAGCGTTTCGTCCTTAGAAATTATTGTTATGATACAAGTCGCTGAAAGGGGAATTTTGAGACACAACCCTCCATGAACACATCGTGTTTGACAATGTGAGAATTTAACGCAACAAGCTGACGTCTGTCACTCAGACGTGGCTTTGAACGTGAAATTCGCATTAGTCAATGAATGGACTGCAAATTGAATAAGAAACTAACCGAACGGCGTGATAGCAATCGCACGAGTGTATCAAATTTCTTGGACAAAAACTAAAATTTTAGTTTATTAATGACTGGTGTTTTTTCGTATTGAAGTGATTTGCTTTAGAGAAAGTAAATCTGGAATTGTCTGAAATATTGATAGAATAGCTAAAACTTTTATGAATTTCTCTAACGAATGAAAATATTAGCATTGCAATATGCAATTTTATATGCAAGTAAGGGTTATTAACGAGCTTATTCCAATCTCAATTCAGCAATACGAAAATGTAAATGCGTAATCATTGTGTCGTCACTCAAATGCCTTGTTAACAATAAATCCGATCTCCGGTACTCGTCGCAAATCATACGAACCACGGCTATTTTATGCTAGTATTCTGTGAGAGTGAGGTTTATCCGAGGCCGTGGAGACTGACGAGTCGTGCTGCCATAATAAGAGCTGTAGCGTGGCTTCACTTAAAAAATAAGTGCTGTTCGTGGCAAAATTCTTATCCTTCATGCTACACAAATAAATGTTTTCATATTTATTTCTTTAACAGTTTTTACATCATCCACTCTAGCTTTTTTACTTTGAGTTGTCATCAGAGAGATGCTGCTGCCAATCCGTTCCATTTCCTCGGTCGTCTCTTACGACGCCCACGGGATATATAGTGGTGGATTATCTAACGCCGCCACAACACAATTACATGGCTATCTATCTTTCATCATTAACTGACTTCCTAAGTCCACTGCTAGACTTAGTCCTTTCAAAGCATACGCCAGCTGACATATAATATCAATAGGAATATTTGCCCATACCTACTACGCTGAGTCGGCAAGTGACAATAACGATAATGCTACAAACGAACTTACAGTTAACCTGATGGTAAGTAAAATAAAGTACTCTACTGCAGCCCATGGATTACGGTCAACAGAAGGCTAGGTATAGATGCGTGAACACCTCTAAGATCTAAGATGGAATGCACGATAGAAGACCGGAACACAACAGTGCTTACTACTAATTGGTAGCAGAATTAGGTAAAATGGTAGGGTAGGCTACTTACCCAGGCAGACTCCTAGACAGAAAAGAATTCCTACCACCGGCATTATTCCGTCTTATGACCGCCGTTTGTTGATTAGTATGGTATACCACGAGCAGGTGAAGTCTTTTATATCCTCCTTAGACCTATCTAACTTCATTTATTTATTTTGAGGTTTAGAATTAATAAAGTTATGTTTTGAGAAATTGTATCAAAAGAAATTTTTGGATAGTATTAAAGGAAATCTGTGCTCCAAAAAAATCTATAGGTTTAATATCCAACATAATTTAACAATGTAAACGAAACTTAAAAACTACGACCACGAAGTCTAAATTGGCCTGTGGCAATTTAGACATAGAATCAAAAGCTCCAGTAAATCACAAAGGTAAACTTGGGGCGGAATAATTCAATTGTTCCCTTAGACGAGGGAATATAAATTCCAGACATTATAAATATTTGAGGAGTAATTTTGATATTTACGTTACTTTGACAACAATATACATACTTATTTTTTGCTTTGATTTGAATTCGTTGTATATTAAACTTTGAGGAAGACTGAGGTCAATAACTAGACCGTGATATATAATGCCGTCATTGTAAATGTGTCAGATATACATCATGTCTCTGGGTCTATTCTTTTACGTTTTTATAATCTTTATTATGCTTTGTGGAAGGGAGTGTCTTTTGGGGAAGGTCTATGTTCAGCAGTGGAGTTGTGATGTTCTATCGTGATGATGATGCTGCTGAGGATGATGGTAAGTCTTTATTAACAGTTTTTAGATGACCGCATTAAAATGATTTCCTTACTATGGAGCTGGAGACAAATAATTCCTTAGCTTTTCTAGATGTGTTAGTCATGCGAAATCCTAACAACACTATAGGTCACACTGTGTATAGAAAAAAGACTGTATGGGTCTTTTTTTCTGACATTTAAACGGTTAATCTCACCATCATCCTTCACAGTTAGCTACCGCGGGCAAATCTTTGTTACAGAGAGCACAAGGGATCAGTGACAGCAAAACAAGCTTCGGGTCCAGCGTGTACGTCACAGTGACCGTGTGAAGCAGCCCACAGTTGAGCGTGTGCCTGCTGTACTACCATATATCAGAGTAGTCACAGACAAGGTTGGCTACATCTTGAAGCGAGCTTCTTTTAGAACATTCTAAAAGCCGCCGAAGAAGATTAGTCAGTTCTGAACATCCGTTAAGTGTAATGTGCTTCTATAAATTGCAGGAGTGTTTGTACACTCCTGCATTGTGAATGTGGTCTCTCTTATATATGGCAAACAAAAAGATCGAATGGACGAAAAACATCAACGCTCCGGAAATTTGCAGTTTGTGATCATATCCCAGACGGACACCGTCATTACATCAGATTTGATAGACCACAAATCCTCACGAAGGAACATCGTTTCCAACATACGTGACAATAATATTATAATACGTGATAATACGTGAGGCTATTGAAATTAAAAAAAAATCATAATTTCCTAATTTCATCCATCCTAAATTCAATAGAGAAGGAGGCTGGATACTACCACCTCCTTGAGATCCTGTAATTAATAAAATTAAAACCAAACCCACCGTCTAGTGGCGGTGTAAGAATATCCACTACCCCATATCATCCCGTGGGTGTCGTAAAAGGCGACAGAGGGAAACAAATCAGGAGATGGGCAGCAGCATCTTCCTAATAACGACTAAAAATAAAAAAAACTGCGGTTGCCAACCCGCTTGTCAAGCGTGGCAACTATGGCAAATATCCCCCCTATGATTCAATCTATGGGGGCGGCCTATGTTCAGCAGTGGACTTTGATAGGCTGTAACGGTAACGGTAAAACCAAACCCAAGCATACCACTGCAAAACCTCAAGACACAGTAAGCTCATTCTGCGTTGATCGAACCAAAAGTAGTAATTAAAAAGTTGAAGGTACTTCGGGTTAACTTTTCAATCACCTCATTTCCCTCCGCGACCATGGGTGCTGCAAAGCACCCGAAACGTCGGGAATTAAAAATAAGTAAATTAAACGCGATAAAATCGGTAAAAAGAGAGTGTTCGCTTAAATATAAGAAATCATTATGATTTCCTAAATATATGCGAATACTACGCATTGAAAGAAACTAATTTTACCCTTATATTAGAATTTATTCGCTGTGAAGTGGTGGCGTAAGAATATCCACTAACCCATATCATTCCCGTGATATCGTTAGAGGGGATAGAGTGTAATTGAAACAGGAGATGGGCAGCACCATCTTACTGATAACAACCGAAAATGATAAAAAAAACGTGGCAACTATGGCAAATATGAGACAATCTCTAGGAGCGACCTATGTTCAACAGTACAAGCAGCAAATTAAGTTTTTGAGTTGAAAAGCTCATTTTTTATTTCGCACAAATAGAATTTAATTAACAAGCTAATTATGACAGAATATTTTGTTTGATCGTGATGGTGTTGCTTTGCAAACGTTTACGAATTAATGTTTTATAAATCATGTTTACCTTTACCCCTACAAGACCCTAGTGAAGAAATAAACTAATCTTACATAATTCCTTCGGGCGAAACGGAACGCGCCTATTCATTGACGCATGAAAGATTTTAACACATCATACAGATCCATTCTATTGTGGGGGAACCTTTGAATTAACTTAATCTTCATTGCGGGTATGCGGAGCGATATTATCTAAAGAGTTTTCTTTCTTTTAAAGTATCATT
Organism: Parnassius orleans; assembly: GCA_029286625.1. Classification (NCBI taxonomy): domain Eukaryota; kingdom Metazoa; phylum Arthropoda; class Insecta; order Lepidoptera; family Papilionidae; genus Parnassius; species Parnassius orleans. The sequence goes on from JAGSMP010000056.1 coordinate 1,250,528, forward strand.
GGAACTTTGGTCTTAATAGTGACTTCAAAATTAAAAAAAACGTCCTATTGCTGTTTACAAGCCTCATTTCATTTTTGAGAAGATAATGCAGCAGTGAACAGTCCCCCGCGCTGTTTTCTGCTTTCATAATAGCTATAATACATATTCGTGATTGCCTCGTGGTCTAGTGGTTTTGTGGTCTAGTGTTTAGTGGTAGTAGTGCGACTGCTGATCATGAGGTCCCGGGTTCGGATCCAGGGTCGGGCCAAAAAAAAATCTGTTATTGAGCTTTTCCATCAAGAAACTCTCAGTAGCTGCCCAGAGTCAGGAAGCTGGCGGTGTCTCATCCCCGTGCCTCGGAAAGCACGTAAAGCCGTTGGTCCTGCGCCTGATCTCTTTACGGTCGTATCGGTTTACCGTCCCATCGGACTGTGAGAGTGAGGGAATAGAGAGTGCACTTGTGCTTGCGCATACACTCCTGCACTATAATCCTGTCCTGCGCCGATGTCTAGTCTCGGAGGAGGAGGACATTATTATTATTAATACATATTCGTACTGCAGCCATAATACAGCTATACCAATACCGCAGCTCTATCACGTAATTTTTGAGTCCATATAATTCTTATAAATTGCCATGACTGCATTGATGTGTGATATTAGAACTTATTATTAACATAAATAATAATATTATAACAGTTAAAAAAGAACTTAAACAACACGCATTGATTACGAGCTGTGATGATCTTAATAATTATTTATTTTATCCTAAAGATCCTGATCAGGATACTAGGATAAAATTATTAAATTGTTGTATTGTCATCGGTTCTTGATACGAGTGCAAACTTTCAATTCAATCGGCCGTCTGCAAGTTGATGAAAATTACATTAAAAGATTCCATAATTACATAGATAGATAGATAGATACAGGCGAAACTAATAAAAGCGTGTTAAAAAACCAAATGCAAGCTTGTTTGCAGATTTTTTTCAGATTTTCTGAATAATTATTTTGATTTTTTTTCATATTTTGTAGTGAAGACACCGTGTAGTGGCGGTGTAAGAATATCCACAACCCCATATCGTCTCGTAGGTGTCGTAAGAGGCGACAGAGGGCAACTAAAAAAGAAGATGGGCAACAACATATTCCTGAAAACAACTCAAAATAATAAAAATTCGCGATTCTACCCGCCTGCCTAGCGTGACTACTATAGCAAAATCCTTCCTATGAGGCAGTCTATGTTAGAGGCCTATATTCAGCAGTGGGCGTATAGGCTGTAATGAATGGTATTGAAGTAGAGGACAACAATTTTAAGCGGTATTTTTGGTAAATATTTAAAAATACACACAAAATTAATTATACATTTTTAAAAGTTGCATCGAAGTGTTTTAACTGGCACTCAATCAATGATATCAATATCAATGTTTATTACATCTTTTAACTTTTACCTTCATCCTTTAACTGCACAAATTCGGCATTGTGGCTCAATAGCCTTAGGAGATAAAAACAACAACTCCAATTATATCACTATCATCATCCTGCGGCAGTTCACTCACAAGACGTGTCACATAATGATTCCTTAATTGATTATTTATTTACGCGAATACTACACTAATTAAATAAAACTAATTTTACGGATTTTATCGCGTTTAATTTTAACTTTTTAATTTACGACGTTTCGGTCGCTTTACAGCACGGTGTTTGACGTCCCGATGTCATAGTTAGCCTTTAGCTTTCAAATATTAATTTTTGGTCCGATCTACGCAGAACGAGCTTACAGTATCTTGAAGTCTTGCAGTGATATGCTTGGGTTTGTATTTAATTATAGGATCCCAAGCAGATGGCAGCACCCATCCATCTTCTCTATTGGATATCTGTTTTTAATTTCAATAGCCTTACGAATCATGCTTTGTAGGAATCGCGGTTCTTTAGCGAGGATTTATGGTCTATCAAATCTGATGTAATGGCGAGGACGATCTTGAACATGTTCACAGACTGCAGACTTCCCGGAGCGTCGGTACTTCATATAGCTGGCGTCCCTTTCAATTTTATACTTCTTTAATATTGTAATATCAGTTTATTGTTAAATTGTATTCGGTCGATCCGAATTATACGGAAATGAGAGTACGCTAAACCGGAATACTTGTGATTCGACAAAGGAGACAGTAGCGAAAGACATACGAACCGGTCCGCATATAGTGATCCCGTTTTTAGAACGCGAAATTGGATTAGAACATGACATAAACATGACGCTTTGAATACTTGAATACCTCCTTGAGATGTATGATCCGAATGGCGAGGACTAGAACGCGGTAAGTGACATTCTCTTCATAATTTACAAGAGATTAATTTACACAATCCATTAAAGTACTCCTAATGAAATATGCTTAAATATATTAATCAAATATGTAATTACAGTGGGTGCAACAATCTCTTCTGGAAGCATATACTTACCAAAATGATTAACACATTTTTATGTTTTCACTTCAGATTGGGGGGAAGGGGGGGAGGTGTCAATTTGAAATCGGTTGTTGTAGAACTTTTATAACCTAATTCTTGGTATTAAGAGTTCATTTAGAACAAGGAAGATTTTCGCAAAGGATTTAACTCCTTTCCTGCTTGTTTTAACGCCTTGTGATCGCTGGATCCCCTCTCGACCTTACCAAGCCTTTACCAAGCTGCTGTCTTTAGCAAAACTCAGTCGGTCGATAACTATAATAAATAAGATTGCGAATGCGCCTCATAAGCTGTTTACACTGCGTCAACAGAAGCCTAACGACCAACTACATAAGATATATTCTAATTTCTGTGATCTATATAATATATACCTGTATCTAATTGAAGCCTGGAAGTAAGTCTAGCAGTTGCGGCAGCAAAAGAAATTCCAGACGGTCCGAACATAGAATGCTGGGAATAGGTGGATGCATATTTGCTTTCAAAAACTTTTTCTGAATTTACGAGTACATTATAACGTTTGACGTCAATTATTTTGTGTCAGTTTAAGGTCAGGTTGAACAAAATGTCGTATTTTAGACACGGTTTTGACGCTCGAGTATTGATAAAAGGGTATCGGAAAAAGGGTAAATAAAATATTTTAACAAAACAAATAATGTTATAATTAAAATTACGTTAATAACAGGCAGGTAATAAGACTTCTTTACAGTTACTGTGTTCTTATTCTCAACGGCCCTAACAAGGCAGCTAGTTTGCGACAAACAGTCCGTGCTGCGAGTATGTGACGAGGGGCGATCGGATTTATAAATGCGGATGAGTACATGCACTACATTTACGCTCCTTATTCATTGCGTATCATGTTTAACATCGTGGCGAAAAATGAGGGACAGTTAAACTAACACTATTATAAGATCGATAGAGACACAACCTGGTTACCATATTTTCTTGTGATAAGAGGCGACCGAGGCAAACTGAAACAGATGATGAAAAAAAGCTGCGGTTGCCAAACCGCCTACCAAGCGTGGCAATTATGGCGAAATCTGTGAAGCAATCAATAGAAGACCTGTTTTCAGCAATAGACTTTTGATAGGCTGCAATGAATGAAAATGTGTTTCACCATCATCATCATTACAGCCCTTCACAAGTCCATTGCTGAACATAGGCTTCCCCCAAGGAATGCCACATAGCACGGTCCTGAGCCACCTGTATCCAGCGACTTCCTGCATGTCTTACCAGGTCGTCACTCCATCTAGTTGACGGCTCCGTGGCGCAGTGGCTTAGCAATGAGTTGCAGCGCTGGGAGCCGCGGGTTCGTATCCCGCACGGAACAAGTATTTGTATGGCCTACAAATTATTGTTCCTGGTCTGGATGTTTGTCCTTGTGAAATTTATGTCTGTAAACTGCCTCCACGACACAGGAGAAGATCCTAGTGTGGGGGTAACGTTTTTTTTTACATAAATAAAAAAAAATCTAGTGGGGGGCCACCCTACACTTCGCCTACCGGTAAGAGGCTGCCCCTCAAGAACCTATTATTCCCATTGGTTGTCGGTTCTTCGAGCTATATGGCCTACCCATTGCCCCTTCAGCTTCTAATATATTTATTTAGTATGTGATATTTTTACTTGAGATCGTTCTTCTATTAATATGTAAAGTTAGTATAAATTACTGCTTCTGTGTCGTTTATATTTTATGCCAAAAGGCACTTACAAAGGTTACTCTTTGTAACCCTTTTAGTCATGGTGATAACAATCAATTCGCAGTGTGCTGTTTGTACTTTGTACACGACGTAACTAAAAAACAAAAAAAATATATATATCATCGCTATCAGCTTGTCATTATCTATCAGTCACTTATCTTAGCCTATCAATATCTATCCACCTACCTATTGGTCATTAACCTCTTTCATCTTAGTAGGTTACCTAGTATTTTTCTACTATTAATACTAAGGTCTTTTAATATCATCACTGGCGACAATCCGACAAACGTAGTGGTGTTTGATAGAATCCACTATCACATAATAATATCATCCAGTAAGTGTTACAAAAGGTGACAGATGGAAACTAAATTAACTAAACAGGAACTTAAAAATAATAAACAAAACTGCGGCTGCCAACTCACCTGCCAAGCGTAACAACTATGGTTAAACCCCCTATGAAGCAATCTGTGGGGAGGTACCTATGTTCAGCAGTGGATTTCTAATGGGCTGGAACTGGAATGATGATGGTGAAGATTTTTTAATGTGACTGTGAAGACATTTTAATAACAACTGAGAGAGTTGACCGATTTTAAAGTTGTAAAAAATAATTTTTTACATATTATTCTTAATAATGTATAAAAATGAATGTTTGTTTGATCGTATTTTATGCGCTGCCATACCGTTCATCAGATTGCGGCTAAAGCTTTCTCAACTTATTGCTTGCACTAGCGCTAGGTTATAGGCTTAGTACAATTAACTTACAGTAGGTGGCGAGCGTATAGTACCGACAAATTTATTTGAAAGTTCTAATATTATGTATATCACACAACTTCAATAAATGTATTAAATCATTCCTTATTATAAACAATATTATATCCCTTCCAAATTTAAAACGATATATCCACAAATATTTCTTCTGCGGCAGCAATGCGCCAGGTACTAGTATCAGTTAGTATTTCTATAAAAATAATAAATTAAAAAAATATTTCAAGTTAACCTTGAAAATATTCCTATATTTCCAATCGAATCTCAACGCTCCGATAGCCGTGATCGTCTAGTGGTTAGGACCCTACGTTGTGGCCGTAGTAACCCAGGTTCGAATCCTGGTCACGGCAGTGATGTCACTGTCACGGCGGAGCTTTTTTTACTTTTAATTGTAACAAATTTTATGAAGAAATCCTCAATATTTTAAAATAATTACATACAAAATAATTATCTTGGCAAAAAATATATTGACTTCAATTCAATTTATAACTAAAAATATGATTGAAGTTATTATTGTTCATGATATCCAGTTAAAAACAACAGAATATTAATTTCAAAAATAATAATAAAAAAAGTTATTAAAGATCTGAGAACGCCCTCTAGTTACTTACTTTAGCAGTCGAACTCATTAATCATCTTCTTATTACAAAAATAAGAACACAGATGGCGCTAAACAAAGTTAAAATTTTGTTTAGATTCAAGTTCTAATACACGTAGTAATGTATACTTACACTCCATAGATGTCGCTGTCAGAATTTCAAAATAAATTTGGAAAGAACTTACGCCGATAGATGGCGAAATATATCGCAAGTAAATCAATAAAAAAGTTATTTGTAACTACAAAATAAATCATAAAAGCACTAAAATATTAAGGACGGTTGCAATATTTGAGAAATTTTATTTACCGATGGTTTTCTCTGGCCGAAATTGACAACTTTAAAAAACTTTTTACAGTACTTAGCGTCGATAACTAATGTTAAATATAAGAGGCTTTTTTTTCATCGATCTTTTCACAACTTTCTCTAAGAGCTTACCTAACTAATATCACAGAATGAATAATAGTACCTACAATAATTAATTCCAGATCTAAGTCTAACAAAATTATGGGTTTGCGGCTAATCTTCGCTATTGCAAGTGATGTCTATGTGACTTCCCAGAGTTGGTGATGATGACAATGGCTATAGCATTAGTGACAGTATTTTTTATATAAGCGAAATTAGACTGGGTTAACTTCATTGAAAAAAAAGAATAAATAGGGAAAGTTCTGTATAGCGGTGGATAGAAAGAATGTTAAAAAATTAGCGGTGGATAGAAAGAATGTTAAAAAATTATATAATTATTAAGTATTTCATGAAAATAAAATCTGAAAAACGGTTGACCCTGCAGGCCATCCCTGGAACATTCCACTTATTTTCGAGCGCAGCGCTCTAAAATCTAGTATTTAATTTATGTTTTTTTTGTTTTTTATTTTTTGAAAATCTTTGAAACGGCTCGACCGATTGATTTGAAAATCTAATCAGCTCGAAGTCTCAATGAACACTTTCGAACGCCGTGTCGCTCATGTCGATCGGTAGATTCGTTCTAAAGATATCGCACGACAAAAATTGGAAGGACTTTTTTTACCGGTTTTCCACCCGCTTTCAGAAGCTCCGCTGTAATTACATCCTCGCCCGGGGACTTGCTGTTTTTAAGGTGCTGGAAAGCCATTCTAAACTTGCGTGTGGCTCCAACGATGACGTGTACAGCTGCTCATAGAACCTCTCAATCTCACTCAAAATCTCAGATGTCCCGGAGACGATGCTGCCACATTCGGTCTTCAGCTTCGATAATTGGCTCTTTCTGGCAGACAGATCTCTGGCAAAGACTTTGGAACCCTGGTTCCGCTCGATCGCTTCTTCAATACGAGCAGTATTAAAGTTGCGTAAGTCCCGCCGTACGCATTTGGAGATCTGTCTGTTCAGTTGCCTGTATGCTGTCAAATCTACGGAAGACTGCAGCTTCAGTAGATAGCAGTGTATATTTATTTGATGTGAAATGTAAAACACCAGTACTTTCAACACAATTTTAATGTTTATTAAATTTAATAAATTTACCGGTTATGGCATTAAAACTATCTGGTCAGGTGTGTATATATATAAATGTTATCGTTACAGCCTGCTAAAGTCCACTGCTGAACATAAGCCTCCACCACAGATTGCCTCATAGGCGTAGGACAGTTGCCATAGCTGCCACTCTTAGCAAGCAGGTTGGCAACCGCAGTTTATTTTTATTTTTAGTCGTTATTAGGAAGGCGCTGCTGTCTATCTCCTGATTTTTTTCCTCTGTCGCCTCTTATGACATCCACGGGATGATATAGGATAGTGGATATTCTTACACCGCCACTACACGGTACTATATAATTAATGTAAGTCTATCACATTTTCTATCAAATAAAAAATGGAATTCCATTAAGAGGCAACAATCAATAGTATAAACCGATTACTGTTTGTGTGTTTTATGATAAAAATCCGTAGGAAGCTTATACAATGAAATCTAAAAGAAATAAAACCTAAAAAATATATTTCCACCGAATCAAAGCCTTTCAAATAAAGCAATCAAATAGGCAAGAGACGGTATTGTTTGCTACTAAATGGTATCTTTTTATAAATTCGTAAACGATTACCTTTTCTTTCAAAAAATCGTTTTACCTCGATAAGATATTTATGTAGGAATTCTTGTAAGCCGAGACCGCCGACTTAATTATAAATTGAACGTTGCCTACACGGAAGGAAAAAGCGCCGGTGTCGCTATTATTTATTTATTTATACTTAATGCACAAAGTACATTTGGTCGACTTAACCTTAAATAGGCATTTTATCCCAGTCAACCAATTAGCATTAAAGCTACATAATCATAATAGAGTATTTTAAGCAATTTTAAAAGTTAGAATGTTAAAGTTACAGCCTATATACGTCCTACTGCTGACGTCGGAAATGTCCGCCGCGCTGCCCCAATGCGTGTTGGCGACTTCACAGTCATGTCTTCGAAATATTTTTTTCTTATTTCTCAGACATACAGGTTTCCTCACGACGTGTTCCTTCACCACTGAACACGTGGTAAATCAGGACCTAAAATTGCAATTAACAATTTCATTGGTGTCGGCGTCGATCGAACCAGGGTTGCTCGCGTACTGTGAAATTTACTGAGCTACCACGGCTAAGCAATTTTAGGCTAACCTTATAGTTATAGTGTAAATATTAACATGTAATCTAGATTTTCATGCAAGTTTTCGCAATCAATGTTTTTCTAAGCCGTGGTGCAAGTGGCATCAATTTCAGTGGTGCCGGAATCAGAGTGGAATTCACGTGTGCCCGCACAGTTTGTTATGAAATGAAATGTGTTTTAGTTGACAGTGTCTGAGATTCGAAAGATTAGAAAAGACACTGTAGTGGCAGTGTAAGAAAAATATCCACCACCCCATAACGTCCCGTGGGTGTCGTAAAAGACGACAGATGGAAACAAACCAGGAGATGGGCAGCAGCGTCTTCCTAACAATAATAAAACTGCGGTTGCAAATCCCGTCGGCAAAGCGTGGCCAAGCTTGGCCTATGTTCAGCAGTGGACTTTTAGAGGCTGTATTATAAATCAATAAGATTCGAAAAATTCACAATAAACAACGGGTACGCAAACACTTTACAAGGAATAGTATCTAGGACTATTCACTAAGCAGAAAACCATTCATAAACTTCGAAACAGACAATGAACAAAAAACACCTAAGTACATTAAACACTTAAAAACATCAAGAAAAAATGTCGGAACAACTTTCCAACTGAACAAACAAGAGAGTGTGAAGTAAGTCTGTTGTTTTGTAATTTCCTCCGGTCCGAGAAATTGTGCAGTAAAAAAATCCCGTATAGGGATGTTTCAGCCGCGGCACACCTGCTGTTTTTGTATAAAAACATATTTTAATGATTATACATTTAGAAAAGACAAAAAAGCCAGGGAAATGTATGTATATATAACTCCCGATAGATGGTATTATTTCATCTTGTTTACGCTAGCAGTAAAGAACCCTGACCGGCGACGGGCAGCAGTGTCGAGTAACGAGTCAGGCAAATCTTCTCTACAATTCTACAAAGGGAGAGGCCCAAGTCTAGCAGTGGCCTTTTAAGGGCTGATGCAGAAGAAGAATGATGAATAAAGTAACTTGACTTAGAAAATGTTAGTTAATTGAAAAAAAACTAAATAGTGATAGGTATAATAAAAATGGTCTTTGATTATCTTAACGCCACATTAATAGATCCTATCCAGGCGACGCGGGTGCGGATCGTTAGTATACAATAAACTTAATATTTAATACAAAATTTTCAAAACGTATATGGACACCTCACTAAATTAGTTATAAAAGTAATATTACAAAAGAACAACAGACAGGTGTCCCGGGATTGGACCACTACACCGAGTTTTAATATTGTTACGGAATTCTGCGAGGGAATTACGAAATAACGGAGCTTACCCGCCTGCTTAGACTTACTCCGTGTGTACATCTATTTTAATATTTTCCTTCATTCATTACAGCTTCTCAAAAGTTCACTGCTGAACAGGAGCCTCCCATATATTGCCACATAAGTGGGGGATATTTGCCACGCTTGACAGGCTGGTCCGACCGGAAGATGCTGCTGCCCATCGCCTGTTTCAGTATCAGTCTATCGCCCTTTACGACACCCACGGCATGATACGATGTAGTGGATTATCATAAACCACTACACGGTATACGGACATACGGGGGTCGGCTGATAAGTCCGCGGCCCGAGGTATCCATTTAGTAATACTCATTATCTCACTTGTGTTAGCACTAATTGAGACACTCCTTGGCAGTTTTAATATAACCTTCTTTCTATATATAATAAGCTCATTAGCAAATTATCTGTCTGTCAAAGGACAAACGTCTTCATATCAGCCGATTCGTCAAATTTTAGTAATATTGAACACCGCGCTAAAGTACTTCGTAAAGAAAGGTAAAACGCTGAAAGAAGTTTTCGAAGATTAGATCGTAAATAAGAACTATTAATAACTAAATTCGATTGAGACCTAAAAAATTAGTAATATTAACAATACACTCTGCACAGAAGTTGTTATTTACAAGTATACTGTGCTTTCTTTTTAATCACGTGACTCAGTGATAAGGGCCCTCGTCTATCGAGTCGCGGGTTGAGTTAAAAGTCCACTTTGTGTTGACATTTACTAGCTGGTAAGACTTATTTTCTGCTTAGGATTCCGTCTGGGTAGATATAACCCTCTTTCCTCTTTCCTACTGCGAAAACTGCAGTGTTCGGTTCTGAAGTGCACATAGAGCCAGAATAATTACAGGTGAACGTAAGTCAAAAGTGATAGTTTTTGAGAGGGAATTTGCAGGGATGACAAAAATATAATAAAACGAAGATTGAATGCAGGGCAAAGAGTGAATGGGGCTCTTCGCTCAATTCTGGGATGTCAGAATGAGTAAAAAGGCACCTTAATATAAGGTAGTAAAAATTGAGGTGTTTTTATAGAACCAGCGTAACAAACGATCACACAATCCACCTGATGGTAAGTGGATGCTGTGACCCATAGACATCTACAACTACCCTCGATTAAGAATCAAATGCAGATGCGTTGTCACCGCTGAGGACTAAGATGGAATGTCTATGGACCACAGCAACCACTCTACTGCGTTCTTCAATGCACCAGAGTTTACTGACATTCACGACTCAGCGGCTAAATGTCGCGATATGTTCGTTTCAAACATCGAGCAAAACTTATGTCGATTTGAATTTCGAACGATTTGTGTTTTGCTCGATGGCGTGTAATGAACGGTCCACACGTTCGAGCTTGCCCGAATGAACGTAAAAACTGGAGCAATTTTGCACGTGGAGATCCACTATTCCAAAAAATACAGTTTTGTTTAATAGCAACTTTTCGTTAGCATCGTACGCAGAATTCAATGCATAACTGAGTGACCTGCACGAGCCCACAAGGAGCCTACAAATTCATCGTATAAATATCTAATAGAACCGAATGAGATTCCCTTTACCGAATTACATTTTCTTTTCATGAAGCCATAGAGATTGTTGAGTTCGCGGACAATTTTTGTTGATCGCCTTTTAGGCTATGTAATCGGATTATTTGAATACTGCATGATCCCGCGTCAAGTGATTTTATTACTTTTTTTTTAATACAGTATTCGGTTATTTCAATAAAAAGGTTTTTTAAACTAAGCCTCACCTTTTTATATAAAATTGAAGTAACAAACGAACTTACACCCTTCCTGATGGTAATTGACTTCTGCAGCTCATGGACACCAGGACCAATTTCAAATGAACGAGGCTACAGACGCGCTGTCACTTCTGAGGATTAATATAGGGGAAATCATAGACTGCAAGTAAACTGGCTCTCTATTATACCCTTCAGACTGGAACAAAGCAAAGCGCGCACTGTTGTTTGGATGCAATCACGCGTTGAATATTTCTTCAGTTGAAAGTCGATATTATAATTCATTCTCGAGATATTAGAAACAAAAATTCACTGACGTAGTCATCCAAAGTTCCACCCAAAATAAAGCGGAGACATTACGTTTCCAGAGCCTTAGCAGATGCGTCCCACGAAAATGCTGTGCGGGACGCCAATTGTCCAGTTTTATTGTATACGACTAATTTATTGTTTCACTTATTCGAATGAAGATCAGAAAATAAAATTTTGATCAGTTTTTGCTATATTTAATGACATACTTGCTACATTGTGCTTCACAAGGAAAAAAATAGTTATATGTGGAGATTTCAATATAAACACTCTAAAAAAGAGCAAAGAGGCTAACATGCTAAATCAAACAATAATTGGCTATAATCTTAAATTGGCCATTAATAAGCCAACGCGCACTGTAAGTGGGTCTTGTTTAGATAACTTTATACACAATATTAAAGGAAGTAAATATAACATTTTTGAATTTGCTCTGTCTGATCATTCAAGCCAAATGTTAACTTGTAAAGTCAAAGAAACTTGTTCTCTCTCACATTGGTTAATAAAAAGTAGAGATTATTGTAAAGAAAACATGAAAAAATTCAATCAATGCTTAAAATCACTTACTTTTAACGAAGTTTACAATACGACTGATCCAAATTATGCATTCGATTATTTTCACGAATTATTCTACTTATTTTATAATCTATGTTTTCCATTTATATTAATAAAAAGAGCACCTCGGAAAAAACCTTCCTGGATATCGAAAGGTATAAGAATATGTGCAAAACAAAAAAGAAATTTACTTTGGCAATATAGAAAACATCCGACTACACATAACAGAAATTTGTTCAAATGTTACACAAAACGTTTAAACAAAATAATAAAGTTAACACAAAAGGCACAGAATGACTATAAAATCAAAACAGCTTCAAACAAATCTAAAGTTACTTGGTCAATCATCAATTATAATAACAGGAATGTGATTGAGAGAAATCAGGCATATCAATAATAATGGGGTGATCATTGATGACCCCAAAGATATCGCAGAGTTATTTAACAATTATTTCATAAGTGGAAATGACAGTAATCTAACAACAATTAATGTTAACTCCAAAATACCGAATAGTTATAACTCATTATTTATGAACAACGACTCCATTCGAAATTAATAATATAATTAATTCATTAAAGAATACAAATACACAGGTTATGATGACGTTAGCACAAAGGTAGTAAAAATGTATCAACCGTCATCTCACCGTTTATCCTACATCGTAAATTTATGTATTGCCTCTGGAATATTCCCAAATAGATTAAAAAACGGTAGTTCAACCTGTATTTAAGAAAATGACAAGAGTGATGTTGCAAATTATAGACCCATAGCACTCATACCGATATTTTCTAAAATTTTGAAAAGGTAATAACTCAAAACCTTAACGATTTCTTTGAAAAATATAAAATCTTTACAGAGAAACAAGTCGGTTTCGAAAGAATAAAAGTATAAATTTAGCTGTCTTTCAATTTCTACGCACTGTAATGTCAAGCCTTAATAATAAGCACTTAGTATCTGCTCTATATATGGATTTAACTAAAGCTTTTGACTATGTTAATCACAATATCCTCTTAAGTAAATTTAGAAGCGTACGGAGTTCGAGGAAATGTCTTCAATCTCCTAAAACATACCTAATAAATCGACAACAATGTACACAAATTACGCGTATATGCTCAAAAACGTATAAACAAATAGTTCATTCATCGTCATATCGTGAAGTAACTCAAGGAGTACCCCAGGGAAGTATTCTTGGTCCATTATTATTCCTTGTTTATATAAACGATTTACCAAATTATATAAATCAAGATATGGTACTATTTGCAGACGATAGTACAGTAATGTTTACAAGCACAAGCAAAAATCAAATGATATCTGACATAAATCAAACACTGGACATAATAATTCAATGGTTATCAAATAATAATTTATTAATTAATCTAAATAAAACAAATCTAATGACATTCAGAAATGTAAAAAATAATTTAATAAATCTTAATATATGCTACAACGGACAACAAATTAATGTAGTCGAAAATGCAAAATTTTTAGGCCTCAATCTCGATTCAAACTTAAAATGGAAATCTCAAGTGGAAGATATTTGTACTAAACTCAACCAGTTCTCTTATGCACTGTATAGACTTGGAACAATTGTGAATCAATCTACCGTCATCACTGCGTACCACGGTTATGTAGAATCAGTGTTAGGTATGGTGTCATCTTTGGGGTAACTCTGTGAACAATGAAATGATATTTAGAGCCCAAAAGAGATGTGTAAGGGCCATTGTGAAGTTAAAACAGACGGATAGTTGTAAACCATTTTTGTTATTACGCATATTTCTTTATTTGAGTGCATACACAGTAAACGTAATAATCACAAAATATGTTTTCCATCAAACAAAACAGCCCAATTTAACAACAGTATATTTTGTATGGCCCTCAATTTATAACCATTTACCATTACACATTTTGAAATGCTCCAACATAGATAAGTTTAAAATACGATTGAAGCAATTTCTTGTTAATAGGGCATACTACAGTGTGAAAGAATATCTCGAAGACAAATATAAAATTCAATAATTGACTGTTACATGACTCAGAATAACTAAATTGACTTGACTTATATAATATTATCTAAATTGACTTATCGCTATTATTTTTGATTATGTATTATATGAACTCAAATTGTAACTAGAGCATGTTTAAGTAACTTAATATAAAATAATAAAATGTGATGGATATTGCATGCCAAATGGCGGAATATAGCTGTACTAAAGTTTGTTCTATAAGTGATAAACTACGTAAACACCAACTGTATCAACCTATATTCGCAATAAACGATTTGAATTTGAATTTGAATTTGAATTTGAAAATAAAATGATAAAAAAATACCTAAATGTGCAATATCACAAGAAATGTATTATTTTTAAAAGAAAAAAAAAATTGATCTCAATTGATACAGAAGAAGAGATATAATACTTTGTTTCATTTTATCAAATATGTTTTATTTTGGCACACAAAGTACTTAACAAGAAGGGTTTTTATTCTTTGATACATGTCTTAGCACCCATTTCAGAGCCTATTATGTGAATTCTTTTTATTATTTTAAGTTTTTGCAATCTGTTTTAATTTTTTTGTGAAAAGTTTTTTCTTCTACTTTTGTGTGGACTAAGCAATATCCACAAACTCAAGGCAAGATAAAGACTAAAATGTCGTGTAAATAGATAAAATTAAAACCTTAGCTCGTTATTCTATACTAAGGGGTGGAATTTTTTCTTATTATTATTTCTAAAATAATATATGACACCACTCTTAAGGTATAGTCTATTAAACAAAAAAAAATTAATTCGGTTTAGACGTTTCTGAAAAATCGGTGAACATAAATAAAAAAAAACAATCAAGTCGAATATAAAAGTATTTAAAACTGTTGAAATACTGTTTAAAATATGAGACAAAAATCTTGTTTCTGATAAAATGTTTAGCCATGATATACTTTGTACAACTTTGTCGCGCTTTTTAGCCACGTTTCGCATTGTGATTACAATTTTCCCGCAAATCCGGGCACTAATGTTCGCAATCCTACTGACCACCCTTGGCGCAACGAGGGCTAATAATCTTTCGTTCACCGGATGTCGCTAGTTGACACTGACGTCACATGAGTAAGAAACTGTACAGAGGCAAAGCTTCTAAGGAGCTATCAAAATTTTTACCTATTTTGGTAGGGAAGGCACAGGAGGATAAAACTAAATAAACAAAATGTTTATCAGCATTTAATACATACTTAAGATATAATATTTTTTTTATAAACTACGTACTAAATGTTTTACTTTTATAATTATTGTTCTTCAACAATTAGTTGTGGCTTTTAATTAAATGGTAAATTCTAAATTTAATGTATTTTTTTAAAAAAAAATCTATTGGAAAGCACTCGCATTTCATAACAAATATAAAATATTGCACACATTTTAATATTTCACTACCAATATTTACAATTTTTCTTTTGACGTCAAAATATTCGCGAAATTTTTGCTCAAGCAATTCAACAAACGTGATAAAGTTATCAGAAAGTATTATTAAAAAACTCGATTAAACACTATCATTAATAAAATCCTTTTAAAACCCTATTAAAAAAATAATCTTTTCCCATATGTATAGGTTGTTCATACCTATTAACGTACAATTTTATTTTCTCACATTTGTGGTTTTCGAGACAACATTTTCTATACAAATATCCCGACTCAGACTAAACCATTTTCTTTTTCTGGTAAATAAAATAGATAATCATTTGTTCCTACTGTTAACACAGGGCCAGTAACATTGTCAGGTTGCGGTGATGATGAATTAAAATACGACAATCGTCTGGTTTCAAAAGTAACATATCGAAATCGTATTCACACATTGAGTATTTTGAGGTTTCCCTAAGATATTGGTTATAAACATCTTATTGAAGGCAATACTAACTAGCCGACATGTTGGTTCCTGGCAGTTACCACCCGCCTGTCTAACTTTTCCAAAGAAATTATCGAGACAATCTTGACTGAGAAGTCTCGTAAATATAAATTAATTTTATTTTTAGTTTATTTGAAGTTTTATTAAATAATGTATAGACACTTGAAATCCGTGAATGAAATTCATGCTATTTGTAACGTCTTTCTGCTATCACTTCTTATTGATTTTAAGTTCCTGAAAAATGTTAGCATTTCCTCTAAAAACTCAATTTGATAACTATCGCATCGAAAAGCTCTTTTATATTTATTAGGAGATTGCAGTGTACTTGAGTTTAAGAAATCAAACAAATTATTAATTTTATTTACAAAATCAGCAGTATTTCTTGCGGCAACCTCGATGAGATTTAAATCTACTTAAACCATATTTACACTTTTTTATATTTCATTTGATACGAATTATTCTTTAAAAAAGAAAATTTGACACTTATTATTTTTTACACAACCCTGAGTTAACCCGGCACTGGCGGAGCCGGTTTAAAGCAGTTTCTCTCTGTACGTGACGAACCGACAGTGCTCATGCACACACGCGCCTCTAGCTTGTAGTAGTGTATCACAGCGCAGTTGTATGAAGCTTTGCCTCTGTACGGTACGATTTCTTTACTCATGTGCTGACGTGAAGATTTTTGTTACACAATGTCATTTAATTGAGAAGTTTGTTTTAAATAAAAGTTTATCAGTTTCTAGAGTATTATATTAATAAACAAAACAATGTCTCAGTGGTTAGTAGTTAGTTATTAATATCTGTGGTTTGGTTTAATATATTTTTAATGTAATTAATATAAAATATAACTATTAGTACAGAAAGAAACATTTTTCCAACAAATTAACTTCCCCGCTATGAAATCTGTCAAATAAATATTACAACTCATTTTTAAGTGGCGCCGCCCTGGTGGAAGAATAAGTCGTGGATGCCCTCACACGTTTGATGAGCCTCGTAAAAATGGAGGCTGCATCCCTTTAAGATTATATCCTAAATAGATGTCTAACTTTAATTAAATTAAGGCTACCTTTGTCATTCGATATATTAACTGCGAGGAAATACACTAATCGACTATACGAATTGTCCTACAATGCAGTAAATCCACACACGTACACAAGCTAATCTCGTAACTCGAGCTAGCACTAGCTCGTGCAGTTTAATACCTAATTCCCGGAATGTTGGAGTTACTAATTCACCGTAATTAGTTTATCTTGGTTGAGCAAGCTACGTGTTTAATTTATTAAATTATTTATTGACAATTTTTTGTGTTTCATTATAATGTATCAAAAGTTCACAGCTGAACATAGGCCTCCTTCATAGCTTGCCTCTTATATTATAATATTCCCCATATTTGGGATAGTTACCATGCTTGGCAGGCGGGTTGGCAACCGTAGCTTTTTTATTTTAATTGTTTTAATTTAATATCAAGAAGATGCTGCTGTCCATCGCGTGTCTATTTTCCCTGTGTCTCTTATTATGATATGGGGTAGTAGACGGTGATGGTGTTATTTGTATAAAAAAGGGGGATATAATGCATAAAACCATCCTTTATTAGTCAACGCTACGCGTAATGAAATAATGTGATAGGTAGATGTATCGGTTGATTGAATTCTTGCTTTGGAAGAACACTTATTTGGCAACCTTAGATGAACGCGTTGCACTCTATAGATATGTACACGAAGCTTTGATAATCGATTGTTGATAAACATTTACCTAAAACGATGAATTTAACAGGGTGATGAAGGAGGAGAGATCATTTCAGGGGAAGGACCACGATCGCACATAATATCAGCAAGAAATAGTAGCAATGCTGCTGTGTTTCTCATGGTGAGTGTAGCGAAAAGGAACCCCTTTACTGGTAAAGAGTCATTCCAACGTCAGGGGAAAACCCTGCACTTTGCAAAATCTGCACTTTGATTCCTTGTGGAGTATACATGTAGGTAATAATGTAGGCCACAGGTTCGCTTACCATCAGGTAAACTGTGAGCACTTATCACCCATATCTGTAAACGTATATAATTATAGTTTCAAACTTTAATTCTATTAGGTCCTTACATATGAAATTTGCGTTTTGTCGTACTGACCACTTTGATCTGAAATATCTCCTCTTTGGTTAAGAATTCCAAATTCAAATTTATAAATTCATTTAGCTGGTACATTTCAGTTTTGAAAACAGTCATTCATTTGTTTTTTCCTCATTATTTTATTCTTTGGCGTCGCTTATTACCGCACAATGGAAAACATGAAATATCGGTATATTTACGAGTACGAGTTCTACCGTGGCACCAGTGCTGCAGAAACAGCTCGAAGGATTAATGATGTGTACGGCGCTGGTGTCACAAAAGGAAGCACGGTACGTTTTTGGTTTCAACGTTTTCGTTCTGGAAATTTCGACCTTCAGAACCAACCCCGTGGACGGCCGGAGACCTAAGTGGAAAAGGAAGAATTAAAGGCTATTGTGGAAGCGGATCCATCACAAAGCACTTTAGAGATAGCTGCAGGCTTCGGGGTAAGTGATAAAACTGTATTAATCCACTTGAAGCAAATCGAGAAAGTGAAAAAACTTGGACGATGGGTACCTCATGAATTGAGTGAATCGAACTTGCAAACACGCGTCGACTGCTGTGTTACTTTGCTCAACCGACACAATAATGGAGGGATTTTAAATCGAATCATTACTTGTGATGAAAAGTGGATACTGTACGATAATCGGAAGCGCTCGTCGCAATGGCTGAACCCTGGAGACCCAGCCAAATCCTGCCCTAAACGAAAATTGAGTCAGAAAAAGTTACTTGTGAGTGTTTGGTGGACTAGCGCCGGTGTCGTTCACTACAGCTTTTTAAAATCTGGCCAAACTATTACGGCAGATATCTATTGTCAGCAACTGCAAACCATGAAGGAAGAACTAGCTGCTAAACAACCGAGATTGGTCATTCGCTCTAGGCCACTGCTGCTTCATGACAACGCAAGACCACACACTGCACAACAAATAACCACCAAGTTAGATGAGCTACAATTGGAATGTCTGCGACATCCACCGTACTCCCCGGACCTTGCTCCAACAGATTACCATTTTTTCCGGAATTCGGACAACTTCTTACAAGGAAAAAAATTCAACTCCGATGCGGCAGTCCAAACCGCCTTCAAAGAGTTTATTGATTCTCGCCTCCATGTTTTATTTAGTAAAGGGATTAATGAACTATACCTATGAGATGGCAAAAGTGCATAGATAACAACGGTGCATACTTTGATTAATTAAATACATTTTACAAAATAAAAATGACTTTATATTCCTCCCGTACAAAACGCCAATTTCATATGTAAGGACCTAATATTTCAACATAAACAATGTCAAGTACGTTCGTAGTGAAGATGGGGAGACAATATTATCATATAATATAGAACAATAACATGTCCCGCTACAGTTTTTCTGACGCCATTAAAACCGCACTCCGGTGGCGTATGTCGCTGCACTGAAAGAGTTCATTACGTAGTCTCCGCCGCCCGCAACGTATACCCAGCTATTTATTATGCTAATTGATGTTAAATAAACAACAGAATTTTAATGGTGAATACTGGATCTCGGCAACAGCGCCACCTACCGTGTCTAATTGTGAGTCTGGACCATCCAGAGACCCACTCAAACACACACAAAAATTACACCACAGTCAGTCCAGCCGTTGAGAAAGAGTGAAAAGAGTCAGTGATAAACTCACGTACAGAAGAATTATAAATATAAAGAGATAATATGTCTTTCTATATGACGCCGTAACTGCTCTTATGACAGGTCTGGTCTAGAAGTTTTGATACAATCTGCACGGGTAAAAGGCAGCTTGGGGCATCTTTGACGGCAAATTTGGGAAATGCCTAAAAAATACTACGCTCTCACAGTATACCTGCGTAAAACTGTTGTGTTTCGTATGATGAGTGTAGAGAACCGGAGACCCTTTTTACTGGAAACGTGGCATTCCATCTTAGTCCTCAGGGGTGGTAACGCATGCTGCATTTTGATTCTAACTGAAAATAGATGTGGATGTCAATGGGCCACAGAAACCACTTACCATTAGGTGGACTATGTGCTCGTTTATCATCCTTATTTTATAAAAAAATACTTAATTATTAAAACTAATTAATAACATTAGTATTGCGTGTTGTCAAAATGTGATCTTTGGTTAAATCGTTTTGTATAGAAAAATCATGTTTGTATTTTCACTTTGTTTTATAAGCGGCTGGAAACCAGCCATTATGGCAACATACATCATTTATTTTGATTACATTGGAACAGTACCTTGCGGACGATTTGTTTCATTCCTCATCCCTTTATAATGAATACAAAAAAAATGTACGACAATTTTTCCACCCCATCCTTTTATAATAAATATAAAAAAACGTTCGAAAAATTTTAATGTAATAATTACTAAATACACAGTACGGAAATTATTTCTGGTAAACGAGACAACTCAGATTTTTAGTACGTCCAAGGTTCAATTTCGACATAGCAATGACTTATACGCAACTCCCATGACATTTCAGGTGATATTTACGGCTTTGGTTACAAATGTTACAACAATATATATTGGATATACTCCATTTAGAAATCCAACAGTGTGTATTGTACAAACACTATACTAGAGGTATGATATTCACTGCACCACATCATCATCATAATCATTACAGCCCATCACAAGTCCACTGCTGAACATAGGCCTCCCCCACGGAACGCCACAAAGCACGGTCCCGAGCCACCTGCATCCATTGACTTCCTGCATGTCTTACCAGGTCGTCACTCCATCTAGTGGGGGGACGAACTACACTTCGCCTGCCGGTACGAGGCTGCCATTCGAGAACCTTTCTTCCCCATCGGTTGTCGGTTCTTCGAGCTACATAGCCGGCCCATTGCCACTTCAGCTTACTAATCCTTTGGGCTATGTCGGTTACTCTGGTTCTACTGCTGATATCCTCATTTCTAAGTTTATCACGCAGAGAAACCCCGAGCACAGCCCTCTCCATAGCTTGCTGAGCGACCTTGAGCTTCCTCATCCGGTCAGCAGTGAGGGATCACGTTTCAGTTCCATATGTCATCACTGGCAACACGCACTGGTTGTACAATTTAGTTTTGAAGTTTTGAGGTATGCCTGACGAGAAGATGGGTCGTAATCTTCCGAACGCTGCCCAGCCGAGTTGAATCCGTCGATTGACCTCTCGGTCGAAGTTGGACTTACCTAGTCGGACTATTTGTCCCAGGTAAACATATTCGTCAACAACTTCGAGCTTAGTGCTCCCAACAACTACCGGCAAAGATGTGACATGGACATTAAACATGATTTTTGTTTTGTCCATGTTCATCTTGAGACCTATCCGTTGGGAGACACTATTGAGGTCATTGAGCATAGTGCTTAGGTTCCGTTGTAGGGAGGTAAAAAAACAAATCTAGACTGGCACAATGCAATAAATTGTAATATAAACATAATGATATAATATAATGTAATTATCATTATAAATTACATTATTTGAAATGTGAGTAAAATACAAATTACATTAATGAGCGACTGATAAGTTGTCAGAGTTCTGGGTTTCTCTTATGCCTACTGAATGCCGCCTTTTGAATACGTACCTCCCTCTTATATGTTCCATTCGGAAATCGGCTTTATTTACGTGGTAGAGTCATGCTGCAGCTATATTAGTAGTATAGTTGCAGCACGAATGGGTCGGCTCGATCGGGGGGGAACCATGCTCTCAGAGAATACCAGAGTAATATAACAGCTCAATACTGCTGTGATTCGTATGGTGAGTGTAGAGAACCGGAGACGCTTTTTAATGGAAGCGAGGCATTCCATCTTAGTCCTCACGGATGACAACGCATCTGCATTTTAATTCGTAATCGGGGATAGATGTCGATATCTATGGGCCACAGAAACCCCTTACCATCAGGTGGACTGTATGCTCGTTTGTCACCCTTATGTTATAAAAAAAATCAGCAGTGCACTCGGTTCCAGTTAAGGGAAGAAGTATATAAACTCAATCTTTATTCTATGAGACATTCCATCATAGGCCTCAGGAGTGACAATGTACTTGTAGCCTGCTTTGTTTGGAGTGCGTAGGCTTCAGCAATTACTTACAGTGCACTTTAATAAGACAAGACCGTTTATCATATAAAATATTTTTCCCCAGTGGGACTTGAATCCGCAACTACCTTCACAAAGATATAGTCGCTACATATATCAAATGAATCTTCGGCCTTGGGTTGGATCTCGGCAATGAATTAAACTCAGGTAAGCCGGCAAGTGGGCACTAAGCCGCTCCAATTAGTGTTAAGTCGAGCTCCAACGAAGTTTGTCTAACTAGGATTGCATGGAATGTGTCGCTAAAGTGGCTCACCTGATTTATTACTTTAGGTGCTTTGCTTTTAATGCAAACAAAAATTCCTCCTTTTTAAAAATAGATCGAAAATAAATCGGTTCAATTTATTAGGTCATTTGAGAAAACAGAAACGTACAGAGAATTTGACATGCGTAAAAATAAATAATCAATTATTTTTTTCGCATATTATTTCGCTAAGTTCAAATGTAATAGAATAGAAGTACATGATTATCACCTAATAAAGAAAAAAAACTTGTATATATATATATATATATATATATTACCTCAATATATCAAAAATATACATACTTTTGACAACGGTGTGAGAATTATGGCGTTCGCGTATTCATTGTACAACGTACCTGAAACAAAAAATAATAATTAATAATGTTGTTAATAACGCGCTAAATGCAATGCAAAAATGAGATGTCCTAGTTGTTTGCATATGCGGTTGCTGAGTGCATCGTGTGGCGCGGAGCCGGCTGACACATTTCAACCATGAATATTGCGCACGCTTGTATTATGTGTCAGCGAGGCGAATGGTAAAGGCGATAATGCCATTTCATATTGTCCTTTCGGACTCGGTGTCTTTGGGATTGCAAACCCATATTTAAGACAATTAAAATATAGAGAACGTGTGTTAATTCAGAACTTTATGTCACGATGTTGGCAAACTTTGTTCAAGATTGCTGAAGACGACTTGGCATTGACCCGAAGGCCCTTTACTTACAGTAGAGTGGTGCAACAGTCCACACCGCACGAAATAGTATGGCCGTTGTTAATTGAAGTTTAATACCAATCTTACTGTCCAATATTTTTTCTAAGAGATTCCTAAAAGCAGCCATTTTTGATAAAGTTGCTACTGTTAACGGCGACCTAAGGCGACCGACACTACACTTTATTTCACGATTTCAATGGAGGCAATCTTTGGCCCTTATTAATAAACGTTACTCAACGACGAACTCAAGTGCGTAATCATTTGATACGCCCTCATTACGAAATCAGCATCTCAAGATCGGTGCTAATTAATAAACACATAAAAACAGGATTTCAAAACGCTGTACTTAGGAATACTGTTCTGTGACTTGCACTTAAGTATACACACTTGAGAGTCGAGTTTCGTTTATTAATCAGTGTGGCACTCAGCTGATATCATAAACCTAAACCGTATCTTGAGATATGTTTATTAATAAGATCATAACCTCAAGATTGTACTCAAGTGCGTGTACTTGAGCTGAGTAACGTTTATTAATACGGGCCTTACTGACGCAATTTTCAAGAAATAAACTTTGGATAGAAAAAAGCATATTCGGGAGTATTTATAGACTATAACAATTCATTAAACTAATGTAATACCGGGAATTTAAAAAAAATGTAAAATTTACGCGATAATATCTGTAAAATTAGATTTATACAGTTTATTTTGAAGACTATTTCATTTTATCTTTCCTGCTTCCATTTCATAATCTATGAATATTTGAAATGTGTCAGTTGGCTCGGCGCCACTCTGTATTTATTTTCATACGCAAATATTTTAAAGGGCGAAATAAAAGGTAAGACGATCGGCCAAGAGCAAGCGTAAAGTTCAAAAAACTTATATTTAGTACATATTTTTCCTCCGGTTTGTGTGAATAGGATTTTCTCGGACGGATAACAACACATACCTGATTAAATAAACGTCCGCTTGGTAATGGGAAACTTCACTTGATTGATGGCGAATACAGCGGCTTTATTGAGCACTAGAATTAACCTAACCGATACTCTATTTTTATAAAATTTATATAACCGATACCCTATACGAACATTCTTCAATTTTTATAATGCAGTGAATAAATTATGGTGCACTCATTCATAGTGACTATACTATAGTATGTGTGTCGTATTTTACATGTTTAATCAATATTCTCATTCTCATCCTAACAATAATACTCCTATTAATATGTGTACATAATTATGTATTCCGTAAATTACATGCTTAATAAACCAACATAGGACTCCTTTGCTGAACAGGACTCCGTCTAGGTACCACCCTCGTAACTATTTCTGCCGACAAATAGGCTGCTTGTAATGTTGTGTTCCGGTTCGAAGGGCATAGAGAGCCAGACAGTATAATTACGGGCTTACATAATGATTTCTTATATTTACGGGAACACTATACATTTAAATAATACTAGTTTTACGGATTTTATCGCGTATATTAACTTATTTTATATTCCCGACGTTTCGAGTACTTTACAGCACCCATGGTCACGGGGGGGACTGAGGTATTTGACGTCCCAATGTCATAGTTATTTTTTATTTATGTAAAATAGATAAGCACAAAAGTATTTATTAATGTGGCGTTATTTTGATTTAAGATAATCAAAGGCAATTTATTTAATCATCTTTTAATATTTATTAGTTATTTTAAATCCCCAACTTTTTCGAATAAAATATAACCTAGATCACTCCTGACATTGCTCTCTATCCGTTCGTGAAGTTTCAATGCAATCAGTTCAACCATTCCGAAGATTAGACCGACAGACAGACAGACAGACACAAACTTTTTAAATATAGTTATTTATGTCTTAATGGCATGCAAAAACCTCAGCTAAATATGAGGCAGTTATACAGACTTTAATTTTATTTATATGTGTGGGGAATATGCTACATAAATATACGATAAAAGAAAACAAAATTATATACAAAATATATATTTAAAACGTAGATAATTAAACTATGCTTCTGACAAAGTGATAATACGAGAAACAAGTATAAAACGGGTATGTCAAAATATATTTTTTCACGTAACATCACTGCAATGAAAAAATGTACAAATATTTTCGAACTTTGTATTTGAGCCTGCTCAAATCCCAGTAGACAGCCAGACAATTTGGCTAAACGAGGCGCTCAGATGCAACGATCAATCGCTAGATTGCTCCGAGCCCTCAGTGGGCGCTGCCAGTGCGGTTGATAAATATTTGCCTTTGATTGACGGCAATCCTTCCTACTTGCTGCGTGCGTGTCATAATTGGCGACTGTGGGAAATTACCAGAACAATCGGATTGCCTTTAATAAATGGCGGTATAACTACCTTGTGTATTATTCCAAACGTAATATCTGCACATCGGCGATAGGAAGCAGCACAGAGTCGAAGAAGCGATTCTTCTGTTAACGCGATCGCCTATCGGACTGCTAAACATGGCGATTATTGTGAATACTCCCCACAATGTGAAAGACTCATTTTCAATAGTAATTTACACGATTTTTGATAGATTAAGGGTGACAAACGAGTCCATTGAGATCTACATCTATCTTGATTAGTAATCACAATGCAGATGCGTTGTCACCCCTGAGGATTAAGATGTGATGCTTCGTCAACATTAAAAAGGGTGTTCAGTTCTCAACGCTACGATCCATTCGTGCTATAACTATATAATATAGTTGCAGCATGGCTCGACGTATAAAGATATTGAAAAAAAAAACAGAAGAATACTTAATGGAAATTTTGTCACACAATTAGTAATTTGATGGAGTGAAATCTAGGGTTCAGAGTTGATAAATATATTACAAATTTTGTAATTATATACTACAAAATTTTCCTTTGGGAATTAGAGTTTAATCTTGTTAATGGTAATTCACTGATTTTATCCCCAAGGCCATCTCAAATAACACAAGTAAAGGGGAAGTCGACTAGTAGTCCAGAATAAAGAAGAAAGTTCTTGAAACTTTAGGATGAAAGAAGCCCTTTAATTTATTTATCAAATTACCAAAACAATTGTAGACGGAAGAGTTCAAAGAGTTGATTTAAAAAAGTATTCAAATGATTTCTTGGATCGTAGAGTGCTGCGGAGTGTGCCTTATAGTAACCTCGCTTAGCTGAGTTAGTCTTCAGTTATCACGGCTTACATTTTATGATTATTTTAATAAATATACAAAATTGTATTAAATATAAATTATCAGTTCACAGCTCCGTGGCGCAGTGGCTTAGCAATGAGTTACGGCGCTGGGGGCCGCGAGTTCGAATCCGGCACGGAACAATTATGGCCTACAAATAATTGTTCCTGGTCTGGATGTT
This sequence comes from Parnassius orleans, assembly GCA_029286625.1. Classification (NCBI taxonomy): domain Eukaryota; kingdom Metazoa; phylum Arthropoda; class Insecta; order Lepidoptera; family Papilionidae; genus Parnassius; species Parnassius orleans. The sequence continues at coordinate 1,276,849 of JAGSMP010000056.1, forward strand.
AGTCCTGGTGCAATCTATGTTTGTAAACTGCCTCCACGGTACAGGAGAAAATCCTAGTGTGGGGGAAACGTTTTTTTTAAAAGAAAAAGAAGCTATATCTATTACTTTAATTCAATTCAGCAGTCAATTAGCTACTGGGTATAAATACATTTTACAACTGTGCTGCAGATAGCGACAATTCAGCTTATCATCCATCATTTTTAAGAATGCTGGTGTGGCTGGCCCGAATTCTGTGAAAAAGAGATGCACCTCCTTTACATATAGTTGCGTAAAAACAATCTATATGTGCTTGAGCAAACATCCCTGATGCACAATAGCGACGAGACAGCCCCATCAGCAAACCTAAGGGTTAGGCCTCAGTAGAGAGTTTTAGGGTTGGAGGATTGGGCGCGAGAGACAAATACTCGCTCTTCTATTATTGTCTTAGATGCAGCGATCAATCGCTAGATCCTAGTCCTAAGTGACGGCCACTAAAAATGTACCAAACGCGCCGCTATGCCATACACTCGACGGATATAATAACGTTGGTATTTACAATTGATTGTGTTGTGCCAGCCTATATCTGATTTATGTACCTATTCATCATAAGCCTTTAAAAAGTCCGCAGCTGAACATAGGCCTCGCCTTAGTTTGGCAACCGCAGATATGTCGCCTCAATTTCATTTCTCGCTGTCAACAGCAACCCATGGTCTACACTGCTCTCTTAGAATCCACTACCCCTATAAAAAAAACCCTACAGCTAAATCATAAGAGTTGCATTAATTTTCTAAATATTTACAAGGTAGAACCTCGCAGTAGCATACTATGGCTGAAACACGAAGATGGCTCGACCAAAGAAGGACCACGCTTGCACAAAATTAAAGTGTAAAATAACAGCATAATACAGCTGTGTTTCGTATGATAAGTGAGGAGTACCGAAGATCCTTATTAATGTTTACGAGGGATTTGATTGAATTCCTCAGGAGTGACACCGCAATTAAATTTTGTTTACGCAAAGCCCGGTAATAGGCATTTAATTTTAAAGTCTAGGGCTGCGACTGTGTGTGCTGGAACAGTTGGAGATATTAAAAATAAAAATAGTAATGTTGCACTGCTGAATGAACAAACAAATGTTTCTAACTCGCCCCTCTTAAACATCTTTAAACCTGCTCTCCAATAACGGACAGCCTCGCAATATGGTCGTTCGTCACCTTCACGGTGATTAGCGATTGGTTGCGTGGTTGGAGAGTAGGCGGGCGTTTCGCAGCGACTTGTTATTAATTTAATAGCAGGCGGCTGCGTACGTCAGGTGGTGATTGGTCGCATGTTTTATCGCATGACGCGGTCGCTCACTACTTAGATGGGGAGCGGTTGCGTCGGCGAGTCTTATAAATAGCAGCTGTTTTTGGCTCGCCGCTCACTTAGCGGTCAGCCACCGTAGAGTCTACTACACCCGAAGATGCCTCGTGTAGAGGCGAAACACGTCGTATTGTCGTCGGTGGTGTGTCTTTCCTAGTGTAGTGGTGTGGGAGTAGTGGTGCTGGGATTAGTGGTGACGGGGATAGTGCACGCAATTGAGGGAGGGCGGGAGGTGCTCTTCAAACTAGGTAAGACACATCATTTTATTTTATTGAGCGGATGTTGGCAAAGTAAATTTTTCCATCTTTAAGGCATTTAAGTGTCGATAGGCACTTACCATCAGATGGACTGGGTGTGATTGATTTTCACTCTACTTCTATAAAAAGGAATATTTGGTAAACAAATTATGTACATTGTTTACCATGTAATTTGTTTGGCTAATGCAGTAATGGCATAATTAGGCGGTTGAAAAGTGAGTGATGATAAAATTAAATTATTTTATATACTTTTATTAAGAACATTAATGTCAACATTACATACTTTTTCCCAAAACGGTAAGACAGAATTTAGGTAAACAAGGTTACATTATAAAGTTTCTAATTCAAACTGAACTTAAATCCGTAAGATCGCGCTAAATAGATAATAGCGCGATCTTAGAATTGTAGTTCTAATAAAAGATTTATCCGAGTTCAAAAAATAATCTAATAGAGTAGTGAGAAAGAAGTCTGAATAAGCTTTCTGCTTTATTTCTCTTAAAGTTTCGTGAAATACAGTCAGTTGTCCAGATAAAAAATACGTAGGCGTAAGGTTGGTTCATTTGAAATTTAATTAACTTAAAGTCTTGTAATAAAGAAGTAATTTGATGGTGAGGAATATAATTTGATTGCGTTCTTGGATAAAACAAACATAAAATTCTCGCATAAAAGGCGAAACCGCGGGCGGGTTACGATAACGAAGGTTTAAATCAGGCTTAGAAAGTTTATACATACATCGGCTTTTAGATGATTTCTGTCTTTATTCCCATATGTTCGTATAAAAGTCTTTGATCGCATTAATCTTAAAATTTACTCACATATCAACGTTTGTAAAACACTTTAGTGAAATTTAATTCTTCAGCTAAATGTGGGATGAGAGTAAGAGAAACAGACGCAGGTAAAGAATTCCAATTGCTGTGTACACTGGATGTGATGAGCCAAAACGCACTGTACAAGGCCGAGACAATACCCGTCCGAGGCAAGTTAAAAACTTTAGCATGAAATGCAAATGTATGTATGACTCGTTTGATGACAAAATGGGGAAGGAGGACTATTTCTGAAAATTAACCTTTAAGAACACCGACAGACTGGTAGCTCTAAGCATGTATTCGAGACTTTCTTGCTTAGCCTTCGCCTTAAAGAGTGAAGTATTTTCAACCGACTTCAAAAAAGGAGGAGGTTCTCAATTCGACTGTTTTTTTTTTGTGTTACCTCAGAACTTTTTCAAGGCGAACCGATTTTGATGATTTTTTTTATTTGAAAGCTGGTGCTTCTCTTGTGGTCCCACATAAATTAGATCAAGATCAGACCAGTAGTTTTTGAGTTATTCTTAATAATGCGTATTTAATTGATGATTGAATTCGGTTGTACAAAATTTTTATTTTGACCACTTGTATAAATCTCATCACATGTCTTTTCATTGAAATTTGATAAAACACTAGCCTAAATCGCGTTCAGTAGGCCTCCTCAAATGGTGACGAACTAGGAAATAATTTCTATGTGGTAAACGGGATATCTTTAGTTTGTTACCATTCCAGGGGACTTTATCAACGCAGTTTTCTAAATAAGCGACTTCACATATGTTTCTTAAATAATTATAAGTTCGTAATCGTAATAAGTTCGTAATATAACATTTTGTATGCAGTGATGATGCACTATGGTGAGTACACGAATTATTTTTGATACAGGAATAAGTAAAAGGGTGGTACAAACCCAGATAACTACGCATATAAATAGTCTTATCTCCTCATATTTGTTGATGAACTTTATGCACTAAATTTAATAGTAGTAAAGACTGCACAACGCACGGTAGCAAGGCATATCTGGTACGTCGGCTTTATTTCATCAGAACCGTTACGGCAATAATACTCCACTGTGATTTTGTGTGTTAAACTCTTACTTGTGAAACTCTCTTTTCCGAAGTAGAAGAAGAAGATAGACTATAGGTGATGTCAGTGAGTGGTATAAAATCAAGAACGCTGATTTTTTAAAAGTTCTTGACTTTAAAGAGTTGTAACAAAATAATTTACACAAAACAAAGAGTTGCTATTATAAATATATATATTTTAAAACCTTATTCAAGAGATAGAATAGGACGAGCAAAGAGCTTTAGATACATTCTCGAACTAAAAATATTCTGCATTTTTCTGTGGAAAGGAAGGCAGCTAAAGTAAAAATTTCCATTCTTAGTACACTGGAGGCTCACAGCATAAATATCTATGCAGTATTCCTTTGCCCGCTTACAGAAAAATGCCTGTTATACGAAAGTTGAGACGGCTTATTTTACAAAAAGAAAATATTAAAAAAAACATATTTGTATAAAAATTGTCTTGAAAAAATTTATTAAATCACTCGTGACAAAAGTAGTCCTTATAAAATCATTATCAAAATATATAGTATTATATTCAGTCGATTCAAAACTTTACTAATGGTCGTCCAGTGTAAAAAAAAGTAGTGTAATCCATTTTTTTTATTATATTAAGCTAGTTGTATTTCACTTTCAACTACACATTAACATATTAAAACAGATTTCTAATATACAAATTATAAAATAAACGCTTTTTTGCTTTGACATACTCTCCACCGACTATTGAAATAGGAACATTAGAAATCACACAATATCTACAGCTCATTCAATCAATCAGTCAGTAATTATTTGTTGGCAATATTTAAAAAAAAATTGGCGACAATCTCCACTCTGTGCGACTGTTCTTATAGTCCAAGATCCCAGGGCCACCAGACGTCACTTATTTTGTGACGAACGAAATGTGTAAGATTGAGTAGTGTTAGTATGTACTATGATCGCATGCCAACCCGCTAGCTTGGCCAGAGGGCCATTTCACAGGAATCAGGTAATCAAGATACGTAAAAACATTGCTCACCTCACATTAATTCTCCCAGCTGATTTTCACATATATGTTAGATAATATCGTTAAAAACCAGTCATCAATACTCCCAGATACTTTCCGTCGGCAGTATCGCTTTGCAGACGCTTTAAAGCTCTCAAAAAAATTACTCAATTTCACTTACATTCTGAAGCTACATTTTATATAAATGTTAGCCAGACAACTATTTTAAAACGTTTTAAAAGAAGGCAGACCGGTCCAAGGGGTCAATCATCATGGTTACATGTACACATAGCGAGGTGTCGTGGTGGTTTCCTACATATGAAAACCCGTAGCATGAAATAAAGCATGGTGTCGAAATTATTGCGGTAAACACATTCGCCTTAAGGCATAGTTACCGTTACCGTTACAGCCTATTAAAGTTTACTGTTGAACATAGGCCTCCCCCATAGATTGCCTCATAGATGGGATATTTGCCATAGTTGCCACGCTTGGCAAGCGGGTTGGCAATCGCAGTTTTTATTTTTAATCGTTATTAGTAAGACGCTGCTGCCTATCTCCTTATTTGTTTCCCTCTGTCGCCTCTAACGACACCCACGGGATGATATGGTGTAGTGGATATTCTTACACCGCCACTACACGGTACCAAGGTACAAAGCATCAAGGGTCAAATATTGTATTGTACCTGTGCGAAATATACCGCTACTCGACTCGATCGATAGTAACGAGAACCAAAGACCAATTTTACTGGTGACGAGGTATTCCATCTGATAGACCTGAGGGGTGCCACCGCGTGCATTTTGATTCTTAATCGAAGTTAGACTTTGGTGTCTTTGAACCACAGCATCCAATTACTATCAGGTAGAGTCTACATAACAAAGGTGATTAACACAAATTTTATCAATTTTGCAAAAAGACTTTTGATATGTAAAAACATTCAATAATCTACATAGTTGCAAATAAATTTGCAAAAGTTCAACATTGTTATTTGAAAGTAATTTCATAACTAACAAAATTCTTAAAATATTCACAAAATCCAAAGAACTACTGTACACAATCGGCAACAATACAAAAAGTATGAAATAAATCCGCCTCACGGAATCCTTAAACCTTTTACTGCAATTAAATAAAAAATAAAAATCCTTCAACAGCATTAGGAACACAAAAACAAACAATGAGGAGTGAACACGGGAGTGGAAACTCGAATTATAGGGAACGTGCCGAGAATTGTACGGTTGCGAGAAACCGATTACTTCAATATGGAGGGCGGAATTTTTTGTAGATGCTTATTACACATTAGAGACGAAAGCTTATTGAAAATTGAATAATGGATTGATGAAGACTATATATTTTTATGACCGTAGCAACACGTTCGAGGGGATTGCTTTTTTTTACGAGTATTGCGAGTCCTATATACATACACTCACGCCTGTCACCCAGAGGTTTAGGTAGAAACTACAGATATTTCTCATGAACCTGGCTCACCTCTCTCGCTTGCTGCTCATCCATATATCTTCGTTAACGCATAAATGTTCGTCGTATACTTTTAATTTGACCCATGTTCAATATACCGCCAATTCGGTTGATAAACGTCCGTCTACAGCGTGCCTTGATACCGACTCCGCCACTCACTTCTGCAGCATAAATTTGCACTTGAATTCTTTCCACTGATTTATTAATACCCATAAGTATTGAAGCTCAAGGTCGTTCAGCGAGCTATAGAGAGGGAGTTTCTCTGAGTGATAAGCTTCGTAATGATGATATACGCAGTGAGTACCCGACATAGTCCAGGCGGATCAGTAAACCAAAGTGGCAATGGACTGGCCATATAGCTCGAAGAATCGACGTCCGATGGGGAAGAAAATATCTCGAGTGGTAACATCGCACGGATAAGCGAAATGTAGGGCATTCTCCTACTAGATGGAGTGACGACCTGGTAAGAGATACTGGAAGTCGATGGTGTATAAGTCGATGAAGGCAGGATAAAGTTGTACCAAAACTCGAACTAAATTGGCGGATTTTATAACCAACTCTTTATAACAGAATATACGTGGCAGAGCCAAGCTGTAGTGTATTATGGCTGCAGCACGAATGGGTTGGCTCGACCGGGGTACGACCACGCTCTCACTGAATACAAGCGTGAAACAACAGCGTAATGTGCAGCAAATGTTGCTGCTGTGTTTCCTATGATGAGTGTAGAGAACCGGAAACCCCTTTTACTGGTAACAATTCATTGCATCTCAAAGGCGTGACAACGAATCTGCATTTTAATTCCTACTAGAGCACAGCAGTAAATGTCTACTCTTTATTCTATAAAGAAATAGAAAGGATCAGTAGACTTGACTACTGAGATGCGAGTTCCGAATTCGATTACAGACCAGGCAAATTTGTGTAACAAATTTATGAATTAAGGTCTTAAAATACTGTGACTATCCCAGTGGCTCTGTTACTTCACATTTTAGAGTCTGGAATTGAGGACTAGGATTAAAAGTACGAGGGTACCAAGTGATGCATGCTGGTTGGCGTTTTCTTGAGTTTTATTGAGTGTTTCTTGATCGCATTCCTGTGTCTGTCTAGTGCTGGACTAGAATAGGCGGTCAATGTAGTATTACAAAGTATAAGAATTCCTAAAAAGCATTAAGAATCCGGTAGCGGAGCACCGTTATCTATTTTGAAACTATATTATGATTCTGTATATCTTTAATTATTATACTAAATGACGCGACTTTATATATGGATAAGGAGACAGTCCATCGGCAGACCTGACAATAATGAAGAGAATCCACAAAACTGCACTGTGACAAAAGGGCTATTTTTGTGTACCTATCGACAAATCCATTTTTAAGAGCATGCAAAGGTTTTAATACTATGACATAATAATTATAAAAAGACTTGTTTAAAACTAATGTTCGTTGATTTAAGGATATGCTTTCTAATTATATCTTTCAGTAGATCTCTATAATATGCGTATATAATATTTTTATCAATAATGATTATATATATTTTTTTATACTTGTAATTGACCTTTTTCCTCTATTTATTTATGAATTACTTGATTTTTTAACTGTAAGTTTTCCAAAATAATAAAATAAAATAAAAAAATATCTAATCACACCGCTCAGGGGCTGACATAAAATTGCATCTTGTGGCGGAGAAACTGTAGCTTCATTACTCTACAGCTCTATACAATGAGCGACAGGCAGGCGCATCTAGCGGCACAGCTGAGGATCGCTCCGGGCGGTTAAAAAGTTCTCTTTAGAAAAAATGCTGCCCTTTTTTTATTAAGTAGTGGACGTCTTACTGATTTACAAGCAACCATTAGAATGACTAATAATACACCTTGTGGTATCTTGAAACAACGTATCAACCCTACCTTACTTCTATCTTATCCAGATGGTGGTAGCTAAATGCGGAATATCTTTTGGTTTCCTGCATGGTGGTATTAGGTAAGTCCAACTTCGACCGAGAGGTCAATCGATGGATTCAACTCGGCTGGGCAGCGTTCGGGAAATTACGGCACATCTTCTCGTCAGGTATACCTCAAAACTTGAAAACGAGACTGTACAACCAGTGCGTGTTGTCAGTGATGACCTATGGAACTGAGACGTGGTCCTACACTGCTGGCCGTATGAGGAAGCTCAAGGTCGCTCAGCGAGCTATAGAGAGGGCTATGCTCGGGGTTTCTCTGCGTGATAAACTTAGAAATGAGGATATCCGCAGTAGAACCAGATTGACCGACATAGCCCAACGGATTAGTAAGCTGAAGTGACCGACAATAGATGGGAAAAAAAGGTTCTCGAGTGGCGGCCTCGTACCGGCGGACGAAGTGTAGGGTGTGCCCCCACTAGATGGAGTGAAGACCTGGTAAGACATGCAGGAAGTCGATGGATGCAGGTGGCTCAGGGCCGTGCTTTGTGGCATTCCTTGGGGGAATTTCGTGGGGCCTATGTTCAGCACTAGACTTGTGAAGGGCTGTAATGATCATGAAGTTTTATGGCGGTATATCCCATAAATAAATATTTTTGTGTTTATTTGTGTATTTTTATATTTCTTTCTGTTTTTTTAGAGGACTAAAGTGCCAGCTGGTGGATTGGACACATTAGAAACGATAGGCAAGAAAACTATCATATCGAAGTTCTTCAAGACGGCGACCCAGGGTTAGCAAAGAAACGCGCCATGCTTGGTCTTGATCCAGCTGACAAACCCATGCTGTATCAAGTTCTGAGAGAAGCAAAGGCAAAGGCAGAGGAAGAAGACAGAATTAGAGGATACTTACACCTGGTATAAAATAACTGGTGTTCCAATCACGAATACAACTAGTCAGCGTGGAGATTACAGATTCTCCCTCCTAAGTGAATAGCTCATGTTTAACTAAGGACAGCTTACGGGCTGCTAATGAAGAAAGAAAACATCTGATAGCAATTACTTATCAAGATTCACATAAAAAATACTTCTCACAAAGAATATTCAACACAAAGTGAAACAGTTTTTAAAGTGCATATTACGGAGGAAGTTCGCATTTGGACCGCAACCTCTGCGCTATTCCCGTTTACAGTTTCCAGCAATAAATCTCAAACACGTGCTGTCGAGGTTTTCATTATTCATCTTAATGAGTGTGGCTTTCTCGTGAGGTGAGAATTTAAGCGGAATGAATATGTATGTATAGTAGTGGTCCATATATAAAACACAGATATCGCATAATACAAAATATACGAGTATAATAAAAGATTCTTTGCCTTGAACCACCCGCACCAGGTTTGTCTCGATAGGATCTTAACGTGGTGTTATTTAGATTACCTAATCATCAAAGACCATTTTTTTCTACTTGGACCTGAAAAGGATGAGGTACTCAATTCGACTGTATGTTCTTTTTTTAATGTGTGTTACCTCATAACTTTTTTCTGCGTGAACCGATTTCGATGATTCTCTTTTATTTGAAAGCTTTCAAATAAAAAAAGAATCATCGAAATTTGGTTAAGGTCTGACTAATAGTTTGTGACTTATTCTTAATAATTTATATTGAAGGCGGTTGTACAAAATTTTTAATTTTTAGTTATATCAGTTTCAATTTAACAAAAAATATCCCTTTTTTTAAGATACAATATAGCCTAGTTCACTCCGGAGATTAGCCCGGACAGACAGACAAAATTTTAAAAATAGTTATTAATGTCATTATGGCATGCAAATAATCACCTCAGCTCAATAAAAAGTATTTATTTCTATATTACAGATAGACACTTCAATTTTATATGTATAGGTGTATGACATACATCACACGTACGCACGCACCCACGAACGCACACACACACACACACACACACACACACACACTCGCGAGCGCGGACGTGTGAATTCTGTAATCTATAGACGTCTACAAATATAAAAGATCTCGGGTTTTCGTCTCACAACGCGAAATACAGCAGCAATACACTTTTTTATGCTAGTGAGTGGTCTTTCCCCAGTCGAGCCGAACCATTCGTGCTGCAGCCATAATATTCTATTAGATAAAGATTCACTGTGCGTAAAAAAGATACTATATAACTAAACTAAAACTAACTTAACCGGAGCTTTGCGTCCCGTCACGATATTTTGAGAATCCATCAAGCTAACTACCGCTGAGGTCTCAGAGCAATCTAGCCGAGTAATCGTCAAAGCTGGACGATTTGTTATGCTGAAAGATTTACATCCGAGCGGTCTACTGGGACGCTAGCGCTCCAAAAAATGTAAGTTTCTACTAGTTGAGTACACATTTCTAGTGGTTATTTTATTTATTACCAGCACATACACACATATATGAACTCAGACATTTCCTTTCAGAGGGTATTGGAACAAGGAATTATTCGCCACGCTAACAACTTCACATCTGCTTCTTTCTTCTTCATCAGCTAATAAAAACTAACTGCTGGACTTGCGCTTTTTCGGTTGTAGGCAGGATTTGTCATAATCGTCACGCTTGCCAGGTGCACTGACGAGCGCAGTACCAGACTTCTCGCACATGTGAGATTGCTACCTGTCACCGGTCGGGGTATTTTTGGGTTAAAATAGAAGATATACCGTCATATAAGACACCCAAGGACCATTTCGTCCTTTCCATCGACGGTGACGCTATACACGGATTGTTTAGATCGTTTGCAACATATTTATTAGCTTTAATTTTTTAAATTTCTTTTTTGTGTTTTGTTGTGTAATTTTATTGCTTTGATTACTTATGGATGCCATACACGATCCAGTTTACCGTCAAGTTTGCAGCGCGCTTTAAGCGGCGTCAAGTTTTCAGTGCATCCATATAGAATACTCACGTTCAAGTTCGCCGTCAAGTTTGCATGATGCCGCATCAGTTGAAACCATGGCGTCTCTCACTTATTTGCTCCGACTACCGTCATGCATACTTGACCGCTCATACACACGTTCAAGTTTGCATGACGCTGCAAGCTTGATCAAGTCGGCAGAATCGAAATTAAATTTTTGCTTCAAGTAGACTTGTCATGCACACTGATAGCCATACACCGTCAAGTTTGCCGCACGCCGCTTCAAGCGCGCTGCAAACTTGACGGTAAACTTGATCGTGTATGGCGGGCTTTAGTTTAGTAGCAGTATTTAACTTTGAATTTGGGAACTTTGAACTTAAGAATATCATATTATTGGCTTTAAAAAAATGAAACTCATTTTGAAACGGTATTATAGATTATAAAACATGTTGACGTTTGACAAAGTAATTTTATTTTTTTACGTCGAAATCTAAAGTTTTCATTTCTATGTATAGATTTAGTGAAGTTCTGGTTACGTACGCGATATAACAAATGTTCGTTCCTCGTATCTCTGCAAGCAAAACTTCATCGCCTTAAGAATTAAATTAAAAAGTATACGACAAATTGATAAGGGAATATTAATAAGATAAAAAATATTATAACTTTAACTCAATTATCTTTAAAAAGAGCAGATAATAAAATTATCTCACTTAATTCGCTTTCTAGGAAGATTTAGAGGATAAAAAACCACTTAAGAGCAATGAAAACATCTGGGAATTCGCGGTAAGGCGGCGCCCAAATTATCGAAAACGTGTCGAGAATTTCGTGGTTGAAACGGAAAGTGGAAATCTTTTTAAGTAGAGATCCATTGTTCAGCAATAAAAGTCTTTGATATATTTGAATTTATTTATCTTCACTGTTATAGAAAAGAAAGATAACAACCCTTCCGTTTATGAAGATTAATGATCATCGAACCAAGCAGTCCTATTTTGTGCTGTCCAGTATAATCAAAATACAGACAGATAACTATTACAGGCTGTTAGATGACCTTTAAAAGCATCTATCTAGTCTTTATATCTTAGTAGTACATGGTATGCCCACGCTGCACGTTTTAGCACGAACGAGTCGGCTCGACCTGGGTAGAACCACGCTCTCACAGAATACCAGCATAAAATAGCATAATCACAATCATAATCATAATCATTTATTTAGCAGTTAAGTAAAACTAGTTTTTACGGATTTGATCGCGTATATTAACTTATTTTATATTCCCGACATTTCGAGCACTTTACAGCATCCATGGTCACGTGGGCGGGGGACTGAGGTGTTCGACGTCCCAATGTCATAGTTAACCACGGCTGCCTCCAGATTAATATTATTAATTTTTGTTCTGAAGTACGCAGTATGAAGTTACAGTATCTTGAATTCTTACAGTTGTATCCTTGGGTTCGGATTTAATTTGATTAATTATAGGATTCCAAACAGATGGCAGCACCCAGCCACCTTCTCTATTAAAATTAGGATGTTTTTGCCTCACGAATCATCCTTGGAAGGAATCGGTGTTCTTAAGCGAGGATTTGTGGTCTATCAAAATTTATGTAGTGACGGGGGCGATCCTGAAAGTGTTCAGACTGGAGACTTCCCGGAGCGTCGATTCTTCACATCAGCTATGTGTTCTTTAACGCGGGTTTTTATTGATAAAAAAGTCTTCTTTAAGAGGTGTGTAATTATTAGTTTACACACCAATTCAACATCAATCATCATATTAACAGGTCATTACAAGTTCACAGCTGAACATAGACCTACCCTTAAGACTGAGGATATAACACACCCTAATCTTAGCCACCTGCATCGATCGATATGATGCTAAGCCCCGATGAAGCTTTAAAAGCCTCCTGGCCAACATCTAGTACCAATCATAGATAGCCAATTATTAAATAAAATAAGGTTTTAGCGATAAAAAAATAACGTGTTGATGATCGTATTGTCGTCAAAAGTAAATTGAACACAATAAAAAAAATTGTCAGCTCCGACGCGTGACTGCAGTTTACTCCTGAAAAAACGATTGTCTTAAAATATATGTATGTAGAAAGGTCATTATAATATAGAGAACTTAAATAGAAAGCTTTATTCCTACTTCTTATGAAGGATGTTATTGTGATGTATAGAGTCACATGAAAAATCTTTTAGATTAGAATAGAATCACTTTTAATCAATATAGTACTGCTACCACCGGTTCGGATAAAACCTCTGTCCTGGGAAGAACCAGCAAGAAACCCAGCGGGACTTTTCTTTTAAATAAGGTTAATTTACAATAGATTACTTAATACAACTATAAATTGTACCGAGATTAATTTTGTAGTTAAGAATAATTATCCAACGAGTCAAGGATAAGCTAGTAACGGAATACGACAAGCGCACCGTTCCACGCCAGAGCCAAGACTGCCTTCACGGCGGCCGCTCCGTCCGTTTTATACAAGCAAAACAAGTAGCTAGACACGAGCGTCACCGCAGGTGCAATGGCGCAGGTGTGCGGTGCACGTGTTGTTTACAAGAATTCTGTCTGGCAAAACCCGGCGCCGCCGCACGTGCAATGGTGCAGGCACCGTCATGTACAATAGGCAAATTAAGTAAATGAACCCATATATTTATTTATATTGATTTGATAAAATATATAACATATATATTACATAAAAATACATGACTTATATTACATTGCGCATGTTATATGTTGCGCAGAGGCAAACCATAACGGCTTCACTTTTTGTTAACGCTTGATTTTACTGCTCATCCATTTTTCATACCGTGCGCTATATATATAAAATGATTCTTAAGGGAGTATACTCGAATAAACTCGAAAAACAACTCGTAGTTGATCGTATTATCGTCAAAAGTAAATTGAACACAATAAAATCAATAAAAAACAGAATGGCGGTTGCGTTATCTATCACTTATATACCTACCGTGGGTGTTGCGGAAGGTGGTTTACCATCTAGGGCTTAATTGTATCTTACCACCAGGTGGAATTGTAGTCAAGCACTGGCTTACAATAAAGTATATATGCTCTATATCGTCTCGTGGGTTTCGTAAGAAGCGACAGAGGAATACTGAATAGGAGATGGGCAGCGGCATCTTTCTTATAACAAGTCATAATCATAAAAACCAACCCGCCTATCAAGCGTGGCAAGTACTACAAAATTCCCTTCCCTCCTATGAGGCAATCTATGGGAGAGGCCTATGTTCAGCAGTGGACTTTTATAGGCTATAAGGAAGGAAGGAATAGATTTTTTAATATTCCAATAATTTTATTACGCCCTAAGGCTGTAGCCCAGTGGCTGACTTACTGAGCCATTCGACTAGATACTTTGAAACTAGCCTCAGATTATAAATCACAAGAACGTGCCAACGAGGTTTCGCGCAGTCTTCATGATTCATGAGAACGAGAGTTTTATCGCGAGGCAGGTGCGAAACACGGATGCTATAAGTGTTAATTACATGTGAAACATTTCTTTATTTAAAAGGAACTAATTAAAAAAATGATGTAGAAAAAAAATGTTAAGTAGTATCTAGTATTTACGCGGCACAAAGGTATGCTGGACAGGATTAGGTTGAAAAGAAGGAATTTTTTTAAAAAAAAGGTACCGTAAAACTAGAAGCTTTTGTGTATTTTGCGTCTATAATTGTATCCTGACATTATATGTGCTCAATTTTAAATCATCATCAATCCACTGCTGGACATAAGCCTCCCCCAAGTGATGTTACAAATTGTAGGTATTATAGAGAAGTCGAACGGATGATTTGTCTTAACAAACACGAAATGATCGTTCATTGCTCAATGGCAAAATTAATGGAAGTTTTTTATAATTTCTTAATGATTTACTTTTACATTTTAAAAAAGGGCATCATTAAAAAGAATGGCAAAATGGACTGACGAACAAAGAAGTGATACTATTTTAGTTACAGATCGATTATTTTGACACGGATAACTAAACCACATAAAACGCTGAATGTATACAATGATACGCCCGTTGAGAATTAAATGGACAAAATTCAACTATCAATAAACACAAAACAATTTTCTGTCTCAGACTGGCTCATACACAAGGAACTTTTTTAAATTACTTATTTAAATATCACTAAATAAATGCTCAGCAAGAATGAAACATATTAGTGTAATGAAATCACTCCCCGCAGCGTCATAAACGACTCATCAAACTGATGGGATTTTTGATGACACTCGTGAACTTTATGGTGTTTGTTTCGACATAAGCAAGATGGCGGTAATCATTTCTCGCCAAAAAGAATGTGTATGGCTGTAGTATTATTCTTAAAATTATTAGCTTCATAATCGAAATAAATAAATTTAAAAACCGTCTTGAACAATTATGACTAAAACTATGTAAACTACTATACCGTAAAACTATCATAATCTAACCCAGCCAAATTTTTGGCTACCTTGACACCTGCTTTTATTGAGCAGCAAAATAATTTTACAAATGATTTGGAATCAATTCCAAGTAATTTAAATTAGATAATAAGACAATAGAGGTAATCTCTAGCAAAGATAATTTAAATACCTTAGAATACAACTCAACAATCCTAAACTGTGTAATTTCACAAAATAGCAATAATAAAAACTGTATTAACCTGGTGCATCAAAATATACAAGGTATGTTAGGCAAAGAACTATAAATTGAATTATTTTTAAATAGTAACCATATACATATTTTATGTATTACTGAACATTGGTTGAAAGATTACAACTCCATATTTAATTTCAGTAATCACCAGTTCTTTCAATAGAGGTACTAAATTACGTGGTGGTTCCTTAATATTAGCTAATAAATCCATATCATGTAAAGAACGTAAAGATATTGTGAGCCTCTCTGTTGAGCGAACTGTAGAAATGGCATGTGTTGAGCTTGAGGCACCTCATTGTTGTCGGTGTTTATAGACCCTCATGTTCAAGGTATGATACCTCTGAAAAAATTATGGAAGAAGTTTTAGTTAAGCTTATTAAACAGAATAAATATCTTGTAGTATGCGGAGACTTTAATATCAATCTCTTGGAAGCTTATTCCATTAGTATAAAATTTTGCTCATTGTTCAAATCATACAATCTTGATAATTTATTCTTTGAAGCTACACGTATTGCAGGGTGTAGTGCAACTTGTACTGATAAAATTTATACAGATGTTTTACCAATCAAATAAATCATAATTCAAAAACTTATTTCAGATCACTGTGGGCAAATTGTTGTTTTATTACCATATAAGCACAAAAAACAGGAAATTGGGAAAATTGTGTTTGTTCCGATTAATGCAAAACGCCTGGAGAGATTTAGAAGTAATATGGTAAAAAACCTTCCATCGCTTTCTTACAAGAACAATTCAGACGATTTATATGGATTATTATTTACCCTTATAGGCAATGAATTTAATAAAACATTTACTTCTAATACATTCTTCGGTAACAGTCGCAAGGCATTGAATGAGTGGGCGATAGTAGGAATTCATGAGAGCAGACGAATATTATATGAATTTTACCATGAAAGACCATATAATCTTTCCGATACTTTTAGAGAATATGTCAAAAATTATTCGAAAATGTTTAAAAGAGTGTACTCCACAGCCATAAAAATCATACATATTAGCAACAAAATTAAGACCGCTAAAAATAAAATTAAAAAGACGGTAGAGTATAATTAATAGCGAAACCGGTAAAGACAAACCTCGTAACACAAATTATCAATTGAAAATTAATAACGAATTGACTAGATCAAATCAAGAAGTCGCAGCGGTGTTTGAGAAATATTTCACTGATATACCTATTTTGACAACAAAGTCATTGAATACTTCTCCAACTGTCGCTGATTCATTACTCAAACAGAATGTTAATACCGGTTTAAAAGAATTTAGATTGGAAAATGTATTACCACAAGATATTGTAAAATATTTCAAAACCCTTGATGTAAAGAAAACCGCAGATTTATGGGGGATTTCCGTTACAGTTATTGCGTCTATAATAGATTTAATTGCAACTCATCTTGCTATTATTTTTAATACTAGTATCGAATCTGGTGTGTTTCCTGATTTAATGAAACATAGTAAAGTAATACCTTTTATTAATTTAAATCTGGTAGTACATTGGACCCCGCTAATTTTAGACCTATTTCTGTACTACCAACTCTCAGTAAAATTTTTGAAACGATAATTTTAGATCAATTGTTACATTTTTTTAATAAAAATAAATTACTCCATAAAAATCAATTTCACAAAAAAATCAATCAACAAGGGGTCGCTCGACGACTGACGCAGGTGTCGAGCTTATGAAATATATTTTTAATGCCTGGGAGAGTTCACAAGATGCCTTAGGTATTTTTTGTAATCTTTCCAAGGCTTTCGATTGTGTTCATCATGAGATATTAATCAGGAAACTACAAGATTAAGGTGTCAGAAATAATGCGCTTAGACTTATTATTTCATATTTAAATAACAGAACTCAAAAAGTGGTTATCAATGGTAAAGGTTCCTCCGGATTAGTAGTATCAATGGGTGTTCCTCAGGGCTCGATTCTTGGCCCATTCCTGTTCTTAGTCTATATTAATGACTTACCTTATCTTGTAGGGATATTCATACTAATTGTCTAAACAAAATAACAAAATAAAATTAATTTACACTATAATATATTGTAAATTAAATTTATTTAAAAAAAAGTCCCGCTGGGTTTCTTGCTGGTTCTTTCCAGCACAGAGGTTTTTTCCGAACCAGTGGTAAAAGTAAAAAATGACTTTCAATAAGAATTACATGTAATCTATATTGAATAAAAATGATTATTCTATTCTATTGTATCAATAATATAGCCCATCACAAGTCCATTATTGAACATACACCTCCCCCATTTATTGCAATAAAGCGTGGTAGATCCACCGATTGCCTACATGAAACAGATAGCCAATCCCAATATATCGTCGGTTTATACGTCAAGCGGATCAACGGCGCGGTCAACTAAGTACAGTCAGTAGTTGTCAAAGATCGGTCAAGAACTTCGCGTTGATAGTTTACCAGCAGTTTGCCGCTGTTCTGAATGATGTATGACGAGAACTAATGATTCCATGGCAATAACAATAACATCTTTACGTGGTAGTGCCACGCTGCAGCTATTATGTTTGTAGCACGAATGGGTCGGCTCGACCGGGGAAGGACCACGCTCTCACAGAATACCAGCGTAAAATAGCAGCTTAATGCTGCTGTGTTTCGTATCGTGAGTGTAGAGAACCGGACACCTTTTACTGGAATCGAGGCATTCCATAGTAGTCCTCAGGGTGACAACGCATTTGCATTTTGATTCTTAATCGAAGATAAATGTAGATGTCTACTGCATCCACTTACCATCAGGTGGACTGTGTGCTCGTTTGTCAACCCATTCTATAAAAAAAATGAGGCATTCCATTTCATTTTAGTTGACATGATGATGTAATGATGATGATGATGATACGCATTTAACTCTGAATTCTTCTTGGAGGATTTATTTACATTAAAATTACTCTTCATGTTTTGGTAGTAAATATCAAAGTACTCATGGCGAAATAACAAATCTCGCCATGAGTACGTAGGTTATTAAATTTAGTATCTACCATAAATAGCACAATAAAAACAGGAGATCGTAAAGTAGTTCCCTGTATATTATAACTTAGAAGTTAAAAGTTCGGAGTTTCAGAGTACATGTCCGTCGGTAGAATATGATTGGTATGGAGTAGTCGAGCTTTTAATACATGACGATAAAATATGTATTATCGTATACACTAATAGCGGCGGCAGCTCACAGACTAAGCACTCGCTGTAAATTTTATAACTTACATCCATTACACATTTTATTGAAGGAATAAATCGTGAGGTTACCTGCATGCCTGAGGAATTAAAAAGAAATCGAAGACATGTAAAATCCGCCAAAACGAATTGGTGTAGCGCCGAGAGTCCACCGAGTGTCCACTTCCTTCCTCTAAAACCCTCTCATTAATGTGAGAATGCTTGTGCCCAGGAGTGGGAGATATATTGGCTGTAATGGTATTTTGTATGTACATAATACTTTTATTTAATCGGAATTTGGAAATGAACTATGCATTATTAAAATTCAATGAACTATGCATTTGTATAATATCTGAAGTAGGCACCACCCTCTTACCGTCTAAAAGGGACAGAGAGCCAACATAATTACAGGCTGCTAAGCATGCCACCATAGTCCTCAGGGGTGATAACGCATCTGTAGCCTTCTTTGTTTAAAATTGGCTGCATGGACTGCCGTAGCCACTTACCATCAGGTAGACTGTAAGTTCGTTTGTTTTTCAGTTTTATAAAAAATGGCTTTAGTTAAATTTGACGTTGATTGATAAGACATTATTTTTTCATTCTTTCGTACATGGGTCTGGTGATACATAGTCTCCTAACGGCCCATTTCCTCGTCTTGTATATCAGATTGAGATTTCAATCGGATGTCGGATCCGATTGTGGCTGATGCCTTTTTCCATAAACTTCTAGTAGTATTACACTATACATAGAAGACTTTGTCTTCACATTTAAATAAAACTAGTTTTTACGGGTGAACACACAGCTGATGTGAATAGTCAACGCTCTGCGAAGTCTGCAGTTTGTGAACACGTACAGGATCGCCCCCGTCACTACATAAAATTTGATAGACCACAAATCCTCGCTAAAGAACACCGATTCCTTCCAAGGATGTTCGCGAGGCTATTGAAATCAAAAAACGTCCTAGTTTCAATAGAGAAGATGGCTGGATGCTACCATCTGCTTGGGATCCTATAATTAATTAAATTATAAATCCCAACCCAAGTATACAACTGCAAGACTTCAAGATACTGTAAGTTCATACTGCGTAGATCGGAACAAAAGTTAATAATTTTATCTGGAGGCAGAGGTAGAGGAGAGGCCGTTAATATGTAATTATTTCTTTAAAGTTTTCTCTAAGAGACTCCTTCGGACCAAGGTGATAAATTGCTCTTATTGAAGAACAAAACAAACATCAAAAGTCTCTGCAAACTAGTTTTACGGATTTTTCGGACATGGGGAAGATCCTCCTGAAAACAGGTGCTGTGAAGTGCTCGAAACGTCAGGAATATAAAATAAGTTAATATATGCGATAAAATCCGTAAAAACTAGTTTTATTTAAATAAGTCGTTGTCATTTTGAGATGTCAAATTTTTGAAATATCTTTAATTCTAAAACAGGTTGATCATTATATACAGTTTTATTATTAATTTCGAACAGAGAATAGCACAAACACACCCATTCGTTATTTAATACCAATAACATGTCTTTGAGTGTAATAAAACAATGGAATTGCTTTCTGGGATGAACTAAACATTCATTCCCTGCCGTTCAAGGGGAGAACACGGGGGCCTTACGATATCTAAAAGGGGATTAAGGCTAATGCTCCACGAGTTGTACTCCCTTTGTAGTTTTATGGTACTATCTTCCTCTTTTATTATACCACCGACTGTGCAGTAACAAGCAGTTACTAATGTACAGGTATATCTAAAAGAAACGGTAAGCAAGTTATATAATATTATAGTAAACGGTATATTATATAACAATTTAACAATTCATCTTTGCCAGCAGGGACTAAACCCTTTAGAACGCTGAGCTACCACAGCTGGAACTATCTTATTTATGCGAACACTACACATTGAATAAAACTATCTTTACGGTTTTATCGCGTTTAATTAATTTTATTAGAGATAATAAATCTATTAAAACCCGCGTGAAAGAACATATAGCTGACGTGAGGCACCGACGCTCTGAGAAGTCTGCAGTCTGTGAACATGTTCAAGATCGTCCCCGCCATTACATCAGATTTGATAGACCACAAATCCTTGAAAATTTGAAATTAAAAAACATCCTAATTTCAATAGAGAATATGGATGGGCGCTGCCATCTGCTTGAGATCCTATAAATAACAAAATTGAATCCAAATACAAGCATACCACTGCAAGACTTCAAGATACTGTAAGCTCATTCTGCGTAGATCGAAACAAAAATTAATATTCAAAAACTGAAGGTAGCCGGGCTAACTATGACATCGGGACGTCAAACATCTCAGCCCTCCCCCCACCACCGTGACCATGGGTTGCTGTAAAGCACCCGAAACGTCGTGAATTAAAGTAAGTAAATTAAACGCGATAAAATCCATAAACATAGTTTTATTTATTTATTGAAGAGAAGAACGAAAAATTGATAAATCATATGGTCTTTGATTATCTTAAATCTAAATACCTAACGCTAAATCAATAGAAACCATAGATATAGTATACATTAGATTGGCGATAGAGTGATTAGGCGAGACCAAAACGAAATGTACCGGTGTGAGTAAAATGTGCATGTGTGCGAGACGAATAGTGCTGCGCCATGCATCAACTTCAATTTATCGATACAAACTGCTGTGTCCGTGTCATAAAATGAACATTTTATGTTTGAAGGTATAAAATAAAAATACAAACAAAAAGTTTGTGATTTTTATTTTCCACAAAAATAATTAATTTATTGTAAAATGTCGTAAGCTCTCCTTAGAGGTATTTTGCAATTTTGCTTCATACTTCAATCTAATAATGAAATAAATTTCGATTATTAATTTAATACTTAAGTGTTTATGGTTTGATATTGCTGACGAATCATACATATGCATGTCAAGTATGTTAAAATTTTTGCAGGGCACAAGGTATTCGTTTACTAATTTTCGAAACATATTTTCGCTTACAATTTTTCCTTTCATATGTTTTCGGAAAACTCGTTCAGAACGAATACCAATCTCATAAACGTCTTGAGAGGATAAATAGAAATAAACAGCAGTGCTTACACCGCTGCGTTCCGGCCTGTTGTGTAGAGAACCTGTATAATTATTAACTGTAACGCATTTTAGCTTAGTCCTCAGGAGTGAAAACACATTTGTAGTTTTCTTTGTTTGAAGCTGACTGTGGTGACCATGTACTGCAGTAGCTTTTGCTATCAAGTGATACTGTAAGTTCCTTTGTTACTTTCGTTTTATTAAGTCAAGGATGACGACAACAAGTTGTACACATTTGAACATGCGTAAACGAAATAAAAATATGTACAGTAAAATATATAACAAGGAACTACGCACGGCATAAATAATGCGGGTGTTGAACCAGAACGCAGCTTTACTAAGTGCTTGCTACATATAGTTCAATATTTTTGGGAACCAAGTCTTCTCTATTATTATTTTTAATCATTTTGTTTAACCTCAATATTTTTGGAAATCTGAAACATCATAAGAGTTTAAATTATCTCATTAAAGTATTTACTATATTGCCATTTGGCTACGAAACCCTAAAATTAAAAATAGAAAATTAAAAAATTACGAAGGTAAAGAGGCCGCAACCAAAGATATGCCTTTGCCTGTTAGAAACATATTATCGATAAGATGATATTTATATTGTCAATCTCTACCAAAATAAGATCAGAAATAGCGAATTCACATATTGTTATTATTTTAATATAATTTTACGCATTTAGAGCATTATCGTAATAAAATGCGATATTTTCCTATCCATTTGTGTATAAAACATTTGTACCAGTTCTAAAATATTGCATTTAAAGTGCTAAATATTTTAATTGTACTTACGTGTGAAATGTACTTACTTACTTACTTATCTTCACGCACAATCCCTGACGGGGTAGCCAGAGAACAGATCGCCAAGTGTCACGATCCTTACATATCTCTTTCCTTCTTTCAGATTCATAATCTTCTTCATGCATGCACGTCTAGGTATCCGAGTACTCTTGACCCTCCCTCTTCGAGCAGTTTGCTCACATGGTCTTCGAGTTAGTCTCGGTCTACCTCGACACCTTTTAATATTAACTTTCGCGCTATATATTTTCTTCACCATTCGGTCTTCACTCATTCGCTCAACGTGCCCAAACCATCGAAGCACGCCCTTATCAATTTTGTGATAAGGTCATCTTTCAAACCTGCCATATTGCGAATCTCTTCGTTTCGCTTTCGGTCAGCCATGGTAACGCCGCACATTTTACGAAGAGATCGCATCTCCACTGCATTCAACTTGCTTTTATGCTTCTTCTGGCATACCCAGGTTTCGCTGCCATATAACAAAGTTGGTACCAACACTGCGTTATGTATTGCAAGGCGTGCGCTCTTCACTACGCCTTGCCTTTTGACTAAAGCAGTCAAGGCACCATTGACTTTGTTCCGGCAGCGACACGCCTGTCCACATCTAAATCACATCTTCCATCCCGGCTAAAAGCACTCCCCAAGTATACAATTTCATTTACCTGTTCTAGACATTCTTGATTTACCCATATTTCACACTTCGTTCTCTTCGTCCCTATCAAATACCAGAACCTTAGTTTTATTGGCATTCAAACGGAGACCTTTAATTTCATTCCTCTTTCATACGCGTGACTAATGCCTGCAGTTCTGCCTCTGATGGTGCAATAAGCACTGCATCATCAGCATACAGCAGACAATTTACTTTTATGTCACCCAATTTCACACAGACAGCTATCTTTCAGCTTCTGTAAACAGCTGTCGAGATATAGTATGAACAGCCAGGAAGACATGACACAACCCTGTTTTACTCCCGTTTGGACGCTAAACATGGGTGACAGGTCATGCCTACCCGCACACAGGCTTTACAGTCGCAGTAAAGTGCCTGCACAGCCCTTAGCAATCGACCATCCACACCGTACCCGGCAACAATTCCACATTTTCTTCCTTACAACCTTATCAAATGCTTTCTCAAGATCCACAAAAGCACAGAAAATCTTCTGGTTAGCAGCCAGAAGCTTCTCCGTGATCATGCGGAGAGAAAATATTTGATCCGTGCATCCTCTTCAGGTCTAAATCCGCATTGAGCCTCCCATAGAAATCTTCCGATTTCTCTTGCATCCTACGCGTCAAAACCTTCGAGTATACTTTACTTGCTAAACTGGTCAGGCTGATCGCCCGATAGCACCCGCAGTCAAAATGAACCTTTACCTTTATATAAAGGCACAATGACTGCGGATCGCCAATCATCCGGGACGTCCCCGTCCGCCAGCACAAATTGCACAGCAGATGAAAGCTGTCCCAGACGCGAGGCCCACCATACTTTATCATTTCAGCAGTAACTCTGTCTAGTCCCGCGGCCTTACCACATTTCAAACTTCGAATCGCACGTTCAATCTCTTTCATACTGATGACCTCAGCGTCATCGAGGTCCAGGTCTGGCGTACCAGTCACGGAGTCATCCCGGATCCCTCACTAAGATCATCACACGCATACATTTCTCTATAAAATTGCTCCATCGCTGCATGACGTCCGATTTTTCTGTGAGGACGTCATTAGTTCTCGAAAGCACTTTGTTCATTCTAAGGCTGTCGCACCACTTCGGGTCCTTCCAACCTCTTTCCAGAAGAGTTTGAGTTCTCCTAAAGTTGTGCGACAACCTTTGTCCGCTTCCATTCTACACTTTTCACGCTTTTCCTCAATCAATGCTTTCGTGTGAACTTTCTGCAGCTTATATCTTTCTTTCATCTTCTCTCTCATATCCTTATCATTACTAGAGGCCAAGTAGTCTAACCATGCTTTCTTCTTCTTCTTTACAGCTTCTTTCACTTCATCATTCCACCATGCATCTCTTCTTTACTACTGCCTCTTTTATTGTTCCACATACTTCTTCCGCTGCACTTACCATTCCATCCCTAAGGTTCTGCCATGTTCTCTCCACACATTCATTTCTGCCATCGATGGTGTCAAGCTTTTCGGCTACCCTCATGATATTTGTCCCTAGTATCCGCTTCCTGAAGCTTCCAACTTCGGATGCAACAGACCGACTGCGGTTCTGTTACCGCCGTCCGGTAGCGCCAACCCGCGAACAAACCCCTAAATCTAGTGATCACTAGATAGTGATCCGTTCCTAGGTCAGCACCCTGAACACTCGCGTATCCATCACCTGTTTTCGCAGTCGGTCATCCACCAGGAACAAATCGATCATACTTCTCTCATTCTTACTTTCTAGTATACATATGGATTTTCTTGTGATTAAACATAGTGTTTGTCACAAGAAGACCCTTTCCTTGCATACCGCTAGTATAAGCTTGCCAGCATCATTAACTCTTTTATCGCCAAACTTTCAAGCACCGACTCGTACCCTGGTCGAGCGGTACCAACCATCCATTCAAATCACCACATACAACAATTCTTTCGTTTTCCTAGCCAAATCTAGAACTTCTCTTACATTCTCCCAAAACTCCTCCAGCTCAGCCCTGGACGACGAAGCTACCGGCGCATAAACAGCCAAAAGGAATAACTTCGTCAGTCCCAATTTAAAGCGAACCCAGAGTAGTCTTGAGTTCACAATCTTATATTCAGTCATAACATCGACCAACCGAGACGACAGCAGCACCCCACTCCCTGGCGGGCGCCTCGCCTCCGGGACCGGACCATAGAGCTAACGCCCCACCAGGGAGCTCTTCAGTACCACTGCCCTTCCGTTTGGTCTCTGACATACACGACATCTAATTCTCTTTCTTTCATTATTTCAATCAACTCATTCGTCTTATCTTTCATGTTTCCTCTAATATTCCACGTGCCAACTCTGCACTCTGTCCTCCACCTTCCGCCGTGTCGGGCTGTGCGTGACGGGTGGCGGTCCCCATCGCCGCTTTGCGCGCTGCATTCCACACCAACGGGACCAGCTGGTGTGCGTCGCCTGGGGGACGCCCTAACCCTCGTTAGCATGGGTGCGCAGCTGTGTAGAATTGCAGCCCTGAAAAGGCTGGCAGGGGTCGCGACGTGCACGCTTCTACAATGAATGAAAATTAATAATGAATTGACTAGATGAAATCAAAGTCGCAGCGGTGTTTGAGAAATATTTCACTGATATACCTATTTTGACAACAAAGTCATTGAATACTTCTCCAACTGTCGCTGATTCATTACTCAAACAGAATGTTAATACCGGTTTAAAAGAATTTAGATTGGAAAATGTATTACCACAAGATATTGTAAAATATTTCAAAACCCTTGATGTAAAGAAAACCGCAGATTTATGGGGGATTTCCGTTACAGTTATTGCGTCTATAATAGATTTAATTGCAACTCATCTTGCTATTATTTTTAATACTAGTATCGAATCTGGTGTGTTTCCTGATTTAATGAAACATAGTAAAGTAATACCTTTTATTAATTTAAATCTGGTAGTACATTGGACCCCGCTAATTTTAGACCTATTTCTGTACTACCAACTCTCAGTAAAATTTTTGAAACGATAATTTTAGATCAATTGTTACATTTTTTTAATAAAAATAAATTACTCCATAAAATCAATTTGGTTTCACAAAAAAATCAATCAACAAGGGGTCGCTCGACGACTGACGCAGGTGTCGAGCTTATGAAATATATTTTTAATGCCTGGGAGAGTTCACAAGATGCCTTAGGTATTTTTTGTGATCTTTCCAAGGCTTTCGATTGTGTTCATCATGAGATATTAATCAGGAAACTACAAGATTAAGGTGTCAGAAATATTGCGCTTAGACTTATTATTTCATATTTAAATAACAGAACTCAAAAAGTCGTTATCAATGGTAAAGGTTCCTCCGGATTAGTAGTATCAATGGGTGTTCCTCAGGGCTCGATTCTTGGCCCATTCCTGTTCTTAGTCTATATTAATGACTTACCTTATCTTGTAGGGATATTCATACTAATTGTCTAAACAAAATAACAAAATAAAATTAATTTACACTATAATACATTGTAAATTAAATTTATTAAAAAGTCCCTGGGTTTCTTGCTGGTTCTTCCCAGCACAGAGGTTTTTCCGAACCAGTGGTAAAAGTAAAAAATGACTTTCAATAAGAATTACATGTAATCTATATTGAATAAAAATGATTATTCTATTCTATTGTATCAATAATATAGCCCATCACAAGTCCATTATTGAACATACACCTCCCCCATTTATTGCAATAAAGCGTGGTAGATCCACCGATTGCCTACATGAAACAGATAGCCAATCCCAATATATCGTCGGTTTATACGTCAAGCGGCAACTAAATACAGTCAGTAGTTGTCAAAGATCGGTCAAGAACTTCGCGTTGATAGTTTACCAGCAGTTTGCCGCTGTTCTGAATGATGTATGACGAGAACTAATGATTCCATGGCAATAACAATAACATCTTTACGTGGTAGTGCCACGCTGCAGCTATTATGTTTGTAGCACGAATGGGTCGGCTCGACCGGGGAAGGACCACGCTCTCACAGAATACCAGCGTAAAATAGCAGCTTAATGCTGCTGTGTTTCGTATGGTGAGTGTAGAGAACCGGACACCCCTTTTTACTGGAATCGAGGCATTCCATAGTAGTCCTCAGGGGTGACAACGCATTTGCATTTTGATTCTTAATCGAAGATAAATGTAGATGTCTACTGCATCCACTTACCATCAGGTGGACTGTGTGCTCGTTTGTCACCCCATTCTATAAAAAAAATGAGGCATTCCATTTCATTTTAGTTGACATGATGATGTAATGATGATGATGATGATACGCATTTAACTCTGAATTCTTCTTGGAGGATTTATTTACATTAAAATTACTCTTCATGTTTTGGTAGTAAATATCAAAGTACTCATGGCGAAATAACAAATCTCGCCATGAGTACGTAGGTTATTAAATTTAGTATCTACCATAAATAGCACAATAAAACAGGAGATCGTAAAGTAGTTCCTGTATATTATAACTTAGAAGTTAAAAGTTCGGAGTTTTATATATGATTGGTATGGAGTAGTCGAGCTTTTAATACATGACGATAAAATATGTATTATCGTATACACTAATAGCGGCAGCTCACAGACTAAGCACTCGCTGTAAATTTTATAACTTACATCCATTACACATTTTATTGAAGGAATAAATCATGAGGTTACCTGCATGCCTGAGGAATTAAAAAGAAATCGAAGACATGTAAAATCCGCCAAAACGAATTGGTGTAGCGCCGAGAGTCCACCGAGTGTCCACTTCCTTCCTCTAAAACCCTCTCATTAATATGAGAATGCTTGTGCCCAGGAGTGGGAGGTATATTGGCTGTAATGGTATTTTGTATGTACATAATACTTTTATTTAATCGGAATTTGAAATTAACTATGCATTATTAAAATTCAATGAACTATGCATTTGTATAATATCTGAAGTAGGCACCACCCTCTTACCGTCTAAAAGGGACAGAGAGCCAACATAATTACAGGCTGCTAAGCATGCCACCATAGTCCTCAGGGGTGATAACGCATCTGTAGCCTTCTTTGTTTAAAATTGGCTGCATGGACTGCCGTAGCCACTTACCATCAGGTAGACTGTAAGTTCGTTTGTTTTTCAGTTTTATAAAAAATGGCTTTAGTTAAATTTGACGTTGATTGATAAGACATTATTTTTTCATTCTTTCGTACATGGGTCTGGTGATAGATAGTCTCCTAACGGCCCATTTCCTCGTCTTGTATATCAGATTGAGATTTCAATCGGATGTCGGATCCGATTGTGGCTGATGCCTTTTTCCATAAACTTCTAGTAGTATTACACTATACATAGAAGACTTTGTCTTCACATTTAAATAAAACTAGTTTTACGGGTGAACACACAGCTGATGTGAATAGTCAACGCTCTGCGAAGTCTGCAGTTTGTGAACACGTACAGGATCGCCCCCGTCACTACATAAAATTTGATAGACCACAAATCCTCGCTAAAGAACACCGATTCCTTCCAAGGATGTTCGCGAGGCTATTGAAATCAAAAAACGTCCTAGTTTCAATAGAGAAGATGGCTGGATGCTACCATCTGCTTGGGATCCTATAATTAATTAAATTATAAATCCCAACCCAAGTATACAACTGCAAGACTTCAAGATACTGTAAGTTCATACTGCGTAGATCGGAACAAAAGTTAATAATTTTATCTGGAGGCAGAGGTAGAGGAGAGGCCGTTAATATGTAATTATTTCTTTAAAGTTTTCTCTAAGAGACTCCTTCGGACCAAGGTGATAAATTGCTCTTATTGAAGAACAAAACAAACATCAAAAGTCTCTGCAAACTAGTTTTTACGGATTTTTCGGACATGGGGGGGGGGAAGATCCCCCCCTGAAAACGGGTGCTGTGAAGTGCTCGAAACGTCAGGAATATCAAATAAGTTAATATATGCGATAAAATCCGTAAAAACTAGTTTTATTTAAATAAGTCGTTGTCATTTTGAGATGTCAAATTTTTGAAATATCTTTAATTCTAAAACAGGTTGATCATTATATACAGTTTTATTATTAATTTCGAACAGAGAATAGCACAAACACACCCATTCGTTATTTAATACCAATAACATGTCTTTGAGTGTAATAAAACAATGGAATTGCTTTCTGGGATGAACTAAACATTCATTCCCTGCCGTTCAAGGGGAGAACACGGGGGCCTTACGATATCTAAAAGGGGATTAAGGCTAATGCTCCACGAGTTGTACTCCCTTTGTAGTTTTATGGTACTATCTTCCTCTTTTGTTATTACCACCGACTACGCAGTAACAAGCAGTTACTAATGTACAGATATATCTAAAAGAAACGGCAAAAGCAAGTTATATAATATTATAGTAAACGGTATATTATATAACAATTTAACAATTTCATCTTTGCCAGCGGGGACTAAACCCTTTAGAACGCTGAGCTACCACGGCTGGAACTATCTTATTTATGCGAACACTACACATTGAATAAAACTATCTTTACGGATTTTATCGCGTTTAATTAACTTTATTAGAGATAATAAATCTATTAAAACCCGCGTGAAAGAACATATAGCTGACGTGAGGCACCGACGCTCTGAGAAGTCTGCAGTCTGTGAACATGTTCAAGATCGTCCCCGCCATTACATCAGATTTGATAGACCACAAATCCTTGACAATTTGAAATTAAAAAACATCCTAATTTCAATAGAGAATATGGATGGGCGCTGCCATCTGCTTGAGATCCTATAAATAACAAAATTGAATCCAAATACAAGCATACCACTGCAAGACTTCAAGATACTGTAAGCTCATTCTGCGTAGATCGAAACAAAAATTAATATTCAAAAACTGAAGGTAGCCGGGCTAACTATGACATCGGGACGTCAAACATCTCAGCCCCCCCCCCTCCCCCCACCACCGTGACTATGGATTGCTGTAAAGCACCCGAAACGTCGTGAATTAAAGTAAGTAAATTAAACGCGATAAAATCCATAAACATAGTTTTATTTATTTATTGAAGAAGAACGAAAATTGATAAATCATATGGTCTTTGATTATCTTAAATCTAAATACCTAACGCTAAATCAATAGAAACCATAGATATAGTATACATTAGATTGGCGATAGAGTGATTAGGGCGAGACCAAAAACGAAATGTACCGGTGTGAGTAAAATGTGCATGTGCGAGACGAATAGTGCTGCGCCATGCATCAACTTCAATTATCGATACAAACTGCTGTGTCCGTGTCATAAAATGAACATTTTATGTTTGAAGGTATAAAAATAAAATACAAACAAAAGTTTGTGATTTTATTTTCCACCAAAATAATTAATTTATTGTAAAAATGTCGTAAGCTCTCCTTAGAGCTATTTTGCAATTTTGCTTCATACTTCAATCTAATAATGAAATAAATTTCGATTATTAATTTAATACTTAAGTGTTTATGGTTTGATATTGCTGACGAATCATACATATGTATGTCAAGTATGTTAATTTTTTTTTGCAGGACACAAGGTATTCGTTTACCAATTTTCGAAACATATTTTCGTTTACAATTTTTCCTTTCATATGTTTTCGGAAAACTCGTTCAGAACGAATACCAATCTCATAAACGTCTTGAGAGGGATAAACAGAAATAAACAGCAGTGGTTACACCGCTGCGTTCCGGCCTGTTGTGTATAGAGAACCTGTATAATTATTAACTGTAAGGCATTTTAGCCTAGTCCTCAGGAGTGAAAACACATTTGTAGCTTTCTTTGTTTGAAGCTGACTGTGGTGACCATGTACTGCAGTAGCTTTTTGCTATCAAGTGATACTGTAAGTTCCTTTGTTACTTTCGTTTTATTAAATCAAGGATGACGACAACAAGTTGTACACATTTGAACATGCGTAAACGAAATAAAAATATGTACAGTAAAATATATAACAAGGAACTACGCACGGGCATAAATAATGCGGGTGTTGAACCAGAACGCAGCTTTACTAAGTGCTTGCTACATATAGTTGAATATTTTTGGGAACCAAGTCTTCTCTATTTATTATTTTTAATCATTTTGTTTAACCTCAATATTTTTGGAAATCTGAAACATCATAAGAGTTTAAATTATCTCATTAAAGTATTTACTATATTGCCATTTGGCTACGAAACCCTAAAAATTAAAAATAGAAAATTAAAAAATTACGAAGGTAAAGAGGCCGCAACCAAAGATATGCCTTTGCCTGTTAGAAACATATTATCGATAAGATGATATTTATATTGTCAATCTCTACCAAAATAAGATCAGAAATAGCGGAATTCACATATTTGTTATTATTTTTAATATAATTTTACGCATTTAGAGCATTATCGTAATAAAATGCGATATTTTCCTATCCATTTGTGTATAAAACATTTGTACCAGTTCTAAAATATTGCATTTAAAGTGCTAAATATTTTAATTGTACTTGCGTGTGAAATGTATAATTTTGTGGATTTTATTTTCTCGACGAACTGCATTTAGGTATTGCACGTCACCATATTTAATCACACCTTTTAAACATTTATTAATACTTCAAAATCAAAGATATCGCGAAAATAAGCGGGATTTGTTTCGTTAACGATTGATGTCAGCCTGATATAGGCTTATAGCGTGTACGTGTATGGTCTAGCCATTCTATCTCGTTCTAACATAAGCATATGCAATGCCCTTTCTCTTTACATTGCCAATCTAACGTAAGTATATACTAAATCTATGATAGAAACTATCCAGGCGAATCCGGGGCGGGTCACTATTTACAAATAAAATAAAGACAACAAGAAAACCTTCCAAACAAATTACAGACATACATAAATAAATACACACATTTTTTACGAAAGCAAAAAGATACATATGTAAATATTCGCTCTTTGATTTCGTTAAAGACGGAAAGAAAATAAAATTATTTTACTTCTAAAAAATCTATAGACAACCTTTAAAGTGTTAAAGTAGCAAATACACGATTGGTAATAAGAAACCGATGAAGGGAATGCAGGCAAGCCTCGTTATTGGGAGCGTGTCGGGAATTTAAGTTTGTTTTAGGAATGGATTACTGCGAGGAGGAGATTGATTAAGGCTTTTTATTTTAAATCCATTATGCTAATACGAAAGGTAAAACCGCCTTATTGGATATCGAATAATGAGATTTTCTTGTTGTAGATGGAATCTCAACTGGTGTTTTAAATTATACAAATTAGGGTGACAAACAAGCACAATGTTCGCTTAATAAAAGTGGGTGCAGATAGTGGGTTTTCTTAACCTTAAAATCAGAATTAATAAATTAATGAGAGGGCGATATTATCCAGTGACAGAGGGAAATGAAACAGGAGTTGCTGATGGGAGATGGATGGATCTTGCTGATAACAACTCAAAATAATGAAAAAACTGCGTTTGCGAACCCGCCTTCCAAATAGCAAACATCGCAATACTGGTCAGTGGAAATTATGGCATATATCTCCCCTATGAGGTAAGCCATGCGGGAGACCTATGTTCAACAGTGAACTTTTGATAGGCTGTGATGATGTTGATGATGATTATCCAGACAGACCTCAGCAGAAAGAAAGACTGAGACTTACCATCGCATAAAACTGTATTTTTACACAAGATAAGGGTGGCAACGTACGACCCAAGGCCACCTACATCCATCCTCGATAAGATTTAAAATATAGATGCATTGTCACCCTTGTGAACTATAATGGTATGCCTTATTACGTGTTAAAAGGGTCTCCGGTTCTTGAAACTTATCTTACTATAAAAAACACAGCAGCATTATTCTGCTATTTTAACGGTGGTAATCTGTGAGAGCGTGGTGTTTCCATGATACTTATGGGAATAATGTCTGATTGGTGCCTCGACTAACTATTTAAATCAGCTCTCAGCTTTGAAGGCTCTTTGTCTATCATCGGTAGAAATTGTTGCAGAAATTTGTGTGTTTTTCTATAACACTGGTGAGGAACAAAACAATGGTGGACGATGCTTAGGCGATCAACGATTGGTAGAAAAAAACCAATCAAAAATTTCAACTACTAATCTTTCAAAATGCTATTAAAGGGCAGTCTTGCAAGAGCAAGGATATCTATGCAATTTAAGAAATTCCTCTGTGACGCACCGATTTATTATTCTGTGTTACTTTACTACCCTTAGACGCATAAGACGCTTCAAATAAAAAGCGTTGTAAATACTCAGAGGCGACAGAGCATCTGTGTGTTGTGACAGCGTTCTTTGTTTGAAGTTGGCTACATTCACGGACACCTGAACTACGGTGGCCACTTGAGACATCGGATGAACTGTGGGTTCGTTTGTCACCTTAATTTAAAAAAAAACTATAGACGCAATTTAAAAAAAATCGCTCCTGTTATTGCATACATAGACGTAGACGAAATGGCCATAGTTCCCGCAATTTACGTGGACGTGAGTAGTTACGGAGAGTAAGTTTCCCTCTAGTAATAAATCATGTGGGAGCGCCGACGAGATTTTCGTGTTAATTTCAACCTTCGTCTTTTGCAAAGCAGGTGCAAATGTGAAGACGGTAAATTCACGTCACTCCAGCGGCAACTGTACGAATGGAATGGGTTGAGTGTAAAGAATTAATATTATACTTGCACAAGTGATTTTACGGTTTAGTATGTGGCATAGTTAAAGATCATATGGAGGAGTACAGAAAATTAAAATTTATACTTAATATATTACAAATACATTAAGTGAAATTAAATAAAACATTAATTATTTACGTTCAAACTGTCAATGTCAAACACACAATAGTCAGTGGTCAAACAGTCACACAGAGTAGAGACTGTCGCCAAAGAATTTTGAAATGTTGCCCACAATTTTATTCCATCAATTGTAGTACCCCTCGGAGGCAGATCTCAGCCTTGGTTTGGTCGCTCCTGTAAGACTGCATTACGCAGTGTTATCGGGCTTGGGCTGAGGCTTCGGCGGCTCGGGATGTAAACACCAGCGCGCTTAAAAAGAAATATAACTTCGCCTTCAGGTCCTTCAAAAGAGTTATTGCCTAGGCAAAGTCAGAGCACATAGGCAGAATTGGCGAGAAACTAGTTCGCCTTCTTTCGGGAACTCGTGCATTCTGGTCTCTCACCAAGGCTGTCCAAGGGAATTTCTGTAAGCCATCACTACCATCTCTGCACAGGGAGGAAAACTCACTGGCCCACGCCGCAAAAGAGAAAGCCGACCTTTTAGGCTCCCTTTTTGCATCCAACTCGATTCTTGATGACGGGGGGAACGCACCGCCGACCAGCCCGCGGTGTATGTGCTCCATGCCGGATGTGCGGTTCTCACAGCGCTCGGTTCGCAAAGCACTCCTCTCCCTGGACATCCACAAGTCGAGTGGGCCTGACGGAATCCCCTCAATTGTGCTGAGGACGTGTGCTCCGGAGTTGGCACCGGTTCTAACGCGTCTTTTCCGGTACTCCTACTCCCTAGGCGTAGTCCCGAAATCATGGAAGACAGCTTTTGTCCACCCGATCCCTAAAAAAGGCGACCGCTCAGACCCGTCCAACTGCAGGCCATCACCTCCTTGTTCTCCAAAATAATGGAATCCATTATAAACTACCAGTTCATGCGGTACCTTGAGGATCACCAGATGATTAGTGACCGCCAATACAGTTTTCGTCGGGGTCGATAAGCTGGTGATCTTCTGGTCTACCTGACTCATAGATGTGCGGAGGCAGTAGAGTCCAAGGGGGAGGAATTGGCCGTTAGTTTGGACATTGCGAAGGCCTTCGATCGAGTTTGGCACAAAGCGCTTCTTTCGAAGCTCACTTCCTATGGGCTTCCCGAGAAATTGTGCAATTGGATCACCAGCTTTCTTGCAGATCGGAGCATCAAGGTCGTTGTAGACGGTGCATGTTCCGACTACAAGCCTATTAACGCTGGTGTTCTACAAGGCTGCGTGCCACCGTATGTATCACCAACGCTGTTTCTTCTGCATATCAATGATATGTTGCAAACCGTTAACATTCATTGCTATACGGATGACAGCACTGGTGATGCTCTATACACCGGCCGTGCCAATATTTCTCGGGAAAACGTCGCCGAGTACCGGAACAAACTTGTGTCTGAAGTCGAGTCTTTGCCGAACAAAGTCTCGGATTGGGGGCGACTAAATCTAGTCCAGTTTAATCCTAAGAAGACACAAGGTTGCGCGTTTACCGCTAAAAAGAACCCCTTTGTCGTAGAGTTTTGAGGAATTGTTCAGATTAATCCCAGCCGCCAAATTTCACGAACGCACATCGCGGCAGAACTCCCGATACCATCCACACCATCTGGATAATTGGCGGTCCACCACTGTGCGATTTAGAAGATGTTTTCTTCCTCGCACAACTTCCTTGTGGAATCGATTACCACCAGCGATTTTTCCGGACCGATACCACTTAGGGACCTTCAAGAAAAGAGCCTACTCCTTTTTAAAAGGCCGGCAACGCATCTGCAATTCCCCTGGTTCCCCTGGTGTTGCAGTTGTTCATGGGCGGCGGTAGTCACTTACCATCAGGTGAGCCGCATGCGTTTGCCCCTCTCCTATAAAAAAAAAATACTAACAAATTGAATAAATGAGCTTAGCTGTGCTTTTTGTGCGATTTCAAATGTTGCCTGTGAGTGTATGTCAAGGCGTTTATTTTATAGTTTGCACATTAGATATGGTTTATACTTTATATATTAATGTGTAAGTAGTTGAAAGTGAAATATAGCTTGCTTAATATACAGACTTAAAAAAAGAACTCGTATTACGGTCGAATTCCGACCACTAGGCGACCATTTGTATTAAAAATCTTCGTAAAAGGTGACTAATGTGCCATAAAACTTTGATAGTATCTGATTATTCTATATTGAATACCGGATACTAGAATGAATGATTTAGGCTTCGGTTGTTTATGGTCCGCTTACGCTATTGTGACGCGATAAAAGCGATACCACAGACATCTGAATAATTGGCTCTTGGGACAGGGATTGCAGGTGCGTTGCCAGCCTTTCAGAAAGAATTAGACTTTTACTTGATGGTTTCTATGTCAAATTCGTCAACATCAATTTTAATTTTATAATTAATCATAAAAATGAATCAACTAAGCTTGAATTTGTGAAAGGATTGTAACGGTTATTGAACGGTAATTATCTAATCCGTAAGCCAAGCGGAGGCTTACGCCACATTAGTGGCTTTTGCGGGATGACGACGATAAATTACACGTAATACATCCGTGAAATAACAGTTTACTTTGTATTTTTTTAACATCCTTAGAAAACTAGAAGTAATTTAAAGAGCTGCTAAAACTAACGTCTACTAAGATTGTTGATATTATAAGAAGAAAACACCTGGGGCTAGCTTTCAATTTCATAGCACGTTCTTTCACTCTTTTTCTTCCTAAGTGCCGATTACTACGTGCTTGGGAGTGAAATAAAATACAGAGCTAGAAATTACCTAAAAAAATACATGAGTACATACGAATCGCATCCATTTGCACATTTGCAATGCGGTGAATATTTTCTCATAACTTCGGAAGAATTGAGAGGTGCTTTTAAATGTTCCGTTATAAATTGGACGATGATATATATACATACATACACACACACACATATATATATATAACATTAGTTAGGATTGAATATTTTTTAAGATAGTATAATTTAAAACGTTGGTATTCGTAAAGAGGCTTGTTTCGATTTTTGTAATTTTGGTTTTATCGACCGTTATCTATTGCTAGAATTGTTTTTAGTATGAAAGTATTTTGGCTTAAATAATTAATTTTGAATTGAGAATGGGTTGTATTATTTTTAATATAACCACCGTCGGTTAGTTCATTTCACTGTACAATGTTATAAAATTTAAAATGCAGGTACTTAATTTTTGTAGGAATACTAAGTATTAAAAAACAAATTGTACAATCATTATAACAATATATTTATTTTAGCCTACAATTAATTCTTCATAGTTATAAAAGTCACAAATACATATAACGCAAAAAATAAAAACTCAAGTGAGATCACTCAGTAAACAAGGAATGAAATAGGTAACATTGTACATCGTATAAATATTTAATGCAGCAGTCACCTATGTCAAGAGTCGACCACAAAGCCTTTTGAAGGGTCCTGCAGAAAGAAGTGATGCCCACGTAAAAAATATTACTATATGTGTAGAGTAGTGATGTAACATCCTATTACAGCGGTTTGAATTTCGACTGGCAAAATAGAGCTGCATACTTCAAACTGTACTGATTCAAATAGTGTAGAGTACGCTGTGCAATATGCTGCAAAGTAGCTTAATGGCTAGGCGCTTCCGTAAATTTCACAGTACGCGTGCAATTTGAGTTCGACCCCGCCGGCACCAATGAAATTGTAAATTGGAATTTTAAGTGCTTACAACGTCATGCTTGACACGTGTTTCAATAACCCGCTTTACTGGGTGGTAGGATTCCTTTATGCCTAGGTCCGCCTAGGTAGGTACCACATCCTTTTACATATTTCTGCCGCCTAAAAGCAGTGCGTGCACTGCTGTGTTTCGATCTAAAGGGTACAAAGAGCCAATACAATTACAGAAAGTGAGACCTCAGAGGTGACAACGCATCAGTAACCCTCGTTAATTGAAGTTGGTTCGGCAGTGTCCATTTTTATTTTGTTTTATTTCATAATCCGAATAAAATAAAATAAACACGTACTGTAGAAGCGCAGCGGACTAACTGATCCAAAAACTTCTTCTTTCTTAGAATTGACAGAGTGACTGGAAATTATAAAGGCTACTACTATCATGTATCAGAAAAGAATGGAATATAATAGAATAATGATTTCTTATAAAACTACTTTTACGGGTTCTATCGCGTTTAATTAACTTATTTTTATTAATTCCCGACGTTTCGGGTGCTTTACAGCACCCATGGTCACGGGGTACTGAGATGATTGACGCCCCGATCCCGTCGTCCCGTCTAGGATATGATCACAAGTCTGCAGTTTGTGATCATATCCTAGACGGCCCCCGCCATTACATTAGATTTGATAAACCACAAATTCTCGCGAAAGAACATCGATTCCTGTCAAGGATGATACGTGAGGCTATTGAAATTAAAAAACATCCTAATTTCAATAGAGAGGGAGGCTGGGTACTACCACCTGCTTGGGATCCTGTAATTAATAAAATTAAAACTAAATCCAAGCATACCACTGCAAGACTTCAAGACACAGTAAGGCCATTCTGCGTAGATCGGACCAAAATTAATAAATAAAAAAGCTGAAGGTACTCCGGGTTAACTCTGACCATGAGTGCTGTAAAGCACCCGAAACGTCGTGAATTAATAAAAATAAGTTAATTAAACGCGATTGAACCCGTAAAAGTAGTTTTATTCAATGTATAATAGAATAATTTTTATTTTAGATAGATTGCAAGTAATTCTTATTGAATGTTTTTTTTTTACTCTTACCACTGGTTAGGAAAATATCTCTGTCCTGGAAAGACAGAAACATTTTACAATAAAACACAAGTTTCACAAATTACTTACAAAACTTATTTTAGCAACAGCTTGGAAGCGACCACCTCATTCCCAGGGGTATTTATCAACCATGTATTCAATTATATTATAATAGTCCTTTTATACAGTTTTTTCAAACTTGGTAATAGAGAGACATTGTATATTTTCTGGGACTTTGTTGTAATATCGTACATACATGATAGAATAACTGACACTGTGGTGTTGGAAACTGGGTATCACTAGCTTGTGTATATTCCTGGTGTTAACTTAAATATACTTAGAGGCCAAAGTTAAAATTATATTTATTTTAAAATATTTCTTTAAGATACTCTCTCGGTTTTAGATTGTAAATAGCTCTTATGGCCTTTTTCTGCAAAACAAAAGTAGTTTCTAAATCATCTGCACTTCCCCATAGCAAAATCTGATGCTAAGGATATGTGAAATAAACTAATCTATCTGTCTCGACACTAGTGAGACTTCTATCTTTTTTACAGCATTAGCTGCAGAGCTTAGAAGAATAGCAGCGATGAGGGACTTATTGTGTATTAGAGTATTCTATGATATTAACCATTCACCATTTGTCTCATTTCTCCAACTAAAGAATAACGCTGACGCGCGTTTACACGAGTATATTATCAAGATTATTTTTTATTTTTCTATTCAAACGTAAACCCCTCCCACATCACGCAGGTTGTTCATTCGTTTCAATCCGCTGCTCGCAGCTGACTTCTCTGACTGAGATTTATGTAGCCGCAACGCTGACACGAGTAGGTACGACTCTTAAAGCCTCGCAGAGGTTCATAGAAATCGTGGATTAAAATATATTATTTCTATATTGATATTAAAAGTAACAGTTTTAATGTTACATAAAGAGCCATGCTTAGCCATGGTTATAGCGCGAATGGGTCGACTCGACCGGGTGAGGACCACGGTCTCACAGAATGCCAGCGTAAACTAGTAGCGCAATGCTGCTGTGTGACCGGAGACCCTTTTCATTTGTGACGTGATTTTATTTTAAGGATTCTGTCTTAGTCTTCAGAGGTGACAACGTATCAACATTATGGTACTTAATCGAGGATAGAGGGGAAGGTGCGTATCCCCCCCCCTCCCGGGAGCCTCGTAGCCGTAGCTTGGACACCCAAGGTGAACTAAGAGGAGCCCACACAGCTGGACTGAAGTGAAGGGCCGGTCCCAGGTGGCCACTCCGAATGGGATAGGCGAGCCGTTGTTAGTTGACTGCGGCGAGAGGGGTGTCCTATCATAGGGTGTACCGCCGCAGCCGAGGTGAATCGCGGTGGAAGAGGAGTGTTGGTAAGACGAGGCGTCCGTAGTTCGCGACTCTGGTGAGGCCGCACCGTTGATGCGTAAGTGTTGGGGCTGCGTGGAGAGAGGAGTGACGGTATTGCTAGGTGCCGCTCGCCTTACCCTCCGCAGTCAAATTTTGGTTGGCAGCAGAGCCATAGACCACATCCACCGCTGGGTTCAGGAAGACTAGTGCTTTTGAGTGCTCGTTTTTCCTGGTTCTATTGATTTCACGCATCGTACACGGAAGCGTTCGTTGCGCAGGTGAAATTGGAGGCCGTGGAGGAAGGCGGGTCATGTGTTCTGGTGCGCATTACCTGAGAAGGAGATGGGGGAGGAGTAGTCTTCTCCCGAGGAAGGGCCGTCATGGAGCGCCGGCACTGGTGCGCCCGCGGATATGGGCAAAAGCGTTCCCGTGGCCCTCGCAATATACGGCGAAGGTTCAATACCATGGAATTTTAGTCGGTGTGAGTCCGATATAAACCGTCCTTGCCCCCGCGAGGTGATCGAGGCGCTTATGTGCCACAGCATCTACTTACCATCAGGTGGACTGTTTGCTCGTGTGTCATTCTTATTCTATTAAAACATAAGTAAAGTAATAAATTTACAGCCTATGGGACGTACCTATTGCTAGGCACAGGCCTCTTTTCATTTCCGATGGAGCAATTAGTCAGCTGCTTAATTGCCCTTAACAAAATAAACAAAGTCAATCATCACTTTAAATTACAGTTAACGTTATGGGCTGACTGTGCTCATTTATCATGTTAAAAACACTCTCAAAACTATTTATATAAATGAACACTTCTAAAACACATTAGAACTAAATACAAGATATCACCAAAATAAATGAAGGATTCAAAAAAACAGCAGCACTGCCCATCACGATACGACACACGGCAACCTCTCCACACCATCACCTTCTTTCTGTTCTGTTCTGATACAGTGTAATAAAGTCCACTGCTAAACATAGGCCTCCCCCATAGATTGCATCATAGAGGGGATATTTGCCATAGTTGCCACGCTTGGCAAGCTTTATACTGCTTAAACTTGTTAGTTTCAATTAAAAAAAAACATTAATTGCGAGTTTATGAGAACCGCACACTGTATCTTAGCGAAACACGCGGGAAGTTGTGTAGAAGTTGTTCATTGTACAGATTACATCGTTAAACTTAGCCTTGTTCGGTTTCAATATGTTGTTTAACAACACCAGGAATGTATAAATTCTTTGTGCTTATATTATTAACTAGCTGTTCCCCGCGACTTTGTCCGCGTGAATTTATTACGATTGGATTTCATGGGTTTTAATTATTTTCCTAAAATAAAAGTAACCTAAGTTACTCCTTACAACATCAGCTATCTGCCAGTGAAAGTCCCATCAAAATCGGTCTAGCCATTTCGGAGAGAAGCCGGAACAAACAGACAGACAAAAATTTCAAAAAATGTTTTTTTTTTTGTTATAAGTACCGTATATACTTTCATATGCATTAAGTAAAAAGCTGGTATTTTGACATTACAAACAGACACTTCAATTTTATTTATTTTTATAGAAGTGTAAATAATATAATATTAACATTAAACATGTAGTGGTAGTGTGAGAGTATCCAATACTCCATATAATTCCGTGGGTGTGTTTTATGAGGTTACACGGGGAATATGAAACAGAAGAAACAGAAACAGAAATAGAAACTTTTGTATTCAATATAGATTATAAATAATACTTATTGAAAGCCCATAGACATCTACATCTACTATGAATCAAAATGCAGATGCGTTGTCACCCGTGAGGACTAAGATGGAATGCCTCGTTTCCAAAGTGGTCTCCGGTTCGCTACATTCACCATACGAAACACAGCAGCGTTAAGCTGCTATTATATAATATAATACTACTAATATAGCTGCAGCATGACTCTACCACGTATAAAAAAAAAATTGTTATGAAATCACCTTTAAAGTTACATTATGTTTTATTAAAACTAAGCATAATTTTTCAAATATATAAAATATATATATTTGAAAAACTATGCTTAGTTTTAATTTTATGTTTTTAATAAATTTTAATAAACATTTAATGTTTTTACACTCTATTCTTATTACTAACAACTTCTTCATCTCTCAACATTAATATTCTTTTAGACGAGTTTTCTTTTCTTTACGCAGCTAAGCCTTAAACCTTTTGCCATTCATTCACTTTTATTCTTTTATTATCATTACTTTTATGAATAATGGCTTTTGACGGCGGTATTATCAAGTCGTTTGGGCCTGACGTAAAATATCCAGCCCGACGACGAGGCGCACCATCAGGGAGAGAAACGTCTAGTTTTACGTCAAGCCGCCATTCAAGCATGGGAATTATAGAAAACCCTTCTTACAACGCAAAAAGCCTCTATCTAAAAGAGGACTTTTACAGGCTTAAGAAAAAGAAGAAATTTATAAATTCCGGCAATATTTGAAAATTGTCGTCAAGATCGAGATCGGCCGGTGATTACGATTAGTGTAAGCAATTTACAGTCGGTAATTATAAATATCATTTTACCTTATAGTCAAACGCCTACCCTATAAGTGAAATCGATTACAAAACTCATCCATAGCCGTATACAGTTAACTGTTTAACAATTATTCGCCAAAAGGGA
This sequence comes from Parnassius orleans, assembly GCA_029286625.1. Classification (NCBI taxonomy): domain Eukaryota; kingdom Metazoa; phylum Arthropoda; class Insecta; order Lepidoptera; family Papilionidae; genus Parnassius; species Parnassius orleans. Next base: position 1,319,237 of record JAGSMP010000056.1, read on the forward strand.
TTTAACTGTTATTGAACGGTAATTGTCCATTTGTTGATTGCCTTTTGTTCCCTTGGGCTTTTCTCTAAGTACGAGTATATCCTAAAGGAGGCCTTAAGTAGTGAAAGCACTTTCTTTAATTACTAAAATAATTTCATTTACGGAGATCTGTAATGTTCTAAGATAGTAATATTTTATCAATTACAATACTAACGGCGTATACGAGTAACATTTTTTTTTAACAATATTAATTTGATAATGGTTATAGCAACATGAAGAGATTAGAGATAGTAGATGGAGACCGTGTAATGCCGGTTTAAGAATAACTGGGGATTTAAGAATAACAGAGGAAAAAAAAATTAATCTAATCAGGCGTTACTTTGCGGAAATCCATTATATTAAAGATCTTAAAAATTACCTTGCGTACATCAGCTAGATAAAATAAAATGATGTGTCTTACCTAGTTTGAAGAGCACCTCCCGCCCTCCCTCAATTGCGTGCACTATCCCCGTCACCACTAATCCCAGCACCACTACTCCCAAACACTTATTTTACGTGGTAGAGCCACGCTGCAACTATATTATAGTTGTAGCACGAATGGGTCGGTTTGACCGGGGTAGGACCACGCTTTCACAGAATACCAGCGTAAAATAGCAGCTTAATGCTGCTGTGTTTCGTATGGTAAGTGTAGAGAACCGGAGACCCTTTTTACTGGAAACGAGGCATTCCATCTTAGTCCTTAGGGGTGACAACGCATCTGCATTTTGATTCTTAATTGAGGATAAATGTAGATGTCTATGGGCCACAGTACCCACTTACCATCAGGTGGACTGTGTGCTCGTTTGTCACCCTATGCTATAAAAAAAACCACTAAACTAGGAAAGACACCACTGACGACAATACGACACGTGTTTCGCCTCTACACGAGGCATCTTCAAGTGTAGTAGACTCTGCGGTGGCTGAGACACATCATTTTATTTTATCTAGCGGATGTACGCAAAGTAATTTTTACCATCTTTAAGAGGAAAAAACTAGGGATAGGTAACTGCATCATCTTAATAACAACTATAAAATAAACAACTGCGGTTATCAAGTGCAGTGTTGTTAACGACATTATATATATTATAAGAAAAGTGGGCTACATACAATCTGTCTTATTCTAAACTGAACACTAATATTAACTAAGCGACAGTACCCTAATGGCAGGGTGCGGATCGCGAACTTAAACGGTCGTGGATTCGAATCCGCAATTCGACCAGTGTCGTGAACACAAGCATTTTAGGCTTACCATGAATGCTAAATAGGAATATTAGTAATGTTATAGGAGCTAGATTTTTTTATTTAATGAAAGAAAAATATACTACAACACTACACCAACCCGCCCGCTAAGCGTGGTAACTATGGCAAATATCCCCCCAAATGAAGCAATATATGGGGAGGCCTATATTCAGCTGCGGACTTTGTTAGACTGTAATGAATAATTGGATTAATGACGAATGAAAATGTAGAGATGGATATTACATGTTAGAGCCGTGCCAGTGTATTTATTATGGTTGGGACCCGAATGAGTCGTCCTGACCGGAAAGATCACGTTCGCACACATTGCCAGCGTGAAATAATAACTTAAAGCCGCTATGCTTCGCATAGTGGGTGACTAGAACCAGAGTACCTATATATACTAGTGACGAGGCATTCCATCTTAGTCGTCACGGGTGACAACGCATCTGCATTTTGATGCTAAATCGAGATATAGGTGCCATGGCCCACAACATCCACTTAACATCAGGTACACCGTGTGCGTTTGCGTTACTTTTACCTCTTTAAAACTACTACAGTCCATGGATTCTTGCAATCAACCTCAAACTCAAACAATACATGTGCGACTAACATATTATGTGGTGTCATCCCTGAGCACTAAGATGAAATGCCTTACACCGTGTAATGAGGGCTAATAATTTTCTGCTCACCAGATGTCGCTAGTTGACAGGTAAAGTTTTTTGTTACACAATGTAATTTAATTGAGAAGTTGTTTTTTAATAAAAGTTTATCAGTTTCTAGAGTATTATATTATTACACAAAACAATGCGTCAGTGGTTTGCTCTTAAATTTTTTGCACATTTTTAACTTTTTTTTAAATTTTTCTACTTTTATGAATATAATATGTGGTTTGGTTTATTTATTTTTAATGTTATTAATATAAAATATAGCTAATAGTACAAAAAGAAACAATAACTTTTACATTTAATTAACAATTAACTTCCCCGCTATGAAATCTGTCAAATATTATACCTCACTTTCTAGTGGCGCCGCCCTGGTGGCAGAAAAGTCATGGATGTCCTCATTGTACTAACTCTTTTACCATTCAAACGGAACACAACAGCACTGTTACTTGGCACTAGAAAAGGGTAAGAAGGTGGTACCAATCCAGGCGAGCGGCTTCCAAAGCGTTCTCAATATTATTAAGAAATGAAATTATGCCATTTAATAAACAATTTAGGCAAAGGTCTAAAAATACTCGAAAATTTCTTATTGAATGTCTTAAAGAATGTTCAACATTTCATTCTTTTCTTTGAACATAATTATTTTAATAAAAGCTCACTCAAAGAACTTTAACGTTAAAGATACTTATCGTTAATTTAATAATAAAATTGAGCGTAAATAGATAAAATACTTAAGCTGCTTTGATTTTTCTTTATAAGAAATTATACAAAAATGTGATAGTATTTATGCGTTGGGTTAGAATAGTAAAAAGAAATGTAACAATTAATTACTATTAGCTGCGATTGATGATTTTGAAGACACGTCCAGTTTACAGGGCTTAGTTGTGGTAGTGTTAGTGCATGTAATAGTGGGAGGGAGGTGCTGTTCGAACTAGCAGACACCATTTTATTTTTCACATCTTTAATTCAAATCTGATCTGTCTAAACGATTTCTTATTGTTATCACCTTACCTGTTTCTGCCGCTAAATAGATGTGCTTGCACTACTATGTACTGATATGAAGGGTATATAGAGAGCCAGTATAATTACAGGCTGGAAGGCATTCCATTTTAGTCCTCAGGGGTGATAACCAGTGGCGAAGCTAAGGCTCCAAACTAGGGCAAGTCCAAGATATGGTTTTGTTGTTTTTAGCAGTTTTATAAAAATTTACCTTTTCTCTTTTTCGATTTTACCTTTTCCTCGTCGATTAGCACTTTAACACACTTCAATTTATCACAAGCACCACTATTATCCTCCATTTCACTAAAAATCTATAAAAGCATACATTTTCAACTCGCAATATTTATTCGCTCAAGTAAACACACAGAGTAAACATTGAAATGTGAAGTGAACTTTCAAAGGTATCCTGCGCTTGACTAATGACTAGCTTCACACTAAAAGCCGGGCTTTTCGCTACGAACAAATTGCTATATAAACAATCGTAGTTATATTTCATTATAGAACATTTTACCACAGGTTAGAAAGGGCGATCGTCTTCTCAAAGCCCGGTAAAAGCCCACGCGTGCGAGAGAGATGACTAATTTTATGACAACCTAATCGCGCAGTTTTGCCGCGTGTTGACGTTATAAGGCCTGTGTATATACAGTAATCTATGGCCTTTGTAGAACAGGTCAGCGACAGCGACAGAGAAGCGCGGAAATTTGAAATAGTTTGAAACAGTTTACGAGTTATTTTATTAGTTGATATTATTGATTGAGCAGTTTGATAGGGCAAGCCCGGCTTCTCGGCTTCTATGGAGGCTTCGCTACCGGTGATAACGTATCTGTAGACTCCCTTGTTTGAAGTTGGTTGCGGGAGTCTATAGGCTGCAATAGCCACTTACTTTGTCACTTCAGTTTAATGAAAAAAAAAAGAATACTTATAACATAATTTAAAGAATACCTTTGCCTGGGGGTCTATAAGGATGAAAGAAAAAAAATGTTTTTCATACCGCGTACGAGTGAGCACTCAACAAAATAGAATGATCTTTACATCTCTCAAATACAAATACCTTTTCCGATTGCACTTGTAAAGTATCCATCAACGGAAAGGATGCTATTAAAAAAATAACATGAAAACGAATTCAAAAGGCGGAATTCTCATATATGTAATTGAAGAGTATCCAAAGTACGACTTTTAGTTTTTCTAAGCATTTTGACGGCCATTCACGCAGTCAGAGCAACCGACAATGAGGAAAGCAAGTAAGCGAATGGTTTTTTTTTATGGGATAAGGGTCACAAACACAGCCCATTTGATGGTAAGTGGATTCTGTGGCCCATAGGCATCTACATCTATCCTCGGTTAAGAATGAAAATGCAGATGCGCTGTCAGCCCTGAGGACTAAGATGGAATGCCTCATTCCTAGTAAAGGGGACTCCAGTTCTTTACACTCAACGAAGCACAGCAGCATATAGCTGCTATTTTACGCTGGTATTCTTTGAGAGGCTGGTTCTTCCCCGGTCGAGCCGACCTATTCGTGCCACAACTATAATAAAGCTGCAACATGGCTCATGATCAAGGGTTGGAATACTAGTCTGAGTTAGTATTTTATTAAAAACCTAAAGCGTTAGTTTTTTAATCTAGACGTGTTGTAATTCTTTCCTTGTCTTCTAACAAACGTTCTTCGTTTTCCTTATACTGGACACTAATAGGATGCGATTAGAAAATGGTTCTGTATTCGTGCATACAGTTCTGTACCAATATGTAACATTCGAATCCGCGTATACAGTTCTATATCAATACGTCACATTCTCCAGCTAGACAGGACTACTCGGCGAACGGATTAACGTGGAGAAGATTGGCCGTAACTACCATTAAATTGATAGTATTTACTATAGTTTAGATATTAAAACTGTCTGCTTATTGTTACTGGCCTTATCCTGTTATTAATTAGAAGAAAAATAAATATTGTGTCACTTTTAAAATATATTGAAAATCTTTTAAGATGTGTTCCTAAATAATGATCCTTAAATAAGTGCCAGCTACCAAAATTTTGATGTTAACATAGTTTGCTAATGAGCCTACGCACCTTTGGCGCTGCTCCGCGTTGTCGATTAGGGTAGATACACACTTTACATTGGGCAGGACGCGTTTGCAAAATTGATAGGTATAGAATCGAACTATTACATTGACACGGGTCACACACAAGTGTACGCACGGTTAGCTGCGGGTGTGGGAATCGTAATCAAGTAAAAACATTTTGATAATTTGAAAGATTGATTTTTTCTCATTTCTTATTCCATACAAAAATATATTACATACGAAATACGAATAGCTGTTCCAGAGACTGCTGGGCACTAGAAGCCCAGTAGGCACTAGAAGCCCACTACTAGCAGTGCGATGGTGGCTGTGGACTTTGGGCTGGTTTTGTTGAGTTATGATAAGACTTTAGCTTCGGACTTGGTGAAGTGACTTGAAGGTATACTTCGGTGACAGCTACTGGAACTCCTCGACGAGTAGAACTTGGTGTGCTGAGTTTGGGCTCGTTTTGTTAGTCATGATGAGAGCTTACCTCCGGACTTGATAGAGTGACCTGATGGTGTACTGGTCACTACTGCTGGAATTCCTGGACGAGTAGAACTAGGTGTGCCGAGTTTGGGCTCGTTTTGTTAGTCATGATGAGGCTTACCTCCGGACTTGATAGGTGACCTGATGGTGTACTTCAGTGACTACTGCTGGAATTCCTGGACGAGTAGAACTAGGTGAGCCGAGTTTGGGCTCGTTTTGTTAGTCATGATGAGCTTACCTCCGGACTTGATAGAGTGACCTGATGGTGTACTTCGGTGACTACTGCTGGAATTCCTGAACGAGTAGAACTAGGTGTGCCGAGTTTGGGCTCGTTTTGTTAGTCATGGTGAGAGCTTACCTCCGGACTTGATAGAGTGACCTGATAGTGTGCTTCAGTGACTACTGCTGAATTCCTGGACGAGTAGACTAGGTGTGCCGAGTTTGGGCTCGTTTTGTTAGTCATGATGAGAGCTTACCTCCGGACTTGATAAGTGACCTGATGGTGTACTTCGGTGACTACTGCTGGAATTCCTGGACGAGTAGAACTAGGTGAGCCGAGTTTGGGCTCGTTTTGTTAGTCATGATGAGAGCTTACCTCCGGACTTGATAGGTGACCTGATGGTTTACTTCGGTGACTGCTGGAATTCCTGGACGAGTAGAACTAGGTGTGCCGAGTTTGGGCTCGTTTTGTTAGTCATGGTGAGCTTACCTCCGGACTTGATAGAGTGACCTGATAGTGTACTTCAGTGACTACTGCTGGAATTCCTGGACAGTAGAACTAGGTGTGCCGAGTTTGGGCTCGTTTTGTTAGTCATGATAAGAACTTACCCCGGACTTGATGGAGTGACAGACACATCTAGTTCTACTCGTCCAGGAGTTCAAGTAGTCACCAGTACACCATCAGGTCTGCCCATCATGCCCGGAGGTTGGGTTCATCATAACTAACAAAACGAGGCGAACTCGGCACACCTAGTTCTACTCGTCCAGGAGTTCAAGTAGTCACCAGTACACCATCAGGTCTCCATCAAGTCCGGAGGTAAAGTCTCATCATAACTAATAAAACGAGCCCAAACTTGGCACACCTAGTTCTACTCGTCCAGGAGTTCCAGTAATGGTCACCGAAGTACTGATCAGGTCTCCATCAAGTCCGGAGGTAAAGTCTCATCATAACTAACAAAACGAGCTCAAACTTGGCACACCTAGTTCTACTCGTCCAGGAGTTCAGTAATGGTCACCGAAGTACACGATCAGTCTCTCCATCAAGTCCGGAGGTAAAGTCTCATCATAACTAACAAAACGAGGCGAACTCGGCACACCTAGTTCTACTCGTCCAGGAGTTCCGTAATGGTCACCGAGTACAGCATCAGGTCTCTCAAGTCCGGAGGTAAAGTCTCATCACAACTAACAAAACGAGGCGAACTCGGCACCTGGTTCTACTCGTCCAGGAGTTCAGTAATGGTCACCGAAGTACAGCATCAGGTCTCTCCATCAAGTCCGGGTAAAAGTCATCACAACTAACAAAACGAGCTCAAACTGGCACACCTAGTTCTACTCGTCCAGGAGTTCCGTAATGGTCACCGAAGTACACCATCAGGTCTCCATCAAGTCCGGAGGTAAAGTCTCATCATAACTAACAAAACGAGCCCAACTCGGCACATCTAGTTCTACTCGACAGGAGTTCAGTAGCGATCACCGATGAACACTTTCAGATCACTCCAAAGTCCAAGACGAATAGGCATTTATATAATTATTTATATATATAAATCCCACTTACTTTCAGCGAAACAAAATATTATAACAAAATGTGTGATTATCAAAATAATAATATTATTTTATAATCACACATTCCCCACACACCTTGACCTTGTCAAGTACCTATGTATCAAATTCGAATATTTTGTGTATGTACAGCGATCTTTTGACTGCTGCAATCAGGCAGGCGATACAGTATCCACTCATGACGGCGACCAAGCGCGGACTGAGGTTTCATCGAAATTTTTGCACAATAAATCAAAACAGGCAGCTAAATAAAATAACCCTTATTGCAATCCATTATGATTCATCCGTATTAGCAAAATATGTGAAAAATAAGCATCAGTTTTTATTTTTTACGACTATTTGTGACATTTTAATAAAAGTAATCACCACTATTTTTTATTGAATATGTCTGCCTACTTATAGTATTTTAGAAATCTTAATATATGTTGATAATAGAACAAAATGTACCTAAACATGAGCCGGTATCGTTAATTTTGTAGAAAATGGCTAGGGAAGATCGTATTTACAATATAAAAACTATTATTTTCAACAAAAAGTCACCACCATTTGAAGATGAAGAACCATTCTATACGTGGTAGCAATTAGCTATGTTTGATTTGGTTTAGTTTGTCACAAAATGTACCGAAAACAGCATAATTTCCTTGATTTGCAAACGCACCCTTAAAAGAATTGATTCCAGCGCCATCTAATGAAGGTGTGGCAGCAAAGTCGTCGCACCATAAGGAAATGCATTGAAGTCTAAATCACGCTATCAAAGTTCCGAAGTACTGAGGTATATATAGAATATCTCTGTACTACCACACGGAGCGTTGGCCGCTCCCCGGGCTGATACATTTTGCCCCACGGGAGATCTTCCCTTTTCCTTCCACAGTCACAACTTTCTAGTATTGACTTTGACTATTTATTTACGTTCCTATTATGATTTACTAGGTAGCCGTGCAATTTCTGACAAGGAGTGTATCTGTGTTGATATTTCCACCACTAAGCAATAATACACTGCTGTTTCAGTTTAAAGGGTAAGATAACTGGTATTTATTGCAGGTACACAAGCTGTGTGCATTTCATTATACTAAGAACAACAACAACGCATCTGTGGCCTTCTTTGGTTGGAAGTTTAAAAAGGATTGCAGGGGTTGTCACTTATCACTTACCATAAGTCATTATTACAAAACTTAAAATCTACTAATCCTATACTACTAAAAATGCATACGACACACATGGTACGAAATGGGATGGGGAAATGGTATACTTGACGCGTAAAATTAACTTTTATAAATTAATTAAACGCGATAAAAACCTTAAAAATCTCATTCAATATACCACCAGTGTTTGCGTAAATATAAAAAAATCACTATGAGATGAGGCGCTTTTTACATTATATTCAGAATGCTACAGAAAACGAATTGTTGTGTTAATAAACAGCGTAAGATAAATATAAAATATGCAAAAGGCAGCCCGGAAGTTTCAAGCTACAAACACATGCATACATGAAAATAAATTTAGCTGCATACGTCCGCTAGAGCTCGGATTTTGTGCAAAATGATAACAAAGATATGAACATGTGTGCGCAGCTTATGTCTGATATAGCGCAGTTGCTTATATATTGCGTTGTAGAATTTATTACCAATGTCTTCCGTTTCCGAGCGATAGAGGTAAATGTTTTATTGAAAAAAAACACACACACACACGCACTTAAAACTCTCTACCGTATCGTTCGTATCGTATCGAGGTAGTTTACATACCTAAAAGTGGCATTCGGTTCGTAGCGACCGGGTCGCGTGACGGCGACCATGCGACTTAGCGATTCTGGTAGCCTTAGAACCGAATGCAATCTGAAATTGTACAAGGACAAACAAACCTTGGAACAATTATTTGTAGACTATACACATACTTGTTCCGTGCGGGATTCGAGTCCGCGGCCCTCAGCGTCGCAACTCAATGATAAGCCACTGAGTTACGGAGCGGCCATAAAACGCTAATTGAATGATATTATTGCTCAATTATTATCAAAAACAAGCTATGAATAGTACATGCACAACAGATTCTGAAGTTCAGTGACAAACAAACGCACTTTCAACCTGACGGTATCTAAGTGGAGTTCGCCTTTGTACCAAATGTTTGTTTGTTTGAGTGCAATAAAATTTTCTATCTATCTATCTATGTACTACACCTACCTTATAATTACCCACCTATCTAATATTTACTAAATACTTACATAATTAAATTAATAACTTAAGTACAATAACATAGGCATGAATCTTGGCGCGTCATTATTCAACCGTATCAGCAGGGCTAGCATGAGTAGGAGACAATTTGTCCCCGGAAAGGAAAATCCCTCGCAGTTTTCTCCACCCTTCGAGCATGGATACACCGGTGGATATAATATACACAATAGATAAAATGGAGATAGACTTAAATAGATTTTTTTATGAATATAAACTTAAACCCACGTACAATGAACTAGGATAAAATTGCCCCTTTCAAATGTAAAAAAAGCATAATTTTTTATCTTTCATTTGGCTCCATTTTACGGACGGGGGATATATTTCTACTCGTTATGTCAAACGGGGATATACTTCTCTCCGTTGCCGTGCTTTGGCATAGGGACAAGATAATTTTATCTCTTGTCAGTGGATATAATCGGGGGATAATTTTTTTGTCCCCAGCCCATGCTAGCCGTGCTGAGGACTAAAATGGTATGCCTCGTTACCTGCCGATAAGACTCCTCAGATCTATAGACACTCACCATACAAATACACAGCAGTATTAAGCTGCAATTTCACGTTGGTGTTCTGTGCGAGCGTGATCCTTCTCCGGTCGAGCTGAACAATTCATGCTACAGTCATAATATAGCGTGACAATACCATGTATATATAGATATACATCTTCTTCTGGTTTATGTCCATATTTATTTTTTCTCACTTCAAATTTTTGTTTTAGTTGCATTAGGCACGTTTCTAGTCTTTAATGTCATCACTTACAGTATATTTTCTTTTAAATGATGACCCAATATAAACCTAGTGCCTCGCAGTTTTCGCTACGGCGGCATCGTTAAAGAACAGAATTTGTGTCACATATGAAATGTACAGCGTAAGAGCGACTTAAGCCGACGCCTGTGGAAACAACGGTTTTAGCGCAATGTAGTTGTACATTAAGCTGGGGGGAATATGACGCGTTTAGCTTAATGTATACATCATAGAATTCTTAATTAATTTTTTTTTACTCTAGGTTAGACAGCTTTCATAGTTTTGTTTTTCATAGCTTTTAGTGCGTACAGTCAGGTATTGAAATTCCTTGCCTGAATCTGCCATATTTGTTCACTATGATTAGGGACTTTTTGAGGCAAGAGTGAATTGGCTTTTTTAAAGTAACGTGTTTACTATCTAGGCCCTTTAGTCAAAGTGGTTTTGATTATGAAAACTTAAAGTGTTTGTTCCCGTGAAATCATGTGTTTCATTCAATCTACATATTTAGCTATAATATCTGTTTTTTGTTTATAGAATGAGGGTGACAAACGAGCACATAGTCCACCTGATGGTAAGTGAATGCTATAGCCCATATACATCTACATCTAATGCAGATGCGTTGTCACCCCTGAGAACTAAGATGGAATGCATCGTTAGCAGTAAAATGGGTCTTCGGTTCTCTACGCTCACCATACGAAACGCAAACGCGTAATTCTGCTGTTTCACGCTGGCATTCTTTGAAGGCGTGGTCTTACGCCGGTCGAGCCAATCGATTCGTGCCTCAGCTAAGTATAGCTGCAGCGTGGGTCTACCACGTAACAAAAACAACAAATAAAACATTTAATTCACTAAATAGTGTTCGATGAATAAACAAACATGCCTGCCAACACACATTAGAGCGACGTGGACTTTTTCCGGTTCTATTACTCTCTCAGTCTTTCAGAAAACAAATTAATGTACATTCATTCAGCACATTCTCCTATGATGTATAAGATGATAAAATAAGATAAATACAAATTCAGGGTTGTGTTTTCCTGGTTGATTCTATGAGCTCATCTGGAACTCAGGTTTCTTCTCCGATTAGTAAGTCTAAATATGTCCCACTGAGCACATGCCTCCTTACGTTTTTAAGGTTTCTATGTCAGAAAAAGTCTACAACGCTGTTACAATGTGTGAATTCCTTAGTCATGTAGATTTCCCAAATATTATTTCCTACAGAACGTAATAAATCACCACTTAAAACAGTATTTGATTATTTATTTTTTTAATACGTAACCTCCACACTAGGATTTTCTCCTGTATCGTGGGGGCAGTTTACAAACATAAATTGCACAAGGACAAACATCCAGACCAGGAACAATTATTTGTAGGCCATACAAATACTTGTTCCGTGCGGGATTCAAACCCACGGCCTTTAGCGCTGCAACTCCATTGCTAAGCCACTGCGAAACGGAGCCGTCATTTTTTAGAAATTAAAAATACTTTTTAATTTCTAAAAAATATATAAAATTCTAAAAGAGATTTTTTTTATAGGATAGGTGACAAACGAGCACACAGTCCACCTGATGGTAAGTGGTTGCTGTGGCCCATAGACATCTACATCTATCCTCGTTTGCGAATCAAAATGCAGATGCGTTGTCACCCGTGAGGACCACGATGGAATGCCCTTTTCCAGTAAAAGGTCTCCGGTTCTCTACCACGTATAGAACTTCTGCTAATAATTCAATCCTGTTTTATTAGCAGAAGTTCGCAACTGCGCAGGATTTTTCATAGTGCTGTAAAAAGCAACGCACAGACACCCCGCCATCAACTGTGTTCAAATGAAACGGTATCAAAGGAAACCTTCAAAAAATCCAAATCCTTGCCAACACAATTCTAAAATACGGACCACAGCTATAAACACGAAAACATAACTTAGGATGGAGCGGTGCAGATGGCGGTCGTTCCGTACACTTTTGCAATTTCCACAGAAAGAGGCGAGGTCGGCAGCAATGCAATTTCCAACTGAGATTGAAAATCAAATCATGACGTTTCCAATTTTCATGAAATTGAAAAAGCGTGTTGTTGAAACTATTATTTAAAATGCAATATGTTATATTCATGTAATATTTGTAATTTATATTTATCGTATATGTATTTTACGCCACGCTGCCGCTATATTATGGCTGTAGCATGAATGGGTCCGGGAAAGTATTACGCTCTCATAGAATACCAGTGCAAAATAGCATCAGTATTAGTGTTTGGTATGGTGAGTATACAGAACCAGAGTCCCTTATTACTGGAAATGAGGTATCTATTCCATATTCGTCCTTAAAGGTGACAACACATCTGCATTTTGATTTTCAGTTGAAGATAGATCTAGATATTTATGGGGATTCACTTACCATCAGGTGGACTGTGTGCTCATTTTTTACCAATATTCTATTAAAAAAAATGTTGAAAATTACTATTAAAATTATTTAAATAAAAGGGATAATTACCAATACGAATTACCATTATAAACCACACAATAAAGCAATTAAAAGTAGATAGAAAACAACACCAAAGTCACAGAGCAAACAAAAGGCTTTTCCGTGGTTTATGATAAAATAAATGAAGTATTCAAATCAAGAAAAATACAGAAGCTTAAAGCAGAGAAAAGCCCTGGGCCTGATAACATTCATAACGAAGCTTTTAAGTTAGGAAAATCTATTCTCATAAGCCCACTTACCACACTTTATTAAAGTACTTCAAACACAAAAGACACCCAGAAAGTAAGTAGAATTGGGAATCACACTATAATACAAGAAGTGTGATCCGTCTGATGTCAATAACTATCGGTCAATTATCTTACTCTCAAGCATAGATAAGTTATGCGTCGTGCTTAGACAAGAGGATTGACCCGTATATAGAAAAAAATCAACCTATAGAGCGAGCGAGATTTCGAAAAGGATACTGTACAACCGATCACATCCACACCTTAGAGCAAATAATAGAGAATCATCAAAAACTTAAACAACCACATTACCTAGCATTCATTGACTATATGAAAGTTTTCGACTCTTTATCACACGAAAGCATATGGCAAGTCTTATATATATAGTCAAAAAATCCCAGAAAATTACATAAACTTATTGAAACATATTTATAGCAATAGTGAAAGCAGAGTAAAGCTGGATAGAATAGGTTCAAAAATCAAAATATGTAGAGCTGTTAAGCTGGGTGATCCTCTATCATCCAAGATTTTCATCTCTGTTTAACAAAATATAATGAAAGGCCTGAGTTGGGAATAAAAAGGAATTTGCATCAACGGACATTTTCTAAGAAATCTTAGATTCGCTAATGACTTAGTACTCTTCTCCAAAACAGCAAGTCAATTAAGAGAAATAATAAAAGAGTATTAACACGGTCAGTGAAAGTATAGGTTTAAAACTAAACACCTCAAAAACCAAAAATGATGACAAACGGCACTCAATAATAAATGGAACCTCGCTAGAACATGTACAGAGTACAGACTTACTTATACTTAGGCAAACAAATCTCTTTTAGGAAATCCAGGTACACATAAGAGGTTGATAGGAGAATAAACATGACATGGAAAACATTTTGGAGTCTAAAATAAATATTAAAATCTAAGCTACTAGCCTCTAAAACTAAAGAAAAGGTAATGGAGGCTTATACCTGAAAAGGGGCTTTAGCAACATATTTATGTTGTTAAAGCCCCTTTATTTATTTTTTTTGAATATGTATATATGGGGTTATTGAATATGTAAAAAGTAATGGAGGCCTATACCTGAAAAGGGGCTTTAGCAACATATTTATGTTGTTAAAGCCCCTTTAATTTTTTTTTTGAATATGTAAATATGGGGTTATTAAGGAACTAAAAAGGCTTATTATTATTATTCAAACCAACAGCAACATCGCCACTAAAACTAAAGAAAAAGTAATGTAGGCCTATACCTGAAAAGGGGCTTTAACAACATATTTATGTTGTAAAAGCCCCTTTAAATTTTTTTTTTTGAAAATGTAATTATTGGGTTATTAAGGAACTAAAAAGGCATATTATTATTATTATTCAAACCAACAGCAACATCGCCTCTCACAATGTGATACGAGGCAGCCTCTCCGTAGCATAACCTTCTTTACTTGTACTTAAAGAATTACCACAATAGCCAGAAAGACGACACCGATTGACCCGTAGAATGATCCAATCTGGTTGCCTTGGCCGTAGTTTATACTGCTCGAACAAAATGGTGCTTAGAGTTCTACCCTCACTTATAGCACTCTTAATTATTTTCTAGGTATTATTAACAACATAAAATGTATGATTTATATCCTTATGTCCTTACGGTCCATAAGATTACACTCCTGAATAAAAGGGCTTCAACCACAGCAGCGAGAATTTGCCATAATTAATTTGAAATAAGATCTCAGCCCCTGAAGTCTTGCGCCTCAAAGGCCACTTAATATTGCTGGTTTTTAATTAAATGAATAAAAAACACTAACTGGTATAATAAAATAGATGGTTTTTTTAAAAACATTTTAAAAGATTTTCTCCTGTATCGTGTAGTTGTTTTACATTCATAAATAGCACGTGGACAACCAGATCCAGACTGGCCGAATTATTTGCAGGCCAAACAATCTATTTTCCGTGCGGGATTCGAACCGACGCCACGGCTCTGCAGCATCGCAACCAAACTCTTAACCACTGCGCTAACGAGACGATAGAGATTATACCGCAATCTTCCTGGCTCTTCCCATAGCCCATACTCCATAGACACCTGTTAAAACATCAACGGGACGATATAGTGTCATGATTCTCTTGTGTCGCCACCACATGGTAAAACATTGAGCATAGTAATGAAAATTATTAGAATGACCGTGACCGTGTACGGGTGGTGTAAAAATATCCACTACCCCATATTGTCACGTGGGTGTCGTAAGAGGCGACAGTGGGAAACAAGCTAGGAGATGATAGCTGGTAGGAGATGATAACAACTATAAAATAAAAAAAGCTGCGGTTGCCAGCCATCATATCACCAAATATGCTCCTATAAGAAGTCTATGGGTGAGGCCTATGTTTAACAGTGGACTTTTGATATGATTTAACGGTAATAAAAACAAAATCGACGGGGAAGAAAGTTTCTCGAGTAGCTGGATGGATGTATGCAGGTGGTTCAGGACCGTACTTTGTGGCAAATAGGGGAGGCCTATGTTCAGCAGTGGGCTTGTGATAGGCTATAGTAGTAGTAGTAACAGTGATACGAATAAAAGAACAACATAAATAAAACCGGTACAACGCAAATAACGATTCCTAAAAATAGATATTAACGCGCTACTCCACATTCGTAATTAACTTCCCCTTTTAGAAGTTGTAATGGATCCGAGTTTTTGTAACCTTAATTTAAATTTATCTCGACGTTTTAAGGTCTCTAGAGTCCGACTCTAATGTCTCTCTATCTCGTTTACTTTAGATATAAAATATCTTAATGGGTCGCCTCGACCGGGGAAGGACCACGCTCTCTCAGAATACCAGGGTAAAATAGAACCTTAATGCTGCTGTGTTTCGTATGGTGAGTGTAGATAAACATATACACTTTTTACTGTAGTGACAACGCACCTGTATTTTGATTCTTAATCAAGGATAGATGTACCACTTACGATCAAGTGGACTGTGTGTTCGTTTGTCACCCTTAATCTATTAAAAAATATTCACTGGCGACGAGAAGCAGCGTCAAAGATGCGATACATTCGATACTACGATCGCCAATCCTGACAAACATGGCATTTGAGGCAAATCCTCCCAGTAATGGGAGAGGCCCATACAGTTGTGAACTCTTTAGAGCTATTGAAATAGAAGACAAAAACACGATTAAATTCAGTAAAATTGAGGATTAATTCAACGGTACAAAGCAAGTCATGCACATGGATAACTACTCCTTAGTTGTGGCTTGCCTAATCGGATTATAATACCATCAAAGAGAACTTCTAAATTCATTTCACGTGAAGTATCGCTACATTCATGTTTGTGGTTAGTGGAACCCTTCTTGTTATTACCTTGTTAATGAAAGTGTTGTTAAGTTATAGAGAAGAACATAACGTATGGCCCAAGTGGAGAGCTTCCAGTAGATCGGGTGTATATGAAAAACAAACGCTTTTTTGCAGTATCGTAAGTGGCAGCCACTCAAAATGAATGCCCAGTGAGTAGATCTCCACTGAGGTCTTAGACTGAGTCCTGAGTAGTAAGCATTAGGCGGGGCATGCGAGGTAGTGGTATGTTTCCCATACAAATCAAGGGGCTAGCACAGTTAAGCTAGCTGCGTCCATTATACAAAGCGAGACGCTTAAGCAGCTTTTTGGCGACAGTCGTAGTTGTGACAAGTGAGCGTATGGTAGTATGATCAATGGAAAGCTCTGACGAAGAATTTTATTTAATATCTTGTTTGATGAAGTTGATATTACAATATATGTAAGAAAATAAATTTGTGTGGTAACGTTAAGTTACGTTACTTTTTATTAGATACGAAGAATGATCGGATAAAATTCTTACTTATATTTTGAAGAATTACATACGATTTTACATGAGAGCTACACCAAACTGATTTCTCATTAGTTTCTCTGATATTGCATAACATACGTCAGTGTGTTCTGCATGTTTTTACCTATTTCTGCCGCTTGCACACTGTTTGGTCTGAAGAGTATAGGGTGCCAGTATAACTACAGGCAGTAAGGTACAACGCATCAGCGGCGTTCTTTGTTTAAAGTTGACTGTGGGTGTTCATCACGAAATATTTTAATTGGTATAAGGAGAATTAAACACAGTTTTTTTTAAAATCTATTACGGAATATGGTAAAGCACATTGACTGCTGTATTGGGTTCTAGAGATTTTCTACGATAATATCACCAAATATTAGTTATAATTAACATAGAAGCATCTTAATTTTAACTAATATTTTACATTTTTATTAATTTGGGGGGTAATGTTGCAACCGCGCAAACCCCCTTACGACGTGATTTTCTCATTTACCTAATATTAAATTCACAATATATAAAATTGTAGCTTTGTATCTAACACGTTAGTTAGAATGGCGGCCAGCTCTTAGTCTATAATATAATAGAAATTACTAAGAAGAACTAATAAATACCCATCATATATCAACTCCTCTTGGGCTTCGCTGAAAATTAGCACTGTCGTAAATTCTATGCAGTAAAATATTATACTGAGTCAAAATCCTGATAAGGCTTACGGTTAACAGCGTTTGTATAGAATAGAATAGAATAGAATTAATATTTATTTTCTCATTAGAAACAGGTACACAATAATTGATGACAAACATATATACTATAAACGTATTGAACCCTAGTTTGTGAGAGACTGTTGCCTAATAAGTGTATTAAACAATACCTGTTCTATTGGTCACCACTCACCAGGTCCCACCTCTCGGATTATACATATTTAAATTATATTGAAGAGATAATTACTTTCATTGAATAAGTTATGAGAAAATCGATATTGAGTATCACCTATTATTAGCGTACAAGAGTATGTCATTGTACAAGTAATATTGATGTTCTATTTTCATAATTTCTTTTAATTTTAATGAGGTTCTACATTCGACGCGTATGCTTTTTAGGTATATTCACCGATTTCGAAATGGCTGAACCAAGAAGAATTTTAATGATTCTTCTTTTAATATATAGATTCTGCTCCAGGGGTATAAAAATTTAAAAAAAATCTCGAATAATGGGGAAATAGGGGATGAAGTTTTACATGTTACACAAGACGAATTCTAGTTGCTACCTTGAACTTGTCATATTAGTCTTAACTAAGTAATCTAATAAGTGTTAACTTAAAAGGGTAAAATAATTAAAATTTATAGCAAACTAGCTATCCGCCCCGGCTCCGCACGGGTGATTTCTGGATCTCAACAACAGCGCCACCTACCGGGTCCAATTGTGAATCGTTTAAATCAGGGGTCGGCAACCTGCGGCTTGCGAGGCTCTTACGATGTAAATTGCGGCTCTCCGGTTCGATACGCAAAAATTAATTATTTTATTAGTCTAGCTAAAATAATTTAATATATTTTTTGCTAACAACAACATTTGTATGTTTTTTAAATTGTAACATTTAGCTCTTCCATCTCGAAAGGTTGCCGACCCCTGGTTTAGATCATCCTGGGACCCAAATTTCATCAAAATCGGTCCAGCCATTTTCCAGTTTTTTCGAGACTAACGGACAGTAATTGATTTTTATATATAGAGATGTCTAATGGCTTCTGAAGTCGGGACTTTAATTCTCTGATACACTGTGTCTTCCCCACCGAATTCAGAATCTAAATTGTTTCAAATTATTGCAGCGTATTTTTGTGAGTGTGTGCAATACTAATAAAATTATGCCTAAATGTAATATACCTGTTCCGTGCCACATTAATCACACATGTAATATTGCAAGCAATTGCAGAGAGGAAAATATCCAGAAATACGGAATATACAAAGTTTAACTGGACGCTGTGGGTGTCCGTCACATCAACTACACAAAGGCTCGCCCGCTGCGAGTGTTAACAACCTGGGATCGAAGCGCCCGGACACAAGGGACGACGCTTTTATTCATGGAGATGCTTTGAAACAGTTAATGGTAGAAACAGTCTCTCGTTTTCGTTAGATGGTTTGTTTGTAGTATATCATGTTTTAACGTAAGTTATGTGATGCTTTATCTTTTGCATGTTCGAAAGTAACACATGATTATTGCCGCGAGTAAGCTAGAACGCCTTAACATATTATTCTGACTGTATAATTGAAAAATTGCATTTACCTTTTTTAATTTTAGAGTGACAAACTACCTGATAACAACCAACTTTAGACAAAGACTAATGCACAAATATTCAAATACTGCTCAATTTTAAGGTGCCGTTAAGTCTCGTACTCTGTATCGGCGGTGTAAGAATATCCTCGACCCCATATAGTCCCGTGGGTGTCGTAAGAGGCGACAGATGGAAATAAATCAGGAGACGGGCAGCAGCGTCTCCCTAATAACGACTAAAAACAAAAAACTGCCGTTGCCAACCTGTTTACCAAGCGTGGCCACTATGGCAAATATTCCCCCTTCGAGGTAATCTATGGGGGAGGCCTTTGTTCAGCAGTGAACTTTAATAGGCTGTAACGATTAAGTCTCGTGTTGTCTCTATCACTTTAAGTCAAAGTGACCGTGACACCACGAGACTTAACGACATATCAAAATTGAGTAGTGTTTGAGTA
The DNA here is from genome assembly GCA_029286625.1 of Parnassius orleans. Classification (NCBI taxonomy): domain Eukaryota; kingdom Metazoa; phylum Arthropoda; class Insecta; order Lepidoptera; family Papilionidae; genus Parnassius; species Parnassius orleans. Next base: position 1,338,682 of record JAGSMP010000056.1, read on the forward strand.
TTTGGCCATTTGGTGAAATACTGTTCAACCTGTAATTATACAGGCTCTCTTATATTTCAAGCTAGAATTAATCAGTGAGTACACCGGGGATTCCTAGGTAGAAAAAGAGCCCTACCACCTAGGTATGTTAAAATGAAGAAATAAAGAGTTTTAAGGAAATTTTCTTGAGATAATCTTAAAAATGCGAACGTGTCAGTGAAAATTGTTTTTTTTTCATGTTTTTAAAATGCTTACATTTCTATACAAGTAAATTGCTTTTTGGTTGTTTTTCTCTTCCGCTGGTCTAAGTAATCTGATCTCTTGGCTTTGTGTCTTTTGCTACCGTTTTGCTTTAAACCTAATTGAAGGGCACATGAAACAATATTTAAACTTAAATCCTCGTAAATTTAAGTTTCAATATTGTTTTCAAATACTTCTGTATAAGTGTTTTATATGTATATTAAGTTTTTTTTAAAATTAATTATAGCCTATCAAAAGTCCACTGCTGAACATAAGCCTCTCGATAGATTGCCGCTGCTGCTGCCCATCTCGTGTTTCATTTCCCTCTGATGCCTCTTACGAAACCCACGGGATGACATGAGGTAGCGGATTCTCTCACGCCGCCACTACACGGCCCCCACGAAGTACACGTCAATGGACCCGAAAATACAAATTGTAAAAACGTTTCCAGCTTACAAAAGTCAAGTTGAATATATTTTATAAAACTATATGTCAAATGATCAAAGCAAAATCCACTAACAACATTCATAAGTGAAATTACAGATCCTGTTCAGAAAGCGACCATTGCTTCGAAATAGCATTTAAAAATAAACACCAACTTCTTCTGTAAGAGGAAACACGAAAAAAAGTTTATCAAGCTTTCGCGAACGTGACAATGAATAACTTTAAAACGTAAGCTAATTGTAAATCGTGGAAAGGAATAAAATTGAAAATTGTGAAAAGGAATAAAATTGCATGGCAATGCAATGGGACTATTTGAAAGAAATGTTCTGTAACTTTTTAGAGTGAGTGGAGACTGCTCAAGAGCGAGACGTATTATGTCTGTAACTCCAAAAAAATAGTCACTTTTTACATTAAATTATTAATCATTATTTATGACATATATTCGTACGTGGTAAAGCCATGCTGCAGCTATATTATGGTTTTACCACGAATGGGTCGGCTCGACCGGGGAAGGACCAAGCTCTCACAGAAAATCAGCGTAAAAAAGCAGCTTAATACTGATGTGTTTATATATATATGGTGAGTGTAGAGAAACGGAGACCCTTTTTACTGGTATACCTCCAGTATTCTATCTTAGTTCTCAGGTGTGACAACCCATCTGAATTTTGATACTTAATCGAGGATACACGAAAATATCTACGGGCCACAATATCCACTTACCAGGGTTGGAAAAAATCATGATTTTTTAAAAAAATCGAATAAAGCACGATTTTTTAAAAAAATCCTAATTAATCACGATTTTTTTGATTTTATTATTTAATTTAACTATATTTTTTTCGCAAATCGAAACGCGCCCTCAAGGGATTGCGCGGACACAGCGCGGAGATTTCCCTTTTGTCTGAAATGTGAATTAGACATTGCGTTAATGGTTAAATTTATTTATTTGTTTAAAGTTATTTGTTAATTTTTTTAACAGTTAAAAATATTGCTTACTTTTGTATTGAATTTTATTTTATTTTTAATCGTTGTCACCCATGAGGACTAAGATGGAATGCCTCATTTCCAGTAAAAAGGGTCTCCGGTTCTCTACACTCACCATACGAAACACAGCAGCGTTAAGCTGCTACTTTACGTTGGTATTCTGTGATAGAGTGGTCCTTCCCCGGTCGAGCCGACCCATTCGTGCTACAACTATACTACTAATATAGCTGCAGCATGGCTCTACCACATAAAAAATTATATATACTTTCTAAATCTGTTTTTTTTAATGTTGATTTCTGTGAAAGAAAGGAAATTAAACATTTTTGATTAAATCATTGATTTTTGTTGAAAACATCATTTGATTTTAATCGTGATTTAAATCATGATTTAAATCAAAATGATTTATTCATGCCAACCCTGCCACTTACCATTAGGATCCCCTGTTACTTGTTTATTTGTCTAAGACAATATTTAAACGAACAAATCTAGTAAAGATTTAACCAATGTGAATAGTGAAATTAATTCTTGCGATAAAAATAATCACCAAAATCAGTAGGTCATGGGTCATGATTTAACTAATCATGGCCCATGACCCACTGATTTTAAAAATTAAGTACTTATTTTTAATTTTAGAACGTAACATAGTCCGGAGTATATTATTAGTTCGCACTTAGCGCATTTTTTGAGGATGTAATAGGAAAAAGATGCTCAAATGGAGCTATGCAATTCATGGGAACATGCGCTTACGACTTTAACCCTTAATAAGGCAAGGTGATATAATTTCGCACCAAGGCTTCTTTTGAAAAATATTCTTTTTTTACGTGACAGATAACCTTTAATATGAACGCAAGCATGCTAGCAGCTCCTTGGTATATTTAAAATTTCTAACCTGGAAACACTTTTGGTAATAATGTCATTTTGTGGATGATATCTCAGTTTCAAATGAAGTGACGTGAGAATAGTGATCGACGACGGTTATTTTTCGGTGAATTTGAAGAAAAATATTTAAATTGTTCAACAAAGATTTCTGTAAGTAGAATATGTTTTATATTTCGTACAAATAGACTATTCCAGCACTGTTTCATATAGTTTTCATATGGATTATAACGATCTTTACCCGTAAAAGTTCAAAATACAGGGTGGGCCAGAATAAAGTTCACTTTTGAAACGCATATAAAAAAAGACTGATAATACTTAGAGAGTTTATTCAAAAAGTAACTTTAGTTTAACATTAATTTAATTTACTTCTTGAAAATAACATCGTCTAGGTGTTCCCCGTCTCGCCGCAAACACTCTTCTAAGCAGGACTTTAAATTTTCAAAAACACGCCGGCACGTTGCTGTCGATATGGCCGCCATTTCTGCTCGAATGTTCGCTTTTAAGGCAGTAATTGTCCTCGGTTTATTGGAATAGACCTTATTCTTGACAAATCCCCACAAAAAGAAATCCGGTGGGGACAAGTCTGGGCTTCGTGGTGGCCACTCGATGTTACCTCTCTTTGAGATGACTTTACCGGGGACAGCTCCTGTACGACCTCCATGCTGGCATTAGACGTGTGGCAGGTGGCCCCATCCTGCTGGAACCAGGTCAGGGAGTTGTACTCTTGCAGCCCAGCAAGGCTTGGCCTTAAAAACTTTTGAAGCATTTCCACATAACGGTCTGTATTAACGGTTACTGCGTGACCTCGAGAATTTTCAAAGAAATAAGGCCCAATCAGCCCTTTGGCTGAAATAGCAGCCCAAACCGTCACTTTTTGGCAGTGGAGTGGCTTTTGATGCTTGCGCAAAGGCTGTTCAGCACTCCAGAAACGGCAATTCTGCTTGTTGACAAATCCGTTCAGGTGAAAGTGGGCTTCGTCCGAGAAAAGGGTGTTCCCGAAGTTGGAAAACCACTCTAACATCAAGGTGGAAAATGACGCCCTTTTTGTATGGTCATCATGGGAAAGTTCTTGCACCAACTGGATCTTATAAGGATGAAGCTTAAAATCTTGTCTCAAAATTCGTCTTAAGCTGCTTCGCGAAATCCCCAAAGTCGCTGAACGTCGTCGCGTAGAGAGTTCCGCATTTTCTTGGACAGATCGATTAACCTCCTGAATCGCTTGCTCCGTGCGTAAAATACGGGGGCGACTTTGACGTCTCATTGGTAGCGTCGAACCAGTTTCTTGGAACCTCTTCAGCCATTGTTTTAGCAACTGAGTACTAGGATACTGCCGGATACTCCGTAAATTGAATTTAACTCTGAACATACGCCGCACAATAATGTAAGAATGACCATTTTCGTAAAACGCTTGAACCGCGAACGCGCGCTGCTCCCCCGTGAACTGACTCATGGCGACTAAAATTGCGTAAGACGCGTGACCCGATCACACCCCGCGCACCCCGCTACTTCCCACGTATGACGATCTATTTGCCAAAGAAAAGTGAACTTTATTCTGGCCCACCCTGTACAAAGTGGGAAAATATTTAAAAAATATGGAAAATTCTGTTTATGGCTGTTTTTGTGAATTACATGTTAGAAAAAACAAGAAAATACAAAGCAAGGCGGAGTTAGAAGCCATCGTGGACAACCTGTCAGATTCATCAGATGTGCCTGTGCAGATCCTGACTCTGACGATGATGCCTATTATCAGACAGCCGCTGTTAATAGCCCAGCAGATGACCTAAATTTGACTGAAGTTTTTGGTACTTTGCTGAAATTGCTGGTGGCTAAATGAACATATAGAGACAAGAAGAATGTAGAGAAATAGTGATTCAAAAAAAGCAAAAAAAAATCGGCAAATTGTTTTCAAGAACAAGAAAGGCTTAAACTTCGGCGTACCTAATGTGATCCGCCACCTCAGTCTTGGAATCCATCTTCCTGAGGAAGACAATAGCTGTAAAAGGTGCCGTTTCTGTAGCACCAAGAAAGAGGAAAAGAGAACTAAAATGCTGTGCTCAACGTGTCACAAGTAGCACTATGTGCAAAAACTGTTTCAAATCCTTTCATGATGCTTCACCTCAGGATTAATTAAATTTGCATGTTACTAATAAAGAAAGGATTCCTTATTCGTCGTTTTTCATTGACCATTAACAAAAAACAAATAAATTCATATACTTATAAAAAAAAAAACAAATAAAAATATACATATTATAACAACCGAACCCAGGAACAAACACTTGTATTAGAATAATAATGAAAGTACGATAAATGTACATGATCTTAGCAGGCAAGGGGTATTATTTTCCCACTTCGACGCAGAGTGTACATACATACATAATCGGGCAAAGGGAATTAATTTCCCACCGAAAAATAGGGGGTTTCCCTGTCGTCCCCTCTTAAAATATTTTTTTTGAAATCAGTCGTATCAATATACCCTAAATTCACCTTCAATGTTATAGTTACTTTCACACAGGCTTGCGTCTTATTAAGGGTTAAATAAAACAAACTCTGTCCAAATTTTTAAATTATTCGCAAGTCTGACTATGAATTCGAGTCATTAAACTGGTGTCACGCAATAAATAAATTAAATATGAATTAAGAAATCTATTTAACGCAGCGGCTTCGTGTTTGATTACGGCGCTACGGGCCACCTGTTCGATTCCCACATGGAATATGTATTTTTATGACCTACAAATAATTACTTCTGCTCTGGCTGTTGGTCCTTCTGCAATTTATGTATGTCATACGCCTAGTTGTTACCTAGAGAAACTTCTAGTGGTTACCTTTAGAAGTCGGTTTGTACTTTTTATTAATAAGTTTAATTAAAAATTATTAAGAAAAACAAGTACAAACATTTTTTTATATTATTATACAGTCAGGCGTTCAACATGTTCATTCGGCAACTTTTCTAGATCATAAAAGAGCTACATACGCTTGGATTAATTATTCATTCTATATGGGGTTAGACTTTAGAGGACCGCGTTGAATGCGGTCGGTGCCAAATAAAGCGAAACAAAATGGCGATTTTATCTACGCACTGAGAGCCATGAATATGATGTGTAGTTAACATAAAAATAGCTTTAATTATTATTTGACACAACATAAATAAATTTAATTGTAAATATATTCCAGACTGAAATACTTTTTTATACAAATACATTCTGTGTACTAAATATCAGGAATTTGTCAATAAAACAAAAATACAAATTATTCATCTAAATTTATTTTATCGCCTTCAAAGTAGGCCATCGCTTGCAATACAACATCTCCAACGCTTCACCCAGTCTTCCATACATTTTCATAGGCTATTGCGGTATGGCCTTTAGCTCATTCAGCGAATTTTTGTTATGCTTCTATCGACTCAAAACGTTTTCCTCGAAGTGGTAATTTTAACTTGGGAAATAAAAAAGTCAGACGGAGAGCCATATCAGGTGAATACTGAGCTTGGTCGAGAACTTTTGTTGAATGTTTCGCTAAAACTCTTTCACTATAATGGCTGTGTGTGATGGTGCATTATCATGGTGCAGCATCCATGAGTTGTGTTGCCACAAATCTGGACGTTTTCGGCGGATACTCTCACGCAAACGCTTCATGACGCCTAAATAATATTCTTTATTCACTGTTTCTCCCTTTGGAAGAATTCAGGTGAACCACACCACGGTAGTCAAAAAACTGTCAGCATCACCTTGATTTTGGAGCGACTTTGCCGCGGTTTTGGGTTTCGGCTCGTTTTCGAGACGCCATTCTGAACTGTTGGCTTGTTTGCATGTCGTACTCATAAACCCATGTCGTCGCCAGTTATTATACGTTTCATAAGGTCGGATCCGTAGAAGCTCGAAACCATGTCTTCAGCGACATGCTTTCGCTGCGCTCTTTGAACAAAATTGAGCTCTTTTGGAACTAGTCGAGCGGCGACGCGTTTCATGCCTAAAATGTCAATGAGAATGTTGTGGACGGACTTAAAGATATGTTCACCTCACTAGCCAACTCTCTCAGACTCATACGTCGATTTTCGAGCACTAGCTTCTTGATTTTGTCGATGTTTTCTTTGGTCGTAGCGGTTGAAGGTCTACCAGAACAGAGGCAGTCTACTACTACTTCTCGGCCTTCTTTAAAGCCTTATACCATTCATAAGCCCTTGTTTTCGATATACACGATTCGCCGTAGGTATTTCGCAACATTTTTAGTGATTCACCATGAAATATCATTCGAAACACAAAATTTAAGGCACACTCTTTGTTCAACAATATTTTCCATAAAAAATCGCCGATAACTCAAAACTATGACCAACAAAAGTGTAGTTTAAAACAAATTAAATGACAGATCCGCTCAAACTTTGCGCGCTAAATCAGTACAGTGCTACCATACAGTAAAAAATTAGAACGACCTCTTTTACGCGGGTCTTTTTATTGACATATTCCCGATACTTTTTACACAGGTTGTATACCTAAGACAAAAAATGAGGATATCCGCAGTAGAACCAGAGTAACTGACATAGCCCAACGGAATAAGCTGAAGTGGCAATGGGCTGGCCATATAGCTCGAAGACTACCTATGAGCACAGAATAAATAATAGTACTACGTACAGAAGTTGCACTCCTTTGATGTTGACTGCATGCCGACGTTCTAATAGCCTATATAATTATTATTAACCACATAAATCGCGCACGCAAGCTAAATAAAACTCTATCGCTGCGTAATAAATATTTTTTTAAATTTTGCATTTTAGCACCTCATTTAAAAATAAACTGATAAATTTTATTATTTTTGCATTCTTTATCGTTACGTCAGTATTGGTCTATAGTTTTTGCTTTAATATTATTCATTTTATTTGTTTTATTAACAATTATAAATAATTTATCATTCGCGCATGCGCTCAACACATCTATTCAAAGTATGGCGCGAAATTCAAAGTTTTTCCGTTCCGTTTTCATTGGATCAATAAAATATATATATATAAACTGCTCTCAAAAAATATAATTTCAAGCTGCTTCACGTAATAACTGAATAGTTAGTAAGTTACTGGGCACCACTAGTGTGACCGTTTGTAAGATAAGTAATTTTTATGATTTTTTTTAAACAAAACTATTGCATGGAATGTTTTATTCTTTTAAGGATACTTTTGTGGATGTATAATAAAAACATGATATAATTTCTAAACTGAAAAATTGAAAATTCTGCCAGTAATTCGCAAAAAGTTTCTGAAACTAGAAGGTATCGCCCGTACCATGACGCGACACTACCTAGCTCACGAATAGTCAATTTTATACATTTAAGAGTTAAGGCTAGATTTAAATTGGCGCCTGCCGAGTTAGTTTATGGTCAAGTATATAAATAATTGATTTTCTCGATAGTTTCAGAAACTTTTTTTAATTCCAGGCACTGTAAATGGAATCACCGCGGCAGTGGGGAGAATTTTTTTAGAGCCTAGGGAGATTACGAATCACTGACTGAATTTTCAATTTTTCAGTTTAGAAATTATATCATGTTATACAAATATATAAAATGAAGTTAATATACGCGATAAAATCCGTAAAAACTAGTTTTATTTAAATAAAATATTGGAGAAAAAACCCTCCTAAAAATGTAACCGTTTACCGTGTAGTAAGAATATCTACCACATGACGGTTTCTTTACTCATGTGTATCTACTACGTTCCGTGGTTCTCGTAAGAGACGACAGAGGGAAACAGGAGATGGGAAGCAGCGTCTTCCTAATAAGAACTAGAAAATAAAAACTGTAGTAGCCAACTCGTCAGGTAAGCGGTAATCTATGGGGAGGTCTATGCTCAGCAATGAACTTTGACGTGCTCTAATAAAACGTTTTACTCCTGTTGTTATGGCCGACGTACCTAGTGTAAATGCCTACAGTTCTTAAAGGTTCAAGCGGTATGACGGATTCGTGGCATAGTGGCTTAGCGTTTAGTAGCAGCGCCAAGGGCCGCGGGTTCGATCCCGCACGGAACAAATATTAATATGGCCTACAAATAATTGTGCCAGGTCTTAATGTTTGTCCTTGTAAAATTTATGTAAGTAAACTGCCGATACAGGAAAAAGTCCTAGTGTGGAGGTAACGTTTATTAAATAAATAAATAAATAAACCCAGAAAGTAATAACTATACAAAACAAAAACATTTAATCTGAGACTTATTGTATGTAGTTAGCATACTGGTTGATTGCTTATTGTTGTTAGAGGCGTTAATACCTCATTTCGTGAACAACAAAGCGTAACGACCTTTATATACGAATTACGCTAAAGCTTTACCGCTCCGGTGTATCATAATGCTAACCCGCGCCTCATTAATTATTGCGGCTCCACATACCCGGGATTATTTAAGGCCGCCACATTTGTACCTGCGGACTCTCAACTAATGGATTTAGCGTAAAATTAATAACGCTTTTCATAAATAACTGCAAACTTTTACACTAAAATTAGACTTTCAATAAAAAGTAAAAGTAACTAAGGCGTGACTTCTGAATCTATTATGTGGAAGATATTTTTTTCATTTTAGCTTTTTGAAGTCGGATTTTACTTTTTATTTAAATTAAAATATTTTGAGCCTTTACAGTGGACTAAAGAATGTCCCAAATTTGGAGGTCACCTAAATTTACATAGAAAACTTTATTCCCTTTATTACCACTCTTTGAATTTTTTCTTACTGAAATATAACCTATTTAATAAAAAGAATCATTCAAATCTGTTCACAATTAATTAATATGCCTAATTGCGTAACATGCATACAAAAATTACCATTACCATTACATCCTATTTAAGTCCACTGCTGAACATAAGCCTCACCTACAGATTGCCTCATAGGGTGGATTTTGTCATAGTTGCCACGCTTGGCAGGCGGGTTGGCATCCGCAGTTTTTTATGATTTTGAGTTGGTACCAGGAAGATGCTGCTGCCCATCTCCTGTTTTATTTACCCTCTGTCGCCTCTTACAGCACCCACGGGACGATATGGAGTAGTGGGTATTCTTACACCGCCACTACACGGTTGTTTATCACACTAATATTATCGGTTTGAAATTTTTGTAAATAACATAGGCTTCTCACTCGATGAAAATGCAAATGCGTTGAAAATTCTACGCCTGCCGTAAACGCGATGGATATACCGTTATATACCATAAGATCATTTTTTGGCATATCCCAAAGTCGCCGAAATGAGGTGATGATGACTCTTACGCCGCTACGACACGGCATAATATCTATACATATCCCTATAATATTCACACCAAATTACATCAACAGTTTCCTCCACTTCAGCTATGTGGTGGCCTTCCAGTCGCATTCATTCCTTCAAATATTTTTTATAGTCCATACTCAACAGTCTTTTAATTACTCCTTAAAGGAGATGTATGAAATTGGGTGCTTGAGATCGTTCGTAACAGTTATAAAAAATATTAATAAAAGGTTTTTAATTCTGTAATCCAGGACATTCATAAAAACATTTTTTTAGACTGAAAAACGAAAACTAACGCTTTTACCATAGCAAAAACAAAACGTCTTTAAATATTTTTCTGTATTTAATGTCTATGGCATTCGATAATGAAGGCAATTTTTTGTAAAAAAATAAGCCTTCATTATCAAAGAAATCATAACATTAAAATATTGATGCGAATCTGTAGAGATTAATACTGAATTAAGGAAATCAATTTAGAAAATCAATTGAATAGACCATTTTATTTAACTAAAAAAACATTTGAATAATATCTGATACGATTGAATAGGCTGTATGGTCGTTGATCATTGCCTGTTCCGAAGAAGACTTAACTTTATAACTTCGAGTTTCAACTTTTCATGCGCATTTGATATTGTGGTTGTATTTGTGAATATATTTCGTGTTTTTACTATCGTGGATTAATTTAATTTGACCCTTGGCGTTTCTCTCGCATTACAGGACAGTAGATTGTTGCGCCCACATAATGAAAATAATGTGGTACTTGGGTTTTGAGAAGAATAGAACAGACCATTTACAGCCTCCGGCTGCTTTTGTAGATGATATTTTATTAATAATTGGAAAAAATAATTAAAAAATTAAAAAGGGCAAGATTTATAATACATTATTTTCATAATAACTACAAAACTGCATTATTTTGTATCCTTTTCAATTTATTTAAACAACTTATTACAGCAACGAGTGATTTTATTACATAACCTACAAATAATAAAACATAAAATAAAAACAAAACCCCAGGTCCTACAAAAATATGAATAGCAAATGTTTAAATCTTCAAAATAAGATTTATTTGAACTTTGTTCATGCCGGGCCCAAGCTTGTATGGAACCAAGATCATCTCCTTTTTAAAGTTTAGGTTATTTCATTATGTTTTTTTACGGCATTACCGAAGGACTTAGTTAAAAAGTTATAGTTACAGCCTATATATGACCCATTGCTGGGCACAGGCCTCCTCTCATTTCTGAGAGGGTTTTAGGGCAAGGAAATGTCCGCCGCGCTGCCCCAATGCGTATTGGCGAACTTCACATGTCTTCGAAATATTTTTTTAATATTTCTCAGAGATGCAGTTTTCCTCACGATGTTTTCCTTCACCGCCGAGCACGTGGTAAATCAACACTTAAAATTGCAATTAACAATTTCACTGGTGCCGGCGGGGTTCGAACCCGTGTTGCTCGCGTATTGTGAAATTTACAGCGAGCACTTAGCCCCTGAGCTACCACGGCACACCGAAGAACTTAGACAGAAAAAAAGCATTATCTAATTAATTATCTAGTTAAAAAAATTGTCATGTACGAAACCCTAGCCTTAGAACAACGAAGCCTGACTCACACTTGGCCGCTTATTAATATATTTTTCTGTATGTTTATCCAATTCTATTGATTTTTCATTGTTTAAAATACTAATTTCTATGTTTAATATCATGTATTTGTCAGTTTATGAAGTATTATTTATTGTATTTATCAATGTATTAGCTTTAATTAAGAAGAGTTTCTTTAAGTTATTTACCCATCATGAAATATTATAGAAAAGATGTTAGAGAGTATTCATTACCTAAGAACTGATATTATGTATTTTAACTCACCAGTCTCGGCTAGTGGGTTGGTGAGAGAGAAGGTAATATACTCTTGCAATGGTATCGCCGCTCCAAATGCTAATTTTAGTATTGTGGTAGATTATCGTCTTCGACTCATTCTGCTGCATTAGTTATATGACGCATCATCAAATATTGGAAAATTTGTAAAGTTATTTATGTGCATATGTATTTGGATTATATAACAGCCTTTGTGTTTCTTTTGTCTGTATGTCTAGTTACCAATGCCACAATAAATGAAAAAAAAAATTGAACTTCAAACCAGCAAGTTTAAGAGAATGGCAATTTTATAGGTAATATAAAAACGGATGGGTTTCATTATACAAAACAAGGCGGGCAACATCTGATAAAACTTTTAAAGAAGGGGCAAAACAAATCGCCAATTTTCTCGGATCGAAGTCCCAGGGAAACTTTTCGATGTTTTATAATGCTAAATTTGTCCTGAAGGTATGCTAAACGGAATCGTTTTCTAATTTAAAATGTTCAAGGAATAAATTAAAGATTATGTTCTCCAATGCATTTTCGACCACGGCAGCAAGTTTGCAGGACATACTAGTCCCTAAAAAGTAACGTGGTACGGATATATGGAGATATATCGGTACCACGTACCTGCGGTCGAAAATGACCCAGACACAGCAGTGCGCGCACTGCTGCTTGGCAACAGAAATAGGTAAAAGGGTGTTTCCTACCCAGATGGACTTCTAGGCAGAAAAATAGATCTACCTCCTAGTAGTTTTAACCATTGATGTAACACTGCGACGAGATCGTAGGCCGACTCAAAGGTATGTAGTGTCAGCGACACAAAGACAATCGTAGTACAGGTAGACTCATAAATCTATTGGTGTTCTGCTACTTTAAGTTAGTTTAATATAAAACAAGTATCGATAGTGAACTATTTCCGTTGGGTTATTAGAAAGAGAAAGTTAATGATTACTTATATTTATGCGAATACTACACATGGGATAAAACTAATAGACTAAGGCACTCTCCCTCCGTAACCACGGGTGCTGTAAAGTGCCCGAAATGTCAGTAATTAAAAAATGTAAAATTAAATGCGATAAAATTAAATTAAATCTTTTAAATTAATCTAAAGATGACCAAAGAACCGGGGCCCGCAAACAGCAGTAACGGCAGAAAATGTATGGACTACTGAAATGTTGGTGCAGAAGACCCACGAATCACATATACGGACATCGAAAGATTGTAGGCATTAGTTCGGGGAGCATTCATACCATCCTACATCAACATCTTGAAGTGAGGAAGCTTTGTTGTCGATGGATCCCTCGTTTGCTCTCCGAAAGCGAAAAACAGACTCGTGTGGATTGGTGCCATGAAATGCGTCTACGTTTTGAAAACAGGGCATCTAGACGTGCTTCAGAAATCGTTCCTGGTGACGAGACATGGATCTATCAATATGATCCGGAAAATAAAGGCAATTATCGGTATGGGTCTACTCAGAAGGACAGTTACCGACAAAACTGCAAAGACCTCGTAACGACGATAAAAAATGGTGGCTAGTTTTTTTCGCGGAGCGGACATTTGTCGACGCCAATGCTGGAAAATTGTAGGTCAGTCAACTCTGAATGGTATACTACAGTTGCATTACCCAAAGCATTTCAAGGTGCGAGTAGACCAAATACCGGGCTTCGGGGAATCATGCTGCATCACGATAACGCCTCTTCACATACCTCCTTAGAACAAAAGCTTTTATTGAAGAATCTGGTGTTGAAACTCTAAGTCACCCACCCTACAGCCCTGACTTAGCTCCTTGTGATTTCTTTTTGTTCCCAAGAGTCAAAGAAAAAATAAAGGGAAGTTTTTTCAAGCGCCGAAGAAGCCGTGGCTGCCTACGACGAAGCGATTTCCGACCTGTCAGATCAAGACTGGCAAAAGTGTTTTCAGAGTTGGTTTAGGCGAATGGAACTTTGTATAGAGCATGATGGAGAATATTTTGAAAAGATGTAAAATAAATATTAATAGTATCTAGAATACTTTTTGTATATCTCAAAACTTATTGAGTGACCTACGTATAGGCTGTAACTTTAACTTTTTAATAAACTGATAGTGACTATTCAGTAACTACTGACTTGCTCCTTTTAAAATCTATAATAAGTCGTAGGTATATCTACGTAATTATTTTTTTACCGTCGCATGATAATCTTCAGAGGATATTATTATGTCGTTCGCACTCTTACAAACATGAAACAAGAAAAAAAAAATAGTTACTAAACTAATAATGTAATACTTGAATTAATAATGCCTTCTATAAAATATTGCAGGTATTGAGACCAGGAGATTTGGGAATTTAATTATTATATTTTTATACGAGTGACGGCGAAAAACGAGCATACAGTCCAACTGATGGTAAGTGGATGTACATCTATCTACCCATGATTATTAAAAGACCAAATGCAGATGCGCTGTCACCCCTGAGGACTAAGATGACGTGCTTCCTTCAGACAATTTTAGGTTTTTGTTCCTTAACATACAAAATTTTACGCTGGTTTTCTGTGAGCGACCCATAATACAGCGGCAGCGTAGCTCTACCACCCAAAATTTGATGATAATATTATGATAACTTAATACATACTTTAAAACGAGATTTTTTTTATATGTATCATTATATCATCAATAGTAGTTGCCGTGTGATTGCGGCATAAGAGAAACCATTAACCCATTTTGTATCATGGGTGTCGTAAGAGACGACTACGAGATATGCCAGAAAGATCTGCGATAGATAGCGATCACCATCTTGTTTACGCCAGACAGTAAAATATCTGGTACAGCAATTATATCATATCGTCGAGGCGGATTGCCAGCCAAGCGTAACGAAGAAAAAATCCTCCCTTTAACGAGAGGGGCTCATGTTCAGCAGTGGATTATGGGCCGATCAAGAAGAAAAAGAAGAAGAATGCATTTATAGAGAAGTGTTTATGATTTGATTTCACGTGGTAGAGCCACACTGCAGTTATATTGTAGTTCCAGCACGCATGGGTTGGCTCGACGGGGTAAGGTTCACCTTCTCACAGAATACCAGCGTATAATGGCAGCTTAACGCTGTGTTTCATATGGTGAGTGTAGGGAACCGGAGACCTTTTTTACTGGTAACAAAGCAATCTGTCATTGTCCTCAGAGGTAGCAATGGATCTGCATTTTGAGTCTTAATCGATGATAGATGTCTATGGGGCATATCATCCACTTACCATCAGGTAGTCTGTATGCTAGTTTTCGTCACCCTTAGTCATTAAAAAAATGACCAATTTAAAGAAAACATCTTATAATCTTAAGAAAAAGTTTGTTTATATTTGTTAAAAAACAATCTCTCTCATGTCAATTTCAAACACTGTTAAGATCACAGAAAACAAGCGTAAAATAGCAGGTTAAGTCTGCTGTGTTCCTTATGGTGAGTGTGAAGAATTGGAGACCCTTTTTACTGGAAACGAGGCATTCCATCTTGGTCCTCAGGGTTGACAATGCATCTTTATTTTGATTCGTAATCGAGGATAGATGAAGATGTCTATGGGCCACAGCAACCACTTACCATCAGGACTGTGTGCTTTTTTGTCACCCTTATCCTATAAAAAAAAAACGTTGATGATGTGTTTTATTGATCACTTACATTATAGACAAAGTAATTCCGAAAAAGTTCAGTCATAAAAATTTAAACGATTTAAATTAGCTGCAAAGTTTGCAAAAACAACGATAAAGAGTGCAATTTATTAGAATGGAACGCAATTTAGTGTAATCTGATTACGTTATCAGAAGAGAGACTAAACGTTGTACGGAATAAAAATTGGGCGATTTTTACGGGATCATAAAACCAGTTTCTCTTAAGAAATGCGTTCCTGACTAGGATAACCAAAAAGCCGGGCATTCAAATTATATATAAGAAATCCCATATGTCCAGCGCAGATAGGTAGTAAATGGGACCTGGGAAATATACTAATATACCTGGGAAGTACATCCTTTGAAACAAAAAAAAGAATTTTCCAAATCGGTTCTTCGAGTAATCGGTGAACATACATAAAAAAAAGATTCCGACAAATTGAGAACCTCCTTCTCTTTTTTGAAGTCGGTTAAAAAAAGCTTTACTTTACATACATTCAATGTATGTTTGCTTAAAGGTCATCTATAATCAATAATAAATCGTTACTAAAAAATCTTATCGATTACCCATTAATATAATATTTACTAGGCGACATTGGCAGTATCACTTGAAAAGTGTACATGTTTTATTTTCTTTTATTTAATGTATATGTATTTGTAGCACATATTACAAAAAAATTTGCATTCTGCAATCTGCGCGAAATATGTTTAAAAAGGAATAC
Source organism: Parnassius orleans (assembly GCA_029286625.1). NCBI lineage: Eukaryota > Metazoa > Arthropoda > Insecta > Lepidoptera > Papilionidae > Parnassius > Parnassius orleans. The sequence goes on from JAGSMP010000056.1 coordinate 1,354,624, forward strand.
ACAGTTTTCCCTTTACGTATTAATAAAATATTTTATTTTACATTTTAACTATAATAAATGATATATTTAAAATATTACGAGACGCAAGGTGAAAAGAAGAAGTGTGACATACATTACGGTACGTTACCGTTACAGATTATAAAAGTTCACTGCTGAACATGGGCCCTTAGATTGCCTCATAGATGGGACATCTACCATGGTTGCCACGCGTTTTTTTTATAGAATAAGGGTGACAAACGAGCACATAGCCTACCTGATGGTAAGTGGATGCTATCTACATCTATCGACTAAGAATCTGCATGTTGGCAGATGCGTTGTCACCCCTGAAGGCTAAGATAGAATGCCTCCTATTCAGCAAAAAGGGTCTCCGGTTCTCTACACTCAGTTGTTAGTAGGAAGGCGCCGATGCCCATCTCTTGGTTTGTTTTCTCTTGGTTTCTCACGACACCCACGGGACGATATGGAGTAGTGAACATTCATAGGCCACTGCATGGTCAATACAGGTATTAGGATAATATATAGCACGAAAAATTAACAGTACACTGTTATTTTTGACGACTTTTAGATTAGATACAATGTTCATCATTATCAATTATTAATCAATATTGTGTCTAAATGCCGTCCATATAGCGATATGGACGGCATTTTGCCACTTCAGCTTACTGGACCATTTTTCTACCAATGTCTATCTAGGACAAATAGTCCGACTACGTAAGTCCAACTTCAACCAATTGTCAGATCTAACTCGACTAAGCAGCATTCCCCTCACGTATTCCCCAAAATTTAAAAACAAGAGAGTACAACCGGTGCGTCTTGCTGGTGAAGATATATGGATCTGAAAAGTGATCACAGGGCAGGGCTGCGTTTGGTGTTTCGGCTTGATAGAATCCGTAATGAAGGTATTAGCAGTAGAACCAGAAAAATCGACATAACGATTAGAATAACAATTATTTCACAATATAATATATACAATACTAGCGAACCACCCCGGTTTCGCATGGTTGATTTCTGGATTTCGACAAGAGCGCCACCTGACGGGTTCAATTGTGAATCGTTTAGATCATCCACTCACAAAAATTTCATCAAAATCGGTCCAGCCATTTTCGAGTTTTTGCGAGACTAACGGACAGCAATTGATTTTTATAAGGGTGGGCCATTTAAGATTTGGAATTTGAATCGGCTATAAAAAAAAACTAATGAATATTTTTTCAAAGTTATGAGTTTATTAGAAAGATTGAACCTTTCCATTTAGGAATGGAAGACAACATCATTCAAATGACTGCCACGGCTAGCGTGTGGCACGTTGCGCCGTCCTGTTGAAACCAAATGTCGTCTACGTCATCCTCTTCAATTTTGGGAAACAAAAAAGGCGCGGTAGCGATCGCCATTCACTGAAACGGCGTTTCCTTGCTCATTTTCGATGAAAATTTGCCCAATAATGCCGCTAGACCAAAATACGCACCAGACAGTCACTTGTTGTGGCTGTCTTGTGCGGATGCATTGGTTTCTCCACGATGACGTGTGGATTTTCTGAGCCCCAGATACGACAATTTTGCTTATTGACGTATCCTCCGAGGTGGAAATGAGCTTCATCTGAAAAGATGATTTTTCGGTAAAAATGCTCATCTTCGATCAAGCGGTCTTCGGCCCATTGAGCAAACCGAAAACGCATCGGATGGTCATGCGGCTTCAGCTCTTGCACTAATTGAACTTTGTACGCATTCATACCGAGATCTTTATGCAAAATTCTTCTCAAAGAAGTGCGTGAAATGTTCAATTCTTGAGAACGATGACGAGTTGATGTTGATGGTTGTTCACGCACACTGAGCAACAGCAGCGACGTTTTTGGTTGAGCGCACTGGACGAGTACGTACACGGGTTGTTTTATCCAACAACGATCCAGTTTCACTAACTCGCTTTACAAATTGATCCACAAACTGCGTTTATGGTACATCCTTTTTGTCAATTTTTTTCCTAAATTTCTTACTGTTTGAGTAGAAGACTCACCACTTTGGAAATAAGTTTTTAATATTTCCCAACTTTGTTCAAGCTAAAAGCGACCCATTTCATAAATGTCAAACATAAAACTTACTTTCTGTTACATCGGAAATGTCATCAAACCTTCCAACCTCAAAAAAACCTATAGTTCCAATTCCAAATGTTAGATGGCCCATTCTGTATAAAGAGATATAGAAATTTCAATATGAAATAAGCAGTGCCTTTATACAAAATATATGTTTTTATATTTCAATGTAACATTACTTTGTGTGTACATAAATTGTTAAATAAATAAATAAATAAATAAATATACGTATATAATGCATATCCTTAGAATGCTTGCCATTGTAACTATGAAATACTTTTATATTTTTATTATATTTAACACTTATTTGGTAACAAAACTCTTGGAAATCAATAAATACCTAATTTTTACCCTAATTAAAGAACACATTACATTACCAGCTCTATGCTGAATAAGAGAAGTTAATAGGATATAAAAAATATACTTACTTTGATCTATAGATGACCACTTATTTAGAACGAGCAAATTTTAGTGGCACTAAATATGTATTCGTTTTAATTTTTTAACTTAACTCATTGTATAATATATACTAATAATAATAAGTTACTAACTAAAGTCAGCATCCTATAACTAGGAATACAGAAAAAATGGGATAGTGTTTACTAAACAAAGATTGTCCGAAACACTGTCCGGATCCGTAAGCGTGGTAGCCCTAAACCCAACTCAATTACGCATCAAATATTCCAAACGGTGGGGGAAATGCGAGGGTATCGGGGAAGTTATGCACAAAGAGTACTGTTTCTGGCCCTTTATACCTCTGAGAGGTCTGCAGGGGAAAATTATGTAATCTTAAAGGCGTGGTAAAGATATGGTAATGGACGGCATTTTCTCAAATCCACAGGGTGTTGTGCATCACTACACTGACGACCACAGCGCTAAGTGATACGAGTACTAGGTACTTTAGTATAAAAAATAAACAAAGAAGAATATTTTGTTCCATATTTCTTTCTTAACTTCTAATATTAAAAATTCTAACAGAGTTTGAATATAACGTGAAATTAATCACTATCATCATCATTAAAGTCCATCACAAGTCAAAAGGATTTCGCCTCCTCGTTGCTCGTTTATTACTCTTATTCTACAAAACGGAGGATTGTAATGATAAAGTTGATAATTACAAATTTAGCAGTCAACTGTCTCTCCCTAGGTTTGCCGATTAGCACGATTTTTAAGTTCACTAATACATTTACTGCTGCCAGTCGCCTTCCGCAGGTCTTAATTCATTTTGCTTCATTTAAAGGGCGTTTATCTGAACGCAAACATGCAACGATTATATGTAATAAGGAAGAATGAAAATACACCCAACACATTGAACAAGAACTGCGTACGTGCGTAAGAACAGATCCTGGTAGTGCTAGGTAAAACAAACTCTCCCAAATTGGCCAATGTCCATTTGCGGAATGATGAAAACAAAACAAAGTTAATTAACATTTTCAAAGCATTAAAAGCGAGGCTCAATGTAACTGCGGTTCGACCGATATTATTTGGAACTGTTGCATTTACACAACACTTAGCACTAATGGATCCTGCGGGCGGACACAATATAAAATTGAATGAATAAACTTAATGCAGTTGTGCTGAATATAAACTATAAATAAATATTTAAAATAGGTGTATGTTAGCTATTTGCGAATTTTTATTTATCAAATGGTTTTTCTGTTGCTGATTCGATAACTTGATAAAATGTCGTATCTTAATATTAAATTAAACGTCTGCTCGTCCGATATTAATCTAAAATGCCTTAGGCAACAGATATAAAAAAAAACTATTGGTAAATCCAATTGTGCATGCCTTGAGCGCATTAAAAAAATTACGTATAACACGATTATACCTATTTTTTAAGTAGTTTAATTACACACAAGTTTACACTAATAACTTTATAACTATACTTCCAATTTTCCGATATTTTTAAGTCAAACTTCAATTAAAAAAAAATTTTGGTAAATCCCAAAAGTGCACGACTTATTAATGCTCATATGATAGTGAAAAAAAATTAAAAAATGTAAATTGTAGTTCTATTCGTCAAAGACTTCCAGTAGCAGTCACCGAAGTACAGCTTGAAGTCACTACGTCAAGTCCGGAGGTAAGGTCTATTCTATATATCTATTCTATTCTATAACTAACAAAACGAGGCCAAATTCGGCACATCTAGTTCTCCTCGTCGAGGAGTTCCAGTAGCAGTCATCAAAGTACACTTTCAAGTCACTCTATCAAGTCCGGAGGTAAGGTCTCATCATAACTAACATAACGAGCACTATCTCGACACACCTAGTTCTACTCGTCGAGGAGTTCCAGTAGCAGATACCGAAGTACACCTTCAGGTCTATAAAGTCCAAGACGTATAAGTATATTTATATATAAATCCTGCGTGCTTTTAGCGAAACAAAATATTATAATAAAAATCTGTGATTATAAAAATAATATGTCTTACATTGGTCATGTATGTATCAAATTAATATATTTATGTAACTTATTTTATTTTATTATTTAGAGGCCAATTTTGGCTTACAAATTTTTCAACAAAAAGATCAGTAAATATATAAGACAGTTATTATAATAATTATTTTTTGATTTCAGACATAATACTCATTTATAAAGGAAAATATTTCTGCTGCGTCGTTGTCAACTGTCAAAGTATAACGACTACATACAATTTTTATCAATATCGAATAAATCCAGGGAAGTAATGTGATAATATTTCATTTATAGAGCAAAATGCTTTTATATAGGCCGTAAATGATTGTGTTTCAGGGAAAGATGCGGGGTACAGCACAGTCAAAATGAAGCTATATAATATAAAGACTTTTGAGTGCTGTAGAGATCTGTTTATATTTTTTAATGAATATCTCCGCTCCGCTACATTCACAGCCGGATTTCCTTTAGTGTCAAAATTGTACCAACGGTAGGCTGTTTAAAGATAAAAGGGGATTAAATATACATATTAAACGATGCCATAGTAAAAGTATTTCGGCTTCACAGCCTACCGTAGAAATTCATAACTCTATTAGTAATTCCTCTAATGACACAAATTTTTCCCTTTTTTCGGAGCAAATTTACAATTATCATCATAATGTACCAGTGGTTAAAAGAATTCCTAGAGGTGCGAGGATGCAGCTTGCTAAAGCATTGTCATGCACTATTCAAAATTGTTTCACTAATAGTGAAAAGAGTTGGCAAAAATTATTTACTTTCGCGTATTTCCATTTTCATTTTGATAAAACAATAAATAAATCAATTACGTCTCAACTAAAAGAGACATCTTTTCAATATTACCCAATTAATACTCATATATCTCGACCACGTCCTCAATTTGATTTAAAAAAAGGTGTTGAGTCGAAAGTAATGGATGGCGACTTAAAAAATGCATCCCGTATTTTATTCTCAGATGACATCCTGGCTCCTCGTAATGTCGAAACTCTTGAAGGCCTTCGTCAGAAGCATCCTTCGTTCAATCCTTCTCAAAGTTTACCGCTGCCTCCCAAAACTTCTATGCAACCTTTACAAATTTCTAAAAAGAAACTTTAGAATCAATTATGTCATTTTCGAATGGCTCAGCTGGCGGCATTGACGGAATTACGCGTCAACACCTTAAAGATCTTGTAAGCGCTTCTGCCGGTGACGCCGGCGGAGTACTTCTTAATGACATTACAAAATTATGTAACTTTATGCTTTCTGGTAATTTTAATCCCAATTTCATTCCATTCTTATATGGGGCAAGATTATGTGCCTTCAAAAAAAAAAAGGATAACGGTATCCGTCCTATTGCCGTTGGTTCCACATTTCGACGCTTAACTTCAAAATTAGCTTGCAGGCACATAATCTCTAATCTCGGCTTTGGCACTAAACACAGATGTTCTTGTGAAGGTTGACCTAAGGAATGCTTTTAACTCTATCGATAGGGTAACCCTGCTGAAAGAAGTGGCTAACAATACCTCCGAAATTTATCATTACGTTTGGAAATGTTACAGTCAAAATACTAACTTGTTTTACGAAATCCATATTATCGATTCTGCTGTCGGTGTTCAGCAGGGTGACCCACTAGGTCCAGCACTTTTCGGTTTGGGAATTCAACCCATTATTTCAAATTTGAAATCCAAGCTGAATGTCTGGTACCTGGACGACGGTACACTGGGAGGTAGAGCAGATGACGTCCTCAGTGATCTTACTAATATTTTTCGAAATTTTAAAAATATTGTTCTTGAACCAAATAGCAATAAATGTGAAATATTTTTGGCAATAATTTATCTAGTTCTACCAGAGACACTTTACTTCAAAATTTCAATCATATTTCTCCAGGAATAAAAACTGTCAGTAAGGAATCGCTATACCTGCTAGGTGCCGCGTTGTTTTTCGATAGTACTAAACCTGTTTTAAAAACAAAATTTGATCAGTTTTTAAACCACGTTGATAAATTGTATAAATTAAACCCCCAAAGTGCTCTTACTATTTTAAAATATTGTCTACTTGTACCTAGATTTACATACTTACTCCGCTCGAGTCCAGTCTGGAAATGTTCGGATATTTTAAAAGACATTGATAATAATCTTAAAATAGCTATAGAAAAAATTCTAAATTTAACTTTAAATACAACAGCCTGGACTCAAGCTACTTAACCTATAAAATTTGGTGGTATTGGTGTGAGAAATCTTTCTAGCGTTGAATTGCCTGCTTTCCTTGCTTCCGTGCATAGTGTCAGTGACTTATGTAACATAATTTTAAATAATAAAGTAGACCTGTGCTTTGCTACGGAGGCAGGGCAGACATGGCGAGTGCTCTGTCCCAGCGAAAATGTTCCACTGGAAGTTAACCAACAAAAACAGTGGGATATTCCGTTGGTACGGAACGTTCAGAGAGATTTGTTTCACAATTTCCATAGTGACCAAGATCAGGCACGCCTTCTAGCTGTTTCGACTAAGGAATATAGTCACTGGTTACACGCTTTACCATCAAGTAATCTCGGCACATTACTTGATGGGGAATGATTCTTGATGGGAAGGATTCTTGTCTCCATAAATGTTCCCTCGGTTTTAGAGCCTTGTGGAATATTAAGAGACGATTGCAGGAGACCCGACGGTATGACATTGGTCCTTTGGGAGAGAGGTAAAGCCCTAGTGTGGGATGCTACTTGTGTAGACACTGGCGGTCTCTCATCTCAAGGGATCGTTTAGAGCCGGGGCGGCATCAGAGGCAGCTTAAATGAGTAAGTGGCGCAAATATGAGTCTCTGAGAGATGAATACATTTTTGTGGCATTTGCTGTAGAGACCGTGGTCCGTGGGGTCCACGTGCGGTGAAGTTCCTTAAGGAACTCCATCCGTGACTGGTCGTTGCTGCTGGTGATAAGAGGGCTGGTTCTTTTCTCGCTCAAAGGGTAAGTATAGCCATTCAGCGGGGAAACGCAGCCAGCGTTCTTGGCACGATACCGCGGGGAGTAGGACTGTATGATAATTAAGTTACTAGTTTTAGTTTTTTTTTATTATAGTTTTTAATATTGTATATAATGAATTATTGTATATTATGTTATTTAAATACTTATTTTATAACAATTATTATTAAAGGTTTCTACGGCGAACGATATTTTTCAGCACGAGCCGCTGTAACAAACGACCACTCACGACGGCAGCTGAGCCCGGAGCTCTTGGTAGAGAGTAATTGTGTTCTGTGGTCCGGAGTAAAAAAGTACTCTGTGGCTTGGAGTGCGGCAAAGTATATTTAGTAAAATAAATTAATACAAGGCTGCTCAAAACACCGAAAATTTCGCCATTTCTTAGCCGAAAAAAATTAATTATAACTAAACAAAACAAAATTAAACTGCCATTTACATTCCATGGCTTCCCACATGATAGATGAAGAATTTAAAAATAGATTGAGTTAAACAATTGATATTTTCAAAAGTTATCGTGTTTACGCCACCATGCGGACTTGATAAATCCACACCATAAGCCTCTAAGACCCCTTTTTTATGTAAAAATAGCAATTAATCGAATTAAAAAAAAATATTTCTGACAATGTGCTTTTTATATCATTTATATGTATAATATGATTGCTAGATACGATTTCATGCGACAAAACGCTGGAATCTTAATTTTTAGGTCCTAGCAGAAGATACCTGGCATAAGGCATGCAATTTCTTTACATTTGTAAATCGTAAGAGCCACGACAATTTAGGTACCAAACAGCGATCAATACTTGATGTCTGTCTCTCTGAAATTTAAATGCTGATTTATCAGCTTACAATCGACGAAGGACACTCGGCCGGTCGCGTGGACTATTGCCGGCAGCGTCGTGGTCGAATCGAGTGATTTTATTAAATAAAATAAGGGTAACAAACGAACAAATAGTCAACCTGATGGTAAGTGGATGCGGTGGCCCATAGACGTTGTCAACCCTGACGACTAAGGTGGAATGCCTAGTTTCCAGTAAAAAGGATCTCCGGTTCTCTACACTCACCATACGAAACACAGCAGCACTAAGCTGCTATTTTATACTGGTATTCTGTGAGAGCGTGGTCCTATCCCGGTCGAGCCGACCCAATCATGCTACAACCATAATATAGCTGCAGCGTGGCTCTACCACGCATTTTTGGCCCTTTCTACGAACGATTTTCATGATTTAACTTTTGTTGAATAATGTACAGTGAGTGTGGAGATATCGGCTAATAAAGGAAAATGGCAGAGGAAGTTTTTTTTTCTTTTTTTTTTATAAAAAAAGGTTACCCGCACACAGGGATTTTCTCCTGTATCGTGGAGCCAATTTACAAACATAAATTGCACAAGGACAAACATCCAGACCCGGAACAATTATTTGTATTTGCTCATACAAATACTTTTTCCGTGCGGGATTCTAACCCGCGACCCCCAGCGCTGCAACTCATTCCTAAGCCACTGCGCCACGGAGCCGGAGAGGAAAACATGCCAACCCCAAATAACTTTGGATAAGGGCAGAAAGAAGAAGAAGAGAATGCACAATGGGTTTTATGCTAGACAGTACTGTTACAGGGCACGAGTAGGCACCCTAAAATATTTCTAGATGGTTCAAAAAATATTCTCGCCCTCTGTCTAGACACAAGTGGGTACTGTAAAAAATGTGAGTGTGTTTTTTCAATAGCAAGACTACCCTGTCTATCGCCTAATCTATACATCCTACCCGAGGGCGAGTGGGTGCGAACCCAAATGGAAATTATCGCGGACGAAACAAGTTTGTCAACATGAACCTTCTGAGCACAGCAGTTGAAATCGAATCATTTATCATTCATTTATAAACACACTTGGTATTCCGTCTCAGAAACTCAGAAACGAGGAGCCAGTGCCACGACGGAGGACGTAGACTGTAAATTTACTTTATTTTCACTTAGAATTTCAGGAGCTGTCTAGTTCATATTTGTAGTATTTTCTAAAAATGGTTCTTAATATAAAGCAAGTCAATATGTACATACGAGTAAAAAAGCATGTTTGGCAGCGTAAGAGAACAAAAACAAACAAAGGTAGTTTTAGTAAAAAAAGTGATATACACTCTGTAAACACTAGGAACAAACACAAGCTAGTGATACCAGTCTCTCGACTCCACAGAGTCAGTAATTCATTCTTGGGGCAATGTATACGCTATTACAACAAAGTTCCAGAAAATATACAAGCTCTCTCTATTACTAAGTTTAAATATTTTATTGAACTAAAACTGTATAAAAAGGGTTATTATAATATAAAATTATAAATGAATACATGGTTGATAATAACCCCTGGGAATGAGGTGGTCGCTTCCAAGCTGTTTCTAAAATAAATTTTGTAAATAGTTTGTACAACTATTCATGTGAATTTAACTTTTAAAAAAAGTCCCGCTGGGTTTCTTGCTGGTTCTTTCCAGGACGGAGGTTTTTTTCGAACCAGTAGTAAAGTAAAAAATGACTTTCAATAAGAATTACACATATGATCTATATTGAATAAAACATTATTCTATTCTATTCTATTCAGCAGTAGGGATTTTGATAGGCTGTAATAAAGGAATAAGTAAACAACCTCCACCCCCTCTCTCCTCCCAATAAATATCGTAATAATCCAACTGCCTATTTATATTTTTTGCAAGTTACAGCAAATTATCAAGGTTTTTTTTATACGTCAATTAGCAAGTTTAAATGAAAATTATGAAACGCTTTTATCGTCCAAGTTCAGTTAAAAGCTCATTTTGGTTCACTAAATGCGATTTACGAAAAAAAAATGTTCAATTTACAAGATAAGCAAACGGCTAAGCTTTGTAACAAGTTTCGGTGGGATTAAATAACATCGTATCATTTAGAATAAACTAGCAGCATTTTGATGGCTTGCTTGACTATTTCACTAATTTGAGTAGCCGTGCTCTAAAGTAAGATAAAGTAAAGTTATATCCCATAGCTTGACACAAGCTTACTCTCATTTCTGAGAGGGTTAAAAAAAGTATTGGGTGGAAACGTATTGGTTGACAAGTGGTAAAATTAAAAATTTTGTACTACCGACTTCAATATAAATAAAATGAGAACATCGTCAATGTAGTCGAAGTCAATTAAATACGCATTATTTGGGATAACTCAAAAACTACTGGTCAGATCTTATATGGGACTACATGAGAAGCACCAACTTTCAAATAAAAAAAGAATCATCAAAATCGGTTCACCTAGAAAAAGTTCTGAGGTAACACACATAAAAAAATACAGTCGAATTGGCGACCTCAATGGTATAATGGGTATAATGCGCAAACTAAACACCGAATGAGACTGCGCCCTACAGCTGAGTCTTTTTATCATTGGTAGTCTTCTACCCGGTGTCATGTGTTACGTTCTTTGGTTTGTATACAGTACGTGGTAGAGCCGGGCGGCAGTTGTATTATGGCTTCAGCATGATTAGGTTGGCTTGACAGGGAATGAAACACATTTTGTATAATACCAGAATAATGCTGTTACGTTAGTACGAAAATCGGGGACCCCTATTTTTGGTGTTGAGGCATACTTGTATTCAGAGGAGACAACGCATCTGCATTTCGACTTTTAGTCTAGAATATATAGGTGTAACTATCGCGTTGACTGGCGTGTTTCTTTGTCACCTATATTTGCAAAAAAAGTGGATCAAAAGGCTGAAAAATGAGATTTTTTTGTTTATTTTTTTTCATTAAATTGACAATGTAAAACAACTTCTTTATTATGTACACAATACTGTCTTCGTCTATGTTTTGAATCTAGAATCAGACATATCAGAACAGTGTTCTAATACAGCGTATCCAGCGCTTACAGTAGATTTTAGTTACAAAGCGAGCAGCGATCCATTTTACCTGTTGAATATTCATTTGCTGCAGCACCGAAGCGGGCATTATTTCCAGTTCACTTACGCCGTATTTAAGCGTTTAGAGCGTTAGTTGACCCTTCATATTGCTTTATTTTAATATTGACACGCCTTTATTCCTGACGAGATACAAATAGCACATACAATTTTTGTATTTTGATCCTATGTTACAAGAAGCGTGCTCATTTTTGTTTTTATATCGGGCATATTCCCTTAATCTGGGATTTGGACGTCCTACAATGAAAACAACAGGAGAGGCCCATATCTAGCACAGTTTCGCTACAGTTATACGAAAGTTTCCTTAGAATATTACACGATATAATGTCCTCCAGACCGAGTTTTGGTCACGGCGGCCAGTCTCACCGGAGACTAGCCATCTGCGCAGGACAGAATTATAGTGCCGAGTGTATGCGCAAGCACAAGTGCACTCTCTATTATCTTACTCTCATAGTCTGATGGGAAGGTTATCCGACACGACCGGAGAGATCAGGCGCAGAGCCATCGACTTTACGTGCTTTCCGAAGCACGGGGGTGAAACACTGATAACTGAGAATTTCTTGATAGAAAAACTCATTAACTAATTTTGGCACGACCCGGGATTCAAACCCAGGACCTCATTATTAGCGATAGCGTTTACGGCCACAAGAGCAACGAGACAGTCATATTATACCCGATATAATTATCAATTGACAGTCGGCAGTATTAGAAATATATCATCATCAATATCATCCGCATCATCGTCATCCATATCCGCTCCGACCAAATGTTTCACACTTCAAATACTGCACCCTGTTGCCCATGTTTTAGGTGCGAGATCTTTTAGACGTTTTTCAGCGTATATACGTTCCACAAATCGGAACAGGCATTTTCTCATTGTTAGAGCGTCAAACAGGAGTTAGTACGCCACGATGGTCCAGTGCTTGTTGACGGGTTTCACACATCGTTGGAGTAAATAAGCATTTAAAGTTATTGCAAATAACAATTTTAATTTCCTGCCGAAAGGAGTGAAACTGGATTTGCTCGCGATCGTTTCCCTCAGGCTCTATCGGTGGAATATAATTAAAATTTTCAGACATCATCTCCGTTGTCGATACGCCACCCGCTTGAATGTAGTATATACTAAACTAAATACTGCATTAAAAAGAAGAGAGTGCGTTTTTTAATTTGTACAATTAATACTCATCGTAGAGAGAATAATTAAACTTTAAATAAAAGTAAAACTTACTTCAATAACTAGAGAACTAAAGAAATTTCTATATGAAGTAGGTCTTGGAACCTGGCAAGACATATAGTATTGATGAATTACGAGTAAAGCCTCGAGTACAGAGGTTGATATACGGATTTTTTTTAGTTTCGTGAGTCAGTTTTAGTTTTTACTAAGTTTAATTATTTCACCTTTTGGGGTGGTCTAAGAAATTAAAAGAAGTCTAAGAAGTTAAAGGTCACAACTAGAATATCGTTTAAATAGGCACATTAAAACCTTCATCTCCTGTTTATTCTCTTAGTGATTGAATTTCTCTTAAATTTAATATGGTAAGTATAACTTAGGTTTAATAAAAAAAAATTAAATCGAATCACCCGTATCCGAGTAAATCGCTGAATATACACAAAAAAACATACGCGCCGATTATAGAACCTTTTCGTTTCTCTCACATACATAAAAAAACATATACGCGTCGAATATAGAACCTTCTCTTTTTCTTTCTCGGTTAAAAACAGCAAAGTTGCAAGCCCACATGTGTCCCGACATTAGCTCAGAATGGCAGCGAAGATTTGTAGTGGGAAACATTTGCAAGTTCGTGTAACAACTCTCTCACGACCTGTTTACATTACACTCGGAATAACATAAAGTTTAAGTACCGATCAGGCCGACGCCGAGCACAAACATAGCGACAGTACATAGTAGGTATATGTTATTGTTATATTTGAATATACAATAAGTGAACTTGTTTCCAATTTTTTTTATTAAATGTAATCCCCTATTAAAATTTTCTCCTGTATCGTGGAGGCAGTTTACATACATAAATTGCACAAGTACAAACATCCAGACCCGGAACAATTATTTGTAGGCCATACAAATACTTGTTCCGTGCTAAATTCGAACCCGTGACTTCCTGCATGTCTTACCAGGTCCTCAATCCATCTAGTGGGGGACGCCTTACACTTCGCCTGCCGATACGAGGCTACCACTCGAGAACCTTTCTTCCCCATCGGTTGTCGGTTCTTCGAGCTATATGGCCGGCCCATTGCCACTTCAGCTTGCTAATACGTTGGGTTATGTCGGTTAATCTGGTTCTACTGGGAATATCCTCGCTTTTAAGTCTATCACGCAGAGAACCCCAAGCATAGCACTCTCCATAGCTCGCTGAGCGACTTTGAGCTTCCTCATACGGCCAGCAGTGAAGGAACACGTCTCAGATTAGTGCTACCAACAACTACCGACATAGTTGTGACATGGATAAAAAAATTACAGACAGACAAAAAATTTAAAAATGATTGTTTATGTCCTAAAAGCATGCAAGTAACGTCCTGAGTTTAATAGAAGCCATTTATTTCAATATTACAGACGGACGCTTCAGTTTTATTTAAATGTCATAGATGATGAGAGGGAAACGTAATACAGAGAACGTGTGTTCAATTAAAATCTTCGCTAATGCACTGGCCCCCCGAGGCGACTAGCCTCTGAGCTCACGACTTAATCTAATTCAAATGTACGAGTACCTGGAGTTGACAGATCACTGTAGCCAAGCGTCTGACCACATTGCTGATTATTTACGGTTTGTTAACGATGGTATTGTTGCACTGTTGATAAATGTATTTTCATTGTATTTATGGTAAAAATAAATACTATATTATTTATACCTTATAGCATAGAATGGAATAGATTTTTTTTTTAACAAATAAAGGTTACAAATATTTTTAATTCAAAGTAATTTTATTATAACTTTTACCACTGGTTCGTAAAAAAACCTCTCTCATGGGCACAACCAGCAAGAAACCCAGCGGGATCTTTATTTTCAAAGTAACATTATACAATAAAAACTGGGATAATACGATAGTTATCACGTTTGGCATGTGGGTCGGAGCCGCAGTTTTTATAATCTTTCATTGTTATTAAAAAGATGCCGATGCCCATTTTCTGTTTCATTTTCCTCTTACGATACTCACGCGATGACTAGGGGTAGTTGATTCTCTTACGCAGTCACTAAAGGGCAGAAGTAAATGCCTACTTTAATTATATATTCTGTTGTCCCCCTGTTAGCAAAGAGGGATGGCTTTTTTCCGAGTTTTCATATTATATATCGACTATGATAACATTACATTTTTAATATGATATTTAGTGATCATAGCAATTGGAACTTAGTTATTCAAATAACAAAGCTTCATAGTAGGCTCCAAGATGACTCCCAATCTAAAATATTTGAAATTGCAAATGAAAATCGTGTAAAAATCTTAAAACTCTTACTTGATGTTAAATAACACGGTAGCATTAATATATAAGAATATATTATTAAAGTTGAATAACTTAATTAACACGCTTTAATCATGAGCTGCAATGATCCTAGTTAGAATACCAGATCATAGTCAGTAATACGTCTGTAAAATATCAGAAAATTCAGAGGTCTGGAAATGGGTGAAAATTGAATTAAAATTCCATTACATTCAAATCAATTACAAAGATACATACTAATATAATAGGCCAAGATTATAAAAAATGAGTAGTAGATATTACGCATAGCTTTCTGTTTCTGTTACCATGAGTAAAATACATTTACTTGTCTCTTTTACTTAGTCTATATTCTATGACTTAGTCTATATTTTACCTACCTTTCTATATATTTTTTTATTAATCAAAAATTGTTTAATAAGGGTTATTGTAGTACTAAAGAGTAAATGACTGATAATAACCCCTGGGAATGATCGCTCACATACTGTTTCTACACGTTTTCATACTTAAAAGTACCGCTGTGTTTCTTGCTGGTTCTTCCCAGAACAGAGGTTTTTTTCCGAAATAGTGGTAAAATTTAAATGACTTTCAATAAGTATTCTTGTAATCTATATTGAATAAATGTGATTCAACTTTATTCTATTCTAGATTTTTTATTCTATTTTTAGAATAAAAATTAGAACTTTCAAGTTAAGTAAGTTAAGTAAGCTAAGCATCGTATTGAAGTTATCATAACGGAAGTATCATGCCGCTTGGAAGTCGAGCGGGCTGGGAAGTTACTGCGCTGAACAATGCTCCTTTTACTTGAATATCTGAAATGCTTCAGACGGCTTACTACTATCGGTAAACTTAGTAGGAGGCACTGGTTGCGTTGTTTGCATCTGCAAGTTTCTACTTGTATCGAATATTCTCAATTTAAATCTAAATTAATAAACAACGACTTTTAATGAACCAGTAAGCAAATAATTTTATTTATCGATTCTTTTATTCTTCTTCATAAACCGCTTCGTAAACAGTTCACTGCTTAAACATGGGTCTCCGCTACAGTTGAAGGGGTTTGGCATAATTAATATTTGATCCAATCCCAGGTGAATTGATACGGTACCAGACCTATCGCATGTAAATCTCTCATTGTTGAGAGATTTAGGATAAGGAAATATCCACCGTGCACGTGGCAAATTACCACTAAAAATTGCAATTAACAATTTCATTCTTGCCGGCGGGGGTTAACACCTGGAATGCTGTAAAATTTACAGCAAGCGCTTAGCCCCTGAGCCACTAGGGCTCTCGCTGTAGGTAGAGTTTGCCGTGATTGCCTTAAAAATATCTTTAAGATTTTTATACACAATTTTTCTTAACAAAGTTTATCCATCAGTAACATACAGCAGCAGCACTCCAATACTTTTTAATTAAATAACGTTTCCGGGATTGAGTTGCTTGTCCAATATCATAATGGCTTTACTGTGATCTCCCCGAGAGGTAGTGGACGTCAAATAGATTGAGTTCAGAGATATCTAAAGGAAACCTGATTATTGCGAAAATACGTGCCTAGTTTTACTTTTGTGCACTGGATGCCTAAAAAGCTTTTTATTGATTCAAATGATAATAAATTAAAAAAAAAAGTTAATGCCACACATGAAAAATCATAATAAAGTTTTTTTTATACATGTAGTTTAGAACTTAGTTCTAGTGCTTCTTATGGTAAGTGGATGATGTGACCCATAGATACTCGTACCTACATCTATTATCGATTAAAATTTAAAATGCAGATGTATTGTCACCCCTAACATATACTCGTATAGTCCAGGTATCTCACTTAATATTTTCTTATAAGACCGGTGACTATTTACCTACTAACGAAACTAAAGACGGCTGATATATTTTGGATGCAACGTATTTTAAGTACTCACACAACATTCTTAAAAAAACATTTTTCCATTTTCAACCGTCCAAAATTAATCCGTGCAAAATCCCAATGTTTAACCCCACTCCTATATTTGGGTATAACAGCACTTTATAATTATGCCGAATTTCAAAACGATCAACGTGAACACTTTAGGCTAAGATGGTCCGTGAAAGATAGGCATCAAGGTGATTCCTTATGTGCTCCGATTTAATTTTACATTTTTTTCTCGCAATATTAGACATGCAGCATAAAATAACCTCATCATCTTCATTACAGTCTTTCACAAGTCTACTGCTGTACACAGGCCTCGCCTAAGGAATACCACAATCTACGGTCCCGAGCCACCTGTTGTGTTTTTAAGTTTTGAGTAATACTTGACGCGGAAATGTGCCGTAATTTTCCGAACGTTGCCGAGCCGAGTTGATTCCGTTGATTGACTCCTAGGTCGAAAATTGACTTATCTAGTACTAGTTTAGTTCACCTAGGACAATATGTCTTCTCCCCGAGTGGGCTTACTTAGCCCACTCCGGCGAGCCATGGACCAGTTTGACCATGATCTTTTTCACACGATTTTGTCGTAGGTGATCCACTTTTCTACCGCCTTCAAAAAGGAGAAGGTACTCATTTCGACTGTATGTTCTTTTTTATGTGTGTTACCTCATAACTTTTTCTGGGTGAACCGATTTCGATGATTCTTTTTTTATTTGAAAGCTGGTGCCTCTCATGTGGTCCCATGTGGTCCTCGTGTGGTCCGCCGCTGGGATCGGGAAAGCTGGTGCTTACGAGTGGTCGATTTTCGACAATTGCCAAAAATAACAAAGATGTGAGAGCGGATGCTCAACTTGCTCTCCTACTTAAGCAACCGATCATTATCAGTTACAAAACAGCGCATTGCACCATACATTCAGTATAGAGCAATACAGTTCAATCAACCGTAACATGTTCCCGTCACAATCACACACCGGTGTAACGTGAAGGACCCAATTACATGATTACACCAAAGTATGCAAACCAACAGCAACACTACCCATATCAATGTATAAACAACACAGGGCAGCCTCTCAGCAACACGATCTTCCTTTCCTACACAAGTAGAATACCCAAACGGGCATAGTAACGACAGTGAGGCTCGCAGAATTACCGACTGATCCCTCTTAGTCGCCTGCGCGATACTTTATACTGCTAGAACGGTTGGGAGATTACAGTTCTACCCTCATTTCTTCATATTTATATATATATGTATATGTATATGCATATATATATATATATATATATATATATATATATATATATATATATATATATATATATATATATATATATATATATAATGCTTAGACATAATGAGCTTGATAGACTAATTAAGACTTTCTTGCCGCTTTTTCTCACAAGATCTCTTACAGTAGGGAGTTGCGATGGCACAGTTTCTTTTTTATTCAATAAGCGCATTCTGAAGGCCAATTTCAAGTAAAAATATTAAATATATTGCACAAGGACCAAACTAACAGACCGAAATAATTATTTACAATACTTGTTCTGCCCACAAATAATTATTCAGTTCGGAAAAAAGCAGTGTGTAAGCATACCCGCTACCGAGCCGTCAAAAACTACTCGAAATCATAAAACTGCAATCCAACGCACTCGATAAGCCAGCTCTCTATAGCAACTGAACAGTACTTGACGGGACTGTCGATGACGCAAGATGAGAGCGTGGTGGAACTACGATCATTGCAGTGCGCACAATGACCCACTCCGCAAAGGCTCAACTTCAATCAGTTACAGCTTATGTACGCCTCACTCCTGAGAGGATGCTCTCATTTCTGAGAGGGTTTCAATAGCATGATCTGAATAATTGAGACATTAAAATATGTACTGAGAAGTTTTAATATACTTTTATTCATAAGGTGTGTCGTAATTAGTTAGTTATAATAATTATTAATTAAAAATAAGAATAAACTGAAACAATATGTGGGAATGGAACGTAAGAAGTAGCGAGTGGGGGGAAGGCAGACGTCAAAGACTGAGAAAAATAAATTAAAAATAGATTTTGAAGTGTATGAGTATAATATAAAAATCGTATAAATTATAAATAAATAATGTGTATATTTCAACATTCTATGGAAGAGGTCTAATAGTAAACTATTTACAGGCCAAACAAGAGATCATATTATAAAAATCCTCTGAGAATTAGGGCAATATTTGCCGTATGGTGTTGACGTTGATTATTATTTAAGCTCATAATATCCGTAGCTTTCGTAAAACCAGTAAAAGAAGTACTTTTTCTCTACAGAAAAAAATGTATGAGGGTTTATGTACAGAAAAAAAATTATGAATATTTTAAAACATGTTTTTCTCTCTTATTTAACATCCAAGATCTTATCCCCACTTAACGTCAGGTAGTGTCGTAGTCAAACATTGACCTGTAAACGTTGATGTCACAGCCTGTATACGTAGTACAGCTAGGGACAGTCCTAATTTCATTTCTAAGAGGGAAATGTAGTAAATTGTCCACCACGTTGCTTCAGTGCGTATTAGCGGACTTCACATGTCCTAACGAAATGTTCCTTTCCTGATCATATAGTAAATGAGCACTCTAAATTGCAGTTAACATCATTGTGCTGACGGGGATCGAACCAGGGTAGCTCGTGTTTTGTAAATTTTTTGGGAAACTAAAGCTACCAAGGCTTTTGAACATTTTTCTCACCATTCATCATCATTACAGCTCTTCACACGTCCACTGCTGAACATGTGTCTGAGGCGGCGCGGTCGTCACGCTACAAGCGAAACGCATCGAAGCCTAAATAGTGCTATCAAAGTTCCGAAATACTGCGGTATATATAGAATAGATCTGTACTACCAGCTCTCACACAGAGCCTTAGTCGCTCCCCGGGCTGATATTCTTGCCCGGTGGGAGATCTCCCCTTTTCCTTCCACGGTGGTGACCCGACGTGATGTGAACACGCAACAAACAACTTGCGAAAACTACTTGAAGCCTTTATCATTATCCTCAAGAACTCCTACCATTCACTCCCGAGAATCGTCTTCTGCAGTCTTCAGCTCCTGTAAACCAGTTCAAATTGTCTTCATCTCGACTCAACAAAGAACACCACAAAGCACGGTCCTGAGTCACGTGCATTCATCGATTTTCTGCATATCTTACCATGTCGTCACAACATCTTGTTTTGTGATAACTTGTTGCCATCTTGTAGGTAGTGACATAATCCCGTTGCTGTAGAAATCTTGGGATTTTTGATTAAAAAAAATGCGACAAGTAGTTTTGACAGTCCTCTCTTGATGTTAACCTAACACTACCCAAAGAATTCTGAAGAGACCAAAACAGGTGAAAATCTGAGGGTGCAAGATCAGGACTATATGGTGGGTGCATTAAAACTTCCTAACCAAGCTCTCTCAATTTTTGCTGAGTGGCCAAAGATGTTATCATGATGAAAGACCACTCCTATTCTGTTGATCAATTCCGGCCATTTTTTCTCAATTTCTTGCTTGAGTCTCATTAGTTGCTAACAGTAGAGATCCGAATCGATGGTTTTGCCCGGCGGTAAAAGCTCATAATATACGATGCCCTTCCAATCCCACAATACACACAGCATCACCTTATTGCGTGTTAATCCGGGTTTCGCTACAGTCTGTGGAGCTTGACTACCCTTTGACCATGATCTTTTTCGCACGTTCTAGTCGTAGGTGATCCACTTTCATCACCAGTGATCAATCTTATCAAAATGGTTTAGTTTCATTACGTTTCAATAGAGAATCGCAAATGAGTACACGATTCATAAGGTTTCTTTCAGTGAGTTCGTGTGGTACCCAAATATCGAGCTTTTTGTATAGCCAGACTTTTTCAAATGGGTCAAAACTATTTTGTGGTCTATCCTCAATTCCTCGGCTACGTCTTAATTACTAATATGCCGATCTTGCTCCACTTTTTCAAAAATGGCATCGACTTTATCCATATGAGGGCGACCAGAGCGAGCTGCATCTTTGACATCAAAATTCCCGGAGTCCCGGACTTTGTGCTACTCTTACTGACACTGCATTAGGTACGATACATAAAGGTCACAATATTTTTTCACGGCTTGAGTCGCATTTTTCCCTTTTATGTAATAAAACTTCAGAATGTATCGAATTTCTTCGTTAGATCCACTAATTTTGGCGGACAGAAAAACAATTGAAAAATGGCGGGAAAGTGTTTTGTACTTTTTATTTTTGTTTTTCTTAATGTCCTATATGTATTGAAATATGTATTAAAACCAGCCAGATACAAACAGTACAACCAAATATATTTTTCTTCAATTTTATACAAACAAAATACGAAGAAACTTTTCCCCGACCTATTACTACTTATAGCAGGCACTTAATCATTTAGATTTTAAGCCAGTAAAGTAATTAGATAATAGGTCAATTTTTGTTCACCTAGTAACATTCAATTCATTATGGTCGTTTTTTTAATTATTTAATATATGTATTTTAGAAATATTGAGTTACTAATATTGTTACGAGCTTGGGGTTCGAGACAATTAAAAACTGCCGAGTGAATTACAAAAATTGACACTTTAATTACACAACACTAATTACAACTTTAAACCACACTAATAACAAAACACAATTTTACTACAGATGGCTTTAGTTCGCAGTTGTATCGCTTGTATCGCCAATTCAATACTGACTCGTTCGCGGTCTATACCGGCCTTATATAGGGCCTCAGATAGTTTCCAGAACCTTCTACTGTAGAAACATCTAGAATGTTCGAGTAAATATCGGTCCCGAAATTTCTAGAAGGATCTTGACTCTCCTAGTTCTGCTACTCGATACCAGAGGGCGCTAGTGGCTAGTGTTGCCATGCACAAGACATTAATAGTGGCGTCAACAATATGTTACTGTTATTTTTTGCTTTAATCACTTTGTTATAGTGCATTTTTTTTATTTGTTTTTGGCATTTTTATTTGTACCTGTAACTGGGAAATATTTTAATTAACCACTTGTTCATTTTTTACTAATATTATTTAATGTATTGATTCAATTATCAACATGTTGCAAAATACAAATTACTTGTTATTTGTTTTTCATACTATGTAGTGTTGTTGTGTTATTGCATTGTTGTTTGCACCTGTAAGAGGTGTCGCTTATCAAGTTGTTTTTTTTATTTAATTACTCCAAAGAATGTTATGGTGTTCACTTTGTTGGTGCAACGAATGAAGAAATAAATAAATAAAAATACGGGTACTTGAACGGGTAACCGCTGTCGGTGTAAAACCGAACCTTATTTACACTAGTCCCAATCCCAATTGTTTTCCAACACACGTTGCATGCTGTTCAATTCCAAAGGTAATTAAAACCGGCAACGCGCGACGTCTGCTGCTGACATCCGCTGCGGAACATAAGAGTTTCCATTTGCCGCGCGGTCAATTTTGAGGTTGTATTGTTAAGCAGGTTTTGGTGAATACAGTCGTTGGACCGCTAAATATAATATCATTAAAGGGTTGCCACACATAACGGAGGTAATCTAATATATACAAATTTATGTTTGTTTGTTCGTATTTTATACGCTGCCATATCGTACATTAGATTGCGGTAAAACGTGTCAACATATTGCTTGCACTTGCGCGAAGGTTCTAGGCAAAGTACAATTAACTTACACTAGTTGACGCGCGTATCGTATCGACAATTTATTTCAAAGTTATAGATCATTCAATTTCAATGATTGTATAATCATTTCTAATTAAACAATATAACTCTTCCGAACTTAAAACAATATTTCCAGAATTATTTCTTCTGTGGCAGCAATGCGCCGGGTGCCACAGCTAGTATTATAATAAATGATAATAATATGGATTTTATCGCGTTTAATTTAAACTTATTTCAATCATTTTTAATTCCCGACGTTTCGGATGCATGTCTTACATGTCTTAGGTCAAGGGGGTGACGGAGGTGTTTGACTTCCCGATGTAATAGTTAGTTTGGACAGCACGCGAAACGTCGGGAATTAAAAGTAAAAACACTATTAAATTAAACGCGATAATATCCGTAAAATTAGTTTTATTCAATGTTTAGCATGTCGGCGGAATGAAATATTTTTTGGGGACATGTAAAATCCGCCAACACGCTTTTGGAGATACATACTCCAGACTCCTTAACCTTTCCGAAATTAGAGGCCAGTGCCTAATAGTAGGACATAAGTTGACTATAACTTAACATTTTTATATTCTTACAATCATGGTACATAATCGTATCGCGTTTACGCAAACATACAGACAGTCATCCTCAAATTTTATGGTGAGAGATATAATCTAAAGCAATATGCGTGGTGATGTATCTGATGGTGGATTTAAGTAATGACAGTGATTAGTTTGTAAAAGCAATAGCACAACGATAGTACTATTCTTAATATCGTAATATTTTCCTAAATGCCACATGAGTATATGCGTCAGAGCCTCGCTGCAGCACGAATGGGTCGACTCGACCGGAGAAGAACCTTGTAAAATAGCAACATGGCGAACACTTTTTTTGGTGCACTGGGCACTTCATCTTAGTCCTCAAGACTGGTAGTCCCTTTTTTATATAATTTAGGTGATAAACGAACTTATAGTCCACCTAATGGTTATTGGCTACGCTAATTCATGGAAACCTGCAACCAACTTCAAACAATGAAGGCTACAGATGCGTTGTCACCTCTGAGGACTAAGATAGATTGCCTCACATCACAACCTGTAATTATACTGAATCTCTATACCAGTCAGAACGGAACATAGCAGTGCACTCACTTCTATTTGGCGGTAGATATAAATAGGTAAGATGGTGGTACCTACCTGGACGGACCCCTAGGCAGAAATGGAGTTCTAACACCTAGTTTAAAAATTTTGGCAAGTCACACCTATCGCAACTCAATTTGCGTTGGGTCATTTTTGACAGGTCGGAATGCTTCCATGTTTTATTGGCGTTCACTGCAGTTAACCACATTTTTCATTTAATTTGATTGCATTTTGCCCTGTCTAGACAACCCCAACCGGCCACTTTAAAATCGATGCAAAGTGCGTCGCTCTACACATTGTATCGCAACAGATTGGAAGTTATGACTCTACAGCTGAATGGTAGTTTATTTCGCTTCGGTGGGACAATAGGCACTTAGTTTTGTATTGTTATTGGCATCTATATCTATGTTACAAGCAAAACTTACAATCTAGTATCATTCATTCATTCACTTCCTATCAAAAGTCTACGTCCTATAAAAAAATTGTGCGTTTAATTGTGTACACACGTACGAAGTGAAACTTCTTTACGACATTTCATTCTTTTGTTATTTTATATTTTACATAAGTAGGTTAAATAATACTATACTCATGCAGCTCCGGCGGTGAAACGTTACAAGAAAACGTGACGATTTTTTTTAAATACCGTACTAAATTTCTCCACTACGTCGATAAAGAAATTTCACTTCAAAAGTCCACTGCTGAACATAGTCTTATCAACAGGCCGGATTGTTTCATATGCCGGATATTTGCCATAGTTGCTACGCTTGGCAGGCGCAATTTTTTTACTACTCGTATTTTGTATTGCTAGCAGGAAGTTACTGCTACTAATTTCCTTGTAGCTCGCAGCTCCGTTTGGCAGCGGGTTGGCCACCCCAGCTTTTTTTACTTTGGTTGTTATCAGTGAGATGCTGCTGGCAATCTGATAATATTATATGGTAGTACTCTCTTATGCCGTCACTATATGACGATCTATTACCATAAAGTTATAAATTTGAACATTTAAGGCAACCTTTTATAAACATCAGAGCATTCTTTTTTAATTTCTAGCTGTTACCCGTGGTTACGCCTTTAGTTAAAAGCCGCCGAAATTTTTATTACTAAAATAATTATAATTAAAAATTTCAGAACGCTTACAATGGGAAAACTATGCCAGCCGTATACAAATGTATACGGTTCAAGGTTTGATCCCGGGATTTGTTAATTGTTATTGAAAATGCTCGTTTTGATAAGAATTGTAATCGTTTAAAATTAAACGGTAGATTGTTTGGCTTTGGTATAATAGGAATACGGGGTATGAGCTCAGTCTCTCCCCTGGCTTCTGCTGACAAAATATTTGCCTCTAAATAGCGAGTCATCGAGCTCTATATATAGCTTTTATAGTAGGTACTTCAGTTGTATCTATTATATAATGATTTCTTATATTTACGCGAACAGTACACATTGAATGAAATTAATTTTACGGATTTTATCGCGTTTAATTCTACTTATTTTTAATTTCCGACTTTTCGGGTGCTTTGCAGCACCCATGGTCACGGGGGACTGAGGTGTTTGACATCCCGATGTCAGTGTTAACCCGGAGTACCTTCAGCTTTGTAATTATTACTTTTGGTCCGATCTACGTAGAATGAACTTACTGTATCTTGAATTGATCTATTATAGTTAATACAGCACACGCCAAAATGTAATCTATTTATTTAAAAAATACATATATATAAATATGAGGTACAGAGAGATTAATAATAATGTCTTCCTGACTGAATTTCGGTAACGACCTCCAGTCTCAACGGATACTCACCATCTGCGCAGGACAGGATCATAGTGCTCGAGTGTGTGCGCAAGAACAGGTGCACTCTCTATTCCCTCACTCTCATAGTCCGATTGGACGGCAATTTGACACGACCGAAGAGAGAACAGGCGCAGGACCATCAGCCTTACATGCTTTCCAAGGCACGGGCGAAAAACACCGCCAACTTCCTGACTCAGGGCTACTACTCATATCTGAGTTTTGGCCGGACCCGGGATTCGATTAGCAATCATATGACCACTAGACCAACAAGGCAGCCAACCGATAAATTTAGAATGCTGTGGCCGTGGCAACTATGCAACAGCATCACGTAGAGTGGGATGCATTTTCGTTGCTGCAACCCAATGTATTTGTGTATATTGTGATTTTTTTGTTCTGTTTGTTGTTTTAATTTTTTTGTACGTTGCGTTGCACAAAGCAGCCTTTTACGACACAAGTATTTACCTTTATACCATAGTCTATTTAAACAAATTTTAAGCATATGTTTGCTTTATTATTAAATACCAAATTAAAGCTATTTTATCTCTAAAAACCTCGACGAATTTATTCTAAGCATGAAAAATAGCAAAATACAAATTACTGCGAAAATTCGTCTAGCAAGATTTATTGTTCAGAAAAAAAAAACCTCCTGGTAGGGCTTAGACGTACTTTATCACTCACACCCCAACGACTCCGGGAACACCATATGGGTATCAAATACGTTTACGTTTGATTAATTTTGAAAAGGCAAGTGATTCACTTCGTTCAATTTTTTCTAACTGAATATCTCTCCAAAGTAATGTCCCTTACCCACAAATCGTTCACTGATGGATCAACATTTACCCTAAGTTAGCCAAAGATTAGCGACTGAAGTATTATTAAGCGAACGTCTTATGCCAGAGTCTTCTGCCCGATAGCGGCATTGAAAGATCCGTCTGCGGTTTCGTTTGTGTTGTAACAGGCGACTATAGAAAATGCCAGAAAGCTCTCATGGTTTTCTTTTATTTAATAAATAAATAATAAATACTCTTCAAACCGGAACACAAAGTGCAGACACTGCTATTTGGCATATAGCCTAGTACTACTATTAATAATGGTAATATTTGGTACCTACCCAGTAGGACACCTAAGCAGCAAAGGAGTCCTACCATTTAGTAAAAGATGTTATGTTAATTAAAAAAAAAACACTTTTAAGATACGTAATTGATAACGTTGCAAGAACTATGCTTGTTTTTTATTCTGTAACGAAACTATTCGAATTATAAAATTTCGTCCCTACAGCAAGCGACACGTATAACTTCATCGACAAAACATAATGTCCACACGAGCATCAAGCAGGCGTCGGAAATCGATCATCGTGTTCAGTGAGCAAGACTCCAGCCGCCATTCGGTGAGTAAAACGCTTTTTGTTCGGCGTCGTGCAAATCTGTGATTTTCTATCCACATATGTAGATGCGTGAACGCCTATGTTTGTTACAGGCTCTGTTAAAACCTTATTCACTATCGATATTCATTGTTTGTAAGGGTTTCGTATCGTGTTTATGCATATATCGCAGTCAACTAGCTTAATTAGCCTTTCAGTTAACAGCCTAGCCTTTTTACTAAACGGTGCCGTTCAACTAGCGGCCTGAATGATATTCAGCCGATGCGTCTACACCTATCTTGTAATATCGGCGACAGTTGATATAGATGCGACTGGGGTGGCCCTTGGGCCACGCTAAAGCCGCGTACATTTATATAATATAGCACATAGCGCATAATTAGGCACAGACCAGGCGAACGTCTCGTTGAATGAAATGAATAGGGTGACCATGCCATATAATGTCGCTATGATATGATATTAAATTTACGACATTAAAATTACAGCACTTTACATGTCCTTCGGACAGATATACAACATTATAATATGAAATATTAAGAATGTAATGAAATTATATAATTAAGTTTTCACCTACTTCGGGACGGAATAATCTGAAATTATGCAGACGTATTGAGAATCGATGTAATGTCATAATTTCAAATTATTTAAAGCTATTATTATACATATAGTAAATACATAATATTCAAAAGTTGAAGGTGAATTGGTCAACAATACGTCAAACACCTCAGTATCAGCTGTTGCCGTATCATCGGAAATTAAAAATTATTAGAAATTAAATAAATAAGTCAAATTAAACGCGACAAATTCCGTAAAGTTAGTTTTATTCAACTGCGCCAAACAGGTACCTAGCACTCTAATTGAGTCTAATGGGGAATACATAGCGAAGTTAGCGAAACTAGCGCTGTGATACACGCATCGTAGGATCGTGGATTTCTCTTATCATATAGTCTGTTCACTAAGATAGTGTCGGTACCACCGGACGCGCACTTATTATTTTGGATTTATTTTATTATTTTTTATCCTCTTTCTTAAATACTTAAATGTTTTTCTAATCTAAGAATAAAATAGAATACTATTTTATTCATATGGTTAGATAGAAAAGAACGTTTTTAAATGCCAAATATTCCTGCGGGTGTACGCCTTTGATGTCGCGGCGGCGCCTTTGACAAGATGCGGCACGTGCCAAGGCGGCGCGACACAAAGACGACCGTATCTAAGCGAACAGACTATAAATGAGTTTATACCGTGTAGTGCCAGTGTAAGAATATTCGCTACCCCATATTACCCCGACGGTGTCGTATGACGCGACAGAGGGGAAACAAATCAGGAGATGGGCAGCAGCGTCTTTCTAATAACGACTAAAAATAAATAACTGCGGTTGCCAACCCGCTTGCCAAGCGTGGCAAGGCAATCTATGGGGGAGCCCTGTTCAGCATTGGACTTTACTGTAACGGTAACGGTAAATGAGCTTAGACTATTACTGAAAAATTACTGTTTTATCATCATCATCGCCTTGCATACCATCAACAGCCTTTTAACCGTCCGCTTCTTGATTCTCTTTCTTTCGAGTATTTTACAGCACCCACGTTCAGAGGGGAAGCTGAGGTGTTTGACGTCCCAATGTGTTTTAAACTGAAGGTAGCTGTGGTTAACTATGACATTGGAACGTCAAATAACTCAGTCACCCTGTGAACATGGGTGCTGTCAAGGACTTGAAACGTCGGGAATTTAAAATAAGTTAATATACGGGATAAAATCCGTAAAACTTAGTTTCATTTAAATATAAGGATTGTGGCTACGTCTATATTATGTTTTTGTTTTATTGTTTATATTCGTTAACTTTTATATTCATTAGTTTTAATAATTTAAGAGGGTTCCTAGTTTTTAAAATAATAAATTTATCGAAACATACAAAACAAACGAACACAGCAAGTGGTAGATATAAATATAATCGATATATACAATATTTGCTCTAGTGTCATTAACCAGGGAGATAACAGAGGGACACATTTGTATGGACTTAGCGCCGCCCGGATATCCTCTTAAGCCCCGAATGAAAACATGCGCTGTAGTTCCCCAACATTACTGCGGCAGGTTCCTTTTTGAGTTCGCACACCTGATAAATATTTTTTTTTGTAATGTTTTCTGTTTATTAATGTTCTGTGTTTGTCAATTAAATATTTTTCTTTTTTTTTCAACGACACGTTATTTTTGATCGGCTTGATCAGCTAGGACTCCGAGGGTGGACATGAACAGGCTTGTTTAAGTTGTTGTTGTTACGGAGTTTGTTTAACTTGGTCTGTATATACAAAGAGTCGTTCGGATATTTCGATAGCGTGATTTAGGCTTCGCTTCGTTTACGCTTGTGACGCGAAGACATCGTCGCCACATCAGAACCTCGACTAGAACGGAGATCAATGGTGTAGTCCACGTTGTCGACGAATGGGCAAGTGCCAGGAGTTTTGTTTTCTTGTAGTCTGCGGTGATTGGAGAAGAAGGCAAGGTGGAACAGTGTTGTGAAGCAGAGACGACCAGGCAGGTTAGGCTCAGAGCCGTGCCGAACGCTGTACTGTATAGAGTAATTTAAAGGAACAGAAAGCCTTTATTCCAATGCTGCAGATGAACCTTTTAAATCCAGGATGGTTTGCAGGAGCTGAAGACTGCAGACAATGTTTGCTCTCCGGAGCAATGGAAGGGGTCCTTAAGAACGATGACGACAAGCTTGAAGTTGGAGTTTACGTAAATTGCAGGTTGCGTTGTCAATATCACGGCGGGGTCACCATTTTGGTCGCTGAATGAATTACGATATTTGATGTAAAATACCGGCAACGGACTTGCAATTTGTTTTACTATTTTAAGCCAGTGCTTGACTACGAGGGTGAGACTGAAAGTTCTTAGAAAATCAAAAACTGAACAAATTAGCAAGTTATTAGTTTTATTATATATTTTCAAAATAGTGTCCATTTACATCAATACATCGCTGCATCCGATTGTTTGCTTAGCGGTGTGCGACGAAGCGTTGTCGTGGTGAAGGAGGATCCTACTCCGAGGTCGTTTCTCCCGAACTTTTTCCAAGAGAAGTGGCAAACAATTGTTAGTGTACCACTATGCAGTAACTGTTTTTCGATCTTCTAAAACAATTGTTGTGTAATGACCTGTCCTTCCGAAGAACGAGGCCACCATCTTTTTTCCCACGCTTCGACCTCTCTTCACTTTAGTTGGCAACTCCTCGGAAGGAAACACCCAGACAGCAGACTGTCTCTTAGTTTCAGGATCATAACAATAAATCCAGCTTTCGTTACCCGTAAGTTTTTCGAACGCAACACTTGAGTCACCTCCGTTAAATCTTTGAACAATTTCACGACACCAATCAACACGACGGAGTTTTTTGGCCTCTGTCAAATTATGAGGTATCCACCGGGCACAAAGCTTCCTGACCGCTAAACGTTCATGGAGGATTTTTCGCACTTGACTCATACCGATGCCTAGACTTGTCCGAATCTGCTGATAAGTCACTCTTTTGTCAGTCTCTATCATACGCCGCACAACACTGATATTATCTTCAATCTTCGCCTTAGAAGGCCGTCCCTCACGCAGATCATCGGTGAGATTAGTGAGACCACGTTTAAACTCATTAAACCAGTTGTAAACAGTGGCACGAGATGGTGCTTCATCGTGAAAGGCCAATCGAAGTCTATCATAACTTTCTTGTTGACTTAAATGACATCGAAAGTCATAAAAAATCATTGTACGAAAATTTTCTCGGGTTAAATTCATGCTGAGGTGACACAGACAATTTTCAATTTGCCGCCAAATCGTAAACAAATGACAAATTAATAAAATACATACCCAATAATATTGGCAAAGAGTTCCATTTTCAAAATTTGAACTTATTTTTTTTATTATATCGTTTACAAGTGGCCAGTTCTAAAAACTTTCAGTGTCGACCTCGTACTATCCCACCTGATGGTAATTGGTGATGTAGCCGAAGATGGTAAAGCGCACTGACTTAACAAACGTCTATTCGTTCTAGCCTTGAAAACATTCATATTTTAATCGCATGGAAAGTCAGATCCTGGCGAATTATTCCACTCCTTTGCTGTACGCATGACGAACAATGAAGCAAACCATTTGATTCGAATGCGTGGTAAGTCGACAACAATATGGTGTAATACCGAATATCTAGGTACTATTAAGCCGAATACCGAATAACTTAAGTAAGAGGTTTTATTGTAGTCAGATAATTGGTAAAATTAAAATATTTATTAATTTTATAAATTTTTTTCTAGTAATCATTAAAGTATTCATAGGTACATAATCAACTTCCATATTATAAAAATTAAAAAAGAACTATCAGATAAATGTCTATGCACTCGAATTATCGTTATATTAAAGTGTAAAATATGGGGCAGAAAGACGATTTTTTCTTCATTTTCAGGCAGTAGTTTACTCCTTTTCTTCTCGTAGACAATGCCAGCTTCAGAGAATAGACGCTCTGAAGAATAAACACTACTTCCTTCCCAGCCGAATACTCGGCTGGGAAGGAAGTAATGCTTTTGCCTAATATTCGGCTGCTAAAATATTCGGTATTCGGTGTGTGGCCGAATATACTATTCGTTGCAAGTCTAGTTATTATACAATTGCTGTGCATACTCTTCGAAATTATCCTGTAGAAAACCGAAAGGCTGGCTACTTTGCACCTGACTTCAAGATTGATGACCCGAATCTGGTTAAAACCCATAGTTATAGTTATATATAACCAGATTCAGGTCCACCAATAAACCTGTTAGCACGCCTTTCCATTGAGTCCAAGGTGGCATTTTGAAGTACCAGCCCATATATGGCATGTATTATTCCTATGGTATGCTGATGACTGATGTTAATGCGCGGCGGTGGTCACTTACCATCATGTGAGCCGAATGCGCTTTAGCCATCTCTAAAAAAAAAGGCAAAAATAATCATAATTTAAGTGAAATTAAATTTTATGTAAGTATAAGTTGAACGCTCCGCGCTACCCACACGAAAGTTGGGAACTGCAAAAAATTTAATATCCCTAGGGATAAGCGGTATGCCGCTGAGCTTCCACTTATTTTCGTATTTTAAAACGCTGGCTAAAAGTCCATATTAAAATGCTCGGCGACTTTCTGAGGACAGGTCAACGTTCGAATTACCTGTGCAAAGCGAGGCTGAGATCCAGGAATTTCCCACCGCTATGCCGGTCTTTTCCTAAACTAATTTAGTCACAAATTATTTTCCATCCCTCTTTATTCTGGTCACGGTACGGTTGACGATACACGCGGATAAAGATATTGTAAGTAAAATAGGAAAATAATAAAAATTTTACGTAATTTAAAAATATTGTGTCATCTGATATATAAAAATTTACTTTTGTTTGTTCGTATTTTATGCGCTGCCATACCGTTGCTTGCACTTACGCGAAAGTTATAGGCATAGCACAATTAACTTACAGTAGGTGGCGCGCGTATCGTATAGATAAATTTATTTGAAAGTTAAATATCATTCAACTTCAATGAATGTATTATCATTCTTAATATAACTCTTCCAAATTTAAAACGATATTTCCACAAATATTTCTTCTTTGGCAGCAACGCGCCTGGTACCAGCTAGTTGACTATAAAAATATTTGAAATAATCGATACGTGCTTGCCGAATCTTCTCCGATCACAGGGACTTTATCTTGCAACGGTAAAAGATAAAAAAGATAACCGAACGACAATTTAGTTTCTTACGTCAAAACTTAACGAGATTTCATTTTATATAATACTAGCTGATACCCGCGACTTCGTCCGCGTTGCTTGATATATTAACAAAGTTTTCGTATGTGCGAAGGATAATCAAAAATTAAAAATTTTGTACAACCTATAGACTATTAGACTTCAATATAAATTATTAAGAATAACTTAAAAACTATTGGTCTGACCTTGATCAAATTTATGTGGGACCACAGGAGAAGCACCAGCTTTCAAATAAAAAAAGAATCATAGAAATCGGTTACCCAGAAAAAGTTATGAGTTATGAGGGAAAAAAGAAACATACAGTCGAATTGAGTACCGTCTCATTTTTGAAGTCGGTAGAAAAACATCAAAAAGATCGCATACAAAAATATGCTTTGCTTACAAAATCGTTGTTTCTTAAAACTTTAATAACTTTATTTTAAATGAATATATCGCAATATTTTTTTTTAGATAAGGGCCAAGGGCCTAAGACGTAAAACTTAGAAAATCTAATTGAAATATATCCAGTAGTTTTTCCGTGATGCACGCACAACTGCAAACCTCTGTCATTTTTATTTATATAGATATTTCATCTTATAAAAGTAACTTAACACTTAATAATAAAAAAATCTTATAATAGCAACATTATAAGTTCTCAAATTAAAATTAAAAGAAAACGAATACAAAGAAAAACCAAATTCAAAAACTAAGAATACTAAAATAATTTCCACATAATATCTCTTAATCTCTTTTTAAAAACACCTTGCCTCCACACTAGAATTTTCTCCAGTAGGTAGTGAAGTAGTGGTTTTCTCCAGTTTACATAACTACATAAATTTCACAAGGACAAACATCCTGACTCGGAACAATTATTTGCTGAAGTTGTGCCTCGAAACACTATGTTTTAATACCGATTTCATAAGCTATTATTCAGAAATTATAAATTGAGTTCGGTTTTTATTATTTATTAATGGCTTAATTATTTACCCTTTTGACTGGACTAAGCAATATCACAAACTCAAGATAACAACTAGAATGTCATCTTAATAGTTACAATAAAAACTTCATCCCCTATTTTGCCACCCTCATGAGTGGATTTTTTCAAATTTTATTGAGAACACGTTCGGAGTATATCCTATTCAATAAAAAAGGAACATTTAAATCGGTTCATATAGAACCTCTCCTTTTTTAACTTAGGTAAAAACAAATTAAAATAAGTCCCAGGTAGAAAACCTTCCTACTGTTGGATATTACATCGAAAGCATTTTCTTGGAGCCGTCAATCGCTCGACTTAAAATTTCATAGAAGGCCTACGCGTGCAAACCGAATTCGGTCCCCGCCGACACCAATTAAATTTTTTATTGCAATTAAATTAAAGACTAGATAATTAACTAAAACACGTGTTGTATATCGACGTTTTTTATAGGATAAGGGTGACAAGCGAGCACACAGTCGACATGATGGTAAGTAATTACTGTGGTCCACAGACATGTACATCCATCCTCGATTACGAATTTAAATGCAGATGCGCTGTCACCCGTGAAGACTAAGATGGAATGTCTCGCATCCAGTAAAAAGGTTTCCGGTTCTCTACACTCACCACTACTCTAAGATGAAAATGATAATGTGTCATTTTATTTTTCACGTGGGTCTTAGCTAATTAATTTGAACTCCTTTAATATAATTAATTTCCGCAAAGTAACTTCTGAACCTGATTCTTATTCATTAATTGAAATTTGCAAATTTATCACATACTAACCGTGGAGAAAAATGCAACAATTTTACATGTTATAAAATCTTAATATCTAGGATTGCATGTCACATATTTCGAGGACATGTAAAGTCCGCCAACACGCGTTGAAGCAGCGCCCGGATGATAAGAAGAGAGCTGGGCTCTTACTTTATAAACATTTTGTAAACGTGTGTTTAAACTTAAAAATGCTATTCACAAAATGAAACAGGTCAGCGAGTCCCATCGTATATCCTGACGCAGCAAACACGCGGCCGATTGTTGCTACGTGAGCGTGTAAAAACGTTTCTACGCACGAAGTCCGCCCGGCACAGCTTTGTTATGCTAATAGCGGGACACAGGTGAATTTGCATGTTATTTTATTCTGGCGCGTGCTTTAATGGTCTTTTAGTTTTTAAAAGTTGCATTGAGCACCGCTACAATGCAGAGTGTTCCACGGAATAGATAAAAGGCGTATTCCTACGCAAGCTGTACGTAAAAACTGATTTTGTAATAAAATTTCTCGATTATTAAAAAATATACTTTGACTTAACAAATTTATTACCTACCTACTATTTTAAAATTAAACTTTATCATTAACTATAAATTCATCCTGTGGGTGTCGTTAGAGGCGACGGAGGGAAAAAAACAGGACATGGGCAACAGTATCATCCTGATAACAACTCGAACTATAATAAAAAAACTGCGTTGCCAACCTGCCTGCCAAGCATTGCAACTATGGTAATATCCTATGACACAACTTATGGGGCAGCCTATGTTCAGCAGTGGATTTTTGATAGACTTTTATGATGATGATAATAATCAACTACTATTTCTTTTTTTAATTATTATTTTTTATTTTGTAAAATGTTATGTTTTCGGAACATAGTTTAGATGCTCGTGTAATAATTAAAATCAAATTTTAAGCCATTTGCCTTTTAACCGCACCAACCAAATGGAACCAAAATTAATAATTAAATGACAAAGGTAGTCTTTAATTATTTAATTTTGTTAACTATGACATCAGAACTTCAAACAGCTCAGTCCCCTCGCGACCATAAGCGCTGCAAAGTAATCAAAACGTCGGGAATTTAAACAAAATATACGCGACGAAATCCGTAATAATGAGATTTAATGTTAGGTTATTTGTCACTGTTTTATTATATCTGACCCGGCATTATCACCATCATCATAACTTGTGAAGGAAAGGTTTTAGAGTGGCAGTCGCATAGAGTGACAACTTGGAAAGACATGCAGAAAATCGACGAATACATTCGGTTTCGGACCGTGCTTTGTGGCATTACTTGGACTTATGACGGGATGTAATGATGATGATCATGATGAATATGTGCATGGCATGCGTTAAGATGCTCGCAATCGAATGAATGGTATAGAAACGTATACAAAACAAACAAACAGAGAACTAATCTTTTGGTCAAAACCTTCGCGGGCAAAAACTTTCATCGCAATCGGATGAATAATATGTATGGGACAAAAAAAGAAACATTCATTTTATTATAATATAGAATAAAAGCTTACTCCTTAAATGTTTACATTAAATTTAAGATGAATATTTTTATTTGATTATTTAAAAAAAATTAAATTAAAAATTAAAGTTTATCCATAAATTCAACCATAAATATAACTCTGAAATATAAGTATGACTATAATAAATAGAACCTGTTTACATATAAGACTCAGTAAGCAATATTTCCTGGGATGTAGAAATATCAAACGAATAATGCAATCCCAGTTGTTTAGAAATATTGCAGAGTTGCGGACGGAAAGGGCGAAAGAACAATAATGTTATTTTATTGGTATAGGCGACTCTCTTCAATATAAGGTAATACATTTTCTCATGCTCTTTACATTACTCAGCCGACAGCCGGTTTGGAAAGCATACAGGTGTATTGAAGGTGAAACTTAGTACAATAAAATAATAACTTATAATTATTAATAACGCCGTATAGTGGCGGCGTAAGGGAATTCACTTCCAGATACCGTTACGTAAGTGCGACAGAAAGAAACTGAAACAGGAGATGGGCAGCAGCATCTTTTTGATAACAGCTCAAAAAAACCTGCGGTTGCCAATCGCCAATAAGCGTGGCAATCTAATCCAACCTATGTTCAACAGCGAACTTTTGATTGGCTGTAATGATAACGATGATTACAATTTAATTTATTTTATTTCACAGAATTTTTATTTTCACCACTTTTTTACTGTCAGCTATCAGAAGCTATAAGATCTGTTTGACACATCCCATCCATAGTCGCAATTTGCGACACTATTGGGACGAAATGTGGTGATGGATTCTATTACATCGTTTTGATATAAAATCGATTTTTAAGATTCTTTTAATTCGACACCATTTTACTACAAAACAATGTTTTACGTGAACTTAATAGATAGAACATTTTCCTAAATCGCACATATTTTAAATTAGATAATAGCAAAGAAATTGAGTGAGGTTTTCTATTTGAACTACTTGCCCAAAGACCGCTATTACATCTTTGTTTTATTTTTAAGTTCTACGCGAAAATGTAAATATGTAAAATAAAATAATTTACATACATAAAAGTTGTGAAAATATATGGAGTGATTTACGCGGGATAATAATACCTTCAAACAGGCGTTATTTCTAGCCGCAAAATATTTCTACGAGTGCAACTACGAGTACATCATGACGCGTACAAACGGAGCTTTCAACGGTGACAGATGAGCTCTTCCACACACACGCTTTAGGTACGAGTACGCGCCGTATTTACATAGCACATATTTATGATCTTTGTTTCATCAAAAGTTGTCCTTTTATCTATACATATAGAGAAAATTGAAGTGTCTGTCTGTAATATCGAAATAATTGGCTCCTACTAAGCACAGTCTGTCCGGGCGTAATCTTCGGAATGGCTAAAGCGATAGTGATGAAACTTCATGAGGGACACCTTAAGAGGGGAGGGACGATGGAGAACAAGGAGGTGATGGCGATAGGCCTGTAGTTGGACGGGTCTGAGCGGTCGCCTTTTTTAGGGATCGGGTGGACAAAAGCTGTCTTCCATGATTTCGGGACTACGCCTAGGAGTAGGAGTACCGGAAAAGACGCGTTAGAACCGGTGCCAACTCCGAGCACACGTCCTCAGCACAATTGGGGATTCCGTCAGGCCCACTCGACTTGTGGATGTCCAGGGAGAGGAGTGCTTTGCGAACCGAGCGCTGTGAGAACCGCACATCCGGCATGGAGCACTCACACCGCGGGATGGTCGGCGGTGTGTTCCCCCAAGAGTCGAGAGTCGAGTTGGACGCAAAAAGGGAGCCTAAAAGGTCGGCTTTCTCTTTTGCGACGTGGGCCAGTGAGTCGTCCTCCCTGTGCAGAGATGGTAGTGATGGCTTACAGAAATTCCCTTGGACAGCCTTGGCGAGAGACCAGAATGCACGGGTTCCCGAAGGAAGGCGAACTAGTTTCTCGCCAATTCTGCCTATGTGCTCTGACTTTGTCTTGGCAATAACTCTTTTGAAGGATCTGGAGGCGAAGTTATAATTCTTTTTAAGCATGCTGGTGTTTACATCCCGAGCCGCCGAAGCCTCAGCCCAGGCCTGATAACACTCCTGCTTACTGCGTAATGCAGTCTTACAGGAGCGACCAAACCAAGGCTGAGATCTGCCTCCGATGGGTACCACAGATGATGGAATAAATAGTTCTATTCCCTGTAGCACCACATCAGTGACAGAGTCAGCAACAGCGCTGGGATCATCCGGCGAGAAGCAAACCCATGGGTAGGATGCAAAGAAAGACCGCATTCCGTCCCAATCCGCGAAGTTAATTTCTCTATAATACCAAAGGCGAAGAAACCAGTGGTGTCAGATCATATGCCAAGGCAAAGTCATAAACAGATCTCCCCGAATGATCGGTTAAACGTGAACCGAGCCATTCGGCGTGGTGGGCGTTAAAATCGCCAAGGATCACGATCTCTGCGGATGGGACCTGTAGTAGCAAGGACTTTGCAGCCATTTGGATGTGGTCGATGAGTCGGTCTGTTTCGACATTACCGCTATGGGACCTATAGAGGCACCCGTAGACGCGCGGATGGTCGTCGCTGTCTACGCGTAGCCAAAGGATGGGCAGGTCCGAACCTTCAAGACTGACGAGGCGTCGAGAAAAGATGTCCTCTCTGACGTATACGCAAACTCCAGCCCGAAGCACAAAGGAGTGTTCCAATTTGTATCCCCGGTAGGAGAGATACGAAGTATACATACATACATACATAAACACTCACGCCTGTCACCCAGAGGGGTAGGCAGAGATTATAGAATTCCATTTGGCACGATCCTGACACACCTCTCTCGCCTCCTCCACATCCATATACCTACGCATACACGCTCGTCGGTTAAGGGTACTCTTAATTTGGCCCATTTTCAGTATATCGCCAATTTGGTCGATAAATCTTCGTCTAGGGCATCCCTTCCCGACTCTGCCGTTCACCTCTGCCACATAAATTTGCTTTGTCACTCTTTCCTCATTCATTCTTTTTACATGACCAAACCATCGAAGCATTCCTTTCTTAATCCTGGTCACAACATCATCTTGCAAACCACACTCTTCTCTTATCACACAATTTCTCACTCTGTCATTCAGATTCAACCCTAACATACTCCTTAATGACCGCATTTCTACAGCATTTATTCTACTCTCGTGCTTCTTCTGCCACACCCAACTTTCACTACCATACATTAAAGTAGGGACTAACACAGCATTGTGAATTGCCATACGTGTCTTTTTGGACACATTCTGACTTTCCACAACAGAGTGTAGAGCCCCATTTACTTTATTTCATGCGTTCACTCGTCGTTCTATATCCTTATCATACCTACCATCCCTGCTAAATACACATCCCAAATACACAAACTCATCTACTTGCTCGACCAATTCCCCTTCTATTCTTATTTCACATATTGTTTTACTTTCTTCTCTTTCAAAGACCATAACTTTCGTCTTACTTGCGTTCACTTTCATTCCCCTTTCTTTTAATGAAATGTTCATTAATGTTACCATCATTTGCAACTCGGCCGCCGACGACGCGAGTATGACTTGATCATCGGCGTACAAAAGGCATTTGACGGTTAACTCACCCATTCTTAACCCGCATTCTTCAACTTTCAGATTTTCCAAACAACTGTCCATAAATAGGTTGAACAGCCACACAGCCCTGTCTGACCCCTTTATGGATGCCAAACCAGTCCGAGTAGGCCCCGTTGATCCTGACACAAGCACTGGAGTCCCTATACAGAGACTTCAATGCCTGTATCAACCCAGCACTCAACCCAAATGAGTTCAATGTTTGCCATAATACATCCCTGTCCACTCTATCATAAGCCTTTTCCAAGTCCACGAACGCACAAAAAACCTTTTGGTTTTTGGCCAAAACTTTCCGCGATCATGCGCATGGAAAAGACCTGATCCGTACATCCCATTCCTTTCTAAATCCCTTGTACATCCCAAATTTTTCCATCATTATCTTTCATAACTCTTTCAATTAGTACCTTAGCATACAGTTTTCCCACAATGCTAAGAAGACTGATACCACGGTAGTTTTTACAGTCCTGCCGCGATCCTTTTCCTTTATATAGTGGGACTATCACGGCTTTGCACCAGTCTCCCGGTACCCGCTAAAGTTCCCAACACAAATTAAACAAGGTGTACAGCAGGTCTGCCACCACTTCCTCTCCAGCCCTTAGCATTTCGAGTGATACTCTATCATATCCGGCTGCCTTACCTGCTTTCATACTTTTCATTGCTTTCATTATTTCATCTATACTTATCTCTATCTCTTTCCTCTTCTTTCGGAATTTCTATTTCATTTAATTCAAACGTCTCATCACTCATAAACACGCTTTCAAAGTATTCCTTCCATCTCCTTAAACTCGACACTTCGTCATTCAGAATACAGCCATTCTGTTCTCGTATAGCATCCATCCTAGGCTGTTTTAAATGTCCCCTGGCAGTTCTTACGAGTTTCCAGAACATTTTAATATTTGCCTGGAAGTTATCCGATATTCTTCTATCATTCTTATCCGTTCTTTCTTGCTTTTTCCTTTCAACTACTTCTTTTACTCTCTTATTTAGATGTCTAAAGACTGCCTTTTTTCTTTCAATATCATCATTTATACCGCTAGAATAACTAGCCTTGGTTGCTAGTAAATCTAACCATGCTCTCTTCTTTGCTTCTACTTCCATCCGTACCTCATCATCCCACCATAAAGTGTTATTTTTCTTTTCTTTCTCGTAGCTGCATCCACCAAACCTTTCTTGACATTATACCACACAGTCTCCAAGTCTAAATCATTCATACACAATTCATCCATACCACTTATATTTTCTCTCAGTCTATACTTGTACTTCTCTTTTGCACCTTCATCTTGTAACCTCTCTGTTCTTATACGCTGTAACGCAGTGGTAGACACAGATGTCCGATGCCGCCAACGTCTGAATAGACCATTAATTCGGCATAAGACCAAGTAATGATCCGTCCCTACGTTGGACCCCCGGTAAACCCTTGTATCTACCACTGCGCTCCTCATTCTTTCATCCACAATTATGAAATCTATCATGCTTCTATCATCACCTCTTTCCCCTGTATACATGTGAATCTTCTTATGACGAAAGAAAGTGTTCGTCACAAAAAGATTCTTTTCCACACATACGGTGAGGAGGCTTTCACCATTCTCATTTATACTTTCATCACCAAACGTTCCCAATATCCTTTCATAACTCTTCACGCCAACCCTTCCATTAAAATCTCCTAATATAACAATATTTTCATTACCCTTGCATTTCATTAGCACCATCCTTACCATCTCCCAAAACTGCTCTCGGATATAAGTGGGCTTAGACATGTCTGGGGCGTAGACCCCTAGAATAAACAACTTCTTTAAGCCCACTTTCATTCGTATCCATAACAGTCTCAGGCTTACACATTCATACTCTTTCACACTGACCCATTCTTTCTGAAAGGATGATACCAACTCCTGGCATGCCCGCTCGGTCTCGTCTACCCCAGACCAGTAAGCGGTATACATGCCATGTGTAGTGGCATCCTTTCCCTTCCGTTTCGTCTCATTTACACATAACACATCTATTCCTCTATCATACATCATATCGCATACTTCATCCATCTTATCATTCATTGCTCCACATACATTCAGCGTAGCCAGACGGGCTTACGCAATCCACTTTTCGCCCCTCCGGGAGACAGGACGTGACGGGTGGCGAACCTCGTCGCCGGTTTTCCTCCCGAAGTATCAGCCGGAGAGGACACCTGTGTCTCGGTCAGAAAGAGCAAGGCCGGCTTCGCCGTCTCGAGATGGTAGTGGACGGCGTTTAGGTTCGAATGAAGTCCCCTGATGTTGCAGAAATTCACGGACAGCGTGGCAGGGGTCGCCTTGGCCTTGTTGCTCAGTTTGCCCCGAGCAGTTATTGTTTTGAGCGGAATTTTGCCCCCCCCCCCCCAGAATACGTGGGGCAGCCTGAGCACTCACGCTCAGGAGTGGAGTAGCATGGTCGTGGATGCTCAGCGAGGGATTCTCCAGGGGTGCTTGGACCCTCCTGGGGTAGTCTTTGATTTAATTCCGCTACCGTGTTGATGGGGGAATTGGGCCTCCGGTCACCTGCACTCACCAGACGAAATGCAGAAGCAGAGCTTCCACTTTACGCCGGTATTCTGTGAGGTCGTGGTACCAACCCGGCTCGAGCCGGCCCATACGTGCAACAGCAAAAGCTGCCGCGTGTCTCTACCACCGTTAAAACGTACTGCTCATAAAGGTTCCTCGGACCTGGTGTACTTTTATTGTACCAGCAAAAGGTTTAATGTTTGGTCGATTATCTTCAATTATCTTCCTTTGTAAATCAATTTCTTTTTCGTGTATTACAAAAATATGAATGCTGGGGCAATTTTTTTCTAATTCCTTAGCAAAGTCTTCAATAGTAGCAATGTTAGTTCCTGAAGCGACAATTTTGTCAGGGGTTCGTTTACATGTCTCTCCGATATCACCTGGAGCTCCTTATTCTGTTTTTCGATGCACCTTAGCTTCTTTTGTTACTCATGTACCTTTCGACGTAATTTGATATTTTTGTTTTTTATAACTTTATTTCGTAATTAACGCTGACTTTCTGATCGTCTTTTCGCAGCCAGAGCTAAATTGCTTTGTGGAAGTGGAGGTTGGTCTTCATTATCAGACGCAGGTGGTGTTACTGGATAGTTTTTGGTAGAGTGTAGCTTTAATTTTTTGTGTCTTCTCTCTCCATATTTTTCTAACAGCCCTTTGTTCCCTTTCAACCATATCATTAATTAATGCTCTTAGTTTGTCCCTTTTCCTTTTTGTTATATTTCTGCTTTTCTTTTTCTTTTAATTTAGCATTTTTAACCGGATCATTTTTAATTCTTTGGTAGCGTAATTATTCATCTTAACGTTTTTTTCAAGCCTCTCTTCCCTTGTTTGCTTCTTTTTAACATTCGCCATGATATCTGATTATGCATGAGTACATAGAACAAATAAATTGAAGCGTTATAAGATTAAATATTAACGAAACAAAATTTCCTCACTTCCCTGGGACGGCTGTATTTCTCCTGGCATGAAATATGCCATAGAAGTGACAAAATCGCACATAATCTACAAAAACAACATCACTTGTTTTTCTGACCACAGTTTAACTAATACATGACATCTACACAAAATAAGATCCAATTTTGAGTTTTCCGGAAATGTATTAGCAGAGTTTGGTTATCATGTTTCTTCAAAATATTTTGCGTCGCGCTAACCGGATCTTTCTGATTTCCCAGACATTAAATGGTATTTAGAACATGTGCAAACAAAGCCAATACTTACTTCAAATTGTAAAATGTAGGAACACATAATGCTGTCGTTCAACAAGTGGCTTATTTAGATTACTGAACAATAGGTTTCCCCCACCACCAGTAAAAGTAAAGCAGGCAGTTGATGGCTTGGTTTTGAATAATGGAGGACGATTTCTCAGTCTTCCAGTCAATTTAACTCTACACTTAAATTTTTCACTCAGATTTTCTACAAATGTCCCACGATATTTTTGTCCAACGGTAAAATTAAAGCTATTAAGTCGAACATGCAAAATGTGTGGTCTTTATCATGCTTCTATCAAATCACTAAATCGTCACATCCAGAAGATACATAAAGAAGTAAACACGTACACC
Organism: Parnassius orleans; assembly: GCA_029286625.1. NCBI lineage: Eukaryota > Metazoa > Arthropoda > Insecta > Lepidoptera > Papilionidae > Parnassius > Parnassius orleans. Next base: position 1,397,975 of record JAGSMP010000056.1, read on the forward strand.
GGAACGAGAGTTAAGCCTATAAAAGTGGCTGCTCATGGTGCTAACGAATTGATGTGCATTATACAAAACTTAAACGAGTGCCAAGATGTTGAATGGCTCGAAGAGGACGATGTCGATATCCCAAAATTACACGAAAGTGAACACACACAACATCGAGCAGCAAACATCCAATGTCATCAAATGTCAACGAATTCATGTGTCATGGACTGAGGACGGTTAATTTGACTTTATTCCTAAAATTATATTATATTTTAATAGAACAAAAAAAAATTTGTTTGATCGTTATTTTTTTTTTTCTATTATTAGTTAAATGCCATGTGAATAATTTGATTGAATAAATATTAAAATAAAGTGCATTACTCCTCTACAGACTAAGTAAGTCTCCTAGCGTTTATCCCGGTTGCTTCCCAAGCTCTCGCTTCGAGGCCCATGGTACGACCATGATTCAGGATTTGGCAAGTCTGGTTATTACATTGAAGCGATGAGCATCTGACCTTCATAATCCTTTGACAGGGGAACCAGACACATTGGATCATTGTTACACATCTAGATATTCTAGATGTGCAGGTCACGATGTTTTCCCTCACTGCCGAGGTAGTGGTATAAATCCGCACTAAGATTTCGAAAATCCAGAAGTGCGTGCCTGGACTTGATCTTTGAACTCCACGTATGTGAGGCGCGCGGTTTTATCCGCTCGGCTACCATCGCCCTAACAGCGAACATTCGCGAAATTTCTCTATAATACTATAAATTCCGTATTTCTAGACTTGTTAACTGCTGCTTATGAACCGATAAGGAAACCAGAACAGATTAAAAAATACTTATTTAAATGTTTACGTAAGCATGGGAGGGAGGGTAAGAGCTTTGCTTACTTTTGCTGACGAGGGGGAGGGGGCGGTCAAAAATTACAAAAATTCTGCTTACGTAATACTTGAACGGCCCCTTGTGTCCCGGGAATTTGGGTTTTTCTGTCAAGAAGTTCTCAGTAGCAGTTCGGTGTCAGGAAGTTAGCGTGCCTCGGAAAGAACGCAAAGCTTTTGGTCCTGCGCCTGATCTCGCCCCAGTTGTATCGAATTGCCTTCCCATTGAACTATGAGATAGAGACAATAAAGAGTGCACTTGTGTATGCACACACACACGTGCACTATAAACCTATTCTGTGCAAATGCCTAGTCTCCGTTAAGACTGTGACAGCAGTAGACACCTACCACCACTAAGTGAAATATTAACTCATTTATCAATTTATTTTATAGAAAAGTGTCTCAGCCTGTATTCTTTTTATCGAATAAGGGTGACAAACGAGCATACAGTCTACCTGATGGTGAGTAGATGCTGTAGCCCATAGACATCTACATTTATCCTCGATTAAGAATAAAAATGCAGATGCGTTGTGACCCTGAGGACTAAGATGAAATGCCTCATTTGCAGTAAGAAGGGCCTTCAGTTTTCTACACTCACCACACGAAACACAGCAGCATTAAGCTATTTTATGTTGGTATTCTCTGAGACCGTGGTCCTGCCCCGGTCAAGTCGACCCATTCGTGCTACAACCATGATACAGCTGCAGCGTGGCTCTACCACGTATAATATATATACAAATATATATTATACGTGGTAGAGCCACATAATATATATACAAAATTGAGAACCATTCGTTTGATTAATGAACAGTTAGGCATTATTCATAGATAATTTTACACGTGTAATATTTGAAGCCATTAGTAGAACATAATATCGTACATTCGGCTTGAATTAATTCCTCCAAATGCGGAGTCGCAATAATTAATGAGGCCCACTTAGCATAATGAAAATGTCGGATATTTGAAAGTTTATTTACGAACTAGCATCCCACCCCGGGTTTTTCTGGGTAGAATGTATTAATGTAGCGTTATTTTGATTCAAGATAATCATCAAAGACCATTCATTTTATTAAAGTTGGATACATTTACTTTGCCAATATCCGCTGAAAGTAAATTTTTCCAACTTTAATATAATGGATTACCGCAAAGTAACGCCTGATTCTATTAATTAACCATTCATTTTATCAATTTATACTTTTTTTTTAAATAAATATCCGCTTTTTTAAAATAATATAGTCGTTTCAATTTTTCGAATTTTTTTAAATAAATATCCAAGTTTTTGTATACGATATATAACCTAAATCACTCCAAGCATTGCTTTCTACCTGTTTGTTTAGTTTCATTAAAATCGGCTAAGCCATTCCCAAGATTGAAAGTGAAATGAAAGTCAATAAAACTTGAACTCGATGCGATAATATCATAAAAATATAGGTTGTGTTGTTTTACAAAATTTGATGTTTTAGTATTGATTTTGTTTTATTTAAAAACTATATTTTAAAAAAATATGTGGATGTGCACCTGAGGTGTGCTCGCCATAGAATACTATATGTAATACATTTATAGTATTCTATGGTGTTCGCTACCGATAGCGTCAATCATTCCTTTTTTGATTTTCTTTTTTTTCCTTTTATCGTATTTTCTTGAGCGTACAATTTCTTTTTCTAGGCTAGTATGTATGTATGTATAGCGAAAGTTATATATATTACAAATACGTAATAAGGTACATACATACAAGTGAATTTAACAAAAGTATGTTAAAAATGGTTCATAACTATGGATAACTATCGGTGGCCTATTGACCTTTTAAGGATTTCTAAGGTCCATCTTACATATCTATGGAAGAGTTGTATATGTACACAACTCTCCCATAGATATAATACATCATAATGTATCCCCTATATCGAAATAAGATATCAACTGAATAATATTATAATATTTTGGCTGCAGATATTCATGGAATGCAATAGCCACTTGCCATCAAGTGGACTGTAAGTTCGTTTGCCTCTTCGGTTTTATAAAAAATATACATAAAACTGAACAACAATATTTATAAATCACTTTGAAGTTATGGTTAATAATGGTGTTCTCCTGAAACCGTATGACTTCCGCGGCGGTTGCTTCGGATATTTAAATTAAATTTCAAGTAATTTATCTCATAACAAGCATTTTCTTTTCATGTTCGCTTAAATCTATTACATTCGCTTTGAAGAAACACGCGACGAGTTGTTGCCCTCGTTCGTGTAAATTTCTTTTATGAAAATAAATAAAATTACTTTGCAAGTTCCTGTGAGGCCGTCAGCGTTTCGGTATTGTTAAGGAGTTTTGACACGCCTGCCGGAAGTAGTTTATAATGGTCCATTATTTTTATACGTATTTGATAACATTAATATCAGACTTTACTTTTAATACTGCAAATGGAATATGTGAAGTCAAGTTACTGCCTTATTTTACAATTAAAGTAAAAAGCAGAGCTTAGATTTGCGATGATAATCACCATGCCGATTTTTACCACGGTGATTGTTTTTTTAATAATATTATAATTAAAAATGAGGGTCGATAGCACAATGGTCAGCGGCTAAGCGTTTGAATGATGTGCTGCAAAGCCGCGGGTTCGAATCCTCACGGAACTATGTTTGTACGGCATTCAATAATTGTTTCCGTCTGAGTGTTTGTCTATGTGTGATTTATATATTATGTTAAAAACACCCTCACGATACAGGAGAAAGTCCTACTGTGGAGACAACGTTATTTAAAGAAAAGATAAAGGGATAAGCGACTACTGCAGCCTGCAGAAAATAAGGCTTTAAATGCGTTGGCACCTCTAAGGAATAAAATGGGACGCCTTATTGACTACGATTACTTGCCGTCAATAACAGGTAATTAACCCTGAATTATTAGGAAAAAGACAATTTCATCTCTTGAATGCATAAGAGGACTAATACTGACACACAATTTATTCGAACTGATTTGTATTTTTGTATAAAAAAGTACCAACATATAAATTTACGTAAAATATTTACGTGGTAGAGTGTCGGCTCGACCGCAGTAGGAGCACGCTCTCACAGAATACGAGTGTAAAATAGTTAGTGCTGATGTGTTTCGTATGGTGAGTGTAGAGAACCGGACACCCTTTTTACTGAAAACGAGGAATTCCTATACATATATAAGTTTGTTTCTTTTGAGTGTCGCTTTTTTGTTTCATCCAGTTTCAATTCACAACGATGCTAAAGAAGTTTTCACTACAAAAAGAACCCGCTTCTGGGCACAGATCTACTCTCATTTCTGAAAGTCTACTCTATTCAAGATCCGCAAGTAGTTTAGAACTTACGGGCGAACATAGAAACGGAGATGCAACCTAAAATATTATTCTTCTGTTTGGACTTCGCTGCTGTCGGGTAAAAAGTTCATTGCCTTAATACATTTAACTCGCACTGCGTCGAAATAGATAAGCTATTTTGTGACGTAGCAAGACAAAATGAATAGATGACTCTACAAGAACAGTTTGCACGTTTGTCAAATGAACAATATTGTGCTCTGTCTGCTGTGTGGGGGGGCTACTACTGAATATTGTCAGATATTCACAGTATGTAAAAAAGGCTATCCGGAGTGACTTCGGGTAATCTCATCCCACCACCTACAAACAGAAAGAGCAGCAACGTCTGTCCGTCTAATTAAATATAAATAGCCACAAATCCGAATTTGATTTAGTAAGTCAAAGATTTTTTTTAATATGAAAGTGACGAAAGTTTAAGGAAATGCGCGTGTCTCATGATATTTCACATGTCAATGAGGAGCGTTTCACTTTGTTATGAAAACAAAGATATTATAATAGTAAAATAAACGTTACAGCCTATATACTTCTCCTCATTTATAGATGGTTTTATTCATAGATGGTTTTAGGGCAGGATGGTGGCCGGAGAACTGCCCCGATGCGTGTGTCCGGACTTGACATATCTTCGATTTTTTTAATTTCACAGACATGCAGGTTTCCTCACGATGTTTTACTTCACCGCCGAGCACATGGTAAATCAGCACTAACTTTTTTTCATTGGTAATATACTCTCAAGGTTGTACTTACGCCAGTTTCATGTAATATGAAATGATTTGCTGCTGCTGCTCATCTCGTGTTTCAGTTTCCTCTGCCGCCTTTTACGACACCCACGGGACTATATGGGGTAGTGCATATTCTCGCGCCGCCATTACCCCGTTAACTTATTGTTCGATTCCCCGCGTAATAAATATTTCTATGATCTACAAATAATCTGTGAGGAAGAACCGTCATAGCTCAGGGGCTAAGCGTTCGCTGTAAATTTCACAGTACGCGAGCAACCCAGGTTCGATCCCCGCCGGCACCAATGAAATTGTTAATTGCAATTTTAAGTGCGGACATACCACCTGCTCGGCAGTGAAGGAAAATATCGTGATGAAACCTACATGTCTGAGAAATAAGAAAAAATATTTCGAAGACATGTGAAGTTCGCCAACACGCATTGGGGCAGCGCGGCGAACATTTTCTTGCCCTAAAACCCTTTCAGAAACGAGTAGGCCTGTGCCCAGCAGTGGGACGTATAAGGGCTGTAAATTAAACTTTTAACTAACAAATAATTGTTTCAAGTGTGGTTTGTACATGAGAAAAATTATATATGCCATACGCCTCCACGGTACAGGGGAAAATCGTAAGTTTATTAAAAAGATTGCAACACGCTCGAGAATGTTGAAAAAATACCACTTACTAAATTTTATGTTCTCTTCGATTATTTGCATAAACTCGCGTATGTATGACTTACCTGAAAAGGAAAAATAATTGTTAAAACAATATATACGTCCAATGCGATAATATTTTACAAAAATAGCTTTTAATCTTTTAGAAAGTATTGTAAATTTATAATAAAATCGCAGTCCATCTGATTGATGGTAATTTAATATAAACGATAAAGTAAGTGCGTAAAAGCTAAAGTTTACTTGCCCTATTCAATCTTATTTCTACATCTGGTCCCGCCCTTATAGTTCAAATTGGCCAAGCAATGCATCTGCCAGTCCCCTAAAAGTTGCCTCGTATAGATCAGAGTCGGAGGACCCTAGTTACGCACATATGTTAACAAAGTAATAGGGGGAAATGTGAATAACTGCATTTTAGGGTAGGGATCAAAATATTTGATTAATGCTAATTATGGATTTAAATCTGAAACGTTGCCATCCCGCCGGCCAAGCGTTGGTATGTTATAATTTTATTTTTCAACATCTATTTTGATTCACGTTTCATGGTTAGTAATGTTTAAGAATCAAATGTGGTGATCATCGAATACATTCCTCTACTTCTTCATTGATCAATGAAGAAGTAGAGGAAGACAGCCAAAGCAATGAGAAGATGATTTTAAGAAAGTAGCAGGCCCAGAATGGTTACGTACAGCAAAGGACAGAAACAAGTGGAAAGCCTTAGAAGAGGCCTTTGTCGAGAGACAAACAGTTATAAGGCCAACCGAATGCCGAAAACATGATTTAGTAAAGTTATTTTTTTTTTGTTACCTCTGTTTTCAACTTTTAAATAATTTTTTGTCAAACAAGTTTAAACCAACAGCAATAAAGGCTTATTATATTTAAGCTTAGTTACTAGATATTGTAAGTTTAAGTAATGTTTAATGCATTAATTAAACTTCTTTTTTCTCCTTAAACTTTTTCTGGGAATGGTTATTTCATATTTTCGTAATACGGTATTTGAAACTGCAACGACAACAGCCAGTATTTTTTTTTGCGCACAATTTAGGTTGTGATTCTAAGCGGAAAACCTTCACCGTTATGAAACCCAGATTACGCGCTTCATTTACCCTCTATATTTCCATTTAATAGCACAATTTTAGGTTGATATGAACAAATTTTTCCAGTTTCCTTCTATGTTCCCAAACCCATCAATTTAAATTTATTGTCATTGAATATCATCGAAAAGGATGCGAGACAAACACTATATAGTAATAGAAACTTTTTTATTCAATATAGATTATAAATAAGTCATTCTTTTGTTTAATTTACCACTGGTTCGGTAAATACCTCTCTTCTGGGAAGAACGAGCAAGAAACCCAGTTCCTCCCTCGTTAGACAATAATTAACAATACATAATAAAATTACAAACAGCTTGGTAGCTATCACCTCATTCCCAGTAATTATTATCATCCATATAATATTATAAATGTTACGCTTATTGGTGTAACAAATAAATAAAACGTTTGTTTTTTATAGAATTACATTTTATCTATGAGTACAAAAACCTTACGAATTCTAAGCTACGCAAGAAAGACTCCTTAAAAAGTAAATACGGTGAAATTTGCAAATTAGTTTTGTTAACGGACATTTAAAATTCCATCAACTTTACGAGCAGACTTCGCAACTCTAGATTGGTTTATATTTATAAAGCTTCGGTAAATTGCTGCCAAACAACGGTGAATCCATTGTGATTAAATGAAAGAATTAACAAATGCCCAATAGTATTTAAAAAAAAAAACGCTGCCTTGAGAGATTTGAAATACTAACGACCAAATATTTAAACGCTACTCAATATCGTCATTATGTCTCGTGGTGTCTCAGTCACTTTGAGTTAAAGTGATAGAGACAGCACGGGACTTAACGGCATCTAAAAACTGAGTGGCGTTTGTTGAATGTTTGGGCATTAGACGAACAAAGAAAGATATACAGAACACTAAATTAATTTCATGTGACGTCGAAACCATGCTCAACTTATTGTTAGAACACGGACTTATGCCCACATGTGTACCTAAAATCATTTGCAATCAACACAACAACAATGTTCTGTCTATCTTGCTCTGATTTCTTCTTCTTCTTCAGCATGTAAAAGCCCAGAGCAAGACATGGACCTCTCTCGTACAACGAGGACGTGCTTGATGAGGAGGACTTGGAGGTCACAAGCGGATTGTGATGTTTGACGTCTTAATGTTGAGTTACCTACGCAGAACGCTGGCAGTCTCTTGAAGTGCTGCCGTGGCATGATTGGGTTTTAATTTTAGACGGACCTCAAGAACATAAGTCGCGTTTACGACCACCAGACCAAAGAGGCAGTAATATTCACACTGTAAACACCAGGAACAAACACAAGATAGTGACACCAGTTTCTCGACTCCACAGACAGTAATTAATTCATGGAGCAATGTATAGCATATACAATTTACAACAAAGTCCCAGAAAATATACATGGTCTCTCTATTACCAAGTTTAAATATTTTATTCAACAAAAACTGTATAAAAAAGGTTATTATAATATAAAAATGCATGGTTGATATAACCCCAGAGAATGAGGTGGTCGTTTCCAAGCTGTTTCCTAAATAAGTTTTGTAAGTAGCTTGTAACCTGTGTTTTTATTGTATGATTTTATTTTGAAATTAAAAGTCCCGTTGAGTTTCTTGCTGATTCTTCCCAGGATAGAGATTTTTTTCCGATTTATTGGTAAAAGTAAAAAATATATTTTAATTAGAATTACTTGTAATCTATATTGCTATTAACTAAAAATAAATAAAGAGACTTGGAGGTCACAAGGTCTCTGAGGTGGGATGAAAAGGATGAAGGGCTTTCAGCCCTTCACTGTTACAAATTGAAGGATATTTTTTGTTATTTTGTGGGCACCCTCATGACCAGGGGTGTGCGACGATACGAACGCATTTTATTCACAAAGATCCAAATAATTAATGGTATTGAATAAAGATTCTTAGCTAAAGGCATGGAATTAAATGCAAAAAATAATCATACCATCCTATTATCTTTATTTGAATAATATACTAAGTAAACAGTAAAAAGTTTACAAATTAAATCGATCATGATTGGCTGGCTACGATGTCGTAAGAGATGACAACGGGAACCTCAAACGGTATATTTGTATAATAAAAACCTGAGGTTGCCAACCACCCCGCCAAGCGTGGCAGCTACGGCAAACATCTCCACCCCCCATGAGGCCTACATTTAGCAGTGGACTTTTGACAGGCTATTATGAATAAGTGGATGAATGATGTTTACATAAATATAGTTTTAAAAGGTATTTGTAACTGAATTTTCTTGATATCAGCCACAATTTTCATGGCAACCCTACATAGGTATAGCGAAAAATCTGTTTACTTTTCATTCCACCAAAATACCCGCACATTTTCCTCAATTTTGCGGCACGTTCAATACCGTATGTGAACTTATGTATTGAAAGTAAATGAGGCCGGACGCCGGTTTTCGTGGAAATATGTTTTAGTGTGTAAAAATAAAAATGAAAATTGCTTTAATATATAATTAATAGAATCAGGCGTTACTTTGCGGAATCCATTATATTAAAATTGGAAAAATTTACTTTGCCAATATCCGCTCAATAAAATAAAATGATGTGTCTTACCTAGTTTGAAGAGCACCTCCCGCCCTCCCTCAATTGCGTGCACTATCCCCGTCACCACTAATCCCAGCACCACTACTCCCACCACCATTACACTAGGAAAGACACACCACCGACGACAATACGACACGTGTTTCGCCTCTACACGAGGCATCTTCAGGTGTAGTAGACTCTACGGTGGCTGACCGCTAAGTGAGCGGCGAGCCAAAAACAGCTGCTATTTATAAGACTCGCCGATGCAACCGCTCCCCCCCTAAGTAGTGAGCGACCGCGTCATGCGATAAAACATGCGACCAATCACCACCTGACGTACCCAGCCGCCTGCTATTGAATTAATAACAAGCCGCTGCGAAACGCCCGCCTATCCTCTAAACACGCAACCAATCGCTAATCACCGTGAAGGTATATATTTTAAAGTCTTACATACTTATAATAAAGGGCTGCGACTGTGTGCTAGAACAGTTGGAGATATTAAAAAATAAAAATAGTAATGTTGCACTGCTGAATGAACAAACAAATGTTTCTAACTCACCTCTCTTAAACATCTTTAAACCTGCTTTACAATAACGGACAGCCTCGCAATATCGGATATAAGCAAAGTAAATTTTTCCAACTTTGCTTTAATATATATTTTTTATCTTTCGAAATAAAACACTTGTACCGTGGTTGGTTTACATACATAAATTGCACAAGGACAAAACTCCAGACTTGTAACAATCATTTGTGAGAAGTACTTGTTCAGTGCGGGATTCGAAACCGTGAATCAGCAGCATCACAGCCGAACGCTTAGCCTCTGCGCTACTGAGCCATCATACTCCATATCATATATTCATCAATAACTGCCCGTCAAAAGTCTATTTATTAGCAGTATTTTTGAACCCTCTCTGATGAGGCCGCCTCTGTAGATTGTCTCACAGGTGGATATTAGCCATAGTTGCCACGCATGGCGAGCGGGTTGCCAACCGCAGTTGTTTATTTTTTTCATTGCGTTCCGTTCAGGCTCTTCACTCTATTGTGGGAAGTCAGAATGTTTCAAAAAAGGCACGTATGGCGATTCACAATGTTGTTTTTGTCCCTACCTGAATGTGTGGTGAAAGTTGGGTGTGGCAGAAGAAGTACGAGTATAATAAATGCTGTAGAAATGCTGTCATTAAGGAGTATGTTAGGGCTGAATCTGAATGACAGGATGAGAAATGGTGTGATAAGTGAAAAGTATGGTTTGCAAGATGATGTTGTGACCAGGAAGAATCTGTCTTTTTTTTCTGTTTCTGTTTCTGTTTCAGTGACAAAGCCAATTTATGTTGCTGAAGTGAATGGCAAAGTCGGCAAGGGACTCCCTAGACGGAAGTTTGTCGACCAAATTGGCGATATATTGAAGATGGGCCAAATTAAGAGTACCTAAAGAGTAACCGACTACCATGTATGGTGAGAGAGGTGTGTCAGGATTGTGCCAAATGGAAGTCATGAGTGCTTCTTTTTTATAGAATAAGGGTAAGAAACGAGAATACAATTCAGGTAAGTGGATGCTATGGTCCATAGACATCTACATCTGTCATCGATTAAGAATCAAAATGCAGATCAGTTATCACCCCCGAGGACTAAGATGGAATACCTCGTTTCCAGTAAAAAGGGTCTCCGGCAGTACTGAGCTGCTATTTTCGCTGGTATTCTGTAAAAGCGTGGCGCTTCCCCGGTCTAGAAGACCTATACTCTCACAGAATACCAGCGTAAAATAGCAGCATAATGCTGACATTGTACTGAGCATTCGTTTTACAGATAAAACGGCATCCTATTGTAATAAGTCTTCAGGGGTGAAAACGCGACTGCATTTTGATTCTTAGTCAAAGATAGTTGAATAGATGTTATCTATCGTTGACAGTATTGACTTACCATCAAGTGGAGTGTGTGATCGTTTGTTTCACTTAAGTGTAGTTATAACAATGATAAAACATCACTCACAGGTAAGTTCGTTTAGTCACTTATTATGTATTTTTTGCTGTGTGGTAGCGGCGTAAGAGAGTCCATCAACGCATTCAGCCCCGTGGATGTCGTAAGAGGCGACTATGGAAAACGCCAGTAAAATCAAATGGTGTCCGATAGATGGCAGTACACTATGTCTTTTACGCCAGGCGTAAAATACCCAGACCAGCGACCGGCAGCAGCGTCAAAGGTACGATGAGTTTAGTACTGTGATCCTCACCAAGAATAGGAGGCCTAGGTCTAGCAGTAAAATACAATGAACTGTTAAAGAAGAAGAAAATATAGCTAGGAATGATCACATTAACACACCAAGCTTAATTATAGATGTCGAGGACCCGGGAGCCAGTAGGAAGTGTTTTGGTTGTAAAACCTTTTAAATAGAAAAAAAATTGCGAGAAATCTGTGAACATGCATAAAAAGACATGCGCGTCGAATATAGTAGAATTTTCTCTTTTTTAACTCAGAGATGTTTGAAAATACGTCAAAGCTCTTTTCAAAAGATGTCAATACAGTCACAATATCTTTTAGAATGGAAACGGAATTCTTTGTAAAATTATCCGAAATCGCTTTGAGAGAGCGTCGCTGAAAATGCGACTGAATGTTTCGAAAGTAAGTAAATTGCAAAACTGCTAGATTGCTTCGCCATCTGCACTGCGTTTTTCAATTGTTTTCGTGACTGCTGCTCTTATCGATTTGCACTGATAATGCAAACCAATTTAATCAATAAAACGTAATCCGAGTAGTGGCGATGTAAGAATATCCACTATATCATCCAGTGGGTATAGTAAGAGGCGACAGAGGGAAACAAATCAGGAGATATGCAGCAGCGTCTTACTAATAACGACTAAAAATAAAAAATAAACTGCGGTTGCCAACCCGCTTGTCAAGCGTAGCAACTATGCATAAATCCCCCATATGGCAAAGACTTTGGAGCCCTGGTTCCGCTCGAACGCTTCTTCAATACGAGCAGTATTAAAGTTACGTAAGTCCCGCCGCATGCATTTAGAGATCTGTCTGTTCAGTTGCCTGTATGCTGTCAAATCCACTGTAGACTGCAGCTTCAATTCCCGTCTAACAGCCATGAGATTAAGAGTGTGATCGGAGAGTTTTTGTGTTCTTCTGCGGCGGGTCTTGCAAAATTTAGCTCCGACCACATGGACACTTTCCATGAGCTTGTCATTGATATCTTCCACTGCATTGCAATCTTCTAGGTACTGAAAACGGTTTTGTAACTCGAGCTGAAAGGTTTCGGGACTCTGGATTAGAGCACAAGGGGGACGGAGCGTTGACTTCATTAGACGACACCTCTCCAACTTAACATTTAGGTTCAGTGTGCCTCTAACACTAACCATTCGGTGATCGCTACCAATTTTCACCCTCCCGATCACTGAGACATCACTGAACCGTTGCCGCCTAGTCATCATAATGAAGTCAATCTCATTTTTTGTCGAACCGTCGGGACTCAACCAGGTCCACTTCCTGTGGGGCCCCTTCTGGAAGAAAGATATCATCATAAAGAGTCCCTCTTTCTCCATGAAATCGGCCAGCTGCTGGTCCCATGGGTTCCGTTTCCCAATTCTAAATTTCCCTACCCTCAGCTCGCCTTTCTCTCTTGTGCCTAGTTTTGCGTTGAAGTCTCCCATTAACACCGTATAGTGGGTTTTGGAGGTATGCATGGCTTTAGAGATATCCTCATACATTTCCTCCACCTACTCATCGGGGTGTGCCGAGGTTGGTGCGTAAACCTGTATGACCTTCAACAAATACCGTTTGATGATCCTGAGTATAAGGTTTGCTTATACTTATATACAACCCTCGTCGAGACACTCCCAAACTTTACAACGTTGTTAACGAGAGACTTGTGGACGATAAATCCGACACCTCCTTGGGACAGATGGTTGGTGATCCCAGTGATAGAACAAGTTGCCGGATTCGAGGATTACCGTGTCCTCCCCCTCTCTTCGGACCTCAGATAATCCTATAATATCCCAGCGCAACTTGTCTATCTCTTCTTTCAGCTTCAGGATCTTCTCGTCAGTCCTCGTGGTGCATAGGTTGTATGTTGCCAGGTCGAGTCGGCGAGTTAGGTGGCAACCGAACCTCCACCAGAGATTCTTAGCACCCCCTGCCCCGCCGTTACCATGGTCGCCACCGTAGCCAGGAATAGCGGGGCCGCCGGGGACTCGGGGCCGTCTTTTTGTAACTTTCGTCATGGAAGTATATTGCCATAGTTGCCACGCTTGGCGAGCGGGTTGGCAACCGCAGTTTTTTTATTATAATTTGCTGTTATCAGAAAGTTGCTGCTGCCCATCTTCTGCCTTAGTTTCCCTCTGTCGCCTCTTAAAACACCCACGGCAAGATATGGGGTAGTGGGTATTCTTACCCGCCACTACACGTGGACCTATATAGACCTATAATATATGGATGCCAGCCGATCGACCTTATTCATAATTATTGCGTAACATAAAAATGCCTAGAACCGTTTATCAAAATAATCATAATTTGTATAATATACATGCATAAATGTATATTCTGAAATCAATATACTTCATAAAGTTCGAAATTTCTGACAATTCCATTCAAACTTTGTAATAAACACAGATATTCAAATCGCGAGCTTACAAAACCCGGCACGAGATGTTCGCTGTAGCGAAGCTGCGTTCGAAGCGTCCGCGTCCGTGTGAATAGGGAGCTTTGAGCGCGTAAAGCGACAATCTGTACGGCGTCCTATAGCACTTGTGTGTTCACACTCCGAACTGAATTAAATTGGGCATGAGCTTCGTAACAAGAATACTTCTTGTTAGGCACGCTTGTTTACTCGCGATTATTGTGACAAGCTGAGCGAAGTTTTTTTACTCGTGAAAAGTATTTGTTTAACTTTTGTAATCACCGTTCAGTCCGCCATTAAACGTGGCACGAGAAGTTTTTTTTATTATGATCCTAAAATATCGCAACCCAATTTCGGCAAAGCCCAAAAGAAGCTTTATATTATTGGCTATATGTATGTATGTCCGTTTTAATGTTTGCCCGCAATTCATAAAATAGGATATCATTTGTCAAATCCAATGGTTGTCAAAATTGAGAGAGTAACTTAAACTAACGTCATCTTGGAATATATAACGATAAAAGTAGATATTTTCTCTTTTATTCGACCACAGCAACATCACACAGCGCAGGATGCTAGCACAGCTGCTAACTCATTTCACGGAATAAGAGGCCTCACTCATGCATAATATATTGAATAAGACATAGTAAAAGAGTCCCTCACCCGGGCTTAATTACAATTTCTAAACAAGGTCACCAATTCCAACCCAGCACTCGAGGAGTAGAAGACAGGCATACTGAATATAGGCCACATGGACATCAAGATGCATGTATGATATATATGATTGGATGAAAAATTCCGAAGCTATGACGGTCCTTATATATTTATTATACATGCTAGAGCTGCCCTCACTGACTACGCAAATCCACTGCTCAACATAAGATTTCCCCAAAAAATGCACAAAACACGGTCCTGAGCCATCCATCTATTTTGGTGATGAGCAAAGCAAGGCCAAGACAGTCTTGGTAAAGATCTCGGTCTTGCTTGACCGGTCTTGGTCTTAGTCTTGCTCAAATACTTGTTGTCTTGGTATTTGTCTTAGTCTTAGTCTTGCTCATTCAGACTGTTACTTACTACTTACGTCATTTTGATATTTTTTAAGTCTTTTATAAGGTATAAATTATAAATGATCAACAATTAATATCTATAATTACCTAATTAAACTTTATTTTACAAAAATCTAATTTTTTATCGTATTGGTTTTCATAATTATATATTTATATTTGGTGTGTAAAATTAGTGGGGTAAACTGGAAATATTAAACACACAAAATGTTTTGTTCCGATAAAATATATATTGAAGTTATAACAAATATTCTTATATATGATAATATACAAAAGTTGGGTAACTCGATGTCATCAGTCAATAGATACGATATAATAAGAAAATGTAATAAACATTTTCTTATTATTTCATTTTATTATAAAACAATTAAAAATGTTTATTAGGTCACCCAATTTCAGGTATTTATTTTAAGAACAAGTTTGTGAAACAACACGAGAAATCCTCAAATCGTCAGTACTTTGGCATGTCACAATCTCAAAAACGCTCAATCAAGTGGCTGTATATTATATACTACCATTAATTTGAGAGTACTTAATATTTCACTACAATCTGTAATGTACTTAATAATGTCTAACACAACTTTCAGCATGTAATGCTCTAAGTGTTATTTTTTGAAAATTAAGAATCTTTGTGTTCAGTTTCATTCGTCAGTCCGTTGTGCGTTGTTCAAATTTGAAATTCTCGCAAAATAACGCCGACTCAAGATCAAATCCTTGTTAAATTTTGAATGGTAGTAGTGAAGTTACCTGTAGGCCCTACCATTTGACGGCCGCCTTTGCTGTGCCAGAATTAGAGTCGTGGTTATCGCGTGTACACATGCCGAACCAGTCAAAATTTCAGTACTGTGGCAAGTCGTTATTTCCTTGTATACCTGTGTTTTATTTCGATTCATACATAGTTAACTACGATTTGTTAAAATGTTGTCTGTGAATATTTGAGAATACCAAAAGAAACATTAGTTCCTTTTGTAAACTCAAATTTATGTACTTTTCATCAGTACTTTGGCGTCAGTCCCGTGTCTTTTATTGCGCCAGAGGACTGACGTGTTTCCAGGGTACTGATTTTTATATTGTTTTAGATCACATTTATCTCAACTGTTACCGTGTATAAGCATTTCTTTTACTTATTTCATTCCAAAACCATCATGTCGCCTTCTAAAAAATCAAAATTTGTCTAGGGGAGATAAATTAGGAAACAAAAGAGAAGTCGAAGTAAAGAAATTACACCACCAACCAAAAAAGGGAAAGATTATTCATCAAAATCATCATCATCATCATTACAGTCCTTCACAAGTCCACTGCTGAACATAGACCGCCCCCCAAGGAAAGCCACAAAACACGGTCCTAAAACACCTGCATCCATGAACTTCCTGCATGTCTTACCAGGTTGTCACTACATCTAGTGGAGCGACGCCCTACTTCGCTTACCGGTACGAGGTTGCCACTCGAGAACCTTTTTTTCTTATCGTTTGTCAGTTTTTCAAGCTATATGGCCGGCCTGTTGCCACTTCAGCTTACTATTCCATTGGGCTATGTCGGTTACTCTGTTTCTCTACTGCGGATAAGCTCATTTCTAAGTCTATCACGCAGTGAAACCTGGAGCATAGCCCTCTCCATAGCTCGCTGAGCGCCTTGATCTCCTCATACGGCCAGCAGTAAAGGACTACGACTCAGATCCATAAGTCATCACTGGTAATACGCACTGGTTATACAATCGCGTTTTGAAGTATTGAGGTATGCCTGACGAGAAGATGTGTCGTAATTTCCCGAACGCTGCCAAGCCGAGTTGAATACGTCGATTGACCTCTCGGTCGAAGTTGGACTTACCTAGTCGGACTATTTGTCCCAGGTAAACATACTCGTCAACAACTTCGAGCTTAGTGCTCCCAACAACTTTTCATTTAAGACCTATCCGTTGGGAGGCACTATTGATGTCATTGAGCATAGTGCTTAGGTTCTCCAGCGATTCTGTCATAAGGATTATATCGTCGGCAAATCGAAGGTGAATAATGTACTCGCCATTGATGTTAATACCGTATCCTTTCCAGTCCAGTAGCCTGAAAACGTCTTCCAATGCAGCGGTGAAGAGTTTCGAGGATATAACGTCACCCTGTCTTACACTTCACTGCAGTTGGATAGGTTTCGTACTCTGGCTCTGTACTCGGATAGTCATTGTAGCCCTACTGTACAAACACATCAGCACTTTTGGTTGTCGGTATACTCATATAATATAATTCATCAAAATACATGCAAAACATAACAACTGTTGAATCGAACCACTCAGAATTTTATACGTCAGAATACACGACGTTCAACTACTTACAATAAAATACAGCCATAATAGTTCCTGAAGAAAACAGGCATATTATTAACGAAAACCGAAGGTACAGAAATAAACAATAAAAAAAGGTGGAAGCTGTAATTTCACAATTTATAACTAAACCAAATACTCAGTATCAAAAATATAAACGAGCAAATGGGTGAAGATATAACTAAAAAGAAGGAATTAGTAAAGAAGGCCCTTTTCGGCGAAATTATCAAAATACAATTAGAAGAAAACTAAACTAAAATAAAGACTCATGAAGAAAAAAAGTTTAAACAAGGTATATCTGGACACCGAAGAATACAGACGTCATTACGAAATGTTTCTGTAGCAGACAAATACGAACTATGGAGATTTAAATGAATAGTTATTGTTAATAGTTACTTACGTATTTTAATATTTAAAAGATTCTGCCGTTATTATGTAATGTTATTATGCGTGTCATTATTAGATTCAAAGAAATTGGCTCAAAGTGTTAATAAATTTCCTATATTTCTTATGAAATTGTGTATTTAATCAGTACTATTTAGCCTGGCAGTCAAATTCACAAAAATCGAAATATCCCAAAATCTACTTAAAAAGTGACTGGCCCGATTTAGAACAATATATTCATTACATTATCTATCTTAAACATCCAAATTTATAGAAATTTGACTTGAAAAGTATGATAAACAAAATATCCAAAATATAGGTTGAATATACAAAAGTTACCCAACTTTTGTATATTCACCCAATATAACTTCCATTGTAAATAGGATTATATATAATTCTATTTACACCGTGACAACCAAACACCCTTTTTACTCGAAACTACGCATTCCATTTTAGTCTTCAAGCTTAAAAACATTGAACGAGTGAAACCTGCCACAGTGGAAAGTGTGTGCTTTACTACTATAATATTATGTCAGAGGAGTCACAGACAAGATTGACTCCATCTTGAAGCGGGCTTCCATTAGAACATTCTGCAAGCCGCCGAAGAAGATATAATAAGAAATATATATCAAAATATGAATCGAGAAGATGTTTGGGTTCTACGAACTGCATGGTATACTCGTACCATAAATTATAAAATTACATCTCAGTCCTAGCATACTACTGCAAGAACAGACCTTAGATCAGACCAGAATCTAATATCCAAAAGCTGAAGATAGCTGCTTAACGGTGACATCAGGACATCAAACACCTCCGTCCTCCCAATGACCATGGGTGATGTGAAGAGCCCGAAACTTCGGAAATTAAAAAATTAAATAAATATATAAAATCCGTAAAGGTACTGTAGAATCGGACTCTAGGACCAATCGTGAAGATATATTTAGATGGAGGCTTTCGAAATCCACATGTTTAAAAACATTATCAATTGGATATTAAATAATATAGTAGGTACATATTATTTAACCCTTCACTTGTGGGTTGTTTATAGGAATTTTCGATAAGAGATATAGCCGGGTTTAAAATATACATACGAAAAATTTTCATCTATAACACTAGTGTATGAATGGAAAAGTACTGTAACATGCTCGTATTTGCACTTTATCCTACTTTGAACGTATAATGATGTCGACTTACCCGTAGCTGCGTCACTCCGTGCCAACAAACTTTCCACTACAATACTCACTTTGTTGTTATTTATCGTAAAGGAATATACTCAATAGGAGTTTCTCACTTGACAGCATCATACTTACTTTAATAGTTCTTTCTTTAACTTCAATATAAATTTAAAACTTTGCGTTTCCTTCGATGACTTCAATTTAAATGTTATGGAAGAAGTGATTAAATTAAGGTATTATGTAGGTAGAGTGCCCGCTCAGTAAGTATACGACAAGTCAAATTGGGCCATGTAATTAAAAAGTATTGAAACTTCAATATTGTGTGTCAATGTGCAATGAGTGTGTGATTATTATGAATATCGCTACTTATGTGATTGCGAAATTTTATAATTTAGGATCATTTGACGGGACTCGGGAAGCAAAGAAATAATAAGCTTGTTGAATAATGTTAGGCGCAACCTCACCGCACCTTAACCTACAGCCGCTGGTATTACTTGACACGTGCTTTCGTATTTTTGACAAAGTTTATAGTGGTCATAGTTAATTTAATTCAAACACATCAATTTATTATTCTGCCCAATCTTCTGCATTCATAAAGGCTGATAAATTTAATATTTTCAATAGTTATTGTTATATTGTCTTCTCATAAATATTGGGTATTTTTCAAACTATTCGGACATCATTACTCATTCATCACTATTCGGAGCTCACATAGTCCACGACATAAATAATTTAAAAAAACATGAGATCGATCCCCGCCGGCACCGAGACAATTGTTTATAGTTCAGTATAGGAAAACTGAATGAAAACCTGCATGCAATAGACATTAAAATATTTCAAGAACATGTGAAGTTCATAAACAAGAATGGTGGCAGTGCGAAGGACATTGTACTGCTCCAAAAACCCAAAAAGGAGAAGAAGAGGCTTGTGCCCCAGCAGTGGCACATATAGATTAGATGCTGTTACGTTGATTTTTTTAAATTTACTCATTGATCAATACATCAATTTAATATTCTTAGTTTAGTCACGGCATAAATAATTTAATTTTTGTAAATTAAATATCTGTAGTTTTATCATAATTAAACCTGCCTGGAGAAATAATCGAAATGACAGAGTCAACTGCAACAAAATCTGAACATCAAATTGCATTAAATTCTTTCAAAGGTCAAACTCTTTCAGACGGTCGCGCCCGGGACGATTTCATGATTTTGGAACCCTCGGGTAAATAAATACCTTTTTTCCACATAATATAAACGCCGATAAAAGAGATGAGATCTGAACGGGCACCAAGCTCCGTAGCAGTCACTTAAATCATATATACAATGCTCTTGGAATTGATATGAAGCCTGGCATTTATGTTTTATGTTTTACACATTTATGTTTTTGTGGATATCATTAATTTTCGAAAAAAGGTTTATCTTTATATTAATCTAAATAAATACACGACTTCATCGATTTTTCTTGCGTTTACAGTTCAATGTTTTCTTTTATTTAATTTAAGCTATAATAATTAAATAACGACAGTTATTGGTAAGAGCCGTGGTAGCTCAGGGGCCAAGCACTCGCAGTAAATTGCATAGTACGCGAGGAACCCTGGTTCGATCCCCGCCGGCACCAATGAAATTGTTAATTACAATTTTAAGTGCTGATTTACCACGTGCTCGACGGTGAAGGAAAACATCTTGAGGAAACCTGCATGTCTGAGAAATAAGAAAAACAATATTTCGAAGACATATAAAGTTCGCCAATTGGGGCAGCGGGCAAGGAAATGTCCACCCTCTCAGAAATGAGAGAAGGCCTGTGCCCAACAGTGGGAGGTATATAAGCTGTAACTTAACTTAACTTAGTTATTGGTGCGGTTAATTTCAAGTCTATTTAAAACTAACTAACTAATTGCGTCGACACTTAATACCGATTATTTCAAGTTTTATTGCTTTGTTTTTTTTTTACTTTCATGTCAAATTTCAAATTTATAAGTAATCTAAAAGTGGCCTGGGTTTTTGAAGCGTTAGTTAGTGATAAAAATGTCTCTTTTTTCACTTACTGACATAAGAACTATATTTTGTTTATTCATAAAATTTGAGATTGTAGGTATTCACGGAAATTCTAGGTATTTCTTAATGGGTAAATAAAATTATAAGTGTGGGTCTAATAGTTTTAGAGTTTTGAGGGGATCGAAAGTAGATAAAAATGGTTTGTGTAAATATACATATTGTTTCTAATCTTTTTTTAT
Source organism: Parnassius orleans (assembly GCA_029286625.1). NCBI lineage: Eukaryota > Metazoa > Arthropoda > Insecta > Lepidoptera > Papilionidae > Parnassius > Parnassius orleans. The sequence goes on from JAGSMP010000056.1 coordinate 1,418,961, forward strand.
ATTTATTAGTATTAAATATAAAATACACTAGAACTTAGTTTTAGTATAATGTCTGAAAATTGTAAAATGTCTATCATGATAAATAATAGTCATTTGCTACCTTAATATATGCAGAAATTGCGTATACGGACTATAGGTTTTATTGAACGTTACCTGAGTGAATTCTAACAACCTGTGCCCGAAAAAAGATCTAAGTTACCCTGTATGTATCTATAATCTATAAATATAAATAAAATTGTAGTATCTTTAATTGAAATATTTAAATAACTGCCTTTAATCGCGCTCAGGGGTTATTTACATGCCATTAAGACGTGAATGATCATTTGTAAAAAAAAACAGTCTGTCTGCCTGACTCTCTTGTAATAAAACTTCACGAACAGGTAGAGAGCAGTGCCAGGTGTAATCAAGGCTATATTTTATCCGGAAGATTTCGGAGTTATTTAAAAACGAAAAATTCATAAAATAAATGGTCTTTGATTATCTTAAATTTTAATAACGCCACATTATTAGATCCTACCCAGGCGAAGCCAGGGCGGGTCGCTAGTCTGAAATAATCTTATACAATATTTATTGCAGAGCGGAGCTATTTGCTGAAAACTACGCAAATACCGGAACGAACAAGCAATCACATTACTCGACCGACGAGCCGACGACGTCGCCGAGATTTCGCTAGCGAAGTAGCTGTTGACGAGATTGACTCCAGAGATGCAATATTTACTAACGCTACCGAATAACTTGAAAAGTAAACGGTGTGTAAGCAATTTTTGTATATATGATTTGATGATTTTCTTACTAGACCGTAAGACTTAAATAGCACTTAGAACAAACCAGTGCGTGCACTGCTGTGTTCCGGTCTGAAGGGTGTACTAGGTGTCCATGCACTATTACCCAATTAGCATCAGGTTCAGGTTCAGTTCGTTTGTCACTTCAGTTTTATAAAATAAGTGGCAAAATTAAAAATTTTGTACAACCGACTTCAATATGAATTATTAAGGATGACTCAAAAACTACTGGTCAGACCTTGATCAAATTTATATGGGAAGCCCCAGCTTTCATATAAAAAAAGAATCATCAAAATCGGTTCACCTAGAAAAAGTTATGAGGTAACACACATAAAAAAAACATACAGTCAAATTGAGTACCTCCTCCTTTTTGAAGATGGTTAACAAATCGACATTTAGTAGTAGCAGTATTATGTTAATAATTAAGCAAGTTAGCCTGATGTCTGCTCGTGGTTCTTGTCAGTCGCGTAGACAGAATAACAACGATGCAGAAGCAATGCTGCAGCATAATGCTGAGTCGGTGGCCTCTTCGTTGCTGCAATTTAATCAATTATTTATTTCGTGTTTATAATAATAATATTTATTTGTATAAAACATGCTATGAAAAAGATTTTACAAATATTATACAGTCGAACAACATGGTTTGCTACAGTTAATTACATAGCATGCAAAAGTTTTTGTTTTTGTGCATTACACAGTAGGGACTTCGCTGTAGAAATTATTTTTGTTTAGGTATTCCTGTAACTTTGATTTATATAATCTAGTATTTAACATTTTAATATTATTTTGTAGCTTATTATATAAACGTACATAAACAGCTAAACCCCTCTTATATTATTTCATGTCTAGTTTTGTAACTGCGCATAAGTTTCGTGTTTTCTTTAAACTTTTAATTATTCTTAAGCAAACAGAGCCAGGATGCAATGCAATTACAAAAGTAATTAAGAGTTGACGCGTTTCCATACCCTGTTAAAAATGGGAGACAATTTCTTTTTGTATGTAGTATGGGCGGGCCCACCACAAATTGTGGCGTAACTTAATGAAATACGTGTTGATTTATTCCTTATAATCTATAGATTACAATAGTAATATTAGTTTTACCGTATCTAACGGGAATACTGAAAAATTAACAATTAAAATATGAATATCACCATAACCTCAAAACAAACTAAAAGCGATTGTCTAGTAGTTTTCATCGGTATTATAAGTTACAATAGTGCACTGGTCAATAATTAATAGTACCTATTTAAAAAAAAGTTGAAGTTCTTTCAGCATTTATAGGTACTTTTAAGATTGATGGAAAATCCTTTTAGTAGTTCGTTCTTCGTTATACGCATTTTTTTATATAACATTCGCCAGAATACGAATATCAAAACAACTCTTCTTTTTTTCAGATTTCATGATTCCGGGTAGATTTTCATAAAATCTTTAGGCCGTTTACTATAATAAATTGGTATCTTTTTTATGTGTAATAAAATTAAGTTACGTTAAAATTTCTAGTGAGCTCAAAAATGATTGTCTCCTTTCACCCATAATTTATCGTTAAACAAATTGCTTCATCGATTTTAATTTTTATATTTTCACAGGCACTTTTAGTGTCGAAAAAAGAATAAAAATCGTTCAAGGTTTTTTTTACACATATTATAGTTTTCATAACCTTCAAAGTCCTAAATACCTATGAATGACAAATAATAATCTGTAGTCTGTTTTGTTAAAGTTATTACTTTTTTACAGTTTTTAATCAAAACATTATATCATAATCGATATTTTCATTTATCCAATAAACAGAAACTAGCACGGGCGTTCAAAAACTGTCGATTAAAAACTTAATCAATTTCGTTTAAGCATCAGTTTCAGTTAAATGCACGCACGCAAACGTACGCAGAGTTGAGGGACAAATTGAGCTTACACAGAGCGCTCTCCCGCGTCGACAAACATCACAAATACATATTTGTTCGCATGTCGGATGTCCATCTATTTGTACAAATGTGGTTTAGCGTATCTACCAACCAAGCAAAGGGTTCAGGATTTAATTCGCGAATTTACGACCTAACAATCTACTTGATAAATGACTACAGCCCATACTAATACTGATGATATCTGTCAGTTGAGATAACTAAACTGGGATACCACACAGCCTGTCCAAAGCGTTAGAATATCGAAGGTAAGGATGAGCGATTGCTTCTATTTTTGCGCTAATAGATCAATCGTCAACTTGTAGCAAATGAATTGTTAGAAATGTGTCTAGACGTAGGTCTCATCCCATTTAAAAAAGGTAATAATGATATAGAATTCTATTCCCTTACTCTCATATCCGACACGACCGGAGGGAGATAAGGCGCAGGACCGACGGATTTACGTGTTTTTCGAAGCACAGGGTTAAAATACCGCCAACTTACTGACTCTGAGCTGCTGAGAATTTTTACAGCAAAACCCTATATCCTATTTTAGCCATGAAATTGTTACTCATTGTGAACACATCATGAGCAACCTTAAAATAAGAGGCAAATTTGTGCCTACAAGGGACTAAGGAAGGCTGGTAACTTCACTTTACTGGTTTATGAGGCCTTCATCTAGTCTGTGGCATGTTAAGCTCTTTCTTATTTACTGTACTCATAATTTCAGGAGTTTAAGAATAAAGATTTAGGAGCTTCTGGAGAACAACTACTCGCATGAGCGAAAAAAAAAATTAAATCCGAAATACAATTAAGTTAAATAATTTTGACAGCTCGGTAGTGCTGTGGATGAGCATTTGGCTGTGGAGCTGCAGGGTCGCGGCTTCAAATCCCGCACGGAACAAGTGTTTGTATGGCCAGCAAAGAATTATTTCGCATCTGAATATTTGTTCAAGTGCAATATATATTACATCCCATGTAGTGGCGGTGTAAGAATATCCACTACCCCGTGTTACCCCGTGGGTGTCGTAAGAGGCGACAGAAGGAAACAAATCAGGAGATGGGTAGCAGCGTTTTCCTAGTAAAAAATAAAAGTAAGAAACTTCGGCTGCCAACCCGCTTGCTAAGCGTGCCAACTATGGCAAATATCCCCCCTATGAGGCAATCTACCGGGAAGGCCTTTGTTCAGCAGTGGACTTTAATAACATTCCCTGTCCACGAAACAAACAAAATCCTAGTGTGGGATTAAAGTTTATTATAATAACTTTAACGTTAGAATTAATTCAGCAGGTGAAATACCGGGATCCATTAGTCGTACCTCGTTATGCACAAACACGACGGCTTTAAATAATCCGGCCGATGTCGACCGCCATTATAAATGTTGTGCACTTTAGTATTATGAAAATGTCAGGCATGTGAAACTTTAGTATGCATAAAACGTGTAATTTTTCTATCAACAAACTAAAATTTTACAGTTTGTTTAAACATGTGCCGGGTAGCACGTTAAACAGGGACATTATGAAAAAAGTCAAAAATATAAACGTCAAATACTTAATGTAAAACATATGAAAGTCAAACAATAGAATGTCATAATTTTTTTGAAAATAGAATGTTAGAGTTTATAGTTTCCCTGACCGCGAAACAGACACAATAGTTAAACAATTGAAATATTCATATATGGTTCATGGGACAGGGAAAGGGTTCATTTTAATTCAAAGTGTCCACTCCATTAAAACGGTAACTAACCATTATTATTACATTTAGGTAACAGTGTTCTATTGCAAAAACATATTCAACAAATTGAACAAATTGTTAATATTATTCAAACAAATTGAATTTAAATATGATTTAATCATCAAATTGTGTCATTATTTACTAGAAAGTTTTATGAACATAATGTAGACAAGTCAATATACAAGAAAAGTATGGATGGCACATTTGAAACATTTTTCAAGGAAAAAGTTAAATAAAATTAAACACAAAACAAAACTTTATATATTTTTGAAACATGTGTTTAACAGACATGTAACACCTCATACGTTGACTTCGTGTTCCCTTACATACTAATGAATTTACCATTATAGCAATTGTCCGAAACGGGCGAATTAACCCTGGTTTTTAATTTTACGTGGTACAAAAGTGAATTTTTCAGAAAATCTTTCAAACCTTATTAAGGTCCAAAGTTTAGTAAATTTATATTATTCACACTGGAAATAAAGAAAGTAGAAAACAAAAACAAATGACCGATTGAAAGATAAATAAAAACAATAGTAGTCCAAACCAAAATGTTCAAATGTTATTTTATATGGTTATAATAATATCCCAAGAAAACATTAATTTAGGATTCGGTAGATACGTAAAAGGGAAAATACCGTGTTTCTAAATGTAACATGTTAAAAATATTACATATTGTTTTCTCAATACGTTGTAATAATATTCTATAATAGACCAATATTTGCGTTTTGTTTTAAAGAAATATGGATAACAAAGGAACACTTTTTTTTATCAAGAATCAAATTTCAGATGCGTTGTCGCCCCTATAGCCTGAGATGGAATAACTCAGTAAAAACGGTCTTCCGTTCTCATATCATTACTAACCATAGGAAACGAAGAAGCATTATGCTGCTATTTACCCGACTGCCAAAGAAGGGTTATGTTTTTCGCGCGTATCTTGTATGTTTGTAAATTTCTTTATTACCTCGTATCTTCCAAACGGCTGGATGAATTTCGACAATTAGGGTATCGTTTTATTCGTCTTCGAAACCCAAGTGCTAGTTAAAAAGCCAAGTTAATTAAAATAATTAACCAAACCTATCGAGCAGGGTACCAAAATAAAGGAAATTAAAAGGGAATTGCAAAAATATATATAACTTATATGTTTAAATTTAATTAGGAATAACAAATTGGTTTAAAAAGTTTTTGAAAAATTGTAAAAACGTAAAATGGGCCATGTTTGTGTCGGACCTCGTGCTATTATATGAAATTTAGTACATAAGAGTGTGTCGGGACACTAAAACTTTTTTGCAGTCGGATTTTTGATTTTTTTAATTATTTATGATGGTGTTCAGTAAGTTTCACCTTAATAAACTTTCTTAACGTATATCTTTTAAACAAATCTCTTTCTGTATCTGTCTTCACGGATACCGATTCGGTAATCCAAAGAACAAGAGTAACATATTTCCTTAGTTCTTCATATCGTATTTGGTACTGGAACACTTCTGGTGTTTCGAAGTGCAAGAACTACGTCTTCTATTTACTTTAAATGTGCAAGTAAATACTGATAGTCAAGCCTCGTCGTACAAACACGGCGGCTTCGAATAATCCGGGCGAAGCGACGTCGAGCGTCGGTTATAAATGAGGTGCACTTTACCATTATGAAAATGTCAAGCTATAAAGCTTTATTATAATGCTTATGAACGGTAGCGAAGCCTCCATAGAAGCCGAGAAGCCGGGCTTGCCCTATCAAACTGCTCAATCAATAATATCAACTAATAAAATAACTCGTAAACTGTTTCAAACTATTTCAAATTTCCCGCGCGCTTCTCTGTCGCTGTCGCTGACCTGTTCTACACAGGCCATAGATTACTGTATATACACAGGCCTTATAACATCAACACGCGACAAAACTGCGCGATTAGGTTGTCATAAAAATTTGTCGTCTCTCTCGCACGCGTGGGCTTTTACCGGGCTTTCGAGAAGACGATCGCTCCCTTTCTAACCTGTGGTAAAATGTTCTATAATGAAATATAACTAGGATTGTTTATATAGCAATTTGTACGTAGCGAAAAGCCCGGCTTTTAGTGTGAAGTTAGTCATTAGTCAAGCGCGGGTGATACCTTTACAAGTTCACTTCACATTTCAATGTTTACTCTGTGTGTTTACTTGAGCGAATAAATATTGCGAGTTGAAAATTTATGCTTTTTTATAGATTTTTAGTGAAAATGGAGGATAATAGTGTTTCTTGTGATAAATTGAAGTGTGTTAAAGTGCTAATTGGCGAGGAAAAGGTAAAATCGAAAAAGAGAAAAGGTAAATTTTTATAAAACTGCTAAAAACAACAAAACCATATCTTGGGCTTGCCCTAGTTTGGAGCCCTAGCTTCGCCACTGCTTATGAATGAACCGTTCTCGAATTGGTCTACTTACGTTTTGACGATGCTTAAGTTGCGACATATTATAATTTAAAGCGAGAGCTTGGCAAGTGACATGACAATTTTCATACATTATTCTTCAGTACAAACTTTTTGCAAGTTAAAATTACCTAAAAGCAGAGGTCTCCTTTTTATAGAATAAGACTTTTACTTCACTCCGTAGCATTCAAGTGCTGGACATGGGCCATTCCTATTGTTTTTTTAAATATGATAAGCCAGTACTTGAGAACTATTTCCAAATGGTAGTCAGTGTTGAAGTAGCCGAAGACGGTAAAGCGCACTGTAGATATATTATGCAATGTCATGCTGTTTCTAAATTTTTTCATACTAATTGTATAAAATAATATACTTATTGTAAATTGATTTTATTTAAAAAAAAGTCCCGCTGGGTTTCTTGCTGGTTCTTCCCAGGGCAGTTTTTTTTTTCGAACCAGTGGTAAAAGTAACAAATGACTTTCAATAAGAATTATATGTAAATCTATATTTTAATAAACAAGTGATTTTTTTAAAATATTGTACTAAAAAATAACACGTTTTTTTATATTCCTACATTGTCATCCGATACTGAGCTATGTTCAAACTTTCAAGTCACTAGATCATAGGGCAGTGCTCGAAATTTGAGTTGCATGATTTCACCCGGAACGACAGACAGAAAGACAGATAGACAAACAAGACAGTGACTTAATAAAAACGTGGTAAAATGGTTCTATTCTTCTATTCTATTATTCTATCATATGATCGCAGTACCAGATGTCTTTCATTTTTGAAAAAGCTCGCCGGTTTGCGTAGTTTACTATATATATTTTACACAAGAAGGTGATAAATGCTATCTATCGGAGGTCATGACATTTTATTCATTTTCTATGGTCGCCTCATACGATACCCATGGGACGAAAGGGGCGCTGGATTCTCCACAGCCTCGACGCGGCAATAATATTATTAAATATTTTTTTATAGAATAAGGTTGACAAACGAACACAGGCCTTATGGGTGACAACGAAATTGTGACCCATAGACATCTACATCTATCCTTGGTTAATTTTAAAAATGCAGATGTGTTGTCACCCCTGAGGACTAAGATGGAATGTCTCATTACCAGTAAAAGGAATGTGATAACAATGACCCCAAGTTACTCTGTATATATGTTATATCTGTGGTCTCATCTTAGACTAGGACTTGTAGGTCCCACGTTTATGTGGCACCTATAACAAAAAATAATGTGCGTACTGTGTACTTGACTAGCGTGTCGTAAGCTGCGATTAAAGGCATATTGGGTTTGAGTAGGCTATATAGACTAGTCAGTAGTCATATCTTTCACAATTTTACATCTAAACCCATATTTTGTCTAAACATACTCCCTGCCTACTCCCTCGGGGATCACAGGCGTGACACTTTGTGTGTATGTAGGTTTCAATGATTATAAAATCAAGCAGATATATAGAATGCTTACAACCAAACAACAGCTTAAATCGACAGAATTATAGTGAGTCAATTAAACAAGCGGTGTAAGGATTTACAAGCAAGTAAAATATGTAAATGGGATCTATCGACCTATCTTCAGGTGCTAGCACTTAGCTAAAAGCGATTAAGCAAACTCAAATCCTTTTAAGTCATTCTCAACCATTATTCTGCTAGTCGTTATACATTTATATTACGCAATTTTCAATAATAACGTTATTAGAGTTCGTTCGTTTGTTCCGAACCAAGTTTAAAAAAACGAGAAAGTTCTATAATATGTTCATTAATTTCGTGGAAACGGCGGAACCGACATAATTTTTTTTTAAATTAAATAATGAAGCACCTTATAAATTTATTAAACATTAACATTTCTTAAGAGTGGTATTTAAAAGATATTCTAGTTGTTACCTTGAACTTGTGATATTCCACAGAGCACTCAAAAGGAAAACGAACCAGGTGATGGGCAGCATCATCTTAATAGCAATAAAAAAAATTAAAAACTGCAGTCGCTAACCTGCTTACCAGGCTTGGCAACTATGGCAAATATTTCTTCTATAAGACAATCTATGGGGAGGCCTATGGTTCAGCAGTGGACTTTTACGGTGCACGGATAGGCTGTAACGGTGTAGGCGGTAACGGTACAGGTATTATTCGAATAAAACGATTCCCATAGTGTCGCAGTTGTTCATGGGCGGTGATAGTCACTTACCATCAGGTGAGCCCCATGCTCGTTTGTCCACTCTTATATATAAAAAGCAAACCAATTATTTACAATAATTTGAATACATTAAGTATATATTTAACTTTAAGTTGTATAATATTGTTATTTATCATAAAATTTCCAGTTTTCGTTAAAAACAGGAATGCTAAGAGTAATTTTCGTTAATCGCTTTCAGACACCGGCCCCGCTGAGTGCAACTCGGTGTAACGGAAAAGTGTAAATTGGAAATGTGCATGAATAGAGATGCCATCGGCGCTGCAATATCCAGAACGTTCCTCCAGTGTTTGCTGCAGCTGCGCTTAATTGATTCGGGCTAAAGATAGATTCTGACCCGCTTAAGTACCGTTCATTCATAGATCATTGTCTGAAATTCGTGCATCTTATTCCTGAATACATTTTCAAAAGGGGTTTTATGTCCTCAGATTGAATTAATTTTGCTTTTAATAATAAAAACTGATTCCATTACTGAAACGGTATAGTTATGGAATTTTAAAAAGAAATCTAATGTTGAATGAAACTAATTTTACGGATTTAATCGGGTATAATTTATTTTATTGGACTTATTTTTAATTCCCCTTTTGAATATTAATTTTTGGTCCGATTTACGCAGAACGAGCTTACAGTATCTTGACGTATTGCAGTGGTATGCTTGGGATTGGATTTAATTTTATTAATTATATGATTTCAAGCAGATGAGAACATCCAGCCATCTTCTCTATTGAAAACAGGATGTTTTCTTTTAATTTCAATAGCCTTGCGAATCATCCTTGGTAGGAATCGGTGTTCTTTTGCGAGAATCTGATGTCATGGGGGATGATCTTGAATATGTTCACAGACTGCAGACTTCCCAAAGGGTCGGTGCTTCTTTTCATATGTTAACAACATTAAGCTTAAGTTAAATTAAACGCGATAAAATTCGTAAAATTAGTTTCAATGTTAAGTATTCGTGCAAACATAAGAGATCGTTACAGAAATCTAATGTGTTTACATCTTGGCATACCGAGCAATAAAAATAAATTTTGATTTACCTTGTTACTATCTTCCACGTTTGTTATAACGTCTACTAAACATTTCGCTTCCTGTAGCAATTCGCATTAATATTTTATATCCTAAATACAATTTATTATATGTATCTATAAAATAGTTTCATAGTTTATACTATTAATACTCCTATATATACTTCTGACGGAATGAAATTAAAAAGGCTAATTTTATGACTGCGGTACCTTAAAAATCCATAGAAATTCGATAGCATTTAAATTGCGATACAAGTTAATTCATTCTGTTTGGATCTTACTCAATTTATTTTTTATTAACATGTTTTGTATTTGGCTTCGCCGTTTCTTTCCCGAACAGAGGACCGCCATTTTAAATGGTGGAAGATTAAAAATTGGTAGCAATTTGACAAGTGAAATTTTTTGTGTCAAAAAAAATATACGTGGGAGAGCAATGATGCAGCAATAATATCGAATAATATCGTTGTAGCACTAATGGGTCGGCTCGACCGGGAAAGGACCACGCGCTCACAGAATACCAGTGTAAATAGCTTAACGCTGCTGTGTTTCGTGTGGTGAGTGTAGAGAACCGGAGATCCCTTTTTTCGCATACGAGGCATTCCATCTTAGTCCTAAGGGTGACAACTCATTTGCATATTGATTCTTAATCGAGGATAGATGTAGTAGGCCACAGTATCCACTTACCATCAGGCGGCCAGTGTGCTCGTTTGGCACTCTTATTCAATAAAAAAGAAGTTACAATAATTTAATTTCAAATGATATCAAGAAAGCGATTAGGTAGTGAAATGCCAGCACAAAGCACAATAATTCTAGTTATAAAGTGGTGCGGCACGCTGCCTACAGTCGTTTGTAGTCCCGGTAAAAAAAAACCACTCGAATATTTTCCACAAACACTCTGCATCGGCTCGCTTTAGAACAATTGCGGGAACTCCGCAGCTTGTTTGTGATGGTTGGGAAATAGATTTAGTTCTGTGATTTGTCGCTTTTGTATTCAAACTTTCTAATTAAGTCATTTCTTTAAGGACGAAAATTCAATTGTGACTATGAAGTTTGTACTTGCGATTATTGTCTCTCGATGGCATTCCGTTGTTAAGAAGATTAGAAATATGAAATACTTGTACTTTTCTCTTTTAATATTAATTTAATTTATAACTGCACCAGTTTCGTCTTATTTGGTATATTTAAAGGATATTATTTTAAATAAAGTAGAAGTGACAAAATATAGCCTATAATTATATTAGTTCACCATAGTAGCCTATAATTATACCCCTCAGATCGGAACTCAGACGGAAATAGGTAAAAGGGTGGTACACAGACCGACTCCTAAGTGTTCTACCACTACTACTATTAGTTTCCGACGCTATGCCGTCAACAAGTTACCGATAGCAGATTGGGGTATATTTTCCACTGAGTTAACCGTTAATCTTATCTCCTATTAAAGTTAAAAAAAGTAAAATTACAGCCTATATTACGTCCCACTGCTGGGCACAGGCCTCCTCTCATTTCTGAGAGGGTTTTAGGGCAAGTAAATGTCCGCCGCGCTGCCCCAATGCGTGTTGGCGAACTTCACATGTCTTCGAAATTTTTTTTTTGATTTCTCAGACATGCAGGTTTCCTCACGATGTTTTCCTTCACCGCCGAGCACGTGGTAAATCAGCACTTAAAATTGCAATTAACAATTTCATTGGTGCCGGCGGGGATTGAACCCGGGTTGCTCGCGTACTGTGAAACTTACAGCGAGTGCTAACCATCTGAGCTACCACAGCATCATCTCCTATTATTGAATAATTTTTTGGGTTATCTAGAAGAAATTGCTGTATGTGAGACTGCCTTTTGTTTGCCCTCAATATTTTGTATATTTTGTTATGTCAATGTTTCCTTGGTTTACAATAAACTGTTAATGTTGTATTGTATTGTAAATCTCAGGCGCCAGTGGAGAGCGGAGCGTGTGGTGTAGCTGCGCGTTTGGTAGATTTTTGAGCGACTCGAGCACATAGATGTGTGTGTGTGTGTGTGTGTGTGTGACGTCTGTGAATGCGTGTATTTGTCATGGACGTTGAACGCTCCGCGACATCTAAAGCTCTTCGCAAAGGCATTAAGCTTAGGCGTAGGCTTTAACATTTTTGTGGTACGCAATAAGGTGGAGATTGCTTACGCCACTAGCACATAGAAATAAGAAATTGTTAAACTTAAACTTTCTATTCGCCGTGTCGTAGCGAAGTATAAAAATTCACTACCCCATATCATCGCGTGGGTATCGTAAGAGGTGGGAGAGAGAAATAAAGTAGGAGATAGTATCTTCCTAATAACTAGTACTTTCCTTTGTGTAAAATTATAAATGAGTCATTTAGTACTGGAGTGTTTCCAGATCTGTGGAAGCTTGCAAAGGTAGTACCAGTCTTTAAATCAGGTGATATTGGTATTGTTTCGAATTATCGGCCAATCTCGATACTTTCTACATTAGCCAAGCTTCTTGAATCAATCGTTTGTCCTCATATTCAAACCTATTTCCGACAATTTATGACTGACTCTCAGCACGGTTTCGTGAAAAATAGATCAACTTTAACTAATCTTGTAACTTTTGTCGAAGATCTTGTAGATGCCATTGACAATAGAAATCAAGTTGATGTTATCTATACCGATTTTAGCAAGGCATTCGACAAAGTTTCACATTCAATTTTGCTAAGAAAATTAAGCTCCTATGGATTCACAGGAAAGATTTGGGATTGGTTTAAGTCCTATTTAAGTAACCGTTCCTTCTATGTAGTCTTGGATGGGTTTAACTCTGATACTTACGATATAACATCTGGTGTGCCGCAAGGATCACATCTTGGGCCCATACTTTTTAACATCTTTATTAACGATATAACTGATAGTTTTATTTACTCTAAACCTTATCTTTATGCAGACGATTTAAAGATTTCTCGTAAAATTGTTGATGATTCCGATGTAGTACTATTGCAATCTGATTTAAATAGGCTGTCACACTGGTGTAAAATAACTCAATGAACCTAAATGTAAATAAATGTTTTCATATTAAATTTTGTCGAAATCATAACTTTATAAGCTCGCATTATATAATAGATGATTCTACTTTAAGTGAAGTAGATACTGTTTTAGACTTAGGGTAGTGTTTGACCGCAAATTGACATTTATTCCACATTATGATTATATTGTCAAGAAAGCATCGAAAATGTTAGGATTTATTATTAGAAACGGTAAAATTTTTCGCAGTTATCAAACAAAAAAAATATTATATAATGCCTTTATTCGTAGCACTCTCGAGTATTGTAGCGTAGTATGGAGACCGCACTATGCTACCCATTATTTGCGGCTAGAAAGGATACAGAAGAGATTTCTTTGGCACCTGGCGTACTCTTCTGGAATGGGACGAAGGGGCTTCTCTTACTCTTACTCCCACAGGCTAAAACATTTTAACATGGACTCTCTTGAAAAACGCAGAGCTATTATCGACCTAACTTTTATTTTTAAAATTTTAAGAAGTCAAATAGACTGTCCCCAACTTCTAAGCTACATTAAATTTAGGGTGCCCAGGACACTTCCGCGAGCTCCCATTCTGCCACTTGCCCCACCATTTCGTAGGACTGTGCTTGGTAACAACTCTCCTGTAGCTAGGTTAAGTAAACTTTATAATGGGGTCAGTAGCCGGACAGATATAAATTTTGTTTCCTTGTACAAGTTTCGCAAGTACTTGTTAGACACAATTTCAAATTAAGTTATTTTTATTTTGTATGTTTACTACACATAATATCTAAATCACTGGTTGTTTTGTTGTTCTGTTTTTAAAATGTTTTAATTAACTTTTATTTTTTTTTCTTAACATAATATGTAAATTAACACTTTAATTATGGTTTAGCGGTGTTTACCTGTAAGTAATTGTGCAATTAGTATAAGACTTTATTATACATTTAGATTTAGTATGTTAAATTGTAACAATTGTAGGTAGACCTTTTTTAAATAAATAAATAAATAAATAAATAAACTAATAATAAGCAATCTATGGGGGAGGAATACGTTTCTATGAAGCGTACAGGCTGTAATGGTAATGATGAAAATATCCATGCCCTACAACGTTCAGATAATGCTAAAGTAGGCCATATTTTATTAGAGTTTTGCATAGAAATCATAAATTTGCAACTCGACTGCAAACAATAGAAAAGGATATAGTCTGTAGTGTGGCTCAAGGGGCATACAATGGAGTTTCGAGGCTCTTGTCCTGCGAACACAACGGCCGATTTGCAACGCCTTAAGACCGCTTTTCAACATCGAACGAACGACCATTGTGATGTAGGAGTAATCTAGAATCACAATGAACATGTGCCTTAGTGCTGAAACTTAAATACGAATTGAAAAGGATAATAGACGGATAAATTTTACGCATATTTAAGAGAAATAGGGTCGAAATATTTATTTCTTCATTAAATTACTGCAATAATATAAGTTTACTTCTCATTATAGGCCTCTATTATTTCCTTCTGTCACCTCTTACGACTCCACAGGGATGGTATGGGGTAGTATACTACGCTAAGCCGCATCCTAAGGCCGCATCACACGACGAAATACAAATACTGTATTGTACTATGCGTGGAAACAGAAACAGAAACCCAGGGGTTATTATCATAGATACCACGGCTCCGGAACGTAAGGGCACTGAAGGAACACGGATGGTTTTTAGTCAGTAAAAGTCTGACACTCCCTTCCGCTCCACCCACAGCGAAAGGCGTCATTAGATGATTTTCCATCCGCAAAAAAAAAAAAAAAAAAAAAAAGGTTATTATCATCCATAAATTCCTTAAGAATTTGTTTGTATAAAAAAGGTTATAATAACCCTTTCTATACAAACTTTTTTAATAATGTTTTCGTAGGTACTTTGAGCAGGTCAAATTTTGTATATTTTCTGGGATTTTGTTGTAAAACGTATTTTTTTTTTTTAATTTAATTTTTTAATTTAATTTAACAGTGTACATGCTGGCTTACAGTATGCCCAAAACGCCAGCATGCTAATTTACAAATTACAGTTTTATATAATAAATAATAATAGAAGATACATGTCAAAAAGGTCAAATAAATTAAAGAATACATGTCCAATAGATCAAATTAAATAAAAAAAAATAAAATTAAAAAACATGCGAAATAGATTAGATGTCAAATAGATTACATGCAAATAGATTAACCAAAATGTCATTGTCAAATTAACTATCTATGATTAAATTAATATATTACAATATGTCAAAATTGGATGTCAAAAATAGAAGGGCTTTGTTACATAGTTGCCCAAAGCTATCAGCAAATAAGTCAGTCTCGTAATCATGTGCGAGCATATCTCCAATAAGCCGTATAGCGCGAGTAGTGGGCGCGTGAGCGCCGCACCTGGTGCGTGCCGGCGGCCGCCACAGAAGACGCGGCAGCCGCCGCGGTGCCACCGTCCCCTCCACATCACAGCCCAGCCGCTTCGGAGCCAATAACCCCACTCTACTTAATATCGTCGGGCTATCTATTCTATTATGGATGATTGCTAGGTAGTGTGTTATCAACTGCATAATCCGCCTAAGTTTAAGAGTGTCCAAACCCACCATACCAGTAACAAATAAGGACGGATATAGATAGGGATAATAACCGTATTTCTGCTTATATAGCCATCGCGCGAATTTTCGCTGTATTCTCTCTATCATCAAAATATATTTCTCCTCATAGGCATTCCATACTATGGCACCGTATTCAAGCTTACTACGAACATATGCATTGTAAAGTACCAAAGCTACCCCTAATCCGTCGAACTGTGAAGAAGTGCGAATAACAAAGCCAAGCATTTTGCTGGCCTTTTTACAAACAGTAGTCACATGGTTATGAAAGTCAAGTTTAGCGTCTAATAATATTCCTAAGTCACAAATTTCACTTACCCTTTCTAAGGGCGTGTCAGATAAATTATAATCTTCATTTAGTGGACAGCGTTTACGCGTGAATGTTATTATTTTACATTTATTTTTATTAAATGGAAGACGATTTAATATACTCCAATCCATCACCGCATCGATGTCTTTTTGTAATGTCTCGCAGTCAGACGGGTCATCTACACCTAGGCTTAATTTGAGATCATCCGCGAACAACAGACATTTGGAGGCAATCACGCTATTCGGTAAGTCATTAATGAAAATAATAAAAAGCAATGGCCCCAACGTACTTCCTTGACTCACCCCAGATCTTGTATAATAGCCACTAGACTCAAATGCACCCACTCTAACAAACTGACGCCGATCACGTAGGTAATTCGAAAAAAACTCGACAAGTTTCGGGGCAAAGCCTATCAACGCCAATTTACGTAACAATATATCATTGTCGACCAGGTCAAATGTTTTTTTAAATCGAAGTACGCAGTATCCACCTGCCTACCAGCATCCAACTCAGCAAATGTATAGTCAAGATGTGCCACAAGATTGGTAGTGGTAGAACGGGCAGTTCGAAAACCGTGTTGACTATCGTTCAATAAATTCTGAGTTTGCTTATATATATACATACATCATCGTATACATCGCCCCAAAAATGAATTACTGACTCGGTAGAGTCAAGTAACCGGTACTACTAGCTTGTGTCTATTCCTAGTATTTACAGCATGAATATCACTTATTTTTGTAAAACTACTTTTATTTTTTTGTACGTACATTACATTTTCATAAATGTATTGAGAGGCCAAAGTTAATACATTAATTTCCTTAATTTTTTGTCGGAGCGACTCTTTAGGTTTTAAATCATAGATTGCTCTTTTGGCCCTCTTCTGTAAAACAAATATTATAATTCAGTGTCAGTCGCGTGTCCCCATAGCAAAATACCATATGACATTCTGCTATGGAAATAGCTAAAGTAAACAAGTCCAGCCGTTTCAACACTGACAAGATTTCTAACCTTTTTTACAGCATATGCTGCAGAACCAAGTTTGCTTGCTAATTTTGATATATGGAAAAATTGTTGTATTGGGATTATCTATTATTATTATTTATTTAGATTATTTCTATGTAGAATTTGTTACAGCGTAAGTGATCTTATATTTTAATTTCCAAAATTTTGTAGTGATCACGAAAACAAAAATACCTTACCTGAGTCTGGTAGTAATAATCTAGGACACTACAAAGAAGATTTATCTCGAATCATAACAATGAACAACTGACCGTACGCAATGTCTGGAGCAGCAAGCATCTAAATGTACCATCACCACAACAGCATGTACTCCAGACCGAATTTCGGTCACGACACGATAGTCTCAACGGAGACTATCCATCTGCCGGATTATAGTGCACGATTATGCGAGCCAACACAGATGCCCTTTCAATTCCTTCACTCTCAAAGCCTGATTGGATGGCAATCCGACACGACCTGAGAGAAATCAGGCACAGGAATACTTTTAAGCTTTACTAGGCTTTGCGTACTGTCCGGGCTAGTGAAATACCGTCAACTTTGTAACACTGGTCTGTTACTGAGAATTTCTTGACTGAAAAACTCAATAACTGATTTCTGTCCCAACCTGGGATTTGATGATCAGCAACCACTAGACCACGAGGCAGTCATACTTATAGTGTGTGTGCCAAAAATGAAAATGAAAGAAGCGGCCGAGGCTTACTTACGACTTAATTGTGAGTTAAATTTATACGGCGATTACCTGAAACAAATGTATTTTAATTAGAATTTATAATTCATTTCGTACCAATTAATACGTGTTAAATGTTAAACAAACACAAGAAATAAAATACAATTCACACCAACAGAAATTCAAAATAAACTCACAACTCGGTAGCGGAAAATACAGAGAGGACTTCTTTTGATTGATCGAGAGGGCTTAACATGCATTACAGGGAACCCTTGTAATGATTTGCGAATGTTATCCTTTATAGAAGAAATATAAATCAATATTTATGAGCTGTGGTACCTTTCTTGAGTGCAGTAGCATTTTCATCAAAACTTAAAACAACCTATCGTTATCATAACAAAAAGGTTTTTTTTATAGGATAGGGTGACAAACGAGCACACAGTCCACCTGATGGTAAGTGGTTGCTGTGACCCATAGACATCTACATCTATCTTCAATAAAGAGTCAAAATGCAGATGCGTTGTCACCCTTGAGGACTAAGATGGAATGCCTCTTTTCCAGTAAAAAGGGTCTCCGGTTAAGCTGCTATTTTACGCTGGTATTCTGTTAGAGCGTGGTCCTTCCCCGGTCGAGCCGACCCATTCGTACTACAACTATACTACTAATATAGCTGCAGCATGGCTTTACCACGTAAATAAAGATAATAACACATTTTTATTGAAGAGAGGGCAATCGAGCATACTGCTTCTCTCATAGTAAGCGTCGACCGCCGCCCATAAAAAATTGCAACACCAGGGGAATAATAGGTGCGTTGCAAAGGAGTAAACTTATTTCTTGAAGGTCCCTAAGTCGTATCCGTACAGAAAAATCGCCGGTGATAAACGATTCCACAAAGAAATCGTGCGGAAGTAAGTTCCTAGTAAATCGTACAGTGATAAACCACACTTTATGACGAAATTCTAAAATATACTAAAACCTCCTTGTAAGGTTTTATTTTTCTTTAAAATATTTATGAACAGAACGTGTCCGTGTGGCGGCGACATAAGAGAATCCATAATCTCACTTCGTCGTGCTGATGTCGTAAGACACGTTTAAAGAAAACGCCAGAAATATCTTCTGGCCTCCGAATGATTGCGGGGATACACAGCGTATGAACACCTGGACCGTCAACCAAGATCTGCATCAAAATTGACTACGTGTGACTACGTACGTAGGTAATGATCGCCATTATTTTATTTAATAGGATCCAAGTCCAGCAGAGGACTGTTAGACTTATGAAGAAGAAGGAAATAAATTTTGAAGCCTCATGAAAGGAAAGTCTGCAATAAACTGCACATGAACATGCATAAGAAACGGCTCCAGTGTCTCAAACAAAAACATCTACATTTCAACTGACCGCAAGCGAGAGGGAAAGTCTGTTTTGTGGCAGCAGATGTTGCGGTGAAACGTCCGAAGTTTAGATTTGAGATTAAACTGGGCACCTTTGTTTTTGTCTTGTAAATAAGGGACAGGGAAACGTTATTTACTAGGTTTCCTAGCCCTGCAGAGAATGTCTTTATAGCGTTAAGTTCGCGTTAGTACAAACATATTTAGTGCATTATAGAATTTTCTATTTAATCTAGAAGTCAATCTACGGGCCTATTCGCTAACTTTATTGAGATCAAGATGAAAGTCACTTTGAAATACATTGCGTCGTATGCTATTGATTTTTTATAAGAGCAGAAATATTATAAAACATACGACGTAATGTACTACAAAAAGAATATCATTTTCATGTTAACAATGTAAGCGAATAGGCCTGCTGGGTGAGTTGGCGGGCCACCCTCTTACCTATATACCTTACCTGGTTTTTTAACATGTGAAAATGGTAGAAAAATGGAATGGGTACACGACCGGAAAATTTCTAAATCTCGTCTCAAGAATGCCTAAAATGGTATGGCCAACAGGTGACAAATTCGGATCATTATTATTACTCACTGGCCGTATCAAAAACTGACAAAGTGTAAAGAAGTTAGGAGTCAATGTTCTAATTTTTCATTGCCTTTTTTATTCTGCTTAAAATAAACATATTACAAAGAAGGGGAAATATGGCACACCATAAAGTATTTTTCACGACACACAAACAATCTTCTCTGTGCTTTCCGTTAGATCTTCCAGGATAGTAATTTATTTCCGAGACACGATGTAAAGCCCTCCGTATCAACAACTTACGGCACAGTTCGGCTCGCTGTTTATATAAATGTCTGGAGACAAAACGTACGTGCAGCTTCATTTTTCAAAACACACAATATCTAATTCTACATTATCAAGTATGTTACTCCTATGATTTTTTACTTCTTTTATATAAGATCGCTAAAGTAGACACCTACAAACTTTCTAAGCCTAGGCGCCAGCCTCTCACTTCGTTCTGCCGCCAAGCAGCAATGCACACACTGCTGTTTTCCAGTTTAAAGACCATAATAACTACTATAGCTATTATAACTACAGCCTGTGAAGCAATTCACCTTAGTACTCAGAGGCGACAACTCATACATATAACTTTTTTTTAAGTAGATTCTTATTTTTCTTTTCCATTAGACGGTATAGTCCACTGCTGAACATGGACTGCACGCGTTGTAGGCAGCATACCTATGTAATGATAACATACATTAAATAAATGAATATGCATAAAATGTATATTTATTTATTTAATGTATATTTATTTATTTATTTCAACACTTACAACTATCTTTACAGGTAATCCTAATACGATAGTGTAACTATTCTATTTTTTTATAGGATAAGGGTGACAAACGAGCACACAGTCCACCTGATGGTAAGTGGTTGCTGTGGCTCATAGACAGCTACATCTAGTTCGATTACGAATCAAAATGCAGATGCGTTGTCACCCGTGAGGACTAAGATGGAATGCCTCGTTTCCAGTAAAAAGGGTCTACGGTTCTGTACACTCACCATACGAAACACAGCGGCATTAAGCTGCTATTTCACGCTGGTATTCTGTGAGAGCGTGGTCCTTCCCCGGTCGAGCCGACCCATTCGTGCTACAACTATACAATTAATATAGCTGCAGCATGGCTCTACCACTATTAAAATTTTATATGCTATTATTATAACTATTCTATATGCTATTATTACAATTATTTTATGTGCTATTATTATTATACGCAATTATCTTATTAAATTAGGTACATAACAAGTAATGTATAATGCTAGCTTTGTGAACTCACTCAGTGGACAGCAAAACAAGTCTATTTCTCTCGCTATCAAATTAAGTGTGCAGAGAGCAAGTGTGAGGGCCGCCTGACGCATTAGGGCCCGTATTAATAAAAGTTACTCAGCTCAAGTACACGCACTTGAATTCAATCTTGAGGTTATGATCTTGTTAATAAACATATCCCAAGATGCGGCTTAGGTTTACGATATCAGCTGTGACGCACGACGCACTAATGAATAAACGAAACTCGACTCTCAAGTGTGTGTACTTGAGATGCTAAAATCTGAGTGCGGGCAGTTCGTGACTTAAGATCGTGATTGTTGACATGGAGATTGAAAATATTTTAAGATAAATTAATTATTATGACGAAATTTAGTACAATGACGATATTTTACGGCCTTCGCGATATCGTTTACCAAAAAGTTACGATGTGATCATTTTTAAAAAACGATACAGATTGAGTCAAGAATCAGTAATATATATTATAACATTATTAAAGACTCATTGGTGAAATACAGTAACAGAGGTCTTCTAATTTCCCCAGTAATAACCGTCCTATTAACTTTAAGGTTTTTTGCCACAGCATCATTTCAGTTATGTACATATTGTATATTTATTTAAGTAGGTATAATTTATTTCATTATTTAAATTATTATAATGTATTAAATTTCAAAGTAGGTAATTAGGGCATCCACGATTTGTACGATTTGTAAGATAAAATAAATGTCATGACTAGGTACATGCTGCTATGGAAATTCAGATACACTGATTACATATGTTTTAATGTTTAAAAAGTGATATTTGTAGTACTATAATTAATTACCTACCTGGCTAGATGCGTATGGACTAGCGTTGTATTCTACAGTTGTTCTCCAGGCCTCATTTTTAATACGTAGAGACGTGCCATCGGTCTCCTTATTTTCCACCATAGCCCTATATTTTTTTTATAATACTGAGAAAGCACTTTTTCTCAATCGGAGTAAATACATGCTTCTTGATTTCCATTTTGTATAAATTAAATTTCCCGCGAGATTAAAGTTAAGTAATCAAGATGTTTTCTAATGTCAAAAATGATACGTCAGTTTAATATTTGACACTGGCGCTGTCGTCGCTTTAATGCGTTAGGTTATTTGTACATATTGAATTAAGTAGTAAACATTTAGTTCGTATTTAGAAATACATATATAGGTAATAGTTTTAATAATTTAAGGTTTTCGAAACTAGAAAACAACTTATAACGTGGTACATTACAACTATTTCTTTAAGTTTTATCATATTAATAAAACGACCGTGTGCATTCGAACAACAGACCACAGACTGACTGATTTTATTGAAAAACTCACATTCCATACATAGTTACGCCACATGTACACAGATGTTGCTGCTTGTAGCATACATGAACAAATTACAATATTTTGATATTCTTACATAATATTAATATAGCAAAATAAAAGTATTCAATAAATCTCACAATATAGCAAAAACGAAACTTGATGAATGATATTCTAAACTTCGGTCTATGTAACGTAATCGTTCACGAGATCAAGCCCTCAAGTCACAGAAGAGTATTCTTAAGTACAGCTTTTTGAGATACCGTTTTTATGTGTTTATTAATTAGCAACGATCTTGAGATGCTGATATCGTAATGAGGGTGTATCAAATGATTACGCACTTGAGTTCGTCGTTGAGTAACGTTTATTAATACGGTTTGTCCTTCCGTTCGGCACGGCAAACAGTTGTGGCCGTCGCCGTCTCCCTATGTATCCGTCCGGTACATACATATTTAATTGTTTTAGTATGTCAGAATTAAATATTTTCCCTATGAGTACCTTATAAATATATAAAACTAGAGTAACCCTAAGTTCATATATCCGACCATTCCTATAATGAATAAGGTTGGATACATTAAGGGATAAAGTGGGTACACGCCGTGCAGTTTCATATACAGATATCTCACAAATTTATTCTGTACCTTCTCCAACATTAGCTTATACTTAGCTTCATGCGGGGACCAAACGATTGCATTGTGTTCCAAATGACTTCTGACCAAGGCATTGTATAATACAATAATTGCTTTGAAATTTGTGAAATTATTTACTCGGCGAAGAACAAACCCTAGATTCCTATATGCTTTATTGCAGATATTAATAACATGAGCACGAAAATTTAGTCCAGCATTCATTTGAACACCCAGATACCGCACTTCTGTAACTCTTTTCATAAGCTTACTGTCAACCTCATAGTTTTGTACTACCTATAGTACAGTTTTTGAGCGGGTGAATGATATTGTCAAGCACTTTGAGATGTTAATTTGCAACTGGTTCTCCTTACTCCAAGCTGCTACTCTATTTATGTCGCTCTGAAGTTTTTGACAATCCTCAGCGCTCCTTATAGAGAGTGAAAGTTTGAGATCGTCGGCGAATAACAGACACGTCGCATCTTTCACAATTAGATAGCATACATAGCATTTCCTATACCTCTTACGGCACCCATAGGACGAAATGGGCTAATGGGTTCTCTTAGGGCACCACCACAAGGTGTTGGCGTTGATTGCAGGTGTTCAAAGACAGTATCCACATACCATCAGACGAACAATTTGCTAGTTTGTCACTATGATAAGAGTTGTAATGGTTTCTTATATTTACGGGAATGGGGACATAGAATAAAACTAATTTTACAGATTATATCACGTTTAACGCGTTCCCTTCCTGTGACTATGGTTGCAATTGAAACGTCGGGAATTTTAATATTTTAAACCTGGTAGAGCCACGCTGCAGTTATATTAGTTAGTTATATTATTGGTTGTAGCACGAATGGGTCTGCTCGACCGGGGCAGGACCACGCTCTCACAGAATACCAGCGTAAAATAGAAGCTTAATGCTACTGTGTTTCGTATGGTGTGTGTAGAGAACCGGAGACCCTTTTTACTGGAAACTAGGCATTCCATCTTAGTCCTCAGGAGCGAGCGACTACGCACCGGCATATTGATTCTTAATCGAGAATAAATGTAGATGTCTATGGGCCACAGTATTCACTTACGGTCATAAAAAATGGTACATTATAACGCGATAAAATCCTTAAAATTCGTTTGATCCAATGTGCAATATTCGCCTAAATATAACAAATCATTTTAATGTTTGGACTATTTGAAAGAATATACCTTACAGCGTTAAAAATTCTGGAAATTCTCCAAGCGAAATCGAATTTTCATGAGACGTACTCGTAGTTGATATGACAGAAGTACTTTTCTCGAGTCGCAAACCCCATTTAAAAAACGCTCACTTAAAATTGAGCAAATATCTCAGACATCAAATCGCCTTTTCTATTTTCCTAGTTACTCGTACATCATTTATATTAAAAATAAAATTTTAATATTTTACGGATTTCTTTTTGTTTCTCTCTATGGTAGAGAATGTGTCAAAAAAGGTTAATAAAACTTGAACTCGATGGGATAATTAAAAAAAACAGCGTTGTTTAACAAAATTTTATGTTTTAGTATTGAATTTGTTATTTATTTAAAAACATAATTTGTAAAAATTATGTGGGCGAACGACGGACGCAACCGATAGCGTCCGTGGTTTCTTTTTTCTTTTTACTTTTATTTTTTACGTATTTTTTTTGGCATATACAATTTCTTCTGGACGAGCATTTATACGAGTACAGCAAAAGTTCGAAAAAAAATTATTTGCAGTTGTAAGCGGTAACAGTGTGTCGAATTTACAATGCTGCATTAGTGGCTACCTAAATGTATGGTAGTGAAAGTTGGATGTGGCGGAAGAAAAATTAGAGTAGAATTAATACTGTAGAAATGCGGCTATTAGGGAGTGTGGTTTGCAAGAATATATTGTGATCAGAATTAGGAAAATGTAGAAAGAATGAATGAGGAAAGAGTGTCAAAGCAAGTATATGCTGAAGTGAGTGACGGAGTCGGCAAGGGACACTGTAAACGGAAATTTTATGACCAAATTGGCGATATATTAAAATGGGCCAAATAAAGAGTACCCTTAAACTACTAGCATGTATGGACGTGGAGAAAGCGAGAGAGGTGTGTCGGAATCGTACCAAAATGAAAGTCCTCTCTCTGCCTAGCCCTCTGAGAAACACTCGTGAATTTTTTGTTATCTTTAATGCTGTCTTTCAAAACTAAAAAATGCCACCACTTTTGTCCAAACAACAATTTTACCTGCATTTGGTGCATCCTATTGATTTTTTTAAGATGTAAGGAATTAATTTACTAAGATCCGCGTAAAAACTTATGTGTCTTTTTTAACAAACGAGCACACAGTCCACCTGATGGTAAGTGGATGCTGTGGTCCATAGACATCTACATCTATCCTCGATTACGAATCAAAATGCAGATGCGTTGTCATCCGTGAGGACTAAGATGGAATGCCTCGCTTCCAGTAAAAATGGTCTCCGGTTCTCTACACTAACCATACGAAAAACAGCAGCGTTAAGCTGCTATTTTATTTTGTAAAAGCGTTGTCCTTCCCCCGTCGAGCCGACCCATTCATGCTACAACTATACTACTAATATAGCTGCAGTGTCTTACCTAGTTTGAAGATCACCTCCCGCCCTACCTGAATTGCGTACATTAACCCTATCACATTACTAAGCTTTGTTTAACTTAGATTATTTATTTAGCTAAAGCGTTGATCACCGAAACTTTTACTGATGATTTACAAAATCTTAAAAGAAAAGCGTTAAATCGAAAAAGCTACTCTCCGCAATATTAAATCGTAAAGATACTCTTATATAGATTTTAGATATCTTAACGATTATGTCGTATAAAACATTATAATAAACATTACACTGATGTCTTCTATCTATATAAATAAAATGATAGAGGTTTGCAGTTGTGCGTCACAGAAAAACTACTGGATACATTTCAATTAGGTTTTCTAAGTTTTATTTCTTAGACACTTGGCCCTTATCTAAAAAAAATATTGCGATATCTTCATTTAATATAAAGTTATTAAAGTTTTAAGAAATAACGATTTTTTTAAGCACTACGTGTTCAGTGATGTGTGTTTTCTTGCCGCGGAGATCGAAAACTTTGTTAATGTATCAAGCAACGCGGACGAAGTCGCGGGTATCAGCTAGTCCATAATATGCTTGACATTAAAACAGGGGAGGATTTGGATAATAAATAAAAAGGTAAAAAAGCTACGTGGTAAATAAATAATTTCAATTTTCGCGTAATATTCATTCTTTTTGGAATACGACCCCATGTAAATCGTACAGATAGAATGTGTAATGTGGATCGCTGTGCGAGCATTTTGTTTTGCCAGACACCGGTAATTTAATCAGAGCACATGTCTTATTTGGATTCAGAATATAAATTCTCCAGAAATTAATATCCCATATTTTGTCGTAACAAAAACCCCAGTATATAAATTAAATATAAGATTCCAATACTAAGTTCCAATTTGATTAAGTATCTCTATAATACATTATTTATCGTTTTTTGGTGTGCGTGTAATTAAAACAACTCGCGGTTCCACTGCATCCAAACATACCTTCGAACTTCGATTTTATCATAATATATACGAGTACGTCTTTACATCGAATGCGGGAACATTATATTTATATTTTTATATAAATAATAATAATAGTCATATAATTTATAGTTATAATATATAAAAATAAGGGTGACAAACGAGCACACATTTCACCCAATAATAAGTGGCTATAGTGGTCCATAGCCACCTACTTCTTTCCTCGATAAAGATGCAAAACTCAGTTGCGTTGTCACTCCTGATGACTAAGTTGGAATGCATCATTAACAAGAAAAAAATGTCTATAAGGGTTTGTCACTTACCATAAGGAACACGGCAAGTTTATGCTGCTATTTCACACTTGTATTATGTGAGCGTGGTCTATCCCCGGTCGAGCCGACCCATTCGTGCTGCAGCCATAATACGCTGCATATCGAGGTACTCTTCAAACTAGGTAAGACACATCATTTTATTACGCCGATCTTAGCTCATTAATTTTTAATATCATTAAAATAAACTTTTCACAAAATGGTTCAATACAGTAATTGTGGCGGGGCTGTCGCGATACGCAATCAACAATATACACGAAGCCTAAATCACGCCATCAACATTTCCAAATGACTTTACAATACTCGTATATAGAAGCTTCGTACTATGACAATTAGTGCTGGTTGCTTCTTAAACTTTGACTAAACAACTTCCAATTTTACCTTTTCAACAGATGGCCAACTAAGTAATCAAATCTAATATATATAATTATTTTTTGTTGGTTCGTATTTTATGCGCAGGCATACCGCTCATCAGATTGCTGTAAAACTTTGTCAACTTATTGCTTGCACTTGCGCTAAGGTTATAGGCATAGTACAATTAACTTACAGTAGGTGGCGCGCGTATCATACCGAAAAATTGATTTGAAAGTTATATATCATTCAATTTCAATTTTCACTGAATGTATTATCATTCCTAATTAAACAATACAACTCTTTCAAATTTAAAACGATATTCCACAATTGTTTCTTTAGCGGCTGCAACGAGCGGGGTACCAGCTAGTAAGTAATAAAAAATAATGGTGAATATACA
Organism: Parnassius orleans; assembly: GCA_029286625.1. Classification (NCBI taxonomy): domain Eukaryota; kingdom Metazoa; phylum Arthropoda; class Insecta; order Lepidoptera; family Papilionidae; genus Parnassius; species Parnassius orleans. The sequence goes on from JAGSMP010000056.1 coordinate 1,446,375, forward strand.
AAAGTTGGGTAACTCGATGTCATCAGTCAATAGATACGACATTTTATTACATTTTGTTATTATTTCATTTTATTATAAAACAATTACAAGCTGTTTATTAGTTCTCCTAATTTCAGATATTTATTTTAAAAACAAGTTTATGACACAACACGACAAATCCTCAAAACGTCAGTACATTGGCATGTCACAATCCCAAAAACGCGCATTCAAGTCGCTGTATATTATATACTACCATTAATTTAGGAATACTTAATATTTCACTACAATCTGTAATATACTAAATAATGTCTAACACAACTTTCATCATGTAATGCTCTAAGTGTTATTATTTGAAAGTTAAGAATCTTTGTTTCCAGTTTCATTCGTCAGTCCGTTGTGTGTTGTTCAAATTTGAAATTCTCGCAAAATAACGCCGACTCAAGGTCAAGTCCTTGTTAAATTTTGAATGTTAGTAGTGAAGTTACCTGTAGACCCTACCATTTGACGGCCGCCTTGGCTGTGCCAGAGTTAGATTTCAGTACTGTGGCAAGTCGTTATTTACTTGTATACTTGTGTTTTATTTCGATTCATACATAGTTAACTATGATTTGTTAAAATGTTGCTTGTGAATATTCGATACGGAAAGAAACATTAGTTCCTTTTGTAAACTCAAATGTATGTCCTTTTCATCAGTACTTTGGCGTCAGTCCCGTGTCTGATATTGCGTCAGAGGACTGACGTGTTTCCAGGGTACTGATTTTTATATTGTTTTAGAGCACTTTTATCTCAACTGTTACCGTGTATAAGCATTTCTTTTACTTATTTCGGTCCAAAAACATCATGTCGCCTTCTGAAAAAACAAAATTTGTCTAGAGGAGATAAATTAGGAAAGAAAAGAGAAGTCGAAGTAAAGAAATTACACCACGGGAGCAACAAATAACCAAAAAAGGGAATCATCAAAATCATCATCATCATCATTACAGCCCTTCACAAGTCCACTGCTGAAAAGATAGGCCTGAGGCACCTGCATCCATGAACTTCCTGCATGTCTTACCAGGTCATCCCTCCATCTAGTGAAGGGACGCCCTACCCTTCGCTTTGCGTACGAGGTTGCCACTCGATAATCTTTTTTTCTTATCGTTTGTCAGTTTTTAAAGCTATGTGGCCGGCCCGTTGCCACTTTACCATACTATTCCATTTGGCTATATCGGTTACTCTGTTTCTACTGCGGATATTCTAATTTTTAAGTCTGTCACGCAGCATAGTCTGCATAGTCTGGAGCATAGTCCTCTGCATAGCTCGCTTAGCGCCTTGATTTCCTCATACGGCCAGCACTAAAGGACTACGACTCAGATCCATTAGTCATCACTGGTAAAACGCACTGGTTGTACAATCTTGTTTTGAAGTTTTAAGATATACCTGACGAGAAGATGTGTCGTAATATCCCGAACGCCGCACAGACGAGTTAAATCCGTCGATTGACCCCTCGATCGAAGTTGGACTTACCTAATCGGACTATATGTCCCAGATAAACATACTCGTCAACAACTTCGAGCTTAGTGCTCCCAACAAATGTTCATCTTAAGACCTATCCGTTGGGAGGCACACTATTGAGGTCATTGAGCATAGTGCTTAGGTTCTCCAGCGATTCTGCCATAAGGACTATATAGTCGGCAAATCGAAGGTTAATGATGTACTCGCCATTAATGTTAATACTGTATCCTTTCCAGTCCAGTAGCTTGAAAACATCTTCCAATGCAGCGGTGAAGTGTTTCGAGGATAAAACGCCACCCTGTCTTACACTTCTCTGCAGTTTCGGAAAAGGTTTCGTACTCTGTCTCTGTACTCGGATAGTCATCGTAGCCCTACTGTACAAACACATTAGTACTCTTGGCTGTCGGTATACTCATATAATATAGTTCATCAAAATACATGCAAAAAATAACAACTGTTGAATCGAACCACTCAGAATTTTATACGTCAGAATACACGACGTTCAATTACTGACAATAAAATACAGCCATAATAGTTCCTGAAGAAAACAGGCATATTATTAACGAAGACCGAAGGTACAGAAATAAACAATAAAAAAAGTGGAAGCTGTAATTTCAAAATTTATAACTAAACTAAATACTCATTATCAAAAATATAAACGAGCTAGTTAACTAATAAAGTTAAAAACTCTGTCGAATAGACGCCAAGAACCATAATTGAACAAATGGGTGAAGATATAACTAAAAAGAAGGAATTAGTAAAGAAGGCCCCTTTTCGGCGATATTATTAAAATACAATTAGAAGAAAACTAAACTAAAATAAAGACTCATGAAGGAAAAAAATATCTATAGCAGATAATTACGAACTATGGAGATTTAAATAACTTAAATAACTTATTGTTAATAGATACTTATGTATTTTAATATTTAAAAGATTTTTTATATTATGTTATGTTATTATGCGTGCCATTATTAGATTCAAAGAAATTGGCTCAAAGTGTTAATAAATTTCCTATATTTCTTATGAAATTGTGTATTTAATCAGTACTATGAAACCCACGTCAGACCCCTGGCAGTTAAATTCACAAAAATCTAAATATCTCAAAATCTACTAAAAAATATGACTGGCCCGATTTAGATCAAAATATTCATTACATTATCTATCTTAAATACCCAAATTTATAGAAATTTGACTTGAAAAGTATTATAAACAAAATATGCCTGAAAGTTACCCAACTTTTGTATATTCACCCATAAGTATGCTGTAAATGCAACTACTTACCCTTAAGTTTTAGAAATTAATATAAAATGCTGAACTAGTTTACCTCCACCGTAACCAATATACTGCAAGCGACGTATAAAGCCGTATCGATTATATCAACAGAGGGGACGGTGATCGTTCATTCCCGGTAGACCGGTGCACATCAATATGTCATTTTACGTTGCGCGCTTTATCGAAGTCGACATATGAGAGATGTGTTCATCGATATTGTGTAAATAAGAGAGTGAAATAATAAATTTCATAATGTGATTTATAGAGAGGAAGGTGAGCACGTCGAGTACCTATAGCGAGGTAAGAGAATCAATATCCTCATGTCGTATCATGGCTGTTATAAATCAGAAAATTTTTATAGCGTTTTTTGTAGGGTTTTATAACCACATCGTATTTTTTTTTATAGAATAATGGTGACATACGAGCACACAGTCCAACTGGTGGTAAGTGGATGCTGTGGCCCATAGACATCTACATCTATCCTCGAATAGGAATCAAAATGCAGATGCGTTGTCACCCCTGATGACTAAGATGGAATGCCTCGTTTCCAGTAAAAAGGGTATCCTGTTCTCTACACTCACCATACGAAACACAGCAGCATTGAGCTGCTTTTTACGCTGGTATTCTGTGAGAGTGTGGTTCTACCCCGGTCGAGCCGACCCATACGTGCTACAACCATAATGTGGCTGCAGCATGGCTCTACCACGTATAGATATAATATCGTGTATTTTGGCATTTATAACATTCTATCAAAAGTCCACTGCAGAACATAGACCTCCCTCATAGTCTGCGTCATTAGAGGAATATCTGCCATAATTTCCACGCTCGACAAATTGGCTGCCACAATTTTATATTATTTTGGATTGTTATCAGGAATGCTGCTGTCCTGTTTCTTTTCCCTCTGTCTCCTTAAACGCCACATCGTGTATTATGCCAGATGTTAATTTAACACAGATCGGCAATGAGAGCAACGTAAACGCCAATTCGAGTAAGACAACACCGCTAATTTCTCCCTGTAATGAGATAGCAACGAATGGGCAAAATTTAATAAAGAATAAAGAAGCCGAGTTGGCGGGGCGGTTAATGTACTTAATATGTAGAATTTGTAAGCTTTGTGAGCTTGCTAAATTAATATAAATTTTCCTTGTTTGGTCCACTGCTGGATATTTCATTTCAGTAATGCACTAGCCTGTAGTCCAAATCGTGCTAAGGTCGGTCAGCTGGATGTTTTTTAATGGAATAAACACTATTTATAAAGTTTTATTTATTGCAAAAAAATACTGCAGCTTAATTAAGGCCGCATCAATAGACGGTCGGCTCAAGGGGGGAAGAACCGCGTTGTCACAGACTCTCCTGGCCAGTTCCTCTGCTGCGTCGTTGCCCCTGGATCTACTGTGTCCCTTGATCCATTGCAGTCATAATGTTGTGTCTAGTTATCTCATTTAATCGTTGATGGCATTCATATATTAGTCCCGAGTTCACTACATTGCAACTCAGAGCTTGTGGTACCGCCGTACTGTCGGCATAAAAGTAACATAATGATGATGTGTTTTGAAATGATGGTTATGAAAACCGGAGACACCTTTTATCGATAAGGAGAAATTCCATCTTAGCACTTTGCGGTGACAACGCATCTGCATTTTGTTTCACGTCAAGCGGCCACAGCATTCATTTACCATGAGGTTGACTGTGTTGATTATCTTAGCAATTTAAAATATTTCGAAGATATGTGAATCCGCCACTCTTAGGGGTAGAAAGACGGTGTTCTTGTCTACACCAAAACCCTTCCAGAAATTAAAGAAGAATATTGCTTAGCAGTGTAATATATAGGCTTTTTAAAATTTTTAAAGCTTAATATGTATTACCATTCAAACATATGGATCAAATTTATTACTTAAAAGCTACCTATACTCATTCATTCAAGGCAGTTTTATTGTTTAATTACCTAATTATCCTTGTTTTTTTTTATCAAACGTTTATTTAGTTCTAATTTTCAAGGCTTCAGAAGGGACATCCAATTGTTTTTCGGACGATCCTGATAAGGTTTCAGTTAACATTAATTAACTAATTTATGAAATTTGTCCTACTAGGGTCAAAGCGTTAGTTATGCCGTAGATCTGTTATTAAAACATAAATAATTTAATATAAGTAGTATCGTTGACTGACGTACAACTGGCAGCAAGATTTCGGTGCCTTTTATAATAAAAGAATAACAATCGAAATGTTAATGTCTACTGCAGCTCTTGATTATCTGGAACACGAAACTATTCAAACACACACAATGAGGGCTAATAATTTTCTGCTCACCAGATGTCGCTAGTTGACAGTGAGGTTAATTTTTTTTGTTATAAAATGTAATTTAATTGAGAAGATGGTTTTTAATAAAAGTTTATCAGTTTCTAGAGTATTATATTAATACACAAAACAATGCGTCAGTCGTTTGCTCTTTAATTTTTTGCACATTATAATTTTTTTTTAATTTTTCTACTTTTTTGAATATCTGTGGTTTAGTTTATTTATTTTTAATCTTATTAATATAAAATATAGCTAATAGTATAGAAAGAAAAAATAACCTTTACATTTTCCAAACAAATTAACTTCTCCGCTATGAAATCTGTCAAATATTATACCTCACTTTCTAGTGGCGCCGCCCTGGTTGCAGAAAAAGTTCTCATTGCTTTACCATCGCTAAGGACTTGATGGAATGCCGTATAGCCCGTAATTTTATACTGACTTCTAACCCTTCAAAACGGAATCCGATAAGAAAATGGTAACCAGACCTATAGACGTAGATTTTTTTAAACAACAACGCATCTGCATTTTGATTTCAACCGAGGAAAGATCCACCAGGATAGGCCACAGCATCTACTTACCATCACGTGGTCTGTGTGCTCATTTGTCACTCCTAATCTATATTAAAAAACCGGCCAAGTGCGAGTCGTACTCGCGCATGAAGGATTCCGTACCATCGTAATACACGTTTCTAGTAGGGAGAACCCCTTTTAATTTTTAATTTTTATTATTTGTTGTTATAGCGGCAACAGAAATACATATTCTGTGAAAGTTTCAAGTGTCTACTTATTTATATGGATCATAAGATACAGCACGCTGACAGACAGACGGACGGACAACAAAGGCTTAGTAATAGGATCCCGTTGGTTGCCTTTTGGGTACGGAACCCTAAAAACGAACGTAATTGGGAATGAGTCGGATGATCGAATGAATCGGTTTTGTATTGTCGCCGAATGTATCTTTGTAATGACATAATTATTTCTTTCCTCACATTTAAACTTTAAGAATAAGATGCTTTCGGAAGTACACGCTTGTCGTGTAGCAATTTTTCTGGAATGTTCGTCGAACGAAACCTAAAACGTTTATCGAATTCGCGTCAAAAGACTGAAGAATGGCGATAGATCCATTCTTAACTATTATAATGTAAGTTATGCTTTAAAAAAAAGGTCTCGCTGCGTTTCTTGCTGGTTCTTCCCAGGACAGAGGTTTTTTTCCGAACCAGTGGTAAAATAAAAAATGACTTTCAATTAGAATTACATGTAATCAATATTGAATAAAAATGATTATATTCTATTCTATTGTAACAGTTTCTCTGTACGCGATATAAATACAATAGTTAAAAAATTGATATGTGTATACTACATATATGTATATATACTCATGGGACAGGGAAAGGGTTAACACCCAATCCAAGTCACGCAGACTGGTGTTTCTAGTGCTAACTCGTTTGTCTCGATATAAACGTTGTATCCTTACACCATACTATAACAGCTGAATTGAAGCCATCTTGTATTAATTTAAATTTAAATTAATTCCAGACATTCTCCTACTTTGTTAATCCGCTCCGCGGAACTCTAGCGGGAGTGCGGCCTCGCTGGTAATTGTCTACGGGACAACTAATTACTCGTCAGACGTCACAGGAATTAATCTTGTACAAAGCTCAATGATATGCCAAATTGCAAAGTTTATTATTCACTCAATTACAGTCGGCTTGGACTCTGAAATTGCGATGTGTTTGACAATTATGCAGTCAATTATAGTTCAGTTGTATTATCATTTTATGTTGCAGCTTAATTATTCCTGTTACTAAAGAAAAACCTCGACAAGGAATCTAGCACGCACTAATATTGGCGCGACGATAAAGAAAAGGCTGGAAGTGAATATTATAGTTTCTTTTGACATGGGGATATGTCTAAAACAAAACAGCCTTATGGATTGACTAGCTGTTCCCCGGGACTTCGCCCGCGTGGAATTTATTACGATTGGATTTCATGGGTATTAATTTTTTTTTTGCGCGGAACCCTAATTCTTTTTCTAAAATAAAAGTAGCCTAAGTTACTTCTTATAACATCAGCTATGTGCCAGTGGAAGTCGCGTCAAAATCGGTCCAGCCGTTTCGGAGATTAGCCGGAACAAACAGACAGACAGACAAAAATTAACAAAAAAATATAATATATAAATAACTACATAAATAACTAGTCTAAAATTTAATAAATAATATGCATCCAATTTCGCGGAAATATAAAGATGCAATATCACGGTTCAGGTTTGTTAAGAACTTTAATTGATAGTGCTTTACAGAAGGTAAAAGTTGACTGTAAAGAATGGTGAAACCAGCAATTATAAAAAATCTTTGCCGTGTAAAATTGACCTTAATCTCAACGGTGGCTTACGTAGCAAATTTTATGAAGTTTTGTTCCATTACTGGCAACTTTTACTTTTTATAATTGTGGGAAACTGAGTCATTTTTCATTAACCATTAAAACTTCTGACAGTTTCTAATGACCATTGCTACTTCATCAACAATATCAATTTTAAGTCGTCGGTTAAAAACGTTTGAATAAGAATCAATAATTAATATCAAAGAAATATAATATTTATTTCTTCGATATCCATCGATTACAGCCTATCAAAGTCCACTGCTGAACATAGGCTTCACCCATATATTGCCTCATAGGGGTGATATTTGCCATAGTTACCACGCTTAGCAGGCGAGTTGGCGACTGCAGTTTTTTATTTTTAGTCCTTATTAGGAAGACGCTGCCGCCCATCTCCTGATTAGTTTCCCTCTGTCGCCTTTTACGACACCCACGGGATGATATGGCGTAGTGGATATTCTTACACCGCCACTACACGGTGTGGTATCGTAAATCATAGAATAAACACGTTGGCCGTGATTTTTCTAAATGTCATTCTCCGACTTCCACGTGAGAGAGGCCGTAGGAAAGCTAGTATAATAAATACATAAGTGACTATTACGTGGTAGAGCCAGCTGCAGCTGTACAATGATGGATCAGCTCGATCGGGGGAGGGCCACGCTCGCACAAAATACCAGCGCAAAATAGCAACATAATGCTGCTGTGTTGTTGCATTTCATTTTACTCTTCAGCTGGGCTAACATGGGCAGGAGACAATTTTATCCCCGGGGAAAGGAGAAAATGTTTATCCCTCGCTTAGTTTTATCCACCCTTAGAGCATGGGCACACCGGTGGATATAATATCCACAGTAGATAAAATGGGAGATAGACTTAGATAGATTTTTTTGTATGAATATAAACTTCAACCCACGTCCAATGAACTAGGATAAAATTGTCCCTTTCAAATGTCAAAAAAGCATAAATTTTTATCTTTCATTTGGCTCCATGCTACGGACGGGGGATATATGTCTACTTGTTATGTCAAACGGGGATATACTTCTCCCCGTTTGACATAACAAAATAATTTTATTTCTTGTCAGTGGATATAATCGGGGGATAAAATTTTTGTCCCCCGCCCATGCTAGCCGGGCAGGGGTGACAATGCATTTTTATTCTTAATCGAGGATACTCGTAGATGTAGGTGCCGACACGAATACACATCTATTTCCCATTAGGTGGACTGTGTGCTCGTTTGTCATTGTCACTCATACAACTATTAAAAAAAAATTGGGTTATTGGATTAGTAGCCGACCGATCTAAGTTACTTACAGAAGGCAAATTAGAAAACAGCGTGGTTAGTTATTACATCAGCAGTAGGTCAACATTATAAGATCAGTGGAGTCTCAGTGTTGTGCGCTACGTGAAAGGTGCAAGCTTTGCTTATACTTTCAAATTATATGAGCAATCTGAGCTTGATCTTTGTTAATTAGGAATTTTAAGTGATGATATAGACATGCTCGGCGGTGAAGAAAACCACCGTGAGAAAACTGTGGCCGAGATATATATAAGTTGATAGTAGCTGAATAAAAATGTAAAAGAGCCAGAACTTTGAATATATGCTTCTTTCTTCTAAGTTCGTTCTGCGTAGATCGGACCAAAAATAATACTCAAATTAACTATGACATCGGGACGTCAAACACCTCAGTTGATCAGTTGACCATTGTCACGGGATTAAAAATAAAAATTCAAAATAAGTTAAAGATAAAAGTTAAAGTTACAGGCTATATGCGTCCCACAGCTGGGCACAGGACTCTTCTCATTTCTGAGAGGGTTTTAGGGCAAGGAAATGTCCGCCGCGCTGCCCCAATGAACTTCACATTTTATTTTTTCTCAGACATGCAGGTTTCATCACGATGTTTTCCTTCATCGCCGAGCACGTGGTAAATCAGCACTTAAAATTGCAATTACCAATTTCATTGGTGCCGGCGTTGATCGATCCCGGGTTGTTCGCGTACTGTGAAATTTACAGCGAGCGCTAAACATCTGAGTTATCACGGCCATGGCAAAATCCGTAAAATTAGTTTTATTCCATACATGCTTGTTCTTATTCTTTAGCCTATAAAAGCCCACATACTAGTACACTACCACACTAGTACACCCACAGTAAGATTTGCCCAAATAGCCACACTTAACAGGCAGATTGGTGATCAGAGTAACAGACGTCTCGCACCTTTGCGCTACTCTCCGTCTCTATTCTGAGGCAAATCCATCCTGTTTACCCCTGATGTAAAGAAACTGACATAGACGGTACGGTTATACCTGCACCTATCAGAAGCTATAGGATATTACTGGCATTTGCAATTGTCGTATAATTAAACAACCCTCGGCACGAAATGGGGCGATTTTTCTCTTACGCCCCCACCACAAAGAAACGCATGCTACAAGTCGCGGCACGTTAGTCTAGCGCTGAACGAAACGTGGAGGGGACGCGCACGAATTGAATTGCACGAATGTGACTGGGGAGCAAATCAGCGCATGCGAACGATACGCACGAGCCAATCAGCGCGACTTATGCGCAATAAGTCAATCAGCGCGACTTTTGCGCAATAACGGTTACCGCTAGACTTTCGTGCCGCTACTTATATGCCTATTAATTTGAAAATATAATATCATATAATCAGCTGTTTATTTAAGGGTACAATAGTGTAACAACTTCTTCCAAATACTAACATCACCGGCACGCGTACATTTATATTTAAAAAAAAAAACGCTTGTATGGATATGAATGGTTCCTAGACACGAGATAAAAAGGTAAGATCGCTAAATCCTGTGAAGGTAACGAGCTGTTGTAGCTGTGTGCGCCAAATAAATAATTCTAACACAATAAATCTACAGAAATGATGCAAATAAGAAAAAATTTACGAATATCTGTTATAATAGCGCTGAAAATTTGAAAGCCGGAAGTTTCATTCATAGAAAAGTGCGCTCGACATTTTTGGATACAGACTGCATGAAAGGAATTCAGTTGATATTAGGCTGCATGAGCTGGCATTCAGACTGCTGTTATTGAAAGAGATATATTGTGTAAAAAATGGTGTTCCGTGTCCGTGCTAAAATATACTAGTGCTATAATATTCATGTAATCATAATGATTTTTTATATTTACGCTAATACTACACATGGAATAAAATTTATTATACGGATTTTATCGCGTTTAGTTTTCACTTTTTTAATTCTCGATGTTTCAGGCACTTTGCAGCACCCATGGTATTACTAATTTATAAGTTTAATTGTTAATTTTTATGCGCAGAACGAGCTTAATGTAATACAGTCTGTATAAATTACTGAACTAGGAACGGGGAAGGATGTGGAATATTTATATCAATTGAGTAACATTTCACCTGATATAAAGCTACTACAACACATGAATATCTGCAAGCGAACAAAGATGAGTTGATATCTCTGATTATTGTAAACTATAGTGGAATGCACTCTAAAAAAAAAACAAAATATTCAAAACGAGAGGAATATACAAATAAGATAATTAATCGCAATAAAATCCGTGAAAAACTAGTTTAAAATTATGAATTAGTTAGAAGTTATAATATATATTTCATTACTACATGTATAGTTCTTTATCACTAATTTAAATTCGAATCTTTCAAACAAAGCAAGATATATTAAAAAAATAATACCAGAATCCACTTTTAAAATAAATTTATTACAGAAGAAAAAGTAAAACAAAATTTGAATTTAATAAAGGGCAAAGCAGACTCTTAGTTACAAAAATAATTTGTGAGACCTTTACGTCTTACCGCGATATTAAACGTTTGCCGTGTGCAAAAGCAAACAGTGAGCAAGCAGCAAACGAAGCTCGGAGTTTTAATTAGTGTTTCACAGGAGGAACGTTCCGTGAAATTTATCCGGCGGCGAAGTTTGAAAGCAAAAAGATAAAAAGGAATTATCCGTAACATTATCTCGTCATTTATTCCATTAAAACACAAAGGAACAAATAGAATATAATAACTAACAAAGCGAATAAAGGACGTTTAAACCTAAAAATCAACATTATTTAGAATTCAAACGTTCTCAGAAATAAAGCAGACAATATAAAAATAGTAAAAGTAAGTATATCTTAAATTGCTTAATCGTTAAATAAAGATCAAAATAAAATTTTATATCTCCCCCGGTCGAGCCAACCCGTTCGGGCTACAACCATAATATAACTGCAGCGTGGCCCTACCACGTATATAGCCTAGGTCTAGATCTGAGTGTGAGACCATAACCTATCGGCAGCTATGCTCTCGCGACTTTTCGAGTACTTCTCAGAAATGAGAGGCCTGTGACGTGAATAGCTTGTAAAAAGACTACTTTTATAACTAATCTCTTGCTCTAATTTTGATCAAATATTATTTTTTTCTTTCGTAAGTTTCGTAAGTTTGCGTTCAAACTGAAGGATCTATTAAGAAATTATACTTGTCTACACTAAAAATATCTTATTTAAAAATATATAAAACTTTTTGACATTGTAACAATATTCAAGACAAAAACAAATGTCAAAAGAATGAGATATATACGTGAAAGTATATTTTAATGTCAACCTCTTTGTGAGCAATAGATAAAAGAAAATAGAAAACCAATGAACAAGGTATAACGATGAAGGACATTCTCTTTCTAAATTATTTTCTTGACTTCGAATTTGTTTTGAATTTTTATAAGTTAATATACTCGTACGTTCGGAGATTGTACGTTTTACTTCATAAAGTAATAATTTCCTTTGCAAAAGCGACGTTAAATATGCAAGTGGCTTTAATTTCTTTGAAAGTCACTTTTGCAAAATGTACCTGAGGTATGGAGACAGCGTGCAAACTTTAATTATATAGTTCAGTTAACAAAGTTTGTGTGTTTCGTGGTATTTTTATGACTGTTCAACGAGTATCTAAGTGTACGCGTGCACTGTGTGTAAGGGGCAATATGTATCTTTTTTATAGATGAAGAGTGATATTGCCGTGTAGCGGCGGTGTAAGAATATTCACTACCCCATATCGTCCCGTGGGTGTCGTAAGAGGCGACAGAGGGAAACTAAAACAGAAGACGGGCAGTAGCTTATAAAAGTCCACTGCTGGACATAGACCTCCATTTAACCTCCATTGACACGCCTGGCGAGCGGGTCATCAATAGCAGTTCTTTAATGTATATAGTTGTTATCAGGAAAATGCTGCTGCCCATCACCTGTTTCAAATCCCTTTGTCTTTTTCTTATTTGTAGCATGAACGGGTCGGCTCGACCAGGGGAGGAACACGCTCTCACAGAATACCAACGTAAAATAGCAGGTCAATGCTGCTGTGTTTCGTATGGTGAGTGAAGAGAACCGGAGACCCATTTTATTGCCACGAGGCATTCCATCTTAGTCCTCAAGGGTGGCAACGCATCTGCATTTTAAATTGTAATGGAGGATAAATGTAGATGTCTACGAGCTACAGTATCCACTTACCATCAGGTTGACTGTGTTCTCGTTTGTCACCCTTATTGTATAAAAAAACAGCCATCTCATATTTGGGAAATGCTAGTAAAGTCGCGAGCTTTCCGATAGATTATAGTCTCACTCAAACCGCCGACGAGAAATAGCGTTAAAGGTACGAAGTGTCTAGTACTGCAAGCGCCAATCAATTTCCTGCTAAGTAAATCTATAGCACCAGAAGAGAAAATGATATGTTTCAACCCGTCAATAAAATGTTTACTAATAAGTTAGAAGGTTCACAGCTTTGCTTTGTTGTGAAAATAGTTTCATTTGATGAAAAATTACGTTTTGATAATCCATCTATTACATAGGCTGGTAACGAATAGATTGCTTTATATAGGGACTTTTGCCATAGTTGCCACGCTTAGCAGGCGGGTTGGCTACCGCAGTTTTTTATTATTATGAGTTGTCATGAGGGAGCTACTGCTGCCCATCGCCTGTTTCAGTTCACCTCTGTCGCCTCTTACGACATCCACGGGACATAAAGGGGTAGTGGATATTCTTACACCGCCACCACATGAGTTTTAGCGAATGTTTCAATTTTCTTTTCTTTTTTTTTTCGTTTTTGTTTCGTAAAAATAGCAAATTTCTATGATCCCTCGTTGAAATAAGTTATTTTTTTAAGTGTTATTTTTTCGTTAGTTGATTTGTATGTAAATTGAGTATCGAAAAATACTTTTTGGGAAATTGATATTATCAATTTCCCTGTCCGCGGAAAAGACACTATAGTTAAACACTTAAAATGTTCATATGTGACTTCACGGGACAGTGAAATGGTTAATACTTTTATTTACGGTTAATTTAAACAACGTATTTTTTTGTTTTATGTGTTTAATGTGTAGTGGCGGCGTTAGAGAATTAAATACCCCATATCATCAGGCAAGTGTCATATGAGGCGACAGAGGGATTCTTAAACAGGAGATAAATATATAACGTCAAATGTTTCAAAATTGCTTTTAGAAATTCCAAGTATAATTTTGTTTATTAGTATAATAGCCGAGATATAATAGAATACTTTAAGGTTCATCCTTTACTTTATTCATGTTTGTATATGGCGACTGCGTAGTTGGTGGCCGTAAGTTAGACTGCTGATCATGCGGTTTCGTGTTCAAATCCCGGATTGGGCAAAACAATCAGTTAATGAATTTTTCTTTTAAGGTGACACTAGTCGACATTTTTTCCATAGAAATTTCGGAAGGGTATTACTCTGCTGTTCGACACTGTACATCCAAAGTTAAACATGATATCGTTTTGTCTCATTATTAATTTTGTCTGTGCGGAAACAGAATAGTAAAATAAAAAGCGATTAAAAAGTTACGAGCTACCAAATATTCGTTTTTATTGCCAATTTTAACACAACTTTGGGCGTAAATTAATAATAAAAGAAGTATAAAATTTCCAAAACAAAGTCGATACCGACAAAGCTCAATTATCGAAAAATTCAATAAATTTTATTCGTAAATGATTTATGCAGTGGTTTTTTCATAAAACTCGATTTTGCAAAGGCCTTTTCGTATTTTTTTTACGCGCGCGTTTTACTATGAATTATCGTGCATCTCACTGAATAATGTTTCCCCCGGTGTGGTGCGGGAGGACGACGCTCATGCACACATAATATGTGTCGTTCGTTCGGCCCAAGGCCAACTAATGAATGATAACGAAAAAGTGTTGCTATTTTATTTGGACGCCAAATGGCATAAAATTGATTTAATTGAAAGAGATGATGCGTTTTGGACGACAGACAAAATTTTAAAATTAGACTATACCTTTTATCATAAATGTGTTTTGCCGGGTTGATAGATCCTGTTACCCTCGCAAACTACAATTAAGAGATCGAATGTAAATCAATTGACATGCACAAAATTAGCAGAATATAAATAATATGTGAAAAAACGATCTCTAAATTTTATTAATGATCCGCTAATTTTATCTGTACTATATATCAATTTGATTTATATTTGATTATTATTAAATATAATTATAAAAGAATACAAATTAAAAAAAAATAAGCAGCCGACAACCTCCTAGGTTGACCTGCGAGATGTCATTCTAACAAAACAAAACAGTCCAGAAAAACAGAATTTCCAACTGATATCTAAATACAAAAAGTTTGTTTCATTACCTATAGCTGCTTTCTCGCAAATGTGTTGAAAAACGTTGTATGACACACGTGCGTTAATTGGGCTTACATTCGTCTACTCGTTTGTAAAAACCAACTTTCCACATAGTAGGTAGTTATCATAAACACTTAACTATTTTTCTGTGTATTAGGAATAATTTATTTTGAGCTATAGTGGCCGTAATTACAAACCGCAGACGTAAAAAGAAACAATGTCAGTAATTGTGTTATTAATTCAATAATAATCATTTAATAACAAAAAATATATTTTAAGTTTTTTTTAACGTTTTTATAAAAATAATTAAAAATGTGATAAATATGTATGAAAATGTTGTTAAAGTTACAGCCTATATACGTCCCAATGCTGGGCACAGGCCGTCTCTCATTTCTGAAAGGGTAGGGCAAGAAATGTCCACTGCCCCAATGCGTGTTGGCGAACTTCACGTCTTCGAAATATTTTTTCTTATTTCTCAGACATGCAGGTTTCCTCGATGCTTTCCTTCACCGCCGAGCACGTGGTAAATCAGAATTGCAATTAACAATTTCATCGGTGCCGGCGGGGGTCGCACCCGGGTTGCTCGCGTACTGTGATACTTACAACGAGCGCTAACCATCTGAGCTACCACGGCTCTCAATGAAAAAATATTATAAACGAAATAAATAATCAATAAAGATTTACAATACAGTTTAATTTTATTTATTCGACGACTTTTGCGGCGGACAAAGTAGGTATATGTGAGATTATCATAGGTACCTACTTTTATAATTATCTAGTTACCTAATACAACAAAAATGTCACAAACCGTCGCTTGCATCGTGGACACTAAAATGTAAACTTTAGGTAGGTACGTGGTACTAAGAAAACAGTCTTGATGGGTCACTTGTCTTGATAAAAGATGTGTTTACATTTAGTGATATTGAGTATATATAAAAAAGTAAGAAGACAGGTAAGTAATTTTGAAAACAATTTATAGGTACGCAGAACTAATTACAATTATTGTCTAAATTGTATAATTCTTTCTCTTGGCACGATACCGCGGGGAGTATGACAATTAAGTTACTAGTTATCTAAATATTATAAATGCGAAAGTTTGGATGTTTGAATGGATGGATCGATGTATGTTACTCAATCACGCCAGAACGGCTGAAGGGATCTTGATGATACCTAGTTAGCTCAGAGATAGGTTATAGTCTGGAATAACACATATGATACGCTTTATCCAGGTATTACGTTCCGGTGAGATAATTTTCTAGTTACAAGCGGACGAAGCCGCTGGCAACAGCTAATACGGACATAAACTGCGATGACTGTTCAAGTAAGCATGCGTCGGCGTCGTGAACTCTTGAGCGATCGCTGCATGACCACCCGGGTAAAACTAAACATAATAAAATAAGCAATCTATATTAGGTATCTATAGAGCCATAGAGGTTTAATATAAAGCGATAACGCAGCGCCTAATAATTTGGTACGACTTTGTAGGTACTTGCTGATTTCTCGGCAAGCGTCGAGCGGCACACAGCGTAGCCGCGGTATGTATGTGTGCATCGTGTAACTTCGTTTTTGTTCGGAACGGTTCGGAACGCCGTACGAACAAAACGTGCGTGAAGACTAGCGTCTAACTGCTCGTCACTGATACTATCTCTGTCGGGCACGACGCCAGGTGCTTTTTGGCCACGCCCACCAGTGAGTTCGAGCCCGCAACCAGTGTCACCTTAAAACATTTTCAGTAGTAGCCGGGAGTCAAAGTTAGCAATATTTCGGTGCTAAAACGGGTCTACCGTACCTCGAAAAGTAGGTACGTACAATGGTACCCGAGAAAGATCGGGCGCAGGACGCATTTGTCTCTCTTTGATCTGATGTCTGTCTTTGATCTCTCTCTGGTCGGATTGCCGTCCCATTGGACTTTGAGAGTGAGGGAATAGAGAGTGCACCTGTAGTTGTGTCTTGTGCAGATCTAGCCATCTACGCAAGACAGGTTTAAAGTCTCCGTTGAGACTGGCCGCCGTGACCAAAATTTATCTGGAGGACATTATTACGGCGAAAGCATAGTTACGTTACAAAATTCGATATTTTTAAAACAAGTAACAAAAGAGCTCACAAATCAAGCCAACTTCTCACAAAGATGTCTACATTATGCATTGTCACTGAAGACAAATACTCTTTTTTTATAGGATAAGGGTGACAAGCGAGCACAGAGTCCACCTGATGGTAAGTGGTTGCTGTGGCCCAAAGACCGAGCCAGGGCCATGGGCAGTCGAGCCGACCCATTCTTGTTACAACTATACAATTAATACAGCTACAGCATGGCTCTACCACGTACAACGTACACGTCTTTTAAGTGGAAGACAACAGTGATTGCATTGCTGCGGCGGCATAAATAACTAAGAGGTTACTACGGATGATAGTTACCTATCCCTATGGACTTCCAAGATAGAAAAGTTACTGCCACCTACACCAACCATCTAACACACAATAATAATTAATTAAAAATAACAGAAACAAATTTCTCGTCATTAGACGCAAAATACGAGTTCACCGCCGTAAACTAATTTCCATTCGCAGGAGCAGAGGTTTTAAACTGAAATTAGCAACAGCAATTACAAGTTTCCACGTCTACAGCGTCCGTGATTTGCCGCGTCTGTGCACCAACCAAAAGTATACACCTAAATAGACGATTGAAAGGAATCAAATAAAACGCGAAAAAATACTCAACTTTATTTTAATCATCTTCTCTTCTATTCATTCTTTTTATTTTAGCTGTCACAACCACCAGTAACAAATAACTGTTTTCTTTAGTAAAGAAAATAGCGATCCGCCCCGGCTTCGCACGAGTGATTTCTGGATCTCGACAACAGCGCCACCTACCGGGTCCAATTGTAAATCTAAACTATTCAGAGACCCACTCAAACACACAAAAAATTGCATAAAAATCGGTCCAGCCATTTTTGAGTTTTTGCGAGACTAACGGACAGCAATATATAGAGATAAGGGGGACAAACAAACAGTTCACCTGATGATAACCCAAGCAGCATGCAAGCTATATACGAGCTGTATTGAAATCCGTTTTTATAATAGAGGCTGTATTTTATGGCTGTATAAGCGCTTATACAGTTCTTATAAGTAAAAAATTAGCACAAATTATACAGCTTTATGCTTTAGTAGCGCTGTGTCGAAAAAGGTTGTATCCTTTTGAGTGGTTTATGAGTTATTATACAGCTCCAGCTGTGAAGTCTCTATTATGGGATCTAAGTAGCTTAGGGTTCTTAATCAGAATATGAAAATTCTAGTATAACTTTAAGTATTCAACACTTCAATCTGATTTTATCATTACTCTTATAATATGCTTTTAAAAGAACTCGAAGTTCTATGTGGGCTGGTATATTAATGTTCATAACGCATGTGTGCTGCTTGGGAATTGGATGCTGTGGCTGTGGCATAGACATCTACATCTATCGTCGAGTAAGAATCAAAATGCAGATGAGTATTCGCCCCTGAGGATTAAGATGAAATGCCTTGTTTCCAGTTGAAATAGTTTTGGGTTCTTTTTACTCAACGTAGAAAACACAACGACAACTCCTTTCTGTTTTTTGACTGCCTCGTTAGGCTAATGCTGATCATGAGGCTAACAATGATTCTGAGACCGCTGATCATATTTTCCGTGAAGAAATTATCAGTAAAAGCCTGGAGTCTGTAAGTTGGAGGTGTTTCACTCGCGTGACTTGATTAATCACTAATTAGGATGTATTGGAAACCAGTTTTTCCAATACATCCTAATTAGTTATACGTTTTAATTTTATATTTTTTTATTATTTTATTAACTGACCGTGTATGTCTGTTCGGATCGAATTTAGTAATTGATTTTAAACTAACGTCCCGATGATCTAGAAACTTGAAATTTTGAACATAGCCCAGAATTTTATAAATGTGGAAAAACGTGGTAGGTATATTTAAACAAATATAAATATTATTCATCTTGTTTTGCAACGTATAATTACATAAATAATAAGGACTTTTCCATTTTTGTTTTTGTTGAATAACGTTGTTATTATGTGACGAAAGTAATATTTTCTTTCTTTCTGTTTTTCTGATTCCGATTCTTCAATCTTACCTTTTCTGTCCCCTCTATTATTGTTTTATTTGCATACTTTGAGAGTCAAAGGAAATCAATGTTTGGATGATTTAATCCAATCCAATCTGAATTGTCTTATTGTCTGTTACATACGCAAAGCCTTTTTTGACTTTTAAAGAATTGCTGGTGCTATAATGAATTGGTAAGAACCTTGCTTGTAGAAAAAAATAATTAAACTAAAAAAAGCAAAAGCCAACGTCAACGAACCTTAAAAGAATATACCTAATCATCGAAATCGGTTTAAGTGGTAAATAATTATTCGCCCATATGCCATTGATAAAATCATCATATCTTGACTATTATAACAGTCTTTTTCGTCATCAGTTTGTTTTTATTTCACTGCTGCAAAAAGGTCCTTTAATAATACACTAACTTCATAGTTCGATAAATCAGCCCATATTCATCATGTGGGCCAGACACGTTGGTGAGCGCAGAGTGATGTAATGAAAACACGCACTGGTAATACCTACAGTGGGATTTCGGTCCGATATATTCCAATAGATATATCGCCAATTGTTGCTCACCAAAGCCTCGTTCGTTAATAATATTCATCAGCCACTAACATACAGACATTGGCCTCTCTTACTGTAGAGAGGATTTTTCTTAAACGTCACGCTTTGCAGGAGGATTCACGATCACAGTACCAGACATGTCGCACCTTTTATGCTGCTGACGGTCGTCATCGAATCATCAGTCATCTCGCGTAAACGAGATTCATTCATTCATTACAGCCCTTCACAAGTCCACTGCTGAACATAGGCCTCCCCCACGGAATGCCACAAAGCACGGTCCCGAGCCACCTGCATCCATTGACTTCCTGCATGTCTTACCAGGTCGTCACTCCATCTAGTGGGGGGACGCCCTACACTTCGCCTGCCGGTACGAGGCTGCCACTCGAGAACCTTTCTTCCCCATCGGTTGTCGGTTGTTCGAGCTATGTTCGGCCCATTACCACTTCAGCTTACTAAACCTTTGGGCTATGTCAGTTACTCTGGTTCTACTGCGGATATCCTCATTTCTAAGTTTATCACGCAGAGAAACCCCGAGCATAGCCCTCTCCATAGCTCGCTGAGCGACCTTGAGCTTCCTCATACGGCCAGCAGTGAAGGACCACGTCTCAGTTCCGTATGTCATCACTGGCAACACGCACTGGTTAAACAATTTAGTTTTGAGGGTTTGAGGTATGCCTGACGAGAAGATGGGTCGTAATCTCCCGAACGCTGCCCAGCCGAGTTGAATCCGTCGATTGACCTCTCGGTCGAAGTTGGACTTACCTAGTCGGACTATTTGTCCCAGGTAAACATATTCGTCAACAACTTCGAGCTTAGTGCTCCCAACAACTACCGGCATAGGTGTGACATGGACATTAAACATGATTTTTGTTTTGTCCATGTTCATCTTGAGACCTATCCATTGGGAGACACTATTGAGGTCATTGAGCATAGTGCTTAGGTCCTCCAGCGATTCTGCCATAAGGACTATATCGTCGGCAAATCGAAGGTGAGTGATGTACTCGCCATTGATGTTAATATCGTATCCTTTCCAGTCCAGTAGCTTGAAAACGTCTTCCAATGCAGCGGTGAAGAGTTTCGGGGATATTACGTCACCCTGTCTTACACCTCTCTGCAGTTGGATAGGTTTCGTACTCTGGTTCTGTACTCGGATAGCCATCGTAGCCCTATTGTACAAACACTTCAGCACCTCGATATACCGACAGTCCACTTGGCACCGCTGAAGGACTGCAGCACCGCCCAAATTTCGATGGAATCAAGGCTTTCTCATAGTCCACATACGCAAGGCAAAGTGGCAGATTGTACCGTCGGTCTTCTGTACAATTTGCCGAAGGGTATGTATGTGGTCTATGGTGCTAAAGCCTTTCGGAAACCGGCTTGTTCGGGAGGCTGGAAGTCGTCGAGTCTGCATGCGAGACGATTCGTAATGACTCTCGAAAACAGCACGTAGACGCGGCTCGGAAGGGAAATCGGTCTGTAGTTCTTCAAGAGAGCGTTGTCGCCTTTCTTGAAGAACAAGACCACCGCACTTCTGCTCCACGCCTCCGGTGTAATGCCACCATGGAGGACGGAATTAAGGAGCTTCTGAAGGACTTCAAGTACCGGTTTTCCACCCGCTTTCAGAAGCTCCGCTGTAATTCCATCCTCGCCTGGGGCCTTGCCGTTTTTAAGGTGCTGGAGAGCCATTCTAATCTCGCTCAGACTGACGTCCGGGATATCATCGGAATAGTGTCGGATAAGACTTGCTCTTGGATCGTTACTCACACTTGCATGTGGCTCAAGGAAGTTGCGCAAGTCCCGCCGCATGCATTTGGAGATCTGTCTGTTCAGTTGCCTGTATGCTGTCAAATCTGCTGAAGACTGCAGCTTCATCTCCCGTCTAACAACCATGAGATTAAGAGTGTGATCGGAGAGTTTTTGTGTTCTTCTGCGACGGGTCTTACAGAACTTAGCTCCGACTGCATGGACAGTTTCCACAAGCTTGTCATTCATATCGTCCACTTCATTGCAAACTTCTAGGCACTGAAAACGATTTTGTAACTCGAGCTGAAAGTTTTCGGGACTTTGGATTAGAGCACGAGGGGGACGGAGCGTTGACTTCATTAGATGTGACCTCTCCAACTTAACGTTTAGGTTCAGTGTGCCTCTCACCATTCGGTGATCGCTGCCAGTTTTCACCCTCGCGATCACTGAGACATCACTGAACAGTTGTCGTCTGGTCGTCATAATGAAGTCAATCTCATTTTTTGTCGAACCGTCGGGGCTCGACCAGGTCCACTTTCTGTGGGGCCGCTTTTGGAAGAAAGAGTTCATCATAAAGAGTCCCTTTTTCTCCATATAGTCGGCCATCTGCTGGCCCTTGGGTTCCGTTGCCTATTCCGAATTTCCTACTTTCAGCTCACCGCTCTCTTGTGCCTAGTTTTGCGTTGAAGTCTCCCATTAACACCGTATAGTGGGTTTTGGAGGAATGCATGGCTCTAGAGATATCCTCATACATTTCCTCCACCTCCTCATCGGGGTGTACGTAAACGAGATGGTTATAAATTATAATGCCGTCTATTGGAAGCCACAAGACTTTTCTGGCATTTCCGATACCCATGAGGTAATGGATTCTCTTAACCCGCTAACACACGACTGACCACATTTTTTTATAGAAGAGGGGGCAAACGAGCACGTGGCTTACCTGATGGTAAGTGTCGACCACCACCCACGAACAATTGCAACATCAGGGGAATCACAGGTGCGACGCAAAGGTCCCTAAGTCGTATCGCTCCAGAAAAATCGCCGGTCGTAAATAATTCCACAAAGAAGTCGTGCGAGGAAGAAAACTCCTAGTAATTCACACAGTGGTGGACCGATCAGCATTCGGATAGTGTGGATGGTATCGCGAATTTTGTAGCGATGTGCGTTGGTGGAATTCCTCAGAGCGCTCCCCCGTAATAAATGCAATAGAAAATGTAAAGGGATGCAACATCTCTTCGCGGCGCCAGTGAATCGAGCCTATCAGAAGGAACTCCGTCGTCGACGATTCGAGCCGCTCTTGCGCCGGCCCAGAGATGAGAACAGTATTCCATGTGAGCCCAAACCTGCGCTTTGTAAAGTTGCAAGCGATGTTTCCGCATGGCCGGCATGTCCGGCATGAAATACTGTCCTGCTCTGCTGTGCATGCCCAGCTTTTTAGAGGCCAATTTAGTTAGGCTTTCCTTGCAAGTGACCGCGGAACTGAACGTCATTCGATATACCGAGGATTCCTTGTCTAGTCCCTTCCTAGCCATAAGATGCTACCTAATGCAACAAGGGGAGACACATTCTGATTTTGTTACACATAAAAGCTAATAACTTATTTGAAAGTTATAATTCAAATAATTCAATTATTAAAATAAATTTCCACAATTATTTCTTCTGCGGCAGCAACGTGTCATCTAGTTATTAATAATAACCTTCTACGACTATATCATATTCGCATGGTGGCGGGGTTTAAAAATAACACATCTTAAAACCAACTTATGAATTGAAGACACTTTATTACTTACTCTATATCTATTCCTGTATTTATGATCGATTGAGATTTCTTTTCAGATGTAATTTGGCTGCAGGCCAGAATAACATGTGTCAAATACATCCAACACTAATAAAATATATTAAATAAAAATATCACTTGAGTGTTCCAAGAAAAATAGAAATTTATTTATGTGAATTTTATGAAATAATCTTAAATAGAATCAGGCGTTACTTTGCCGATGTTCGTTATATTAAAAATAGATTTTTACCCGCGGCTTCGCTCGCGTTGGCTTCAATTTAGAAATATCATTAATACTACTCCAATTAAAGTTAAAATTTCATAAATGTAGTTCTATTCACGATGAACGTGTGAGAGGAACAATATTCATGAACGGGAGTAGAAATATAGAGAAGATAGGAAGCAGCGTCTTTCTGATTACAGCTCAAAATAATAAAAAGATGCAGTTGGCAACCCGCCTGCCAAGAGTGGCAACAACGGCTAATATCCAATTTATTTCGTAATCTATGGTGGGAATCGAAATGATGAACGAGAGTAGAAATATATTAGCAATGTAGAGGCGGCAAAATAGAAACCAATACCACATGAGTATGAAACCGTACAGAGGCAAAGCTTCTAAGGAGCTGTCAAAATTTTAAAATATTTTTGTAGGGTTGGCACAGGAGGATAAAATTAAATAACAAAACGTTTATCAGCTTTCATTTTTATAATTTTTGTCCTTCAAAAATTTGTTGCGCCTTTAAATTAAATGGTAAATTCTAAAATCTAATGTCGTTTTTTTTTAAATAATCTATTGGAAAGCACTCACATGACATAACAAATATACAATCTTGCACACGTTTTAATATTTCATTACTAATTTTTACAATGTTTCTTTCGAGATGAAAATATTAGCGAAATTTTTGCTCAAGCAATTCATACAATTATTTCAGATACTTATATTCTTACATTGACTGGAACTCGAACAAGCATTCCCAAATAAATATTTTACGGTCCTTTTTTTAAATTTAATACAGGATTTCGAAAAATCCTTTCCTCATTGTGATCCTCACAATTTTTATAATCAAAAACTTTTGAAAGGATATCTTTTCGTTCGACAGCTTTTAACCACTCTTGTCGTCTAAAATAATTAAAAAAAAACATGAACCTATGTATTTAACTTATAAACGTAATTATTCAATTATAAACATAAAAATAACTATTAGGTACTACGTACGTTTTTATTATATGTATAGATGAGTTTTATAAACAAGCTAGTTGGAGGGATTTATTTCAGACTGGTTGAGGAAATTTAGAGCTCTTATTTTTAATTTGATGTAGATAAATGGGATTCCTGAATTTGATTCCAACCAGAACCCACAGCTTCCCATTCAAGTTCGTTGGTAACAATGGCACTTTTCTTTCTGCAAAGGTAGTGAAATCGTGATGTTAAACTATGGGTAGGTATTATTTATAAAAGTATGGATGATAAACGAATACGCATTCCACCTTATGGTAAATGGATATTGTGGTCTATAGACACCTATCTACCGTCGATTCTGCCCTGAGTACCAAGATGGAATGCCTATTGTCCCGAGCGCACGCGCGCGCGCGTGTGTGTCTCTCTCTCTCTCTCTCTCTCTCTCTCTGTGTGTGTGTGTGTGTGTGTGTGTGTGTGTGTGTGTGTGTGTATGTAAACCTCTCATAACTTGAACGGCTTCACCGATTTGAACGAACTTGGTGGCGTTCGAAAGGGTTTCACCAAACTTAGATTTTCAATACTATACGATTTGGACCGGTAGATTTTGAGAAATCTCAAAAATAAAATTGTCAAAAATTTATTTTTTTGGAATAACTTTTAAACAGATGTAATGATCAATTCCGAAATCTAATCAGCTCTTAAGCATTGAAAACGACGTCGATTGCTGCGAACCGCTTCAAAATCGCACTAAGCGTTGGAGAGAAATCGATGACGAAAAATTTCGAAAAAAGTATTTTTATAAATAACTAGCTGACCCGTGCCCACTTTGCTGGGCGTCAAAACATTTTACTTGTGATGAAATTATTTTGTGTGGTTCTTAGTACTGAGTGTTTAGAAATAATTTTCGGAATTGATTGACAAATATTGTTATTTCACATTAAAAAAATCATAATCAAATATAGCCTATGTTACTCAGGAATAATGTAGCTTTCTGCTGGTGAAAGAATTTTAAAATCGGTTCAGTAGTTCCAGAGATTACTTCCTACAAACAAACTCACAAACTTACAAACTTTACCTCTTTATAATATTAAGTATAGATATCTCAAAAGCTCTCTCTCTCTCTCTCTCTCTCTTCGTGCTCAAAAATTCGTGATGGCATATTTTTCGAGCGTTTTGAGATCAAACATAGCGGGAAGATCTAAGGATAACCTGCAGAATCAGCCTTTTTTCAGATTTTTGCTGTAAGTTTTACGTCTCAGTTACTGGTACTATTATCTATTCTGTACGTTAGTACCAAAAACGTCCTCCGAACGAAATTCGGTAACGACAATCTTTCTCGCTGGTGGGCATCGACCTGAGAAAAGTGGGCAATTATATTATATTATATGTTATTCTGTCTAGAGTGGAATCTTCTGAAAATCAATAATTCTGCTACCAAAACCCAACACCACTGCAAATATAGTATACAGAGAAGTTTTGAGGTAATTTAAGATTTTATAATCTATTTTTTATATACACACAGTTCACCTGGATGCTGCAGCTCATAGATATCTACATTTCGATTAAGAATCAAACTGCATATTATGCGTTGTCACCCCTGAGGACTAAGATGGAATGCCTCTTTACCAGTAAAAAGGGTCTCTGGTTCTCTACATTCACCATACGAAACACAGCTGCATTAAGCTGCTATTTTACGCTGGTATTCTGTTAGAGCGTGGTCCTACTACTGGTAAGTATGTATCATAATATTTATTTATTAGTATTTGCGTTAGGCTCGCGTTTGACTACTAACTATTTCACCTGATGGTAAGCGATGATATCGACCATGAAGCACGCTTGCCCAGAAGTAACCTAATTAGGAAACAGAGACTCCGCCAGGGAATTCCACTTTTGAGCTGTACTTTCAATAAAAGTATTCCCAAAAAGTTTGATTAAAACTTTGGGCTCGTTCAGGAATAGAGTAGCTTTTTACTAGTTAAATAATTTTTAGAATCGACATTTGTCACATACTTTGCTTAACAACATATAATTTGCTTGCACAAACGTTCGGTTAAAGTTAGTTAAATTTAAAGTTACAGCCTATATACGTCCCACTAGTGGCACAGGTCTCCTCTCATTTCTGAGAGGGTCTTAGGGCAAGGAAATGTCCACCACGCTGCCCCAATGCGTGTTGGTAAACTTCAGATGTCTTCAAAATATTTTTTTTCCAATTCTCAGACATGCAGGTTTCCTCGCGATATTTTTCTTCACCGCTGAGCATGTGGTAAATCAGCACATAAAATTGCAACTAACAATTTAATTGCTACCGGCGTCCGCTTAGAGTATTATTTACGTTCATTCATTAGTACCTATAAGATTAACTTATATGGGTATATTGGCCTTACGAGCATCAGCAAAAGAATTTCAATTTCGCTGCACCGTGTTCCTTTCAACTCATCTGTAAATCCCCGCGAAAGTAATAAACGAGTCCAAACAAAGATGGAGGCGAGCTTGCTGTCGGAAAACTGGAAACGCGTTATTAGTCGCTGCGTCAAACAATACTGCAATTACAGACTTGAAGGAAAAACAGCTTTAGACTGCTGGGAAGTGGAATTTTTTTTTAGATAAAGTTCTAGTTGTACGTAATGCAATATTGTTTACTTGCGGCAGAATGTAAACTAAAAATTTAAAATTTTGAATAATTATTTTAACCCTAGAAATATCATCATGAACTATTTTTTATAGACGGGTGACAAACGAGAACACAGTCTACCTGTTGGTTAGTGTATGATGTTGCCCATAGACTCAATTATGAAGCGTAATGCAGATGCGCTGTCATCTCTGAGGACTAAGATGAAAAAGCACGCTACAAGATGTGGGCCTTCGTAATACGTAATACGTAATACGAAACAATAGAGTCAAGTTGCTTTTTTACACGGGTATTCTGTGCAAGCTTGGTCCTTCTTCGGTCGAGAAACCCATTAGTGCTGTAGTAATAATTATACCATGTAAAATAGCCAAGCCTACCTCATGTTATATAAACTGAAATTGTAGTAACTGGATGCGTGCAGCGCGCCCTAGGAAAGACGATTCCGATCGAGATTATATAGGTTATGTCCATCTGTGGACACCCGCACGCAGATCATACAATAAAGTTAAAGAGATTATTAGGCACGTTGCAAAATTATATAAAATTTTGATTTTCTTATAACATTTTACAAATTAAGTTATAAGTATTATTTATAAAAATTAAAAATTTGAAATTACAATTTCGTCTAAAATTTTTTTAAACATTTCGTCGTTGACGTTGCAAAGGGGCGAACCTCAATTTTTCAAAAAATTTAAAGAGAGCAAGAAAACATTTATTATTCCCCGATTACTAGCTTTTTTTCATCAGAAAATTAAATATATTAGACTTAATGAAAAACTACAAATAAGATTAATTTTCTGATGAAAAAAAGCTAGTAATCGGGGAATAATAAATATTTTCTTGCTCTCCTGTAATTTTTTGAAAAATTGAGGTTCGGCCTTTTGCGGCATTAGCGACGATTTGATACATTTAATATTAAAACTGATATGTAAACTTCCCATTTTAGTGGAACGTTGACAGAAAAACCAATATCTTTTCTTTTTCACAATACCTACGCTTTTCTTATCTTTATCACTAGTCAGTAACAACCCCACGTGTGACGTGTGCTTCTCTTATAGTAAGGAAGCTTTGCCATAATCACCAGGTTTGGCACATGGATCGCTGCCTTTATAATAGACATAATATCTACCTTTTAAAATTATTTCCCGCCACATTTTTGCTTATGTGTGCGCCTCAAAGTATCAGTAGCTATTAATTCGTTTTCTTAGACATGACAATGACAAACATATTTTCATCAAATAGTAGGCACCCTGCCTAGAATTTCATCATTTCTGACAATTTTTTTACTTTGTTTATTTTGCTTGATTGCTAAATATTTCACAAATTATAATTAATCCATTTTCCGTGTCGTTTGCACAACATTTTTCTCAAAGGTGGTTTGTCACATTGATGTCGCTTTTTCGTGACGATCTTTATAAATTTGTCTACTCAAGATTTCTCTTCCCTTCTTCTAAATTAAATTAATATAATTTAAAATTAAAAATTTTGTACAACCGACCTCAATATAAATTATTAATAATAACTCAAAAACTATTGGTCAGACCTTGATCAAATTTATATGGGACCACATGAGAAGCACCAGCTTTCAAATAAAAAAAGAATCATCGAAATCGGTTCACCCAGAAAAAAGTTATGAGGTAACACACATAAAAAAAACATACAGTCGAATTGAGTCACTCAAAATGTAATCCACACGCACCGGTACGCCGCGAGTCCTTCTCATGCCTTAGCTAAGGCCTAGGGCCGTTTTAAGCGGTCGCCCCCAAGGACAATCTAACTAACTCCATTGTACACTGGTCAGCTTTTACACTGTCCCTGAGAATAACAACTAACATTTATCTAAATGTATATCGGTATAAAGGTATAAAGTAAAAGCGAAATAGGAATTTGAAGAATTTGCACACAACATTTACATTCTTGGCACAGAACATTCCGTAAGCAATATTTTGTGGCTATGTCCCCGCCATGCTTTGTAATAAAGGAAATTCTCGAAAGAAATAACTAAGTGAATCCACTACGCCATGTTTTCATCATGTGGGTATCGTAAAAGGCTACAGAGGGAAGTAAAATAGGAGATGTGAAGCAGCATCTTCCTGATAACAACTCAAAGTAATTAAAAACCTTCGGTTGCCAATCCACCTGCCAAGCGTGGCAACTACGGCCAAATTCCCCTATGAGGCAGCCTTTCATCTATGGAGAAAGCCTTTGCTGCAGTTGACTTTTGATAAGCATTATTGAATTATAAATGAATGAATACCATGCCAAAGCTTACACTTCGAGGCGCCACGTTCTCAACTAACGCGACATGAATACAGAAATACAGTAATACGTGGACCTTTACGATAAATATTTATAAGTGATACAAATGGGCGACATAGAAACAGTCATAAAGATTTAGTTAGTTTTGTTGACAGTTGTTATTTTAATAGCGGCTTAAGGCAACCCACGAACACTGCGTGAGATAAAATTGATTTTGTATTTCTATATCAACTTCATACTTATTTCATTGCATCTCTGAATCACCCTAAGTTAATCTGGTAAAGAACTAAGTTCACTTATGAAATGTATGAAGTTAAAAAAGGCAATAAATTGCAAAACTTTTAAAGTAAAATAACAAGTAACATAATGTTACGTGCGGGGGTGAGTAACAATGCCGTATGTGATGCAATACGCAACTGACTGTCGTACTAAACTTTGATACGTGGTAGAGCCACCCTGCAGCTTATTGTTGTAATAGCACGAATGGGTCGGCTCGACCGGGGAAGGATCACACTCTAACAGAATACCAGCGTGAAATAGCAGCTTAATGATGTTGTGTTACGTATGACTTGGCCTTTTTTGGCATTTCATTTTAGTCGTTTAAGGTGACAACGGTCTGCATATTGATTCTTTTTATAGGACAGATATATGTCTATGGGTCACAGCATCCAATTATCATCAGGTTAAATGTGTGCTCGTTCGTCACCTTTACGCGTATAAAAAGATATTTCACACGTTAGCAGCGAACGCACATATGTCTCGCATTAGTGACAGTAATTTCGGCGTCTAGTCGCACTACGTATTCATAGCGCCGAGTAGGGTCAGCAGGAAACGGCCCCCTAGAGCATTACGCGAGAGTCGGTGCCAAATGGAGCCTGACTAATGGATGACCGGGAGGCTACTGGTGCACGATTCATCTAAATTAAAATAAATTTACATTTACTATAGTAGTACTTGTTACTCACTTCTTACTTATTTATTAACTATTAGCAGCGTGCGAAGTACAAAACGATTGCGGCGAACAGAGTCAAAAAGACATAATATACGAGTACATGCTACTATACATTACTACAGAATAAATAATAGTACTACGTACAGAAGTTGCACTCTTTTGATGTTGACTACTTGCCGACGTTTTAATAGCCTACATAGTTATTATTAATCAGATAAATCGCGCACGCAATATAAATAAAACTTTATCGCTGCGCGCGAGTGTCCGTATTACTCTGCATCTTTTTCCCTTCCTACGTCACAACGGACTTTTCGTGGTTATAATCTTCTGCGCTTTGCTACTTCGGTCCAACTCCATACTATGCGCGCTGGCCGACCGCTAGGGCTCGCCGATGTTAGCTCGCCGGAAACGCCTGCATGCAGTTTTGTACACTGGCTACTTGCCACAATCGGTGCAGGTTGTTTATGTGACTAATTATTTGAAAATTTAATTATAATTACAATTGTTACTAACACTAGATCTAATTTTAAAATGTTAACTAACCATTATGAATACTTGTTTTCCGAAATAAACTACTGATTAGATTGTTTTTGATTGATTAGATTTGCTGGGGCGTTTCGCAATCAAGCGACTCTGTTAAAACAGTTAAGTTAACACTGGGGCTTTTCCTGTATACATTTCACAAACTTAAATTTCACATCTACAAACATCGAGATGCGGTAAAATTATTTGTAGGCCATACAAGCGAAGTGTATGGCGGCCCTTTAATGGATGGAGTGACGACCTGGTAAGATTTGCAGGAAGTCGACGGTGGGTCAGACCGTATTTTATGGCATTCCCTGGGGAGGCCTATGTCCAGCAGTGGACTTGTGAAGTTCTGTAATGATGATGATGATACAAACACTTGATCCGTGCGGGATTCAAACTCCCGGCCACTTGAAATGTCAAACCCAAAAACCCAGAAGCTGATGCTGGAGAATGTAGAATAGAACACTTTCAGGTAAGCCCATTTAACAATTTAATTTATAAATCTAATACAATACGTGGTACATATACTTAACCCCCCCCCCCTTCTGTAATCCTTCTGTATCCTGCGTAGGACCTGTGTAGGACCTGCTGTGTTAGCTGATACTACCGGAGGAAGGCGAGGCAGTCCCTCACAAGGTTGGTGCGTGCATTTCCATATCCACTTTCCTCACTCTACTTGTTGTATGTACCAATACAGTCCACGAAATTTTTATCCAAGAAACTCACGTTACTGGCGCGTCCACTTTCGATAATCAAACGTGTGTTTGCAAGTGCAATAACTTACCTTTCTCATTCTTATGTACTATATATACCCAACATTACTAGACCAACGAGACAGTCAACTTTTTAGAGTAAGCCTAAAGACTTCAGTGGAGAGCGTTTGGCGGGGATTACAGCGTGGCGGCGCGTATTCCATACAACTCGAGCGGCAGACCATTCAAGACACGGCAAGTAGCGTGCGTTTGTCATGAAACCACACTACAGGCTCCGCCAAACGCTCTTACTTACTAAGACCTTACCATTATTATTTGTTAGCTATCGTTCTTAGATAATAAATATTCAGAAATCGTTTCAGTACTTGCAAGGTAGACCGCAACAAAGAAATTTTCCCACTCAACATTTACTTCGCCATAAACCTAAATTTTAAAGTCCCGGAAAGTTGAAACGGCTGTTTCCAAGTGCTCAGACGTCACGGGACATTAACCGGGGCTCGCTTAAATGATTGTTCAGGCATTTTACTGTTATTATATTTAATTGCCGCTTTTACGTTGAATTTCAGGTAAAGCTCGCCACAAATTTTAATATACGGTAAAAAAAAAACTGGTATTACCTTCAAATTTATTTAGAGGACTAATAACACGGTATGGTGGTTGTGTGTAAGCGACCCCGCCATCATATCCAGTTGGATGGAAACAGTTGTTTTGGTTGAGGCATTTTTCAAACTACAGGAAAAGTGGAGGTAGTCATTCATAATAAACTTATTTTAAACATAGCTAAAAGTGCCGTTAAGGTCAAAATTACCATATCGATCTAATTTTATAAATAACGTGTGTGCAGCAAAATGCTGCTGTGTATCGATGTTCGTATGATGAGTGGCGAGAAGCCCCGTTACTAGTAAAAATATTTTCAGATTTTTACTCGTAACGAGGCATTCTATCTTAATTCTAAAGGTGGACAACGCGACTACATTTTGATTCTTAATCAATAAAAAACTTACGGTATTAGATGATAGAGCTTTAAGACTGTTGCCAAAGTTTCCTGATTAAACTCTCCAACTTTAAAGGTTGCTTATCTGTATCTATCGTATTCAAACTTAGTGAGATCAGAGGCTGTCAGGACAGTATATTATATTGCAACACAGAAGCACTGGTACTCTGTGATTAATAGAGTTTATAGAGTAATTAACTGTGATTAATGGAATTTATAGAGTAAGTAAACCTGTGTCTGATGTCACGCTTATATAAAAGATTGAAGGTAGGCTAGGATGGAATGTGAGAGACAATGGGATAGTTATCTCATACTCAGCCTACTGTGCTTTTTGTACAAATGAAAGCAATGTTTTAGATACGCAACGCAGTCGCACACTGACCGCTACGCCACACAGTTTTAACAAACTTATATTAACCTCTTTCAAACAGCTTCGCTAACCTGTACCTTGAGTGGTGAAGCCGTGTGGTGGTGGCGTAAGGAAATTCATCGCCCCATTTTGTCCTGTGGTTATCGTAAGAGGCGTCTATATGAAAACCTAGAAAAATTAAACGGGTTTCGATGGATGGCGCTAAAAACAATCATGTTTGCGCCAGATGTAAAATAACCAGAACGGCGACGTCAAAGATGCAAGACAGAGTACAGATGTCGTCAAACCTGTCAAGCATGATGTCTGTCAAGTATGATGGATTAAGTGAAATCCTCCTTACAACGGGAGAGGCGCAAGTATAGCAGTGGATTTTACGGGCCGATAAAGAAGAAGAAGAAGAACAAAGTAAATAGCTAAATATAGAAAACTTAAAAGGAGCTTTTGCACGGTTATATTGTCCACATTACTGTCTAATAAAAATAAATATAATGCAATAATTCTAAACCATAATAAAAACTTCTCAAGAAAAGAACAACATAACTCCCCTTTTCTGCACAACCGTAGACGGATCAAAACTAGCCTACGGTTAGCAAGAGTCGTTCACTCTGACTGAGTACTTATCATACTCAGTCAGAGTGAACCACTCTTGCTTTTTAACTATCTACATACCCATCTGATTTCATAGAAATCGGTCCAATAGTTTTTTCGTGAATGTTGAATACGTTGACTGACATAATTTTATCAAAATTACTGATTTGGCTTAGTATTCCTATATATTAAGTATATTGTTCAGGTCCTGGGTACACACACATACACCCTGGAAGTCCAGGACATATATTTTTTTAAATAAATAATTTTCTTACACAATTTTCTTACGGATTTATGATAATATGTGTACGTTAATATCAACGCCGCAGAACAAGTGAAATATTTCATTAAATTTTGTACATAATTATACATTCGTCATAGGTAAAATTCTACCCATTATCTATCATCACCATATCCCCTCTATCAATCCATTAACCTATAATCGCTTAGTAGCTATTGCTTCTTAAGAGTTTTGGCGGGAACTTGATCGGCGGCGGTTTGCTGCTCCTGTATTATTGTTTAAATAATGGTTTGAAGTGGATTTTGATATGTAAAAGTGGTGCGATTTTGTGTATTAAGTATCTGCGCATGTGAACTATTAGTGGAAACGCTCTGATGGTGATGTGATTTTCAAGATAAGGTGTTTGTCTGCTTAGGCGCCTTGAGATACCATCGCCAAGCAGTGAACTATGAAGGATAATTAGTCATTGTAATTCAGGCTCAGAAGGCCTAGAACCCAGAGCCGTAAAGCCAGTTATAAAAAAAATTGCTTCTTAAGTATTTTTACTAAGGTTATGCTTTTTTCAAACGTCTCGTGGGAGAGGCTATCGACCAGAAGTGGACTCTTTACATAATAAATTTATGATAACGATGATAATGATTTGTTTATTATTTTCTATTTATGGTTGCGCTGTTAAATATTAACAGAACTTTTTAACTAAGAAAAAATTAACTTTTTCATATTTATCTGAGGACGGACAAAGCCGAAGAGCGTAACAAGCGAGCATACAGTTCAACCTAATGGTAAGGTAACTGTGGCTTATATATTTATTGCAGATCAAAATGCAGATGCATTCTCGACCCTGAGGACTAAAATGGAACCCTTTACTAGAAAAAATAGTCTCCAGTTCTTGTAACACACCAAACGAAAACAGCAGTATTATGTTGTAGCTACTGCGTGGACATTCCGGTCGAGCTTACTTATTCGTACCACAGACATTATAATTCTCTTCTACTACATAGAATCCTTACGCGCCATGCACGACAGATGCCGTGAAATCTTTAACTACAACAGAGAACGAATTCAAGAAGTTGACTTTAAAGTTTTTTTTATACAATAAGGGCGACAAATAAGCACGGTCCACCTGATTGTAAATGGATGCTGTGGGCCATAGACACCTACATGATACATGTGGATTAAGAATCAAAATATAGATGCGTCGTCACCCTCTGAGGACTAAGATAATATGCCTCTTTATCAGTAAATAGTCTAGTTATCACACAAAAGAAATAAAAGATATAATACAACAAAACATAAATATATAAATGTACCACAAAAAACAGAGATCGATGCATTAGTCGCAAATGCCCAATTCAATTTGAGGGCTTTGTTTGCAAATGGAATGAGTTTATGGCGGGGAATACTAATGGCGTCAGTATCACATTCACGCCTTACGACGCCAACATTAGTGAATCGATTATTTTTTATCATTTTTGAAATGACTGTTATGTAAAATATATAATTTACATATTAATGTTACCTTTAAACATACACCTACATCTTTGCTTAAGGCCGTGGCGGTTTAGAGGCTTAGATACTCGCTGTAAATTTTATAGTACGCGAGCAACCCGACCTCTATTCGCTATTCCCACCGGCGCCAATGAAGTTCTTTATTGTAATTTAAGTGCTAATTTTCTACGAGCTTAGCGTTGAAGAACAACATTGTGAGGAGACTTGCGTGCCTAGAAAACTTAATTATTTCTAGGACATGTAAAGTCAGGCCTTTTTTAATTATTTCTTGCATTTCTTATTACAAAGGAATACAAAGGGCGGACTTAATACTTTTAGGAATTGTCTACGAGTCAACCCACGGAGTGGTGAGAATTTGAAATAGATATAGCAAAGTAGAAAAAAATCAATATTATAATTGATTATAATTAAAAATATTGTTATGTGTACATAATATTATATACATTTTAAAGATAAATAAACTATACAATTAATACATAATTATAATTAGTACACTCAAATAACAAAGAATAATATATGTACGTCTGTTTAACAATACATAAAATGATATACCTGGTTGGATAGATAAATGAATAGTGAATTAAGATTGATTGTTAAGGGGCGACTACTCTAATTCAAGCTGTCATGAAGAGTACCATAAATAATACCTGTAATGCCGGGTTTCTATAATTTGAAAACCGCTTCGATTTCTTTTACGAACCGTTTTGCAGTAAATAAAGTGCAATGAACCATCTTTTTGAAAACAAAATACTAGTCACCCTAAGTTGCTGAATGTCTAGTTAGTAATATAAACTGTTTTAACATGCACCTCATATGTAATAAAACGGATCGTTGCGGAAAACATAACATTTCTTGAATATAGGAATCATGAATAAGAGATTACGCACGCAAATTATTTAATACATACTCGTATATGTACGAAATGGTGTTTAAAAAAATTGTTTATAATTGATTACGTGGGGTACACTGAAAGTTTTGCGTAACTCATAAATAAAATGATTAAATCAACAAATCGGTTTAGTACAGTGTTCGAACAACAATACAGAAAACTGCTGCTTTCTGTCCGGAATGTAACAATATATCCATGTATTCCATCTTCTGTCACAATGTCATACACAGCATTTGAACGTCCGTGATCATGAGGAATCCAGCGGCAACAAAGTTGTCTAGCGTTTAAATGTAGATGTAACATTTTTTTTTAATTTGGCTCATACCAATACCCAAATTTCCTCAAAGGTGATGCTTCGGTTTTCTTCAATTAGCCGCCTGACAGTAGCCACATTTTCCTCAGTGCTCGCAGTTAAGGTTCGAACTTCACGAATTTCATAACGGAAAGAAACACGGTCACGATCAAATTCTGCGTACCAACGCAACGCCAAGGATTCAAGCATTTTGAAGACGAGCAGTGCAATTTTGCGAAAAGAGTGAATTAAAAAAAAAACCATCACCATAGAATCTTTTCTCGCTAATTCCATTTCTGCTATGGATGATAAACTCCAACTTATGATAAAAAAACAATTGACACGCGTCTTTATTTGAAGATCACAGAAACACTTGTATTAAGTTGTGAATGGCACAAAGCCTTTTATACCGCAACGTGGCATTTAGAAGGGAAGACTTGGTAACAAATCAAAGGTAGAGTGCTAGCTGATAACCTTTATTTAGCAACTTTCAAATGTTCCATACCATAGCGAAGACCCAATCGTTAATAATTATTTCAAAATAAGGTGATGGAGTCACTTATACATACGACATACGGGCATACGACCCTTACTATAAAAAAACATTTAATTAATTACGAGCACTTCGATCACTAATAAAAAACTAGATCGAAGACAATCTCATGCAAAAGTTCTCTAAAAACTGTCGCCAAATGTTTTGACGTAATTCTAGTTGAAATAAATATACATTAATGTAAATTCAACCTTAAATGCATTGCATAAAGTTGTATTCACAAAGCTACGTACAAATTAAAAGCGCACCCAAATGTTCGAGTGGGCGCTCATTCGGTAAGGACATTTTTTGTCACTGATTGTGTATCTAGTTTTTTATTAGTGATCGATGCGAGCACTTGATAATAGATTACGAGCACGAGCATATAGTTTGCCAATACCAAATATATAAGATATGGAGCAAACGAGCATGCGGCTCACCTAATGGTAAGTGACGGCCTATGAACAACTGTAACATCAGGAGAATTGCAGGTGCGTTGCTGGCTTTTAAAAAAGAGACGGCTCTTTTCTTGAAGGTCCCAAAGTCAGAAAAATTAAAACGGTCGCACCTATTGGTAGTAGCCAATTCCAGAAAGAAGTTGTGCGAGGAAGAAAACCTTCGACCATTATTATCTTGACATATGGAGTGACAGGACCGCTCTTCGAGAAAGCTTCCCCCTTCTGCGTATACAATAATATGTGTTTAGTAAAATTGAAGCTTCACACCAACTATAAACAAAAGTTTACCTGAAAATTACTAAATTAATAAAAAATCAAATTTCGTCCTATGTGCGTAATCTAATTACGTTTTCATTAATTTAGAACTGGATACGGATTTCAATTCTGGTTTATTACCTACGTGATATAAATTACTTGGCGAAATTGGACCTGGTTTTAATTAAAACGATCTGTGTCCGTAACTTTGGTAACATTAAAGTTATATTCAATATAATTAAATCTAGAACCTTTAAAATAAAAACTCAATGAATAAGTTTTTTTATGCATATAGCCCGAAATATAGCGGTGATAGCAGAATATGATGATAACAGTAAAACAAAGCATTACCTTATAATAATAGATGGATGACTTGTTGTGTATTCAAGTTAAAATCTCTTTATAACTTTATAAGTGATTAGGTAAAATAAAACTAAGAGAAACGAAGGAAACATACCGCGCTCCGTTTAATTTTATATTATCTATCACTTCTCATTATTCGAACCCTCGAATGTTTATCTCCTTACGCAATGGGATGAAACAAAGGAGATGAGAAAATTAATCAATGGGATTTTTCAGTAAGTAGAAAGTCTCAAAGAAGAATCCAATAAGAAGTAATATAAATATACCTGCGAGCGCCGGAGTAAAGTCTCAACAAGAAAAATTGAAAAAATATCAAAAGAGATCTTAATAATGTAGAATGACATTTTTAAAGGAAATAATAAAGAACAGATAAAACAAAACATTAATCTGTATTATTATGTACATCCCTACTAATATTAAAATTGCGAAAGTGCCTTTGTTGGTTTGTCCTTTTTAGGGTTCTGTAGTTACAAATAACCTTTAATAAACCCTTATACTTTCGCCATGTCCGTCCATCCGTACGTCCGCGGTTTTGCTCAGAGACCCTACGTGCTACAAATCTGTAATTTGGCATAGTTATATATATATTAATCACGCATAGAAAACTGTAAAATAAAATCTTAATTTTATTTTTTATTTTGGGTACTTCTCATACAAGTAAATGAAGGATTATTTTTCTTTTACCCATTCTATTATCGTTGGATAGGTCTTTCAAAAACATTGGGGGTGTGGAACAACATCTTTTCGATTCAAGGGTCCGTTTGCGAAATATTTAGCCCTAAAGTGATATTTTCCATTAGTCATGTGTACCCTTTACCAACTAAACCGCAGTTTATGGAAATGTGAAAAGTATACACGATAGTAGTAGTAAGTTAACGAGTAATAGTAGACCAACTTATAAATGCACTTGGATTAGTAAAAATTTTGTTACAACTCCATAGAAGATGACCTAAAACTAGTTACATTATAACTTTGTAATGTTATTGTAAACTGTTAAAAACAAACATTTTATGTGTATTACTACTATAGCTTTACTTTTTCATTTGCGGTATAGGCAGGGAGGATCTTTCTTACTTACTTACTACTTTCACTTATTTTTTTTGTTTTTTGTTATTGTAGGCCTCATTCAAAGTATTAATACAATCATATAGCTTTATAAAGTTTCATTTGTCACACTCTTGGTTTAAGCGGGCGACCTCAGGATAATTTAGGGCAGTGCAGTGGTGGTTTAAGTGAAGGTTCGTTACGGTCATATATGTATATCTTAGGGTAGCCCTGCCGGGAATATATAGATAGATAGTCAACTATGATCATCTTTGTACCTTCGCATGTGAATGATTTGATGTAAATTATATTATGTTCAAAATCGATTTTTTTTTATATTTTTTGAATACCACTTCCTATAAGGCTGATTTAAAAGTCCTTCAGTTACGATCTTCCTATTTGGGACGTCTATAAAGCTGGAATGGTCATTTGGGCAAAATGACTAAAATTTTTGCTAAATATTTAGTGCTCATTTAGTGCAATTAAATTTGACGCCAAAATAGCTTGACTGTATTGAAGACTGCTAGCTTTTAATTGCTAGCAGTGTTCTACCACCTAAACCGATAACCGCCTAATACAGCACCAAATAGAAGCATCAATAATTTAGTGCTTACGATATACGCAAAAAAATTGTGATTGAACATTGACATCCAAGTGGGCAATCACCTAATGATATAAGATAATAATTAAGTGCTCAGTTAGTGCTGCAAGCGCATGCGAGAAATAAGCGCTAAACAAAATTTTATTTTCATACACCGTAAACTGCCACTTTGACAGGTTCAGCAAAGATCCAAAATTGACATCCAGGTGGGTTATCACTTAGTGATATAGGATCATAATTCAGTGCTCATTTAGTGCTGTCGATATACGAAAAAGGACTTACTTTTTTTTAAATACAGTAAACTGCTACTTTGACATCTTTAGCAGAGTATGTACTGAAAAATTGACATCGAAGTGGGTTATTACCTAGTAATATAAGATAATCCCCCGTGTAGTGGCGGGTAAGAATACACACTACCCCATATCTTCCCGTGGGTGTCGCAAGAGGCGACAGAGGGAAACTGAGGCAGAAGATGGGCAGCAGCATCTTTCTGATAACAGCGAAGCGGTTTCAACCCGCTCGCCAAGCGTGGCAACTATGGCAATATACCCCCCGTGGTAGTTACGAAGAGACGGCGCCCAATCCCCGGCGGCCCCGCTATTACCGGCTACGGTGGCGACCATGGTAACGGCGGGGCAAGGGGTGCTTAGAATCTCCGGTCAAGGTTCGGTTGCCACCTAAGACGACCTGACCTGGCAACATATAATGCACGCACCCTGAGGACTGACGAGAAGATCCTGAGCTGGAAGAAGAGATAGACAAGTTGCGCTGGCATATTATAGGATTACCGAAGAGAGGGGAGGACATGGTAATCCTCGAATCAGGCAACTTGTTCTATCATCGGGAGGGCGACCATCTGTCCAAAGGAGGTGTCGGATTTACTGTCCACAAGTCTCTCCTTAACAACGTTGTAAAGATTGAGAGGGTGTCGACGAGGGTTGCATAAGCACATACCGATGAGGAGGTGGAGAAATGTATGAGGATATATCTAGAGCCATGCATTGCTCCAAAACCCACTATACGGTGTTAATGGGAGACTTCAACGCAAAACTAGGCACAAGAGAGAACGGTGAGCTGAAGGTAGGAAATTAGGAATAGGGCAACGGAACCCAAGGCCAGAAGCTGACCGACTTCATGGAGAAAAGGGACTCTTTATGATGAACTCTTTCTCCCAGAAGTGGCCCCACGGAAGTGGACCTGGTCGAGCCACGACGGTTCGACAAAGATGAGATTGACTTCATTATGACGAGCAGACGACAAATGTTCAGTGATGTCTCAGAGATCGCGAGGGTGAAAACCGGCAGCGGTCACCGAATGGTGAGAGGCACACTGAACCTAAACGTTAAGTTGGAGAGGTCACGTCTAATGAAGTCAACGCTCTAATCCAAAGTCCTGAAACCTTTAAGCTCGAGCTACAAAACCGTTTTCATTGCCTAGAAGATTGCAAGACAGTGGACGACATGAATGACAAGCTCGTGGAAACTGTCCATGCGGTCTGACCGTCGGGGCTAAGTTTTGCAAGACCCGCCGCAGAAGAACACAAAAACTCTCCGATCACACTCTTAATCTCATGCCTGTTAGACGGGAAATGAAGCTGCAGTCTTCAGTAGATTTGACAGCATAAAGGCAGATCTCCAAATGCATGCGGCGGGACTTACGCAACTTTAATACTGCTCGTATTGAAGAAGCGATTGAGCGGAACCAGGGCTCCAAAGTCTTTGCCAGAGATCTGTCTGCCAGAAAGAGCCAACTGTCGAAGCTGAAGACTGAGTGTGGCAGCGTCGTTTCCGGGACACCTGAGATTTTGAGTGAGATTGAGAGGTTCTGTGGGCAGCTGTACACATCATCGTTGGAGCCAAACGCAAGTGTGAGTAACGATCCAAGAGCAAGTCTTATCCGACACTATTCCGATGATATTCCGGAGGTCAGTCTGAGCGAGATTAGAATGGCTCTCCAGCACCTTAAAAACGGAAAGGCCCCATGCGACGATGGAATTACAGCGGAGCTTCTGAAAGCGGGTGGAAAGCCGGTACTTAAAGTTCTTCAGAGGCTCTTTAATTCCATCCTCCATGGTGGCACTACACCGGAAGCGTGGAGCAGAAGTGCGGTGGTCTTGTTCTTCAAGAAAGGCGACAACGCTCTCTTGAAGAATTACAGACCGATTTCCTTATGAGCCGCGTCTACGTGCTGTTTTTGAGAGACATTACGAATCGTCTCGCATGCAGACTCGACGACTTCCAGCCTCCCGAACAAGCCGGTTTCCGAAAAGCCTTTAGCACCATAGACCACATACATACTCTTCGGCAAATTGTACACAAGTCCGAGGAGTACTATTTGCCACTATGTCTGGCGTATGTGGACTATGAGAAAGCCTTTGCCGTCGAAATTTGGGCGGTGCTGCAGTTCCTTCAGCGGAGCCAAGTTGACTGTCGGTATATCGAAGTGCTGAAGTGCTTGTAGAGTAGGGCTACGATGGTTATCCGAGTACAGAACCAGAGTACGAAACCTATCCAACTGCAAAGAGGTGTAAGACAGGGTGACGTTATATCCCCGAAACTCTTCACCGCTGCGTTGGAAGACGTTTTCAAGCTACTGGACTGGAAAGGATACGGTATTAACATCAATGGGGAGTACATCACTCACCTTCGATTTGCTGACGATATAGTCCTTATGGCAGAATCGCTGGAGGACCTAAGCACTATGCTCATTGACCTCAATAGTGTCTCCCAACGGATAGGTCTTAAGATGAACATGGACAAAACGAAGATCATGTATAACGTCCATGTCACACCTATGCCGGTAGTTGTTGGGAGCACTAAGCTCGAAGTTATTGACGAGTATGTTTACCTGGGACAAATAGTCCGATTAGGTAAGTCCAACTTCGACCGAGAGGTCAATCGACGGATTCAACTCGGCTGGGCAGCGTTCGGGAAATTACGGCACATCTTCTCGTCAAATATACCTCAAAACTTGAAAACTAGACTGTACAACCAGTGCGTGTTGCCAGTGATGACCTATGGAACTGAGACGTGGTCCTTAACTGCTGGCCGGATGAGGAAGTCAAGGTCGCTCAGCGAGCTATGGAGAGGGCTATGCTCGGAGTTTTCTGCGTGATAAACTTAGAAATGAGGATATCCGCAGTAGAACCAGAGTGACCGACATAGCGCAACGGATTAGTAAGCTGAAGTGGCAATGGGCCGGCCTTATAGCTCGAAGAACCGACAACTGATGGGGAAAAAGGTTCTCGAGTGGCGGCCTCGTACCGGCGGACGAGTATAGGCCGTCCCCACTAGATGGAGTGACGACCTGGTAAGACATGCAGGAAGTCAATGGATGCAGGTGGCTTAGGACCGTGCTTTGAAGGCATTCTTTGGGGAGGCCTATGTTCAGCAGTGGACTTGTGGAGGCCTGTAATGATGATGATGAATATAAGATAATAATTGAGTGCCTAATTAGTGCTCTCCATATATAAAAACAGATATAAAACAATATTTCTTTTCAGTTTTAGCAGAGCTCAAGGTAGAAAATTGATTTCTAAATAATCAAAAATGGATGCTATTTAATGATGCAATTCAAGGAGTTAATTTCTCGATTGAATAGTTTTTCCAAAAATATGAAATAAAAATCTGACCCATATATATTTTTTTTTTATAGAATAAGGGTGACAAACGAGCACACAGTCCACCTGATGGTTAGTGGTTGCTGTGGCCCATAGACATCTA
This sequence comes from Parnassius orleans, assembly GCA_029286625.1. Lineage (NCBI taxonomy): Eukaryota > Metazoa > Arthropoda > Insecta > Lepidoptera > Papilionidae > Parnassius > Parnassius orleans. The sequence goes on from JAGSMP010000056.1 coordinate 1,489,690, forward strand.
CATCTATCTTCGATTACGAATCAAAATGCAGATGCGTTATCACCTGTGAGGACTAAGATGGAATGCCTGGTTTCCAGTAAAAAATGGTCTTCGGTTCTCTACACTCACCATACGAAACAGCAGCGTTATGCTGCTATTATTATATGATTGTTTACGCTGGTATTCTGTGAGAGCGTGGTCCTTCCCGGTCGAGCCGACCCATTCGTGCTACAACTATACTACTAATATGACAGTTTATGGACCAGAGAACGACATTGGTATGAAGCATAATTCTGTAACTACCTCATTAGGTTGTGATTTCTAGAAATGATGTCGTTTTCCTAACTAACAGACCGACCAGGCCGCAATTAAAAGCTAAATATTATATATAAAATTAAAGATTCTTTATTTGTTTCGTATGTGTTCCTATACCATTTATCAAATTTTATTATATAATTTTTTTATATAATTGAAACTTTGGTTTGAGTTTAAGCTGTTTTGAAAGCGCCTGCGAATCTTTCTGTCAAAAAGGCATGACAGTTAACAGGTTTACTTAAGTTCGATCACGGTTCCCGGCATCATTAAAATTGTTAATTATAAAATTTATTGTGGCTTACCAAGTTCCATCACTTCACGATGAAAAGCGTTATTAGAAAACCGACACGTATAATAAAATAATAAAGTATTCTAAGCTGCTCCAGTGTGGGTGTGTCCGGTGCTCTAACTGATAAAAAACTCAAATCAACCCATAAATTGAGTAATTAAGTTTCTTCAAACGAGATAAGTAGAACAATGCTGGTGCATTGTTCTACTTATCTCGTTAACGTATAGCTATGCATTCCGCATAGCTATACGTTAACGAGATACCTAGTCACTTCGCTAATGATGCTAGCGAGAAACCGGCTTAATACGACACGGAGGAACGAGGTAGCAAGTAACAACTTTTTTATACGTGGTAGAGCCATGCTACAGCTATATTAATAGTTAAGTTGTAGCACGAATGGGTCGGCTCGACCCGGGAAGGACCACTCACAGAATACTAGCGTAAAACAGCAGCTTAATTCTGCTGTGTTTCGTCTGGTGAGTGTAGAGAACCGGAGACCCTTTTTACTTTTACTTTTTCCTCACGGCTGACAAAGCATCTGCATTTTATTCGCAAACGAGGATAGATGTAGCTGTCTATGGGCCACAGCAACCCCTTAACATCAGGTGGACTGTGTGCTCGCTTGTCACCCTTATCATATAAAACAAAACAAAACCAATGAAATTGGAATGTAAATAATGATTTTTTACAAATTTACGCGAACTACTACATTGCATAAAACTTGAGCGTGGTACAAAGACTTCTATGTATGCTAATAGACCGCCAATTCAGAATAAAAACGGCGTAGAGCGGTCCAAAATTAATAATTAAAAGCTGAAGGGTTAAATATTTATCTGAACGTCAAACTACCCAAATATGTCCCGGAAGTCACTCCAAACGCCGGAATTTAAAATATTTTATAAGCTATTGTAAGCCAGAGCTTGATTACTATTTCACCTGGTGGTAAGTGGTGACCTAGCCTATGATTGTATAGCACACTGACTTAGCTTGACAAAAGCCTATTCACTCTTGACTTGAAGACATATTGTAATCGGATGGAAAGACAGATGCTGACAAATGATTCCACTCCATTACTCATGAATTTATGAATGACTAATCAAACCGTTTGGTTCGAATGCGAAAATAGATTTATTTAGTGAAGAGAGAGAAGTTGATAATACTAGCAAGAATGCCAAAAAAATTAAAAAAAAGACAATGTGGCGGCGAAGTAAAAGTGACATGCAGATACCATGAAATCCCGAGATTTTCCAATAAAGGATGGATCAATAAAATTCTCAATAATTAATGCGAAATTTAAAAACACATGAAAAATAAAAAGTAAAAAAAGCTAAGCCAGTGTGCTTTAAAACCAACGACCACGACACTACTTACATCAGTAGTCAAGAACTGGCTTAGTAATAAGTAAAAAAAAAACTGACAATTCCACTTGGTAGCCTGAAATAGAAGGATAAAACTAAAATAATACTATCCGAAAACCTAAAATTCATGAAGATTAATAATTAAACGGCAATCGAAACTTCTAAACGTCTTCTTCATAAATATTTACTTGTGTTTCGTAATTAAATCACATTATTAGGATAAAAACACCATCCAAGGATATTAATTTACATTTCCATGAAATGGACAGTTAGCACTATCGTCACTCTTAAATAATTTTAAAAAAGGTTGGCATGGGGAGTAACAAAAGAAGGAATAGTATTGTGTAGTGTGTATTGTATGGAATGTAAATTTAATCACATTACAACAAAACTAATGTATTCCTTTACTATTATACGGTTCTGGAATATAACATTAGCTCATTTGGATCCTACAATGAAATTGAAACGGAATGCCCCGAGGTATTCATTAACCGGGCCTTGTTCCGTGCTGTACATATTGTTACAGCTGACTGACGCCTTTTGGCAGTTGTGTTTGGTAATATAATAAAATAATAAATGAATCTAATTCATATAATTTTTACTGTAAGCGGCATTTAGAATTTCAAACTCAAAACAAAGTAAAGTAAACTTATAGCCAATATACGTTCCACACCTGGGCCTCCTCTTATTTTTTGTTTGAAAGAAGAAGGTCAAGGAAGGTTCAGAAGGTTTTAGGACAAGGAAGTGTTCACCGGACTGCCCTAATGAGTGTTGGCGAACTTCATCATATCTTTAAATTAATTTAATATGAATAAAATTTTATAATTTTAAATAAAATTCATAAAATATTTTCAATTTAAACTAGTTTTGTGAAAAAAAATGCTTTGTCGATAAGCGTTTCGAAGGCCAACGATACAACAATTTATAGTTACAAAAAAGTTAGCAGTTCTAAAGCTTCCATTCGATTTAAAAATATTTAAACCGTCTTCAATGTTAACCAAAGTTAAAATAAGGTAAAACGATCTCCTAATTGATCTGCAATTTGATGATTGATTGAAACATCCTGTGCTAATTGATTGATTATAGTACATATAATACTACTATAATTGTGCACTTATTCGAAATTTTGCAAAATTTTTAAAGTATCAGCTTTGCAAAATTTTTAAAGTGTCAGCTAATTTTAGAGATATTGTGTTAAAGCATAATTATAAAAAAGCAGTGTTAAAAAGAAGGAGCGTTTCCGTAGAAAGTTTTCTTCGACGTAAGAAAGTAAAAACCATTTCGAAATGAGGTAACCGGAGAAGAAATGGCGAAACAAACTCTGCAGGTGTCCTCTTTTTTGGCATTTTTTTAAATTTAATATCACATAGCATTAATAAAATATACAGAATGGAAAACGATAACAGACCCATTGGTAGCTGAAGTAAGTACTACGATGTACCAATAAATGACGCTAAAAAATTTGGAGCTTATCAGTGTATAGCGAACCCGAGCACACCAAACTTCATAAGCAACATCTATAGTTAGTCATTAGTATGACGCACGTGGCAATAGTTACCCTTCTAAACCATGTTAAAGGAAAGTGGACGATCTGTTATGAGACGTCGGCGCAAGCAGCACACTGAGGAGATGTCTTACTTCTGTGTATGTTTCCCCACATACACAGAAGTAAGATGGTTTACTAAACACACTTGTAATCTCTCATGGGCCTCTTTAGCGGCGTTGACTACGCCATGAACCTTATTACAGCAACAAAAACTTGACTTGATTGACTGGCAGAGAATGCTGACAGGCAATAAGTTTGCCCATTGTTATCTTAGTTGTAAGATTTAACAATAAAGAATAAATAAAAAGCGAAAAAGCTTACATACCCCATACCTATAGGAATAATGAAGAATTTGTATCAATTCGAATGTAATTGTCATTTCCAGGTAGTTTAGGAAAATCCAGGGTTGAATATAAATTTTGTTGTACATAAATGAGCAAAGCGTTCCATGTAGAAAAAAATTAAACCAGTTCTCTAGTAAAGTTTTATTTATTTTAATAGCACAATAACCGCTTTATAAAGCAGAACACTTACGTACCCACGGCCAGTGCAGCCAATTAGCCGTTAACTTAATTAAAACTTAGCCCATAAGTTGCGCCATTTAATTAAAAACTTAATGAGCTCTTAGGTATACAGTCAAACAAACATTAATTTGGTGACAACGAATAAGCACGCGACTTCATAAAAAAATAAAGATAGTATATTATATTATTTTACATTATAATACACATTTTAATTAATACCACACTACAGTTGTAATTTGGCTTCAGCACGAATGTTTCGGCTCGATTGGGAACGAACCACGCTCTCACAACGTAAAATGCAGTCTAATGCTGTGTTTGTGACCAGGACTGTAGATGCTTTATACTGGCAAGGAGGCATTCCATCTTAGTTTTAGGGGTGACCACGCTTTTGCATTACACCACTTGCCGTCAAGTGGACTGTACTTACATAAAAAGATAAATTTTAGCCAAACAAAATTATTTGGCATTAGGTATATTAACATTACCCATGATACATTTTAGTCATCGTAGTTTCTGAAAAGTCTTTAAAAGATAAAAAATCTATTTTTTTTAAATAATACTTTTGCAGCCAATGGGCAACTAAATTAGAACAAAACAGGACGCAGATATAGTAGTGGGACTCTTTTTCTGCCTAAGAGTCTGCTTGGGTAGGTACCACACTCTAACCTATTTATGCTGCCAAATAGCAGTGCTTGTATTGCAGTGTTCTGGTCTGAAGGGTATAGTGAGCCAGTAAAAATAATATTTTATCCTCAGAGATGGCAAGTACACCTGTAGCCTTCTTTGTTTGAATTAGGTTGCAAGTATTCATAGACTGCAGTAGTCATTTGGGACTGTAAGTTTGTTTGTCATTTTAGTTTTACATTAAAAAGATACATTGCCACATCAAGGACTCAGATGGAATACCTTCTGTATTCGGTTGTACTGTATCGGTCTGTGCACCTGAGTTGTCTCCTGTGTTGACACGCCTCTCATTCAGGGCTGGAATAGTGCCTAAATCTTGGAAGCTGGCCAATTTTTTTTTAATAGGATAGGGTGACAAACGAGCAAATAGTCCACCTGATGGTAAGCGGTTGCTTTGGCCCATAGACATCTACATCTATCCTCGTTTGCGAATCAAAATGCAGATGCGTTGTCACCCGTGAGGACTAAGATGGAATGCCTCTTTACCAGTAAAAAGGGTCTCCGGTTTTCTACACTCACCATACGAAACACAGCAGTGTTAAGCTGCTATTTTACGCTGGTATTCTGTGAGAGCGTGGTCCTTCCCCGGTCGAGCCGACCCATTCGTGTTACAACTATACTCGTACTACTAATATAGTTGCAACATGGCTCTACCACGTATAATACCAATGCGCAGCCTGTGCCTAAAAAGTTAGCCGTACCGACCCTGCCAACTATCGGCCAATTTCAATTACCTCCATACTCTGCAAGATTATGGAGCGTATATTGAATGCCCACCTCATAGTATACCTAGAGCAAAATGATCTCCTCAGTGATCGCCAGTACGGGTTTCGCCGAAATCGATCAACTGGGGACCTTCTAGCGTATGCCACTCACATATGGGGCGAAGCCCTCGAGAACAGTGGTGAAGCACTTGCTGTTTCCCTCGATGTTTCGAAGGCCTTTGACAGGGTTTGGCACGCTAGTCTATTGGGCAAGCTTTCAGCGTACGGCTTATCCCCTGGCCTGATTGAATGGGTGAAGGACTTTCTGAGTAAACAGTCTCTCCGGGTTGTCGTCGATGGCTGCTCATCCGATACTGTGGCGACTAACGCCGGTGTTCCTCAGGGGTCCATTCTCTCCGCAACTCTCTTCCTGCTGCATATAAATGATCTTCTCATTCCCGGTATCTATGGGTATGCAGACGACAGCACAGTTGTGGAGAGATACCAACCAAGTGCCCGGGCCAGTTGGGATCAAATCTATGAGGCTATGGTTGAGCGTGTGAATCTCACAGGCACACCTAACAAAACTGGAGCGCGGGAAGTGATATAACAATACTAAGTGCATGTGGCAATACAAAACCAGAGTCAAGGGCGGACACAGAGGGGAGGGGGCACAGGGCTAAACTCGCGCTATCCTCCTGGCCGATGTACGGATCCGGAGTAGTGGTATTACACACACTGGACTATTAATCCGCAAAAAGATTTTTAGAGAGCTAGAGCGACGTTACCAGTGAGTTTAGCAACAGCTAAACCTCGAAAGAAGGAGAATTAAAATTCATCGTGAGCCCACGAATCTGTCTGAGGATAAAGATGGAATACCTCCTAATCTTTAACATGAATTGTAAAATTTATAGAATCCAATATCTTTATTTCGTCTGTTAGTGGTCGTGTAACCTCTGAACACAGAGCACTAAATCACCACGAGCCGCCGCGCCGCCCCGGCCTAATCGACGTGGCGATTCAGTGCTCTGTGCTTCTAAACAACTTGATCGATTGAACTTTCATATTCACATTCATAGGTATGATAGGTTCCGATAGGTGGCACTTTAGTCAAGTTATGAACAAATTATATATTTATGGACCAAAAAGTGGATCCACAATATATGTTGGTTAGGTGGAAAAAAGGGAAACCACAAAATCTGGACCCAATGATTAGTGGCGTTGTAGTATAGTTAAATTTAAAATTTATACTGTAAAAAAAATTACATAGCAAGTTTAAGTGTCAAGTCTCTGAAAGGAACTTTAGTAACAGACAGACAGAAACATTGAGAAACAACGAGGATCACATTTTTATGGATCACTTATAATGTTAATAAAACTAATCCAAGCGAGCGAATTATTCAATTTCAATTTAAAGATTGTAATATTAAGCGTATTGTTAAAAGACAATATGATAGATTACATCGCAAGTTACTTTCGCAGCTTCGATCCATTTACCTGCGCAACGAAGGGGGGCAATAACTGTAAAGGAACACGAAAGGGAAGCCCAAACAATCCGCATTAGTTATGCCCGAGGCGACGTCTCTGCTCAGTTACAGGGAATATCAGAAACAGTCGGGACAAAGCGTAAGTCTCAGACGTCCTTGTTGGAATTTCAACTTCACTGCTAAACATTTTATAGTCCAAAATGATATAACATATTTGCTGCAAATTGATTCGGGCTGAATTTGTTTTTAGAGAATATGGATCTCCGTTTCATATCTATTTATGACTAAATGGAGTTCTTTAAAATTGAATAAGGTATACGATTTATTTTTTCTTTCAATTCAAACATATTTTTTACAAACGACTTCGTCCTGTCATATGATAAGTTTATTTAGCATGAACATAATGTTTGAAATACTTTACATTGTGTCAACATTTGTTAAATATTATATGGTAATATAACGCGCAAATGGTCCACGATCTCCGTGGTTCGTAGCCTACAGACCACAACATTTATAGGATTAAGATGGAAATCCTCTTTACCAATATAAAAGGGTTTCTAGTATCCATCAAAATAGCTCACCATACTTGAAAGTGGCATCATGCCGCTGTTGCAAGCTAGTATTCTGTTAGAGCGTGGTTGTTCCCCGAACGAAGTGACCCATTCCTGCTGCAGCCACAATACAGCTGCAACGTGGAGCTATCTCGTAAAAACATAATATAATGTCCTCAAGACCAGATTATAGTGCCCGAGTGTATGCGCAAACACAGATGTACTCTTTATTCCCTCACTCTTATAGACCGATAGGACGGGAATTCGAAACGACCGAAGAGAGACCAGGCGCAGCACCAACGGCTTTACGTGTTTGTAACACAGGGGTGAAACACTGCCTACATCCTCGCTCCGGGCTGCTACTGAGAATTTCTTGCCAGAAAACTCGTTACCTGATTTTTGGCTCGACTCGGGATTCAAACCCGGGACCACATGATCAGCAGCCGTGTTTACGACCACTAAACCAACGAGGCAGTCAACATAATAAAAACATGATATAACCTTTTTTAATACTTTTTTATAGGAGAGGGGGCAAACGAGCATGCGGTTCACCTGATGTTAAGTGACTACCGCCGCCCATGAACAACTGCAACACCAGGGGAATTGCATGAGCCGGATTGTGACTGTTCAAAAATTTTATCACCAAAAACTTTACTAGAGCTTAATACAGTAACGTAAGAGTTCGTCGCCCATTTCTCCCGTGGGCGACTTAGGAATTTAATAGAAATATCTTATGGCTTGTCATAGATTGTGGTATATTCATTTCTTTTACATCAGGCTAGCAACGTCAAAGGCGCAAAACGTCTGTTACTGCGATCGTCAGCCCGCCTTCCAAGCATAACGATCAAGGCAATGCCTCTCTACAGCGGTCTCAATCTCTCCCCGGTCATATCGGATTGCCGTCCCATCGGACTATGTAGGTGCATCGACAACTGAAGTTATGAACAATATTTTTTTAATGGTATTCAGTTTCATGTTACTTACCAAGAGAATAACATTCTTCACAACAGTTAAATATTTTTTTGATTCAATTTTTACCTGCAAAAAAAAACATTTTGTTAGTTTTAACTTAATATTATTGTCTCGTCTGGTATAATATTGCGTCAATTCAGTGATGGTGGTGATTTTAAATGATTTATTTCTTTTTTTTAATTATTTTGCCGTCAACCTCTATTGCAGGGAGGATGGTATCCTTAGTTAAATTATGCTACTGCATACCGCCTTCCTGCACCCCCGTTACTACCCCGCTCCACTCTCAACACTGCGCCGTGCACCGAGGAAATTGTTAATTGCAATTTTAAGTGCTGTTTGACCACTTGCTCTCCGTGGAGTAAAATATTTCGCGGACACGTGAAGTCGCCAATGAATGTTCCATAATTAAATTATTCTCTCAGAAACTAGAGGTCTGTGCCTAATAAAAAAGTAAAATACCTTTTTAACAAATGTAACTAAAGTGCCGAGTAGTGTGAATCCATTACCGCATTACATTTAGAGGTTAATATAAGAGGCGACTATGGGAAAAGTCGGTAAAAAATTCATGCCATGATTTTTGGAACGCTCGCTGTGAATTTCAAGCAAGCAACAAAGGTTCGATACAAGTCAGCGCCAGTAAAAATTTTACAGACAATTTTAAGTGGAGTAAAACATCGTGAAAATCTGCATGTTCTAGGCATCAAAATATTATGAAACATGCGAAGTTCGCCAAGAAGTACTGGAGAAATGAGAATATGCCTGCCAACATGCAGTAACATTATATATAAGTTATTATAATGTTACTGCATATTTCACCTCTTGTTTAAGGATTCAAATAATAGGAGCTACGTAAATATATTATTTTAATAGAAAGCACGTCCTTTACATTCATTACAGCCATCAAAGTCCAATGCTGAACTTATGTTCAGCATTGGACTTTGATGGCTGGGCTTATGCCCTCCTGCTGCCTTATAAGGGTGATATTTGCCATAAGTTGTCACACTTGGATGGCAATTTGGAAGGGAACCGCAGTTTTTCTTCTTGTTGTTACTAGGACGACGCTGATGCCCATCTCCTGGTTTTTCCCTCCGTCGCCTCGATGCTGTGGCCCATAGACATCTACATCTATCTTAAATTAAAAATCAAAATGCAGATGCGTTGTCACCCCTGAGGTCTAAGATAGCCTTTCTTGTAAAAAGGGTCTCCGGTTCTCTACACTCACCATACGAAACACTGTCGCGTTAAGCTACTATTTTAACCTGGTATTCTGTGAGAGCGTGGTCCTTCCGTGGTCGGGTCGACCTATTCGTGCTACAACCACAGAATAATTCTACAAATAACATAGCTGCAGCTTTGCTCTACCACAAAAAAAAAATATAAACATTTTCATTCTTTTATGTATTTGACAGTTATGTTAAATCGAAATAGCTCCAATACATTATTTTATTTATTAAAAAGTTATCGCATAAATTCTTAACAAAACAAATGCGTAATGAAATAAAAATATTTGCACGTGAATTTTCAATAAACATGCTCAATGAACAGAGGCAATTTGTATTGCCAGTTTTTGATGTCCTGAATTATTTATAACCTTTCCCCGTTCGGGGAATTGATTGACTTCAATTCCACGTTGCGAATCAAATCACGATTTGAGCTGAACCCATTTCATTAGTTGTTTATTGGCTTAAACAAATCACATTTCCATTCAAATATGGTTCGATTGAAAAATCAGTTGACAACGACAGGCGATGTTTTATTTGCTTACCGCTTTGTAAATAGTAAATTCGGGTATCATTTCATCCGGCGATTAAAAATATTTCATGGAGAAAATTATTATACTCATATTATAAGTATTAGTAATTTTCAGTCCCATTTTCAGTAACATAAATTCACATATAAATAAGGTATAAAAGTTACAGCCTATAATATGTCCCTCTGCTGGGTACAGGTCTTACATTTTTGAGAGGTTTATGTTTATCGTTCCTATTTTCACTAACATAAAGTTTGATCGTAAAAAACATTTTCTCAGCACCTTTCTATCCAATAGTTGTTAAAAAAAAACTTGTAAAAAGACCTCTCTAACCTTTTTTTACTCCTCACAATTTAAGGCTTTTTGGATCCCGTCGGTACAAAAGGAGCCTAGTTCGCCGTCTCCGTCTTTTTTTATATAGGAGAAAGGTGATAAAGGAGCTCACAGTCCACCTGATGGTAAGTGGATGCTCTGGTCCATCTCGACATGCGGTGTCATCGCGCAATATGCGTTCGATCCATTCCGTGGAGTATTTGATACAACTGGTCCGACATGTGGGAGACATATCTGGCTTAATTCCACTTCAGTTCGGCGGCTTTATGACCAACGCCAGCGGTTCGAGTTTAGGAGCACTTGAAAGCTTGTACAGCTTGACTTCCAAGATACTGCGTTCCAAGGCTTGCTGGCATACTCCAAGCGCGTATTTTGATGTCCCGTCGTAGACAAAGTCTGGGTTAATACGAACCTTGAGGCTGAGCGGAAGTTCGTCTTTCATAAAGTCTTTTAGGGTTCAATAACAATAGGAACAAAAAGTCCTGCTCTTAATTAATTTTCCGTATTACTTTACCTATCTTTAAAAAACGTAGATAAAACGAGGAAAATGAAAATAATAACTGGGATTTTATGATGAGAAAACTGAAAATGTTTTCCGTGAAAGTAACCGCTTTGTAAGAGAACCTCCTTTATGAAAGAAAAGCGATGAAATATTAAAGAAGCGCGTAAATTTTGCACTTATTAAATTAGGAAATTTTTTGAAACGATATTTTTCACAAGAGATTGGGTACTGTAGTAATCATTGTTCAGCAATCCCCAAAATAATTGAGTGCTTAAATTCTTACAATAGACTTCACAGTCTTACGCTCCAATGAAAACCAAGAATATAATCATCTCGTTTACGATGACGGCAATAAAAAGTAAAGGTTGGTTTTAGATTTCAGAAAAAAAAACAGGATGGTAAGTAGTGCGATCGCTGATCCACCTGTCATATTATTGATGACAATGCTTCATACAACGGGAGAGACACATGTTCAATAGGAGACTGACAGACTGATAAAGATCTTCTTGATTATAGCGAAGAAGGCCAGTGCTTACAATAGGATCATGTTTGTATATCTGTATGTATCAGTGCAGTAAGGACAGTTGAGGTAATTTTTAAATTATAAATGAATTTCGAACACATTTGATCGGTTGTACCCTCAATACACTGGATGATTTGTACATTTTTCTCATCATTGAATTTGGGACAACAGTATGAGACTCTGCAAGGCAAGACTGAATAGACATTTTGAAAGGTAACGTGGATGCCATTTAGGACTATCTACGTAAAAAATCCGGTGGAATCTTAGTCAAATGTTGGCCTATGGATGATGTAATAGTTGGTGGTTGACATTGCGGTATAAAACACTTCACACATTACACGGTGCGGTTCATCACTGGTTTGTTGTATTTTACGTTGGTGATTTCACTTGGTTGGTATATTTTAAATAGACAAAGTGATGGTCTACGATCTTTTGTTAGTTACAAACTGTATAATGAAATAATTTGACTTGTAACTCGGATCCCATAGCACTACGAATATATTCAAAAAGCACCAAACCGAAACTAACACTTATTTTAAAACACAAATTGTAGAAGTCGAATCAATTGTATTAGTCTACCTTTCTTTATCTCACTTCATCTTAATATAGGTATCTCTAATCTTATCGCATATGGAATCCTAAACTACGGAATCTTATTGTTTAACTTATTCCTATGTATTATTGTTCATATGTTATTTATACAGCCTAAAGTCACCTTTAAATGAATATTAGGGACTGTCCAAAATACAAATACTTAATAAAAATAATATTTTTGGTCGACATTACCATTTCATATGTCGAAAACCTCATGAAAGCGGAAACCCATAAGCGAACAAATATGAGAGACGAAAAAGTTCACAAACGTACGAGTATACAATTTTTTTTATAGAATAAGTGTGACATACGAGCACACAGTCTTCCTAATGGTAAGTGGATGCTGTGGCCCATAGACATCATCATCGACATTTATGTATACTCGATTAAGAATCAAAACTTAGATGCGTTGTCACCCCTGAGGACTAAAGATGGAATGCCACGTTTCCATTAAAAAGGGTCTCCGGCTCCCTACACTCACCATACGAAATAAAGCAGCATTAAGCTACTATTTCACGCTGGAACTCTGTCAGAGCGTGGTCCTGTCCCAGTCGAGTTGACCCATCCGTGTTAAAACCATAATGCAGCTGAAGCATGGCTCTACCACGTAAAACTGGTACCAAATAACACGCACATACAGAGTTACAAGAACAACAATCATTTTAAAAACATTACAGTCGGACTTTGTGGACTATACTTTTTTAAATAATTGATTATCTATTGTTTGAAAAAGGTAATGTCATCATGATTCATCCAGTAAAATGTTTGCTTTGTGTTATTGTTGTTATTGGCCGATGAATACAATCATGCAGCTAAAAACTTTGCTGCCGTCATTTCATTTCAATACAAAAACTTTCCAATTTGTTAGTACAATGGATATCCTGTGTTAGGTGATGTAGATAAGCGATTGTGCGAAGGGGATCCGGCTCCAGAATAGAACGGCACAATACCTTAAACAATCAGTAAGCGGTAGCCTTCTGTTTCTTTTTATGGAGTGGAAAATGAGCTTAAAGTGAACTTGATAAAAATTTACCACTGCAGTCCACATGTTACAAATGCATTGTCCCCCGTGACAACTCTGAGTTAAACAAAATAATCATAGTCTGTGATTAATTATAGATTTTACTCTTAGAGTCTTGGCAGCTTAAGGTGAAAATCTTTTAAACCTCGACAACACCAACGAAATTGTTTATTGCAATTTTAAATGCTAACAAACCGCGTTCGCGGCGGTGAAGGTAACATCGCGATAAAATATTTTGAGTCCACTAATACGCATTGGGACAACCCTGGCGACTGTTCTCTGTTCCAAAAGATACTGTGTTCGTTTTAAATAAAGTTTATGGCATGTCCCATAGCATGCGCATATCTGCCCGCCAAGCGTGATCCCTACAACGGGAGAGGCCTATATCCAACAGTTGGCTTTTACGAACTGGTGAAGAAGATAGCGTAATAAGAAATGAGAAGATAAACGAACACAAAATCTACCGAGAAAAAACCTCAATTGGTAGATTCGCCATGAATTGTGATATAAAATCCCTGAAATATTTTATATCACTTTCAACATACACCCCGATCCTTATATAACGGCGTATCTGATACATATCGTATCGGATACGTGTATCATGATAGGCAGAATGATCGTAGAATGGATGCATTTTGATACTGTGCCACGATACTTCTATGTCATTTGATACATGATACACCGCGATCCATCCCGAGGCAGTTTTTTCCCGATTATCAAAGGGATCATTGGGCTAATCCTTCTTAATAAATACTCGAAATCAATCGGCGACATGCGAGTGAAGTTCTTGTATTTTCCACTTATGAGTTGAAACAGTAAATCAAGCAGCAATGCTCTTCCGCCATGTAGGTTTCGGTTACTAAACAGTTCCAGTGCCACCAACATCGTCTCTGTCTTTTTTTACTATGTTTTGACTCATTACAGTAAAACAAGCACATGTCACTGTTACACTCTGAGCTATTACAGAGATAGATTCTGGGTCCATGTCTGAACTAAATGAGAGTTGTTGAATGAATGGCAAGGAAAAGATACGAGGAACGGAAGATTTGGATACGAAGATCATATGGAAAATTGAGCGTCTACACATGACAACTCGCGTTGGTGACACGCTGACAAGATACAGTATCGTAAGTGTGGACGTGGTTTATAGCATGACAGTGGCATGACACGGTGAGAGATACGATATGGTCAAAATGGGCGTCCACAAATACTCGATACGACACCCCTGATTTTAAAATTCATGATGACACAAGTGTGATACAAGTGTGGACCCAGCTTTAGACTACATATGATGGCAGGGTTGTCAGAAATGAGTGGAGTAGGACTGTGCCTAACAGTGGTAGTAAGTATAATATAGATATGTAATAAAATTTGTCTGTAATCAAATTTACTTATATGGTAACCCTGATAAACCCCATTTCAAACAAAAAAAGAGTAATAATTGAAATACGCAAAAAATATTGCGATGAATGGACAACCTCTTCCTTTTTTGAAGTCCGATGATAAAGTACGATCTGCTGAGGTGAAACATGGAAGAAATTTATGAATATTATTTAGAAATTTTTCTTTAAATAGACTCAATAAACCATCAAAATTTTCATGAATTCTATAGTCAACATTAAAATCGTAGTTATTAAAGTGACATAACTTTACCAAAACTCATTTATATTGTAACCTCAGCTGCCAGCGAACCACTTCGAGCACTTAAACTATTCATCTCCGGTCCGACTTCAGTACGGTAAGGACAAACCCTCGTCACCCTGCTAATGGCGCTTACCAGTAACTTTGTTTATTATAACACACATCGAGAAACACGACGAGTAATTACACCCGTTGATTTTGAATGTTAGTAATATGCATACGTTTCAAGATTTTAATTGGTATTACAGTATAATGGAATAGAAATTATTCATTACAACCCTTCGACTTCCATCGACTTCTTGCATATCTTGCCAGGTAGTCACTCCATCCAGAGGGGTGTATCCAATAGTGGTGAGGTAAGAATATCCACTAAGCCATATCTTCCTGAACAGTGCAGTTTAAACTGATTATATTTTGCTCTTTGAGTTTTAAGTGAGAGGTGTCGATAAGTACCTAAGAGATATTAGGTACTAGTGCAGTAGTTGATGCTTGTTTATTATTATTTATTTTCGTCAGCTCAGATGGTGTGGGCATGTCCTTCGCATGGATGACCGACGTTTACCAAAAGCTGTTTTCTACTTAGAGATGGCGGAAGGTAAACGAAAGCACGGTGGTCAGCATTTGCGCTATAAGGATGTGTTCAAAAGACACCTTAACGCTTGCGCTATCGACCCCGCGTGTTGGGAGGAGCTTGCAGCAGAAAGGTCATCTTGGCGGTCGACCATCTTCAAAAGTATAAAATCATTCGAAGAAAGCCGCCTCAAGACTTTAGTCGCAAAACGCCAACTGTGCAAAGAGAGAACTAGGCCCTCCTACACATACACCAACAACTCAGCTGGACAACTCTACTGCCACGCATGTCAAAGAGCTTTTAAGACCAAGTTCGGCCTATGATAGGAAAATATCCTAATTTCTAGGGTCGCCGTCATCGAAATCAATGAGGAGGACTATATATATATATATATATATATATATATATATATAATTTTCGAATGATAGAAATTCTGTCACTGACACCATTGATTCTTTCTATTCATTTTAGGTCAGAAATATCTTACCTTTTCCTATCATATTCCCATATTTAAACGTGATAGAGCCACACTGCAGTTGATTATTGTTGCAGCATTTGTCTCGATTGGACTTAGGAAATACCACATTCACAAAGAATACCAGTGTAAAACAACAGCGTAACTAACTACCTTTTAACTAGTAACGAGACATTACTAGTTATATTTATCACCCCTATATAGACATACCTTACTATATAGGGGTGATAAAGCATATATATTCATTTTGATCGAAAATAGTTGAAGGTGTCTTATGAGAAACAGCATCCACTTACCATAAGATCAATTGAAAAATAAACTATTTATTTTCATACCCCATTTATATTTCTAATTCCGTTTCTAGTCCGTGATTGATGGCATAAAAACCATCCCAAGTGGTCTAAATACCTAATTTTTGCGTCGCAATGCTGGGCACAGGCTTCCTCTCATTTCGGAGAGGGCTTAGGGCAAAGGAATGTTAGCCGCGCTGCCCTAATACGTGTTGCCGGATTTTAAATGTCTTCAAAAAAAATTATTTATATCCGAGACATATGCAACTTTCCTCACGATGTTTTCCTTCACCGCCGAGCACGTGATAAATCTGATATGCTAGACAACAGCATAACTTAATTTAAAAGACCTAACACTGCGGATACCGTGATAGAGCCATGCTGCAGCTATATTATAGTTGTAGCATCAGGAAGACGGTGTGCTCATTTGTCACTCTTATTCTATATAAATAATAACACCAATCTGCTTGCCTAGCGTGGTAAATATGGCAAAATGCCTTCTAATAGGAGATGCACGAACACATAGCCCTCGTTTACGAAGAATTATATAGGTTGATAAAAATGCCGCCAAAAGTTCTGAAATATTTTATAATTACTCCACATTCCACTGAAATTAATTCACCCCGTACATAATATTATTCGAATAATCCGATATTAAAACAGCGTTAATCAGAGTTCATATTGGAGCGCCGCTAATTAGTACAAGCTACTTATATCATGTTCAAATAATTTTCCATACGCGAGCAAACAAAGTACCTAATTATAACCGTCAAGTAAAGATGTATCCTTATTATAGTACTAACAGATATCCGCATTACAAAGAGTAGGGGGATAAGTGTTGACTTGAAAATTTTATAATACGTGTATAGACTGAGTTCTATCTCATCCAGCAACGATGAAATTGTTCACTGAAAAATGCAGGTCTTATCACGTGCTCGGCGGTGAAGGGAAAACGCGGTAATCTGTTTGTCTTAGAAATTTAAAATAAAAACCGGTAAGTGTGAGTCGAATCCCGCTCTGTTAAAGTTCCGTGCATATCATCCCGGTGTAACGGGACGACGGTCGGGAATAAAAACTAAGTTTTTTTTTAATTTGTATAAGGTGTCACCCTTATACATATTTTTAAAAAAAAAATAGTTTTTTTTTAAACCAGTACACAGTACACCTGATGGTTAGTGGATGCTGTGGCCCATAGACAAAAATATTTATCGTCAATTAAAAATCAAAATGCAGATTCGTTGTCACCCCAGAGGACTAAGATGGAATGCCTTGTTTCCAGTAAAAAGGGTCTCAGGTGATCTACACTCACCATAACAAACACAGCAGCATTAAGCTGTTATTTTACGCTGGTATTCTGATGGTTCTACCCCGTTCAGGCCGACCCATTCGTGCTACAACCATAATACAACTGCAGCGTGGCTCTATAGCGGTAACAAAATCGGTCTAAAACTTTGACGGCCATTCATTTCTTTATTTTTGAAAAAAAAATTAAAAGGAATAGAAATTATATAAATTCACCCGAAATAAGTTATTACCTACTTCGTACCATTTCAGTAAATTTGCGGTAACTTCGTAATACATAATATATTGTACTATACTCAATGAGCTCTTGACAATGGCATCCCACATAAGAAAAAAAATTGTTCCTTTTTCATGTAACGTAATAATTTAATAATTAGAATTTCAATTAAATGAAAAATAATTTAATTGAATTCCTAATTCATGATTCGGTTTTCGGTCAACCATCTACTATAGATATCCAAATTTCAGGTCTGTAACTCATTTCATGTAATAAAAATCCGTGACGGGCAGACGGATAGGCGTACAATGAACAAACGGACAGACAGACAGACAGACAGACAAACAGGCCTTTGGGTACGGACCCTAAAAATCGAGGACAAGTGAAGTCCGCCAACACGAATTGGGCCAGCATGGGCCCTTCAATAGACTGTAATGGATATGAATGAAAAAACCCTAAGTAATATTTTTGCAAACAACGCCTGTCGTATAATTTTAGACACCTTTCATAATATAATAGATATGCTATTTATCATCTAATGTAATTACATACTTTACAGTAACAAGTTTCATCGCGAAGTGTATATTATGATATATGAATAAAACATAATTTTCTGCCAGGCAAACCGAGCTCTGATTCTGTAATAGCAAGAGCGTAAGTGAAGCTGCGTAAGCGACGCAGACGATGAGATCACCGCTCGTGGGAACTCAGTGTCAGTGAATTACAAATCTGTTACAGTTTCACTACTCTTAATACCATGTGAACCGTGTGGCTTAGCGTTTAGAATACGCTTGACTTACTTGTCTTCGACTAGAATTCCAGGTGAAGGCAGCATTTGCGCAAAGACCCAAATTAGTAAATAGTGTGGTTTTGCAGTAATTTTGATGATTCATTAACATTGTGCGGACCCATCTTGAGGATAACCTAACCTATACTAAAAAGTGTTTCATACCGAATAAAATTATTTTTTTTAGTTTTTAATTTTTAAAGTCGGCTTTTACTTTTAATAATAGTTAGTTTTTTACTACGATTAGTGCATTACACGGACTATAACATATATACTGTTAGCCGTATATGGGTTAACTCCCGAAAATGGATTTAATATTGTTAATGCGTATTAGTGAAAAAAGTTCATTACATATTTATAGACGAGGATACAACGTGGTAGAGCCATGCTGCAGCTATATTAATTGTATAGTTGTAGCACGAATGGGTCGGCTCGACCGGGGAATGACTACGCTCTCACAGAATACCAACGTAAAATAACAGCTTAATGCTGCTGTTTCATACGGTGAGTGTAGAGAACCGGAGACCCTTTTTACTGGAAAAGAGGCATTCCATCTTACGGCTAACAAAGCATCTGCATTTTGATTCGCAAACGAGGATAAATGTAGATGTATATGGGCCACAACAACCACTTACCATCAGGAGGGCTGTGTGCTCGTTTGTCACATTTATCCTATTAAAAAAAACATGAGTGAGTGTCGTGGAACACCAGGTTGGAACGAAGTTCCTTTCGTAGTATATTATTATTGATAAACGTATTGTATTACTGATTAACAAATACAAATAAATGAATTAATAGCGTCTATTAAAATGAAGCGTCATTTAAAATAAAATAATATTTCTTTCATGGCAAGAGATGGATATTATTCCATCTCGCTTCCTTATAGCCGCAAAGGCCGTCTACACTACGTCAGAAGGGATCGTGACGGAAAAATCTTACACTTTTTGTCGCCTAGCCCTATCCGCCAAATCCGTACCGTCCGATAAAGAACTTCGTTCCAAAAACAAGCATACGGCTCACTCAGACAGAGTGATCACTCTGTCCATAAACATCTGCAATACTAGGGGAATTGCAGGTGCACTGCCGACTTTAAGGGTGGGTTAAACAATACCCAATGTACCGGTCTACATATAGGTGTGTTCCACTGTTAACCTCCTAAGGTTGGTTTCTATCATTACTGAAAATTTTTGGGGCAAAGAAAAGTCGCGCTGCCCAAATGGTGTTGGCGGACTTCATATTACATCCTTGATTTTTTTTAAAGATGCAACCTGCATGCCTGAAAAATTACGGTTTCTCATGACGTTTCGCTTCATCGTCAAACACGATGTAAATCACCACTTGAATTGTAATTAACAATGTAAGGGATCGAACCTGGTTTGCCTGCGTTCTATGAAATTGTAAGCGGGCGTTGTAATAATTAAGGAATATCCACAACAGACGAGCATGTACATAAACATAACATAAGATAAACAGTCACGCCTGTCACCCAGAGGGGTAGGCAGAGACTACGGACTTCCACTTGGCACGATCCTGGCACACCTCTCTCGCCTCCTTTACATCCATATATCTACGCATACACGCTCGTCGGTTAAGGGTACTCCTAATCTGGCCTATTTTCAATATATCGCCAATTTGGTCGATAAACCTCGTCTAGGGCGTCCTTTCCGACTCTGCCGTTCACTTGCAGCATAAATTTGCTTTGACACTCTTTCTTCGTTCATTCTTTCTACATGACCAAACCACTGAAGCATTCTTTCTTAATCCTGGTCACAACGTCATCTTGCAAACCACACTTTTCTCTTATCACACTATTTTCACCCTGTCATTCAGATTCAGCCTAGCATACTCCTTAATGACCGCATTTCTACAGCATTTATTCTACTCTCATGCTTCTTCTGCCAGACCCAACTTTCACTACCATACATTAAAGTAGGGACTAACACAGCATTGTGAATTGCCAAACGTGCCTTTTGACACATTCTGACTCTTCACAATAGCGTGTAGAGCCCCATTCACTCTATTTCCTGCGTTCACTCGTCGTTCTATATCCTTATCATATCTACCATCCCTACTAAATAAACATCCCAAATATACAAACTCATCCACTTGCTCAATCAACTCCCTTCTATTCTTATTTCACATAACGTTTTACTTTCTTCTTTCAAAACCATCACTTTCGTCTTACTTGCGTTCACTTTCATACCTCTTTCTTTTAATGATCGGTTCATTAAAGTAACCATCATTTGCAACTCGGCCGCCGACGATACAAATATGACTTGATCATCGGCGTACAAAAGGCATTTAACAGTTAACTCACCCATTCTCAACCCACATTCTTCAACTTTCAAAGTTTGCAAACAACTGTCCATGAATAGGTTAAACAGCCAGGGGAAGCCACAGCCCTGTCTGACACCTTTTGGATGCCAAACCAGTCCGAATAGACCCTGTTGATCCTGACACAAGCACTAGAGTCCCTATAAAGAGACTTCAATGCCTGTATCAAACCAGCGCTCAAACCAAATGAGTTAAGTGTTTGCCATAACTCATTCCTGTCCACTCTATCATAAGCCTTTCCAAGTCCATGAAAGCACAAAAACTTTCTGGTTTTGGCCAAAACTTCTCCGCAATCATGCGCATGGAAAATACTGATCCGTACACCCCATTCCTTTCTAAATCCAGCTTGCACATCCCAAATTTTTCCATCAGTTTCTTCCATAACTCTTTCAATTAACACCTTAGCATACAGTTTACCCACAATGCTAAGCAAGCTGATACCACGGTAGTTTTACAGTCCTGCTGTGACCCTTTTCCTTTATATATTGGGACTATAACGGCTTTGCACCAGTCTTCCGGTACCCGCTTCAGTTCCCAACATAAATTAAACAGGTGTACAGCAGGCCTGCCACCACCCCTCCAGCCTTAGCATTTCGAGGATACTCTATCATATCCGGCTGCCTTACCTGCTTTCATGCCTTTCATTGCTTTTATTATTTCATCTACACTTATCTCCCTACCTCTCCACTCTTTCGAATTTCTTTTTCACTTAATTCAGACGACCCTTCACTCATAAACACGCTTTCAAAGTATTCTTCCATCTCTTTAAATTGAAACTTCATCATTCAGCATACAGCCATTCTCGTCTCGTATAGCATTCATTCTAGGCTGTTTTGAATTTCTAGCAGTTCTTACGAGTTTCAGAACATTTTAATATTTGCCTGAAGTTATCAGATATCCTTCTATCATTCTTATCCGTTCTTTCTTGCTTTTTCCTTTCAACAACTTCTTTTACTCTCTTATTTATAAGTCTAAAGTCTGCCTTTTTCTTTCAATCTCATCATTCATACCGCCAGAATTACCAGCTTTGGTTGCCAGTAAATCTAGCCATGCTCTTCTTTGCTTCAACTTCCATCCGAATCTCATCATCCCACCACCACGTATTATTTTTCCTTTCATTCGTTCTCTTACTTACACCACATACTTCGGTGGCTGCATCCACCAAAACTTTCTTAACATTATTCCATACAGTCTTCAGGTCTAAATCATTCATACATATTTCATTCAAACCATTTATATCTCTCTCAGTCTACATTTATACTTTTCACACCTTCATCTTGTAACCTCTCTGTTCTTATACGCTGTAACGCAGTGGTAGACACAGATGTCCGATGCCGCCAACGCCTGAATATACCATTAATTCGGCATAAGACCAAGTAATGATCCGTCCCTACGTTGGATCCCCGGTAAACTCTTGTATCTACCATCTGCGCTCCGCATTTTTCATCCACAATTATGAAATCTATCATGCTTCTATCATTACCTCTTTCCCATGTATACATGTGAATCCTCTATAGCGAAAGAAAGTATTCGTCACAAAAGATTCTTTTCCTCACATACGGCGAGGAGGTCTTCACCATTCTCATTTACACTTTCATCGCCAAACATTCCTAATATCCTTTCATAACCAGACCTCTTCACCCCAACCCTTCCATTAAAATCTCCTAACATAATGATATTTTCATTTTCCTTACATTTCATCAACACCATCCTTACCATGTCCCAAAACTGCTCTCGGATATAAGTGGGCTTAGATATGTCTGGGGCGTACACCCCAGCACAAACAACTTTGCCCACTTTCATTCGTATCCACAGCAGCCTTGGGCTTACACATTCATACTCTTCACACATTGACCCATTCTTCTGAAAGGATGACACCGACTCCTGGCATGCCCGCTCGGTCTCGTCTACACCAGACCAGTAAGCGGTATACATGCCATGTGCAGTGGCATCCTTTCCTTTCGTTCGTCTCATTTACACATAACACATCTATTCCTCTATCATTCATCATTTCGCATATTTCATCCATCTTATCATTCATTGCTCCACATACATTCAGCGTAGCCAGACGGGCCTCCGCAATCCACTTTTCGCCCCTCCGGGAGACAGAACGTGACGGTGGCGAACTCGTCGCCGGTTTTACTCCGAGATTCTTCGCACCCTGCCCCATTAAAGGGGCGCCGGGAACTCGGGGCCATTTCTTTACTGTGTTGGCTCATGGTGCGATCTAAGGGGGTGGTAGATTTTACGCCGCTACCATACGGCGAGGAGCCGAGTCTATCCTTTCGGCTTTGTCGCTCGTTTAGCACCACCCGGGGGACACGTGTAGGGTGGGCCTAGGGTTAGGTGGTCGAAGCCTACGGACGCGAGCGACTCATAGATGTGTGCATAGATATATGGATGTGAAAGGAACGAGAGAGGTGTTTTAACCCTTTCGCTGTCCAGTGCACTACATATAGGTAATTGCTATTGTATTACTATTGTGTTTGAAAACCGGACAGTGAAAGTGTAAAATTCAAGTCCGTAATCTCTGCCGTCCCCTCTGGGTGACAAATTGGAGTTTATTTATTTATGTGTATGTTTGCTAACCTCCAGAGCTACCAAGGCTCGGATGTCCATACATTCAAGAATTAGTTTTATTCTTTGATGGAATCGGACTATAAAAATTAAATAAATCAATTCAATATAATAATTATATTATATTTAAGATACCAAATTAAATATAATAAATTAAGGCGAGACATTTCTTTATATATATAAAGAAATAAGATAAAATAAATGGTCTTTAATGATTATCTTAAGTCGTCAATTAGAAATAGCGGGTCGCTAGTTATTAAGGAGCCCACTATACCGTACCATGCGATGATCGTCCTATGAACGTATCATGTTATTTTAAAATTAATGCCTACTTGCGTATACAATTCTTTTCAAATATCTTCCCAGTAATAGAAAATTTCCAATTAACCGAATAATATTACGTTATAACGATATACCGTTTTTAGCGGGTTTTTCGCTATTGGTACTGTGCATGTTGACGGTACGGGCGCGATGAGCCGCCATTTCTAATCCCATTCTATATCCGTACGGACTGTACAAGATTTCATTAAATCATATGAGCCTATCAAAATTCCACTGCTAAACATAGGCATCCCGCTAGATTACCACAAAGGGATTATATTATTCATTATATGTTACGCTTGGCAGGCGGGTTGGCAACCGCAGTATTTTAATCTTTTGAGTTGTTATAAGGAAGATGCTGCTGTTCATCTACAGTTTCATTTTACTCTGGTGCCTCTTACTACAGACACGGGATGATGTGGGGTAGTGAATATATATAGGCAATTTTCCATCTGTAGTAGAATCAAATTCACAAATATTTGAAAAAGAAACTTCACCAGATACTTGCCAATCGCTATAACGCTAGATACTAGGTAGCTACTTAGTGTGCGGTTAAGGAAAATGGATGTTAGCTCGGACACAATTGTAAACAAACGCGCTAACTACCGAGATAGCTCCGTAGACACACAAATACTTATTTTATTTACACAGGTAATTCTTCAGGAGAAAATAATGTGTTACAGTTTCTTACTTGGATTATTAATTTGTATTGAAAATGACTTTATTCCACAAATCATAAAAATATTGAAATATATATTTTTTATTTGTGCAGGAATAGTAGGAACTTCCCTAAGATTATTATTTTCATGTTGACGGACTTTACATGTTCTCGGTTGTTCCTTTAATTTTTCGAATTTAATATTTCTTTGCGAAGTCTTCAGAAGTGCTGGCGCATGCCATTCGGTCTGGGTTGGTCTGGTATAAGTCCCATGTAAATGTGGGAGTTATAAGTAACTAAGAATGTGTAGCGATGGGCTAGTCACCTATCACTTCTTTTACAATTTTTCATCTATTGCATGCCTTAAGCGCGAAGCGCGTAGGTATGTTTTACTAGTAGGGCCTAAAAATGCAGATTTCAACGTTTTGTCGTATGAAATCAAATCTAACAATCATATTGTATATTATATACATGATATAAAAAGCACATTGTCAGAAAGATAAATGATTGTTGAACTTATTTTTTTTTTTAAATCGATTAATTGCTATTATTCCATAAAAAAGTGGTTTTAGTGGCTTATGGTGCAGATTTATCAAATCTGCATGAAGGGGTAAACACGATAACTTTTGAAAATATAAATTTTTCAACTCAATCTATTTTTTAATCTCTTCATCTATCATGTGGGAAGCCATAGGATTGAATAAAACTATTTTACGGATTTTATCGCGTTTAATTTTACTATTTTGATTTCCGACGTTTCGGGTGCTTTACAGTAACCCATGGTCACGGGGGGAGACTGAGATGTTTGACGTCCCGATGTCATAGTTAGCCCGGTTACCTTCAGTTTTTTAGTATTAATTTTTGGTTCGATCTACGCAGAATGAGCTTACAGTATCTTGAAGTCTTGCAGTGGTATGCTTGGGTTTGGATTAAATTTTGTTAATTATAGGATCCCAAACAGATGGCAGCACCCATCCATCTTCTCTATTGAAATTAGGATGTTTTTTAATTTCAATAGCCTCGTGTATCATCCTTGGTAGAAATCGGTGTTTTCTTTTGCGAGGATTTGTGGTCTATCAAATCTGATGTAATGGCGGGGGGATGTTCAAGATTGTCCCACCACTGCAAGACTTCAAGATACTGTAAGTTCATTCTGCGTAGATCGAACCAAAAATTAATGTTAAAAACCTGAAGGTAGCCGGGCTAACTATGACATCGGGACGTCAAACATTTCAGTCCTCCCCGTGACCATGGGTTGCTGTAAAGCACCCGAAACTACGGGAATCAAAATAGTAAAATTAAACGCGATAAAATCCGTAAAAATAGTTTTATTCAATGTGTAGTGTTCGCGTAAATATAGGAAATCATTAAGCCATAGGATGTAAATGACAGTTTAATTTTGTTTTGTTTAGTTATAATTTTTTTTTTCCTTGTGTAATAATTTATTTTACTCCGCGCTCGGCCGCCGCGCCGTCGTGAGTGGATACTGTATCGTGTTTACAGCGGCTCGTGCTGAAAAAGATCGCTGTAGAAATACAAAATATTCCAGAAACCAAATTTGATACATACTTGACCAAGGTAAGATATTATTATTATTTTTATAATCACAGATTTTTATTGCAATATCTTGTTTCGCTAAAAGTAAGTAATAGTTATATATAAATATACTTATACGTCTTGGCCTACGTTCAGCAGTGGACTTGTGAAGGGCTATAATGATGATGATGATAATGATACATCTTGGACTTTATGGAGTGACCTGAAGGTGTACTTCGGTATGTGCTACTGGTACTCCTCGACGAGTAGAACTAGGTGTGGAATGTAAATGTTTTGTTTATGATTTTGGGCTCGGTTTGTTAGTTATGATGAAACCTTACCCCCGGACTTGATAGAGTGACCTGAAGGTGTACTTTGATGACTGTTACTGGAACTCCTCGACAAGGAGAACTAAGTGTGCCGAGATTGGGCTCGTTTTGTTAGTTATGATGAGACTTTACCCCCGGACTTGATAGAGTGACCTGAAGGTGTACTTTGATGAATGCTACTGGAACTAATAGAGGTATAATCATGCTTCTTGAGGTTATGACTAGATGAAAAACTTTTTGAAAACGAAATAAAGTTGATGAGATTTTTTTTATTAACGATTAAATTTTTTTCTTTTGTTGATTAACAATTTTTTTTGATATATTTTTTCACGATCATATGAGCAGACACCTGAGAAGCGATACGGTGTTGATTCTCTGATCTATAATTTAATTACACCTATAGCTTTTATCAATGCTACTGTTAAAGGATGAGAAAATTAGCTAAGTTTCACTTGCCAAAAATTAAATAAATATAAATTAACGTGGTAGAGCAAATATACTATGGTTGTAGCACGAATGGGTCGGCTCGATCGGGGAAAGACCGCGCTCCACCCTATAGTAGCAGCTCAATGCTGTTCTGTTTCGTATGGTGAGTGTAGAGAACCGGATACACTTTTTACTGGATATGAGGCATTCCATCTAAGTCCTCAGGGACGCATTTGCATTTTGACTTTTACATAACATAAACACTCACGCCTGTCACCCAGAGGGGTAGGCAGATATTATGGACTTCCATTTGGCACGATCCTGACACACTTCTCTCGCCTCCTTTACATCCATATATCTACGCATACACGCTCGTCGGTTAAAGGTACTCCTAATCTGGTTCATTTTCAATACATCGCCAATTTGGTCGATAAACCTTCTAGTTCGTCCCTTCTGTCTAGGGCGTCCCTTCCCGACTCTTCCGTTCACTTCTGCAACATAAATTTGCTTTGTCACTCTTTCCTCGTTCATTCTTTCTACATGACCAAACCACCGAAGCATTCCTTTCTTAATCCTGGTCAAAACGTCATCTTGCAAACCACACTTTTCTCTTATCACACTATTTTTTTATTTTTAATAGACGATAAGAATGTAGATGTCTATGGGCCACAGTATTCACTTACCATCAGGTGGACTGTGTGCTCGTATGTCACTCATATTCTATAAAAACAAAGTAAAATAAACATTACTTAGTTTTTGGCAGCAAAACCCTCCACATACAATCGCGTGTTCTGCCACCACTAAACCAAATGTCACTGTAACCTCTACACTAGAAAATACCCAGCACTGTCGATAGTACCTACGTCACGTGTTCCGTATCTAAACGACGCATTATCAGAAGAAAATACTCCATGACAGCTAACCTACATTTATAGGTGAGGTATCTCATCTTTATTTAGATTTTTTACAAAGTAGCGCCTACTACCATTATTAATGTAACAGTTTCCACGGTCTTTTTGATCTGATTAAAAATAACGATAACCTAAAGAAAGCAGCACATGGAACACTAAAACAAAACAGTGAAAGTTCTGTGGTTCATTTCATTAACGCTAAGAGCGACGACCTTTACAGCTCGATGATCTTGACCTACATATTCTCTGACACGCGAGCTTTGGCCAAGCGAGGGACGATTTGCTAGAAGATACGAGTATAGTAATCTAAATACGGAATGAAGCGACGTAAATGATACGCGTTGAACTGTACCGGTTTTTAATCGACCAATGACACGCTTAGAACTTAAAAACATATTATTTAATAATATTGATAATTTATTGTAGTGTAGAGAGCCGTGGTAGCTCAGATGGTTAGCGCTCGCTGTAAGTTTCACAGTACGCGAGCAACCCGGGTTCAATCCCCGCCGGCACCAATGAAATTGTTAATTGCAATTTTAAGTGCTGATTTACCACGTGCTCGGCGGTGAAGGAAAACATCGTGAGGAAACCTGCATGTCTGAGAAATCAAAAAAAAATATTTCGAAGAGTTCGCCAACACGCATTAGGGCAGCGCGGCGGACATTTCCTTGCCCTAAAATCCTTTCAGAAATAAGAGGAGGCCTGTGCCCAGCAGTGGGACGTATGTATATAGGCTGTAACTTCACTTTACTTTTATTGTAGTGTAGTGGCTGTGTAAGAATGTCTACTACCTCATATCGTCCCATGGGTATTGTAAGAGACGACAGAGGGAAACGAACCAGGAGACGGCCAGCAGCGTCTTCCTAATAACAACTAGAAAATAAAAACTGTGATTATCAACCTGCCAAGCGTGGCAACAATGGCAAATATCCCCCTATTATATTATCTATGGGGAGGCCTATGTTCAGCTGTGGACTTTGATTATCATTTTACTTACATAAACTTTCAAATTCATTTAAAACATTAAATGAAGTTAAAATTAAAAACAAAGAACCTATTAATTTATGTTAAAAACTCTAGAATATAATATGTTGCTGTGACACATTGGAAGAGACAGAACGAATTAAATTACAAGGGTTCCTTGTCTGAAAGTAACGCGTAACACTCCTAGAAAAGCCTGATCATCCCTGATCTAATGCAAATCGTTACACTTCAAATGTCACCGAAATAATTTCACTTAACGTTGTTTTTCTTCACCGGCGAGCACGTGGCAAATCAACACAAAATTACAATTAACTCGGTTTCCTCGTGCTACAAAATTTATGGCCATCGCTTAACCAAATATGCTACTATGGCTTTTGAATTATTATTGCAAACGTTTTTTACAAAATTAAGGGCTTTTGTTAGTCAATAAAGCTGTCTGCCATTTGTTACTCCACGGGAAATGAATTTATCTGTAGGAATTCCCAAAGTTCAACAATATTACGGGCAATTGATTCAAGAATGTAATGTTTCCAATGAAACTTGCGCAGCACACAATTGAAGCAATGTGAAACTGAATTCGAACGAAGTTAAAACTAAATGGATCGGATGTTTTCTAGTAGTCATCCGACACGGGAATATTGAACTAAACTGTTTATTCGGCTTTAATTTTGAAATCGAAATGGAATAGTTGACACCACCATTAATAAGTAACTACATCCTATAAAAATGTGAGTGGTGCCGAAACCGGTTAGTCTTTTACTTATTTACAATCTATACATATAAATAAAATTGTCTGTCTGTAATATTGGAATAATTTGATATTGACACATAAATAACCATTTTTAAAAAAATCCGTCTGTCTGTCCGGGCTAATCTTCGACATGGCTGAACCGATTGTGATGAAACTTTACAGACAGATAGAGAGCAATACCGGGAGTAGTTTATATTTTAACTGAAAAACTTGAAATACTTTAGTGAGAAATCTTTAAATTAATAAAATAAATGGTCTTTAATTATTATCTTAAATCTTAATAACGCCACATTAATAAATCCTACACAGGCGAAGCGGGGGCGGGTCACGGGTTAATAATATTATTAAATTACTTTTTACAATAACTTTTGTTTTAAAATTACAACGCTTATTTTTTAAGTTTATTTATTTATTTATAATCACTGCAGAGATAGGTTTATATTAACACAGAACTACTTACTGGTCTCAAGCTATTTAGCTTGTATCTCAGAACCCTGGCATACCATTTTACTTTTTTGTCCTTTATGTTGCCAATGGGGTAATATCTATCTAAAAACGCAAGACCCAAATTTCATAGAATATTGATGTGGAGCAGCATAAACGGTGCCGAGGGCACTTGGAATATTTGCCCACTAAGCAAGAGTGGGCGCCAGTTGAGCATTCTTGGACAGGTCAGTGCCCGGCCTCAGAGAATTGTTTTAATTAATCATTAATGAAAATACTCTCGTATTAGTATCAACTAAATTATTGGTTTATTCTACGCAATATTCTTTAAGAAGTTTTAGAGAGCGCACCGTTATGAACAGAATCCCATTACAACGGTATAAGCCATTTCACACATCAGAAGCTTCGACGCCAGCAACTGTTCTCGTAGTATTTACGCGTGCGTTCATATTGAACGAATAACTTGTTTCATGTGTTTGAACAATGCTATGGATGCCGCCTCAACTAGGGAAGAACTATGCACTTATAATATACCAGTATACAAAATGCTCATAAAACTGTTACGTTTATAAAAGACTTCAAAAAAGGGGGAGATTCATAATTTGACTGTATAAACTATGCTGAGTTTCGTATGGTAAGTGATAAGAATCGGAGTCCCTTTTTCTGGTAACGAGGCATTCCATCTTTGTCCTCAGGGTTGACAACGCATCTGCATTTTGATTCTTAATCGAGAATAAATGTAGGTGTGACATTTATCCTCGCATTATCATCAGGTGGACTGTGTGCTAGTTTGTCACCTTGATGTTAGAAAAAATCATTTACTAACAACCCGGGATTGGATGAATTTAGTGTAGGAAAGGTTTTAAAACTTACGTCACTCCTTTGTTCTAAGTCTAAATTGGCTCGTCTTCAATTAGATCACTTGTTGTGTGTAATCTCAAGTGACCTAAATAACGAGGATTGAGTCAACTGTTTTAAGATTAAACGAGTTTAGTTTTTGAGAATAAAATTAATGTTTCAGGAAGTATACAGCCTGTGACCATATACCTATTTAATTTATTATTACTGATAAATGTTAAATAGAAATAAACTCTAATACCATAACTGAAAGATGTAATGTAGCCTAATATACTGCGCAAAATATCTTGCAATCTTTTATTTCTAGACTGTACATTATATACATAGTTTGAAACTAAATTTCAAATATAAATAAATTTATGCATATAACCTCGCATTTATTTTTCCAATTACATTCCATTTGTATTTCTCATTATATCTAATACATATATATAAAAATTTATTTTTGTTTGTTCGTATTTTATGCGCTGCCATACTCATTAGATTGCGGTAAAATTTTGTCAACTTATTGCCTGGACTTGTGCGAAGATTATAGGCATAGTACAATTAAATTACAGTAGGTGGTGCGTATCGTAACGAAAATTTTATTTGAAAGTTATAGGTATGTGATTCAACTTCAATGAATATATTATCATTCCTAATTATTAAACAATATAACTTCAGATTTAAAATGATATTTCGACAATTATTTTTTCTGTGGCAGCAACGCGACGGGTAGTATATAAATAAAATTTAAATTGAACATAATTAACTGTGAGAGTAAGGGTAGTTGTGCGCGGACCTGAATTCGTTTCCTGATGTCGGCACCATTAAAACTGCTAAACGCTTTTTTTTAAATGATTTACTATTTTCTCGGCGATGAAGGAAAACGTTGGCAACGAAACCCGCATTCAAGCAATAAAAAGACACATAGTTTCGAAACTGAAACAGTGTGATAGACTGTTATCGCTCTATTCGTGTAAGTCATATATTTTTTTAATAGAAGTGCGGGCAAACGATAATGCGGCTCACTTGATAGTAAGTGCCGCCCACGAACAACTGCAACACCAGGGAAATTGCAGGTGAGTTATCGGCCTTTCAAAAAGGAGTAAGCTCGTTTCTTGAAGGTTCCTAAGTCGTATCGGTCCGAAAAATCACCGGTGTCAACAACAATGGTAACGCGATATCTTCGTCAATTGTGAACCGATTTACATAACTTTATGGTGCCGATGAAACAGCATTATTAATATCAGATTAAATTCAATATTACACTTTTGAATGTTTGCTGCAAAAAATATTCGATACATTTAGTTTAAACGTTGCTCGAGTTCAGTTCGGCATTACTTCAATTGTCTGCCGCGCATATTTCATTGGAAGCATTACATTCTTGAAACAATTGCCCATTTTATTGAGCTTTGGAATTCGCGCAGACAAATTCCATTCTTGTAAAGTAAGATATGGCAGAACACTATTTAAAAAAAAGCACTTCAAAAGCGATCAAAGTACTAAAAAGAATGAAATGATAGAAAAGAATAAACTATTGTTGCGTTCTACCGTAAATCGAAACGCAACAGTGACGTTTGAAATTTGAATTTGAAGAGAACCCCATTTTATAAAAAATTTGATTTAGAAGCCGTGGTATGTTAATTGGTTAAGGGATGGCCATATAATAAGCTTATAGTGCGAGAAAACCGAGTTCGTAAACATCGTAAGAGAACCTACGTGTTTGAGAAAAAAAATCCTTCAAAGAATTGTAAAATCGGTTAAAAAGAGTAGCGCGGCGAACTAGTTACTCTATGTCAGAAATTAGAAGACGCCTGAACCCAGCAGTATGTCTAACAAAGACTGTGCTTCACATTTTGTTTTGCAATTAAAAAAATGTTTATAATATTGTTGTGTTCTTGTCTTTATAAACCGGTAACTACTACTAGTAAGTAAATATTATGTGTGTTTGTGTTTATGAACATATAATTGTATAAGTAATACATATCGAGTATGCTTAGTTAATTTTCATATAGTTATTTTGTTGATCTTATACTCTTTCTTTTACAAACCTTATTGCACCTCCAAAGTAGTGGTCTCTGCTTACTTTTGGGTTGACTGGTAGAGAACGCCTTAAGGCGTTAAGTCCTCTTTTGTATTTATTGTGCAACAAAGTTTAAAAAATAAATAAACTAAATTTTAATGTAGTCACTAACCAACTAAAATGAGGGAGTGTGTCCTCTGACATTAAGAGCTCCATAATATCGTGTGGAAGCTAGAACTAATTGCTGTGATTCGAAAAAATGCCGAATTTGATGAGAGCGAGTAGTGTGATCTTGTCAAGTCGACACTAAAGCTTAACCTCTCTCACTTCGTATTCGAGGTGTGCAATACTTAACTGTAATTTATGCCATATGGTTTAAGTACGTTTTTACGTGGTAGAGCCATGCTGCAGCTATATTAATAGTAATAGTATCGTTGTATCACGAATGGGTCGGCTCGACCGGGGAAGGACCACGCTCTCACAGAATACCAGCGTAAAATAACAGCTTAATGCTGCTGTGTTTCGTATGGTGAGTGTAGAGAACCGGAGACCCATTTTACTGGAAAAGAGGCATTCTATCTTAGTACTCACGGCTGACAACGCATCTGCATTTAAATTCCAAAGATAGATGTAGATGTCTATGGGCCACAACAACCACTTACCATCAGGTGGACTGTGTGCTCGTTTGTCACCCTTATTCTATAAAAAAAAAGTATATATAAATTATTTTCATAGACACTGACACTAAGTAAACAGGACAAGACGATTCAATCATGAGATTTACAAAGGTTTTTATATAACAGCTCATTGTTTAACTGGAAAACTTGCAGTCGGAACCTTTCTTTGAGATCTACATCATTGTCAAGCAAGTGGCTTTAATTTCACATGTATTACTCGAAAACATTATTGGAATAAAATATAGTTGACGGCATCTCGCTGCCTTATGGTCGGAGTTGACATTTTTCGGATACTGATGAACACAAGTGTTTAGTATAGGATTGGCTGTTTGTCTTTCGATCACTCTTGAACAGCTGGACGGATTTCTTTTAAAGAATAAGTAAGTGGATGCTGTGGCCCATTGCTATCGGCAAGAACCAAAATGCAGATGCGTTGTCACCCCTGAGGACAAAGTTGGAATACCTCGTTTCCAGTAAAATGGGTCTCCGGTTCTCTACACACACGGACCCATTCGTGTTACAAACATAATATACGAGTACCTGCAGCGTGGCTCTACCACGTATTCAAATGAATTTTAGCATAGAGTTCGATTGAATCGTCGAATAGGACATGGGATACTTTAAAACCATATTTAGTAAAGTTTAATGTACACCCAGTAAAGCGTGCGGGTAACAGCTAGCCAGATCATAAAGAAAAGAAAATGATATATATGCTGGCTACGACGGAATTTCAGCGGTGCAGTAACTGTAGCTGCAATCCAGTGTGAACTTCGTTTTTTTTTAGGTTATAATTTGTTTTATTAAGGTTTCTTTTTTTTTTAGCGATGCCGGATAAATATGTTCTTTCTTTATTTCAATACAAAACCTGATTTAATTATTAATGCAGGTAAGCCAAGGTTAACTGTCACATTAGGACAACAAGCATCCAGTCGCCCGGTGAACATCGGTGAAATTGCGCTAAACACCACACACTAGCCCTTGCTTTTTGTAATAATTATATATTTTATTCACGCATGTACTAGGAATGGAATAATACATAATTTTTAATGAATTTTTCGCTCTAATTTATTTAAGCTCATTTTGAATTACAGAAGTTTCGAGTGTTTCACCGATGTGGGCGACTAAATTTGTTGAAGTCGCCCTGTCTGCTTGGTTGCCATAGCTACTTAACTATCACAAACTAACCTATAACCTTAGTGCATTTGTCACTTCATTTTATAAATTAAAAAGAAGTCTAACCTTCTTTGTAAATAATTTATTAAACCTACTATATGGCATTACAGAGCATTGTATTTTTTGTAAAAATAACTATGAATAAAACATTCTGTAGCGTTCAGGGGAACATGGGGCCTTAAGAGGCCCGGGGCTACATGGTTCTTAAACACGACCTCGTTACTCACATGATCCATTGTACCATCATTTTGCTAACGAGCTGTGCCATTGTACACGTAATTTTTGCGATATTACAACGAAATGTAAAATAACACGATGTAATATCATATTAAAAATGTCTGCAAAATTTATTTTATTTTTGTAGTGAAAACTTCTTTAGAATCATTGTGATTTGAAACTCGATTAAACGAAAAAGAGAAAAAATATACATATATAAAGGATTTAGATTTTAGATTTACAGAGAATGATATATTTTATTATAACTGGCTTTACGGCCCTTCTGAGCCTGAAGTTACAATGTATAATCATCCTTCATAGTACACTGCTTCACAATATGTTGATGCGTCACATTGTGCAGCCCTTGGGAAATTTTGACGGCAACTTGAGCCAGCAGACAGCTGACAGTTGGCAGTTGGCGATGGTATCTCAAGGCGCCTAAGCAGACAGACACCTTATCTTGAGAATCACATCACCATCAGAGCACTTGTTTCACCGTTTCTACTAATAGTTCACATGCGCAGACACTTAATACACAAATTCGCACCACTTTTACATATCAAAATCCACTTCAAAACCATTATTTAAACAATAATACAGGAGCAGCAAACCGCCGCCGGTCAAGTTCCCGCCAAAACTCTTGAGAGAATGAGATAGAATACAATAAACAGTATATCCTATTATCTCGGTCTCCTCTTTTAATAATATCTGAAGGTTTCACTTTTACCGCATGTGACTGTACACATGTTTTTTTGACACTGTATATTCGTATCTTACATAAATACACAAACTCTCACGCCTATCACCCAGAGGTGTAGGCAGAGAGTACGGACTTCCATTTGGCACGATCTTGTTACACCTCTCCCGCTTCTTTTACATGCATATATTTACGCATACATGCTCGTAACGTAAGTACCAGGATATAGCGACCACATCCTACTTCTTTTTATCAGCCTTTTAGGGTTACGTATTCAAACAAGAAATCTTTAAAAACTGATATAAAATTAACTAATTTAGAGGACAAACGGGTACACAGTTTATCTGATAGTAAGTGGATGCTGTAGCTTATAGACAAGCACATATCCTCGATTAACAATATAATACAAATTTCTCAAGACATAGGTATTTTTCGAACCAATAGTAAATTAAAAATAACAGTTACAAGTACATAGTATTACTTATAATTTACTCGTACATTGAATAAATAAGAGAAATTATATTTCGTTGTCACCCCTGAGATAAAAGACAGAATGTTTCGTTACCAGTAAAAAGGGTCCTCTTCAGTATTATATTTTTCTAATTTCGTTCAAAACGTCACTGCTAATATATCACAGCATCTAAATTTATAGATATTATTTAACAGAATTAGATAAAATTTTAGTACTTACATCACATTATAGGTAATTTCGTTCAAAATGTCACTTCCATTTTTTTTTGGAAGTGACATTTTTTCACTTTGACACAAAATGTCACTTCCACGACCAAATTGGCGATATATTGAAAGTGGGCCAAATTAAGAGTACCCTTAACCGACGAGCGTGTATGCGTAGGTATATGGATGTGGAGGAGGCAAGAGAGGTGTGTCACGTTCGTGCCAAATGAAAGTCCATAGTCTCTGCCTACACCTCTGGGTGACAGGCGTGAGTGTTTATATATTTTTTATATAACGGGCTATAATGCGTTTCATCATCATCATCATTACAGCCCTTCACAAGTCCACTGCTGAATATAGGCCTCCCCCAAGGAATGCCACAAAGCACGGTCCCGAGCCACCTGCATCCATTGACTTCCTGCATGTCTTACCAGGTCGTCACTCCATCTAGTGGGGGGACGCCCTACACTTCGCCTGCCGGTACGAGGCTCTTAATGTGAAATTAACAGTGTAAGGGCGGTGTAATAGAGCTTACACACGACCGACTTTGGTCGGGGCCACTACGGACATGTGCAGCAACGCCTTCCTAACAACAAAAAACCTGCGGTTGCCAATTCAACGTCATAAAATATTTTTTTAATAGACTAAGGGTGACAAACGAGCACACAGTCCACCTGATGGTAAGTAGAGGTTGTGCCCCATAGACATCTACATATATCATCCATTAAGAGTAAAAATGCAGATGCGTTGTCACCCTGAGTACTAAGATGGAATGCCTCGTTTCCAGGCAAAAGGGTCTCCGCTTCTCTACACTCACCATACGAAACACAGCAGCATTAAGCTGTTATTTCACGCTGATATTATGTGAGAGCGTGTTCCTTTCCCGGTCGAGCCGATCCAATTGTGCTTCAATCATAATATAGCTACAGCAGCAGAGCTCTACCACGTAAAAATAATTTATTATTACTAAAAGATAATTAAATAACATGATTAAAACAAACATAATATGTAATATGTATCTCGGTGCACCACAGTACACATCCTTCTGTACTAAGGGTGAAACAAATACGACAATCACAATAACGGAAGACGAAAACAACACTCGAGAAGACTCGCTCCGGCGCTTGCGAAAACATCTTGCCTCGGTAACGTGAAAAATGCGATTGAGTGGAAAAACAATATACGTGCACTATGATTACTCCGAAAATAAGGCTCTATTTCCCTAAGTTAAGGTTCAATTGAAAAAAAATGGAGAAAGGTAAAAGCGGTTTTCTGGTTCGTTGCGTGAAGGTAGCATGTCAGTTTCCTATTGAATAATTTTTATGTAACAACCCTTTTGAAGATTGTTTAGTTTTCTAGCAAAACCAAAACATTCCTTTATATTGTTTTTCTGTCTTTCATTTGATTTCATTTTTGTTTCTTTTGTTATTAGTAATATTATAATAGTGTTGTTATTATACACTAGCGACCCACCCAAGCTTCGCCTGGATAGGATCCATTATTGTTGCGTTATTTAGATTTAAGATAATCAAAGAGCATTTGTTTTATCAATCTTTGGTTTCTTTTTCAAAAAAATCATCAAGTTTTTCGGATAAAATATAGTCAATGTGCCTCCTCTTGTTGCTCTCTACCATTTCGTAAAGTTTCATTACAATCGGTTCAGCCATTCCTAAGATCAGTCCGTATAGACAGACAAATATTACATAGATGTAAAATAAATTATATTAAAGAAATAATTCTGCGAAATACAATAATATGTGATAATACATAAGTATTTGGATATAGTTACGAGTACGTAAAAAAGATCTAACGCTAAAAATCTACTCTAGAGAAGCTGAATGAATGAAAGAAAGAACATGTTTATTCGTTGGTCCAATTATTTAACTTAATAACAAAATAATAACTTAAAAAAAACAAACTTCACTCTGGATTGCAGCAGCAAAACGGCCACCGACTTAGCATAATGCTATACAGCAAAGCGCTGACATTCTGCCGGAGCTACATAAAGCGACTCGCGGACAATCGCTGGGCACAAATATAATTTTTTTTCCCTTCTTATAAAAAGCTAATATATATATATATATATATAGTTTTTTTATATTGGCTCAAAGTTTTTGGTAGAGCCATGCTTGGTTGGCTCGACAGGGGAAGGACCGCGCTCTCACTGAATACCAGCGTAAAATGGTAGCTCAATACTGCTGAGTGTCGTATGATGAGTATAGAGAACCAGAGACCCTTTTTACTGGAAACGAGGCATTCCATCTTAGTCCTCAGGGGTGACAAGTGACAACGCATCTGCATTTTGATTCTTCATCGAGGATGTCTATGGGTTACAGCATCCACTTATCATCAGGTGGACTGTGCGCTCGTTTGTCACCCTTATTCTATAAAAAAAACATTCGATATTTTTTTATAAAGTTCGCACGTTGTAAAACAGTAACTTGCGAAAAAATTTCACTTTACATGATGATACGAGCTTGTAACTAAAGTAAGTTTTCGGTTTGCGATACAGAATTCATCAACCTATCTCTTCCATGTGTGCCGGAAAGGAAGGCTAGGAAAAATAACAGGATCCTTACGATAGATGGCGGTATAAGGGAGGCGATTACGGCAAATTCTCTCAGGGCAGACCATGTCTAATAGCGGACTAACGGGATTATAGGGAGAAGGGGAGAATTGGTCATTTGGGACTAATAACCAAAATACGCATATAATGAATTAATTTGGATAGCAAGAAGGTCAATGAGACCGGTTGATTCAATAAAATGCACGTCATCCAGGTTTCGCAGATTATTGTAGCGACCTTGTCTTGCTTTAATTATTTAAATCATACTTGTATCATAAATGAAATGATGTTCAGCGACCTTTAACTTTCTTTCTAACTTCTTTTCTACTGTCCTTAAACTGGTCCTTAGATCGGGCAGTGGTAGAATTCACTGGAAAACTGACGAATATGGTGTTATGTAGGTAGGTATGTTAAGCGTAAAGCAAAGGAGTGGAATAGTTTGCCAGCTTCTGTAATTCCTTCCAATAACAATGTGGGTGTATTCAAGGCAAGCCACTCTTGCCTTATTAGGCAGTTTTAGCAAAATTATAAGATTTTGTTAAGCTAAGGCAGTGCACGTTACCATCTTCGGTTACATCACTTACCATAAGGTCAAATAGTAAAATGTAAAAATTCAATCTAGTGATTCTAGCAATTCACCACTCGCTCCACCGCAATAAGGCGCTTTGTGTGCTGGTGCGTTGTCGAGTTGCAATAGCACTGGCATGTGGACATGTAAATTATTTAAAGTTAAAGTATTTTCGATTGTTTCTAATACCTGTGTTTCAAAGTCAAAAGCCAGTAATGTGATTGCGTAACTATGGTGGAAATCGTTCGCCGAAATCACTTCGCAACTGCTGCGTTACTTTTATTTTTTAATCACGATTACATTGTGTAACTTAAAATAAGATATTAATATCAAATGACATTGCCTCATTATCGTTACTGATACATTTACACAATATGAATGAAATCAAACGTCACACATCAAAGCGAAGCCAATCACAATTTTCACCAAAGTTACTCAACAGCAATTCAGTTCTGATAAAATAATTGATAAAACTATTTTTACGGATTTTATCGCATTTAATTTTACTTATTTTTAATTCCCGACAGACTGGAAGTCTGCAGTCTGTGATCATATCCTTGACGGCCCCTGCCATTACATCAGATTTGATAGACCACAAATCCTCGCCTAGGAACATCCATTCTTACCACGTATCATACGTGAGG
This sequence comes from Parnassius orleans, assembly GCA_029286625.1. Lineage (NCBI taxonomy): Eukaryota > Metazoa > Arthropoda > Insecta > Lepidoptera > Papilionidae > Parnassius > Parnassius orleans. Next base: position 1,529,455 of record JAGSMP010000056.1, read on the forward strand.
CTATTGAAATAAAAAAAAATCCTATCCTAATCCTAATTTCAATAGGGAAGGAGGCTGGATACTACTACTTGCATAGGATCCTGTAATTAATAATATTATAATTAAACCCAACTGCAATATTATAACAATACCACTGCAAGACTCCAAGCTACAATAAATAAGCTTATTCTGCGTAGATCAGACCAATAATTAAAAAAGCTTAAAAGTACTCCGGGTTTACTTTGACATCGGAACGTCAAACACCTCAGTCCCACCCTGGACCAAGGGTGCTGCAAAGCACCGGAAATTAAACGCAATAAAATCCGTAAAAATAGTTTAATTCAATGTGTAGTTTTCGCATAAAAGAAATCATTACAGTACGGATTGACTTCATATCAATTGATATTATAAATAAACATGTTTTAGAGACAAGAACGCAACAGCCCACGCAACAGTGTAGCCAACAAGAATGAATATTGAACAAGCGTTAGCTGTCTGCGGCGAGGGCTCAGCAATCGAGTAACTGTCTAGTACTTGTTGATGGCAAATACGCTGCAGGCAATAACTGCAGCTCGCTTGTTCACGTAATTAAGATACGAAACGTTTAAGTTGGGAATTTATAACGAATTCTCGCATTTAATAGTTGTAGCAAAAATTGCACAACTAGCATTTTATGCCTCCAGCAACGTTTTCATTAGAAAATAATGTTTCAGATGATTATTATTTAAACAGCAGTTTCAGAAAAATGTGACATAAGTCTTCTTTCATTTCTGAAAGGGTTTAAATAATAGAAACGGGCGTGACTTTGCGGAAATTCATTACTTATAAAAGTATTATATATTTAAGGTTATAAAATTAATTTCCTAAGATTCGCGTGTAAAATAAAAATTTTGTGTCTTATGTAGTTTAAAAAGCTAGGCTCTTTTAAATTAATTTTAGATGTTTAAGTAATAAAATCATCTTTGCGGAAGTCCATTATATTATAATAAAAAAGGTTAAAATTAATTAACTAAAATCCGTGTGAAAAATAAAACGAAGTGTTACCTAGCTTTAACTGAAAGAATTTTCCGAATAAAAAAAATAGTCAACCGCGATGACTCAATGCGTGTTGGCAGAGTCCACAAGTAAAAAAAAAATAATATAGATACGATATTGTTTCAATTGTTGGTGGTCTAAAGGTTGGATACAACAAAATCACAATAAACGATAACATTTATGGATTCATTGTTTCATTGTACCTTATTTATTGTGGTACACGTCACACGATAGTTGGTAAGCAGTGCACGAAAAGCAATTTTCAGGATCACTGGTCACGACACACGAGATACGAACTGAGCTATAGCTATTAAGGTAGCTTTACCCGCGTCCTTAATACAGCATTTATAAATGGCGCTACAAGAAATAAATTAGAAAATATTTAAAACTATAATTATACCTACCTACTATATAAAACCGTGTAGTGGCGGTGTAAGAATATCCACTACCCCATATAGTCCCGTGTTGCGTCCCGAGTTCCAGTGTCGTAAGAGGCGATAGAGGGAAACTAAAAACATGGGCAGCAGAATCTTCCTAATTACAACTTAAAATAATAAAAGAATGCGGTTGCCAACCCGCCTACCAAGCGTGGCAACTATGGCAAAACCCTCCGTATGAGAAAATCTATGGTAGAGGCCTATGTTCAGCAGTGGACTTTTATAGGCTGTAATATATGGATGGATGGGATAGACGGATCCGTGAACGTACCTGGCAACCGTTTTAATATACTCATACATAAACACTCACGCCTGTCACCCAGAGGGGTAGGCAGAGACTACGGATTTCCATTTGGCACCATCCTGACACACTTCTCTCCCTTTGTTTACATCCATATGTCTGCGCATACACGCTCGTCGGTTAAGGGTACTCCTATGTATTATTATTTAGTTTTTATTTTAACAAGTTAATTATATTTTAATTTTTCTAGGTTATACTGACATATATCTTACCAAGCCGAAACTGCTCTTGTGAAGAGAGCATCATGATAGATGCTGCGGCACATAGACATCTATATCTGTCTTCGACTGAGAATCAAAATGCAGATGCGTCGACAGCCTTGACGACTAAGATGGAATGCTTCGTTTCTAGTAAAAAGGGTCTCCAGTTCTCAATACTTATCACACGAAACACAGCAGCATTATGCTGCTTATTTACGATAGTATTCTGTGCGGACGTGGTCCTTCCCTGGTCGAACCGACCCATTTATGCTACAACCATTTAATTGAGAAGTAAGTTTTAAATAAAAGTTTATCATTATCTAGAGTATTATATAAATACACAAAACAATGCCTAACTGCTTTGCTGTTTGATTTTTGCAAATTTTTAAGTCTTTTTATCTGAGGTGTAGTTTTGCTATTTACTTAAAACAAAACTTCACCTCAGTTCCAACTAGCGACATCTAGTGAGCGGAAAATTATTAGCCCTCATTATACCGGCTGTCGATACCGGAACGACAGATTAAATAATTGACGGAATACCAGCATTGAAAGCACTCTTATTTGACGACAGAAATAGGTAAGAGAGCAGCCCAAGATCAAATGACTAGTCTGATATGCTGCAATCACCAATCCACCTGAAAAGCGTGGCGATTAGGACAAATCCTAGCAACAGGAAAATTCTATGCCCAGCAATGGATTTGCGGGCCCATGAAGAAGAGGAATGTCTTTTTTGGGGTGGCCTTACACTAGATGGATTGACGACCAGTGTGTTTGTGTAACTGATGGGCATCGTGGCTCGTTTTGGCTTCGTTTTATTGTGTCTTTTTAACTGACTTCAAAAAAGGAGGAGGTTCTCAATTCGTTGTTTTTTTAAATTTATGTTCACCGATTACTCGAAGACGCCTAAACCTATTTGGAAAATTATTCTTTGTTTCAAAGGTAATACTTCCCAGGTGGTCCCATTAAAATTTTATCGCAATCCGTCGAGCAGTTTTAAAAAAAAATCAACAATTAATTATTTTATTTATGTTGAAGTCGGTTGTACCAAATTTTTACCACATGTTTATATTTAATATTTCATTACAGACAAGCGACCTGCCCTGGCTTCGTCTGGACAGGATCTATTAATGGCAAATATAATTTAATTTAACAATTAAATATAATTTAATTCATCAATTAAATTATATTAGTCATTTAAAGAAGAATCTTCAAGTCTTTCGAATAAAATATAGCCTGAATCCTTCCAGGCATTTTTTTTGTAGGAGAGGGGGCAAACGAGCATACAGCTCACCTGATGGTAAGTGACTACCGCCGCCCATGAACAACTGCAACACCAGGGGAATTGCAGGTGCGTTGCCGGCCTTTTAAAAAGGAGTAAGCTCTTTTCTTGAAGGTCCCTAAGTCGTATCGGTCCGGAAAAATCGCCGGTGGTAAACTATTCCACAGAGAGGTCGTACGCGGAAGAAAACGTGGAAGAAACGTACAGTGGTGGACCGCCAAGCATCCAGATGGTGTGGATGGTATCGGGAGTTTTGTCGCGATGTGCGTTCATGAAATTTGGCGGCTGGGATTAATCCGAACAAATCCTCAGAGCACTTCCCGTGGTAAATGCGAAAGAAAATGCAAAGGGATGCGACATCTCTTCGCATCGCCAGTGAATAAAGCCGATCGGAAAGGACTCGGTCGTCGACGATTCCAGCCGCTCTGTTCTGGATGCGGTCAAGTGGAAGGAGCTGGCACCGGGGAGCCCCAGCCCAGAGATGATAACAGTATTCCATGTGAGGCCGAATCTGCGCCTTGTAAAGTTGCAGGCGATGTGCCGGCATGAAATACTGTCGCGCTTTGCTGAGCACGCCAAGCTTTTTAAAGGCCAATTCGGCCTTCTCTTCCAAGTGACCACGAAACTGCACGTCACTCGATATGTCGACGCCGCGAGGATTCCGATACTAGCTGAGGCAACAAGGGGAGTGCCTTGAAACTGAGGAGATACGACAAAGGGGTTCTTTTTAGCGGTAAACGCGCAAACTTGTGTCTTCTGAGGATTAAACTGGACTAGATTTAGTCGCCCCAATCCGAGACTTTGTTCAGCAAAGACTCGACTTCAGACACAAGTTTGTTCCGGTACTCGGCGACGTTTTCCCGAGAAATATTGGCACGGCCGGTGTATAGAGCATCACCAGTGCTGTCATCCGCCTAGCAATGAATGTTAACGGTTTGCAACATATCATTGATATGCAGAAGAAACAGCGTTGGTGATAGCACGCAGCCTTGTGGAACACCAGCGTTAATAGGCTTGTAATCGGAGCATGCACCGTCTACTACGACCTTGATGCTCCGATCAGCCAGAAAACTGGTGATCCAATTGCACAATTTCTCGGGAAGCCCATAGGAAGGAAGCTTCGAAAGAAGCGCTTTGTGCCAGACCCGATCGAAGGCCTTCGCTATGTCCAAACTAACGGCCAATGCCTCCCCCTTGGACTCGATCGCCTGTGCCCATCTATGTGTTAGGTAAACAAGAAGATAACCAGCTGAGCGACCCCGACAGAAACCGTACTGGCGGTCACTAATCAAAATTCATTGCTCTCTATCTGTTTGTAAATTTTCTTCACAATCAGTTCAGCCATTCTGAAAATTAGCCCGGAAAGACAGACAGACAAAGGTTTTATAAATGGTTGTCTATGTCTTAATAGCACGCAAATAACCCTCTGAGCTTAAGAGACGCCAGTTTTTTTTCAATATTACAAACAGGCGCACTTCAATTTTATTTATATATATACAGATTACAAATTATTTATTATATCGAAAAAAAAATAAAGTAGTTGCGAAGTGATTACTACTGGCTAACGAGTTTTAATATCGGTGTTTCCTCCTCTAGCCCTGATAACCGCTTGTATTTGATCTGGCATGCTTTGAATTATGTTTCTGACATCAACTTGCGGTATGCTGTCCCAAGCGGCCAGCGCTGCATTTCGAGCTCATTTAGAGTTTGTGGCGGTTTGGAGCTGGACTTTATCTTTCTTTGAGCATACCCCATACATGCTCAATTGGATTTAAGTCCGGGCTACGAGCTGGCCACTGTAATTTTGTATTCCAACCTCTTCCAGATATTCCTCTACAATGTGCGACGTGCGGGCGTGCATTATCGTGCATGAGGAGGAATTGGTCGTGTCCAATGAATCCCGAATAAGGCATTACGTGCTCCTGAAGAACTTCTCGATGTATCGAGTAGCTGTAAGCCGATTATCGACGATGACCAACTCTGTACGTGCGTCGGAACTTACCTCCCATACCATTATTGAGCCTCCATGGAAACTCACAATTTGGGTGGTGGTAATGGGTAGAAACCTCTCTCCTCTTTTTCTCCACACTCGTTCTCGACCGTCTGGAGCACGTAAAGCTATTCGACACTCATCTGTGAACAACACTCTAGCCCATTGCTCGTGGGTCCAATTGACATGTTCTCTTGCGAACTGAAGTCGGGCTACTCGGTGCTGTCTGAGAAGTTCTGGACCTCGTGCTGGTCTACGAGCTTTTAAATTCACTTCCTCCATTCGTCTTCTCACCGTACGCTCACTAACATTAACGCCTCTTGCGATTTGGAGCCGCTGGCGTATCTCAACAACGGTCAGGTAGCGGTTTCTCAAAATCTCCATAACAATAAAACGATCGTCCCGGGCCGATGTGCACCTTACGCCCCCACTGCTTGGCCTGCGGGTGTAGCGGCCTGTCTCCTGGTATCGTTTCAGTGAATACTGCATTGAGGACCGTGGTACGTTAAGCACAATAGCAACTTCACGCTGTGTCAGCCCTTGGTCAATTAATGCTACTGCTTGTGCAACTTGTGCTGGTGTTAATGGCATTTTTATTGGCTTTAAAGCACCTTTAGTTATTGAATTAAGACACAAGATCACAATAATTGAATAACCTTACAGTAAACTTATCACAACACACAAATTTAAAATGTGTGTTAAATATTGATTCAACTAAAAATTAAAATTCGTCATGGTGCACTTAAACATAATGAATTACCTCTTGAACTTGAGGTAAACATTTTTGACATACTTGCATAACAAACATTCATCAGAAACACTTAAGCTTTGCTATCGCGAGATAACCGCTTGGCCAAGATTCCGTGCCGCTGAGTGTATATAGATTACAAATTATTTATTATATCGAAAAAAAAATAAAGTAGTTGCGAAGTGATTACTACTGGCTAACGAGCCCACCAGATTACACAATCGCACTGCTTATAAGATGTGCAAGAACTCGATGGATCCAGATGGCTCAAGACGGTGTTATGTGGCAAAATACCACATTACACTGTCTTTGATTGCCACTGACAATCCTTGGGGGGAGGCTTACGTTCAGTAGGATACTAGTCATAGGCTGTAATAATAATTGCTGTGATGAATGTCTTTTAGCTGGTGTTACAGATCGGATGTTCAGTTAATGAGATACGACGTAATATGAAGATTAATGGCGCTTTCCGAACTTACTTCTTGTTATTAGTTTACTACGTGTGAGATGTAGGGTGTTGCGTATCCCGATTCCCAACTGATGCGGTGTTATATTGATTACTTTGCCCTTAACAGTAAAGCACAGATATCTTTACGAACTTTATATATAGGTATGTAAGTTTGTTAAAATGTTTGGGATTTTATAACCAATAAGCCCTTAAATGGCTTGAAAAAAAAGGTATTTCATACATACATAGGTTTGCCCTTTTACCTCCACTAGGATTTTCTCCTGTATCGTGGAGGCAGTTTGCATACAAAAATTCCACAAGAACAAACATCCAGACTCGGCACAATTAGTTGTGGGCCATACAAATACTTGTTCTTTCGAAACCACGGCCGCCATCGCGGCAACTCATTAAAACATGGAATACCTTTTAGCGCAGAAAATGAAAGTTAAGGCGGGAAAATGAATATGAAATTCCATTATAGTCGTACGGAGTTGCACAAAGGATATAGAATGAAATGATAAGGATTATAAAATGATAAGCCTAAATAAGGAAGGATATTTATGAAAATAATATAATCAAAAAGAATATCATCGTAATTTAGTTTTTACGCATGAGAAGGGGTGAGGTTACGATCTCTCTTAAGCTACCTCAATATTAACCAACATAATCGATTACCGCCAGTAATTTTTTCGGACCGATACTATTTTGAGAACTTCAAGAAAAGAGCCTCATTTTTTTTAAAGGCTGGCAAGGCAACAAAAATTCCCGTGGTGTGGCAGTTGTTCATGGGCGGTGGTAATCACTTACTATCAGGTAAGCCGCATGCTCATTTGCTGCTATTATATAAAAAAATATTAACCAATTTTAATCCTTTATTATGATTGAATTATTTATAGAATTCTTTAAAATATAAAAGGACTTAAATTATGAACGAATTTGACATTAAATTAAAACATGGCCACTGTGAAAGCATACTCTAAGGACAAATAAAAATTATTGCATTGATTAACCTTGGGTATATCATATTATTATAGTTACACATAAAAATTCCAGTTTTTTTATGATAATCGCATCCTTATTTTAGTCGGAAGACTTTCGAAGGAACGAATATCTCATTCGGAAGAAGAATAAACGATTATTAATCTATTAATCTAAAATGCACTCACACTTGAAACTTTGAGCGCTATTTCAAACGATGTCGACCTTTCTGCACATAGATAAGCACACATATATAATATATCAGTTGTGAATTTTTTTTTTGAAACTGAAGTGACAATCAAACTTACAGTCAACGTGATAATAAGTGGCTACTGCAGTCCACGGACCCCTGCAACCAACTTTAAACAAAGAAGGCTATAGATGCGTTGCCACCTCTGAGTACTAAGATAGAACGCCTCAAAGCCTGTAATAATACTGGCTCTCTATACCCTTCAGACATGAAAACAAAAGTGCAAGCACTGCTATTTACCGGCAGAACTAGGTTAGAGGGTGGTTCCTACTCAGACGGAATCCTAGGCAGAAAAGGCGTCTTACCACACAGTAAACATACTCCTTTTCTACCGACTTCAAAAAGGAGGAGGTACTCTATGAGGGCATTCACGACTTTTTCTGCCACCAGGGCGGCGCCACTAGAAAGTGAGGTATAATATTTCGCAGATTTCATAGCGGGGAAGTTAATTTGTTCGGAAAATATAAAAGTTATTGTTTCTTTCTGTACTATTACCTATATTTTATATTAATAACATTAAAATAAATAAACCAAACCACAGATATTCATAAAAGTAGAAAAATTAAAAATGTGCAAAAAGTTAAAGAGCAAACCACTGACGCATTGTTTTTTGTATTAATATAATACTCTAGAAACTAATAAATTTTTATTAAAAAACAACTTCTCATAAAATTACATTGTGTAACAAAAAACTTTACCTCAGTGTCAACTAGCGACATCTGATGAGCAGAAAATTATTAGCCCTCATTCGACTGTATGTTTTTTTTTATGTGTGTTACCTCATTACTTTTTTCTGGGTGAACCGATTTCGGCGCTTCTTTTTTTATTTGAAAGCTGGTGCTTCTCATGTGGTCTCATATAAATTTTATCAAGGTCTGATTAATAGTTTTTGAGTTATTCTTAATAATTTATATTGAAGTCGGTGGTACAAAATTTTAAATTTTAAATTATTGAAGTCTGTTATGACTGGTACAAGATTCCAAAATGCAATAACGGTTCAATGTAAAACATGCTGCTATTCCTGGGAAAAATAGTTATTGATAGAGAGTTATTATATAGAGAGTTATTGAGAGACTAAATCATTTTTTTTAATATCGAAGATATAACTTTGAGATATTCGTTTTTATTTTTGCTTTTCTACATTCATTCATTTCACTAGGAAACTCTAAAAGCTGCAACAACTCATGTAAATGCAAACTCGCTCAAGAAAAGTTGTAAAGGCTTATTAGTGTACAGCGCAGGAAGAACAATACTGCAGTTATTTACAACTACAATCCAGAAGCACTCTGCGCTTTTACGTTTTTTCATGTAGTTTACATTTTTACAATAGTTTATTGCGGATTGGCGTAAGTAGTACAGTAAAAATCTTTAATCATCTCAATGAACATATTATAGAATTAATCGAAGGTCTAGAATGAGCCAAAATTATTCATCATCATCATCATCATTACAGCTACCACATGTCCACCGCTGTGCAATTTTTAAGCCCAATAATTTTGTGCCAAAAATATTAGGTTAGCAAAAATATTTTAGCTCAATCGATCGCTATTAACGATTTTTTATAGGGTGACAAACGAGCACACAGTCCATCTGATAGTAAGTAGATGCTGTGGCCCATAGACATCTACACTTTAAACTCAAAATGCAAATGCGTTGCCATCCCTGAGAACCGCGATAGAATGCCTCGTTTCCAGCAAAAAGGGTCTCCGGTTCTCCAAGCTCACCATACGAAACACAGCCGTATTAAGCTGCAATTTCTCGGTACTCTGTGAGAACGTGGTCCCACCCCATTAAGCCGACCCTACTCTACAGCGTAAAAGACGAAGAAATTATTAAGTTATTAAGATTAAGATGATAGCTGCTGCGTATGGTGAGTGTAGAAATTAGGAAACCCTTTTTACTGGAAACGAGGCATTCCATCCTAGTCTTTAGGAATGATATAGTTGTCTGTGGACCACAGCATCCACTTACCGTCAGGTGGACTGTGTGCTCAATTATCATCCCTATTCCATAAAAAAATGATAGAGAGAACGAAAGGAAATTATAGCAAACAATACGAAACAGCAAACGGTAAGATAGAGCGCTATTATTAACCTTACATATTGTTCATTTAACAACTGCCTATTTAAGTGTAGGTTTTAGTACCAATCTGAGCAAATAATACTATGTGTATACGTGAGCTTGGGGGCCCTCGTCAATCGAACGCAATCCCTTTAATTGAGAGCGTTAATGTGTGGCGCTAATGGGCAATAAAAGACGGTTCAATATGTTTCTACTGTAAACAAGACGTCTAGTAAAAAGTAAACTGATATTTACGAGCGTGTAATTGTAACATAATAGCGGGTAGTCGCACAACACGAAATAAGATTGTGTAACATACTTTTTCGTTAATAAATCCGTGTCTTACAATAGGGTGAATAGTACAGTTCATATGATAGTAAGTGGCCATTGCAGCCCATAGACACATGCAGCAAACTTCAAACAAAGAACACATGACAAAAATATTATAGTTTACTATTTAGTCGTATATATAACCAATAACCGACAAGAGATGGGGAAGAAAGATTATCGTGTAAATTTATGTATTTGTGGGATTAACCATTGTTTGTAACAAAAGTTAAAGATGTTGCGAAGAAGTTTTCTTTAAAACATTAAGTAGCAATGTTTTATACTTATGTACCCATCCGGAGTAAAGTGAAGTGTACCTGAAAAAAAGAAAGTTATTAAATATTTGAAATACAAAAATAAGAGCTTAATTTTTAATTGATTTCAAAAAGAAGGTTATCAATTATTCAACTATTTTTTTTTACATATTACCTATATTCCTTTTTTATTATACGCCAGTGTTTGACTACTAGGGATAGCAGTGATGGTAATTGGTGATGCAGCCGAAGATGGAAAAGCGACTTATGGCCTAATATTCAAACGCTACTCAATTTTAAGATGTCGTAAAGTCTCGTGGTGTCACTGTCACTTTCACTTAAAATTATAGAGACAGCACGAGACTTAACGGCATCTTCAAATTGAGCAGCGTTTGAGTATTTGGGCGTTAGCTTAACAAAAGCTAAATTACTCTTGCTTTGACGACACCTATATTGTAATCGAATTGAAAGACAGATGCTGGCAAATTATTCCACTCCATTGTTGGTACGCATGACGAACGACGAAGCAACTATTTGATTTTTTTTAATTTACTTCACTACAGCCGATTAAAGTCCATTGCTGACATAGGCCTCCCCATAAATTGACTCATAAGGGGTTATTTGCCATAGTTGCCACGATTTAGGCAGTAATTTCGAAAATACAGACAGACACTTCTATTTTATTTACAGATTTAATTTTAGTGACCCTAAATACCGTAAATATTAACCAGATACGAAGATAATTAAAGTGGGATTACTTTGTTACTTCATAAAGTTAAGGGCTAAAATAATTACTAATATAATATTGTATGTTATAAATTTATTTTAATGACTTTAAGTACGTATAGAACTCTAAATGTATAATTTCAGTATTTAAATCACACACATATTAGAAACAGATTATTTTTAACGGAAACGCAATTTTAATCACAGAACAAGACCTAAAAGAAATACGAACATTAAAACAACACAATAGACCTTTATTTTTAACATCATTAGTTTTACTGATACGCCATTTCGTTACGGATAGCTTACGTTCTAAGCTAAACACGTGTCCACACGGGATGTTCTTGCCGCTCGCGGACTCAGCTTCCGTTTGTTGTTTTATTTAAATCGCTCTTCATCTCTGCACATGTGAAGTAGCTTTCTTTTTAATGAATCTCCTTTTAATATATTATGATTAAGCACTCGCGTAAATCCATCCTTGCGATTCGGTTAATATTATTGTCCCTGCAAATTTTATACCTACAAGCTTTTTCCGGAGCGGGGACCTTCAATAAACAACCTTACTCCTTTTTAAATGGCTGGAATATAAGAAACGCAATGAACAATAAAATAAACATAAATTCAAATAATTCTCTCAAATTCTTCTACTTTCCAACTTTTCAGCTTTGAGACAGACACAGCCTTTGTTGCAGCGTCTTATTGCTTGCATAAGGACCTAATGAGGGCGGTTATAGAGAAAGACAGCCGAGCTAAACACATTTTACTTCTCCTTTAATTTAGAGTTAAATGGGGTGGTTTATTACGCGAATGGACTCACACCGTTACAATTTTATTATTATAAATCTATTAGCTGTTCCCCGCGGCTTCGCCCGCGGGTAATTTAGGGTTTTAATTTTTTTTGAGCGGAACCCTAATTCTTTTCTAAAATAAAAGTAGCCTTATTCCTTATAACATCAGCTATCTGCCAGTGAAAGTCCCGTCAAAATCAGTCCAGCCATTCAGTAAAAGGGGTCTCCGGTTCTCTACACTCACCATACGAAACACAGCAGCGTTAAACTGCTATTTTACACTGGTATTCTGTAAGAGCGTGGTCCTTGCCCGGTCGAGCCGACCCATTCGTGCTATAACTATACAAATAATATAATTGCAGCATGGCTCTACTCTACCACGTATAAAAACACATTTGTACTTATAAAAACACGTTTGCACATATAAAACACATTTGTACTTATCCCAACAACCTGAGAGACAGAGGTTCGGTGAAATGCAGCCATATTGCTCATTTAGTAGGTACCTATAGAATAATGACACCGAAACAGGAGTCGCAAATTTTTATTGTGTGCAGTGCACAGGAAGCTCGGACCTTATTAGTCTCTAGTGTGAACCGTTGCCAACAGCTAACGACTTTTAATACCTTGAATCCATTGTCAGAATAAATGAATCAGAATGTTTGTGTCGTCAGTATCCTTAAAGAGATTTGAATAGACACATAAAATGCTCCCCTCATGATTTCTTTAATAACACGAGCACCTTCTACGTTCAAATTAACTGCGTAGCTGGAATGGGATTAGTGGTGACGGTAACAGTACACGCAATTGGGGAAGGGATCGTGGCGATCTTTAAACTAGGTAAAACACATCATTTTATTTTTTCACGAGGATCTAAGTTGATTGCTTAATCATCTTTGATGAATGCCTAGCTAAGCCGGCGACTAGACAGAAATCACATCTTAAGAACCGTTGTTTCAGTGTAACAAATATAAACAAAATATAATAATAACAGGATTATACTGTTATAAATTTATTATATCAATCGTTTTAATAGTTGTTGTATTAAGTCAGTTTTTACAGGCAGGCGGATAAATTATTTTAATATTTTTTAACGTTATTTTATTTATTATGCTAAAAATCTAAGAAGCAGAAAACTCTAAAACTAAACATAGACACTAATTTTCCTACGTTTACAACACGTTCCCTGCGTGATTTATGTCGCCGCTACTAGAACACTATTTATCAAAACGTTCTACGATATTCACCTAAAATAAATCTGTATGACCAATCCAGACCAGAACAAACCAAGCATGAGGGCGTGACGGACGCAGCATGCGCACACGAGACAGAGGCGGTGTGACGTCATTCAATCAGTTTGAATTGCAACGTCCTTGTACTGCCTATACGTCAGACTATGTAGGTGAAGTCGAGATGCGCTTGAGGCGCGCCGTAACACATAGTTAAATAGACAGCATACTAGCGTCAAGGCGAGGATTTCTTACCTTCTCTGCTGCATGCATACACACATCAACAGAATCTAGGGATACCTTAATCCTAAATTATTTACGACTTTATAGTTTAAAATCTTTTAGTTTCCGTAAAAAGTTTATATACAGATTGAAACCTCTTTTATTCTATTTTCAAAATTTAAAAATGTTAATTAAAAAAAACAAAATACGGCGGCAAAATTGTTATTAATTCGAATTACGTCAAGGAAAATTAAAATTGTTCTACTGATATTAATTAATGAAAAGGGATTATATTGCTTTACTTTTTTAATTTGACGTGCCGTGTAAGATTTAAGAGTCATGGCACGTTGTCATTTGAGTCCGGATGAAATGTTACGAGCCGTGGGCATGTTAGAAAATGGTGCTATTCAACGCGTCGTTGCTGAGGCCCTACACACCAGCCAAAACGTGATATCAAGGTTGTGGTCACGTTATCGCAATACTGGGGATGTGGCTGAACGACACACGGGTAAATATTGTGTTACTACGCAGAGACAGGATCGATTTCTCCAAATAACCGCCAGAAGACAACACAATATCACAGCGATGCAACTACTACAAAGGCTCCAGGAGGACCACCAGCTGCTGGTAAGCGAAGTGCGAAGGAGGTTACAAGAAATTGGTCTTCATACTCGAAGACCGCGACGTGCTACGAAGGCGGCTTTCGTGGGCTCGGGAACATTTACCATGGAATGACGAACAATGGTCTTTGGTGCTGTTCACCGATGAGTTCCGGTTTGGGATTCACGAAGAACACGCGTTTGGAGAACTCCAGGGAGAGTTAGCCGTCTACGGCACCCTCAGGAGGTCCACTCATACCAAGGCGGGACAATCATGGTGTGGGCAGGAATTCGTCTTGGCGGACGAACCCAGCTCGTTTGGATCCAAGGCAGCATGACTGCACAAAAATACCACGAGGCGGTAGTAGAGCCTGTTGCCAGGAATTTCTACTCATATGATACGATAATGCTCCTTCCCATACGGCGCGGCCGGTGTCGGCCGCTCTCCGAGACCACGATATTCAAGTTTTGAATTGGCCTGCACAGTCGCCCGACTTCAATCCTATCGAGCATGCCTGGGACATGTTACAACGAAAAGCTTTGAGAGATTTCCCGCCAAATTTGACGACGGAACAACAAATTTACGAACACTTGCAAAGAACATGGGACCTCATACCGCAGCAAGACATTGACAATTTAATTTCAAGTATGAACAATAGATGTCGATGTGTAATTAATGTAAGAGGTGGCAACACTGATTATTATTAATAATTTGATTTTATAAGATTTTTTCAATTTTAATTAAAATTAATAGTTTTATAAGAAGAAATGAATTTTTTTTATCATACAAATTTTCTACGGCAATTAAAAAAAAAATTTCTTTTAAAACAAAAAAAAAATTACGAAATAATTTTATTTTTTATTAAAGACCTTAAAATAATCTATCATTCTTCCATTTACTATATCAGAAAATTCTTCATAGATTTTTAGATATTTGATGAAATATAAAATAGCCCTAGATTCTGTTGATGTGTATATTTCTCCAGCACGAAGTATGTGTGCGACATGCGGTGCACAAAAAGTTACTTTATTTGAAAAGGTTTTGGTTATTATCAGGAATAAAGGGTTTAATTATTTTTAATTAAACCCTTTATTCCCCTGAAAATCTAAATATTTTTGAAAAATGTTATATGGTTATCGCTTAAAATAACGAGAACTCGAACGTCAAAGTTTTTTTCCCGGCAAGCAAAATTATAATTTTTTATCTTGAGTAATATTTAATACTAGCTGGTAGCTCGGCGCGTTGCTGCTGCAGAGGAAATAATTGTGGAAATATCATTTTAAATTTGGAAGGGTTATATTGTTTAATTAGGGATGATAATATATAACTTTCAAATAAATTTGTCGGTGCCTATAACCTTCGCGCAAGTGCCAAAGTTTTGTCGCAATCTGATGAACGGTATGGCAGCGCATAAAATAAATTTTTATATATTATATATAGTGTTTTAAAATTCATTTCGATTAATAATTTAACTACTTCATGTATGCGCATATTTTTTTCCGAGCTTATACTATTTCAAGACGATTCAACACAAAATCACTTCAAAATCGTGTCTTAAATACTTAAAATATATTTTGTCCAACCTGGTCTTAAGCTGCGGACCAGAAACTCCACTCTGCCTCGCGTACAGTTTAAAATGAAGCTTAAGAAAAGTCACTTAGCCGCATGTTCGTTTGTCTCCTCTTCTATAAAAAAAAACCACAGATGGCGCGCATGTTGCACGACGCGTTTTTGGAGGGTCGCTGTCCAGGTGATGAATGAAATATGGTGCTGTTAGTTACTTAGCGATGTAATCACGTCATCCATTAAAGGTCACAAGGTTATTACAGCATTTCCGTTCATCATCTCTTACGATAAAAGCTCGCTCTATATACCTTTCAGGTTTTATAGATATGATTCAATCTTTCAAAGAAGTCTTACCTTTCTTGCTAAAGTAAGGCTTTAGACGAATAAATTATGTCTGCGTATATATATATATATGTCAAATTTATCTAACGTATGTGTTCAATATGTTAACATTAGCAAAATTAATTAGATTGTGGTACACCTATCAGCCCGAAACTGTCAAGCGGCTTTTGTCACTCTGTATAATTTTTTTCTTCTGCTTATAAACGAGTATCTCGCTCCTAAAACAACTTTGAAATATGTATTCCCAGCATAGTACCGGATTCTTCATTTCTTCTTTCACAGTACAGGTTACGATACTCTGGAACACCCTGCCCGTCGATGTCATGCAGCTAGTAATAATTCGTTTAAGACTAAGGCTCCGAAATCAATGCTTGAAGGTAAATAAAATCCGACTTATTCTTTGGATAATTGCACACCTCGAACGCGAAGCGGAGAGGTTGGGCTCTACTGTCGAGTTTTTTAAATCACTCGTTTCACTCACATTAAGTCGTGTTTATTATAATTATAATATAATGTTAAATTTAACATCGCATTAATATTTTATGGAAAGCATGATTAGAAAGAGGAAACACTAATGAACAAGCCTGATGGCAATTTTTGATTCAACAACACGTATTATTATAAAAAAAAAGTCAGATAAAAAATTATATAGTGGTGTACTTTAGTCTGTGGTGCATAAATTCTCTGTGTGTAAGATATCTCGAGAACTGCTTAAAAAAACCTAATTTTTTTTTAATTATCCTCAGAATCATGTAGCGCTGGTTCCTTTCGATAATCACTTCTGTAATCCATTTCGTTCTTTTTTAGTTTCTTTTCTTTCCTTTTTTTTCATTCAATCGAGGTGTGCATTTACATTAATATTTTACTTGCTTGTAAAGACAATGTCTTTACTTTTCCCATGGTTAAAATGCCAGAGAATGACATTTAACGGCATTATAATTCCGCCTATTTCCTTATTTGTAGTGATATGAATAGGTATTAATTTATCACTGTACATTACAACTTTGAAAGATAAATATTCCAACGGGCTCGTTGGCAGGCGCCTACAACTCAAATGGACAGTGCATCTGGCGAGCGCGATAAATAGAAAAAAGAAAAATTTTCGTGGTCGTCAGTTGTAATGGCGGCAGAAGAATATCCACCAAACCATTTCGTCCCGTTGGTGTTGTAAGAGGTGACTATGGGAATGCTCGAAAAGTCATATGCCTATCTCAGCGACGAGCAGCAGCATCAAGGGCGCAAGACGTCTGGTACTACGATCCCCAATCCTCTTGCCAAGCATGACATTTTAATGACGATAATCATAATCTGGTTCTCGACAAATATCTATTTAGACAGGTCGCTAGAGACTCATTGCTGAACACAGACATTCCCCAAAGAATGTCACAAAACACTGCCAAGTATCCTGAGCCATATGCATCCATCGACTTCCTACATGTCTTACCTTAATAAGTAGTGCTAGAATGTATAATTTTCACTGGTCTCTTTCATTATCCCAACTCCTGTGTATTGTTGTTAATATTTAACAGTAGTATACTATGGTACTTAAACTGCCATTTATGTAGTCACAGGATTTAAGACAAAAAGGTTAAGGAACACTGGTCTATACAATTTTATTGATTGAATCTAAATCTACGTCATTAATATTAAACTCGCACCTGTCCACGTCTTCGATACGCTCTACTTGGATCTGAAACTGTCCTTAAGCACCCATTATAGCAATCAGCCGCGTGTACCGTATCTTCCGAGAATTGCAGCTCCGTGTTCAATTTCCTGAACCATACTATCTACTGTTATTGTCACAAGAAATAAAATACTTGATATAATAATATAAACTATATTATCTTTAGGTGTCTCAGTACCTACTGTGCATTGATACTTATAGCTTTTAAGTAATAGTATTACATTATATATATTTTGATTTTATATAATTTTTTTTAATATAAATAACGGTGATAGAAAAGCCCATAGTCCACCAGAAGGGTATGTGGATGCTGTAGGCCATTGACACACTAGAATTAAAATACAGAGAAAAGCCGAGATGTCAAATATGCTAAAACCATACGTCATTCTAATAAAAATAGGTAGTTTCCCGTACTGAACTTGTTACGCCTAAAAATAAAAAATAAATTCGAACCGACTTCAAAGAATAAAAAATATTTTTTTTAGTCCTTTTAAGTGAACTAAGAAATCATATCATAAAAACTTTATATTCTATATTGCCACCATTAGGGGAGGAATTACTCCCTGAAGCTCCTTACCTATTTATTACTTGACTTAAACAAATAGGTTTAAAAAAATCATCAAAGTCAGTTCACAGTTGACGAAGATACCGTCACGCTGGTAATTTGTGAGAGGGTGGTCCTCTCCCGGGCGAGCCGATCCATTCGTGCTACAACCATAATAAAGCAGCAGCATGGCTCTACCACGCATAAAAAATGATTTTGTGACAAACGCAACCAACCCATTCCCACTTCGACTAATTAACTTGGCCATTGGCATTGCAAACACATTACGCCGATTTGTTCGATCATTATCTCATTTGTAAGCAATTAGCAATGAAAAAAGTTTAAACAGCGCTTGTTAATGTTGTTGTTATTTTTGCATGGTAACTAATTAACCCAGACTTTTAGTTGTCTGTGCGATAGTGTCAAAACGGAACACTTATTGAATCACCTCGGCGTCGGTCTGTCTGACAAGTGCCTGTCTTTGTGCGTACAGGTTTGGCACTATAATATGCACTGCGCAGTTGATAATTTCTAGTGTAAGGCAGTTGTTGCAGCTGTCCACATCAAGTCATATATGAATTAATCAATATCCTGTATACCTATAGACCTAGATCATATGATCAGATCAGATCATAGATAATGACTGATCATAATTGGGTGATATTAATACAACTAAATATTATAAAACAAAACACATTTATGCCAATACGTAAAGGGAAAACATTTCCACACAGAGGACCTTGCTGACTGGCGGGCGATACTTTTTTTTTTTTATATAGAATAAGGGTGACAAACGAGCACACAGTCCACCTGATGGTAAGTGGTTGCTGTGGCCCATAGACATCTACAACTATATTTGTTTGCAAATTCAAATGCAGATGCGTTGTCAGCCGTGAGGACTAAGATAGAATGCCTCTTTTCCAGTAAAGAGGGTCTCCGGTTCTCTACACTCACCATACGAAACACAGCAGCATTAAGCTGCTATTTTACGCTGGTATTCTGTGAGAGCGTGGTCCTTCCCCGATCGAGCCGACCCATTCGTGCTACAACTATACTATTAATATAGCTGCAGCATAGCTCTACCACGTAAAAAAAACTTTGGTGACCGACTGATAGCGAAAAAAATCAATCAAAAACGAGGAATCTAAATGTCACATTAAAATGATGGATCATTCTGTACTTACCCTAAGAGCACACAGAGCAAAAACATAAGGCCTGCGGCCTAACAGACTCCGAGATATTGAAACGCATGCGTTCATTCATTACAACCTATCAAAAGTCTTCCTCATAGAGGGAATTTATTGTTGCAACGCTTCTCTAGCGGGTTGGCAACTGCTGTTTTTTATAATTTTCAGTTGTTGTCAGGAAGATGCCTATTTTTTATAATATTAGGATGGCAAACGAGCACACAGTCCACCTGATGGTAAGATGTTGTGGCCCATTGACATCTAAATCGGCAAATGCAGATGCGTTGTCACCCCCGAGGACCAAGGCGGAATGTCTCGTTACCAGTTAAAAGTGTCTCCGGTTCTCTACGAACACAGCAGCATTAAGCTGTAAAATAGCAGCAACATTTAGCTGGTATTCTGTGAGAGCGTGGTCCTTCGCCGTCGAGCTGACCCATTCGCACTACATCCATAATATAGCTGCAGCGTTGCTCTACCACGTACCTAATATACTGCCCATCACCATTGCTTTCAGGTACATTTTTGGATTTCTAAATCGCCTCCTAACTCCCCTGCCTTTGCTCTTAGCCCCTGCATGGTCTACAACCTACGATAGTTATAACTTTTAACAAAAAGTAAAAACCGACTTCAAATTGCTAAAAAAGAAGTTATAATTATTTGCTACCCTTAGAGGTGATTTTTTCCCTCCAAATTAATATGGCACCACCCTTGAAGTATAACGTATTTAATAAAAAAAGAATCATCAAAATTGGTTCACAGACTGCGAAGATATCGCGTAACATAAAATAAAATAAAACATACACTCTAATTGAAAACTTTCTCCTTTTTGAAATCGGTTAAAAAAAGGCTGTTTATGCGATGACGCGTGATGTGTTCTTCTTCATTCTTTCGCTGCATTACTTCTTCAGCAGCTCGTTAAAGTCACATGAGACACGAGTCTCTACCGGCGAGGAGGCGGTCTTAATCGCCACACTTGGCAGGCAGTTTGACGATCGTAGCACCAGACATCTAGTAACTTTGATGCTTTTTAGGGTTCCGTACCTAAAGAGTAACCAACGGGACCCCGTTACTAAGCTTCCGCTGTCCGTCCGTCCGTCCGTCATTCCGTCTGTCAGCGGGCTGTATCTCATGATTCGTAATAGGTAGACAGTTGAAATTTTCACAGAAAAATTAAAATAAATTAAAAATTAAAAGGGGCTCCCCTACTGCACGGCTAGCATGGGCTGGGGACAAAAAAAAAATCCCCCAATTATATCCACTGACAAGAGATAAAATTATCTTATCCTTATGCCAAGCAAGGCAACGGGAGAAGTATATCCCGTTTGACATAACAGTAGACATATATCCCCATCCGTAGCATGCGGCCAAATGAAAGATAAAAAATTATGCTTTTTTGACATTTGAAAGGGACAATTTTATCCTAGTTCATTGGACGTGGGTTTAAGTTTATATTCATACAAAAATCTATCTAAGTCTAAGTATATCTCCCATTTTATCTACTATGGATATTATATCCACCGGTGTGCCCATGCTTGAAGGGTGGATAAAACTAAGCGAGGGGATAAACATTTTCTCCTTTCCCCGGGGATAAAATTGTCTCCTGCCCATGCTAGCCCTGCTGGAAACGTGTATTACGATGGTACGGAACCCTTCATGCGCGAGTCCGACTCGCACTTAGCCGGTTATTTATTTTCCATACTAGCCTCTTGCGATTCACGGGACGAAATGGGATGGTAGATATTACGCCGCCACACACTGAAGTTGCTGCTCAATACGTATCGAATAAATCGAACTGATTTTTCGCAACACAATAACATTAGTCAGTCGTACATAGGGTATGCAATACCGGGATACCTGGATCCCGAATACCTGGATCCCGCATGCATTTTGCGGACTAATCTCGTACGAAAATATTACGGAATCCCGCTGGATTGGCGGGATTACAGAGAAGCATGGTCCATACGTGTTAATGTTCGCGGCGCGTAAACTGAGCTAAGCGATGCGTGGTGCAGAGAAACAGTGTGAGGGCGCGGGGATTCCCCGCCTTTGTTTGTGTACTTAATATTTTGCCAGTTACAACTGGTGATTATGACGTTACGCAGTGATTTTTCATAGAATATTGATTTCTTTAGATAAATCTGAATAAACTGAGAAATTTCTGGTTTTGTATTATTTAATGAGTGACAATAATGTCGGAAAAAGTGTATAAAGACTTTTGTGGTATTATTCCTGTGTGGAAGTACTTTTTGAAGGCCGAAGATTCACAAACGGCAAAGTGTAAGTTGTGTAAATCAATAATTAAAACGACCGGACGTTCAACAAAAGGTTTACATGTGCATCTAAAGTCAAAACACAAAATTGACAAGGGCGCATCAGACGGGAGCGGAAGTGCTGCAGCTGCAACTGCGTCAACGTCCAGTTCCTCGACATCGACTCATTGTGAAGCTCAACCATCAACCTCGGCGAAGCACAAAATCACTGACCATTTTCCAGTGCAAACAGTGCTGTAAAACGAGGGTATCACGCATGGTGTCAAAAGATGGTTTTCCATTCCGGGTTTCTGCACCTCGTCGGATTTACGAGACCTTTTTAAGCAGGGCTATAAGTTACCAAAATCGCCTAATTCTATCAAATTAATGGTTATGCATTTCGGCACGACTGTAAAATTACCATTATTCGAGATCTTCTAAAGCTGAAAGAGAGAACACAGATTCACCTCACGACGACGAATGGACTTCAACGAAAATAGGCGCTATTTAAACGTTAATGTTCACGCCTTGGCTAATGAAAATCTATTTGGAACTTAGGGCTGGTGCGGATTTACGAAGTCTACCTGCAGAAACATGTATCACTGTTTTAAAAGAAAATTATCAGAATACGAGCTATCTTTGGATAAGGATGTAATCTATTACCACAGATGGTGCCAAAGTCATGGTAAAGTTAAACTCATCAAACCCCATCAACAACTCTGTTATGCACATGGCATCCAATTGGCTGTTTTGGATGTTATTTATAAACATCAAATCAACTTCTTCCATAGTATTTTTAATCAAATGAAGAAATGTCAGTGTGAGAAAGACAGTTAGTGAAAGAGCTGATGAGAATTGTGACAATGACTTGGAAAATGACGAAAATGACATTTTGATTTGTCTTTTCCTACACCTACAAGTGAAATAAACCTGACTGTGGAATATGCAGAAGTTGTTAAGAAGATACGAAAAGTAGTAAAACTATTTAAAATTCACCTACTAAAACGATCTGCTGCAGACGTATATGACAAAAGACATGGGAAAAATATTGCTTTATTGTTGGATTGTCAAACAAGGTGGTCAAGCCTGTGCGAAATGATAACAATATTCAACAAAATAAGATCGTGCGTATCGAAAACCCTGATTGACTTAGGTCTTGGTGCAAATCATGACTACGTTTTCACTGAACAGGAATATGATGTGCTAATGGATCTAGAACGAATATTACAGCCGGTAAAATTAGCAGTCGAAGTTTTATGTAGACGTGAGTCTAATTTGATTACTGCGGAAACTACTTTGAGATTTATTATTAGCAAACTGATAAATATTAATAAACCGTTAGCCTGAAAACTTGTTGATTCGTTGAGGAAACGGATCTCAGAGCGCGAACTGACTTGACAGCGGTTTTATTATACTTACATGATCCACATAAGTACGAAGAAGACAAAGTCAATTTATTTATGATGAAACATTCAATCTACCTCCAAAAGTGTAATACATGCAAGGCCATCAAAAATATAGTAGAAAGGCTAGAGTACACAGGAAGAGACACTCTCTAATCTCGAGACGCAAACGGCAGCCGCAGCACCAATGTCACTTGAAAACGAACTGAACTGCTTTGACTAGTATCAAAGTCCTGGCTCAACAAGCCACCTAGGTCTGGAAGTATGAGTAACCTTGAGGTTTTGATAAAGAAGGAAATGAACTATTTCGAGTCGGGTGGATTAAAGGCACTTACCTTCAGTTCGCCTATAACGCACTTATGACTATTGTACCAACCAGCGTGGAAGCTGAGCGGGCTTTTTCTGCTGGCTACCTTGTGCAATATCAGAAGCTGTTTGCAGATGACACAATTAATACTTTAACTTTTTGAAGCTACTTCCAAAATAATGTTTAATTATCACTGCAATTTATGTCATCATCTGTATGTCTAAAGTAATAAATAAACCATTTAAAATATACCAAAAGGCTTGCTTTATTTGGCTTCAAATTAAAACCATGGAAACGAAGTCTTTAATTTAGATTTCAAGGTCTAGTTCCACCCTGCTGGATCCATCAAATACCTGGATCCAGCGGGACTAAGATAGTTCAATCCAGCATACCCTGGATTGAAATTATCTTCCAGGTGCATTCCCTAGTCGTACATAAACGCGAACACCATATTGGGCGTGGTCAGTCATCGTGTGCAGGAAGGAAGCTCGAGACGTATTTGGTAGGGCAGTGTACCGCGGCCGAGTGCAGTGGTGCAAATGTCCTAATTATTGACAAGGCTCACAGTGATGTTGCAACGAACAAAACGCAGGCGTGGTAGCACAGGACGACAATGGAGAAGTTTCATGATGTTGTTAATATTATATTCAACGTAATGGTATTAAAATATAGACCAAAACTAATAAATTACTGAAAAAAAATTTGAAATCCATCAATAAATGACTTAGAAATAGATTATTGAAGTTTACCTATTTTAGTACGGAACGTCTGTGGTTTCTGATTCGCCTGTGACGTCATTTGACCTATCCGAAATCGCCGCACCACGAATCATTGAAGTATTAGTTCTTGTACTATTATTTATTCTGTGGTATTAGTTTCAAAGTCGCGCCAGGGCTTTTGCTTCGTTCGTGTTTATTTACGTACAGTCGTTTGTTTCTTTTTTATTTAAGAGTGTGTAGATTTTATTTCACTATAATGGAAGAAGGCTTCGTCTTAGGACTAAGTGATAATTTGCCTAATATTGTATACACATTTACATTTTTTCTTTAAATCCGTCTTATGTTAAGCTGAAATAAAAGGAGCTAAACTTTTTAAGTAAGTACATATTATATTCTTTTAAGTTTATTTCATCAGCCACATTTTTGTTTTAAATAAAAAATGTTTTTTTAATAGCCGTAGAAAATTAGTATGATAAAAAAAACTTCATTTCTTCTTATAAAAGGCTGTTTATGCGATGACGCGTGATATGTTCTTCTTCATTCTTTCGCCGCATTACTTCTTCAGCAGCTCGATAAAGTCACATGAGACACGAGTCTCTACCGGCGAGGAGGCGGCCTTAATCGCCACACTTGGCAGGCAGTTTGACGATCGTAGCACCAGACATCTAGTAACTTTGATGCTTTTTAGGGTTCCGTACCCAAAGAGTAACCAACGGGACCCCGTTACTAAGCTTCCGCTGTCCGTCCGTCCGTCATTCCGTCTGTCAGCGGGCTGTATCTCATGATTCGTAATAGGTAGACAGTTGAAATTTTCACAGAAAAATTAAAATAAATTAAAAATTAAAAGGGGCTCCCCTACTGCACGGCTAGCATGGGCTGGGGACAAAAAAATTATCCCCCAATTATATCCACTGACAAGAGATAAAATTATCTTATCCTTATGCCAAAGCACGGCAACGGGGAGAAGTATATCCCCGTTTGACATAACGAGTAGACATATATCCCCCATCCGTAGCATGCGGCCAAATGAAAGATAAAAAATTATGCTTTTTTGACATTTGAAAGGGACAATTTTATCCTAGTTCATTGGACGTGGGTTTAAGTTTATATTCATACAAAAATCTATCTAAGTCTAAGTATATCTCCCATTTTATCTACTATGGATATTATATCCACCGGTGTGCCCATGCTTGAAGGGTGGATAAAACTAAGCGAGGGGATAAACATTTTTTCCTTTCCCCGGGGATAAAATTGTCTCCTGCCCATGCTAGCCCTGCTGGAAACGTGTATTACGATGGTACGGAACCCTTCATGCGCGAGTCCGACTCGCACTTAGCCGGTTATTTATTTTCCATACTAGCCTCTTGCGATTTACGGGACGAAATGGGATGGTGGATATTACGCCGCCACACACTGAAGTTGCTGCTCAATACGTATCGAATAAATCGAACTGATTTTTCGCAACACAATAACATTAGTCAGTCGTACATAAACGCGAACACCATATTGGGCGTGGTCAGTCATCGTGTGCAGGAAGGAAGCTCGAGACGTATTTGGTAGGGCAGTGTACCGCGGCCGAGTGCAGTGAATTGCAAATGTCCTAATTATTGACAAGGAGCTCACAGTGATGTTGCAACGAACAAAACGCAGGCGTGGTAGCTCAGGACGACAATGGAGAAGTTTCATGATGTTGTTAATATTATATTCAACGTAATGGTATTAAAATATAGACCAAAACTAATAAATCACTGAATTTTTTTTAAATCCATCAATAAATGACTTAGCAATAGATTATTGAAGTTTACGTATTTTAGTACGGAACGTCTGTGGTTTCTGATTCGCCTGTGACGTCATTTGACCTATACGAGATCGCCGCACCACGAATCATTGAAATATTAATTCTTGTAGTCTATTATTTATTCTGTGGTATTAGTTTAAAAGTCGCGCCAGGGCTCTTGCTTCGTTCGTGTTTATTTACGTACAGTCGTTTGTTTCTTTTTATTTATGAGTGTGTAGATTTTATTTCACTATAATGGAAGAAGGCTTCGTCTAAGGACTAAGTGATAATTTGCCTAATATTGTATACACAGTGATGGACTTTTTTTCTTTAAATCCGTCTTATGTTAGTGCTGAAATAAAAGGAGCTAAACTTTTTAAGTAAGTACATATATTCTTTTAAGTTTATTTCATCAGCCACATTATTGTTTTAAATTAAAATGTAATTTTTTTTAATAGCCGTAGAAAATTAGTATGATAAAAAAACTTCATTTCTTCTTTTAAACCATTGATTTTAATTAAAATTGAAAAAATATTACAAAATCTAATTATTAATAACCACTGTTGCCAAATTTTACATTAATTACACATCGACATCGATTGTTCATACTTAAAATTAAATTGCCAATGTCTTGCTGCGGTAAGAGATCCCATGTTCTTTGCAAGTGTTCGTAAAGTATTTTTCCGTCGTCAAATTTGGCGGGAAATCTCTCAAAGTTTTTCGTTGTAACATGTCCCAGGCATGCTCGATAGGATTTAAGTCGGGCGACTGTGCAGGCCAATCCAAAACTTGAATATAGGGGTCTAGGAGAGCGGCCGATACCAGCCGCGCCGTATGGGAAGGAGCATTATCGTGCATGGGTAGAAATTCCTGGCCCATTTGGATTCTGTGTGAGACAATAACATGCTGTACTACCTTCTCGTGGTATTTTTGTGCAGTCATGCTGCCTTAAATCCAAACGAGCTGGGTTCGTCTGCCAAGACGAATTCCTGCCCACACCATGATTGTCCCGCCTTGGTATGAGTGGACCTCCTGAGCGTGCCGTAGACGGCGTGTTCTTTGTGAATTCGGATGAAACCCAAACCGGGACTTATCGGTGAACAGCACCAAAGACCATTGTTCGTCACTCCATGGTAAATGCTCCCGAGCCCACGAAAGGCGCCGACCGCCAACTATGATTTCTTTTTCATATCAAATTTATGACAGTCAAATTTATGAGAACATTGGACACATGACTTTCAATTTTAATGTTCCCCCAACTAGTCGATGTTTGACTAAATTTTCTGTGTCATTTTCAACCTGTAAATAAATTTGATTTTTAAAGTACTTGCATACATATAAAGTAAATAACAAATACATTTACATAAAATATATAGTTATTTTTACTTAATAAGTTATTCCGAACCTACTTACGACTTAATAGATATATCAATCAGAAATAGGCAGCTATTACTAATAGTTACTTATATCAAAATGATCTTCCCACACTTATTTAGTGCTTCTAGGTCCAATTAAAACACGGATCATTAGCTTGCACCACTTTTTCCTTGTTGTTATATTACTTGGTACACGAAAAAAAAAAAATTGGGATTTTTAACTGTTGTACTTTGACACATAGGAACAATACAATATTTGTAGGCATTTTTTTTAACTTCTGCCATCGGGTAATGAGCAAAATACGAATCGAACGGAGCAAGCGACTACACAACAATAAATTTGTACGCACTCGGCGAATACGCGCTGCGTCGTGTAGGTCAAATGACGTCACACGGTGGAGCGCCGCGTGTAACAAAATTATTCTTGCAAGCGCAACTTCAAAGTCCTATAACTTTTTCATTTCTAGAGATATTTTATTGATTCTTTCACATGTCTGTTTTATTTTACTATTTTTTTTTATAATTTATCCAAAACAAAAATGGAAACAAAATAAAAGTTTATTTGACAGCCCCGTGGCGCAGTGGCTTAGCAATGAGTTGCAGCGTTAAGGGCCACGGGATCGAATCCCGCACGGAACAAGTATTGTATGGCCTATAAACAATTGTATCGGGTCTGGATGTTTGTTACTTGTGAAATGTATGTATGTAAACTGCCCCCACGATACAGGAAAATTGTTAGTGTGGATGTAACGTTTTAAATAAATTACCACGTGCACGGCGATGAAGGACGACTTTGTGAAAAAACTACAGTCCAAACTAGAGCTAGAGTTAGAGAACAAGCAGCGACCGTGATTAATCTGTTAGCAAACTAAAAGTGTTAACAGTGGTTAAGAATGAATTCCATTAAATTCGATATTATTATGTAAAGAAAATTATAAAATACAAATTTTACGGATAATACGGGAGTTTTAAAGCACCCATGGTTACGGAGCATTTATATTTACCATCCGTCAAGTGTCATATCCCTCTACAAGATGCAGGAGTGTACAAGCTGGATTGTGAATGTGGTCTCTCTTACATAGGACAAACAAAAAGATAAATAATATAAAAACCCGCGTAAAAGAACATATAGCTGACTTCAAGCACCGACGTTCCGGGAAGTCTGCAGTGTGTGAACATGTTCAAGATCGTCCCCGCCATTACATTAGATTTGATAGACCACAAATCCTCGCAAAAGAACACCGATTCCTACCAAGGACGATTCGCGAGGCTATTGAAATTAAAAAAACATCCTAATTTCAATAGAGAAGATGGATGGGTGCTGCCATCTGCTTGGGATCCTATAATTAATAAAATTAAATCCAAACCCAAGTATACCACTGCAAGACTTCAAGATACTGTAAGCTCATTCTGCGTAGATCGGACCAAAAATTAATATTCAAAAAACTGAAGGTCAAACACGTCAGTCCCCCCGTGACCATGGGTGCTGTAAAGCACCCGAAACGTCGGGAATTAAAATAAGTAAATTAAACGCGATAAAATCGGTAAAAATAGTTTTATTCAATGTGTAGTGTTCGCGTAAATATAAGAAATCATTACATCAGCTATCTGTCAGTGAAAGTCCGGTCAAAATATGTCCAGCCGTTTTGGAGATTAGCCGGAACAAACAGACAGACAAAAATTTTTAAAATAGTATTTTTGTTATAAGTCTCGTAGAATATACTTATAAATGCATTTAGTAAGAAGCTGTTATTTTGACATCACAAACAGACAATTCAATTTTATTTATTTGTATAGATGATTAGATAAACAAATGAGATGGTCATTTCACTATAAAAATTAACACATTCTTAATCTATGTTCGCTTTAAATTTTCATAGAAATGTTTGTTTTAAACACTCTTAAAAGTATTTCAATTTAGTAGCGTCAGATGCCACTTTTGTGTTGCCTTTTTTAAAAATGAATTTTCCGGAAGTTGGAAACTTTATTCAATTTGTTGTTCAAAAGGATAAAGCAAAGCCCAGGCAAAGCACGTGCCTGATCGATGTCATCCAACTTCAGTTTGTCTGCGACGTTCGATTTTACCTTGGATAGTTGCCAAATATCCGTTGAAAGTTAATGTTAAACGATACGAGAAGAAACAATTTTTTATAGGATAAGGGTATCAAAAAATCACACAGTGAACCTGATGGTAATTGGTATGTGGTTGCGGTAGCCCATAGACATCTATATCCATCCTCGATTACGAATCAAAATGCATATGCGTTGTCACCAGTGAGGACTAAGACAGAATGCCTCGCTTCCAGAAAAAACCGGCCAAGTGCGAGTCGGACTCGCGCATGAAGGGTTCCGTACCATCGTAAACACATTTCTAGTAAGGGAGCCCCCTTTAATTTTTAATTTATTTTAATTTTTATTATTTGTTGTTATAGCGGCAACAGAAATACACATTCTGTGAAAATTTCAACTGTCTACCTATTACGGATCATGAGATAGAGCCCGCTGACAGACAGACGTACGGACGGACGGCTGGACAGCGGAGCTTAGTAATAGGATCTCGTTGGTTACCCTTTGGGTACGGAATCCTAAAAAGGGTCGCACGTTCTCTACACTCACCATGCGAAACACTGTAGCGTTAAGTTGATACATATTTTACGCTGGTACCCCCCACTTTAAATAAACGTTTATGATGCTACGTTTTAGAAAAGTGGAAAATTATTATACTTATTGTTATTTACACACTTATCGCATTTTAATATCATACCTACTTTTATTTTAAAAAATATTTTTTGTCAAACTTATTATTATTATCGGCCCACAGTCTTTAGGGCATTGACCTCTCCAAATTATGAGAAAGAAAGAAAGAAAGAAAGAAACGTTTATTTGCACAGAATACAGGTGGTACCAGATTTAACAGTGGTGCATAGTTCAAGCTATATTCTGCCTTTAATAGGCATGCAAATATTTATAATTATATAAAACAATTAAAATACAATTATATTACATACAAAATGTCAAGTTATGTTATTATTTAGCATATTTATTATTATTATTATTATTATATTACATTATATTTAATTTTACAAATAATCATGTACATTAGTTTTATGTTGCATAAATTCTTGTATCGTATAAAACACTTATCCACTAGCCATTTTCTTAACTTAATTTTAAAATATTTAAATGGAAGTTCCGTAGACTCTTAGGCAGTTTATTAAAACTGATATGCACATATGATATACATTCCGTTTATTTAAAGTTGTTCTACAAGATGGAATCATTATTTTAGTAGGATCTCTTGGTCTGTATTTAGTAACATGATCCCTTTAAATTTAAAAAATCGTTATACTTCCTTACAAAGACTGATACCTCAAGAACATACATGCAGGGCAATGTCAGTAAATTAAGTTTTTAAATGAGGATTACTCGTACGCTGCTATGCTTAATATGGTGAGTGAGAAAACCAGAGACCCTTTTTACCAGTTTTGAGGTATACCATATTAGTAAGGAGTGACGACGCATCTAGATTTTGATTCGAAATTGAGGATAATATATTTAACATACGTAGGCGTCTCTGGGCCACCACGTGCGCTTACCATAAGGTGGACTGTGTGCTTATTTCTCACTCTGTTTTTTTCTTCAGTTATGGACTCGTACGTTTATACATTTGCCATTGTCAAATATTACTTCTCATTATACCGCTGACGTAAACGTGATAGCTACATCGTCATCAGAAGACTATCTCTCATAATAATCTCATACAACTCCCACAAAAGCCATGTTATGACGAATTCTTTTAAACCGTAACCTTTAAATGTTTGGAGAAGACACTTTTAATCAAAAATAAAATAACCCATCGATTACAACGTCGAATAATAATCGTAATAATTGTCTAGATCGGGTTTTTTTTATAGGATAGGGTAACAAACGAGCACACAGTCCACCTGATGGTAAGTGGTTGCTATGACCCATAGACATCTACATCTATCTTCAATAAAGAATCAAAATGCAGATGCGTTGTCACCCGTGAGGACTAAGATGGAATGCCTCTTTTCCAGTAAAAAGGGTGTAACATTCAACTTTGTTTTATTCTTACGCAAGCATATATCCTATAACCAAAGTCACTTTTTATTTGTTATTAGTTTTAGATTAGAACTCTTACGTCAGTTTCAACATAAATGTTCTAGACATTAACACAGAGCCGCTAACTGGAAACTTGACTAGTTATTGTGTGTGACTTACGTAGTTGATTCTAGATCATTTGTTTGTAGAACGTTAAGAACGCCTTATAACCTAAGTCTTCAACTCGTAACATCTTTATCAGAACGTCAGTCAGTTTGACTTTTAAGTCAGTTAAGTAACAACATATTATAAATGTTCGACCGCTAAGCACAAGCTTGCTCTCAATATCAAGTGTGAGTAGAGCTCTATTATCTCAAGTTTAAGGCGATCGACTTATATTTAACAGTAACCGTGAAACCCGGGTTCGATCCCCGCCGGCATCAATAAAACTGTTAGTTGCAGTTTTAAGTACGGATTTACTACATGCTGGGGTTGGAAACATCGTAACAAAACCTGCATATCTGAGAAATAAAAAACAATTGGAGGATATAAGACACCTACGTTTCTATTCATGATTACGAATCAAAATGGAGATGCGTTGTCGCCCCTAAGAACCAAGATATTATAATGGTTCGTTATTAGTAGTAAAAAGGGTTTCCGTTTCTTTTCAATAAACACACAAAACACTGCAGCATTATCTTGCTATTTAGCGCTGTTATTCTGTGACAGTGTTCCTTCTGCGGTCCCATTTGTGCAGCCGTAATACAGCTGCAGTGTGGCTCTACCACGTAAACACTGATTTTATATTTAATAGCAAAAGCGTTCAAAGAGTTTAACTTTCTGATGTCGTAGCTGCCTTCATTAAATTTTAAATCATTTCTAATGCCTTAAAATTTAATGAAGGCAGCTACGACAATCTATCTACGAAAATTCTATCAATTTGAAACTTAAAAATATTAAGCAACTATGTTGTGAACACATCGTAATAAAGTATCACCTAGCTGGTTTTATGATGAAGAAACTTCTTTATCCTATCGATTTATAGAGAAACTAGCTTTTACACGAGGCTTCGTCCGCGTAGAGCTTAGCAAAAATTTCGCTGATGTGTAATACTAAGTGGTCTTTGGGCAAGTAGTTCGATTATCTAAAAACCAATTCAAACTCAGGTTTTTTACTATTATCCCGAAATTTATGTGCTATAATATAGGAACAAGTCAAAAATAAAAATTGAAGATGTAATAATTTCATGTAATAAAAAGTATTATCACCTTTACAAGTTAAGAATTGTTGTAAAATGGGTTGAAGTTAAATAATTCACGCCTATTTTTCAACTGTGAATTTTTCATTCAAATTTGTATGCCGCCACTCCTGAAGTATAAAATATTTAATCAAAGAAGAATAGCTAAAATTAGTTTCCAAAAAATCGGTAAGTTTACATAAAAAAACATGCGCAACAAATATAGAACCTTCTTGTTTTTAGAACTTTGTACAATGAATAGAAATTGAATACATCATTATAACAATAAAATGATGTACAATTGTTAAACATTAGCAATTCCAGAAATATTCGAGACAATATTCGAGACAATCACCAAGTTTTGTTTTAATCCAATTTGAAACAAAACTTGCCTGAAACGTAGTGACGTCACTTCTGAAACAGTTTGCTCCGAACAATGAACTCACGAACTTCGAACGTTTGGTCATTAATCTTCATATATTTCGTGAGAACTTATTGATTACTACGAGACACGAAAGACAGGATTTACCTTTATTTGCTATTTTGCAACACTATGCGTCATCACCAAATATAGGTTTTGGAAAATAATAATATGTAGCAAAAGACAAATCTATTGGTGTATTGTATGTATTGTTTAAAGTATTGTAGGCAATTGTTTATAACTACCTACATGTTAATGAAAGTTTACAGTTGGACATAAGTGGCACTTTTAGGAACAGTTTGAATCTGGAATATTACGTTATTGCACCATTATTATTTTTGGCATGACCCGCAGTTTATTCTTACCGCAGTTTACTTACTTATCGATATCGAAATTTCCCCCTATAAGGCAATTTATGTGGACGGCCTATGTTCAGCAGTGGACATTTGAGAGGTTGTAACGGTAATTAGGTGGTAAAACTCCTTTTCTGCATAGGAGCCCTGCATAGGTAACTTGTTTCTGCCACCAAGCAGAAGTGCGTTCTGTTCTGAAGGGTATAGATTCAATATAATTACAGGCTGAGAGACATTACATCTTAGACCTCAGTGGTGAAAACATATCTGTAGCCCCCTTTGTTAAAAGTTGGTTGGAGGGTCCGTAAGCTGTAGTTACTACTTATCCGTAGGTGGACTATTAATTCTATTTATATAAAAAAAAAACGATAGGAAAATAAAAATTCCCTTAACACTTGTTTACCGTCTCATTGAATATAAACATGTTTAAATGTAATATTTGCACTTGTTCAAAACAATTCCGGATCAAAAACCCACCTGCTGACAACAAGGTTAACTAAGCGGAAGAGAATAAGCGCAACGGCTCGTGCGACGAAATGATTTTATGATCTTGGAGTAGCGGAACATTTGTTCTCGCAGTCACTAGGGGACAAGTGTCGAGATAAATTTGAATTTGCTTTCAAATTACCATTAACATTAAATCAAAAACTTTTTCTTGATAAAAACAAGTTTTGATTCTCTTTTATATATTAGACTAGAGGAACGCTCCGGCTTTACCCGGGTTGAACAATTATTCCGCCGCCGACCGCATACTTATTTTAGGAACAGGCGTTTCAATCGATTCGCGCCGACTACGCCGCCCACATGGATGCTCTGATGGGAATGACTCCGCCGGACACTCGTAGTTTGGTGCAAGATTATGACCACTTTAAAGAGAAGCACGATGATAGGGCCCGAAATTTGACGTGGGTAGCTACCCGTTTGGCTAAACACAAGCCCCAATCTTCAAACCTCGCGGGTACGACAACATTTTTTCGTCAAATTTTTGCAACTTGACGAAAAAATTTCAAGTTGGAAAAAAAATATATGTTATCAATTTCAAATCTTCTAATCGATATTCTACAACTGTTCGAGTTTTTTTCCAACATTTTTTGCAAAATAACGATGCTTTCTAACTCGGAATATTACGATATGATGTTATGCGTAGGCCATGAAGATAGCAATTTAAATCGTGCTCGCGAACTGTATCAGCAACGATTTATCGATGGTAGACCCCTGAACAGCGACGGCTGCCTTCGTACCAGTGTTTTTTGAACATGTCAAGACGACTGCATTCCACCGGCTCTTTTCATCGGTCTACTGGAAGTGGACGTCCGAGCACAGTCGACGCCAGGCAGGCTGAATTAGTGTTAGAGCATTTTGAAGAAGAGCCGACCACAAGTACGAGGCGAGCCAAATGGTAAAATGGTAATCTGTTGGAGCAAGGTCCGGGAGTATGCAGGGAGTTGTGCAGTGTGTGGTCTTGCGTTGTCGTGAAGCAGCAGTGGCCTAGAGCGATTGACCAATCTCGGTTGTTTAGCGGCTAGTTCTTCCTTCATGGTTTGCAGTTGCTGACAGTAGATATCTGCCGTAATCGTTTGGCCAGATTTTAGAAAGCTGTAATGAACGACACCAGCGCTAGTCAACCAAACACTCACAAGTAACTTTTTTTGACTCAATTTTCGTTTAGGGCAGGATTTGGCTGGGTCTTCAGGGTTTAGCCATTGCGACGAGCGCTTCCGATTATCGTACAGTATTCACTTTTCATCACAAGTAATGATTCGATTTAAAATCCCTTCATTATTGTGTCGGTTGAGCAAAGAGACACAGCAGTCGACGCGTTTTTGCAAGTTCGATTCACTCAATTCATGAGGTACCCATCGTTCAAGTTTTTACTTTTCCGATTTGCTTCAAGTGGATTAATACACTTTTATCACTTACCCCGAAGCCTGCAGCTATCTCTGAAGTGCTTTGTGATGGATCCGCTTCCACAATAGCCTTTAATTCTTCATTTTCCACTTAGGTCTCCGGCCGTCCACGGGGTTGGTTCTGAAGGTCGAAATTTCCAGAACGAAAACGTTTAAACCAAAAACATACCGTGCTTTCTTTTGCGACACCAGCGTCGTACACATCATTAATCCTTCGAGCTGTTTCTACAGCACTGGTGCCACGGTAAAACTCGTACTCGTAAATATACCGATATTTCATGTTTTCCATTGTGCGGTAATAAGCGACGCCAAAGAAAAAAATAATGAGGAAAAAACAAATGAATGACTGTTTTCAAAATTCAAATGTACCAGCTAAATGAATTTATGAATTTGAATTTGGAATTCTAAACGATAAAAGAGGAGATATTTCAGATCAAAGTGGTCAGTACGACAAAACGCTAATTTCATATGTAAGGACCTAATATTTTAGAATCGTACGATGCCGTATATCGTACCCAATAATTGGATATTTGTCCTAAAAACAAGGTCATCGCTTTGAAAAATTTTCAATTTGTTTCCGAGGAGCACTCGCAAAATTTGGACCATGTCGAATTTAGATGTATACTCGCTACTCTGTGGGTCTGTGTGCCAATAAAGTGTCGAACAATGCATGCTTGAACTTTAAGACTTACCATGCCTGCAACTTGATAACCATCATGATTGGTACCAACGAAGAACGCCGTCTCTCGCGCATCGTATACAACTACTAATACGAGAACACCACACCAGAGGAAAGAGTTTACGGATTGTGGGACGAATATTTACAGTTTTACGTCAGCCTTGAACTTTTCGCGCAAATAGTTTTCGGTCAACGTTTGCAGTGCAGTCTTGATCCTATTGATGAAGCGAAAACCGTAACACTTGTGCGGATACAATTCGCAAATCTTCATCCACAGACTGATTGGAGTCGGGCATACCAACTCGGAAAATTTACGGTACTACCATCCAAAATGTGCCGGCGGCTTGAAGCGTTTCGCAGGGTTCTCCAGATATTCACGTATTAACTTGTCGCGGGCATCGACTCGTTCGCGTTGATCTCGCACCGTTCGCACCGCCAGCCAGCCGTTCAAACGGGTTTTAATTTGTTGGGTTGACTCGTCATCTCGAGCACCATCCCGCTCGATGTTGGCACGTATCTCTCCGTTTTGTGAAATGTTATCCCTGAGCCAACAACACTTTCACGCCGAATTCTTCCAGCGTCATGTTTGCCAGCCCCTTCAACTTTTCTAACTCTGCACGCAATTCCGTCTCATGGCTCACACGCTCTGCATATGGCGTTCGTAATTGAGGTGCGCTTCAATCAGTGCGATTGGTAGTATGTATAATATATAAGGTGATAATTCACGTTGATGTCAATTTTTTCAGTACATACTCTGCTAAAGATGTCAAAGTAGCACTTTACGGTATTTAAAAATAATAATTTCTCAAATCCTTTTCGTATATCGACAGCACTAAATGAGCACTAAATTATTGATGCTTCTATTTGGTGCTGTATTAACCTCTCAGGCCTTGACATTTTATTGGGCCAACTTAGTCAGACCTATGGTCAAGTCAAAGAGTATAGTAGGTCAGGCCAAAGACAATATTTTTTTGTAAATGATGGTAAATATAACTTAGAGTCATTACTCATTACTATGTTCTTATCCAAAAATAAAAAATTATCAACAATTAAAATATCGCATTACTTGTATGAAGGTCAAGTGAACGCTAGAGAAACGACGATTGCAAGACGTTGTCGATAAATAAAATGTTTTGAGAAATTATCAATTATCGTAGTGGTTGTATACGAATATTCATATCATACTGTGGGTGTCGTAAGAGGCGACTAGACTGAGGTGTTATTTTTAATAACCGTGACGGATGCTCTAGTTCCATATTTTCCGAACCCGTGGTAAATAAAAAATGACTTTCAATAAGTATTATGTAATAATCAATATTGAATAAAATACCATTCTATTCTATTCATAAAAATAACAGTAAAATATCACTTTGTCACGTCCATTACTCATTAGACATGATTAATAAAATCGACATTAGACATGGACCAAAACGTTATTTTTCACCGTGACGTTATTAACCCATTCATTGCGGTGCACGCACAACGGCGTTATTTAAATTGCCATTCTTAGGCGGATGACGCCGATCGGCCTAAATTATATTTTAGCCATAACTTGGCCAATTTCTATTCTAAAGGGATATACTTTTATATGTGCATGTTTTACATACATACATCATTATAGTCGCAGTTTCTGTAAATAATGATTTTAGAAAAATAACAAAACTATCCTCAGGCGCGGAAAACGCCGAACGGCGTCTTCCAAAGGTTATCAACATTAAAAACATTTTGATTAAATATTTATTTTGCTATTTTATTTTATGGAATTAAAAAACAGTTATATAGGCTTTCTTTTTCGCGAACCAAATGGTCTCACACCGTCACTCAATAAACTCTGTGACGATGGTCGAGCCTCACCTTCAAGTCATTATTAATTATTAAGTGAAACAAATTACGCTGCACTAGAAATAGTATGTAACTGAATACCCTTCTCGATGTTTTCTCTTCCCTTCAACTACTAATTCAAAACTCTACTTATTATACTTAGTACATTTAAAATAGTAGACTAAATACTATTATTAAAAGTATTTAACTTAAAAAATCAGAGAAAAGGTTCAATCCCTGGTCATATTTCAATAATTCCGAAATTATTAATATAAAAACCAATTTCTTTATTCAGTGTAATAAGAAATCTTTCTATAATGGAAAATATCCCTACTTTATACTGAATAGAAAAGAAACAAATTCACTTACTATTTCCAGCCATATTTATGGTAAATAAGAAATTGCCAGTATTTTAATAAAACTGCACTGTTAATCACAAAATAACTTATTATATACAAATGAAATTTCGCCACTAAGTACGCAGTCACTTGCACATGGCGTAATCTGATGAGCGTCAGTAAAATTCTGCCTAAATAAGCAAGAAATAATTTTCATGTGCGGAAACGCCGATCGGCGTCAAAGTGTTTAAATGATATGCGTTAAACGCCTACCGGCGTTAGTCC
Organism: Parnassius orleans; assembly: GCA_029286625.1. Lineage (NCBI taxonomy): Eukaryota > Metazoa > Arthropoda > Insecta > Lepidoptera > Papilionidae > Parnassius > Parnassius orleans. The sequence goes on from JAGSMP010000056.1 coordinate 1,567,564, forward strand.
TTTCAACCGCCCGCACCTACGTAATAAGTGAGATTTTTGAGCGGCCTTGAATGGGTTAATCACCATGATTAGAGGCGACAGAGTGAAACAAATCAGAAGATGGGCAGCAGCGTCTTCCTAATAAAGACTAAAAATAAAAACTGCGGTTGCCAACCCGCTTAGCAAACGTGGCAACTATGGCAAATATCCCGGCAATATATGGTGGACGCTTATGATCTGTAGTGGACTTTAATAGACCAAAAGGACGAACATTTTTTTATTTCGTCTCGGCGGAACGGGTGTTCCGTGCTATATTTAGAACAGCGTTGTCGTGCTGGGCGACATTTGCGGCAGTAAAATCTTGAGCTCCTCTTTATTTCTATGACCAATGGCAGTAGTGGATTGTTACGACCTTATGATAAAGAAAGAATTGTAAGGAACCAAAAGGAGAGGAAGGGGAGGTTAATTTTATTATTTGAAAAATATTTGTGTAAAAAGTCATCAAACATCAACATCAAACAATTTATTAAACAAGTTGCATAAACAAGTCCAATGGTTAAAACAGTAATAAATAACAAAACCAAGTTTCCTGAAAAGAAAAAATTCAAATATTATATCACTTTCACAACTAAAGCAAGTCGAACAACACCCCATATGTTAAAATCCATCAAGCAGTTTAGGCTACAGAGCGTGTAAAAGAAAAATACATCCATACATGCGTACTCGAAAAACATTACCCGTCTTCTGAAGTAAAACATCACTGATGACTGACTGACAGTTCTACAGCGTACCGGTTCGTTTCTGTCGCTATATGAGACATGATGCTATCGTCCCAATATTGGCGGAATGCCTCATACGCACTTCCGGACGGCATGGTTGGCCCAGTTGTTTCCGCAAGAAACGTTTCTCTTTCACCTTGAAAGGAGTCCATGGGGCGCCAATCAAAGTTAAGAGAAGTCGCATCTTCGAATAGGGCCGCACGTATAATGCGATCTGCCTCATCATCATTATCATTATCTACTTCCATCCTTCTCCTTTCGGCCCTCCTCTCCCGAGCTTCCCTATTAGCCACCAGTCTCAAAATCCTATCTCGCAAATCCTCAGGCACATCATCATCTGTCACACATACTTGTATAAGTTGGTCGCCGCGCCACCACGATGAGGAGACGGAGGCGCGAGCACCACGGCGCGTCGACCGCTTCGTGCCCGTCGCCGGCCTGCTGTTACCCGCACGCACCGCTCCACCACCACTCGAACTCGCCAACACCTCGTGGAAAAGTTCGTGTTCGTCCGCGAACAAGTACTGTCGCCGTCCAACCGCTCAACGACAACGACCACTTCTGGACTAACATTTCGCCTACAAGACATATATAAAAACAATATAATATAATTGAGTGCATACATATTTTATAAAACACTATATACAAACACAAAACAAAAATAGTTTTATTAAAATAGCGATTTACATTCTGTAAATACAAGGAACAAAAGCATAAATAGATAGATTTTTAGCGCACAATGAAGTGTTTATCAGATAGATACAAAATTGCATTTTTATTATAAACCATAAAATAGTAATAAAGATACATAAAATAAAATGGTATATAAGTACATAGATAAGATGAATACATACTTATTAATATCTTTATATATAAAATTACGTGTCACATTGTTTGTCTGCGATGAACTCAAAACAATTGAAATTTCTGCCCTTTCCGAAGACAAGGGCTTCGGAAAGGGCAGAACAAAGTCTGCCTGGTCATTAGTATGTTTATATATATATATATATATATATAAAAGTACAAATATATGTTTTAAAACTATTGCATATATAATATAAATGTGCAATAAGTATAAACAAATACTGTAACTAGACAATAGAAGAATAATTATATATAAATCAATTAGATTGAATCAAAGATGAAAGTAGTAACAAATTAGTTATACCAGTTACTAGACTCCAGAGTCAGTATAATTCCTTCATGGGGCAACATAGGTATATGTATTTATAAGAAAGTCCCAGAAAATATACAGACCTTATCAATGAGTTATAAATTTTAGTAAGCAAAAATTGTTTAGTAAAGGTTATTATCAACCATATGAAACCCTGGAACATTGGGAATGAGGAGATTGCTACCATACTGTTTCTAAATGTTTTCATACTAATTTTATTCTATAAAAGTTATCATTGTGTGAATTAATTCTATTTAATAAAAAGTCCTGCTGGGTTTCTTGCTGGTCACTCCCAGGACAGAGACTTTTCATATCTCTAATTTATAATATACAATTGAAATTCTTCACTCTCTTATGAGACAGAATTTTAAAACTGTGGTAGCTTCTACTTGCATACATTTTGAAAAAGCTTTGATACAAACATAATAACAAAATTTACTTACGGAAAAGGTGGTGACGATGCCAACGGCGGATTTTCTATGCTGCCTCGGTGGAAGATGCGGGTCCTAAAGGAGATTTGGACACTCAACTGCTGGCCATGTTCATCAAACATGGCCAGTAGGATAACCTCATTGAGTTACCTAGTCCCCTGATGCATATCCATCTCCTGAAAAACATGTATGATAATAAGATATTATAGATATGCATATGACATATTTTTATGGTTATGAATTAAATTGACCAGGATGGTGCTGCTGCCTTTTATTTAGTAAGTGAGAAAATCTGGAGACCCTTTTCATAGACGCATGTTTGCATTATATGATAGTGTAGATAATTTATCATTTATCACCGCCAACTTCTTGACTCAGGGTGCTACTGAGACTTTCTTGACGGAAAAACTTAATAAATGATTTTTGACCTGACTGGATTCGAACCCTCATGATCAGCAGTCACTTTATACATCCAGTATATGCACTCATATTTATAATTATAATATAGAAAAAGTATAATAAATTACTTACAACAGAATATGAAAACATTTCTTCCTCTCTGTCACTGAGATATTCGTCGTCCGAGTCGCGAAATAGCTCGTCAGATTCCGCCATTTTTCTGAAAATAGATGTAGTACAGTTCACACATTTGAATATTTTGTGTCTTCATGAGGCTCGAAAAGAGTTAATAGAAAGTTTATAAATTTACATATAACATATAAGAATAAATAATAATAATAATAATAAGAATTATGAGATACCAAATTACTACACTCAAATAACTACTATGTAGAAAAAAAACACTCGAAATTTCATAAAGAAAAGAAATATATAACATTATTATATCGATATCGTAATAATATACACTCATTAGGCCTCTAATAAAAAATTCAATCATAGGTATATAGTTTATTACGCTATCTTTGACCAACGCCATTTTGTTGAAAACAATTTCGCCATAATATTCACGATATATCGAAATTATACATATAAACGTAATTTTCACACATTGGACTTTGTAAAATATGAAAATTTGTGTTTTTACATGATTTATGGTGATAATTTATACCTTATATTTCATTTTCAGTTACTTATTGACTATTTTATTTCATATGTGAACGACAGTATTTGAAGTACCAATTTTATAAATTTTAGTAAAAATTGTTACGAGACGAAATATTTAGCAAAAATTTTAGTGATTTTGCCCAAATGACCATTCCAGCTTTATAGACGTTGTTTTAACCATGTTTTAGCACATGTAAGCTTATTAAATGTAAGCGTTTATTAAGAAACAGACTGACGCCCGTGGCCGTGGGAAACGGTAGATAGCTCAGTTGGTTAGAGCATCGGCACGGATCGCTTAAGTCGTGAGTTCAAACCCCACCCGGTGTCAGTTGATTTTTCGAATTTCTCATTAAATGTTTAGACATTTATTAATTTGGTTGGTCTTTACTATGGCTATGTTAATTCAGCTCAAAATATACCTACTCTGTTAAGTTGTTCTAAGATCTAAAGTAACGTTTAATAAATAGTAATAGGCTAATAGGTAATTGCGAGACTTGCCAGACTTGCTGCAAGACCAAGGCCAAGACCAAGACTGGGAGCGCAATACCAAGACCAAGACCAAGACCAGGTGTATTGGCGCAAGACCAAGACCAAGACTGGGTAAGTCTCGTCTTGTTCTTGCATTTGAGCAACACTACCCGCCAGGCGACAGGCCGCGCCAGGCGTTGCCCCGCCTGAATGGGCCTGTCGCGGCCCGTACTGAGCATTCCTAAGGCGTGTGCCGGCCTGGTACGGCCTGTCGACCTTTTCATTGACTCCTTGATTTTAGCTTTCACCTTTCTTTAGGTAGACATTAAATTTTCTTTTTTCTTTTTTAACTCCGTGATAGGGATAGTTCCATATTTTAAAATAGTTTTTATGCGTAACCACGCATCATGGGCATCGTTCTTGTTTTTATGTTGAGGCGACGAACTATTCCAAAGCGCTGGTTCATTTTCATAAAGAGTTAAAAACTCGAATATGAGCCCGTTCGTCCACTCCATCATGAGCGTGTACGCGCAGGCGCCGCCGCAGTTGAAATGAACGATTGCAACCGACACAGACGCGCCCGTACAGGCCGCGACAGGCACCGTCGCGCCGCGCCGCGCCATTGAACTTACCGACTCCCGATGGATCGGACGGGCAACAACAGACCACCGCAGGCCTCATCGGATGCGATGGCTCCCACGGCCTGTTGGTCTGGCCTGGCGCGGTCTGACCTGTGAGAAAGCAGGACGTGGGACCCTAGCTTAACACTGGCACAGCAAAGGCGGCCGTCAAATGGTAGGGTCTGCAGGTAACTTCACTACTAACATTAAAAAATTTACAAGGATTTGACCTTGAGTCGGCGTTAGTTTTCGAGAATTTTAAATTTGAACAACGCACAATGGACGGACGAATGAAACTGAACACAAAGATTCTTAATTTTCAAAAATAACACTTAGAAAATTACACGATGAAAGTTGTGTTAGACATTATTAAGCACCTTATAGATTGACGGCTCCGTGGCGCAGCGGCAGCAATTGGTGCAGCGCTAAGGGCCGCGGGTTCGAATCCGCACGGAACAAGTATTTATATGGCCTACAAATAATTGTTCCGGGTCTGGATGTTTGTCCTTGTGCAATTTATGTTTGTAAACTGCCCCCATGATACAGGAGAAAATCCTAGTGTGGAGGTTACGTTTTTTTAAAACAAGAAGAAAAACAAGAAGATTGTAGTGAAATATTAATTATTCCTAAATTAATGGTAGTATATAATATACAGTCACTTGATTGCGAGTTTTTGGATTGTGACTTGCCAAAGTACTGACGTTTTGGGGATTTCGTGTTGTTTGACAAACTTGTTTTAAAATAAATACCTGATATTGAGTGAACAAATAAACAGCTTTTAATTGTTTTAAAATAAAATGAAATAATAACAAAATGTATTAAAATGTCGTATCTATTGACTGATGCCATCGAGTTACCTAACTTTTGTATATTCACTCAAATGAATTTGACACCGATTATTACAAACGCTACTCTCAAAAACTCGTGTTATTGAGCTACGCTCAAATCACGAGGCTCAAACGCTCTCTCTAAACATGCACCATTTGGCCATTAAACCAACCAAAAAAAAAATCTCTATACTCCAACAAAAATTCGGACAATTAATTAAAACTGTGCAAAATAGGGTTTAGTAAATTGAGCTTAAAAATCGACCTATGGACTTGGACACTGAAAACTTGGATGAGGCTGAGGACGACGCTGACGACGATGAGGACGATGACGATGACGATGATGAAGACGAAATCCTCGACGATTTCATGATCTCATAAAAGTGAATGCAATCTCAAAGTGTTGTCCTTGTGTCGGTCTTCTTGATTTTTTTCTCTAGCAGTAGCACCGCCTCTTGTTGTTTCAATTGGTTTATCACAACTCTGGCCACTTGATGGGTTTTCACTTGCGATACATTTGATAAACCCAAGGCCTTCTTTAACGCCTGATAACCTTGCAGTTCTTTAATACGATAACGTGCGTCGCGTTCGGAACGGCCCATTTACACTAGGAATGATGTAATATACTGAGCCTCGTGCATTCAAGTGTCTCTTTATATTACATCCCCATGAGAGCATCATAGCGAGCATGCGCCACTCGAACTATTGACCTTGGTGTTATCAACATTTTATAATCACCCAAAGGATTCGTAGTTAAATAATGCAAGGCCAAATTGATCGGATCAAATTGAATGATTGTCAGAAAACGGGAATCAAATAATAATTAACATGCAACGGACTGTGCCACGCATCGGATCAAACCGAATGCTTACCAGAAAATGGGTATCAGATAATGAACATGCAACGCGATAATAACCATGACTGCATCGGATCAAAATTCCCTTCATAAAAAATATAACAATAACTTGGTTCAATCATCACTATTCGGCCGCTGCGGATAGGATACTGTTTATTTTCAATCAATGCTAAGATGCTTCAACAAAATAGAAAGGAGACAATCGTTTTTGGGGCTACTAGAAATTTTAACGACCCTCAATGATATAATACACAAAAAAAATACCAATTTATTATTGTAAATAGCATAAAGATTTTATGAAAATCAAAACGGAATCAAGAAATCTGAAAAAAAGAATTGTTTTGATATTTGTGTTCAGGGTCATTGGTTCGGATAATGTAATATTCAAAAAAAATGTAGTAGAGATGTGCCAACTCGGAAGAAACTCGACTCGAGTTAACTCGAGTTGAAATTCACGTAACTCGAATAGTACTCGAGTTACGCAACTCGAGTTGGCGGTAAGAAGCTGTCTCAGTATGTTACAAATTATTTTTATATTTGTTCTTCCATCCAACACAATTATTATTACTAAACTTCATAAAATGATATCACTCTAACTTTATAATAATTATACTTAATCAGTTTATTGATATTACATAATATATCAATAAATCGCTCGAATTAGTAAGCCGAGTTAATCACTAAATTGTAGACAGACACTGCATTGACCGTAAGATAAAGATGAGACTCGAGTAGAATTGTGTGACTCGAGTAACGCGGGTTAATAATAATTTATCATGTCACTAGTTGTACTCGAGTTTTGGAGTTATTCGAATTAACTATTTACAGTCCCTGCATCGATTGAAGTTTATCACTCGAGTTGAGAATATAGATTACCTTAGTAATAGCATTTTTAAATAGGTACCTTTTTTAAATGTAAAATGTGGCAATATGAAATAAAATACAAATATTTATTATTTATTTATTTGTAGTATTTCCATGTTTTTTTTTCATATCTGTAGTATTTCAAAATCTATATACTGCTTTTTACATATCTTACAAATCGCTTCCATCACGATTTTCTTTTTTCAAAATAATGCCACACTGACGATTTTTGTTTAGTTGTTTCATTGATATCACTCATATTTTAATCATACAAGTATATTTAAATCAGATTCAAACTATTGCTATACAGTTTAAAACATCTGTCTTATTATATATAGCATGTAAAGATAATATTATAAATGGACATATTATCCGTTATTCATCTTGGCTTTAATCATATTTATTTAATTACTGTAATGGTGTTTGTGATGTATATTCACTAATCAATTAATACCTGTAAAAAATAGTCTCCACACCACGTTTGTTTGTCTGTGCACTATGTTTTGCCGGAACTGCTTAAACGATTTTCCACTTACAACTTAAAGTACCTATAATTGCTGAATATACCTACAACTTTGTTTAATACTATTAATTATTAAGCTATGCTAAGCTATTCTGGTGCCTGATGTGGTATAAAACCTGTAATACAGGTTTTATACCTACATCAGGCACCAGTCTCTCAAGTTAGGTACCAGTCTGGCATTTCTGTAATACCTAGCATTAAGTTTACCTATTGTGGAGAGAAATAAATTCATTCATTCATTCATTCATTCATTCATTCTATTCTATATACACTATTCTAACTCATAATATAGGGAAAACTACTAGAAAATAGCTTTTAGTTTGTTTTAAGTTTATTGTGATATTCATATTTTCATTTTAATTTCTCAGTATTCCCGTTAGATGCGGAAAACTATGAGTCATATATGTCATATATGAACATTTCAATTGTTTAACTATTGTGTCTATTTCTCGGACAGGAAGTTGTTAATTTTGTAATCTATAGATTATAAGGAATAAATCGATATACATTTCATTAAGTTTCCCTAAAATTTGAGGTGGGCCCATTCTCCATACAAAAATAAATTGTCTTCTTTATTCTCAATAGCTGTGGGCTGATATCTGATATATTCTAAATATTGGAACCACTATTGGACCGAAGGAAGGTCTGTGATGAAGATGGTTTTTCTGTCAAGAAATTCTTAATAGCAGCCCGGAGTCAGGAATTTCGTTGTGTTTCATTCACCCCCGTGCCTCGGAAAGCGCGTTAAGCCGTTGGTCCTGTTCCTGATCTCTCTCCGGTCGTGTCGAATTACCGTCCCATCGAACTATGAGAGTGAGGAAGTAGAGTGTGCACCTGAGCTTGCGATATAATCTTGTCCTGCGCAGATGGCTAGTCTCCATTTACGACTGGCCGCCGTGACTGAAATTCGGTCTGGAGGACATTGATTGATTGATTGAATATTACAAATAGTTGTTATTTCATTATTAGTAGTAGTTAGTTTGTACGAATCTTTTTCAGATATTGTTGTACATCTAGTGTATCCATGATATTACTGCTATTAGTAGATTATTACAGTGCCAATCTATTCAATGGTTAACATAGGAATGATCAATTACAGTGATTTGTAAATATTAAATCGCATTCTTTTGTGATGATTTGTAGAAGTCATCCATGTAGCGCAAGTCGCAACACGAAATAATGCGAGATAAGCTTGTTGTTTCATAAAGTTACTATCAGTTTCACTGCGGAAATGCTTTAGATTAGATATAACTTACTGGTGCTATATAAGACCAAGCAGCTGCAGTCATGGAGTCAGTGTATGGTCGTTTGACCGCAGTGGATCTACCAATACTACGTTTGTGTTACTTCAACGCATCAATGGTCATGGACGTACTAAGTGTTTATTCTATTGACAAACTTACTTTTCTTTCTGTTGTTTTCTTACGTGTGTGTGTGTGTGTGTGTGTGTGTGTGTGTGCGTGCGTGTGCGCGTGTGTGTGTGTGTGATTAAGTGTAAACAAACTGATATTAACATGATATCTTTGTTTTGCAGAAATCATTCAACTTCGATGAAAATACCTATAATCAGTATTACTACTCGCCACTCAAGAAGAGAGTCATGACATCGTCATTAATAATAACAAATGCGATGGTGGAAAAGAAAATAGCAATCGATTGATCATTTTTGAAGCAATAAAAATAAAAAGAGTAAAAGTGAAAAAGTTAAAAATATTTTTTAACAATGACAGTCATTAGCTGATCATTAGTGAATGTGATTCTGTTTTACTTAAATTACTTCTGTGTACTCATTAGATTCTATTTCTAATCCTTTGCTAGACTATAAATATCGGACATTATTTGAAATTGGGCATCAGTTGGTCTATCAATACTGAACTGTTACTTACTCTGCTACCTATTTTTGGTACGCGGTTCTTCATATAGATCTTCCCGTGACATAAAATTAAAAAGGCTGTTATAAATGTAAAACGAAGATTATTTTTGTTTTAAATGGGCGTGTTTCTCAGCGTTATATCTCGTAAACAAAAACGCGGATCGGGTATCATCGTACGCTAAACATGCAAATATTAAGCGCTGGAGTAGGACTTTTATCGGATATGGTTCAAGCGCGTCCTATGGAAGCCTCAATAAAAGATCGTCTAAAGCAAGTTAGTACGAATTTAAAACGAAAGGCTGATGACAAAATTGATCAATTTAACATGACAGGATCTGGGTATATAACTAAAAGAAAACGATTGGCCGCGTTCATTCCACCATTAACTGCTAAAGTGAAAGCTGCGAAAAAACTTGGTCTAAAACCAAAAAATATCAAAGATATATTTTCAAATTAAATATGTCTTTCCTTCATAATCATTCTTGTGAGTGCGTTAAGTCAGAATTGGATTTGTTTGCACTACCGTCTACACAAACAAGCATTGAAAATGGATTGTGGATTCACTATAAACCAATTTCGTCTCTTGCTGATGATGGACCTATCGAGTTTCAAGTTCCTGGGACAGGCGATGACTACATAGATTTGTCTCAAACATTACTCCACATAAAGGCAAAAGTATTAAATCAAGATTCAAACTAACTTGATATCGGCTACAGTAGTAGCATCTGTAAATAAGGTTATATGATCTTTACCATGAAAGGTCATATAATCCTAGCGTCGAATTTAGGGAATATGTAAAAAATATTCAAAAATATTTAAAAGAGTGTGCTCCACAGCCAAGTCTTTGCATTTGAGCAACAAATTAAGACGGCTTCTAATAAAATTAAAATGACATGGAGTATAATTATAGCGAAACTGGTAAGATTAACTTTCGCAATTCAAACTACCAGTTAAGTGTAAACAACAAATTAACTGAATCAGATCAGGACGTTGCAATGGTTTTGGGAAATAGTTTACTGATATTCCGATTTAACCACTAAGTCACTGAATTCTTCTCCAGCCGTTGCCGAATCATTACTTAAACAAAATGTAAATGCGTGTAAAATAATTTTAAATTTCATAAAGTATCATCAAAAGATATTATAAAATATTTTAAAACTATTGATATTAAGAAAACTACGGATCTGTGGGATTTCCGTTAAAGTTATTGCGTCTATAATAGATACAATCGCGCCTCATCTAGGTATTATTTTAATACTAGTATCGAATCTGGTGTGTTTCTGATTTAATTAACATAGTAAAGTAATACCTTTATTTAAATCTGGTAGCACATTAGACCCCGCCAATTTTAGACCTATTTGTGTACTACTAACACGTAGTAAGATTTTTGAAAAATTATTCTTGATCAAATGTTAAATTTCTTTAATATAAATAATTTACTTCATAAAAATCAATTTAGTGTCAGGGTCGCTTGACAACTGATGCCGGTGTTGAGCTGATTAAATATATCTTTAATGCATGGGAGAATTCACAGGGTGCTTTGGGTATATTCTGTTACCTATCCAAGGCCTTCGATTGTGTTCACCATGAAACATTAATCAGGAAACTTCAACACTACGGTGTAAGAAGTGATGCTCTTAAATTAATTATTTCATATTTAAGTAACAGAACGCAAAAGTTGTCATTAACAGTATGAGCTCTTCCGGGTCGATGGTACAAATGGCCGTGCCTCAAGGCTCAATTCTTGGCCTTTCTGTTTCTTGTATACATTAATGACTTAGTATTATTTGCTGATGACATTTCTTTAATTTTCAAATTAAGACGACAATTACTAAAATATGACGAAGTAAATAATGCTATATCTAATTTAGTAAATTGGTTCAATGGTAATAATTTTCATTTAAATGGCACTAAAACGAAATGTATAAAATTCATGACTCCAAATGTCAAACAATTAAATACTAATGTGATTTTAAATGGGGAGAACTGAGTCTTGTAGATACCACCAGTTTTCTTGGAATCACACTAGACATGAAGCTTCAATGGAGCCCCATATATCAAAACTAGCAAGCAGACTTAGTTCTGCAGCATATGCTGTAAAAAGATTCGAAATCTTACCAGTGTTGAAACAGCTAGACTAGTTTACTTTAGCTATTTCCATAGCATAATGACGTATGGTATTTTGCTATGGGGACACGCAACTGACGCTGAAATTATATTTGTTTTAAAGAAGAGGCCATAAGAGCAATTTATGATTTAAGCCTAAAGAGTCGCAGCGACAAAAATTTAAGGAAATTAATATATTAACTTTGGCCTCTCAATACATTTATGAAAACGTAATTTACGTACACAAAAATAAAAGTAGTTTTACAAAAATAAGTGATATTCATTCTGTAAATACTAGGAACAGACACAAGCTAGTAGTACCAGTTACTCGACTCCATCGAGTCAGTAATTCATTCTTATTCATCAAAATCCCAGAAAATATGCAAAATTTTATCTGCTCACAGTTCAAAAACTTTATTAAACAAAGTTTGTATAAAAGGTTATTATAATATTAAGGAATTTATGGATGATAATAACCCTGGAATGAGGTGATCGCTACCAACCTATTTCTAATTTGTTTTGTGTTGTTAATTGTGTAACATACATGATTGTAAGCTGTTATTTAAAAAAAGTTCTGCTGGGTTTCTTGCAGGTTCTTCCCAGAGGACAGAGGTTTTTTCGAACCCGTGGTAATTAAACAAAAGAGTGACTTTCAATAAGTATTATTTATATTCTATATTGAATAAAAAAGTTTCTGTTTCTGTTTCAAATAATTGTCTGCATTCACTTTTTAGTCAACTCGATGTTTATTTAAGCCAAAAACTTGTATAACCACCTAATAATATATCTAATAGCATATCGAGCATACATGGAAATCCTTTTAAACTATGCTCCTGCTGCTAAACAATCTCATCTTACTTGTAGTCTTTGGTATGAGGATACAGCGGAAAATGGATTCTACAGATGATAAAAACATAGGATTTGTTAAAAGACAGGAATTGGTTAGTGAAAGTAGGGAAATAGAAATGATTGGACATCTTCACGGTGACATTTTCAACCAAGATAAATTTTTAATTAATGGTGTTGAAATGAGTGTAAAATTAGTTCGATCAAGAGAGAGTTTTAATTTAATTGCTGAGTCAAACGATGTAAAGTTTAAAGTTTGCATTACGGACGCAACTCTTATTGTCCGACGAACACGAATTAATCCAAGTTTATTACTCGCACTTCAAAAAGTTTTAGCTTCTACCACTGCTAAATATCCTATTACTCGAGCTGAAGTAAAAGTTTTAACAATTCCATCGGGTGTTTAAGGAAAAACTCTTGATAATATATTCTTAGGACAGGTATCCAAAAGATGTATAATTGGATTTGTGAACAATTCTGCATTTACGTGGTGTTATACGTGGTAGAGCTATGCTGCAGCTATATTAGTAGTATAGTTGTAGCACGAATGGAAACGACTGGGAAGGACCACGCTCTCACAGGATACCAGAGCGTAAAATAGCAGCTTAACACTGCTGTGTTTCGTATGGTGAGTGTAGAGAACCGGAGACCCTTTTTACTGGAAAAGAGGCATTCTATCTTAGTCCTCACGGGTGACAACGCATCTGCATTTTGAGTCTTTATTGAGGATAGATGTAGATGTCTATGGGTCACAGCAACCACTTACCATCAGGTGGACTGTGTGCTCGTTTGTCACCCTATCCTATAAAAAAAATTAATGGTTCCCTTACTAAAACTTCATTTAACTTTGAAAACTATGTTATTAATTCTTTCAGGTTATAGATTGATGGTCAACAAATACCTTTAAAAGCTTTGCAACCATCTTTTAATAATAATATATTTACATCAGCATATCATACTCTATTCTCGGGAACTGATACTGAATCTCTTGTGATCAGTATGCCAAAGGTTATTGTCTATTAGCATATGATTTAACTCCTGATTTATCAGCTAACTCATCAGCTCATTGGAATCTCATAAAGCATGGTAGTGTAAGATTAGAAGTACGATTTGAATCCTCACTAATACAAACAATTAACTGTATAGTTTATGCCGAGTTTGATAATATTATTGAAATAGATAAAAACAGAAATGTTACTGTAGACTATAGTAGTTAAGGTTATAATGTGTGTTTTGTGTTAGATTTGTGTTATGCATTTTGTGTGTATGTAACTATATGAAACATTATAAAATTAAATAAAACAACTTGTATGCAATATATTATTGTTTATTTCTTTATAAACCCCCTATTTAATCTTATAAAAAACACTGTTCGAGTTTAAACTTTACATAAGCACACTGACTAAACCACTGAACATGCTGCTGCCAAGGATCATCATCATCTTTCCAATCTAATGGTTTCTTATATTTACGCGAACACTACATTGAATAAAACTATTTTTACGGATTTTATCGCGTTTAATTTTACTAATTTTGATTCTCGACGTTTCGGTGCTTTACAGCACCCATGGTCTGAGGGGACTGAGGTGTTTGACGTCCTAATGTCATAGTTAGCCCGGCTACCTTCAGTTTTTGAATATTAATTTTGGTCCGATCTACGCAGAATGAGCTTACAGTATCTTGAAGTCTTGCAGTGGTATGCTTGGGTTTGGATTTAATTTTGTTAATTATAGGATCCCAAGCAGATGGCAGCACCATCCATCTTCTCTATTGAAATTAGGATGTTTTTAATTTCAATAGCCTCGCGTATCATCCTTGGTAGGAATCGGTGTTCTTTGCGAGGATTTGTGGTCTATCAAATCTGATGTAATGGCAGGGACGATCTTGAACATGTTCACAGACTGCAGACTTCCCAGAGCGTCGGTGCCTCACGTCAGCTATATGTTCTTTCACGCAGGTTTTAATGGATCTTTTGTTTGTCCTATGTAAGAGAGACCACATTCACAATCAAGCTTGTACCTCCTGCATCTTGTAGAGGATATTACACTTGACGGATGGTAAAATTGACTAATCTTCTTCGGCGGCTTGAAGTATGTTTTAATAGAAGCTCGCTTCAAAATATAGCCAACCTTGTCTGTGACTCCTCTGACATGGGTAGTACAGCAGGCACACGCTCGACTGTGGCCGGCTTCACTCTGTCACTGTGACGTAGGCGCGGGACCCGAAGCTTGTTGTCTTGCAATACTTGCTCGACGTGCTGAAGCTCGGCGGCCAGATGTTTTCTGTCACAGATCCCTCGTGCTCTCTGAAACAAAGATTTTCCCACGGTAGCTAACTGTGATGGATGATGGTGCGATTCACCATTTAAATATCGGTTGGTATGGGTCTTTTCCTATACACAGTGTGACCAATAGTGTTATCAGGATTTCGGATGACTAAAACATCTAGGAAAGCTAAAGAATTGTTTGCCTCTAACTCCATTGTGAATTGTATTTTAGAATTTATGGAATTAAGGTGGTTTAAAATGGAGTTACTTTGTCAGATGGTAAAATTGTGAAAGTGTCGTCTACGTACCGCTTGTAGAATCTTGGATATACAGGAGCAGTAAGAAGGGCTTTCTCCTCAAAGTCCTCCATGAATATGTCGGCGACTATGGGAGATACGGGTGAACCCATTGCTACGCCATCTACTTGCTTGTAGAACTCCTCCTTCCACAATAGATAGCCAGATGTAAGGCAGTGCTTTAACAGTAATGCATATTCTGTAGGCATGTTGTATTCTTCTAGCTTCCTGGTTACAATTGAGATGCAGTCTTCAATGGGTAAGCATGTAAATAGTGACTGAACATCAAAACTGACCATAGTTTCATTGTCAGCGAGATGTAGGTCTTTTATCTCACTAACAAAATGGTACGAATCCTTCGTGTGCTCTGGTTTGTCCTCTCAGCGGTGACAGAACTTTTGCCAAGTGTTGAGCCAATTTATAAGTTGGTGAGTCGATAAATTGATAATACCACCATGTACAAACCACCGAGGTTGTATGGTTACCAAAATACACAAACCAAACGCTCCACTACGTCCTATAGTGAGCCAGATCGACTTCCTAGATGTTTTAGTCATCCGAAATCCTGATAACACTATTGGTCACACTGTATAGGAAAAGACCCATACCAACCGATATTTAAATGGTGAATCGCACCATCATCCATCACAGTTAGCTACCGTGGAAAATCTTTGTTTCAGAGAGCACGAGGATCTGTGACAGAAAACATCTGGCCGCCGAGCTTCAGCACGTCGAGCAAGTATTGCAAGACAACAAGCTTCGGGTCCCGCGCCTACGTCACAATGACCGAGTGAAGCCGGACAGTCGAGCGTGTGCCTGCTGTACTACCCTATGTCAGAGGAGTCACAGACAAGGTTGGCTATATTTTGAAGCGAGCTTCTATTAAAACATACTTCAAGCCGCCGAAGAAGATTAGTCAATTTTACCATCCGTCAAGTGTAATATCCTCTACAAGATGCAGGAGGTACAAGCTTGATTGTGAATGTGGTCTCTTACATAGGACAAACAAAAGATCCATTAAAACCCGCGTGAAAGAACATATAGCTGACGTGAGGCACCGACGCTCTGGGAAGTCTGCAGTCTGTGAACATGTTCAAGATCGTCCCCGCCATTACATCAGATTTGATAGACCACAAATCCTCGCAAAAGAACACCGATTCCTACCAAGGATGATATATGAGGCTATTGAAATTAAAAACATCCTAATTTCAATAGAGAAGATGGATGGGTGCCATCTGCTTGGGATCCTATAATTAACAAAATTAAATCCAAACCCAAGCATACCACTGCAAGACTTCAAGATACTGTAAGCTCATTCTGCGTAGATCGGACCAAAATTAATATTCAAAAATTGAAGGTAGCCGGCTAACTATGACATTAGGACGTCAAACACCTCAGTCCCCCGTGACCATGGGTGCTGTAAAGCACCCGAAACGTCGGGAATCAAAATTAGTAAAATTAAACGCGATAAAATCCGTAAAAATAGTTTTATCTTCCCAATCTTTTAAACCACCACCATAATGGAAACACTTGGTCCTGCCTGCATGGCCAGTATAAAAGAAACCGGCTTCTGCAAGATCTTCAGGCTTTTGTCGCATAACGAGAGGCCAGTCTTCGAAACTGAGCAACCGACTAGATTTTGAACTGAAGAATGGATACTCCACATCTCCGGAACCGCGCATCCTGCAAAAAACGGACCGCAGATTCGTGATCAGAGCATGCCAAAACCTTTTTGTCTTTTTTTTTAGGATCCGTTGACCCACACCAGACCATGACAGTTGTAGCAGTTCTGACTCAGTGAGCCAGAACTGGTACAAACTAACTACTATTATTTTTACATTGTGTGTAATCATTAGGACATAATTTTTCTTTCAATTTATTTAATATATATTTATCGCGTTTGGAACGTTTTCTCGTTTCAGTACTAATTCATAATGGCCACTAATTTTTTCAATGGAGGTAGCAATGTCCTTTTTTGTGCCCTAATGCATGTGTAATTGTCTTCACTCGGCACAATTATGATATAATCTAAGATCACACAATGCGCTTCTTTAGTAATAAGAATATCCCCTAACAAGTAGATTTTAATTTTTTTAATGAAATGAGAATTATAAATCACTACGAATATAACATGTAATAAGGACTAATTACACGCTACATGATGAAGAGAATTTGCAAACGCAATCGAATACGTATACCTTACCTACGTGCATTAGAAGAGACGACATTCATATGAGTACGTTGTTGCTAAGTATGTCAGCCTTACATTCATTTAACACTCGCTAACGAGTTTAGTGCAGCCTTCGTACATGCTAGCTATATAACTTAATGTACCGACTCTGTCATATTATACTTTTGGAAAGAAGAACTATTATCATTATTAATTAACCACTAAAACAGCCTAGAAAAGTCCACTGGTGAACATAGGCCTCTCCTATAGATTGACTCATAGGGGGAAATTTGCCATACTTGCCACGCTTGGAAGGCGGGTTGGCAACCGCAGTTTTTTATAATTTTGAGTTGTTATCAGGAAGATGTTGCCATCTACTGATTAATTTCCCTCTATCGCCTCTTACGACATCCGTGGGACGATATGGGGTGGTGGATATTCTTACACCGCCACTACACGGTTATGAGCGGAACGAAACGGGTGGAAAAAAATGTTTCATCCTGTTTCGTCCCGCGGGTGCTGTAAGAGTTGTCTATAAGACTATAATGATGAAACTCTTAGAATAATTACGTACCGGCTGCCAGGCATGGCTAATAAGGCAAACCCTTCTTTAAATGGGAGGGGCCCAAGCCCCGCATCGAATTCTTACAGCAGTTATCAGTGGTTTTATATTTTGTAATATACGTGGTAGAGCGACGCTGCAGCTATAATATAGTTGAAGCACAAATGAGTGGTCTCGAACGGGAAAGGACCACGCTCTCACAGAATATAATCGTGAAATAGAAGCTAAATGCTACTGTGTTCCGTATGGTGAGTGTAGAGAACCGGAGATCCTTTTTAGTGAAAACAAGGCATTCTATCTTAAACCTCAGGGGTGACAACGCATTCTGCATTTGGATTCTTAATCGAAGATAGATGTAGATGTCTACGGGCCAAAGCATCCACTTACCATTAGGTAGAGTGTATGGTCGTTTTTCACCCTTATTCTTTAAAAAAAACTAAATCGTTATACCGCTATTTATCAGAAGCCACAAGATATATTTATAGGATTTTCCCCGCCTGCTGCCACACACCTCTATGGCGCCTGGCCGTTAAATTAAAAAAAAAAATGCTAATCTTTGTAATTGCATTTGTTTGATACGAAATAATATCATAATCAACCGAATTAGTCATAATTAGAATTAATTAAATTCCCAATTTAATTACTTACTTAACCTGACAACATTCTCACTTCAATAAACAGAACTAAATGGATGAGCAACAGCATGCGTAGTCACGGACATGTGCCTCTCCCACGCAATTAAGACAAAACAATTTTTTATGATTCCATCTAAATGAACAACAATTGGCACTATCTGCACACCAAATGACACATAATCCAAAAATGGACACGGTTAAGGACGTCTGGAGGATATCCACCTTTTGTGAGTTTTGCAAAAGACGTTTCTAATTTGACGCCACTGATTGGGTTAATATATTATGATTTGTTTTAACTAGGTAGTAGATTCCTTTTCAATTTCCTTTTCAATCAAGGAGTTCGTCTGGGTAAGTACCATCCTTTTACCTATTTCTACCGCCAAATAGCAGTTTTTGCACTGCTGTGTTTCGATCTGAAGGGTATAGAGTGTATAAGGGTATAGATAATTACAGGATGTGAGACATTCCATGCTTCAGAGGTGACACCGCATTTGTAGCTTTCTTTGTTTGAAGTTGGCTGCAGGTTTCCATGGACTGCAGGAGGCATTTACTATCAGAACTGTAAGTTCGTTCATCACGCCAGTTTTATTAAAATAAAACTACTAATGTATAGTTTAGGAACTGGTAGAATTTAATAATTTTGAAACGGTTACGGTTTGAGATTGTATGGGATTGTCAATGGCGTAGCATATGTGTTGCTGCCGCACATGGCCGCTAGATCCCCCCCCCCATTTATTGATAAATCATCGCGGTGTTCACGTCTGGTTTCAAGATTAGTTACTAAATTTAATGGAAATGTTAGAAACCCATGTTTTAAACCTTTAAGGAACTTATTTTGGATACGTTCCAGGCCGTAGGTACGCATAAATCGAATATTAGCGTCGAATCGGGTTCCACACGGTAGAAGCGTAGGTACTCACGTTGCGATCTAACGAGTAAATTATTAGTAGTTGCATTTATTCATATGGAAATATGTAAAAACAGTCTTCCTAAGATCACAATAATTGGATCAGTGGTGGTACCTTACTTCCCAAACATTTATCTTATACCCTGCACTCAATTTCATTATATCCACTACACCATATCGTCAGGACGAATGTGAATATGGATGTCGTAAGAGGCGAAATAGGTGAAACAAACCAGGAGATGGCCAGCAGCGTCTTCCTAATAACAACTATAAAATAAAAAACTGCGATTGCCAACGCGCCTGTCAAGCGTAGCTTTACTATGGCAAATATCAAGCATACAAGGTCCCCGTCTATGAAACAATCTGTGGGGGAAGCTGAAGATCCGCTTCCGAAACGCTTTTCCCGCTATACCGCCTCTGTGTGTTCTATGCTGTAGAAAGTATTTGCCATAAATACCACGCTTGACAGACGGATTTGCATTTGAAGTACCAGACGTCACACATTCTTGACGCTACTCTACGTCGGCAATCTTTATGTCTGACGTAAACGATTTGTATGTACTGGCATTTGTCAGAAACCGTGAGATTTTTTGGCATTTCGCATAGTCGCTTCATACGACATCCACGAGACAAATTAGTGTGATATGTGCTCGTATATATGAAAGCCACAAGGAACAAAACAATAAAAGTAAATTTATGCTGTAAAAGTGAGAGGCTGAGTTAGCAAGGGACGCTCAAGAAAGAAGGTTATTGACGAAATTGATATTATATAATTGAAGATGGGCCAAGATAAGAAAATCCTTAAACGACGAGCATGAATGTGGATATAGATGTGAAAGAAGCGAGAGTGGTGCGTCAGGTTCATGCCAAAAGGTAACCCGTAGTCTCTGCCTATCCCACTGGGTGAGAGACGTAAGGGTTTTTTAATAAATTTGAAGTGACAAACGAACTTCCACGTCATGGTAAGTGGCTAGTGTAGCCCAAGGACACTCGCAACTAACTTTAAACAAAATACTTCAGATGCGTTATTACTTCCGGGAATAAGATTTTGAATGTCTCAGAGCCTGTGTTTATACTGGCTGTATATCCTTCACACCGAAACACAGCAGTGTAAGTACTGCTATTTGGCGGTAGAAATAGGTAGGTCCTAGGCTGAAAAAGAAGTCTTACCACTTTCTAAAGTATATATATATATATATATATATATATATATATATATATATATATATATATATTAACATTGACATCGAAGTGGGTTATTACCTAGTGATATAGGATCATAATTCAGTGCTCATTTAGTGCTGTCGGTATACGCAAAAACAAAAATTGGGAAAATATTTTTTTTAATATCATAAATTCTGCTACTATATTAAGCTATTACCTATTAAAAAGATAACTGCTATATTAAGCGGTTTACGTTTTAATAGGTAGAACACTGGTAGCTTAATTAAAAGCTAGCAGTTTTCTAATTTTTGTTCAAGCTATTTTGGCGTAAAATTTAAATTTGCAACACTAAATTAGCACTAAATGAGCACTAAATATTGAAATTCCATTCCAGCTTAACAGACCTAAAGAAATCACAACATTAATCAAATACTATATTTAGTAGCCCGCTAGTAAACTTAAACTATGTATATAAAAATTACATAATTAAATGACATAATGTACACATAATATAAACACACATGAAGCAGCGCAGCGTGTCGTTAAGTCAACGTGTCGTTAATGCGGTCAACGACGGAGTCACTGACCGATAACTCTTATCGATATCCAAAATAAACTTCACTATACAAATAAACAGCTGCATTATACGTGATTGTACTAGCAAATTATTCATAAAAGTGATACATTTCATAACAGCACGGCCGTGGCTTAAGCACACAATATAGCCGTGGCACGGCGCAATGTCGTCTGTATTAACACGAGTTTTTTTGCGAAATGAAAGTGACAAACGACCTAACAGTAATTGGTATAGTTTTCTCTCCATCTCTGGCTCCATCACTTTTAATGCGCTTTTATAAGATTGACTTGTGAATGTGTATATAGTATGAATATAATGGAGTTTTATACTTCAACTAGCTGATACCCGCGACTTCGTCTGCATTGCTTGATATATCAAGAAAACACACATCACTGAACACGTAGTGCTCATAAAAATCGTTGATTCTTAAACCTTTAATAACTTTATATTAAATAAAAATATCGCAATATTTTTTTTAGATAAGGGACAAATGTCTAAGTAATAAAACTTAGAATATTGAAATATATCCAGTAGTTTTTCCGTGATGCGCGCACAACTGCACAACTGAATCTTGCAGACGTATAAGAACCGATTACAATACAATATTCATGACTGACCTCGTATTCTCACTAGTATTATCACAGCTGCGCTTTCTTTAAGTTTTTTTTATACTCGCCCTTGATACACCGTTGAGGTCGTCGTGACCGATATTCGGTCTGGAGGACACTCAAATATCCTCAGCTCAGTGAATATTTGCCCAGGTTTTTTTTTTCTTAAATTTTTGCAATGTACCATAGCCTGAAGTACATCTTTACACAACCAAAGATTTTCATTTAAACAGTTTATATCATCACAGTGCCTTAAATGTTAGAGAGAGAGAACACAATACTCATATTAGACGTGAAAGCAATGGTGCAGATATAATATGGCTGCAGCACGAATGGATCGGCTCGACCGGGGAAGGACCACGCTCTCACAGAATACCAGCGAAAATAGCAGCGTAAAATAGCAGTTTAATGCTGCTGTGTTTCGTATGGTGAGTGTAGAAAACCGAAGACTCTTTTTACTGGAAACGAGGCATTCTATATTAGTCCTCAGGGGTGACAACTTTTGATTCTTAATCGACTTACTATCAGGTGGACTGTGTGCTCGTTTCCACCCTTATTCTATAAAAAAAATGTAGTAAAACGTTAAACTGATGATACATCGCCACCTAGCTTGGTTGACAGTTTGAGTATGAGTACTTCCCCACGCCGCTAACACGGTATGCGTTTGCTTTATGATATTGACAAAATGGAGGACAGCTGGCGTAATCCGATCCGCGAGCACCTCGCTGATAAGGACGTGGGATGCGGTTTATATTTATTCATATAAAGAGTCAATTGACGGCTCGGTGGCGCAGTGGCTAAGCTTATCTGCATCGCTGGGGGCCGTGGGTTGGAACTCCCGCACGGAACAAGTAATCGTAAGAGAAAATTACGACCAAAACAATGAAGTATAATGTATTGCATTATACTGCATTTTATACATGAAAAGTAAAAACAACTAAACGCTTACTTATTTTCTTACTATCGACATTTAAGTAAATCAATTTAAATTTGGTATTAATTTGAAAATTTCTTCCCAACCCTGTTTTGTTACTTGTTAACACTTATTATTCCACAGGCATGGGTATTTTTCCACCCTGTAATTAAACCTTCAAATAATTCAGTAATTTTCATACGTGCATCACATTAACGTAGGCTCGGTACTGATTTTCCGGGTATACATATTGTTGCGCGCCACTATTAATGTTTTGTACATGGCAACACTAGCCACTAGCGCCCTCTGGTATCGAGTAGCAGAACTAGGAGAGTCAAGATCCTTCTAGAAATTTCGGGACCGATATGTACTCGAATATTCTAGACGTTTCTACAGTAGAAGGCTCTGGAAAGTATCTGAGGCGCTATATAAGGCCGGTATAGACCACGACCGGTCAGTATTGAATTGGCGATACAAGCGAGGACTTCAGCGATACAACTACGAACTTAAGGATCTGTGGTAAAATTGTATTTTGTTATTAGTGTGGTTTAAAGTTGTAATTAGTGTTGTATAATTAAAGTGTCAATTTTGTAATTCAATCGGCAGTTTTAATTGTCTCGAACCCCAAGCTCGTAACAATTGGTGTCAGAAGTGATCACATCATGCCGATTTTACCAAAGGACGACACGGAGGGTATCCGTACCCGAAGTCAACGCCAGCAAGAGACGGACCAGAGACGATTTGGTAATGCAACGCCGCAAACGTCGGAGGGCCAGCTGCCGACCACGGAGGCCGGCCTGTCAGCAGCTCCTGCATCTGCAGCACCTGACTTAGGTGCTCTGATGATGATGCTGCAGGAGCAGGCTCGCCGACAGGAGGAACAGGCTGCCGACAGGAGGAACAGGCCTGCCGACAGGAGGAACAGGCCCGCCGACAGGAGGAACAGGCCCGTCGGTTGGAAGAGCAGCTGCAGCGTGGACAGAGGAACAGGCCCGCCAACGGGAAGAACAGATGCTCCTCATGAAGGACCTTCACGCTACCTTCGGGAAAGAGATAAGGGAGGTGAAGGATAGGGTTGCTCAACATGACAACCGCCTGTCGGAAGCTGAAACCCGAATCGACCAAGTGAACAATCGGGTTGACAACGTGATTGCTGACGTGAAGAAAACGCTGGACGACCTCAAACTTGGGGATGGAGTTACAGCCCCCGTGGTAGCTACAATACCTTCGCTACGTGGATTCAAAGTGCCGCCGTTCGACGGGACTTCTTCCTGGTCGGCGTACAGAATCCAGTTCGAGGCTGTCATGAAGACAAACGGCTGGAATAAAAGTCAGGTCATGACTGCTCTCACCCTAGGCTTGCGCGACCAGGCCTTAACTATTCTGGAAGCTCTCGGTAAGGAAGTGACTTACGAGCAGCTCCTTGAGGCGTTGGAGGCGAGATATGGCGACGCTCACCTGGAACACGTCTTTCGTGCGCAGCTCAAAGATCGCGTGCAACGCAGCAACGAAAACCTGCAGCAGTGGGCCATTGAGGTGGAAAAGCTGGTTCAAAGCATACCAGTCTGTACCTGCGCCTGTAGGGAACCTGGTGCAGACATTCATCGACGGCATCCGCGACCTTGAAGTCAGAGCTGCTGTGAGGCTCGGGCACCACGAGACGCTTAAGGACGCGTTAGCCCATGCACTGGAGGTGGAAGCCGTACGGCAGGATCATCGATCCCATCGCGTCAGGAGGTTGCAGCAGCTGCAGTTCGCGACTGCAATAAAGGATACAGCCCTAGGTGCTACAGCTGTGGGGAAAGGGGCCATCTTCGATCCAGCTGCCCCAAGCGAACTGTAGACAGGGAGGTGATCGATCTCGAGAGGGTAGTGCGGCTAACAGCACCGCCCAGCAGCAGCAGGGAAACGAGTAAAGCCAGGACTGTGCGGGTGCTGGCTGATGTTAAAAGAGCCCCAAGGATTTCGATCTCACAAACCCATGATGGGAACAGCCTAATCATCAAAGGCGAGGTCAACGGAACGCCGTGTAAACTGACCATAGACACTGGAGCCTCGCACGGTTGTCAGTTCCCAACTTATAAGTCAGTTCCTTGGGGACTCCGCATACAACTGAGAGCGCATTAATTTGGTAACAGCCACCGGTCAGCGCATACCCGTCCGTGGAGAGAAGGAGATGGAGTTGAAGCTAGGCAACATGATCTACCTGCATAATGTCATCGTGGCTGATATAATGGACGACTGCATCCTGGGTCTAGACTTCATGAGGAAGAATTGTTGTGAGATCGATGTTAAGCAAGGTGTTTTGAAATGTGGACATGAAGAACTTTTCGTGGAAGGGCGATACCGGGAATGTGTACAGCCTTAAGAAGATTGTTCTGCCGCCGAGATCGGAAACGATTGTGCCGGTTAGTCTTCCTCGAATCCTGGGCAAGTTCATCGTTGTGTACTCGTGGAAAGGGTGGACAATGACCTTCCGTGGAAAGTGGCTCGAACCTGGTCAGAACCACCGACATCTCAAGAGTACGTGTGCTGAACCTTTGTGATCAGGAACAGATTATGGAAAAAGGCACACTGGTTGGTACTTGTGAGGAAGTGGATTGGTTGCGTAGGTGCCAATATCCATCGACTGGGACCCCAGCAAGGATGCACAAACGAGGGTGACCACACTTTTAGAAGACTGTCGCAGCGTTCTCTCCCAGAATGAAGTGGTCAAGGCGAAGAAGTTGTTACTCAAGTACGCCGATGTTTTCTCGTCAAACGATGCTGACATAGAAAGACTGGCTTAGTTCAACACAAAAACACTGGAGAAGAATTGCCTATCCGTCAGCGCCAAGAAGATTGCCGGTAGCACGTGAAAAGGAAGTGAAACCATGATTGAGGAATGGTGAAGGATGGTGTTATTGAACCTTCATCTAGTCCATGGTGTTCACTTGTGGTGCTGGTAAAGAAGAAGGATGGCAGCATGCGGTTTTGTGTTGACTACCGCCGTCTGAACGACGTTACAAAGAAGGACAGCTATCCTTGCCAAGAATTGATGACACGCTGGACATGCTTACAGGCGTAAAGTGGTTTAGCACACTGGACCTGAAAAGTGGCTACTGGCAGGTTGAAATTGACCCTAAGGACAGGAGAAAACTGCATTCTCGACAGGAAAGGGTCTGTGGCAATTTAAAGTTATGCCGTTTGATTGTGCAATGCTCCAGCAACGTTTGAAAGGTTGATGGAGCTTGTACTTACCGGGTTAATTGGCGATGCCTGTCTGGTCTACTTGGATGACATCATCATCGTAGGCCGTACGTTTGAGGAACACCTTCAAAACCTGGAACGCGTGCTCATGAAGATTCAGAGTGCCAACCTCAAGTTGAGTCCGAAGAAATGTTCACTATTCAAACGGCAAGTTAGCTTTTTGGGGTATGTAGTGTCGGAAGAAGGTATCCGCACGGATCCGGAGAAAATTGCCGCTGTCAAAGATTGGCCGGTTCCAAAGGACAAGACACAGGTTATAGCATTTTTGGGTTTGTGCTCCTATTATCGGCGATTTGCGAAGAACTTTGCAGATATAGCCAAACCTCTGCACAAGCTAACCGAGGAGAAGCGACATTTCTGCTGGGATGAAAGTTGCGATATCGCATTCCAGGAGCTCAAGGACCGTCTGTGCAAAACACCTATTTTAGGGTACCCTGATGCGGGCAAGGAATTTATAGTTGACACAGACGCAAGTGATATAGGGCTTGGCGGTGTGTTGTCTCAACGGAATGGTGATCAAGAGGTTGTGATAGCGTACTTCAGCAAGTCGTTGTCAAAGCCAGAAAGGAACTATTGTGTCACAAGACGGGAATTGCTTGCTGTGGTAAAGTCCTTGCAGCATTTATTATTAGCAAATATCTTCTGGGGCGGAAATTTCACTTACGAACTGACCATGCTGCACTGAAATGGCTATTGCAGTTCAAAAATCCGGAAGGACAAGTCGCGAGATGGATTGAACTACTGCAGGAATGCGACTTTGTGATCGAACATAGCAGCGGGAAATCTCATGGCAATGCAGATGCATTGTCAAGAAGACCTTGCCCTGAAGATTGCAAGCATTGTACTAGGCAAGAGGGTAAGGAAGTGGTATCTGTGAGGATGCTCAGGACAGACCAGCTCAGCAATGAGTGGAAGGACAGCCTACAACATGCACAGCAGGAAGATTCAGACATCAAGCCGATTCTGGAATGGATGAAGGCCAGTGCTCCTAAGCCCAAGTGGAGCGACGTCTCAGCGATGAGTTCGACCACGAAAAGCTATTGGGACCAATGGGATAGCTTGCTGATTCAGGATGGAGTCCTGTGCCGTAAATGGGAAAATGGTCGGGGAGACAGTTGGCATTTGCAAATGGTTGTCCCTAAAGCGAAAGTACCGGATGTTCTACAGCTGTACCATAATGGTTGTTCAGGAGGCCATCTGGGAGTTAAACGAACTCTACTGAAGATCCGAGAACGGTTTTACTGGGTCCACTGTCGTGACGATGTGGAGGACTGGTGTCGCAAATGTACAAGTTGTGCGGCTGTAAAGGGACCTCAAACTCGTAGTAGAGGTGCATTGAAATTGTACAATGTTGGTGCACCATGGAGAGGATAGCCCTTGACATTGCAGGGCCGTTTCCGGAAAGTGAAAGCGGTAACAAGTATTTCATGGATGTGATGGATTACTTCACTATAACCAGAAGCCTTCGCCATTCCAAATCAAGAAGCTTTAACAGTTGCAGATAAACTAGTTCATGAAGTATTCTGTCGTTTTGGAGTACCTTTAGAGATTCACAGCGATCAAGGAAGGAATTTTGAGTCTCAAATATTCCAGGAAACTTGCCGAGTTATGGTACTCATAAAACAAGAACAACTTTACCGCCCACAATCTGATGGAATGGTAGAACGATTTAATCAGACATTGAGAGGTACCTGGCAAAAGTTGTGGAAAACGGCAACGAGACTGGGACAGGCACATACAACCGTTTTGTTGTCATATCGAAGCGCTGTTCACGAAAGTACATCAGTGACACCAGCTGCAAACTTTGGGAGAGAATTACGGCTGCCTGCAGACCTGATCACCGGTATACCACCTGATGCCCCACGCAGTATCACCGATTATGCAAATGACTTGCGGAACAAAATGAATGACATTTATGAGCACGTCAGACAATCGGGCTAGCAAACGTCTGAAAAGATGAAAACACGGTATGACCGCAAAATGAACAACAAAGGGTTTGACGAAGGTTCAATAGTGTGGTTACATAATCCAGTTCGCAGCAAAGGAAATCTCCTAAGCTTCAAGCTAAATGGGACGGACCGTACCGATTGTGACAAGGATCAATGACGTAACCTACCGGATACAGAAAGGTAAGAGGTACCCTAAAATCGTCCATGTGGATCGACTGGCGCGTTATTATGGGGCCAATAATGCTCGGGACGAGCATGTCTTAGGAGGGGGCAGTGTTGCGCGCCACTATTAATGTTTTGTACATGGCAACACTAGCCACTAGCGCCCTCTGGTATCGAGTAGCAGAACTAGGAGAGTCAAGATCCTTCTAGAAATTTCGGGACCGATATGTACTCGAATATTCTAGACGTTTCTACAGTAGAAGGCTCTGGAAAGTATCTGAGGCGCTATATAAGGCCGGTATAGACCACGACCGGGTCAGTATTGAATTGGCGATACAAGCGAGGACTTCGAAGCGATACAACTACGAACTTAAGCGATCTGTAGTAAAATTGTATTTTGTTATTAGTGTGGTTTAAAGTTGTAATTAGTGTTGTATAATTAAAGTGTCAATTTTGGTAATTCAATCGGCAGTTTTTAATTGTCTCGAACCCCAAGCTCGTAACAATATTACATAGTAGTCTTTGGTACTGATGCGAATTTCTGGTAGTGTACGGCATCAAGTACAAAATAGCTCGAAATACGAGAGCGCGCCTGAGTAATTCTGACAAGAAAAATTTCTGACGTGTGGTTGGCATGCACCCGGCAAGCGTTGAAAGCGGACGGCCGATCCGGCAAATTTCTGACAGTATGTGGACTCTAGTACAAAAGGTATGCGCAGAGTGCCTTCCGACGCGCGTTAGATTTTTTCTGACAAAAAATTTCTTATAATGTGCGGCCGAGCTAAGGCAGACACATTGACGCACAGTTGAGGCACGATGGGCATCGTGGCGAAGTCGACGTGAGTTTTGATCGGTAAACAATTTTGGTGAAACTATAGTTTGCGCAAATTTATTTTCTAACCAGTTACATCTTTTATAGAAAAATTAAAAAAGTTACATGAATGTGTACTTTGAAGTCTTGTTTTTAACTATTTTAAGCCAGTGCGTGCCATCTATCCCACCTAATAGTAAGTGGTGATGTAGACGAAGAGGGTAAAACGCACTAACTTCGCTTAAAAAACCTTAGGTACAAGTAACGAACCCATCCGACAACAGGATTAGTGTCAAATATAATATGATTGCTTTAAAGAGAGATCTTCAGATGAGAGATGATATGGACAATGTTATTGTTTAGACACTTAAGTACATAATCTAATCTTTTTCATAAATATTATTATCTATTTACCTAAGTATAAACAGTATCTTTTTATTAGACTATAATAATATAAGTAAAGAAATAAATATGATTAATGTCTCTTCGAGTTCCCTTGCACAATTTACTGGCAGGGCTAAGCGGGTAGTCACCGCAGGGGGATGAGGCGAGGAGAAGCGATTATACTTCTTGCAATAATAAATATGGTTTAAAAATGTAATAAAAATGGACACACCCATTGAAATTTTATTCGGCGTTACTTCTCCGATCAGAAGAAAGTTATTACGGTAATATAAAAAATATCAAAGATTAGGTCAATGGTCGCATTATGCCCGCATGCCCGTTAACCTGTTATCAAAAAGCCTACAATAGTGGAAAAACCTGTTTAAGACCACGAAAAACAAGAATGCAACTCAATTTCAGTTTTATTTTACGTTTTGAAGAAACGAAATTGAACTATCTATAAAAAGTTAAAAAAAAAACAGATTTTAAAGAACTAAAAAGTAGGTAGTAACTAAAACTAAGTCATAACTAAAATAATTTCCGCATAAAAGCTTTACGCGGAAATTATTTTAGTCGCTGCGCTGCTAAGACATAGCGTATAAGAGTATTTATTAAAGCCTCGACTTCTGAAGCTATTATATATATTTTATTCTTTTTAGTTTTTTGAAGTCGGCATTTACTTTATAATAAAAATATATTTTTTGACCCTTTTGAGTGAACTAAGGAATATGAGAAGCTCGAAAATCGTCTAAATAGTTACATTAAAAACTTCACCTCTATTTTTCCACTCTTAGGAGTAGAATTTTTTCTTCAAATTTATATGGAACCACCCCTGAAACATTAAAATACCCATTCAATATAAAAATAATCAATAAATTTGGTCCACAATTGACGAGGATATCGAGTGACATAAACTACAAAAAAGACCTAACGCTAGAATTGAGATCTTTCTGTTTTTGAAGTCAGCTAAAAATGTAGATTATCAAACATGTACCTACAAATTAAATGAAACTAATTTTACGGATTAGTTTCATTTAATGTGTAGTCCTCGCGTAAATATAAGAAAACATTATGTACCTACAAAACCTTTTGTAATCTGAAAATAATGATAGGTAAGTACCTAAAAGCCAATTGTTTTAGAATATATATTTACATTTAGGACAGATTATTCAAAATAACTTCATAGGAAAAAATACGTGCAACATAAACAAATTAAAAATTACAATTATAATGATTTCTTATTATATAATACTTACGTTAACACTACACATCGACTGAAGCTAATTTTACGGATTTTATCGCTTTAATGTTACTTATTTATAAATCCCGACGTTTCGGGTGCTTTGCAGCATTCGTGGTCACGGGGGGACTGAGGTGATTGAGTGATGGATAAAATCCGTAAAAATAGTTTATTCAATTACAATTATATCAATAAAATAGTTTAACTGTTCCGCTTTTATATTCAGTCAGGTTATAATTTACTTGATGGAATTAGGTTGAAAAAGCTCTTAATTTCATAAGTTCGAGCTACATTGCCAGCAGTTTAGTGACTTGAAAGCGAATTTAATATTGTACGACATCTGATGAGTAATTAGTCATTCCTGTGACAATTAACAGCGGGGTGGCAGCCCTGGCAAGGCTCTTGAGCGGAGTTATTACACCGGGGAATGTAATAAATTGAATTCATTAAAAATAACTCCAGAAACTCCAGATGACGCCTCACCTGTCCCGCTACTTAATCGTTACGCAAAATAAATCATAAGTACTTTAATTTATAATATCGCAAATGTAACAAATTTGACATCTAATTAAGGTTTATTGTCAAAGCCTACGTTCAGCAGTAGATTTATGAGATTTGATGAAAGAATGAATACATAAGTTTCAATATTGCCTTAATTTGTATAAATTTCAATAAGAAAGAAACCGTCGTTTTTAGGATTTCGTACCCAAAGGGTAACCAACGGGACTCTATTACTAAGCCTCCGCCGTCGGTCCGTCCATCCGTCCGTCCGTCCGTCTGTCAGCAGGCTGTATCTCATTATCCGTAATAGGTAGACAGTTGAAATTTTCACAGAATTTATATTTCTGTTGTCACTATAACAACAATTTTTTTTTATTTAATTAGTGGGGCTCCGCTACTAGAAACGTATTTTACGATGGTACGGAACCCTTTATGTGCGATTGACTCGCACTTGGCCGGCTTTTTAAAACTTTACTAGTTTTACTGTTCCTCTAAAATTTCCTATGAGTTCGAGGTTGGTGCCAAACTGTTATTTTTTTAGTTTCGTCTCAGGCATTTCTTAGTCCTCAGAAGTGACAACACGTTTTTTGAATTTGGTTACATGTATCCACGGACTAAAGTAGCTATTTACTATCAGATGGACTGCTAGCACCTAGCACCTCCGTCACTTTAATATTGTTAAAAAAATACAATAATAAAGCAGTAAGAAATTCCTCTGAATGTTTAAAAAAGCTAGCTCACTTCCGGTTGCGTAAACGTCATTGTGTGTTATCGCTTATTGTGCATTGTCAAATCATATTCCCCTGTCCCTAGTCGGTTATTGAGCAGACCCAAACGATCCTATCTTTTACGACGTGGTGTCCATAAAGGGCGGTTCCAGACAATTGTTTTAAACTTTCTCCATATCGCATTTTATTATAGTAGCTCAGGCCCTGAGCGCCCACTTTAAATTTGAAAGAACACGAGTTCGATTCCCGCCGTTATCAAAAAAAAATGTTTAATTACAATTTTAAATCATTATTTTTCACGTGCACGGCGGCGAAGGAAAACATCGTAAGAAAACTGAATTAAACTTTTGATATCTGAGAAGTTTAAAAAAAGTCAGAAGATATATGAAGTCCGCAAATACGCAATGGGACATCGCAACGGACTTTCTCCTACTCTAATCCTCTAAAAATTAAAGAGAAGTCTGTGGCAAGTAATGGGACGTACTTACTATACGTCGTAAAATTGTGACTTCTTTTTGTGTCGTACAAATGGAATATTGGATGCTCTTAAGCCGCTATCACTAGGCACAATGTTTTTCTTCACTCAGCGCATCGATTATAATAATGTTGTTACAGCGACAGGGGCGAGAGTTGCCTTGGTAATGAAATCGATCAGTCAACTGCGATTCTGCGATAATTTTATAAATAATTCAAGACTTTCTCATTTGTACAGACGTAACTAATGTATCTTGAATGCAGCCATCAAAATAACGTTATATTTGACATTTGATTGGGATTCTGGGATCAGGGACCGATCGGTATTTTGTCGAAACCTAGATAAATCCCAACCTTTTTAATTTGGAATCTTGGAAGATTAAAACAATGAGAGTGACAAACGATCACACATTTCACCTGTGTTTCATATGGTGAGTGTAGAGAACTGGATACCTTTTTTACTGGAAACGAGGCATTCCACCTTTTCCTCTGGGGTGACATTGCATATACGAGGGGAGGTCAAAAAGTTCGCCGAATTTTAGGGAAAGGGGGTAAAATTAAACATGAAATATTTTTTTCTTTTCGATGTATTCTCCATTAACCCTAATACACTTCTCACACCGTTCAAATAACTTATTTATACCTTCGCAAAAACATGTTGTGTCAAGGCCCTCAAAATAGGCAGAAATTGCCTACTTCACTTCTTTGACATCTGTAAAATTTTTCAACGAAGCTCTTTTTTTCATATTTGGCTACAAATAATAATCCGAAGGAGGCTAATTTGAACTATAGGGTGGTTTAAAATTTTGAAGTCGCATTTGTGTAAGGAAACCATCAACAACATGACTCTTGTGAACGGGCGCGTTGTCGTGCAAAAGGAGCATAACTCGAAACCATTTTCCCCTTGTTTTTCTTTAATCGCATGTTTTAATTTTTCTAGTAGCGTAACGTAATACTGTCCCGTAATATTGACAACTTTGTCTTTATAATCGATCAATGAAATCCCCTTTGAATCCCAAAAAAATGAAGCCATAGTCTATCCAGCCGATTGTGACACCTTGAACTTCTTAGGCGGTGCTGCGCCTTTTTATGCCACTGCATGGACTCCTGCTTTGACTCAGGTTTATAGTGATGAACCCAAGTATCATCCCCAGTCGCAATTCGGTTCATAATTTGTCTATACAGATCCAAAACTCACGCGAACACTCGACCCGCTGCTGTTTTTGAAGCGGTGTGGGTTTTCTGGGCACCCTCTTGCACACTTTAGACATGCCAAGATGATCATGGAGAATGTTTAAAACGATCTTAGATGTTACTCCAGTTATTTCTGCGTTCTGTTTTTTCTTCAGACGAGCATCTTAAAGAACAAGTTTTTTAACTTTTTCGACAATTTCTGAGGAAGTTGCCTCAATCGGTCAGCCTGAGTGCTGATCGTCCTCAATTGAGTCTCTGCCTCCCTTGAAAAGGCTATGCCATTTGTAAATCATCGTTTTTCCAGGACAAGAGTCCCCGTAAACAGTTGACATCTCTTCCATAATGACGAAACTTAATTTTCTCCACAGTTAGTGTTCACTTCCCGATTGACTTGATAATCCTGTGATATCTCAAAGGTTAATGAACTGATCTGGCTGAAACTTGGTATGTATAGTTGTATTAAGTCACCAAGTAGTGACAGTTAAAAAATCCCCCCTCCCTTCTCGAACCCCTCCATTCCGAGAACTTTTTGACCCGCTCTCGTATGTATTTTAATATTTAACCTAGGATAGATGTATTGTCAAGGAGCCACAGCATACTTACCACCAGGTGGACTGTGTGCCCGTTTGTCACCCTTATTCTATGAAAAAAATATTTTGCCTCAAACTTTTAGATGATTGCACTGTAAAGATAATAAAAAAACAATTGCATATAGAAAGGAATATCAGCCGTAATTGTATCCGCCCAATAAACATAAATTACATTTAATATCTACATACATTATACCATCCACTGTCTCAGATTCTAGTTCCTGTAATCTGAGCTTCTAAGATTCTAACCTAAACTTTTTCAATAGACTAATAAAAATGGACGATCTTCGTCATTATAATATGATAACACTTACCACCTGCAGCATTTATAAGTAAAACTAGGGCTAATCTCAGTTAAAACAAAGAAGATTGTACAATATGCCAAGTGTAGTAACAGCGGCGGGATATACCATTTTATTACGCTAAGCACTTGGCATTACGCGGCGTGCCGTTGACTTGCCGTGTGCGGATTAAAAAAAGAAATAATGTTCTGCTTCTGCTGCCACAAAAACTTAATGTCAAGTTCGTGCGTAGTGCGATTTAAATGTAGCTGATGCTTGATAGAGTTATAAAAAGCCTTGCAATTTCCTCGGAATCACGAAGGTCGTAAAACTAAAGAAATTACTGATAAAGACACTTAAATGTATTATTGGTATTGATCGAAGGGAAAATATAAAAATATCAGGTCGTATGTTTTTGGCTTTTGTGCTATTAATAGGTGAGTATAAATTGGTCCGACTCGTTTAATATCTTTAATAATAAACAGAATGTTTTTCTTGGTGGTCTATTTTAATTTAACATTTCAGATTAAACTATTTACTTACGTTTGGATAATGGAATATTCTCTTTATTTTGTTTATTACAGATAATTTTATAACTTATAAAGTAAGCGCATATTAATCAATTGAGAATAATAAGTTACCATTTTTTATGAATTATTATCAACAAAATTAACAATTCCTGTATGCATTGTAGTCTGTGAGTGTATTGTAAACAAATCAATAAAATAGGTTAGCCGGCATGGTTTATCAAGAGCGCTCGAAAGCGGTCACCTTAGAAACGGCTTTGGACGTACCAACCAACATCACTTGAGCACGAAATAACTCACCTTCAATAGCAACGACGTGGTCACGTATCTGCTGTGCAAGTAACGGGTCAGGTACGAGCTCGACGAGGTCATAGAGAGCGTATATTGAAGGATGGACGCTCTCAAAACGTTGAATCTCTTGCCGTATCGAGAGGGAGGTGTTGAGGCACGCCTGAGTGTGTTGGCGGTGGCACATAGTGCTCCTGTAGCCAAACATTTGGCCGGGGTATCCACAACACAATACAAACAACAACACTACACTGGACGATGCATTCCCACTTCAACGCTGCGTGAGCGTAGCGCTCATCGCTAAGCTGAAAACTTTTCAAATTACACTTGTTTTGTTAATTCACAATCACAAAAATACAAATCCTTACGTCAGAGCACTAATCACTATTGCAAATTTAGTAATAAAATGGCATAAAGTAAAAGTAAACAATCAACACGCACGTTCTTCAATAATATTCACACGAGCAAGCCACCCCAACAGCGGCCATTACCAAACTGGCGTTTTGAGCATGCTGTGCTGCCAGACTTAGTTGTGTGAATTACCTTACCATTTACCTTAATATTACCATAACAACGTCATAAGTTATTTATTAGTATATGAAAAGCTCGTAATGTACATATCCTAAAGCTTTTGCTTTAAATATTTAAAGCTTTTCAAATTTGTTTTACTGATTTACTTGTGAAATAAACTTTTCAAGCGAACGTCGAAATAATGAAATGCAATACCATATTTTTTTAAATAGATACACATGAACTAAGCTGACCTTTTAATATGATTTTAATATGCGCGTTATCTGAACTAATCACGAAAAGATTTTTCGTCGTCTTTTAAAATTACTATACATTTTATCCGATTTTTGTTCTGTTCTCAAAGTTAGTTTGAGATTTGCATACTGCGATTTAGTTTGGTACAGGTACGTAAATAAACCGTAGTGTGTCAGAAAATTACAGTACAAATATTATGGTAATTATTAAACGTATGGCAATACTGGAGGCATGCCTTTGAAATGTCAAATGTTTATTGTTGCAGCGCCACCTGATGACTAAATAGCATACCAACTAGAAAACTATTTTTTGTTAGTTCTTCAAAGTGTTAACAGATGGCGTATAAAAATTACTATTAACCTTTTGTTAATAAAATAATTAATTAAAATAACTGGAAAATAATTACTTACGTACATAAATTTATTATGATTATATATAATGTAATAAATAATATAATAATGATATGATATTATGATCTCAGACCAAAATAAAATAAACTATTTTCAGATTAAAAACTTATATGAATAAAGTAAATTTTATGGATATAACCTATTAAATCATAATCAGTAATATGATTTAATATAATACAAAACAAAATAAATAGTGAAAGAAAACCTTAAAAATTTTATAAAAGTTTTATAAAAACATTTCAAGAGAACAATATAAAGAAATATTAGTGGAAAAAAAGCCTTAAACGGCAACAAAGTATTTTTATAAACATAACTTGAGCCTTTTTAAATTTTATAATAAACTTTCGTCTTTGCGCCTGCGTCCGCCTGCTCTTGGTCACAACGTTTTCTCGTAAAGTATGGTCACAAAATTTTCTCTTACACACAATTTCTCACCTTATCATTCAGAATCACACCGACAAACTTCTATTTCTACAGCATTAATTTTCTCTCATGCTTCTTTTGCCACATCCAACTTACACTACCACACAAGGTTTCGTCGACACAGAATAATATCTAATATGCTATCGACCTCATATATAACTCTTTTTCTTATAAATCTGACAGTTACATGCAGTCCACCTGATGATAAGTGGCCACTGCAGTGCGTTATGCAACTGCCTCAGAACCTGGCTCTCTATGCCCTTCAGACCGGTACACAGCAATGCAATCACTGCTAGCGGTAAAAATAGGTAAGAGGATGGTACCTACCAAAAAATGAGTCCTACTATTTAGTTAAAATTCGTGGCAGCCCTAAATATTTAATTATATTTTATTATCAAACAACAGTAACACATTCGTTTGCTTTGTTACAATTGCGTGACAGATTTTATTGTATTATATGCTAAGCCAAACAATGCGGCAAGGACGCTTTTGTTAGTTATAAGCTTCAATCACAAAGATTGCCGTGTTATTAAATTGTATGGATTTATATTAAGTATAATAAATGTTAGAACGCATAAAAAGGAACGTAGAAGTGAGAGACGGATATATTGGAGAGAAACGTGTAGCGATTTGTGTGAAGACGTTAAACACAAAGACGTGCAAAGTTGCACTATAATATTTAAAATGAATTAAGTTGTTTTTTTACCTTAAGAAGCAAAATAAAGTAATTATTTTGAAGAGCAATCCGTTTCCGCTAATTTCGAATACCAAAACCCACAAATATAAAAATTGTAAAAATGTGTTCAAACAAAATAAATAATAAATTACGTAATTTCCTGACTTGAGTCAAAACTACTTAAGTCAAAAATCGATTTAATCACTGTCAGTTCTGTGTCGGGAACCTCTATTTTCTATGGGGAAATGCCTACGCGTACCCGCTTGCGGGAGCAAGTAAGAGTTATCTCAAACTCGCATCGACTAAAACCCCATGGTGTTCGAACTTCGCCGCATAAAGGCGGGGTAACTGAAACACCTCCTCTTACATACATAACCCCACCAGAGCCAGTCACCAACAGACATGAACCGAAGTGATTTTAATAAACGTTTCACTTTTGTCGCGGAACCACAGATCATTTTTATAATCTGTACACGGCACTAGAAGCAATATTTTCATTTATCATCATCATCATTACAATCTATCATAAGTCCACTGCTAAATATGGGACTCCTTCGAGGAATGCCACAGAGTACGGCCCTAAGGCACCTGCTTTTACCGACTTCCTGCCTTTCTTACCAGGTTGTCACTCCACCTAGTTCGGGGGTCGCTGTACACTTCTTCACTTGCTCAGTACGAGGCTGCCACTCGAAAACCTGGTTGGCCCATTGCTACTTCAGCTTTCTGATCACTTTGGGAAATCCTACAGAAATCTTATGGTTTGCGATTGACAGCAATGCCATCTCTCTTATGCCAGACGCCTACAACACAGACCGGATGGAGAGCATGTCAAAAAATGTGCGAGAAGTCTGTTACTGCGATTATTGTTCAATCCGCCTGTTAATAAAAACTGCGATTACCATTATTATGGCAAATACGACTTAGGGATCTTCAAGAAAAGAGCCTACTGCTTTCTAAATGTCCATCTACTATTCCCTTTGTGTTGCAGATGTTCACGGGCGATGGTGATCACTTACCATTGAGCCGTATGCGTATTGCCTCCTCTTTTATAAAAAATAATACACCCCCCCTATGAGGCAATTTTTTTAGACTATAATGAATGAATGAATAAGTCTTTTGTTTTATAAAGTTTAGGAAACAATAAAAGCGATGGTATAGCCCAACAGATCAGCAATCTGAAGTGGCAATGTGCCGACCAGTTTTCGAGTCGCATCGTCGTCGTACTGAGCAAGCGAAGTGTACGGCGGCCCACCAACTAGATGGAGTGACGATGCCTTAAGAGATGCAGAAAGTCGGTAAAAGCAGGTGCTTTGTGTCATTCCTTGATGGAGGCCTATGTTTAACAATGTACTTTGCGTTGGGTTGTAATGATAATGACCATGAATGATATAGGGCCATAGTTACTGACCAACTGCATGCGCCAGTTCGAGAAAAGACGTAATTAATTACTTATTTATTTTCTTTGAACACATTTTACGATTTTTATATTTGTGGGTTATGGTATTCGAAG
The DNA here is from genome assembly GCA_029286625.1 of Parnassius orleans. Lineage (NCBI taxonomy): Eukaryota > Metazoa > Arthropoda > Insecta > Lepidoptera > Papilionidae > Parnassius > Parnassius orleans. The sequence goes on from JAGSMP010000056.1 coordinate 1,606,235, forward strand.
TTAGCGGAAACGGATTCCTCTTCAAAATAATTACTTTATTTTGCTTCTATAAGGTATAAAAACAACTTAATTCACTTTACATATTACAGTGCAACTTTACACGTCTTTGTCTTGTATGTATTACCACAGAATAAAAATAATAGGTCATAAGTCTTCATACAAATCGCTACATGTCTTCTCTCCATCTCTATTATATAATATATCCGTCTCGATCTTTCACTTCTACGTTCCTTTTTATGCGTTCTAAACTAACAATGTGGGACACATTTATTATAATATACTTAATATAAATCCATACAATTTAATAACACGGAAATCTTTGTGATTGAAGCTTATAACTAACAAAGGCGTCCTTGCCGCATTGTTTGGCTTAGCATATAGTACGTACAATAAAATCTGTCACGCAATTGTAACAAAACAAACGAATGTGTTACTGCTGTTTGATAACAAAATATAATTAAATATTTAGGGCTGCCAACTGCCACTAGTTTTAAGTAAGTAGTAGGACTCCCTTTCTACCTAGGAATCCACCCGGGTAGGTACTTTCCTTTTACTTCTGCCGCCAAATAGCATAGGTTACATTGAGAATTTAAGAATAGTTTATGTGCCTCGTATATGTCAAAATCGTGACTGTCAAAAGATGATAGAAAAATTATCTAGAGTATTCATTTTACTAGGTGGTAGGTAAGTCACATTTTCTGTCTAGGAGTCTTGGTTGTTACCACCTACCCTTGCTTGTTTCTGCTATTTAGTAGCAGTGCACCCACTGTTGTGTTCCATTTTTTTTACAAATATTGAAAAGCAAGAGAGCCAGTTAAATTTCAGACTGTGAAAGTTTTATACGTGCCTTGCTCCATATTCAGTTTTTTATTTATTTTAATAGAATAATGGCGAGAAGCGAGCACACAGTGATGGTAAGTGGATACTGTGGCCCATAGACATCTACATCTATCCTCGCATAAGAATAAAAATGCAGATGCGTCGTCACCCCTGAGGACTTATATGGAGTGCCTCGTATCCGGTAAAAAAGGGTATCCGGTTACCTACACTCACTATACGAAACATAGCAGCATTTAGCTGCTATTTTGCTGGTATTCTGTGAGAGCGTGGTCCTTCTCCGGTAGAACCGACACATTCGTGGTACGACCGTAATTCAGCTGCAATCTGCCTCTACCTTTTAAAGCATAGAGCTTAAAAAAAGCTCAAGTATTGTAAGAATAATATAAACATAATATTAGAAGAGGAAGTATGCAAACATTTTCTCCAAAAATGATGTTCGATAGTGCATTGGCAAATCGTTTAGCATCGGCGCTGCAGGTCCGCTGGTTCGATCCCGTGCGGATCTAATGTTGGTTTTGCGAGATACGTTTCGGGGTTAAATGTTTCTCGATATGCAATTAATATAATATATTAAATTATATAAATATTACTGAAACGCCTCCTCGATACAAGAAAAATCGAACTAGAATTGGGGTAACGATTTTTTTAATATGTCAACACCACTGAATGACAAACAATGCCCTGGAAAAAGATAGATAGAAAAAAAATCCATCTAACAGAGTCGACCTCAGTAAGTGTAACTGCTAAGTGATATGGTACTGTATAATACTGGCAACGAGGCATTCGATCTTAGTCCATGCATCTGCATTTTAATTCGTAGTCGAGGATTAATGAAGGACCACAGTATTCACTTACCATATAGTGAACTATGTGCTCGTTTGTCACCCTTAATTCTATAAAAGCTGACTTTAATTCAAAGAGATGAGGCTACTTTAAAAATAAGCTAAATAAATGTACTTAAATTTTGGTTAAGCGTAGTCAAATTTGCGGACTGAGCTGAAATATCTGTTACAGCCACGAAGGTATTATATAGGTGCTTCGGATTCCTGCATTTCGAGGATGGCTTACCGCGCCCGTTATTCTGAAAATCTGCGAATTACAGCTAAGTATCGTTAAGCATTCAAGAAGAATTTTGCGGATGTTATTTGAATGAATTAGCAGAATCACCTCATTAGTAGCTCATTTGTATTTATATAAACTATAACTAGCTTGTTATCCGGCGCCGTGTTGCCGCAGAAGAAATAATTGTGGGAATGTTTTAATTTGGAAGAGTTGAATTGTGAATGATAATACATTCATTGAAGTTTAATGTTATATAGGTTACAAATAAATTTGTCGGAACGATACGCGCTCCACGTACTGTAAGTTCTTCTTCTTCTTCTTTTTATACGAACATTAACCCCACACTAGGATTTTCTCCTGTATCGTGGAGGCAGTTTACAAACATAAATTGCACAAGGACAAACATCCAGATCCGGAACAATTACTTACAGTTCATACAAATATTTGTTCCGTGCGGGATTCGAACCTGCGACCCTCAGCGCAGTAACTCATTGCTAAGCCACTGCGCCATGAAACCGTTAATTGTACTATAACCATAAGCAAGCAAGCAATAAGTTGACAAAGTTTTAGCGCAATCTGACGAACGGTATGGCAGCGCATAAAATACGAACAAACAAACATTAATATTCATATATTAGTAAAAATAATTATATTATTTATTTATTTTTATATGTAGGTACCTAATTTATATATAATATTGTGCATATATTAAATAGCTTTGATTTGGTAGTTTTTGAATGGGTGTATGTATTATATTGTTGTATATTTATTTACGAGTACTTCACAGTTTACTCCATATTTTTTACCTTGCATCACCCAAAGGTTGATTGGTAGAGAATGCCTCCGGCATTTTGTCCGCCTTTACTCGTACATCATGGTGTATGAAGTTAAATAAATAAATAAAATATACAAATAACTTATAGATATATCGATAAAGATGCCAAAAGTCTGTTACTACGGTCTCAAAACAGCCCGCCAAGCGTGGTGATTAAAGCAAATACCCTCAACTTGAGAGACCATTGTTCAGCAGTGGACTAGTAGTCAAGCCCTGACTTATGATAGTTAATAATAACTTGATTTTCCAAAAACTTCTTTTTAATTTTTTTCTTTTTACCAAATTTTAACATACTATTACATTGTCTCTAGCTCATCGGGAAGTTAGTTTAAAACATATATAAAAGGCAAACCTGACTGACTCATCTATCAACGCACAGCCGAAACTACTGAACGGATTTCGCTGAAATTTGGCATACAGACAGTTGCAATGACGTAGGCATCCACTAAGAAAGGATTTTTGAAAATTCGCCCCCTAAGAGGATGAAAAAGGGGTTAAAAGTTTTTAAGGAAGTCCGTCATTTTTAGAGCTAGAAGCCTGAAACTTTGTTTTTAGGTTAACGATTAGAAATAAACAATAACGTGTCCTAGGGTTTTTGAAAATTCAACCCCTAAGGGGGTGAAAAAGGGGTTGAAAGTTTGCATGGAAAACAAGATCAGTTCTCTGCACAGGGTGGACGACTCACTGGCCCATGACGCAAAGGAGAAAGCCAATCTGCTAGGCTCTCTTTTTGCTTCCAACTCGACTCTTGATGACGGGGGGAACACACCGCCTACAATCCCGCGGTGTGAGTGCTCCATGCAGGAAGTGCTGTTTACACAGCGCTCGGTGCGTAAAGCACTCCTCTCCCTGGACGTCAACAAGTCGAGTGGGCCTAATGGAGTCCCACCTATTGTGCTGAAGACGTGTGCTCCGGAGTTGGCACCGGTTTTAACGCGTCTTTTCCGGTACTCCTACTCCCTAGGTCTAGGCGTAGTCCCGAACTCATGGAAGACAGCTTTGGTGCACCCGATCCCTAAAAAAGGCGACCGCTCAGATCCATCCAACTACAGGCCTATCGCTATCACCTCCTTGTTCTCCAAAGTAATGGAAACTGTTATTAACTGCTGATTAGTGACCGTCAGTACGGTTTCCGTCGAGGTCGCTCAGCTGGTGATTTTCTAGGTTACCTAACTCATAGATGGGCGGAGGCAGTGGAGTCCAAGGGAGAGGCGTTGGCCGTTAGTTTGGACGTAGCGAAGGCCTTCGATCGGGTTTGCCACAAAGCGCTTCTTTCGAAGCTCCCTTCCTATGGGCTTCCCGAGAAATTGTGCAATTGGATCACCAGTTTTCTTGCAGATCGGAGCATCAAGGTCGTAGTAGACGGTGCATGCTCCGATTACAAGCCCATTAACGCTGGTGTTCCACAAGGCTGCGTGCTATCACCAACGCTGTTTGTTCTGCATATCAATGATATGTTGCAAACCGGTAACATTCATTGCTATGCAGACGACAGCACTGGTGATGCTTTATACACCGGCCATGCCAATATTTCTCGGGAAAACGTCGCTGAGTACCGGAACAAACTTGTGTCTGAAGTCGAGACTTTGTTGGACAAAGTCTCGGACTGGGGGCGACTAAATCTAGTCCATAATGATTTCTTATATTTACGCGAACACTACACATTGAATTAAACTACTTTTACGGATTATATCGCGTTTAATTAACTTATTTTATTAATTCCCGACGTTTCGGGTGCTTTACAGCACCCATGGTCACGGGGGACTGAGGTGATTGACGTCCCAATGTCAAAGTTAATACGGAGTACCTTCAGCTTTTTTAATTATTAATTTTGGTCCGATCTACGCAGAATGAACTAACTGTGTTTTGAAGTCTTGCAGTGGTATGCTTGGGTTTAGTTTTAATTTATTAATTACAGGATCCCAAGCAGGTGGTATACCAGCCTCCTCTCTATTGAAATTAGGATGTTTTTAATTTCAATAGCCTCACGTATCATCCTTGGCAGGAATCGATGTTCTTTCGCGAGAATCTGTGGTTTATCAAATCTAATGTAATGGCGGGGCCGTCTAGGATATGATCACAAACTGCAGACTTCCCGGAACGTTGGTGCTTCGTCAGCTATGTGTTCTTTACGCGGGTTTTAATAGATCGTTTTGTTTGCCCTATATATGAGACCACATTCACAATCAAGCTTGTACACTCCTGCATCTTGTAGAGAATATTGCACTTGACGGATGGTAAGAACTGACTAATCTTCTTTGGCGGCACGCTCGACTGTGGCCGAGTGAAGCCGGCCACAGTCGAGCGTGTGCCTGCTGTACTACCATATGTCAGAGGTGTCACAGACAAGATTGGCTATATCTTGAAGCGAGCTTCTATAAGAACATTCTTCAAGCCGCCAAAGAAGATTAGTCAGTTCTTACCATCCGTCAAGTGCAATATTCCTCTACAAGATGCAGGAGTGTACAAGCTTGATTGTGAATGTGGTCTCACATATATAGGGCAAACAAAACGATCTATTAAAACCCGCATAAAAGAACACATAGCTGACGTGAAGCACCAACGTTCCGAGAAGTCTGCAGTTTGTGATCATATCCTAGACGGCCCCCGCCATTACATTAGATTTGATAAACCACAGATTCTCGCGAAAGAACATCGATTCCTGCCAAGGATGATACGTGAGGCTATTGAAATTAAAAAACATCCTAATTTCAATAGAGAGGGAGGCTGGGTACTACCACCTGCTTGGGATCCTGTAATTAATAAAATTAAAACTAAACCCAAGCATACCTACGGTACCTATTCACTGTTAACGGATATTTGACTAGACTTCGACTTTGTTTGCTTGCTTACGGTTTAAGATTTGCTTCGTGTTTCGGATTAGTTGCTTGATTTTGTCTTTCTTACAACCAATGTTCAAACTTGGAATTCAATTTGCTTTGTGATTAGGTATTGTTGATAGAAGTATTTTTTCTCACTGAAAAAATGACTACAGAAACTCTTAATATTAAAGGAAAAATGGAGAAACATACTGTCGTCTCTATTATAAGTGACGGCGTCTGTTTGTTTCGTGCTCTTTAATTTTTAATGTACGGAACCCAAGAAAATGCGATGGTGGTGCGTTCACAAATTGTTAGATTTGTGGTAAATTATTGGCCTAGGTTTTCAGTTATGAGCCACGACAGAAATGGCGATAATTATTCAACAGCAAATTAATATTCAGCCGATATGTTAAAAAATGAAACTAACGGTAGACTTTGTGAATTGGCAGCTGCAGGATTAATATTTCCGTTTCGGTTTGAAGTATATCGAAACGGTCTGCTACACACAGAGTCGGGAACAGATATATGTCCAGTAAGGCGATTACGACTTAGCCATGATTTATCTAATGGACATTTGGACGCCTATCTGCCTATTGTTGCAAAGAAAATTACACAGCGTCGCATGGAGGTACCTGTCGAAGAGCGTGATCCTTTTTCAGAGCTTGACCATTTAACTGTTACATCTTTTGTAAACAGTAAAATATCATCTCCAACCAGCGGAACAAATCAATTTGTATCGTCGCCATTAAAATATGAAAAAAATAAAAATAAACGAAGGTCGAGATTTACTAATTACACAAGAAAAAGTCAATTAAAAAGTGCACAAGAAAGATATAGGCAGAACAAGCCAGATTCAAATCGTAAAGCTGTGTCCGCTTATCAGAAAAAAATTCCCATGTACACAGGCAAGCTGTTGCAAATTATCAAACTGCAAATCCACAAGTGCATAGAGCAATTCAGTTATGGTATGAGGAAAATATTACACTGCGTTTATGGAAAAACAAGGTCCATTCCGCTATGGAGTATGACCTGATATTGCTTATAGAACTGACAGTGTAGCCTTGGGTTCTATGACATACAAGTGTCAGTGGTGCAATGCGCTGAAATGGAAGGATGAGACAACTAGTATGTGTTGTAACGCTGGAAAAGTTCAACTTGATCGATTGAAACAACTGCCTGAACCACTCTTTAGTTTGTTCTACACCCAGATCATGACCATTTTATGGGTAATATTCGTAAATATAATGCCTGTTTCCAGATGACTTCTTTTGGTGGTAAATAGGTAACAGCAGATGGTTTTTCACCGAATTTTAAAGTACGAGGCCGAGTATACCATTTAATTGGAAGTGTATTACCAGAAGCCGAACATGACGTTCAGTACCTTCAAATATATTTTGTAGGTGAAGATGATCGAGAAGCAAAGAGTCAATGTTCTAAATTTCCTAACTTAATGCCAAATTTAATCAAACAATTGCAGAATATGCTGCATCAAGTGAACCCGTACATAAAAGATCTGAAAAGTGCCATAGATAAAGCCCCTCCTTCAGAGTCATACAAAGTTGTCATACATGCTGATAAAAAACCACCAGAAGAACATAGAGCTCTCGAAGATGATGTCCCTTGGATCAACAATTTGATGGAAAGGACATCATCCTCGAGAGCCGAAGTAATTCACTTCAGCGTATTAGTGAGATACATCGAGTATATGATGCGCTACAGTATCCATTGATGTTTTGCTGGGTGGATGATGGGTATTCAATCAACATACCACAACGCGATCCCACAACTAAGTTGCCGCTTAATAACTGTCTCTTCTGCAAGTTTCTAGTCGTATAGAATAATGATCAAAGAAGGAGAAGATAACTGTTTAGTCAACTATCGTGCCCTTTTTAGTCAATATTTGGTGGATGAATACGCCAAAATAGAAACAGAGAGATTAAATTATATCAAAAATAATCAAGCCAAATTACGTGCTGATAGTTACATCCATTTAAAAGATGCTATTGGACGGCAAGACGCAGAAGCCAACCAACCAGGACAAATGGTTGTCCTTCCATCATCTTTTACGGGGGGACCTAGGTATATGCACGAAAGAACACAAGACGCTATGACCTATGTTAGGAATTACGGCCGGCCTGATCCTTTTATCACTTTCACATGCAATCCTCGCTGGGACGAGATAAAAGAGCAATTGCTTCAAGGACAACAATCTCATGATAGACACGATATAATTTCGAGACTGTTTCGACTAAAGGTGAAAAAGATCATGAACTTATTGACAAAGGGCAAAATATTTGGTGAAGTGCGATGCTGTACCTACTCAACGGAATAGCAAAAGAGAGGTCTTCCACATATTCATATTCTTTTATGGCTTCACAAACGTATTACTCCGGATCAAATCGACAATATAATTTGTGCTGAAATACCGGATCCCAAACGTAACCCTGAGCTTCACGAAATCGTTAAATGTAATATGATACATGGTCCATGTGGAACTTTAAATCGAAAGTCACCATGTATGAAAGATAACATGTGCAGTAAACGATACCCCAGGGCTCTCATATGGGAAACTCAAACTGGTGAAGACGGTTATCCTCAGTACAAGAGACGTTTACTAGATGACGGTGGGTTCTCTGTTGATATCAAAGGCACAATCATAGATAATCGCTGGGTAGTCCCTTATAATCCAGTATTATTAAAAACACTTAACGCTCACTTAATGTGGAATATTGTCATTCGGTGAAATCAATAAAATACGTCTGTAAATACGTAAATAAAGGTTCAGACCAGGCATCGTTGGCTTTAGAGAATGAGAAGGATGAAGTTGAAACCTACACAAGTGGAAGATATATAAGTTCATCAGAGGCAGTATGGCGAATCCTTGAATTTCCCATTCATGAGCGTTTCCGTCCCGTACTCCACCTCGCTGTTCATTTGGAAAATGGGCAAAGGGTTTATTTTAATGAGCAAAATCTGAGTGAAAGAGTGAATAGTTCTCCAACAACCACACTCCTATACTTTTTCGATTTGTGTAAAGTGGATAACTTTGCAAAAACATTGCTCTACCTAGAAGTACTTGCATACTACGTTTGGGATAAAAGAAAGTTCTAAAGGAGGAAGAGAGGAGCAAACGTTGAAGGCTGGCCAGGGGTCAAAAAAGAGCACGTTCTGGGCAGGGTTTTATACTGTGCATCCGAACAATAGAAAATGCTATTACCTTCGCATGCTTCTTCATGAGATCTGGGGTCCAATTTCGTTGGAAGCGTTAAAAACTGTAGATGGTCATGTATATTCGACGTTCCAATCAGCGTGCAAAGCTCTCGGCTTGCTTGAAGATGATCAGCATTTGTTCGCAGCAATGGAAGAGGCAGCACTTTGCCAATCACCGCAAATGATTCGGGATCTTTTTACGAATATTTTATTTTCGAACAAAAAGCAGTTTACAATCAAATTAACACAAAAATTGAATCAAATGAGGATGGAATATTCTTTTTAGATGCTCCCGGTGGAACAGGCAAAACATTTCTCATAAATTTGCTATTAGCAAAAGATAGAAGTACTCGCGGAATTGCTTTGGCTGTGGCTTCTTCTGGGATCGTAGCTACACTGCTTGAGGGTGGACGAACTGCTCATGCTACCTTCAAGTTACCACTCTGATTCTAGTTACACAGCTGATACTCCCATTTGTAATATATCGAAACAAAGTAATTTTGCTGAAGTATTAAAACATACGAAAATGATAGTATGGGATGAAATAACCATGGCTTATAAGGGTGGCGTAGAGGCTTTAAACAGAACTCTACAAGATATAAGAGGAAATAAGAAGTTAATGGGTGGTGTAACGGTTTTGCTGGCTGGAGATTTTAGACAGACTCTACCAGTAGTGCCAAAAGGAACTAGAGCAGATGAAGTTATGGCGTGTCTTAAGAGATCCACTTTATGGCCTCTAATTAAAATCCTCAAGCTCTCGAAAAATTTGCGGGTACACTTAGGAGAAAAAGAGTCTGCTGGTGGATTTGCGAATCTCCTACTTGAAATCGGCAACGGTGATTACCCGATAAACGACGGAATAAAACCATCCCTGATAATTTGTGCACAATTGCATTTAGGTTACAGGAGTTAATATCCAAAATTTACCCAGATATTGCTCATATCCACGATAAGCCAATGGAATGAAAATGAAAAACGACCAAGCAGCGGCAATTAACGATATACTGTTAATGTATTTTGAGGGGGAAGAAATGGAGTACACGTCAATAGACTCTGTGGTCAACACAGATGATGCAATTAACTACCCTGTCAAATTTCTTAATTCACTGAAACCATCGGGTCTTCCACATCATAAGCTTATTCTTCGCGTGGGCACTCCTGCTATGTTGTTGCGAAATTTAAAACCTCCTCAAATGTGCGATAAAAGTAAAAGCGTTACATCGCAATGTAGTGGAAGCCACAATTATAACTGGATGTGCGCAAGGGGAAACTGTATTTGTACCAAGAATTTCCTTGATCCCGAATGAACTTCCCTTTGAATTCAAACGAATACAGTTTCCCCCCAAAGTCTGCTTTGCAATGACCATAAACAAATCACAAGGGCAGACTTGAGAGAAAATTGTTTTTCACATGGGCAATTCTATGTGGCTTGCTCACGCGTAAGCTTGCCCAGTAGTCTGATAATTTTTGCACACTGTAATAGATTAGCAAAAAATGTGGCGTATAAAGAAGTTTTGTAGTTTACTAGCTTTTGCCCGCGACATCCAGTTATAATTGTGGCTTGTACCAGCAGACTCTTTTTCACACATGGGCGCGATATAACCGAACTCCACGCGGGCGAAATCGCGGGCAAAAGCTAGTCAATTACTAAATTCGGCCCAAACAGACATACACGAAAGCAAGTTAATAACAACGTGGTAAAACAAGTAGAAGGGTAAATACGTAGAGGTAGTTTGATTCAAAACTGATTTCTCTTGTATTTTTGGTAGATTTTATCACTTATATTATGTCAAATATCTAAAAAGTTATAAAATTTCCTAAAACACAAATGAAAGAGCGCGAATATTTATATTTTAATAGGTCGGGGAAAAAGTTTCTTCATATTTTGTTTGTATAAAATTTAAGAAAAATCTCTTTGATTGTACTGTTTGTATCTGGCTGCTTTTAATGTCAATACATATATGACATTAAGAAAAAGAAAAAGTAAAAAACACTTTCCCGCCATTTCTCAATTGTTTTTCTGTCCGCCAAAATTAGTGAATCTAACGAAGAAATTCGATACATTCTCAAGTTTTATTGCGAAAAAAATTTGTAACGTTTATGGATTTAATGCAGTATGAGTAAGAGTAGCACAAAGTTAGTTCAAGCGTTTTCAGTCCGGGAATTTTGATGTCAAAGATGCAGCTTGCTCTGGTCGCCCTCATACGGATAAAGTCGATGGCATTTTTGAAAAAGTGGAGCAAGATCGGCATATTAGTAGTTTAGACATAGCCGAGGAATTGAGGATTAACCACAAAATCGTTTTGACCCATTTGAAGAAGTCTGGCTATACGAAAAAGCTCGATATTTGGGTACCACACGAGCTCACTGAAAGAAGCCTAATGAATTGTGTACTCATTCACTCGTGTAATGAAATCGAACCAGTTTTGAAAAGATTGGTCACTGGTGATGAAAAGTGGATAACCCGACAAGAACGTGCGAAAAAGATCATGGTCAAAGGGTAGTCAAGCTCCACAGACTGTAGCGAAACCCGGATTAACACGCAATAAGGTGATGCTGTGTGTATGGTGGTATTGGATGGGCATCGTTTATTATGAGCTTTTACCGCCGGGCAAAACCATTGATTCGGATCTTTACTGCCAACAACTAATGAGACTCAAGCAAGAAATTGAAAAAAAACGGCCGGAATTGACCAACAGAAAAGGAGTGGTCTTTCATCATGATAACCCCAGACCACACATATCTTTGGCCATTCAGCAAAAATTGAGAGAGCTTTGTTGGAAAGCTTTCACCATATAGTCCTGACTTCTCACCCTCAGATCTTCACTTGTTTCGGTCTCTTCAGAATTCTTTGGGTAGTGTTAGGTTAACATCAAGAGATAACTGTCAAAACTACTTGTCGCATTTTTTTGATGAAAAATCCCAAGATTTCTTTCTACAGCAACGGGATTATGTCACTACCTACAAGATGGCAACAAGTTATCGAACAAAATGGCACATAATATATTATAATTAAATGTAATTAAACTTTGAAAAAAAAATGTCTTGAATTTGTATATAAAATACGAAGAAACTTTTCCCCCGAATCTATATGATAATTTAAATGCGAAATGTGACTAAATCTACAAAAACCCAAGGGAGACGCGTGCAGATTCAAATTAGCCAATCTCTACCTGCGCACAGAATAAATCTTTTAACGTGGTAGAGCCATGCTGCAGCTGTATTAATAGTATAGTTGTGGCACGAATGGGTCGGCTCGACCAGGGAAGGACCACGCTCTCACAGAATACCAGCGTAAAATAGCAGCTTAATGCTGCTGTGTTTCGTATGGTGAGTGTAGAGAACCGGAGACCCTTTTTACTGGAAAAGAGGCATTCTATCTTAGTCCTCACGGCTGACAACGCATCTGCATTTAAATTCGCAAACGAGGATAGATGTAGATGTCTGTGGGCCACAGCAACCACTTACCATCAGGTGGACTGTGTGCTCGTTTGTCACCCATATTCTATAAAAATAAAAAAATCCTAAAAGGGATTTTTTTTTAACACTATTAAAGAAATAAATAAAGATTTTCTAAATGAATATAATATAAATATTGTAATAACTGGTTTATTCCATAATAAAAAACTGGACACAAAATTTGGCACAGCAACCCCGAGCTGACGAGTATCAGCAGACCGTATTTAACGGAGTACAATCCTCATCAATATTCATGGAGTTTGCCAAAAGTATATTTGTGCGTACATTTATGTGACTGAGTTGGTATTGGGAGCAGACGTTCGGAGTTTTTTTGGACTAACATTTTATTATACTGTTTTACACATTTTGACGATACTACTGACAACATTTTTAATGAAAAAAAAAAGGACAGCGTTCAACAATTAAAATCTATTCTTATACTTAAACACGCATGCCTGTCACCAAGAGGGGTAGGCAGAGAATACGGACTACCATTATTCACGATCCTGACAAACCTCCCTCGCCTCCTTCACATCCATATACATACGTATAGATGCTCGTTGGTAAAAGATACTCTTGATTTGGCCCATCTTCAATGTATCGCCAATTTGGTGGATGAATTTCCATCATTCACTTCTGCAATATATATTTGCTTTCGCCCAAATACTCAAACGCTGCTCAATTTTAAGATGCCGTTAAGTCTCGTGCTGTCTCTATAATTTTAAGTGAAAGTGACAGTGACACCACGAGACTTTACGACATCTTAAAATTGAGTGGCGTTTGAGTATTAGGCCATTTGTTACTCTTTCCTCATTCACTTCTACACTATACATAAATTTGCTTTGTCACGCTTTCCTCGGCGATTTTCTTTTGATGCTGGCACTTAATTCAATAGACTGTAACTTTACTTTACTAACTTTACTTAATTGAATTATATTCATTAGCCAATTTTAACAAGAAATGTCTCCCACCCCTCTTGTTAAGGCCCCGAAGTTTCCACCAATTGCTCTCCCCTATGGCAAATAAGGGGAAAGCAATAGGGACTGAAAATTGTTAACTAAGTATACGGAACGTATTCATTTGTGGCAGAACCTATGTATGTTTTGCAAGACTAGGAAATATTGAGCTCTTTAACTGACTAGGGCTAAATATGTTTATATATGTTTATGGTTCATTGCTAAGACCTGCAATTCATTGTAATTGCAGGTCTTAGCTGTTGCTTAAATATCAGGACTATAATACATTTGCTTCGACGTTAGCAAGTAGTTTCCCAAATCAGTGCTGTGTTCATGCTTTTAGAGATTTCTTCGGACGAGAACGTTTTTCCGTACTGTTTTTTTTAAAGCTTATTATAAGCCAGTGCTTGACTACAATACCACCTGGTGGTACGTGGTGATGTAGCCCTAAATTGTTTAGTTGTTATATTTTATACTACTACTTAGTTGGTTATGAAACTTGTCAAGTTACAAATTTATTATAAAAGAACGTCAACATCATAATCATTACATCCCTTCACAAGTCCCTGCTGAACACAGGCCACCCACATGGAATGCGTGCAATCTCACCTGGTCATCACTCCATCGCGTATTATGGAAGCACTACGTAAGTGTCGCCAATTTTACGTGGTAGAGCCACGCTGCAGCTATATTCTGGTTGTAGCACGAATGAGTCGGCTCGACCAGGGAAGGACCATGCTCTTATAGAATACCAGCGTAAAATAGCAGCTTAATGCTGCTGTGTTTCGTATGGTGAGTGTAGAGAACCGGAGACCCTTTTTACTGGAAACGAGGCATTCCATCGTAGTCCTCAGGGTTGACAACGCATCTATATTTTGATTCTCAATCGTAGATCCACTTAGGTACCATCGGGTGGACTGTGTGCTCGTTTGTTACCCCATTCTAAAAAGAAACTTATTGGAAGATATTTTATTTTAATAACCGATCAGCGGTTTGTAGATTTTATGTTCAATGAAAAACATTCAAGCAAAATAAAAAATGAAAAAAATTGAACGGTGGCGCTTAGATATTCCATATTATTCTGTAGAAAAAATAAGATTAAAGGCAGAATCTTGTAAAGTATGTGCTGAGATAAAACCATGGTTCTGCCAATTTCTGACAATACAAGTTGATATAAGCTATTGCTGCATTCGAGAGGATAAATATCGATTTTAAAGGCCCTTTCCTATCGAATACTCAACCCCCACATAATAAAAGGTACAAAAGAATGTAACTAATTTTATTTTATATCAATTGATGACCATTATACACTCCTATAGCTATGATCAAGGAGCTGGTATGGAACTTGGTACCTGTTCAGATCTCAACTCTCTTATCGACGAAACCGACAACCCCAATCGTCGTTTGTATGGAGCATGGTCACACATGGTTTTTCACATTTATGTTTTTGGTTGGATCTGGATCGAATTTACTGAACTCTGTCGTATTAGGTAATTAATATTGTTGTTGTTCTAAACAAACGGTGCATCTACACTAGGATTTTCTCCTGTATCGTAGGGGCAGTTTACATACATAAATTTTACAAGGACAAACACCCTGACCCGGAACAATTATTTGCAGGCCATACAAATGCTTGTTCCGTGCGGGATTTTAACCCGTGGCCTTTAGCTAAGCTAACTTGCCACTGCACCACGGAGCCGTTAAATATATAATATCTTTGGATCTTTTTAACTTGGTAACCCTACATTCTAACGTACTGCTTGTTGACATCTGGCTGAAACCTACTCCATGCAATGGATTTTATTTGTTTGCTTTCCGCCACACAGTCTGCCGGGCCCAAACGATTTGGATTCAGGAAATTAATTGATTCAATACACTATCTAGTAACTCGCGAATTGTTGGCGGTGTAGAATCTACGTCGCCAGTAGCGTTTGAACCGCCGCGTGGTTCGGTCACTCCATGATCGAGGTGCTGTCGAGTGATCTAAGTCTTCGTACATTTGTGTCGTGTTTTTCATCAATGTAATTGCCGAGACGACCGACATGTCTAAAGTCAAGGTAAGGTGATTGATACCCGCGTTTTCGATTTCGTTTTGTGGCATACTGTGAAAAGTAAGGAAACATTACAGTTTTCTTTTTGCTTTGGGATATAATGAGGCTTGAAATGTTTGATTGTTATTTAAATTACAGATACAAATTTAAAAGAGAATATTTTAAAGTGTTTTGTAAGACTTTCACTTTGGCTTGCCGTTTATAAAATTACTATTATTTTTTATTGTAATACTTTAACTGTTGAAAATTAAATTTTTTTTTATTATTGTACTGTCTGTTTTCTTCCATATTAGTATACCATGAAGGATAAAAATATTATATACTTACTCAACCTGTAAAATGATCAAAACTAAATATTTAAGTCAGCAAACGGAACCCGAAACCTTTTTTGCACTATATTCTCATAAAATTAATTTGTATTTTACGACGATAACTAATCCGCCCGTCAAGCGTCTTCTTCTTCTTAATTCTTCTTCTTAACCAGCCCACAGAATTCTACAGCTGGGCACGGTCTTTTTCTGTGGTAGGGAGAATTTGCCTTAACCCTGACAATCGCCTTAACGTCTCGCAACAATCCTCTCGCCATGAGCCTGTTTACAGCAACTCCTCTCTTCAATAGGAGAGGCTCATGTCGATGTCGAGCAGGTGATTTCTGCGATCTAATAAAGAATAAGAAGGAGAAGTAATAAATAAGAATTGTTTCATAGCGATATATAATGGTCCACAACACATCTATCATAATACCTATGTTTAGAAAATGTACGATTTAATGATTATTAAGACGACGACGGAGCGCTTGCTGTAAATTTCACAGTACGCTAGCAACCCGGGTTCGATCCCCGTCGGCACCATAGAAATTGTTAGTTGCAATTTTAAGTGCTGATTTACCACGTGCTCGGCGGTGAAGGAAAACATCGTGAGGAAATCTACATGTCTGAGAAATAAAACAAAAAATCGAAGACATATGAAGTCCGCCCACACGCATTGGGGCAGCGCGGCGGACATTTCCTTGCCGTAAAACCCTCTCAGAAATGAGAGGCGGCCTGTGCCCAGCAGTGGGACGTATATAGGCTGTAACTTTGACTAACTTTAACTTTAAGACGACTAGCCCTTGTTTATATACATAGCATTAAACTCTAATTTGTTGTTCTAATTTTGCTTGTTTGCCACTCTAATGGTGATAAACACGGTCTAATCAGATCATCACTCCATAGAAGTCAAACGCGTAGTGACTTTGTAAGATATCCACGACCTCATATCGTGTGTGTCGTAAGAGGCGACAGACGGAAATGAACCAGGAGATTGGCAGCAGCATCTTTTTAATAACAAGAAAACTGCGGTTGCCAACCCACCTGCCAAGCGTGGCAACTAATAAATAAAACTATGACAAATATCCCCCTTTGCGGCAAACGAAGATGTAGGCTTATGTTCATCGGTAAACTTTTCAGAGGTTATAATGAATAAATGAAACATCATCCAATCATTCTCATACAAATACATGATCTACAGGAACAATACAAAGCAGGTAATTGCTTAAATTCTGAACCTATTATTTGCCTAAGTTCTAAGCCTTAAACTAAGCTTATATTCATCACTACAGCACTTTACAAGTTTTTTTTACGTGGTAGAGCCATGCTGCAGCTATATTAGTAGTATAGTTGTAACACGAATGGGTCGGCTCGACCGGGGAAGGACCACGCTCTCACAGAATACCAGCGTAAAATGGCAACTTGACACTGCTGTGTTTCGTATGGTGAGTGTAGAGAACCGGAGACCCATTTTACTGGAAAAGAGGCATTCCATCTTAGTCCTCACGGGTGACGACGCATCTGCATTTTGATTCTTTATTGAGGATAAATGTAGATGTCTATGGGTCACAGTAACCACTTACCATCAGGTGGACTGTGTGCTCGTTTGTCACCCTATCCTATAAAAAAAAACAACAAGTACCTGAACATAGGCCTCCTCCAGAGAACGCCACAAAGCACGGTCCCGAGCCACCTGCATCCATTGACTTCCTGCATGTCTTACCAGGTCGTCACTCCATCTAGTGGGAAGACGCCCTACACTTACTAAGCCTAAATTGTAAAACCAAAATTCCGGATTGCCACTCTTACACCTCTGTTACCGTTACAGCCTATTTAAGCCACAGTTTTATTTTTATTTTGGTCGTTATTAGGAAGACGCTGCTGCACATTTCCTGATTTGTTAACCTCTGTCGCCGCTTACGACACCCACGGGATGACATGGAGTAGTGGATATTCTTACACCGCCACTACACTGTTCTATCACTTCTGAGTTACCAATTTATTATTGTAAATTCTGTTAAAATTATATTATTTTAGTATTTCTCGGTGTAGAGAATACCTTATTTAAAACTGCATGCGCCCCCTTGTAATTTGGGAGACTTTGTCACATTTATGTTATTAATTATCGTAGTAGTATGTTTTAGTAGATTTAAGCATTTCGACTATATTTGACTTGATAAAAGTGACAATATCAGCAAGAAATACATATATGTATATGGGCTTCGCGTGCAGTTTTATATTAGACGATCTCTACCTACATAGGTATCTTCTAATCAATTACATCAGATTTAAGAGAACTTATTATAGCGGTCATAGTTTCAGTACGAAATCCGAAGAGTTTAATAAGTCTCTGCGGTAAAAAATAAATAAACAAACCCAATTTTAAAACAGTAGGTAATTAAAAAACTGAACTGCGTAAAAAAGTTTACTAAAAAGATAAAAAATTAGGTACAACATTACTTTATTACACAACAACATTAGGGAAGACAAACTACCGTCCATAATAAGACACGGATTTCGCGTATAAATTTACATATATCTTCCTATTCTTATTTCAATTTTTACGATGTTACGGGAAATATAAATTGCTATTTTCAAAGGCCGGAGGGCCTTTAAGCGACGCGGCCCATAGCCCACTTTGCCTTTAGATTAATCCGACCCTGCCCATAGTCGCCTCTTATTACACACGGGATGTCATAAGAGGCCCAAATGGGATGATGGACTCTTTTACGCCTACGCCTCTCTGCAATTAGGAGTTTGTATAAGTATTTTGGTTCTTCAAATAGTCACATGAAATAGTTATATGAAATGTCGACCTACTTAATTTTTATATTAAAATCCTTGGTAACTGTTAAGGTTTTGAATATGCAAAGTTAATAATCCTAGGTCATTATAAATGCGAATACTACAAGCAACTCTCTGCTCATTTGAATATAAAAAAAGAACAAAAATGTCACGAATGCTACATAACGATAAAATTTTATTTGCATAATATTTAGAACAAAAGAAAACATGTTAACTAAGTCTTATTTATATTTATGATATCTTATTTAAAAACGTTATGAGGCAAGCGCACGATATTATACGTTATCTTTAGAAATAGAAGTGATGTTATACGTGGTAGAACGATGCTGCAGCTATATTATGGTTGTAGCACGAAAGGTTCCGCTCGACCGGGGAAGGACCACGCTCTCTCAGAATACCAGCGAAAATAATAGCTTAATGCCACTGTGTTTTATATGGTGAGTGTAGAGAACCGGAGACTCTTTTTACTAGAAACGAAACATTCTATCTTAGTTCTCACACACAATGCATCTGCATTATGATTCTTAATCGAGGATACATGTAGATGTCTATGGATCACAGCATCCACTTTCCATCAGGTGTGCTCGTTTGTCACAACTTATCCTATAAAAAAATGTATATTCGGAATTAAGACATTAATACCCGTCCGTTGTGGCGGCGTAAGAAAACCCATCACCCCATTCGTCCCGTGGGTGTCTGGCTTTGATGGCGGTTTAACCATTTCATTTACACCAAACGTAAAGTAAGGATTGATGATCTCAATACCAAAACGTCTCGTACCTTTGACACTGCTTCTGTATTTTACGAGATTCGAAGATATGTAAAAATATTCGTAGATATGTGAAGTTTTCTACAGGGTAGAACTCCTTTTCTGACTAGAAGTTCTATAGAGACTTTACCCATTCCTGCCGGCAAATAGCAGAGCTTGCACTGCTGTGTTATGGTCTGAAGGGTAAAGATAGGTACAATAGGCTATTTGAATAATTGTGGGAAACCATTTTAAATGATTCTTTATTGCACACTACATTGATATTTCTGGGAGATCTACTGTATAATCGTAATAAAACAGTGCAGCTGAAGTGAATTTTATCATGTTTCTTTAAATTTATTCGATAAAATGGTGTATAAATAGTGTATGGTGCCACAATGTACTAATACGACCATAAGTAGGCCACAGACACTGTTTGTTTCTGTTCCAACGAATCCCAAAAGACGAAAAATGTGGTGACTGGTGATTACAGATGGGCCGAATATGGATTTCACCGAATACGAATATTCGGCCGAAAGTTCGGTAAAACTTTTACCGAACCGAATATTCGGCCGAACATTATTCGGCAGGATCACCTCGGTACCTAACCAATTCATGTCGAAACTTGTTTACGTAAAGCGCGCGGGATTAGCACCGGACCCTGCCCCTCGCTCCCTCGCTACACCTGACATGTTATTGCATCATCTAGTACATGCGTAGTATCCTCTTAGTAGTCTGTGTCTAGTACTAAGCAAATTGCCGGCACGTGCTTATTTTTTGACTGTTTTTGTGAGAAAAAAGTGTTTCGTTGTGTTATTCTTAGTGAAATTTGATAATGATATGATCAAAATGAGTGGCAGGAGGAGATCTACTATTTGGACTTATTTTAGAGAAACTGACGACCAAAGTAAAGTAAAATGTACGATTTACGAAAAAATAATTTCGCAGGGTGGCAGCGGCAGGAAAGCTTTATCCTCGGCTTTGAGCAATCATTTAAAATTGAAACACACTGCGGAATTTTCTGGTCTGGAAAAACTTGTGCATCAGGTAGGCTCAAATATAAAAAATATTAAAAACGACACAGCATGAATCTGAAGTTGCACAGGTCACCCAACCCTCTACTAGAGGTGCTCAATCTACAAATACTAAAACCTGTCCAACCACTCAAACTACACTAGAAGATTCATTTATTTCCAAATGGCGAATCGACAACCCCAGATCACTTCCAATTACGTGTTCAATTGCTGAAATGATAGCAGTAGATAACCAGCCAATTTCTATAGTCGAAAATAAAGGATTTAATTGGCTCATGCAGTTGGTAAAGCCCAAATACGGACCGGATACGGACGGAAAACGGAACCGAAAATATATAGGTGAAACAGTGATTCCACCACTGTATGAAAAATTGAAAAACACTATTCAAGGTGAGCTATCTAAGGCCAAATGTCTATCGACTACATCTGACATGTGGACAAACATGTTCGTACATTTCAATACAGTGGACACTTTGAGTACCACTTTAACGAATGTTCGGTAATTTAGCCGAATATTCGGCCGAATACGAATATTAGGTAAAGCTGCCGAATATGCCGAATACCGAATATGAAACGCATATTCGGCCCATCTCTACTGGTGATGCATTTTAGCTCATCCCAATGTTTTTATCTGTGAAGATCACTTTAATGTAAGTAATATTTAACTTTATATTACATACTAGATAGTAGCTAAATATTGGTTTTTATATAAAGTAATAAGATCTTTAATACCTAATCTCGTAATATGGCTTAATCTTACAGCATAAGTTGGAAGGATCCTTTTCAACCAAACCCTACAGGGTTCCCTGTAGGGTTTCAAATGTTTTCTGTTATGTTGTTTAGCTATTTTAATAGTTTTATTTAATTTTTTAATTTATAAGAAATTTCTAAGTATATCAACATAACCTAAAATTAGATTTTACAAAACTTCTGAGTGATGATCATACATAAAGGTTTGTAAATAAATAATTCCTACGTGGTACTTACACTGCTGTTTTCACATTTTTATGTTCCGCAGCACAGTAATCAGCATTATTTTTAAAGAAATCTGCAACCATAAATCCGTCTATCTTAGGTAGGTTGCTGGTCGCATCGGCACACACATCGGCTCGCACAAAATTTGACTCTATTTTGATATTTAAAACAAATATTTATGCCGCTAGTTATAAGATTTATCATAAAACTGTTTCAAAAATAGCTCAAAGATCGAATATAGTACCCAAAAACATAGAACGCGAACTACAATCAGTCAAGGCAGCAAAGTTTACTCGTGTGTGACGTCACCAGAGTTGCAACCAATCACCGGGCGTTTCCGCCACAGATAAAACTTCAAAAATTATTATGTTTTATTTTCGTTTATTTTGCATAAAATATACATTTTCTAGTTTAAAATAAAGTGTAATATATTTTTTACGCTCTTATCTGATAGGATGATCACAATTTGTAGTATATTTTTAAAGTTGTCAAATAGCCTATTAAGGCTGTGAGGCATTCCATCTTAGTCCTCAGAAGTTGCAACGCACTACGTAGACCGCGTAATGTACTAATAGAACAACCACTCTCGCTCGATCCCGTCGACCCAAACGTCGCAGGCACATCATACACTGACACTACACCCACACCAAATGGGACAAACACTAATAGGATAACGGATGGGGCGCGCCGCACCCGTAGGCGGGCACGACCAGCACACACCGCGTACACACCGTACACCCGCGTACCTGGGCGGTTCTCACCGCCCAGAACATCGACCGATACGAGCTAAGCAGTCAGAGGCGGGGGTTCGCACTCTCCCCCTCGGACAGCGATTAGATAGCTCAAAAATAACCTCAACAGAGGGGACATGATGATTGGTAACAATACCAATTCATAAACCATCATCATCCTCATCCCCATCCTAATTGCCGCCTTTTCACTTTTTTAAATCCCTTGGGGGCTTTTGAGGCCGCGAGCCCTGTGTCAGATAAAGCTGTAAGAGCCGCATAGGCTAACAGCGCAAACATCACGATAGTAGTTACCATCAGGTGGTCTTTGAGTTAGTTTGTCGTTTGTCACTTCTGTTTTATAAAAATAATTAAATAAAAGTCCACCAACACGGACTAATTCTTCCATAACCTTCACAGAAATGAGGGGAGATCTCTGCCTAGCAGTGGGACGTATAGAGGCTGTTACTTTACTTATTTTAAAAATCAAAGTGATTATACTGCCATTTATTAGAAGCAACAAGATCTTTCTAGCTTTAATTATTAATCGTTTAATCAACATGTTGAAGAATCTACCGGTCATTATTGAACGATAAAATTTTCTTACGCCGTCGTCCCACGTTGATGCTTTCTTTCAAATAGGTTACAAGTTATGGTTTTTGCACGCCTCATAACGCGAAACGTTATTAGGTAGTGCTTTACTCTAAACACGTCAAGGTCAAGCAATTTTGTGTTCTTAAAATGCCTCTATCAGAACCATATTGCACTTATATGATAATATGAGTCAAGAAAACACTCTCATTAATCCATCTTATATTTTCTAAAAAATCATTTTATATTGCTATACTTTAAAAAAAACGGTTTGAAAAAAAATTTACGTGGACGTCCGGATGTTGATTTTGTATGTGGTCACGATAACTCGAAAAAATTGACGTATCGAGACTTTTGTTAACTTAAGAATTACATCAACTAGTTCCCTATTTCATATCAATAGCCTAGTACGCGTAGTTTGTTAATAAAATTACTTTCAAATTTTTATAAGTATTATTGCTATTAAAAATTTAAAGGCGCTTTCATATTTTTTAGCCCTTGATAGACAAGACAAATGTACCATACAGCCTATATCGATTTTTTTAATTAAGTCGATCACGCCATAAATTTATTAAACGGCCTATATTATAGTATATATATATGTGTGTAATTCTTCTGTCTGTATGTTTGTCACTGAACTCCTCCTAAACGGCTTTACCGATTTTTATGAAATTTAAATCATACTCTTAGTTCCTTTAGGTGTCTCTTGGAAGAATGAATATTCATTAGAGTAATCGAAAGCTCGTGCTCAGCAGGGCTTGAAAAGGTTAAGAACGTTAAATCGCCCTTTTCTTGAAGAAGATACTTAGGTATGCAGTCTCTTTGGCTCGCTTTGGTTGCAATGAATTGTGAAACTAAAAACCTGTGCTATCAAGTAACAAACATAAACGTTAATAAATATTGCAATTAGCTTAAATTGACTTAAATGATTATTGATTTTGAATTCGTGTTAGCAGCGTCCATTTTGGCGTGTTTCTGAGGCGATTGATAATTGGGTGCAAATTTTCGACAATCAACGATCTAAATTATTATGTTGTTATTATGTTAAATTAATAATTTTCTCCAGACCGAATTTTGGTCAGGGCGGGTAGTTTTTACGGATCTGCCCAGGACAGGATTATAGTGCACGAGTATGTGCGCAAGCACAGGTGCACTCTTTATTCCCTTACTCTCATAGTCCGATGTGACGGTAAACCCTCACGTCCAGAGAGAGATAAGGTGAGATAGTTCTAACGACTTTACGTGAATTCTGGGGCACTGCGGTGAAACACCGCCAACTTCCTGGCACCGGATGCTATTGATAATTTCTTGACAGAAAAACCCAATAAGTAACTGATTTTTGGCCGATCCGGGATTCTAATCCGGGACCGGGATCCGGAACCCGGTATCGTGGATCTGGGATCCGGGATTGGAGTTCCGGAATTCCAAAGAGGCAGTCTTCGGAGGCACGTTTTAATATTCGTCGCTCAAATACTTCGTCACTTGATGCCCGCATAGCCAAGTGATCGGAGACTAAGTTACTGTGCCGCTTGATTACGGATCCTAGGTTGTAATCCTTTCGGAGACAACATAAACTGTTGTACTTGTCGCCGTGCCCTTATTTCTTTATAATTTATTTTCCTTTTTACCAACCCTTGGACTTGGAACTCTGCCGTTCCATTGAGGATTTGTGTTGCATGTGGATTGACTGTAGCCTTCTTTATTGAAATTGGTTGAAGGTGTTCATGCGCTGCAGTAGTCACTTACCATCAGATGGACTGCAAGTTAGTTTGTCATTTCAGTTTTATAACAAAAAACTTCTTACATACGAAGACATCTTAACAAAACTTTTGCAGTTAATGTTTATTTTTATCCAAACTGGATGACGAGGGTCCATTGAGTAATTTTTTTTAATGCTTACATTATTTTTTACGACCTATATTAACGTACTATCCTGTATTAATATAGTAGAATAAGAATTCTCGAGTTTGCTGTGCAACAAACGAGCACACAGTGCAACTGGTGGCAAATGGTTACTGTGGCCCAGATATATCAAAATCTATCCTCGATTAAGAATCTAAATGCTGATGCGTTGTCAGCCCTGAGAACTAACATGGCATGCCTCGTTTCCAGTAAAAGGGGTCTCCGGTTCTCTACATTCATCATACGAAACACAGCAATAATGCTGCTGTGTTTTCTGCTGCTATTTCACGCTGGTATTCTGTGAGAGCGTGGTCCTTCCCCTGTTGAGACAACCTATTCGCCTATACCCATAATATAGCTACAGCATGCCTGTACCACTTAGGAGTTATTTTACAAGATTATATAGAGTCATGCCTTCGTCCATCGAATATGAAAGCGTTCATTGTACACCAATCTATTTAATGTCCCCGGTGTACCTCGCTCAGTTAGATTGCTAATCTAATAGATTGGCCCAGTTCGTAAGTCCGTCTATAAGTCCCTTGGGCATGATTTCCCTCAGTAATGCCCAGGAAGTATTTATCCATATTTGCAAAAGTGGAATCGTGTTTATCGATGGCTAGTCAAATTTTAATTAAATTAAATTTAAACGGTATGTTTGTAAGGGGGAATATGCCACTGTTTTATCTTGAATAGAAACCCACCTGCATTCGGTACACGAAGTCATCAATACTGATATTAAGTGTGGTGAGTTACTACACGCAGTGTTCTATGTTATTACTGACTTTTTTTATAGAACGAGGGTGACAAACGAGCACACAGTCACCTGATCTTAAGTGGATACTGTGGCTTATAGACAACTATATGTTTCCTACATTATGAGTCAAAATTTTGATCCCTGAGAACTAAGAAGGAATGCCTCGTTTCCAGTAAAAAGGGTCTATAAAACAACAATGTTCATACTGCGATCAGATCTATTAAGTGACGCAAGATAATATTTCTTCTACCTTACGACACCCAAGGGACGAGATGGGGTAATAAGTTCCTCTTTCACCTCTACCCTACATCAATCAATTTAACATCTTGACAGTGTGCCGCGGGGAATAGGACTGTATGATAACTTTAGTTTCTTATCTCTAAATTAATACGTAAGATAAAACTTTGTCGTTTGTACCATCTTTTAAGCTCAATGCTCGCACGGAGGAGTGTGACATTTGGAATAGTTAAAGTTTAATTGGAGGAGTGCAATATGCAAAATGTGTGTCTCATAAGTGTTACAAATATATTAAATTAAATTAAACATACGTTGATTACGTTCATACTATAGCCAATGACAAATTATATCGTTTGCAAACAGTGCATATATAATAACTAAAATTTCTCAGAGTCAAAATATCTAATGTTTTATATATTAATGTCCAGTTGAAAGCAAATACAGCTTGCTTAATTTACAAACCGAAATGGTTTTATGAACAGGCAACTAGTAGATGTAAAAAATATCTAATATATAAAAATTAATGTATGTTTGTTCGTATTTTATGCGCTGCCATATCGTTTATCAGACTGCGCTAAAACTTTGTCAACTTATTGCTTGCACTTGAGGGAAGGTTATAGGCATAGTAAAATTAACTTACAGTAGGTGGCGCGCGTATCGTACCAACAAATTTATTTGAAAGTTATTTATCATTCAATTTTATTGAATGTGTAATCATTCCTAATTAAACAATATAACTCTTCCAAATTTAAAACGATATCTCCACAATTATTTCTTCTGCGGTAGCAACGCGCCGGGACCAGCTAGTTGCATAATAATATATTTTATGAGAGTCGTAGTAGCTTAAGGCTAACCGCTGTTTTAGAATTTCATAGTATACGAGCAACCCGGGTTCAATCTTCGCTGGCCCTAATGAAATAGTAAATTGCAATTTTAAGTGCTGATTTACCGCATCCACATCATTAACGATGAAGGAAAACATCGAGAGAAAACCTGCATGCCTGAGGAATAGAATTATTTCCAAGACACCACGTCAAGTCCACCAACACGCACTGGAGCAACGCGGCGGATCAATTGCTATATTACTCTATCAGCATTGAGAGGAGCCTATGCGCGCTATGTATGAGACGTGTATAGAACTTTAACTTTACTATAATACGTTTGCATTATTATGTTTTTTATAAACACTAACCCCACACTAGGAATTTCTCCTGTGTCATGTTGATGACAAACATCCCGGACCCGGAACAATTATTTGTAGGCCATACAAATACTTGTTCCGTGCGGGATTCGAACTCGGGGCCCTCAGCGCCGCAACTCTTTGCTAAGCCACTTCGCCACGGAGCCGTCTATAACTATTTTACGTTTGCATTTTTATGTTTTACATCTGTATTCTAAAATAAATGCTTTATAATGATAATAATTAAATTAAAGCATTTATTTTAGAATATTCCAGAACTCATACATGTTTACTTTATGGTAGAGATTCTTTCTTGCCTAGGAGTCCACTGTCTTCCATAAGTACTGTCAAACAGCAAGTACGTCCATTATTATGCCAGTTTGAAGGTTGAGAAAGCTTGTACAATTACAAGCTACAAGTCATTCCATTTTAGTTCCCAGAGCTAGTAACGCATCTATTGTCTCTTAATTTGAAGTTAGAAAGAAAAAAAAAGTTTATTTAATAACACAAAAATTTATTTACAACAATAGCATATCTTAAATTTGGTAAATGGTTACCAAATAGGTACACAGTAGTACAAGGTCAGCATAGTCTTTGTACTGACAGAGCACTTCGACGCTGATCTTCCGTGGTTGCCAAAGAATAAGTTGCAGGTGTCTAATGGCTGCAGTCACTTACCATCAGATATACTGCAAGTGTATTTTCATCCATTTTCCATATATTGCCTTCCCCATAGATTGTCACATAGGATATTACCATAATTGCCACGCTTGGCCGGTGTCGGCAAGTGCAGTTTTTAATATTTTTTTGTTATGAAGACGCTGTTGTCTATCTCCCGCTTCAGTTTCCCTCTGTCGTCTCTGACACCCACGGGAAGATATGTAGTAATAGATATCCTTACAACGTCAGTACACAACAGTATCTAAATAGTTTGTTTGTGATATTGGTATTATAAAGCAAGTTATAAGCCATTTCAACGGCATAGTACTAATCTAGTGCAATGGTTATCATCTTTAGCAACATGACGCGTGAATAATATGTTATACAATCAATTATATCGACCAAACAATAGGGCCACGGTAAGTAATGTACAACGAAGAGTTAAACGAACTAGAATTAGTGCAACATATTTAAATTCAGTTTATTATAAGATTACTACGAGTGTATATACAGTGAACGCAAATAAAACATGTTTATTGTTTATATAACAGAGTTGCCCGGGTGCAAGGTCCAAGGGATAAATTTAAATAGCGATGTCCTCCAGACAGATTTTTCAACCTTGGCGACAACCCTATAATAATAATAATTCTTTATCAGCCCGTAACAGTCCAAAGGTGACTAACGAGCACACAGTCCACCTAATGTTAAGTGGATGCTGTGGCCCATATACATCTACTTCTATCATTGATTAAGAAACAAAACGCTGATGCGTTATCACCCCTGAGGACTGGACTCCGGTTCTCTACACTCACCATAACACAGCAGAATTCAACTGCTATTTTACGCTGGTATTCTGCGAGAACGTGGTCTTTGCTTGGTCAGGCCGACCCATTAGTGCTACAACAATAATGTAACCGCAGCGTGGCTCTACTAAATGAAATAAAATAAATACGGAGAGTTATTATTGGAAAGTTCTTATAATTAAAAGGAAAAAGGACTTATAATTAAAAGAAGCGCAACATCGCAAAATTATTAAATGTTACTGGGAGAACAGGTAGTTGGATGCATGAAAAACGAATGTAAACCAGCTGAGGGTAAAAGGCGGGGGGATTTTCTCCCATACCCTCTTCAGTAGAGCGCGGAATCAACAAACTTCCGTGCTACACCCTAAATAAATAATAATCTTAGAGTTGTACTAACGCGAACATGCACAGGGGTTTGCATGTTATTATGTTTCGTTTTTAAAACTTATAGCAAAGGTGATAAAGTTGAAGTAAGAATGCATTTAAAGACAATAAACAACTGATCGAATTCAAACACGAAAACACCTTACGCTTATTTTCAGATGCGCTGACATATGTATATAGTTTTTTGCACACAAGTGTAACAGCTTCTTCCACTTGACCGCATCGTCGATGACCGAGTTCTTTCTGATCGGTTTGACACACAAACGCTGCGAAGAGAAAATGCATCCCTTTGTATATTTTTTCGCATCAACCACGGGGAGTTTTTAGAGGAATTAATAATATAGGTAACTTTTCAATATATTTAAAAAAAAACATTAAAATAACACCCAGTATATGGCGCGAGGTTGTTGTAACAAACACTTAGAACTATCCTCTAGTAGATGTCAAAATGCGGATGTGTTGAGACTAGGTAAGATGGAATGCTTGGTGCCAGTAAAATGGTCTCCGGTTCCGGTTCTCGTTTCTCACTATAAGAAACACAGCAGTATTTTGCTGTTTTTATCGATGGTATCTCTAAGTTCCACAACTTGTTCACAACAAACAGTGACCTGACCCCACAGAGTAACAAAGAAAGAACGGAGCGCTGCGTTCAATTGACGCCGAAAC
The DNA here is from genome assembly GCA_029286625.1 of Parnassius orleans. Taxonomy (NCBI): domain Eukaryota; kingdom Metazoa; phylum Arthropoda; class Insecta; order Lepidoptera; family Papilionidae; genus Parnassius; species Parnassius orleans. The sequence goes on from JAGSMP010000056.1 coordinate 1,635,245, forward strand.
CATGCTCAACTTCTTATATACGCAACACGCATACTCGTATTAGAAGAGACGCATATACGCAAACATCTTTCTTCTTTCTTTCTTTAACGGTTCGTTAAAGTCTACTGTTGAACACCCATATATACATGGTACAACCATAATATATGATGAGTGACGAGAACTGGAGACCATTTTACTGGTAACGGGTGACATCGCAACTACATTTTGATAGTGTCCTTCGGCCCAAAAAAACACTCTTAATTTTTTTTGTCTTATGGGCCGAAATTTTGGCGGAAGCCGAAGGTATCTAGCAAGCGCCGAAATAGAACGAACTGTTACGAATGAGCGAGAGCGCGATGGATCTAGAGATGTCTAAAATTACCTTTTTCATGATTTTTAATTTAAAAGTTTTAATATAATTTACTTATATTATTAGTTTTAATTAATAGAATCAGGCGTTACTTTGCGGAAATCCATTATATAAAAGTTGGAAAAATTTACTTTGCCAATATTCGCTCAATAAAATAAAATGATGTGTCTTACCTAGTTTGAAGAGCACCTCCCGCCCTCCCTCAATATCCCACCACCACTACACTAGGAAAGACACACCACCGACGACAATACGACACGTGTTTCGCCTCTACACGAGGCATCTTCAGGTGTAGTAGACTACGGTGGCTGAACGCTCAGCGGATATTGGCAAAGTAAATTTTTCCAACTTTTATTAGTTTTAGCCAATCTTGAACTGAATTTCTTAGGGTTTTTAAGCCATCAGCTTCGGCTTCGGCTTCGGCCGAAGATTGTAGCGATAGCGGATTAATCGGCTTCGGTATCGGCCAGAAATCGAACCTTCGGTCAGACAGTTCATGTTGATACTTAATCGATGATAGATTAATGAGTTACGGGCCACATCTTCCACTTACCATCACGTGGACTGTATGTGTATGCTTGTTCACACTAACTTCTTTAAAAATACAATAGGTCGATTTCAAAATAGTTAACAGTTATTTTTTTTATAGAATATTTAAACAATAACAATTTAAGGCAGCTCGTTTCATTACACGCATTGTGCGAACACGAGTTATTATTCAATGCTAGTCCGTTGGCATTTGTTCTGTCCGAATAATTGCGTCAATTAGCGTCGTTTCGGCTACTTCGGCTTTTTTCTTTGGTGAGGAAATATTATATTTCCAATTTTAATTGTTTCTTAGTTAGTCCTTTAGTATTTGGTTTACAGTTTTCCTTTTTGGAATCAATATTTTATTATATTCTAGCGATCCGCTCCGGCTTCGCACGGGTGAACCTACCAGGTTTAATTATGAATGTAAACCATTCAGAGACCCACTTAAAAACACAAAAAATCTCATTAAAATCAGTCCAGCCGTTTAGTAGTTCAGAGACAAACACACGTACATATGAAATATATACTCGTACCTACATAAAAAAGATTAGCCGTCTTGAAAGGAAATAAAAACTTATAAAAGAAAGATTTTTCAATTCGACTGTACTGTTCTTTGTTGATTGTGAACCGATTTCGATAATTCTTTTTTATTAAATAGGCAACACTTCAACTCTCATGGTGGCAAATAGGGGATTAAGTTTTTAATGTAACTTTTTACACGATATTTTACTTTGAGCTTGTAATATTTCTTTGTCCACTAAAAAGGTTCAAAAAAGGTCGTCATATATATTTACATATATAGTGGTGGTCATATAATAAGAAACACTTCTTATGAATAAAGAAAGTATAACTTCAACGTACAAATGTTCGTAAAAATTATACACATTCAATAATTAATAATCATGTAATAATATAGCCACTCAAATAAAAAAACTCATAAAATATAAAACATATCTTACTTTTAATTACAAAATGAGTCTTACACATGTAGGAGTTTATTTTCTGTTACTGGCCGATTGGACGCCTAATTAGAAACATTTAAAAAAAGCATCCATAGCTCGTTCTTTTTTTGATATTGGAGAATAACATTTCTTTCTTGGCTTTTTGCTATTATATTGGCGGCAATTCAAAATTTAATCTGATTTTATTTTGTTCAAAATGGGCAAAAATAAAAGTTGTGACGCGTGAACTAGGCAAATAATTGTTAATTTACATATAGATCATAAGTGGGCGTACAGAAGAATAGCTGAGCATTTAAATTGTTCTGTTAAGAAAGTTTGTAATGCAATTGATCATTATAAAACACATGGAACTGTTGAAAATGTTCTTAGAAAGGCTGGGCCAAGAAAAACCTCTCCCAGAGAAGATACGCTTATCGTTCGTGTTGCTAAAAAAGACCCAAATAAAGGCTCCAACCAGATTAAAAATGAAGTTTTTTCGCCTGATGACCCGAGAAACATCTCGTCAAGACTGATACGCCGAAGATTAGTGGAAGCTAAATTGCTTGGAAGAATCTCTCGAAAGGTACCGCTTCTTACCAAGCAACACCGAGAGAAGCGATTATTATTCGCTAAAAATATGTTGATTGGACGGTACGAGAATGGAAAAATGTGTTATTTTCAGATGAAACAAAAATAAATATGGTAAATTCCGATGGAAAGCGCTATGTTAGACGTCCTGTAAACAATGCTTTTAATTATAAATACACAAGGAGTATAGTCAAGCACGGTGGCGGTAACATTAAAGTTTGGGGGTGTTTTTCCAGATGTTTAGTTGACCATTATTGTTCATACCTTAAAACTGATTTAAATGTTTGTCCGTAATGTAATACTGAAACTGCACTTATGTAATGGGATTTATATTGTTTTTCTAATAAATGATAAATCGTTGAACATATTGTCGTCCTATTTATTGTTTAATTTCAAAATAAAAACGATTGCGGTGAAGTATCTTACATAATGTCAAGGACCATTGGAAGTGTATCTAATTATACGACCACCACTGTATAAGTATATATATGTCGGTGCAAGAAGGAGATCATCCACTTACCACCAGGTGGACCTCGAGCTAGTTTGTCACACTTATTCTATAAAAAAGATAAGACAAGAGAGAAAGAATAATACAAGTGGGTAAAAAAACTGTGGTTGCCAACCCGCCTGCCAAGCGTGGCAACTAAGGCAAGTTTCCCCAATATAGGAAGGCCTATGTTCAGGAGTAGACTTTGATAGGCTCTTAAGATGAAAAAGAAGAAGAATCTATACTATTTATGCATGCGGGTTCTGAATATGGTAGATACAATTTTAATATGTAAAAATTGCAATTATTGTTATTTGAGAGTTTTTAGAGTGAACCTCCCGGGTCGTACCTATTTTGCCACATTTTTCTTATTAACTCGTTTTCGTGTGTGTTCGGGTCGAATTTAGTAATTTATTTTAAACTAACTTCCTGTTGAGCAAGAGACTTGAAATTATGAACATAGCTTAGAATCAGTTAACGATGTAAGAATATGAAGAAATAAATGTGGCTTATTAAAAAAAATTGCCTCAATCATTACTAAAAACAATCATAGCTTTTTTAAATGTGGTTAGAACGATACTTTGTTATTTTAATAACTATAAGAATTAAATCATTAAAATGTTTTTTTTTTTGATAGTGTTATATTATTGTGTTTTATGGGACTTATATAAAAACCCTATAATTTTCACGAAAACTGTACTCAACCCTATGCCATTGAATTTGAATGTGTAACTTGACCTTTTCATTATTACGTTGGCGTGACAAGAAACTTGCATTATGCCAAGTTCTACGATAGTTCTAGGTAGGTATATTAAATAAGTCAGTAAAATTATTATGTAAATTGGTTTCATGGTTTTGGAGCAAGCAGTTCATTAGTATAAATCTATATATATTATATATACATAACAACGTGAAGAACTATCGGATCACCGACTTCAAACAAAGAAGGCTACAGTTCCGTTGTCACCTCTCCTATCTCTTTCCTATTTCCATTTTGATATTTTGAATGCCTCGTTGGTCTAGTGGTCGTAAACGCGATTGGTGATCATGAGGTCCCGGGTTTGAATCCCGGGTCGGGCCAAAAATCAGTTACTGGGTTTTTCTGTCAAGAAATTTTCAGTAGCAACCCGTAGCCTCGGAAAGCACATTAAGCCGTTGCCGTTCGTCCTGCGCCTGTACTCTCCTCCGGTCGTGTCAGATTACCGTCCCATCGGACTATGAGAGAGGGAATAGAGAGTGCACCTATGCTTGCGCATACACTTGGGCACTGTAATCCTGTCCTGCACAGACGCCATGTCGGGATTTTGACATTATTGTCTTATTTCCTGAGTACCCACAAAGTCAATTCTATGCAAAAAAGGATCACAATACGACTGCCGGTTCGAATCACGCTCGGAAAAAGTATGGCCTAAAAATAATCGTTCCGGGTAACCAGAGCCGGATCCGTGTGTAATTTATGTATTTAAAATGCTTCAACGATAAAGTAGAAATTTCTAGTGTGACGGTAAAGAATTTTGATTCAAAAATCCTTTTAATGATATGGTTTGAAAAAAACCATTGCGTGTAAAAATCGCACTTGTATAGCAATTGTTAAATATTCTATTAAAATTTCAACATAATATGAAATAAAAATAGCAATCAGTGCAGTCATTACAGTACATTATAGCTCGCCGTGTCGTCGAAGGTCGACAGTTTGTTCATTTTATATATAAAGCAACGCTACGCATCGTTAACTGCCATTTAAGCATTATTTTTATAGATATTCACACCACAGTCCACCTGATGGTAAGTGGATGCTGTGGCTTATACACTCTATCCTCAATTAAGAATCAAATTGCAGACGCGTCATCACTCCTGAGCACTAAGAAGAAATGCCTAGTTTCCAGTAAAAAATGGTCTCCGGTTCTCTACACTCAGCATACGAAACACATATATTTAAGCTGCTATTTTACGCTGGTGTTCTGTGAGAGCATGGTCCTGCCCTGGTAGAGCCGACCCATTCGTGCTACAACCAAAGTATAGCTGCAGCGTGGCTCTACAAAGTGTAAAAACTCTTCCACGTGTAAAGTGTCCCTGTATTCTGCAGTGGACTTGGATAGACTGTAAAAAATGATGAATAAGCATATTCGGTGTTATGACAATACATATCGAGGAATTAAGATGTGGTTTTAGAATATTTAATTCTCAAAAACAATTTACAGAAATTTATTAATATGAGAAATCTTAGCAACCTCTTAACTCGCGCTTGGTACGACGCTCATTTAGGACTGGAATAATGACTGGTTTTGAAACCAAGCCAATGTGTAGCCTGCGCCCAAAAAAGGTATCCGTGCTGAACAATCAACTATCAGTCAATTTCAATTACCTCCATACTACGAGTATGTAAGATTATGGAGCGTACTATATTGAACGCGCACCTCATGGCATACTAAAACAGAACTACCTTCTCAGCGACCACCAGTACAAGTTTCGCTAAAATCGACCAACTGGGGACTTTCTAGTATAGTCCACTCACATATGCGGCGAGGTCTGGAGTGTGTCACAAAAGCCGATTCCAAGGTTTTGCATGCTAGCCTTTTAAAACTATGAAATTTTGTATAATGACACTTATTATTTGCACGTTGCCTGCACATTGACCGTGCTACGGTAGGGTATACCATGCCAGGTGTAATTGTGTTCAAAGGGAAAGACATACAGACGGACAAAATATTGTTTCAAAATCGACAAAGAATTAAATTTTAAATAATTATTAACGCAATCAAAATTTAAAAAATATATTCAATGAACAGATTTGGCCTGAGAACAGGTTTATTATAGTATACAAGATAGAAGATAACATTATTTACCGTGTTTAGAATTATACATAAAATAACAATAAGTGGTTATGTATAAATACATCAATGTACGCGCATCGTTCACGTGTGAATACCGTCAAAAGCGAGACATTATCTGTTTTTTGCTCATATTTCCTATTTCTGTAAATGCTTTTGTAAAAGCCGCATGGAGGAAATCACCATTACCGTTACAACCTATTAAAAGTCTACTGCTGAACATAGGCCTCCCCATAGATTGCATCATAGGGAGGATAACTGCCATAGTTGTTACACTAGGCAGACGTGTTGGCAACTGAACTGTTTTTTATTTTCTAGTTAATATTAGGAAGACGGGGATCAGTCGCTCGCGTCCGTAGGCTTCGACCACATAATCCTAGGCCCACCCTACACGTGTCCCCCGGGTGGTGCTAAACAAGCGACAAAGCCGAACTGTTCTTTCGCCCTTCTTTCGCTTCTTTCTATCTTTGTTACTTGGCTCCTCGCCGTGTGGTAGCGGCGTAAAAATACCAACAACTGCTTTTGCACCATGATGCACAAAAGAAAAGAAATGGCCCCGAGTTCCCGGTGCCCCTTTAATGGGGCAGGGGTGCGAAGAATCTCCGGGAGGAAAACCGGCGACTAGGTTCGCCACCCGTCACGTTCTGTCTCCCGGAGGGGCGAAAAGTGGATTGCGGATATATTTTTATAATTAATTTGGATTGCGGAAGCCCGTCTGGCTACACTGAATGTATGTGGAGCAATGAATGATAAGATGGATGAAGTATGCGATATGATGTATGATAGAGGAATAGATGTGTTATATGTAAATGAGACGAAACGGAAGGGAAAGGATGCCACTACACATGGCATGTATACTGCGTACTGGTCTGGTGTAGGCGAGACAGAGCGGGCATGCCAGGGAGTCGGTATCATCCTTTCAGAAAGAATGGGTCATTGTGTGAAAGAGTATGAATGTGTAAGCCCGAGACTGCTATGGATACGAATGAAAGTAGGCTTAAAGAAGTTGTTTGTTCTAGGGGTCTACGCCCCAGACATGTCTAAGCCAACTTATATCCGAGAGCAGATTTGGGAGATGGTGAGGATGGTGCTAATGAAAAGGTAATGAAAATATTGTTATATTAGGAGATTTTAATGGAAGGGTTGGCGTGAAGAGGCTTGGTTATGAAAGGATATTGGGAACGTTTGGTGATGAAAGCATAAATGAGAATGGTGAAAGCCTCCTCACCGTATGTGTGGAAAAGAATCTTTTTGTGACGAACACTTTCTTTCGTCATAAGAAGATTCACATGTATACATGGTAAAGAGGTGGTGATAGAAGCATGATAGATCTCATAATTGTGGATGAAAGAATGAGAAGCGCAGTGTTCGATACAAGGGTTTACCGGGGTCCAACGTAGGGACGAATCATTACTTGGTCTTATGCCGAATTAATGGTCTATTCAGACGTTGGCGGCATCGGACATCTGTGTCTACCACTGTGTTACAGCGTATAAGAACAGAGGTTACAAGATGAAGGTGTGAAAGAAGTTCAAATGTAGACTGAGAGAAAATATAAGTGGTATGGAGGAATTGTGTATGAATGATTTAGACTTGGAGACTGTGTGGTATAATGTCAAGAAAGGTTTGGTGGATGCAGGATGAAGTATGTGGTGTAACTAAGAGAACGAATGAAAGGAAAAATAATACTATGGTGGGATGATGAGGTACGGATGGAAGTTGAAGCAAATAAGAGAGCATGACTAGATTTACTAGCAACCAAGGCTAGTCATTCTAGCGGTTTGAATGATGATATTGAAAGAAAAAAGGCAGTCTTTAGACATCTAAATAAGATGGCCAAAAACCAAAAGGTTTTATGTGCGTTCGTGGACTTAGAAAAGGCTTATGACAGAGAGGACAGGGATGTGTTATGGCAAACACTGAACTCATTTGGGTTGAGCGCTGGGTTGATACAGGCATTGAAGTCTCTGTATAGGGACTCCAGTGCTTGTGTCAGGATCAACGGGGCCTACTCGGACTGGTTTGGCATCCATAAAGGTGTCAGACAGGGCTGTGTGACCTCCTCGTGGCTGTTCAACCTATTTATGGACAGTTGTTTGGAAAATTTGAAAGTTGAAGAATGGGGGTTAAGAATGGGTGAGTTAACCGTCAAATGCCTTTTGTACGCCGATGATCAAGTCATACTTGCGTCGTCGGCGGCCGAGTTGCAAATGATGGTTACATTAATGAACAGGTCATTAAAAGAAAGGAGAATGAAAGTGAACGCAAATAAATAAGACGAAAGTTATGGTTTTTGAAAGAGAAGAAAGTAAAACGATATGTGAAATAAGAATAGAAGGGTAATCGGTCGAGCAAGTAGATGAGTTTGTGTATTTGGGAAGTGTATTTAGCAGGGATGGTAGATATGATAAGGAATGGAATGATAAGGAAGAAATGAAGCTCTACACTCTATTGTGGAATGTCAGAATGTGTCCAAGAAGGCACGTATGGCAATTCACAATGCTGTGTCAGTCCCTACTTTAATGTATTGTAGTGAAAGTTGGGTGTGGCAGAAGAAACACGAGAGTAGAATAAATGCTGTAGAAATGCGGTCATTAAGGAGTATGTTAGGGCTGAATCTAAATGACAGAGTGAGAAATTGTGTGATAAGATAAGAGTGTGGTTTGCAAGATGATGTTGTGACCAGGATTAAGAAAGGAATGCTTCGGTGGTTTGGTCATGTAGAAAGAATGGATGAGGAAAAAGTGACAAAGCAAATTTATGGGGCAGAGGTGAACGGCAGAGTCTGGAAGGGACGCCCTACGCGAAAATTTATCGACCAAATTGGCGTTATATTGAAAATGGGCCAAATTAAGAGTGCCCTTAAACGACGAGCGTATATGCGTAGGTATATGGATGTGGAGGAGGCGAGAGAGGTGTGTCAGGATCGTGCCACATGGAAGTCCATAGTCTCTGCCTACCCCTCTGGGTGACAGGCGTGAGTGTTTATGTATATTAGGAAGACGCTTCTGCCCGTCCTGTTCCCTTTGTCGCCTGTTACGATACCCACGTAACGATATGTAGGGTAATGTATGAAGTCCACTGCCATAAGGTCAGAGACAATACATTTCTGCTATCTACACAGTAGCATGAGGTAATAAGCCAATATCAATTTTATATGTAAATATTAAGCGTATTATAATTAATTTTTTGCTTGAATTTCTTTACTTTAAGCTATATTTATAATTGTATTAGATTTTGTTCCAATATTATTATTTTACTTATTTTATTTAATTATCTAAGATAACAGTAATAAATGCGACAACTGTTTTGTAATATGAGGTACCGACAGAATACGTAGCACTGTGGCCGTGCACTGTGCTACCAGCGTCACGCTGAGTCGGATGCCTTTTCGCTGCTGCAGTCAACTGTTTTTGTGTATATTGGTTTTTATGTTGTTTGTTTTTTTTTTATTTCTGAATTATTAAATCATTAATTCATCCGGATATTCACTTTTCCGAGAATATGCCAGCTGGTCTACTCTTTCAAGACTTACAAATGCTCACTATACTAGGCTGGAAAGCCAGGTGAGCACTGATGATGGAGCCCCCTCTCCCTGACCAATCTATGGAACCTAGTTTCGGTAAAGTTGATGAGTTTTCCACCATCATTCGTTTGAAAAATGACAAATTATGAAATACTTTAAAAAAGATGTAAGGAGAGTGCGTAAAATTTCAAAGCAAAGCGCGAGCGCGGGTTGGAAATTGCCGATGTCGTTTTAATTTTCCTAAGTCTTTCTCCCTGATGGGAAAAAAAACGCAGTGTAATTTGATTACTGATTTATAAAGATCGTTGAAAGTAAGTACAAGAAGTTAACAGCGTTATAACTGTATATTTAATCAAACCATTGTGTTCTTTACATGCAGCTAATAAATGTCAATTTGGCGTACGACAACGAACTACAGCCAGCATTGTGACTAAATGAGTCCATCTGCTCAATTGGGCGCGACGCTCTTGGATAATGAAGACGTTAATACCGGTGTAGGTACACAGTACACACGATTCAATAACTCACTCACACGACCGTGAAATACACACACTTGTAAAAATCAGGGTTGCTACACATACCAACATTTTTTATGAAAATAAATACATAGCGTGATTTTGTGCAATTATTTATTTGTAAATTGTTATAAATAAAAAATTATTTGTTAAGTATATTAAGTCGTCGGTGCTGCTGGTAAGCTGTTACTGCCCGAGTAACTTCTGAACGACTTGACCGACTGAGGTCAAATTTATTGATAGTTAATAACCAGGCAAGAATCTAATACGTGGTGCACTCAAGTTATTAACAAATTCTAAATTTCACGGACGAAAATTACTCATATTCATAATATACTTCGTTTTAGTGCAAAAAAGAAAATCACAAAATCTGGATCCGATAGGTTGTGGAGCTATTAATAAATTTTACATTTACATTGTAAAAAGTCCGGAGCTAATACGGAGTAAAACTCTTCGCGCCACCTACGGGAAAGGGCAGAACAACGTCTGTTGACCGGCTAGTATAGTATAAATTTTTATCCCTTTCATTAGTCTTTTAACGTCCACTGTAGAATATGAACCTCTCAGATTATATCACTATCAATAAAAATTATAAAATAAATGACCTTTGATGATATTTTAAACCTAAATGACATCACATTTATAGATACAAGCCGGGGCGGGTCGCTAGTATTATATTAATATATTAAATATATTTTTTATAACAAAATATGTTTACAGTATACTACACGGCCATACCACCATTTATTAGAGGTCATGACCTCTTCCTGGCATTTCCTATAGTCGATCTTTTAAAGTGAGTTATTGTAATAGTTATTATATTTAATATCTGAAGCTTAATTCCCACTCAATAAAATTCAACACAACTTTAAATATTCATGGAAAACCAAGAAACCTTCATGTCAAGAACAAGTGAAGTTTAGATATGCTAGTCATGAGCTAAACAGTTGGCTCGGTTCCTACAAAGGCCAATGCCATATAATTAACAATGGATACGTGTTCAAGATTGTTCCAATTTGGTAGTTGCGTGCTTTCGTTCTTAACAACGTCTTGCACCCCGATTTAACAAAACACACACACACATACACACACACATATATATATATATATATATATATATATATATATATATATATATATATATATATATATATATATATACATAAAACATTATAGACATAATGCAAAGGCTAAATTTAATTTAGACTAATACATCATAAATATTTACATGCACATGTAAATGCTGGTATACACGTATTAAAACGTAAATTTAAGTGAATGTTCATACGTTATCAGTAACCCTCATTTGTACAATGGATCCGAGTCATGCATTTATAATTAAATAAAAGGTGCTTGTACAATACGCAACGCAATATTTATCTTAAAAGCAAGTGACATTAAAATACATGCAAAAAATTTGAAGTGAGAGAAATAAGGGATTATGAGAACGGAAATGAATCTAAAAAAGAGAACACAAACGCCTTCCAAAGAAACTAGCTGCTAAAGACCGAATGAAAAATATAATGTAATGCATATGACTGGACCAATTAGCTGAACAGATAAATAACTCGAACTAAATTCCATTGCTTTTTAAGATGAAAGAAATATTAAAGTGCGATGTCTAACAATTATAAAGTCTATTTTAAATTATATTTCAATTTTGTTAGATGTAAAAGATATATGATAATTAAGTTTCCTATGTTGTTATTAAAGCAATAACTAGTATTAGGTATGACGATATTGATATCATCATACCTCTCTTTTTATAGGATAGGGTGACAAACGAGCACACAGTCCACCTGATTATAAATGGTTGCTGTGACCCATGGACATCTACATCTATCCTCAATAAATAATCAAATGCAGATGCGTTGTCACCCCTGAGGACTAAGATAGAATGCCTCTTTTCCAGTAAAAAGTGTCTCCGGTTCTCTACACTCACCATACGAAACACAGCAGTGTTAAGCTGCTATTTTACGCTGGTATTCTGTGAGAGCGTGGTCCTTCCCCGGTCGAGCCGACCCATTCGTGCTACAACTATACTACTAATAAAGCTGCAGCATGGCTCTACTACATATACAAATCTAATACTTGCAATACTATTTACGTGGTAGGGCCATGCTGCAGCTATATTATGGTCGGGTCGGCTCGACCTGACCACGCTCTCACAGAATACTACCGCAAAATAGCAGCTTAATGCTGCTATATATCGTATGGTGAGTGTAGAGAAGAGGAGACCCGTTTTACTGGAAACGAGGCATTCCATCTTAATCCTCATGGGTGACAACGCATCTCCTTTTTTGATTCTTAATTGAGGCTAGATGTAGTTGTCTATGTGCCACAGCAAACACTTACCATCAGGTGGACTGTGTGCTCATTTGTCACTCTTATTCTATAAACAAATATAGTATTTGGTCGTAAAAAAAAATATTTGCACACAAAAATAGTGAAAAAAGTATATTAAATATGTAAAGTTTGCATTACAAAATAAACCTGTTTAAGTTAATTATTAACCTGTATATGCGACAGCCCTAGTATAATCAAAGAATTCGTTTAAATGTGTACTTACATCATCAATCTAAAGGCACACCACATGCACAGCCTGAATTTGTGAATACTTTTAATTTGTTAATAGCAAGTTTCAAACAGATTTAAAAGCAATTTTCAAATAGCTTTGGTTATGATAATTTTTCATTTGTTCCTTTATTACAGCCTATCAAAATTCCACTGCTGAAATAAGGCCTCTTCCGCAGACTGCCTCATAGAGGGATTCTTGACACAGTTACCTCAATTTTATTACAATTATTGAGGTTAATCATGACGTTACTGCTGCCAATCTCTTTTGCCAGTACGTTATACGCAGAATCATCAAACTGTATTCGTTGAAGGCATCCCTATGAGGAGGTAGAGGAGATGTATCAGGGAATCTACAGAGCCAAACATAGGATAATAGAATAGGATAGGATATTCTTTAAAATCTACTATAGGGTGTTGATGGAAGACTTCAACACAAAACTGGGGACATGAAAGGACGGTAAGCTGAAGGTAAGTAAATTTGGAATAGGGCATTGAAATCCCTTGGGCTGAACCCAGGTGGTCGACTTCATGAAGTAGGGGGGACTCTTTATGATGATTTCTTTTTTTCTTCAAAAACGGTCCCACCGAAAGTGGACCTAGTATAGCCCTGACGGTTTGACGAAAAATGAATCAGACTTCATTATGACCACCTAAAGATTGATCAAAAAACAGTTGTTCATTGAAGTCTCCGTGATCGCGAGGGTGAAAACTGTTAGCGAACATCGAATTATAAGAGACACACTGAGCCTTAAAGTTAAGCTAGAGAGGCCACGTCTAATGAAGTCAACACTCGGTCCCCAGCGTGCTCAGATCTCAAGCCCTTAAATCTTGGCTTGGGATCTGCAAGCCCTCAAAAAGTATCAGCTTGATTACAAAATCTTTTCAGTGCCTCGAATATTGCAATAAAATGGACGATATAAATAACAAGTTCGTGGAAACTGTTAATGCGGCCGGAGATAAGTTCTACAAGACCCGTTTCAGAAGAATCCAAAAACTCACTGATCACACTCTTAATGCCGCTGCTGTTAGACCGGATATGAAGGTGCAGTCTTCAGCAGATATGACAGCATTCAAGCAACTGAACAGACAGATCTCTAAATAAATGCGGCGAGACTTACGCAACTTATACATACAGCTTTCTTCTTTCTTCCTTTCTAATACAGTTCATATTAAAGAAGCGATTGAACAGAACCAAGATTCCAATATCTTTGCTATATATCTGTCTGCCGGAAAGAGCCAACTGCCGAAGTTGAAGACTGACTGTGGCAACATCATAACCGGGGCTACTGAGATTATGGGTAAGATTCAGAGGATCTGCGAATAGCAGTGGTATCATAGTTTGAAGCCATATGCAAGTGTGAGTAACGATCCTTGACGAAGTCTAATCAGACCCTATGCCTATAATATCTCGGACGTCAGTATGAGCGACATTAAAATGGCTCTCCAGCACCTTTAAAACGGCAAGACCACGGGCCAGGATCGATTTTCAGCCGAACTTCTAAAAGCGGGTAGAAAACCGGTACACGAAGTCCTTCAGAAGCTCTTCAATTCCGTCCTCCATGGTTGCGCTAACCCAGAAGCGAGGAGCAGAAGTACGGTGGTCATCTTCTTAAAGGAAGGCGACAATGATCTATTGAAGAACTACAGACTGATTTCCCTTGTGAGCCGCGACTATGTGCTCTTTTCGAAAATCATTACGAATCGCCTCGAATGCAGACTCGACGACTTCCAGCTTCGCAAACTAGCCGATTTCTAAAAAGACTTTCGTACCATAGGCAACTCCTTTTTTTTGAAGTCTGCTAAAAATCCAAATAAAAGGGAGCCTTTTATCGAGATTATAATTACGGAAAAGCAATGTTTTCCCGGCGCAACGGGAAAACAACAACTCAAATTATTATTGGGCAGTTAGGGGAAACACGTTTAGGGAAGTAAATAACGAGCTCGGTTGATGGAAAACAAATCGGAACAAACAAACCGTCGGATTCGTTAAAAGATTTATATATGAAGAAAACTGAGTTAAACGTGGTAGAGCCACGCTGCAGCTATATTAGTAGTATAGTTGTAGCACGAATGGGTCGGCTCGACCGGGGAAGGACCACGCTCTCACAGAATACCAGCGTAAAATGGCAGCTTGACACTGCTGTGTTTCGTATGGTGAGTGTAGAGAACCGGAGACCCATTTTACTGGAAAAGAGGCATTCCATCTTAGTCCTCACGGGTGACGACGCATCTGCATTTTGATTCTTTATTGAGGATAAATGTAGATGTCTATGGGTCACAGCAACCACTTACCATCAGGTGGACTGTGTGCTCGTTTGTCACCCTATCCTATAAAAAAAAAAAAAAAAGAAAAAAGAAAAGAATCGCATTAGATTCTGCGTTTTATGCGTTTCTGTTACGTACGCTGTTCTGCGCCATGGTGGCCTTTAACAATGTATAATTAAGATTTTTTTATAGAGAACACAATAATATAGAAGAACAGCGTGAAATAGCAGCTTAATGCTGCTGTGTTTTGTATGATGAGTGTAGAGAACCGTAGACCTTTTTTATTGGAAACGAGGCATTCTATCTAAGTCCTCAAGGGTGACAACGCATCTTTTTTATGGGATAAGAGTGACAAATGAGCACACTTGATGGTATGGGCCTTTTATCATACATTCTAGATTCTTTCGTCTTAGTAATGATTTTTTTATAATAATTAAAATCCTTTTTTTTTAAATCATCAAAGTAGACAATTTCTTTTTGTATTGAGAATGGGTCCACCACCGTAACCAGGCGTAACTTAATGAAACATATGTCGATTTATTCCTTATAACCAATCGATTACAATAGTAATATTAGTTTTACCATATCTAACGGGAATACTGAGAAATTAATAATTAAAAATCACAATAACCTAAAAACAAACTAAAAGCGATTGTCTAGTAGTTTTCACCGGTATTATAAGTTAATAGTGCACTAGTCAATAATTAATAGTATAAAAGACAGTTGTAGGCACATTCAGCATTTAGAGGTAATTTAAGGTTGATGGCAAAAATTTTTAGTAGTTCGTTCTTCTTTATATGCATATTATTTCATATTACATTAGCCAATTCACGAATATTAAAAGAAGAGATTCCGGTTACATTTTCATAAAATCTTTAGGCCGTTTAATATAATAAATTGGTATCTTTTTTATGTGTTATAAAATTAAGTTATGTTAAAATTTCAAGTGGGCCCAAAAACGATTGTCTCTTTTTCGACATTCAACTACTGGGCTATGTCATTTAGCACGATCTTGGGTTTTACGCACCCAGTTGCGGCCAGCTACCTTGCCCATACTTTTACTAGAGCTTCTCATATTACGGTTGCCTAAGCGTGTGTTTTCTAAGCGACTAACTTCAACAGTACTGTGGTAAGTACTTATTAAACTTATAAAAAATACTTGGACCTTTTAAAAACAGCAGATATAGCGGTAACTACGCCCCTGACTTCAACTGGGTCCCATCTAGAACAGATATGAGCAACTCAATATGCACAAAACAAAATGTGCCCGCTCATTCTAATCAGGTTAGCCCTGAAACGACCCAGGAATTCAACATATTCTTTAATTCTAAACCACAATAATCTAGAAGCGTTTCAGATAATTAATTGCGTGACAAAGGCAAATGATAAATTAGGTCGCGCTGAGATTTAGACGTCAAGTTAAATCGCACCGGTATGACAGATGTTTTCAATGAGCAAACTTAGCTACAATACATACATACATAAATTACAGTATACAAAAGTTCTCTGGTGAACAAAGGCCTCCTCTGTAGATTGCCTCATAGCCTCTCTCATGGCCTCGATTTTGCATTAGTTGCCACGCTTGGCAGGCGTTTTGGAAACCGCAGTTTTTTATTTTATTTTAAGTTGTTATTAGGAAGACGCTGCTGTTCATCTCCTGGTTTAGTTTCTCTCTGTTGCCTCTTACGAGACCCACGGGACGACATTGTAGCTACAATACCCTGGTTACTAAATACAACTTCCATTTTAATAAAAATATAAGTTAATAATCAAGCATAATGTAACTTTCTAGTATCTGCATTAGAATAAATAATTATTCGTACAAATT
This sequence comes from Parnassius orleans, assembly GCA_029286625.1. Taxonomy (NCBI): domain Eukaryota; kingdom Metazoa; phylum Arthropoda; class Insecta; order Lepidoptera; family Papilionidae; genus Parnassius; species Parnassius orleans. The sequence continues at coordinate 1,651,683 of JAGSMP010000056.1, forward strand.
ATCACGTAGCTTGGTTGCAATATTGAAATTGTCTGCCATAGTGATTCGATGGAGCGTATCAATGCCAATCGTAAGAGAAAACATATTGCGAAAGTAATACAAAGCAATTTGACAATATATTTTACACTTGCTGCAAAAACTGACGAGAGTTGTTGGTAAATAATGAAGGTAACCGAAATGATCACGACGCAATGTGATGAATTTTACAATACACTTAGTAACAAGTACTTAAATTTTATTAAACTAGGAAACTAACTTACACTAGGAAAACACACCACCGACGACAATACGACACGTGTTTTAGGCAACGAGCTCGAGGCACGGGCAGATGTAGGCAATAACTTTTACCAACTTTAATATTATAATGTTTTTCCGCAAAGTAACGCCTGATTCTATTAATTACTAAAATTTCATCATCAACATTATAGCAGCCAAGGATTACCACAAAACACCTTATTATCACTTGGTTTCAAACCGATCGTTTCCCAAATGAGGGCTTCAATCTTACGCACACCATTGTCGCTAGTTGGGACTGAGGTGAATTTATTTATAACGGAATTTGTCACACAGCGTCATCATCATTAAAGAGTTGCGTTATAAATAAAGGTTTTTCGGTTTCCAGTATATATAAATACACAAAATAATGCCTCAGTGGGGTTTTCTTTAACTTTTTAAGCATTTGGAACTTTTTTTTAATTTTTCTGCTTTTAGGAATATCCGTAGTTTGGTTTATCCATCTCTTATCTAATTAATCTAATTAATATAAAATGTAATTCATATTTCAGAAAGAAACATTAATCTCTACACTTTTCTAAAAATTTACTTCCCCCGCTATGAAATCTGTCAAATATTACACCTCATTCCAAAGTGGCGCCGCTCTGGTGACAAAAAAAGTCGTGGCCCTCATTGATCAACGATCGGTTGGTTGTCGCTAGTACGATGAAGTTAAACAGCAATCTTTTGCAGAAATACATTTGGTAGAAATTTATCTTATTTAAAAAATAGAAGTGCGCACTATGAGATGTACATCACATAGAGTAGTAAACATAATGTACGAGGGGCGGCTGATAAGTTCGCGGCCTAAAGTACTTAATGAAAGAAAATATATGGTTTCTATTTTTTATTTTTCAATATAATCTCTCTCAAGTGAAATACATTTCTCACATCTCGCATACAATGCCTTTAACCCACTCCAAAAATATTCTGTATCTTTCTCTTCAAAATGACGACCAACCGCAGCATTCATTTCGTTGTCATCTGCAAATCTCCGCCTACCCGTAAGTCCTTTTTCAAATTGGAAAATAGGAAAAAATCGCTAGGTGGTAGGTCTGGGCTATACGGAGTGGTCAATCTCTGAGAACCCCATGTCCATGGTGTGAGCATTTTCGGTACCCAGCGCGCGCTAATTTTTCTCATATTCAAATGTTCATGTAAAATTTCTTCAACTCGTTCTTTGCTTAATCTGCAGTTCTTCAGCAATCTGCCACAATTTAATTCTTCGGTCGGCCAGAACGATTTTTTCGACTTTTCGGACGTTTTCTTCGGTCAGTACCGTGACAGGGCGGCCCGGGCGAGGGTCGTCTTCACAGCTCTTTCGTGCTTGTTGAAATATGCGGGCCCATTTTTTCACGCAGAATCCTGAAGAACCGATGACATCTCTTCAAAAATGTCTTTCGGTGTATTTCCCTTCTTTACGAGGAATTTTATCACGGCGCGGTGTTCAAATTTCCGAGAATTTTCTGATTCGGCTAACATGGTGATGTTTGTTGTTCAATAAATAATTTGCCCAAAGCAAGGACTACCCTCCGGAATAGCATACCACGTAGCCGGCTGTGTGGTTATCTGGGACTCACTTTGAACAAGTGCCTACCCACTAAACACCACCTGTGGGACTGGCTCTGGCCTGTATGACCTCTTCGCCGCATCGGAAACGACCCCCCTTAGGGAAGGGGGGCGTGGGGCACAACCTTCCGGGGACGGAAGCGCGGGTCAACCAACACAGCCGCAAAGGGCGGCGATGTTGGAGTGAAGGTGTGTGGTTCGCATGAGCGAGAATACACTCACCGTACGGGGACGGCGAGCACGGTCTGCTAACGCTACCGCACGGGGGCGGCGGCGGGAAGGGAGGGGAAGGCACTCACCGTACGGGGACGGTGAGCTCATCAGCTGGCACAACCGCACGGGGGCGGCGGCGCTAGCTGGGACGGGAGGGCACTCACCGTACGGGGACGGTGAGCCTGGACAGCTAACACAGCCGCACGGGGGCAACGGCGCTAGCTGAGGCGGGAGGGCACTCACCGTACGGGGACGGTGAGCGTGGTCAGCTAACACAACCGCACGGGGGCGGCGGCGCTAGCTGAGGCGGAACGGGACGGGACTGACGTTTTCAGTTCCTCGACTGAACTGACTGAGGGAGAATACCCGTACGGGGACGGGTGCTCGGTCAGCGAGCGGACTCCGCTAACGCATGACCGCACGGGGGCGACGGCGCAAGCGGAATGCCGAGTGCAAACTTAATTAGTGATTGCTTTTATAATACTACTGAGTGTTGCAACTAGTGACATGATTAACAAACTACTTACTCATCGTTAAGTACCCTAGGCCGCGAACTTTTCAGCCGCCCTAGTAGTATATTAAATGTTACATTCAGAAAAAAAGTCTGGATACCAAATAAATGAAACATTAATACAATACAAAATTTTAAAAAGAACGTAGGTATTATGATATTTTATTCTAGAACATACAATATTCTAAGCATCACTGATATTGATGGGAAGTGAATTCCGCAAAATGAATGAATTAATAAATTGAGTGCGTGATTGAATGAATGATTTATCGTCACACACAACACAACGTACAAGAAATTAATGGTGTTACCACACCAATCGATCGATCGTCGATTGATGTCATTGATTGTCGTCGTTCGATGTCAAACGATTGGTGTGGTAGCTTTAGCTGATCGACGGATACTGGTCGATAAAACGTTGTTCAATCATCGATCGACAATTAACCGATGTGGTTGTGGGCTTATCATCAGTATCTTTCAAAATGTATTCAGAAGAGGACATTATGGAGTGGTCGCTGGAGCGGGGCCGGTTCTCAAATAATCAAGCAGCTCGATCGACGTGGATTAATCTATACTATCATCGATCGATTGCTGTGGTAGAAACTATCGATCGACGTCGACTAATGCATTCCACCATCTATCGATGCCATCGATCAACGATCGATCTATTGGTGTGGTAACACCCTAAAACAGTAAACAAAGCAGAAAAAATATACACAAATACATTAGGTTTCAGCAAAGAAAAAGCATCCGTAACAGTGTTGCCACTGCCACATCGTTTTTATTCTGTCATTGTCATATATTTACCTAGCAGTTGTCCGATATTATTTCTGTTAAGTAGCTTTAACCACAAATTGAAAAAGAAATCCCGGACATTCTAACATGCCTGGTATGATCTCGATCAACGCTCAATAATTAAAAATATTATTTGAAAAACTTTCTCCCAAATTCTGCACCACGATAATCTAAAAAAGTTTTTGACAGTTAATAATAAATTACTCAAATATTATGTCTCTGATATTATGTGACAAAGGCAAACGATAAATTGGGTCGCGCAAAGATTTAGACGTCAAGTTGACGACGATGAAAATGTCATCGATGACACTTATATCGCCCCAGTGTGACAGTTGTTAGGAATTTTGTGAAAGTTATAATGGTTATCTCCAGTATATTCTAAGTCTTTGGGTTATTTATATTAATAACAATTATAGGTATAACATACCATTATACAACGCAATTTATTAAATCTGGTTTTATTTATGTCATGTAGTTACCGTTACAGCTATTAAAGTCCACAAACATAGGTCTCCCCCACAGATTGCCTCATAGGGGACATTTGCCATAGTTGCAGCGCTTGGCAAGCGGATTGGTAACCGCAGTTTATATTTTTAGTCATTATTAGGAAGACGCTGCTGCCCATGCCATATCGCCTCTTACGATAACCACGGGATGATATGTTGTGGTTATTCTTACACCGCCACTACACGGCCTGTCATGTTAGTAATTTTATATTAAGCTAATATTTTTAATTTCATTTTTAGCAGACTTCGAAAAAAGATAAGGCCTACAATTCAACTGTATGTATTTTTTGTACGTATGTTATGCGATATCTTTAATTTTGATGATTTTTTATTTGATAGGGATGCAGGGATGGTCTCATATAAATTTGAAGAAAAAATCCGATCTAAAGGGTGGCAAAATAGGGGATGAACTTTTTAATGTAACTATTTAGACGACATTGAGATTGTGAATTTCCTTAATCCACTCAAAATGAGAAAAAGTAACTTTTAATAAAATAAAAGCGATTTTAAAACACTAAAAGTATAAAATAATTTCACATTTATTTTATACTTTTAGACGGCTCCGTGGCGCAGTGGCATAGCAATGTGTTGTTGCGCTGGCGGCCGCGGGTTCGAATCTCGCACGGAACAAGTATTTGTATGACCTACAAATAATTGTTCCAGTTCTGGATGTTTGTCCTCGTGCAATTTATATTTGTAAACTGCCTCCACAATACAGGAGAAAATCTTAGTGTAGGGGTAACGTTTTTTAAAAATAAAATAAAAAGTCGGTGTTTTAATTATTCTACACACTATGCCTTAGTAACGACTTCAAAATTAGTAATAAAAAAATTAAAGAATTTCAATTTATAACCGACTTAAGCGACTTGAAAAGGAGGAGGTATTTTTTTATGTGTTGTACCTCAGAACTTTTCTCTAGGTGCACCGATTTTGATGATTCTTTTTTTATTTGAACGTTGGTGCTTCTCTTGTGGTCCCATATAAATTTATCAAGGTCTGACCAATAGTTTTTGAGTTATTATTAATAATGTGTATATAATTGACTTCGACTACATTGATGATGTTCTCATTTTATTTATATTGAAGTCGGTTGTACAACATTTCTTATATTTACGCGTATTCTTTCTGGTTCACGACGTTTCGGGTGCTTTACAGCACCATGGTCACGGGGACTGAGGTGTTGACGTCCCAATGTCATAGTTAGCCCGGCTACCTTCAGTTTTGAATATTAATTTTGGTCCGATCTACGCAGAATGAGCTTACAGTATCTTGAAGTCTTGCAGTGGTATGCTTGGGTTTGGATTTAATTTTGTTAATTATAGGATCCCAAGCAGATGGCAGCACCCATTAAATTATCCATTAAAACCCGCGTGAAAGAACATATAGCTGACGTGAGGCACCGACGCTCTGGGAAGTCTGCAGTCTGTGAACATGTTCAAGATCGTCCCCGCCATTACATCAGATTTGATAGACCACAAATCCTCGCAAAAGAACACCGATTCCTACCAAGGATGATACGCGAGGCTATTGAAATTAAAAAACATCCTAATTTCAAAAGAGAAGATGGATGGGTGCTGCCATCTGCTTGGGATCCTATAATTAACAAAATTAAATCCAAACCCAAGCATACCACTGCAAGACTTCAAGATACTGTAAGCTCATTCTGCGTAGATCGGACCAAAAATTAATATTCAAAAAACTGAAGGTAGCCGGGCTAACTATGACATTGGGACGTCAAACACCTCAGTCCCCCCCGTGACCGTGGGTGCTGTAAAGCACCCGAAACGTCGGGAATCAAAATAAGTAAAATTAAACGTGATAAAATCCGTAAAAATAGTTTTATTCAATGTGTAGTGTTCGCGTAAATATAAGAAATCATTAAATTTTAGATTCTTTTACTGGTAACAGTTCTTTCTGAATATAATCTAAAATCGATGTGGTTGTATATGCTCGTTTGTCACCCTCATAGAATACTATAATACATACACAATTGTGTATTATAGTATTCTATGGTCACCCTTATATCTATAAAAAACAAATACCTTACCTCTGGTTCCGAAAGAAACCTCTGTCCTGGGAAGGACGAGCAAAAACCTAGAGGGACCCTGATGGTAAATATCAATTTCAAGAAAGTAAATCTTAGCCAATATTATGCAAGAAGGAACTTAATCTCCCATTGGTTTCAAATAAACTTATTAAATCTCTTTCGACTTCACAGAAAAGTAAAACTCCTTTTACTGCCAGTAAATCAGCTTCTTTCATTTCATTTGCTTTTCGCAAAAAAAAAAGGAAAACTGGCAGCGGAGTAAAACAAATAAATTTCCGAAATGCCCTAATTCTTCTCCTCGTGCCAAACAAAACAATAAAGTTAAGTTTCTGGAAGAATAAACGAAAGCTGAAACGAATTTTTATGTTGATCGTCTTCAACTTTAATCGAGTGAATAAGAAAACGCTTTTTAGCGAACTTTTAACAACCTGAGACTTGAGCCGCTTCTTTAATTTTATCTTGTTTTTAATCAACAACTTTTTGTCAGTTTACGGATTCTTTGCGTTTCTTTTAATTATGTAAATATTTTTTTTATTCTAATTTTATTTGGGGGCTTTCATACACAGTGTGATCATGACAGTACCATCGTTATTTAAAATATATTAAAACTATACAAATGAAATTCGGTTCGCAAAATATTTTTTGGATTTGTAAAAATTTTTGTATTGATTTAGACGTAGGTGCAAATGTTGGTGTTGCTTCTTTTGTAAATCAATCTATATCATCAGGTGAACTGTTAGAATTTTGTTACTTAAATTTTATAACAAAAGTTGAGTAATAAAAAAGATATCGTGAGGAAATCTGCATGTTTTTTAATTTTTTTACTTATTATAAGCCAGTGCTTGACCACAATCCCGCCTGGTGGTAAGTGGTGATGAAGTACTAGAAAGTAAATCTCACTGTCTTAGCGTAACAAAACCTTATTAACTCTTGAAGACGTCCAGATTCTATTCGGATGGAAAGATAGACGCTGGCAAATTATTCCACTTGTATACTGTACACATTACGATAGACGATGCGTGGAATATACTACACTACAAAGAGCCCACCGGCCGCCTAGTTAATTATTAAATACTTCAAAGACGTATGAAGGCTGCCAATGCACTGTGAGTCTTTAGGGCCGTACTGAAATAATCTTAAACCTAGAAGCCTTATAACCTCCAGATTCACAGCGAGACGGACGGAGACGGAGATTGGTCATCTGCGCAAGACAGCATTACCGTGCACGAGTGTGTGCGCAAGCACAGACGCACTCTCTGTTCCCTCGCTGTCATAGTACGATAAGACGGCAATCTAACATGATCAGAGAGAGAGACCAGGCGCAAGACCAATGGTTTAAGTGCTTTCCAAGGCACAGGGTTAAACATCGCCTGTTATGCTTACGAGACCCTCGGCCAAATAATGTTGCTTAATGCTGCTGTGTTCCGTGTGGTGAGTGTAGGGAACCGGAGACTCTTTAAGTTTAAACAAGGCATTCCGTTGACGTTGTCACCCTTGAGGACTAAGATCAACGTCGTTTGAAAAATATATTATAGTTGGGACTTTAAAAGGTTTTCGGTGGATCTGTCTCACTTAATTAAGTCACTTCCTTATCAACACATTCTTAACGCATTAATAATGGCGACGAGTGTGTATCAATTAAATCGTTTCTTGACTCGTTACTGTGACGGAAAACACGAAATCATGTTTTATTCAACAAAAAAACCGAACACAGAGGCAGCACTGTACACTTGAGAAGTGTCGTAGTTTTTTTGCGGTATTACAACGTCATCAACATCCAGTTTTTTCATATGCTTTTACAAAAATAATCTGAACAATTGACCGTGTAGCGGTGGTGTAAGAATATCCACTATCCCATATCACAGCGACAGGAGGAAACAAACCAGGAAATCCTAATAACAGCAGAAAAATTAAATAAAAGCTGCGGTTGTCAAACCACCCGCTATGGGTGGCAACCATGGTAAATATTCTCCTCATGAGGCAATATATGGGGGAGGCCTAGGCGAGCTGTGGACTTTTGATAGGCCGTTACGGTAACGGAAAAGTGGAAAACTAACTTACAGTCCGTCTGATGGTAAGAGGAGGAGAGCCCGGCTATGGACCTGAAACTATCTACAGATGCGTTATCACCATTGAGGACATGGAAAACTTCACAGCCTGTATTATAATGGCTCTCTATACCCTTCAGAACGTAATACAGCATTGCACACATTTTTCTTCGAACCAGTGGTAAAGTAAAAATGACATTCAATAAGAATTACACATGTGATCTATATTGAATAAAAAAATATTCTATTCTATTCTATTGAGACTGTAGGATGCAAATAAAACACTGTTAACCGTAACGCCTTGCTAAAGGTACTGAATTTATTATAAAACAAAATATTAATAGAATGCAGTTAACTAACGTCACACACGAGCACGCGCTCCAATTACGCTAACGTATTAAAATGTACGGTACAAAGAAAAGGGGTGCTATTAGTTCAAGGTGGTTGTCGAATTGGGCAATTGCGGTGGATAGATTTTTTAAACCGACCAAGCTTTATTAATATTTAGGAGCCGACTTTGAAAAAAGAGGAGGCTAAACATTCGACTACGTTTTTTCTTTTCTTTTTTTAAGACTAGAGCTCTTCGCGAGCCTTGTTTTGGATAGATCTACAGAATAGTAGTAGGGTTATTTCTTACCCTGAAGTTTGCTTATTGAGGATAGCCGTTAGTTAGAAGACTTCCAAAACGAAGGAAGCTTACAGCTTACAGCTCCTGCTGAGCGTAGGGAAAAGCCGCCGCCACCCATCATAATTCAAGACAAAACCAAATGGAATAACCTTTCCAATTGGTTGAACTCAAAAAAAATATACTGCCCCAAGGTGCAAAACGCCGGTCAGGGCATCCGCATGTTCGTTAACTCGACCGAGGAATTCCGCAGTGTAATAAATCACCTGCGCGGTGCGCGCCCAGCAAGTAAGCTTCCACACATACGCCCTCCCAGAGGAGCGTAACCTTCGTGTGGTTGTCCGCGGTCTCCCTAAAGAGCTTGAGACTGAGCACATTTTAAACGACCTCAAAGCCCAAAATCTCAAAATCTCGCCTCCCCAGGCCCCAAAAACGAAGCCCGTCCTACAAGGCTCATCCTCCTTCGCCGCAGACTTCTCGCTAGTTTGCGGCTTCATCAGCAACATCAACTTTGCTGAGTTATCCTCCTTGGCCCGTAAACTCCGCGGAGCCACCTCACCTCAGGACAAGCTCAACGCTACGATTGAGCACATAGGACTTATCGACGCAACCTGGTCTTTTCAGTGCACTTAAACACCCCTTCTAAATACCAGAATGGCAGCACAAAATCTCGGTAGAACTAAACCACGCTCTCTAACTGTCGCGTTCTTTAACGCGAACGGCGAGACCAAAAAAACGAGATCGCGCTCTTCCTGCGAAACACGATGTAGATGTAATGTTAGTGCAAGGGATTTTTTTGAAACCTAGCCATGGCGATCCTAAGATCGTAAACTACATCTTAGTTAGAAATGATAGGCTGACCAGCCCTAGAGGCGGCACCTTGATCTACTACAAAAGGTCCTTGCACTGCGTACCAATCGACGCCCCCCAGTTAACCAACATAGAAGTTTCTATATGTAAGGTAGCTCTTTCCGGTCATCCGCCACTTACCATCGTATCGGCTTATCTACTGCCCCTCAAACGCATAGTTGAATCAGACTTTGCAAAATTATTTAATCTAGGCTCTAGTGTCATAATAGCTGGAGACCTCAACAGTAAGCATTCCTCCTGGAACTCGCTTACAAGCAATTCCAATGGTAATGCATTGTTCGATCTCACGGAGCGACTAAACTTCGATGTTATCGCGCCTGAGACTCCAACCCGCTACCCATTCGCTACCAGTCACCAACCGGACGTCCTTGACGTAGCGTTACGCAAAGATGTCAGTTTGTCGATATCATCCATTGAAACAATATTAGAACTCTCACCATAGACCAGTCCTATTGCAGCTGGGCCAGCCCGCAGGCAGTCTACGACCTCCCAACACTTACACAAAATCCCGGACAAGATAGACTCGCCGGAGGAGGCCAATGAGGCGATTAGCGGTCTATCGGCCCACCTCACCTCTACTCTGAATGCTCTCGTAAGGTTCATGTGTCGAGCAATCAATACATGAAGCTTCCGAGTGGTATTCGACAACTGATCAGAGCAAAAACGCGGCCCTAAGACAATACGATCACTATCGTACTTTAGATAACAAATTCCGACTGCGCTACCTCCAAAACGAGGTGAAACAGCACGTTAAAGAGTTTAGACAGGATAAGTGGGATAATCTGCTGACGGACATCGAGCCATCACAAACTGCCTTCTGGCAGTTGACGCGAGCTCTGAAAGCAGAACAATCCTCACATATGTCGGCTCTCATCAGGTCAGGAAACCCCGATCTCGCCTTTGACGACTCCGATAAAGCCGAATGCCTCGCTGACAGTTTAGAGTACTCCCTCTAGCGAACCTACAGATCCCGCTCACCTTGCAGAGGTCGAAGCGGAGGTCGAGCGTAATTCTGCACTACCACCTGCGGGCGACCCCCCTAGAACCTGTGACTGTCGACGAAGTCACAGAAGTTATTAAAAGCCTTAAAAGAGATCAGCACCCGGACCCAATGGCATTAGCAACAGGATACTGAAATGTCTCTCCGCGCCGCTAGTATGCCTCCTAGTAGGCATATTCAACGCTTTTCTTTCCAGTTGCTTATTCCCGGATGCATGGAAAGAGGCAAACTTAGCCTCTAGTTACAGACCAATTAGCCTCCTCAGCACACTGGGGAAAGTTTACGAGCGACTCATATTGAATCGCCTTCGTAAATACGTTTTCACCAACAAGCTTCTTCCAGACGAGCAGTTCGGCTTCAGACCTGAACACTCGCACCTCACAGAATACATTCTGAAAGAATTTAACTTCCCACAAAGCTGTGGCAGAACCACCATAACCGGTGCCCTCTTCCTCGATGTCGCAAAAGCGTTTGACAAAGTCTGGCACGACGGCTTGCTTTACAAGCTGTATAAACTCAACGTGCCTCATAGGCTTATCCACATCATCAGAGCCTTTCTTGCCAATCGCCACTTTCGCTGTTGAATAGAGGGTACTCGCTCTACAAAGCGTCCCCTTAAGGCTGTAGTCCCACAAGGCTCCGTCCTCTCCCTACTACTCTTCACACACTTCACGAGTGACATTCCGAAGCACCCAGTAGTGAATACTGCTCTTTTCGCAGATGACACGGCACTTTAAGTCGCTCATCCCAATTCAAGATTCTCAGCAAGATGCTCCAAACAGCCGTCAACCGCCTAGGCGATTGGTTCCGCTTATGGAGAATTGAAGTGAATCCTGAGAAAAGCGTAGCAATACGCTTTCAAAGAATCTCCACTTTCAATCGTCAAATCAGAAACCCCAAGAAAAAGTTCGGTACGATCACCCTGTACGGCCGCCAGATCCCCTGGCAATCAACGGCCAAATATCTAGGGGTCATTTGACTACGGTATGATATTCGCGAAACACATTCGCAATGTCCGCAACCGTGCCTCGCTTCCACCCGCTAGTGAACAGCTGGAGCAAACTGTCCTTAAGACACAAACCCATCTTTATAAAGCGTGCTTAAGATCTATCATGTCTTACGCAAGCGTAGTTTTCGCGCACGTAAACCATAATCATTTGTACGACCTCCAAGTCGTCCAAAATAGATTCATTCGCATAGCCACCGGAGCTCGGTGGTACCATCGAAACTCTGACTTACACAGGGACTGTCAACTTCCGACGATCTCTGAATACTTCAAGGATATGTCTCGGCGCTATTTCGAGAAGGCCGAGACACATTCAAACCCGCTAGTGGTAAACACAGCCACCTACGCTCCGATTCCGAACGTTACGCTAACCCTCCGGAGGCCCCGCAACGTTCTAATCGAACCCTCTGTTCCGCTAGATGCCGACGACCGAAATGTCGCCGGCCAGTCACACTCAAACACTACACATTCACCTAGTTCCACAAAAATTGTTAGGACAACAACAGATGAGACGCAGCGAGTCCGCAGACGGGCGCACCGCACACCCTGCCACACCGCGTACACACCGTACACCCGCGTCCCTGGGCGGTTCCCACCGCCCAGAACATTGAACGATACGAGTTAACCGTCAGAGCCGGGGTCCACTCCCTTGTTCGGACGGCGGTTAGACAACTCACCCATGTCATGTGGCGGCTTTCGGCGAAATCAAGGAGTATTTGATGTTGATGTAATGATGATGTGATCACTGAACACAATTTTATCCCACTCCCTCGAGATTGTCGATTTTAGTGCAACGTCGCGTCCGCAATAAAATAAATAACCTCCCCCCCCTTTTTTATAGCTTATGGCCTTTCAGACCGCCAGCTCTGAGTTCGATGAAGCTGTAAGAGCCGCATAGGCTAACAGCATTAACATCACAGAAACTAGACTAGACTAGTAGGGTTATTTTTTACCCTGAAGTTTGCTTATTGAGGATACAATTGTTAGTCGACTTCAAAATTCGACATCTTTGTGAATTGTGAACTGATTTTGAAGATTATTTTTATTAAATAGATATAAGTACTTTGGGGTGGTCCCATATAATTTTGGTAAAAATTCCATCCCTAAGTGCAGTAAAATATGGGATGAAGTAAGACGACAATAAAAGTACATGTGATATTCTTTAGTCCACATAAAAGGGTAAAAAATAAAATATAATGACGGCTCCGTTAGCACTGACCTGCGGGGTTGGAATCCCGCACGGAACAAGTATTTTATGACTTACAAATAATTTTCCGGGTCTGGATGTTTGTCGTTGTGCAATTTAAGTTAGCTAACTGCCTCCACGATACAGGAGAAAATCCTAGTGTCTGTGAAAATCCTAGGGGTAACCATTAAAAAAAGAAAAAAAGTTAAGTCTTATCAAAGAAATAATAAGAATTAATTACTTATATTTTACTTTTTAAAGTTGTGACTATAATTCTTCTATACACTATACATATATATATAGCTATACGTGATAGAGCCACGCTGGAACTATATTATGGTTGCAGCACGAATGGGTCGGCTCGACCGGCGTAGGTCCACGCTCTCACAGAATACACTTACCATAAAACATACATTACAATTACCGAAACACAGCAGCCTAACGCTGCTGTGTTTCGTATGGTAAGTGTAGAGAACCGGAGACCCTTTATACTGTAATGATCCTTAATACTGTGTAAATGAGACATTCCATCTTAGTCCTCAGTGGTGACAACGCATTTGCATTTTGATTCTTAATCGGGCATAAATGAAGTCGTCTGTAGGCCACAGCATCCACTTTGCACAGCTCGTTTGTCACCCTATTCTATAAAAAAAACATAGTAAGACATGACTTATTAAATAAAACTATTCTATATATATAAAATCCGTAAAAATAGTTTTATTCAATGTGTAGTATTCGCGTAAATATAAGAAATCAAGACATGTCTGAGCATCCATTTCAGAATTTGAGATTATTTATTCTGTAATTTAGTTTTTTACTTTTTAATAAAATTATTTTTTTTTTCCAAAAAAAAACAAAAACAATGCGCCTGCTATTATGTTACGATTGATTTAGGATATTAACAGTTTATATATAGGCTATGACATTATTTAAAGCTTCTAAGCTAAGTGCTAAGTGCTAAGCGTTTGCCGCGGTTTACAGTGCGAGAGCAACCCGGGTTCGATACCCGCCAGCATCAATGAAACTAAGTGATCATTTTACGTGCTCGGCGGTCCAGAAAAATATCCTGATAAAACCGGCATGTTTCAGAAAAAATAAGTGAAGTGACGTCCGTCAATCGGACCGTCAAAGACGTGAATCACGTATTGGAGTAGCGTGGTGGACAGTTCCTTGCTCTCAAAGCCTCTCAGAAATATAAGGAGGCTTGTGCTCAGTTATGGGTCGTTAATAGACAGTAACTTACCTCTTTAACCCCGACGAAAAAGAGGTGTGTTTAACGTGTGTTTCTTTGTATCAGGTGTGTCTGTCTGTGACATCGTAGCTCCCAAACGGATAAACCTTTTAGATTTAATTTCTTTTGTTTGAAAGGTGACTTGATCGAGAGTGTTCTTAGCTATGATTCAAGAAAATCTTTTCAGCCCTTTAAAGATCAACAGCTTTTTTTCGGGGGTTTTTTAGTTTAGTGTTTCTATATAGTCTGACTAAAACTTAATCATGTTAAGATTGATAGCAACATAATTAATGAGTGCTTCCTATAGTACATTTTGCAACAATAGGCTATAAACTTTCTAAGTACCAATTAACTCCCTTATCTGTTTCTAGAAACTGGTATCATGTTGACAGTTTTTTTAATTAACACAATTAAATTAAATGCGATAGTTCAATTGACTTCTTGTTTTACCAGGTCGTCACTCCTAGTGGGGGCCATCATACACTCCGCTTGCCGGTGCGAGGCTTCCATTCGAGAACTTTTGTTGTTATTGTTTTAAAGGAAGACATGATAAATATTAAATACAGAAAATAAACAATCCATCCATCACATATTATAAAATTTCACTGCTAAATATAGGTCTCCCTTTAGATTGCCTTATAGGATATTTGCCATAGTTGCCACACTTGGTAGGTGGGTTGTCACCTAACGCGTCTTTTCCGGAATTCCTACTCCCTAGGCGTTGTCCCAAATTCATGGAAGACAGCTTTTGTGCACCCGATCCCTGAAAAGGGTAACCGCTCTGATCCGTCCAACTACAGGCCTATCGCCATCACCTCCTTATTCTCAAAGTAATGGAGTCCATTATTAACTGCCAGCTCATGCGGTACCTTGAGGAGCACCAGCTGATTAGTGACTGCCAGTACGGTTTCCGTCGGTGTCGCTCGGCTGGTGATCTTCGTGTTTACCTAAAACACAGACGCAGGCGATCGAGTCCAAGGGGGAGGCTTTGGCGGTTAGTTTGGACATAGCGAAGGCCTTCGATCGGGTTTGGCACAAAGCGCTTCTTTCGAAGCTTCCTTCCTATGGACTTCCTGAGAAATTGTGCAAATGGATCACCAGTTTTGTGGCTGATCGGAGCATCAAGGTCGTAGTAGACATGTAAAATATTTTGTATAAAAATGTATTTTCCAAATTCATGCAAATTTCTAAAAGACCGGCAACGAATCTGCAAGTCCCCTGGTGTTGCAGTTGTTAATGGGCGGCGGTAGTCAATTGCCATCAGGTGAGCCGTATGCTCGTTTGCCCCTCTGCTATAAAAAAAAACTGAAGAAAAAACTGAAAAACAGCTAATATCCCTTCCCCTCGTTAGGCACTCTATGTAATATCCACTACTTATCACTCCATGGGTGTGGTACGTTGTTGAGCCATGCTGTAGCCTTATTATGGTTGATGCACGAATAAGTCGGCTGGACTGGCGTAGGACCACGCTTTCACAAAATACCAACGTAATACATACATACATACATATAATCACGCCTCTTTCCCGTAGGGGTAGGCAGAGACCACTTCTTTCCACTTGCTACGATCCTTAGATACTTGTTTCGCTTCGTCCACTTTCATTATTCCCTTCATACATGCTCTTCAGTTTAGGGTACTCTTGACCTGGCCTTTTTTCAAGACGTCCCTGATTTGGTCTAGAAACGTCTGCCTAGGTCTACCCCTTCCAACACTTTCATTAACACTCGCCTTATACACTTTTTTCGTCAATCGTTCTTCATTCATTCTCTCGACATGGCCAAATCATCTCAGCATACCTTTCTCAATTTTGTCACTACATCTTCTTTCAGACCACAACGTTTCCTTATCTCACTATTTCTTATCCTGTCACTTAATTTAACTCCTATCATACTTCTTAACGCTCTCATCTCAACTGCATTTACATTTTTTACAATGTAATATAATATAGAAGCTTAATGCTGCTGTGTTTGGTATGGTGAGTGTTGCGAACCGGAGACGCTTTTTATTAGAAATGAGGCATTCCATGTTAGTCCTCAGGGTGACAACGCATCTGCATTTTGATTTTTAATCAAGGATGAATTTAAATGTCTATGGACCACAGCATTCACTTTTAACACTTTTGAATGGAATAAGTCGTCTAAATAGTTCCATTGAAAACTTCATCCCCTATTTTGCCATCCTTTTTTTCTTCAAATTTATATGGGATTTTATTTCTGTATTATAACTTTATAACATACTAGCTGATACCCGCCCGCTTCGCTGAGTGCACGATAATTCAACATCCATTATTAAAAATTACCATTAACTATGTTTGTTATAGCATTAAATAATAAAGTTGATTACCATAGCAACGATTACCATTAAAACGGTTACCTTAACAACGGTTGCCATTTTACCAGATGTTTTTTGATTTGACTATCGTAAAATCCGTTCTTAGGCCCTGTCCGCACTGCGATATTTCACCGCGCGATATTTTTCTTGCAATTCTGTGACAAATAGAATCTTATAGGAGTAGCCGCGCTGGCGGTAAAAAAATCGCGCGGTAAAAATGCAAATTGAACGCGAAGCGGTGCGATTTATTTCCACACGAATATTTTGTGCAGTATAAAGTAAGTATGGCTATGTCCGCACTGCTGAAATAAATCGCGCGTTTCGCGTCTCTCTCCAGGTAAAATTATTTTTCTCCAATTCGTATCTTGATAGGTAATAGCCCACAACCAACAAGTCTTAGTAAATTATCGATTGATTTTATAGTCATTCAGTGATATCCGAAAAACTTTTTACTGTATTTTCGCAGCCTTTGATGTTTTATGTAGAAAAATACTGTCATAGGTCTCAAGGCCATAAATTAGTGAATCCAATGTTCATGACATCTTTTATACGTCTATCATGCTGCCGCCGTAGTATCAGGTAAATAAAAAAAATTCTGTTGTTCATTTTTAGACGTGCGTTTCAGCTGGGAACTGCATCGAACTGACAAAAATCGTACGAAATTTTATTCGCAGTGCGTACTAGGTGTAATTCCTATCACGGAATACAATACGCCAGAATAAAAGTCGCGCGATGAAATATCGCAGTGCGGACATGGTCTTAGTGAGCGTCTACATTGCGAAATGAGTAACTATACTAAATTTCAAGTCAATCGGGTGTATCATTTTAGAGATCTCGTGATGAGTCAGTCAGTCAGTTAGTGGTATTTCGCTTATATAGATTTAATAAAGAAAGCAATCATCAAAATCGGTTTACAATTGACGTCATACAAAAAAACATTCAATCAATCCAGAACCTCCTTTTTTAAGTCGGTTAAAATATACATCTCACATCACATCTCACGCTCGGGATGTTATGGGGTAGTGGATTATCTTACCCCGCCACCATACTGCACCACGGCAAGTTTTACCTCGATGTTCATTAATTCATTTATTAAAGCCTAGGCCTCCCTCATAAATTACTTAGCTATGGTAAAATCCCCTATTTCACCGTATTTTTATTATTTTGAGTTTTTATCAGGAATATGCTGCCGCCCTTCCCCTGTTTCATTTTCCTCTGTCGCCTCTTACGACACCCACGGGATGATATACGAATATATAAGTTGATTCTACTACACGGCGGCAAGTATTTTATTGTGACAGGGTTATTAATATTTTATCGCACAATTAGTCCCCTGTGTGCGGCACGATTTTCATTACAGATAAGATACGATTAATTTGCATTTTCTACAACGGCTTTAGAATTGTTCAACAAGTCATAATATTTTTGATGACTGTGACAGTTAGTGACCAGGAAATTTGTTATTCATACGTTTGAACTTCATAAGAAGTATCTGTAACGATGGTGATGATGATGATGAATAAGCTACAGAACAATGTTTTATAATAGAGATAACACAACAAATATAAATTATAATAATTAATGAACATAGATATTCTGTGTAATGGTGGTATACGAATATCCACTACACCTTATTATCACGTGGGTGTCGTAAGAGGCGACAGGGGGAAGCTGAGCCAGGTGATGGACAGCAAAATCTTCCGGGTATCAATTTAAAAATAAAAATAAAAAACTGCGGTTGCCAACCCGCCTCAAAGGTGGCAACAATGGTAAATATCCCCACTATAAGGCAATCTATAGGGAAGGCCTACGTTCAGCAATATAATTTTGATAAACTGTAATGAATAAAAAAAGCCGGCCAAGTGCGAATTGGACTCGCGCATGAAGGGTTCCGTACCATCGTCAAACACGTTTCTAGTAGGGGAGCCCCTTTAATTTTAATTTATTTTTATTTTTATTTTATTTCAACCGTCTACCTATTACGGATCATGAGATACAGCCCGCTGACAGACAGACGGATGGACAGCGGAGGCTTCGTAATAGGGTCCCATTGGTTAGCCTTTGGGGACGGAACCCTAAAAATGAATGAATCAATAAACATAGAGCCGCGGTGGTAAACCTTGCCGAGGTATCGTGTCCTCCAGACGGAATTTCAGTCATGGCGGTCTCGACAGAGTCAGACAGTCTCGACAGAGACTAGTCATCTGCGCTGGACAGGATTATGGTGCACGAATGTATGCGCAAGCACAAGTGCACTCTCTATTCACTCACTCTCATAGTCCGATGGGACGGTTATCCGACACGTCCGGAGAGAAATCAGGCGCAGAACCGACGGCTGTCTTTGTTTGGCTCACGTAAAGCCATTGGTATAGTGTAATGGCAGCGTAGGAGAATCCATTTCCCCGTATCATAACCTGGGTGTCATGAAACTGAAGATGGGCAGCAGCATCTTCCTGACGAAAATTCGAAATAACAAAACAATGCGGCTGCTTACCCCTTAGCCATAGTGCTGGTGACGATAACGTTGCTAAGGCAGGAAACGAATTTATGTTAAATCAAAGACTAGCCTCTAACTATCCGACCCAACCTGTAAACTATCACAGCTTTGTAGTGAATCCAGCGCAGAGCGGTTCGAATCGTCGACGACCGAGTTCTTTCTGATCGGCTCGATTCACTGGCGCTGCGTAGGGATGTTGCATCCCTTTGCATTTTCTATCGCGTCTACCACGGGGAGTGCTCTGAGGTATTGTTCGGATTAATCCCAGCCGCCAAATTTCACGAACGCACATCGCGTCAAAATTCACGATACGATCCTCACCATCTGAATGCTTGGCGGTCCACCACTGTGCGTTTTACTAGGAGTTTTCTTCCTCGTACAACTTCTCTGTGGAATTGTTTACCACCGGAGATTTTTCCGGACCGATACGACTTAGGGACCTTCAAGAAAAGAGCTTACTCCTTTCTAAAAAGCCGGCAACGCACCTGCAATTCCCCTGATGTTGCGGTTGTTCATGGGTGGCGGTAGTCACTTACTATCAGGTGAGCCGCATGCTCGTTTGCCCCCTCTTCTATAAACAACTGGACAAGGTTGAGCCAGCGTACCTCTTTATTGTGGTGCCTATCAAAACATCGTGATGATGCTGTCAAGGTCGTCAATGCATCAGGGCTTATAGCGTGAGTGAAGTACGCCCATTCACAGCGCTCTAATTACACCGCAGATAATGATCTCCCATGACCGTTGTAGTCACCGATACACGGACGTGAGTGCGTGGACAATTGGTTTGATGCAGCTCTCGATCCGTTATCGGGTTAAATGTTGTTTTACAATGCGCAAAGTACAATATGAATTTAATGCCAGTGATTTACAGAATTGAGAGGGGACTTTATAACTCCAGGGAAATATCGTAGCTGGATTGCCGTCAAGTATGTTAAAGCTAAAATTCATAACGTATATTAATAAACGTGTTGAACAGGGATCGTAGATATGATAAGTATATCAAGGATAATTAGGATATTTTAGAACTAAGTGTCGATTTACCCTATAAATTTACGTGGTAGAGCCATGCTGCAGCTATATTAGTAGTATAGTTGTAGCACGAATGGGTCGGCTCGACCGGGGAAGGACCACGCTCTCACAAAATACCAGCATAAAATAGCAGCTTAACGCTGCTGTGTTTCGTATGGTGAGTGTAGAGATCCGGAGACCCTTTTTACTGGAAATGAGGCATACCATCTTAGTCCTTACGGGTGACAACGCATCTGCATTTTGATTTGTAATCGAGGATAGATGTAGATGTCTATGGGCCGCAGCAACCACTTACCATCAGGTGGAGTGTGTGCTCGTTTGTCACCCTTATACTATATTAAAAAAAATGGGGCTCCTCACTCTATTGTGCGAATTCAGAATATGTTATAAAAGGCATGCATGGGCAATTCACAATGCTGTGTTAGTCCCTACATTAATGAATAGTACTAAAAGTCGGGTGTCTTTCATCCTACATATTACTTTAATGGATAAGTGAAAAGTGTGGTTTGATTGATGTTATGATCAGGATTGAGAAAGAGACGCTTCTTATAGTGTTTCAGGTTCATTGTCAGACTCGTACGATGAGGCCAAAAGTTGATAATTTATGTTACCTACTTTAAGAAGAAAAGTTATAATGCTTAATAGATTTAGAAAATTTTATGAAATCAAAATTTTAATAACTCATTCTACATAAAATTCATCATAAATTTATCTAATATAAGAAGGAATAAAAAAAGATGCAGGAAAATAATTAAGTCGTATACCTACTGGTATAAATCCTATGTTCTCAATATATTTTTAACTTTCCAGATACTAATGATTTCTTATATTTACGCGAACACTACACATTGAATTAAACTACTTTTACGGATTATATCGCGTTTAATTAACTTATTTTATTAATTCCCGACGTTTCGGGTGCTTTACAGCACCCATGGTCACGGGGGACTGAGGTGATTGACGTCCCAATGTCAAAGTTAATACGGAGTACCTTCAGCTTTTTTAATTATTAATTTTGGTCCGATCTACGCAGAATGAACTAACTGTGTCTTGAAGTCTTGCAGTGGTATGCTTGGGTTTAGTTTTAATTTTATTAATTACAGGATCTCAAGCAGGTGTTAGTACCCAGCCTCCCTCTCTATTGAGACAATTTTACCATCAGACAAAGTAACTGCATTTTTAGAACATCTTAATTCCATAAACTCTAAAATTCAATTTACTATGGAGTTAGAGGCAAATAATTCTTTAGCTTTCCTAGATGTATTAGTCATTCGAACAACACCATAGGTCACACCGTGTATAGAAAAGACCCATACAAACAGATATTTAAATGGTGAATCCACCATCATCCTTCACAGTTGGCTACCGTGGGCAAATCTTTGTTACAGAGAGCACGAGGGATCTGTGACAGCAAACACCTGGCCGCCGAGCTTCAGCACGTTAAGCAGGTTCTGCACGACAACAAGCTTCGGGTCCCGCGCCTACGTCACAGTGACCGAGTGAAGCCGGCCACAGTCGAGCGTGTGCCTGCTGTACTACCATATGTCAGAGGTGTCACAGACAAGATTGGCTACATCTTGAAGCGAGCTTCTATTAGAACATTCTTCAAGCCGCCGAAGAAGATTAGTCAGTTCTTACCATCCGTCAAGTGCAATATTCCTCTACAAGATGCAGGAGTGTACAAGCTTGATTGTGAATGTGGTCTCTCATATATAGGGCAAACAAAACGATCAATAAAAACCCGCGTAAAAGAACACATAGCTGACGTGAAGCACCAACGTTCCGGGAAGTCTGCAGTTTGTGATCATATCCTAGACGGCCCCCGCCATTACATTAGATTTGATAAACCACAGATTCTCGCGAAAGAACATCGATTCCTGCCAAGGATGATACGTGAGGCTATTGAAATTAAAAACATCCTAATTTCAATAGAGAGGGAGGCTGGGTACTACCACCTGCTTGGGATCCTGTAATTAATAAAATTAAAACTAAACCCAAGCATACCACTGCAAGACTTCAAGACACAGTTAGTTCATTCTGCGTAGATCGGACCAAAATTAATAATTAAAAAAGCTGAAGGTACTCCGTATTAACTTTGACATTGGGACGTCAATCACCTCAGTCCCCCGTGACCATGGGTGCTGTAAAGCACCCGAAACGTCGGGAATTAATAAAATAAGTTAATTAAACGCGATATAATCCGTAAAAGTAGTTTAATTCAATTTCCAGATACTAAGCATTGAAGTAATATGTATTACATACATTATTACTTTTCCTCACAATGTTTTCTTCCACTGCCTGCTCGGCAGTCGTTGCAAGCCAGCACTTTTGGTAGTGATTTTTAATTCCTTAAAACAAAGCAAAAATAAATAAAAATCGAAGTGAGAAATTTAAACATTGCCTATACTGAAAAGAGGAATCTGTTTTTCATTCTGAACACATAAGTTATAACTTATTACTCTGGAAGAACTTATTTTTAAAAGTATTAAACCGCCACCTATTAGCGTGAGATATAATAAAGTAAACATAGCATACTTCGGTGTTATCTTATTGTATTGACTACAGAACAAAGATGTCGCTAACAGTACTCAACCGCGTTCTTAAAAATGAATATAATATACTAAACTAACATTAATACACATTTATAGAATATATACTAATATTACTAGGTATATATTTTTATTTATAAGCTATTATTAGGGGCTTATTTTTATTATACGCATTTTGATGTTGAGTGAAAAGTTAATTGTTAAGTTTATTTGCATAAATACAACAAATACCTCATAGATGGCGATGTGACAAATAACATGGATGGTTTTAGGGTACCGTTACCAATACATACAAGAAAAATAATTTTGTTTTTATTTGTATGTCGCCATCATAGCATCAGCTTTTAGACTTTTTAAAAGAATGTTATAAAAAATTACAGTTAACTCCGTCGATATTGACATAAATAATTTTTTTTATATATATATAGGTGCCGTACCATATTAAGTACCGTCACATTAAGTACTTACCTATACATCATAAGAATAATCAATACAACCAAAAATACAATGCAAAGAAAATAAAAAGATCTTTTGAGAAAAATCTCCTTTATTTTGCCGGGGTCTGTCTATCCGTCCGAATAGGCTTTTGTTACGCTAAGACAGTGCGATTTACCATCTAGCGCTTCATCACCATTTACCACCAGATGGGATTGTGGTCAAGCACTGGCTGATAATAAAAAAATTATGAAAGCAGCTAGAAAAAAAACATCAACACTTTTTAAGCTTACTGCTGGGCGTTTCCAAGAATACGCCAGCTGGTAAGCTAAACTTGAATGATTTGTTCATACTCAGCAGAGATTCGATACCCTCGCACTGGTTATTCTGCTTCCCATCACCAATCTGTGAAATTTGATTTCAGCGTGTTAGGATGAATTTCCCATCATTTTTTTTATAGTACCGGATTGTAAATTGTCAGTGGATACTGTGACCCATAGAAATCTACATTTATCCTCGATTAAGAATCAAAATGCAGATGCGTTGTCACGCTTCAGGACTAAGATGGAATGCCTCGTTTCCAGTAAAGAGGGTCTCCGGTTCTCTACACTCACCATACAAAACACAGCAGCATTAAGTTGCTATTTTACAGTGATATTCTGTGAGAGCATGGTCCTACCCCGATCGAGCCGACCCATTAATGCTACAACCATATAGCTGCAGCGTGGCTCTACCTCGTAAAAAAAAATCTCGATCTTGAATTTGTATTCATCGCGCTTATCGCGAATACGTAATGAAATCAATAAATATTATATTAGGCTATTATTTAGTCTGTGCTTTAGGTTCGTAATGTTGTTGAAGTTGAGGTGTGCAGTTGGATAATGCCAAGCATTGACCCCACTTAGGTCAACGACCTAATGCTCTAACTGGTATCTGCCATAGTTTAAAACTAGTAGGTGTAGTTTACTGCTAGATGAATAAAGGCTATATCGTTAAAAGTTTTAGTAATTTTTACTCATAATTGTTAAAATAACAATTGAAATTACAAACATGTAACATTTCAAAAGATACATTAGGTTACGATCAGGGCTAAATTAGACATGAATACAGTGTACAGTAACACAAAAGTCCTTTTTATCCTCTCATCATTTTACGGCAAAATGATGAGAGAGATGGATAGTGGACATAATTAAGAACCTAACAAGAGCTTGTGCGAATAAAAAACATTTGAACTGAGTAAAATGAGTTAGCAAAAATCGGGTTACTCCAAGTTTTTATTTTTTTACTAGTTTTTTTTGATATGAAATTAACAAGTATTGTACCATTTTGCAATTCTGATTAAACGCGCAAACTTTTAATGGCACTTCCCAAGGCACCTTAGTACATTTTTTTTAAAGGAGGGCCTTTCAAAGTCGACAAGTTTTGAAAATTTTAGATTCATAGTTTAACAAATAGTCTTAATTCTAGAAAACTTGGGGCAGTTGTGTCATTATTTTTGACTGTGGTTCTAGAAATGTTATTTAGGGTTACGGTTCCAAAGTTTAAATGAACAAAAATAATAAAATTAACCACAATAACCGAAAAATGGTTACAGTTTGACCAAATTTCTAGGTTTTTCTTAAATGCCCATAATTTCCAAACTGCATGGGATAGATTTTTTTTTGATTTTTCTCATGATGGTTACAATCAATCCTGTCACCCCGTTTCGGCTTGACGTTGAGTTCTGGGACACCCATGTGTAGATAGTGTAGCTAGTCTATCTGTATTCTATAGGATGCATCTCGCACACTGCCGGATTAAGCAAGCGCGGGGTCCGTAGCATATTTTATCGAGGGGCCCTTGATCTGCTATGGGTTTTTAAGTATAAAATGGTAAAAACCAATTCAATACTCAATACGTTTATTTGCCATCTATAGGTTACAATTTTGTTGATGTTTCATAGTAGAACTGAAAGAAACTGACGATACTACACAAATATTAATTCCAAATCTTTTTTAGTACATATTTCGAAGTTTATATTTATTACTAAGTATATTATATTTTTAGGAATAGCTAATGTTATATTTTGTCAATGGTGTAGCTTAAATTACGTGTATATTTTATATTTATTTATCTGTTTCTGTTATTACTTTTTAAACTTTTACAAAGTAACCTTTCTAGATTTCATGTCAAAATTTAGAAATATACTATCCGTATCCATTTCTCTAAGCAAATCATATTCTATATTCATCAGAGAGATAATTAAGGCGTTTTTGACTGTGTTTGACTTGAGTGTTCCTTAATTTATTTTTTATACGGTTCAATGTTGAAAATGAACGTTAACCACTGCAGTTATTGATTATGAGAGACAATAAATTCGCAAAGAAGTTCTAAATTGGGGAAACATGATTCTAATGAATTATCCATTAAAAATTTATAATGTTGAATTTTCAGAGATTCGATTTTCGTACTGTCAATCGCATTAGTAAGCAGCTCGTCAAACTGCACTAATTCGCCGTCTATTCTGTCTTCCGAACCATTTGCATAAGCACTGACCTTCTTTCAAAATCTCGTCTGCTGTAATAGATTTTAACTGTCCAAATATTCCAAAAACACTAGTTAAATTTTGGTATGCTTTTATGCGTTTTATCTAAAGCACCAATAATGACGACAAACACCTAAATTTCAAATTGTTTACCACGTGTTTCTTTTTTAACAAATTCCTTATGTAGAACCGCGAAAATGGTCGAACTTTGTGTTTCACTTGCGTCGTCTTGAAGTCTGTTGCTGATATTCATGACTACCTGTCAGATCTTTGGTTTTGCTTCAATATCTGAAAATGTGGATCGCATTGTTTGGACAAATCCATAAAATGATTAATAAAGGCTATATACCGTATTAAGGCACGCGTATCCATTCCACGTAATTGTCATTTCCGTTTCATGCATTTAATGCATTGCTTGCTTGATGCAATTAATTTGATAAATTCCTCGCATGATGTTTTAGAGAAATATGACATGTGTCTTTTTCCTTTATGGGCATAAGTTTGTCATATGGGTCCTGAAAACCTGCTGGCGACACTAAATTCTACAGTTTGGTCGTGCGAAGCAGAAAATTTCGCGTGAATCGCACAGTGGTGGACTGCCAGCCATCGATATGATGAGGATGGAATTTCGTGTTATGTCGCAGAGTACGATGGTGGAATTCAGCAGCTGGAATTCATCCGAACAATTCCTCTGAGCACTCCCCGTGGTATATGCGGTAGAAGATGCATAGAGATGCAACGTCTCTTCGCAAGGCCAGTGGATCAAGCCAATCGGAAGGAACTTGATTGTCGACAAATCGGTCCACTTTCCATTAATTAAGGTCAAGTGGGAGGAGCTGATAATGGGGTGCCCCGGCCCAGAGATGAGAATTGTGAGTCAGGTAGACAATAAGATCACCAGCTGAGCGACCTCGATGAAAACTGTATTGACGGTCACTAATCAGGTGATGCTCTTCAAGGTACCTCATGAGCTGGCAGTTAATAATACATTCCATTATCTCGGAAAACAAGAAGGTGAAAGCGATAGGCCTGTAGTTGGACGGGTGCGAGACGTCACCTTTTTTAGGGATCGCGTGCACTAAATCTGTCTTCCATGAGCCTGGAACAACACCTAAAAAGTAAGAAAACCGTAAAAAACACGTAAGAACCGGTGCCAAATCAGGAGCACATGTCTTCGACACAATTGGGGGGATTCCATCAGGCCCACTCGACTTTTTGACGTCCATGGACAAGAGTGCTTTGCGCGCCGACCGCACATAAACAGCACATCCGGCATGGAGCACTCACACCGCGGGATGGTCGGCGGTATGTTCTCCCGTTGTCGAAAGTTGAGTTGGACGCAAAAAGAGAACCTAAAAGATCGGCTTTCTCCTTTTCGGCGTGGACCAGCGAGTCATCCTCCCTTCGCAAAGATAGTATTGATGGCTTATAGAAATTTCCTTGGGCAGCCTTAGCGAGGAATCAGAACGCACGAGTTCTCAAAGGAAGGCGAACTAGTTTCTCGCCAATTCACCCTACTGTTTCCATCCCGGGATGCCGATGCGTCAGCCCAGGCCTTATAACACTCCTGCTTTTTTGCAGCAACGCAATTTTGCAGGAGCGTCCAAACTAACGCTGAGATCGCCGCCGATAGGCTCTACAGATAACGGGATGAAAACTTCCATAGCCTGAAGCACCACATCGGCGACAGACTCAGCAACGATTTTTTGGGATCATGCAGCGTGAAGCAAATCCGCCACCGGCATCCAATCCCAATTCGCTGACCTATAGTGCCACACGGCGGCAGCCTCCCGATCGTGACTGCAATGAGCAAGTGATGGGCACTGTACTCCGGATCAGCCAGTTATCGGAAGAGCTAAGAGGGGCATCGACCTGATGGCCGTCCGGATGAGAGATCAGCAGAAAGTTCAACAGGGAATCCGCGTAGGCGAAGAGACCAGTTGTCTTATACCATATCCCATCCGTAGAGATCGTGATACTTGGCGATTTTAACGCCCACCACGCTGAATGGCTCGGTTCACGTTTAACCGATCATGCGGGGAGATCTGTTTATGACTTTGCCTTGGCATATGGTCTGACACAACTGGTTACTTCGCCTACGCGGATTCCAGATGTGGAGGATCATACACCTTCCCTTTGGACCTTCTGCTGACCTCTCATCCGGACGGATATCAGGTTTCCGTCGATGCCCCTCTTGGCTCTTCGGACCATTGTCTGATCCGGAGTGAGGTGCCACTCACGCTCTCCTCGCGGTTGCGTTCTGCAGGTTGCCGCCGTGTTTGGCATTACAGGTCGGCGGATTGGGATGGAATGCGCTCTTTCTTTGCATCCTACCCATGGGGGCGGGTTTGCTTCTCGCCGGATGATCCCAGCGCTGTTGCTGAATCTGTCACCGATGTGGTGCTACAGGGAATGGAACTATTTATTCCATCATCTGTGGTACCCATCGGTGGCAGATTGCAGCCTTGGTTTGGTCGCTCCTGTAAGACTGCATTACGCGGTAAGCAGGAGTGTTATCAGGCCTGGGCTGAGGCTTCGGCGGCTCGGGATGTAAACACCAGCATACTTAAAAAGAAGTATAACTTTGCCTCCAGGTCCTTCAAAAGAGTTATTGCCAAGGCAAAGTCAGAGCACATAGGCAGAATTGGCGAGAAACTAGTTCGCCTTCCTTCGGGAACCCGTGCATTCTGGTCTCTCGCCTAGGCTGTCCAAGGGAATTCCTGTAAGCCATCACCTCCATCTCTGCACAGGGAGGACGACTCACTGGCCTACGCCGCAAAAGAGAAAGCCGACCTTTTAGGCTCTCTTTTTGCGTCCAACTCGACTCTTGATGACAGGGGGAACACACCGCCGACCATCCTGCAGTGTGAGTGCTCTATGCCTGATGTGCGATTCACACAGTGCTCAGTACGCAAAGCACTCCTCTCCCTGAACATCCACAAGTCGAGTGGGCCTGATGGAATCCCGCCAATTGTGCTGAGGACGTGCGCTCTTGAGTTGGCACCGGTTCTAACGCGTCTTTTTCGGTACTCCTACTCCCTAGGCGTTGTCCCGAATTCATGGAAGACAGCTTTCGTGCACCCGATCCCTAAAAAAGGTAACCGCTCTGATCCGTCCAATTACAGGCCTATCGCCATCACCTCCTTGTTCTCGAAAATAATGGAGTCCATTATTAACTGCCAGCTCATGCGGTACCTTGAGGAGCACCAGCTGATTAGTGACTGCCAGTACGGTTTCCGTCGGGGTCGCTCAGCTGACTGCTCAGACACATAGATGGGCACAGGCGATCGAGTCCAAGAGGGAGGCATTGGCCGTTAGTTTGGACATAGCGAATGCCTTCGATCGGGTCTGGCACAAAGCGCTTCTTTCGAAGCTTCCTTCCTATGGGCTTCCCGAGAAATTGTGCAATTGGATCACCAGTTTTCTGGCTGATCGGAGCATCAAGGTCGTAGTAGACGGTGCGTGCTCCGATTACAAGACTATTAACGCTGGTGTTCCACAGGGCTGCGTGCTATCACCAACGCTGTTTCTTCTGCATATCAATGATATGTTGCAAACCGGTAACATTCATTGCTATGCGGATGACAGCACTGGTGATGCTCTATACACCGGCCATGCCAATATTTCTCGGAAAACGTCGCCGAGTACCGGAACAAACTTGTGTCTGAAGTCGAGACTTTGTTGAACAAAGTCTCGGATTGGGGGCGACTAAATCTAGTCCAGTTCAATCCCCAGAAGACACAAGTTTGCGCGTTTACCGCTAAAAGGAACCCCTTTGTCGTATCTCCTCAGTTTCAAGGCACTCCCCTTGTTGCCTCAGCCAGTATCGGAATCCTCGGCGTTGACATATCGAGTGACGTGCAGTTTCGTGGTCACTTGGAAGAGAAGGCCAAATTAGCCTCTAAAAAGCTTGGCGTGCTCAGTAGAGCGATGAGTATTTCATGCCGGCACACCGCCTGCAACTTTACAAGGCGCAGGTTCGGCCTCACATGGAATACTGTTCCCATCTCTGGGCTGGGCTCCCCAGTGCCAGCTCCTTTCACTTGACCGCATTCAGCGCAGAGCGGATCGAATCGTCGACGACCGAGTTCTTTCGATCGACTTGACTCACTAGCACTGCGTAGAGATGTTGCATCTCTTTGCGTATTTTATCGCATGTACCACGGGGAGTGCTCTGAGGAATTGTTCGGACTAATTCCAGCCGCTCAATTTCACCATCGCACATCGCGACAAAACTCGCGATACCATCTATACCATCTGGATGATTGGCGGTCCACCACTGTGCGATTTAGAAGATGTTTTCTTCCTCGCACAACTTCCTTGTGGAACCGATTACCACCAGCGATTTTTCCGGACCGATACGACTTAGGGACCTTCAAGAAAAGAGCCTACTCCTTCTTAAAAGGCCGGCAACGCATCTGCAATTCCCCTGGTGTTGCAGTTGTTCATGGGCGGCGGTAGTCACTTAACATCAGGTGAACCGCATGCTCGTTTGCCCCCTCTCCTATAAAAAAAAAAAAAAGCTCAGGGTAAAGCTAAGCGCTCGCTGTAAATTACACAGTATGCGAACAACCCGGGTTCAAACCTCGCCGGTACTAATGAAATTGTTAATTGCAATTGAGGTAACCTGCATGTCTGAGAAATAAAAAAATCGAAGTTATGAGAAGTTGGCCAAGACGCATTGGAGCAGTGCGGCGGACATTTTCTTGAGCAACATCCTTGTGTAGGCACTTGGCCCACCTCCAACGATGAACGAGAAGCGAGTAGAGCTAGAAACTAGATAGGCAAGAGTTGGCGAGCAGCGAGAAGCGAGTGTGTAGTTCCGATAGTTTTGTCGCTGGGCTATAGGCTACTATAGCCCAGCCACTATATCCCAGCTACTATAGCGGATCTGAGTTAGCACTATAGTGCTAACTCAGAACCGCAATGCTGGTCTCGGCGTGAGTTCTGACCGCCAAGCGAGAATCGCTGAGCGAGTTTTATAAATGATAGCTCTAGTCGCTGCGACAAACTGTTGGAGAGAGAGTTCTCGTCGGTAGTGTGAACAGCCAGCGATCAACTGTTGATATATTGACACGGAATCTATATCTATTGTTCTTTTCTTGAGCGAGAAAATAGTCGATAGCTCTGCCTTGAGTGCCTCGTTGGACTAGTGGTTGTAGTAGTGCGACTGCTGATCATGAGGGCCCGGGTTCGAATCCCGGGTTGGGCGAAAAATCAGTTATTGAGCTTTTCCATCAAGAAATTCTCAGTAGCTGCCCGGAGTCAGAAGTTAGCGGTGTCTCACCCCCGTGCCTCGGAAAGTACGTAAAGCCGTTGGTCCTGCGCCTGATCTCTCTCCGGTCGTGTCGGTTTACCGTCCCATCGGACTAAGAGAGTGAGGGAATAGAGAGTGCACTTGGGCACTATAATCCTGTCCTGCACCGATGGCTAGTCTCCGTTGAGGCAGGCCGCCGTGACCGAAGTTCGGTCTGGAGGACATTATTATTAGTGCATAGCTAACCGCTTCCGCGTCGGCGGTGGGACAAGTGCCATAGGCCGTTACTTTATTTTACATGTAGTATGTATTCCTTGAAAAAGATTTTTTTTTGTTTACTGATAGTTTTTCTACCGACTTCAAAAAGGAAGAGGTACTCAATTCGACTGTATGTTCTTTTATGTGTGTTACCTCATAACTTTTTTCTGGGTGAACCGATTTCGATGATTTTTTATTTGAAAGCTGATGCTTCTTATGCGGTCCCATATAAATTTGATCAAGGTCTGACCAATAGTTTTTGAGTTATTCTTAATAATTTATATTGAAGTCGGTTGTACAATTTTTTTTTATTTTAAATTATTAATTTACAATTTTCTTTTATCCCTATGAGAACAAGCAAATGAAATTTATGAAATTTCATAGTACACTAGCAACCGAAGTTCATCCCTGTCGGCACTATCAAAATTGTTGCAATCGTAAATACGAATGGATGAAAATCGTAAATGACAATAAAAAGCATAACTTTGTGAGGAAACACGCGAAGACTGCCAGGTGCCAGCACTAGAGCATCGCTAGCTTATAAAACCTGTGCCCAGCTGGAGGACGTAATTAGGCTATAGCCTTTTGATGAGTTTGTGATTTGGTTTGTTATCGAATGCTGAACACTGGAAAGTTCATTGTTGAACATTTTAACCTTAGAAACTCCCACATCTGAGTTTCTCATATCTCTCTATACTACTAACTAACTATAAACTAACACATAAGATTAGTCTTTCATTGTTTTGTGAATTATGTAAAAAGGCGTATGTGTTACTGTGACATTTTTTGATAACATAAACTCGTAAAGTGCTTTCACTTTAATGATTTGAGTTTCCCACGCTTCAATTGAGTTTTCTCCTTTTTTAGGCATTACCTCCTAGTAAACTGGTACCAAAATATGTAGAACTTTAATTATGTAGTAAAATTCTGCCAATTTTGGTACCAATATCTGTATTTAGTATAAAACAAAGTCGCTTCCCGCCGTCTGTTCACTTAGATTTTTAATGTACGCAACGGATTTTGAAGCGGTTTCATCAATAGACAGAATGATAAGACAACAAGAGGAAGGTTTATATGTATATATTATATAATTCTTCTGTCCGTGTGTATGTGACTGAACTCCTCCTAAACGGTCTGACCGATTTTGATGAAATTTTGTGTGTGTGATTAAGTTGATTAGAGAATGGTTTAGATTCACAATTGAAACCGGTAGGTGGTGTCGAGATCCAGAAATCAACCTTGCGAAGCCGGGGCGGATCACTACTTTATAAAACTGAAGTGACAAGCGAAAGCAGTCTATCTGATGGTAAGTGGCTACTGCAGTCCGTAGACACTTGCCACTGCAAGTGATGCAAAGGCAAAAAACATGACATTAAATATGAATAAAATTGAGGAATAAATTATAAAATCCACCGTTCATATTATAATTCACCCATGCTTTTCCCTCTCTAGCTCTTTACCCATTTTCTTCCCCTCTGGAGTCTGAATTCTCTTAAAGGAGAACATCTTCTCATTGGAGAAACACTGAATATATGCAAATAAATATACGTGGTGGAACTACGCTGCGGCGTATTAGATTTGCAGCACGAATAAGTCGACTCGTCTGGAAACGGCCACACCTGCACTAACGACACCAACGTGGTGAGTTACGGGAAGTGGAGACCATTTTTAATGTTAAAGAGGCATTCTATCTTGGTCCTCGGGGATGATAACGGGATGCGTCAACCCTTTGATTTTTATCAGACAGATGTAAGTAGATGCATTTGCCACCCTTTGTCACCCTCCCATCTATAAATTAATTATTTATTTGGTTTAATTTCACTCCCATGCAATAAGTGAATACCAGCACTTGAATCGTGTAAGCCGAATGCTCGTTTGCCTCTTATTCTATAAAAAGCACTGTTAAATATGTATGTACGATATATCATCCGAGGTTGGCCTAATCATTTTTGTTCATCATCAGCCCGTAAAAGTCCAATGTTGATCATGGGCATCCCTGGTTGTTGGGAGAATTTGCCTTCGCTTGGCAGAGGGATTGATCGCTTGCAGTACCAGACGTGAGCAGCTTTGACACTGCTGTCCATCTTTGTTCGAAGTATTTTACGTCTAGCGTAAACGAAGTGGTTATACCACTTAATGCTGGTGTGTTTCGTTTGGTAATATTAGAGAAGCGGAAAGCCTTTTTACTGGATACGAGGCATTCCATCATAGTTGTCAGGGATAACAATAATGCATCTGCATTTTGATTCTTAATCGAGGATAGATAGATGTCTATGGGCCACAGTATCTACTTACCATCAGGTGTACTGTGTGCTCATTTGTCATTATTATTCTATAAAAAAAATCATCAGAAGCCATGCGATCTTTCTAGCATTTCCCATTGTCGTGTCTTACACGAACCGCGGAATGAAATGGGATGATGGATTTTCTAACTCCACCACGGCACATTGCGTTATTAGGTACTAAAAGATATCGTTTTTAACAAAGTTCCTTATCAGGGCGTGTTGCGCTTATGACGTCACATCGGTAGGTTTACTGACTTAGAGTTTAGTTCCAACATCCCTTTTTGCCGAATTTAATAACCTTGCTGTTATTAATTTACAGTTCACTTTCCTATCCGCCGTAGTCCACTACTGAACATAGGAATCAACCCCCTCAAGGAATGCCACAAAGCACGGTCTTGAGCCACTTCCATTCACCGACTTCCTGCATCTCTTATTAGATCGTCAATCCATCTGTGGCAGGCTGCCATGTCTCAGATGCATATGTAATTACTGACAACGCACGTATTATATAGCTGTATGTAATGTATTATTTGCAGTTGTCGTGTTGTGGTATAGAAAGCCCTTATGTGCAAGTGTAGTTTTTTTACGTGGTAGAGCCATGCTGCAGATATATTAATAGTATAGTTGTAGCACGAATTGGTCGGCTCGACCGGGGAAGGACCACGCTCTCACAGAATACCAGCGTAAAATAGCAGCTCAGTGCTGCTGTATTTCGTATGGTGAGTGTAGAGAACCGGATACCCTTTTTACTGGAAAAGAGGCATTCTATCTTAGTCCTCACGGCTGACAACGCATCTGCATTTAAATTCGCAAACGAAGATAGATGTAGCTGTCTATGGGCCTCAGCAACCACTTACCATCAGGTGGACTGTGTGCTCGTTTGTCACCCTTATTCTATAAAAAAAAAAGTGAAAATGTAGCGACCGCACAAATACCACAGACGCTCGTAAGCACAGAATACCGGTGTTAAATAGCAACATAAAGCGATACACAGACTACGCAGATACGATAATATTTTATCTGCGTATAAAAACTTTATTATCTGAAAGTATCACATACTACGCAGATACGATAATATACGAAATACAAAAAAGTTAAAGTTACAGCCTATATACGTCCCACTGCTGGGCACAGGCCTCCCCTCATTTCTGAGAGGGTTTGAAGTCATACATCCACTCGAAATCCTTTAAACTTACTAGACGTGTTTTTTCGAGCGGATTGTTTATACAGAGTGTTATCTAAAATGACTTGGCGTACGGAAATATTGCTTCTAGATTTGCTAGACAGCTCGTCAGAATAGGATTCTCATTTTGATTTTGATGCACGTGTTGCATTTACTAAAAGGCGAAGAATTGAATTTGAATTGAGAACGTCATATAACGCTTAAAAAGGACCGAGGCGAATTTAATCGCATTTTCCAGCGACCAATCTGTATTTATCTGCAGGTCCTATGCCATATTTGTATCTGCAGATGTTATCTGCAGTTATATTTGTATGAGCAGATAATATTGTCACTATCTTTCGATATAGGTCGGTGCTTAATTCAAATTCTAATTCAAACTCAAATTTCAAATTCCAATTTATTTATTGCCAGAATGTAGTACATAATATTATGGTGTTGTTACTTATTAATGAGACCTTACATTCTACCATGATAATGGCGTGCAATATTTTTACAATATACAAAAAAATATTATTATTACAATTTAATGAGGTAAATTATTAAAGAAAAATAATTATGTAATCATTCAAAAATATTTTAGCGTCAAATTTTTAAATTACAATAAATACATGTCAAAAATTTAATTAATTATGTATTTTTTTATATATAAATGTCAAATATCTAAAAAAAAAAATATTAAATGTCTAAAAAAAAACAGTTTTTCTATATTTCACCATTATTGTATATTTCTTTATAAGTCATATATTCGTCTAAACTATAAAAACATTTTGTTGCCAACCATTCTGTGAGTTTCCTTTTGAAAATAACGAAAGGGAGGTCTTTAAAAATGTTAGGCAATTTATTGTAAACTCTTATAGCATTTATAAATACATTTCTTTTATACCTATATATCAAGCCTGCATTGAGGCAGATTGAGCTTAAATTTATTTCTTGGCATTTCACTTCTACTGACTAAACTTGAGTTAATGGTGAAATATTGTGGATGCTGTTTGACAAAAACACAAAGTACCCGTATGTACATACAAACTAGAGGCAGTATGTGAAATTTGTGAAATAAAGGTTTGCAACTGTCTAAAGACCAAGCTCCACAAATGGCCCTTACACACTTACAGATACATAACGATAAAATATAAATGATCTGTGCTGTGTGACTACTGTAACTAACACACAGTTCATTAAATTTCATAGAGAGCGATATTGAAGGATATGCGCTCAGACATAGATATCTTATCGTATCTGCGTAGTGTATGACACGCTTTATGCTGCTGTTTCGTTAGTTAAGAATACGTTAGCTCCACACAAAGATTTTCTCCTGTATCGTGTAGGCAGTTTACATACATAAATTGCATAGAAACAAACATACAGACCCGGAACAATTATTTGTAGACCATACAAATACAACATGATCCGTGCGGAATTCGTACCCGCGTTCCTCAGGGGCGTAACTTATGGCTAAGCCCTGCGCCACGGAGCTGTCATCTCCTATATCTATCCTCGATTAAGAATCAAAATGTAGATAGGTTGAGACCTAAGAGAAAATGACTCGATACCTATAAAAACTGTATTAAGCTGGTGTTTTACGCTGGTATTCTGTGAGAGCGTGGCCCTTCCCCTTAAAGAAAATTTGATTAATGCCATCGAACATTCATGCTCACGCGATCATTGACATGGCAAACTATACAGATAAAACATCTTTTTATATAAAATTCTTCTGTCCGTGTGTATGTGACTGAACTCCTCCTAAACGGCTGGACCGGTTTTGATGAGATTTTGTTTGTGTGATTAAGTTGATTCGAGAATGGTTTAGATTTAAAATTGGACCTGGTAGGTGGCGCTGTTATCGAAATCCAGAAATAACCCGTGCGAAGCCGGGGCGGGTTTTAGTACTTATTTGTATAAACTACAATATAATCTCGAAATGAGGTGATCAATCCCCTTACCGTGCTGATCACCCAAGACTTCTATGTATACTTCATGCAGTACATACATGAGGCTGCCACATGGCAATTAAAATAACACTTATTTTTAATTCTCAACTACCGATCCGTCCCGGCTTCGAACAGGTGATTTCTGGATCTCGACAACATTGCCAGCTACCGGATCCAATTGTGAATCGGTTAGATCATCCAGGACCCACTCAAACACACAAGTTATTTCATCAAAATCGGTCCAGCCATTTTCGAGTTTTTGCGAGACTAACGCCAATCGATTTTTATATATAGAGATTACTTTTAAGATTTTAACTGCATATAAACTGCATCTTTAGAAATAGAACACACGTCAAGCGACAAAAAGTTGAATAGACAACTTCACGGTCCGGTCTTCGCACATCGCACCATAGACGGAGTTTTATTTTTATCAAAAGGATCAAGATGCTGGGCGTTTTTTTTTTCAATTTACTACTGATTATATTTATATTGTACATTATGTCGTACGTAAACTGTCTTATTGTAGCTGCACTATTTTTGTGAATGTTGTATATACCTTTAAAGGCGAATCATTTTGAACAAAACCAATTATGTTATATTTAACAATGTCTAGTGATAAGCCAATGGTGTATCTGTTAAAATAAATAAATAAATAAAATAAATAAGTAAGTGGACGCGAGTCGCTCATTGCTACTCAATATTTAATGGTAATGAACAGCGTCTATGGCTTGTAATTTATTTACTTATTATTTATTGCATTCCATATTACAAAAGAATACAAAGGACGGAATTAATGCCATGAGGCAATCTCTACCAGTGAACCTGGCGAAAACGTGATGACCGCTTAAGATAAACCATTTAGCTGGCCATAGTCCCAAGACATGATTTTTTTTATAAAAGTAAAATTTATTAATAAGGGTGACAAACGAGCACACTGTTCACATAATGGTATTTGGATGCTCTGGTCCATGTCGAGCGACACAGCCGACCGAGCCGATAGGCGAGGACAGATGTAAGTGCTTACATCTGTCCTCGAATAATACGTTACGAAAATGCGTTGTCACCTCTGAAGACTAAGAACGGATCAGTAAGCTGAAGTGGCGATGGACCAGCAGCTATATAGGCCAAATGTAAGACACTTGGGGAATTCCCGTATTATCTGATAACAATCTCGTATACAGACACAGTACACAGGCCATTGCTTGGTATAGCGATTGCTGATCATGAAGTTCCAGGTTCGAACACTGGGTCGGGACAAAATCAGTTATTGGGTTTTTCTGTCTAGAAATTCTCAGTAGCAGCCCGGTGTCAGGAAATTAGCGGTATTTCACCCCCGTAAAGCATCTAAAGCCGATTGTGCGCCTGGTCTCTCTCCGGTCGTGTCGGATTGCCGTCCCATTGGACTATGAGAGTGACGGAATAGAGAATGCACTTGTGTTAGCGTACACACTCGTGTAAACCTATCCTACGCAGATGGCTAGCCTCCGTGGAGATTGGCTGCCGCAACCGAAATTCGGTTTGGAAGACATTATAGCGATTGCTTGCTATGTATGTTGGGGCGGTTATGAGTAATTTTTTAGGCCTGGATTAAGTATATAGGTTGTTGATAATTAGTAAGTCACAAGACGCGGGTAAAGATGTAAGATAATGTATGTACATTATATACCCAAGATAGAATAACAAACAATTTCCAAATAACATACGCATTGACAGGGTAGACTTGAGTTCACTGTTAGTAAGCTATGACAGCATAATTATTTAATACCGAATGTAACATGGTAAACTTCTATTCCCAAGCAGCACACAAGCGTAATGAACATCAATAAACCAGCCCACATAGAACTTAGAGTTCTTTTAGAAGCGTATAAGAGTGTTGAAAAGAGGTTGTATCTTTATAAGAGTGGTTTATGAGTTATTATACAGCTCAAGCTGTATAAAGTCTGTATTATGGGATCTAAGTAAACTACAGGTTCTTAATCAGAATATGAAAACTCTAGTATACAACTTAAAGTATTTTGTAACACTTCAATCTGATTTATTAAAGTTGTATAGAAGCTGTTTTTGCATGCTGTCCCTTGCTTATAAAGCTCTAAGTGTTATTATATTATCACTAAAATCTTATTTCTGAACAATGGTGTATGCAAACTCTCTTCTAAAACTTATTTTTATTGCGTCATTGTACACTTTTATAAGTACAGTAAAAATAAATAACAGCCATAGTAAAACTTAAATCTGTATAAGTGACAGAATATCGCCATTTTGCATGCGTTGCGTGTTTATATTGTGCTAGTTAACAAAATTAATTTGTTATCAATATGTGTATGATAACAACCCAGCAGTGGGACGTATATAGGCTGTAACTTTAACTTTAACTTTATGTGTATGCAGTTAGAAGATTATGTTAAATCTGAATTAAATTTATCCAAGATAAGGTTTTTCATCCTTAAACGTATCTCTAAAGAGAATTATATGTTATGTTGAAAAAACTGCTATACAGCGTAAGTAATAAAAATGTCCTATTATAGAACTGATTAAAACCAATGGCTGCATGATATAATCCATAACATACATAGTACAGCTACTAAGACTATAAGACCCTCGAAATACCGTCTAGGCTGTTTAGCAAATTGTTGCTATTTTAAGACCCATAAAAACAAAATTTAAAATATAATTTTGGG
The DNA here is from genome assembly GCA_029286625.1 of Parnassius orleans. Taxonomy (NCBI): domain Eukaryota; kingdom Metazoa; phylum Arthropoda; class Insecta; order Lepidoptera; family Papilionidae; genus Parnassius; species Parnassius orleans. The sequence goes on from JAGSMP010000056.1 coordinate 1,690,517, forward strand.
AATATTAGACATTAGTCTTAGCCTATACCATTACTTTCAGTTTGACTAATGATCACTGTGCCCCAATGTGCCTTCATATCCATTAATTTCATGTTTTTTTTATTCTAACCTATACAACCGATATTTAGTTACCATATTTAGAATTTTGTCCTTATATTATTTTGTTATTTTGCTGGCGCGGCAATTTTTTGATAGAAAACATATACAACTTTACCGTAAATCTAATTTTGCACTTTCAATTCACCAATTATCAGCATCAAACTCAACTCCAATTATAATATTGATATGTTAAATATATGTTAAGACATTAAATGTCGCCATCATTCAATAAAGTATATAAATACAATCTAGTCATCGAAAGTAACGTTCTTTTTGTTTTATATTAATTTGTAATTCCGTTCAAAAACCAATTTAGAACGTTTATCTTTAAAAGTTACTTATAAGACAATATCTGTAGTGTAATAGTTTCCTTGCACACCTCATAACAGCTGTAATACAGCAGTTATACAGCCTCTTTTATGCTTATACAGCTAATGTACAGCGATACTAACGCATAAACCGCACCGTTGGTGTCGTAAGAGGCGACAGAAGAAAACAAACCAGGAGATTGGCAGCCTTCCGTCTTCCTATTAACAAATGAAAAATAAAAAAACCTGCGGTTGCCAACCCGCTGGCTAAGCGTGGCAACTATGGCAATATCCGACATATAATTCAATCTATGGGGTAGACCTATGTTCAGCAGTGGATAGGTTGTAACGGTAACGGTATACAGGTGGATGTAATTGCAATTTCATAGACCAATATCTTGACTTGGTGGTGATCAGAGAGGGAGTTTTAAAAAGGTAAAGAATTGAAAACAATGTAGATAAAACAAAGGCTGGAATAATGGTGCGAATTTTTTTTTGCACACGTGGTATATAGGCGGACTTAATGCCTAAGTTATTCTCTACCAGTCTACCTTGGGGTGATACAGAGATAGAAGGAAGTAGGTTATTTGATTTTCTTCAAGAGATTGGGTAGAAAATATTGTTGCGGTAATACTTTGCAATCAAAAAACTATTAAAGATTTTATTCCGTTTAAAGAAAAAGAAGAACATTAAGGGGGACTTTTTTTCAACGTATATTGTACAATAATAACATACTTACAAAACTTTTTAAGAAACAACTTTGAAGCAACCTTCTCATGTTCAGGTGTTATTATCAGCTATGTATTAATTTGGGTATTTAAAGTTTTATCCCAAAGGACTGCTCTTTCGTGAACTAATGGAATTAGTTCTTCGGTTTTATTTCTTTCTCCATTTTCACACAACAAACAAAACAGCGCGCGCGCAACCAACACGACGAATAAAACACGAATGGAGTGAGTGCAATGTAGCGAACTAGGAAGCGGGTGGGGAGAGAGGTAACAACGCGCCTGAGTCGATTAGATGGACGACTAGTGTGAACAGCAACAAGCAGGCACCTATGCGAGCACGATTCGACGCGAATATTAGTCTTACAACGGGCGCTGGCCCGTCGGATGGTTTTTGAGTCGTATTAGACTAAAATCGCGTCTCATCCAATGTGAACAGCTCCATATAAAGTGTATGGTGACCAGAGCATTCGACTTTTAGTCATATGCGACTTACGACTAGTGTGAACCGGCTGTGAGAGTGACGGAATAGAGAATGCACTTGTGTTAGACTAGACTACTACTACTAGACTACTAGTTAGATTTCGGTGAGTATGCGCAGGAATTACACGCTTTAATTCCTCCCTCTCCTTTCCACCATCGGACAACCAGGCGGTCGGCGGGTCTTCATCCCTTTGTTATCGATATTCCACGCATTAGAACCAAACGGTTCGCTTCATCTTTTGTAATGCGAACAGCAAAGGAGTGGAATAATTTGACGCCGTCTATCTTTCCGTCCGAATACAATCTGGGCGTCTTCAAGGCAAGAGTGAATAGGCTTTTGTTACGCTAAGACAGTGCGATTTACCATCTAAGGCTGCATCACTACTTACCACCAGGTGGGATTGTGGTCAAGCACTGGCTTATAATAAGTAAAAAAAAATAAACTCGGTAATAGAAAGACCTGTATATTTTCTGGGACTCTGTTGCCCCATGAATGAATTACTGATTCTATGGAGTCGAGAAACTGGTATCACGAGCTTGTGTTTGTTCCTTGTGTATACAGAGTGTATATCGCTTTTTACTAAAGCTACTTTTGCTTTACTGAACATACATTAAATTTTCGTAAATATATTTGGAGACCAAACTTAAAACCTATATTTATATAACCTATACATAAGCCAGTGCATGACCACAATCCCACATTGTAGTAAGTAGTGATGATGCCCTAGATTAGATGGTAAATCGCACTGTCTTATCGTTACAAAAGCCTATTGACATTTGCCTTGATGACGCTCAGATTGTATACGGACGGAAAGACAGACGACGGCCAATTATGGAGAGATCTCTTGGTTTTATCTGGGAGACTCGGTTTTAGGTTGTAAATTATAGTAACAACACTAGAACCCTTAAAAGTTAACGGATCAACATTAAGGAAACGCTAACGCTTGTAAATAATGACTTGTGGTTCGCCACTCGCGGCGTGGGGCGTGGGAACAACTTGACATTAAATGTATTGTACAAACACTAAACATTGTTGCAACCAATTTTTATTTGGCACTACCTGATACTGGTTGGGTTTAGAATCAAGTCGCCTGAATTTGAGGAGTCTGTCACTGTGGGGGGGGTCAATGGGGCTTATCTGAATTGCCCCCATGCAAGTTTAGCTGCCGGAGCTGCGTCGAAATATTTAATATAATTTTCTAAAATATTCATAAACCACTAAATAATAACTGAAACGGAACTTTTGATATTGCCAGTAATCAGTAACAGATATACTCGACCAAAGAGAATATAATCACTACGTTTATATTAGACATCGCGACTCGTGTCATAAGCGTCATTCTGTTGCTTCCGAGTTTACGTGAATGTGCTCCTTATTGTTATTATCTGCCTCCTGTTTTCGACGACTTCGCTACCTCTGGAGACCGATTGCTTGCTATTTTACGACGTTTTGGAAATAGTGGAAGTAATAAAATATGTTTACTTATTAAAGTAATTATAAAAGTTAACATTTTGGTATTTTATTTGGTGCAAGAGCGAGCGAAGGAGCTCGGAATTTGGGGCACCTGACTCGGACAGGTTAGGTTAGAATTATTGTTATGGTTATTTTTATAAACCATCCAGAAATAGGAGCCCTTAGCAGGGCTCCGTCGACTACTGGTATTTGGTATTAATTCTTTTAATCTTCAACATTTAGTATAAAAAATAGGCACGTCCGGCAGGGAAGAAGGTGGGAGGCGAATCCACCTCCCTCCACCCTTTGCCACCGCCCCACACCCCTTATTAAGGCGACTTGATTCTAAACCTTAACCCCTGATACCGGTGACTTCGTCCGCGTTGCTTGATAAATTAACAAAGAAAACACATATCACTGAACACGTAGTGCTTATAAAATCGTTGTTTCTTAAAACTTTAATAACTTTATATTAAATGAAGAAATCGCAATATTTTTTTAGATAAGGGCGTAGTGTTTATGAAATAAAACTTAGAAAACCTAATTGAAATCTATCCGGTAGTTTTCCGTGATGCTCGCACAACTGCAAACCTCTATCATTTTATTTATATAGATGAGTAAAAATATCGTGTACAAATAATTTATATTTGCTTTAATAAATTTTCATATTTAATATTTTACGTTAATATAAATATGTTTTTTTTTTCTCATTAAAGTTTTGATTAATAAAATTTTTTTATACAATCGTGTAATTAAATTAAGATCTTAATGTTCATTTACCAGAGCCCACAATGTAATATTCTTGGTATCATCAAACTGTACCGTTACTTTACCTCTTCGTTTTGAGTGTCCGTGTATAGAACTTCAAAAAATGGTATATTATATTTTATTACGTGGTAGAGCCATGCTGCAGCTATATTAGTAGTATAGTTGTAGCACGAATGGGTCGGCTCGACTGGGAAGGACCACGCTCTCACAGAATACCAGCGTAAAATGGCAGCTTGACACTGCTGTGTTTCGTATGGTGAGTGTAGAGAACCGAGACCCATTTTACTGGAAAAGAGGCTTTCCATCTTAGTCCTCACGGGAGACGACGCATCTGCATTTTGATTCTTTATTGAGGATAAATGTAGATGTCTATGGGTCACAGCAACCACTTACCATCAGGTGGACTGTGTGCTCGTTTGTCACCCTATCCTATAAAAAAAAAATTTTAGCAATCAGAAAACAGTTGTTTTTACTATCAAAGGTTGGGGCATTATTTTTTAAGTATATATAATAGTAAATTTTAAACCTTTGAACTTGAGTGGTTTAATTATATGATATAAACAACAATATAATTAAATCATGATGATAATAAGATGAAGGTTTATTAATATTTTGTAAAAAACTGCACCCATATCAATAGAACGAATTATAATACAATACACTTCATATTATACTTAGCGGGTGGTATTTTTGCGAGGTGAGCCCGTCGTGTTTAAACAGGTAATCTATAACTGCTATAACTGATAATTCAAAAGGTATTTAAAAATTATAAAACTTGGTTATGGTCATAAAAAAAAATTTGCAACTTATATGGACATTTGGGATACGTTTTCCTGCGGGAATCACCCCGCAACTGCACTAAGCTTATTAATTATGATAATAATATTAAGTGTTATAATAAAATTGGCGGTTTTAATTATGGCTCCGTGGCGCAGTGACTTAGCAATGAGTTCCAGCGCTAGGGGCCACGGGCGCAGAATAAATAATAGTACTACCACGGGTTTGAGTCGCAGGGAACAAGTAATTGTATGGGCTACAAATAATTGTCCTTGTGCAATTTATGTTTGTAAACTCATGACACAAAAGAAAATCCTAGTTTGGGGGTAAAGTTTAAAGAAAAAAGAAATAAATTTAACAAAATGCAACGAACGTTACGTTAAAACGACACCACCTTGTCCATTAGGGTTATACAATCGCAATCCAGATCTGTGTTAGTCACCCCGTGCATTAAGATATAATAATGATTTCTTATATTTACGCGAACACTACACATTGAATAATACTACTTTTACGGATTATATCGCGTTTAATTAACCTTTTTTTATTTTTATTAATTCCCGACGTTTCCCAAATGAATTTCAAGACACAGTTAGTTCATTCTGCGTAGATCGGACCAAAATTAATAATTAAAAAGCTGAAGGTACTCCGGATTAATTCTGACATCGGGACGTCAATCACCTCAGTCCCCCGTGACCATGGGTGCTGTAAAGCACCCGAAACGTCGGGAATTAATAAAACTAAAAATAAGTTAATTAAACGCGATATAATCCGTAAAAGTAGTTTTATTAAGATATAATGTTTTATCACCTATATAGATTCTTATCATCATTCATATTGAGTCCCTTATTTTACAGCAATAAGTGGTAAGTGGTGGCGTAAGAGAATCCACCACCACCATCCCATGGGTGCCCTAAGAGGCAATGAAGGGAAATGAAACAGAAGGTAGGCTTCTTCCTGATAACAACTCAGAATAATAAAAAAAAACTGCTGTTGACCCGCCTGCCTAGCGTGGCAACTATGGCAAATATCCCGAGGCAATCTAAGGTAATCTAATCTAATATACGTTTAGCAGTGGATTTTTGGTAGGCTGTAGTGAATGATGGTAAATGAATCAAGCGCACTGTATTGTAGAATTAGATAGAAAGGTTGCAATCCGTCTAGAAGGTGTGTGGGAAAAGGTACCAACTAAGCAAGCTTTTACTGGTAATGAGGCTTTCGATCTTAGTCCTAAGGTGTGACAACGCATCTGCATTTTAAGTCTTAATCGACATTGTTAGTATCTGTGGGCCACAGATTTACTTAACGGCAGGTGGAGTAAGTGCTCGGTGGTCACCCTTACAACTATCCCAAGCAGTGATTACGACACTTAATACTGGGACTGGGAAGTCTTAATGTGATGCCCAGCCGTGGACCGTTACATGCTTATGTTGAGTACGAGAATACAGTTGATGATAAACAACTTTTAACATTAACACTTTTTTCATACGGTATTTAATAATTTCACGAACATATTATTAAAATAAATCAATTAAGAAATACCAAAACGTGTTTGATATATGCATGAAATTCTTAGGAATTCTAATACATACGTCATAACTAATTAAATTGAAATAATTACTTTTTTATGATAATTCCTTTTAGTGTCTTCTCAATGTGTTTTTCTGAGTACTGCCATAAAAGAAGTAAGCAAGCAAAGAAAGAAGAAGCTTGGCTCGTCTATGTTTTATCCAAAGTAGTTTTTATCATTGACTAGAGGCGACTTGGAGTCGAGACGCGTTCGAGGTGCAGTATACAAAGCAAAATTGCGTAGGTGCTTCGAGAGCTCGCGTCCCGTACTACGTAAAACCACCAGTACGAATAGGAATCCGTCCTTAACTATACAAATAAATAAAATTGAAGTGTCTTTTTGTAATGTCAAAATAACGGCTTTTTACTAAATGCATATGAAAGTATATACGGTACTTATAACAAAAACACAATTTTTAAAATTTTTGTCTGCCTGTCGGTCTGTTTGTTTCGGCTAATCTCCGAAACGGCTGGACCGCTTTTGACGGAGAATCAATGTGCAGATGCGTTGTCACCCCTGAGGAGTAACATGGAATGCCTTGTTTCCGGTAAAATGGGTCTCCGGTTCTCTACATTCACTATAAGAAACACAGCAGAATTAACTTGCTATTTTACGCTGGTATTCTGAGAGAGCGTGGTACCCGGTCGAGACGACCCATTCGTGCTGCAACCATAACATAGATGCAGCGTGGCTCTACCACATAAAAACTACTGTGATCGTTAATAAACCTGTCAAGTTCTTCTCTACAATAGGGAAAGTCTATGTCTAGCCGTGGACTTTTGCAGGCTGATGATAATGAACAATCTTTAAAATTTTCATTATGAAACTCGTATTGAATTTAAGAAACTATATAACTTTTAAATAAGTATAGAGTGATTTTAATTTTTTTTTATAGAATAGGGTGACAAACGAGCACACATTCCTGATGGTAAGTGGTTGCTGAGACCCATAAACATCTACATCTATCCTCAATAAAGAATCAAAATGCAGATGCGTTGTCACCCGTGAGGACTAAGATGGCATGCGTCTTTTCCAGTAAAAAGGGTCTCCGGTTCTTTACACTCACCAAACGAAACACAGCAGCATTCAGCTGCTACTTTACGCTGGTATTCTGCGAGAACGTGGTCCTTCCCCGGTCGAACCGACCCATTCGTGCTATCACTATATATACTACAAATATAGCTGCAGCATGGCTCTACCACGTATAAAAAATTAGTGGTATGCGTGCTCCCAGGGGTACGTGAGGTTGTTTGGAGTGATACGTTTTTGAGTAAGATAAAAGAGTAGGGGCAATCTCTTGATTAAAGTAAAAAATGTGCAAATATTATAAATTCCATTAAAATTTACTCAAAAATGTCTTAAGACTGAAGCTCACAAAAAATTTAATTTTAATAAAAAAAGCCAATCAAAGAACTCTTCGTATAAAGAACTGGTGGTCGTCTATAGATCGATATTCGACCGTTATTAATAAAAAATTTAGTTTTGTACTTCGCTTTCAACAGCACATTAATACCTATATAAAGCACAGATATCTGGCAGACACATACATAGAATAGGCCTCTCGGTAGAGAGTAATTGTGTTCCGTGGAATAGGCAGACATTGGCAGTATGAACGTCAACAAACGTCATATTTGACCAAGCAACATTGAAATGTTTGAAATTGACAGTTCGAGCGTAAACAATGTTGGTATGTTTAATTTAATTTAATTTAATGTAATGTTTTCTTATATTTACGCGAAGAACTAATTTTTACGGATTCTATCGCGTTTAATTTAACTTTTTAATTCCCGACGGTTCGGGTGCTTTACAGCACCCATGGGTGAAAGAACACCGATTCCTACCAAGGATGGTTCATGAGGCTATTGAAATTAAAAACATCCTAATTTCAATAGAGAAGATGAATGGTGCTGCCATCTCCTTGGGATCCTATAATTAATAAAATTAAATCCAAACTCAAGTGTGGTATACTTGCAAGACTTCAAGATACTGTAAGCTGCGTAGATCGAACCAAAATTAATATTCAAAACTGAAGGTAGCGGGCTAACTATGACATCGGGACGTCAACACCTCAGTCCCCGTGACCATGGGTGTTGTAAAGCACCCGAAACGTCGGGAATTAAAAGTTAGATTAAACGCGATAGAATCCAGTACTCTGTGATCTATGAGACCCGCTGAGTTCTGTCGGTCTTCGGTCATACTTTTCGTTGGTCGCGACTCATGAGCGCAGGTTATTAGGTTTTTATGGAACACGAAAACAAATACTTAATTTTTCCTTTTATATATTTATTGCAGTATTCTAAACTTTACTGTGTAAATTATTTATATTTTGAATAATATACTACTTAGTTAATGAATTGCTTTTAATGATTTCTTATATTTACGGGAACACTATGCATTGAATAAAACCTTAATTCCTATAATAAATGGTTTTGTATCTCACATACGCGTATACTACATTCCCATGATTATCGAAAACTCAAACTACACAAGCGTTACTGCCTTGCAATACTAGTATAGATTGGTCGAAGGATTATCACAATTAATTTGAATAGTAAGTAGAAAAGCCTTTTCGCGTAATATTATTACATTCACGATACGCACTATATAGTTAATGATAGGTCACAGGTTATACAGGTTCTATCAACCATTTGTTCCGGAATGTTCAAAAATTTTGTAAGAAGAAATTATCAATCAAACAATTACGCGTCCCGGGTCAAATGATCGGATCGTTTACGATTGACACATGTCTACTGCGGCCTATCAATCGGCTGCTCAAATATCGTCACGCATATTATTTAACCTAAACTGTACTTATACCGTTTTGTTTTTGATGAGTCACCGGCTGAGACAAGCATTCTTAAAGTACTATCAGACTATAAAATATTACAATTCTATGTATTTATTGCTTTTATACATAAATAAAAACGCCTTTCAATTAGAGGGACTACAAAGACTGACTCCATTTGGCACGATCCTGACTCACCTCGAACGCCTCCTCACATCAATAATAGGTATCGCATACAAATTGTAGGTTAAGGGTACTCTTAATTTGGCCCATCTATACAATATAAATAAAATTGAAGTGTCTGTCTTTATGTACTAGCTGTGCCCGTGACTTCGTACGCATAAGTTTTAGTAATGTATCACCATGCTTCTCTATTTGAATCGGATTTTGTTCTCTATTTAAGGGTATTTAATTTTTTGCGCGGAACCCTAATTCTCTTTCTAAAATAAGAGAATCCTATGTTATTTCTTATAACATCAGCTATCTGCCAGTGAAAGTCCCGTCAAAATCGGTCTAGACGTTTCGGAGATTAGCCGGAACAAACAGACAGACACAATTTTTTTAAAATTGATATTTAGAGTTAATCTTCGGAGTGGCTGAACCGATTGCAATGAAACTTTACGAACAGATAGAGAGTATAGTAAGAAGCTAGTAGAATCTAGATCTAGAATAAAATATATCTAGGCGATATATTTTATCCCAAAAACTTGAAGAGTTTTTGAATATTTTAATACTAAATAACGCCATATTAATAGATTCTAACCATGCAAATCGAGGCGGGTCGTTAGTCTATACAAATAAATAAAATTGAAGTGTCTGTTTGTAATGTCAAAATAACAGCCTTTACTAAATGCATATGAAAGTATGTACGGTACTGGTAACAAAAACAACTTTAAAAAATTGTCTGTCTGTTTGTTCTGGATAATCTCCGAAACGGCGAACCGATTTTGACGGAATTTTCACTGACTTCAGCTGATGTTGAAAGGAGTAATTTAAGCTACTTTTATTTTCGAAAAGGAATTAGGATTCCGCACAAAAATTAAAACCAATGAAATCCAATCGTAATAAATACCATCGTGGATGAAGTAGTTAAAATTGCAATTAACAATTTCATTGATGCCGGAGGATTGAACCCGGGTTGCTTGCGTACTGTGAAATTTACAGCAAGCGCTTAATCCCCGAGGTACCTACCACGGCTCTTATATTGTAATTTAAAGTTTTACGTGCATTAATACCGTTATCATAACAGCCTATCAAAAGTCCACTGCTGAAGGTAGGCCTTCCCCCATGGATTGCTTCAAAGACTAGATATTTCCCATAATGGCCACGCTTGGCAGGCGGGATGGCAACATGAGTATTATTAATTTTTTTGTTTTTATTATTAGGAAGACTGCTGCCTACCTCCTAATTATATACTTTGTATGTAGTATAATTGTTGCCACGGCACAGAATGCGGGCTTTGATAATTATATTGTATTATTAAATATGATAAAAATCGTTATAGAATTTTCCAAAAATCAATTATCCTTGTAAAATTCGATATTACGATATTTAAAATATTACAAAAATATTTTCTTTATTATTATTAGATTCCGATACTTTCAAAATATTTGATTACTTTGGCCTTTTATAGATTAGATCGTTTAAACAATTAATTTGGTACGAAATGTAAACAATGAATTATTTTAATTTAAGCAAATTTTCACAGATGTTAATATTTTTAGATGTGGAGGAAAAGTGGAGTGGAGTGTGGTAAAAGAAAAGTTCTAGAAACTAAGCTAAGTGTCATTACTATGTAACCGTGTTAAGCGACATTTTAGAAATTTTGTCATGCTTTAGGGAAATTACGTTTAAACAAATATAAACCTTTTAAAAAAATGAAGTGACAATCGAACACAGTGCTGGCACTGCTGCTTGGCGGTAGATATAGGTAAGAGCGTGGTACCTATAGGCTTAGTGCCGCTGTGTTTCGAATGGTGAGTGTAGAGAACCGGAGACCATTTTTACTGGAAACGAGGCATTCCATCTAGTTCTCAGGGATGACAACGCATCTGCATTTTAATTATCAATCGAGAATAAATGTAGATGTCTATGGGCCACAGCATCCACTAACCATCATGTGGACTGTGTGCTCGTTTGTCACCCATAGTCTATAAAAAAATTGAAATACTAAATAAGTCCCACCAAGGGTGCTGAAAGAGATAACTATAGAACAGGCCAAAAGTTTCATGGTGTTCGTAGACGGCGGGATACCATGTCTTATGTGCCAAATGTAACAATTGACGTAGAGTAGAGTCAAAGGTGAGAGACATAATATGGTACTGGGTCATGCGTCATACAAGGAGTAAGGCTCATGCTGTATAGCAGTGGACTGATAAAAAAGAAGAAGATAAATAAGCAGTTCGCTTAATCACTAAATTACAGTCATGTTATCTAATTACGTGCGCGACAGTACGAGCGCATGCGCAATGACAGTAAGCCCGTAAGTTGTCGAAGTCGCGCACACATACAAAGGGCAAAGATTTAGTGATGTAACAGATGTGTTGGTTTTATAGTTGGTATAGTTAACATTTTTTTTACACAATAGCAAGTGTTACAACCAGTGTCATAAAATTAAAAAAATAAGTTTTTTTATTTAAAAATTGAAGACATAATCGCAGTCAACTTTTTCATGTTATTTGAATTCTATTGAAAAAAAAATTCAAACCGTACTCTGAAAACATAATCGCAGTCAACTTTTTCATGTTATTTGAATTCAATTGTTTTTTTTTTAATTCAAACTTTAATCTGGATGACTCTGATGTACTTTGGATCATTAAGTATACACTACCATCTTATGATGGCTATCATAAGATGGTACATAGTGTAAAGCTCAAATTGGTCAATATTCGGCAACTAAAACTACCGCATATTAGCCAACATTTAACGTGTTAGACTTAGATGAATACAACTATAGAAGAAAGTTCGGGTCTACTGGAGAAAGTATCACCAGTAAAAGGTATTATCAACGCCATAAAATAAATCACGTTTAATGTTTCATAAGATGAGTGGTGAGATAAATTGGCAATCATTTTTAGGAGATCAAAATATAGTTGTGTTCTTATTCAGAGAATATTTTGATTTTGAGGACGGATTGTCTATGGGATCCTTTTAACACTTATTGTAGGCAGGGTCTGTAGGAATACGTTTTTTTATGACCCGCCTCGGCTTTGCCTGGATAGGTTCTATTAGTTTAGTTTTATATAAATTAATTTAGCTTTATTTAGATTTAAGATAATCAAACATTTATTTTATAAATTTTTTGTTTTTCAAAAAAGTCTTCAAGTTTTTCATATAAACTATAGCTCATAATATCCCTCCTAGCATTGCTCTTTATCTGTTCATAAAGTTTAATCACAATAATTCTGCCATTCCGAAGATTAGTCCGGACAGACAGACAGACAGACAAAAATTTTCAAAACTGTTAATTATGTCTTAGTGTGGAAGACATGTGAAGTTCGTCAACATGCATTGGGGCAGCGCGGCGGTCACTTTCTTGCCCTAATACCCTCTCAGAAATGAGAGGAGGCCTGTGCCCAGCAGTGGGACGTATATAGGTTGTAACTTAAACTTTTTAACTTTTATTTAAAAGTATAGAGACTAATGGTGAGGCATTGAGGCGAGCTATATCAGAATGTACAACATCACATTATGATCACGCAGCGAACATAATTAAGAAAAAACCTGTTAAATATATTTGAAACATGATACGTAACATTTAAGAGTATAAAACATCTGAGCTCAATAGTTATGGAATGGAAAGCCATCTTGGAGCACAAAAAACCGCAGTCACATATCTACATATTGTCACTTTTATAAATCTATAGCCGGTGCGCTGTGTACCTACACTATTACATAGGCGTATGTGTGTATGTGTGTGTGTGTGCTAGTGTGAGTGGCCGAGCCTGCGCAAGCGTCGTTTAGTCCAGTCATCGGCCGGCCGAGACGGTGCCGGGCCGAACCAATTTTCTATCTAACAATTGTTGTTTCAAACCGATTTCGTGCCGCGAAGTTCCTCAACCTAATTTCTTCCGAGTTGTTTGAGATAGATCCGTATGTATACATTTTAATTTTGTTTATGTTATATTTTACTTTATGTTCATAGACAATTTTTGGTAATCCAATTCTAAACCTGATGACTCACTGAGTGAACCGCGAATTGTTTGATAATCAGTTTAATTGTGTTTTGTTCCTCTTCTTTATTTATTTTTTGTGAATGTGTTCTATTTAAACAATATGCTGTGTTGAATCGACTTTTGATGCTAAGTGTGCTTGAAATTTTTATGTGATGTTTTTAAAAATTAATAATTTTCAGATCGATAGTCAATATTTTCCTGCACATTTTAGCAACATTTGTTATTTTTGTATTCTTTATTTTAAAAATTGCAATTTATGTATGTGAGACGAATTCACGAAAGGGATGTGTTTTCAAAAAACATAATTTGATTTTTTTTTCAAAAAGGTGTCCATAGCTCTTTTTTTTAAAAATATATAACTATGAACATCAAATTTGTATAGATAATATAACTCTGTAGATGGAAGATGCAATTTAGTTACCAATTTTTATTTATTTAATATATCGTAAAATATTCAATATTAATTTTAGCTTAAAGCTCAACGAAGTTCATGGTAAAGGGGCGGACACACCCAGTACATATATAAATAAACTATTCGGTATTCAACAACTATCATCAGGTGTATCCCATACTTGACATAAGCCTTTCCCAGTTAGGAACATTATTTGCTAAGACTACTATAGTAAGATGGATTGGTGATAGGAGTAGGAGACGTCTTGATCGTTGTTCCTAGTCACTAGTCGGTTTTTTTGGTATTACAATTTTTCGATAAGGTTATTCGGCTACCTGAAAGGTGGAACTTTTTGGTTTTCCTCTACCTATTTAATTCAATTTTGTATTTTACATTGAAACAGAAAGTAGTTAAATAAGGTTTTCTAGGGATAACGTCAAAAAATTACATCTATAATAATTACGTCTAAATACTTGATAATTGCCATAATTGCTGTTAAATGATTTTTTACATAATGAGGCATTAGCTACGAGTTCTTTGTAATTTAACTTATTTCGGATTGCGTTTATTTAGTCTGTATAGTGAATTTTGATAGTGAATTCTGTGTAGTGAATTTTACGATTAAAAAAAAATTCCTGGTATATTTCGGCAGGTGTGAATTTATACAGGTGTAAAATTGTTATATTTTTTTTTACAATAAAAAAATCTGTATCTCTAAAATAAAAAGATTTTTATCAATTTTATTTTTCTACTAAGATTTTTTTAAATTTACGTTCATCGCTTAAACTTAGAACCTTCCTAACTCGGTTAATTTTGACCGGAGGATAAAAAATCTCTACACATTTTTATTAGAACTTTTTTGTCTAATTTTTACCGTTTTCGAGTAATTGCGAAAAAACTCTTTTGACAAATTTTTTTCAACCCTTGCCGGAGGTTGCAGCCAAGAAAATAATGTAGTTTAACAAAACATTGTTTTGTTAAACTACATTATATCAAAAATACAAAGTTGAGTGCCAAAATTTTGATTTTAGACCTTATTTGACTGGACTATGTTAGATTTTTTCAAAATCAAAAAACTATTATGTCTTTAAAAATTAGTGAGTACGTAGAGGGTTGTACCGTCCTAAAATTAATCCAGGTAGCGTAGCTTTGAAATATCTTCTAGTAAAAGTGTTTTAGTATAGTTAGAACAGTTTACAAACAAAGAAAGTAGAGTAGGTAATGTAACTTATCTTTTCAAATGACTACACGGCGTTACTAAATGGTAGGATTTCTCTTCTACCCAGGAGTCTATCTGGTTAGGTATAGGTACTACCCTCTTACCTATTTTCCCCACCAAGTAGCAGTGCTTGCACTGCTGCGTTCTGGTCGAAAGAGTATAGAGAGCCAGTAAACATCGATCACTAATAAAAAACATTCGAAGGGCTCTTGTCTCTATAAATGTTCCCTCGGTTTTAGAGCCTTGTGGAATATTTAGAGACGATGGCAGGAGACCCGACGATATGACATTGGTCCCTTGGGAGAGAGGTAAAGCTCTAGTGTGGGATGCTACTTGCGTAGACACTTTGGAGGCCTCTCATCTCAGGGTACCTCGTTTAGAGCAGGCGGCATCAGAGGCATGAACTGAGTAAATGGCGCAAATATGAGTCTCTGAGAGATGACTACATTTTGTGGCATTTGCTGTAGAGACCGTGGTCCGTGGGGTCCACGTGCGGTGAAGTTCCTGGGAACTCCATCCGTGACTGGTCGTTGCTGCTGGTGATAAGAGGGCTGGTTCTTTCCATTCAGCGGGGAAACGCTGCCATCGTTCTTGGCACGATACCGCGGGGAGTAGGACTGTATGATAATTAAGTTACTAGTTTTTTTTATTATAGTTTTTAATATTGTATATAATAAAATATTGTATATTATGTTATAAAAAACTAGATAAACAATCCCATGCAAAAGTTCTCTAAAAACTGTGTGTGTAATTCTAGTTGAAATAAATATACATTAATGTAAATTCAACCTTAAATGCATTGCCTAAAGTTATATTCACAAAGATACGTACAAATTAAAAGCGCACCCAAATGTTCCAGTGGGCGCTCATTCGGTAAGGACATTTTTTTCACTGATTGTGTATCTAGTTTTTTATTAGTGATCGATGCCAGTAAAGTAATATATTATTGAAGTATAGTAGCTGTGAGGCATTATAGTTTAGTTTCATGCGTTTATTACCAATGTTTTATAAAAACAATTACATACTCGACAAAATAGAAACAGTTAAAGCCGTAATTGCCGCCCGCCCAGTTTTTATTTTTCGGCATTTTAATGCAAAGTCGGCTCTAATAATTTGTGCTTGTGTGTGGAATGCCTGTGCCCAGCAATAGAACGTATGATTTTTTTTGATTTTTTTACCTTTACATAAGAGATTAGTTGTTTATGTTTGAAGTTACTATTACATGCGATGCGATAGATCTACTCTCTAAGGAAGAAATTAACAGCTCGGTAGCGATTTGTCTAAGGGCCGCGGGTACAAATGCCTAATGTATATGTACGCCTTTAGAAATTGTGTGTTTTTAAATGTGCTATTTATGTAAAATGTGTCTACAATGTTCACGATATAGGAGAAAATCATAATATAACATAAACTCTTACAGCTGCCATTCAGATGGCAGTCAGAGACTGCGGACTTCTATTTGGCTCTAACCTCACACACCTTTCCTGTTTCTTTTACATCCATATATCTACGCATACACGCTCGTTGGTTAAGAGTACTCTTTTCTCACCCTATTATTCAGTCACCTCCAGAATACTTCTAAAAAACTGTGTTTCTGTTTGTTCGTAGCATTAATTTAACTATCATACTTCTTCTGCCACACCCATCTTTCGCTGACAAACATTAAGGTAGGGACTAAAACAGCATTGAGAATTGCCATACATAACTTTTTTGACATATTCTTATTTCACACTTCCTACAACAGTGTGAAGAGCTCCATTTTTACCCTTTGTCCACTCTTCGATCTAAAATATCTTAGTTATCCTTGATATCCTTGCCATGTCTACCTTCCCTGTTTAACACACATCCAACTCATCCACTTGCTTAACCGACTATTCCTTCTTTTTTATTTCACATGTCATAGTGTAATATCTTAGGGAATTTTCCTATATATTCTTTTTAAATAAATATATTTATTTTATCATCGCAAAGTATTTATGAAAATGTAAGGTATGTTCGTTCATAAAATCATAAATAGCTTTGATAATAACAAAGACATACTTTAAATACTAGAATAAAAATTTTGTAATGCCATTTACTAGACTCCACAGAATTAGTAATTCATTTATGGGGCAATGTTTTACAACAAAATTCCAGAAAATGTTAAATGTTTCATCAAAAAGTAAAAAAAAAATACAGTAGAAATCATAATATAATACAAACTCTCACGGCTGTCACCGAGAGGGTAGTCAGAGACTACGGACTGCTATTTGGCTCGATCCTGACACACCTTTCTCGCTTCTTTCACATCTACATATTTCCACGCGGACATGCTCTTTGATTAAGGGTAAAATTTATTTCGTCCATCTTCAATATATTGCTAATTTGCTCAATAAACCTTTGTCTGGGGCGTCCCTTGCCGACTCTGTCACCCGCTTCTGCAGCATTGCTTTGACAGACTTTCCTTATTCATTCTATACACGTATTCTAACCACCACAGTATCCTTTCTTATTCCTACTTACAACAGTGTCTTGTTAACTACCCTTTTTTTCTCTTATCACCCTATTCAGATTCACACCTAAGATAATTCTTAATGACCGCATTTCTATTCCACAGCATTAATATTACTTTCTATTGTCCTAACTATGATTTTTTTAAAACGTTGTGCGTTGTGCCGTTTTATCAGAGGCGGTATAACAAAAAATTAAAAATTAAAAGGAGCTCCCCTACTAGAAACGTGTATTACGATGGTACGGAACCCTTCATGCGCGAGTCCGACTCGCACTTCGCCGGTTATTTAAAATCCCGTGCGTGATAGGAATATGTTACTATCCCATTTCGTCCCGTGGATATCTTAAACGGCGACAGGGGGAAACAAACAAGGAAATGGGCAACAGCGTCTTTTAAAAACTGTGGTTGCCAACTCTTCTGCCAAGCGTGGCAAATATGGTAAATATCTCCGGTATGGAGCAATCTATGGGTATGTTCAGCAGTGCAATTTGATAGTTTGTAATGCAAATAAGGAAAACGTCGTAAGAAAAAAATTGAAGACATGTGAAGTCCGCCAACACCCAAAACCCTCTCAGAAATAATAGGAGACCTGTGCCCAGCAGTGGGACGTATACAGGCTGTAACTTTAATTTAAATGCAAATAAAAAAATCATCGAATGTGCTATTTTTATAGAATAAGGGTGACAAACGAGAACACAGTCCACCTGATGGTAAGTGGTTGCTGTGGCCCATAAACATCTACATCTATCTTCGTTTGTGAATTAAAATGCAGATGCGTTGTCAGCCGTGAGGACTATGATAGAATGCCTCTTTTCTAGTAATTCCATACGAAACACAGCAGCATTAAGCTGCTATTTTACGCTGGTATTCTGTGAGAGTGTGGTCCTTCCCCGGTCGAGCAGACCCATTCGTGCTACAACTATACTATTAATATAGCTGCAGCATGGCTCTACCACGTAAAAACTGTTGTATTTGAAACATTTCGCAAAAATTATTATTAAAAAAATTGCTTGTATGCGCTTACGTAATGAATTATTAGCACATAATCGGCAATTTCTTATTCTCTATACTCTCATGATACAAATGGAAAATTACAATTAAATTTGCACGACGCGTGTTTGATCTAATTGTTTTACAAATATGCTGCATCGTATTGGAGCGATAATTCGTCATAGTTACAGTTATTATATGTCTACTATATCGCTGGTCATTTAATCGGTGGATATTACGGCTGCGTGGCTTAGTGGTTAGTGTAACTATTAATTTAGGCGTTTTAGGATTGACTAGCTGTTCCCCGCGACTTCGTCCGTGTGGAATTTATTTCGGTTTGATTTCATGAGTTAAAATAAAAGTCAGCCCGTCAAAAGTCATTTTGGAGTTTAGCCGGAACAAGCAGACAGACAGACAGGCAAATAGACAGACAGACAATTTTTTTTAATTTTTTTGTCATAAGTACCGTATTTACTTTCTGCATTCAGCAAAAAGCTGGTATTTTGACATTACAAACAGACAATTCAATTCATTGGCCTACTTTAGTAGTAGGTCAATGCTTCAATTTTATTTATTTGTTTAGATTTTCCGTCTCAAAACCTCGTCTGCAAACCGCCTGAAAGTGACATTGACTTCAGCTTCGTCATCAGCCGCCAGCAATCACTGCTGTCCAAGAACCATTCCAGATGGGAGGATTTGCCTTATTCCCTACGTTTGGCAGGCGAATTGATGATTTTGAAGCTGCTGCTTGTCGCCATTCTAGATGTTTGGTTATACCAATTTCTACCGGCAATCATGAAATCTCACTGGTCTTTCCCCACCACGGGATAAAATAGGGTGATGCATTCTCTTACTCCGCCACCACACAACGACGTTGACATTTGCAGATTTTTCAAATTTGGTGATTTTTTTTATATATAAGAGGGGGCAAAT
Organism: Parnassius orleans; assembly: GCA_029286625.1. Classification (NCBI taxonomy): domain Eukaryota; kingdom Metazoa; phylum Arthropoda; class Insecta; order Lepidoptera; family Papilionidae; genus Parnassius; species Parnassius orleans. The sequence continues at coordinate 1,709,684 of JAGSMP010000056.1, forward strand.
GAGCATGCGGCTCACCTGATGGTAAGTGACTACCACCGCTCATGAACAACTGCAACACAAGGGGAATTGCAGATGCGTTACCGGCCTTTTAAAAAGAGCAGGCTCTCTTCTTGAAGGTCCCTATGTCGTGTCGGTCCGGAAAAATCGCTGGTGGTAGTCGATTCCACAAGGAAGTTTTGCGAGGAAGAAAACTTCTTGTAAATCGCACAGTGGTGGATCGCCAATCATCCAGATGGTACGGATGGTATCGCGAGTTTTGTCGCGATGTGCGATGGTGAAATTGACCCGCTGGAATTAGTCCGAACAATTCAACTGAGCACTCCGTAGATGCGATTAAATACGCAAAGAGATACAACATCTCTTCGCAGCGCCAGTGAGTCAAGCCGATCAGAAAGATCTCGGCCGCCGACTATTCGAACCGCTCTGCGGTAGATGCGATCAAGTGGAAGGAGCTGGCATTGGGGTGCCCCGGCCCAGAGATAAGAACAGAAATAAACTACACATTCTCACTATTTAAAAAACCAATAACCCTGTCGAACTGTTTTAATTCATTGTTGTCCAACTGTCTGAATCACACAAATTCCAAGTAAGAATAAGCCGTGGCAGTTATTTTAACAATCGCCGGTTTGTTCCAAGATTTAAGTAATTACGTAATCGTAATTAGTTAGTAATTATTCAGTTATTATTAGTAATTGCCTAATTACATATATTTTTAAAGCTATGGAGCAATATAAATTGGTCGTGGAATCCCGTCGTGAAACGTATAGATTGTTTGTCAGATATAAAAATTCATACGAGTATGAAGCATTCGTATGATTAATTTTTAATTAAGTTTGATGTTTTTTTTTAAATAATGAAAATCTATGCCTGTCAAATATTGTTTTTACGTTGGAGAGCCATTCATCTATCCATCCGTTGCAGCCCATCAAAGTCCACTGCTGAACATGGTCCTCCCCCATAGATTGCCTCATAGGAGGTTAAATAATAGCGATTAATGAACCCTAGCGTTAAGGCATGTGTGGTTTTGTATTGAGAAAACAAATTAACTTTCTTTTTAATTTCATTTACCATAGTTGCCACGCTTAGCAGGTAGAGATTTTCAGTTGTTATCGGGAAGATGCTGCTGCCCATCTCCTGTTTCATTTCCCGCTGTCGCCTCTTACAACACCCACGGGATGACACTACAAGGGACGGCGATTGTGGAGACATTGCAGTTGTGTTATGTGTGATGAGTAATGAGAACCGGAGATCCTTTTTACTCATAACGAGATAACTCCCTCTTGATCGAAAGAGGCTCGATAAGGTTTCTATGAGTCACAGAATCCCCTTACCGTCAGGTGTAATTTGTGGTCGTTTGTCATCTTATTTTTTTTTAATTTTCTAAAAGGACGGAAACAGTTATCAAAACAATTTTAAAAGTATCCACTACCCCATCCACTACCCCGTTCCTTGGGCAATAGGGAGAAATGAAAAAGGAGATAAGCATAAAGGAGATAAGGATATAACACCTTTCTAATAAATGTTCTATTAATTAAAAACCTGCAGTCGCCAAACCGTCTGCTAATCGTGGCAATTTGGCAAATATTTCCCCTATGAAGTAATCTATGGGGGAGGCCCTTGTTCGATAGGCTGATATTTTGATAGGCTGTAATGAATGAATGCATGAAACTGTAGTTATCTTAAAAATATAGTGACTAAGCTGTTATTGAGCTAAGTTTGTGCGCTTTGCTATTTGTAAAATACTTGATTCAACTTCTACGTTAATCTTACGTCAAGCTTTATACATTGATCTTTGAGAGGACATATATTATTTCTTTTTTGTTTACTGTGTTTTAGGTATAAGTATCTCATTATAAAACATTATTTTACATCATTTAATTACAATTTCTGAGGTTATATTGAAATGCACTTAATGACTCAACGCTACCATTGGTCAAATTCGTACCTATATTTCAAAATTCCAAGAATATACTCGAAGATAAGCGTTATAGTTTCCCTAACGATTCTTTTTAAAAATTTTAGTACTTCAGATGTGATACGTTCATAAACAAACAGACAGAAAATTCTAAAAAAAACAGAAATATTAATTGAAATACGTAATTAATTATTAATAATTAAAAAATAAGTTATTAAATACTTATTTTTAGTCTATCTAAACCATTTTGTTTTAAAATATACAATGTACATACGGCTGCATTTTTAATTTATTTATATGTGTAGATATAGATATTCAAAACAATAAATTAAATGGCAATGTCTGTAATAATGCCAAGGCTTGACACTCGTGACGAATTTGCGTAATTTTATTGCGTCAATATACAGAGAATTATGTTTAAGGAATGTTGTCCCCGTTACTTACGTGCCTTACTTTAGATTTGACGCATTATGTTTATCCAAAATGTTTTGAGGCCGTGGCGTTTTAGATATAACATGTGCTAGAGCCACGTTGCAACTATATTATGGTTGCAGCACGACTGTTTCAGCTCCACCGGGGAAGGACCGCGCTTTCACAGAATACAAGTGTAAAATAGTAGCTTAATGCTGCTGTGTTTCGTGTGAAATAACTGTAGGGAATCGGAGACCCTTTTTACTAGTAACGAGGCATTCTATGCTAGTCCTCAGTGGTGAAAATGCATCTAGATTTTGCTTCTTAATCTAGGATAGATGTAGGAGTCCATGGGTTACATCCACTTTTTATAAGATGAAATTATTCTATAAAAAATCACCTCTTTCTCGTCATAAGCTTGTATACAGACCATTGTTCAACACAGGCTTCTCTCGTAGTAAGTATGATTTGCAATTATTGCCACGCTTGGCAGGATTGGTGACCGCAGCATGTTTGATATTTTAGTGTTGCTTCTTCTCGTCGGTCTGGGTACTTTAGTTTTATATCTTATGTCTATATATTATGTAATACGTGAAGAGAAAACTTTACACTCCTTTTTTAAACATACTGCACGGAGGGGTGTAAGATTTAGCACAATTAAAGTCTGTATTTATATATAAAATAAAATAAAACATAGATTGTTTAAGTTCATACTCTCGATGTCAAACACATAGTTGTTTCTTAGCGCAGAACACAATTATTCTCTTACTTAGTCAATTTACGTCGTTTGTGGAAGTTCATACTTGCATTCATACTGCCAGTCTCATTAAGTAAAAGCGTATTATGTATATTACTACTCTAAGGCCAATGCCAAACACTTTATAGTCTGTGCTCAAACAGCCGCACAGAGTAGAGATTGTCTCCAAATAATTTTAAAATGTTGCCACCAAATAATTACGATGAAAATTTTGTGTGATTTTTCCTTCTTCAATGGAGTGTGGAGTGTTTGTCAAGACAAAAAGTTTTTTTATATTTTGTGTATTAGATATATGCATTTTATATAATAATGTGCATTTGAAAGTGATATACAGCTTGCTTAATATAAAAACCTAAAAATTTTATGAATTCTTCTAACGGCCGTATAAAAAGTACTAAATAGTTATACACCTATTACGACGTTCACAAGACAAAATGGGGGTAAGATTCTCTCACGCCACCATCACATGGAGTATTCTTATTAGATAGGTATTTTTATATATATTTTAGGTATTTGAATGATAATGATCTGCGGAAATTATATTATGTTAATGAATGTATGGGGTGAAAGATATTTAAGTATTTTTTTTACAAATAAGTGAATTTCGTCTTGCATAATTTATCACGGTTAACTAGGTTAGTTTTGTTAAAGATGTCACGGTTAATCAAATTTCTCGGTTGTCATGTTGATTTTTTAAACACGTTTAAAAGTTGTAAATTATAATAGTAAATTGCAATGAAAAAACGAATTCTCCTGTAAAGTCGGGAAAGTTCTAGAAAGCGTAACAATTGTGACGCTACTTAGTACAATAGTTCGAAAACTGGTATACATAATACATAAAAACATAAACACTCACGCCTGTCACCCAGAGGGGTAGGCAGAGACTACGGATTTGGCACGATCCTGACACACCTCTCTCGCCTCCTTTACATCCACGCTCTTCGGTTAAGGGTACTCCTAATCTGGCCCATTTTCAATATATCGCCAATTTGGTCGATAAACCTTCGTCTAGGGCGTCCCTTCCCGACTCTTCCGTTCACTTCTGCAACATAAATTTTCTTTGTCACTCTTTCCTCGTTCATTCTTTCTACATGACCAAACCACCGAAGCATTCCTTTCTTAATCCTGGTCAAAACGTCATCTTGCAAACCACACTTTTCTCTTATCACACTATTTCTCACCCTGTCATTCAGATTCAGCCCTAGCATACTCCTTAATGACCGCATTTCTACAGCATTTATTCTACTCTCATGCTTCTTCTGCCAGACCCAACTTTCACTACCATACATTAAAATAGGGACTAACACAGCATTATGAATTGCCAAACGTGCCTTTTTTGACACATTCTGACTCTTCATAATAGCGTGTAGGGCCCCATTCACTCTATTTTCTGCGTTCACTCGTCGTTCTATATCCTTATCATATCTACCATCCCTGCTAAATAAACATACCAAATATACAAACTCATCCACTTGCTCAATTAACTCCCCTTCTATTCTTATTCCACATAACGTTTTACTTTCTTCTCTTTCAAAAACCATCACTTTCGTCTTACTTGCGTTCACTTTCATACCCCTTTCTTTTAATGACCAGTTCATTATAGTAACCATCATTTGCAACTCGGCCGCCGACGATGCAAATATGACTTGATCATCGGCGTACAAAAGGCATTTGACGGTTAACTCATCCATTCTCAACCCACATTCTTCAACTTTCAAAGTTTGCAAACAACTGTCCATAAATAGGTTAAACAGCCACGGGGAAGCTACACAGCCCTGTCTGACACCTTTTTGGATGCCAATCCAGTCCGAGTAGACCCCGTTGATCCTGACACAAGCACTAGAGTCCCTATAAAAAGACCTTAATGCCTGTATCAAACCAGCGCTCAACCCAAATGAGTTCAGTGTTTGCCATAACACATTCCTGTCCACTCTGTCATAAGCCTTTTCCAAGTCCATGAACGCAAAAAACTTTCTGGTTTTTGGCCAAAAACTTCTCCGCAATCATGCGCATGGAAAAGACTTGATCCGTACACCCCATCCCCTTTCTAAATCCAGCTTGCACATCCCAAATTTTGCCATCAGTTTCTTCCATAACTCTTTCAATTAACACCTTAGCATACAGTTTACCCACAATGCTAAGCAAGCTACTGCCACGGTAGTTTTTACAGTCTTGCTGTGACCCTTTTCCCTTATATATTGGGACTATAACGGCTTTGCACCAGTCTTCCGGTACCCGTTTCAGTTCCCAAAATAAATTAAACAAGGTGTACAGCAGGCCTGCCACCACTTCCTCTCCAGCCCTTAGCATTTCGAGTGATACTCTATCATATCCGGCTGCCTTACCTGCTTTCATGCTTTTCATTGCTTTCATTATTTCATCTACACTTATCTCCATACCTCTCTCCACTTTTTTCGAAATTTCTATTTCACTTAATTTAGACGACTCTGCACTCATAAACACGCTTTCAAAGTATTCCTTCCATCTCTTTAAATTAGAAACTTCATCATTCAGCATACAGCCATTCTCGTCTCGTATAGCATTCATTCTAGGCTGTATTGAATTTCCCCTGGCAGTTCTTACGAGTTTCCAGAACATTTTAATATTTGCCTGGAAGTTATCAGATATCCTTCTATCATTCTTATCCGTTCTTTCTTGCTTTTTCCTTTCAACAACTTCTTTTACTCTCTTATTTATACGTCTAAAGTCTGCCTTTTTTCTTTCAATCGCATCAATCATACCGCTAGAATTACCAGCTTTGGTTGCTAGTAAATCTAGCCATGCTCTCTTCTTTGCTTCAACTTCCATCCGTACCTCATCATCCCACCACAACGTATTATTTTTCCTTTCATTCGTTCTCTTACTTACACCACATACTTCGGTGGCTGCATCCACCAAACCTTTCTTGACATTATACCACACAGTCTCCAAGCATAAATCATTCATACACAATTCATCCATACCACTTATATTTTCTCTGAGTGTACATTTGAACTTCTTTTTCACACCTTCATCTTGTAACCTCTCTATTCTTATACGCTGTAACGCAGTGGTAGACACAGATGTCCGATGCCGCCAACGCTTGAATAGACCATTAATTCGGCATAAGACCAAGTAATGATCCGTCCCTACGTTGGACCCCCGGTAAACCCTTGTATCTACCACTGCGCTCCTCATTCTTTTATCCACAATTATGAAATCTATCATGCTTCTATCATCACCTCTTTCCCATGTATACATGTGGATCCTCTTATGGCGAAAGAACTGCTGCTATAATACAGGGTTATTTTGTAAACCATGCTCAAATTTGCAGAGGAGGTTCAGAATAGGTAATATAGGAGAATGGTGAAAACATTACTGGTGTAAAAAGGATAAGGAATTTTCCATATTTTTTAAAACAACACGTAGAAAATCTAATTTGAGATAATGGTGCGTTGCTGTCACATCTGGTATAGAATTTTTATCTCAAATACATTGTTATTGTACATACCGTATCATATATTACACGTATAGTGTACATTGTATCATATAGTTATCATATACATATGGTATGACATATTATATGTACAGTGTACATTAATTATTATTTAAACGTTTCTGCCACTCATGGTTTTATACAGAAATATTTGACCAATTCTCTATTATGAGCTCTATTATAAGCTTATCGTTAACTTAAAAATATGTAATTATAATTCTATATTTCATTCATTTTAAAATAACTAATAACTGTCATTTAGGGCACTTTATCTATTATATATTTAAATAAAATTTAAGTGTCTGTCTTTAATCTATATAAATAAAATGATAGAGATTACAGTTGTGCGCGCATCACGGAAAAACTACCGGATAGATTTCAATTAGGTTTTCTAAGTTTTATTTCTTAGACATTTGGCCCATACCTAAAAAAAATATTGCGATATCTTCATCTATACTATATTACTATAATTACTATAATAATATGATATTATAAAGAGGTAAAGTTTGTAAGTTTGTGAGTTTGTTTGTAGGAAGTAATCTGTGGAACTACTGAACCGATTTTAAAATTTCTTTCTCCAGTAGAAAGCTACATTATTCCTTAGTGACAGACTATATTTTATTGTGATTAATAATATTTTTTAATGTGAAATAACAATATTTGTCAATCAATTCCGAAAATAAATCCTAAACACTCAGTACTAAGAACCACACAAGATAATTTCATCACATGTAAAAATGTTTCGGTAGGGTCAGCTAGTTTAATATAAAGTTAAAGTTTTAAGAAACAACGATTTTTATAACTAGTGTTCAGTGTAAGCAACGCGGACGAAGTCGCGGGTATCAGCTAGTATTTAAATAACTGGCTTAATAGAAGTCTCAGCTCAGGGGCTATATATTTGCACGCTATTAGCATATAGCATTAGATAAACCGATTATGTTGAAATATATACAATTAATAGACAGAGAGCAATACCAGGAGGGATCAAGGCCAAATTTTATCCGAAAAACTTGATGATATTTTAAAAAATGCCATAATATGTGGTTGACTATAAATCTAAACTAAACCAAACGTGGTAGAGCCATACTGCAGCTATATTAGTTGTATGGTTGTAGCACGAATGGGTCGGCTCGACCGGGGAAGGACCACGTTCTCACAGAACACCAGCGTAAAATAGCAGCTTAACGCTCCTGTGTTTCGTATGGTGAGTGTAGAGAACCGGAGACCCTTTTTACTGGAAACGAGGCATCCCATCTTATTCCTCACGGGTGACAACGCATTTGCATTTTGATTCGTAATTCGTAATCGAGGATTGATGTAGATGTCTATGGGCCGCAGCAACCACTTACCATCAGGTGGACTGTGTGCTCGCGTGTCACCTTTATCCTATAAAAATATCTAAATAACGCCACATAATAGATCCTATCCAGGTGAAGCCGGGGTAGCTACTAGTTAAAGATAAATGCTTACATATAAGTTGTTACAATCTATACAACTCCTACTGCTGGTCATAGTCCTCCTCTCATTTCTAAGTGGGTTGTGGAGCAACAAATACACCACTACTTCAGTGCTATCAGACTTCTCACATCCTTAGGGGACGAACGTTTCCATCACCGCCTAGCATGTTGTAAATCAGCAATTAAAATTGAAATTAATAGATCAGAATCGATATTTTTTTCCTTGCGTGCATTGAAGTGTACGAGAAGTGCTTAGTCCCTGAACTAAGCCCACGGTATTTGCACATAATATTTGAACGAGAATAATATATAAAAATTAGTTAAAAAGTAAGAACGACAGACATACAATATACTTAATAGGAGAGTGTATTGAATGTCTGTGGTAAAAATTAAACTTCAGAGAAGTAAAAAAAAAAAATCCCCATTCTACAATTGGCGCTAGGACATTGTGTATCAAAGAATTATTGACTTGAATTCAAAAGCTTTTAAGCTATTAAGCGGCCTCTCATCTCAGGGGTACCTCGTTTAGAGCCGGGCAGCACCAGAGGCAGCTGAACTGATTAAGTGGCGCAAGTCTCTGAGAGATGACTACATATTTGTGCCATTTGTTGTAGAGACTATCGGTCCGTGGGGTCCACGTGCGGTGAAGTTTCTAAATGAACTCTACCCGCGACAGGTCGTTGCTGCTGGTGATAAGAGGGCTGGTTTTTTTCTCGCTCAAAGGCTAAGTATAGCCATACAGCGAGGAAACGCAGCCAGCGTTCTTGGCACGATACCACGGAGGATAGGACTGTATGATAATTAAGTTATTAGTTTTTTTTTATTACCTATAGTTTTTTTTAACTATTGTTTATTAAATTATCTGGAAATTATGTTATTCTCTTTAATTCTATGAAAACGGTTAAAATTTTTTTGACACTTCGTGTGAACTAACTTAGCAATATCACAGCCTCATGGTTATAACTAGAATGTTATTTTAATTTAACATTGATAATTTCATCCCCTATTTTTCACCGTTACTGATGGAGTTTTTGAATTTAAATGGGAACATCCCCGAGATTTTAATAAAAAAAAGAATTATTGAATTCGTTTCACAATAGGCGAAGATATAGCTTATTAACTTATTATACATACAAGAAAAACTACAGTCGAATTGAGAAGTACCCCTTTTTTTGAAGTCGGATAAAAACTAGCAAATCATAAACTCTGTTAATAATATTTTATATATATATCCTTAATACTACTTACATATGTAATTGATTTTCATTATTCTTAAAGTTCTGAAAGTGTTAATTGCAATAATTTGTATTAATTAAAATGTTCTTATAACTTTATTATTTGCAAATTTAATGGAACAATACAAGTTGATTTTTAGTTTCTTTACATACTATAAGTCAGTGCTTGACTACTATCCCACCTGATGATGATGGTGATGCAGCCGAAAAAAGTGTAGCGCACTGACTTAGCTTAACACAAGTGGTAAAATTAAAAATTATGTACAACCGACTTCAATATAAATAAAATGTAGTCGAAGTCAATTAAATACGCCTTATTAAGGATAACTCAAAAACTACTGGTCAGATCTTGATCAAATTTATATGAGACCACAGGAGAAGCACCAGGTTTCAAATAAAAAAAAGAATCGTCAAAATCGGTTCATCTAGAAAAAAGTTCTGAGATAACACACATGTAAAAAAAAACAGTCGAATTGAGAACCTCCTCCTTTTTCTGAAGTCAGTTGAAAAGCCTGTTCATTTTTGTCTTGCTGCACCTTGCAACCTTGCTTACCTTGCTGTTGGTTGGAAAGACCAGTGAGGCCTCGCAATGAACTCCCGGATCGATCAAAATAAGTTATTGGCATTTTATGTCAGAAAGTTGAAGGTGTTTCACCCTCATTTCACGGAAAGCACGTAAAGCCGTTGGTTCTCCGAATGATTTCTCTCCGGTCGAGTCAGATTACCGTCCTATCGGACTATGAGAGGGCACTATAATTAAATAATTATAATGGGGCTATGTTAATGTTTTTTTCTTCTATTCCTGATATATTTAATCTCGGTTGTTAATTTGAAACTAGCTGAACTAGCCTGTGATTCAATAAATATATGATAGGTCAGGTAGGTAAGTTACCTCGCAACTTATTTCAATGATTTTAATTTTTTTTGGAAATGTATATTATGCGAATTTATAGCGCGAGTTTATAAGCGAAATATCCTCCCAATTTTAAGCCTTGCCATCTTACCTTCTTCAGAACCAGTCCAGAAGTAGTTCCGTTAAGCTTAAATTAATACGAAGTAAATTACGGTGAACATTTTATTTTGCATACAAACTTTTACCGTGGCTATTAAAACCTGCTCAGGCCGGATTCATTCGTACCAGGACAACGACCACTCTTTAGATAATATAAATTCCAAAGCGTCTACAACATTGATTATACTAGTTTAGATTTTTATGATTGTCGATATGCATAACATCGTTATGTTATGCATATCGACAATCATAAAAATCTAATCATGCGAATAAATATTCATAAATTATTCCGAGGCATTTGGAATAACATTTTCCCGCCAAGCTGTACTGTTCTTTTTTTAAATTACTTTGAATGCAAATCTTTTTAAAACTTATTAAAGAGTCTTCATGCAGGCCAACGTCCTTTACTGGCCAGAAATAAACCGGTACGTTGTTTGCTTTTAAGTTACTTGTTTGTGTCATAGCAGTTTTATTTTTATTGAGTTGTGTACATGCGATTTTGTCAGAGTTGCCTTCGGAATAAATTTTTATCTTTATTTTGTATTGCGTGGTGATGAAAAAAGAAACAAATTGGTAGGTTGGGCTTACTTACTGCGCTGGAATATTATAGGATTATACGAGGTCCGAAGAGAGGGGGAGGACACGGTAATCCTCGAATCCGGCAACTTGTTTTATCACCGGGAGGGCGAGCATCTGTCCCAAGGATTTATCGTCCACAAGTCTCTCGTTAACAACGTTGTAAAGAATGCGAGTGTGTCGACGAGGGTTGCGTACCTTATACTCAGAATCACCAAACGGTATTCGTTGAAAGTCGTACAGGTTTACGCACCATCCCGATGAAGAGGTGGAGGAAATGTATGAGGATATCTCTAAAGCCATGCATTCCTCCAAAGCCCGCTATACGGTGTTAATGGGAGACTTCAATGCAAAACTAGGCACAAGAGAGAACGGTGAGCTGAAGGTAGGGAAATTTGGAATAGGGCAACGGAACTCAAGGGGCCAGGAGCTGGCCGACTTCATGGAGAAAAAGGGACTCTTTATGATGAACTCTTTCTTCCAGAGCGGCCCCACAGGAAGTGGACCTGGTCATGCCCCGACGGTTAGACAAAAATGAGATTGACTTCATTATGACGACCAGACGACAACTTTCAGTGATGTCTCAAAGATTGCGAGGTGAAAACTGGCAGTGATCACCGAATGGTGAGAGGCACACTAAACCTAAACGTTAAGTTGGAGAGGTCTCGATTAATGAAGTCAACGCTCCGTCCCTCGTGCTCTAGTCCAAAGTCCCGAAACCTTTCAGCTCGAGTTACAAAACCGTTTTCAGTGCCTAGAAGACTGCAATGCAGTGGACGATATGAATGACAAACTCGTGGAAACTGTCCATGCGTTTGGAGCTAAGTTCTGCAAGACCCGCCGCAGAAGAACACAAAAACTCTCCAATCGCACTATTAATCTCATGGCTGTTAGACGGGAAATGAGGCTGCAGTCTTCAACAGATTTGACAGCATACAGGCAACTGAGCAGACAGATCTCCAAATGTATGCGGCAGGACTTACGTAACTTCAATACAGCTTGTATTGAAGAAGCGATTGAGCGGAACCAAGGCTCCAAAGTCTTTGCGAGAGATCTGTCTGCCAGAAAGAGCCAACTGTCAAAGTTGAAGACCGAGTGTGGCAGCACGGGACACCTGAGATTTTGAGTGAGATTGAGAGGTTCTATGGGCAGCTGTACAGATCATCGTTGGAGCCACACGCAAGTGTGAGTAACGATCCAAGAGCAAGTCTTATTCGACACTATTCCGATGATATCCCAGACGTCAGTCTGAGCGAGAGGTGAGGATGGAATTACAGCGGAGCTTCTGAAAGCGGGTGGAAAACCGGTACTTCAAGTCCTTCAGAAGCTCTTTAAGTCCTCCATGGTGGGACTACTCCGGAGGCGTGGAGCAGAAGTGCGGTGGTCTTGTTCTTTAAGAAAGGCGACAACGCTCTCTTGAAGAACTACAGACCGATTACTCTTCTGAGTGGCGTCTACGTGCTGTTTTCGAGTCATTACGAATTGTTTCGCATGCAGACTCGACGACTTCCAGCCTCCCGAACAAGCTGGTTTCCGAAGAGGCTTTAGTACCATAGACCACATACACACCATTCGGCAAATTGTACAGAAGACAGAAGAGTACAATCTGCCACTTTGGCTTGCGTATGTGGACTATGAGAAAGCCTTTGATTCCGTCGAAATTTGGGCGGTGCTACAGTCCCTTCAGCGGTGCCAAGTTGACTGTCAGTATATCGAAGTGTTGAAGTGTTTGCACAGCAGGGCTTCGATGGCTATCCGAGTACAGAATCAGAGTACGAAACCTATCCAACTGCAGAGAGGTGTAAGGCAGGGTGACGTTATATCCCCGAAATTCTTCACCGCTGCATTGGAAGACATTTTCAAGCTACTGGACTGGAAAGGATACGGTATTAACATCAATGGCGAATCACTCACCTTCGATTTGCCGACGATATAGTCCTTATGGCAGAATCGCTGGAGGACCTAAGCACTATGCTCAATGACCTCAATAGTGTCTTCCAACGGATAGGTCTTAAGATGAACATGGACAAAACAAAGATCATGTTTAATGTCCATGTCACACCTATGCCGGTAGTTGTTGGGAGCACTAAGCTCGAAGTTGTTGACGAGTATGTTTACCTGGGACAAATAGTCCGACTAGGTAAGTCCAACTTCGACCGAGAGGTCAATCGACGGATTCAACTCGGCTGGGCAGCGTTCGGGAAATTGCGACACATCTTCTCGTCAGGTATACCTCAACACTTGAAAACGAGATTGTACAACAAGTGCGTGTTGCCAGTGATGACCTATGGAACTGAGACGTGGTCCTTCACTGCTGGCCGTATTAGGACGCTGAAGGTCGCTCAGCGAGCTATGGAGAAGGCTATGCTCGGAGTTTCTCTGCGTCATAAACTTAGAAATGAGGATATCCGCAGTAGAACCAGCGTAACCGACATAGCCCAACGGATTAATAAGCTGAAGTGGCAATGGGCCGGCCATATAGCTCGAAGAACTGTCAACCGATGGGGAAAAAGGTTCTCGAGTGGCAGCTTCGTACCGGTAGGCGAAGTGTAGGGCGACCCCCCACTAGATGGAGTGACGTCCTGGTAAGACATGCAGGAAGTCGATGGATGCAGGTAGCTCAGGACCGTGCTTTGTGGCATTCCTTGAGGGAGGCTTATCTTCAGCAGTGGACTTGTGAAGGGCTGTAATGATGATGAAAGTACGGTTACAAAATTTTTATGTCTCGCTTTTGGACACAGGCCGCCTCTCATTACTTGGAAATGAGAAAACTCATACAAAAAGCTACGATATTTTCACACTAGATTTGGTTTGGTTAACATATTGTAGAATACAGAAAGATCTATAATATATATTTTTACGTGGATATTCTTGCTTAAAATTATTATAAGAAAAATATGAAAAGATTCAAAACAGTTTTCTTTTAATTTATTATTAATACTCGAACTCACAGAGTAAACACTGACTTCAATTCTATTCGAAATAAGCTAATTTATATTTTAAAAGAACAGTGTGCTATTGACGTATATATATACTTAGAATGTGAAATTTGAAATAATTTGCAATAATTAAAGATCATTAATTTGTCCATTAAATCTCACTTAAAATGGCTAATAGCCATAATAATTGACTATAGGGTAATAATAATATCCTCCAGATTGAATTTCGGTCACAGCGGCCACCCTCAATGGAGGCCAGCCATCTGTGCAGGATAGGGTTACATTGTCCGGGTGTATGTGCAGTCCGATAGAACAGTAATCCAACATAACTGGAGAGAGATCAGGCGCAGGACCAACAGTTTTACGTGTTTCGAAACAGCAGCCTGGAGTCAGGAAGTAGGCGGAACTTCCTGACTCCGGGCTGCTAATGAAAATTTCTGTACAGAAAATTCCAATAACTGGGTTTTGGCCCGATCCGCGATTCGATCCCCCAGGACCACATGATTATAGTTGAGTTTACGACCACTAGACGAAAGAGGCAGTCATTCCAATAATTACCCTGATGACGTATGATCTGAGACTTGGTTCATCACTGCTGGCCGTATGAGCAAGCGCTCAGGTCGCTCAGAGGGCTATGCTCGGAGTTTCTCTGTTTCTAGAACCAGAGTAACTGATATAGCCAAATGGATCAGTAAGCTGAAGTGGCAATGTTGAATGAGTCGCGTTAACGACTACTAGATCAAGGAGGCTGTCGAAAGCCATGGGGTATAGGGTGAATTGTCTATAACTAATTTTGTGAATTTAGTATATTAATGTATGATGATGATGAGATTTAATTGATCGATAATCCAATGAAAGAATATTATCTCTTCATTCATTATATATTTCTGGACTTTACTAGGTTTTTGCGACTTGCTGTCACAATTATAATTAGTACTCTACTCCAAACACTTTATACGTCTTTTCCTGTCTTCATCACCAGCTTGTGGCAGCCACTGCTAAACATGAGCCTCTCCGTTGTAGAGAGGATTTTTTTTATAGGATAAGTGTGACAAAAGCACACAGTCCACCTGATGGTAAGTGGTTGCTGTGGCCCATAGACATCTACACCTATCCTCTATTACGAATCAAAATGCAAAAGCGTTGTCACCCGTGAGGACTAAGATGGAATGCCTCCTTACCAGTAAAAAGGGTCTCCGGTTCTCTACACTCACCATACGAAACACACCAGCGTTAAGCTGCTATTTTACGCTGGTATTCTGTGAGGGCGTGGTCCTTCCCCGGTCGAGACGAACCATTCGTGGTACAATTATACTAATAATATAGCTGCAGCATGGCTGTACCACGTATAAAATTTTGTATTTTTTGTATTAATCACTCACAAGTCACTTTTTGCAGGAGTCTTTTGCGCTAATGCCTGCTGCCGGTTTGTATATTACGTCTGGCGTAAAACAGATGATTGTACCTACTGTCATCTATCTGAAGTCATAAGTTTTATCTGTCATTTCCTATAGTTGCCTCTAACGACACCCATAGGACATGGGGTAGAAATTTCTCCTGTATCGTGGGGACAGTTTACTATCACTGTTACAGCCTATTAAAGTTCACTGCTGAACATAGGCCTCCCCATACATATCCTCATAGGGCGAGACCTGTATCGTGGGGAAGTTTACATACATGCATAAATTTCACAAAGACAAACATCCAGATCCGGAACAATTATTTGTATGCCATAAAAATACTTGTTTCGTGCGGGATTCGTAACCGCTGCGATCAGCGCTGCAACTCATTGCTAAATTACTGCACCAGGAGCCGTCAATAATTCTATACCAGGAAGAGATAGGCACAGTTATCTCTATACCTGTCTCTTTCTAATGCAATTTAGTGCAAAAAAAAGAAACCAATTTGAAGCATGTCCAATCTCACCAGCCTCGAACACAGGCGCAAAGTAGCCTTTCGGTTTTCTACAGGATGCATGTCGGAAAGTGTGCGAAGGAAGTACATAACTCAATTCCTCCCTCTCCCTTACACCATCGGGCAACCAGACGTACGGCCAGTCTCCACCCGTTCGTTGTCAACTTATCACTTGTTCGATCCAAACGGTTTGCTACATGTGGGTTTCTTCAAGGCAAGAATGAATAGGCTTTTGTTAGGTCAGTGCGCTTCACCATCTAAGGCTGCATCACCACTTACATCATAGTAGTTAAGCGCTGCCTAAGAATAGTGAAATAAATATCTTTAAGTTATTTATAGGAGAGGCCTTAGTTCAGGAGTGAACTTTTGATAGATTGTAATAAATGAATAAATGTATTGTTCATTTATTCATTTATTACATGTGTTTTGTATTTCGTATGACTAGAAATGGAGACCCAATTAGAAACAACGATTTAAACAACTGGCAGCGGCATATTAATTGAGGTGTCATATTTCTAGGGCAAATACCCCCAGGAGGCAATTTATGGAGAGGAATTTGATAAGTTGTAATGAATGAATAAATGAATTGTTATGGTTCAGTTGAATCACTTTTTTAGTAGAGTCGAGTCACGCTATATTATGACTGCACGAATAGAAAAGCTCGAGCGGGGAAAGACCACGTTCGTATAGAATACCATCGTAAATTAGCAGTATAATACTGCTGTTTTGTATACTTAGTCACGAGAACTGAAAACACTTTTACTTGAAACGTTTCACTTTAGTTCTAAGAGGTGACAACATATTTGAATTTTCATATGGTAGAGCCACGCTGCAGCAATATTATGGTCGAGTGTGTTGACTCGACCGGGGTAGGATTACACTTTTACAGAATACCAGCGTAAAATAGCAGATTAATGCTGCTGTGTTTCGTATGGTGAGTGTGGAGAACTTGAGACCCTTTTTACTAGAAACAAGATATTCCATCTTAGTCCTCAGGGTGTACTTTGATTTTTAATCGAGGTTAAATGTAGACGTCTATGGATCATCCACAGTATCCGCTTACCATCAGGTTGACTGTGTGCTCGTTTATCACTTGTTATTCTTTAAAAAAACTACATTAATTTCAAAATAGATGAAGGTGTCTTTTGGCCACAATATCCTTTTACCATTAGGTGGACTGTGTACTCGTGTTATCTATACAAATAAATAAAATTAAAGTATTTGTTTGTAATGTTAAAATAACAGTTTTTTACCAATACCATGAAGGTATATACGGTACTTATAATAAAAATACAATGAATCTGTATGTCTATTTGTTCCGGCTAATCTCCGAATGCCTGGACCGATTCTGACTGGACTTTCACTGCCAGATAGTTAATGTTATAAGGAGTAACTTAGGCTACTTTTATTTTAGAAAAATGATTAGCGTTCCGCGAACAAAATTAAAACCTAAATTACACGCGGGCGAAGTCGCGTGGAACAACTACTTTTATAAATAAAAAAACGAGACGGTCATACAGCTTCGATTGATTGCACGTTTGTATCCCTTACTTACATGCCAGTTTAATACAAAATCTGTTAAGAGGTTAGTCCTTGGCCAAGCCGTCTCGCCTGGACGCGCATCGCCGGCTATGCATGGTCTGGGGGAGCCTTAACTGTTCGTATTCATGTCCAAGTGCAATTAAGGCTATTTATCTACGACGATTATTTCACAGATTAGGTTGTTTTTACCATGGAGACTTCCTCGTATTGTAGTAGTCGGTTTCTTTACTCGTGTGGTAATAGTGTCGTTTGTCCCTCACTTCTCCACGCCCGAACTACTCGTATACTAGCCCAACTCGTACAAACGTGATACAGCATGTACTGGAGCCATTTTATTATAGTTATGTTGTCAACCATCACATACCATCAAAATAATCTCTCAGTAATAGAAAGTCGTATGTAGGTATATAGCCGTGCAGTGGCGGTGTAAAAATATCCGGTTTTTATACCTGGTAGAGCCATGCTGCAGCTATATTAATAGTATAGCTGTAGCACGAATGCTCTCACAGAATACCAACGTAAACTAGCAGCTTAATGCTGCTGTGTTTCGTATGGTGAGTGTAGAGATCCGGAGACCCTTTTTACTGGAAAAGAGGCATTCCATCTTAGTCCTCACGGCTGACAATGCATCTGCATTTTGATTCTAAAACGAGGATAGATTTAGATGTCTATGGGCCACAGCAACCACTTACCATCAGATGGACTGTGTGCTCGCTTGCCACAATTATCCTTTAAAAAAAAAATCCACTACTTCATATCATCCCGTGGGTTTCGTAATAGGCAACAGAAGGAAGCTGAACCCTCCTGGTTCAGCTTCCAGTGGGCAGCATAATTTTCATGATAATAGCTGAATAAGGATAAAAAACGCAGTTGACACCCGCTTACCTAGCGTGGTAACTAAGGCAAATATTTATTTATTTATTTTAACTTTCATGCACAAAGTTGTACATATGGCGGACTTAATGCCATATGTACAACTTTGTGCATTCTCTTCCAGTCAACCATTAGACTAAACAGAGATAGACAAGCAAGAGGCGGTGTAGCAGTAATCAAAATAGAATATACATATGCACACACATACATACACATATATACTTAAGTACACACAATATATACATATATAAATATATACATACACATATACATGCATACGGTACATATATACACAATACATTTAAATATTATCTATGTCAGAACAAATATGAAATATAGATAATTAAGTAAATGAAAATAAGAGCTGTGTTAGTTCAAACTTGCAACGATTTTTTCACATGCTTACGGACTTGATTTTTAAA
Organism: Parnassius orleans; assembly: GCA_029286625.1. Taxonomy (NCBI): domain Eukaryota; kingdom Metazoa; phylum Arthropoda; class Insecta; order Lepidoptera; family Papilionidae; genus Parnassius; species Parnassius orleans. The sequence goes on from JAGSMP010000056.1 coordinate 1,728,212, forward strand.
AACAAACTTGTGAGCTTTTTTAATGTCAAGAGGGATGTCGTTCCAGAGTCTGATGGCCGTGAGGGCGAAAGAGTGAGATAAATAACCAGAACTTACTTAAAATAGTTAACCGTAAAAACGTTGTGATGTAGATCTAGGATGTCAATCAAATCAAAGTTTTGAGTTCTACTTTTCTGAAAATAGCGCCTACCTATTACAATAGAAAAAATGAAACCAAAAGGCTTTACACGTTCCATTGCTGGCCATAGGCTTCTTCATATTTCTGAGGTTTTTTGGAACTCGGAAGAGTTTATCGCGTTGCCCATCTGCGTGTTGACGGACTTATTTATTTATCTCACTCTTTCGCCTTCGAGTACGGTGTAAAGGAGTGAACAACTTAAGATAAGCCGAAGAACGTAGAGAACGATTATGAGAATCTCCCAAGTATTGAAATTTGGGTTTCAGATACTCGGGAGCACATGGATCGTTCAGAATTGTGAAAATGGTGCAGAGTATTCTAACATATCTGCGCTGACGGATAGGCAGCCAATTTAGCTGAGCACGAAAAGAAGATACATGGTCGTATTTACGAAGACCATAAATGTATCTGATGCAGTTGTTAAGTAGACGATCCAATGTATTAAGGTGATGTTGAGACTGGTCTGAGCAACACACATCGACATAATCAATAATCGGTAGAATAAGTGACTGGACAAGTAAAATTTTAGTATTGGTGGGAAGAAAGTTTTTAAATCGATATAGAGATCGCAAAGTTCCAGTAGTTTTCCGACTCACCTCCTGTATATGTTTGTTCCATGTTAAGCAACCATCAACATACAGACCAAGGTTCTTTACATGGGCAGAGAATGGTATGACATTATTTTTAAACATAATTGATGGTAGGGTGGGAATATCTAGTTTCGATAATAATCGTGGACTACCTAAGATTATGGTTTGGCATTTAGATGGGTTCACGTTTATGCCATACACAGTGGACCATTTGGAGATGTATTTCAAGTCATCATTTAACAATGAGAGAGCATTAGAGATATTTGAGGGTTCCACTTGCACATATAACTGCAGATCATCGGCATAGAGATGGTAAGAGCACTTGAGTTTTAATCTGATGAGATTGATAAAAATTGAAAACAGGAGAGGAGAGACTATTCCGCCTTGAGAGACGCCAGTAGACACATCACACCAGTCAGATAGTATATGTCCAGTGCGCACGGCCTGTTGGCGCCCTCGAGGAAATGATGAGAACCATTCCTGAGCTGAAGACGAGATATTCAAATGAGAAAAAGAGCCAACAAGATATCATGATCAACAGAATTAAACATCCACCCTATAAGGTAATTTAATGGGGAGGCGTATGTTCAGCAGTGGCTGTAATGGTAGTTGTAGTGTAGGTAGAGGCTCATATCTAGAATTTGCCTTTAACAGACTGATGAAAACGATTTGATTTAAGCTGTTGTATACGTAAAGTACATTGATTCCGTAATCGGTTTCCATGTGAATTTTGTCAATGATCTATGTCGACTTATCGTAGTGAGACAACAATGATAAGTCAATGCACGTGATGAATCAGGTAGATTGATTCAGTGATGTCGTACCTACGCGGCGATATTGAGTAAATTCTGAATCTCAGCAAGTAGGTAGCTACAAAGAAGTATCTATATAAACACTTACATAAAACCATAGACTTTTTGATATAATTAACCTAGTATGATAAAAAGTAGTGAATAAATACTCTTTGATCTATGAATAAAACCTCAGAAGAAAACACTTCTCACGACTCGGAAAAAACTCAAATATATGAAATATAATATCTATGGAACAAACTCACGACAAGTACAACTGACAGTAGCGTTACGTTTGTTTACAAATTTACAATATATACAAACACAAAATGAAATAAGCATATAGGTGTTTATAATAAAGCGAACATTTTTTTCCTGGAAGGTTTTTGTAAAAGGTAAGAAAATATTGCGTATATCCGATAAAAAGACTTAAGTTATTCCTGTTTATAATAAATGCAGTATGCAAAATCGAATATTTTTTTTCTTCACCGCCAAGCACGTGCTAAATCAAAATAACCACATCTGCAATCAACAATTTGAATGGTGATGGCGGTGAGTATCGATTAACGATTGGTCGCATCTTTAAACTTTAAGGCGAGCGTCTAGATTCCTAGCCACCTAACGCAGTAAACTAAAAGTATTTTATTGGGTATGTAAGATAATATTTCTTTTTATTTACAGACAATGTTGAAAATCGGCGGAGGCGCCGTCATTACGGCAGCGATCGTGGCAGTGTTCGTCGTAGCCACGCAGGGTCGTGACCCTGATCTCGAGGCCCTAGAACACGAGGGTCGAGAGTACATCATGCAGCTGGACCGTATGGCAGGCATTAGGAAGAACCGGGCCAGTATCGCTGAGTGGGCGTATACGTCAAATATAACTAAAGAGAATGAGGAAGCGCGGGTGAGTTGATTGTGTTGTATTATGGATATTTTTTATGGATTTAGCCGTCTACCCACCATGTAGAGGCGGCGTGAAAATATCCACTACTCCATATTGTCCTGTGCGTGTCATGTAATGCGACAGAGGAAAACAAAATAATAAAAAACTGTGGTTGTCATTTCATTCGCTATCTCGAGATATGAGGCAATATATGGGTAGGCCTTATCCACTACTCCATATCGTCCGTGGATGACGTAAGAAGCTACAGAGGGAAACGAACCAGGAGATGGGTAGCAGCGGCTTCCTAATGACAAATAAAAGTAAAATCTGAGGTTGCCAATCTGCCAAACCTTGTCAACTCACCACTATTAGACAATATATGGGGAAGGCTTAATATTCACAGTGAACTTTTGATAGCCTGTAAGGTATCAAAAGTCTACTGTGAATATAAAACCGCGTAGGTACAGTATATCAATGCAACAATTTATATCTCTATCTTTTATTTATTTACTATATCTTTTATTTCTTATTATTCAGAATAGCACACACTCACAAACTCTCACAGAATACCAACGTAAAATATCAGCTTAATGCTGCTGTGTTTCGTGTGGTGAGTGTAGAGAACCAGAGACCCTTTTTACTGTAAGCGAGGCGTTCCATCTCAGTCCTCAGGGGTGACAATGCATCTTCATTTTGATTTTTAATTGAGGATAAATGTAGATGTGTATGGGCCACAGCCTCTGCTTACCATCAGGTGGACTGTGTGCTCGTTTATCAACATTATTATATATTTAAAAAAAAAAACAGGAAACAACTGTTTTACTAGGCTTGAACTAAATAAAATTAAATAATAACATGAGTAATTATGTAAATAGCACCGTTATCCACAAATCAATATTTAATTAGAATGAGAAAGAGTAAACAAAGAATAAGTAAAAAAATAAATAAAATTGACAAAAGAATTCCGGTGTGTCTGTCTACTGACCAACATGAGAGTTAAAGTCTAATGTCAGAATAAGCATTACCCACAGCTGAGCATTGCTATTCTCAGTAAAGTGGTATTTTCCGTATCTTCACCAGTTGCTCTACATCTCGAATGTTGCGGTCAAAGTTCACTTCAATTTTGTTTACTTAAAAAAAAACTGACGTGAGAAACGAATCTACACTCCATTTGATGGTAAGTCGCTACTGCAATCAATGGACACCTGCAGCCAACTGCAGACAAAGATGGCTACAGATGCGTTGCAACCACTGAGGACTAATATGGAATGCCTCACCAACTCAATTGATGTCCTGATGTCATAGTTAAAGAGGGTACTTCAACTTCAACTTTTATTGATTAATTTTATCGATCTACGCGGAACGAGCTTACTGTATCTTGTAATCTTGCAGTAGTTTGGGTTTGGATTTAATTATATTAATTATGGGATGATAATAGCACCCAGTCATCTTCTCTATTGAAATCCTTTGTAAGAATCAATGTTTTGCGAGGATTTGTGGATTGTAAAGCGCTCAAAACGTCGGGAATTAAAGTTAAATTAAACGCGATAAAGAAGAAGAAGAATATAACAATAATAATATTTTGTCGTTTTTTTTATTAATGTGTTTTAGATTCAAATCCAATTAGAGCTGTCAAAACAAGAGAAGCAAGCTTGGGAGGAAACTAAGATGTACAGATGGCAAGACTTCCAGGACTTCTCGCTGAGGAGAATGTTCAAGAAGTACAGTCAATTAGGTGTGTCCGCATTGCCGGATGACAAATACAAGCTGCTCATGCAATCCGTATCCGGTATGGAGTCCAATTACGCGACATCGAAGATTTGTTCTTACAAGGACTCTGCGAAGTGCGACTTAGCTTTGGAACCCGGTAAGTGACAAATTTTACTGTTTTTATTTTTTACTAGCGTTTACCTACGATTTCAACTGCATCGAACATTTGAAGATCTATAATAGTGGTCTTTGGGCAAGTAGTTAATAATTGAAAAACCACTTAAAACTCAGTTCAGCTATTATATCTAAAACTGTGTGGGTTAAGGGAAAATGGTTAAAATAAAAAGGAAGATCTATTAATTTCACTTAAAAAGGCATAAAGGCATATTATTAAACATTTATGGCCTTATTTATAAAAAGTGACAATATAAGAAATGCTTAAAGTTCTGCTCTCTCTTTTCACTAAATGACAGTAGAAAGAGACATGTTTCTATACTTATTTAAGTAAGCGTTAATCAACGATTATAAGTTAGACCGATAAAGTTTTGTTGCAAAATGGCGTTGATTAAAAAAAATGTTAAATATCGATTTTCATCAAAACTTTAAGAGGTAGAAAACAAGTGTAAAGAAATTACTTTTGTAAAACTATAAACCAAAAAGTTTTGTTTGTAACTTTTTTATATCTGTATTCATCTTCATCTCTCTATTCATTTTATCAGTTTTTTGATCATTCCTGGCATAGCTCTCTGTCTGTTCGTGAAGTTTCAACACAATCGCTTTAGCCATTCTAGAGATTACAAAACAGAAAATTTTGAAAATGGTTATTCATATCTTAATAGCGGGCAAATAACTCCTTGAGCTTAATAAGGCCAGAGTATATATACACACACACATACATTCATAGATAAGTATATTTTTTTAAACAGGATAGGGTGACAAACGGGCACACAGTCCACCTGATGGTAAGTGGTTGCTGTCACCCATAAACATTTACATTTATCCTCAATAAAGATTCAAAATGCAGATGCGTTGTCACCCGTGAGGACTAGATGGAATGCCTCTTCTCCAGTAAAAAGGGTCTCCGGTTCTCTACACTCGCCATACGAAACACAGCAGTGTTATTCTGTGAGAGCGTGGTACTTCCCCATCGAGCCGACCCATTCGTGCTACAACTATAGTACTAATATAGCTGCAGCATGGCTCTACCACGTATAAAAATGTACAAGTCGAGCTTTCAAATATAATAATAGTTTTATCGAAAAGTTTTAAAATTATTAACACGTTACAATGACCTCGATTAGATACTGTTCATAAACAATTTCGATGCTAATAAATACAGACCAGAGAATTTTATAATCGCAGCTTAATAATACTCCAGGATATATTCTTGTGCCTTAAGTATGCGAAAGTGAAGGACAACCGCATCAATCACATCTACACTCGGAAACCGACAGTGTATGTATGCTCAGTCAAAAGGTTCGCCAACCATCAAACCACGCGGCTGTGCTCGATCGTAATAACAAACTAGTTCTGAGTAATATTTTTGTTTTTCCCAGTCTTGTCTTGACTTTCTACATAATATTGAGGCTAAATTCTTTAGAGAAAGCCGGTTATGTTATTTATATATTATATTTTAATAAAAGAAAGGTTACAGAAGTGGTTCGTTTAATTTTGATGCAACAACGATTCCCTTCGCAGTCAAATAGCTGTTCTTAGAGCTTGCGAAATTTCCGAAAATTGTAAATTTATTAAAATAGTTTATCTCTCATCACATTACAGTCTTTGAAAAGTTCACGGCTCAACGTAGGCCTCTCCCATATATTGGCTTACAGGGGGATGCCATAGTTGCTTGGCACGCATGCACGCTTGACAGGGGGCTTAGCAAGCGCTGTTATTTTAAAATTTTGAGTATTTATCAGGAAGATGCTCTTGCTCATCTGCTGTTTCGTTTCTCTCTTCTTAGACACATACGGGAAATAAGGTACTATATTTTTCTTACGATGACGAATTGGTCTTACTTGTGAGTAAGTGTACATTAATGCAATTAAGTAGGTACAAATGCAAATTGTTTTAGTGTGCGTAAGTTTGAGAGTCAAATTATTATCGAGTACCGTCAGAACGGAAAGTCAACGGAGTGATGTATGAAAATAATAAAGGTATCCTCTGCTAAGCAACAATGCGTTGTTTGTTTGTAACATTTCGTTATGTATAGAATAATATGTTTCTAATTACGTAATGCGTATTTCAGGGCCGTAAAATGATCGCTAGGTTTTGTAGACAATAGATAATAGACAATAGACAATCATTTATTCACAAACTTACACTCATACAGTTTTAATAAAGAAAATAAAAACAGTAGTACTGTACTGACATAAAATAATATGTTTGCATGACTGATGTGACGCTGAAATGGCCACTATGTCCAGTCATAATTCTACCGCACGGTTGCGGTAGCGTTGATTTTCAGCAATGCCCATTCAGACTATACCCATAATTTTCACAAGACAATATGAATTCATACAAAATTATCAAGATCCAAACTATAATTTAAATGTAAATAAATTTATTTTGTTGTATACGAAAAAAATCTACATAACTAAACGTAATTAGAACACACATGTCTCTACACATCACAACTACAAGTAAGGCTTGCCCGTCTTCGTGAGATAAAACATCTGTAGTGGATTCTCTTTCGCCACCACTATACGTCCTAAATGGAGATGCCTATGTCCAGTTTAGAACTTTTACTGATAATGATAAGCAAAAAGACGTTTTACGGTCATAACTCGTAGTTGTGATCACGACACAGAAATAATATTTTTTTAGAAATAGTATGCAACATTAAAGAAACATTTGCATTTTCAGATATCACTGAGCTCTTTGCGAAGAGTCAAGACCCAGAAGAATTGAAACATCTGTGGGTGGAGTGGCACAAGGCGGCCGGCGCTAGGTCGCGTGCCAACTTCACGCAATACGTACAACTCGATAACGAAGCAGCTAAACTTAACAGTAAGAAATTAATACGTAATACATATAATTTTTGATAAAGGTTTAGGAAATAGGTGCAACGAGGTTTATAGTCAAAAGTATATAGGTGTGAACACCTATTAAGATACGTAAGGGTAATATGGTGCCTTAAGCTTTGTCGCCCTATGAAACCAAAACTAGGAGGAGTATAGAGACAAAAACACAAAGTCGTATACTTTAACTAATATATTAAGAAAAAATATCAAACAAGCTTTGGGAATAATTAGGAACACTTCGAAAAAATAACTTAAAAATAACTACACTACACACTACTAAAATCGACTAAAATATTTACTACAATGTCAACTGTCAAAATCGCGTCGATAAAGCAGCGCCCTTTTGACCCTTTATTATTTGATTGACCGATGAACAGCTATCGTATCACAGACCTATATATGCAAACAAGGCTGTAGTTTTTGAGCTTTTATTTTTTTTATCTATCATTTAATAATTTATTTAATTAAAAATCTATTTTGATGTCAATTACAAACTTAGTAGGAAAACTATTCCAACATTAGGAATTTTACCTTTGTTATGGAGACGAATTAGTTATACCTATACTCGTGAATAGCACATCACGGCACCTAAATCCTAAAACGATTATTTTTAGGCCACACAAATATTGCGGGAATCGATGGAATCGATTTGCGGACTGTACCTTATATACTAAAATGACGTCTGCGTGACCGAGTGGTTAGGTTAGACCTACTAAGCCGCTACAGCTAAAGCTTACCATGAAATTTCATACGTTCCAGGCGTACGTGAAATTTTTTTATTCAATTTAGGCTTATTTATAGCTCTTATGCACTTCAGAATTTAAACCGGTTCGTAAAAGAAGACCTTCTCAGAGAAGAACTGGCAAGAAAGTATGGGGTCTAAAGCTAAGTTACAGTTTCTTTTACAACTTATAAAAAATAATAATGTCAAACGTCTATTATTATATATTTTTAAATATCAATTTTAACAATATATTAGTGGGCAAGGATTTGCAAGTGCAGAGTAAAACTGACGGCTTCGTGGCGCAGTGGCTTAGCAATGAGTTACAGCGCTGAGGGCCGCGGGTGCGAATCCCGCACGAACAAGTATTTGTATGGCCTACAAATAATTGTTCCGGGTCTGTTGTTTTTCCTTGTGAAATTTATGTATGTGAACTGCCCCCACGATACAGGAGAAAATCCTAGTGTGGAGGTAACATCTTTTTTAAAACAAGAATAAAAAACAGTTATTTCGACACATCATTGCTCTCAATATATATAGTCTTATTTAAAGTAGTTTTTTTTAATAAGACTCTTTATCAAGGTTTTATTAAATGTATGTTTGATTGAATTACACTATAGTCTACGTAAATATGGAGTTGCCAGCCTGGGGGGCTACTACAAAAATCTACTTAGGAAGTTTCGACTGATAAATTGCACGTTTTCTTAATATCAGAAATTTGTTAATTAACAAGGACATTTGTATCTGAAATTTCCAGACCGACGATTTTACTATATTTATTTTACTTTTCCAACTTTGAGGGACGCTGTTCGAATAATATAACCAGGTGTCTTTTTTCTTTATTTTTTTAAGACTTCAAAGATGTAGCCGAATGGTGGCAGTCGGAATATGAAGTACCTGATTTCGAGCAGCAGCTGGCAAAGCTTTGGGAGGATGTGAAGCCGCTGTACCAACAGCTTCACGCTTACGTGAGAAGACGGTTGAGAGACAAGTATGGAGACCAAGTTGTTTCAGCAAGGGGACCTATTCCTGCACATTTATTAGGTATGGATGTCTTGTTTTTATTTACGTCTTAATTCGGGCTTACCAACATTTATATGCCAATTAAATAAATATGTCGGAAATACATCAAAAGGTTATTTGTTAAAAATAATAATAGTGTGAGAGCGGATGTTAAACTTGCTCTCCTGCTTACGCAATTAATCATTATCGGCAATAAAACAGCGTACTGCACTATACATTCAGTATAGCGCAATTACAGTTCGACCATACCGTAACATGTCTCGCTCCATCAGGTTTTTTTTAATAATTTAAAATAAAAAATTTGTGCAACGGACTTCAATATATATTGTTAAGAATAACTCAAAACCTATTGGTCAGACCTTGATCAAATTTATATGGGACCACATGTGAAGCACCAGCTTTCAAATAAAAAAAGAATCATTGAAATCGGTTCACCCAGAAAAAAAGTTATGAGGTAACACAAAAAAAAACATACAGTCGAATTGAGTACCTCCTCCTGTTCTTTGTTCGTCTTTGATATGATTGTTCATCACAAATCAAGATCCAAAATTCGCAAGCTTGAGGCTAGGGCACAACCCTGTTTAGGCTAGTTTGTTATAAAATGATTAATTTATAAACAACTTTGTACTAACAAGAACGGCTGATACAAATAAAAATAAAGTAGGCGATAAATTATTCTTTTTATATACAATCAACCATATTTATATTTCAGGAAATATGTGGGCACAGACCTGGAACAATATAGAATCATTCACGCGTCCCTACCCTGATAAGAAGGAGGTGGACATCACACAGGCGATGCGAGAGCAAAACTACACGGCCCTAAAGATGTTCCGAATGTCCGATGAGTTTTTCAGATCCTTGAACCTGACTGCGATGCCAGAGAAGTTTTGGAAAAACTCAATCATAGAGAAACCCACTGATAGGGAAATTGTGTGTCACGCATCAGCCTGGGACTTTTATGATGGGGAGGACTTTAGGTAAGGGTAAATCACTGATAGTTTTGACTTTAAGTATGCAGCTTATGGCTTTGTATACGTGACTTTAGATTTAGGTAAATATATTTTTCGGGTTTTAAAATTCAAAAAAATTTACAAATTTTTTTTGACAAAATATAACCTAGATCACTCCTAGTATTGCCTTCTATCTGTTTTTTTCAAGTTCATTACAATCGCTTCAGCCATTCCGAGGATTAGCCTGGACAGACAGACTGACAGACAAAAATTTAAAATGGTCCTTCGCGTCTTATTGGCATGCAAATAACCCTCTTAGCTACTATAAGGCTGTTATTTCAATATTACAGAGAGACACTTCAATTTTATTATGTATAGATGTATTAAAGGTTATAATCTCACAAATTTCACATCACAATGTAACGTTATATTTATTTAAGTTAGCTAAAAATTTGGCGAAAGATCTAAAATAAAAAATAAAAAAACGCCTACTTCTGTTTTTTTTTCACTTTTTACAAACTCGGTAACAATTTTTAATAGTTATATATAATTTTTTTGTATAGCAGAATGAAAAATCTTTAATTGGTCTACTTTACCATACGTTCCTTCCATTATGTAGCTTGCTTTCAATAAAAAAAAATTTGGACTTAATAAGCTAAAGTCAGCTGTTTGCTCCAAAAGAAATATAGTGCAAAAGGGGCTTGCGTCACTTATTTTATAATGGTGGTGGGGTTTAAATAAATCTAAAATAGTACTATTCCAAATTGTTTCCTTACATGTCTGGCTTAATTTGAAGGATCAAACAGTGCACGACAGTAGATTACGAATATTTCCAAACGACTCACCACGAAATGGGACACATTCAGTACTTCCTCCAGTACAAACACCAGCCTGTTATATTCCGGGACGGCGCTAATCCAGGTAATTGACCCATTTTTTTTCTTTAACGCAGGATCAAAATGTGTACGGTGGTGAATAAAGAGCAATTGAGGGTAGTTCATCACGAAATGGGGCACATTCAATATTATTTGCAGTATAGACATCAGCCGCAAATTTTCCGAACTGGTGCCAATCCAGGTGATAATATTCATCCTGAAGAGTATATTTTCTAATTATCACCGGTTGTATTAGCTAACACTTTTATCTACCTGTTTATAACTAACTTTTGGGGTTAGCGAAGTTGACATTCTACAATCGTAAACGCTAATAGAAAGCTATGAAATGGAATGAAATCAGCGATGAGTCATGTGAATGAATACCAGTGTAAAATAGTAGCGTAACGCTGCTGTGTTTCGTATTGTGAGTGTAGAGAACCGGAGACCTTTTTTAATGGAAACGAGGCATTCCATCTTCCATCCACAAGGCATCTGTATTTTTATTCTTAATCGAAGTAAGTAGATGTTAATGTGCCACAGTATCCATTTACCATCAGGTGGACTATGTGCTTGTTTTTTATCCATATCCTTTAAAAAAAGTGACTGTCGCGTGACATTAATTTGAGATGTTACCGTCTTTACTATTCATTTTTATAGTTTTCTATTAGCTTTAACGATTGTAGAAAGTCAACTTGTCTAACCCCGTTAGTCTATTAACGTAAATATTTTTTTTATAAATCCGTTACTACCGTTTTTGCTATAAGTTAATTTTAATTCTAATTAATCTCTTCTTCGTTATAATGTTTAAATTTCACTGGTTATTTTTGTTACTTATTTAGCTTTATGTTGTCGTGTTTCTATTATTAATATAATGTTTGTAAAGCTAGATAGGTAATCTTACCAAACACATAATTCGTTACTAGGTTTCCACGAGGCTGTTGGCGATACGATCGCCTTGTCGGTGTCTTCGCCCAAGCATCTGCGTCGCGTCGGTCTCGTACAGGGCGATGCTGAGGATGAACAGACTGAAATTAATCAGTTGTACAAAATGGTATTTATCTACACTGTGATTATAGTATTAAGGCTGACGACAATCATCATCATCATTATCATCGTTATTACAGCCTGCCAAAAGTCCACTGCTGTACATAAGTCTCACTATATATTGCCTCATAATGGGGAGAATCAATAGAATCAGGCTTTACTTTGTGGAAATACATTTTAAATAAAGATGTTAAAATTATTGAGCTAAGATCTGCTTAAAAAATTAAAATGATGTGTCTTACCTAGTTTGAAGAGCATGTCGTATTATCGACGGTGGTGTGTCTTTCCTAATGTGGTGGTGCTGGGATTAGTTGTGACGGGGATAGTGCACGCAATTGTGGGAGGGCAGGAGATGGTCTTCAAATTAGGTACGACACATCTTTTTTTATTTTTTAAGCGGATGGTAGCCAAATAATTTTAACATTGAAAATTTTTCATAGGGATGATACTCGTATTTGCCATAGTTGCCACGTTTGGTAGGTGGATTGGTATTCCCAGATTTTTATTATTTTGAGTTGTTATGAAGACGATCCTGCTGCCCATCTTCTGTTTAAGTTTCCCTCTGTCACATGACGGTACTCACGGGAAGATATGGGTTAGTGAATTATTTTAACAAAGTATTCTGACAGCAAATAACGGCTTTGCTGTCAGAATACATTGTTATAGAAGTTGATCGCCTTAACCTTATTACACACCATCAGCGACACTGCTGATTTTACATGGGATGCATGCTTAGGGGCATTGGAATAGTTTATGACAATTTAATACGCCTATGCGTTTGTTTTTGAAAACCATCTATCGACAAAAAGCAGGAACTTCATCTGATACTAAACGGCTACTGCACAGATATTGGATGTGTTGTCACTTGGGAAGATTTAGTTGTAGATTGAATGATTTTTAGCTTGTAATTATGCTTAGCTTACTACGCCCCACTAGGCAAAGGCCAGCAGTTATTCAGCCGCACTGATCCAGTGCCATGGCGTGGATCAGTGCGGCTGTGTGTGACTTAAACGTGTCTAAGAAATAAAAAAAAATAATTCTAAAACATTTGAAGTACTCCAACAAGCTTTGCCACAGCGCAATTGACTTTTGCTTGCCCTAGACTCCTTAGAAATGAGAGCCCTATAGACTGTCACTAAGTTTCACCGGGCTTTCTTCGTCTCAGACTTTTGTGAAACTTGGCTATTGCTTTAGCCGTGTTCAATTTTCAAAAAGACCGAACTGTTAGACGTTTTGTATTTGCATCTGTATAGATTATAAATTGCTCTTTTCCAGGGTATAGACAAAATAGTGTTCCTTCCGTTCGCTTACACGCTGGATCTATTCCGTTACGGTGTGTTCCGTGGTGAGACGCAGCCCGAGGACTATAACTGCCACTACTGGAGGCTGCGGGAGATGCTCCAGGGCCTGGAGCCGCCTGTCAATAGGACTGAGGAAGATTTCGACGCTGCCGCGAAATATCACGTCTCAGCCGATGTGGAGTATGCGAGGTATTTTTCTGAGACAACACATATTATGTTGGGTCTTATGTATCACTAGCCTTTTTTTTATAGGATAGGGTGACAAACGAACACACAGTCTACCTGATGGTAAGTGGTTGCTGTGGCGCATAGACATCTACATCTTTTTTTGTATCGTTGTCACCCGTGAGGACTAAGTTGGAATGCCTCTTTTCCAGTAAAAAGGATCTACCTACACGGCATTCTATAACATTCTATAATTGCCTACCTTAATTCTATATATTAAATTGGTAGGGCCATGCTGCAGCTATATCTATTAATTGTATAGTCGAAGCACGAATGAGTCGGCTCGACCGGGGAAGGACCACACTCTCACAGAATACCAAAATAGCAGTTTAATGCTGCTGTGTTTCGTATGGTGAGTGTAGTGAACCGGAGACCTTTTTTACTGGAAAAGAGGCAGCCTATCCTGCATTTTGCACAGCAACCACTTACCATCAGGTGGACTGTGTGCTCGCTTGTCACCCTTATCTTATAAAATAATGCTTCTAACGATACCTACAGGACAGAATAGAGTGATGGATTCTCTTGCGCCGCGCCGTCGCAAACTGAAGAGGGCGGTTGATTAGAGCTAATAGCATAGCTTGTATTGTATGAGACTATGCGATGTAATAGACTGAGTCACTCCCCTCCTCCCTATCTCCGCCGTTGAAACCCTTTATCTACTCTAAGTTATAATATCATTACTATGAGCCTATCAAAATTCCACTGCTGAAAATAGGCGTCCCCCATAGATTGCCTCACTGGCGGAATATTTCAAATAGTTGCCACGCTTGGCAAGCGGGTCGGTTCATATCGCTATGTCACCGTTTACGAAACCCACGAGACGGTATGGGATAGTAATGGATGAATAATTTTAAACAACTGTTTTATGTAGGTACTAGTCTTAATCACCTTAAGCAAATATATTTTAATAAAATACGAATACAACGAACTTACAGTCTGCACCTGATGGTAAATGGCTACTGCAGTCGTTGGATACCGCCAGCTAATATCAAACAAAAAAAATAATTTCTCACAGCTGGCTCTCTCTACGCTGCAGATCGCAGCAGAGCAATGCAAGTATCGCTATTGGCGACAGAAATGGATAAGAAGGTGCTACTCAGAAGGACTTCTGGTCAAAAAATAGTTCTACCACCTAAATATATCATTTATTGAAAATAACTGTTAATACCGAGTAATGGCGGTGTAAGAATATCAACCACCCCATATTGTCCCGTGGGTGTCGTAAGACGCAACAGAGGGAAATTGAAACAGTTGATGAGCAGAACATCTTCCTGATAGTTGCCATCCCGCCTGCCAAGCGTGGCAACTATAGCAAAATCCCCTACGAGGCAGTCTATGGGGAGGCTTTTGTTCAGCAGTGAACTTTTATAGGCTGTACTGGATGGATGGATGGAACTGTTGAAAACTGTTTCTGGACCAAAGTCTTTTTGTCATTGCAGGTACTACGTGTCGTTCATCATACAGTTCCAATTCCACCGCACCCTTTGCCAGCTGGCTGGTGAATATGTCCCGGAGGATTTGACTAAGAAGTTGGTCGATTGTGATATTTATCAAAGCGTTGCTGCTGGAAACGCATTAGCGTAAGTACTTGTTCAAATAAACAATTAACTTTATTCTGTAACAATAAATTTATTTCAATCATAGTACATAGAGTTCTCTTTTTAAGTATTTTTTAATACATGTGACAAGAAATCTCGCTCTTCCTTAATTAACATACAATACTTTAATTACAAAATAATTTCCTTATATTTTAATAATCATAATTATAAAAATCAATATGAGCCGTAGTAGCTGAGGTTCTAAGCGCTCGCTTTAAATTTCACAGTACACGTACAACCCGGATTCGCTCCCCGCCAGCAACAATGAAATTGCTAATTGCAATTTTAAGTGCTGATTTACCGCATGCTCGGCGGTGAAAGAAACCTGCATGTCTGAGAAATAAGAAAAAAATATTTCGAAGGCATGTGGAGTCCGCCCACACGCATTGGGGCAGCGCGGAGGACTTTTCCTTGCCCTAAAACCCTCTCAGAAATGAGAAGAGGCCTGTGCCCAGCAGTGGGACGTATATAGGCTGTAACTTTAACTTTAACTTTAATTATAAAAATCTGTGTGTGTGCGTATGTGTGTGTGTGTGTGTGTGTCTGCGTGTATGTGTATTTGACATTTATTAAAAAATGCGTGCTTATAAAAGTTAACACAACTAGATGCTAACAAATAGAGATATATTATAATAACCCTTTTTATACAGTTTCAGTTTAACAAAACATTTAAACTTAGTAATAGAGAGAGCCTGTACACTTTCCGGGACCTTGTTGTAATAGCGTATACATTGCCCCAAGAATGAATTACTAACTCTGTGGAGTCGAGAAACTGGTATCACTAGCTCGTGTTTCTTCCTAGTGTTTATAGAATGTATATCACTTTTTTTTACTAAAACTACCTTTGTTTTTGTGAACATACATTAAATTTTCGTAAATATACTGAGAGGCCAAAGTTGATATATTTATTTCTTTAAATTTATCTCTAAGAGACTCTCTCAGTTTTAGGTTTTAAATAGCTCTAATGGCCCTCTTCTGTAAAACGAAAATAGTTTCTGAATCAGCCGCATTTATTATGGTCAGCAGTGGTTTGTGATGGGCTGTAATAATAATAATGATGATGATATTTAATTACATTGACCATGTAGTGGCGATGTAAGAATGTCCACTATCCCATATCATCCCGGGGGACCAGGGGAAATAACCAGGAGATGGGCAGCAACGCCTTCTTAATAACAATTGAGAAAAAAAACTGCGGTTATCTTCAACTCATTTGTCAAATCATGTGGCAATTTTTTTTATAAGATAAGGATGACAAGCGAACACACAGTCCACCTGATGGTAAGTGGTTGCTGTGGCCCATAGACATCTACATCTATCCTCGACTACGAACCAAAATGCAGATGCGTTGTCACCCGTGAGGACTAAGATGCCTCGTTTCCATTAAAAGGGGCTCCAGTTCTCTACACTCCCCATACAAAACACAGCAGCGCCAAGCTGGCATTTCACGCTGGTATTCTGTGAGAGCGTGGTCCTTCCCCGGTCGAGCCGACCCATTCGTGCTACAACTATACTACTAACATAGCTGCAGCATGGCTCTACCAATAAAAAAAAAACTATGGTAAATATCGCCTCTATGAGGCAATCTATGAGGGTGGCCTATGTTCAGCAGTCGACGGTCAAGCTGTAACCGTAACGGTAATTACAGTGTTGCCATTACTGGCGGTTACATTTGGGTATCTCATGTATGATGGAATTTGATTAATTTATTACATATTTTGGCAGGAATATGTTAAAGATGGGTTCATCCAAACCTTGGCCTGATGCGATGGAGGCCTTAACCGGACAAAGGGCTATGAGGGCCGATGGGTTGTTGGAGTACTTCAGACCTCTCCACGAATGGTTGCAGGCAGAGAACCAGCGGACTGGTGAATACATCGGTTGGGAGCCTAGTAAAATACGTAAGTATATTTTTTAGATAAAATGAAGACTGAATAATTATTGGAACGAAGTTCATTATCGGTACGGATTTGGCGGATGGGGGCTAGGCGACAAAAAGTGTAAGATTTTTTCGTCACGACCCCATCTGACGTAGTGTAGACGGCCTTGGCGACTATAAAAGAGCGAGATGGAATAATATCCATCTCCCTCGCACGTTTTCTTATCTTGCCGTGAAAGAAATATTATTTTATTTTAAATGACGCTTCATTTTAATAGACGCTAGTAATTAATTAATTTGTATTTGTTAATCAATAATATACTACGAAAGGAACTTCGTTCCAACCGAGTGTTCCACGACACTCACGCATGTTTTTTTATTGTAGGTTTGCAGTCCATAAATATCAACTTAAATATAACTCTTGTGATAATATTAGCAATAATTAGTAATGACTGAATGATTATTCTTGATTGCATATAGGTTTCGAGTCGATTTTATTAAGTACAAATACACTACCTGCGCTATTACTTTATTCAAATAATTACTCTGATGACGTATGGATCTGAGACGTGGTCCTTCACTGCTGGCCGTATGAGGAAGGAAACGAACATATTTGTAGTTTGCGGGCTACGCGGGCGTACAAGAAATCACCCATTATGTGCTGTCCACTACCGCAGAAATGGATTGAATATAAATGAGGCTTACTGCGAGAATTTCCAACTACTATAATACAAGGGATAAAATTGAAAATTTTGTAGAACCAATAAAAATTATTAAGAATAACTCAAAAACTACTGATCCGACCTTGATCAAATTTGTATGGGACCCCATGAGAAGCACCAGCTTTCAAATAAAAAAAGAATCATCGAAATCGGTTCACCGAGAAAAAAGTTATGATAAAAAAAACATACAGTCGAATTGAGTACCTCCTCCTTTTTGAAGTTGGTTGAAAAGGCTTTTAGCGCTACCTTCTTCGCTGTATGCATATTTGTCAAACACGAAGATATTGCGACATTTGTGGACAAATAGTTACTTTAAAACGATTTTGCTTATTAGGAAACAAAGGATAAAATAAAAATGTAGCCAATTAAGAATCTAATTAAATAACATACCTTTCGTACTATCGAAAAATATTATAAGGTAATCGCTTAAAAAACGAGAACTCGAACGTCAGAGATTTATGTAAAGTATTTTAAAAATCCATTCAATTAAGAATTTAATTGAGTATTTCATGTATGAACATATTTTTACGAGCTTATCGATTTTCGAGGGTCAAAATCGTGTCTTAAATACGTTATTTTGTTCAACCTTACCTTATAGTGTGTTGTGGTTGCAGAGTACTGCACGAGCGAGCAGCGCGCCGCACTGGAGGCGGCCGACGCGCCGCGCGACTCGTGACGTTCGCGCACGCCGTACTTACACTTAGTCTAATTTATATACCAACCATATAATAAACTTTTTAAGATAAACCCTTTGTTTTATTATACCCCGTATACGGTAAATACGTGTAATGTCCTCAAGACAGAATTTCGGTCATGGCGGCCAGTCTCAACGGAGACTAGCCATCTGCGCAGGACAGGATTATAGTGCACAAGTGTATGCGCAAGCACATGTAGACTTTCTGTTCCTCATTCTCGAAGTTCGATGGGACGGTAATCCGATACAACCGGAGGGAGATCAGGCGCAGGACCAACGGCTTTACGTGCTTTTCGAGGCACGGGGGTGAAACACCGCTAACTTCCTGACTCTGGCAGCTACTGACAATTTCTTGAAAGAAAAACCCAATAACTGATTTTTACCCGACCCGGGATTCGACCTCATAAGCAGCTGAAAAATATGAACTTGAATAAATACGTGTGTCTTAGTGGCTATGTAAGAATATCCACTATCCCATATCGTCCAGTTGCCTAGTGCCTACTCGCCTGCCAAGCGTGGCAACTATAGGAAATATGGGGCAATCTATGGGGGAGGTCTATGTTTAGCAGTAGATTTTGATAGGCTGTAACGTTAACGATTAATTATACTCGAACCGCCTTAAAATAGGAAGCGGTTTAGTTCACATCAAGTTTACACGGGTCTTCTTTATTGAATTTTTTTAAAACGTTACCTCCACAATAGGATTTTCTGTATCGTGGGGGCAGTTTACATATGTAAATTTATGTAAATTTCACAAGGACAAACGTCCACACCCGGAACAATTGTTTGTAGGCCATACAAATACTTGTTCCGTGCGGGATTCGAACCCGCGGCCCTTAGCGCTGCAACTCATTGCTAAGCCACTGCGCAACAGCGCCGTCAAATTACCATAGTTTAAACTTGAGACTAATTATAAACTATTTTTATAGCATCGGTACACAACATAAAATGCAGGATATAATGTGTATATCTTTATATCCATATATGGGTGTCGATTATGGGATATGCCAAAAAGATTTATGGCTTGCGAAAATGGCGGTATATCCATCTTTTTTACGCCAGGCGTAACATTCCAGACCGATGAAAGGACGTGAAGGAGTGTTAAAGGTGCGAAACTTTTTTATTCAAAATAGATTATAAATAATACTTAAGTCCTGAGAAGACCCAGCAAAAAACGAATAAAAGAAACCGTTTACCATTATATAATATTGTTGCGCGCCACTATTAATGTCTTGTACATGGCAACACTAGTTACCACTAGCGCCCTCTAGTATCGAGTAGCAGAACTAGGAAAGTCAAGATCCTTCTAGAAATTTCGGGACCGATATGTACTCGAACATTCTAGATGTTTCTACAGTAGAAGGTTCTGGAAAGTATCTGAGGCGCTATATAAGGCCGGTATAGACCACGACCGGGTCAGTATTGAATTGGCGATACAAGCGAAGACTTCGAAACGATACAACTGCGAACTAAAGCGATCTGTAGTAAATTATAGTTGTGTAAATAAAGTGTCAATTTTGGTAATTCACTCAGCAGTTTTTAATTGTCTCGAACCCCAAGCTCGTAACAATATTATGTTACACAAAAAAATAGAAATAGTTTGGTGGCGATCGACTCATTCCCAGGAATTATTATCATCAATAAATTAAAATTTACACTGGTTTTGCGTACGGCTGATGATTTTTTATAGGATAAGGACACTGACCTCTATATATATATATATAAATGTCAGTGGGTAAGGGTGACAAACGAGCACACAGTCCGCCTGATGGTAAATAGTTGCTGTGGCCCATAGACATCTACGTTTTTATCCTCGACTACGAATCAAAATGTAGATGCGTTGTCACCCGTGAGGATTAAGATGGAATGCCTCGTTTCATACGAAAAACAGCATTGTTAATCTGCTATTTTACGTTGGTATTCTGTGAGAGCGTGGCCCTTCCCCGGTCGAGCCGAACCATTCGTGCTGCAACCACAATATAGCTATAGCATGACTCTACCACGTAAAAAACGGAGATGATGAAGGAGAAGAATACCAGCCTACATACGTTCAACGGCTCGGCACTGGTCTCCCCTTATTTCTAAGAGGGTTTCAAGTAAGAAGAGTTTGCCGTGCCACCAGAATGCGTATTGGCGGACGTCACAATTAATCGAAATATTCTAGTTTTAGTGTCTCTGATTGACTTCTCGTGATGTTTTCCTTCACCTTTCAGCACATGTTATTTCATCACAATTAGTAATTAAAATTTCAAAAAAGCTAGTGGAAATCGAACCCAGGTTCGATATCGTTACTCGTATACAATGAAATATAAAGCCAGTCTCTGAGCTTGTCATAAATATACTAAAAATGTCAAAATTTTATTATTCTTTACATGTTTAAAGATAGAAGATAAAAGGATCATTAACATTAACTTTTAATAAAAAGTAAAAGCCGGTTTCAAACAACTAAAAAGAAATAAAAATTTCGTATTGTATGTTATATTTTACCCTTTGGAGTGGACTAAGGAATATCACAAATTCAATGTTGTCTAAATAGTTCCATTAAAAATGTCATCCCCTATTTTGCTACCCTTAGAACCACCCCTGAAGTATAACGTATTAAGTAAAAAAGAATCTTCAAAATCGGATTACAATTGACACATTGTTCTTCGAAGATATCGGTCGAATTGTTAACCTCCTTCCATTCCAAAAATACGTTTACAATTTGGCCAAAACTAGGCACAGAATCTCCTTCAATTCTCCTAATAATAATATTAGAAATATAGTTTTCTTGTTATTGTCACAAAAGTGCCATAAGTACTTTTGTTTTTAAGGTGGTATTAGACGGTTCATTATTAGTTCCAAGATTATAATAATAATGTCCTCTAGACCAAATTTCGGTCACAGCGGCCATTCTCAACCGTAACTAGCCATCTGCGCAGGACTGGATTATAAGTGCACGAGTGTTTGCACAAGCACAGCTGCTAGTACGATAGGACGGCAATACGACACGACCAAAGAGAGGTCAGGCGTAGGACTAACAGCTTTACATACTTTCCGAGGCAAGATAGTGAAACAACTTTTTTATCTCTTGTTGTAGAAACCCAAAAATGTAATTTTTTTGTGATAACACTGCTTATTTTTTGTTTAATATCGAACGATGCTTATGCAAGTAATCGGAGCTGAAATACTTACATATGGATAGTGCAATGCCGACGAAGAATGATTAAATAATTGAAATCGTTCGTTTGAAAATAAAGGCAAAAATATACCGTGTATTAGACGTGGTAGAGGCACGCTGCAGCTTTATTATGGTTTTAGCATGAATGGGTCGGTTTGATCGGGGAAGGACCACGCTCTCATAGAATACCAGCGTAACACAGCAGCCTAATGCTGCTGTATTTTGTATGGTGAGCGTAGAGAACCGGAGACCATTTTTTACTAGAAACGAGGCATTACATCTTATTCCTAAGGGGTTACAACACATCTGCATTTTTTTTTATAGGATAGGGGGCAAACGAGCATACGGCTCACCTGATGGTAAGTGAATACCGCCGCCCATGAACAACTGCAACACCAAGGGAATAGCAGGTGCGTTGCCGGCCTTTTAAAAAGGAGTAAGCTCTTTTCTTGAAGGTACCTAAGTCGTATCGGTCCGGAAAAATCGCCGATGGTAAATTATTCCACAGAGAGGTCGTACGCGGAAGAAAACTCCTAGTGAAACGTACAGCAGTGGACCGCCAAGCATCCAGATGGTGTGGATGGTATCGGCTGTTTTGCCGCGATGTGCTTTCGTGAAATTTGGCGGCTGGGATTAAGCCGAACAATTCCTCAGAGCACTCCCCGTGGTAAATGCGAAAGAAAATGCAAAGGGATGCAACATCTCTTCACAGCGCCAGAGAATCAAGCCGGTAAGGACTCGGTCGTCGACGATTCGAGCCGCTCTGCGCTTGATGCGGTCATGTGGAAGGAGCTGGCACTGGGGAGCCCCAGCCCAGAGATGGGAACAGTATTCCATGTGAGGCCGAACCTGCGCCTTGTAAAGTTGCAGACGGTGTGCCGGCATGAAATACTGTCCCGCTCTGTTGAGCACGCCGAGCTTTTTAGAGGCCAATTTGGCCTTCTCTTCCAAGTGACCACGAAACTGCACGTCACTCGATATGTCGACGCCGAGGATTCCAATACTGGCTGAGGCAACAAGGGTAGTGCCTTGAAACTGAGGAGATACGACAAAGGGGTTCTTTTTAGCGGTAAACGCGCAAACTTGTGTCTTCTGAGGATTAAACTGGACTAGATTTTGTCGCCCCCAATCCGAGACTTTGTTCAGCAAAGATTCGACTTCAGACACAAGTTTGTTCCGGTACTCGGCGACGTTTTCCCGAGAAATATTGGCACGGCCGGTGTATAGAGCAGTCATCCGCATAGCAATGAATGTTACCGTTTCGCAACATATGATTGACATGCAGAAGAAACAGCGTTGGTGATAGCACGCATTTTGATTCTTAATCGAGGATACATGTAGTTGTCTATGGGCAACAGCATCCATTTACCATCAGGTGGACTTAGTGCTCGTTTGTTACTCTTATTCTTTATATAAAAAAAGATAAATAAACTTGAAACTATGTCCCTCAATCTATGCATACAACGTATAGTATATAAGGAAAATTAAAAGCAAAACATGCGTTATCCGTGCCAATGTCACTTATATAAAACGTCAGGTAAACGATATTTTTCAAAACGTATGTTCGTGATTATACACAACTCGTATATGCAAGTGGTAGTATTCCCAAGTCGGTGACGGGGAACAGCGTTAAAGGTGCGAGATATAATCCCTAAGGCAACAGGCTAATCCATTCTACAATGAAAGGGGCTGATGAAAGAGATTAGTTACTGGCTGATAACAAAAAAAGAAAGAAGAAAATTGGATAAACAATAATATTTTGTGTCTTTCCTTTAGGCGCGGGGGGATGACGCTCACCCAGGAGGGGGAGGGAGAGTGGATAAAATTTAAATTCGTTCTATAACGGACATATACCGATAGATAAAAGTACTCCATGCTAATTTTTCCATACTTTGCTATCTAGAATGCTTAAACTATTTCTCTTTTTCTGCCCAGAAGTCCGTCTGTTGTTACCACTCCTTCATCTTAGTCTCTTATCTTATCATCAAGTTCATTGAACCTCTTAATTATTTATTACAGACAATATGTTGCTATAAAAATATAATAATAGCAGGCGATATTAATATTGATATTTGTGAACATAGCAAAAGTAAAACTCAAGTCGAAAATTACTTAAGCTTGTTAGCGTCATTTGGTATCCTTTCTGCGCATACATTGCCCACTTACAATCGAACCTGCTTGGATCATATTATGTTAAAAACGAATTACAAAGCAATCTGCTGTGTTTCTCAGACAACAATTACGGATCATGACTGTGTTATCTTGTTTATAAATTCAAAATATAATGAATATTGCACTAATTTGACTAAAAAAATAATCACTAATTACAATAATGTATATTTAGAAATAAAAAATACCGACTTTACACCAATTTTTAACATATTTGATGTTAATGTTGCGGCTAATTATCTGGTAAATTCGCTATCAAATATTATTGATTCACACACCAAAACAATTACTATATCACAGCGAAAAATCATAAGAAATCCATGGATAGCACCTGGACTTTTAAGATGCATGAGAAATAGGGATAATCTCCATAAAAAGGTCAGAAAACATCCAAATAATGAAGTCTTAAATTTAACTGGTAAACGATACAGAAATTTTTGTAATAAACTATTAGCTAATGTTAAAAAAGACTATGAAAAAAATGAGATATCTAAAACAAGTAAAAATACTAAATTATTATGGTAAACCATAAAAAAGGTAACACACTCAAAGAAAACTAAAAAATCACCGACCGAATTGTTATCAATATCAGAAGACCCAAAAACCTCAGTAAATAAAATAAACAAATACTTTGTTAATGTAGGACAAAACTTAGCTAAAGAGATCATTCAATTTAAAAAAAATCTGAAAAGTGGTTCTGAAAGGACAAAAATAATAAAACTGGAACGAGCACAGAGAGCTATACTAAAAGTATCCGCCTCACTTCCCTTTCTTTACCCTACTGTAGACTTATACAAGCACTGCCAAGTCCTATCTGTCAGGCAGCTTTTTATTCTACAATGTATCATTAAAAACTCATTCTTACAGTATAATTTACAATTGATAAAAGATAAGCGCAGAAATGATCTAGTCTGTTACTACAACACGCATTGCTCCAAATTTTCACATAAATTTTCTATTTTTCTTGGTAATTACCTATTTAATAAAACAAACGCTAGAATTGGTATATATCCACTTAATAAAAATACTTGCAAATTAAAAGTAACCCAATGGTTGTTAAGTCTGGACTATGAGACTACCTTCAGAGACTGAAAACCTTCTTATTTTATATACATAGCTTTAATACTGGATAGATCACATGTACATACACACTCACACACACACACACACACACACACACACACACACACACACACACACACACACACACACATCATGTCTCTAATTTGTTAATCATACAAATGGCATGTTAAGTTATGTTGATAGTATCCTGAGGGGGAGACCCTGGTGATCCGTAACACGGGCTTCCGCCTAGTACAGACACCAGACTCTCAGCCCATAGTGTACATTGTTTATAATATGGCTTGTTAACTTAAATTGTGAAAGTAAATTAAAAAAAAATATAAAAATATATCTATTTTTCTGCCGCCAAGCAAGCAATATATTGGTTTGAAAGGTTCCATCTTGTTCCTCAGGCAATATATCTATGGGCTTGTTTGTTCGAATTTGGTCGTACGTATATGTAGGCTGTAGATACCAGTTTGCACACTAATAACTTGTTTGCGTCTCCAATATGCTAAAAAGGGTAGCAGAACACCTACGTCTTGCTTACGGAAAATAAAACAACTGAGTATTTACCGCCAAGCGTGATCTTAATACAATGATTTAATTTAAGTACGGTTTAAGTTTAATTTAATTATAATTCCACGTGCGGTGAAGTTCCTAAAGGGACTCTATCCGCGACTGGTCGTCGCTGCTGCTGATAAGAGGGCTGGTTTTTTTCTCGTTCAAATGCAAAGTATAGCCATTCAGCGAGGAAACGCATCCAGCCTTCTTGGCACGATACCACGGGAAGTAGGACTGTATGATAATTTAAGTCATTAGTTTGGTTTTCTTTATTACAGTATTTTAATATTGTATTAAGTAAAGTATTTTTAGTATAGAAAACTGACATCATATATTGTAATAATAATTTAAAACAAAATACGATGACATTAATGAATTAATCTATATATTATATTTGACAAAGATATCGATTATTTGATAAATATAATTAAGACTTAATATTGTACACCTGAAATGGGTAGACTATGGAGTACAAATGTACATAACATAATCTTAAGATCTTATTTAATTTTACCTGTAGTCATGCAATAAATATATTTGATTTGATTTGTATATTTTTCAATGTAAAAATTTATTATTATTAATAAAAATAAATATATTGTAAAAAAGTTCACAATTATTATTTAAGTACTAGTTCGGCGCTTAAATTTGAAATAATTGATAATGCCGAATATTTGAATTCACGCTCCAGAATTACCTGAACAATGACAAACAACCGACCGAGCAATAAATGAAGAAGATCGGAAAAATAATCCTATAAAACACGCGGCTATTATTGAGTCGGTGATAAATATAAAAAAGTTATCTGATCTTGCACAGTCGCTTATCCAGCACTGTGAGCGACGCATCGGACTGGTGAGTTTTATTTAATAAAGTACTTATAACAGATAATATTATTCTTTGCACTAGTTTATCTGGGTTATGTCGCGGGGGACACTTATTACCAGGTAGACAGTAAGCTCGTTTATAACTTTAACTATTGTAACACGCCTATCTTAATATATAAAAATCCCGTGTCACGATGTTAGTTCACGCTAATCTCCGAAACCGCTCATCCGATTTTAATGAAATTTTTTAGATGTGTATTGCTTGTTACAACTTGAGAGATAGGATAGTTTTAATCCCGATAACTGACCCTCAATATATTTTATTGCAAATTTAAGGATTTTGTAGGATAAAGGGTTGTCGGAAAGGGCAGAACAACGTTTGCCTGCCCAGATAGTATTATATGAAAATGAATATTTATTCTTTGTTTATCCCATATGTGTTCCTATACCATTCATCCGATTACGAAATAACTTTACTAAGTCAAGCAAATCTTGGTCACCCAGGTACTACACATTATAATAAGTGAAACGTTTAGTGTACACCTCGATATAATTAAGGGACCACAATTGGCACAAAGGGCGGCGGCGGTTTCATGTGTCTCCTAGTTTGTTTTTATAGAATAAGCGTGATAAATGAGCACACAGTGCATATATCCTCGATTAAGAATTAAAACATTGTCACTCCTGAGCACTAAGATGCAATGCATCGTTTCCAGTAAAAAGGGTCTAAATATTTAATAAATAATAAAGTATAAAGATGTTAGTAATGACGCCTTAAAACGAACGGTTTGTCTTACCTTTTACTTACAAATATTCGTTCCAATTATTTGGAAACTCAAGAGAGGATAAACACTATAACATGTTCGTGACATCCTAAGCGTCTTTAAAGTCAGGGATAATGTTATGCAAAATGTGCTCATTGAATAAAAATATTTTACACTATCGACCCGCCCAGCTTCGCCTAGGTAGGACCTATTAATGTGGCGTCATTTAGTTTTTTTTTAAATAATCATTAATGACTAACTAGACTGTCACAGGCTGATGATGATGATGATTCAGTTTTATTTATATGTAAAGATAATTTCATTTAACAAGATATGTTTAATTAGGTAGATAAGAGTAAATTTTACTGCCGGCATCATTGATATGGTTAATTGCAATTTTACGTGCTGATTTACCACGCGTTCACGCAAGCAAAACATCGTTAGGATTCCTGCATACCTGATGAATAATAAATTCCGTTCTAATGCGTGGTAACGGAGTTCATATTTTTTTTTATAGAACAGGGGTGACAAACGAGCACACAGTCCACCTGATGGTAAGTGGATGCTGTGGCCCATCAAAATCTACATTTATCGTCGATTTAAAATCAAAATGCAGATGCGTTATCACCCCTGACTACACTCACCATACGAAACACAGCAGTAATGAGCTGCTATTTTACACTGGTATTCTGTGAGAGCGTAGTCCTTCCCCGGTCGAGCCGACCCATTCCTGCTACAATTATAATATAGGTACGATCAATATTAATTAACGCATATCGGGGATATTTGTTATATTTAATCTAATATATAAAAATTTTTTTTTGTTTATTCGTATTCTATGCGCTGCCATACCGCGGTCATCAGATTGCACTAACACTTTGTCAACTTATTGTTTGTACTTGCGCGAAGGTTATAGGCATAGTACAATTAAATTACAATAGATGGCGCGAGAATTGTACCAGCAAAGTTATATATAATTCAATTTCAATGAATGTATTATCATTCCTAGTTAAACAATATACCTAATTCTTCCAAATTCAAAACGATATTTCCACAATTGTTTCTTCTGCGGCAGCAACGCGCCGTGTACCAGCTAGTATGATATACAATTGAGAAATTCTTATTTTCCAATATTCGTGCTTGTAATAATAGTACGTTTAATGAGGATGTTGCGACTTTGTACTAAAAATTTGCCAATGAATGAATATCAAAACAACATTCCAGTGCATTTCGTTCATATGGCCATTTTATGTCGTGTTTTAAAAGAAAAGTGAAAAATTATATTCCTATACTTATCTATACTTACATATAAATAAAATTGAAGTGACTGTCTGTAATATTTGAATAACCGGCTCCTGTTAAGCTCAGGGATTTGCATTCTATTAAGACATAATTTTTTTTTAAATCTTAGTCTGAGTCTGTACGGGCTAATCTTCGGAATTGCTGAACCGATTGTGATTAGAAACTTCACGAACTGATCGAAAGCAATGCCAGGAGGGATCTAGGCTATATTTTATCCGAAAACCACTTGAACATTTTACTTTATTGCCACATTATTAGATCCTATCCAGGCCAAGCCAGGGCAGATCGCTAGTATAAAATAAAATTCGAAATCGATCAATTGCGTTCCTTGCAAAATATGCGGATCACTTTTTTTGCAACGAACGCAATTGGTTAAAATAGTGCTTCAAGGAGCTTGATTTAATTTTATTTTTTTCCTGTCTTTTAATAATCACATTCAATGCCGAACTTCTGACATCTACGTGGCACTCTTAAAGAGAAACATCTGTGACAGGAAAACATATATATAAAATATAGAACCAAGGTTATCCCATAAACGTTCTGTTCTGTCGTAAGACATTAAAAGGTATTTTGGAATAATAATGACCTCCAGACCGAATTTCGGTCACGGTGGCCAGTCTCAACGTAGATTAGGCATCTGCGCAGGACAGGATTATAGTGCCCAGGATTATAGTACTGTACGTGCAAGCACAGGTGCACTTTCTATTCCTTTACTCTCATGGTCCTAAGGGACGGTAATCCAGCACGACCGGGGAGAGATCAGGCGCAGGACCAACGGCTTACGTGCTTCCCGAGGCACGGCAGTGAAACACCGCTTACTTCCTGTCTTCGGGCTGCTATCTTTCACTTTCTTGACACTTCTTCACTTCACTTCTTCCCTTCTTGACACACTCAATGAATGATTTAAATGAATAACCTAACCCAAACTAGAATTCCAACCCCGGACTTCATGATCAGCAATCTCGTTAACGATCACGAGACTAACGTGGCAGTGCATTTTGAAAAATGGCCACTATCAAATATTGAAATACTGAATTATCGATAGATGGTTCTATTATAAAAGTTACAGCCTATATACCTACGTCCCACTGCTGCGCACAGGCCTCTTCTCACTTCTGAGAGGGTTTTAGGGCAAGGGAATGTCCACCGCGCTGCCCCAATGCATGTTGGCGGACTTTAAATATCGTCGAAATATTTCTTTTTATTTCTAGGCATGCAGGTTTTCTCACGATGTTTTCCTTCACAGGAAAGCACGTGGTAAATCAGCACTCAAAATTGCAATTAACAATTTCATTGGTGACGGCGGGGATCGAACCCGGGTTGCTCGCGTTCTGTGAAATTTACAGCGAGCGCTAAGCCCCTGAGCTACCACGGCTCATAAACTATTAAAACTAAAGACAAAAATTACTTGTGAAGTTGTAATTTTTGTTCTTGAAACATTTAGACTTAAGACATCCATTCGATAATTGGTTTCGGTGACAAGTATGTGGACAATAGATTTAAAATACTCCACAAGCATGACAGACAGACCGACATACTAATTAATTTACATATAAATAAGCGACTTATTACAACTGAGACCTATTTCAGTATATCAAGAGAGTTTGTTATTAACAGTGCCTTGATGTGATTTTCTTAATTTTTTTCTAACACGATGCCCTGTGGATACTGTTCCGATACTGCTAAGAAAGTATTGTATGTGAGTGCTTATAGTCTATTATATATTTATTTAAACCGTAGCTGCAACATATTTTACATTGTTCTTGTTGACATTGATAACGACCTGGTAATGCAATTGCAACATATTTTACCTTACAAGGTCGTATTATAATAGTAATAATGTCCTCCAGACCGAATATCGGTCACAGCGACCAGTTTCAACGGAGACTAGGCATCTGCGCAGGACAGGATTATAGTGCACGAGTGTGTGTGCAAACACAGGTGCACTCTCTATTCCCTCACTCTCATAGTTTGATCGATCGGCAATCTGACACGACCAGAGATAGATTATCCCCCACGGAACAAATGTTTGTATGGCCTAAAAATACTTGCTCCGAGTCTTGATGTTTGTCTATGTGCAATTTAAGGATGAGAAATGCCTCTAAAATACAGGAAAAGAACCAACTGTGTTAATATTTAAAACAATAAACTGGACAGGGTTAACTTACAGTGTAAATTAGGAAATCGCTCTCATCGATATTACTGGGAACTCGGAACTAGCACAATAGTAACAGTTATCTATGGTCATGGTGTCGCTATTAAATTAAAGTGACAAGCGTACTTACAGTTCACCTAATGGTAAGTGGCTACTGCAGCCCATTGGCACCTGTAACCAACTTCAAATAAAGAAGACTACAGATGCATTGTTAACCCTGAGGAGTAGGAAGCATCATAACCTATAACTATACTGGCTCTATACCCTTCATACTGGAATTCAGAACAAATCACGATAAACATAGGAACAAAACATATCTAATATGCTTAATTTGTTTTGCGTGCCTAATTCAGCAACACAGAATACTCATGAAAACATCTCAGTATCTGCCTCTCTGCCTCTAAGAGGTTTCTATAAGTGTTTCACGAATGATTGAAATTTTAAATATTTAAAAAATGCGTTTTGGTAAATGGTTATTTAATCACACAGGTGACTTAAAAATTTAGAATTTTTGACTTCATTAGTTCGTTTTGGAGTTTTTAAAGGAACTTCAAATAAATATTATGCTCTGTTTGTCTAATTGTTTAGAGACTATGTAACTAGTATGAGCATAAATTATAAGCCTTTAAAGTACATTTTCTGTATTGAAAGTAAAATTCATTATTTCGTGTTTAATTTTATTTAATACACTTCCCATTTTTTTAACTATTTATTTAATTTATTATAAGCCTTTGCCTAACCATTATCACACTTGATGGTAAGTGGTGTTGTAGCCAAAGATATTAAAATGCTCTGACTCAGCTTAACAAAAGCCTATTCACTCTTGTCTTGACGAAAATCACATAGTAAAAGGCAGATGCTGGCAATTTATTCATTGAAATTGTTGTCTCCCGCCGTAATCCCAAAAGTATCACTGAGAAAAAAATAAAAAATAAAAGCTATGAATTTAATAAATAATTCATATATTTTCTATTAATTATATTATGTATGATGTTATATTTAATAATTTTTCGGAAAATTGGTTTGAAATTGCTATTCTCAATTATTGCTATGAACAATGTACTTAATACATAATTAGGTTGTTGGGGCATAGCATAGATAATATAAGGCATTATTGCACTTTTTTTAAATACAATGTAAATCGATGGAGTAACTGCACACTATCTTGTCCGTCACTCAATGCGATAAGAAGTGATGAACACTCAAAAATCGTCGATACAGTTGAACACGCTATAGATTATTTTGATGTTCTTGAGAGGTTCTTATAAACTCTAACAAGTTTTAAATATCTCAGTATCAGTTAGTGAAGATATTTTATGGTTGCGGGAATCCAAATGATCCAGGTCTATTCCGACTACGACCGATGCTCATTATTAAAGAAAGATAGTCACAAAATAACAAACGTATGGTCTACTGTTTTTATAAAATTGAAATTCCATACGAAGTCACAGTCCACCTAATGCCTACTGCAGCCCACGGATGCCTCACAGTCTGTAATTATCCTGATCTGTATACGCTTCAGACCGAAACACAGTAGTGCACGTACTGGAGCTTGGCGGCACAAATAGGTACGGTGGTACCTACTCTGACGGATTCCTAGCACCTTCAATTCATTCAATAGCGTGAATGCAAAAATAAATTGACCATCACGGTGGCCATGTTAAAAAATAATATGTTTTGTAATTGTTTATTGATTTAGATAAAAGCCTTGGCATGAATATTTTTTCAGAGATCATTCTTTACTTATGTTACTATTTCTTAGTAAGCTCTTTAGTAGTTTGGTGTAGTTTTTAGTGGATGTAGTCTAGTTGCATGTGAGAGTAAGGTTTTAGTTTTATATTTTAGAATTTTATCAAAATAAGAAAGTATTAAGATTAGTATCTTTTCTAAAGTAAGTAAATAAGTACATTTAAAGTTAGTTTAAACGAAAGTTTACTTAAATGATACAACTTACAATAAATATTTTGTTTATGTTTTATATGTGGGGTTTGTTATACAGGTTAAAGTTAAAGTCATTAGCATCCACTGAATCTATTATTCTACTCATATTGAGGAATATTTAAAAGTAAATTACGTCTCTTGAAACGAAAAATCAAAAATGATAAATAAATACTGAAATGTTTGTTTAATTTATGCTGAACGGAGTTATATGATTCATTTTTGAATTAAATAGGCTATACTTTAGGGTAGGTCCCTTATAAATATTTAAACTTTAAATAAAAAATACAAATTAGAAGAAAGAAGTCTCGCGAAAATATGCGAACGAAAATGTAATGTATGGAATTCGACAGCAAATGTCAAATTTCTTAAGCTAAGTTAGGTACGGTACTTCTTAATTTAGAAGGACTATTCTTAAACCATAGTTTAAGCACATGAGTAAAGAAATCGTACCGTTCTTTACACATGTGGTTTAAGTCAGAGACTATGAATAAACCATGTTTTGTAAATTAACGGTCTCTTTTTATGAGAAAAATAAATAGGCTAGTGTTACACTAAAGTTGTCGCAATCATGAACCACATATTCACCTACTTTAGAATGCGTTGACCTAGTCAATACTTAACCTTCAGATAAATAAAAAAATACACTTGAATTAATTTAAAAAAATATTCGCAGATGATGCTGAAGATTCTTGGAGAGTTAGCCCTCGTTGGGGCTATAGCGTCAGTGTTCATAGTTGCGGCACAGGGGCGCGCAGCAGAACGGGCTGCAGAGGAAGCAGCTGGCAGGGAATATATAAGGAGCCTGAACGAACTCACGTCTAAGGCCAAGAATAAGAAAACCATAGCTAGCTGGAACTATGAGAGTAATATCACTGCTTACAACGAGGAAGTACAGGTAAACACATATAATAGAGCCACGCTGCAGCTATACTATGTTTGTATCACGAATAGGGTCGGCTCGACGAGGGAGGGCTTCGTTCTTACAGAATATCAGCGTAGAATAGCAGCTTAATGATGTCGTCTTTCGTATGGTAAGTGTAGATAACCGGAGACCATTTTACTGGATACATGCCGTTTCATCTTAGTCCTCAGGGGTGACAACGCATCTGTATTTTTATTCTTAATCGCAGATAAATGTAGCGCACACAAGAATTTCTACAAATAAAACCACTATCATTGTTATGACAAATACTTACTTCTTTATTACAGATGCAAGTATTCTTAGAAGTAGCCGAAGAAGAGAAAGAGTACTGGAAAGAGACAATGACATACTTTTGGAATGAATTTGAAGATGAGGACTTGAAGAGGATGTTCCAAAAGTATTCAAAGCTGGGAACATCCGCTCTTCCAGAAGACTTGAATAAGCGGCTTATACAAGCCACCAATAACATGCAGTCCACATATGCGAAAGCTACTATATGCGATTACAAGGATAGGACAAAGTGTGACTTTCATGTCGAACCCGGTAATATAAAGAGCATATTAAAATTTGATATTTCCTTCTTTATACTTCCGTAACAGCCTATTCAAGCCCACTGCTCAACATAGTATTTGATGAAAATTTGCCATGGTTGCCACGCCTGTTAAGTGGGTAGGCAATCGCATTTTTTTATTTAAAGTCGTAATTAGGAAGATGCTGCTGCCCATCTCCTGATTTGTTTCCCTGATTTGTTGGTAACTATGTACTTCATAAACATGCAAAGGGTGTTAGAGTCAGATTTCGTCGGTAAGATACGGTAAGGTTACCTGGCTACTAGGCCGTAGTTCCTGAATTCGTATCCACGTCGAAGCCAATGCCTGTCTTCTATTATTTATTGGTCTCTAAAACAACACTGCTGGATATGGTGCTCTGCTATTATATGGAGGATTTGCCATTATCTTCACGCTTGGTAATCGGATACACTGCTGAAAATAAATCTTTACTGTTATATGAAGGTGTTGCATTAACTGTCACAATTGGCATTCGGATCGACGATTGCTGTGTCAAACGAATCGCCTTGGACGCTGCTCGCCATCGCTGGTCTGATCTTTTTTCGTCTGACGTAAACACGATGGTTATACTGCTATATATCGAAAGGTATGAGATTTTTAGGGCATTTTCTATAATGCCTGCCTCTTATGGCAATTACGGGACAAAATGGGACGATGGATTATATATATACTCAACCTCCACGACAGTACCTTTGCTAAACCATAAATTGTTCGTTTTTAGTTCGAATGTGTTGTGTTAGCCCCCGTGTTCAGACTGTATAACTTAATAAGGACTTTTCCGATGAAGTAGATCCACCACTTGATTAGAAAAACACTATGACGGTAGCCCCTTCCAAGAATGCAACCTGTAAAAATTTCATGGAATTTTTTCCAGACTCACTGGCTTACCATGCTGATTAGCTGGATCGCAGAGCGTAGAATCGATGACGCAATGGTAACATAGATCTTATTTACCGGTTTTTGAAATGGATTTTACACCATCAGTCGCGGTCGCCACAAAGTCGGCGGTCTGTTAACAATTAGGATGCGTGCAAGTGAGGTTGGATATATTTTATGCGGCAGACTCACGCTGTCCACCGTGTAGTGGCGGTTTAATAATACTTTAATATAGTCCCGTGGGTGGCGACAGAGGGAAAGAAACCAGGAGATAGCAGCGCCTTTCTAATAACAACCAAATAAATAAATAAAAACTACGATTCCCAACCTGCCTGTCAAGTGTGGCAACTATGGCAATATATAAGGGAGGCCTACGTTTAACAGTGGACTCTTGATATGCTGTAACGTTAACGGTAACGGTAACTCACGCTGTATTACAGCACGAATTGGTCTGCTCGACAGGAGAAGAATTATATTGATATGCACACACAATACTAGCGTGACATAAGCGTGACGTAACAGCATGATGCTGCTGCGTTTCCGATGGTGACTGACCAAAACCGGTAAACTTTTTTTACTGTTTTTTTTATGATGTAGATTTTAATGGACCACAGCATTCACTCACCATCAGGTGAACTGTGTGCTTATTATATACTCTTAATTGTATTAAAAAAAAAAACTATCCCTATCCCACTTTGACATTGTAAGTAGGTAACTAGAAGAATGAAACTTTTATGATTTTACAGAAATAACGGACATCTTCGCTAAAAGTGAAGACCCTGAGGAGTTGAAGTACACTTGGCTGGAATGGCACAAGGCAGCTGGTGCGCCTTCCAGGGCCAGTTTCACTGAATATGTTGCGATGAATAACGAAGCAGCTAAGTTGAACGGTAGAAGCGTTTATTGTCATTATTATTATTATTTCTCAATAAGACATTGATAGGTTTGCCCTACGACTACGATCACTGACACTGTTATCGCAAATTTATTCATTAAAAGACGGATTGTGGACTCTGCAGGACGGCCATGAATGCCATAAATTTGACACAACACACGGAACGTTAGGCGAAGAGAGCACCGATTTTGATAATTCATTTTGACAATTTCAATTCGTTGTTGAAGCGTGTAGCGTTCCATGGTAAAATTTCAAGACTAAATAAGTATTCTTGTCAAATTTGACAGCTGTCGCTTTACCAAGATGGCCGCTATACGCTGTCAAAGCTCGAGCGTTCCTATTGAAAAACCCTTTATATTATTTAAAAATGTTAAACTCTACCACGTTAAACTCGCAGTTTAACGTGGTAGAGCCACGCTGCAGTTATTGCAGCAAAAATGGATCGGCTCAACCCGAGAGGGACCACGATCTCACAGAATACCAGAGTAAAATAGCAGCCATATCCTGCTGTGTTTCGTATGGTGGGTGTAAAGAACCGTAGACAATTTTTTACTGGTAGCGAGGCATTCTAATTTAGTCCTCAGGGGTGACAACGCATCATGAGCCTTCTTTGTATTAAGTTGGCTGCATGTATCCATGGGCTGCAGTTGCCACTTACCATCAAGTGGTCTGTAAGTTCGTTTGTCACTTCGGTTTCATAAAAAAATAAAACTACACCGCATACGGAATATATTTGTTCTTTAATTTCTATCTGACAAATTTTCTTTTTTTTAAAGATTTTTTTAAACTTCTGTAACCTTATCATAACAGGCTTTGACACCGCGGCGGAGTGGTGGCTCGGTGAATACGAAGCAACAGACAGTGAGGAGCAGTTCATGGCGCTGTGGAAACAGGTCAAGCCACTGTATCAGCAGATACACGCGTACGTCAGGCGGCACTTGAGGCTGAAGTATGGTGACAACGTAGTGTCCGCTAAGGGACCTATACCTGCGCATTTACTAGGTAAATCTTGCAATTTTATTAGTTCTTCTAAGGGTGCTAGCATAACTAACTGTTCCTGTTCTGTTATTCCGGGAAAGTATGCGACATTTTTTTCCGACTCAGTATAACAGTGGCAAATCAATCGGCTACGGACTAATGCCGCACTGAACAATAGTTTGTATGGTCTACAAATAATTGTTAAAGGATGTTTGTCCTTGTTTATGATGTGCAGTTTATGTATAAAAACGCGTCCACAATGCAGGGGAGAATTCTAGTGTGGAGGATCATTTTGACCACCATAACTAGTTTCTTTGTCATTTCAATTTTAATTTTATAATGGAACCATGACGATTTTTACTGAAGTCACAATCAGATCCTAGACGAGTAGGACCATATTTCCTAGACCATAGATGACCTGACCATAGATAGAAGACCTATTTAAATTCATTCATGACAACCTCACAACTTCACTGGTGAACATAGAACTCCTCGTATATTGCCTTATAAAAGGGACATTTGACAAAGTTGCCACGTTTGTTGT
Organism: Parnassius orleans; assembly: GCA_029286625.1. Classification (NCBI taxonomy): domain Eukaryota; kingdom Metazoa; phylum Arthropoda; class Insecta; order Lepidoptera; family Papilionidae; genus Parnassius; species Parnassius orleans. The sequence continues at coordinate 1,765,149 of JAGSMP010000056.1, forward strand.
ACGATCGTTGGCAATCACAGTTTTTTATTTTCTGATTGATATTAGGAAGACGCTGTTGCCCATCGCCTGGTTTGCTTCTCTCTGTCGCGTCTTACAACACTCACAGGAAGATATGAGGTAGTACATTTTCTTACACTGCCGTTACAAAAAAAAATTATTAGGAAAATAAAAATATTGTAAGATAATACAAGAGGATTGGCAACAAATCTGCAAACATTCCACATCTAAGGTCGAATTAAAACATTGATGGTTATCCATCCATCCATTACAGTATAAAAATGTCCACTGCTTAGATGCTGAACATAGGCCTCCCCCATAGATTGCCGCGTAGGGAGGATTTTGCCATAGTTGTCACGATGGACAGGCGGCGTGTCAATCACAGTTTTTCCATTATTTTGACTTGTTATTAGGAAGATGCTCGGTAAGCTCTAATGAATATATTATGATATAACGAATAAAATTAGCTACATACCGGATCTTTCAAATTTTATTAATCACTTAATTATTAATTCAACGTGGTTTTAATGTGTCTTCTATTTTTTCTTAAATAAAAATGTGTTTCCTTGCAGGCAATATCTGGGCTCAGACATGGGGCGGGGTGGAGAAATTCACAAGACCATATCCCGATAAAGCAGACGTTGATGTGACAGCTGCTCTGATTAGTCAGGTCATTATAAATTATAACTATTAATAAAAGTGCCATAACGATAAGGGAGACATTGTGAAGAAATCAGCATACTGTAGAAATAAAATTATTTCAAAGACATGTAAAGTGCGCTTAATAATTCATAAGTATTAATAATAATAATAATTTATATTATAATAAAATAATTAAGAATATTAACACAAACACAAAAAAAAAAAAATCACTTTTTTTATTTTACATTAAAACATTTTATGTACAATACATAAATTAATAAAAAAATGCAAAGAAACAAAGAATTTAAATCCTTTGCTTCCATTTTGTTTTAGAATTACACAGCGTTAAAAATGTTCAAAACAGCAGAAGAGTTTTTCACTTCACTCAATTTAAGCGGTATGCCAGATTCGTTTTGGGAGAAATCGATTATTGAAAAGCCGAATGACGGACGTGAGATGGTGTGTCACGCTTCCGCATGGGATTTCTTCGACGGTGAAGACTTCAGGTAAATTATTTTTTATTTATTTTCTTCATAATGATCGTCATCATTAGTATCAGTATAAAACCCTGTTGTATATAGTACATACATTTTTAGAGGGTAGGACTTTTTTTGACCAGGAGTCCGTTTGGTAGGTACTACCCTCTTACCTATTTTTTCCGCCAAAGAACAGTGCTTGCACTGATGTTTGCCGGTTTGAAAGATATAGAGAACCAGTATAAGTTCATCTGTAACTTCAGTTTTGTAAATATAATATATTTAATAATAAAATAGCTCTTCTAACCTTTATATTCCCTTTCTCCCCCAGGATTGCTTGTAGTTGCCACGTTTGATTAGTAGATTGGCAATAGAATGGACGCAATGCACAAGTTGAGTGCCCGATTGGTGTCCGCTACGTTTAAGTGCAGGACTTGCGATGTGTACAGTCTATTTATTGTTATGTCAGTGCTGTTTGTCAGATGAATTTTACAGCTTCATTAGATTCAGAGCTCGTGGCTTTTATTCTCTTAAGTCTATTATAAGACATGACACTCTCCCGTTCTAGATACGTAGTAAGTTCTGCTTTGAGGGCTGCATAATAAAATATGTTAAGTCGCAAAGAACACTTAAACAACCTTCAGACCGAATTCCGGTCACGGCGACTTGTCTAAACGGAGACAAGAAATTTGCCTAGGACAGGATTATAGTGCACGAGTGTAGATATGCGCTAGCACAGGTGCACTCTCTATTCCCTCACTCTCATAGTCCGATGGGACGAAGGAAACTATACTAGAAAAGGACACTATATTCTTACTATAACTCTTCTTATCCTAGCGATACATTTTAACGACTACTGTAATAATAAAGGAAAATGGTGCATGCCTGCAAGGTTAGTCAAGATGTCTTTTTATTTTTGTTAACTCGGAAAGTATAAATATAAATAGGAATGACATATCTGAACGTTAAATCACGTAAAAGTCATGTGACTTAGCGATGATTTTATTGATTTTTCCAGTTTTCTATAGCGTTATCGATCATAGAATGTAATCTGGGCTTACCGCGCTGTTCTGTAATCTATCAAAAGTTTTCAAATGCATTTGTATATTTCGTCAGTCCACAATAAAGAAAACATAAATTATTTTAACAAAACGAATACAATTTTCAGAATAAAGCAGTGCACAACCATAACGAATAACTTCTTCAAAACAACGCATCACGAGATGGGACACATACAGTATTATCTGCAGTACAAAGATCAGCCAGTTATCTACAGGGCGGGTGCTAATCCGGGTAATTTATGTTTTTACACAAAAGTGACCAATTGCATACGTTCCATTTTTAGGTTATAGACTTTCTCCTTGGCACTGCAGAGGCTAAGTATTCGGCTGTGGGTCTGGGGCTGCGGGTTCGATTCCATAACGCATATACTATTTTGTAATATGGTGAATAACGAGTTGTAACCACCTAGTATTAATTGTAACACTTTCACGACACGTTGTTCTGCCCTTTCCGGAAGGTGGCTGTATGAATTTAACCCCGGACTTTTTATGGTGTACATATTTTTTTTTATAGAATAAGGCTGACAAACGAGCACACAGTCCACCTGATGGTAAGTGGTTGCTGTGGCCCATAGACATCTATATCTATCTTCGTTTGCGAATTTAAATGCAGATGCGTTGTCAGACTTGACTTGTTGTTAGACTGAGATAGAATGCCTCTTTTCCAGTAAAAAGAGTCTCCGGTTCTCTACACTCACCATACGAAACACAGCAGCATTAAGCTGCTATTTTACGCTGGTATTCTGTGAGAGCGTGGTCCTTCCCCCGGTCGAGCCGACCCATTCGTGCTATAACTATACTATTAATATAGCTGCAGCATGGCACTACCACGTAAAATTATCGAAATCTATGTGTAAATAACTCTTGATTATGTGATTTTCTTTTTTGGATATAATGTAGTAAAAATAACGTGTGGTCAAGTTCTTTTCATACGTGGTAGAGCCACTGCAGCTGTATTATGGTTATAGTACGAGTACGGGTCGACTCGACCGTGGTAGGACCACGCTTTCACAGAATACCAGCGTAAAATAACAGCTTAATACTGCTGTGTGTTGTATGGTGAGTGTAGAGAACTGGAGACTTGCCCGCCCGCCGCTTGTAATTTCACATCTGCTATATACGAGTCACAGTGTAGGGACGAGTGTAGCATTAACACCCTTAAGGATAAGATGAATTGCCTCGTTTCCAGTGGAAAGGTGTTTGGTTCCACACTCACCATATGTACTACTATATACTCTGTCGGTCGAGCGGACCCATTCGTGCTTCACCACACAGGTGCAGCGTGGCTCTACCGTACCGTACGTAGATAATCCACTACCCCCTGTCATCTCGTCGGTGTCGTAGGAGGCGTCAGAGGAAAACTGAAAACCGAGAAGAGCAGCAGCATCTTCTTTATAACAATGCAAAATATTAAAGAACTGCGGCTGCCAACGAACCTACTATGCGTGGCAAATATAGCAAAATCCGCCCTATGAGGCAATCTATGCGGAGGCCTATGATCATGATCAACTTTGATAGTCTGTAATAATGATAGTCGAATTAACAATTGTTCCAGGATTCCATGAAGCTGTCGGTGACGTCATCGCATTATCTGTGTCTACGCCCAAGCATTTGAGAGTTATGGGGCTGTTGGAGGATGGGCCAGACGATCCGGAGTCTAACATCAACCAACTTTATAAAATGGTAAGATATTAATAACGCGAAAGATTCAGGTGTCCTTTGTTGTCGACTATTTTTATTTTATTTTATTAAAGACGGTTGTATATATTGTTACAATTATAATTTACATACCTACGTAGATAGGGTAATAATGCTACAAACTATTATAGGTTATTATAACATGCGCTGAAATAAACAACAAAAGTACTACTTACAGTAAAATAGAACGTATCCAAAAAATCTAAAATCTTAATCTAAAAAAACTTAACTTATTAAATTTGCATTATGTAGTTCCTTTCTGAGCTTGTTAGGTTAATCGAAATTAATATCAAATGTATAGGAAATTTCATTGATCAATTTACACAACCGATCGGGGAACTAGTCTAGTTGCCTTCGTCCGAGGTCTTCGAGTCATCGTAAGACTAGTCGCCATTATACGATATTCTCTCGCTTAATCGTGTCTATCCTTGATAAAACTTAATCGGATTTATTACAAAAACGTGGTTTATCCACAGTTTCAGGTAGAGACTATGGTTTAAGAAGAGTCTTTCTCATGAAAGAATCACCCGGCCGAAATTTTGTAAATTGTTTTTTTAGTTACACTATATGTAAGTTAAGATAAATTATAACTTACTTTTCCGCGTAGCGTTATTAAAATTACTATAATTCTGTTTAATACCTCCAGTTAATCTGAGATTGTTTGTTTCAAATAAGCTGAAATATTGAAACCACGACTTTTAGTATCGATCACTGAACATTGTTTTAAACCTTAAATAAAACATAACCCTTTACAACCGATTATATACGAGCATGACGAAAAATTTTTTTCCTTTTGTTAAGAATTAGTAGAGCCACGCTGCAGCTATATTATGACTGTAGCACGAATGGGTCCGCTCGAATGGGACGAACCACGATGTCACAGAATACCAATATAAAATAACAGCTCCATGCTGCTGTAATTCGTAATGTGAGTGTAGAGAACTGGAGACCCTTTTTACTAGAAACGAGTATGTATACGAGTATTTCATCTTAGTACTCAGGGGTGACAACGCATCTGCATTTTGATTCTTAATCGAGGATAGAAGTGACAGTGTGAAAGACTTTGTGCTCGTTTGCCACGATTATTCTATAATAAAAAAAAACTCGATGACACGAGAGTAACAGACCCATGCTGCCGCATGTTATGGCTGCAGCAAGAATGAGTCGGCTCGACTGGGAAGGACCACGCCCGCACTACTGTGCTCTCTACTGTGTGCCGACTCGATACCAACATGAAATAGCAACGTAATTTCTTTTAATAAAACTGAAGTGACAACCATGGACTACTGTACTGTACTGTAGTCCATGGATACCTGCACTCAACTTCAAATTCTTTGTTTGTTCGCCTTGTTAGATGATGATAGTGTTCACCTCTGAGGTCTAAGATGGAATGCTTCACAGCCTGTAAGAGGTTGTTTCTTACCCAGACGGAATTCTAGGCAGAAAAGGAGTCCTACACCACAATCACATTACGCTGCTGTGTTTAGTATGGTGAGTGACAAAAACCGGATACCCTTTTTAGGGTTCCGTACCCAAAGGGTAACCAACGGGACCCTATTACTAAGGCTCCGTTGTCCGTCCGTACGTCCGTCCGTCCGTCCGTCTGTCTCTCAGCGGGCTGTATCTCATGTTCTGTAATAGGTAGACAAATTTTCACAGAATATGTATTTCTGTTGCCGCTTTAACAACAAATAATCAAAATAAACAAAAATAAAAATTACAAGTAAAAGTTTGTAGTACTACAAACGTGTATTACGATGGTACGGAACCCTTCATGCGCGAGTCCGACTCGCACTTGGCCGGTTTTTTACTAGTAGCGAACTAAGGCATTCCATCCGGTGACAACGTATACTGCAACTAATCTTAAAATGCTTGGTACTGGGGGCAGTACATAACAGCTGTTGAATTAGGAATTCAAACGCACGATTTTTGCTTTCAGAGATTATTAATAACTGTCGCTAAATTAAAATATAACGTAGTTTTCCAATTTCCTTTTTGTTTTTGCAGGGCCTAGATAAGATAGTTTTCCTTCCATTCGCATATCTCCTTGATCTATTCCGCTACGGAGTGTTTCGTGGTACGACCACACCCGACAACTACAATTGTCACTTCTGGCAACTCGAGAATCGGTGCAAGGTGTGGAACCACCAGCACCACGAAGCGAGGAAGATTTCGATCCAGCAGCGAAATATCACGTTGCTGCTGATGTCGAATATATGAGGTAGGTTGTGATCTATCTTTCCCTTTTATTTTTAACTTAGTAAAAATAATTAAGATTTAAGAGACAGATGCCTAATTTCGTCAAGTCTTATGTTCGAATCCTGATACACTCCTGATACAATCATTTTCATCTTATCTGGAAATGAGTATGCAAATACCATTGCATCACTAATGTTCTATTAATAAAAAAAGTTATTGAAGAAGGAATATTGGGTGTATTAGTAGAATCCTTATTATCTTTACTAAAAACGATAAAAAAGACTGTCTTACTCATAAGATTCGACGTCAATTTAAGCAATGCTTTAAATGCTTTCTCTCTCTTCATTATATGACAATAGAAAAAGACAGATATAGATACAATTAATGCTAAAGGTGTAATCAACGTATATAAGTATAGCCGATAGTCATTGGTTTAAGCTTTTTATGCTCAAAAACGACATGACGGACTAAGTGGTTATTAGAGTGGTATAAGAGATATTGGCTATTACTATAGCTTCTTTGTAATTTTGGCTGTGCAAATGGACACAAACTAACATTAATTCAGTTTGCCCTCAGTTACACGTTATGGGAGAACGAGCGCAAATAAATGAATTTTTACCAAGCTAAAATAATGTGACGTCATTGATTTTTTCCTAGCCTAAATAGACTAGAAGTTTAGTTTCGCTGTCTGACGTTACATTACCGTAATTAAAAGTTTATGTATTAAGACGTCGGTTAATGTCCTGTCTATTCTATTCATATAAATAGGAGGCAGTGAGGTAAACATCAATACTTATTTTTTTTCTTTGTATAAATTTCAAAGTGTGTTAATATATATATATAAAATAAAAAAACCTACTTAACAAGTAGGTTTCTTTATTATTGAGGATTACAAACAGGATGATACAGTCGCTCAGTCTTTAAAATATTATTAAATTAAATTATAAACAAAACATTTTTCAAAAAACTACAATATCGATTGCGCTAAAAATTCCTATACTTCCTTAGTATTTTTGATTACATTCTGTTCGCTTAGATACGGTCGCCTATGTGTCGCGCCGGCACGCCTTTGGCACGTGCTGCATCTTGTCATCTTGTTGTGCGGCGTTCACCCGCAGGAGCTATTTGCTACCTTACTTGTGTTTATTATTTTATATTTAACCATATGAGAGAAAAACATTTATTTAACATACACAGTAAAAATAATAAAATAAAAGCAAAATAATAAGTGCGCCTCCGGGTGTACCGACACTATCTTAGTGAACAGACTATACTTAAATTTTAGACTTTAGTGCTAATTTCTGGGTTTTCTGTTTAGAATACTAACTAAGGTAGAACGAGTGGAAGAGAATAAAAATAAAAATTTCGTTAACAATTGAAACTTCCGTTGATAATTATCAGTCATCTGTTTTGTTCTTTCAGATATTACATATCCTATATAATCCAGTTCCAATTCCACCAATCTCTGTGCCAACTGGCCGGCGAGTACACACCAGGTGACTCCAGCAAGCTTCTGTCCAACTGCGATATTTACAAAAGTACTGCTGCTGGGAATGCTTTGGGGTAAAGTTTGGATTTTTTTATAAATATAAGGTTGAAAAACGAGCGTACCGTCCATCTGATCGTAAGTGGATGCTGTAACCAATACATGTAAACATATATCCTCGATTAAGAATCAAAATACGAGATGCGTTGTCACTCCTGACGACTAAGTTGGAATACCTCGTTTAATACTAGTAAAAGCGTATCCGGTTCTCGTCGTCCACCATACACAACACAGAAGTATTTAACTGCTATTTTGCGCTGGTATTCTGTGACAGAAGAGAAAACAAAGATCATGTGTAACGTCGATGTCACACTCATGCCGGTAGGTGTTAGGAGCACTACACACAAAGTTGACGAGTATGTTTATCTGGGACAAATAGTCCGACTAAGTAAGTCCAACTTCTACCGAGAGGTCAATCGACGGATTCAACGGGCGGTTGGGTTCGGGAGATTACGACACATCTTCTCGTCAGATATACCTCAAAACTTGAAAACAAGATTGGCAACACGCACTGTGTTGCCATTGATGACATATGGATCTGTGACGTGGTCCTTCACTGCTAGCCGTACGAGGAAGCTCAAGGTTGCTCAGCGAGCTATGAAGAGGGCTATGCTCGGGATTTCTCTGCGTGATAGACTAAGAAATGAGGATATCTGCAGTAGAACCAAAAAGTAACCGACAAAGCCCTACGAATTAGTAAGCTGAAATGGCAATGGGCCGGCCATATAGCTTGAAGAACCGACAATGGATGGGAAAGAAAGGTTCTCGAGTGGCAACATCGTACCGATAAGCGAAGTGTACTCTCCCCCCCCCCCTCTACGAGATGGAGTGACGACCTGGTAAGACGTGCAGGAAGTCAACGGAAACAGGTGGCTCAGGACCGTGCTTCGTGACATTTCTTGGAGTAGGCCTATGTTCAGCAGTGGACTTGTGAATGGTTGTAATGATGAATGATGATTAAATGATATGAATGCTTGAGGTTTCTTGGATTTTATTATTTTGTATAAATATATTGTAACTGTTGGGAGAAAAATAGTCTACTCATGAGTTTCTTGCTCCTTCTTCTTGCAAGGTCTTCTCGACTTGTTAAAACGATGGCGTAGCTTTCTTGACATGAATGAAATTGAAATGAAAATTAAAATACCTGGCTTATATTAAGCTCAGGAGGTAATTTGCACGCTGTTAAGTCATAAATAACCATTTAAAAAAATGTCTGTCTCTCTGTCCGGGCTCACTTTTATAATGGCTGAACAGATTGTGATGAAACTTTATGATCAGATACAGAGCAATACCAGGATCGATCTAGACTATATTTAAAAGGGTCGTTAATTATATTAAATTTAAATAACGCCACATTAATAGATAATTTTACAGACGAAGACGGGGCGGGTCGCTAGTTTTTAATAAAACTGGTTTTACATTGACTTTGACCAAATAGTACACACGGGGAGCGATTCTTTTGCTTTACAATCACGCAGCACGTGTTCTGAATCTTATTTCTTTTAGTAAAATGCTGCAACTTGGTTCATCCAAACCCTGGCCAGATGCGATGCAGGCGCTCACTGGACAACGGAACATGGACGCTAGCGGAGTCCTCGAATACTTCCAACCTTTGCATGACTGGTTGAAAGCGGAGAACGAGCGGACTGGAGAGTACATTGGGTGGGAGCCCAGCACTGTCCGTAAGTCTCGTCATTCAGTGTTGATCGTTCAATCTTTTGAGACATATTCTGTAATATTTTTTCGTGATAGATGGATCCGTAAGAGAATCCATTATCCTATTTCGTATCGTGGACAACTGATGCTAAGAAAGGTTCTCGAGTGGCAGCCTCTTACCGGTAAGCGGAGTGAAAGACAGTCCCCCACTAGATGGATTGATGACACGGTAAGATAAGCTGGAAATAGATTGATGCGGATTGATCGATTGATGCTCAAGGCCGTATTTTGAGGCATTTTAGGCGGAGGCCTTTGTAGTTTGTATAACTTGTGAGGGGCTGCAATAATAATTACGATACTGTAATAAATTATTCCACTTCTGATGTTAAAAACTATTCTCAAAATTATTTAATTAATAGAATATTACTCGTATTAGAAATTACTTTCAATGTTAATTGTTAAAATGATAAAAATGTGAGAGCGGATGTTCAACTTGCTCTCTTGCTTACGCAATTAATCAGGAATGAGACAGCGTACTGTTCAGGTGCTGTATACAAGTCGACCAACCGTAATTTGTACCCGTCACAATCACACATTGGTGTAACGTGAAGGACATAATTACATGATAACACCAAGGTATGCGAACCAACAGCAATACTACCCATCTCAATGTAACACAGGGCAGCCTCTCAGCAACACGATCTTCCTTGCTTACACTAGAAGAACTACTACAACGAACAGAACCACGTCGCTTGTCTTATTTAGGCATAATCTCAGTGTAGAGGTAATGTTTTAGCCCAACGGGCATAATAACGACAATGAGACTCACCGACATGAGAATTACGGAGTGATCCGTCTTAGTCGCCTGCGCGATACTTTATACTGCTAGAACAAGTGGGAGATTACCGTTCTACCTTCATTTGTTCGCATTTCCTTTATTTTTTACCCTTATTCCCAACAATACATTTAAAAATTCCAAGTTCTGTGTACTTGAGTTTGGAGATATCTAATAGATTAGGAGTGTAGGGTAGTTTGATATTAAATGGTTTATGACTTTGTCTATAAGTCATAAAACGTTTAATTTCAAATTTGCGTTTCTATATGTTAAACTTTGAAGGGGCCTTGTACGACTACTTCACACTGTATTAAGAAGCAACATTGATGACTTCTTTTTTATTTTAGAATATTGTACTGAAGAACAAAAATCTGAAATGGAAAATTCAGAGTTCAAGAGAAGATTGAATAAAATAACCGGTTGAAAGGTAACATTTGTGTATATAACTGTAAATAAAATGATAATTATAACTGCTAAATTTGTTTTATTTTTCTTTGATATACTTCATTAGAAATGTTTAAATTCAGATATTTAAATACATCAATTTCTATTTATTTATTTAATCTCTGGATTAAAACTAATTTTACAGGTTTTATTGCGATTAATTTAATAAAAATACGCGTGAGTGTCGTGGAACACTCGGTTGGAACGAAGTTCCTTTCGTAGCATATTATTATTGATAAACGTATTATATTATTGATTAACAAATAAAAATAAATGCATTACTAGCATCTGTTAAAATGAAGCGTCATTTAAAATAATATTTCTTTCATGGCAAGACAAGAAAAAGTGCAAGGGAGATGGATATTATTCCATCTCGCTCGCATTATAGAAAGGGTCGTGACGGAAAAATTTTACACTTTTTTCGCCTAGCCCCCATCCGCCAAATTCGTACTGTGCGATAAGTAACTTCGTTCCAAAAAAATATTTCGCTTCGCGTTTAATTAAAGTTCTTTTAATATAAGTAAATTAAACGCGAATAACTTCGTAAAATTATTTTTGTTCTATGTGAATATTCGCGTATTTACGTAGTATTTAAACCTTAGACAACGTATAGAAACAATATGCGGATTTACTGCTATAAAATTCTCTGCCAGTCCACCTTAACATTATAGATATGATGTTTTGACGGATTGATAGAATATTACCTGTTGAAAATTGCGAAGATGAAAAATCAAATAGGCAAACAATTTTTTTCAGTGAAGGCAGCATAATGAAATCCTTCCCGAAAATATTTTGTATTAAGCGGAACCACTTATTTCATCGTACGGAAGCGGTTCAAGTTCGATCCCCGCCGACGACAGTAAAATCGCTAATTAGCAAATTTAAGTTCTGCTATTTGTTTAAATTTTTTTAGGTGGTAGAGTCACGCTGCAGCTATATTATGGTTGTAACACGAATGTGTCGGCACGACCGGAGAAGGACCACGCTCTCACAGAATACCAGCGTAAAATAGCAGCTTAATGCTGCTGTGTTTCGTATGTTGAGTGTAGAGAACCGGAGACCCTTTTTACTGGATACGAGGCATTCCATCTTAGTCGTCAGGGGTCACAACGCATCTGTATTTTGATTCTTAATCGAGGATAAAGGAGAATGCCCATTATTGTATGGAATCCCGTACCAAGTTGCATCAAAATCAAACTTTGTTTTTATAGACTACTGATCATATTAACTCCTGCAAGTAATTTTTATATAAAAAACCCGGGTTATGGAGTTATTATATGAAATCGAAAATAACCTAAAACTAGGTTTTTCGACGCTACCAATGATCTATTTTAAATAAATACATTAAACACGGACGAACAAAACAGCGTAATCCACTAATATTAGTAAGAATTACTAGTTATAGCAACATATAGCCGAGCCACAGGATACGTGACTGAAACTCGGAGATTTGCACGACCTTTATACATATTGCCAATACTGAGAGCGGGTAAGGTATCTAAGGGTAATATATCATTGGACGCCACTGTGACTATACTACAAACTCATACCAATAAAACATTATCATAAGGGTGACCAGTCAGACCGAAAAAAACGCTCGTTGAGTTTATTGATCGTCTTGAACAATAACCCTTTAGTAATCTTAAGATACCATTCATGACAAACATTATTGCTCATGGTCATGTTGTTCTCGTGAATCGATTAGGTACATAAGTGATAGAAAAAATAAAAAAACAAACAAGTGCATTTTTAATAATAGGTTTTAGGTTTTTAATAGCGTTTAAAAGTTAAACATATTTAAAATACATTTACTTAAATCATTCATCATACTCCTGAAAAATCATCTAAAGCCGTTGCTGGCGTAGTTACGTCATCATACTGTCCCCAGCTCAAATACCACAATATCGTCATTAAATGAGCACAGCAGCCCACTGTTGAAATAGAAAATTTTAACGGAGTCAATAGTTATTGTGTTATTTTTGTATTAACATGGGTTTGTAACCCCTAGTTGAAGGTATGTTGCAATAAAGGATAAATAAAATTATGGAAAATGTCAGAAAGAGCTTAAGCTTTCGATATATGACGGCAAAATCATCACTTTACGTCTGCGAAATATAACGATTAAGGCAAATCGTCCCTTCAAGGGGAGAGGATTATGTTCAGGAGAGAATTTTTACGCGCTGTTGAAGAAAAATAAGAAAAAGTCTCGCTACGGGCACTTTTTTCATTCAACGCATAATATTACAAAGCGTCGACATCTTTTTCGTTTTGTTATTCGCTAGGTCAGGGCAATGTTACCAGTCATTGTGTTATTTCCTGCCATTGAAAATAATTACGAAGTCTAGTACAGTAGAGTTTAACAGGACTTAAAATTTATAAGTATAATGTAATTTTAAGATCGATCTAATTATTCATTATTTTTACCTTTTATAGAATAAGGGCAAAATAAGGGTGACAAACGAGCTCACAGTCCACCTGATGATAAGTGGATGCTGTGACCTTTATATTATATCCACGATTAAGAATCAAAATGTAGATGCGATGTCACCCCTGATCACAAAGATAGGATGTCTTGTTACCAGTAAAAATGGTCTCAGGATATGCACTGGTCATACGAAACCCAGCAGCATTAGGCTGCTGGTAACTGCTAACCGGCTTTCATATGCCATCAGTTTTATTTCCACTTAAGGTATAGTTGGATAAGAAAAAAAATTACCACGAAACCAGTCATGGAACAGGTGAAAGTAGAACTCAAATAGAAAATAGCAAATCCCTTCGATAATAACTTTAAAACCCAACAGCATCTTGACGAATTATGTAAAAATAACATTTGGTATATAAATATTAATTTTAAAGGATAATATGCGAAACTCAAGTCAAGATGCTGTTTTTGTTTTTGGAAGAAATTTTTATTTGCTGACATCCTGACAAATGTAAACTACATTCAAATCTCAGTTAATCCTCGTCTGTCTCTCTTCATTCTCTCTTTTGGTGATGACACAGTGTAAACAATGCGTTATTAAGTATATTATATTTCACTGAAATACTCATAATGTTTTTATTCCCCTTCATACCGGTAGTCGGAGAGATAAATGGCTAAGCGTAATCACCATCTGTAACAAATTACTCTAAAAGTTACATTTGTCAATTATATTTTTTGCGTACTGCCTCTTATTTAAGGTGTCTGTTCTTCAACGTATATTAGATACTAGTCTTTTTAGTTCAGTTTTTATTTTAAATTATCATGTCTATTATCATTAGACAACGGTGATGATGATTTAATTAGTGCACTTTGAATGGTATATCAAAGTGTTACAAAAAGGTTTACACTGTAGATAGACTCATATAGGCGTATATTTGCCATAGTTGCCAATTGGTAGGCGGATCGGAAACGGTTTTTGTCCATCTACTATTTGAGTTTCCCTCTGTCGCCTCCTACGACTCATGGAATGATGTTGATGTGGGGCAAGGTTTCTCTTACAACACTACATGGTTAAATATTATTTTATAATTACTTTTTATTATGATAATATTTTAAATGAAATATAATAATATTATCGCCATACATATCATTTTACGTAAGTAACGGTTTTGATTCCCGGCGGTATCAATAAAATTGATACATCGTGAGGAAATCTGCATGACTGAAAAAAAAAAATTGAAAACATGTTAAGTTCACCAGCACTCACTGGAATAGTGCGGTGAATTGATTGCTCGATAACCCTCTCAGAAATTAGAAGAGGTCTGTGCGCAGCGGTAAGTATAGGCGGTAGGTGGTCTCGTTGGTCTAGTGGCCGAAAATGTGATCGCGAATTATGAGGTCCCAGGTTCGAATGCCGGGTCGATCCAATAATCAGTTATTAAGTTTATCTGTCGAGAATTTAAAAGAAAGTCCGTGTTCAGCCCTTAGTTTTTCTGTTTCAGCCAGCGTGCCTTGGAAAGCACGTAAATCCGTATAGCCCAAAAAACAGCTATTGAGTTTTTCAGTTAAGAAATTCTTAGTAACACCCAAGAGTCGGGAAGTTACCCTTAGGTTCCGCGGAACTCAATTTAGGAATCTCTGCTTTAGAGAAACCATTCTCAAACCCGATGCTCTCAGTGCTGTAGCAAAACAGAACAGAAACAGTTTGCATTTCAACGGATGAGTGTAACAGGTAAAATAATTTTTAATAACATAACAAAAAAACATGACCGTATTTGCAAACAATGGATGATTCATTACGAAGTCTCATGTTTATAGCATTTAATTAGACATATTATGTTGAAATATATATAACCGGATCAGTTTTTCCGTTCGAAAGGGTTATTTACCTTTGATTTTAGAGTAAGAGCAATTAAACGCCTAGAATCTCAAAGGTAACTTACTCTTAGGAGTCTTCTGGGTGAGTGCCAACCTGCATGTTTATGACGTTAAACAGCAGTGCGTTCACTGTCGTATTCCAATTCAAAGTGTATGGAGTGTCAGTATAATTACACAGCCTTTACTAGCTGATGAAAAAAGATAAATATCAGATATAAAATAAGATATGAGAAAATATTGATATGAGAAAATATTGATATGAGATGAGATGAGAGAAAAGAAACCTGTACTGACAACTACGCATCACACTGTTGGATGAATATTTTTCCCTTAAGCATAATATTTATAATAAGTATGGTTTTTTTACTCTACATCCTAATTATTATACGAGCGATATAAAAATATTTGTTTATTTGTTTGTAATCGCGTTCTCGAAAATGGTTTTCACAATTTCGATGCAATTTACAGTATTGGAATTTACGAAAAATCCATTTAGCTAGTTCTCTGTTTAGGTAATATTCTGTGGCCCATAGATACCTACACCTATCCTCGAATAAGAATCAAAATGTAGATGCGATGTCACCCATTAGGACTAAGATAAGAATGCCTCATTACCGTCTACGGTTCTCTCTTTATTCTTTAAAAAAAAATATTTTCTCTTTTTTCTCATTTCTGACCATATGCAACGAAGTTGTTTTAGCTGCTATTTTATGGTATGCTGTGAGAACGTGATCTTTCCCTGGCCCAGCCGACCCACAGCCAGAATAAAGCTGTAGTGTGGATACTATATAGATAATAGCACATATTAAGCTTCTGGGAGATTGTGGTTCTTCTCTAGTCGAACCTATCTATTCATTTTGCATCCATTATTAAACTGTAGTGTAGTACTTGTGTAGAGCCTCAAGCCGTTGTTTTTGTAATTACTACCAAAAAGTAAACATTGGCGATAAATTTAACTAAAATAAATGGAATTACTTCTCTATACAACGTTATAGACAAGCTCGCGGGCTTCTGCGGACAGCAACCTTGGTCTCAACCATTAACAGCTGCCATGTTAGAGTCGCGTGCAGCCGTGCGCACAATGAATAGAGATAATACTATTATTATCATTTATATAACTACGTGAGCAACTGTGCATTTGAACTACTTCGTTATACAATGAAGATAACTGATCACTAAGGCTTGACCTTATAAGATTTTTCGTTTATAATCATACATTTATACCAATGAAATAGAGCCATTATGACGACGTGGTTAAGCAACCAGAGTGCAGGTTCGCTCCCAGCTGAAGTCGAAAGTGAGGACTCGAGTCAATGACTCGACACAGAGTGACAAAGGTGCTAACAGTCCACTTGATGGTAAGTGCCTGTGTGCCTCTCCTGCCCATTTGGTGCATGGACATCAGGAACCATATTCCAACAAAGAATGTTACACGTGTTTTGTTGCGCTTTGTTATAAAAAATTTACGTGGTAGAGTCATGCTGCAGCTATATTAATGGTATAGTTGTAACACGAATTGTTCGGCTCGGCCGGGGAAGGACCACGCTCTCACAGAATACCAGCGTAAAATAGCAGCTTAACGCTGCTGTGTTTCGTATGGTGAGTATAGAGAACCGGAGACCCGTTTTACTGGAAATGAGGCATTCCATCTTAGTGCTCACGGGTGACAACGTATCTGCATTTTGATTGGTCATCGAGGATAGATGTAGATATCTATGGGCCACAGCAAGCACTTACCATCAGGTGGACTGTGTGCTCGTTTGTCACCCTTATCCTATTAAAAAAAATTTGCAGATGTAAGTATCTGCAAAATTTTATCCCTATCGGGTCCAAATAATTTAATTCAATCCTAATAT
This sequence comes from Parnassius orleans, assembly GCA_029286625.1. Taxonomy (NCBI): domain Eukaryota; kingdom Metazoa; phylum Arthropoda; class Insecta; order Lepidoptera; family Papilionidae; genus Parnassius; species Parnassius orleans. The sequence goes on from JAGSMP010000056.1 coordinate 1,781,859, forward strand.
TAAGGCTTTTTTAGAACCGGGTAGCGGCGGTGTAAGATTATCCACTACCCCATATCTTCCCTTTGGTATCGAGAGAGGCGACAGGAAGAAACAAACCAGAAGATAGGCAGCAGCATCTTCCTGATAGCAACTGCAAAATGAAAAAGGGTGCCAGCCCGCCTGCCAGTTGTGGCAACTATGATAAATATCCCCCTAGAGGCAATCTAAAGAGAGGCCTGTGTTCAGCACTTTTATAGGCTGTGATGGACAATAATGTTGCTTTAAATTGACAACTTTTACGCTTCCCATATAACAAAATAGCTCGATTACCCCTCACAGGATTTGAACTGAGCCCTCACTCGACTGAACTCATGTGTATATCAATTACCCCTGAGTCACCCGATTGTCAAGATTGCATTGAATTTCTGATGTCCTCTATCTGGGCTGTTATTAGCGTTTTTCTTGTTCCGACTGTGACAAATGTTCTTCGTTTCAATGCCAAGCGTTCTGGCCTTGCACTTGTTTTTTATTGCCCATGGGGTAGACGTGTACAAATTAACATTTAACCATAGTTCTAACTTTGTAATACTAAACACCCATGTAAGTACATGTTACTCGTACATTCAAAAATTCCCACGACCAATTTGGCATAATAGGAAAATTGTGACCCGCATAGTAATCTACCATATGCAATGAGTCTACGTGGAGATCATTTGTTTTGAGCAATGGTGAAATTAAAATATTTCGATACTATGGTAATTTCAAGTCTTTAATTAATGAACTATTTTTTTTAACTGCACCAGCGATTTCGTACGCCTAAACAAATATAAACAGTAGAGGGATATTTGCCATAGTTGCCACGCTTAGCATGTGGTTTGGCAACGACAGTTTTATCTTGTAGTCTACACTAATATTATAAAGAAAACTTTGTTTGTTTGTTTGTTTGTTTGTTTGATTGTAATGAATAGGCTCATAAACTACTGGACCGATTTTAAAATTCTTTCACCATCTGAAAGCTACATTATCCACGAGTAATATAGGCTATATTTAATTTTGAACAAAATAGGTTCCGTAAGATATTAGGGTTCGGACAAGGTGTAAAAATCAACCAAAAAGTTACTTATTTTTGCACCCTGCCTAAACTATTAAAGATAGAACCATAAAACTGCTGCACGGCCCGTTGCGAAGTAGGCGTTACCAAGGCCCGGTGAGCGTGAGTGGGAGTTTAGATCTATGAGTAGGTACCGCGCGGCTCAGTCGCGGTCGGCTCCTCACGCAGCGGTCGTGTGAAGTCTAATAATTTTCGTGCGATTTTTTAGGTTTCGTTCTTTAAACTACACCACGCAAAAGTTCTTCTCAGAGCTAAACAACAGTTCTTCTTAGAGCTAAACAACAGTTCTTCTTAGAGCCAACAGTTCTTTTCAGGGCTAACCAACAGTTCTTTTCAGGGCTTACCAACAGTTCTTTTCAGGGCTAACCAACAGTTCTTTTAGAGCTAGAATATTACACGCTAACATTATTTAAACATTTGAAAATGCCTAAGAGAGCCAGGTCTCAACTTTCTAAACATAGTTCTCGCACGGGCAAAAATACGTCGTACGGGAGAATCTTCACCTGAACGTTCACAACGCCTTGCTGAACAAAATCAGAGAAAACTCAGGTACGCGCACGAGAGTCGAGTGTCGAACGTTCACAACGCCTTGCAAAACAAAATCTGAGAACTCTGAGTTACGTGCACGAGAGTCGAGGCTGGAGCGTTCCCAACGTCTTCATGAACAAAATAAGGACCTCTGACTTACGCGAACGAGAGTCGAGTGTCGAGCGTCGCAACGCCTTGCCGTACAAAGCTTGAGAACCCTGAGCTACGCGCTCAAGAGTCGAGCCTGGAGCGTTCCCAACGTCTTCATGAACAAAATATAAGGACCTCTCAGTTGCGCAGAGTCGAGGTCAGTTTTGCAGCGACTTAGAGCTCAGGCAGAGAGACAGCAGTTGTCCACAATAGAGTTCGCAATCGAATTTTAGCTAACAGCAACAGACTGGCTTTCAGATATGATCCGCAGTTTGATTATGCACAACAAGCGTCCGTCCAAATCGGAGTCATGAATAAGATCTGCTCTAACTGCTCTGCCAAGAAATGGGCGGACGAACCTAATGGTATGTGCTGTGCTTCAGGTAAAGTTTGTCTTCCTAACCTGGAGCCGCCACAACCAATAAAAATCTTTTGACTAATAACCATCCATTATCTGGGCATTTTTAACAAACATGTAAATACAATAGTCTTTTCAAATGACTTCGTTTATGCAAAAGAAATCAGGAAGGAAATTTTATGCCCACTTTAAAATTGAAGGACAAGTGTATCATCTAATTGGTATCCTTTTACCACCATCAGGCCAAAACCCACAGTTCTTGCAAATATATTTTATTTCGGATGCAGACCAGTTATCGTTGCGATCAAGCATCGCACCAACCTTAAAATGGATTTAATTGAATTACAGACCGCTTTAAATAATCATAACGTACATACGAAGTTTTAAACAAAACTTAGAACTTAACTCCTCAGATAATTTAAAGTTAATTATTCATTCAGATCGCACTCCACAGACAGCACACAGAGGCAGATATAATGCTCCTACTGTAAACGAGGTAGCTGTTCTCTTGGTCGATGAAGACAAAGGTCCCAGGGATATAGTCTTACACGGTAGAGACGGGCAGCTCAAAAGAGTTTCTGAGCTACATCGGTCCTATGATCCACTACAGTATCCTATAATGTTTGTGACAGGAGAAGACGGTTATTATTTGACTATCCCTCAGCAGGGTTCTGCGCGTAATAAAACTGTTTCGTGTATGCAATTTTATGCATTTAGATTAATGATTAGAACTAACTCTTTAATCCGTTACATTATTACAGAGACTTATTTAGTCAATATTGTGTTGACATGATGGCGAAAATGATATCGGAAAGATTAAATTATATTTGTCGGAATCAACAAAGACTGAAGGCTGATGACTACATTCATCTCAGAGATGCCTTAAATCATGACGCAAATGTTGACCCATCAAATATCGGTCAACATGTCATATGCCATCGTCATTTACGGGTTCTCCGCGTTTCATGCACGAGAAAACGCAGGACGCGATGACGTACGTCTGAAATTATAGACCTGACTTATTTGTCACTTTTACATGTAACCCTGAATGGCCTGAAATAAAAGCCGAGCTGTTACCAGGACAACGGTCTTTCGACCGTCATGACATAATTTCACGTATTTCATTTAAAGATGAAGAAATTCATCAAATTATTTGTCAAAGAACAGATATTCGGTAAAGTAAAATGTTATATGGCAAGTGTGGAGTGGCAAAAGCGCGGTTTACCTCATTGTCATTTGCTGTTCTGGCTAGAAACCAAAATACAACCAGATGAGATCGACAGTGTCATAGTTGAGCTACCCGATCAACAAATTGATCCGGTACTACACGACATTATAACTAAAAATATGGTATGGACCCTGCGGAGAACATAATTTAGCTGCACCATGCATGAAGAACGGTGTCTGCACAAAAAGTACCCTCGTTTCATGAACGATACCCAGACCGGAGAGGATGGGTATCCAGTTTATCGTAGGCGCGATACAGGAAATGGCGGTCGGAGCACTACGCTACAAATCAGGGCAACATGGTGACTATAGATAATAGGTGGATTGTTCCATACTCCCGCTACTATGTAAGACTTTTAACGCTCATATAAACGTGGAGTACCACCTGTCCAAGCCATTAAATATATATGTAAGTATATAAAGGTTCAGATCAGGCAACTTTTAGCCTTAGAAACCCACACGATGAGGTCGAAAACTATTTAAATGGCAGGTACATAAGCACATCTGAAGCTGTCTGGCGCTTATTTGAATTTCCCATTCACGAGCGGCATCCTACTGTAGTATTTGGCCGTTCTAGAGAACGGTCAAAGGTGTATTTTACACCAGGGACAGCTCATCAAGTTGTCCAAAACCCACGCAATACCACATTACTGGCATTTTTGCCTCTAATGAAGATGAATTCGCGAAAACTCTTCTGTATCATGAAGTCCCGCAATACTATACATGGGCAAATAATACATTCACTAGAAGGAAGCGTGGTGAAGATGTAGTTGGACATCCGGGGATAAAAAAGATGCTTTAGGTAGAGTCTACGGATACATCCATCCCAATCAGAGTGTTTTTATCTTAGGATTCTACTGCACCACGTACGCGGTCCGACCTCATTTGCATACCTTAAAACTGTAAACGGTATTGTCAAAGAGACGTATCAAGCAGCTTGCCGTGACCGAGGTTTACTTGAAAACGATGATCATTGGGGTAACACTTTAAGCGAAGCTTCGTTATCACATTGTCCAAAAAAACTAAGGGAGTTGTTCGTAGTCATACTTTTATTTTGTCAACCATCGGAACCATTGAAGTTATGGGATACTTTCAAAGATCAGTTCTGTGAAGATATTAGACATCGTATCAGACAACAAAATCAGGATAACACTTCACCCTTCACTGAAGTCATTTATAATGAAGTATTAATTGAAATAGAAAACAAACTTCTAGAACTAAACGACAAAAATTTAAGTGATTTTGGATTACCTTCTCCCGTTCGTACCCAGAATAATACTATTGACACAATGGTACAACAGTATAACAGCAATGATCTAACAGCGTTTGTTAATGACAATGTGCCAAAATTAGTACCAGATCAAAGACATGCTTATGAGACTATTGGACAGCGTGAACAATAACATGGGAGATTATTTTTGGACGCACCAGGAGGCACCAAAGACTTTTCTCGCAAATTTGATACTTGCTAAGATACGGCAATCGGAAGATAGCGATTGCAGTTGCTTCGTCAGGAATTGCTGCAACTCTTTGAACGAAGGAAAAACTGCTCACTCTACGTTTAAACTCCCGCTATCCGTATCTTTAGATCAACGGTCTACGTGCTCTATTCGGAAAATGGGCCTCTTGGTAAGTTGCTGCAAGACGCGTCGTTGGTAATATGGGATGAATGCACCATGAGTCATAGAGCTCATGTGGAGGCCGTGGACCGTACTTAAAAGACCTCCAGCTCTGCTAATGTCATGGGTGGTATCACTTTGTATTTGCTGGAGATTTGACAAACGCTTCCTGTCGTCAACAGAGGTACGCGAGCAGATATTATGAAGGCATGTTTAAAATCGTCTCACCTTGGACATCTGTTCAACATTTGAATTTCGTACTAATATGAGAGCTCATCTATAAATACGCATAGCAATTTTCCACAACAGCTGCTGAAACTGGGAGAAGGAATTTTTCCATCTTTAAATTTGGGCACCGATTATGCGGTTACTTTGGATGAGTCTCTAGGGCAAATAGTCTAAAATTTAGATAGTCTGATAGATGCTATATATCCTGACATCGAAAACTTACATCAAAATGATTTTCGTTGGCTGTGTTGTAGAGCAATAGTTTCTCCCAGGAATGAAACAGTCAACGAAATAAACAATTTAATTATGCAGAAAGTACTGAAGTTAAGTGCTATAAATCCATAGACACCGTCACTAACATCGAGGACGCAGTACTCACCCCAGTGCAGAACCCCGCTGGGCTTCCACCTCATGAACTGTCGTTAAAAGTTGGCACGCTGATAATGCTTCTCAGAAATTTAAGACCCCCAACATGTGTAATGGCACGAGACTTATAAAGGAGCAAAGATAATTTAATAGTTGCGAAGATTATCTCGGCCCTGCAGCTGGTGAATTAGCTCATATACCAAGAATACCCATGATCCCTACTGATTTGCCTACACTTCAAAAGGCTCCATTTCCAGTAAAAATTTTTCGCACTCACGATAAACAAATCCCAGGCCAAACATTCAAATTTGTAGGAATTGATTTACGAAAAGAATGTTTACGCATGGGCAACTTTATTGCCTTCTATCACGGGTCGGGCCCTGACCATCAGTATATTTTGTTACCAGAAAATAATATAACGTCAAATGTTGTGTATAGAGAAGCTCAATAATAGCTTAAGTTTTCTATCCTAAAACAACAGGTTGCACTCGGGACTAACAAATAACATCCACAGAAAGAAAATCTGTTCAGCCTGCGGATAGTGACTGCTTCGTCGATGTTAGTGTCGGTGTCTGTGAATTGACCTGGGAATCATTTTGTTTGCTGACCGTGTCTTTCCTGGGTAGGCTTTTGCAGCGGTAACGACATCCACGCGGGCGGAGCCGCGGGCGACCGCTATTGTTAATAATTTTAGAACCATGTTAAGTACAATTTTACTATACAATTATATATTTTAATAAAATTATCTTTAAATAATTTAAAATGTCAGTTTTAATAATACAATATCAGATTTTAATCATTTAAGCTAGGTCTGAGGTCATAGTCCCATATAAGAGGCGACTATGGGAAATGTTAGATAAATGTCATGGCCTCCGATAGATGGCGGTATGGCCATCTGGTGTAAACGCGGCAAAGAGTAGCGACGTCAAAATAACAATAATTCAATAAGCTTATAATTGATGTTAGACTGCAGCCTAACATCAATTATACTTTATTATATTTATTTATTATATACTATATTTTTATTATATACTATATTTTTAGTTGCTGCAGCAACGAAACGATCACTGACGCTGCATAAGCACACAACAAAATTGCCGCAGTACTGTTATACTGCCTGCACCTTAGGCAAAAACTCGCGAACGTTCATATTGCCATACATCCCCCTATTTATATTTTAGCACTGCCATTTTTTATTGTCATATTATTTTCATTGGTAATTAACTAGGCTTTAGTCATTTAATTACTAGGCATCTATTACTGCGATGATCATTTCAGCGTCCCAGCGTGTCGATTATATAAACGTTATGTAATGTTACACTGTACAAAAAGGGAAAAGTAATGATTGTCATAGAAAAGACAATAGAAATGGCAATAAAAGTAAATATTAATATCTATTTATTAATAATGGTGCTGTTAGTGATTGTGTAACTTTTGAACGACTCTACCGATTGAAGCCGTATTCGGGTTGTTGGAGGAACTTGGCTGGCGGAATGCTGCTTCTGTATTACTGTTTAAATAATGGTTTTTAAGTGAATTTTGATACGTAAAAGTGGTGCGATTACGTGTATTAAATATCTGCGCATGTGAACTATTAGTGGAAACGATGAAACAAGTGCTCCGATAGTGATATGAATCTAAAGTTAAGGTGGCTGCTGAGGCCCCTTGAGATACTATCGTCATCAACTGTCTGCTGGCTCAAGCTGCCGTTAAAATCTCCCAATAACTTCACAATGTGACGCATCAACATATTGTGCAGAAGTTTTTAAAAAAAGTAAAAGATAATTTCTTAATATACTTGACGCTGCCAAAAGTACAAAATTACGAGTCCATTATCAAAGAAGAATGAAGTCGTATTCACGCGATATGTTTCTTTTTGCATTGGGACGACGGTTCACAGTTAGGCTAGGATTCAATAGATGTAGCTGAAGTCAAGTTCTTAGCAAATTGTATGTTTATGGATCAAAATGACTTATATATTCACAATATAATATGTTGATTTAGTGCCCTGAAAAAACCAAAATCAGGACTATATTTACACTTAAATCTTATATAATTTCAAGTAAATTTATAATAATCATAGTTAAAGTAAGAAGAAGATATGCACCATCATTTTCTATGATGGTGCATTTCTTCTTCGTTTTGGGTAGTGGATATTCTTACACTGTCATTCATCATACGTGTGGACGTACTCCCCTTTCTGCACATAATCCCCTTTCAAAGATTTGTACAAAACGACAGTAGCCTAATAGTACGGTGCACACCTCGAACTCAAAAAGTCGTAGGTTCGAATCCGACATTCGATTACTAACGTGAACTACTCCTAACACATGCATTTTAAGCTTACCTGAAGTGGTTAACAGGAATATAATGTTAATAGAATTGCTAGTATTTAATAATGATAAATGATAATAACGAAATTATTCCTGTAGTCGTTTCTACGAACGGGAAAGTCCCGGTCAGCCTTTCGGCTCATCTGAGGCGACTGGGATTCCGTGACAGACCGCTCCGTTCACTTCAAATGCAGGAGACGATGCTCCTCGATACCGCCCACATCGTCCGGCGGTTTCTTTCCCTTTCCCTTAACCTATACCGTTTGATCTCTCCTGCCAAGGGCTACATCTGGTTGTTTTTTTTATTTATTTATGTATTTTCTATTTTCTTTTATATATTTTGCAAGATGATGTTGTGACTAGGATTAAGAAAGAAATGCTTCGGTGGTTTGGTCATGTAGAAAGAATGAATGAGGAAAGAGTGACAAAGCAAATTTATGCTGCAGAAGTGAACGGCAGAGTCGGGATGGGACGCCCTAGGCGAAGGTTTATCGACCAAATTGGCGATATATTGAAAATGTACCGAATTAAGAGTACCTTTAACCGACGAGCGTGTATGCGTAGGTTTATGGATGTGGAGGAGGCAAGAGAGGTGTGCCATGATCGTGCCAAAGGGAAGTCCGTAGTCTCTGCCTACCCCTCTGGGTGACAGGCGCGAGGGTTTATGTATGTTATGTATGTATTTATACAGCCGTACCAGATGAGAAGACTATATTAATACCCCATGTATTAATGATATATTTTCTGACAAAAATAGGTACTGTGTACCACGGAGTCATTTTAAAGTTTTCAGAATTACAATTTGAGGTCAATATTTCCTTTGTTGCGCGCACTAGGCTCGTCTCGCCCTAGTTCGCTGCCTTATCGCTTCGCTTTCGTTTTGTTATCACTTTCTATGGCAAGCCTTGCTTTTACATCACCAAATCGTCTTACTGACGCACTATAGCTTAATGAACTATTATCGCCTCAAAATCTATTTTTGGCCGTTTGCAGTTTTAAACATACTAAAAGATTGGTAATAGCAGATAGATGTGATAGCTCGGAAACTAAGCGCACACTTTAAATTAAATAATAATAATTTATTGGGCTTGTAGTACATACAGACAAAAATTCTTACATGAAGTAGCAATAAAGTTAGGTAAAACACTAGTGAAGGTGACGTTCTGTCCTCCTTGCTAGACTTTACAATAGCCTGTATTAAGGAGATTCAGTCGCTTACCCCGTTACACAAATGAAAAAAAAACCCGAAACAAAAGGAGCTGATGATCTTCAAACGGCTGAACAGATTTTATTGAAACATAGCTAAGAACATTTTCGATTAAGACACCTGTCAAATAAAAAAAAAATAATCAAAATCGGTTCATCCGTTCAGGAGCTATGATGATACAGACAGACACACATACACAAGACAGAAATACAGAGCCATGGTGCAGCTATATTAGTAGTATAGCTGTAGTACGAATGAGTCGGCTCGACCGGGGAATGACCACGCTCTCACAGAATACCAGCGTAAAATAGCAGATTAACGCTGCTGTGTTTCGTATGGTGAGTTTAGAGAACCGGCGACCCTTTTTACTGGAAACGAGGCATTCCATCTTAGTCCTCACGCTTGACAACGCATCTGCGTTTTGGTTCGTAATCCAGGATAAATGTAAATGTCTATGGGCCACAGCATCCACTTACAACCAGGTGGGCTGTATGCTCATTTGTCACCCTTATTCTATAAAAAAAAAGGAGATGGGTAGCAGCGTCTTCTTAATAATATCAAGAAAATAAAAAACTGCCAACCCGCCTGCCAAGTGTGTAAACTATGACAAATATTACTTCTATGTGGTAATCTAGGGGGGAGGTCTTGTTGGTAACTGTTTATCTCATAGAACTTTTTTTTACATACACACAACCAACCTTTTGTGGATGGTCTAGCTCTCTCATATTCTCCCATAACACGTCGTAACGTGAATCACCACGTTCAAAAAATTTTGTCTTGCTAAGACTTGTGGCATGATGGGAAAATAAGTCGTCCCATCTCAAATAATGGACTTAGGAAAATAAACAAGAGGTCTTGTAGCAATCGTAAAATTTTGTATGGGTGCAATTTTAATTAATCAATTGCGCGAACCCTTTAGTACTGCAATCCCAATCCGTTTCTCGAGCGTGGTGATTACGGTAAATCCTTTCTACAATGGGAGAGCTCCATAAGGTTAAAAGTTAAAGTTACATCCTATATACGTCCCTATAATACGTACGTGCTGTTGCACAGGCCTCCTCTTATTTCTGAGAGGGTTTTAAGGCAAGGAAAAGTCCGCCGGACTGCCCCAATGCGTGTTGGCGAACTTCAACTTCGAACTTCGAAAATGCCGAGCACGTGGTAAATTAGCACTTAAAATTGCAATTAACAATTTCATTGGTGCCGGATCGAACCCGTGTTGCTCGCGTACTGTCAAATTTACAGCGAGCGCTTTGCCCCTTAGCGGCTCCATTGGAGAGCTCCATGTCCATAACTATTTACGGACAGAAAATCGTTCTCATCTAAAGTATTTCTTCTTGTCCTTATCTGTCCTCAACTGTCATCATCTATGTATAATTACAGGAGGGAAGTCTGTAATTTGTAATCATATTCTAGACGGATATGATACCACTGCAAGACTTCGAGCTACGGTAAGCACATTCTGCGTAGATCGAACCAAAATTGCCACCACAAACCCGGGCGCATCCTGGACGGGTTACTAGTATTTAAATAAAATCTTGTATACGTGTACGTGTGTATGTATATATTTTATATTTATATATCTAATGTATTTAAATGCTGTAAAGTATTTACTCTATGAATAGATCGGATATAATTAATTAACGTAAACCTCAATACAACGTTCCATCTCACCAAGGACACAAGATATTATCTGTGATTCACCACGCGGTAATTGCTACGTAATTGTCGAATCTGTCTCTATCAGGTCGCGATGAAATCAGTTTACAATGTCAAGATTTACGGTTGCATTGCACTTTAGTCACAGTTACGCTTGTTTTTAAAAATAATTAATTCAAACAGTACTTTAATAGTTAATGTCTGTAAATAGAACCTTGTTAACGTTAAAGTAATGAATATATTTAGATAAAGCATTATTGACTTCTTCTTTTTCTAGTAATTGTCGTTACAAGTCACTAAGAACTACTCAAAATCACTACGGTGTACCAGCGTAAAATAGCAGCTTAGTGATATTTTTTTTCGTATGATGAGTCTAGAGAAACTGAGACCCTTTTCACTGGAAACAAGGCATTCCATCTTAGTCATCAGCGTTAAAACGCAACTGCATTTTGATTCTTAATCGAGGATAGATGTAGTTGTAAATGGGCCACAAAATTACTGACGCTAACGGTATTTCTAAACATAACACTGAAAAAATGTTACAAAATCATGAATATAGGTTAATAATTAAGTATGTTTTCAAACGTGGTAGAGACATGCTGCAGCTATATTAATTGTATAGCTGAAGCAGGAATGGTCGGCTCGACTGGGAATGACCACGCTCACAGAATACCAGCGTAAAATAGCAGATTAACGCTGCTGTGTTTCGTATGGTGAGTTTAGAGAACCGGCGACCCTTTTTACTGGAAACGAGGCATTCCATCTTAGTCCTCACGCTTGACAACGCATCTGCGTTTTGGTTCGTAATCCAGGATAAATGTAAACGTCTATGGGCCACAGCATCCACTTACAACCAGGTGGGCTGTATGCTCATTTGTCACCCTTATTCTATAAAAAAGGAGATGGTAGCAGCGTCTTCTTAATAATATCAAGAAAATAAAAACTGCCAACCCGCCTGCCAAGTGTGTAAACTATGACAAATATTACTTCTATGTGGTAATCTAGGGGGGAGGTCTTGTTGGTAACTGTTTATCTCATAGAACTTTTTTTTACATACACACAACCAACCTTTTGTGGATGGTCTAGCTCTCTCATATTCTCCCATAATACGTCGTAACGTGAATCACCACGTTCAAAAAATTTTGTCTTGCTAAGACTTGTGGCATGATGGGAAAATAAGTCGTCCCATCTCAAATAATGGACTTAGGAAAATAAACAAGAGGTCTTGTAGCAATCGTAAAATTTTGTATGGGTGCAATTTTAATTAATCAATTGCGCGAACCCATTAGTACTGCAATCCCAATCCGTTTCTCGAGCGTGGTGATTACGGTAAATCCTTTCTACAATGGGAGAGCTCCATAAAGTTAAAAGTTAAAGTTACATCCTATATACGTCCCTACGTAATACGTACGTGCTGTTGCACAGGCCTCCTCTCATTTCTGAGAGGGTTTTAAGGCAAGGAAATGTCCGCCGGACTGCCCCAATACGTGTTGGCGAACTTCACATGCCTTCGAAAATACCGAGCACGTGGTAAATAAGCACTTAAAATTGCATTTAAAAATTTCATTGGTGCCGGATCGAACCCGTGTTGCTCGCGTACTGTTAAATTTACAGCGAGCGCTTTGCCCCTTAGCGGCTCCATTGGAGAGCTCTATGTCCATAACTATTTACGGACAGAAAATCGTTCTCATCTAAAGTATTTCTTCTTGTCCTTATCTGTCCTCAACTGTCATCATCTATGTATAATTACAGGAGGGAAGTCTGTAATTTGTAATCATATTCTAGACGGATATGATACCACTGCAAAACTTCGAGCTACGGTAAGCGCATTCTGCGTAGATCGAACCAAAATTGCCACCACAAACCCGGGCGCATCCTGGATGGGTTACTAGTATTTAAATAAAATCTTGTATACGTATATATTTGATATTTATATATCTAATGTATTTAAATGCTGTAAAGTATTTACGAATAGATTGGATATAATTAATTAACCCAAACCTCAATACAACGTTCCATCTCACCAAGGACACAAGATATTACCTGTGATTCACCACGCGGTAATTGCTACGTAATTGTCGAATCTGTCTCTATCAGGTCGCGATGAAATCAGTTTACAATGTCAAGATTTACGGTTGCATTGCACTTTAGTCACAGTTACGCTTGTTTTTAAAAATAATTAATTAAAACAGTACTTTAATAGTTAATGTCTGTAAATAGAACCTTGTTAATGTTAAAGTAATGAATGTATTTTGATATAGCATTATTGACCTCTTCTTTTTCTAGTAATTGTCGTTACAGTTCACTAGGAACTACTCAAAATCACTACGGTGTACCAACGTAAAATAGCAGCTTAATGATATTGTTTTTCGTATGGTGAGTCTAGAGAAACGGAGACCCTTTTCACTGGAAACAAGGCATTCCATCTTAGTCGCCAGCGTGACAACGCAACTGCATTTTGATTCTTAATCGAGGATAGATGTAGTTGTAAATGGGCCACAAAATTACTGACGCTAACGGTATTTCTAAACATAACACTGAAAAAAATGTTACAAAAATCATGAATATAGGTTAATAATTAAGTATGTTTTCAAACGTGGTAGAGACATGCTGCAGCTATATTAATTGTATAGCTGAAGCAGGAATGGGTCGGCTCGACCGGGGAAGGACCGCGCTCTCACAGAATACCAGCGTTAAATAGCAGCTTAATGCTCCGTGTTTCGTATGGTGAGTGTAGAGAACCGGAGACTCTTTTTACTGGAAAAGATTCATTCCCATCTTAGTCCTCACGGCTGACAACGCATCTGCATTTTGATTCTTTATTGAAGATAGATATAAATGTCTATGGGTCACAACAACCACTTACCATCAGATGGACTGTGTGCTCGTTTGTCACTCTATCCTATAAAAAAAAACAAATGACGCCCAGTTATGTCACATAGCTCAATACTTGCGCACTCATATATAAAAAGCCTATAGGGTACTTCCCGTTGATATAGGATCTAAAATTTGGCAAGAATCAGGGTTTCACAACACAAGTAAAGGAAAAAATCCGAAAATGATTTGTAGTTGTATTACATAAAAAATATTGAGTGCGATTACAAACTAACATTTGCAGTAAAAGCATTTTCGAGGCGATATATAGACTATCATTTTTCCGTCTGCAAAAATTAAGTTTGCTCTTCAATCTCTTTAATTTATACGTGGTAGAATCATGGTGCAGATATATTAGTAGTATATTTGTAGCTTGAATGGGTCGGCTTGACCGAGGAAAGATCACGCTCTCACAGAATACTGACGTAAAATAGCAGCTTAACGCTGCTGTGTTTCGTATGGTGATTGTAGGGAATCGGAAACCCATTTTACTGGAAACGAGGCATTCCATCTTAGTCCTCACGGGTGACAACGCATCTGCATTTTGATTCATAGTCGATGATCGAGATCGAGATGTCTATGGGCCATAGCAACCACTTACCATCAGGTGTACTGTGTGCTCGTTTTTTACCCTTATCCTATAAAAAAAATCCCACTTACGTCTTCGTTACAGCATTGTTCGGTGCTTTTCTTACCTGTTATTCCCAGGATGAATGAACTGGCTACATACATCTTACTTACTCACACTTGTCCGTTTTTTGTTTTTAAATTATTCCAATTGTTATGTACAGTAATTTTAAATTTTTAAATAATTTGTTTACTTACTTCAATGACGATACAGGTATATTAATAAGCCGTGTAGTAGCAGTGTAAGGATATTCACTAACCCATATCCCTCTGTCGCCCTCACAATACCCATGGGTCGTCCCGTCCCGAGAGGCGATAGAGGGAAACAGAAACAGGAGGAGGGCAGCAGTATCTTCCTGGTGACAATTCATTATAATAAAAAACTGTGATTGTCAACTTTCCTTCCTAGCGTGGCAATTATGGAAAAATTCTCCCTATGAGGCAATTTATGAGAGAGGCCCTATGTATTACATGATTTAAGATTTAATTACTTGATAAGTTTTCTTATTTCATTGACGATACATATATATTATAAGAAAATAATTTATCGTCATCATCATCATCAGTACAGCCCTTCACAAGTCCAACAAAGCACGGTCCCGAGCCACCTGCATCCATCGACTTCCTGCATGTCTTACCAGGTCGTCACATCATCAGGGATTAAATTATATATAAATTATTATATCATTACTATTATATCATCAATTATAAATAAATCATATAAAATAACTACATGTTACAATAATAGATAACTAAAGTCTGTAACAATATCTTTTTATTCACTTATATTGTTTAATTGTGTCAATGAATATTATATCGTGTAATTACGTTTAAGTATTTTAGTGTTCAGTTAAAAGTTTAGTTAAGTAAGCATTAAATCACAGAATTACGTAGTATATTCATGAGGCCAACTGTACAGATAAGTCGACAATGCGATTCACACGCTTCCAGTTCAGAGGTAAAGCAAAACCTAGCGCAGTTCTTGACGCGGACGCAACCAAACACCACGCACCATTGGTTGCACCAATCACGCATCGAAAACCGTGCTCAAAGCAACTCTAGTTTCTGTCCAGACAAAATGGCCTGTGCTAACGAAAGAAAAACTATCAGGACATGGTTCTATCTTGTGTTATTACCTTATCTATGTAACGCTAATCCTCAGTTGGATTTGCCTCCACTGCCCCAAATTTCTAGTACTCAGAGGAACCCTTACGGAGGGTATGGACTTCTGTCTAGCACCCCTTCAATTAATAGCCCAGGGAATCAATACGACATTCAAAATAGAAATTTCCAATACAGCACTGCAAGACCAATTACCTCGAGCACTTCAGGAGGATATCCAGTCTCCTCAACACCATTTAATAGCGGAATCAACCCAGATATAAGTAACAACGGGTATCCAAGTGAAGATTTTGAAAATGGACGCAATCCAAGTTCGACATTTAGGCCGTATGACAATATTTATCGTGACGATCGGATAGATGTTAACAGTGACTCAAACTTTAGACGTAATGACCCAAACTTTCCACGAAATGACCCAAATTACGTCGGAGCGAATCCGTATGATTTTAACCGAGACGGGAATATTAACACCATCGATGACAGGTTTCAACGGGTCAATGTGCAGCAAATCAGAGACTTTTTAGCTCACGCCGATGAGCAGGCTTCGAAGGAGTGTACTAATAACGTCGCAGCGCAGTGGAATTTCGAAACTAACGTCAATGATGCAACTCAGCATGCCGCCGTAAGTAAAGAATTATTTCTTATTGTCTATAACATGCTTTTTTAATTATGGCCTACTGCAACCACAACGATTTGTGTATAGTAATGTTCTCAGGGCGCATCAACTCATAGTGATACAACTCAAAGTTCGCGAGTCATCCGATTTTGATTCCGAATGTAATAATCGTTCATTAAAGTTATCAATTTCAAAAAAAAAAATTACCAATATTTCACATTTTTGACTGCCACGTTGGTCTAGTGGTCCCAAGAGCGATTGCTGATCATGAGGTCCCGGGTTCGAATCCCGGGTAGGGCCAAAATCGGATAATGGTTTTTCTATAAAGAAATTCTCAGGAGCAGCCCGGAGTCAGGAAGTTGGCGGTTTGTCACCCTCCGCCTTGGTAGGCACGTAAAGCCGTTAGTTGTACGTGATCTCTCCAGTCGTGTCAGATTACAGTCCCATCGGACTATAAGAGTTAGGGAATAGAGATTAGAGAGAGTACCTGTGCGTGCAAAGATAGCTAGTCTCCATTGAGATTGAATCATTTTACGTAAAATTTTATTAAATTAACTTCATAATAAAACTTTTATGATATGGTAGAGCCATGCTGTAGTTGCATTTTGTAGTTGTAGCACGAATGGGTCGGTTTGACGGTAAGGACCACTGTCTCACAGAATACCAGTATGAAATAGCAGTTTGATGTTGTTGTGTTTCGTATCGTGATGTGAATTCATTCTCTTCTTATTCAGTCATCATCTTAGTACACAGGGGTGACAATGCATCTACCTTTTGACTGTTAATCGAGGATAGGTGTCTATGGCCACAGGATGAACTTACCATCAGGTGTGAGACTGTGTGCTCGTTTGTCACCCTTATTCTATGCAATAAAAGTTATTTTTCCAATTTATTGAAAAAATATTTTTATTTAAAATTACTAATTATAAAAGAAATATTAGTATTTAAAGTCGGCAATTTATCTTTTCCAAAATATACCGTTCAGTTCTGGGCCACAAGATTCCTAGATGTAGGCCTATCGTCCCGGTACTCTATTACGATGTGCAGAGGTTGCGAAACGAATGCTTTAATGAAACGAGCACATAGTCTATCTGATAGTAGTAAGTGCATGCCGTGGTCCACAGACATCTATCCTCGTTAAACAGTCAAAATATAGCTGCATTGTCACCCCTGAGGGCTAAGATAGAATATCTTTTTTCCAGTAAAAAAAGATCCCTGGTTGTCTATATTCTCCATTTGAAACACAACATCATTAAGCTGCGATTTCACGCTGGCATTCTGTGTGAGAGTAGCCCTTACACGGTCAAGCCAATCCATTCGTGCTACATAGCTAAAGCATACTTTCATAACATTTCATTCATTCATTATAACTCTAGGGTATAGGGTTGGCAACCGCAGTTATTTTTAAGGTTAAAAGTTAAAGCCTATATACATCCCATTACTTGGCACAGGCCTCCTCTCATTGCTGAGAGGGTTTTAGGGCAAGGAAATGTCCGTCCCCAATTTTTTTCTTATTTCTCAGACACGCAGGTTTCCTCACGATGTTTTCCTTTACCGCTGAGCACGTGGCAAATCAGCACTTTAAATTGCAATTAACAATTTCATTAATGCCGGTGGGGCCGCAACCTGGGTTGCATGCGTACTGTAAAATTTACAGCGAGCGTTTAGCACTTGTGCCTTTTTTATTCAGCGGTTCTTAGGAAGATGCTGCTGCCTATCTCCTGGTTCAGCTTCTCTCTGTTAACTCTTGCGATATCCACAGGATGATATGGGTTATTGCATACTTTACATGGTTAGGTTGGAAGTTAAATTTCAGAGTACGTTGTAACATTGCGCATATCGAACTAGTCGGATGGTGTTTGTTGGCCTTTATACTGGCAACATTGATACAATAAGAAGAGTCATTTGAATTTGGAAACTAATTAAAAAAATCGTAAAGAAACCTGTTTTTTTTATAGAATAAGTGTGACAAACGAACACTGCACCACAACCTGATGGTAAGTGGATGCTGTGGCCCATAGACATCTACATTTATCCTCGATATTATCTAAGAATAAAAAACTTATAGACGTGTAAAGTGCGCTAACACCCTGACGCTGCGCGGCGGTCTTACTACTCCACAATCAAAAATGAATAGGCATTCGATTCCATGTTTGCGTCCAACTGTGGCATGTAAATACTTTCATGCTTGTACTATTTAAAAATTTTACTGCATTTTTATTTTATTTTAAAACAAGTTATTAATGTTCCCGAGTATTTTAGATGTTTATCAAGTAAACAATGAACACAATAAACAAATGTACCTACAATTAAGTGACGACGTTAGTCCTGAGAAAATTGCGGTTTGTTCTTTAAGAGCTTGACGTTTGTGTTTACGTGCGGTTGGTTATTTTTCATATCATGTTTATTCGTTACTAACGACCCGCCCCGACTTCGCCTGGATGGGATCTATTAATTTTTCATTTTGCAAAAATGGTCGTCAAAATTTTGTGATGAAATATAGTCTACATCACTCTTCGCATTGTTCTCTCTCTGTTCGTGAAGTTTCATTACAATCATTTCAGCCATTTCGAAGATTATCTCGGACAGACAGACAGACAGACAGGCCAAAAATCCCCTTAGCTCAATATAAGGCAGATATTTCGATATTACCGACAGACACTTCAATTTTATTAATATGTATAGTTATCGGTTAATTGGAACTCTGGGTCGAACGAAAGTAGTTTTATTACCAGGTTCTGTGTAGTTCGATTGTAGTTGGATAACTGTATGTTGGAGTGTCTCTGACTACTGAGTCGTAGGTCTTGTAAAGTGCTGTAAAGTACTCGAAACGTTGGGGATATAAAATAACTTAATATACGTGATAAAATCCGTAAAACTAGTTTTATTTAAATGTGTAGTGTTCGCGTAAATATAAGAAATCATTACGTAGGTCTTGTGTTCGAATCCACAACAGTAAACCAAACACAAACACTCATTAATTTTCTGGTATTTTATTACGATTTGATCGTTAATTCCATAGAACAGCCTATATGTAGGAGGTTGGTTTAAAATAATTGCAATAAATATTTATACCCTAGCGTAAATAACAGATGTTTACTTTTTATATTTTTAGAGGATAAAATGCGCACATACTGCTGACAAATAAAATAAATCCAAACTTTAGAAAGACGGTTACTTGCAGCAAAACAATGGCCAACGCAAGGGTTTTGTGAATAAATCTAGCATAGATAATATAATCGCAATTCCTAAGCAAAACCATGACGTTAGTGTTTTGTTTTGACAAATAAGATAAAACATAAGTTAGACAATAGATATATTTGGTTTTAAATTACTATATTATTAGCTTCATTTTATTCGACCTACATTATGACGACATTTGGAGGTTAAGTGTGGGTCAACTGATTTCATGCATTTTTGATAGAATAAAAATGATCTCATATTTTTAGAACCTATAAATAGTAAAATGTGTTAACTGTATTTAGAAATAAGCAACCCCAAACGGTTTCTGAATCAATAATATGGTTTATAACTTTCTTTACATACCAAATTGTGATACAATTAAGATATTGTATGTATTGTGCTGCTTAGATCAGAAATGGACTGTAAGTTATATTACATTCAGTTTATATATCGCTTAAAACAATGGCTTAACCAATTATTAAGTTTCTAGCACCGACAGTGCGAAGAGCATAGGAATAAAAACCCACGAAGACACAAGTCTGGGGCCCGTGTTGAAACACTGCTATCCGTAGAGATCTGCCGAGCATTGTTCGCTGCGAGATATGTGGGAAACTTTACCCGGAAACTTTCCATTTGATATATGGTTTAGTGTAATGCGTGAGTAGATCGTACAAATACGTTATTAGTTCATTTTGATTATGATATTGTAGGCTCCTCGATAGATTATTAGTAGATATATACAAGTGTAAGTAGGTAGATATGCAGGAAGCCGATAGATGCAGGTGGAAAAACACATCATCATAATGATAGTATTTGAGGCTGGTAATATGAAAATCTGGTTCTTCCCTACCGAACCGACCCCTTCGTGTGGCTCTTAGACGTTGAAATATTTATATAGGTACTCGTATATACGAAATGTTTATTTCGCCATATATTTGAGACTAAAAGATCTTGTCTACTAATAGGACTGGATTCTTTCAGGCTTTATTCTTCCAGTTTTTAAGGTCTTTAAATAAACAGCACTTTTAATTCGGAGACCGTTAATCTTTGATTTACACAGGTAAGTCTCCAATTGAAATTTATACTTGAATTTCAAGATAAAGCAGGTAGACTTTTTAGCTTTATAGCTTCCTGGTCGCTAATGTTTTAATAACGAGCGGGCGTTGAACAGTAAATGCGACCATTCGTGTACATTCTCTATCCGTGAAAGACTTCCTGACCAAATTCCATGGCTTAAATTTTCTGATAGTGCCTCACAAGACCGAATTGCATTGGTTCAAAAAACCTCTGGTAGAGTGCCACTCTCCTTGTGCATCCTGTAGGAGTGTCTAAGGTCTGATTGTGGTGGAACATAATACAACCCCGAGAAAAATGTCTCGATCTATGGTGGTAGGTCTTTGATCGTCATACTGAAAGTGGCGGGTATTGTCCCAGGACATGCTAACCAGCAACGCAACGGATTTCGAATGCATTCCAATGCATCGATATAAATTTATGACGTTATTAATTATAGCTTCAAGAACTCTATGAAAATAAAATTTCTCACTCAGAACATTTAACAAAAATCTTAAAATATAGTTTTCATATCAAAAAATACGAGTACATCGAACTTAATATGTGTACATAATTGAAATTATTTTACTTGAGAAACTTTTCACAAAGAATCCTACCTAGGTACATGTTGGCCGAGATAACGGCCTTTGTGTCTATAATGGTGTTATTTATCAAAGATCAATATCTTTTTTACTGCATTAAAACAGGAATTTAAGAATCTGGAAAAATCTTATAGTGCAAACACGTATTAACACAATTCAACAAGTTGGTTTTCATAATATGTATATACAGGATTGAAGAAAACCCATAATATACAATATCATATCGCTCTATGGGTGCCCACAAGATTCAATTAGGAGAAAAGCAAAACTATCATTATTTTATGCCTCCGACGAATGGCGTAATAAGAAGGAAAAATACATATATTCGTGGTTTGAGCAGACGTAAGAATAGTTTACAAAAAAGTATGATTTAAAAACAACGGCATTAAACTTATGACTTTTTCTTAAACCCAAGAAGAATAAAATAAATATATACTTATGTATATAATTTTTCCACATACTTAATGAAAGAAGCCGTGCAATGGCGGCGTAAGATAATCCACTACCCCATATCATCCCGTAGGCGTCGTAAGAGGCAGTAGAGGGAAATGAAACAGGTGATGATAAGATCTCAAAAAGATAAAATAAATCCAAATGTGCCACGCATATCTATCGCAAATCTATGGAGGAGGCCTATATTATATTAAGTAGTAAACTTTTTGATAGGCTGAAATGATTAAATCAAGACGTTAAATCCCATTGGCGATTTAAAATAATAATTATTTGAATAGTACAGTATGAATACTAGTACCTACTACGATAATT
Source organism: Parnassius orleans (assembly GCA_029286625.1). Taxonomy (NCBI): domain Eukaryota; kingdom Metazoa; phylum Arthropoda; class Insecta; order Lepidoptera; family Papilionidae; genus Parnassius; species Parnassius orleans. The sequence continues at coordinate 1,803,466 of JAGSMP010000056.1, forward strand.
AAAATTACTATCAATGTATTTAATACCTAAATTAGCAGATTTTTTACTTTAATGTTTGTTTGTGTCATGTTTTTTTTTGTAATATTGAATTCTAATTCTAATTACATTATGCACGTTACACATGATTTATCAACAACAAAGTGACATAAAATGGTTAACCAATATGGCGTCCGCAACAAAATGGCGGAACTAAAGAGTCCTCGACCACGTTTTATTGTCAACGTTCAGTAGGAGCTTGTGACCTATAAGGCCTGAGAGCATGGAACAATGAGATAATTCATTACACCAAGGCTTCTCTTTGTGTGTTATTGTGTTTAGGCCATTAAATTATAGTATTTGGAGTGCTTCTGTGCAATTTGACTGACCAAAAGGTCTGTATGGTCTTGAGATTTTTATGAGGTTAATCCAAAATAATTATCGGGTCTCTATAAGTTATGTTTTCGGATCTTTATATATAATATGTAGCAGAGCCATGCTGAAGCTACACTGTGGTTGTAGCACAATTGAGTCGGTTTGACCACGCTGTCAAATAATACTAGCATAAAACAGTAGCTTAATGTTGTTTTGTGTGGTGAGTATAGAGAACAGGCTACCCTTTTTACATTAAACGAGGCATTCCATCTTAGTCTTAATCGAGGATGGATGAAGATGTATATGGGTCACAGCATCTACTAAAATAATCTATTGCACATTCTACTAAGTATTTTATTGCCTTTACGCAGTACATTTCCTTTATATTCTGGGCAGAGATAAAAGCAAATTTGATTGATCAGTACAACAACATTACTACTTTTTGAAAGATCCTAAAAAAACAGTCAATAATTTAGTCTTAAAAAACCTTGACATTGTATCAAAAAAGTTGTATTATAAGATTTTTTTACAATCAGTTTGTAAATATATGCCTAAAAAACTTTAAAAGCTTTTACGTGATTTGAGGTGTGAGCACGTACTTAATGCGTGAGAAGGACATTGTCTAGATGTTAATTAAACTTAGACCTTCAATGCAGAAATGGTGCTGAAAGCTGAAAACTTAGAATGCAGAATATAAAAAAATACAGCGTAAAGCAATGCCATCATATTATCATATATGTTATACTTAATATATATTGAATTATTATTAATTAAATTTTGATGTATTTTCGATTTGCTTGAGCTATTTTATTCTCAAGACTTCACTAACTAACTGACTTCTTGTAGTGTTATGATAACTTTTTTCACAGATCAGGAGGTCTATTCGCTAACTTTGTTGACATCATAATGGTAGTCAGTTTATAGTACATTGCTATGTTTGTTTTATGAGCCTTGGCATCTCTTATAGAAATCTGTATAGTATAAGGCGCAATATACTATAATTTAAAAGTCTAGTAAGTTAGCTAATAGACCTGCCGGTTTTATAATGTAAAGTCCTACTTTTAAGACTGTAGTCCTTGCTGATATCTAGGCGTTTTGAAATTAAAAGTATTCTCTGTCTTCCTCAACCTGTTAAGTGTTTATCATCGAATGGCATTGACCTATACGCCTGTATGTATCGTCATTTCTTTTGCAGCACCATATGCCTGCCATAGCCGGGATGACCCCCAAGATTATGTATTCGAGAACCCTCACAGAATATGAGCGTAAAATAGTAGCTCAATGCTTCTGTGTTTCGTATCGTGAGTGTAGAGAACCGGATACCCTTATTACTGGAACACGAGGCATTCCATCTTAGTCCTCAGGGGTGACAACGCATCTGCATTTTTATTCTTAATTGAAGACAGACGTAGATGTCTATGGGCCACAGCATCCACTTACTATCGATTATTTATATATTACGATTTTATTGCCCTCTATAGGAAGCCACAAACTTCTCTGTATTTTTCCATCAAGAAAGAAGTTACATCTTCCGACACTCATAGAATGAGACTGAGTGATGGTTTCCCTTATACGGCACACTGCACTACATTTGAGCGGAAACATGAATGAACTAACTTTCGGAGAGAATTCATATACATAAAACTATTGAATATTTTTTGAAGAGTATTCATTCTTGGTTAAGAGTGGGAGTAATTGGTTTTTGTGAGTTTAATTCTCAACTGGATGAGAAAATAATTTATTAAATAACTTACAAGTAAACAAAATGTTACTTAGTATTTTATTACAATAACTTAAAAGTAAAGAAAATACCACTTAGTATTGTCATCACAGTAAATTTTAATTTGCACGGGTTATAACTTGTAACAAGAAAACAGTTGAAGCTCTGTCCTAAATACAAAAAAAAAAAAAGGAAACATGTTTATTCGTGGTGGAGCACTACATAAGGATACAGAATAGTTTACAAAATAGTAGAATATATATATATAAACAAAATAAAAAATACAACATAAGAAACCAAAAAGTAAACTTACAATAAGAAAACAAGAATAACAAATATTTTTTCTATAAGCTTAACCATGAAATGAACCGGCCTTTGTACGCGTTAATTTTCAGTCCAGCCCACACCAAAAAAAGTAGCTCCTTACAATCTCACATCAACAGCGTGTGACCTAGACGGCGTGACATTGTTGCTATTTAGAACAAATTTACAACATCACGTTAATGGAGAGTTCAAACAGTTTTTGCAGGCTGTAGCTACAATTTACTCATTCATAAAATTTGTTCAATGAATCCTTACACCCACGCTGTGTTGTATAAAAAGTCATACCGAACTAATTGTCGTTTTCAGTCAGTAATAGTCTGCTATTACTTACTATATGCGCAACGGCTAACATCGTGTACTAGCGGTGTAAGAATATCCACTACCCCATATAGTCCCGTGGGTGTCGTAAGAGGCGACAGATGGAAATTGAAACAGGTGATGGGCAGCAGCATCTACCTAATAACAACTCAAAATCATAAAAGACTTAGGTTGACAACCCGCTCGTCAGGCGTATTAACTATGGTAAAATCCCCTACAAGGCAATCCCCCTACGAGTCAATCTATATGGGAGGCATATGTAATGGATGGACTTACTATATGGCAATAGAAAAAAGTAGATACCATTTACTTTTAATTACCTTTTTGACGGTTACATGGCGCAGTAGCTTGGAATTGAGTTGCGGTGCTAAAAACCGCGACGCGGGTTCGAATCCCGCACGGAAAAAGTATTTGCATGGCCTACGAATAATTTTTCCGGGCCTGGATGTTTGTCCTTGTGCAATTTGTGTATGTAAAATGCCTAATCGATACAGGAAAAAATCCTATTGTGGGGATAATGTCTTTTTTATCTTAAAAAAAAGAAAAAAAAAGTAAATCGCTGGACATGGGCCACTCCCATTGTAGAGAATGTTGGCCTTAATCGTCCGCTTGGCAGGCGATTGGCGTTCGCAGTGCCAGGCGTCTCGCACTTGACGTTGCTTCTCATCACTAGTCCAAGTATTTTACGTCTGACGTAAACGACCAATGAAAGCGATAATTTGCTCAAACACTGATTTACTACATACCGGAAAGGAAAAATTATAAGGAAACCTATATGTTTGAGGAAAGCAATATTTCGACAATGCCAAGTACACGCACTCGAGTAGCGCGGTGGATTAAAAGCTTCATAATCCTCTCGGAAATAAGAGGAGGCCTTTGCCCAGCAGTGGGACGTATATGCTGCAACTTTAAAACTGTTGTACTTTTTTTACCTCATCGGCCACTGGGCTTCATAAACGCGGTTGTTGATTATGAGGACCTGGGTTCGAATCCCGGATCAGGCTAAAATCAGTAATTGAGTTTTTCTGTCAAGAAATTCTCAATAGCAGCCCGGAGTCAGGAAGTTGGTGGTGTTTCTCCCCATGCCTCGGAAAGCACGTAAAATCGTGGGTCCTGCGCATGATGCCTCGACGTTATTGTCGGATAACCGTCCCATCGGACTATTAGAGTAAAGGAATAGAGAATGCACTTGTGTTTGCGCATACACTCGGGCAGTATAATCCTGTCATGCGCAAATGGCTAGCCTCCGTTGAGACTGGCCACCGTGACCGAAAATAAGTCTGGAGGACATTACTTTTAAAGAAATGTGATAAGAGTATTGTGAATATTGTTTATTAGCTACATTTATACGCCTTCACCTTGTTTGTGCTTTAATTTCTCACGGCCTTGACAATGCTGTGGCTTAAGGTTTTTCACTTCATTCTTATTTCGTTCAATCAGATTTAATGACCACTGACTGAATGAACTATGTTTTTAACATAATGCTCAACGTTCCCGCCAACATGCTAACGTTGGAAAGAATAATATAAATATAGTTTTTTGTTGTCAAGTCATCGTAATTTAATTTTAAATTGATGAATGAAGAGTTAATGCACCTGTTTGTGTTTTTTAGGATACAGTTTCGAATCTGTAATCCTATACATATGCCTCGTTTTGTTTTATTGTACCTGCAAGATGCTGGGAGCTCTTACTAATTAAGACAATAAAAGAGATCTGAGATCTGATCGAGATCTGCTCAGAGGAACCCTAATTTACGCGTGTCTCAATACGCAATTGACCAATTATTAAATTAAAAGTATCTTGGGTGCAGTTTACAAACATAAATTGCACAAGGACAACATTCAGGCAAGGAAAGTTAAAATTATTTCTAGGCCATACAAATACTAGTTCCGTGCGGGATTCGACCTCGCAGCCCTAGGCACCACAACTCATGCAAAGCCACTGCGCCACGGAGCCGTCCAATCACTGAATTTTGTTCCATTGAACTCCTTCCTGTTTAATCAAAATTCACCACTAATGACATATCCAATCACAAGAAAATATAATTTAAATATTTTGGTGTCTACGTTGTGCCGTCAATACACGACTGCTACGTAGCTATTAGTCCAATGATATTCTTTCCATCAATCTTTTTCTATGATATAATTTTGAAGAAAAATGTTGCTGTAGTCAAACTAGTTCAAGTTCGAACATCCAAAAGAACTACAAGATATGTAAATTGATTGATGAAAAGACTTCAACGCGTGAAACAATGATATCTTTGTTAAGCAATTTGAAGATGCACTCAAACTACATAAACATTTTTGGACTCATAAATACGTTTTCAAACGATTCTTAACTTTGTATCGTATACATTAAGATATTAATTGGAGCTAGAGCGGTGAATCGTTTGCAGTTCTACGAAAGGTCAGGATTGGGTTGTGTACGGTCTTCAATTAGCACAAAGCTTAGCGTTGTGGTTTATATTATGTTAAACTGATTTACAGAGTGATGCTTACATTTACTATCGATATCGTATATTATGTATCTAACGTCGATACCTTTTTATTTGTAACAGTTTTGCATTTGTATATACACATGGAAAATGACATGTCGTATTTTTAAGTGGTTGAAATAGCACGGTAAAGGTTCATGATTATAATTCACCCATAATATAGTATATCATCATCATCATCATCATTATCATTAAATCCCTTCATAAGTCCACTGCTGAACATAGGCCTCCCCCAAGGAAAGCCACAAAGCACGATCCTGAGCCACCTGCATCCATTGACTTCCTGCATGTCTTACCAGGTCGTCACTCCATCTAGTGGGGGGACGCCCAACACATCGCCTGCCGGTACGAGGCTGCTACTCGAGAACCTTTTTTCCCATCGGTTGTCGGTTCTTCGAGCTATATGGCCGGCCCATTGCCACTGCAGCTTACTCATCCGTTGGGCTATGTCAGTTATTCTGGTTCTAAGTAAATATGCTCAGATATTATATCTTTAAGGACATATTATAATGATTTTTTCAAATCTACCCACATTCGATGTCACGCTCTTAATATCAGTTGAGATGCAGGGTCAAAATTCAGTAAAACTCTCAAAAGAAATCTCATTAGGTGGAGTTTTGCTACCGCATCCGCCTGGGCACGTACGCTGTCTGTGTTCTTTGCGGCCAGTTACGCGGTGGGTAGTTGAGAATAAAAGATGAGAAGAACCACAAGGGTACAAAGCAAACACAGTAGCATCAGAAGTCGTCACGAACACGTCGTCACGTTACGATTGTGAAATCGCGCCGTGTGGGAATGTCCTCAGTGTCCGACAATGCGCGGGCCACGTAGCGTGTGAGAATTAATAGGCGCCTCATTATACTGATTGTGTGGTTGGCATTGAGATATGATTGTCACATATGTACAATAAGAAGCCGTTGTAGCTCAGAGGATGGGCACTCACCTTAAAAATAAGACAACATATATCCACACAATCATTCCGATATGTTTAAGCTCGCCTTAACCTAACACTCGCCTTAGCCGTACAAAACATATCCCCAACATCATTCCGATACGATTAAGTTCTTTTAAAACTGTCAGTTGTAGATTTTACGTTAAAATTATGACTACAATAATATCTGCATTTGGAAAAATATATAAATATTATTTAAGAGCAAAAAGCAATATTTAAAATGTAAAAGATTTTTTTGTTTTATTTTGTAATTCTAGATAGAGCAAGTCATACTTTGATACACGATATCATTAGACCATCGTAACGCAATAAGGGCAAATTAAAATGTTGTTTAAAATCAGTTCAGGATACGAATGAAGGTGTTTTATTTACCGGTTACTTCATCCATAGCCTAGCTAGTAGTACAAATATACTTTTTTTTGTAGAATAATATCGATTAAGGATCAATATGCATATGCGTTGTCACCCCTAAGGACTAAGATGGATTGCCCCGAATCCAGTAAAAAGTGTGTCCAGGTCTCTTTATATAAAAATTATTCATATTTGGAATATACTTACGAGTTACGGGTGGATATAGAATCAGAAATTCCTACATACAGTCACATTTATATGGAACTCATTTCCTAGATATGATACAAAATTATATATGTATGTATATATATATATATATATAGAATAGAATAGAATAATTTTTTATTCAATATAGATCACATGTGTAATTCTTATTGAAAGTTATTTTTTTACTTTAACACTGGTTCGAAAAAACCCTCGGTCGTGGGAAGAACCAGCAAGAAACCCAGCGAGACTTTTTTTAAAAGTAAATTTTACATTAATGGTTATACAAACTATTTACAAAATCATTTATATTATAATAACGCTTTTTATACAGTTTCAGCTTAACAAAACATTTAAACTTGGCAATAGAGAGAGCCTATACACTTTCCAGGATCTTGTAATAGCGTATACATTGCCCCAAGAATGAATTATTGACTCTGTGGAGTCGAGAAACTGGTATCACTAGCTTGTGTTTGTTCCTAGTGTTTACAGAATGTATATCTTTTTTTTTCGGCCGGAATCGATCAACAGAAAAGGAGTGGTCTTTCATCATGATAACGCCAGACCACACACATCTTTGGCCACTTAGCAAAAATTGATAGAGCTTGGTTGGGAAGTGTTAATGCATCCACAATATAGTCTTGACCTTTCACCCTCAGATTTTACCTGTTTCGGTCTCTTCAGAATTTTTTGGGTAGTGTTAGGTTAACATCAAGAGAGGACTGTAAAACTACTTGTCGCATTTTTTTAAATCAAAAATCCTAAGATTGTTACAGCAACGGGATTATGTCACTACCTACAATATAGCAACAAGTTGTCGAACAAAATGGCATATTATATATATGCCATTTTGTTCATTAAATGTAATTAAACTTTGAAAAAGAATCTCTGGAATTTGTATATAAAATACGAAGAAACTTCTCTCCCGACCCATTAGGTTATCCTTAGAGTAAGAACATACATTGAGCTTGTACTCTGAGAAGTTATCATTTCTATTATTTATTATGAATATTGTCAGATCTTTTTGACAATTTGACAAAATAAATTTAAAGTAAGATTTTCACAAAAATATAATTAAAAATTTATAAATATGCTTAAAGTTAACCGTGAACAAATAAGAGTTTCGCATATTTTAATTTTTTCCGAATACCAGCGTAAAATAGCAGCTTAATGCTGCTGTGCTTGTGAGTGTAGAGAATCAGATACCCTTTTTACTGGAAATGAGGCATTCCATATTAGTCCTCAGGGGTATAATCAAAATGCAACGCACCTGTATTTTGATTATAATTTGAGGATAGATGTAGATGTCTATGGGCCACAGCATCCACTAAACATCAGGTAGACTGTTTGATCGTTTGTCATAAAAAATGATTAAATAGTTCAGTTACAGGATCTAGGGATTCACAAGATATCACGGTAGTTAAGTGTGACTAGAAACAGTTTGGCGTTGGGTTCGAAAATTCTTTGATTGCTAATTGCTTTGATTGCAAACAGCATACTTACCAGCCAGAAATATTATCCTCATTTTGGGCTCCGCAGTTGGGTGATGATGTATTTTTTAGATTATATATCTTTCTGCTGTGTAGTGGCGTAGTAAGAGAACCCATCATCCAATTTTGGTACGTGGTAGAGCCATGCTAAATCTATATTATGATTGTAGCACGAATGGCTCGGCTCGAAAGAACCACGCTCTCACAGAATACCACCGTTAAATAGCAGCTTAATGCTGCTGTGTTTCAAACGATGAGTGTAGAGAACTAGAGACTCTTGATACGGGATACGAGGTATTTCATCTTAGTCCTCAGCGGTGACAACACATCTTCATATTGATTTTTGATCGAGCATAAATGTAAGATGTCTATGGACCATAGTATTCACTTACCATCGGGTGGACTGTGTGCTCGTTTGTCACCCTTATTCTATAAAAAAATCGTGCAATGAATGCGGCGATTATGGAATATGCAAAAAATATAATCATATCGTTAACACCAGGTGAAAAATACGCTGACTAGCTACGGAAAGAAGCGTCAGCGGTACGAAACACCTGGTATTACGATCGTCAATTATAGCAAGCTATTCATGGGAGAGGTTAATCTCCAGTAGGGGACATCGATGGGCTCTCACACTTTTGATGCATTGAGGAAACGCGGTCGATTTTTGCCAGCCCCAAAAACAGAAATATGAGTAGGTCTGTACTCAGCACTGAGATATGTGTACATAACATACGTGGGCAATTTTTATTGTATATACTTACTTTACTAATTTAAAATAAGAATGTTCCCATCCATTCTTATTCTCTTACCTGCAAACATTTTACGGCTAGACATAGTATCGAATCATTTTGTATTGAAATATGTATTATAATCGGAATACAAGACATTTCATTCTTTAGCCCGTTGTTTTTGGGTTACATATTCGTTTCGTTGAACTGGCCACTTTGTATTGTAATATACACTACGGTTTGATACTACTACGGTTTGACTAGGAATGCAAAATTCAAATAAATATATAAGGCAGGTTATTCCTTTGCTAAATCAGTTATTCATTTAATTTTATTTTTTTCTTGCAAAGTCCCTATAATTTTAACCATGGACTTAAGACGTGGAAACAATGCGTCTCAAACAACGGAGAAGGGTAATAATAACGAAATGTAGACGATAGTGGAGGCGGATCCTTGCCTTAACTTTTTGATAGACAAAAATTATCTTCATCATTTCCAAGTAAGCAAACAACGCCTACAGTTCATTGATTCTCGTGCATCAGAATATAAAAAAAATACCATACTAAACTGCAATTTCATATTGTAAATACTAGACAATATAAATACTATTTGTTATTTATGTTACCCTGTTATTGATTTAGTTTTTATTTATATGTATATTGATTGACAATGATTTACATTGTAATTTATTCATCTACAGATTAACATATTATGTTTCATACACTATTTAATTTCGTGACGTCTGAACGCGTAATGTGAACTAATAACAATAATTAAGAACTAGCAAACGGCAAAGTTTCAAGTACACAATCATATACCGTGTGAATTGAGTTTGGCCTTCCGCCGATACTGGTTTACTGTATAACTAGTGACCCACCCCGGCTTCGCGTGGGTGAGATCTATTACCGCTACCGTTGCAGCCCATTAAAGTGCACTGCTAAAGATGGGGGGAGGGGGGGATATTTGCCATAGTTGGCAACTGTAGTTTTTTTATTTTTAGTCGTTATTAGGAAGACGCTGCTGCCCATCTCCTGAGTTGTTTCCCTCTGTCACCTCTTACGACACCCACGGTATGATATGGGGTAGTGGATATTCCTACACCGCCACTACACGGTCTAATAATGTGACGTCATTTACATTTTTTTAAATAGTAATAAAGGCCATTCCTTCATCGGATAGTATATATATAGCTGAGATAACTCCTGGTAGTTCTAAAGTTTCATCACTATCGGTTCTGCCATTTTGAAGATTAGTCCGGACAGACATACAGGCAGACAAAAGTTTTACAAATGGTTATTCGTGACTTCATTACATGCAAATAATCCCCTGAACTCGCTAATAGTCAGTCATTATGATACTACAGACGTACACTTCAACTTTATTAGAATTATATATAGAGATTGAAAAATCAACTGTAGAGTCACGTTGCAGTTCAATCATGATGCAGCACGAATAAAATGAATACCGACGTAACATAGCAGCTTAATGCTGCTGTGTTCTGTATGATGAGTGAAAAGAACCGGAAATCCTTTCTACTGGTAACAACATACAAACTGCTTTATGCTTTCCAAGGCTCGGGGGTGAAATAGTGCCAAAATCCTGACTCCTGGCTGCTACTGAGAATATTTTTGACACATACAAATATTAAATTATAATATAACTGATTTTGGCCCAACGTGTGACTTCACATATCCTTGAAACATTTTTCCACTCAGATTTCCTAACGTAAATTAGCAGTTAAAATTGCAATTAATTATTCCGTTGGTACCGAGAGGATCGAACTTAGTTTGCTCGCGTACTGTAAAATTTCATAGTATGCAATTTTGATAATTACCACCCTATGTTACCGGCTCAGAAAATATAAACTGGAAGTTAAATTAATTTCCTGGCAACTGGTTGCTAAAGTCAAGTTGAATCGAATTATCATAATACGTCAAAAAACGTGTGAAATTCCTTTGCTGCGTTTAGTTAAAATCTGAGGTATATTAAAATGATCTCGTATGTTGGATAGTCTTTGTATATATTTTCTTAAAATTTGGTACATCTTGATCAGGAGCAAGCAACGTAATTAAGTTTATTAAAGAATTTTCAAAGTATTTAAACTATATAAATATGAGTATGAATGTAAGAAGGAATTTGTTTTATAGAATAAGGGTGACAAATGAGCACACAATTCACTCGATGCTGAGTGGATGCTGTGGCCCATAGACATCCACATCTATCCTCGATTAAGAATCAAAAAGCAGATGCGTTGCTACTTCTGGGGACCAAGGTGAAATGTCTCGTATCCTGTAAAAAGTTTATCCTATTCTCTTTCAATAAAACTATGAGTGTTAAAGGTTATGATGTTAAAAGTTTTTTTCGTGAAATTAATAGATTTTCACTATCTGATTCTCTTCTCTTTACCCGCGGAGTTTCTTTAGCCTTTTTTCCGAGCACAGGTAACCTCATTTAGAAATGGTAGAAGATTTAAATAACATGTGGACATTTGAAAATTAATGCATTCAATCGTTACACTCTATCAAATATCCACTACATAAAAAAGTGCCTTCCCATATCTCTCGCACGGAACAAGTATTTGTATGTCCTACAAATAATTGTTCCGGGTCTGGATGTTTGTCCTTGTGCAATTTATGTTTGTAAACTGCCCCCACGATACAGGAGAAAATCGTAGTGTGTTGGTTAGGTTTTTTTAAGAAAAGAAAAAAAGAAACCTGTTTTATAATATATAACATATATTATATTTATAATATATTATAATATAACAGTTTTATAATTGTTTTTAGTCGTTATCAGGAAGATGCTGCTGCCCATCTTCTATTTCAATTTCCAAGTTATTATTTTGTATAACATTAGTACAGGCGGAGAGGACCAAATTGTAAAGGTAACTTGACTTACTGTATGACAGGAACCCATAAAAATGTCTAATCAAAATACGCTACGCATATTTCAATCTGTGAGACACCACAATTTTGTTTTGAGTAACATTTGTTTGTTTTTTGTAATTTGTAGTTTGTTTTGACATCTTAAGGACGTTCTCATATCTCGTATGTATTAAATTAACTTTAGTATAATGTTGTTTGGATGTACATACTTTTCATAATGTCTACTTTTATAAATGGGCATACTTATTCACGTCAATTGGTTTCTCTTTAGAGTTATATTATATTCAATTATTTTTCCAATTATGGCCTCGGATCATAGCCTTCGTAAATTTCAAGAGATTACGTAATGCATTAACAAGTTAAATGCATTAATATTGTTGAATTTTGCCTTGGAAGGGGCTGGAAAATTTCTGTATCGACTGAAACCAAAAATCCTTAAGCTATGAGTAGTGGAAAAACGTTAAGAGGGCCTTTGGCCTGCTGTGGAACACAACAGGCTGAAAATAAATTACCATTACCATTTCAGCTTATTAAAAGTCCACTGCTGAAAATAGGCCTTTCCTATAGATCCTAATATCCCCATATTTGCCATAGTTTCCACTTTCCACGCTTGGCAGACGGGTTGGCAAACGCAGTTTTTTACTATTTTGTTATATGAAAATTACTGCTGCAAATATCCTGTTTTAATTCCTTCTGTTGCCTCTTATGATATCCAGGGATGATGCTCTTTTATTTAAATAATCTGAATTTTGTGTCTTAAAGGTTGCACTTGTACCATGAGTTGTTTGGTTATTTTCAACAAAAATCATTTGATATTGAGGTTAAGTAGAGGTGAGAGTGGTATAGTTGTGGAAGTAATATTGGACTCATAATTTAAGTAATATATATACCCGTACGACGATACTAATATTCATTTTAGACGGCGTGTAACAAAAACTAGAAAATATAATAATATCAAAATTACACAAGGTAGTAGTAGCAATCAGGTGCAAACTTAAAGGAGATAATGATACCGGTATCTATCGGAGCCCATAAGATCATCCAGGCCTTTAGACGTGGTATTTTTATATTATAGTTGTAGAACGAATAGGTCGGCACGACCGAGGAAGGACCACGCCCAATACCACCGTAAAATAGCAACATAATGCTGCTATGTTTCGTATGGTGAGCAGTGAGGCATTCCATCTTAGTCCCCAGGTGTGACAACGCATTACTATATTTAAAAAAAACCCGTCTTGTTTACGTCAGACGTAAAATACCCAGGCCGGCGACTGATACGGTTCGTCAATCCGCCTACCAAGCGTGATGATTGAGGCAAAATTTGTCTTCAACGGGAGAGATCTATAGGGTATAGACCTCTGTTCGACTCTGGATACTTCCAGCTGCCGACTGTTCGATGTGTCCAGCAGTGGACATTTACAAGCCGCTTAGGAAATAAAAGAAGTAAAGATAAAATAGTTAAATTATTATTACATAAACATAAACTCTGACGCCTGTCACCCCAAAGGAGTAGGCAGAAACTACGAATTTCCATTTACCACCATCCTAACACACCTCTCTCGCCTCTTTTACATCTATAAACCTGCGTATACATGCTCGTAGGGTTCGTTCTACTCTTAAATTGGCCCATCTTCAATATATCGCCAATTCGGTCGATAAAGGTGCCCAAAACCGATGTTTTGGGCGCCCCTTGTCAACTCTGGCAATCACTTCTGAAAAATAAATGTTTTTTGTCACTTGGTCCTCAATCATACTTTCTACGTGTTTAAACCAACAGAAGCATTTCCTTATTAATCCTTGTCACAACATCTTCTTTCAAACCATACTTTTCTCTTATCACACAATTTCTCACCCTATCATTCAGAGTTAGCCATAACATACTTCTTAATGATCGCATTTCTACAGCATGCTTCTTCTGCCACACCCAACTTTCACTACCACATTTAAGTTAAACATGTTAACAGCATCGTGAATTGCCATACGTGTATTTTTGACACATTCTGGCTTCCCACAATAGAATAAAGAACCTTATTAGTCCTGCGTTCACTGGTCGCTTTATATCCCGGTCATGTCTACAATCCCTCCATATTATTATAAGTAATAAGTTTTTCCATTTTTTTTTCTATTTAAATATGAGTCATACGGTGTCACATGAACACGTAACTGACTAAGTACCTAAGCTAAACTATTTTGTAACAATACGTACGTACAAAAACACCGTAACTTCATTGTCTAACACTGCCGCCATTATGGTACTGATGTCATTTAATAACAGCCTTCTGGGATTTAATAAGCGTATATAAAATAGCGTGCTACAGACGTTTAATTCTGATATAAATAACATGAGATTTTTTAGTATTATTTCTGAGAATTTTAATCTAGATTTCGGACCATGGTAGCTAGTGTGTCATTCTTTATGACAACCTATTAATGTATTTTATTTAACATACGTACGGCGGTGTAAGAATATGCACTACTCTATATCGTCTCGTGGGTGTCATAAGAGGCGACAGAGGGAAACTTAAACAGGAGATGGGCAGCAGCATCTTCCTGATAGCAATTCAAAATTATATAAAACTGCGTTTACTGACTCGCCTACCAAGCCTGGCAACTATGCCAAAATCCTCCCTATACTTCATAATTCTATGGGAAAGCCTATGTTCAGCAGGGAACTTTTATAAGCTGTAATGGGTTTTTGTTTTACAAGTATAGAATTCAAATATAGTAAATAAGACAAATATGTTGGTATAGTCACGGCAGCACGAATGGATCGGCTCGACCGGGGACGGGGAAGGACCACGTTCTTACAGAATACCAGCGTAAAATAGCAGCTTAATGCTGCTGTGTTTCATACGGTGAGTGTAGAGAACCGGGGACCCTTTTTACTGTCTTAGTCCTCAGGGTGACAACGTATCTACATTTTGGCTCTTAATTGAAGATAGATGTAGGTGTCTATGGACCACATTATCCACTTACAATAATTACAGGCTCTTTTTATAGGATAAGGGTAACAAGCGAACACACAGTCCACCTGATGGTAAGTGGTTGCTGTGGCCCATAGACATCTACATCTATCGTTTGCGAATTTAAATGCAGATGCGTTGTCAGCCGTGAGGACTAAGACGGAATGCCTATTTTTCAGTAAAAGGGGTCTCCGGTTCTCTGCACTCACCATACGAAACACGACAGCATTAAGCTGCTATTTTACGCTGGTATTCGGTGAGAGTGTGGTCCTTCGCCGGTCGAGCCGACCCATTCGTGCTACAACTATACTATTAATATAGCTGCAGCATGGCTCTACCACGTAGGCTGTGAAGCATTCCATGTTATTCGATAGAGGAGATGAACATTTATGTATATTAATGAAGAGGTTAAGCCTTGCATAATAAAACCTACCGTTTAAAGTAATAAATAATAATTTAAACTTGCAATTGCTAGATTTTATTTAAATGTGAAAAATTAATTCATATCCATATACAGTATTAATTTTCTTCCATTTATATACCAGACAGACCCCTTTTTAAAAGTTTTCTATATTTTTCCTAGTGTTAAAACAGAAGACAACAACCGCAACTATACTGCATTTCAATTCGTTACTCGAAACCGTCCTGTATGATGTTATGCAAATCGCCATCACACCTTAAAAGGCTTTCCCTAATAGCACACGAAAGCACTTAGCACGTTTTCTGTCACCTCATATTCGTAATTCGGTGAAACACTTGACCGTGGCATCATTTTTATGGAAACTAGACCATCGTTCTTTGACAAAAGCACTATAAGTGGTGCATTTTTTGTTTACTATTGAATGTTTTTGCCATTGTGAACTCCTCACTATTGATTTGCGTTGTTGACTTAATTGACTCGTGACGTATTGTAATAATGGAAAAATTTCATAAATTCAACAGCCTTGTCTTAAGTTTAAAGTATAATCTGTTTCACGAAAGATGTACCACGGAAAGATGCAAACTAAAATGTTAAGTATAGTGTGACAGCAAAAAATGGAAAATTATGCGAAGACTGTGGCGCCGAGGTACCGACACTACGATTTTCTACCGTATTGTAGAGGCAGCTTACATACATAAATGCCACAAGGACAAACATAAGTGGGCCTTATAAATACTTGCTCCGTGCGGATTCAAACCCACGGCCCTCAGCGCTGCAACTCATTGCTAAGCCACTGCGCCACTGAGCCGCCGACTACCAATAAAACACTTTTTTTTATAAGACGGCAAATTTGTCTGAATGAGTTTATTTCAGTCCAACGTAATACGTAACATTTTAGGTTACGTATATTTATTATATACCGATGAGAAGTTTCCATAATGGAAGCCTCACAAGCGCAATGTTGGATGTTCCCTCACACAGATTAAGCGACGACCTGATGAAACATACAGGGATTCCGCGCCATTATTCAAAAGCCATAAGATTTTTGGGGTTTCCCATTGTCCCTTTTTAGGACATCCAAGGGACGAAATGAGATGATGGATTCTCTCACGCCGTGTGGTGACAGGACTAAAATTTTCGTTTTAAAATTTTGTTAAAACATTATTGATTAATGATTTTGTACGTGGTAGCGCCATATTGGAGCTATATTATGGTTGTAGGACGAAAGGGTCGAATAATGAATAATGCTGATGTGTTTCGTATGATGAGTGTGTATTCAGATACCCTTTTACTGGAAACGAAACAATCCGTCTTATTCCTTAAGAGTCACAACGCATTTGCAGTTTGATTCAGGATAAATATATCTATTTGCTAAAGCATCTACTTACAGATGGAGCGTGTGCTCGTTTGTCTCACTTATTTTATAAAAATGTGATGATGATGATGACGAATTATTAAAAGCTATCAAGTGCGCAAAAGTTTTTATAGTGCCTCAAATGTATGCGCAAGCAAAGATGCACTAACTTGTTCCAACCTACCCTTACGACACCCTTAGTTAATAATAATGTTCGCCTAATTTCCTAATTTGATATTTTTCTTACCGCGCAGTGGCAGTGTAACAATATCCACTATCCCATATCATCTCCTGGGTGTTGTAAGAGCCGACAGAGGGAAACAAATTAGGAAATGGACAGCGTCTTCCATAAAATAACTAAAAATAAACAAAACTGCAGTTGCCAACTTGCCTGTCAAACGTGGTAATTATGGCAAATATCCCCCATATGAGGCAGTCTAGGGGGGACTTTTGATAGACTATAACTGTAACAGTAATTTGGTATTTTAAAATAGACACATCTGTTTCTACAGCTGGACGCACAACAACGCTACACTCTCTTCCAGCGAGCCCTGTGGGAAGCTGCCAAGCAAGTTCCGCGCGGCGCTATCAGAGACTTTGGTACCTTCAGGCAGCTTCAATTGCTCTCTATCATTGGACCGGCGGCTTTACCACCAGATCAACTCGACCGGGTAAATTTAATTTTTATAGAAGAACAATTTATTTGTTAAAACTATTTATTCGTTAATATTCGTTACGATTAATACGTTTTACATCAGACGTAAAATATCCAGACCAGCGACGGTGCATTGTCAAAGGTGCGAGATCTGTCACAGATCTGAATCTGGCTCTGTAACAAGCACATTTAGGACAGCGGATGAGACGCAACGTGTCCGTAGACACGTGCGCCGCACACCCCTCCACACCGCGTACACACCGTACCCCCGCGAGCCTGGGTGGTTCTCACCGACCATGAAACGAGTTAGCCGTCAGAGCTGGGACCACTATAAAACTTGTATAGGTGAACATCTTTATGAACGTAACGCTGGAAACAGTAAGCCATCCTATAATCATCATTATCAGTCCCCCCTTTCCTATAGCTGATGAATCTGAAAAAGCCAACACTAACATCGCAGAAACTAGACGAACTAGACAATCATCAATCCACCTGCCAAACGTGTAGAGTTAAGCCAATTATGCCTCTCTACAACGTGAGAGGCTTATGTCCAGCAGAGGATTTTTACGGGATGTTTGAGAAGAAAAATAGAGATCAACTATACCATAGGTATTACCTTCTATCCCATTCTGCCAAGAAACAATACATCCAATTTGTTCCAGTTTTCAAGGTCATTATAATTACAGACTGTGAGGCATTCCATCTTGCATCTCATTTAAAAATTATTGAAAAATAAAGATAAGCATCTCGTTGACTCATTCCTCTTCGATAATTAAAAATCTATATATCTTAGTATTCAGGGGTGACGTATCTGTGGCTTCTTTGTTTGAAGTTGATTGTATGTGTCTATGGGCTGCAGCAGCATTGTTAGCTTGATTTTCGCTTTCGCTTCCACAGTACAGTGTCGTTACTAATGTAGATTATAAACAAGAGAATTGGCTTCATTCTTAATGGCACTTGATATAATATTTACGATATGTGCTACTATGAAGCAATTGCGTAGCATTTGATTTTCAAAAAGTTCTTTGTAAAAGCCAATTTCAAATAAAAATATTTGCATATGTGGTAGAGCCATACCGCCGCTATAATATTATAGATGTAGCATGAATGGGTCGACTGAACCGGTCTTTCGTATTGTGAGATTCCATCTTAGTCCTCAGCGTTGAAAACGCATCTGCATTTTGATTCTTAATGGAGAATAGATGTAATATATCCATTAACCACAGCATCCACTTACCATCAAGTGAACAATTTTGTCACCCAATTTAATTTAAAAAAAAACTTTAAATTTGACCATTAGATCTGAATTAGTTAATAGGAATCTTCATAATATTTTGTATATATTTTTATAAATAAAATATTTATTTCAGTATAACCGCATCATAAACGACATGCTGGCGGTGTATAACACAGCGGAGATTTGTGCTTACAACGAGCCGTTCAAATGCGGATTACACTTGCAACCTGAGCTCCAGGACATCATGTCTCACTCCAGAGACTGGGACGAGCTGCAGCACGTCTGGACGGAGTGGAGACGGAACACAGGAGGAGGATTAGAGATCTTTACGAGCAGCTGGTAGATCTCACGAACCAGGCAGCGAGATTGAACAGTAAGTATTTGAATCATTTCAAATCAAACAATTTTTAAGGTTCATTATTCGCTTTTTATTTCTATATTCTGATTTTTTTCAAAACGATTTATTCATCCTTGTTAGTGTAAAACAGTGTTTGATTTTTTTAGTTAGCAGGTGAAAGAAAAACTGTGTTAATCTAACAATAAATTACAATCACAACTTTTAATATAATTATATAATAAAATGAAATGAAATGCTTTTTTTCAATTTATTGTATACTAGTCACAATAATTAAAGGTTATAAAAAAATCTAAATTTTTGGGTGATTTTCAACAAAAAAGCGAATTGTAGTTTTAGATCTGGCCATGAATTTTTTTTATCATGTTTGGTTCTGGAGCGATCTTAAGGAAACTACCGTAAAAAAATTTTTCCAAATTTTTACTCGTCTTAAAAGGTCTACGGGCTTTAAATAATTTTCTTTCATTATTTCACTAAAAAGCTTTTTTAGGAAATTTAATGCCCTATAATTTGACGCAATCAAAAAGTCTGTACGATGATTTGCCGTGGAGTTATCGTCAATTAAAGCAAAAAAATTCTTTTTAACTTTGATAATCAATAACCCTGGAAATAATGATCGTATAAGAAATTGAAGGCGAGTTTTGAAACCACTGGTTAGGAACCACTGGTGTAAAATTAAGTTCAGTTATAAGCATATGCTTATAACTTAATTTACAAATTTTGGTTCGCACTATATATATAGTAAATTTGTAAAGAAATGGCCAAATAAATATCTCTTTATTTCTATTTAAGTTTAATAGTAGAAATGTCATCCTCGTTTAAAGAAAACTTTGACAGGTATTGCGGTTACTGATATTTTTGGTTGATCGAATGAAATGTATCATATATATCATTCTTTAGACGGTGCTTCTCGTCTTAGCTTAGGATATTTTGGGAATGGTCCACTATATTCTACCAAATAAACTTCCTCTCTGTTATACCCCAAGGTTAGCTGGTAGAAAATGTCATATAACATTAACCTCGCCTCTAGAGAGTAAAATAAATATTACCTAGGTTTTCCTAAGTCCTTGAACAAATTGCTTAGATTCTACTCAGTTCCCATTGTCAGTAATAGGTCATTGATAATAATAGGTTGGAAAAAAATTTTCTTCGTATTTTGTTTGTATAAAATTAAAGAAAAATCTCTTTGGTTGTACTGTTTGTATCTGGTTGGTTTTAATATCAATACATAAAGGAAAATAAAAAGTAAAACACACTTTCCCGCCATTTTTCAATTGTTTTTCTGTCCGTCAAAATGAGTGAATATAACGAAGAAATTCGATACATTCTGAAGTTTTATTATAAAAAAGGGAAAAATGCGACTGAAGCTGCGAAAAAAATATGTGACGTTTATGGAGCTTATGCAGTGTCAGTAAGAGTAGCACAAAGTTGGTTCAAGCGTTTTCAGTTCGGGAATTTTGATGTCAAAAAAGCAACTCGCTCTAGTCGCCCTCATACAGATAAAGACGATGCCATCTTTGTAAAAGTGGAGCAATTTTACATTAGTAGTTTCGACATAGCCGAGGAATTGGTGATTGACCACAAAACAGTTTTGACCCATTTGAAAAAGTCTGGCTATAGAAAAAAGCTCGATATTTGGGTACCACATGAGCTCACTGAAAGAAACCTCGTGTACTCATTTGCGATTCTCTATATGGTATGGTTCTCTATATGGTTTCTCTATATGGTATGGTTCTCTATATTGCGATTCTCTATATGGTATGGTTCTCTATATGGTTCGGTTCGAAACCGAACCATTCACCGATTTTTGAAAATATTGATCACTGGTGATGAAAAGTGGATCACCTACGACAAGAACGTGCGTAAAAGATCATGGTCAAAGGGTAGTCAAGCTCCACAGACAGTAGCTAAACCCGGATTAACACGCAATAAGGTGATGTTGTGTGTATGGTGGGATTGGAAGGGCATTGTTTACTATGAGATTTTACCGCCGGGTAAAACCATCGATTCGGATCTCTACTGCTAACAATTAATGAGACTTAAGCAAGAAATTGAGAAAAGCGACTGGAATTGATCAACAGAAAAAGAGTAGTCTTTCATCATGATAACGCCCGACTAAACACATCTTTGGCCACTCAACAAAAATTGAAAAAGAAGGTCGGGAAGTGTTAATGCATCCACAGTATAGTCCTGACCATGCACCCTCAGGATTTCACCTGTTTCGGTCTCTTCTGAATTCTTTGGATAGTGTTAGGTTAACATCAAGAGAGGACTGTCAAAACTACTTGTCGCATTTTTTTATCAAAAATCCCAAGATTTCTACAGCAACGGGATTATGTCACTATCTATAAGATGGTAACAAGTTACCGAACAAAATGGCACATATATATTATAATTAAATGTAATTAAACTTTGAAAAAAAAATGTGTTGAATTTATATATAAAATACGGAGAAACTTTTTCCCGACCTTATAATATTAGAAATGCTATTTTTACATTACTAACATTTTCGTTAACCACTCTCAGCACTATTTAAATACTTGTTAGAAGCGGTTCACGTCAGTAGTCGAATGACAGATTCCATCTCATGACTTGCAAGTTCGCTGTCCTTACCCTTGACTATTAGATTATTGTCGCTTTAGTTATACAAACTAAAGCACAAGTGCGACACATGAAGTTGAACACGCGTCGAAGTTGTCTATCCACCAAATATTAAAGGAAGTGCTCGGAAGGTCTCGAGGCCTCACATAAATTGTGGTATAAAGATAGCGGGAGCAGTGTCAAAGATGCAAGACGTCAGGTATTGCTATCGTCAATCATTTCTAGGTGGTAGGGCTCCAGTGATCTTATATTTATGTGTAAACAATACAAATTGAGGTTACGGGTAGTTACGGTAGTACGGATAGTTAGGTAGATTCTAAAAAAAAACTATTAATCGAAGTACAATCAAAAAAACATGCGTGAGTGTCGTGGAACACCCGGTTGGAACGAAGTTCCTTTCGTGGTATATTATTATTGATAAATGTATTATATTATTGATTAACAAATATACAAATAAATGAATTACTAGCGTCTATTGAAATGAAGCGTCATTTAAAATAAAAAACATGTGTGAGTGTCGTGGAACACTCGGTTGATTGGAACGAAGTTCCTTTCGTAGTATGTTATTGTTTATAAACGTATTATATTATTGGTTTTGAAATACAAATGAATGAATTCAGAAGGCGTCGTGACGGAAAAATCTTACACTTTTTGCCGCCTAGCCCCTATCCGCCAAAATCGTACTGTCCGATAACGAACTTCGTTCCAAAATAATTTCTTTGCCACCCAATAAATCCATATTAGGTATATTCTTATAAATATCCAGGGCAGAAAAGGAATTCTGCCTAGGAGTCCGTCTCCTAGGAGTCATCCCTTCGTGTTTCCGCCGCTTAATAGCGGTATTTGCATTGCTGTGTTACGGTCTGAATGGTACAGAAAGCCAGTATAATTACAGACTGGGAGGCATTCTATTTTAGTCCTCAAGGGCGAGAACGCATAAATAGTTTGTAAAAAACGCTACAATTAGCCTTTTTTCAAACTTTTAATGAAGTTTGCTGCAGGTGTCCATGGACTGCACTGCAATGCATTTACCATCAGGTTAGACTCAAAGTCCAATTGTCACTTCAGTTTTATAAAATATAATAAATAAAAATCACATAGTTATTTATTTACTTTATATCCAATCTTTGACGTGATTTGACTGTCAGAATTTGCATTATCGTCATGCTTGCCAGGCAGCACTAGATATCCCGAGACGTTAGGTATCGCTGCTCCCTGCCGCCGGTCTGGTTATTTTAGATTTGGCATATTGTATACGACATAACTTATTGCCATATATGCGATTATTTGTTATTATTAATTTATCCATTTCTTATATTTTAGCTTTAAGTGAATGTAATTTATCTCATAATTATGCTGTTATATTTGTAATCCTTGAAGGCTAAGATGGAATGCCTCGTATTTAAAATACATCAACATTATATTTCTAATTTACGCTTGTAGTTTTTTTTTTATTTCTGCCTTATTTATATTTTTACTTTGTCACCTATATTAATTTCTTTTATTTACTAAGGGCAGTAATTAAGCGCCTGATATATATGATTAGCAATAATTTCTCCTACAAACACTATGTGCAATTATAAATCTAAGGCACATTTAATGTCATATTTTAGCGCTATAACTGTTGTTTTGTTCCAGATTTCACTGATGCGTCAGTCTATTGGATGTTCCCATACGAGTCACCAATCTTTAGACAAGAAATTGATGAAGTCTGGGAACAGGTAATTTAATTATATTTGTAACTGTTAGAAACTCCTACACTTTTCTGATTATGTTATGTCCAGTTACGTCGGTTAACTGAAAATCCGATGAAAAGATATCATTACATCTTTGAAGTACTGAAATTATTACGTATATAATATAATTAACCTTTTGATATCAATAAAAATATATATAAAATAAAAATACAAAAAATAAGGAAATGTCCACAAAATATTTAAATTACTTTAATACATAATAAATTACATATTTCAGATTAAACCACTTTATGAACTTCTGCACGCGTACGTCCGCCGTCGCCTACGTGAATCATTCGGACCCGAACGGATCTCTCGATCCGCACCCATCCCGGCACACGTACTAGGAGATATGTGGGGGCAGAGCTGGTCCGGAATCGTACCTTACAGTTTACCCTATCCTGGTAAAAGCCTTGTAGATGTCACTCCGGAGATGATTAAACAGGTACGCATATAATGATATAAATATGTTAAATAATGAGAGTCATAATCGTGTTTAATAAAGAGGTGATATCAACATCACTAAATTGTTTTAAAGAGAAAATAATCGATTTATTTATTTATTTATTTATACTAATCCTATAAAACTGTATTAAAAATTGGACCAAAAAAATGAACTACAACACATTACTTAATATGAACCGATTAATTATCAATTAATTAATTTATTAATTGTCACGCTTCGAATACGAATTGCGAATCGCATTATAAGATGTCTCGCAAGGATGATTTGACTTAATAAAAAAAATCTAGGTCGTAAGAACCCCTTCCTGTCTAGAAATCTGAGTAGGCACCACCCTCTTACTATATCTGCTGTTAAATAGCAGTGTTTGCATTGATGCGTTCCAAATTAAAGGGAGGTGACAATACCTTTGTTTGAGGTTGGCTGCTGGATGTGTCCAAGGACTGCAGTGGCCACTTGCCATGAGGTGGCCTATCATTTCGATTGTCACCTTCAGTTTTATAAAAAATATCACCATGAAATTGGCGACATTCCTTGTCGAGTAGACTAAGTTCCTGGAATAAATCTAATTTTACGGATTTTATCGCGTTTAATTTAAACTTTTTTTAATTGCCGAAGTTTCGTAATTCCGGCGGGGACTGTACGGGGAATCCGTAAAATTTGTTTTATTCTATGTGTAGTATTCGCGTAAATAAAGGAAATCATCATGTAGATTAAATTCCTTTAACGAGAATAAACCACTTTTAAAGGCTCAAATTTATGAATGAAATAATTTTCGTTGCGGTTTAAACTAGTGTATACGCCTATTAATTCCTCCCTTGGTGGCCATTTCTCGTGGATATGAGCCCAGAAAAACAATTTAGCTCAGAAATACTAGTAAAGTTGCAAATCTATTTTTCATCTTAACTACTCGTATGTTAATACTGAGCTAGCATTGAAACTTGCATATTTTACTATTCCAGGGCTACAATCCTCTGACAATCTTCCAATTGGCCGAAGAGTTCTTCGTGTCCATGAACATGTCAGCCATGCCACCAGATTTCTGGGGACTCAGTGTTTTGGAGCAACCTGTAGACCGCCACGTTCACTGTCAACCTTCGGCGTGGGACTTTTGTAATCGCCACGATTACCGGTTAGTATTTACATATAGCTCGAAGAACTGACAACCGATGGGGAAAAAGGTTCTCGAAACCACCTCGTATCGGTGGGCGAAGTGTAGGGCGACCCCCACTAGATGGAGTGACGACCTGGTAAGCCATGCAGGAAGTCGATGGATGCAGGTGGCTCAGGACCGTGCTTTGTGGCATTCCTTGGGGGAGGCCTACTTTCAGCAGTGGACTTGTGAAGGGCTGTAATGATGATGATTTACATAGATAATATTTGATGTATAATGTAATAATCTATATAATATTGAAACATAGTGCGGGTGTAATCTGGGCGTCTTCAAGTCAAGAGTGAATAGGCTTTTGCTGCGCTAAGATGTTGCGATTTATCATCTAGGTCTTCATCACCACTTACCACCAGGTGGGATTATACTCAAGCACTGGCTTATAATAAGTCAAAAATAAACACTCGGTAAATTATACCTAGGTTTAAAACAATAATATATTAGTAAATTAAAAATTTCTTCATATCTAATTTTCCAGAATAAAAATGTGCACACATCCGGACATGAAAGACCTGATAACCGCTCACCACGAGATGGCGCATGTGGAGTACTTCCTGGCTTACAGAAACCAGCCCAAGGTCTTCCGCGATGGTGCTAATCCAGGTCAGTGCCAGCATTATTGTAATACGCGATCGTTATGCGTAATTTAATTATTTTGTAGTCATATGAGGACTGATTGGCGGAAAAGAAGTTTTTTTAGATTATTAAGTAAATAATACAATAATACATCGAATATTTTCACTGTTAACCGTGAGAGTTAACAGTGAAAATATTCTATGTATTGACAACCAGAAGTTCTGCGAGTAATTTATTTAAGACTAGTATTATGCACGATACATAAGATTCTGAAGTTCGAGGCGTCGAAACGTTTTACGTTATTTCTGGCGTGTTCTAGACTTATGCTTACTACTAACTACCACTCTCGAACAACAGTACATTGCATTGCTTGCTTGTCGTGCCTTATTAGTAAAAAATATCATTGTCAATGGGTTCTTACTTAATAATATTTTAATGAAATTTTTTTGTCCCTACAATTAGAGATGCTCATTATGTCCAGCAGTGGAATATTAGGTGCTGGTTAAGAAGAAACCTTCATTTTTTAGAATTAAATAGGAGCGGGCCTATAGAGTCATTTAAAAAAAATGTGCAAGTGTACTTTTCTAACTAGGAGTTCATCTGGATAGGTACTTTCCTCTTATCTATTTCTGCCGCCCAGTATAATTGCGGAGGAGACAACGCATCTGTACCATTGGCTGCAATAGCTACTTACCTAATAGACTAAGTTTGTTTGTAGTTTTAGTTTTATAAAAAATATTTCCCTTCAATTAGGGAAATATATATTTTGCTATTTTACTCTGGTATTCTGTAGAAGGTGGTCCTTCCCCGGTCGAGCTGACATTCGTGCTACAACTGTAATCCTGCAGCTAGGATGGCTCTACCCTAATATATATCTTATATATTTATTATATATCATCTCGTATATAAATCCTTAATCTTCTTTCAAATAAATAAAAAGAGCCCGCAGATATCACTCAATTTATTGGCGTCAACAAATCACAAACAAACTCATGGTTATTAATGTCAGAGCTCTTGACACGTACCACGAAGAGGCTGCGTTGCAAAGATCCGTGTCGCAGTTGCAGTAAGTGAGGAAAACTTCGCCGTCGCCGGTCTGATGCCTGCACGGCGGCTCTCCAATTTTTTCGTTTTCATCTTTTAGGTAACCACACTGACGGACAACGCGGACTTTCCCGTAGACTGTAATAATAAATACGAGATTTTTTGGTACCTTACAGTTACAGTATAAAATATTAGAAGTAAGTCTGTTATAATATCGTGTATAAAAGTCCATCGGTTGGAAACCTATGCTGCCTGAATTCAAACCCGAGGCCCCATTTATTGTAAATTTGCATAAGTATATTATTAGCTGCTATGTAGCTGTGGTCGTAAACGTATACGTTATACAGCCGGATTTAATGTTGTTATTATTCATTTTTATAGTTTTCTATTAGCTTTAACGATTGTAGAAAGTCAACACGGCTAACCCCACAGTTATAGATTAAGAAAATTAACGTTTGAAAAATGTTACGTCAATATAGAGATTATATTTTATTTCATGTTTCTTACAACTAGATGCTATCCGAAGAGGACTGAGTTGAATTTAACGTAGTAGAGCGCCATTTCTGCCTCGGGGTCCGTCTGTAATGAAAACATTTTACTATTTCTGCCGCAAAGAAGTTTCACCACCTGCAATCACATTTCGGCTTTTAGCCGTAATATATAAAAAAATGAAAGCTTTAACTTCAATAGCTGTTATTTAGAAATCATTTTTATCTCTTTGTAGTCGTATTAAATCTTCAATAACCGTGTCGTGGCGATGTAAAATATATCTACTATCCTGTATCGTTCCGTGGGTGTCGTAAGGAGCGACAGAGAGAAACTGAATCAGGAGATGGGCAGCAGCACCTTCCTAATAACAACTCAAAATTATAAAACATATTTTTATTATCTACTTGTGATTAGGAAGACACTACTACCCATCTGCCCATCTCCAGGCTTATTTCTCTCCGTCGCTCTTATGACACTACCGAGACGATATAGAGCAGTGGATATTCTTACACCGCCACTACTTTATATATATTCGTAAAAGTTTTGAAGAATAACGTTACGATACTCACTCTCCATTTTAATAGACCGGCAAAAGGTAGATTCTACCTCCGGAATGTGCTCCAATGGGTCCTTGAGGGAGCAGTTGACGACTCCTAAACTAAAGGGGTCGAACTCCTCCCCGCAGCGGGGGTCGAACGCACTGTTGCAGTCATAGCAGAAAATCGAAGATGCTGAAATTTTTCAAAATAACTTAATTAATAATAAAGTCCTGTTAAAATGTGATAGTTTTGTAATCAGGAATATAATATTTATATTTTCAGTTAAAAGTTTCAATCGTCAGTTAAAAGTTATCTGTCAAATAAATTATAACCCGAATACCTCTTTGGTCTCGTGGTCCTAAACGCGACTGATGATTTTGAGGTCCCGGGTTCGAATCCCCCGGGTCAGTCGGTCAAAATCAATTATTGGATTTTTCTGACAAGAAATTCTCAGTAGCAGTTCGGAGCAGCGGTGTTTCACCCTCGTGCCTCGGAAAGCACCTAAAGACAATGTTCCTGCGCCTGATCTTTCTCCGATCGCGTCGGATTACCGTCCCATCGGAATATGAGAGTGAGGGAATAGAGAGTTCACCTGTGCTTGCGCACACACTCGAGCACTATAATCCTGTCCTGCGCAGATGGCTAGTCCTCGTTGGGATTGGCCGGCGTAACCGAAATTCTGTCTCGAGGAAAGTTATTTATTTTTATTTTTTATTCTGTCTCACTGAATATAAAACTCAAACAATTGAACTATTTTATTTTAAATAATCTACAATTTTTAATTTGTTTATGTTACAGTTTCTTTTATGCATGTAACATAATTAATCTAAATAAACCTTCAAACTTTCATAACTCCTAAAATATCAACTTTATCGTAAAAGGTCTTAGGATTTTTATATGTATTTCATCAAAGAATATAAAAAAATATATTTTATATTTTATTCTTTTTCTTTATATATTTTTGAAGGGTCAAAAGTATCCGAATTTGCGATTTTTTAAACTATTTTAAAATTCATAACTCCGAATATATTAACTTTATCGTAAAAAGCCAGAGGACCTATTTTATTTGAATTTCATCAAAGAATATAAAAAATGTCCCGTTTGAAAACAACAATTCCTTGCAATATTTAAAAAAAAATCGATTTAAACAACATGGCACCGAGGTGCCCCTTGGAAACATGCATTTATATCATCAGTAGGACAATTTGAAGAGGATCGCATAAAAAATTGAGGTGGAATAGTTTTCGGTACTCATGCGCCGATTCCTCCTGGACTATTGGAGAATACATTCCTAAATGAATAAAATGAAGTAATATTTAAAATTTTAAATTAACTCGGAATGTTTGGTAAAATTACTATATCACAATGCTCTAGTATGCCGTAGTAGCTCAGGGGCGAAGCGCTCGCTGTAAATTTCACACTACGCGAGCAACCCGGGTTAGATCTCCGCCGGCACCAATGAAATTGTTAATTGTAATTTTGAGTCCTGATTTACCACGTGCTCGGCGGTGAAGGAAACATCATGTAAAGTTCGGTATATGGCAAAACTAAATCTACGGCTAAATAAATTCTATTCTATTCCATTTAAGTATATCTATTAAAAATTTAATTTCTTAAAGCTATTTGTAAACGAAATAAAAAAGAATTCTATTATAAAATAAGGATTTTGTATAATTTTAAGAATTTTCTTAGCAAATAATAACAATATAAATTAAATTAAAGTTCGCCAACACGCATGGGGGCAGCGTGGCGGACATTTCCTTGCCCTAATACTCTCAGAAATGAAAGAACGCCTGTGCCCAGCTGTGGGACGTATATAGGATGTAAATTTATGCTCTAGTATGGCATACCTCAGAGTAATGATTTAGAGAGCCGTGATAGCTCAGGTGCTGATTCACCAAGGAAACATCGTGAGGAAACCTGCATGTCTTAAGCAGCATAGCGGACTAATTACTCCATATTAGTATTATTAGAATCAAACGTTTTGCTTTGTCTTTTGTAATGCGCACAGCAAAGGAGTGGCATAATTTGCCGGGGTCTGTCTTTCCATCCGAATACAATCCGGGCGAGTTCAAGGCTAGAGTGAATAGACTTTTGTTACGCTAAGACAGTGCGATTTACTATCTAGGGCTTCTTCACCAGCACTGGCTTTATACTTTACTGACTTTTTGCCTCAAAGTAATACACTAGTATACAAATTACACCTTAATAGCTTCAATATAAGGTTAATTTAAGCCAAGTTCACCGACGATGATAATCCAATTCGAAAGCAAATTGTAAGGTTTCCTACGACACGCAACTCCGAGTGACCCATATTTGAACCATATAGCAAAATTTGTCTTCATTTTTATATTATCGATTTTGAATTGTAATGAAATGTGACCATATATTAAATCTAATATTTCGGTAGATTTCATATTTCGGTGTCCAACATACAGTTGTAATTACCTATATAAAATTATACTAGAAAGAGAGAGTGTACAACTCTGTGTAAAAGTATCGGGAATATGTCAATAAAAGACCCGCGTAAAGAGGTCGTTCTAATTTTTTACTGCATGTTGGTAGCACTGTACTGATTTAGCGCGCAAAGTTTGAGCGGGATCTGTCATTTAATTTGTTTTAAACTACACTTTTGTTGGTCATAGTTTTGAGTTATCGGCGATTTTTACAATGGAAAATATTGTTGAACAAAGAGTGTGCCTTAAATTTTGTGTTTCGAATGATATTTCATGTGGTGAATCACTAAAATGTTGCAGAAATACCTACGGCGAATCGTGTATATCGAAAACAAGGGCTTATGAATGGTATAAGGCTTTTAAAGAAGGCCGAGTAGTAGTAGACTTGCCTCGTTCTGGTAGACCTTCAACCGCTACGACCAAAGAAAACATCGACAAAATCAAGAAGCTAGTGCTCGAAAATCGACGTATGAGTCTGAGAGAGTTGGCTAGTGAGGTGAACATATCTTTAAGTCCGTCCACAACATTCTCATTGACATTTTAGGCATG
The DNA here is from genome assembly GCA_029286625.1 of Parnassius orleans. Taxonomy (NCBI): domain Eukaryota; kingdom Metazoa; phylum Arthropoda; class Insecta; order Lepidoptera; family Papilionidae; genus Parnassius; species Parnassius orleans. Next base: position 1,833,892 of record JAGSMP010000056.1, read on the forward strand.
AAACGCGTCGCCGCTCGACTAGTTCCAAAAGAGCTCAATTTTGTTCAAAGAGCGCAGCGAAAGCATGTCGCTGAAGACATGGTTTCGAGCTTCTACGGATCCGACCTTTATGAAACGTATAATAACTGGCGACGAGACATGGGTTTATGAGTACGACATGCAAACAAGCCAACAGTTCAGAATGGCGTCTCGAAAACGAGCCGAAACCCAAAAACCGCGGCAAAGTCGCTCCAAAATCAAGGTGATGCTGACAGTTTTTTGACTACCGTGTGTGGTTCACTCCGAATTCCTTCCAAAGGAGAAACAGTGAATAAAGAATATTATTTAGGCGTCATGAAGCGTTTGCGAGAGTATCCGCCGAAAACGTCCAGATTTGTGGCAACACAACTCATGGATGCTGCACCATGATAATGCACCATCACACACAGCCATTATAGTGAAAGAGTTTTTAGCGAAACATTCAACAAAAGTTCTCGACCAAGCACTGTATTCACCTGATATGGCTCCGTCTGACTTTTTATTTCCCGTTAAAATTACCACTTGAGAAAACGTTTTGAGTCGATAGAAGCTATAACAAAAATTCGCTGAATGAGCTAAAGGCCATACCGCAAATAGCCTATGAAAATGTATGAAGACTGGGTGAAGCGTTGGAGATGTTGTATTGCAAGCGATGGGGCCTACTTTGAAGGCGATAAAATAAATTTAGATGAATAATTTGTATTTTTGTTTTATTGACAAATTCCCGATATTTAGTACACAGAATGTAATGTCCGATTATAGATTAAATGTAAACAAAGTTAAATTTTGATTTCTGAAGTTACAGGGGATATAAACATATTATCTAGAATGATGAGAGCTATTATATACTATTGAAAGAAGAAATTTGACAGTTGAATAAGCAAAAAATGTTTTGCTTTCCAAATTTATCGAGAAAGGTTTCGACTCATCGAAAAAAAATCTTCTAACGACTCAGGTCACTCAGGTACTAACATATTACATAATATATTATGAGACAGTTTGTCGGCATTTACGAATGGTAATAATGAGAAGCCATTTTTTATAGTGTACTACTTCGCATATGTAGTTTTCAGTACATAATGGATCTTGGTCGAACGGATTCTAATACTTGGTGACACCAAGCGGACTAGGTTGAGTTTAGTTTCAGTGAAATTAAATTTAATAATACGTGATAGAGCCTCGCTGCAGCTATAAAGGGTTATTTTTCAAAGAGTAGCCAAATTATAAACTTAAGTTCACATATATAAATAATAATATACCACTATTGCCGTTTTTGAAATTTATTTGAAACTATCCCAAATTGAATGTGATTTATGGGCAACAACGTTTTTACCCACCGATCGACCTTTACGAATGTGTGCGTGCGCAGTAAAAACAGTTAAAATAAAACATTACCACGCATTTTGAATTTAAAAGATAAAAAGAACAGAATGTTTAAGATCTTTTTAATTAATTTTCCTTCACCATTTGCCTATATTACTTATTCTGAACCTTCTCTGTAAATTTGGCCAGTTATTGTAAAATAACCCTGTATTATAATTGTAGCACGAATGGGTTGGCTTGACCGGGGAAGGACTACGCTCTCACAGCATGCCAGCGTTAAATAACAGCTTAATGCTGCTGATTTCCGTATAGTGAGTGTAGAGAACCGGAGACTCTTATTACTGGAAATGAGGCATTCCATCTCAGTCCTCAAGGGTGACAACGAATTTGCATTTGATCCTTAGTTGAAGATAGATGTAGGTGTCTATGCGCCACATAATCTACTTACCATCAGGTGTATTCGTTTATCACCCTTATTCTATTAAAAAAAACCGAAACCGAGATCCGACTGATAATATTACCTCCATTGCATTCGTATCTCTTTCGAACATTAGTATTTAGACTAGACTACTCTAGGCTACTAATGTATGAGAAATTATCAAACATTTAGGAATAAGTCAAGCCATAGTGGCATAGGGGCTAAGCGCTCGCTGTAATTTCCACAGTATGGGAGCAACACGGGTTCGATCACCTCCGGCAACAATGAAATTGTTAATTGCAATTTTAAGTGCTGATTTACCGTGTATTCGGCGTTGAGAAAACATCGTGAGGAAACCGCCATATTTAAAAAAAAATCGAACACACTTTCTTGCCAAAAAACTCTCTAAGTAATAAAACGAGGCCTGTGCCCAGGAGTGGGACTTAAAGGTTGTAACGTTATTTGTATTTATTTTATTTTATTATTTATTAGTAATAAGTATACTGTATGTGCTTAGTTATTATAAATCGTCTTGAGACCTGACCTGTTGTTTAATCCCATGTTTTTGTATCTACTTTCGAACCTTTTTTTTTTATTTTATCATTGAGTTCCGCAGTACTAGGGACCCGCCCCGGCTTTGCCGAGATAGGATCTATGGTGTTAGATAATCAAATACAATTTATTTTATCCATTTTCCGTTTTTTTTAAATATCTTCAAGTTTTTACTAAAATTGCTCTCTATCTGTTTTTAAAGTTTCATCACAGTCGTTTTAGCCATTCCGAAGATTAGCCCGGATTTAAAAAAAATGGTTATTTATGTCTTAATAGTACGCAAATAACCCCCTGAGCTAACTGGATGTCAGTTATTTCAATATCACAGACATACACTTCAATTATATTTATATGTATGTGTGTATAGATTGAAATATAGAAACTGAAAATTTCAAAATTGCAAAATCATTTTAATTTCAAATCAATACATATGAATAACATATGTATTGATTTTCTAAAAATCAAGGATCAAATCCCCCGTTGCAATTGTTTTATGACAGCCTGCATAGCGACTCATTCATGTCCTTTAGCGGTCAAGCGTCGGCTCGGAAGGTCTGGAAGAACCACGCTCACACAAAATACCAGCTTAAAAGAGATGGTCAATCCAACTGTGTTTCGTTACCATAAGAACGTGTAATGTGTAAGTTTGAAGAACCAAAACGGCTGTAATGAGATGAGAGGATCACAGTTAGCAGTATCATGATCTACAATATTTGGTTAAAACGTGGTAGAAGTTAAATTAAACTCACCATATTTGACACTAGTGACAAGATATGTGATAATCACTAAGCAACTTATGTTGATAATGGGTTTCATAGCCACTTCTATGTACGATACTACTCCGTGAGAGGCGTTCTCTCTGTACTAAATTATGTCGCCACTGTAGTAACGATAATACAATTAGTAAAAGTACCTTGTCAAGCAGTTAGATGCTATGCTATAAATATATTATATAAATCAATCTAGATTATATATAATTAGGAATTTATTCGAGGTTGCCCTTTATTAATACGAGACACTTTTCATGCTTCTTTAATTACCTTATAAGCACAGAATGATTTTTTTAATCTCTAATGACGGTGATAATTGAGTACGCAATTCATCTGATGTACAGTGGATGCTGTAACCCATAGACATCTACATCTTGTATGATGAATGGAGATGGAATTCTTCGGTTCCAGTAAAAAGGGTCTCCTGTTCTTACTATACGAAACACAGCAGCATTAAGCTGGTTTTTTAGGCTGGTATTCTGTAAAAGCGTGTTCCTTCCCCGGTCGAGTCGATCGATAATATAGCTTCAGCATGGCTCTATTTATATGTCCTTCAAACCTAATTTAGGTCAAGACCGGATTATAATGCACGAGTGTGTGCACACACTCTCTACTCTCGCACCCTCATAATCCGATGGGACGGAAGTCCGACACGACCGGAGAGAGATTAGACGTAAGACCAACAGCTTTACGTGCTTTCCGAGATACAAAAAGAAGAAAGGGATGAAACATCGCCCACTTTATGACTCAGGGCTGCTATTAAGAATTTTCTACAGAAAAACGCAAACACTGATTTTGACCCGATCGGAGATTCAAATCTGGGACCGCTTGATCAGCAGTCGCGCTTATGACCACTAGACAAATGAGGCAGTTATTAAAAAATTGAAGAGACAAACTTACAGTCTTAACTTGGTAAATGGCTATTGCTATTCATGGACACTTCAAATAAGGAAGTTTGCAGTCAACTGCAAACAAGGAAGCGGTTTCATGACATGGCAGATAGCCAACTTCAAACACAGAATGCCTCAGATACGTTCTTATACTAACGCGAATGGCATGTGGGCCACACATTCAATAATTTAAAATTTTGTACAACCGACTTCAATACAAACTATTAAGAATAACTCAAAAACTGTTGGTCAGACCTTATTCAAATTTATATAAAACCACGTGAGAAGCACCAGCTATCAAATAAAAAAAGAATCATCGAAATCGGTTCACCCAGAAAAAAGTTATGAGGTAACACACATAAAAAAACATACAGTCGAATTGAGTACCTCCTCCTTTTTGAAATCGGTAGGTAAAATTAATTTAACGGATTTTTTCGCGTTCTATTTTATTCAATTTCAATTTGTATTTTCAAATCATAAACACAGTTTATGCCGCGGGATATAGGCTTATAAAAAGCACCTATAAAATTCTGCTTTTCTTAAATAATTTGCCAGGTATCACCATGATAGGCCGGCGGATTAGTGATCATACTGGTGGATCACCGCTACTCCTAACAAATCAGCAGTGCGGTTGTGATGAACTCTGTCGGCATTCGTTTTTCGGCGGGAAACTCCGCAACGTTCTTTATTACTATGATAATATTTTCTAACATTTTTACGTGGTAGAGTCATACCGCAGCTATATTATGGTTGTAGCACGAATGGGTCGGCTTGAGCGGAGAAGGACTACGTTCTCTCCGAATACCAGATACCAGCTTAATGATGCTATGTTTTGCTTCGTGACAATAAAGAACTAGAAAGCCCTTTTATTTGAAACGAGGTATTCCATCTTAATCCCTTCTGCATTCTGATTCTTAATCGAATAGATGTAGATGTCACCACCACACCACACACCACAGCATTTACTTACCATCAGATGGACTGTATGGTCGTTTGTCACCTTTGTTTTAAAAAAAAAACCTTATATATATATAAGATATTAATATAAAAAAGAACATTTCAATCAAGGACTTAGAATCGACACAGATACTTTACATTTACGCAATACCACCTAGGACCATCAAAGAAAGCTAGATGGAGTACTGAGTACATTTAAGTGACGCAAAAACTATGCTCTACTTCTTGACACGCAGTCACGCACTTATCTTTTCTTTTCTTTAATAGCCCATAAAAGTCCACAACTAAACGTACACATTACCTAAGACTATGTTGTTGGTTGCAAATATAGATGCATGTGTGCTCGAATCAGTGTTCTTACAATAAGTTGAGCATGGTTTTGGCTTAGTTTCGGCGTCACTTGAAACGCATGCAGCGCTCCCATCTTTATTTGTTGGTTTGAGAATACAAAGAAACCAAAGTCAAAACGAAGGCAACCACGATTTCCATTAGAGTTACGCTACTGGTTTTTAAGATTGTGCTATATTGAATAACTAGCTGATCCCCACGACTTTGTCCGCGTGAAATTTGTTACGATTGGATTTCATGGGTTTTAAGTTTTTTGCGTGGAACCCTAATTATTTTTCTTAAACAAAAACAGCCTAAGTTAATCCTTATAATATCAGCTATTTGCCAGAGGAAGTCCTGTCAAAATCTGTCCAGCCATTTCGGAGATTAGCCGGAACAAACAGACAGACAGACAGACAAAAATTTAAAAAATTGTGTTTTTGTTATAAGTACCGTATATACTTTCATATGCATTTAGTAAAAAGCGCTTATTTTGACATTACAAACAGACACTTCAATTTTATTTATTTGTATAGAACAATGATGAAATGAAACCTTCCACTTTTGAATTAAATAAATAAAGATACTTAACCTTTATTTATTTTTAATTCCTTTTATTAATTACGACTTTTACTTATAATTTATGTGCGATGTTACAACGCGTGTTTGTGTAAAGGTCGATGAAGCCTAATGTAACACGGATAGTATATGCGTTTAACGACCAATAATAATTTTTACAAGTAAACAGAGCGTTAAAATCAAGTCAAAACGATGTGTCAATCGTGTTTTCAAAGTTTTCAACATTAATTAGGCTGCATAAGAGTACTTGCAGCTATCTTTAAATAAAGAACACTACACATGCTTTGTCACCTTTGAGAACTAAGATGGATGTTTTTTATACAATAAGGATGACAAACGAGCACACAGTCTACCTGATAGCAAGTGGATACCGTGGCGCATCCACTTACATCTACCCTTGGTTAAGAATCAAAATCCAGATGCGTTGTTACCCCTGAGGACTAAGATGGAATGCCTCCCTTCCAGCAAAAAGCATCACCGGTTCCCTACACTAACTATACGAAATACAATAGCGTTAATTTATTACTTTACGCTGGTATTCTATGAGAGCATGGCCCTTCCCGGTCTTGCCGACTCATTCGTGCTACAACTATAACACAGCGTAGAAAGCGTCACAGCCTGTAATTCTAGTGGCTCTTTATACCCTTCAGACCGGGAGACAGCAGAGCACACACTGTTGTATGACTGTAGAAATATGTAAGAGGGTGATACCTACCAGACTGACAGTTAGACAGTAAAGGAGTTCTACCTACTTATACAAATAAAATAAAATATTACAAAGTTTTAAGGAGATATAAGACGTTTTTTCGAATGTTAAGACGCAAGCCACACTTTGCTGATTGTCGGATGTTGTGTCACATTTATTTGTTAAGCATTTTCTTTAAGTCTTACGCGTAGTTACAATTAAGTTGACAAAAATAAAGCAATCGATCAAGCTAGTAGAACTTTTCAATCCTGACAGTTTTGACTCATTTAACATCTATTTGTCAACTTGTTAACTTTATACAATTACTAGCGATCCGCCCCGGCTTCACACAGGTGATTTCTAGACCTCGACAACAACGCCACCTACCGGGTCCAAATGTGAATCTAAACCATATAGGGTCCCATTCAAACACATAAAAAAAATCCTCAAAATCGGTCGAGATATTTTGGAGTTTTAGCGAGACTAACAGACAGCAATTGATTTTATATATAGAGATTAACTATTCTTTCCGGTAATTTTTAAGAGAGCCTATATACGTCCCACAGCTGGACACAGGCCACAGTTCACCTCTCATTTCAAAGAGGGTTTCTTCTTAATGAGTTTATTCCACAAAAACAAAATATCTAATATAACACAATGCTTCTTATAACAAATGTTTAATAACATTTTTTTTAGTTTTTATTTCCTTGTTAATATTTGCTTTATGTGTAATTTACGACATGGTAGAGCCATGCTGCAGCTATATTATGGTTGTAGTACGTGGGAGGACCACGCATTAACAGAATACCAGCGTAAATAGCAGCTCAGTGCTGCTGTGTTTCGTATGGTGAGTGTAGAGAACTGGAGACCCTGTTTACTGGATACGAGGCATTCCATCTTAGTTTTCAAGGTTGTCAACGCATCTGCATTTGAAATAGTAATGGAGAATATATTCAGATGTCTATGGGCCCCAGTATCCAAGTACCATTAGATGGGATGTAGCACAAATTCCACCTGTGGTTGATGATTCCACCTGATGGTTTGTTACCCTCAAAATTTTTACTTACCATTTCAGTTCCTAAAATTAACTCAATCCATCTTATTACAAAATGTGTTTTATTGATATTCTCAAGCTTAAACTAAGGCTTAAAAAGAATTTTTCTCACTAATGACGTCCCTAAGCCCCGGCGGTGGCAAGTGATCGTCACTAGTCTAGTTGATATTAATCATAATTTTAATTCCACACAATTTCGACTCTTATTTTTATTCATTAATTTAGGCTTTATCTGGATACGTAGTACAAAAAAGGCGGACTTAATGCGACAAGGCATTCACTACCAGTCTACCTCCAGGCTAAGCTGAGAAGATATTATAGGTGCAAAGTGCAAATAACTACTTAAAAATATCTATATTCATACATATATGTATAATTACTATAACTACATACTAACATGCATATTATACGTTGTATATTATATATATATATATATACACGCTCGCTCTACGCATACGAGCACGAGCGTGTATGCGTAGATATATGGATGTAAAGGAGGCGAGAGAAGTGTGTCAGGATCGTCCCAAATGGAAGTCCGTAGTCTCTGCCTACCCCTCTGGGTAACAGGCGTGAGTGTTTATATATTTATTATAATATATATAATTATTCAGATTTTGAGTGTTTTCTTCACACATAAAATCATATTTAACAATTACGAAGGTGAGAGCAATGGCTTTGTATTCCGTTTGCTAATTAATTATGCGATGTTGATGTCATAACTCGAAATTAGAATAGCTAGGTGTCCTATATTGCAACTAGGAAAGCAATTTGCTTAAAATTGCTTACAACGGCTGGTAATCAATAAAGCTGTCGCTTGCAATGACACATAATTGCAATTTAATAACGAGCGACTACGTAAAGTCCTACTAGCCTATTAACGCACTTTTCCAGAAATATGTTATGTTTATACCACATTGTGCAAACTGTCCGTTTAAATAACAATTTATTTAATGATAAAAATAGTTTAGAATTTTTTATAGAATAAAGGTGACAAAACAAGGTGGTAAGTGGATGCTGTGGCCCATAGACATCTACATTTAACCTCAATATAGAATCAAAATGCAGATACCGTGGTAGAGCCATGCTGCAGCTATATTATGATTGTAGCACGAATGGCTCGACCGGGGAAGGACCACGCTCTCACAGAATACCAGCGTAAAATAGCAGCTTAATGCTGCTGTGTTTCGTATGGTGAGTGTAGAGAACCGGAGACCTTTTTACTGGAAACGAGGCATTCCATCTTGGTCCTCAGCATCCATTTACCATCAGGTAGACTGTGTGCTCGTTAGTCACCCATATTCTATAAAAAAAACCTTGTCACTACTGAGGACTGAAATGGATTGCCTCGTTTCCAGCACAATGGGTCTCCGGTTCTCTACACCTACCATACGAAACACAGCAGCATTAAGCTGCTATTTTACGCTATTTGACAGCGTGACCTTACCACGTCGAGCCGACTTATTCGTGCTACAACCATAATATAGCTGCAGCGTGGCTATATTATATATAAATATAAAATGAGCGAGCCTTAAAGTAGTCGCATATGATGTGTAATAAGCAACATTAACATTATATCCTGAAAAAAGCCTTCTTTTCAACCTAAATTCAAAATATCAATTGAGCGGCGCCAGAAATTAACCTCAAAATTTATAAAAGCTAATTACTGAAATATTTATTCGAATAATTATTCATTATTACTAACTTTCACAATAAATTTTAGCATAATGCTAAAGTTTAACATAAATGTTCTGTGAGAGCATGGTCTTTTCCCGGTCTAGCTATACGTGCTAAAGCCGTCATACAGTAGCAATGTGGCTTTGAATACATATTGTTGCTCATGCAAAGCAAATACATTCTCAATGAATTTAATAATATTAATAAACGAGCCAACCGTCCACCTGACAGTATGCGGCTACTACAGTAACTTTAAGTAAACAATATCAAACATACACAAAAAGTGCGTTGTAAGCCTTGAGGTTAAGTTGACCTATAAATAATATGCAGACCTCACAGTCTACAGGCTCTCTTAAACTTAAACTGCGACACAAGATTTGTTTTTGCATATTGCGTGGAATACAACAATAATAGCAGTGCACAGCTATTATTGGTATCAGGACAGAGTTTCGGTCAGAAAAGGAACCCCACTACCTAAAAACACATTTATTGTGAGATAATTTATTTTCATTGTAGAAACATATTCTTTTATATTCGACAATTGGACGAAAATATACTTTGTGTATGACGAAACACGTCGATCAGCTCTAAAAGAGCGCAGTGGGTTGTGTAAAACAAATTTAACGTATTAGAAACATGCAACTGATTACGTCACGTATATTCTTATATACCGCATTTCGAGGCGTGCGTGTCCAGAAGTGGTTCGATATTTCTGTAGTAACAAGGGGAGACCTTGCTTTGGAGAATTTTGTCTAGCCAAAAGCCTACTTTCACTAGAACAAAATTACTTATTGTAACACATTCTTTATCTAAACATGTCAGGATTTACGTTTTTATTTTGTTTTGTTTAAGTAGAACTTATCCTCTTTGAATTTCTCCTGTATCTTTGAGGCGTTTTACATTCATTAATTGCACAAGGATAAACACCCTTAACATTAGTGGTAAGGCATATAAATAATTATTCCGTGCGGGAATTAAACTCGTGGCTCGCAGTGTGGTATCAAAACGCTCAGCCACTATGCTGACGAGCCGTGAAGAAGGATGAGCATAAGAAATAAGTAAAGAATCTATAGTGTCGTAACCATCGACTACTTACCTTATTACACACACTATTTTATTACTTCCTACTTGTATATTTTCGTAATGTGTTAGAGTTCAGAGATCGATGTTCGTAAGCACTACTTAAAGTGCAGATTCATTGTGCTAATTTTAGAAGGAAAACATCGTTAGGAAGTCTGCATGAAAGACATTTTAAAAGTATTACAAAAACATGTAAAGACCCGAAATTCAGATCTCTTTCCTGATCCATAACCTTCTTTGATTTTCTTTTCTTTTTCTCCTTTGATTCCATTATAATTTGCATTGGATTTATTGATTGGATTTGGCTTGAGATCCCAGCTAGAGCAAACATTTGTACAACACTGAATTTTTTATTGTGAACTAGTATTTGTTGTTATTATTCCGTGCATATCACACTTCACTTTTGCTTACTTTTAATACTGTTTTTGTGAACTAAAACTAAAAGATGGGTATAATAGTTTTAAAGAATTTGTATTATTTTATTTTTCTATCTGTACATCCGTTTGTGGTGTCCTAGTTTCTAGAGAGATGACTCGATTTAAATGCTTAGAAATTTTAAAAATTGCTTATAAATTTTGAATCGAAATTATCACATTTTAAATTTATCTTTGGTCAACTATGGTGTGTACGCGTGAAGAGCGTGGCCGTGTTCATTCACCCACTGCTGGACATAGACCTCCTCCTAGGGGGATATTTGCCATTGTTGCCACGATTGGTAGGCGGATACGATCCGCAGTATTATTATTGAATAGTTATGAGAAAGATGCCTTTTATAACATCGACGCGATGATATGGGATAGTGGATTTTCTTACGCAACCACTGCACTGCAGAAAGAGATAGCTAGATATAAATACGTTGTAATGAAATCTATTCTTGGTCAACTATGCTGTGTACACCTGTACAGCGTGGCCATGTGCAGTTATTTATTTATTTGATCTTCATTGTTATACACCCTAATTTGAGGGTTAAAATTGACGGATTTAATACCTTATGGCCTTCTCTACTAGACAACCCTGGAAGCAATAGATAAATAAAAGTTAGTAGGTGCTAAAAAAGTTATATAAAAAACATTACGTATATGCATTTACATAATTACGCGAAAATTCGACACTACAACATTGTTGTCGTTGTGAAATAAAGAAAAGAGCGCGTGCCAAGAAACTGTTAAGTTTGACTATTACACACTACTGCAATCATTACGAGAGCGTACACCAAACTAAGCTGCAATCTTTGCGATTGATGTACATTTACAATCTCTTCCGTTATTTATTTTTCTATGTTTACAACATGGTAATAACCAGGTAACAATACCAAAGGTTACAAAAATATCTCAGACTCACTCATATAGTGATAAGTGTCAGGTGCAATTACATCAAACACCTTAATCACATAGAAAGTTTCATTACACAACGATTTTTTCATGTGCTGTACAGAAAAAAAGTTACAACTTTTTTTCAACAGAAACTCATCATCATCATCATTACAGCCCTTCACAAGTCCACTGCTGAACATAGGCCTCCCCCAAGGATTGCCACAAAGCACGGTCCTGAGCCACCTGCATCCATCGACTTCCTGCATGTTTTACCAGGTCGTCACTCCATCTAGTGGGGGGACGCCCTACACTTCGTCCGCCGGTACGAGGCCGCCACTCGAGAAACTTTTTCCCATCGGTTATCGGTTCTTCGAGCCATATGGCCGGCCCATTGCCACTGCAGCTTACTAATCCGTTGGGCTATGTCGGTCACTCTGGTTCTGCGGATATCCTCATTTCTAAGTTTATCACTCAGAGAAACTCCGAGCATAGCCTCTCCATAGCTCGCTGAGCGACCTTGAGCTTCCTCATCCGGCCAGGCAGGAAGCTCAAGGTCGACACGCTCAGGACCACGTCTCAGTTCCATAGGTCATCACTGGCAGGAGATTATAATGATAAATTTATTCGCGTAGAGTTAATAAATTCCTATGGACTAAATTTAATGGCCGACTCATAAATATCGGTATTAACAATTATGTAATGTGTAAATCTCTAATATAATGACAGCATCTCATCGTGTCGTGCCTAGTGTAGAAAATTTACGGAAATTAATACAAAGTGATTACAATATTGCGTTATGTAACGTACGCGCATGTCGATCGCGTTTGTTTACCTCCAAAGAGCTTTGAATGCCTGGAAGTGTCAGTTTTTAAAGTTTCTTATTTTTTTTACGGTTCTGTTGTTATACAAGGAAAATTAATAGTTTCGTAACCACATAATTCGTAAGTTCTAAAGTATTTGATCTAATAAGATACATATTTATTTACATATACATTTATAAGTTTTCTTTCGATACAGTTTTCAATTTTAAGATAAGATATATTTAAAATATATGTATATTTATATTTACGTTCCATCTAAGTAAATAATAAATACGAAAAATCGTTTAACCATTTGGTCCCCTAAAATAATTAAAAAAGTACAGTTCAGGAGAAAAAAATTAAGTAGTGATATAAACCCACTATTACAAAGTTTACTTTTTGAAAATATCATACATCAAATTTTTTTTTTATAGGATAGGGTGACAAACGAGCACACAGTCCACCTGATGGTAAGTGGTTGCTGTGACCGATAGACATCTACATCTATCTTCAGTAAAGAATCAAAATGCAGATTCGTTGTCACCCGTGAGGACTAAGATGGAATGCCTCTTTTCCAGTAAAAGGGTCTCCGGTTCTCTACACTCACCATACGAAACACAGCAGTGTTAAGCTGCTATTTTACGCTGGTATTCTGTGAGAGCGTGGTCCTTCCCGGTCGAGCCGACCCATTCGTACTACAACTATACTACTAATATACCTGCAGCATGGCTCTACCACGTATAAAATATATTCAGCAATATGTACAAGTGAAACGCACCGAAGCCTAAATCCTCATCTTTCAAGCTTTATTCACCGTCCTTAAGTATCCCGATCCATTCGCTCCTGAGCAGATATTATCTGCAGTCTTCAGATCTTGCAAACCACTAGCTTTACAAGGTTCATCGCAGCACTGGAATAATGCTTCCTGTTCCTTCAAGCTACTCCCTGCGTTACGATGTTTGGCACGACTCTGAGCCTGCTCCCTATGCTTCACGGCACTCTCGCAGATTACTTGCCTTCGTCCAACTCACCGCGGACTACAAGGCAATGCACGTTCGTTGACAACTAAACTGCAACATACACCTCCGATCTGAGCAGGGGGTGATGTGGCGGTGCTGTCATCGCTCCATAAGCGAAATGCACCGAAGCCAAAATCACGCTATCAAAAGCTCCGAATTACTGCGTTATATATAGAACAGCTCCAAACTAACACATGGTGCGTTGACCGCTCCCCCGGCTGAACACCTTGCCCGGTGGGAGATCTCTTTTTTCCTTCCACGGCCAAAATGGAAGAAAATCTGAAAATATGATCATTGAATAGCTTAAGTGGCAATGGGCCGCTCATATAGCTCGAGAAACCGACAATCGATGGCGAAGAAAGGTTCTCGAGTGGCAGCCTCGTACCGGTAAGCGCAGTGTGGGGCGGTCCCCTACTAGATGGTGTGACGACCTGGTAAGAGATGCAGGAAGTTGTTGGATGCAGGTGGCTCAGGATCGAGCTTTGTGGTATTACTTGGAGGACTCCTATGTTCAGCAGTGGACTTGTTAGGGGCTGTAATGTTGATGATGATAATGAAATAGTCATATAATAATGTAAACTTTATTTATTTTGTAAAAAGATTATCAGAGCGCACCCCTTTTATGTTATTACAAACACTACTTGTATGTCATATAGTTGTGTCTAGAAGTTTCTATATCTTCGCTGTGGAGTTTTTTATTGAGCTTCACTGCATGACTAGGCAACGAGGTCAAGTTCACTGCGGCTCGCTCATACCACTTGCGGTTAAAATCAAGAGTTTGTTTTTCACTTTCATTCTCATCTACTTGTTTGTTTTATTGGCATTCGCATTTTAATTCTAACTAGATTCGTGTGTGGTTAAAATAAATTTAATTTGGCAAATAATTTAATTTGGAAAATCTTGTTTATATGATTACTTTACTTTACCTATCTTAACAGTAATATCATCAACATCATCATCAGTACAGCCCTTCATAAGTCTTCTGCTTAACAAAGGCCTCCCCACGGAATGTCACAAAGCACGGTCCTGACTTCTTGTCTTATACAAGTCGCGGCACATAAGTCTAGCGCTGAACGAAACGTGGAGGGGACGTGCATGAATTGAATTGCACGAATGCGACTGGAGAGCCAATCAGCGCGTGCGAACGATACGCATGAGCCAATCAGCGCAACTTATGCGCAATAAGCCAATCAGCGCGACTTATGCGCAATAACGGTCACCGCTAGACTTACGTGCCGCGACTTATACGACGGGTAAACAGGAATTCCCCCTACAGGTGGTAGAAATCGATGGGCCTAACTTTTTACTTTTTTCACTACAATAGTTTAACTATAATATTTTAATTATAAGAGTTTATCTATGCTAGTGTAACAGTATTTTAAATAATTTTGGTATATCAAAATAAAGTTCTTTGCTTTCTATTTTATCGGAGCGATATTTTTTTTAATTGTCCTTACTGAAATACTTGTCAGAGTTACTTTGCTGTTGAAAATTTAATAAAGATTACAAATGGCTTTTACTAAATTGCACTTACTTTGAAACAATGAACGTTTGAAAGTTTTAGAGTTTGTTTCTTTGAAAGAAGAATCTTAATGATTAAGGTCCATTATACTGGTATTTTACTAATAATACTCATAAGTGTACTTATAAAAAAATTACAATTTGCTAAATAGGAGTTCTGCTATACATACCTTTCGATAGTTGCACGTTTTTCTATATAGACATTATATTAATCAGTCGGACTGCTTATTACACTTTTTACGTAGTTAGACGTTTTACTAATACTTCTGATCGGGAGGGTGTTTCATCCACAAATGCTTTTGTTACTATACATTTATTTACAAACGGTTATTGAATGTATAAACTAGTTACTTCAGGTTGTATTGTCGTTACTTTGGTTTAAATAGAACTGTACGTATTATATCACACATATAAACCTCGAGTAAAGCCTTTTATGTTTAATTTATGGCTGTTTCTAATTTGTTTTGTGTGGTTAATTGTGTAACATACATGATTGTAAGCTGTTATTTTTAAAAAAAGTCCCGCTGGGTTTCTTGCTGGTTCTTCCCAGGACAGAGGTTTTTTTTCGAACCAGTGGTAATTAGACAAAAGAGTGACTTTCAATAAGTATTATTTATAATCTATATTGAATGAAAAAGTTTCTGTTCTGTTCTTCTTTCTGTTCTTTGGTTAGTAATTTTGAACTTTTCGTACAATCAGTGAAGACCACATTCCTGTTATAAAATATAAAGCTTACTCCACGCAAGGATTTTTTTTGTATTGTAGAAGTGTACACATACATTAATTGCACATGGACGTACAATCAGACCCTATTTGCAGGCAGTACAAATATTTATTCTGAGAGGGACTCAAACCCGCGGCCCCACAGCACCGCACGGTTCGGTTGTACAATCGAATTGACCAATTAAAATAATTAAAATTGTTTGTTAATTTACATAACTTGGATTTTAAAAACAATTCTACCTTGGATTTATTTGCATTCTTATGTGTGTACACTGAACATCAACCAGCTCACCAGAACATGTTGTTAAAAAAAAACTTGATTCAGTTAAATAACAACTTCATATGACCCACTGTAGGGTACAGAGACCACCTTTCATTTTTGAGAGGCAGTGATGCTAATGTTAACGCACTAACTGGCCCAGGAGGGTTGGCTGGCTGCATTTTAAAAAAAAACAATAATCTGTGGCAAGTTTTATTAGCATATAAATGTAGTTAATTAACGTTATTTAAACGTACCGCTTGCTTACATTTAATTATTATAATAGCAATGTAGCTTTTTAATTATAAAATATTATTATGATCATAATAATTACTACATTGCGTAATGTTGTTTTAGTCCATTGTAAATACCTATGTTAATGCAATATCATCATACGTATTTTTATATTAAATACTGTTGAAAGGAGAAAGTGAAACAGTATTTCAAAAATATTTTTTTATTTGAATAAGTACTTTCATTTTATTTCGTTCGTTTCATTAAATGTAAAAACATTTTGTTGTTACATCGAATAAAACGCCGGTTGATTAAAGTCACCAAGGAATCAGATTTAAAAAAAATTATGTCAGTTAAGTGACAATCTACATTCGTCCCACTGCTAGGCACAGGCCTCGTCCTACAACTGAGAGAAAGGGATTGTCCACCGATCTGGCCTAATATTTGTTGGCGAACTTCACATATCCTCAAAATAAATATAACTAGCAGTGCCCCGCGGTTTCACCCGTTGAGCCACGCGACATGATATGACACCTATTTCAAGCATTTTAGCAAAATTGCAAAATTGGCAAAATTAATGAAGAACTTTTATCTATCAGTACATGACCTTTAAGGAGCGAAGTTAAATTTTATCCACTCTCCCTCCCCCTCGCCGGT
The DNA here is from genome assembly GCA_029286625.1 of Parnassius orleans. NCBI lineage: Eukaryota > Metazoa > Arthropoda > Insecta > Lepidoptera > Papilionidae > Parnassius > Parnassius orleans. The sequence goes on from JAGSMP010000056.1 coordinate 1,850,745, forward strand.
GAGAGTCACCCCCCGCACCGCAGAAAATGTCCCGAAGCGCGTTTTTTTTCAGATTTAAAGAAAACCGTACACGATACATGAAAATAGTGTAGGGAAGAAATGATGCTTGATAAATTTGCTATATGAACTATGATTGAAATCTATATGAACATTATTTTTCATATAGATTTTATTTGCTCAAAGTTTAGTTTTATCAAAATTTACGGGTGACGCTCACCCGGGAGGGGGAAGGAAAGGGGATAAACTTTAACATTATTATGCCGATAGATAAAATTACTCCCATAATTTTGCCAATTCTTTAGCTAAAGTGATTGAACTAACCTCGCTCCTAGAAGTGTTCACTGCTTGTTTCTCTCGGTTTTTATCGGGTGGCTAGGGTTTTTGGCGAAGCAGTGTTGAATTATTTTAATTTTTAATTATCTCATAAACTATGCGTCCAAATAACATGCTATAAACAGCAAAGTTTATTCTCACAAAATTGTCTTGATGATAAAGTAATTTTCCTTCGTATGAATTAATATGCTATGCCTAATAATAACGCTAATAAATCTCTTTTTAATTTTCAATAAAAAATCTCAAAATACCTTATTGTGATCTATGTATAAGAAATAAGCATATGGTATCGCGGATTTTTTTTCAGATGGAGTAAATATCTATATTTTTGTAGAACATTGTATTTACGTATCACTAACCATAACACCAGCGCACGGGGATAAATCATTTCGGGAGCGCTTTTTCTTCTGACTTGCTTAACAAAAACCAATATTGTAAGGCTAGCTGAGCAGCTTTTGTAGCCTATACTATTCTTCATGAATTTAATTATAACATACAAAAAGTATTTATCAAATCAGACTGGTAGTTCCAGAGATTAGCGTGTTTAAACAAACAAAAAAACAAAAAACTCTTCCGCTTTATAATATTATAATATATAGTATAGATATATTATAATGTAATATGTATATGTATATATATTATAATCTAAATAAATGTTTGTTTTTACGTAGTAGAGCCATGCTGCAGCTATATTATGGTTGCAGCACGAATGGGTGGTCTCGAACGGGGTAGCATCACGCTCTCACAGAATACCAGCCTAAAATAGCAGCTTAATGTTGCTGTGTTTCATATGGTGAGTGTAGAGAATCAGACCCCCTATTTACTGGTAATGAAGCATTCCATCTTAGTCCTCAAGGGAGACAACGCATCTGCATTTTGATTCTCATTTGAGGATAGATGTAGATGTCTATAGCCCACAGCATCCACTTACCATTAGGTGGGCTGTGTGCATCATTGTCATCTTTATTCTGTAAAAAATAAACGTCGTAAAGTTGCTCAGCGAGGTATATAGAAGCTTATGTTAGAAGATATCCGCAGAAAAACCAGAATAACCGACAGACATAACCCAGTAAACTGAACTGGCAATGGGCCGCCCATATAGATCGAAGAAACGACAGCCTATAGGGAAGAACATTTCTTGAGTGGCAGCCTCATAACAGCAAGCGGACTGTATGGCAGTCGCCCACTAGATAGAGTGACGACCTGGTAAGACAAACAGGAAATCGATGGATGCAGGTGGCTCAGAAACATGTTTTGTAGCGTTCCTTGGAGGAGGCCTATGTTTAGCGGTGGACTTGTGGGTCTAAAGGCTATGATGATGGTGATGATTAGGATGCCGTGTGGTGGCGGGAACCAACCACCATATCGTCTCATGAGTGTCATAAAAGGAAACGATGGGAAAATCCAGAAATATCTTATTGCTTCCGAAAGGTGGCAGCAATGAATACAAGATTAGACTAGTCCAGCACGGAAATCAGCGTCAAACGTGATCACGGTCATCTGATGCTGCGATTGCTAATCCGCCTGCCAAGAGTGGCGATTATGGGAAATCCTCCTTTCAATGGGCGAGCGCTATTCCAGCTGGACTAGAACTGCTGGACTTACAGTACTAGTAGACATTTACAGGCCGATAAAAAAGAAGGAATATTCCTTTAATGTGTCTTGTAAAAATGAAACCATTACAGAAAACGTTGGAATAAAACGTTTTACTCATTCAATAATCGAACGTAAAGATATGCGAGTGAGCTGAGAGAAAGCAGCGCATGCGCACGCGGAAGCGAATCTGGACCCGACTGATAAATTCAAGCGCGCGGTGCCGGAAACGCGGTCCTTAGTGTGACTGCTTTGGCGCATTTCCTTGAACATGGTACGCTAAAAATTTACGAATGCTTAAAGTTAAAAAGGTAAAGATACAGCCTATATACGTCCCACTGCTGGGTACAGGCCTCCTCTCATTTCTGAGTGGGTTTTAGGGCAAGGAATTGTTCACCGCGCTGCCCTAATGCGTGTTGTCGAACTTCACATGTCTGCGAAATTTTTTCTTATTTCTCAGACATGCAGGTTTCCTCACAATGTTTTCCTTCACCGCCGAGCACGTGATAAATCAGCACTTAAAATTGCAATTAACAATTTCATTGGTGCCAGCGGGGATCGAACCCGGATTGCTCGCGTACTGTGAAATTTACAGCGAGCGCTAACCATCTGAGCTACCACGACTCTAATGCTTAACCAAGTATTTAATGTTTTCTATTATAGAGTAAGGATAAAAACGAGCACTCAGTCGACCCGATGGTAAGTGTATATTGTGGCCCATAATAGGCACCTACATTTATCTTCTATTAAATATTTTCATTATATTTCTATAAAAATAATGCTGTGCTTCGTATGGTAGGTGAAGAGAACCGGAGACCCTTTTTACTGGAAACGAGGTATCGAGGTAGTCCTTAGAGGTGACAAATCATGATTCTTAATCGAGGATAGATGTTGATGTCTGTGGGCCACAACATCCATTTACCATTAGGCGAACTGTGTGTTCGTTTGTCACCCTTATACAATAAAAAAAAAAGATTAAATACTTGGAATTTGGGCATTCGAAATTTTATTTTCAAAGAACCTATTTCATTACCGTGCCATGTAGCGGCGGTGTAAGTGAGTCCACTAACACATATTACTCCGTGTGTATCGTAAAAAGCGATACAGAGAAACTGAAACAGAATTTGGGCAGCAGTATAACCTAATAACAACTCTCTTTCTCTTCTGCGTCCCCATTTTTCGCCGCCACTTTGCTCTGTCCAACGCATCATCTTCAGTTAACTTGCGTGCTGAGATCTTTGTTCGTTTTTATACTAGAGGCTATATTTACTGGCTGTATAAAAGCTGTATAAGCGCTTATACAGTTCTTATAAGTAAAACTTGGTACAAATTATGCAGCTTTATGCGTTAGTAGCGCTGTGCAGTAGCTGTACAAGCTGGTGTATTACAGCTGTTATTTGGTATGCAAGGAAACTATTACACTACAGATATTATCTTATAAGTAACTTATAAAGACAAACGTTCTAAATTGGGTTTTAAACGGGATTACAAATGAATATAAAACAAAAAGAACGTTTATTGAATGATGGCGACATTTAATGTCTTAACATATATTTAACATATTAATATTATATTCGGATTGGAGTTGAGTTTTGACGGTGATAATTGGTGAATTGAAAGTGCAAAATTAGATTTACGGTAAACTTGTATATGTTTTCTATCAAAAAATTGACGCAGCAGCAAAATAAGGACAAAATACTAAATACGGTAACTAAATATCGGTTGTATAGGTTAGAATAAAAAAATATTAAATTAATGGATATGAAGGCACATTGGGGCACAGTGATCATTAGTCAAACTGAAATTAATGGTATAGGCTTAGACTAATGTCTAATATTCCAAAATTATATTTTAAATTTAGTTTTTATGGGTCTTAAAATGGCGACAATTTGCTAAATAGCCTAGACGGTATTTCGAGGGTCTTATAGTCTTAGTAGCTGTACTATGTATGTTATGGATTATATCATGCAGCCATTGGTTTTAATCAGGTCTATAATAGGATATTTTTATTACATACGCTGTATAGCAGTTTTTTCAACATAACATATAATTCTCTTTAGAGATATGTATAAAAGATGAAAAACCTTGTCTTGGTATTAGGGTTAGATAAATTTAATATAGATTTAACATGATCTTTTAACTCCACCAATGTTTTTCTTTTTTTCCACATATTGATAGCAAATTCACTAGCACAATTTAAAACGCAACGCATGCAAAATGGCGATATTCTGTCACTTATACAGTTTTAAGTTTTACTATGGCTGTTATTTATTTTTTTAGTTTTATATCACTCTCATAGACAGAAGTCATAAAACTACTGTATTTACAAAAGTGTACAATGACACCGTAAGAATAAGTTTTAGAAGAGAGTTTGCATACACCATTGTTCAGAAATAAGATTTTAGTGATACTATAATAACACTTAGAGCTGTATAAGCAAAGGACAGCATGCAAAAAACAGTTTCTATACAACTTTAATAATAAAATTAGATTGAAGTATTACAAAATACTTAAAGTTGTATACTAGAGTTTTCATTTTCTGATTAAGAACCTTAAGCTTACTGAGATCCCATAATACAGACTTTATACAGCGTGAGCTGTATAATAACTCATAAACCACTCTTATAAGGATACAACCTCTTTTCAACACTCTTATATACTTTTAAAAGAACTCTAAGTTCTATGTGGGCTGGTATATTGATGTTCATAACGCTTGTGTGCTGGTTGGATAATTTCCTTGAGTTTAACGTGTATTTTGGGTTATAAGTAAGTTTGGCCAGTTGCCTCTCGGCATTTCAGTCAGACAGCTTCAATACCATGCTGAATGTTTGTGTACATTCAATTCTGAACTGTGAAACATAGCCCTGACATATTTGTACTTGTCGTACTTGGTAACTTGTTGTCCTTCAATGGTGATTAGGTCGTCGGATCTATTTTTTCCGTTATCAAGCCACCTATGTTTAACTGCTGCTTCAAACTATCAAGGGCTTTTGCCAGTTCCTCACGGGATATTGTAATTATGGGTAAATTGGAGACAAAATTATTACTTTTTAGATGACATTGACAACTAAAAGGAATAAAAAATAAATTCACATTCTGAAATATAAATTCTAATTCTTAGTCTTGGCTATAAAACGGAAATTATGTTATTGTTTTTAATTCTTTGAACTCGGCTTTGAATTATTTTAAAAGTTAATTTAATCAAGACACTTCCATGCTTAAATCGGGATACCAACGATCTGCTGATTTATTATTGGACATCCTTTTAAATAATGATTTCTTATATTAACGCGACCACTACACATTAAAACTATTTTTACATCCTGCTAAGCGTGGCTATTAGGGCAAAATGTGTTCAGCAGTACAATTTTGATGGGCTGCAATGATAAATGATGAGACAATGATATTCCCTCTTCCAAGAAGACTTTGGTTTCCCTCACGGTACAGAGGGTAGAATGGCAGATGATGATGATAAAAATTAGAATTAGCCTTGAAATAAAATGCCAATCTAACGGGTAGTCATTCTCTCTGATGTCGCGAGAGAACCAAGAAACAGAATTGTCACTGCGAGGGTATCAGTTCTGCTCTTGCCAAGATTCGAAACTCTAAATGATGCATGCTGAACTTAGAATGATGTTAAAAAAAGATTACATAATTAAATAAAGAAACACAGAGAGTAAATTAAAGACAGAACACCTTTTGTTATTGCTACATAGCAATTTCTTCGAGACAACCTACGAAACGGAAATAAAATAGGATATAATTTCATGGGTACTTTAAATGATACTATGCTTATTATGTACTATAAAGATAACATACTTCGAGTGAGAGATCAGTGACCGTATTATGGTCACGAGATAGAAAAATATTCAATAGAGACAGCGACTATAGAAACAAATTAGGTTTGAATAAATTTAGAATTTTATTCAATGTGTAGTGTTCGCGTAATATAAGAAATCAAATTAGGTTTGTTACCTGTTTTTTTAAAATATATAAATAAATAGTAGACGAGTCTAACTGAGGTGGAAGTGTGTCGCTCTTTGAAGGAAGCACTGCATTTCTGTCTTAGAGCCTGTTAAGATGCGATTCCGACGGAGTTTGTCGGCTAGGCATAGGCCGTCCCCGTGAAAAAAAAGCGGTACCGCAAATTTCTATAGTACCAATCTTTTGTTGTGCGGCAGTATACCCATAGTTTTGCTTTATTTGAGGCGCTATGAAACACGTCAGCATTATAGTGCTATTACGATGGTATTCAGTGGGAGTTCTTCCTCAGTCGAACCGACCCATTTGCGCTGCAGCCGTAATATATTGCAGCGTGGCTCTACCATGTTGCAACCAAAAAGAAAAAGGATTTTTTAATATTTTTTTAAACGTTACCCCCCACACAAGGATTATCTCCTGTATCGTGGAGGCAGTTTACAAACACAAATTGCACAAGGACAAACATTCAGACCCGGAACAATTATTTGTAGGCCATACAAATACGCGATTCGAATCCGCGGCCCTTAGCGCTGCAACTCATTGCTAAGCCACTGCGCCACGGAGCCGTCAATTTTGGTACTTACGTTTGGCTGTCATTTAAATATGGTTGGAAAATGCTTGAACTTAAAATTATAACCATTTTACACTTTGGTAGAGCAGTGGCTAAACATTTGTCTGCGGCGAGGTTCGAGTACTGTACGAAAGAAGTGTTTGTATGTCCTACAAATAATTGTTCCGGACCTGGATTTTCGTCTATGCGCATTATATAAAATTAAAGTAAAGTTGCAGCCTATATACGTCCCACTGCTGGGCACAGGCCTCCTCTTACTTCTGAGGGGGTTTTAGGGCAAGGAAGTGTCCGCCGCGCTGCCCCAATGCGTGTTGGCGGAATTCACATGTCTTCGATTTTATTTATTTCTCGGACATGCAGGTTTCCTCTCGATTTTTTCCTTCACTGCTGTAAATCATCATCATCATCATCATCACAGCCCTTCACAAGTCCACTGCTGAACATAGGCCTCCCCCAAGGAATGCCACCATCCATCGACTTCCTGCATGTCTTACCAGGTCGTCACTCCATTTAGTGGGGGACGACCTACACTTCGTCCGCCGGCATGAGGCCGCCACTGAGAACCTTTCTTCCCCGTCGGTTGTCGGTTCTTCGAGCTATATGGCCGGCCCATTGCCACTTCAGCTTACTAATCCGTTGGGCTATGTCGGTCACACTGGTTCTACTGCGGATATCCTCATTTCTAAGTTTATCACGCAGAGAAACTCCGAGCATAGCCCTCTTCATAGTGAGTCGCTGAGTGACCTTGAGCTTCCTCATCCGGCCAGCAGTGAACGAAATTTTAAGTGCTGTAAATCAGCACTTAAAATTTCAATTAACAATTTCATTGGTGCCGGCGGGGATCGAACCCGGGTTGCTCGCGTACTATGAAATTTACATTATGCGCATTATATGTTGTGTGTAAAATGTTTCCACGTTACACTAGAAATTATTATTAGGGGTAACGTGTTTAAAGAAGCAAAAAAGAAGTATTTTAAGATATTAAAAATTGTTATCCCAGTGAATTAGTGTTTTATAAAACAAAACAATCATATACTTCGAGAATTTATTTTTATCACACTAATTAACCGTAGCAGGTGAAAGTCCGTCTTGATAAGATTTTTATCACTAACTCTCGTCAACTCGTTCCGGTCTTCTCACGGTTTTAACTGTTACACAATCTTGTTATCATTGAAGCTTGAACAGTGTGAAGTGAGTTAAACCATTGAATTTTGCAAAGTTTTACTACATTATGTATGTAGGTCAATTTTTATTTCTACTTCCTTTCCTTACAAACAGACGTAAAAATAGATTTTTCTTTAAGTTCAATTAAAAAAAAAACGTATTATATAATGCTGAACGCTTTCTACTGAGTAGAATAGATTTTTTTAAATTTATATAGATTTATTGAAATATATTTGATTGAAATATATACAATATTAAAAATCTATAATAAAAAACTAAAACTAAGAACTTAATTATGATACAGACCTACTCTCCGCGGTATTGTGCCAAGAACGCTGGTTGCGTTTCCTCGCTGAATGGCTATGCTTAACCTTTGAGCAAGAAAATAATCAGTCCTCTTATCACCAGCAGCAACGACCAGTCGCCAATAGAGTTCCTTTAGGAACTTCACCGCACGGGGACCCCAAATTACAATTGCTTTTTTTAAATACAAGCACTGCTATTAACATTATTATTATACTCGGTTACAACTCCAGTTAAGCTTAAAATGCTAAGTATTAGGAGTGAAATGTAGAAGTGGATCAAGACAGTAGCCGAATAGCGGATATTAACCAAAAACCATTTAATTTCGTAGCCCTAACCATAAGATTACTGACGCTTAATTAATACGTCAATTACTCTGTTGACTGCCTCTTTAGTCTAGTGGTCGTAAAAGCGGGCGCTTATCATGAAATTTCGGCTTCAAATCCCGGGTCCGGCCAAAATCAGTTATTAAGTATGCGGTGTTTCACCGCCGTGGCTTGGAAACCACGTAAAGCCGTTGTTCTCAGGCCTGATTTAAAGAGCGTTTTGCGGAGCGGCAGCGTAGCGTCATGACAAACACAGTTGTATTGTAGTGTCACAGTCTAAGAAGAACATAGTAGTTAGACTGTGGTAGTGTTTTAAATGCCCGCCACTCAAAATATATGACAAACTCCTAGCCGTACGCCTGGACGCACCTACAGTACAGTGTCGGCGGCATAAACTAATCTACCACCCTATTTCCTCTCATGAGTTTCGTAAAAAAATGTAAAAGAACTCACATGTCCAGCAGGAGACTTTACGAACTGATGATGATAATAGTGACGCAGAAGCAAATAGCAATATTAAAGGAATGTTACTTTCCCGCAGGGTTCCATGAAGCTATTGGCGAGACTATAGCGCTATCCGTTGGCTCACCTCGCCATCTACAAACTCTCGGCCTTGTGCAGAAGTCCATAGATGACACGGCACACGACATCAACTTCCTATTCACCCAGGCGATGGACAAGCTAGCCTTCTTGCCCTTCGCACTGGTGATGGATAGGTGGCGCTGGGACGTCTTCGCTGGCGATGTTAGGAAAGAACAATACAACTGTCATTGGTGGAGACTAAGGTACGTTTTATTGATATTAAAGCCAAACTACTACCAAATCCTACCTACTTGGAGACCTTATAAGTCCACTCTTAAACAAACGATCAAACAGTCCACCTGATTGGTAAGCGGATACTGTGGCCTATAGACATCTATTCTATTCTCCTCAGTTAAGAAACAAAATGCAGAATCGTTGTCACCCCTGAGAACTGGAGATGGAATGCCTCTTTTCCAGTAAAATGGGTCTCCGGTTCTTTACACTCATCACACGAAACACAGCAACATAAAACTGTTATTTTACGTTGGTATTTTGTGAGAGCGTGATCCCTGTCGACTCATTCGGACTACAACCATTATATAGCTGCAGCGTAACTCTACTTCATATACTTATCATCAAGTCATTTTTTCATCATGGGATAATCCTCGTGGATACTGTCGTATGCAAGGGCAAGAGAATGGTTATGCCAGACTCCTACCGGTTAAAACCCCACGGTGGTCACCATTAACTTGGTTTGACTTGGTTTGACTGTCTCATTCGTCTAGTGGTCTTAAACGCGATTACTGATAACGGGGTCCAGGGCTCGAATCCTGTTTCGGGCTAAAAAACAACTTAATAAGCCTTTAATTCTCAGTAACAGTCCGGATTCAGGAAGTTGACCAGCCTCGCAGATGGCTAGTCTTAGTTGAGACTGGTCGCTGTGACCAAAATTCGGTCTGGATGACATTATTATACGAGGGGTCAGGTTCTCCGGGATCTCCGTTCGAAATGCAACCCTCTCTCACTTTGCATTTTTGTAATCACCTACATCCTGGATTTTTATACGTGGTAGAGCCGTGCTGCAGCTATATTAGTAGTATAGTTGTAGCACGAATGGGTCGGCTCGACCGGGGAAGGACCACGCCCTCACAGCACACTGCTGTGTTTCGTATGGTGAGTGTAGAGAACCGGAGACCCTATTTACTGGAAAAGTGGCATTCAATCTTAGTCCTTACAGGTGACGACGTATCTGCATTTTGATTCGCAAACGAGGATAGATGTAGATGTCTATGGGCCACAGCAACCACTTACCATCAGGTGGACTGTGTGCTCGTTTGTCACCCTATACTACAAAAAAATCCATTGACATGGTCGTTGAGAAGCGTGGTCGTGGCATAGTGCAGGTGCCCTATCCACGCTGTATGCATGGCTGCAGCACGCATGGGTCGGCTCAACAGTTAAGTCAACCGCGCTCCTACTTAACACTAGCACATAACGCACTGCTATGTTTTGCATAGTTAGTGATGAAGAACCGAAGATCCCTTTTATTGATAACGAGGCATTTCATGTTGGTCGTAAAGAGTAAGAAACAACCTATTTGCATTTTTATTCTTAACCGAGGATGATCTTTTATCAGTTTTGGTAAACGTACTCTCCCACAGTAGGGTTCTCTTGTGTATCGTGGAGGTGGTTTAAATGCAAAAATTGCACAAGGACACACATTCAGATCCAAAACAATCATTTGTAGGCTATACAAATACTTGTCCCGTGCGGGATTCGAACCCGCGGAACAAGTATTTGTATACGCCCCAAACGCTTAGCCACTGGGCTATCAATGTGCCGACATCGTCAATGATGATGTCTATAGGCCACAAAATCCATTTATCATTAGGAAATTGTGTTAGTTTGTTATTTTAATTTGTATATAAAAAAATATTCTATAATGAATGAATTAAGAAAGATATTAGAACACCGCGAGATTTGTTAGACACTTTGTATTTTTTAGTGACAAACAAACTTACAGTCTACCTATTTTTTTTAATAGAATAAGGATGTCAAACGAACACACAGTCGACCATATGGTAAAGGGATGCTGTGGCTCATAGAGATCTACATCTATCTTTGATTAAGTATCAAAATGCAGAATGTATTGTCACCTCCTAGGACTAAGAAGGAATGCCTTATAGCCTATAATTATTATACTCTAAAATAGCCTATAATTATTATACTATAAAATTAAAATTATACGTATTACTAAAATATTACCATGATTCTAAAGTCTTTGTACATCAGCACTTTTAATTAGCTATTAACTGCTTCACGCTAAATGGAAAGTATGTATTTTACGTAATTGAAGATCATTCACAAGACTATTTTCTGTATACGCTCGAAACTTTCCCGGTGTAGTTCACATCCGTAAATAGAGACATCGGGGAAGCGTTTGATACTGCAGTCTTTAAAGTATGCGGCCCTATTTATAATGCTGTACCTCCGTAACCCAACATGTTGCTTGTTAGTTAATATTAATTATTGTAACACGTAAGTAGATTACTTTGTGTGGGGTAACTATGAGCAATATTAGTTTAGGATAGAAATGAAAATACTAAAAAACTGTCGATCGTAGGACCGCACGTCATTATGTAGCTGAGCGTGACGGTCACGCAAGTTCAGTGCTTTTTCCCCATCCCAAAAGAGCCTAACGTGCCTAAAAAGTTTTCACTAAAAAATATTATTACATAATATGTTTTAACATGTCATTAACCGTGTGGTGACGTATGAATATCCACTACCCTATATCGTTCCATGGGTGTTGTAAGAGGCGACAGAGCAACATTGAAACAGGTAATGGGCAGCAGCATATTCCTGATATTAACTCAAGATTGTAAAAAACGGAGTTGCCAACCCGCTTGCGAAACGTGGCAACTATGGAAAAATCACCCCTATCAGAGAGGCCTACGTTCAACGGATGGATGGATGGATAAAATATGTCATGCTTGCTATTAACCGTCTTTTTAGGAAATCTGTTAGATACCGACAGTTAGCAGAACTCCGATGTAAAATTTTCCAAAATACATTAGTGACAAGCAGCAATGCTTAATATTCGATGTACTTACTGTGTTCGTGAATTCCTTAGACAAATGTTATGTTCACGGCAAGCAGTCAAGGCGGTACCCCTTTTCCTTTTTAGGTCCAAACTAAAAGTAACGTAACGTATTGTTTTTTTTTTAAACTGTGATATTGTTGAGAATTCACTTCAGGGATTAAGCGTGCGCCTTATACTTAGTGTAATCGTCATATGAACGTAGCTATAGTTGTCTGTATGTGTGATTGCATAATCATTGGAGGCTGCGACCACCAACAATTGAGAGAATAAAAGTCTGTACAAAGCAAGTTCATTTTACGAGTCCCTACTTTGTATATACAGTCAGAAAATTTGATCATTTTATAATGTTAAAAAGAAAAGTTTTTTTTTCAAATATTGGATATTCACATTCGTTTCCACTGCATGGCATAGTTATTTGCTACCATAATAGTAGAAAATCACAATGGATTAACTAAACAAAAGCCTAGTCTCTTTCAAATGTCCGCGCCCTGCTCTTTTTGAAGGGTTTGGGATCATGATGATGCTTGGGTGGCGGATTTCACTGTACCTTAATTCCACAACACCTTGGATTTTAATGACATGCCTTTGCATTTCTATATATCTTGTATTTTGCATAAGTATATAGAAAATATTTTTTTCAATAATAGTTCATATTTTTTGCATCTCAAATATTTATAATCTTAAAATCAATAACCTCACGTTGATATCATGTTCAAAAAGTCACATACGTTTGGTATATCTAGTCCGTGTCATAATACATACGCTTGGTTAATCTGGGAAATAAGCGGCGCAGTATGATGGATATTCTAGGTCAGTGAGCATAAGCAGTGTTAGAGTTACTTAATTTACGTCTGTTGTTATGTTCCAGAAGTTACAGATACTCTTGTTAAGAAATTTTTAAGCATGAGAGCACAAAAACAAAGCTCAAAATAGTGGACCAGATAATGAGAAGGAGAATATGTTTGTAGAATAAAATCTTGATGATCATAGTTTACGAAGGCTACCTTTAAATTTAATTTGGATATTTTTTTATATTAGATAGCTTTTCAAACCTGCGAGGCGAGACCTAAAGTTTGGACGAAGTTTGAACGTTCGAGGCAAGCGCGTTGGTAATTTAAACGCTAAGATTTCTAGGTTGTAAGAGATTTGAACAATAGGTTTTTAACGATCTAATGCCGCAGTGCTGTGCCCGAATGAGCGAACTAGACAACCGAGAGACAACTGCAACTCGAACTGATTATACCTATGCAAATTAACGAAATCGTAATACTGTTTCCTCATCCAAAACTAGACCGATTATATACTCGTATTTATTTTTCAATAACAATAAAATAAGGACACAGACACACGTTTACGTGGTAGAACCATGCTCCAGCTATATTATGGTTGTGGCACAAATGGGTCGGCTTGATCGGGAAAGCCACGTTCTCACAGAGTACCAGCGTAAAACTGTAAAATAGTAGCTCAATGCTAGTTGGATATATGTTTAGTATGGTGAGCGTAGAGAACCTTTTTAGTAGAAAATGTAGTAAAAACCCTTTTTATAGGAAACGAGGCATTCCATCTCAGAACTCACGGGTGACAATTCATCTACATTTTGATTCTTAATTGGAGATAGATGTAGATGCATGTGGGCCACAGCATCCGCTTACCATCAATTGGACTGTGTGCTCCTTTGTCACCCTTATTCTATATAATAAAAAGTAGTTCCGTTAAGTGAATATTTAGTAATATTAATATCTATTTTACGTCATTTATTAGATATAGATTTCTGTTTCAAATTAAAGTTATAGTTTCAGCTTCTAAAGGTCCGACTGTTGGGCACAGGCCTCCTCTCATTTATGAGAATGTTTCAAATTATTCAATAATTATGTCGTCATATTTGTCTTAGTGTGATTTGTGAAAATGTTACATTACAACTACGATTACTTGTTGTAAATATTTGAGACCGACAAGCAGTTTGTTTTCTGACTGGGTCGACCTTGGCCGAGAGTAAAGAGATAAAATCTTAAAAGAAAGTAGTACTTGTCATGAGCGGTAGCGGTTATGCATCGAAATCACTTATATTTTGTTTTCTTCTTCATTCGTATATTGTTATTTAACATAATGTTTAATTCTTTTAATTCATATATTCTTTTATTTGAGTGATATGATAATTTAGAGGTTTTTAAAAAAAAAATTGCTTAATTATTAAAAATATTACTGCTATATATAATGTAATATTTTCGAATTATTGCGTTAATTTCCTTAATATCATTTAACGTCAATATTTCACGATCTAAATATAGTGGTCCATTCTTCTATGTCATATTTTAAAAGGAAAATTTTTCGCTGTTTTTAAGCACACAGTCCATATTTATGGTGTTACATTCTGTTACACATCTTACAATTCAGTTACATAAGTAAGTACATCATGCGTAAGTTGACTAACTGACCCAATTTACATAAAGACGATAATACTAGTTGTTTTTCCACTGATGGGATATTAATTGATGATTATGTTTTTACATTACCGACTTTGATAGTAAGATAGTTTTAGTAATAATTATGTTGCGATACCTTATAGTTGCCGTGATATGGCGTTATAACACATCCATTATCCATGTCCCGTGGCTGTCGTAAGAAGCGACTAAACGATGCGTCTAGAATATTTTAAAGTTATCTGTAGAATGGTGTACCAGATGTGAATAATCACACCGACTGTAAGCTGATTTATACGTCTTTCAGGGTTTGATGATGAAAAATACGATAGCTTATATACAAGGTATATCCTTTTTGCGGACAAAAGAGGGGTGGAGTAATTATTGTAATAAAATTCATCATATAATTTAAATTTAACATTATTTTAAGGTTTAAGGGGTAAGAGGTAAGGAATATATCAAAGTCTAAAAAAAGTCTAAAAGTCTAAATGTTCCTTTTTTCATCTTTTATTCACATATATTTTTAATAGATTTGCGTATATATGCAAATCTATTAAAATATATTTCTATGTAAATGAAAATAGCTCATAAAAATGTATGCACTGTTCACACCACGTAGATTATTTGTGGTAAGTTTCATTAAAATCGGACGATCATCGAGGAGATAGCAATAAAAAATTGCATCGGAGTCAGCGATTAGAACAGTTTGACCGCGGGGCAATTTATCTGCATTTTGATTCTTAATTGAGAATGGATGTAGGTGTCGATGGGCCACAACATCCACTTACACAATATATAAGTGAACTGTGTGCTCGTTTGTTACTCGTACTTGATAAAGTTAGTCGAAGTAACCAAATCTATTTTTTGAAATACCCAGGGAGCAGTACCAAGGAGTGAAGCCGCCCGTACTTCGCTCCGAGTTGGACTTCGATCCAGGTTCAAAATATCACATACCAGCAAACATACCGTACATAAGGTAAGTAAGCTAATGAATTATCTGACATTAATTGACTCAGAAGTTTTCAAAATAATAGACTTATTACGGAGAATTATATTTACGATTGAATATAAAAGCAGTAAAAACAATATCTTTTGATGCCTTAATTAGAAACAAAGGAAGAAGAAAAAAATGTATTTATATGTAAAGACAAATTTGACTTTGAAATACGTACAATGTGCGTTGCTTTAGTTAATACAAAGGTATGTCATTACAAATTAGTCCTAACTCAGCATAATGTTAGTTGTAAACAACCTGCGCTAAACTTCCGTTACCGGAGCTACTAACGGCGTTCCGGAACGGTCCGGAAATATCACGAACCGGATCTACAACAACCTGTTAATGAAATACTTGCACTGCACTTGTTTGTTCGTTACATAACAAATTAGATGAAAGTATATTCCTTGAACTATAGTTCGTAAGAAATATTTATTTTGAATAATATATAAATGATAGCCTAACAGTCTAGATGATAATATGTGGCTACTACTGCCCATGGGCGAATACTATCAACTTCAAATACAAAAAAGCGTAGAAGCGTTGTCACTGCAAAAGACTAAATGAAATCCGTCACAGTCTGTGATTATGTTGGCTCTAATATCTTTGAAGCACAGCAGTGGTGCAGCACTATTTAGTGACATTAGGCTGAACAAGAGCCCCACCACATACAACACACAGAGGTAGGTATTTAAAAAAAAACTATTCCAACGATTACGTTATCACTTTTAAATTTCTTGACTTTCCTTATTAAAATATTCTAAACAAAAAAAAATCATTAGAAAAATATGCTAAATACTTAAAATAAAAGACAAAAAAATGTTCTAAATTTTATTTTAAAACACTTATTATGTAAATTGGAATGCCGCAATTATTTTGTGACCATCGGGTGATCTTTACAGTGTGAGGGTTCTTACATCACATTTAAATATTTTACGCAATACCGGTAATAAGATATAGTGAACTGACTTCATAATCACGATTAGAAATTAAATAACGAGTACGTTAAGTAATGATGCTATAAAATGTTGAGAAACCAAGATCCCATTACTACCGAAATCGTCCCATAGAAATTTTATTTTATATCGCTTGCAAATTGGACTAAAATTGATTTTATGCAGCCTTATATGTATCGTCTAGATAATATACTTAATTGATATTACGTTTATTTAAATCGAGAACGTATTTTTTAATGTTCAATGACAGAACTAATTATTAAAATTAAAATTTCTCTTTGGAAATTAATTCCTTTCAGAGTCAGTTATGTTTTAAAAGATAATGAAATTATTTTATTACTTATAGTATATTCAGATAAAAGTAAGATAGCTTATGTTTAGTTTATATAGTATTTCACTCACTTTTAAGCGTACCCAGTGAACGCAATACTACGTAAAAATTATCATTATTTTAAAATTTACACGTGAAAACAAAATCTGGGCTCAAAATTAAAACCTAAATAAAACTTGTGTGAATTTCCTTGTCCTTAAATAAAGTTTATAATAAAACGAGTTGTAAACATTTTAAAACATTATATTTTAATACTTTTGGGTATTTTTACACCATTCATTTGACATACGCACGGTTCAGTCGCAAAAACATTAACAAGTACTTAGCAACTAAACACAAGACAACATTTAAAGCTACAAAATAAAATAATAAAAAAAAAACAAATAGAGATCAGTCCTTAGTGATGGAACTCATGTTCGTGCCCGCCTTCGGAGCCTCCAAAGTGTCCTTCGAAACTTCCGGAGTTCCCAAAGCTTTCGTGACCACCGTGGGAAAATTCGTGCTTCTCCTCGTGCTGTACGATCGGTATTGGCTCCTTCACCGAATAGGGTACGTGCTTTTCGACGTGGTATGGCACATGCTTTTCTATGTGTACAGGTACAGGCCTCTCAATTGGTACCTTCACGGGATAAGGCACTTTCTTTTCTACTGGGTACGGGATAACCTTCTCCACAGGGTAGGGGGCCGGCACTGGAACTTTAACTTTGTAGGGCACTGGTTTCTCGACATGCACTGGGACTGGGTTGTCAACGTGGACCTTCACCGGATAGTGCACTACCTTCTCAACAGGGTAGGGCACGTGTTTTTCAACGTGCACTGGTACAGGCTTGTCAACATGCACCGGTACAGGTCGGTCAACTGGCACTTTCACCGGGTAATGGATGACCCTTTCAACCGGGTAAGGCACGGGAACCTTGACAGGGACCTTGACAGGGAAATGCACTTCCTTTTCCACTGGGTAGGGCTGTGGTACATGTACTTCTACGGGTACAGGAACATGTTTCTCGACGGGATACGGAACTTGTTCGTACACTTTTACCGGGACTGGCCTGTCAACGTGCACCTTGACTGGTACGGGCACATGTTTCGTCACTGGGTATGGCTTCTTGATGTATTCCGGTACCTTGTGGTACTCTTTAACGGGGTAGTGTACTGTCTTTACTACGGGGTACGGTTGAGGGACTGGTACTTTAACGGGCACTGGCACATGTTTCTCGACGGGCACGGGGATGTGTTTCTCTACTGGGTAAGGCACGTGGACTTTCTTGACAACGGTGATTGTTTTCTCATGACGCACTTCATGGCCGTGTTCTCCTCCGAAGTTGCCACCATCTCCGCCAAAGCTATGTTCTCCACCGAAGTTGTGTTCTCCACCAAAACTGTGCTCTCCTCCAAAACTGTTTTGTCCTCCAAAACTGTGTTCTCCACCAAAACTGTGTTCTCCACCGAGGCTATGTTCCTCACCAAAGCTATGTTCTCCACCAAAACTATGTTGCTCTCCTCCAAAATCACCACCACCGCTAAAACCGCCGAACCCACCGTGGTCACCAATTCCAGAAAGACCTCTCTTATCCTGCTTTTTACTTTCTTCCACAGGTTTTGGTTCAGCCTTTGAATCCTTTTCTGCCTTCTCCTCTGCCGTGGCCAGGCTTATAGCCACGGCCAAGATTAAGGAAGATCGCTGTAAAAAAATATAAAATTTGAAATTATTGTCTTTAATAAAAAAAAGTATATTTTATTTTTATTTACTCTAAAACCAATACAACCATTAAAAGGAAATAAAATTTAAGATCGCTGATAATTTAGAAGAAATATTTATCATTTTTATTTTAATAACTCTAGCTATTCTTTTTTATTTAATGATTTATATTATAATACTAACCAATAGCCTCATGATCGCTTTGTTTGTTCAGCGAAGGCTCGTACGGAGTGTGTTGGGTCCCACGCCGCTTGCCAGTTTTATACCACCAGTTTCGTTTCGCAGATTCAACATTACATACTTTCGCCCGTAGTAAGCGATGTGCGAGTGTGTGCGTGCACAATTTGTGCTTATATTTTTTTTGTTCATTCCAAATGATGGGTAACTCGGTTAACAGTGCATCGATTTTGTAAGATGAGCTAAATGTCCATTTTAATTAGACATAGACGGATTATCGATCGTACTCGCAACTGTTTCAATTAAACAATCCGTTTAAGTTTTTCCGACAAGTATTTGTAACATTATTACTAAGAGTAAAGCTATTTGCGGAAACATCATAGCAAAAGTTCGAGTGATTACACTGTATGACTTTCATGAAATAATTGATACTGGCAGACTTTTGCCAAGGTTTGACGTTGTAATATTAACAATTTATATGTGTTATTGTTTTGAGTAATTATTAATGTCGCTCTTGAAGGCGTACCTCTGAAAAGAGTGACAAGTTTTAAGTACCTGGAGCATTAGGTTACTGAAAATATGTCAGATGATGCTGACATAGGGAGTGAACGCAGGGCTCTAGCTGTGAGAGCGAATATGCTCGCCCGTAGATTTGCACGGTGTAATACAGATGTTAAACAAACTCTCTTCAGAGCCTATTGTCAGTCTTTTTACACCTGCAGTCTAGGGGTTGAGTATACACAGAGGATGCTTGCAACTCTCCGCGTCCAATATAATAACGGATTTAGTATGCTGATGGGGCTGCCTCGGTACTGCAGCGCTTCGGCAATGTTTGCTGAGGCTCGCATAGACAGTTTCCTAGTTATCATGCGCAAACGGATTGCCTCCGCATGCCGCTGCGTCCGGGACAGCTCCAACAGCCTTCTAGCGGCGATAGGAAGTCGCTATTGCTGTCCTATCTTGAGGCACTGGAACAGTGTCCATATCGGCTCGAGACCTGCTCTGGTTAGTATAAAGTAGATAGAGAAGGTAATATATGTAACTTTTTAATTTTATTTATTTACTGACTCTAGCTTATAAGTACTTTTTGTAATTAATAACCCACTCTATGGAAAGAAATTTCGGAAACAAAGAATAATAATAATAACTTGCAGACAACAATAGCAGAAAAACTGAGCAAATACACTGAATCAAAAGACGAAGTATCCCGACTCCGGCATCTGTAAAAAGTTACAATAGTACCAATAGTATTGTCTACAACAGGAGTAATACCGAAACAACTTCACCAGTCCCTTAATTCCCTCAACTTACCTCCAAATACCTATCATCTGCTGCAGAAGGCCGCGATACTAAACACATGCAGACTCGTTAGAAAGTTTCTGCAATGTGAACCAGAAAACCCAGATCAAAACACAAATACGCCACCATTTTCTGTGCAATCTTCTACACGTGACCGTATTTAATCCAACTGAAAATCACTTGGCTTAGGCCCGTGTTACCAGCTCTATCTGGCTAGCCGAGAATATAAAATCAATTAAATAATAATAATAATAATTAATAACAAGTCTTAGTAGTGATGGTAAGTGGATACTGTGGCCCATAGACATCTAAATTTATCCTCGATTAATAATCAAATTCCAGATGCGTCTTCACCCCTGAAGACTAAGATGGAATGTCTTGTATCCAGTAAATAGGGTCTCTGGTTCTCTTTCGGCTTTTGATAGATGGGTAACTATTTTGTTTAAACCATATTAATTTTAACTAGCCAGTACGACACTGATGTTTTACGCCGGTTTCGCGCCAACTGTAGTATGATTCGGAAACTTTCAAGTATGCAAAATTCACTCGTCCACTGCTAAAAATAGGTCTCTCCCGTTGTAGCGTTCCCCATCGCCGGTTTTTTTTGTAGGTTAATGGTGACAAAAGCATACAGTCCACCTGATGGTAAGTGGTTGCTATGGCCTATAGACATCTACATCTATCCTCGATTACGAATCAAAATGCAGATTCGTTTTCACCCCTGAGGACTAAGATGGAATGCCTCGTTTCGAGTAAAAAGGCTCTCCGGTTCTCTACACTCACCGTACGAAACACAGCAGCGTTATGCTGCTATTTTACGCTGGTATTCTGTGAGAGCGTGGTCCTTCCCCGGTCGAGCCGACCCATTCGTGCTACAACTATACCAGTAATATAGCTGCAGCATGGCTCTACCACGTAAAAAGGGTATTAAGTTTCGAGTAAATTAGGTGGTTATACCGCTATCAGGCAGTCAAAAGATTTTTCAGGCATTTGACAGAGTCGCTACTTTCAACACCCACGGAATGAAATGAAGTGAACGGATTTTGTTTTAATAACTATAAAATTCTTACTTGAAAATTGAGTCTATGAACTAGTGCTCATAATTTTTTTATAACATAAAAGCGACAAACGAGCAACTAAAACTAAAAACTAAAGAAGACAACAGTCTCTTTCATGGGAAGTAGCTAACGTAGCGCATGAATACCTGTAATCCACTTGAAATAAAATACATGTCAGAAAAAGGGAAAGGATTTTCCATCACAATCCGCATCATCAAGTATAAGGCAATCATGGTAAGCCAATCATAGCCAATTAAGTCAGTCAGGAGTTGGAGGATTAAGCATTATCTATATCTTATACGAATGGATTAGAGTTCCAGCAACGTTGTTTTTTTAAAGCCAGTGCTTGACTATTATCCCACCTGATAGTAAGTGGTGATACAGCTGAAGATGCTAAAGCGCTGACTTAGCTTAACTATTTCCTATTCACTCTTGCAGACACCCACATTGTAATCGGATGGAAATACAAATGCTGGCAGATTATTCCACTCCTTTGCTATACGCATTATAAACGACGAAGCAAACCGTTTGGTTTATTTTCCAATGTTTTATGTATGGTATTATAGCCAATATAATATAATTTATTTTATATTATTTATCTTTTTTATAACTTTTTACTAGCCAACCAGATGAGAATACTGTTTGAATACCCCATAAATAATAATAATAATTTTTGCTAGTTATTCGTACGGAGTTACAAAATTTTCGCATTGGTCGTAATCATATTCTTTTAGACAACTATACAACATAATATTTTTGAATACGGTACGTTGCATAACTTGGGGGCTAGGTAATTATAATTTCTTTTGTCGAATGTGGATTTCAGCTTCTGAATACTCAAACGAACAGGTCTTTTTAAACGTTGTGATTGCGGAAGACAACATCTATGAAAGCGTCTAAGACTGATATAGGAACGATTTGCGAACACTTAATAATTAGCACTTAGTACTTCAGTTAATTTATATACCATTCCTGGCAAAATGCAGATGTGTTGTCATTCAGAATATATCGTTACCGGTAAAAAGGGTCTCCGGTTCTCATCACCTTAACACACGATTCTGATTGTCGATTTTGTGATTCGATTTGGTTTTCTAATTGAGGTTAGATGTATATGTCTATAGGCCACAGCAGCAACTTATGCTCGGTTGTCACCTATTCTATAAAATAATAAAACGAAACACGTGCATATTGCATGCATATGCAGCTATTTTATATTAGTATTGTTTTACTATTTTAAGCTGGTATTTTTTGTTTGTATGTTCCTTTCCCCGTTGAACTTATTCGTGATGCAGTTTACAACGTCGCTTAATCACGTAAAACTCATCGTATTTATTAAATTTCGTGGCAAAAGCCGGAAGAGATTGTGAGCTTCATTTAAACCATCATAACTCGTGTATTTTATGATAGTATGTAGCTTTGATGCGATCTTTAGTGATAGATTAAGGTTAAAAAAACAATTTAAATAAAACTAGTTTTAAGGATTTTATCGCGTATATTAACTTATTTTATATTCCCGACGTTTCGAGTACTTTACAGCACCCATGGTCACGGGGGACTGAGGTATTTGACGTCCCAATGTCATAGTTAACCACGGTTACTCCAGATTAAAAATTATTAATTTTTGTTCCGATCTACGCAGTACGAACTTACAGTATCTTGAAGTCTTGCAGTTGTATGCTTGGGTTGGGATTTAATTTTATTAATTATAGGATCCCAAGCAGATGGTAGCACCCAACCATCTTCTATTGAAATTAGGATGTTTTTGATTTCAATAGCCTCGCGAATCATCCTCGAAGGAATCGGTGTTCTTTAGTGAGGATTTGTGGTCTATCAAATCTAATGTAGTGACGGGGGCGATCCTGTACATGTTCACAGACTGCAGACTTCCCGGAGCGTCGATTCTTCATATCAGCTATGTGTTAACATGTAACAGTTAACAGGAATATAAAATAAGTTAATATACGCGATAAAACTGTAAACTAGTTTTATTTAAATGTGTAGTGTTCGCGTAAATATAAGAAATCATTATAAAAAACAATTTTGTGACTTTAAGGAGTCCATATTATCTCGTGGGTATTGTGACATTTTCCTCTGTCTGGAAGATTGTAATAATTTGTTTTTTTATTGTATTTTATTCAATAGATGGCGGTGCTACCATCTTCTATATAATAACGAATGTAATGTGCCCAAACCAGCGACTGGAAGAACAGTTAAATATGGGATATATCTGCAGGAAATCTTTGCTACTAACTTAAAGTTTTGCGAGACCTTTACAAGCTGATCAGTATAAGGATGTGGAGAAGCACCTTTAATATAAAATTTTCTTATTATCGTTCCCAGATGAAATAAGCATTGTTTGTAGTAGATCTATTACAGCCTTTAAAAGTCGATTGCTGAACTAGAACTAAAATGGGCCTCTCCCAAAGATGTGTGAATTTTGCTATAGTTGCCACGCTTGGCAGGCGGGTTGGCAACGGCAGTTTTTTATAATATTGAGTTGTTATCAGGAAGATGCTGCTGTTGATCATCTGTTTTAGTTTCGCTCTGTCATCTCTTTTATATATGTAGCCGATATGCAAAAGAAATCACGTAAATCAAACTTTTTTTAAACGTTGTGAAATTTACGTAAAGACCCACGCGCATTAGGTCTATACCTCGATTAAAACTGCACGGATTATTTTTATGATTAGAAATTATGTCCATTAAAGTAAATTACCGTTAGTCACCTTGGCTGGAAAAAGGCGTTCAAACGTTTGATTTTCTAACAAATAGGTTAATACGCAATAGCAGCAATAAAATAAAATTGACATTTTGTAATAACACCTTATTGTTCTTATTTATACGGCCGGCCTATTGCCACCTTCAGCTTGAGGTCCGCCGGGCTATCACAGTTACATTTGTTCTTATGTGGTCTCTTGTTATGGATTTTATCACGGAGAGAATCTCCGAGATTAGTTTTCCCATCGCTCGCTAAAAGTCTGAGGTGTCTCATACGGCCAGCCGAGGACCACGTTTCGGTCGTGTTTTTTCTCATCACTGGCAAAATAGCATACTATAACCACCATAGATCGAAGAATCGAAAACCGATGGTGAAGAAGGTTTGTGGATGCCTCGTACAGGCTAGCGTAATGGTGCACCTCCACAAGATGAAGTGAGGGCCTAGTGAAAATATTGCTAACAATCATTTGATTACTATGGATTTGTACAAATGGTAGATATGGATTGGCAATCAACTTTTAATAAAGGAGGCCTTTATTCCTTTATTCCTGAGAACTGGGAGGAATTGTCTCACACCATGTATTTATACTTGCTCTCTTACACTCCAAAAGCAGATATCAGCAGTGTAATACGGTAGAGATAGGTGGAACCGACCGTTAGTACCTTTTGGCAAAAAAGAACCCTACCTCCTAGAAAATAGGATATTTCACCATTATTATTATCATCGCCACAGAACACAATTACTCTCTACCAAGAGAAGAACGCCAACTTCATACCAAAAAACGGAAACACGTCTTTATGAGTGTACACTAAAAGCGCTACAGTGAGCGCCCATATAAAACTTTAAGGGAATTTCAAACCTTGTATTTTGTACTTGAACTTTTTATTTACAGGAGATTCGAGTAATTTTGGCTCAAGCCTCACAAACCTATGGGGTAAATTCCCATACTGAGAGGTTGCACCAAAATTACTCGAATATATTTTAGATTAGTATGTGAAATAAAATAAAACTATAAATATGTATAGTTATGTAATTTTATTTTCTGGAAGACAGATGTTTATAAACTATACATTATTATTGATGTTTTTATTGCTTTTGCACATAATATTTCACGCTTGTTACTGATATATAACACATGTTATTGTCCGAGAGTTATTCTTCACAGAACATTAACGTAAATTTAAATCAGCAAAATTCTCATGGTGAAAACTTAACTCAGCCGAAATACGTGATCTGAAACAGATACAATTCGAGTCAATATAGTAATAATACCTACAAATAACGGTCAATAAATTCAAAATGTTTATAGACTTACCACAATATTGTCATAAGTTTTTCTTTTATATATCGAAATGAGGATATCCGCAGTAGAACCAGAGTAACCGACATAGCCCAAAGGATTAGTAAGCTGAAGTGGCAATGGGCCGGCCATATAGCTCGAAGAACCGACAACCGATGGGGAAGAAAGGTTCTCGAGTGGCAGCCTCGTACCGGCAGGCGAAGTAGGCGTCCCCACTAGATGGAGTGACGACCTGGTAAGACATGCAGGAAGTCAATGGATGCAGGTGGCTCGGGACCGTGCTTTGTGGCATTCCGGGGGGGAGGCCTATGTTCAGCAGTGGACTTGTGAAGGGCTGTAATGAATGAATGAATGAAAAATATCTTATACAGAGTTAACATCTCACAAAAAATCTACTGTATATTCACGACGATATTATGACTGTGTATTCGCCTACAAACAAAAATGAAGTATTCTGAGCCCATAATAACTAAATTTAAGCAAAACTCAATAATAAATATTAAAATCTAAACCAATGAATTAAATTTGAATAAATTTCAGAAAATATTTTCAATATGAAAGACGTTGACAAACAAATGTCATTTTTTTTCTTCCATTAATTCATGGCTTCTTTTGATAGAATTCTGCTAATATTTAATAATTTAATTTTAATCAATTAATAGGTAAATTAATTGTGCAAATCTCAGAGTAATAGTGTTACATCAAAAATGTAATTATACTTTAAAGAGCAAACCAAAAAGCTTAACACAGAATTAACATTTTAGTTTCTTCCGATATCATATGAATTTTTGTATCTAATTTTTAAAATGGCAATCTAAAACAACATGAAGGAAAGAAACAGGGATATTTTTTCTCGCTTTATTTTTACAAGCCCAACATACACATTGACAAAATCATGATTGTGTGCAGATTTTTCAGCTTTCATACAAAGTTGCATCACCCTGATCATCGCCATTACATTCTATCAAAATACTCCCGGAATATTCCTCATGGACGACATTTCATCATTATTGCAGCTTTTCAAAGGTGACTGCTAAATATAGACTATCCCTGTTTGCCTTGTGGCGCTAGTTGTTCTGTTGTCCTATTGATACACTAGAAGGGTTGATGGTATATAAATCAAACCACATCAATGTATGATCTATGCTGGTTTATATTATTGTGTACAATAAATTCAATGACCTTATTACACACTGGGTAACGCAACCATAGTGCGATCTATTTCTTAGTCAACGCCATCTATTGAAGTAGAACCAAAACTTATTTAAATTACAAATATGGTTTCATTAACAACCCCCATAGATTGCCTTATAAAAAAATTATTCGCCATAGTTGAAGCGCTTCGCAGATGGAGCAACCGCAGATTTTTATTTTCAGTTGTTATTAATAAAATGTTCCTGCTTATCTCCTGTTTCACTTTGTCGCCTCTGATGACACTTACGGAATGATTTGAAGTGGTGGATTATCTTAAGCCGCCACTACACGGCATGTTTACTAGCAGCGCATTTTATAACATGTTTAGATCACACCTTCAGTTTTTTGAAGGTAGCCCGGCAACTATGACATTGGGACGTCAAACCATGGGTGTTTTAAAGCACCCGAAACGTCGGGAATTAAAATAGTAAATTAAACGCGATAAAATCCGTAAAAATTGTTTTATTCAATGTGTAGTGTTCGCTTAAATATAAGAAATCATTATATTTAGATATCTGTTTAAGTTTAGAATAAAACAGGTACTACATGTAAGGGATGTGCAAGAAAAAAATTGGTGTATCAGAGATGTACCTTACCGTGTTTTTTTTTTGTTGCAATGTTTGAACATTGCTGTTCTGCTATTTGATACAGAATACCTTACCGTGTAGTGGTAGTGTAAGAATATCAACCACCCCATAAACCTCCCGTGGGATTTTTTATAAGGGTTGTTATAATATTAAGGAATACATAAATGAAAATAACCCCTGGGAATGGGGTGATCGCTGCCATGCTGGTTCTGTTATAATTCGTATAAATAATTGTGTACTATGATTGTAAAATTTAACGTTTAAAAAATCATGCTTTGTTTTTACCCGGTTCTCCCTAGGACAGGGGTATTTTCCGAAACATTGATAATTTTAAAAATGTACTTTCAATAAGTATTACATTAATTGACTTTTAATGAGTTAATTAAGTTAGTTCTAGGTGGGGTAGGAATCCTTTTTTGCCCAGGTAGACAATAGCCCAGGTAGATAGACAAATAGCAGTGCTTGCACTGATGTATTCGGATCAGATGGATATAATCTCAGTATAATTACAGACTGTAAGGCATTCGAACTTAGCGCTCAGAGGTGACAACGCATCTTTAGCCTTGTTTGTTTGAAGTGACAGGTTTTGCAGGTGACATTTGACTGCAGTAGCCATCAGGCGGACCGTATGTTTGTTTGACACTTCTAATTTATAAAAAAATATGTTTGGAATAAAATTATTCTATTCTATTATTCCCTCTAGGTAAGTCGTAATATTGCCAAAGGTAGTTAGGCGAACTGGCGTAGTCTCACAAAAGCTTATTCATTTGTGCCTTCTACTTCACACACAAGTATACACACAGGCGCAGGATACACACACTACATCACTTATCCACGACCTTATCTGCTAAATGCCTTAGCGTTGTCGGTAGAATGCCTTAAAGACGACTAAAAAGTTACAGGTTACATAATATAACCAGTGCGATCGCTGTGCTACCTCAATGGTTATTGGCGGACTTTACATGAAGGTCCTTGATTATTTCAAATTTTTAAATTCTTAGAAATGCCGGTTCTCTCATGATGATTTCCTTCACAATCACTTCAACATATTCTTCGACCACAAACAAAATTTTAAGGCAAATACTGTTGCCCTGAGGTACTATGGCTCACTGAGAGGACCGTGAATGTTCGCATCATGACGTGAGATTTACATTAGAAATCCACTTGGATTTTTTTGTACCTTAAGACCTAAAGCTTTGTTTACATGTACACAAAACACCCGAACTAAAATACATTTAAACGAAATAAAATTCCAACTACCTATAATGTTGTGTGTTTGCATTATAAATGGTTGGAAATAATCGTCACTTAAAAACATACATAATGTAATAGTGACCGGTGCAATGACATCGTATAACTAAATCTAGGTGATTTGGGTACTCGATACGACTTCATGTTTGCTGCTAAAGCTCGTAAAACGCAACAAAAAGGAGCTACGAAGGTGATATCCATCCATTACAGCCTACAAAAGTCCACTGCTGAACATAGGCCTCACCCATAGATTGCCTGATTGCAGGCGAGCTGGCAACCGCAGTTTTTTATAATATTGAGTTGTTATCAGGATGATGCTGCTGTCCATCTCCTGTTTCAGTTTCCCTCTGTCGCCTCTTACAACGATATGGAGTAGTGGATATTCTTACACCGCCACTACACGTTTAAGTAGGATATAGTGCAAACCTATCAAGAGTTAGCTCACAGCGGTGATGAAGCATGGTCGTGGAACACGCTTGAAATGCGCCCAAAGTGTCGTGGAGTATCGTAATTAGTTTTTATTTGAAAGTATCATAAAATTCGTCTACCAATGCCTCGACTTTCAACACTTTGTACCGCTGCATTTAAGATTGACATTTGGAGAAACTAATTAATAGAATCAGGCGTTACTTTGCGGAAATCCATTATATTAAAGTTGGAAAAATTTACTTTGCCAATATCCGCTCAATAAACACACTCACATTATTTTATTTTATTGAGCGGACAAAAGTAAATTTTTCCAACTTTAATTTGTAGAAACGTCAATTGCCAAACTTACGCCATATTTTTCTTACGCCACTACTGCCCTCACCGTTTAGTGGCAGTAAGAAAATCCTCTGCCCCATAATATCATCCGGTGGGCGACGTAATAGGTGACAGAGAGAAATGAAATAGGAGATAGGCATGAGCGTCTTCTTGATGAAAATAATAAAAAACTGCTGTTCACCGGCCAAGCGTGGCTACTATAATAAGTAGCCCCCTATCAGGCAATCTATGGGGGAGGTCTGTCCGCAGCAGTGGAATTTTGATAGGCCGTAATAATCATGAAATACTTTTATTACTAGTTATAAAAATTGCAACATTATAAATATTTTATATCTAAACACAATTGACAACAAATAAGTTAATAATATTTTTTAAAAAAACAGTAATTACGAAAAAGATATACTGGGTGTTACAAAACTACCCGTAAAACCGAAAGGAGGTTAAATGGGGATTTATAACGAGTCCATTCACAATATTTAAGAATCGTAGTAACACTGTATAACATACCCCAATAAAATAAAAAAATATTATTATTTTCACTGATGTGCAAACCCTATTTCAGTAAAATTAAAGAGTAAACTACGCAGAATGTACCTATATTTCTACCTAATTCGCGGAACGATAAAAATTTTAAAAGACCTAATCTAACGAAACAACCTACTCCGCCTTGCTCAATACACAACCTCCACGTTGGGATATGGCTTGTGTGGCATTTCGCACCATCGTCGGTGTTATTGATGCTAAAACCGATCTAACACGCTGTTTCATCTTGGCAACCGTTGGGCAATCGGAGAAATACACTCTGTCCTTCACATAACCCCACAAAAAGAAGTCCAAGGGTGTGAGGTCCGGAGAACGAGCAGGCAATAGCACTGGTCCCCCGCGGCCGATCCATTATCGCGAAAAGCGAACGTTAAGATGTTCTCGTACGTTGCGAGCAAAATGTGCCGGAGCTCCATCATGCTGAAATACTATGTTCCTTTGGTTTTCAAAGTAATACCAGTCAGCCACAGGAAAGTCTTCAATCGCCTCTTCGAATTCTGTTTGTAAAAACGTTAGATAGTTGCTACCGTTCAGACGTGATGGCATAATGACGGGACCGATGACATAAAGGCCAGCCTACACATTCAGCCGCAACTGGTGTTGGAATCTGCCCTGCCGTGAAGCATGTGGATTTAAAGCCCAAACGTGATCGTTATGCATATTTGAAAGTTCTGACCTCGTGAATGTTGCCTCGTCCGTCCAAAGAACATAGTTTACGTAATTAGGGTTTTCTAACTGCCTGAGGTACCACTCGCAGAAGTTCCTCCTGGGTGCAAAATCGGAAGGTATCAGCTCCTGTGTACGGCGATAGTGATAAGGGTGACGACTGTCGTCACGAAGAATTCGCCAAACTGCAACATGGTTTATACCGAATCCTGTTCCGGCTCGCCTCGTACTTGTGGTCGACTCTTCTTCAAAATGCTCTACTAACACTAATTCAGCCTGCCTGGCGTCGACTATGCTTGGACGTCCACTTCCAGTAGACCGATCAAAAGAGCCAGTGGAATGTAGTCGTCTTGACATGTTCAGAAAACACTGGTACGAAGGCAGCCGTCGCTGTTCAGTGGGGGGTCTACCATCGATAAATCGTTGCCGATACAGTTCGCGAGCACGATTTAAATTGCTATCTTCATGGCCTACGTATAACATCATATCGTAATATTCCGAGTTAGAAAGTATCGTTATTTTGCAAAAAAATGTTGGGAAAAAAACTCGAAACAGTTGTAGGATATATTAGAAGATTTGAAATTGACAAAATATTTTTTTTTCCAACTTGACATTTTTTGAAGCCAGTATTTGAGTATAATGACATCCTTGTATTTAGGTAGCAAACGTTTATGAATGAAAAATAGAAAAACTATTAAAGTAGACAATTATTAGGTAAAATAGGTACGTAGGCCTTTCTGTTAAATAATCTGGTTCCCTGACATGACAGCTTACTAGGGTTGACAAAATTTTTGGCTTCTATAATTAATTATATTTTTACGGGGTATTTTGTAACACGTTGTATAATTAACTACACTCATTAAAAGCTAAAGTTAGAAACTTTATAGTTGGAATCTAGGTCCCAGTGCATATTATCGATACGTACATGCAGTCTTTCATAGCAGGTATGCAGAAGTTGAGAGTCACGCAGTGAGCTATGGTGAGGCTCTGCTCAGGGTTTCTTTACGTAATCAAATTCATGAGACTATATCTGCAGCAGACTGAAGTAACTGACCTTGTCTAACGGAACAATAAGCTGAAGTGGCAAATACGTTAGAGACCAAAGGTTCTCGAATGGCAATCTACGTTGGTAAATGCATTACCACGGATTTTGAATTTAAAAGATAAAAAGGACAGAATGTTGAGATTTATTTAAATTATTTTTCTCCACCATTTGCCTATATTACTTATACAACCTTCTCTGCAAATATATATATATATATATATATATATATATATATATATATATATATATATATATATATATATATATATATATATACATAAACACTCACGCCTGTCACCCAGAGGGGTAGGCAGAAATTACGGACTTTCATTTCGTGTATATATATATTCCACGCTGAGTAATGTTCGAGTAGTAGGTTTACTAGATATACTCACAGGGTTCATTTAAAATGTACACGAGCAGTACGAGCAATGCTCGCCAAGTATTTGTGTATATTAATTGATAAATGATAATGAATAGGCTTATAGGTTATCGAAGCATACGTTTAAATCTGTAAGTATAGAATATTAGGATTGTCTATGTTTATCCTCAATTAAGAAATGAAAATGCAGATGCGTTGACATCCCTGAGGACTAAGATAGAATGCCTCGTTTACAGTAAGAAGGGTCTCCGGTTCTATACATACACTACGAAAATCATCAACATTGAGCTGCTATCTCACGCTGGTATTATGTGACATCGTGATCCTTTCTTAATATAGCTCTACCACGCAAAAATTGAAAATGTTAAATTCATAGTTTAACATATTTGTTCACCCTAATATACGCAAACGTAACATTGTTGCGCGGGCTTACGTGGAATAAGTACCGATTTAATAAATCAACTATCTATGATAACCGGTTTAGCTAATCAAGCACTGTTGAGCACTGTCCAGCAATTAGTGAATACATAATGGTTAATCACTTTACACCCATTTCTAATTTTCGAATGTTCACTGCTGAGCATAAGCCTCCCTTATAATTGATTCATCGGGGTGGGGGGGGGGAGGAGTTCTGAAAGATGCTGCTGTCAATCTGCTCTCTGTAGTCTCTTAAGGTATCCACCCACGGGATGATATGGAATAGTGGGTTTTCTTACGCCGTCACTGAACGGTTTATGTAGCTTTTAGCCAAGAAATAACATTCGCCTCTTACGATACCCACGGGATGATATGGGGTAGTGGATATTCTTACACCGCCACTACACGGTACCCTCAATATATACACAAAGTCATAAAATGTACTCTCTTTGTAATAATAGTATATATAGAATCATCCTACACTACTTACTGTCAGATAATTGGAATACTCGTAACTAAGACTATTACGAAGAAATTAATTTCACACATCTGGTTTTCAAATTCTTCAATCGAAAAGCATGTTTAAATAATTCAGTGTTCAATGTTATGTGATTTTATTATTGCCTTTCGTATTGAGCAACTTTTCCAAGTTAACTTTTTAAAAGCTCTTGCGACATAACGGTCTCGTTGTAAGTCGTAGAATTGATATTGGTACAGCTTATTCTAGAACGAAATTACATAAAATTTATCTCTCACAAATAGCAGTCTTGGTCCAAGTAAATAATACACCACTAGATATAATAAAAGTAAGTGTGCCGGTGTCGCCGTTCCATAAATAATAATGTCAATGCTCTCTTTAAGGTGTGGCAGCTCTGGGGAAGCGCTTGTCTTAAAGTTCCACAGTACGCGACTTTAGTATATAGATACTTATTACTTATAATGCTTATTATATACTTATTTACATATATGTATGTAACGACCACTAGAATAACACACACACACATATATATATATATATATATATATATATATATATATATATATATATATATATATATATATATATATATATGTTAGTCTAGTGGTAAGTGGTAAAGTGGTAAACGCGGTTAATGATAATGAGTTCCTGGTTTTGAATCCCGGGTCGGGCCATTATCAATTATCGGGTTTTTCTGTCAAGAAATTCTCTGTAGCAGCCCGGAGTCAGGGTCTTGGCGGTGTTTCACTTTCGGATAGTACGTAAAGCCGTTGGTCTTCCGCCTGATCTCTCTTCGGTCGTGTCGGATAACTATCCCATCTGACGGAGAATAATGGAAAAGCGAGTGAATTTGTGCTTGCGTATACATTCTGGGACTAAAATCCTGTCGCAGATGGCAAGTCTCCGTTGTGACTGATCGCCGGGATCGAAATTTGGTCTGGAGACATTATACCGGCTGACTTTCTTTACCATCAGGGAAAAATGGGGTATAAAGGATGAACAAACTAAGGACCTATGTAATAGATATTCTTTTTTAATTTGTTTTTTTTTTAATGGCATATTATGAAATTGATCTATCAATAAATACCACTAATTTGAAGCGTTCGAAGTAAACATTTTACCTAGCGGCCCGTTTTAAGGTCAAGGGCGTAACGAATTCATTGTTAATTGCCACGCGTAAGTTAGGGTGCATATGATTTGAGTTTCGATATTTTTAATCTCTTTGTTTATTTTTCATTAAATTTAAAACATTTACTTAAAACAATTGAAAAATAAAAAAAAAACTTCATAGTTATTTTTCAATTGTTTTAGCCTATGTCATCATAGGCTCCTACTTTATTAACTTATTACACTCTATTTTTCCGACGGTAAGGAAATTCAGCTGGTAAAATCCTTATTTACAGTTACAGTTACCGTTACAGCGTATTAAAGTACACTGCTGGACATAAGCCTCCCCCATAGATTGCCTCATATGAGGTATATTTGACCACTAGATTAACAAGGCAGTCAAACGGTGATGGTATAATATTTTATATATGACGGATAAAATATACTCAGATCAGAGAAATACAGATGCGTCAAAAGTACTTAACATCTAGAACTGAGATTTCCTATCCATCTGTCAAACGTGATGATTTTAGGAAAACTTGTTTACGTTTTGATAATAAAGAAATTTTTATATGGATAACCAAAGTACATTCAATATGTACTCGAGTATTTATACTCCTGATGGTAAGTGGATGCTGTGGCTCATAGATATCTACGGTTATCCTCGAGTAAGAATCAAAATTCAGATGCGTTGTCACTCCTGAGGACTAAGATGGATTGCCTTGTTTACAGTAAAACGGGTCTCCGGTTCTCAACACTCACCATACGATATACAGCAGCATTGAGCTTCTATTTTACACTGGTATTCTGTAAGATGGTTTTTCAATTTAACAGTCCACCTAAGTTTAACTCTTCTCTCTAATCGGCTGCATTTAGTTGTCGCCGGCTAAGCCTAGGTTTATTCGCACTTTAGCTTTTAGCAGTAACATTTGTAACATATTAAGGTAATATACTTTTTTCTGTGTAGAGTCGGTTCCTCATTGCTAAGAATGGGATGCGTGTTTTATTCCAGTACAGTCGACAAAGTTTCGTCATTGTTACCCGTCCGCGGCTTGATGAAGTACCGCGTTTATTTACCTACATGCTCATATTCGGCAATTCAGATTAACGCTCAGATGGCGTTCTCGTGATTTTCTGCCTTAGGTTGTTTTTAACCTTGTTAATGTTAAGACGAAAGTTTAACAAATTAATTTTAAAATACAGAAAGCCGCTTAGAATATGTTTATATAAGAATATAATGGCGTTATCACAGTTATGTTGTATGGAATGCTAATGAAGTAATAAAATAAAGCTTTCAAAACAGATTGATTCCGCATTTGAGGAGATAAATTTTATAGCTGCTCTTTATATCGAACGTTACGATACAAAGTATTTTTACACGTGGTAGAGCCATGCTGCAGCTATATATCCTTATATTTTATTACAATAATTTTTACCGACTTCAGAAGCTATTATGTGGAATTTATTTTAATCCTTTTGGTTTGTTTGTTATTGAATAGATCGAGATAAAGTAAGAGATTGGACCCTTACGAAATACATATACATAGGTTTATAAAGTTTGTGATAAATTTCACATATTACATTAAATCATAACGAAAAAGTATTTATTATTCACACTTTTTCGTTGTAATCGTTGTCATCACAATAAAATATTAGTAAGCTCGTAAATTAAATAAATACATAAACAACATTCGTTCATTACGTAATACATTAATTAATACTACATTTCTTAACATTAATATCCATGTAGTATAGCTGTATTAGTGAATTTCATTTTGGACCGTATATGTCATATGAAGCGATTATGAGACAGGGTTTTCAGGTTTAGCACATATCGAAATACACAAAACAGAAGCACTATTCAGTACAGTAGCCTTAAGTTTTTATTTTATATATATTATGGACATACGGCGCATCTGGTGGCAAGCGATTGCGCGAAGCTCATGAACATCTGTAACATCAGAGGAATTACAGTGCATTGCTGGCATCTTAAGAAAGAGTAGAGTCTTTTTTTGAAGACCCTTAAGTATTATCGGTCCGGAAAAACCACTGGCGACAGTAGCTCCGTGGTATATGCGATAAAAAATGTAAAGACATGCAACGTCCAAGGCCAGTGGATCAAGCCAATCGGAAAGAACATTGTATAATGTATATACATTCCTTTTATTAAAAACAAAAAAAACACAAACTAAAAAGTTTTCATGAAGATTTAATATGCCCCTGTGTATCCAAGCTTCTCATATTACGTATTTGTCGGATTTGCTGCATATTTGAAATAGGTCAGCATCTATTATAATAAATATCAAAATATTGTTCTTAGCATGGAAATTTAAAGGAAATGGACCAGTTAATTACCCACATGAAACGCCTGCCACTACAGCCTATAAAAGTCCACTGCTGAACATAGGCCTCCCCTATAGATTATCTCATAGGGGGGATTTGGCCAGAGTTGACACGCTTTTGGTAACCGCAGTTTCTTGTTATTATTCAGCTGTTGTCAGCAAGATGCTGATGTCCATCTCCTGGTTCAGTTTCCCACTGTCTCCTCTTACGATACCCACGGGATGGAATAGGGTAGTGGATATTCTTACACCGTCACTGCACGGTGAAGGAACGCCTGATACCAAGTTGATTCCAAATATCATTACTCCGTCATTATTTTCTGGCATTTGTTCAAGTTCTACCGCTCCAGTTATCGTGTAGTGATGTAAGTATATCCACTACCCCATATCATGCCGTGAGTATCGTAAGTGGCGACAGAGGGAAACAAATCAGGAGATCGACAGCACCGTGTTGCTAATAACGACTAAAAATACTACTTTACTTCGGTTGCCAACCTGCTTGTCGAGCGTGGCAACTATAGCAAATATTTCCTATGAAGCAAAATATTGGGAGGCATTTGTTCAGCGGCGGACCTTAATAGGCTGTAACTGTAACGGTTCCGCTCCAGTTTAAAGATAATATGTTTTAAATAATTTTAACCATTCTGTATTTTAATTGTTCTTGTTTACTTTCATTTTCATAAAAGCTTTACTTACAAAATTAATATGTGTTCAATCCGTGCATTTCGTGATTACCAATAAGTGTGGCAACATTTAGATTTGTCTTGATAATGTTAACTATCGTCATAAGCTGAAGTACAATAGTGATTTCGTATATTTACGCGAACACTAAATATAAAACGAAATTTTATCGCATTTAATTTTTAATTTTTAATTCCCGACGTTTAGGGTGCTTTGCAGCACCCATGTTCACGGGGGGCTGGTCCCCCCATGTATATTGGTTTCATTTCATATGATGTACAATGTTTGTCATTTTGGTGATCCTAAAAAAATGACATACACTATAATTTGTACTGCACTAGTTTACTGAGTTGTGATAGCTCAGGGGCAAGCAACGAGAAATCGATTCCTGCCGACACCATTGAAATTGTTAAGTGCTTATTTACCAAGTGCTCGGCGGTGAAGGAAAACATTGTGAGAAAACCTACACAACTGAAAAATAAAAATACGAATATTTCAAAGACAAGTAAACTCCGCCAACATGCACTAATAATTGCTAATTACTTTATAGCCATCTCAGAAATGAGATAAGGCCCAGTTGTGGGACGTATGCGCCACATCTCATTAGTCTTTTTAATATTATTATAAGCTATTTACGTACATTCGACGTCTTTACCAATCCCGCGAGGCTAACCGTATTGCTGTTAATATTTAAGTAAGAAATTAATGCTTTTCATAGAGTATCTGTTAACATAATATGAAATAGAATAATTAACTAACCGTGTCGGCCGTTATGAAATTGTAATTTCATTACAAAAATTCCATCTAATTTACGTAATTTTAATGTTATTTTTTTAAATCTTGATATGACAAAAATATTCAGAATTTGATCTAATTGTAAATTTTAATAATGTGTGTAGGTCTTGGTTTCAAATCGAACAGAGCTTCGTCATGCAACAAAATAAATATTTACATAAAAGTGACATGAAGTAAGCGTTTCTTTTGAAAATTAGCAATGCTATTATAAATTTTTAGGACCATGCATTTTTTGCCTTCGGGCGATCTAATATTTATTACTTTCTTACCTATTTTTTATATCATTCTGGTGTGTTCTAGACACAGTTTAATCACAATATATGTACATATTTAGCTTGCGCGGCAACCACTTGTAGTCAAGCACACGTTTTAAGCTGAATGTGGTTTTAACATGAAATTATTACAAAAATAATTTCATCGAGTTTATACAATATATATGTACAAACCAATCACGTAGGAAAGTAATAAGAAGCATTATTACGCAAGAATAGTCCTAAATTATTAAAAAAAAATTGATTTATCCTTTATTGCAAACATCCTTAAATAGTAGTTACAAAAAGCAGTCTTAGTGGCCCTATGGCATTCTCTAACAGTCAACATAACTATTTAAAAATAAACTTTTCTATCGTCAAATAAAAATTTTCACCTACTTACGAGGGTGGATTGAAAAGTACTGGCCTAACACAGATCCATTCAATTCTAAAATCAAATCTACCCACATTATTTAGTTCAGTTCAGACTAGTTCATTGTGTGAAGTTCGAAACGTGCGATAATTAGTTGTGATTTTATAAATTTATTAACAAAGTAATCGGACATAATTTCCGCGAATGGAGCAAATCGAGCAGCGTGCCGTCATTAAGTACCTCCATAAGAAGGGCTATCATTAAAAGCCATCCATGATGACATGGTCAGTACATTAGGCGATTGTGCTCTGTCATATTCATCCGTCAAAAATGGATAGCAGAATTTAAGGTGGTAGAGAGTGTGAAAGATGAACCCCGCTCTGAAGGCCTTCGACGTCAACTACTGACGAAAATATTTAAAAGTACTTGATTTAATAATGGAGACCGCAGATTAAAAATTAGAGAGATAGCTGAGATTATAGGCATCTCTTATGAACGAACTCAAAACATCATTGTCAACGAGTTGGGTTTCCACAAGGTGTCTGTGAGGTGGGTTCCGCGACTGCTTTCAGTTGAACAAAAAGGACGCGATTGACTATTTCACGCGACTGTTTGGAGTTATTTGAAGCCGATGCAGATGATTTTTGAATCGTTTTGTTACTATGGACGAAACATGGGTTCATTACTGTACACCGAAACAAAACAACAATCAAAACAGTGGAGAAGACCTGTTCACCACCCCCAAAAGGCTAAGTCGATTTTGTCGGCAAATAAGGTGATGGCTTCAGTATTCTGGGACTCGAAAGGTGTGATTATGATTGATTATCTTGAAAGGGGTCAGACTATAAACTCTGATTACTACTGCACCTTACTACGTCGTTTACGAGAGGAAATAAAAGAAAACGTCGAGGAATGCTCAGAAGAAAAGTCCTGTTTCATCAAGATAACGCCCGTGTTCACACGTCAGTACAGTCAATGGCTGAAATTCACAACTGTGGCTTTGAACTGTTACCGCATCCGCCGTATTCACCTGATCTGGCACCATCAGACTTCTTTCTGTTCCCTAACCTAAAAAGCACTTGGGAGGTCAAAGATTTTCGACAAACGACGAGGTCAAAGCAGCTGTAGACGCATATTTTGACTCTAAGGAAGAATCATTTTTTTCAACGGTCTAAATGCTTGGAAGGAGGTGGCAAAAGTGTATTGAACTTGATGGTGATTATGTAGAAAAATAAAAATATAACTGATTTAGTATATGTTTATTTTCTTGGTTAGGCCGAGTACTTTTCAATCCACCTCGTACATCTATTATGAGTGTAGGAAACAACACCATACAAAATATGTTTATCTTACAGATAAAGCAAGCAAAGCAAGGCAGTGACACCATGACTCTACATATACTCTGGCCATGACCACCTTACAAATTTGTTTGAATTCTATCTCACAGTTCTTCGTTCGTATTGGACATGCGGCATTACATAAATTTTGAGTCAATACTACAACATGATTAAGTAGAGTAGCAAGAGGAAAGCGTAGGGGGGAGGCAACTGTGTTAACTTTTTCAACAATGTCAGTAAAATCTCGAAAAATATTTCAGTTTCAAAAAGAAAGAGACATTCTTCACACACATCAAGTGTGTGTGTGTGTGTGTGTGTGTGTGTGTGTGTGTGTGTGTGTGTGTGTGTGTGTGTGTGTGTGTGTGTGTGTGTGTGTGTGTGTGTGTGTGTGTGTGTGTGAATGTGAACAATGAGTATAAAAAATATATAAAGGATGTTAAAAGTTAATTAGCTAAGTTCCGCTTAATAAAATAAAATGATGTGTCTTACCTAGTTTGAAGAGCACCTTCCGCGCTCCCTACTCTACCAGTTACCACTAATCCCAACACCACTATCCCCAACAATACTACACCAGGAAGAACACACCACCGTCGATAGAATAGAACGCGCGACCTTCTAGGCCGCGAGCCCTGAGTACGATGAAGCTGTAAAAGCCAACAAAGGCTAATAGCATTAAAATAAAACTAGAGCTACCGTCGACAATTCGCCACGTGTTTCGCCTTTAAACGAGGCATCATCAGGAGAAATAGACTCTGCGATGGCTGACCGCTAAGCTCTAAATATATTATAGAAATATGTTTTCTATGCCTTTATTTTTCTTTTACGTAATGTTTATGAGATACTTTCGAAAATAGATGGGGTAAGGGAGGCATTTTGATCTCGCGGTAGCAACCTATGGTACGCAACTGTTGTGTTCTATGTATTTTCATATTTTTTTAAAAAACGTTTCCCCCACACTAGTATTTTCTCCTGTATCGTGGAGGCAGTTTACATACATAAATGTCACAAAGACAAACATCCAGAACCGGAACAAGTATTTGCATGGCCTGTACAAATACTTCTCCCTGGATTCGATCCCGCAACTCATTGCTAGTAAGTCACTGCGCCACGGAGCCGTCAAATATATTTATTCCTTTCTATGTTTTGACCGTTCTAAATAAACTATAACAGTATTAGTATTCTTACTACACGATGTTTGTTTGGCTCTTTCTAAATACCGATTTGCGATAGTAAGCACGCAGATAACGTTTCGGTTACGTTTTTGAAATGGCTAAGAATTCTTGATTATGTTCATGTATTGACTTCTTATTGAAGTTCTTGTTGTTGCCCGTTACATGACTTATTATTTAATTATTATTTTTATTTAATAGTTTATGTACACACATACTTTGATAGGAAAATGGTAAAAAGGACAAAGGTTCTTCTTCTTAGACTTCTTGCTGCTTCTTCAAATAAAAAAATATTATATGTGGTGGAGCCACGCACAACTATTTAAGGGACGTAGCACGAAAAGGTTGACTCAAACGAGGAAGTACCACGAGTTCACAGAATACCAGCGTAAAATAGAACCTTAATACTCCAATGTTTCAGTGTAGAGAATCAAAGATCCTTTTCACTGGAAACGAGGCATTCCATCTTAGTCCTCAGACGACACTCATCTACTTTTTGATTCTTAATCGAGGATAAATGAAGATATTTCTGGTCAGGTGGACTGTGTGTTCGTTTGTCACTCTTATTCTATAAATTGTCACTCTTATTCTATAAAAAATGACTTTCAATAAGTATTAAGTAAAAACCAGCCCATACCAGTACCAAGCGTGGTAATTATGGCAAATATTCATCCTTTGAGGCAATCTATAGGCCTATGTTCAGCAGTGGATTTTCATAGGCTGTAGCGGTACCTACTTACTCGTATTACGCTAAAGTAAAAATGAGCCAACCTGTGTCACCTAGAACTGATTACCTTCGAAAGGAAAGGTTCTCGACTGGCATCCCCGTATTGGCTAGCGTATTGTAGGTCAGATCGAGTAATTTTTTATGGTATATACTTGTTTTTAACATTATGCAATAGCAATTGGGTGCAAACCCAACTAATTAAAATAACATAAATTTATCTTTAATGTTTATATTATGAACACTATACAGGTTTATTTTTCAAAGAGTAGCCAAATTTTAAACTTAAGTTCAAATATATAAATAATAATATACCGTTATTGCAGTTTTTGAGAATACGAGTAAATAAGGCTTCTACTTTTATTTGAAATTATCCGAAATTGAATGTGATTTATGGGCAACAACGTTTTTGCCTTCCGATCGACCCTTACGAATGTGTGCGTGCGCAGTAAAATAAGTTAAAATAATGAATTACCACGCATTTGCTCTCAGACTCTGCAAATTTGACCAGTTATTGCAAAATAACCCTGTATAATGTGTCTGCAACAAATGCCATTATATCGCCAATAAATCGATTAAAAATCATCATGAAAAGTTATTTATGGTGGTATTGCTATTTTTATGAAAAATAATTCCTTTTAAATATCTATAAACGTTCTTACTAGTTCAAGGTCCAGTAGTTGCAACTGGTCAATGGTTAAAACGTTTTTTTGAAGCGTTACCCCCACAGTAGAATTTTCTCCTGTATCGCGGCGGCGGTTTACATACACAAATTGCAAGGACTCAATTCCAGACCTGGAACAATTATTTGTAGGCCATACATACACTTGTCAATTGCGGGATTCGAACCCGCGGCCCTCAGCGTCGTCACTAAACACTTAGTCGCTGCGCTACGGGGCCCTGAATTAACTCTGATAAAGCCACTGATATCGGTTTAGAGGTCATACGCGAGTGTTGTCAACTACAGTTTCATTCGAACTTTTCAAACGGAATATAATGGAATCTGTAAGTAGCTGCATACTGTAATAAACTGGCAGTAAAATAACTACATTTTAGTCAATTTTATCTCATCATTTGACCTCAGCGCCGTACGCGTCATTATCAGCACCGTACGCGCCGTACACGCCGCAATTTAGAATTCGTTGTATGAAATCATATTATACCTCGCACATTTCACCCGCAGCGTACGCGCCATAATTTAAAATATGCGGTAGGTATCCAAATATTGAAAAGGCATGCTGATGAGTCATATAATGCGACGCGTTCAGCGTGTGCTGACTCAGGGTTGCCTAATGTTGTCAACTTAGTGGATTTCCCACTAAAACTGGTTGTTTCGACTACACTTCATTGTTTTCTAGTGGTTCAGTAGAATAAGCTTTCAATAACTGGCAAGATGATCACTCCAACATTAACCCACTTACACGTTTCGAAATATATTCTTACTTCATTTCAGGAGTATTTACTTTTACTGTGTAGGCAACAATGAGTCGTCAGACAAGACATGCTTGTGACGATCCATCCATCAAATGCAAATATCTGAAAAATCGTTCATCATGATCTAATAAGTTTTTATATAACGTATAATATTCCCCATACAACTGCAATTTTAAATTAATATTGTGAATCCAGAATTTTCCTTTTCTTCGAATTTTATTTTCTTCTTCCTCTGCCAATAAGCAGGATGTTACAAGAATATTTTCCATAATACCGTTTCACACCAGTGGTTAGAAAAAACTTCAAAAGTTGTTGGCAATACTAAAGATTTGCGTACGGCGCGTACGTGCTAATGTGCGAAGCCATCAGTAAATACGGCGCGTACGGCGCGTACGGCGCGTATGGTGCTGATAATTGTGCGTTCACTTTAAGACGTAAGATTCACCCCTTACTAAACTTACTGGATCAAGCCCCGATAGACTCATTTATTTTAAGTTTTATTTTATGAAATGAAAAAATATTAAGAATGAATTTTCAAAAATTATCGATACCCGACTATCAACTACTCGTGAAATGACAAAAAGTATGTCGATAATGTAGTACAGTATTTTTATACTAATTTTATACACGTATTTATATTAAAAAAACAATTTCTTGGTAAACATTTAATATTTATGTATTAATTTGGTTTATGAATCAACAACGAAAAAAAAAGGTCAAATTTACATATAAAATATAGAACAATGAATAGTCATGTAAACGAAAGCGCGCCAAAAAGACATAATATTGCTGTCGATCGTTTCGACTTCGCCTGTCCTAGTGATGTTTGTATTTACAGATAGATGGCAGCTTAACAAAAAAAAAATGAACTTTATTAATAAAATATTATTTTAAAAGTTCTTTGTTACAATTTATTTCTTAGATTAAAGTTACTTAAACTTCTTTTCTATGACAATATGTGATGAATTCTCTCGTCTTGTAAGATCAAAAAAGCTTGCTGTAAATTATACAATATCCGAGCAGCTCGGGTTCGATTCCTGTCGGCATCATTCATTCATTACAGCCTATCAAAAGTCTATTACTAAACCTAGGTCTCTCCCATAGATAACATCATAGGGGAGATATTTGCCATAGGCACCGTGCTTGGCTTGGCACTCGCCTCGGTAGGCAACCGCAGTTTCTTATTACTTTCAATTATTAATAGGACGATGCTGCTGCCCATCTCCTGTTTCAATTCCATCTGTCGCTTCTTACAACACCCACGGAATGATTTGGAGTACGCCACTATACGGCGCCACACGTTCTGCAGGCACTAATTGAATTGTTATATTCAATTTTAAGAGCTGATTTGCCACGTGCTCGGCGGTAAAGGAAAACATCGTGAGGAAACCTGCTGGTCTTAGTAATTTAATTTCTAGACTAACTGCTTACTCTTAGAAATAATGAGGCCTGAAGTTTACAGCTTGTGCTCAAATGTGAGACACAAACAGGGTAACTTTTGTGTCTGTTTACTTTTCTTTACATTTAAGTTAATATAAAATCATCACTAGCCTATTTAGTATAATTTATTATGATTTTAATTTGATTTTAGGTTATTATAGTCTAAAGCAACCTTTTTTAATGCTTAACTCTTATCAAGAATTAAAATAAAAGAGTATATCAATACTAACTTGAAGTAAAATGTAAGAGATTAAGATAAATCGTACACTTCTATCGTAACGTAACAAATATAGGGAAGAATAACTTCCAATGCTTATCGATATAATCGAAGATGTTAGTAGTTACTCATTAAATAGAAGTCTATTTTTTCGAATTATTTGTTTTATACTATTCCTCTTATTTTCATTTTGTAATGTCGTGCTGTGCTATCACAAAATAATTGAGAAAATGGTAGGCACATAACTTTTGTATGCAAAAATGTGATGCAATGCAATATAAGAGTAATTGATGTCGAAGTATATCACTTATACACTAGGAGTGTGGGATAATAAAACACTGTATACCGGTTTCACTGTTACCTTGCTAATGATTCTGAATTTATTTTAAAACAAAATTAAGTACAAT
Source organism: Parnassius orleans (assembly GCA_029286625.1). Taxonomy (NCBI): domain Eukaryota; kingdom Metazoa; phylum Arthropoda; class Insecta; order Lepidoptera; family Papilionidae; genus Parnassius; species Parnassius orleans. The sequence goes on from JAGSMP010000056.1 coordinate 1,895,199, forward strand.
GCAGTTAAGTGACGTCATACACATAAAATTTACTTATTAACTCGTACGAGTTCAATATAAATGATATCGTGCTAATGTTTTAAAAACACCTTTAATGCCTTTAATAAAATTAAATCGGTTTCTTTTTAGTGTGAATTCAAAAATGTTTATTTTTTAATAGGGGTATATAGCTTTTATATATTAATGTATTTTGTTCATATTTATGAGATCTTGATACATCCAAACTTACATTAAACAAGTTGAAGAAACATTTTAAATACAATCTATAAATTTATGAGGTTCATAATATATAAACAATTATCCGAAAAACTGTAATTGAGATCAGTAAATATTACTATGATATTTTTCGAAATAACTTAAGTCGGTACAGAAATAATGACATAATAATTATAAATTTGAATAGTAAAAACCAACTTCAAATTGCTAAAAAAGAAGTTATTTATGTGCTACCCTTAGTGGTGGAATTTTTTGTGCAATTTGTATGAGACCACCCTTGAAGTATAACTTATTTATTAATAAAAAGAATCATCAAGATTGGTTTATAATATGCGTAACATACATACAAAAAAAACTTACACTTGAATTGAGAACCTCCTCCTTTTCGAAGTTAGTTGAAAATATATAATTACATACAATTAATACCTCAATACCGTTTACCAGCAACAAATGATTTTTTGGCAGGTCTGAGACGGTTAGCACGTGAATTATGTTTATAATTTTTTTTTGATGATTGAACTATATCTATTACTCTACATACATATTGATATATTTATTAGTCCTTTTTTTTTGGTAATAATAATTTATTAATATTAATTAAAGGTGTGTCAGGATCCTGCCAAATGGAAGTCTGTAGTCTCTGCCTACCCTTTTCGGTAGCAGGAATGAGTGTGCTTATGTTCAATTAAAGCACAATGTATAATCGACATTATAAATAGAACAATATACAGCAAAATAACTGAAGCGTATTGTTTTATGACTGGAGATACTGCATAGTGATTTAGTATCGCTTAATAAACAATTCAGTACACTACAGCGACGAATACGCTTAGGTAACTTAAATTACGTTGCTAATATGCAAACATTCTTATCTCGATAGTTTAGTTGCAGCGAGTTACAACACTAGAGGTTGAGTAACCGATCGAACAGTGTGATCACTGTGGGCACGCGCTTTCTTCCGTTAAATTTAATTGGACAGCACTAACTACACTAGTTTGTAGTACTGTTATAGAGAAAAATGTTGGCAAATTACAGCTTTAGAAGCAATTTGTAGATAATAGGATTGGGCGGGCTTAATACCAATCAGTTATTATAGATATTAAATTCGGCATTGTTTACCAGTCAACCACAAGGCTTAAATATATATATATATATATATATATATATATATATATATATATATTCGTTTTGTTATATATATTTAACAAAACGAAAAACAGAAGTACAAGTCGTTGATCTCATATGAGGATTTATCATCACCATCATCATTATCATCATCATCATTACATCACTTTATAAGTCTATTGTTGAATATAATAATGCCGTGTACTGGCGGCATAAGAGAATCCACTACCCCAAATTATCTCGTGAGTGTCATAAGACAGCAGCATTATATAATTATTAGTTAGTACAACTATATAATTATATAGTTGTATAGTTGTTATCAGGAAGATGCTACCTCATAAAAAAGGTTACTCTACAACCAATTATATTATTGTACACAATAACAGGAAGATTCTGTGTAGTAAGATAACAAATTATGTGTGTCATCTATCCGATGGAGATAGACAGCAGCATCTTCCTACCTTTCGCTGCTGTTTTTCTCCTATTTAAGTGCATCGTATAAATGGCACGCATAGTTTGTTATCTTTCTAGAAATTTTATCTTTTTTTATTAAAAATGGGCTTACTCTTGTCCTCCATCTGGCCCGAGGGCAAAGTTGAGGTCTACCATGGAGCGAGCTTACCCAGGAGAACTGTTAACACGCACCTTGAAGAGGTTCAGATCATATGCACTCTTATTGTGTACAATTATTTAATTGGTTGTACGGTAGTTTTTTTATGAGGTAGAGTCACGGATCGGAAAAGACCATGCTCGCACAGAATGCCAGCGTGAATTAGCAACATTATATATACTTTTGTGTTTCGTATGTTGAGGGACGAGAACCGAAGATAAATTTAGGTGTCTATTAGCCACAGTATTCACTTTTCATTAGGTGAACTGTGTGCTCGGTTTATCACCCTTAATATAGTTAATTAAATGGAAATTAAAAGGTTTATATACACATTTAACTATGTCGTTTTCCTCCTTAGAAACAGCGTCACAAATTACGCTTTGTTATACAATGTTACCTTTATTCACCAAAATAACGGATATAAATATAGAAATGCAAAAACTAACTTTAAGAAAGTATCGTTTCTTAAAACTTGTAAAGTTTTTTTTAATAACAAAAGCATAGTCACAAAACCTTTATCAACATGTCTGTACATCCACTAAGCAACGATACTTGCTACGTATTGCAGTTTTCAGCACTTGCTAAACAAGTGCTCTTTACTTCCCTATTTTTTCCAATGTTATCAATTAGCAACACAATAACACTTCCTTATGTGTCGATAACTTTATAATCGCATTTTACTAAAATACTGCACCACGTTCATCCATCCGTCAAACGTTCACCCAACCCAAGTAAACGCGTCAGAACATTGAGATTGAAAATTAGACTGGTTACTCTGTGGGTTGGACGATTATGTTTATGTTTATATCGATTATCGATACGTATTATTCGAAAAATACGTATAATATTTAATAAAAACATTTGTGTTTATATAGATTCAAGGCCAAGGTTAATATACCAGGCAAGCAGCATATTTCCGTTGCCGCGCGTCACCGGCCTGGGGATATTTAATTTTTGTAATTAAAAAATGGGCTCACTCTTGACCTCCATCTGGTCCAAGGGTAAATGTGACGTCTACGATGGAGCGAGTTTGCCCAGGTGAAGCCTGTTCCCACATACTTTGAAGAGGTTCAGGTTATACGCACTCGGAAAAACAGACGCCAGCAGGGCATCTTGGCTGCGCGCATTATAAAAGACGACTTATAGTACCTGCATACGTCTGGCACTCCGATAGGAAAATAGAGATGGCGGTATGAGCTTATGAAGCTCATAGGCACAATCTCCGAAGTGCAATTTGTAGAAGGCCGAAAAACAAGCAACTTGGCGGCGGTGAGCTTAGCTGTGAAATTTAGTTTCCACCAGCTTTTTTGTCGCTGATAAGCCTCTTTTGGCTCTGCGTTCCACTGAGTTGAGTGCGGCAAGTTAATATTATGCTGAGTCATCTCAAAGGTACACTCCATGCATGTTAGGAATTAAGCTTTGTATAAAGTTAAAAGCTGTCCAGGCGTGAAGTGTCGCTTCACCTTGTTTTTTAGTATACAGAGTTCTTTGGCCGCATTTTGTGCTTTCGACTCAATGACAGCGTCAAAGTTTAGATTAGCACTCAAATGTTTGCCGAGAAGCTCAAGATGATCAGTAACCTCTACAAACGTACCTCGGAAAGTAGGAGCCAGATCAAACGGACCCCGTTTTGCGGAGAACAGACAGGCCTGCATTTTGGCGGCGTAGAAAGTGACCAGATTGTCTTCACCTCATTGGGAGATAAGACTTAAGGTCGCATTTATCCGCTCAACCATGGCCTCTCTGATTGAAACGAATCTCTCTGTGACTATGCTGTCATCTGCTTACCCAGCCAGGTCGTTTATGCGCAGCAGGAAAAGATTCGCAGAGAGAACAGACCCTTGAGGAACCCATGCATTAGATCATAAAAGCAGCCATATATGACTACCCTGATTATAGATATTACCAGCTTTCGGGGACCACAAGAACTTCTGAGCTTTTCCCTAAGCTTCTGACGATACCGACACATTAAAGTGGCGTAATTGTGTCTAATGCCATCAACGGACAGTTGTGTGAACTCTATATAAAAAAGGGATAAATGCGCAAAACAGTTTTTTTATTAATTTCGCGTAAATTAATACCTTTTAGTTAAAACCTTGTTTTAATAATGGCCTAATATAATTTGGAAATGAGCAATAATACTAGCAAAATAATTTACAAATTTCCCTGAAAAATTCTGTTTTCGTATGTGGATTTTCTTACTGTTTGATGTAGTTGGTATATTTAATATTTAATTGCAAATAAGTATTCGTAAATACTTAGTTTTCATATATATATTACTTACTTAAACTTCAAAAAAAGAGAGATTATGAATTCCTACTAGCTCCAATGAATAGCAGCGTGCAATCTCTTGTCCAATTTCAATCCCTAACTTGAAGCTAAGTGGGGAACTTGAAGCTGTTATTTCAACTTCAAATTTTTGGTTTTGTGAGCGTATGTTTTCATTTTTGTACCAAATAAATGCACTTTTCTTTTTAATTTAATTTACATTTATTTACATAACATAATATACAATATTTTATTATATACAATATTAAAAAACTATAATACAAAAAAACTAAAACTAATAACTTAATTATCATACAGTCCTACTCCCCGTGGTATCGTGCCAAGAACGCTGGCTGCGTTTCCCCGCTGAATGGCTATACTTATCCTTTGAGCGAGAAAAGAACCAGCTCTCTTATCACCAGCAGCAACGACCAGTCGCGGATAGAGTTCCTTTAGAAACTTCACCGCACGTGGACCCCACGGACCGATAGTCTCTACATCAAATGGCACAAATATGTAGTCATCTCTCAGAGACTCATATTTGCGCCACTTACACAGTTCAGCTGCCTCTGATGCCGCCCCGGTTCTAAACGATGTACCCTTGAGATGAGAGGTCGCTAAAGTGTCTACGCAAGTAGCACCCCACACTAGGGCTTTACCTCTCTCCCAAGGGACCAATGTCATACCGTCGGGTCTCCTGCCATCGTCTCTAAATATTCCACAAGGCTCTAAAACCAAGGGAACATTTATAGAAACAAGAGCCTTTCGGATGACATCGTTCAAAGAACCGTGCCGAGAAAACCTACCAGCACTTTTCTTACATGAAAGTCGGTGGAGCCCAAACTTGTCGACGCTGCTACCACAGGGGCACTGATGGGATTGACAAATCGCCGCTCCTAGTCGGATTCCTACGGCGATGCGCAAGCTTTCCCCATCAAGTAATGTGATGAGATTACTTGATGGTAAAGCGTGTAACCAGTGACTAGATTCCTTTGTCAAAACAGCTAGAAGGCGTGCCTGATCTTGGTCACTATGGAAATTATGAAACAAATCTTTCTGCACACTCTGTACCAACGGAATATCCCACTGTTTTTGTTGGTTAACTTCCAGTGGAACATTTTCGCCGGAACAGAGCGTTCGCCATGTCTGCCCTGCCTCCGTAACAAAGCACAGGTCTACTTTATTATTTAAAATTAGGTTACATAAGTGACTGACATTATACACGGAAGCAGGAAAAGCAGGCAATGCAACGCCAGAAAGATTTCTCACACCAATACCACCAAATGTTATAGGTAAAGTAACTTGAGTCCAGGCTGTTGTATTTAAAGTTAAATTTAGAATTTTTCTAAAGCTATTTTAAGATTATTGTCAATATCTATTAAAATATCCGAACATTTTTAGACTGGACTCGAGCGGAGTAAGTATATAAATCTAGGTACAAGGGACAATATTTTAAAATAGTAAGAGCAATGTCGGGGTTTAAGTTATACAATTTATCAACGTGGTTTAAAAACTGATCAAATTTTGTTTTTAAAACAGGTTTAATTACTATCGAAAAACAAGGGCGGGCATCTAGCAGGTATAGCAATTCCGTACTGACAGTTTTTATTCTTGGAGAAATATGATTGAAATTTTGAATTAAAGTGTCTCTATTAGAACTAGATAAATTATTGGAAAATATATTTTACATTTATTGCTATTTTGTTCAAGACCAATATTTTTAAAATTTCGAAAAATATGAGTAAGATCACTGTGGACGTCATCTACTCTACCTTCCAGTGTACCGTCGTCCAGGTACCAGACATTCAGCTTGGATTTCCAATTTGAAACAATGGGTTGAATTCCCAAACTGAAAAGTGCTGGACCTAGTGGGTCACCCTGCTGAACACCGACAGCAGAATCGATACTATGGTTTTCGTAAAATAAGTTCCATAAATTATAAATTACGTAACCAAACGTAATCATAAATTTCGGGGGTATTGTTACCTTCTTTCAGCAGGGTTACCCTATCGAGTTAAAAACATTCCTTAGATCAACCTTCTTTCTTTATTTTAATTCGACTGGATATTTTATTCTTATTTACCAGTAGAGTATACTTCCACAATGGTTGTAAATAAACCATCGATTTTAACTAGATCTTGTAATAATTGTAGAAGGTTTTTTTATTAATACAATTATGCATTCATCAAGTACTTGGTGTGATCCATATTCGACAAATGCAAAAATATTGCAGTAACGTAAAATATCGGCTTAACCATAACGGTGACAGATTTTTCACCAGTCCGTCGCCCTGAAAAAGTAAACATGTCTGTGCCTAGCAATAGGACAGCTGGAAGTTTTCCTTTCACAATTTTGATTTACAAAACAACACTATAATTTCGTATGTCGTAATGAACCAGTCAATTACTTAATACTCATTATCGATACGTAGGGTAATTATTGAAACTGAAACATGGAACGGCCTAAATTACTCGCAATTATAATATTGATTGTATTTGTTTATACATACTTCGTTAATTTGGCAACGTAATTATATAGTATTATAAAGTAATTACATCCAATAAATAGCACGCATAAATTGTTATCTAACTACGCAGAATCTTTCTCTAATTGTGTTATTTCTATTGGCTAAAGTTTCGACATAATTTTATAGTTTAGTTTTATAAAGTAGAGCCACATTGTAGCTGTAAATTGGCTGCAACACAAATTCTTCGACCGGGGAAGGACCACTCAATACCATCATAACATAGCAGCATGATGCCGCTGTTTCGTATACTTGACGAGAAATGGAAACCCTTTTCCCGATAATAAGGCAATTTCTTCCGCTATGCCCCAGTATATTAACGTGTTGTGTTCCGTTTTAAAAATTTAAGAGAGTTTTCTTCTCTGTTTTGCATTGGCTTCGGGTGTAAGATATCACCACCGTCAAAATCATTAAAGCGCTTTATAACTCCATAGCTGAATATAGGAAACAATTGAATTAACTGAAATAAATAAATTTATCTAAGTTAAAAAATCAAGTTTATTTTGTTTCTAAATTTGATTTTGTTTTCTTTCAGGTAAGTGTGCATCCTTTCATTATTGAAGGTACAGGTAAGTGCAAAATTGTTTATAACTGATTTTAAAATTAAAGCTCCACCGATTCTTACGGCACAATAGCGCCATACCCACAAGCGGATTATCAAGTAACTACGAAGTAGTTACGAGTGTCTCTCGACTAAAAATCACTTTTACTTTTTACTCGGCGTTCACATTGGCAGTACGTGTTAATTCTGTGGACGAACAACAGGAGGCGCTGTTTATCGTATTGACACGAATCAATTTTATGGTGATCATTTTAAAATACTTTATATTTAACTATAATAATATTTAAACATACAAAGTAGGTACATATGATCAATAGCGCCAGTAGCCTAATGATATTGATAGGGCACGGAAGAAACTTAAAGTCGGGTTTCGGATTTGGTATTGCCTTTTTTATAAAAAAAATAATTGAAAAAGGAACTTACACTCCATCTAATAGTAAGTGGCTACTGCAGCCTATGTCAATCTGCAACCAATTTCAACTCCGATGACTAAGATGGAATTCCTCACATCTTGTAATAAACGTTCCTCAGACCTCAGACCGGAACACAGCGTTGTACGTATTACCATTTGACTGCAGGGGGTGGTACCTTCTCATTAGAAATTCTATGGAGAAAACGACTACTACCTAGTGTAGCAACTGTCTTAAGCTATTATTTTATGCTTAATTGGTGTGATTTAAACTATGCTTGTAATGTCTCAGTATTCTTCATTAAAAAAAAGCTTGCATTTCATGTACGCTAGTGTATTGAGGCTGTACAGTTATCGAAAACTGATCACGACAACATAAGCCATATGGTACAACTCGCACAGAATACCAGCGTAAAATAGCAGCTTAATAATATAAAATATATTGTATGGCAAGTGTAGAGAACCGGAGACCCTTTTTACTGGAAATGCCGCATTCCAACTTTGTCTTTAGGGATGACAACTGACAATACATGTGCATTTTGATTCTTCACCGAGGATAGATGTAGATGTCTATGGGCCACAGTATCCAATTACCTTCAGGTGGAGTGTGGGCACTTTGTCACAATTATTCTATTAAAAATATGGTACAAATGCAATAGTTCTATTGTTTGATGTCCTCGCTCTTTGTCACATCACATTGCGTCGTATGCGACAACGCCTGTGCCTCTATTATTATTATTAATTGAGCTTTGATTGATTAATGACAACAATGTTTGCTTTATTTTTTTCATATATATAACTTAATAATAAGCTAATAAATGTATTGAACAATTAAAATTTTGGAAAGAAATTAAATATTTTAAAAACGGTATTTCAGAAAGGCGTAAAATACTGTTTACACGGAGAAAAATTCCTATACTATATTTGGAGCAACGCTTTCAGTATCTTGCAAAGTAACACACTGAATTTGGTAATATCTTTAAATTATACCACTAAGATAGACCTACAAACCTCATTTTATTCGCCATTGAAAGTAAAATTCGTCCGACAGGTTCCAACGAAAACAAAAGTAAATGCAACGAAAGTAAAACGAAGCGTAGAGTGAATCGAGATCGCAACATGGTTGCGTAGATGGCGAGTATCGAGTAATATCCAACTATAGTGTAGAGTACAGATGTACCTAACACATTATAGGTGTTTATATTCGTGAGGATGGTAATTTTATTATAAATAATTACTTATTATATAACTTTATTTCTAGTAGAATATGTACCGAAGCTATGTCTTAATCTATATATTAACACGAGAAGGGAAAACTTTGTATCCCTTTTAAAGCATATTACGCTCACGGATAAGAGTGAGATTTAGCATATTTAAAGTTTATATGGAGAAGTAGTACAGAAAGCTATATATTGTATATAATATATTATATTAAAAGTACATTAAATAAAGTGAAATAAAACATTCATTGTCTACGTTCATACCGCCAATTGCAAACATAAAAGTCTGTGGTCAAACAATTGCACAGAGTAAAGATTTTCGCCATAATTTATATATTAATATTCAGTTGAAAGCATAAACAATATATGTATACTGAAAGTTGAAAGTTAAATACAGCTTGCTTAATACAAACTTAAAAATTTATTTTCTAATTTCGACCACTGGGCGACCAATATTATGAATTTGATCCTAGAGATAGTATGCAAGTAGCCCGATTTCGATCCCCGCTGCGTTGCGAGGAAAACATTGCGAGGAAACGTGTATGTCGAAGAAATAAAAAATAATCCGAAGATATTTGGAGTCCGTCAATACGCCTTGGGGCAGTGCAGCGGACACGGGTTTGACCTAAAACTCTCATTAAGCGCCTTAGTGCACTTGTTTTGGTATAAAAGACATCAACGCTATGAAAAGTTCTTACTCCTTTAATCTATGTACAAATAAGAAAGGATATTTTTCTGTACTTTGTTCTATACTATGTGTAAGCATGTATATATGTTTTTTTCATTACTTATACGCCAGTGCTAGACTTCAACCGCACGTGTAAGTTGTGAAGAAGCCGATGTTAAATTACACTGACTTTTTGTTAACATCACAAACAAAAGCCTTTTCACTCTTACCTTCCCATCTTACTCCTAAAATCGGATGAAAAGACATAAGCTGGTAAATTATTTAACTTTTTTGCTGTAAAAGGCAAAAAAGTTAAATAATTTACCAGCTTATGCTTTTAAATTTTAAAAAAATGTTAGTTTTTATTTTTCAAAGAACAGAACAAGTAGGTTGTTCTGTTCTTTTTCAACAACCTTTCCAAGTCCAACATATCAGTCGGTTATATCACCGCCAGGTGGTGGCGATGTGAAAATATCTACTATGTGTCGTAAGAGGCGACAGAGGGAAACAAATCAGAAGATGGGCAACAGCGTCTTCCTAACAACGACTAGAAATAAAAGATCTGCGATTGCCAACCTGCTTGCCAAGCGTTTCAACTATGTCAAATATCCCCTATGAGGAAATCTATGGCTGAGGCCTATGTTCAGTAGAACTTTAATAGGCTGTAACGGTAACGGTAACGGTAACAGTATCACCACTTACAATCAGGAATAGTCAAAGACAGTACATATACATTCGATTCAGTAATATCAGACTGTGTAGCATTTATTCTTTACAGCGGAACCCTGCGTAACGCGTGCCCAAGCACGCGCTTGTCCAATTTATTTACATAGCGTATTTTACAAAGTTGTTATGCTGTTATTCTTCAATCTGTGGCGTTGAAAGTAAAATCTTGTTTTATTTCTCATTCATACGCAAGTACAGTTGTGTGGTCACGTGTAGTAGTTACGCTACAGTTATATGTGGTAATAAGAAAATTATGGTAGTGTCGTTTACTTTATTCATCATATTTTTTTAATTTGCGGTGTGTAATGAAACTGTAAGTGAACGAAATTGTAATGCGAAATAGTTAATGGAGCAGGTTTAAAAATATAATGATTGTTAAACCTGCCCTGTTCACCCCTTATTTCTATAACAAGCGAAATAATTAATGAAACAACTTAAAAATATAAATGTTTAAGCTATCCAGTTCTGCTCTCTTTTTGTAAAACTGAAGTGATAAACGAACGTACAGTCCACTTGATGGTAAGTGGCTACTGGAGTCCATGGACAACTGTAGCCAACTTCATACAAAGAAAGCTACCTATGCGTTGTTACCCCCGAGTATGTATGTGTATATTTCTTATTATCTTTTCCAAATAATAAGAGAAATATATATAACCAATTCCATTCCTAAGCTTATCTTAGATTAGAAATGGAATCTCTAGCAACCGGTTGTGTTTAAATGGAAATGTAATAGAATCATCATCATCATCATCATCATCATCATCATCATCATCATCATCAATCATTTTTATTCAATATACTAGTTGTTACAAAACTATCCGAAAAGCCAAAAGGAGGTTAAATGGGGCCTTACAACGAGTCCATTCACAATATTTAAGAACTGTAGTAACGCTGTATAACATACCCCAAAAAAATAAAAAAATATTATTATTTTCACTGATGTTTCAGTAAAATTAAAGAGTAAACTACGCAGAATGTACCTACATTTCTACCTAATTCGCGGAACGACAAAAATTTTATAAGATCTAACCTAACGAAACAACCTAAACGAACACTTACTTTTTCATAATAAACGTCAAATTTACAGAAACGGCTCAAAGTGTGCTCCGCTCCGCCTTGCTCAATACACATCCTCGCTCGTCGGGATATGGCTTGTGTGGCATTTCGCACCATGGTCGGTGTTATTGATGCGAAATCCGATCTAACACGTTGTTCCATCTCGGCAACCGTTGGGCAATCGGAGAAATACACTCTGTCCTTCACATAACCCCACAAAAAGAAGTCCAAGAGTGTGAAGTCCGGAAAACGAACAGGCCATAGCACCGGTCCCCCGCGGCCGATCCATCTTCGCGGAAAGCGAACGTTAAGATGTTCTCGTACGTTGCGAGCAAAATGTGCCGGAGCTCAATCATGCTGAAACACCATGTTTCTTTGGTTCTCAAAGTAATCCGATCCATCTTCGCGGAAAGCGAACGTTAAGATGTTCTCGTACGTTGCGAGCAAAATGTGCCGGAGCTCAATCATGCTGAAACACCATGTTTCTTTGGTTCTCAAAGTAATCCCAGTCAGCCACAGGAAAGTCGTCAATCGCCTCTTCGAATTCCGTTTGTAAAAACGTTAGATAATTGCTACCGTTCAGACGTGATGACATAATGATGGGACCGTTGACATGCCCGTCATAAAGGCCAGCCCACACATTCAGCCGCCACTGGTGTTGGAATCTGCCCTACCGTGAAGCATGTGGATTCACGCGAGCCCAAACGTGATCGTTATGCATATTTGAAAGTCCTGACCTCGTGAATGTTGCCTCGTCCGTCCAAAGAACATAGTTTACGTAATTAGGGTTTTCCTCTAACTGCCTGAGGTACCACTCGCAGAAGTTCCTCCTGGGTGCAAAATCGGAGGGTATCAGCTCCTGTGTACGGCGATAGTGATAAGGGTGACGATTGTCGTAACGAAGAATTCGCCAAACTGCAACATGATTTATACCGAATCTTGTTCCGACTCGCCTCGTACTTGTGGTCGGCTCTTCTTCAAAATGCTCTAACACTAATTCAGCCTGCCTGGCGTCAACTGTGCTTGGACGTCCACTTCCAGTAGGCCGATGAAAAGAACCGGTGGAATGTAGTCGTCTTGACATGTTCAGAAAACTCTGGTACGAAGACAGCCGTCGCTGTTCAGTGGGGGATCTACCATCGATAAATCGTTGCCGATACAGTTCGCGAGCACGATTTAAATTTCTATCTTCACGGCCTACGCATAACGTCATATCGTAATATTCCGAGTTAGAAAGAATTGTTATTTTGCAAAAAATGTTGGAAAAAAACTCGAAACAGTTGTAGGATATCGATTAGAAGATTTGAAATTGACAACATATTTTTTTTTCCAACTTGACATTTTTTGAAGCCAGTACTTGAGTATAATGACATCCTTGTATTGAGGTAGCAAACATTTATGAATGAAAAATAGAAAAACTATTAAAGTAGACAATTATTAGGTAAAATAGGTTTGTAAGCCTTTCTGTTAAATAATCTGGTTCCCAGACATGACAGCTTATTAGGGTTGACAAAATTTTTGGCTTTGATAATTAATTATATTTTTTACGGGGTATTTTGTAACACGTTGTAGATTACAAAAATACCAATTGAAAGTAATTTATGATTTTACCACTGCTTCGCATAGAAATCTTTGTCCTTGGAAGAAACAGCTAGAAACCCAGATTTTTTTATTAATTAATATACAATATAATATATTGTACAATTAAATATAAAAAAACATTAAAAACAACATGTTAGCGATCTCCTTATTCTCAGAGGTTATTACCAACAACTTTTTAAAAACATTGTTAAAAAAAATTACTTTTCATACATAGATCCTGCATTTTTTCGGGGACTGTTTCGTAAGAGCGTATACATTGTCCTATGAAGGAATTACAAACTTTTTAGTCTCGAGTAATTGGTACTTACTAGTTTGTGCTTTTTCCTAGTACTCATAACATACGGTTGATATATAATCGCGTCTTTTCTTTTCAAACAATGAGCGATCTTAAACTGTGCGGGTCACTACACCGAAACCTTAATTCTGCAATAACTATAATATAACAGCTGTTGTTCGCCGTGTAGTGGCGGAATATGAGAATTCACTACCCCATCATCATCTCGTGGCTGTCGTCAAAAGTGACGGAAGGAATTGAAACAGAACATGAACATAAGCATCTTCCTGTAAGTGTGGCAACCATAGGCAAATATCCCCCTATGAGGCAATCTATGGGGGGGGATGCCTATACTCAGCATTTATTAGATATATTTGATAGATGTGATTTTTCTTATATACAGTTTCAGCATATATACTTATATTAAAATTTAACACAGGAATTTAATGGGGCATAAGAGAGCACAGACCTTTCCTCATTTCTGAAAGGAAAAGTCTGCCGTGCTACCTCAGTGCGTGTTGGCGGACTACACGTCATGTCTTTGAATACTAAGTTTTCAAATTTCTTAGAATTGCAGGTTTTATCACAATGTTTCCTTCAGCACTGAGCACGTGGTCAATTAGCACTTAAAACTGCAATCGAAATATTTAAAAAAGGAATACTTACTGTGTCAAAGAAGCAATTCATTGGTATCGCAACCGATTCGTAATTTCATTGGTATCCAAACTGATACCAATGAAATTACCAATTTTAGTTTTAAGTGCTGATCTATCACGTGTTTGATGACGTAGGAAAATATCGTGAAGTAACCTGCATGACAAAGTAATAAAAATATTCTATAACCATCACTATATATACTATAAATTCATACATTGATGACCCTTACTCATATAAGGAACTTTTAGAAATTAGTATAAATGAAACCATGATAATTCATCATCATCATCATTACAGCCTATCATAGTCCACTGCTGTACATAGGTCTCCACATACATAACCTCATAAGGAGGATATTTGCCTTAATTGCCACGCTTGGTAGACGCGTTGGCAACCGCAGTTTTTTTATTTTCTGGTTGTCTTTAGGAAGTCGCTGCTGCCCATCTCCTGGTTTTTTACCCTTCGTCGCCTCTTATGACATCGTCGGGACGATATCGGTTAGTAGATATTCATACACCGCCAATAAACGCTAAAAAAATTTTTTGCTAAATTGTGAAGTGCACATGATCCTTTCTTATTTTTCTTATTTCTATAAATGTTTATTACTGATGTATTTAAGCATCTGAATTAGTATGATTCCTGCGAATATTTTTACGAATTAAAATGTTTTTAATTAATTTTGTTTATGATTTCAATTTTATAAAATAACTTATGTCATAAATAACCCCAACTTGTATAAAAGCTTTTGTGTAGTATTTGTGTAAATAAAACAAATAATTAATTAATTTAACTGATAAAATAATAAAAAGAACAAAAATAAATAAGTAAAGACTTAATGTGTAACACCATCAGTAAGTCCACTGAATCATTCGCTTACGATCACCGCCTACTCAACAATTTATACCGTATTACTTGAGGCAATGTAACCGTAATTTTATGTTTTCGTAACTTATGTAATATGGCTGGTCTTTATGTCGCAAAACCAGCTCACAGACTAATGGGATTAGGGTTGTGCCTACAGAAAAGATTAAGCCGTGTTTTAATTTAACGGAGGAAAAAGCAGCGGTATGATTCTTTAAAATTTACCGAGTAATGGCGGTGTACGAATATCCACTGCCCCATATCGTACAGTGGGTATCGTAAGAGGCAACAGACAGAAACAAACCAGGAATTCCGGTATGCTTGACTGATTTTGATGATTTTTTATGGGATACTTATGGGGTCACCTGGATGGTGCTTCGCTATAGATGAATCCGGTAGGTGGCGCTGTTGACGATATCCAGAAATCACCCGTTCGAAGCCCGGGTGGATTATTAGTAATTACATAAAAGCAATAATGGTTACAATCTATATACGTCCAATTCCTGGGCATAGGCCCACATTTTTTTTGACAGGATTTTAAGGCAAGGAAGTGTCAACCGTGGTGCCCCAAGGCGTGTTGGGGAGATTCACATCTCCTTGAAACAAAATATTTATTTGTAATTTCTCAGACAGACAGATGCAGGTTTCCTCACGATATTTTTATTCACCGCTGAGTACGTGGTAAAACAATTCAATTGGTAAAGCAATTTCACTGACAGTTCACAGTGGCTTAGCAATGAGTTGAAGCGCTAAGGGCCGCAGGTTCGAATCCCACACAGAAGAAGTATATGACCTACAAATAATTGTTCCGGGTCTGCGATGTTTGTCCTTGTGAAATTCATGTATGTAAACTGCCCCAACAATAGAGGAGAAAACCCTAGTGTGGAGTTTACGTAATAAAAAGAATAAATAAAGAATTGGTGCCGGCGAGGATCTAACCCGGATTGCTCGCGTACAATGTAATTTCAAGCAAGCAAGCGCTTAACTCCTAAGTTACTACAGCTCTTGTAATATATATTATCATGTAATATCTTACATAGTATGTATATCACATAATATTTATTAAATAAATTGGAAAATCATATCCCTCCTTTTGTAAAGGGTAAAAGTTCTATCATAAAAGTGCTGACAGGTAATTTTCTTTTATTATGAAACTTTACCTCCCATTAACAAATTAAAAAGTTTTTTTTACCTATCTACCATATCATTATATTATGCTATTGACAACCCTATTTTCAACGTACAGACAGCAAACTAGTTTTCTGTAATATAGTAATGGTAGTATGCGCAATTGAGACGATCTTTGCAAATATTCAGATGTATATGACGATAGTGAAAACTGTTTTATAATTAGCATATTTATATACGAGTATATTCCTATTTTATACGTGGTAAAGCCATGCCGCAGCTATATTATAGTTGTAGATTGAATGGGCTCACTATGGGTTTACCAATAAAATAGCAGCTCAATGCTGCTGTGTTTCGTATGGTGAGTGTTGAAAACCAAAGACCCTTTATACTGGAAGCGAGGCCTCGATTACAGAATACGGAATACGTGAAATAGCAGCTTAATTCTGCTATATTTCGTTTGCTGAGCGTAGGGAACCATATTCTTTTATTGGAAACGAGGCATTCTATTTTAGTCCTCAGGGGTGAGAACGCATCTTTTTTATAGAAAGGGTGATAAACGAGCACACAGTCCACCTGTTAGGAAGTTGATGTTGTGGCCCTTAAACATCTATCCTCGATTAAGAAACAAAATACAATAAAAAATCAAAATTAAGATACCCATGTATCTTAATTTTGATTCTCAATAATAATTGAGGCTAGATGTTGATGTCTATGGGCTACAGCTTCCACTTATCATCAGGTGGACTGTGTATTTGTTTATGCCCTTGTTCTATAAAAAAACCTGTCTTTGGCCAAATTAATATAACCATATACGCCACTGATATCATTTCTGTTTAAATAATTAATTAACATATAAAAAATTAATAATCTCTGTGGAAACAATTGATATTACTATCTCTATTTTTAATTTGTGTGGTTGCATCTTCATATAGATTTCGAAATCCGTGTGTGTTGCCAACATAAAATTATTCTATCTCTTCATCGTTTATATAATGGTGTCATAAGATAACAATAATTAACTTTTTTAAATGCCAATAAAATACAGTTTGCATATGTCAGATGTTAAATCAGAATCAGAACGAAATGCACGAAACTTCTTTTCATCATTCCTATTTGAAAGGCGTCTGATGTATAAATAACGTATTAGAGATTAGTAGTTAGGCCTTTTATGGGCCAATGAATTTAAATGTAAAACGACGTAAAAGTAAAAAAAGGAAAGTAACAGCCTAAATACGTCCCACAACTGGGCACATACCTACTTTCATTGCTGAGCGGATTTTAGGGCAAGGAAGTGTCCGGCACGCTGCCCTTATTCGTGTAGGCGGAGAATAAATATTAATAATGTCCAAATTGCGGCCACTTTGACCAGTTTCATAATTCGCAAGTAAATAATTAAATAAGGACCGAATTTTGATCATGGCGATCAGTTTCAACGGAGACTGGCCATCTGCGCAGGACAGGATTATAGTTCTCAAGAATGTGCTCAAGCACAGGCACATATTTGAACTAAAATGAAGCATAAACTGTGAATTATAATTATATTAATGATAAACACATATATAAGCACATTTTTGGCTAACATTCTTTATTTCCACAACATTCTATCGAAATCCCAGATCCCTAAACTAGGGTTCTATCTGTATTAAAGACGAGTGAATTAACTATTGAAATATCCTTTTGCTATCTAAAAATAAATAAAAGAAATATTCTATCTTCTTCTTCTTTTCCATCTTATTTCCTCTACAACAAGTAAACTGTATGGGAAGTATAATTTTCAAATAAGGAAAACATGCAGGTCATTAATAGCTACGCGATGTTACACGTATTCCATAGCTCTCAATGAGTGGTTATAGGAAATAGGCACGTTGACCAATCCGCAATTCTTTGTTGCATACAAAACGCAGCGACTACACACTTGCACCCGCCCTTAACTCTGCCATCTCCTTTACATATGTTTACGTGAAAGTAGCACAAGTCACGACACAAGTTCTACGCGAGCTCAAGGTCCTCGTACACGATCCACGGCCACGAGCGATTACATCATTGCATTTCGCATGTGCGAAAGTGTAAATTATAACGTAAAATCATCATCGAATGAGTAATCTATACGGTCATTTCGCGAAATCTTTCATAATATGTTAAAATTTAAAAAAATAATTTTAGATCAGATCTTAAGTTTCTTTAATATTAATAAATTGCTACATAAAAATCAATTCGGTTTACAAGAGGTCGCTCGACAACTGACGCTGGATTTGAGCTTATTAAACATATTTTTTGTGCATGGAAGAATTCAGAGGATGCTTTGGGTATATTTTGTGACCTTTCCAAGGCCTTCGACTGTATTCACCATGATACATTAATCAGGAAGCTATAGTACTATGGTGTCAAAACACAGCGCTTAAACTTATTATTTCATATTTAAGTAATAGAATGCAGAAAGTTATTATTAATGGTGAAAGTTCTTACGGGTCACCTGTACTAATGGGTGTCCCTCAGGGCTCGATTCTCGGCCTATTCCTATTTCTAGTGTATATTAATGACTTACCTTCCCTTGTAGGGGATAATCATGATATAGTATTATTTGCTGATGATACTTCCTTGATTTTTAAACTTAAACGTCAATCATTTAAATGTGACAAAGTGAATAATGCTATATCAAAATTAGTGCATTGGTTTAACGTTAATAATTTACATTTAAACGGAAATAAAACTAAATGTATTAAATTTACAACAAAGAATGTTAAAAATGTGAGTACCAATGTGTTTTTAAATGGGGAAGAACTGAGCCCTGTTGAATCCACTGTTTTTCTTGGCATCACTCTCGACGCAAAGCTTCAGTGGGGCCCCGATATATCCAAACTAGCAAGCAGACTAAGTTCTGCAGCCTATGCTGTAAAAAAGATTAGAGGTCTCACTAGTGTCGAGACAGCTAGATTAGTTTATTTCAGTTATTTCTATAGCGTAATGTCTTATGGGATTTTGATGTGGGGAAATGCGGCTGATTCAGAATCTATTTTTGTTTTACAGAAGAGGGCCATTAGAGCTATTTACAACCTAAAACCGAGAGAGATAAATTTAAAGAAATAAATATATCAACTTTGGCCTCTCAGTATATTTACGAAAATTTTATGTATGTTCACAAAAACAAAGGTAGTTTTAGTAAAAAAAAAAGATATACATTCTATAAACACTAGGAACAAACACAAGCAAGTGATACCAGTTTCTCGACTTCACCGAGTCAGTAATTCATTCTTGGGGCAATGTATACGCTATTACAACAAGGTCCCGGAAAGTGTACAGGCTCTCTCTATTACCAAGTTTAAATGTTTTGTTAAGCTGAAACTGTATAAAAAGGGTTATTATAGTATAAATGAATACATGGTTGATAATAAACCCTGGGAATGAGGTGGTCGCTTCCAAGTAGTTTCTAAAATAAATTTTGTACTTAAATAGTTTGTACAACCATTAATGTAAAATTTACTTTTAAAAAAAACTCCCGCTGGGTTTCTTGCTGGTTCTTCCCAGGACAGAGGTTTTTTTTTCGAACCAGTGGTAAAGTAAAAATGACTTTCAATAAGAAGTACACATGTGATCTATATTGAATAAAAAAAATATTCTATTCTTATTCTATTCTTTTCTACATGCAGATTATGTATACGAGCTCCCGCCAATCTTTATCTTCATGGCAATTAGAACAATTTTAGAAAGTAGATATGGTCTCCCCATTTATAAGTAGATTTATCGAAATCGTCTTTTTATTCAGCGGTATTGACGGTCCCAGTATCAGACATATCAAACCTGAAGAAGGTCGAAGTAACGGTTTCCGTGGTAGAGCAGTTATATTATGGTTGTAGCACGAATGTGCCGGTTCGACCGGGGAAGAACCACACTCTTACAGAATACAAGCGTAAAATAGCTGTTCAATACTACTGCGTTTAACCAGTGACCCTTTTTAATGGAAACGAGGCATTCCATCTTAGTCCATAGGGGTGACAACGCATCTGCATTTTGATTCTTAAACGAGAATAAATGTACTCGTAGATGTCCATGGGCCACAACATCCACTTATTATCGAGTGAACTGTCTGCTCATTTGTTACCTTTATTCTATAACAAACTTACACGTTCCGCACTGACTTCGATAATATCTTCATAACAAGCTTGCTCGAAGGGCATTGACATTAATTGATGATCCTTTAAAACTAGTTTCGTTAGATCACTGTGGATATATCGCAACAGCTACTAAACATTTTATATCAAGCGTTTTCCATTTCGATGAATGCATTTAAATTTTTGATCCTTGATCTTTGAGCTCATGTTGTATATGTATGTATGTATATCATTAGATTTCATCAAGCAATGTTGCTATTATGTATATTATGACTGGAAAATTTATTTCTTATTTATATAAATCTCTATGTTTTTTTTTACACTAACACAATACGATTTACTGCCTAGGCTTCATCACCACTTAACATCAGATGGGATTCTAGTCAAGCACTGACTTACAATAAAGCTAAAAAAGTAACTTACTATATTGTAATGTAAACTACATTTAATTTTAAGATGTAGGCAACGTCAGAACATAATCAAAATAAGACGGTTTTATAAAAAAACCTTTGTAGTCTAAACGGCTTGACGGTTTTAAAATATGAGGGATCGTTAGATTACATAAGCCGATTTCCATAAGTAGAACCATCAAGCCGCTTAGACTACAAAGCGTGCTAAATTAATGGACATACATACATACATACTCACAAAAACATTACCCTCCTTCTGGGACTTTAACATAAATAAAATAAAAACATCATCAATGTAGTCGAAGTCAATTAAATACGCATTATTAAGGATAACTCAAAAACTACTGGTCAGATCTTGATAAAATTTATATGAGATCACATAGAAATAGAATCATCAAAATCGGTTCACCTAGAAAAAAGTTCTGCGGTAACACACATAAAAAATACAGTCAAGTTGAGAACCTCCTCCTTCTTGAAGTCGGTTGAAAAATCAAAATAAACAATGAAATTTACTTAGTTATGCAAACATATAACGGCTGTTAAACGTGTTATAAACTTCCTCGTTCCGCTTTACTTTTACACCGATAAGTTACACTAACCAGAATACTAAGTAGAGCTAAGATTGAGCCAAACTAGTACGTATGGATAGGTTTATGTAAATTCAAAACGTGGCGAAAATGTGTAAACAGCGCTTTATACATTGCGTGAGATATCTAGTGTATTGTGACACTTATTACGATCGAATGGAAGCAATCCAGTAATAAAACAATATTATGCTTATGTGTATAGTGCCGTGTGATGGTGGCGTAAGAGAATTGATCACCGTTTCTTCCCGTGTGAGTGCCGCATGTTTTTTATAGAATAAGGTTGACAACCGAGTATATGCTGTAGCCCATAGACATCTAAATTTATCCTCAATTAAGAATCAAAATGCAGATGCGTTGTCACCCCTGATGGCTAAGATAGAATACCTCATTTCCAGTAAAAAGGCTCCCCGGTCCTCAACACTCACGATAATTAGCATCACACAGCAGCATTAATCTGCTATTTTACGCGGGTTTTTTGTGAGAGTGTGGTTCTTCCCCGGATGAGCCGACCCATTCGTGCTACAACCATAATACAGCTGCAGCGAGTCTCTACCACATACGGAGAATAAGAGGCGACTATGAAAAAAGCGAGAAGAACCTAATCGCTGCCGATAGATGGCGGTAAAACCACATGTTAAGATTTTTAAACTCGCAGATTATGAATACGAGCTCCCGCCAATCTTTATCTTCATGGCAATTAGGACAATTTTAGAAATTAGATATGGTCTCCCCATTTAGACATGCATGCATAGACATAGACATGCATTTATTTACAAGAACATTTATCGAAATCGTCTTTTTATTCAGTGGTATTGACGGTCCCAGTATCAGACATATGAAACCTGAAAAATATTAATTAGGTTTTTGTTACTCAGATCGGTGCGGTGTCAGTGTCGAATTTGCTCTTGTCAGGTACTGCGATTGTCAATCCAGCCACGATTAAGGCAAATCCTCTCTACAACAGGACAGGCCTATCTTGAGCAGTGGACTTTCAACAGGCTGATAATGATAAAGAAGAAATAAAAAGATGTTTTTAACACGCTTTTATTAGTTTCGCTTGTATCTATTTATCTATTAACGGAATATTTTAATGTAATTTTCACCAATTTATAGACGGCCGATTGACTTGAAAATTTGTACTCGTAACAAGGACCAATCACAATACAATAATTTATCAACTTTATCCTAGTATCCTGATCAGGATTATCAGGATCATTCTCTCTAAAATCATCACAGCTTATGATCAATGCATGTTTTATAAGTTTTCTTTAATTTTAATATTATTTGAATATAATTAAGTAGACTGCTATAAATATTTGTGCAATGCCTCTTACACTCGTTGAACGTAATTAAAATTTTCAAGTATTATGTTAACAAAAATTAAATGAGTTTTCTTATAATACTGCAACAAACTATGTTCCGCGTTACGCAACGTTAGCCTTAAAATACTTTTATCATATTTACTTTCTTATATGTATTTCATATGTAACTTTAAAATAATGTGCATACAGGTTGTATACAGGTTAAAAAATTTACGTAAGAAGTGTAATTATAATAACAAGAACGAAGTTAAGTTAAGGATGGTGTAACATGTCTAGCCTACCATAGAACACCTCTTTATAATTAGTTAATTTTGACGCCAAATAGCAGTCCTTCACTGCTGTATCTGTGTCGTGCAATGGCGGCGTCCAATATCCCATATCATACCCTGGAAGTTGTAAGAGACGACAGAGGGAAACTGAAAAAGAAGAAAGGATTGCAGCATATCTGATAACTGCTCCGGCCTGCCAAGCGTGGCAACTATGGCATTCCCCATATGAAGCAATCTATGATGTTTGCAGTGGACTTTTGATAGGCTGTTATAAAGTAATAAATGAATTACGCCTAATATGACGGCTCCTTGGCGCAGTGGCTTAGCAATGAGCGCAGCGCTAAGGGCCGCGGGTTCGAATCCTCACGGAACAAGTATTTATATTGTCTACAAGTAATTTTTTCGGGTCTGGATGTTTGTCCTTGTGAAATTTATGTATGTAAACTACCCCCACGATACAGGAAAAAACCCTTGTGTTGAGGTAACGTTTTTTAAAATAACAAAGTAATGTTAACAATATCTTACAATTATTCGAAAGCTATCACCGTACTTAAAAATCGACTAGGAGGACATTATCATCAAAAGTCCAAGTCTGTCACTTAATATCTTGGAAGTCATTCAGTGACAACTTTCATCATCATAATTACATTCTAATATAAGTCCGTAATGAACATATACCTCTTCTAAGCACTGCCATAAGAAATGATCCTGAGGCAAGTACATTCAACTTCCTTCGTGTCTTATAAGGCTGCTCCTCGAGAAGATATTTTCCCACATTAGTGTGTTGAATTTGCTGTTGTTTCAATTTGATGGCCGGCCTTTGGCGAAAACGTTAATCCGTTTCGATTACTTCCTTAATTATTTATTTTGAAATTTATTTGAAATATTTTTATTTCTCACATAAATTATTTAAATTAGAAAAGGATTATTTTACAGACTAAGGGTGACAAGCGAGCACACAGTCCACCTGATAGTAAGTGGATGCTGTGGCCCATATACATCTACATTTATCCACGACTAAGCGTGGTCCTTCCCAATTATTACAGTTATTTGAGTACTCAATTGTAGTTTGCTAACCTCGAAGGTACAGTGAATTTCTTAATTTATATGCTACTAAAAACTTTTATTCTTGCTGTGCAGTGGCAGCATACTTACGTGGTAGAGCCAAGCTGCAGCTATATTATAGCTGTAGCACTAATGGGTCGGCTCGACCGGGGAAGGACCACGCCCTCACAGAATACCAGCGTAAAATAGCAGCTTAATGCTGCTGTGTTTCGTATGGTGAGTGTAGAGAATCGGAGACCCTTTTTACTGGAAATGCGGCATTTTGTCCTAGTCCTCAGGGATGACAACGCATCTGCATTTTGCTTCTTAATCGAGGATAAATGTAGATGTCTATAGGCCATAGCATCTACTTACCGTCAGGTGGACTGTGTGCTCGTTTGTCGCCCTCATTCTATAAAAAAATACGTTTATAGTTTGGTTACGTATTACAAAACGTTTAATAAATTAAAAGATACAAAAAGACCCTTAGATCTGCTTACTGATATTATAATAAAGCTTCTTTTTAACCGAAATCAGAAAACGAGAGGGTTCTTACCATATATTCAACGCATTTTCTTTATGTATGTTCACCGATTTCTCGGAAAGGGCTAAACCGATTTTAATGATTTTTCTTTCCTTAAATAGTTTGGTGCAACCACATCATCCATAACACCAGGAGGACTGTATGTTCGTTTGTCACCCTTATTCTATAAAAAAAATCCAATCTATAAAAAAAATATATAAAAAAATCTAATCCGGATCATCGCGTAGTTGTCGCAAGAGGAGTCAGAGGAAAACTGAAACAGGAGAAAACTGCGTTTCACAACCCGCCCGCCATGTGTAGCAAATATGGAGGATATTTATTAGTCAATCTAAGTGTGCGACCTATGATCAGCATTGCACATTTGACAGGCTGTAATGAATGGATGAAAACATAACATTGACTCTTACTTCTTATTTCTTAGAATCTAATACCATGTGTCCGTATTTAACAAAATTTTAAGTTTTAGGTACTTAAACTTCTAGCTTGAATTAATCAAATATTAAAATTATATGAATTAAAATATAAAGATATTATTATTAGATTTGTATTCGACACACTTTCATAACTGTTGAATTATTTTGTCTGCAAATTAAAATATTATTGTCAATCACTAGTGTCATAGAAATTATTATGCACAATATAATTTTGCCTTTATGAATTTACGTTCTTTGGTTTTGCCAATGTGTTTGATTATATACGCTATACTATTTTACTTTTTATTAAAATATATTATAAAAATATATAGTAACGTTATACATGCTGTTATCTTTCTCAACAATAACAGAAGAGCTATATCATTATCAATTCTTACGTCTTATTTGTGATCAGAATTATATATCTTTTTCGCAATCACTCTTTTGCATTCTCTGTTCAACGTAGTCGGTTCCGCTTCACACATTACGTTTACTCATAACGACTCTAATTTCATAAGATTTAATTCAGTGTGATGATACGTCGCAGATAAAACTGAGAATAAGCTGCAACTAACTTTTTCTTAAACAATTCAAATTTCACAAAACAAAAAAAATGGAAAAAGGCCCATCTCTTTTTCCAGTTTCGACAGCAGTTCCAGCAGCGTCATACTGATAACAATTTCATTGTAATAAAAACTGCTTTAGAAAAACTGCGGTCAAGGACTCGCTTATAAAATATCATATATCACGTATAGAGTATATTAGTTTAACAGTGGTAGAGCCACGCGGTAGCTTTTGCTGCCGGCTCAAACCGGGGTGGTACCACGATCTCACAGAATACCAGCGTGAAATAGAAGGTTTACCTCTGTGTTTCGCTTGGTTAGTGCAGGTGGCCGGAGGTCCAATTCTCCCCACCAACATGGTAGCGGATTAAATGTAATCAGACTACCCCAGGAGGGTACCAGCACCCCTGGAGAATCCCTCACTGAGCATCCACGACTAAGCGACTCCACTCCTGAGCGTGGGTGCTCAGGCTGCCCCGCGTATTCTGGGGGGGGGGGGGCGATATTCCGCTCGCGACTAAACCTGCTCGGGGCAAGCGGAGCAATAACACCAAGGCGACCCCTGTCACGCTATCTGTGAACTTTTGCAACATCAGGGGACTTCATTCCAACCTTAACGCTGTCCACTACCATCTGGAGATGGCGAAACCGGCCTTGCTCTTTTTAACCGAGACTCAGGTGTCCTCTCCGGCTCATACTTCATATCTCTCCTACCCGTGGTACAAATTAGAACACTCCTTTGTACCCCGGGCTGGAGTTTGCGTATACGTCAGAGAGGACATTTGTTTTCGACGCCACGGCATACTTGAAGGTACGGACCTGTCTATCCTATGGCCGCGCGTAGACAGCGACGACCATCCCCGCGTCTACGAGTGACTCTATAGGTCCCATAGCGGTAATGCCGAAACAGACCGAATCATCGGTCACGGCCAAATGGCTACAGATTCCTTGCTACAGCAGATCCCATCCGCAGAGATCGTGATCCTTGGCGATTTTAACGCCCACCACGCCGAATGGCTCGGTTCACGTATAGCCGATCATGCGGGGAGATCTGTTTATGACTTTGCCTTGGCATATGGTCTTACACAGCTGGTTACTTCGCCTACTCGGATTCCAGATGTGGAGGATCATGCACCTTCCTGTTGGACCTTCTGCTGACCCTTCATCCGGACGGATATCAGGTTTCCGTCGACGCTCCTTTAGGCTCGTCGGACCATTGCCTTGTGCGGAGTGTAGTGCCATTCACTCTAACGTCGCGTTTGCATTCTGCAGGCTGCCGCCGTGTTTGGCACTATAGGTCGGCCGATTGGGATAGCATGCAGTCTTTTTTTGCATCCTACCCTTGGGGGCGGATTTGCTTCTCGCCGGACGATCCCAGCGTTGTTGCTGATTCTGTCACTGAAGTGGTACTTCAGGGTATGGAACTTTTTATTCCATCCTCTCTGGTGCCCATCGGAGGCAGATCCCAGCCATGGTTTGGTCTGTCCTGTAAAATAGCATCACGCTATAAGCAGGAGTGCTACCGGGCCTGGGCTGACGCATCAACGTCTCGGGATGTAAGCACCAGCGCTCTTAAAAAGAAGTATAATTCCGCCTCCAGGTCCTTCAAAAGAGTCATTGCCAAGGCAAGGTATGAGCACATCGGCAGAATTGACGAGAAGGTAGTTCGCCTTCCTTCGGGAACCCATGCATTCTGGTCTCTCGCCAAGGCTGTCCAAGGGAACTTCTGTCAGCCATCTCTTCCATCTCTGCACAGAGAGGAAAACCGAGCTGTTAGGCTCTCTCTTTGCGTCCAACTCGACTTTTGATGACGGGAGGAACACACCGCCGATCATCCCGCAGTAGAGGCAGTAGAGTCAAGGGAGGCATTGGCCGTTAGTTTAGACATAGCGAAGGCCTTCGATTGGGTCTGGCACAAAGCGCTTCTTTCGAAGCTCCCTTCCTATGGGCTTCCCGGGAAATTGTGCAAATGGATCACCAGTTTCCTTGCTGATCGGAGGATCAGGGTCGTAGTTGATACTGCATGCTTTGATTACAAGCCTATCAACGCTGGTGTTCCACAAGGATACATGCTATCACCAACGCTGTTTCTCCTGCATATCAATGATATGTTGCAAACTGGTAACATTCATTGCTATGCAGACGACAGCACTGGTGATGCCTTATATACCGGCCGTGCCAATATTTCTAGGGAAAATGTTGCCGAGTACCGGGACCCCTTTGTCGTATCTAAAAAGAACCCCTTTGTCGTATCTCCTCAGTTTCAAGGCACTCCCCTTGCTGCCTCAGCTAGCATCGGAATCTTCGGCGTCGACATATCGAATAGCGTGCAATTTCGTGGTCACTTGGAAGGGAAGGCCAAATTGGCCTCTAAAAAGCTTGGCGTGCTCAGCAGAGCGAGACAGTATTTCATGCCGGCACATCGCTTGCAACTTTACAAAGCGCAAATTCGGCCACACGTGGAATACTGTTCTCATCTCTGGGCCAGGACACCCCAGTGCCAGCTCCTTCTACTTGACCGCATCCAGCGCAGAGCGGTTCGAATCGTCGACGACCGAGTTCTTTCTGATCGGTTCGATTCACTGGCGCTGCGTAGGGATGTTGCATCCCTTTGCATTTTCTATCGAATCTACCACGGGGAGTGCTCTGAGGTATTGGTCGGATTAATTCCAGCCGCCAAATTTCACGAACGCACATCGCGTCAAAATTCACTATATCATCCTCATCATCTGGATGCTGGGCGGTTCACCACTGTGCGTTTTACTAGGAGTTTTCTTCCTCGTACAACTTGTCTGTGGAATTATTTACCACCGGAGATTTTTCCGGACCGATACAACTTAGGGACCTTCAAGAAAAGTGCTTACTCCTTTCTAAAAGGTCGGCAACGCACCTGCAATTCCCTGGTTTGACTGGTAGAGAATGCCTAAAGGCATTAAGTCCGCCAATTGTAGACGTTATATGCAATTAAGCTTTTAAATATAAATTAAAATAAATATACTTCCTAAGAGAAAATTTATGATGAAGACAAATGTTCAGCAGTGCGTATCGTGTGTGTGGTGTATTAAGTATAGGTTTGATAAGCACAGTCTACATCAGACAAAGTGCACAGTTTATCAGTTGGTGGACTGTGTGCTACAAACAATAAATTAAATACAAAATCCATCAAATTATGAAACATTTTATTTCCATTTCAGTGGTCCATGTTAGCAATGATTCTTCGTTTATTGTTCACGTCTTTTGTTGACATTTATTTTAAAAGTTAAGCCGCAGTACCACGATGCCACATTTTTGTATACCTGCTATATGTTTGTGGCACGAATGGGTCGGCTCGACAACGCTCTCACAAAATATCAGCTTAATGCTATTGTGTTTCGAATGGTGAGTGTTTATTGGAAACGAGGAATTCCATCTTAGTATTCAGTCATGACATAGTCTATGGGCCACAGCATGCACTTACGTATGCTCGTTTTTCACTCATCTAATGTATAAAAATTAATATTTGTTTGTTCGTATTTTATGCGCTGTCATACCGTACATCAGATTGCGGTAAAACTTTGTTAACTTTGCTTGCACTTGCGCGAAGGTTATAGGCATAGTACAATTAACTTACAGTAGGTGGTGCGCGTATCATACCGATAAATTTATTTAAAAGTTCTATATCATTCTATTTCAATGAATGTATTTTCATTCCTAATTAAACAATATAACTCTTCCAAATTTAAAACAATATTTCCACAATTATTTCCTCTGCGGCAGAACCGCGCCGTGTACCAGCTAGTATTCTATAAAGTAATTGCTCTTAAAATTTCGTCGTGTAATATGTGTTAAATCTGGTATTATCATAGGCGTTTGCATTAAGGTTTAATTTTTGTAACGAAATCATCTAAAACTGTAAAATGAATATGTTTTACTTTTAAGATTAAATTGAATCTCTTTTTAAAGCTAATAATAAATTTTCAAATTATTGTTTGTTATAATCAGCCACATTTCATAATGCAATTAGAGATGACGTAGAATTCATAAACAAACTCTTCAATATTAAATTAAGATAAATAAAATAATTTAAAAATTAAAACTGCAATAATTTTAACGACTTCTAAAAGTTTAGATTTTTAAATGACGCATTAGAGTTCAAGCCTCATTATTACCATTGACCTAAATTTTAAAACTGTAGTAATTATATCAGAAACGGAACGTGGGCTAAACGACTAAATAAAAACTGTTTCCCATCGATAGACATAATTTACTATTGTCCCCACTCCATACACATGTAAAAACATCGAAGTACTACTAATGTATTACCAACCTCCATGACTGGAATAATGTTTTTATAGCGACTTCACTTTGGCAATACCTAAGTAGTCATGGAAAATTATGGCTTATGCAAAAGTAGGATGACTGCGAAATCTCCGGTTGATTAACAGGCTTCCAGTTATTAACATTCCTTTGTTTAATGACTTTATATTTCTGCTATTTAAGTAATTGCGGATACAATTTTAGAACTTAATAATAATATTCAGACTGTTTGCTTTATGATAATGACTATTGACTGCAACTATTTCCAATAGAAAATATGAAGCTATGGATTAAAATTTTATTGTTGTTATAAATGACTCTCAAACAATTGCTGATATAAGGTATGGTAACGGGAAAAGGTGTGCGATAATATATCAGTTTATTTTATACTAGTGAATAATTATAGCGGATGGCAGAAGTAATCAATATCAAAAGATAGAATTAAGTCCGCTATAGGTATAATTCAAGAAGGTTACGCAAAAGAGGCAAACATACAAAGTTTCAACACAATATACTAAGTAGGCCATATTATTATAGATTTCGCAATCACTCATGCTCCACAAACAACATTTTGCCTCTAATTACGTTGAACAATAGACCGGAAAATAATAAACGAGCATAGACTTTTGGCAGCGCCATGTTTAATTTTTTTTTTATATACAAAATTTGCCATTTTTCATTTTACAAAACAAAAATATCTATACAAGAAACCATTTTCTTTCTAAAGTAACAGGTACGTCAACTCAAAGTTCTAACAACACCGATCAGCTTTCGCCAAAACAAAACAAAGTAAAAGAAAAAAAAAACCTATACAAGAGTATTGCATCAGTGCGAGTCGATCAAGAGTCGTGGGACTGGTCATCCAGAGATCTGGTGTTAACCACTATCCACTTTGATGGTGATTCCCACGGCTCTTGTTCGGGAGTTATAGTGCTAATCTTATAGTTAGATATCACAATCAGACGTCTGCTTCCTGCAGCCATTAATAGCCTCCATGATGACCATACTCGTGACCGTGACCGTGACCGACGACAACCGGGTAGGGCACCTTAACTGGGTAAGGCACGGGTTTCTCAATGTGAACAGGTACGTGTTTCTCGATGTGGACCGGGTAAGGCCTGTCTACGGGGACCTTCACTGGATATGGCACATGCTTCTCAACTGGGTAGGGAATGTGTTTTTCGACGGGGTATGGCGCTGGAACGGGCACCTTCACGGGGTAAGGTACTGGCTTCTCAACGTGCACAGGTACGGGGCGGTCGACGGGCACCTTAACGGGGTAGGGCACATGTTTCTCTACTGGGTAAGGCACAGGTTTCTCCACTGGGTAAGGTACTGGTTTAGGGATGTGTACAGGGTAAGGCCTGTCGACGGGAACCTTGACGGGCACACCCACCTCCTTAATGACTGGGTAAGGCGCTGGTACGTGAACTGGGACCTTGACTGGGTAAGGAACCTTCTTTTCAACGGGGTAGGGAGCTGGCACTGGGACCTTGACTGGGTAAGGAATGTGCTTCTCTACGGGGTAAGGTTGAGGCACAAATACTTTAACGGGCACAGGCCTGTCTACTGGCACGTGCACGGGATAAGGCACCTTTTTCTCGACGGGGTAGGGTTGAGGTATGTGAACTGGTACTTTCACGGTTTCCTTGACTGGGTAAGGAACGTGCTTGACAACGGGGTAAGGTTGGGGTACTGGGACCTTGACAGGTACATGAACACGCTTCTCAACGGGGACTGGGATATGTTTCTCTACTGGGTAGGGAACTGGTACATTTTTGACCACAGTGATAGTCTTGTGCACCTCTTCGTGCCCACCGTAACCACCTAGACCGCCACCGAAGCCACCACCATAGCCGCCGCCATAGCTGCCGCCATAGCTGCCGCCATAACCGCCTCCAAATCCGCTGCTGAAACCACTGTCGAATCCTCCATGTCCGTATCCGAGGTTGAAGAGCCCGCGCTTCTCATGTTTCTTGTCGTCGGAGGCCGCCTCCTTGTTGTCAGTCACTGCCACTTCCGTTTCTGCTTTCTTGGCTTCTTCAGCATTTGTGAAGGCCAGAAGAGCCACCAGACTGGCGGCCACGAGCTGCAAAAAAAAAAATATAAAAATTCGTTAAAATTAACATTCGATTGGACTGAGCTTAATTAGGCAAAGAGTTATTTAAAAGAGCTTAATACGCTTATGGAAATTTTAAGAGTTTTTAAAGAACGTAAAATTTTTCGTAAAAGGCTTTGAGGCTAGCTCATATTATGTAGCGTCAGCAACGTCGCAGACAGCAAACAGCATATCCAAGGCTGGTTATATAATAACAGGGACTATGGACCGCGAATCAAAAAGCTATCGACGCACTATCACAGGCCGCACTACACAAAAATCACTTAAATTTAACGCACCATGAACTTCATGATGCTGTACTTGTTGGTTGCACTGAAGCCAGTGGAGTCCTGAATGCGAATGATGCACGTTCTTCGCAGCTTCGTTATATATACGCTGCATGAGCGGCCGAGCGATGAAAAAAAATGGCGCCGCTCCGTAGGACTACGTTACACTTTCGCTTTCGAGGGGTATCGTTTCGAACGAAGCCGAAATGCTCCATATCGTCGTCGCTGAGATGCGGACCGGTTTCGGCGAGCGACGGATTGTTTGCATAGTTCCTGAAATGTTGTTAGCCTGCTTGTTAACCAGAACTGCAAGACATTCAGCTTTCGTTATTACGTACGCTGACACAACACTAAAGTCAAATCTGAGGCGAGTGACCTACGACAATTAATGTGCCACCGCAATGACAAATACTGAGTTAAAGCTACGTCTAGAAAAGCTATATCACATGAGTAAAGAAACTATCAATATGTGAGTTATTCATACGGTGAAGTCAACATTTTGACATTTTATCAATCTTGTGTTAGTAATTGTGTGTGAGAGTTAAAAAAATTTTTAGTAAATGCAGTATTATTATGTAGTGAAAAGTATTAATAATTGAGTTGAGAGTGAGTATTTCAAATTGTGTAAACACAATGTTAGTAGCAGCGAGCTGTCAGTAACCTATTGCCGATCCGCTTAAGAAGAATATTGATTCCGGAAAATCATCCCTTAATAAGTACCCTAAAATCATACCCTTATATTTTGACGACTCCGTGCAGTGGCTTAGCATTGAGTTGCGACGCTGAAGGCCGCACGTTCGAATCCCGCACGGAACAAGTAATTTTATGGCTGCTTGTCCATGTGCAATTTATGTTTGTAAGCTGCCTCCACGATATAGGAGAAAATCCCAGTGTAGTAATGTTTAAAAAAGTTATTATAAACCCATGGCTGGCTATTGTTACGAGATATAGTATAAAAAGAAAAAGATACTAAACATATCACTAAGTTTTTTTATATACAAGTTAGGTTGGTAAACGAGCACACAGTCCACTTGATAATAAGTGGATGCTGTGATGAATATAAAAATGAAGATGCGTTAACTACGATACTAATAATATTCATTATTTCGGACAACAGAAATCCATTGTGTTGACACATGGAAAAACTTATATATGCGTTAGAAACAGTCGAGAAACAGTATTCTATTCATTTAATTATATAAGTTAAGGCTAAACAAGTACATACCTAATATCAGTAATTGATTGATAGCATGTCATGCTGTTTTGACTTGGCCTTACATACTAAGGATGCGGTTTTTAAACCGAGTTCCAAAAACGAGAAGGTTCTGTATTCGACACACATGTTTTTGAAAGGGTTTCACCGATTTAAATGATATACAGGGTTATTTTGCAATAACCGGCCAAATTTGCAGAGAAAGTTGGGAATAAGTAATATCGGCAAATGGTGAAGAAAAATTAATTTAAAAAAAATCAATAATTCTGTCCTTTTTATCTTTTAAATTCAAAATGCGTGGTAATGCATTATTTTAACTGATTTTACTGCACACGCACACATTCGTAAGGGTCGATCGGTTGGCACAAACGTTGTTGCCCATAAATCACATTCAATTTGGGATAATTTTAAATAAAAGTGGAAGTCTTATTTACTCGTATTTTCAAAAACTGCAATAATGTTATATCATTATTTATATATTTGAACTTAAGTTTAAAATTTGGCTACTCTTTGAAAAATAGCCCTGTATATTAAATTAAAGAAATTTTTCCATCCCTAAGGAAGCAACATAGGGGATGAAGTTTTGGTGTACTTATTCTAACGAAATTCTGGTATATTATATAGAGCAATCAAAAGGTCACATAATTAAACTTTTGATAAAAAGTTAAAACAACTTCAAAAACTAAAAAAAATCTAAGCACCGAATACAGTAGGGTTTTGTATAATATGTTGTGGAAATTATTTTATTTATATTATTTACCATGAGCCGTGGTAGCTCAGGGGCTAAGCGCTCGCTGTAAATTTCACAGTACGCGAGCAACCCGGGTTCGATCCCCGCCGGCACCAATGAAATTTTCACGTGCTCAGCGGTGAAGGAAAACATCGTGAGGAAACCTGCATGTCACCGAAATAAGAAAAAAAAGTTTCGAAAACATGTGAAGTACGCCAACATGCATTGGAGCAGCGCGGCGGACACTTCCTTGCCCTAAAACCCTCTCAGAAATGAGAGGAGGCCTGTGCCCAGCAGTGGGACGTACATAAGCTGTGACTTACTTACTTACTTATTTACCATGGTCAACCCATCAGCGCAATCAAGAGGTCCCGGGATCTTTCTCGTAAACTAATCCGTTTACGTTCGGAACAGATCGCCGCCGCGCTGCTCCTGTGCTTAGATGGACTTCAGATTTCCTCGAAATATATTATTCCTTAGACATGCCGGTTCCCTAACGATGTTTTTCTTCACCGCCGAACGTAAATCAGAACATAAAATTGCAATTAACAAACAAACAACAAGTTTTTTATTATAGTTTTTTTTTAATATTGTATATATTAATAATAAGTGTTTATTAAAAATTAAAATAAAAAAAGATTAACAATCGGCAGGAATTGACCAGAGTTTTCTCAGGCCTTAGACTAATTTGCAAATAATTTGTAAATAGTTTGGATTCATTTGGAAAAAAATAATTTCTTCCCGATTGGGTTGGCTTCTTTTGCGTAAATGCGTCTAAAAAATAAAATTACTAGCCTCATCTGATATGATTCATCCAAACATTGGATTCTAACTGGCACCTAAGAAATTGTTTATTCCATTTTTAGTGCAAATTTATCCTTACTAGCTACATAATTCTCTTAGAAAAAGAAGGTTTGTGTCCAGCTGTCAGACGTATGTAGATTATATAAAACTAATTTTACGGATTTCGTCGCGTTAAATTTGACATAATCTGACGGTTTGAGTACGGTTTCTTTACTCATGTGGTTCGAGTGACTTACAACCTCATTCATGGTCACGGATGGACTGAGGTGTTTAACGTCCTGATGTCATAGTTAACCCTGGTTACCTTGTTATTATACTATAGGTTGTTATTATACTATACATTTTAATGATTGTGTGGCCAAAATTTATTTCAAAGATTTATTTATTATAGGACTATAGAAACTAAAAATATTAGTGCAAAAGTGACTTATGTATTAAACTAGTAATTAATGACTGATAGCAACGAACTGAAGCGTGGTAACTATGGCAAAAATCGCCCTAAGAGGCAATCTACGGGGAGGGCTATATTCAGCAATGGACTGTTAGTGTGTTAGTGTGTCTGTACAGTCTGTAACAGTAACGGTGTTACCGTAAAATTCTAACCTATGAAATTCCAGTTTCATTATATATAACTCAATACGCCATTTTCAATTAAATCCGCATTTATTAAGCAATTATAAGAAGCTGATGAGATTAATTAAACAGTTAATTATTAAATAATAATTGAAATGCTCACATGCACATGGTTTTCAACTCAAGTGCCCGGTTTATTATTTTAATTGTGTTAATCATGCACATTAATAATTAACACAATTAAAATAATAAAACGGGCACTTGACTTGAAAACCTTATCCTTTAAATTTATAACGTATAATTTTATACGTTATTGTTCCACGATTTCTTGCAAGGATTTGTGGTTTATCTAATCTGATGTAATGGCGGGGACACAGACTAAAAATAAGTCAAATTTAAACGCGATAAAATTCATAAAATTAGTCTTATTCAATATGTTATATTTATCGTTATAACATTTATTAACATCTCCAGAGAGCGCAAAGCTGACACCTTTGCACTGGTAATGCAACGACCCGTCACTTCATTTTCTTCTTTATCTTTATTTGATGGCTACGTGGCGCAGTTACTTAGCAATGAGTTGCAGCGCTAAGGGCCGTGGGTTCGAATCCCGCACGGAATAAATATTTGTACGGCCTACAAATAATTGTTCCGGGTCTGGATGTTTGTCCTTGTTAAATTTATGTATGTAAACTGCCCCCACGATATAGGAGAAAATCCTAGTGTGGAGATAACGTATTCATAAGAAGAAGGAGAAGAAGTACAAGCCTGTTTAAAGTCCACTACTGGACCTGGGCCTTTCCCGTTAGGGACGATTTGCCTTTAATATAAATAATGTTAATGTTTGTACCGCCATTTTCGCAATCCATAACATTTGCCTACATTTTTTTTATTTTCTTTATTTGGAACACCAACAGAAATAAAATTGAGGGTTGAATAAAACTATTTTTACGGATTTTATGGCGTTTAATTTACTTGTTTCAATTCCCGACGTTTCGAGTGCTTTACGGCAACCCATGGTCACGGGGGGGACTGAGATGTTTGACGTCCCGATGTCACAGTTAGCCCAGCTACCTTCAGTTTTTGAATATTAATTTTTGGTTCGATCTACGCAGAATGAGCTTACAGTATCTTGAAGTCTTGCAGTGGTATGCTTGGGTTTGGATTTAATTTTGTTAATTATAGGATCCTCTATTGAAATTAGGATGTTTTTAATTTCAATAGCCTCGCGTATCATCCTTGGTAGGAATCGGTGTTCTTTTGCGAGGATTTGTGGTCTATCAAATCTGATGTAATGGCGGGGACGATCTTGAACATGTTGAGAGACTGCAGACTTCCCAGAGCGTCGGTGCCTCACGTCAGCTATATGTTCTTTCACACGGGTTTTAATGGATCTTTTTGTTTGTCGTATGTAAGAGAGACCACATTCGCAACCAAACTTGTACACTCCTGCATCTTGTAGAGGGATATTACACTTGACGCATGGTAAAAATTGACTAATCTTTTTCGGCGGCTTGAAGTATGTTTTAATAGAAGCTCGCTTTAAGATATAGCCAACCTTGTCTGTGACTCATCTGACATAGGGTAGTACAGCAGGCACACGCTTGACTGTAGGCGGCTTCACTCGGTCACTGTGACGTAGGCGCGGGACCCGAAGCTTGTTGTCTTGCAATAGTTGCTCGACGTGTTGAAGCCGAGCTTCAGATGTTTTCTGTCACAGATCCCTCGTGCTCTCTGAAACAAAGATTTTCCCACGGTAGCTAACTGTGATGGATGATGGTGCGATTCACCATTTAAATATCGGTTGGTATGGGTCTTTTTCCTATACACAGTATGACCAATAGTGTTATCAGGATTTCGGATGACTAAAACATCTAGGAAAGCTAAAGAATTGTTTGCCTCTGACTCCATTGTGAATTGTATTTTAAAGATTATGGAATTAAGGTGGTCTAAAAATACAGTTACTTTGTCAGATGGTAAAATTGTGAAGGTGTCATCTACGTACCGCCTGTAGAATCTTGGATTTACAGGAGCACTACGAAGGGCTATCTCCTTAAAGTCCTCCATGTATATGTCGGTGACTATGAGAGATACAGGTGAGCTCATCGCCACACCAGCTATTTGCTTGTAGAACTCCTCCTTCCACAATAGACATCCATTGACTTCCTGCATCTTTTACCAGGTCACTACTCGATCAAGTACTTTAACCTTTCTTGAACCTAAATATATATAATTAGTTCCCACTGAGAATGAAGATATCTGTGTGTTTTATTTTTTATAAAACCACCTGGGTGGTTCCTGAAAAAGAGTGGTGTGCCGACATTTATCCTCGATTGAGCATCAAAATGCAGTTGTGTTGTCACCCGTGAGGACTAAGATGGAATGCCTTGTTTCCAGTAAAAAGGGTCTCCGGTTCTCTACACTCACTATACGAAACACAGCAGCTTTAAGCTGCTATTGTACGTTGGTATTCTGTGAGAGCTTGGTCCTCCCCAGTCGAGCCGAACCATTCGTGCTACAACTATACTACTACACCTTTCACTTTCACCATAGGAAAAACTGCAGCATTAAGCAGCTATTGCACCTTGTATGCTTTGAGAGCGTGGTCCATAATATAGCTGCAGCATGGTTCTACAACGTAAAAGTATATAGAAATCTATACAAATACATAAAATATTTACTAATTAGGGTTAATAATGAAAGTGACAGTAATATCCGGCTCCGAACTGAAATGACCGATATCATGTTGCTCATTTTATGTTACATAACATGTAACTAAATTGGACTTATAAGAATCGCCTCACAAATAAGTAAAAAAGAACTATTTAATTTGTGAACGTATTTTGTATTTCGTACACAGTTCGCTCTGCGACTACGCGAGATATGACAAGAGAAGAAGCGAGAAGAGATAGAGGGAGAGATTCGAATATTTAACCTCATGTCTGTATTTGGGTAACTGCATTTTATAACTATGTCAAATTTCAATCAGATAACAAACACTCAGGAAAATCTCTGTGAAAGACATTAAATTATGCTATTAGTGTTAATATCTGAGACAGACATTGAAGTGATGCAATAAGTGTTATGTTTTGTTGAATTTGGCGCGAAACTCTAAAAATGATAAATGTATGTTCTGTATTCTGTAATAAAATTACACCCGACTTCTAAATTGTTTTTTTTTTCTTTTTAAGCAAAATATCACTTGAATTTTAAATCCCGATTATGATATTAAATTTTATTGAGTGGTAGCCACAATCTAAAACTAATAAAAAATGCACAATATATTTTATTGCCGTTACAGCCTATTGAAGCCCGCTGATCATAGGTTTTCCCCATAGATTGCCTCATAGAGAGGCTTATCATACTTATAAGAAATAATGAAAAATAAACATGACCATAGACAGTCTATTATCTCCATTAACCTTGTGCTGTAATATATTTATAATTATAAATTAGGTAACTTTAATATCGAGTTAATTTCCGTACATTGCATTACATTTCTCCTTGTAACATATACGGGTAATGAACGTTGCACGGTGGCGAATTTGTTAATTCTTTATCGTGTTGCAATAAGGTTCAAATTAATTTTATTCTTATGAGTTTCGTTTGTCGCCTACCGTACGGAGTATCGATTATTTCAGATCATTTCCCTAGATAAATGGATGCCGTTTTCGTAATGACCGTACTGACGGTTGCGTTTGTAAAGCGCCGGCAATTAAATAGATAAATGATTTAATACATTATGAATTATAGCCATACTCAAGGACTTCAAAGTATTTAAGTCTTATTAAAAGAACTTAAGTTTTAACCCCATTTTTACGTCTCAAAATTGATAGAATAGAATAGATGGAATAAAACTAATTTTACGGATTTTATCGCGTTTAATTTTAACTTTTTTAATTCCCGACGTTTCGTGCACTTTACATCACCCATGGTCACGGGGGGGACTGGGGTGTTTGACGTTCCAATGTCACAGTTAACGAATTTGAAATTTTTGGTTCGATCTACGCAGAAGGAGCTAAAGAATTATTTTGAAGTCTTGCAGTAGTATGCTTGGGTTTGGATTTAATTTTATTAATTATGGGATCATCCATTTTAAACCTTTTGATAGATGTACCTGCATATTTATAACAAATACTTTATTCTATATAATAATTAAGCAGCTCAGTATAGGCAAGACAACTATTTTGTATAAAAAATAAGTCTTTGTTTTTTTTAACAGCTTATGCGTTTTTATATGTATTTAAATTTCAAGCTTTCTACTTTAGACAACTCTAATAGCTCTGTGTAGAAGTTAATTTGATAATTAAATGAAATATGCATGTAAATATTTAAACCGACTTTCGATTTTACACCAAGAAATGACGTAAGTAAATATTTATTTGCAACTAGCTGGTGCCTGGCGCGTTGCTGCCATGTGAAAAAATCCAAATAATGTGGATTTTTTTT
The DNA here is from genome assembly GCA_029286625.1 of Parnassius orleans. NCBI lineage: Eukaryota > Metazoa > Arthropoda > Insecta > Lepidoptera > Papilionidae > Parnassius > Parnassius orleans. The sequence continues at coordinate 1,934,818 of JAGSMP010000056.1, forward strand.
AAATTTGGAAGAGTTAAATATATTGTTTAGTTGCGAATGACAATACCCTTATTGAAATTAAATGATTTATAACTTTCAAATAAATTTGTTGGTACGATACGCGCGCCACCTACTATAAGTTAAGTGTACTATGCCTATAACCTTCGCGCAAGTACAAGCAATAAGTTGACAAAGTTTTACCGCACTCTGATGAACGGTATGGCAGCGCATAAAATACGAAAAACAAACCTTAATTTTTATATATTAGATATAATAGCAAGCATATTGACTATGCAATTTCAAAAAATCCGTTTTAGATACACTTTGTAATTAATGAATTCAAGGTTTATAATAATAATGGAAAAAAGTTATTTTTAATTTTATTTTCCAAGTTTACCACATAATTCTTAATAATATGTACATATTTATGCTGTAAACTCATTATTGTTACTTCACAACTTTAATCATGTTATGTTGCACATGTTTTTGAAAAACGACGAGGTTCGCCACCCGTCACGTTCTGTCTCCCGGAGGGGCGAAAAGTGGATTGCGGAGGCCCGTCTAGCTACGCTGTATGTATGTGGAGCAATGAATGACAAGATGGATGAAATATGCGAAATGATGAATGATAGAGGAATAGATGTGTTATGTGTAAATGAGACGAAATGGAAGGGAAAGGATGCCACTGCACATGGCATATATACCGCTTACTAGTCTAGCGTAGACGAGACCGTAGCGGGCATGCCAGGGACTCGGTGTCATCCTTTCAGAAAGAATGGGTCAATGTGTGAAAGAGTATGAATGTGTAAGCCCAAGGGTGCTGTGGATACGAATGAAAGTGGGCTTAAAGAGGTTGTTTGTGCTAGGGGTGTACGCCCCAGACATGTCTAAGCCCACTTATATCCGAGAGCAGTTTTGGGACATGGTAAGGATGGTGTTGATGAAATGTAAGGGAAATTAATATATTATGTTAGGAGATTTTAATGGAAGGGTTGGGGTGAAGAGGTCTGGTTATGAAAGGATATTAGGAACGTTTGGCGATTAAAGTGTAAATGAGAATGGAGAAGACCTCCTCGCAGTATGTGTGGAAAAGAATTTTTTTGTGACGAACACTTTCTTTCGCCATAAGCGGATTCACATGTATATATGGGAAAGAGGATAATTGTGGATGAAAGAATGAGGAGCGCAGTGGTAGATACAAGGGTTTACCGGGGGTCCAACGTAGGGACGGATCATTACTTGGTCTTATGCCGAATTAATGGTCTATTCAGGCGTTGGCGGCATCGGACATCTGTGTCTACCACTGCGTTACAGCGTGTAAGAATAGAGAGGTTACAAGATGAAGGTGTGAAAGAGAAGTATAAATGTAGACTGAGGGAGAATATAAGTGGTTTGAATGAAATATGTATGAATGATTTAGACCTGAAGACTCTATGGAATAATGTTAAGAAATTTTTGATGGATGAAGCCACCGAAGTATGTGGTGTAAGTAAGAGAACGAATGAAAGGAAAAATAATACGTTGTGGTGGGATGATGAGGTACGGATGGAAGTTGAAGCAAAGAAGAGAGCATAGCTAGATTTACTGGCTACCAAAGCTGGTAATTCTGGCGGTATGAATGATGAGATTGAAAGAAAAAAGGCAGACTTTAGACTTATAAATAAGAGAGTAAAAGAAGTCGTTGAAAGGAAAAAGCAAGAAAGAACGGATAAGAATGATAGAAGGATATCTGATAACTTCCAGGCAAATATTAAAATGCTCTGGAAACTCGTAAGAACTGCCTATAATGAATGCTATACGAGACGAGAATGGCTGTATGCTGAATGATGAAGTTTCGAATTTAAAGAGATGGAAGGAATACTTTGAAAGCGTGTTTATGAGTGAGGAGTCGTCTAAATTAAGTGAAATAGAAATTCCGAAAGAAGTGGAGAGAGGTAGGGAGATAAGTGTAGATGAAATAATGAAAGCAATGAAAAGCATGAAAGTAGGTAAGGCAGCCGGATATGATGGAGTATCACTCGAAATGCTAAGGGCTGGAGAGGGAGTGGTTTCAGGCCTGCTGTACGCCTTGTTTAATTTATGTTGGGAACTGAAGCGGGTATCGCAAGACTGGTGCAAAGCCGTTATAGTCCCATTATATAAAGGAAAAGGGTCACAGCAGGACTGTAAAACTATTGCTTAGCATTGTGGGTAAACTGTATGCTAAGGTGTTAATTAAAAGAGTTATGGAAGAAACTGATGAAAAATTTGGGATGTGCAAGCTGGATTTAGAAAGGGAATGGGGTGTACGGATCAAGTATTTTCCATGCGCATGATTGCGGAGAAGTTTTTGGCCAAAAACCAAAAAGTTTTTTGTGCGTTCATGGACTTGGAAAAGGCTTATGACAGAGTGTACAGGAATGTGTTATGGCAAACACTGAACTCATTTGGTTTGAGCGCTGGTTTGATACAGGCATTAAGGTCTCTTTATAGGGACTCTAGTGCTTGTGTCTGGATCAACGGGGTCTACTCGGACTGGTTTGGCATCCAAAAAGGTGTCAAACAGGGCTGTGTAGCTTCCCCGTGACTGTTTAACCTATTTATGGACTGTTGTTTGCAAACTTTGAAAGTTGAAGAATGTGGTTTGAGAATGGGTGAGTTAACCGTGAAATGCCTTTTGTACGCCGATGATCAAGTCATATTTGCATCGTCGGCGGTCGAGTTGCAAATGGTGGTTACTTTAATGAACTGGTCATTTAAAGAAAGGGGTATGAAAGTGAACGCAAGTAAGACGAAAGTGATGGTTTTTAAAAGAGAAGAAAGTAAAACGTTATGTGAAATAAGTCGTCGGTGTTGTGTCTTTCCTAGTGTAGTGGTGGTGGGAGTAGTGGTGCTGGGATTAGTGGTGACGGGGATAGTGCACGCAATTGAGGGAGGGCGGGAGGTGCTCTTCAAACTAGGTAAGACACATCATTTTATTTTATTGAGCGGATATTGGCAAAGTAAAATTTGTCCAACTTTAATATAATGGATTTCTGCAAAGTAACGCCTGATTCTATTTATTATAGAAGGGGAGTTGATTAAGCAAGTGGATGAGTTTGTATATTTGGGATGTTTATTTAGCAGGGATGGTAGATATGATAAGGTTATAGAACGACGAGTGAACGCAGGAAATAGAGTGAATGGGGCTCTACACGCTATTATGAAGAGTCAGAATGTGTCAGAAAAGGCACGTGTGGCAATTAATAATGTTGTGTTAGTCCCTACTTTAATGTATGGTAGTAAAAGTTGGGTCTGGCAGAAGAAGCATGAGAGTAGAATAAATGCTGTAGAAATGCGGTCATTGAGGAGTATGCTAGGGCTGAATCTGAATGACAGGGTGAGAAATAGTGTGATAAGAGAAAAGTGTGATTTGCAAGATTACGTTGTGACCAGGATTAAGAAAAGAATGCTTCGGTGGTTTGGTCATGTAGAAAGAATGTACGAAGAACGAGTGACAAAGCAAATTTATGCTGCAGAAGCGAACGGCAGAGTCGGAAAGGGACGCCCTGGACGAAGGTTTATCGACCAAAGTGGCGATATATTGAAAATGGGGCAGATTAGGAGTACCCTTAACCGACGAGCGTGTATGCGTAGATATATGGATGTAAAGGAGGCGAGAGAGGTATACTAGGATCGTGCCAAATGGAAGTCCGTAGTCTCTGCCTACCCCTCTGGGTGACAGACGTCAGTGTTTATGTTTTATGTTTTTTTATGTTTTTGAAAGATCGCAATTTTGGCCCTTATTATGTACATGTAGATGTTTTCATGAGACTTTTGCCTCTACTGTAATACTTTCGCAGACTAAGGCCTAGGAATAACAGGGTTAATAATGTACATGATGAATACATAAAAGCTTACAGAACTGATTAAAATTTAAATAAAACTAGGGATTTTACGTCACATATATTACGCCTCTAAGTAATAATAAAAAGTAAAAACCGACATCAAGTAATAAAACGAATAAAATAATTTCTACACAATAGTTTCTGAACTCGGAAGGCATATATAGAAAACGAAAGCCCTGATTTTAGAAGATAATAAGTGTTGTTTTTAATTGAGTTTTACTTCTTATAAAATGTTTAGTTTTCTTACCCTTTAAAATGGACTTAGGAATATCGCAAGCTCAAGGTTACAACTAGACTATCGTCTAATTATATCCTTGAGCTTATGTGTGACCTGTTTTCACCCGCAACTGAGTTGGTAACCGCAGTTTCTTAACCCCGATGCAAAAAGAGGGGTGTTATAAGTTTGACCGCTATGTGTGTGTGTGTCTGTCTGTGCCACCGTAGCTCTTACCTAAACGGATGAACAGATTTGAGTGGGGTTTTGTTTATTTAAAAGCAGGTTTTCTAGCGGTGGTTCTTAGACATGTTTTATAAAAATCTGTTCAGCCGTTTCAAGGTCATCGGCTGTTTTGTTAGCTGCGGTGGGGTTTTTTTTCGGGGGTTTTTAAAATTTTCAATTTATGTCTTTATTTTTTGTCGTTATAAAGAAGACGCTGCTGCCCATCTTCTGGTAGTAGATATTCTTACACCGCCGCCACACACTCCTGAAGTATTCCTGTTTAAAAAAGAGAATCATTAAAATCGGTTCATTATTGACGAAGATTTCGCGTAACATACATACAAAAAACATAAGTGCAGTCGAATTGAAAAAGAAGGAGGATCTTTCTTTTTTTAACTCAATTAAAAATATTTGTTTATTGAGTAGGTGTTTTTCTATCTTCAAATTGTTTTTAAAACAAATCCACTTGATCTAATTAGTTTTATTAAGTCACTACTACATAGGTTACATAGCTATCAGAATAATTCCAAAAATTATTTTTTATGGACGCGTTTTTTTAATTTAAAATAGGTTGTTGTCCTATATCGTGAAGGCATTTTACTCTTACAGCCTGGGGGAACAAACTGGGGGATATTTGCCATAGTTGCCACGCTTAGAAGGCGGGTTGGCAACAGCAATTCTTTATTATTTTGAGTTGTTAAAAGAAAGATACTGCTGCCCATCTCCCGTTTCAATTTCCCTCTGTCGCCTCTTACGACACCCACGGGACGATATGGGGTATTAGATATTCTTACACCGCATTACAGGCATTTTACATAAGTTAATTGAACGTGAACAAACATCCGGACCTGGAATAATTATTTGTAGGTCTTACTTGTTCCGTGCCGGAGTCAAAACCCGCGGCCCACTGCGCCGCAGCTAAACCAAAAGCTCAGTCGTTGCGTCATCGAGCCTTCAGATTATTGCATAGACATTTATGTAATATCGAAGCTTTTAGCGAGATTTGTTTCAAGTAATACATAGTATTTCTTATTAATGAAGTACACCAACACAGTTATCGATAAGCCTTTTAAGTCAGTTAAAATATCGATTTAATACTTTTATTTGTGTATTTGTCTATTTAATTAATTGTTAATTTTGAAACACTAATCCAATCACTGACCGTTTTAGAATATTTCAAAAAGGATGCGGTTCTTAATTCGAATGTGTTTTCTTTCGTAACATATCCGCGATATCTATGTCAATTGTGAACCGAATTTTAAAATTCCTTTTTCTATTAAATATTATTTAGAAGCTATTTAATTATATTAATTATATTATTACCATGTACTAGTGGTTGCCGCGTAGTGGCAGTGTAAGATAATCCCTACCCATATCATCCCGTGGGTGTCGTAAGAGGTGACAGAAGGCAATGGAACAGGAGATCGGCAGCAGCATCTTTCTGATAACAACTCAACAAGTATAAAAAACTGCAGTTATCAACCCGCCAACTAAGCGTGGGAACTATAGCAGATATACCCCTATAAGACAAATCTACGGGGGAGGCGCATATTTCGCAGTGGACTTGTTGATGTTACTGATAACAACTGAGAAAGTTGGAAACTAAATAAAGAAATAATTAAGTGTTTTCGTTAAAAATAAATGGAATTTCTTTCGTATTATAAATAACAACAAACACATTGCCAAATAATAAATGTGTAAATCCCAAATGGCGTGTGTTAAACAATGACAAGATAATATTTCGTTTCCGAGAACAAAAGGGACCTTGGGAGGCGAGCGACAATCCAGTCGCAAAAATCGTTCGCTAAGCGAGAGGTTTACGAAATTGTACAGCCCAGTACTTTATTAGCTCGCAGTTGTGAAAATTCGTAGTGGTTGAATACACTATCGTATTAAAACGAAGCCCTCAAACGTAATAAAGGAAAGAGAGGAAGGGATAATTGGATGTAATAAATTATGATGATTATAATTAGTATTAGATGAGGCTATATACTTAGTTTTAATATAATTAAAATTTCGCTGTTTATATACATATACATAATACAGAAAAAAATGAAATATATGTATATGAAAATAAGAGCTGTGTTAGTTCAAACTTGCAGCGATTTCTTCACATGCTTACGGACTTGAATTTTAAAAATATTTGATGGTTGTAATGAAATGGGACTTGAAAAGGATCCCCACTAAAAGAGAGGCGACCTGATGAAATATGCAGAGAGTCAACGGACACGAGTGGCGGGGCCGTGTTTAGTAGCAATCTATGGCGGCGTTTAAATTCAGTGTGCACTCGTGATAGGAAGTAATGATGCTGATGATAACGATACTGATTGCTTTTTTCTATTAAACGGAAGTGACAAACGAACTAACTGTCCACCTGGTGGTAAGTGGCTACTGCAGTCCATGGACACCTGGAACCAACTTCAAACAAAGAAACTAATGCGTTGCGGCCTCTGAGAATTAAAATTGAATGCCTCACAGCCTGTTATTATACTCGCTCTCTCCACCCTTCTGCCCGAAACACAGTAGTGCAAGCACTGCTATTGAGGATTAATCATTTTCTGCTCACCAGATGTCGCTAGTTGACACTGAGATAAAGTTTTTTGTTACACAATATCATTTCATTGAGAAGTTAGTTTTTAATAAAAGTTTATGAATTTCTAGAGTATTATATTAATACAAAAAACAATGCCTCAGTGGTTTGCTCTTAAATTTTTTGCACATTTTATCTTTTTTTAAATTTTTCTACTTTTATGAATATCTTTGGTTTGGTTTATTTATTTTTAATATAATTAATATAACATATAACTAATAGTACATAAAGAAACATTAACCTTTACATTTTCCGAACAAATTAACTTCCCCGCTATGAAATCTGTCAAATATTACCTCACTTTTAAGTGGCGCGGCCCTGGTGGCAGAAAAATCGTGGATGCTCTCTTTTTCGACATAAATAGGTAAGAGGGTCGTACCTACCCAGATAGACTATTAGGCAGAAAAGGTAGCCCTAGCACCAGCTAAACCTTTCGACCACCAGACTTCCTTTAGACTTGGCTTTTGAACATCATAATCTTCTTTTCTCATCACATTTTAATACAGGGCTGGAATTAGAACGTAAACTAACAATATATTATGTCTTTGCGCAAACCTTTACACACACTTTTTACACGTTATAACAACGTTACAGTGATTACGGTTGCAGCACGAAGGGGTCGGCTTCGGCTCGAAAAGAGGCATTTCATCAAAGTCCTTAAGGGTGTCAATGCATCTGCTTTGATTCTTACTTAACAAACTGTCCGATTTACAGACACAATAGTAAGACAATAGCAAAGAATTATATGTAATACACGGGACAGTGAATGGGTTAAGGATAGAATTCAGATTCACAGGACTGTGTGCTCGTTTAAAAATCTAAGAAATTTCATATTTAAGAGTAGAGAATTAAAAATAATTTAATAAAACTTATTTTATTACGTATCATCATCATTATTACAGCCCTTCAGAACAAGTCCACTGCTGAATATAGTAGGCCTCCCCCAAGGAATGCTACAAAGCACGATCCTGAGCCATGGATGCAGGATCCATCGACTTCCAGGTCGTCATGCAATCTAGTCGGGGGCCGCCTCACACTTCGCGTACCCGTACGAGGCAGCCACACGAGAACCTTTCTTCCCCATCGGATGTCAGTTCTTCGAGCTACATATATGGCTGGCCCATTGCCACTTCAGCTTACTAATCCGTTGTTTATTGCGTATAGGTTTTCTTAAATATTTTTATTGCTTTAGTACCCATGTTCAAAGGGAAGCTGTTATAAATTTTTGGTCCGATCTTCGCAGAGCGAGTTTACATAATCTTGATATCTTGCCGTGGTTTGCTTTTACCAATATAAATTAAAACAAAAACAAACGAAATATATAAAGAAGGTACAATAGGCGGTCTTATCTCTCTGGAAGCGATTTCTTCCAAACGACCTTAACACGCAAATAAGTTTTTCAGAATAAATGGCGAAAAGGGAGGTGTGGAATAAATTATACAATTAAGTAAGTAAATAAAAAATAAAAACACAAGATAATGACAGTTGAGGATAAGTAGGATAGATAAGAGAAAGGACGGAAAGTAACGACACCCCGGAGAATCTGTAGTCATTAGCACCAAAAATCTTAACTAAATAACCAGCGCTTCTGGAAACGAAATAGATACACAATAGAATAAAATTCCGATAGCACTTATAGAAAGTGAAGCAAATTCGGTTAAACATAACCTACACTTGCGCAATTATAACCTTAATTATAATCGTTGATTTCCGCTTACTTAGTATTAATTATCTCTATTCCTATTTTTTTTTCTTTTGCCATTTAGTGAAGATAGAGAGAGAGTACCGTTAACCGTCCTTACGAATTATTAGGTTCAAAAAAAGGAGGAGGTACTCAATTCGACTGTATGTTATTTTATGTGTGTTACCTCAGAATTTTTTCTTGTTGAACCAATTTTGACGATTCATTTTTTGTTTGAAAGCTGGCGCTTCTCATGTGGTCCCATATAAAGGATCAAGATCTGACCAGTAGTATTTGAGTTATCCTGAATAATGCGTATTTAATTAACTTCGACTACATCGTTGTACAAGTTTTTCAATTTTACCATTTGTATTAAACTGAACACATGAACTGACAAACAACTTACTGTCCACCTAACTAAATGATCTTTAAACCCTTCAAACCGGAACACAGCTGTGCAAGCATTACTATTTAGTGGCAGAAATAGGTAACCTACCCAAACGGACTTTAAGCAGAAGAGGGAGTCTTATCACGTACTAAAACCACCTAGTAAAAATCTTCTAAATAATAATCGCATTGGTGTAATATTTCAGTATTGTAATTTTGGTTAATTACCCTTATTAAATTATAAAGAGCCGTGGGCCGTGGGTAGTTTAGGGGCTAAGCGCTCGCCAGAAATATTCAATCCCCGCCGGCACTAATCAAATTGTTAGTTGCAATTTTTAGTGCTGATTTAGCACATGTTCAGTGGTATAGAAAATAATAGCTATCTAGGGCTTCATTACCACCAACCATCAGGTGGGATTGCAGTCAAGCACTCGCTTATAATATATAAAAGCGGCGGACACTTTCTTGCCCTAAAACCCTATCTGAAATGAGATAAGTGCAACGTATATAGGCTGTAACTTTAACTAAACTATAGTCCTAATTATTTATGAAAATAATATTCATGATGTTTTCGTTTTGTATTTGATAACGAGATTTCAATATTTTTTCTGCAGTCGACAAATAATTACTCATACCTAATTGAAATTAAAAAAATATTTCGAAGACATGTGAAATCCACCAACTCGTATTAAGGCAGCGGCGGACATTTCCCTAAAATCCTGTCAGAAATGAGAGCCGGTCTGGGCTGTAACTTTACTTTTTTTTTTACTTTTTTTTTACTTTTTTTTCTTTACTCGTAAGAAGGGTAGCTAATGGGATCAGCGCTCACTAAAATAATACCCAAGCATATCGCATTCAATTCCCGCCGGCACCATTAAAAATGTTAATTGATGCAGTTTCAAATGATAATTTACATCATTACCATTACAATCCATTAAAAGCCACTGCTGAACATAGGCCTCCCCCATAGATTGCCTCATAGTGGGGATATTTGTTATAGTTGCCACGCTTGGCAAGCGGGTTGGCAACTGTAGTTTATTTTATTATTTTTAGTCGTTATTAGAAGGACGCTGCTGCCCATCTCCTGATTTCTTACTCTCTGTCGCCTCTTACGACACCCACGGTATGATATGAGGTAGTGAATATTCTTACACCGCCACTACACGTTCACTAATTTACAACATGCTTGGAGGTAAAGGAAACTTCGTGAGGGTATCTGCATATATTAGACAATAAAAATATTTCGAGGACACTGACTGACTGATCAGTAATGGTATGTATGTAATCTGATACTTTACTCTTACTTCTTAAGATTATTTAAAAAAATGCGAGGTTTTTTGCGTTTACTGTCAACTCTCTTAATTTTATTAATTAAATTTTCTTTCCTATAAAATTCTATTACGATAATTTTTAAGTATGTTTTATAGTATCATAGTAAAGTTAATCAATACCTTTATAAAACTTAATGAGCGATAAAGAGTTTGAGCTTGCAATTAAAAATAAATTTAAATTTCAGCGTTTCGAGTATTTTTAGCACAGGGACCACAAACGTCACAATTTCAAAAGTTCGAATTAATTCAATCGGTATCTAAAAGAAACTTAATCTGATGACTAACCTAGAATATATTAAATTACATACATTATATAAAATTAGTTTTTAAACAAAAGACGATGTTGAAGTTGGCTTAAACTGAAAAAAATCACATGATTTTTGACTAGAAAGTTAGTACTATTATCATACTACTAACTCTCCGCTTTTACTCTAATATATGCAACATAGGCTTATTGACAAACTCATTTTTGATGTCGGTTAAAAGAGACTTGGTAAACATTGTTACTATATGGTAGTCAGTGACCAAATTTTAGCACATATCAATCTCGTAATACGAATGGCAATGATACGTGAGATTTTACACATAATTCACCCAATAAAGTCGCCACACGACTGCTAATTACGAAAGCATTTTAAATATACGGTCATATTCAATGTCTTTAGGCTTTTAAAATATACGGCCATATCCCATCGCAAGAGGCGACAGATGGAAAGCTGTTGCTGCCAACCCGCTTATAGAGCGTGGCAACTATGGCAAAAATCCCCTTAAGTGGAAATCTATGGGGCGGACTATGTTCATCACTAGACTTTTGATAGGCTGTAATGATTTTAAATAAAATTCAACACCTTTCTCGTAATTAGACATGTAATTAAATAAACACGATTTCACAATTTTTCGTGTAACAATAACTTAAAGATTTTTACACAAGTTAGGTACTGCGTAGTATACGCTCTAAATGCGTTTGTAATTGACGCGCAGGCGCACGAATCTGACGTCACGCGTGGATCTCGGAAAGTAATTGTTTAGTTTAGAATTAGTATGTCCGATCTAGATTCAAGCGTACACTTTCGTACGACTCGGTAAATATTAGCTACTCGTTAATGTAGAGGCCATCGTAACGGAGATACCGTTTTTCGACTGGCGTAAAGTTACCTATTTAGTTATAATGTCCTCCAGACCAGATTTCAGTCACGGCGGCCAGTCTCAACGGAGACTAGCCATCTGCGCAGGACAGAATTATAGTGCCCAAGTGTATGCGCAAGCACAGGTGCACTCTCTATTCGCTCACTCTTATAGTCCGATGAGACGGCAAGCCGACACGACTGGAGAGAGATCACGTGCAAGACCAACGGCCTTAAGTGTTTACATTCAGTTAGTACTGCTGTGGACGACCCACCAAAACTGGATAAATAATTTTACGTGTTGACTTGGAAGGATACTGTAAGAAGTATTTTTATACCAATAAAAGTCACAAACGAGCACACAGTCTACCCGATGTTGAGTGAAATCATACAGCCATTCAAATGTTCACTGCTGGTCCATAGACCATATATTGCATCAATCTACGACACCTACGGGACGAAATGGGATGCTCAATACTCTTATGCGGCCGCAACACTAATATAACGCTTGTATAAGTGATAACAATGGGGGAGTTATAAAGAGAAATTTCAATGGCACACTCACAATACACCAGATATTTGGAATTTTGCATAGAATAAACTAGAGGCAGGTTCCACCAATCTCAAGGAATTATTTAAAATCTATTTTTTTATAGAATAAAGGTGATAAACGATCACACAGTCAACCTGATAGGAAGTGGATGCTGTGGCCCACAGACTACATTTATTCTCCATTAAGAATCAAAATGCAGATGTGTTGTCACCCCTGAGTACTAAGATGAAATACCTCGTTTCCAGTAAAAAGGGTATCTGGTTCTCTACAGTCACCATACGAAACACAGCAGCCTTAAGCTGCTATTTCATACTGGTATTCTATGAGACCGTAGTCCTACCCCAGTCGAGCGACCCATTCGTTCTACAACTAATATAGCTGCAGCGTGGCTCATAGATCTAAATATTTTATTAATTTTAAGCAAATTCAAGGCTCTTATGGACGCTAGAATCTGCTACTAGTTCTAAAAGGACAGCAAGAAATTATGCGGTCAATGTTTAAATTATTATTCTGTTATTAATTTATAATAATTAATTGGAGTTATGTTAACTGTTTTATTTATATGTCGGTATTAGTATAACAATGAAAACCATGAACGTATAAAAACAAAATATTACATTGTGCCAGTAAATGTAATGGTGAAGAAATAATTTAATTTTCGTAGGACCATAACATAAACACATAAAGACCTTATTCCAACACTTACCTCTACACATATGACACATTACAATTAAAGAAAAAAGTGACTAATTAAAAAAAGAAACATAAAAAAGTAGTACACATATACCTATGTGTATGCAATCATACACACACACACACATTAATTTAAAAAATCGTGTGCCATGATGAAGTGGTCCTTTATGTTGTCGTCACTTATTGAATACTATGCCTAAATAAGTAGGCCTAGGGTGTGTATTGGCAAAGTAAGGAAATCCACCACGCCAAATCATCCAATGAATGTCGTAAGAGGCGAAATAGGTAAATGAAACAGGCGTAAAACTGCGGTTGCCAACCTATCTACTAAGCGTGGCAACTATGGTAAAATCTCAAATATGAGGCCATGAAATAGGATACCTAGGTGCTTTGAGCTCACATTGTCACAGGGGCTGAGGTGTTTGACGTCCTGAAGTCATACTTTGATTAAGAAAGATAATAATTTTGGCTAAATTAACTAAAGAAATGACCAGTTTATTATTGCGGGTAGTCCAACTTTAGTATGTAACATATTTTTCAAAGGTGTTGAAATGTAGATGTAACCTGATGTTATCATGATAAAATTCGTAAAATTGGTTTTATTCCATGCGTAGTATTCGCGTAAATATAAAAAATTCAAAAGAACCTTCGTTATCAGAAAAAAGTAAAATAATAACCAGTTTTATAATTATCGTACATTCTTTTTGTTACCCATTTAAACTATTTCACTGCAGTGTAGGTATCCTTTCACAATGATGCCGGTTGCCGGCACACTACGCATTCGTAGTAATTTTGCCTGACCTGTATTCGTTATCTAACTCAATCTATCAAATAGGCAAAGCGAATGTATTTCAGCAGGATATACCAATTGTTTATAGCTGCGTTGAGCAACAGTCTGCAACAAAAGGATATGTAACGACAGAAGAACATATTAGTGGTGTCATGATGTGAAGTACAAAAATGAATAAGATCCTTCGAGATAAAGAGATCTGATTATATTATGGTTGTAGCACGAATGAAACGGCTCGACCGGGGAAGAACCACGCTCTCATAGAATACCAGCGTAAAATAGCAGCTTAATGCTGCTGTGTTTCGTAGGGTGAGTGTTTTCACCGGAGCCCCTTTTTACTGGATTCCATCTAAAGGAAGATGCGTTGTCACCCCTGAGAACTAAAACAGAATGCATAATTACTAATCCCATGTATAGCAGTGGACTCTTAGGTTGTTGATGAAGAAGAAGGCTTTTCTACTAAGCCGATAATGCTTGTGTTAGGAGAGGTATATGATATAAGCCGAACGTCGTATTTGAATCTGGAATTTTCTAGTTTCGCATTACGTACTCTCAACCTATATGCTGTTATCGCCTAAAGATTTTTAAAATTACCAAATAATTTTCTGCTCACCCGGTGAAGGACTGCTTTTACACAATACCAGCTTAAAATAAGATCACAATACCGCTGTATTTTGTATGGTGAGTGACGAGGACCCACGATCCTATTAACTTTTAATGAGGCATTCCTCTTTGTCCTCAGGGGTGACAATGCATCCGCAGTTAGATTTTAATCAATGATAGATATAAAAAGGGCCACAAAAGAGTCATAATAAATTTAAAAAAAATATCCACTTACCATCAGGTGGACTGTGTTCTCATTTGCTACCCTTGCATTTATAAAAAAGATTTAAGAATCAATTATCTCCAATGTAGTGCAATAGATGCTGATCAATTAGGCCACGAGGTAGTCAAAGCTTAAAACAGTTCTAATATGAAATAAATTAAACATTCGAAAACAGATTACCATATCCAATAATCGAGTGCACATACATCATCATAAAAATTCCAACGACCTCTAATTTGATTTTCAATTAAAATCGTACATCGCAGTGAATCTTCATCGCCTTGGATGTTACTCAATAAACCTTGGTTACTATGAAAAAAATGCGTGCAGAATTTTGTAATGTCGCCTCACTACTGTAGTATGTGGAGCAAAGCGAACATATCCCGAACAATTTTTGGTGCAAGCAACAAGCGACGAATGATTGTCTATAAAAATAATTGAGGTGATACAAGATACGAAATGCGTTATCCCAAGCCATTCCTGGCGTACTTGTATATATAGAAGTCAGTGCATTCCTGGTATCACAAGAAACAAACATCTCTTAATATAGCTCTTTCGTAGAATGCGTCCACTATATATTATGAGATTATTAACTGATCGTGACATTTAAAATATTCTCTACGCTGCGTTTAGAACTATCAGAGATTTAAATATCAGAGTTTTGAAGTAATCCACCATTTTTATTGTATAATTTAGGATATGGATGACTAACGAGCACACTGTCTATCTGATGGTAAGTGGGTTCTGTGGTCCATATAGACACCTGTAGCAGCAACCTATTCGCATTATTATATTAGACCCTTAGGTACCCCTGTTTACCCGTTGTAAGGGAAATGTGATTTTTTTAATGTTTTCAGTTACAAAGTAACCCTATACCTATACGTTCCACTTGTGAGAGGGTTTTAGAGCAAGGAAGTATCTACCGTGCTGCCCCAATGCATGTAGGTGGACTTAACATGTCAGGTTTCCTCACGTTGTTTTCTTCACCGCAAAGAACGCGGTAAATCTACATTTAAAATTGCAATGAACAATTCATTGGTGCCAGCGGGGATTAAATCCGTTTTGATCGCGTACTGTAAAATTTACAGCGAGCGGTAAACCCATGAACTAACACGGCTCTACTGCATATCGTCATCTTATTCTTTACTATAATATTACATTATCAACAATTCAAACGTGCGAGAATATCAAAAGAAGATAGGTAGTTAGTTACGTCAATGAACACCACTCTGTTGTATTTATACCTTACTAGTGAAGTTTATGAATGAGAAGAAAGAAACTTTACTCTTTTTTTCGTTGTATTCTATAAAAATGGATTTAGGGTACAACACCTTTTTTGGATTTTTATAATGACATATTTGAAAAAAATTGAAGATTGAAGATTCAAACATCATTGACTATGACAAAAGTGTTTTATAACCATTTTTAAATTAGCTTGTTATGCTTACCTATCTGTTTAGCTACACAGGGTTATTTTTCAGAGTAGCCAAATTTTAAACTTTAGTTCAAATATGTAAGTGATGATATATTGTTATTGCAGTTTTTGAACATACGAGTAAATAAGGCTTCTACTTTTATTTGAAATTACCCCAAATTTAATGTGATATATGGGCAACTATGACGCATACGCGCGCGTGTGCCATTCAATTCACAACGGTTTTGCCGACCGTAATAACCCTGTATATTGCTTTAAATTGAGTAATGCATAAAAAGTTACATTTTAACTTTTATGTTTAAAAAAACTTTTTACTACCTATGAAAGAATATATCTGAAGTATATTAATTCAAAATTAGTAGTTGTTATGTTGCACCTAAGCAACGCTATTTTCTTATCGCTTAAACCATTGTGATTGGTAAATCAATGTAATCTGCAAGAGATTATATCGGAGTTATTGTTTATTGCGAAATGAAGTTATTTTGTTTTATAATACTTATTCCCATCTAAGTTCTTTAAATCCTTTTGTACGGATTGATAGAGCTGATGAAATATCAGTCAGAGAACTATTTGGCATTAAAGTTGCTTTAATTTTACAAACTTTGTTCATGTTTTAATTTTTAATAAAAATTAAAGTCAATATTATGTCCGTTTAGTGTGGGAATTAAACATTAATACGAGAGGAATATGTTGAATGGCAATATATCAAAGATGGGCCAAATTAAGAGTACAAAAGGGTATTGACGTGATGACGTTATTTAAATTGAAGAATATCGCTGCAGCTATATTATGCTTGTAGCACGAATGGATCAGCTCGACCGGGGAAAGATCACGTTCTCACAGATTTCCAGTGTAAAATAGCAGCTTAATGTTTCTGAGTTTCGTATGGCGAGTGTAGAGAACCAGAGACCCCTTTTGGCTGTAAAGGAGACTTTCCATCTTAGTCCTCAGGGGTAACAACGCATCTACATTTTGATTATTTATCGATTATAGATGTAGCTGTCTATGGACTCTGTGCTCGTTTGTCACCCTCATTCTATAGAAAAAACCATGACCGACGACCATGTATGCGTAACATATATATGAATGTAAAAAAGTAAGAGAGGAGTGTCAGGATAGTGCCAAATGGAAATCTATCGAGACTATAGAGTAGTGGATATTCTTACACCGCCACTACGCGTTCATTGGTCGGATTACTATAGCTCATGTCATTCTAATATAATTAAAAACTTATAGTGTTAAGGTATGATCATAAACACAACTAATATATATCATAATAAATGGTCACGGGTAATCGCTGTACTTCTGCAACATAGTTAAAAGGTATGCGTAATCAAAGGTTTAGTAATCGAGTTATTGAATAGTTTATGTAAAGTAAAAGTAACAATCTCTATTCGTCCCACTTTTGGGCAGTAATCTGAATTCGATTTTCGAGACCAATCACATTGTTAATAGTATTTTTAACCCCCGACGAAAACACAGGGGTGTTATATTATGTTTGTAGTGCGTATCTGTGAATATACGTATCTGTGTATCTGTGCATCAGTGTGTCTGTCCGGGGCATCATAGCTCTTGAAAAGTACCTTAATCGAGAGTGTTTTAGCTATGTTTCAAGAAAATCTATTCAGACGTTTGAAGATCATCAGCTCTTTTTGTTTCGGGGGTTTTGAAATTTTTTAATTGTAGTTATAGTGCTAATTTATTACTTACCATGCTGCGAAGGAATACATCGAGAGAAAATCTTTATGTCTGAGAATTTGAAAACATTTCGAGTACTTGTGAATTTGTCATTTTCCATCTGACGTGAACGAGATCGAGATGGTTATTGCCGCCATCTACCGGAACCATTAGATCTTCTTGACATTTCCCATAGCATCTTAAGAAACCCACGGGACGAAATGAGGTGATCTCATGTGCCTGCATCACACGGTGATCTAATGTAGTTTACACTGTGTTTTACGATAAAGTGTATCATTTAATATAGCATCATTATAATACATGAACATAAATGACCTAGTAAGAAATGCAGGAAGTCGTTAGATGCAGGTGGCTCAAGCCCGTGGTTTGTGACATTCCTTGAGGGAGGCCTATGTTCAGCAGTGGACTTGTGAATAAATGTAATGAAGTAATAAATGAATAATAATTTATGCAAAATTTTGATTATAATCAGGATTTTGGTATATGACACAGTGCAGCAAAAAACTATGAACAGCAGCAGGTTAATCAATCAGATTCATTTTATCAAATTTTCGGCTTTATGCAAAAATACTCCATGTTTTTCGGATAAAATATAGCCTAGATCACTTCTCTCTATCTGTTCGTGAAGTTTCATCACAATAAGTTAAGCCGTTCCGAAGATTAGCCCGGAGAAATAGACGGGCAAAAAATTAAAAAAAAAGGCAGTTTTTCCGATATTACAGACAGACACTTCAATTTTATTTATATCTATACATTAATGCATAAATAGTGTTGTACTTACCTAGTCGGGCTGTCTGTCCTAGGTGAACATACTGGTCGACAACTTCGGGCGTAGTGCTCCCAACAACTACCGGCATAAGTGTGACATGGACTTTGGCTGCGTTGGTACTACTACCCTTACTCCATAAAAATTTCATCTAAATCGCTCATTTAGGAGGAAAAGAATTACGAACAGACGCACGCCTGAATTTTATATATAAAGATTATCATAAACAGATACTGATGATCGTGATAGTCACTATAAATGTAAGTGACATTGTAAAAGATATCGAATTCCGCATAAAATTTACAAAGATATTTTTAATTAGGTACATTTAATGTGTGGAATTGAATTCAATATTGCGGTCTCAATGTTACATTAGTATTCAAGCTATTCTGATGATGAACAAGATTTCCTTGATTTTTATAATTTATTTGACAGATATATAAACATATATACATATACAAAGAATAATTCATAGAACGAGCTCAATGGTTAAAACAGTAATTAAAAAAAAACCGAATGCGTAAAAAAAATATTAAAAAGAGTAAAATATGTTGTTGTTTCCACAACTATGACGAATCTAACAACAGCCCATCAAGCCAGTTAGGTTACAGAGGATGCAAAAGTACATACATACTCTTGAAATACATTACCCACCTTTTGGGTCAGTCGGAAAAAATGAAGTTTAACACAACCTCTAACAAAGAAACACCGGCTTCAAATAAATGTTTCTTTGTTCGTCCCGTATGCGTTTCTTTAACATATTACGATGAAACATTGGTAAGTCGTTTAAAGATGTTAAATATATTATATTAAATGTTATACGTCATACTACGAATGAATAAAACTTCAACCACACGGAAGCCCTTAGCAAGAGAGCCCAAACGGCCGTGGGGGAAAGGGACGAAAACCGGCGGACGATGCCAGTAGTATCGGGAAGGTAATTATTGCTGTTATAAAAAAATACAAGTACAATAACACATTTCTTCTTCGAAAATGGACATGAACATATCCCTTTAGAAATGTTATTTGCCAAGCTTGGTATGCAGATTGGTATAGTCTCGCACCCTTGATGCTTATGATCGTGACACAACAACATACTGTACAAAAAATTGTTTAATACCAATATTGGATTCTGAAATTCGATCTTCAGATCGTCAGTCATCAGTCATCATTCGATCAGTCAATCTTCTAATATTGAAATTCAATACTACATGCATTTAAGTAATATGTACAATTAGCGTAACTCTTTCCAAAATTTATTGAGATAATGATCTAGACAGATCAGACACATCTAACGTCTACAAAAGCGGTATATCATCAACCAATAATTCATTTTGACTTATGCAAAAGTCTAACTTACTATGAAGAAATATGATTTTTGCAATAGTGATCACCTTATAAAGAAAATGAATTTGAGAATCGAATACTCAAGTGAGGTGTGTTGCATCAATGATAAGGTTATTCGGATTACAATTTTAATTATAAATTAAATATGTGTATGCAAAATAAAATTAACAATGTAAATGTAAATAAAAATTGCAAATATTTAAATTCGTATTTTTATAATCCATAATTTACATATGTATAAGTCGCACAATAAGTGAACTATAACCTAGAACAACATTGATCATAATAAGTGACAACCTTCATTCTTTACTGTAGAATTTTCATTTGCATTATGTAAATAAAAAATACGGTGACAAAATTGTAATTTAAACATTGACATAATTACATAAAATACATTTATATAAGTATAAACAAGTGTTTTTTTTAAAGTTTACCACGCTTTTTATCCGAATTTGAGCTATATTCAAAATGTCATGTTTCCAGCTCATAGGAAGTTAGTTTAAAATCAATTACTAAATTTCACGACCAGGAACGACAGACAAACAAGAAAGTAACTTAAAAAAACTTGGTAATAAACTAAAATACTAAGTATATTTATTTTTGTATAGTTGTCTGAAAAAGTTAGTCATTTAAGTTATGAATGGCATTACCCATGACTAGGAGCAGCGATCTGTCAACCTCATCAGTACCATTTTGCTAGCTGCGTCGACGAATTTGAGCTCCATGGACTTGCATGTAGGGAAGGTAGTCTGTCCTGTCGCAATAAATGTTGGATAGCAGGAGACCCGACAGTATGACTTTGGTCCTTTAGGGGAGATTTAAAGCCCTCTTAACTCAGGCGGCATTAGAGGCGGCTAACCTAAGTAGGTGCTCAAGTATGAGTCTATCAAGTATCGGTCCTTGGGGTCCACGTCGGTGTAGTTCCTAAAGGAGTTGTATCCGCGACTTCGTCGTCGCCGCTGGTGATAAGTGGCCGCACAAAGGCTAAGTATAACCATGTAGCGAGGAAATGCAGCCAGCATTCTTGGCACTATTCCACTTGGAGTAGTACTGATAATTTGAGTTTTAAGATTTACTTTTTTTTAAGGTGATAAATATTATATACAATAATTTCTTATATGTATGAAATTTTCTAATTGATTTTTTTTCTTAAAACTACGCAATGCAGTTTATACCTTGTTATTATTAACGAAAACGAGCCGTTTATTGCATTTTATATTTTAGTAACACGTGTTGCACCTAGAGCTGAATTAAGTACGTCATGAGAATTTAATATATGCTAAGCGCCTAACCACTTCTTGCAGATAACTGGAACACTGCTTCAGACTTTCCTCTAACTTCATTTGCATAATAGATAGAAGAGAATATCAATTAACCAATCAATATACATATTATTAATTGCACAAATACGTAATAAAACCGAGTAGACGACATTGAGATTATGTTTTCTTATATTTACGCGAAGACTACACATTGAATGAAACTAATTTTTTTGGATTATATCGCGTTTAATTTTAACTTTTTAATTCCCGACGTTTCGGGTGCTTTAAAGCACCCATGATCACGGGGGGGACTGAGGTGTTTGCGGTCCCGATGTCATAGCTAACTATGACATCCCGGCTACCAGTTTTTAATATTATCTTTTGGTTCGATCTACGAAGAATGACATATTTTTAAGTGTGTTTTTAAGGGTGAAAAACGAGCACACAGTCCACCTGATGGTAAATGGTTACTGTGGCCCATAAACATCTACATCTATCTTCGTTTGCGAATTTAAATGCAGATGCATTGTCAGCCGTGAGGACTAAGATAGAATGCCTCTTTAAAAAGTCAGTAAAAAGGGTCTCCGGTTCTCTACACTCACCATACGAAACACAGCAGTGTTAAGCTGCTATTTTACGCTGGTATTCTGTGAGAGCAGTCTTCCCCGGTCGAGCCGACCTATTCGTGCTACAACTATACTATTAATATAGCTGCAGCATGGCTCTACCACGTAAATTGAGATTGTGATATTCTTCAGTCCATTCAAAACCATAAACAACTATAAAGAATAAAATAAATTTACATTCTGAAGTTGGGACATTAATTTTTCTATGCACTATGTGTTAGCAGAAACAAAAATTAGATCTTATACTCGTATAATCACTAACAGCTGTTTGTGTACTGTCACTAAGAATTTTTGAAATTTGGTATAATTTACGAAATGTAGTTAAAATTATTTTGGGGCATGCATCATTTTTATTCCGCGAAAGACACGGTCATTCATTTTAATCGCACTCGAACCACATAAATGAAGAGAGAGACAAGGGAATAATTTTTTTTAAATGCGGAGTTATGTGTTGAAACATTATTGAAATTTAAGAAGAATATTATAATAAATTTTAAACTTTTAAATTTACCGTATGTGACCCCATATCATCCCGTGTGTAAGAGGCGACAGAAGGATATGAAAAACGAGATGGGCAGCAGAATCTTTCTTATAATAATTCAAAAAGTATAGAACAAAGGTGACAAACGAGCACACAGTCCATCTGATGATAAGTGGATGCCGTGACCCATAGAATTCTACATATATCCTCGATTAAGAATCAAAATCTTCTGCATTCTGTTTCTTGCCACCCTTGAGGATTAAAATAGAATGCCTCGTTAATATAAGGATCTTCGACCATACGACCACTCACCGTACGAAAAAAAAGCAGTGAGCTGCAATTTTACGCTGGTATTTCGTGAGTGCGAGGTCCTTCCCCGGCCAATAACGTCGCCACCACACCATCACCTTTTTTACCCTCACTTTATTATAAAGCTTTATTTCTCATACGCTAATAAAATGCTATTTATGTCACTGATGGAGATGTAATCAACCAGCAAACATTACACTTTGGTGTTAAGGTCACCTATCTTGCTAACTTCAACGCCTGGACGTACCAAGCAATTTCAACAACGCAAAACGCTTATACTCGTAGCTGGAAATTAAACTGTTTTCCATTCACCTCTCATATTTCAACGTTTTCTAGGTCAAATTACTCATCGCTATTACCCTCATTTGTCAACATCCATCATGAAGTGCGGAAGAATTGTAACATTAATAGACATTCTCCATCTTAAAATTAATTTCATTTCATTTGTTACATTTTTTGCAATTCGTAGAATATGCATTTAGATCTATATTTGGAAGTAAAGACTAGAAATGAGTTGGGGGGTGGCTCGAACTTTAGGCCTAGTCAGTTTGAATAGCCTATCATGTAGAGGATATCATGGGGGTCATGGTTGAATAGGGGCAAAAAGTTCTCATTACACTCCTAGGGGATCAAAATGGCCAAAAACCAAAAAATTGGGGGGGTGGATCGAACTTTAGGCATAGTCAGTTTGAATAGCCTATCATGTAGAGGATGTCATGGGGGTGATGGTTGAATAGGGGCAAAAAGTTCTCATTACACTCCTAGGGGATCAAAATGGCCAAAAACCAAAAACATTAAAATTCTTATTTATATTATATATATATAATGGCTAAAAGTTATGTCCATATTCAACAACTAAGGGCGGATTCGACCAAACATAGTATAAGTCGTATCCTGAGAATAAAATCACTAATTACTCTCGAGTTAGAGAATAGTAGTTAAAATTTTACCAAATCTTAACCCAGGTATAACTGTCTATCCGAGAGTAAATTGCTATACTGCCAAAATTCATGGAGTAAACAAGTTATCCCAGAGTATTTTAATGGCGGCCGCTACATTTTAACAGCTGTTTTCGTATGCTTTGTTGAAAAAGTAGGAAATTTTATCGTTGTGAATTTATAATTGCTTGTATTTTGTGATAATTGTAGGGATTATTTTTTTAAATAATGCAACATTTACGAAATATGATCGAAGATTCTGACAATTTTTTTTTCATCGTAACCCCGTCTGCTTTTTTATTTTCAATGACACGAAAACGTTTTTCTACTAGTTCTAACAACAAATTCTTTTCCAAAGGTAACCAATTTGGGCTACGTTTTCTTTTTTCTGCAGACGTTTTATTTCAAAAGATAAGAATAAGATTAGAAGAATAATCAACTGACAACTCGACTCGTGTTAATTAATATTCTAGTGTTCAGTGACAGTTGACTTTATTATAATCCGGCAAAACTAAGTGGATAGAAAATCTTGCATTGCGCTATATAAACAATTGTATTTCGATTTTAGTTGGCTTACATGTTCATTCGTTTTTCATTCACCAACTCTAGAGTAACAATACCCAGTATTAGCTACTCTACGTTTGTGTTGGAAAACGCAAACGAAGTTATCTGAGAGTAAGAGAAAAGAGTAAAATTATTCTAGGGTTAGTTACCTGGAGTAACATGGTATTTGGTCGAATCCACCCTAAGTCGGAAAAGGTTGTGCCTCTTGAAAGCTTTCATGGCGCGCGCTGCGTCAATAGTTAAAGTTGTACAAAGATAAAGTATGGCTGAATTGTTCCTCTTGAAAAGTTCTAAAAAAAGTCTGCAACAGCATTTGTCTGTCTTCAAAGGATAACACACAGTAACTATTTATATAAAAAAACATTTGCACGACAAAATAGTTATGGTGGCGTTCGGCACGGCGATGGCACGTACGTCTCTCTAGGTCAGAAAATGCGGGGAATCAATTTATTTTAAAACCTCATAAAACGAAACAAAAAATTATATTTAAGATAGATAATTCAACCCGGGCAAAGCCAGGACGGGTCACTGGTCTAATATAAATTCAAATTGAATTAATTACGTTGTTGTAGCACGTCGCAGTCGCTCTCATCAGACCGGTTGCATAGTTATGCTTGTTAGTTTTTGCAACTCGGATGCTGAACGCTTTCTCTAGTCTTCTATTATTACGTTAATAATACTCATTGTTACTCTTTGCATATTAGATATTACAGACATATTAGATGCGGAGAATTTAAGACGGATTCCTTGGTTCGTTAGAGGATATCTGGCGTTTGGTCCATAGAAACAAAATCCTCGGTTATCTCCCTGGATAAAGACATAAGAGCGATTTTTTTTACTATACAATCTAAATCTATCACTGCCATGTTTCTATGTTTTTTTTTTTTTTCATAAATTAATAATTTTTAAAAGGAAGAACATTTAAAATGCATTAAAATTACCCAGTTACACTGCCGTTATCAGATATGTAGCAAAAAAAAAATAACGACATAAAAAATAAAGAAAAACAAACAGATATAGCCACAATCTTTGCTTTATAGTTTTTGTAAAAAAATTAAAATCCGTTCCAGTTTTGGAGGCACAGGGGAATACGAGATGATGATTTCGTCCATTTTTATAGGTATAATAAATCAGGTCACGCAGCGAGCTATGAAGAAGGCTATGTTCGTAGTTTGTCTGTGTGATATACTAAGAAATAAGGATATCCGCAGTAGAACCAAAGTAACTGACACAGCTCAAAAGATTAACTGACACAGCTCAAAAGATTACTAATCTGTTGAGCTGTGTCAGTTACTTTTAAAGCTGAAGTGGCAATGGGCCGGCCATAAAGCTCGAAGAACCGATCACCGATGGGGAAGAATGGTTCTCGAGTGGCAGCCTCGTACCGGTAAGCGAAGTGTAGGGCGGCCCCCGCTAGATGGAGTGTTGAACTGTTCCCTTAGTAGTACGAGTAGTAGTACGACCTGGTAAGAGATGCAGGAGGTCAATAGATGCAGGTGGCTAAGGTCGTGCTTTGTGGCATTCCTTGGGGGAGGCCTATGTTCAGCAATGGACTTGTAAAGGGCTATAATGAATAAGTTAGAGCTGCAGTTGTCTCTCGGTTATCTAGCTCGGACTCTCCTATGCTATGACAATAGGTCGTTAAAAGCTTTTTTTTAATTTCTTACAGCCAGGGCAACTTCAGTAATATTTTATTTTTAAATTAAGTAAATTTAAAACACGAAGTATTCATTCATCATTCTCATATTCATCATAGTAATACCCGGGTCGCATCAAAAGCAGGTATGGAGTTTTTCTGTCAAGTAATTCTCAGAACTAGGCATTCCATTTTAGTCCTCAACGTGGGGTGACAATGCATCTGTATTTTCACTCTTAATTGAGGATAGATGTAGATGTCTATGGGCCACAGCATCCTCTTACCTTTTGGTATCATTTGCCTCTTCTATTAAAAAAAGAACAAAAGCCTACTTCGTATTTTAACCACAATCCACCATTGTACTTGACGATGTAATTACATATACATAAACACTCACGCCTGTCACCCAGAGGGGTAGGCAGAGAATACGGACTTCCATTTGGCACGATCCTAATTTATACGATAAAATATGTAAAACAGGTGTTTATTACGTTGGTAAAACAATTAAATACTGTCGTTATTAGTGCGTGGCTTATTACTGCATTTGATTAAGTTCAACCACCGGGCAAGGTTTGTGTGACAACAAAATTTTGACGAGTTGTAAGGCGCTCGACTTTATTACACATCGACCCATTCGAAACTTTTGGTGCCACCTCAAAATGTAGCTATTTGACGCTAGCTTTAGCTATAGTGTATAGGAATTACATAGTTTAATTCTTCCCTCCTCATCCTACCATCGGATAACCAGATGATCTGGTTATCCGATGGACTGGTCTCATCCCCTCTGTTGTCGATATTCCATGCATTTGAATCACACACTTTAATTCGTCTTTCTTAT
Organism: Parnassius orleans; assembly: GCA_029286625.1. Taxonomy (NCBI): domain Eukaryota; kingdom Metazoa; phylum Arthropoda; class Insecta; order Lepidoptera; family Papilionidae; genus Parnassius; species Parnassius orleans. The sequence continues at coordinate 1,960,977 of JAGSMP010000056.1, forward strand.
TGCGTATGACAAAGGATATACTGAAATAATTAGTCGGCGTCTGCCTTTCCAGGCAATAATAAATTGGTACCCTAACACATTGCGACTTACCGTCTAGGGCTTCATTACCAATTTCTTTACTTTATTTTACTAGGTGGTAGAACTCACTTTTTGCTGAAGTCCTTTTAGATACCACCTTTGACAGGCCCAGGTTTTAAATGCCAGGTTGGGCCAAAATGAGTTGTTGCAAATTTCTGATTCTATAGTATGTTTCTAGGGCAGGCGGAAAAACGTACATTGACCTAAAGTATTATGTTAGCACCGAAACAAAACGACAGGTATTGTTTCCATACATTTCATTATCGATTACGTATCGTTATGCGCTAAGCATGTTTCATGGTACGGGGTGGGGTGAAGGAAGCGGTCATTCAGAGATAACAAACCTAAACCGAAACAATACCACTTTTAAAATGGCCGACGTCAAAAAACTATTTGAAGAAGGGCTATACAATATTGACCATATAAAGTGGAAAAACTGCATTAACCACGTCATTAAAGAAGAAAACAAATTAAATGAATTGGATAATGCCATTGATAAAACTGTAGATAGTTTTATAATCAATGTGGCGAACTTTTCCACGTCTTTATCATCAGAAAATGATTCTGAAATAGTTACAAAAGCATAGTCTGTCAAGTGTCTCTGACAATCTATTATGAGAAGTTTTATGCATGCTTCAAGGTTGACTGTTAAAGAATGCATTAAAAGTTCGCCATTTTACCCGACTGCCAAGAAGTGGTTATGTTTTGTACAACTACCTACCTACCTACTTATTACACTACTTACCTACTGTTAACGTAATAATTAAATTTGTATTAACTGTTATGGTTTCTAAATAATAAATTTAAATTAATGTTAATTTGCTTTTTAATTCATATAAGTACAGGATAATCTTCTTTCTTCATAATAAAATAATAGACACAGGACCTGCGAAGAACTTCGCACTCGGCACTCTTATCTTTCATTCTGATGATGTATGTAATGATACAAGGATAAAAAGATAAAACCTAAGAAAAAGGTTGGCTACCCCGATGATATCGTCAAAGGTCAATGTACGTTTTTCCGCCTGCTCTAGAAACATACTATAACAAGAAATTCTCAGTAGCAACCTGGAGTCAGGAAGTTTGCGATGGTTTACACCCGTGTCTCGGAGAGCACGTAAAGCAGTTGATACTGCACCTGATCTCTCTCCGGTCGTGTCTGGTTACCGTCCCATCGGTCTATGAAAGTGAAGGAATATAGGAGTGCACCTGTGCGTAATCATACACGCGAGCATTATAATTCTGCCCTGCGTAGATGACTAGTCTCCGATGAGACTGGCCACCGTGACCAAAATTCGGTTTACGGGAAATTATCACCAATATTCTATTGTATTGGTCAATTGTTTTTCTTGTGTATAAATTGTTCTTATGGGAACTTGTATTGTTTCCATACTTTATTAGTACTGAAGGGAAATTATTACCAATATTCTATTGTATTGGTCAATTGTTTTTCTGGTGTATAAATTGTTCTTATGGCAACTTGTATTGTTTCCATACTTTATTAGTACTGAATAAATATCTTGCTTTATTTCTTCTTCTAATGCCTAAGATTAGTTAAAGTAAATTAAAAATAGTTTTATTAAAAATAGTAATGTACATTTTGTAAATACTAGGAACAAGCACAAGTTAGTTATACCAGTTACTCGACTCCAAAGAGTCAGTAATTCCTTCATGGGGTAATATATACCTTTTACAACTAAGTACCAGAAAACATGCAAATCTTTTCTATCAAAAGGTTTAAATTATTTATTAAGCAAAAATTGTTTAGTAAGGGTTATTATACCACTAAAGAGTACATGACTGATAATAACCCCTGGGAATGAGGTGGTGGTGGTTTTAAATATTGTACTTTTTTTTAAAAGTCCCGCTGGGTTTCTTGCTAGTTCTTCCCAGGACAGAGATTTTTGCGAATCAGTGCAGTAGTAAAAGTAAAAAATGACTTTCAATAAGTATTATGTACTGTAATCTATATTGAATAAAAAGTATTCTATTCTATAAATGTTTATTAATAATATAAAAAGTGATAGAGCCATGCTGTGGCTATATTATGACTGCAGCACGAAATGGTCGACCAAAACGGAGATAGTACCATGCCCACACAAAATACCAGCGTAAAAATACTGAATAATGCTGCTATTTCGCATGATGAATGTAGAGAACCGGAGACCATCTTTGCTGGTAACACTCCACCTTAGTCTTCAAGGGTGACAACGCATCTGCATTTTGATTCTCTATAGATGTAGATGTCCATGGGCCATCATTACCACAACCATTACAGCTTATTAAAAATTCAGTGCTGAATATAGGCCTCCCCCATAGATTGCTTCATAAGAGGATATTTGCCATAGTTGCCACGCTTTACAAGCGGAGTGGCAACCGCAGATTATTTCAGCTGTTATCAAGAAGATACTGCTACTTATATTCTGGTTCAACATTTGTTTGTTCTTTGATCTCCTGGTTTCCCTCTGTCGCCTATCACGACATCCACCGCTACAACACTTTTAACACGGTATGGTCTATGGACCACAATATTCGCTTATCATGGTGGACTGTGTGCTCCTTAGTTATCCTTTTTCTATATTAAAAATAAAATAGTGTTGAAGGTTTTTAATTACAAGTAATATTTAATGTTAAGTTTAAATATCGAATCGATTATTTGGAAAGATGATTTATGGTACAGAAAGTAAATTACACTCGATGTTAATTTGACATTTAAAAAGGAACCACTCCCACTAATGTTGTAAGCTCAGCATTTCTAACCAATTCATCTACAGACGGCTTCCTGTATGTAGCGTAACAGTGTACGCATGGCCTTAGGTTTCGCAAGTATTATATCGAGGCTTCACGCGTTATGATAACATCAGACAACTTCCTGTAAGGCAGCTCTAATTCTTAATTTAACGTGATACTAGGTTTTACCGGGGGTAGACGTGCAATAATTTTCTTATTCTTCCTACATGTGTCTCTTTCATATACCAGTATATAAATAAGAACACAACTATAAATCCACTGAAAAAAAGAAAATGAAAGCTTGAGCGCACGTTTGGTCACAGTGTAGAAAAATTAGGTGTTTTAACGACTCATAAGTCGACGTCAATTTAAAAAAATACTTGAAGTTTCAATAAAAAGAGACAGGTATACAGATTATTAATAAGTACTTAATTTAAGTTAGCGATAGTAAACTATTATTAAAGACCGTAAATATTTAATTATTTTCGTGTTGTTACCCTGTGGCTTCAATTCTACATTCTATCACATCGAACACTATGTCTAGTATATATAAATTTATTTTACGATGATCGGACTTATATTTTAGTTTTATTCATATGTATCGAAGATAGACATTCACGATTTATGATGAAAGATAACACTTGATATCCGACACCGTTCAAGTCCTAGGCTCGAAGTATCAAATACCTGAATTTCAGTTTTCAAATCATCCAATCTAACCATATATAGTTTTGTTTTTTTTTTATGTAAAAGAGATATTACCGTTTATATATATATTTTTTTATAGGATAGGGTGACAAACGAGCACACAGTCCACCTGATGGTAAGTGGTTGCTGTGACCCATAGACATCTACATTTATCCTCAATAAAGAATCAAAATGCAGATGCGTCGTCACCCGTGAGGACTAAGATGGAATGCCTCTTTTCCAGTAAAATGGGTCTCCGGTTCTCTACACTCACCATACGAAACACAGCAGTGTCAAGCTGCCATTTTACGCTGGTATTCTGTGAGAGCGTGGTCCTTCCCCGGTCGAGCCGACCCATTCGTGCTACAACTATACTACTAATATAGCTGCAGCATGGCTCTACCACGTAATTATCTGTTTAAAAAAATATCATAGAATTTTAACCGTGAAAATATACCTTAAAATATTCACTATCCCATATCGTCCCGTGGGTGTCGTAAGGAGCGACAGAGGGAAACCGAAACAGGGATTGAGCAGCAGCATATTCCTGATAACAACTCAAAATTGCCAATCAAGCCAAGTGTGACAAGAATGGCAAAATCAATCCTATGAGACATTCTATGATGGAGGTGTATGTTCAGCAGTAGACTTAGGCTGTAATTGATGGATGAATAGACTTTTCATTGTTGACCGCAAGATAATGACCTCAAGACGGTAAGTCCGCCACATATGTACTTTTATTTTTATAGAATAAGGTGACAAACGAGTACACAGTCCACCTGATGGTAAGTGGTTGCTGTGGCCCATAGACATCCACATCTATCTTCGTTTTGCGAATTTAAATGCAGATGCGTTGTCAGCCGTGAGGACTAAGATAGAACGCCTCTTTTCCAGTAAAAAGGGTCTTCGGTTCTCTACACTCACCATACGAAACACAGCAGCATTAAGCCGCTATTTTACGCTGGTATTCTGTGAGAGCGTGGTCCTCCCCGGTCGAGACGACCCATTCGTACTACAACTATACTATTAATATAGCTGCAGCATGGCTCTACCACGTGGATAAATTCTATCCCATTTGCTTAATTACATTCAAATCTCAAAACATAAAAACAAAGTTTTGCTCCAAATTATATTTAAACAAGGTCAAGGTTAGCAATCAACCTTGATTTCATGATCTAAGGTCCTAGGCTAGTGGAAGCAACAATTCGATTTGTAAATATTAGTTTAAAAGAGGCAAGAGGACGAGAAAATATCCTGTACCACCTGTTTGTAATGAGAATGTGGTAATAAAGACATATTTAAAAGGAAGTTGATATTGATTTGTGTAATAGTAAATATTGTCTAAATTAAAAATAATAGTTTTAATTAATATTTCTATGTATATTAATAAGGTTAAAGATAATAAAGTATTTAAATAACACTACTAAGTTTAAATTATTTTTTTCTATTTTAAGATTAAATCCAAGATAAGGATATTATTAACTACAGTAGGTACATAGAATGTAAGTGGGTGATGTATTCGCCAACAAACTGCCCTGCAGTTTGGCGAAAGTAGTATATTAAGAAACAACCGACTGTGTTTTATGTAATAAAATATTTAAAAAAATATCAACCCAAAGATACATCAGAAAATACGATCAGTTATCATTTGCATTCAATTACAATAACATCACGCCATTAATTTTATGTGGGTGGATGATTTTAATGTTACGTAATAAAAATGTTCTATATTCTGGTTTTGGGTATCAGTAAATCGTCGTATAGTAATTAAGTTGTCAAACTTACTTATAAATGTATTTGTATTTTAATTCGACAACTTTTTACTTATTATTTTGTTAACTTAATTAGTAATTTGACAATTTAAATAAATTTTATGTAAATTCATCAAACTTTCTCATCTGTTTATTTTAAAATACTATAAATTAAAAAGAAGAAGAAAATACTGGCATAGATGAAAAAGTAATATTACTTTATATTTTATAAAAAGTTAAACAAGGATACGTAATTGTTTAATTCAAGTAAAATATTTACTTACTCGTATATTGTCCATGGGCCATCATTACCACTACCATTACAGCTTATTAAAAATTCAGTGCTGAATATAGGCCTCCCCCATATATTGCCTTATAGGGAGATTTGGCCATAGCTGCCAAGCTTGGCAGGCGGTTTGGCAAACGCATTTTTTTATAATTTTGCGTCGTTATAGGGAAGATGCTGCTGTCCATCTCCTGTTTCAGTTTCTCTCTGTTGCCTCTTACGACACCCACGGGACGATATGGAGCTGTGGATATTCTTACACCGCCACTACACGGTTCTTCCTTACTTTTATAATTTTATTGTTAAAGTAAAAAAAAAGTTTTCCACCGCACTTATCCATTACGTCATTGGCGTTGAGGTTTTTAATCCTTAGAGTAGGTTTCCTGCCTATGTTTTTCATCATCGCCAAGCATGTGGTGTCCGATGAAGCTGTAGAAGTCTAACAAGTGACGTTACAGAAAATAGAGGAGCGCGTGGTGAATCAGCTTAAGATTAACAATTTCATTTGTGCGGACAGAGATCGAACCCGGCTTGACTGAATTTTGTGAAATTTGTAGCTGGGGCTTAGCCTTTTAGCTACCACGGTTATTTATTTTATTTTAATGATCCATTTATTTTGTTTCAATCATACGTCAACTACTTTTAAATTATTTTGAAGACAAAACTTACATAAAACTTAATTATCACATTTTATCATAATATACATATTTTTGTTTTTTTATTTTTATTTTGTTAGTACTCGACGTTAGACCGGTGGTAATTGGATGCTGTAACCCATAGACACCCACGTCAATTTTGATTTAGAACGAAAACACATCTGAGAACTAAAATGATACCTCGTTATCAGTGAAAAAGTTTCCCGGTCCACGTCAGTCAGTACACGATACTAACCAGCTTTACGCTGCTATTTTACGACGCTGCTTAGTATCGTGTATTACATTGCAAGAGTGTGGATTTTCCCCGGTCGAGCCCACACGTTTGTTTTGCAGTCATAATACAGCTCGACTCTGCCACTTAAAGTTTTCAAGGTGAGAGATACAGTGCGCCACAGCGCCACCCATCTACGACTACTTCACCTCTCACCAACAGATGTTATTGTAGTCAAAAAAGCGCGAGTAAGACTCTCGCCCTGTGAGTTCCGTATAAACTTGGTAAAGCATCTACTTGCCTCAAAATAACTAAGTTGTATTGCTCAAACGAAAGGGTAAGTTGGATTGAAAGATAAAGTTCACTTTGCAGTTAAAAAATGGGCTACATCACGGTCGATGTAGTGGAAATGTCAATAACAAAATTGCAATAGCAAAAATATTTTTTTGATTTAACTACAAACTAACAATCTTTGGGTTTTTCTATTACTTGTGATGTGAGATCTTCGTGATTCTAGGTCAAGTAGGTCATGATTCAACGTATGATAGGTTTTGATGGGTGAGTGTGCAAGTTTCAATTTTTTTAATATAAATAGCCGTATCTTTTGATTGCGTTACTAAGAAGCTTGAATTTACACATCTTAAAGGGACAGACATTGACATTAGTGTTTGATATAAATTTTAACTTGATACCATCACCAAGGAACAGGCTACAAAGTGATCATATAAGGATTTCGCTTTTTCCTTTTGTGGTACAGAACCCTAAAAACAGTAAATTGTATTAAAACACAAATTTTAAGTACTTTAATAAATTTTACAAAAATATGGTTACTTTTATACGAATATGTACTAAGACGATAATCGTGAAAGGCGATCTCAAGTAGAGCAGACAAAATAAGAAAACGTTAAAGATTCATTTTTATTTTTCAAGTGCTTTGTGTAATTTGAAAAGAAATATATTAACTCACACGAGTGCAAGATTGTCTCTTCATTTATTAATGTTTTTTTACAAAATAAGGGTGACAAACTAGTACATAATATACCTAATGGTAAGTGGATGCTTTAAAGTCAAAGTTAAAGTGAAATATTTTTATTCAAAATTGGCGTGAAAAGCACTTTTAGAAAGTCAAAACTCCGCCATCGCTTTAACAATTCCCTACCCCATGGAGACCTCATAAGAATAAGCCACAAGAAACTCACAAATTTTAACCGAATTCAAAAAAAGGACGAGGTAATACAACTGTAGTTTTTTATGTGCGTTGCCTCAAAACTTTTTTGTTGGTAAACCGATTTTGATTTTTTTTTATTTGAAAGCTGGTGCTTCTTATGTGCTCCCATATAAATTTGATCAAGAACTGACCACTAGTTTTTGAGTTATTCTTAATAATGCGTATTTAATTGACTTCGACCACATTGATGATGTTCTCATTTTATTTATATTGAAGTATTTTTTTTTTTATTTTACCACTTGTTCTTCTAACAGTTACAATTTAACCTTATAAAATATATTCATAAGCAAAAAAAAGTCTAAGGAAGCTCATTATGTTCACGCATTCTTATCTTTTAAATAATCATCTAATATATAGTAAGTATCCTTTATCTATACAAATAAATAAAATTGAAGTGTCTGTTTGTAATGTCAAAATAACAGCTTTTACTAAATCCATATGAAACTAAATACGGCACGTGTAACAAAAAAACAATTTTAATTTTTTTGTCTGTCTGTCTGTTTGTTCCGGCTAATCTCCGAAACGGCTGGACCGATTTTGACGGGACTTTCACTGGCAGATAGCTGATGTTATAAGTAGTAACTTAGGCTACTTTTATTGTAAAAAAAGAATTAGGGTTCCGCGCAAAATGGTAAAACCCTTAAAATCCATCGTAATAAATTCCACGCGGACAAATTCGCGGGGAACAGCTAGTTCATAATAATAATGTCCTCCAGACCAAATTTCAGTCACAGCCACCAGTCTAAACGGCGACTAGCCATTTGCGCAGGACAGAATTAGTGTCCGAGTGTATGTGCGCAAGCACAGCTTCTCTATTCCTTTACTTTCAAACTCCTATGGGACGGTTATTTGACACGACCGTAGAGAGATCAAGCGCATGACCAACAGCTTTATGGCTTTTCGAGACACAGAAGTGGAACACCACCAACTCACTGACTCCAGGCTGCTACTGAGAACTTCAATTTTACATTGGAAACATTATAATCATAAATTGACATAGTATCACAATATGAGCTTTCACGTTTTCCTCACGGCTAGGAAAACAAAATTTATTTACTTTGTGCTACTTCATTTCCATTTTTTCCCGGTTCCTGGATGTGAAAAGGAACTAAAATAGAATAAAACTAGTATACCTAAATAAAGGATAATGAGACAATCTATGTTAACAACCCATGTGTTCTATGAGAATTTCGTAACAGGAAAATACAATATCTGATTTTGGCCCGACCAATACATATCTGTTTTTCATACGTGGTAAAGCCATGCTACAACTATATTACAGCTGTAACACGAATGGTTCGGCTCGACCGGGAAAGATCACGCTCTTACAGAATATCAGCGTAAAATAGCAGCTCAATGCTGCTGTGATTCGTATGGTGAGTGTAGATAACCGGAGACCCTTTTTACTGGAAACGAGGCATTCCATCTTAGTCCTCAAGGTCGACAGCGCATCTGTATTTTGACTCTTAATCGAGGATAGATGTAGATGTCTATGGGCCACAGCATCCACTTACCATCAGCTGTGTGCTCGTTTGGTCACTTATAAAAAAAAATCGGGATTCGAACCCCGAACCTCACGATCAGTAATAGCGTTTATGATCATGAGGCAGTAAAAGTCAACATTTCCTCATATGAATGCTATAGCCCATAAACATCTATACCTATCATCAATTAATCATAATATAGCTGCAGCATGGCTCTACCACATAAAAATACCTACGGTGTATAACAATATTGTATGTTCAATTTAAATGTTCTGATATTCAGACGTATCGGTACCCTCTACCGGTAAGCTTATGCACTACAAAGTATATATAAACATACTTTCTAAAACATTCGCTCGTGGGTCGCTTTAACGTATAAAACAGTTAAAAACACCTACAAGCTTTTGATTACTCAATTTACGTGTAGATGGCGCCACATTTTTTACTGTAAAAAATGAAACAGTTTTAATAAGCCCCTGTCGGATGCAACTTATCCTTATTAATAATTAAAATATTAGCATTGCATGTAGTCGAAATTCGATGAAACTATTTGTTTACTTATCTTTTTTTATGATATTTTCCCATGGAGGAAGGGCAAAGGGATCTCAGCTGATACAGCCATGAACGTGATCAAAATACTTTCATATTGGTTAAAGCGTTTTGAATGGCATTTTGACGGGACTGTAGCGCAGTTAGTTTGTAGCGGGTTTAGTATTGAATTACGGCGCTGAGGCTCGCAGGTCGAATGGAAAACCCGAAACGTCAGGAATATAAAAAAAATTAAACGCGATTAAATCCGTAAAAATAGGTTAATTCAAAAATTTATGCGAACGCTACTTAAAAAAAATAAGTAGTGTTCGCGTAAATAATAGAAATCAATAAGACATGATATTATAATAATTTATCTATACACTTCTGTGAATCAAATCTCTATAGAGGAAACTAAACAGCTCTATTAATACGAGTACCTCAATTATTTGTTGCTTCACACAAATAAACTTTTTGTTCGCAATTATACGTAATGTTATACGTGCGACTAGTATGCAACAATAGCACAATGTATGCTTTGTTTTTACCCGACTGCCTCAGAAGGAGGGTAATGTTTTTCGAGTGCATTCATAATTGTAAGTATGTCTATTTCTTTGCACGCTCTGTAGTCTAAGCGACTTGATGGTTTTTAACTTTTGGGTGTCGTCGGATTCGTCTTAGTTGTGTAAAAATTTTTCTGTAAACGTTAAACGTTTTCGTAGAGCCTTGCTGCAGCTATAATAATTGTATAGTTGTAGCACGAATGGGTCGACTCGACCGGGGAAGGACCACGCTGTTACAGAATACCAGCGTAAAATAGCAGCTTAATCCTGATGTGTTTCGTATGATGAGTGTAGATAACCGGAGACCCTTTTTGCTGGAAAAGAGGCATTCCACCTTAGTTCTCACGGCTGATAACGCATTCTGCATTTTGATTCGCAAACGAGGATAGATGTAGATGTCTATGGGCCGCAGAAACCACTTACCATCAGGTGAACTGTGTGCTCGCTTGCCACCCTTATCCTATAAAAAAAAAACTATTTTACGCAGTCGGGTTTTTTAAATTACTGTTTTAGCTATTGAGCTTGTTCTTATTATAGCAACAGACATTTGGAGGAATTTTTTTTTCAATCCTGTAAAGCTAAGTTGGCTACGGTTAAAAAGCTCACGTTAAAAATGTATAGTGAATATTACCCCTATGGGGCAATCTATGGGGGAGGCGTAGGGGGAGGCGTAGGTTCAAGAGTGGTACTTATATGCTCCGGAGGACAGGCGGGTTTGTGACCACAGTTTCTTAGTTCCTAGTTATTAGGAATATAATATATACTTACATGAACACTCACGCCTGTCACTCAGCGGGGTAGGCAGAGACTAAGGACTTCCATTAGGCACGAATCTGACACACCGCTCTTGCCTCCTTTACATCTATATACGAGTACATGCACCTACGCATACATGCTCGTCGTCGGTTAAGGGTACTCTTAATCGGGTTCATCTTCAATATGGTCGATAAACTATTAGGAATATCTGCTGGCGTATAGCGAAGTGGATATTCGTAAATTTCATAGTTTAATTTTTTTTATAATATTCATCTTGAATTCCTGTAATATTTCCACACTTAGAACAATTATAATATTTTGAATCTGCTATGCGATTTTGTTCTTTCAACCCATAATACTCTTTATTTACGAACATTTACTAAAAACAAACTTTTTCTTAAAAAAAACTGAAATTGTTTAGGTTTGAATCAATTCCAGCTACCTATAGATAAGTTTCTTAAATTATGCGATAGTTTATGTCACATACTGCTAGTTCAGCCGATTGGGGTGTTTCTTTTTTTGTGGCAGACCCTAAATAAACCAAACGTTCGATGGTTTTTGTCTGATTTAGTTAAAAATAAATAAGGAACGTCAAACGGTATTAACTTAAAATAGTACTATTTCTCAGACACGATTAGTCCGTTAAATTTAAAAGGAAATCTTTATTTAGTAACGACTTTAGTTAACTCGGTAACTCAGGTTTTCCTTGATATTGTTTTTAGCGATTATCATGGTATTAAAAAAAATCCATTATTTACTATTTATGACCGTATAGTTACGGGGTACCATTGTAAAATAGCAGCTTTATGCAGCTGTGATTCGTATAGTAAGTATAGAGAACCGAAGACCCTTTTTTACTGGAAACGGGGCATTCCATCTTATAGCCATCAGGGGTGACGACGCATCTGTATTTTGATTCTTTATTGACATCCACTTACCATCAGGTGGACTGTGTGCTCGTTTTTCATTTTTATTCTATGTGGGAGGGAGGTCTATGTTCACTGGTGGATTTGAGAGGTCGTAATGCTAACAGTTACTATTTATAAAAATAGTTTTAGGCTTCAAGCTTTTTCTGACAATCTACATTATTACATCCTATATCGAAGATGAATGTAAGGATGAAGTATTACAGAAGTCATATAAATATCAATAATTCATTTGACAGCGCTCTAATGTAGCTCACTGGCCACATTGCATTATTATAACACATTATATCTCCTGCTTTGTACAGATATACGTAAACGTATAACAGTGAACTAGATGATATAAGAAAGCTTAACCTTCAAAGAGTCTAACTACTTACGATAAGTTCAATTCACGTAATAAATGCCCAAGTAAACTACAGCGACTAAGAACTTGAGCTTAAATATTATTATTCGTGTTTCCGAGTGTCTAAATCATTACTTGTAAAGAGCAGCTATAATTTTTCTCTAGTCATCTTAATGATTTCTTATATTTATAAGAGTACTATACATTGACTTAAACTTACAGATTTGATTTGACTTATTTTTTTTTTAATCAAACGTTTTGGGTGCATTACAGCACTCATGGTCACGGGGACTGAAATGTTTGACTTTCTGACGTGACAGTTAACTCGGACTACCCTCAGCTGTTGAATATTCAAAACCCACAGTTAAGCTTCAGCTTTTGAATATAAAGGGTTAACTATGACACCAAGACGTAAGATAGAAAGCTTCGTAACTTGTGATCTAAATACGACCAAAAATTGATCTTGTGGTGTAATCGGATCTTTCAAAACACAACTGTAGGTGATATTGCGTGGTCATTTACCAGACAATATTGTACTCACAATTAATTAGGTGAAGAAAGGATTTAAGATTTGTACTCCACAATTAATTAGATGAAGAAAGGATTTAAGGTAAAAAGGATGTAGAAAATATTGGTACGATGTGTAACCTTCTACCTACTTTTTTATTATTAGCAAAATGTCAGTGAGATCTATTACAGATCACTTTTTATTATTCAAGCACCACCACAAAGCACAAGGTGTAAGAATATCCACTACCCCATATCGTCCGGTGGGTGTCGTAAGATGCGACAGAGGTAACCTGAAACAGGAGATGGGCACCAGCATCTTCCTTGATGACAACTCAAAATTATAAAAAACTGCGATTGCCAACACACCTGCCAAGCGTGGCATCTATGGTAAAATCCCCTTGTTATGCACTCTATGGAGAAGGCCTTTGTTCAGCAGTGGACTTTTATAGACTCTAATAGTATGGAATACACTAAATTACGTAAGCAACATTATTGCTGAGAATAACGGTCGCAAATAACGATTTGCAGTTGCTTTAAAATGTCATCTACATCAGTAGAATATTTGAAAATTAATTTATAAAGAATACTAGTAACGCCATTACCATTACCAAACACTCTCGTTAACGTACTCCAAGTAAGCTTAAAATGCTTGTTAAAAGTGGTTTACGACAGTAGTCGAATGACGAATTCAAACTGACGAATTTCCGAGCTTGCAATCTTCACCCATAACCATCAGGCTAATAAATAAAAAATATCTATAAATTTTGCTTACGTCCCTACTAACTGTGTTCACACTATTACGTCAACAACGGTGGTTGCCAGTCGTGCAGATCAAAGTGTTTGATTATACTACTTAACTATCTCTACGAGCAGCGTGAAGGTCAATGATTATTCTTAACTTAGTCAATAAAGGAAAGGCGATACTTTTTTACAATTTTTTTTTATTTATTTATATTTTACAGTCGTCTTAACCTAAGGAAATGGTAACTTTTACATCACAACGTACCTACTCCTACATACGCCTATACACAAAAGAATCATGACATTTCATACAAATGGTATTATAAATATACAAGAGAACGATGCTTGCTGGTGTCCCGGCCAGTGGTGACTTGGCGAGATATAAATAGGGCGGGTGATTACTTTTTAGGTGAACTATGTGAAATTAACTCTATAATACCCTAGTGGCTGTAGTGGCCCCCGTAGCTATAGTAGTCAGAGCCTCCTTGGCTGAAGCCGTGGTCATTGACGTAAACGGGAACTTTTACTGGTACTGGCACTGGTTTCTCAACGGGGACTGGTACGGGTTTTTCAATGTGTACGGGGTAAGGCCTGTCTACGGGCACTTTTACGGGGTAAGCCACGGGCCTTTCGACTTCAACGGGCACGTGTTTGTAAACTGGGTACGGCTCTGGCACGGGCACCTTAACGGGCACTGGGTAGGGCTTCTCAACATGGACGGGGTACGGCCTGTCTACGGGTACGTGGACTGGGTAAGGGACTGGCTTCTCAACTGGGAACGCAACAGGCACGCGTTTCTCAACGGGGTAAGGTTGGGGCACATGAACGGGATAAGGCCTGTCGACGGGAACCTTGACGGGGTAGCCGACATGTTTCACAACTGGGTAAGGTTGAGGGTAGGGCACTTTGACTTCAACTGGGTATGGCACGTGTTTCTCCACGGGGTAAGGTTGGGGCACTGGCACCTTCACGGGGTAAGGCACGTGCTTTTCAACGGGGTAGGGCTGGGGAACCAGAACCTTAACGGGGTAAGGCCTGTCTACTGGAACATGAACGGGGTAAGGCACCTTCTTTTCAACTGGGTAAGGGGCTGGCACATGGACTGGGACTTTAACGTACTCCTTCACGTGAACTGGCACGTGTTTGACGACCTCATAAGGTTGCGGTACTGGGACCTTAACGGGGTATGGAATGTGCTTCTCAACTGGGTACGGCACGGGCCTGTCGACTGGCACGGCAACTGGAACTCCTTTTACTAGCGTAATTGTTCTGGTGGTGTCGGTGTGAGCTCCCAAGTTGTATGAGCCGTATCCGCCGTATCCGCCGTTAGCGAAGCCGGAGTCTTCGATGACGTTGTAAGCACCACCGATTCCGTGTCCGTTGCCGATGTAGCCGATATCGAGGCCGCTGATTCCATACCCGTAACCGAGGTTCAGGAGGCCACGTTTGTCCAACTTCTTCTCCAAGGGCTCGGCCTTACTTTCTGTCGTCTTCTTCTGACTGGCAGCAGCCGTTGCTACCAGCAGGAAAACAAGGCAGATCTGAAACAAATATTGGTCATGTTAGTCGAAATAACATACAATAATGAATTTCTAGTTTTAAGTAGGTCTGCGGTGTATAGACACTTTTATTTTATTAAACATTATTTTTGCATATGATAAAAGAGAGTGTAAACAGTTTATTTAATGAATTGAACTAGATAAGTTAACTGTTATCTATTGAAATTCACAAAGCTTTGATAAATCATTGAAAATTTTATGATACACACGTTCGGAAACTTTTTGTGCGTTTTTAAAATAACTACGGTACGGATAATTATTACATAAAATCCTAAAATAATTTAAAAAGTGTTTTTATTTTTTTATTTTTAAAATAAAGTCAATATCTTTCAGAATCCTATATTACAAAAAGATACAACTTATGGCAAACATCCCCCTTATGAGGCAATCTAAGGGGAGGCCTATGTTCAACAGTGGACTTTTATAGGCTATATATTAATGTAATTGAATTTTCAGTTATCACTCATTTCCAGACATCTGGATAGTTTTGCAAAATTTTGCAGACGTGTAAAGAACCGAGTTGTTATTAGGAAGGCGCGGCTGCTCATCTCCGGGTTTGTTTCCCCCGTCGTCTCTTTCGACACTCACGGGACAATATGGGGTAGTGGATATTCTTACACTGTCGCTACACGGTTGGCACATACACACATCACACGGGTCAAGCTAATCAAAGCGTGTTAAAACACAAATTATTGTGTAACGTCACATGCATTCCTAATTAAACCTTCGTCACGCTACCTAATGCTTTACCCACAATTTTCGTAATGCAAGCAACCTGAGGTAAACCAAACGGCGTAACGATGTCAATGGAATGGTTAAATAATAAACGTATTGATTCCCTGTGGGGTTACATATCGGTGAATATGCAACGCAATTACGCGTTTGCGCAAGATCCGCTTTGATCTCGAAACTGTCTACGCGCTAAGGGCTATGCTAATTAAGGGCATTCTAGAATGGCCTCTAGGGAAATAGCGAAACACGTTATTTAGTCGTACGATTATAAAAGGAAAAATTTAATATCTGAAGCCCGAGTAGTTTTATAATTAGGACTTCTAACATGAAATATACTACACTAGTCTAATTATTGCCCTTTTCGACGACCAAGACAAATTTTGGGTCACTACACCAAGTTAATTAGTTATTACGCCACGTCATTTAGTCGAATTGTCTTGATCATATGTATTAAATACTTTATTTGAAGTACAAACATCAAGTATTTCCTTTTAAAATATAAAATATGAAATATTTATCTTAATGGAATGGGGAACAGAACATTGTCAATGCAAATAGCAAATCTTCCAAGATGTGCGTGCCAACTAACATTTATTGTTGACAGTGGATCAATAAAAATGACACGTATGCGCGATATCAGCTTATTTTCACTTTTGTTTGCAAATAATTATTGTTCCGGATTTATACAAATTAAATAAAGCTATATTATAGTTGTAGCACGAATGGGTCGGCTCTACCGTGGAAGGACCACGCTCTCACAGAATACCAGCGTAAAATAGCAGCTTAATGCTGCTGTGTTTCGTATGGCAAGTGTAGAGAACTAAAGGTTTACTGGAAACGAGGCATTCCACCTTAGTCCTCAGGTGTGACAACGCATCCACTTCTCGTCAGGTAAATTGTGTACTCGTCTGTTACCCTTATTCCATAAAAAGAAAATATATGAAGAATTCACTAAATCCCTAGATTTTCTTAAGGATATACTAAGTTTTTACAGCTAAATTAAAAAAATTGTTTAGTTTAATTTACTTGTTTACAATTTTTCATCTATAAAAATGTCACATTACCTTTTGAGATATAAATAATTAATAAAGCTGCGCCTTGAGTCAAGGATTTTAATAAAATCACACAAAAGTGACCAAATTTAAAATTTATCGAGGTCCAAGTGTGTCGCAATTGAGTTTTGTAACGTACCACTTATAAAAGAATAAACTCGCTAATATCAATATAATGATCGGTATTTTTATGGATGCGAGACCATATTAGTTATTTTATTGGCCTTATTTATAAAAACAACCTCTCCGATGACTTTGAGGTTAAAATATGCATCTGTTTCTGGGTCGAAAATGATGTAAGTTTCTAGAGCTTTGTTTAGCAAACAGTATTTAAACATTCAGTAGAATAGAATATTAAATACTTAAAACGTGAGAAAGGAAATAAAATTCACGAGACTTCAACAAAATAATGTGTTAAGGTTATATTACATTATTATGTTATGACATGAATAACACTATAGAGAAGCGTAGCAATCCATGGTTGTACTTATCAATGTATTACAGAAATTGATTTTCCGTTTAACCATAAATCGATATGAAACTATACTGTGGTTCAAATATATTTGTATGTCTGTACAGATACAAATAACAATACAATATCAAAAAAATGTTGTGAAGCATTTCAGTATTTATTGACTGTCAACTCTTAAATCGAAAAGAAGTTTTACTCTGCCATAACAAATATTTTATTTATTTATTCCAGCCCACAAAAGTCCACATCTGATCTCATTAAAGTCTCCCCCATAGATTCCCTAATATTTGCCGTAGTTGCCATGGTTGTCAGGCGGGTTGGCAACCGCAGTTTTTTATAAGTATTATTGAATTATTATCAGGCCTTCTGTCGCCACTAACGACATTCACTGAAGTAAAGCTCAAAAGTTATCTTATAGTCTATTTATCATATATATTAATAGTTATAAATTTGCATTGACAAAAATTATTCGATTCTATTCTATTATAGTTAAATTATCAGTAATAGGATGAACTGTAAACATTTTTAATACACGTAAGTTCGACGCTACTTAACGTAAATAACCAGAACGAAAATAATTTGTTTTAATATCGATTCTCCACGCGTATTATAAAAGGTTTATATAAAATTCCCCAACTATGGTTTTCGCATATGTGTTAAGAATCATGAGACCTGTAATATATTTTATAATTGTACTTCTTGTGGTATATTGTTGGGGATTTAGTATTCAACGTAAGTTTCAAAATGTTATAATTGATTTGATTTTTTAAACTACTTTTACGGATTTATTCGCGCTCAATTTTATTTGTTTTAAACTTCCGACGTTTCGAGTGCTTTGCAACATCCATTCGAAACAATGGGAGATAAAAAAAAGTATAATTAGACGTGTTAAAATGAATAAAAGTATTTTTTATTCAATTTGTAGTTTTCGCGTAAATTTTTAGAAATCATCTTCTGCTCATTATTTTTTTCTGATTTTATAAAATTTAAGTGCTAATAAAATACATTACAAATAGCTAATTCTGGCAAGGTTTGCTTTATCCTCTAAACGTAATTCACAAATTTAATCATCATCATTAATTTTATGAATCACCTGACATCCTATTATATTTCTTCCTTGTATTTTTAATTTGTAGCGTGTAGTGGCGGTGTAAGAATATCCACTATCCCATATCATCCTGGGGGTGTCGTAATACACCGAGATGCGACAGAGGGAAACAAATCAGGAGATGGGCAGCAGCGTCTTCCTAATATCGACTAAAAATAAAAATACGGTTGCCAAGCCGCTTGCCACGCGTGGTAATTATGGCAAAAATCCATGAGGCAAACTATGGGGGGGCCTATGTGCAGCAGAGGACTTTAACAAGCTGTAACGGTTGTATTTTTAATAATTTTTTTATTGCTTCTCAAACGTGTACATCGATAGGTCAATAAATCGAAAATTTTATATTCTTTTTAGAAGAAACTCCACGTCTACCCTGCATATCGGATGAAGATTGTCAAGCGATTTGCTCTTATCAATGTTTTAAACAACCTACTGTGTTTGGAAAATGTTATTCCAATGGATGTTACTGTCTTCAGAGAGACCTAATAACTCAAGATGCAAATTAACTTCCATGTGCACTTGCTAATTTATTGGTATTAAAAGACACTTACAAATATTTTCGTATTATTTTGAAGCATTCACGCGTAATATAAAAATGGTTCTAATGCACTAATAATTAAGAATCTATGGAATAAAGCTAATTTTACGGATTTTATCGCGTTTCATTTAAACTTTTTTAATTCCCGAAATTGCGGGCACTTTACAGCAAAATGTCCAAGGGTGAAGTTAAAATTAAATGCGATAAAATCCGTAAAACAAATTTTATTCTATGTGTAATATTATATATATGTAATTAAATATTATGTAATTATTATACATGTGTAATATAAGAAAGCATTAATTAATAATCTAACTTTATTTATATCTTTAAATAAATTTTAACGTACAAAATATAAATTTTCTACATTTAGATTTATTTTATGATGTAGATAACCAACGCAAACAGACAAATCGTATACCTGTTTGCTGACTACAGTAAAAAGTTACATTTCGTAAAAAATGTAACTCAATTATATGCAACTGCAAACGCGTAACGATACGTAATAGGTTAAATAACAGTTCCGTGAGTCATCATTGAGACGTATCGATATTGAGAGTGAAAACGTGTGTGACCGCGACCGGCGTAAGAATGCAGTGTGAATGCAACAGATCGATTAAGAGAAATTTTGCATATGGCAATAGGTTTAGTTATATTGTTTATGGTGGGTGCGTAATTTGTACTTTTTGTTAATTTAACTTCTTTTATTTAAAACAAACTTATTGAAAATAAGTTATTAGGTATCTATTAATAATAAGATCAGACATGTATTCAATTTAGCTATTACAATGAAAATTCTAGAAATTAAATTAAAAATTAAAATGCAAATGTTTCGCAAGCCAAAGTCAAACAAAACTCGGTTCACGAAATAAAAACACAATCTGCCATTGTTCCGTCGTAAACGATGTTAATCAGTGGGAACCCGAACGCGTTTGTGAACGGTACCAACGATCGGCCCTCTAGGGATAATGTTACTTCTTACTGACTTTCGCAATATTTAAAGTGGGTCGTATCTACTTACATAATTGCACCCCAGTTTGATCGTTTTGTTAGAAAATTGGAACATTGTCCTTTTCATTTCTAGCTGTCTGAATATATCACTATTTAATAACATTAAAAACTGTACAAAAATTATTATAATAATATTAAGGAATACAAGTATGAAAATGACCCGTAGCAATGAGGTGATCGCTACCAGAACCAGCATGTTCTATTATAATTCATATAGAAAATTGTAGAAAGTATTTGTAAAGTTTTAAATATTTAAAAAATCCCGCTGGGTTTCTTCATAGTTCTTCCCAGGATAGAGGTTTTCCCGAACCAGTAGTAAAAGCATAAATTACTTACATGTATTCTTGTAACCTAAATTGAATAAATATTATAATTTATTTATAATATATTGTAATTAATTAATATATTGTATTCTGTAAAAGCTATATAAAATGGCGGCCTTCATTAATAACGATTGTCTAAATTATTATTGCTTATAAGCACTTATTAATACCGGACCGGACATAATATAATTGCTTGCTTTAATAACTGGACCCTTTAAGGTAAACAAGCTTAAACAGGACGTTGATACACAGTTTTCGCAATTCAGTTTTTGCCCGAGCGGTTATAGTGTTTCATTATCACGATTAATGTTTACACAGAGTAGAAATGCGATAGAGCCTTAATTGTTCAAACGACATTTTTGTGTTAAAAAGGTTAACCCTACAGTAGGATTTTTTCCGAAATTGTGGAAGCGATTTATATAAATAAATTGCATACATAATCGTCCCGAGTCATCCAGACTAGGGACGATTATTTGTAGGCCATACAAACACTTGCTCCGTACGGGATTCGAACCCACGGCCGACCAAACGCAAAAAAATATACTCATGCATATAATATATACATGATATAGGTAAGTGAAACAAGGGATAGGCAGCAATATATTCCTCATAACAACCGAAAATAAACGTAATAAGGCCAAGCGTGGAAACTATGGCAAAATCCCCTTTATGAGGCACTATGTAGGGAAGACCTTTGTTCAGCAATAGACTTTTGATAGGCTGTAATTATGATGATTTTCATCATTTAGTTAATTTTAAGTTTGTTCAAATGACTTATTCTTTTCGATGTCACTTTTATATCAATTTAGTGGAAACATTTCAAAATCAGCAAAGTTATTGGTACGATTTTGTTAAGCGTTACTTTACTGCGGTTCAAAAGCTATGATCAAAGAGTATAAAACAACTTGTTAACCGCCTACGCGATGTTATAATTGCACATTAGGATCGTAAATTTTATCCTTGTCAGGTAAGTCGGGTTTTCTTTTACGTAAGTCTATTAGAGACGGTCTATTTCCTTCAATGTATTTAAAATTACGCAACAAACGGGAGTTTAGGCTAAGAATTGCTCAGGCACTCAGGTTACCCGAGTTCTTTTCCTAATCTAGAAACTTGTGTGTTGATATCGGAAGAGAATACTACAGGATATTAGTACGTAGTATCTTAGTAAAAGATTCATTTATATACATTATGATTTTTTTAAACTTAGTTGAATTTTTGGCAAAATTAGTAAGTGATATTTTATGTTAATTTGAAATAAAATAACACTGGGCATTTTTTGACCAATATCATCGTTATAAATATTTTGTGCCAGTTTTTAACTTCATTATATTTATATTTTAAACTTATCATAATGTAAATGAAATATCTTTGTAACGAACGTTAAAGTCTCGGGTATTGTAAAGACATTGTAAGTAATCGCCGCTCAATTAATACCCCATTAATGTAAAACGGGTATTAGACCCTCGTGTCAATTGAAATACTTTAAGTGTTGTCAAAGTATATACTTCTATCGAAATTGTATGAGAATGTAATTATTGTGATGACGTTATAGTTTTTATAGACAAATAATATTTTAATAAAAACTAAATTTAACTTTAAATACAAAATTGACAAAGTTTTGAGACAATACTACAAGTAGCTTTTAAATTATATTATCATGTTGTTATCTATGGTGGTTTCAACTACCCAATTGTGACAACTGGATTTAGAATGTCAGCCACCTCTTACGTACGGGTACGTTTTATATAAAAACGGGTCCGCTGTCGTAAGGCAATCTTGAAAATTACGTACCGTAATTTTATGAATGGCGTGAAGTCTACGGCGTCCGTTAACATTACATTTTTTAAATCAGCAAGTCTGAACTGCAACTCAAATAAACTACCAAAAACTATCAATTGTTCCGTATAGACATTGCATACTATAATTAATAGGGAGTGGACATTAGAAATTCTAGAATATTTTGCTATACATCGTAGGCCTTTTTAAAATCCGATGATGGACATAAGCCTTTCAGGAAAGTGTAAGCTTGAAAATATTTTTTAAACGAGAAGGCTTTCAATCATTAAGTTAATTGCTCAACTACAAGATTGACTGATACTTGATCTCCGTATTTTATTTCGCCTATACAAACAAGGAAGTGAGATCTTTATTTATGTAATTATTGGAAAATAAACATCTTTAAAAAATTCCACAGACTGTCTTTTGCCTGTCAGGATTTAAAAAAAATATTATGATCTGAATTTTGTTTTGCGATCGATTTTTAATAAATTATCTGAATTCTTTTTCTACGAATATTTTTTTAATTCAGTCTTTTTTTGTTGATAACATAGTATTGATGATATACTAAGAATTTCAGGAATCCAAGTTTTTTAAGAAAATAAATAAACAAATGTTGGCGTTCCCGCCATCAACTGCAGAAAGACTTCAAAAAAGTGTGTCACTTTTAAATTAAGGCTACTTCACGATTTGAAAACACTTCTATAGGCACGGGACACACTTGGCGATTACGTTTCACACTTTTTTGAAGTCGTCACTGCACTTCACTTAGGAACACTTTAACACTTGTAATTTGTGGATAACACT
Organism: Parnassius orleans; assembly: GCA_029286625.1. Taxonomy (NCBI): domain Eukaryota; kingdom Metazoa; phylum Arthropoda; class Insecta; order Lepidoptera; family Papilionidae; genus Parnassius; species Parnassius orleans. The sequence continues at coordinate 1,983,830 of JAGSMP010000056.1, forward strand.
CACCGTCGTTCTCATTTTGCCTCTTGAACGGTGGTTGGTGTTGGGATTCGAACTGGATGCCATACGAACTGTGTGTTGAGTTTTTATAGGTGGTTATTTGGAAGCACTTTCGCCATCGCCCCTCTAGAAGCTGGATACGCGTCAGGTTTTCACTCGGTGTGCGTTAGTCCTTTGTATTCGTACGATCGGCAGTTAGGAGTCAGACGCGTCGCGCGTTCCAAATACGAAACTTTTTTTTTCTTTTTTTGGCAAATAACTTATTAGTCGAATAATTTATGGATAAGTAGTGCTATGTTTTTAAAAGCATCATTAATAATCAGTGGAAACTCTTTTTAAGTACGTAAAATATCGTGGAAAATATGATACATATTTTCTTTCAGACACGTGCGTAACTAGTGGTTTATTATAGTTTTTTTTCCCACTTTAATTTATTAAAATTGATATTCAAGTTCTTTTAGTGTCTTTTCGAATGTTAATTTATAAATCTATGGAAACTTTGATTTCCTTAGAATATATATAATTTAGGTGTGACGCAATAAACTAGTTTATTTATCCTAATTAAGTTTTAACTGTTAAAAATGGTTATGAAAAATGATCATAAAATTATTTTATAGCTAAATATATTTTTTGCAAAAGTTTATCTTTGATTGTTAACGAAGACGATTCTTAAAATGTGTAATTGAAATACAGTTTAATTATTAATTGCTTTAAAAACGCTTAGGCATCTATTTGTGTTATAATTTAAAAACTCATGTTTGTAATATTAAGTAGGTACGCCTATAAATATAATATTACATAAAATAAATTTAGGTTTATTTGGATGCCTAAAGATATTTCAAGTCAAGTCAACCTTTATTAAAGAAGTGCGCTAATAAATTTGTATTAGGTACGCAAATGGATTGGAATATTGCGTGAGCTTAAAAGCATTTGTTTTACTTCATTTTTAATGAATTATAACCTATTACAAAATTGATATGCCTTAAGGTTCATTTTAGTAGCCAAAACTTCGTATTAGTATGCTCAATCAAGGTTTAATCTGACCACGTGATTATAAGTTTACAATCGACTAGTGCTTGACGTAGTACTTATTTAAATTGTTCATCGAACTTTAACTAACGACATTGTAAAAGCTTGATTAAGAGTTAAACAGAAGCAAATAATGAGAGGCACAGTTGGCGAGAGACACTTTACACGGAAGCTATCCACCAAATTGACGATATTTAGAAGATAGGCGTAAATATATGGATGTGAAGGAAGCGAGAGAGGTTTTTTTTTGGATATGGGTGACAAACGAGCACACAGTCCATCTGATGGTAAATGGATGTTGTGGCCCATAGATATCTGCATTTATCCTCAATTAAGAATCAAAATGCAGATGCGTTGTCACCACTGAGGACTAAGATGGAATGCCTCGTTTCTAGTAAAAAAGGACGCCGGTTCTTTACACTCACCATACGTAACACAGCAAAATTAAGCTGCTATTTCACGCTGGTATTCTGTGAGAGCTTCGGTCGAGCCGATCCATTCGTGCTATAGCCATATTATAGCTGCAGCGTGGCTCTACCACCAAAAAAATTCTTATTTGCCATTTTGAACGCTGATTGTACTTGGCCACGTGCTCGCCGGTGAAGAAAACGTGAACTTGCATGTCTGAAGAATAAAAATATTTCGAAAACATGTAACGTCAATACGCACTGTAGAATGAAGCAAAGTAAATTAATTTTCTCATCGTAAACTTCTAACACACTTACATCTTTGACAAATTTAACTAGATGGGATAGGATTTAACTAGATAGGAGTCTTTCTTACTAGGTGTAGGAGTGTTTTTTAATGTTATTACACAAAAATACAGTTGGTTATTTCTTAAACTACTTACGACAAGCTTCAGGGCAGTTTGTTGGCGAATACATCATCCACTTACATTCTATGTAATTAATAACTTAATCTTGTATTTACAAGTAAAACTTGAAATAGAAAAAAATTAGAAATTTTTATTTAAACTTAGCAGTGTTAGTGGTTTTTCAATGAGGGCTAATAATCTTACACTCACCAGATGTCGCCAGTTGGACTAAGGTGAATTTGTTACGCAGATGGTCACACAGTGTCATTATCATTATCAAGTAAAGACAAAAGTCTTTGATTTTACTGAAAATAAGGTAAGATCAGCTCAAATCGTAGTATTGCGATAATTAAGACATCAACGCTGCTATAAAGTTTCTCATAAAAGAACTCACTGACATATTGATTTCAAAAGAAAGAAAGCAACGCTCTTACAAAATACAAGAATACACTACAGTTCAATTATTGGTTACTGCCAATAATTGAGCTACGCTTAGCAGGCGCAGGTAAAAAACGATAATAAAAAAACTGCGGTATTTTTATATTTTCATTTTTTACGAAGCTTTTATTTACACCATGAATTATTCTTAGCCTAATTATTGACGACCTATATGAGTTCCGTCAAAAAAAATTTAAATTACAAAACACATCCACGAATTTTGAGTATAGCTTTTAATTATTGAGTCGTGGTAGCTCAGTGGCTTAGCGCTCGCTGTAAATTTCACAGTACGCAAGCAACCCGAATTCGATCCCACCGGCACCAATGAAATTGTTAATTGCAATTTTAAGTGCTGATTTACCACGTAGGTACTCGGCGGTAAAAGAAACCTGCATGTCTGAGAAAAAAGTATTTCGAAGACATGTGAAGTCCACCAACACGCATTGGGGCAGCGCTGCGGACACTTCCTTACTCAGAAGTGAGAGGAGGCCTGTGCCAGTGGGACATTTTAATTATTATATAAAAGAATTAACTTACATAGAGAGTTAAGTACTAAATAAAAAATAATTATTTTACTGGTAGGCCTCATTTCTTCATCAGAGTCCGTCTAGGTAGGTACCACCCCCATAACTATTTCTGGTGCCAAATTGCAATGCTTGCACTGCTGTGTTCCCGTCTGAAGGGTGTAAAGAGCCAGTATATTTGCTGGCTCTACAGAACGCTGTCCACTCTTGACAAATGATTATGACACGTATTTAGGAAAAAGGGGTCCAAAAAAACTGCTTTTTAGAGAACAAATATTTATTGACAAACGAGCACACAGTCAACCTGATGGTAAGTGGATGCTGTGGCTCATGGACACATACATCTATCTTCGATTAATTATCAAAATACATCATCAATAATAATGATTATGATATAATAAATCATTTTGATTCGAGTATAGGTCAAATCTTTTTTGCGTAATTACATCTGCTTATTCATATTTAATATGGATTAATATATGATTGTAAGTGGTAGAGCTATGCTGCAGCTATATTATGATTGTAGCACGAATAGGTCGGCTCCTCCGGGAAAGAAACGGGCTCTCAAAGAATACTTTAGTAAAATAGCAGTTTAACGCTGGTGTGTTTCGTATGATGACCGCAAACAGGAACCGTCAACCGGAGACCCTTTTACTGAAAACAAGGAATTACATATTACTCCTCAGGGATAACTACGCATCTGCATTTTGATTCTTAGTCGAGAATAGATGTAGATGTCTATAGTGGACTGGGTGCTTGTTTATCATCGATATTTTTTATATTAATAAAATATTGTTTAAAAAAGAATAAATTTCTAAAAAAAAAACATTCATAGAATTGATAAAAACAATTTAAAATAAAATCATTGTTATCTTTACTTTTTGTCACACTTAAATTTGTGCACGAACCAGCGATAAGATTAGAAAGCTTTGAGGTTTTTTCGACTTAATCAAGTTCAAGTCGATAGCGGCGACCTTGCTTGCGGCTTTATTTTGGTAACAGCGCGTAATTTTTAACAGTTAATATAATACGTAATTTGGTATTATATTAACTGTTGCAGATTTTATTGATCGACCAAATGATACCAATGCCCATATTTTTTTTTATATAGCTGCAGCATGGCTCTACCACGTCCATTCTTAGACATTTTCTTTTTTTAATAATGTTACCCACACTAGGATTTTGTGTTGTGTCGAGATGCTTGCACATGCACACATATTCGTACTGCCACATATTTTCGAAATTGTTCTTCTTTATTTTTCAGACATGCAGGTTTTACTCACGGCGTTTTTCTTCATCGCCAATCACGTTTTAAACTATAAAAGAAACTTAGTTTACTCGCGTTATTTGATAGAAGGCAATTCCCCATATCCTGACATCTAGAGCTTCTATCGTGTTATATGAAATAACTAAAATTTATATCTCAACACTACGCCAATTACGAAATTTCTACATTAACCGACGACCCCGAGAAAAGTTAATGAGGCGTATTAATAAACTATTAATCACTATTTAAATTGGACAGACAGATATTCAAACTGATAATAGGGGTGAAAATTTAAGATAATATTTCGTTTCAACTTGCAAAGTTGCAACATATATTTTAATTAAAATAGCCTTAACACTAATGTATTTCATACATAACAGTTGCGAAAACAATGACGTCATTTATTATCACAAGAATCTAACTGCTGTGGTTTTACCTTGCTACCTACCTTGGCCGGAGAGCTGTGGTAGCTCAGGGGCTAAGCACTCGCTTAAATTTTACAGTACTCGAGCAACAGCTCAATACCCGCCGGTACCAATGAAATTTTTAATTGCAATTGAAGTATTTTTTTATGTGAAAGGCCCACGCTGCAGCTATATACGGCTGCGGCGGTAGGGAACCTGAAGCCCTTTATACTGGCGGGTAACAAGGTATTCCATCTTAATCCTCAGGGGTGGCAAATTATCTGCATTTTGATACTTAATCGAGAATAGATGGAGATGTCTATGAGCTATAGCATCCACTTACCATGAGTGGATGCTGTAGGTGGACTGTGTGCTCACTTGTCACCCTTATGCTATAAAAGAGCTAATTATCCAAATTTCAATGTGTTGGAGGAAACATCGTAGAGAATCCTGCATATCTAAGAAATAAAAAAAAATGTTTAAATGATATGTGAAGCCTGCCAACAAGCATTGTGGCAGCGCGGCGGACACTATCCATGCTCAAAAAGCCCTCTTAGTGGAGTGTATAAAGGCTGTTACTTACAATATTTTACATATTAACCTACCTATGAGTTCGTCTGGATTGGTACCATCCTAAACCTCCTATTTCTGCTACGAGCAGAAGTACTCCCAATGTTGTAACCTACTGGATTATTAAGGAGGGAGGAAAGCCAGTAGACTTACAGGTTGAGAGATACTTCATGTCTTCAGACGCGACAATGCATCTTATTTCTTTGTTTGAAATAGTAACCGGTGTCCATCTGCTGAAGTCACTTTCCATCCGGTGGACTACTAGCCCGTTAGCCAACCTTATCATTCATCTTTACAGTCCTTTACAAGTCCCTGCCAACCTAATCATCAAAGTCAATGCCACAAATCACGGCCCTGAGCCACCTGCATCCATCAACTCCTGAATGTCTTTCCATGTCATCACTCTATCTAGTAGGGGGCCGCCCTATACTTCACTCTTTATGGTTTTTTAATTGTACAAACAGTCCAAGCAAAGTTAGCGAGGACAAGTAGGAGTGGCAAACGAACTTACAGCAAACAAACTTACGGCCCGCCTGCAACCAACTTCCAACAAAGAAGGCTACTAATGCGTTCAAATTCAAATTCCTTTATTTGACATAAATATTATGTTGTTATAGTTAAAATAAGTTCCTTAAAAACCTATTTAACCATGAGATACAGCATGGAATATTTTCCAAATTACCAAATATAGGTGATAACAGATTCTAAAATGTTAATTAGACGTATTTTAATTAGTAATTATAATTCATAATGTCATAATTCACAATGTCAATGTCATAATTTAAATTTAAATGTATTGAATCATTAATTAAATGTATCATGATGTCATTAGCGTTACCTCTATTCTAATATTTTATGCCTCACATCCTGTAACTATACTGGCTTTAGACCCTTCAGAACGGAATACAACAGCGCAGTCCTCTTACTTAATAATTTCTTATATGCACGCGGACACTGCACATTGAATAAAAACAGTACCTAACTAATAAATGTTACTATAGTACTAATGAATATTTTATAAATAATACATAATATATAGGTTTTACAAAATGATCACTCATTTAAATTGAATTTTATCTCAATAAACCACAATGACATTCTTATAAGTAGTTAAATGCGCTTCCTCTCTCCTAGCACCTAAATTGCGTGCCCAACAGGGTCACACTGGTCTCACATTATTTTATAACATCTTAAGTACATTATGGTTTGGCAAAAAATGTTTGAGTTTGAGTTTAAACAACTACTTTAACGGATTTTATCGCTTTTAATTTAGCTTTAACTCCCGACGTTTCGAGTGTTTTGTAGCACACACGGTCGTAGGAGGGGGAGGGGGGGGGGGACTGAGGTGTTTGACTTCACGATGTCTTAGTTAACTCGGAGTACCTTTAGCTTTTATTTATGAATTTTGTTCGATCTACGCAGAATGAGCTTACTCTAATCCTACTAATACTAATCTTGAAATCCTACAGTGGTATGCTTGGGCTGGAATTTAATTTTATTAATTAGTGGATCCTAAACGGGTAGTAGTACTCTGCTACCTTCCCTATTGAAATTAGGGTGATTTTTTTTTATTTCAATAGCATTACGTATCAAAAAATTTACCACGTTAGCTAACTTTGAAGGATTATGGTGAAATTCAATGGTGATCAAATTCAATTCTCAACGTCATCCTTCAAAATTAGAGGCCATAGGTTCCATCTATGTTTCAAAAAGCACGAGGGATCTGTGACTGCAAACACTTGGCTGCCTAAAATTAAAAGCGATAAAATCAGTTTTTTTCCCCAATGCAAAATAGCACTACTATTCAACTAGTTCTTATGGGTTTTATCGCGTGTATTAACTTATTTTACATTCCCGACGTTGCGATAAAATCCATATAAGCTAGTTTTATTTTAATGTATAATGTTCGCCTAAACATAAGATTTTTTTAAATACTAGATATGCTATTAAACATTACTAATATTCCGTTTAACCACTTCTAGTAAGCTTAAATAGCTTGTGTTAGAAGTGGTTCACGACAGTAGTCGAATGGCAGATTCGAACCCACGACCTTTCGAGTTCACGGTCCGCGCCCTGCCATTAGGCTACTGACGCTTCAATCATTGTACTCTTACTTGTTTAATTAATGTAATATTTCTTTTATATTTATCTTTTTTTTATTTGCAATTTATGTAATTAACTTAAGTCACTGGTATTTAGATCATTCTACCTAAGAAGCGACTAGAATCGGTTCATTTTTATTAGCTTCTTTCAGATATTACCTCACTTGTGTAACGTCTGTGTTAGAATTAGCATACAGATTGCGTTAGAAGAAATCATATATACTCTCTGTCTGCAGCTTTGGTTACTGGTTACTAATACCTCGCAAGAACACGTGAGAAATTACAACTTGAACATATCAAAGTGAGGAGAGATAAGCGGTCAGATATTTTTGGTTATATGTGTGATAAATACGCAATTAGGTAACAAAATCATTAAGAAATATACCGTCCGACTACTTGTTTATGGGCGGCGACAGCTACTTACCATCACATGAGCCGAATGCTCGTTTGCCCCTTCTATTTTTTATGAAACTCAATTAGCAAAGGAACTTACAGTCCACCTGATGATATGTGGTTACTGCAACCCATGGACACGTGTAGTAGAGCTCCCTAGCCTCCCAAAGGACCCAGTAGTTGATACTGTTCTCTTCGCCGATGACACGCCACTCTTCGTGTTCGAATCTCACATAAAAATGACGGCTGTAATTTTTATGTGTTTTGTATGTGTGTCAATAAGTGTTGTCAATAATTATCATTCATTCGCAATCGTATTTTAATCGTATTGTAATTTTAATAGAGGATAGATGTAGATGTTTATTGGCCACCGTATTCACTTACCATCAGGTGGACTATGCGCTCGTATGTCACGCTAATTCTATAAAAAAAAGTATTGTAGTCTCGATAAGATATAGGTCCATATACCTAACAATTCTCACAGAATACCAGCTTAAAATAGCAACTTAAAGCTGCTGTATTTCGTATGGTGAGTGTAGAGAACCGGAGACCCTTTTTACTGGAAACAGGGCATTCCATCTTAGTCCTCACGGGTGACAACGCATCTGCATTTTGATTCGCAAACGTGGATAGATGTAGATGTCTATGGGCCACAGCAACCACTTACTATCAGGTGGACTGTGTGCTCATTTGTCACCCTTATACTATAAAAAAAAAATTAAACTTTAGCTATTGTAAAGTCGTAATAAAATTTTACCGTGGAATAAACATTTAGTCCAATATATAATAATGTGCTGCATTATTTTAACATATTGAACCAGAAACAGTTACACTTCGTCACCCATTACAATAAGAAGTTTCTTACCAAGGTGCCCCAAAGAGCTGCCGATCGTTTAGGCGAATGGTTTCGCTTATGAAGTGAATCTTGTAGCAATATACTTTCAAAGGAACCTCTCTCTCAATCGCCTATTCTACTATCACCAAATTCGGCCGCCAAATACCCTGGAAAACGACAGCCTAATTCTTAGGGATCACATTCGACCATTCGAGAAACACATCGCAATGTCCGCAACCGAGACAAATTCGTTTCTAGCCGCCTCCATCCGCTAGTCAACAGTAACAGTAAACTGTCCTTAAGACACAAGTTCCATCTTTAAAAAACTTGCGTAAGACCTATCATGTCCTACGCAAATGTAACCTTTGCCCACGCACCCAAACATAGTTTGCACGACCATTTTTTTAGGATAAGGGTGACAAACGAGCACACAGTCCACCTGATGGTAAGTGGTTATTGTAGCCCATAGACATCTACATTTATCCTGGATTACGAATTAAAATATAGATGCGTTGTCACCCGTGAGGACTAAAGTGGAATGCCTCTTTTCCAGTAAAAAAGGTCTCCGGTTCTCTACACTCACCATACGAAACACAGCAGCATTAAGCTGCTATTTTACGCTTGTATTCTGTGAGAGCGTGGTCCTTCCCCGGTCGAGCCGACCCATTCGTGCTACAACCACGCTCTACCACGTATTATAAAAACACATCGAGTTAATACTAATACATTTACACAATTAAACTAAACTAAACATCAAACCTAAAAACAAAATCCTCCAGGGTTCCCACCAGAGTTACGAACTGCAGGTTCATGTTTCTAGGGCAGGAGAGCCAATATCTCTCGCATCTGTAAACTTTTGTTCAAATTTGGTAGCAATGGCTCCTTATTTGAAGACTGTTAACTCAGTGGTAGCCTTTTCTAATAATCAAAAATGTATAACCTATTAATTTCATTTACATAATAATGGCTACGTTACTAGTAATGAACATCATCACATACCAACAAAAACGAATAGATTAAGGCAACTAACGAAATCGGTCTCGTTAAAGAGGCATCCTCAGGTCAACGTTCTAAATATGCAGATAGACGTGTTTGTAAATCGGACAACGTAAACAGTTGTGCATCTTTCCGCAGAAAAAACTGTGTTACTGCCAACTTCTTACACAACGAACTGCATATTTCTTGTTAGTGTGTGTGTGAAATATAAATACTTTTCAAAGTTCACGTTGGATACCGCGAGTCGAATCAATCTGGGTTACAATCATTCACAAAAAAACCGTAAGTTATTAGAGGCGCAATAGGTGCGACCTTGTGTCGGAAACAAAGCGGTAATTTTCGAAGATATTAGCGCATGTGATGTAAAAGTGATCTGAGTACACACAACATATTGTTTTGTTTGTTATTGTTGTTCTCAAGGTCGATTGCAACAGAAACTGGCAACATAATTTGTTTTAAACTACAAAAAAAAATAGCTTTTCGCGCCATGCAACATGAATTAATATCACCTTTATTTAATGTAATCAGTTTTAAGACCTGATTTACCACGTACTAGGCGGTGAAGGAAAACATCGTGAAGAAACCGGCATGTTTGAGAAATTAAAAAAGATATTTCAATGACATGTGAAGGCCACCAACACGCATTAGGGCACCGCTAACCTGTGTGTAACCCTAACCTGTAACTTTACTTAACTTAATTAATAAGTATAAAATATCATCAATTATTGTCAAATATTATTTATTAGTTATTATTTTATTATAGGATTTATTATTACATACATATTTGGTGTTCCACAAGGCAGTGTACTGGGACCTTTGCTATTCTTAATATACATTAAAGATCTTCCTGACTTTACTACAAGCAAATGCATTTTATTCGCTGATGACACTACTCTTATAGTTAAAGGTAATAACAGATCTGCACTTGAAATCGCAGCTAATGGTGCTCTAAATGAGGTCATACAATGGATGAATATAAATAATTTAGATATAAATATAAGTAAGACTAAATTTATTGAATATAAAACCCTCAAAAACATTTCAAATGACATTAAACTCACATATAACAACTCGATAATTGAAGAAGTCACTTCCACAACATTTCTAGGAATAATATTTGATAAATTTTATAGTTGAAAGCCTCATATAGAAAGCCTATGTACTAAAATAGATCGTTTCGTTTTTGCATTGCATAGACTGAGAGATATTGTATCAGAAAAAGCTGCACTGATGGCATATGATGAATACATCTCATCCATACTACGATATGGTGTTATACTCTGGGGGTATTCGGTGGATTCGGATAAAACATTGAAAGCACAAAAACGCTGCATAAGAGCTCTTTGTGGTGTTGGTCCTTTAGTGAATTGCAAACCTTTGTTCAAAACTAAAAAGATCCTGCCTTTGCCTTCATTATACATATTTGAAATGTGCATGTTTGTTCATAAGCATCCACATTTATTTCAACGTATGTGTGAAGTGAGTGAAAGTAAGGGTAGATACAAGAATAGGTTATATGCACCAGCAAATCGTCTGAAAGTTACAAAAAGGAATGCATCTGCAATATCAAAAAAAAATTATAATAAATTACCTGATAATTTAAAACTTAAAAGTTTATTGTCATTTAAGAAATCTGTTACTCACTAAATGTTATTATTCTGTAGAAGAGTCCTTAAACGACAATGACCTACATACGAGTAATAATGAATGATATTTTTAGAATATAATTAATTATACGTCAGATTCCAATGTTTAAAGAATTAATGTTTTTGATATCATTTTATATAAAATTTGACTTATATAAAATGAAAAGGAATTAATGACAGTTGGATATGTAACACTTATAATTGACATTATATAATTATTGACATAAGAATATTAATTAATATTTGACATTGAACTATAATAATAATCTTACTTGATATAATAATACTTACTTATATATCTTATTGGCATTTTTCTTACACTATATATTAAATAATTTATACGTTGTTAAATTCGATTAGTATTGTTGTTTAGGTTACTTGACCATTAATATTTGCACACCACTAAGATAGAATATGTAGAACGAATTATACTCAAACACCATTGTACAACCATATTCTTGCAAATAAAAAATATTATTATTATTATTATTAATAATACTGTATTAAAATGTTGATATAAAACCAATTTGACTCTTTTTGCAATAAATTTAAGTTGGGTTTTTACATCAGTAATTTTTTGTTTAGAAATTTCACCCATATGATCTCCTTCATACACAAAGAAAGCTGCTGGGCTTTTCATTATAAAATTGAGGTGACAAACGAATTTACAGCCCACCTGATGGTAAGTGGCCACTGCAGCCTATAGACACCTGCAACGGATTTCAAATAAAAAATGGTACTGATGCGTAGTCTCGTCTGAGGACTTAAATGGAATGTCACACAGCTTATATAGTATACTAGCTCTCTATACCCTTGAGACCGAAATACAGTAGTGTAGGCACTGCTATTTGGCAGCAGAAATAGGTAAGGGGTACCTATCAAAACGGACGGTCGATTTACATAGGATGGTTAAACAAAAGAAACTTCCAGAAAAGGTGTGGTAAAACCTGACACCAACAAATCTGTAAAATCCAAAAGGCTAACAGCATAAACATCATCAGAAACCAGTGGTGTGCTAATCATTGGTATCGACTAAAGTCTTCAATAAAAATCTTTGATGAACTTCAAAGTTGATTTCTAGGGTTCCGTACCCGAAGGGTAACCAACGAGATCCTATTACTAAGCCTCCGCTATCCGTCCGTCTGTCCGTCCGTCTGTCTGTCAGCGGGCTGTATCTCACAATCCTTAATAGGTAGACAGTTGAAATATAAATAAAATATATATACGTGGTAGAGCCATGCTTCAGCTATATTAGTAATGTAGTTGTAGCACGAATGGGTCAGCTCGACCGGGGAAGTACCACGCTTTCACAGAATACCAGCGTAAAATAACAGCTTAACACTGCTGTGTTTCGTATAGTGAGTGTAGGGAACCGGAGACCCTTTTTCATGGAAAAGAGACATTCCATCTTAGTCCTCACGTGTGACAACGCATCTGCATTTTGATTCTTTATTGAGGATAGATGTTTATGGGTCACAGCAACACTTACCATCAGGCGGACTGTGTGCACGTTTGTCACCCTATCCTATTAAAAAAATTATAATAAAAATAAATTAAAAATTAAAGGGGTTTCCCCTACTAGAAACGTGTATTACGATGGTACGGAACCCTTCATGTGTGAGTCCGACTTGCAATTGACCGGATTTTTTTTATTTGTGTTTTTTATTAGGTTTTATTATCTTCACCTCACCTTTGATGAGTTCATCATAATGGCGGCTCATGGTATAAAGACCAGAATTTTTTGAAGCCTTTCTAGTTAATAATATTTCTATACTGATCAGGAGTAAAGATTTTTTCATGTCTTCGTTTAAGTTATTTTTTGTTTGTTTTCTTATACTAATGTAAGTTAAAAAAATCTTAGAGTAACTTTTTCAGTGTAATCATTTTGTGTCACGAAAATTAATATTTTTCGTACTCGTTTTGACATTATATGTTATACAATCAATATAATCAATATGAATATTAACCACTTTATGTAATGAAACTAACCGTGACCCGTGACCGCGACCGACGAAAGTTCAGGAAGCTCAAAAACTATTTTGTCATCTTAGACGTTTAGTGTTAGAATGTTCGCGGCATTAGAAATACATCGCATAGCTATGAAATCACTACTAGTCCTATTAGTTATTCTGTGGCAATAGACAAATATTATAATCACAAATTAATGTTACATAAAGACATTAAACACTTTTACAAAATAAGATTTGGAGAAAAAAAATTGTTAGCAAATGTTATATAGGTACACGTAACGCCTTTGTTGAATATTTAACTATAAGAAAATGTTATTCGTGTGAGAATACATACGATTTATTGGTTATATTATTCGAAAAATAGTGATTTTAATGTTGCAATCCAATTATTGGAATCTGTGGCACATAGACATCTACATCTATTCTCGGTTAATAATCTAAATACAAATGCGCTGTCACCCCTGAGGACTGAGACGGAATGCCTCATTTCCAGTAAAAAGGGTCTCCGGTTCTCTACACTCACCAGCATGACTGTACCACGTACGAGAAATTAGATAGAAATATGCTATAGTTTCATTGTCGTGAGCCTGCGGCAGCCCACTGCTGGATATAGGCCTCTCCCAAGGCGCGCCACTTAGCTCAGTCTTCGGCTACACGCAACCAGTTTCTACCAGGCAGATGGTCGCTCCATCTAGTCAGGGGGTGTCCCATATTACGTTTGCCTAGGGTTGTCACCGGTTGTACTATAGTTTGTAACACCTTAAATAATTTATTGTATATTATATTATATACCTGATTCTTCTCTCTCTCTCTCTCTCTCTCTCTCTCTCCTCTCTCCTTTAGGCTAAGTATGCTACAAGGAAATCGATCTTTGGTAAGTCCAATGAATCTCTACAAGCCACCTGGCTAACAGCACAATCATCACCGAAATATGACGAAATATTTTTTAGTTTTTTGTCATATTATTTACTATCGTTTTGGATTATGGATACGCATGGAAGTCGATGGATGCAGATGGCTTGGGACCGTGCTTTGTTTTCCATGGGTGAGGCCTATGTTCAGCAGTAGACTTGTGATCGGCTGTAAGGATGATCATATTTCATGGACAACCAATGGAATCAATGGAAATGTAATTTATTCTTCTCCTTCTTCTTTCTATGTCCTAAAGTCTAGGCATAGGTCAAGCTTAGTCACGTTGTAGGGAGGATTTGCCTTAATGTTCACGCTTGGCAGCGTATTGACAATCGCTGTACCAACTGTCCGTCACCGATCGAAACGAGACCGCTATACCACCACATATCGGAGGCTATAGGATTTTTTTGCATTTATAACTACCTCTTACAATATTCATGGGACGAAATAGGATAATAGATTCTCTCACAGCAGAACCAGAAATATACATTTCATGTTATATAAGGATTTACAAAGCGTAAGTTCTTAGCGAACAAACCAGTACGACTTGTTGCAAGATGCTATATTAAATATGTAATATCGTTGATTAGATGTTTCGCGACCTCAATACGCACTTATATAATTTATAACTATACAAGTTTTCTATGTACTACAACAAGTGTAGTATGTACAGATACAAACCAATTAGACATGTTTGATCTTCATAAATTGTAGACAATTATTCGTTTCAAACAATTATTCAATTAATAAGTTGGTCGTGCTTTTTTTATAGAAGTACATGTAATTGTCACAAACACACTGTCCACCTGATGCTCTTGTCCATAGACATTTTTTTATTATGTAATAAAATACATATAAATAAAATTGTCTGTCTGTAATATTGAAATAACTGGCTTCTGTTATGCAGGTTATTTGCATGGTATTAAGAAATAAACAACCATTTTAAAAATGTTCGTCTGTTTGTCTGTCCGGGCTAATCTTCGGATGAACTGATCGTGGTAAAACCTAAACGCCGTCCACTACCATCTCGAGAAGGCGAAGCTGGCCTTGCTCTTTCTGAACGAGACGCAGGTGTCCTCTCCGGCTGACACTTCGTATCGTACAAATTGGAACACTCCTTTGTGCCTCGGGCTGGAGTTTGCGTATACGTCAGAGAGGACATCTGTTCTCGACGCCTCGGCAGTCTTGAAGGTTCGGAACTGTCCATCCTTTGGCTCTGTGCCTCTATAGGACATCTTTCTAGACAGACTCATCGACCACGTGCAAATGGTACAGATTCCTTGCTATAGCAGATCCCATCCGTAGAGATCGTGATTCTTGGCGATTATAACGCCCACCACGCCGAATGGTTCGGTTCACGTTTAACCAATCATGTGGGGAGATCTGTTTATGACTTTTCCTTGGCATATGGTCTGAAACAACTGGTTATTTCGCCCACGTGGTTTCCAGATGTAGAGGATCATGCACCTTCTCTGTTGGACCTTCAGCTGATCTCTCATTCGGACGGATATCAGGTCTCCGTCGACGCCAACTCCTCGGACCAAAGTCTAGTCCGGAAAGTGGTGCCACTCACGCTAACATCGCGGTTGCATTCTGCAGGCTGACGCCGTGTTTGGCACTATAGGTCGGCCGATTGGGATAGGATGCGGTCTTTCTTTGCATCCTACCCTTAGGGGTTGTTTCTCGCCGGGGTTTGCTTCTCGCCGGACGATCCCAACGTTGTTGCTAATTTTGTCGCTGATGTGGTACTTCAGGGTATGGAACTTTTTATTCCTTCTTCTATCGTACCCATCGGAGGCAGATCTCAGCCAAAGTTTGGTCGTTCCTATAAAATAGCATCACGCTATAAGCAGGAGTGCTACAGGGCCTGGGCTGACGCATCAATGTCCCGGGATGTTAACACCAGCGCCCTTACAAAGAAGTATAATTCCGCCTCCAGGTCCTTCAAAAGTGTCATTGCTAAGGCAAAGTCAGAGCACACCGGCAGAATTGGCGTGAAACTAGTCCGCCTTCCTTCGGGAACCCGTGCATTCTGGTCCCTTCCTAAGGCTGTCCAAGGAAACTTCTGTCAGTCATCTCTTCCATCTCTGCACAGGGAGTACTGCTCACTGGCCCATGCCGCAAAGGAGAAAGCTGATCTGCCAGGCTCGTTCTTTGGGTCCAACTCGACTCTCAATGACGGGGGGAGCAATACGGTTTTCATCGGGGTCGATCAGCTGGTGATCTTCTGGACTACCTGACTCATAGATGGGCGGAGGCTGTATAATCCAAGGGGGAGGCATTGGCTGTAAGTTTGGACATTGGACTTCGATCGGGTTTGGCACAATGCGCTTTTTCTGCATATCAATGACATGTTACATACCGGTAACTTTCATTGCTATACGGATGACAGCACTGGTGATGCTCTATACAGTGGCCGTGCCAGTATTTCTCGGGAAAACGTTGCCGAGTACCGGACTAAACTTGAGTCGAGTCTTTGCTGAACAAAGTCTCGGATTGGGGGCGATTAAATCTAGTCCAGTTTAATCCCCAGAAGACACAAGTTTGCGCGTTTACCGCTAAAAAGAACCCCTTTGTCGTATCTCCTCTGTTTCAAGGCACTCCCTTTGTTGCCTCAGCCAGTATCGGAATCCTCAGCGTCGACATATCGAGTGACGTGCAGTTTCGTGGTCACTTGGAAGAGAAAGCCAAATTGGCCTCTAAAAAGCTTGGCATGTTTAGTAGAGGGAGACAGTATTTCATGCCGGCACACCGCCTGCAATTTTACAAGGCGCAGGTTGGGCTTCACAAGGAATACTGTTTCCATCTCTGCGCTGGGGCTCCCCAGTACCAGCTCCTTCCATTTGACGCAGAGCAGCTCGAATCGTCGACGACCGAGTCCTCTCCGATCGGCTCGATTCACTGGCGCTGCGAAGAGATGTTGCATCCCTTTGCATTTTCTTTCGCATCTACCACGGGGAGTGCTCTGAGGAATTGTTCGGAGTAATTCCAGCCGACAAATTTCACGAACGCACATCGCGGCAAAACTCTCGATACCATCCACACCATCCGGATTGGCGGTCCACCACTGTACGTTTTACTAGGAGTTTTCTTCTTCGTACGACCTCTCTGTGGAATAGTTCCTTCTTAGGGACCTTTAAGAAGAGAGCCTACTCCTTATTAAAACGCACAACGCACAACCGGCAACGCACCTGCAAGTCCCCTGGTGTGGTAGTTGTTCATGAGCGGCGGTAGTCACTTACCATCAGATGATGATGATGATGATGATGTCATATAATATTTTTTTTACGGACAGATAGATAGCAATGCTAGGAGGGACCACTGACGCACTACACGTAAATTTAATAAATTTGACTTTGTACGTCAAGGGCATGCCAAAAAAGGACATCACCCAGCATGTGTTGTGGTGAAACCGCAACGATGATTTTCAGTGACGACCGAGAGTCTTGGAGAATATAATACCGAGAATAAATGCATGTAGTGAATTTTTACGAAGAGAAAAAAAAACATATATTCCTCATTCGGAAATGTATCTACCAAGCCAGGAATGTGTGGCCCAGGCTTGCTATGTTACGCTGCCGATACACGACGCATAAGTTTTTTTTTAAATTTATTTTTTAAATTTTACCTCCACACTACGATTTTCTTCTGTATCGCGGGGGCAGTTTATAAACATACATTTCACAAAGACAAACATCCACCCGAAAAAATTATTTGTAGGCCATGCAAATACTGATGAAAATGCTGCAACTCATTGTTAAGCCACTGCGACACGGAGCCATCAAATTATACGTTTCTCACACGACCTCGCAATTTTGCTGGATTAAAATTTTCTCTCACTCAAATTTTATAGTTGCAACCAGGCCGGGGTCGCCGCTCCACATAGAGCATTGTACCGAGTTATAGAGTTGCATTGATAGCAAACTTCTGCAATACGTAACACACAACAATTTGGCCGGCCTGGGAACTTTTTGCGTAGGACAATGTGTATTTAGACGGCTTTTATTGTTTCTGTCTCATATATTTGATGGTTTTGACATGGTAAATACGTGTTTGAGGCAGTAAGCCCGTAATACGAAACGGACAAGTAAAATTTATTGCCACATTTAATATCGCGGGCGTCGTGAAATTCAAACTGAGAAAATTAAGCAATTTTTTATCCTACAAGAGTTGTCATGGTGGCCATTGCAATATCTTTGTCAGTTTTATTAAATTATTTTTATTTAACAAGCCCGAATGGATCTGCTCAACAGGGGAAGGATCACGTGCTAACGCTGGCAGAGGTTGTTTTTGTTTGTTGAACGTAAAATAGCAAAGATAAGGCAGCGTCAAAGATTTTAAAATAACTTACCCTTACACTATGACTTTCTCCTGTATCATGGAGGCAATTTACATAAGTACATGAATTTCACAAGGACAATCAACCAAACCCGGTACTATTATTTGATATGTGTCCTGTGTGGGATTCGAACCTACGTCCCTCAGCGCCGCATCTCATTGCTACGCCACTGCGCCAGGGAGCCGTCAAAAATGAAAATAAACTACTGCAATCGCCTGCCGTGGCCTAGTGGCCTATTATCAAATGATTGTTTTTGTATGAGAAGAATGTCCAGCAGAATACTATATAATATACATATCAATACGTGAAGGGAAAACTTTGTACCCCTTTTGAAGCATACTGCGTGCATGAAGGAGTGTGAGATTTGGCATGGTTAAAGTTTATTATTGAGAAGGAGTGCAGAAAACAAATTATTACATAGCCGATTACTATGTAACACATGACTCTAAGTTAATCTATAAACAAACTTTTGTGGAATTAACTCTCGACCGGGGAATCGAACCCCAACCTTCGCTCGGCTATCGAATGTTCCCATCATTATATTGAATCTACTTAATTTTAACATAGATTGTCTTATCATTTGGAATGTTTTTATACTTTTAATAGTAAATAATTATAAGTGTAAATTTACTTATTTTTTTTATGAAATGGAAACTTATAAAAATGTTTTAAGCGCGTCGCCAACACTAATATTTAAATATATATGCCTGTTACTGACCCCGTGTAAATCAGCCTTAACACATATAAGTCTGTTATTTGTTTTCATTAATACTGCCAATATCAAACACATAATATTCTGCGGTCAAACAGTCGCACAGAAAAAAGATTGAGCCAAAGAATTTTAAAATGTTGCCAACATAAAATTACCACTTAATTTTGTGTTCTTTTCAAGAGTCTTTTTAATGTATATCAAGGCAAAAAGTGTTTATTTTATATCTTGTACACGAGATATATGTGTGTTAATGTGCAGTTCAAAGTAAAATACAGTTTACTTAATATACAAACTTGAACAATTAATGAATTACGGTCGAATTTCGACCCCTAGGCAACTACTAGTTACTATAAAACCACAAAAAGAGCTGTAGCTCAGAGGCTAAGCACTCGCCATAAATTATACAGTACGCGAGCAACCCGGGTTCGATACCCGTCGGTATTAATCAAATTGTTAATTGCAATTTTAAGTGTTTATTTACCACGTGCTCATCGGTGAATTAAAACATCGTGAGAAAACCAACATGTCAATACTTCGAGAATATAAAAAGACCGGCAACATGCACAGAGCAGCGAACTAATTGCTCCACAATTGTGTGTCTGTGCCCAACAGTAGGATGTATATGTATAGGCTGTAACTTTACTTTATTTTTATTCAAAGAAGGAAACCTCCTTTTTATCGCATTATAAAAAACATAAAAACCTTAAGGTGTGTCGGAGGCCAGTTATTGCAAAAGTGACAGTATCAAGGCTACGTTGGAATTTCCGTATTTGTTATTTGTGATTGTGACTTATTTGTATCCAATCATTACAGCTTATCAATAGTCTACTGCTGAACAAAGGTCTCCCTGGCTATTGCAAAATATACCCCATGAGGCCATAGTTGCCCTGCCTGGCAGGCAGGTTGACAACCGCAGTTTTTTTTTCGGTTTTTATCAGGAAGATGCTGCTGCCCATCTCCATTTTTCTTCTATCGTTTCTTATGGAACCCATATAAGTCCACAGATGGAAATGGGGGTTTTTAGCTGTTGATAGGGTTTGCCTTAATCTTCTCTGGCGACCACAGCACCAGACGTCTCGCATCTTTGAATCTGCTCCTAGTCACCAATTTTGACATTTTAGGGGTGACCATGCATCAATAATAAACACTTCTTCTGTCCATTACAGCCTATATAAGACCACTGTTAACATAGGCCAATCCCCATAGATAGCCTCATAATCATAATCATGATTTTGCCATAGTTGCCACGCTTGGCAGGCGAACTGGCAACAGCAGTATTTATATTACTTTGAGTTGTTATCAGAAAGATGATGGTGCCCATTATCTGTTTTATTTTCCTCTGTCGCGTCTTAGGACACCCACGGGACGATATGAGGTAGTAGATATTCTTAGACCGCCCCTACAGGGTGTAAAACACTTCTTCTCCGTCACACTATAACAGTACACCAGTGGCTTAGCCTTGGTTGTAGCATAGTTCCTGGTGGCAGATTTTAAGAGGCGGTTTTACTGCTCTAGCAATCCTGAGCGGTACGCAACTGTTTACGGGCGTATAGTAGAGATAATTTGCCTTTAAAATATTAAAACAGAACTGCATAAGTCTTGTGACTAATACTTAGTTTCAATTGTAAATATAACATTGACCGCATTAAATCAATCTATGATAACGGCCTATTTAATTAAATGTAACGGTTCACAAGTAATTAATCGCGTTCTTTAAAGCGAGGGTTTCGATAGTGTTGCCCAAATGCAAGAACAAGACGAGACTTAGCCAGTCATGGTCTTGGTCTTGCTCCAATATACCTGGTCTTGGTCTTGGTCTTTGTATTGCGTTCTCAGTCTTGGTCTTGGTCTTGGTCTTGCAGCAAGAGTCTCGCAAGTCTCGCAATTACCTATTAGCCTATTGCTATTTATTAAACGTTACTTTAGATCTTAGAACAACTTAACAGAGTAGGTACATTTTGAGCTTACGTAACGCAACAAAAATGGACAGCTTTAAAAGAAATGCCGCGAGTTGAGGCACTTATATTCGACGCATGGAATAGTCCTCCAGATTGCTACAGTGAGGTGAAGAAGTTGGCATTTGGAGTGCTGACACTCTTTGGATCGACATATTTGTGCGAGCAAGCGTTCTCTTGCTTAAGTTATATTCTAAATAATGATAACCTGTATATGAAATTTTCCAAAAAATCACCCAAAAGGGGGTGAAATGTGGGATGAAAATTATATATATCCCAAGCACTACCACCTGGCTGGGTACTACCACCTGCTTGGGATCCTGTAATTAATAAAATTAAAACTAAACCCAAGCATACCACTGCAAGACTTCAAGACACAGTTAGTTCATTCTGCGTAGATCGGAACAAAATTAATAATTAAAAAAGCTGTAGGTACTCCGGATTAACTCTGACATCGGGACGTCATTCACCTCAGTCCCCCGTGACCATGGGTGCTGTAAAGCACCCGAAACGTCGGGAATTAATAAAAATAAGTTGATTAAACGCGATATAATCCGTAAAAGTAGTTTTATTCAATACGTTAATTAAATTAAATTTGCCTAGGTACAATCCAAACCCAAACCCAAGCATACCACTGCAAGACTTCAAGATACTGTAAGCTCATTCTGCGTAGATCGGACCAAAAATTAATATTCAAAAAACTGAAGGTAGCCGGGTTAACTATGACATTGGGACGTCAAACACCTCAGTCCCCCCGTGACCATGGGTACTGTAAAGCACCCGAAACGTCGGGAATCAAAATTAGTAAAATTAAACGCGATAAAATCCGTAAAAATAGTTTTATTCAATTTGCCTAGGTACGTTACTTGCTGTATTTATCTAGGTACTTACTAACTACTAGAGTACTATAGAAGTTAATAAACCGACACTGCTAATCAATTTTCTTCCAGTGTGTGATTTTAAAACACAAAATGCGCGAATATGACTTCACTCATTCGAAATTCAAAATTAAAATATTTTTTTATTCATGTAGGCATTAAAATACACTTTTGAATAGTCATATAATCACTGTCTTCCCCAATTTTTTTTCTTTTCCATGTTCAGGGGTGCTGATTCTACTGAGAAGAATCAAGGAAGAAAGTAAGAAACTCAGTAGTAGCTCTTTTCAAAATATTTTTACAATAGTACTATAATTATGTAAAGCGATAAGTCAAACATAAAATGTCAAATGTATATGTAGATACCAAATCGGTATAGAAATTTCTAGTTAGTCCTGTGTAGTACGAGAGGTCAGTTCTAAGCATTTTTGTCATTAAGATAATTATTTAAAGAATAATATGCTTTTTTGGCTAAACAAGCTTTAATGTGCGACTTAAATTCATTTCTTTTGGAATGTTGTTATAAAAGCGTATACCGCTACCGAAGAACGAATTGTATACTTTGTGTAACCGGAAAGCAGGTAATGTGATTTTATATTTATTTCTACTATTAAAATTGTGCAAACCACTATTCTTTACATGTAAGTGAATATTTTGTCGTACATACATGATATTTACAAAAATATATTGTGATGCAACAGTCAAGATATCAATTTTTTTTAAACAGTTCTCTCAGAGATACTCGGGCTCCTAAGCTGTACATAGATCTTATTGCACGCTTTTATTTTATATGCACGCTTTTTATATTATTTGATTAGCATTGTAGAACATTTTTATACGTTTCAAGTGTCTTAAAAGTGTCTACAATATTTATCAAATGGGTGACGACATATTCGAGCACTTTGTGTTTTAAAAACACACACTTCCAAAAATCGAGATTTGCAGTGAACTATTGAACATGTTTATCTATTAGGTAATAATAATAATAAAAATATTAGGCTGGGTCCTCTCGGACTCGGCAAGCGGCACCCGCCGCTGGTGGAGTACGCCGCATGCGTTGGACAAAATATATGAACATAAAAGCATTGCGGGCGTACTATAGGGGGGAAGAAACTGGAGGGATAGCGTATCGGGCTCGGATGCACCGCTTTTTTGCTGAGCTGGAGCCGTCTGTTCCCGTCACGGAGCAAAACCTGGCAGACCGAGTTCGGTACATCATACGCTCGAAAATATTTGATGATGCCGAACTCGAACGACTACGGCGTGAGGCTATTCCCTCATCGAATGAACCAGCTATAGCTGGGGATGCGGCTCCTAAGGCCATAGACCAGCAGCCATATGTGGAAGCCGCCATGGATCTTCACGCTTTGGTTGATTCAGGCGATGATGGAATGGTCACCCAAGAACTAGAGCAGATGAGGAGTAAATTGGAGGCGATTGTGGAAACGCGCTGTACGCCTCTCGAAAATCGACCGCGACTCCACGCATAACCCTAAGCAAGCGGAATCGGGATGTCGTGACGGCCCTGAACCCATTGCTGGCAACCT
The DNA here is from genome assembly GCA_029286625.1 of Parnassius orleans. Classification (NCBI taxonomy): domain Eukaryota; kingdom Metazoa; phylum Arthropoda; class Insecta; order Lepidoptera; family Papilionidae; genus Parnassius; species Parnassius orleans. The sequence continues at coordinate 2,007,158 of JAGSMP010000056.1, forward strand.
TTTGAAACCAGCCGGGACCTTTGCGATACGGACTCAATACTATTTGGCGCCGCTTTGGGGTTTGCCGTATTGTTGGTGTCAAACTTCCACGTCTGGACGTGCTACTGGGCAAAGTAGCGCTATCCCAGCCTGGAGAAGAAGGATTGAGGACCGTATCGCAAAGGCAAGGGCCCTCATAGGCAGACTGATAAGCTTCAGGTCGCGCAATAATAGGCCGAGAATTGTGCGCACCGTCAGGATGGCGTTTGATATTGATTTGATTTGATTGACAAACTGATATTTGTCCCAGCCGGATATAACGCAAAACTGACGGAGCGCATAGAAGACCTGAAGCAGAGAATCGCTGCTTGGGGGAAGCGGATTCGGTGATATACCGAGAGGTCGACACGGTTCAACCAGAATCGTCTCTTCCAGAGTGATCAGAAGAGGCTCTATGAATCATTGGATTTGAATCATCAAGGAGCGGCCGATGGTACGTGGAACGGGCTCACCACCGAATCAGGTCAACACTATCGCATTCTGGCGCGGCCTGTGGTCAGAGCCCGTAAACCACAGCGAGGGCCCTTGGACGGAAGTTGTGGCGAATCAGTGTGCGAGTGTTACGCCCATGGACCCCGTCATCATAACGCCGGATGACGTAGCTGAGGCGGTCCGTAGGGCCCCGAACTGGAAAAGTCCGGGACTCGATGGACTGCATCACTACTGGCTGAAGGGGTTCGTGGTGTGTCACGCTGTGCTCGCCCGACAGTTTCAAGAGGCTCTCGACCAAAAATCACTCCCGAGCCTCTTCTCTACTGGGATCACTTATTTGGTTCCTAAAGACCGGGATTCCACAAACCCGAGCAAATGCCGCCCCATAACGTGTCTGCCTACCATATACAAGACACTAACATCCATTTTGAGCGCGAGAATCACTCGTCACCGGAACGCAAATCAGGTGATGTCGCGCGCTCAAAATGGGTGTCGGGGTGGTGGTCGTGGAACCGAGGAACCACTCCTCATTGACGCGGTCATTGGCAAGGTGGTTAAACGCAACCGTCGGAACCTCTCCGCCGCCTGATAGACTACAAAAAGGCATTCGACTCGGTGCCTCATACATGGCTTAAGAGGGTCCTCGAGCTGTACAAGGTTGACTGTACAGTTCGAGACTTCCTCGGGCAGTGTATGGGGCAGTGGAGTACGATCCTTTGTCATCTAGGCGAGCGGATGACGGCTGCGGAGAACCACATAAGGATAAGAAGGGGCATCTTCCAGGGCGATTGTTTGAGTCCAATCTGGTTCTGCCTCTCTCTTAACCCTCTCAGTACCTTACTGGAGGGTTCCGGGAGGGGATTTCAGCTTCGGAGAGGTGGTACAAAAGTGACCCACCTTTTCTATATGGTTGATCTCAAGTCATTTGCCTTCAGTCGCTCACATCTTGTGAAATTGCTAAACATCACTTGTGATTTTAGCAATTCTATTAGAATGGAGCTGGGAACGGATAAGTGTGCGATCCTCCATGTCGAAAGGGGAAGGGTTACTAAATCTAAGGGTATAGACTTGTCTATGCCCATCAACATAAAGACCCTATCCGAGGCTAAAACATATCGATACCTGGGTATGTCACAGAACATAGGTATCGATGAGGCGGACATGAGGCAGTCAGTTTGCGATGTGTTTTATGCACGCTTGACAAAAGTGCTTAACAGTCTTTTGTCGGGCGTTAATAAGACACATGCATATAACGGTTGGATCATGCCTGTTCTCATGTATACATTTGGCATACTCAGGTGGACTCAGACCGAACTGAACGCTCTGGATAGAAAAGTCCGTACTATTATGAGGTCCCATAGGATGCGTCATCCGAGATCGTCAGTAATGAGGCTGTACTTGCCGCGGAAACATGGTGGGCGCGGCTTTTTAAGCGCGCTTACCATGCATAATCGCGAAGTGTGCAGCCTTCGTAATTACTTTCTGACGAAAGCGGATGATCCATTCTATAGGGACGTTATTTTTTGTGATAAAGGACTTACCCCTCTATCCTTAGCCAACGAGCAATGGCAAGACCCGCCAGTACAGAGCATTTCCGACCGGGAGACCGTATGGAAGGAGAAGGAGCTCCACGGGAGGTTCTACAAGGCTCTACATGAGCCTTTCGTAGACACAGTTGCCTCCCTCCACTGGCTACGTTTTGGCGACCTCTTCGGGGAAACCGAGGGTTTTGTCTGTGCAATACAGGATCAGGTTATTAAGACGCGACGCGGCGGCGACGATTGTATGCGATATCAATAGAAGCCGCCGGCGCGTGTATCTTGACCTTGTACTTCCGAATAGCTGCAAAATTTCTTTGACAGGTCAGTATCCGACCTTTGATGATGCCGACAACAAGACGCCGCGCACTATCAAAGTGCAGATGGTCAAAACTAGGTATGCACTTTTTTTTCTTTTAATGTATATTTTCATTAGCTATGTATGTTTACGGTATTGTTCGTAATGCGCATAAGTCCAATTTTACAATTTTTTTAAATATATTTTTTTGCGTCTCCTAGAGTCCCTAAGCGTATACCCGAACTCCTATACTCCCTGAAACTGCGAGACGCAAGAGTCTCGCAGACTTAGTCTTTTCTTGCTCAAATCTTGCACGGTCAGTTTTGGTCTTGGTCTTGCTAAAATTAGGCGGTCTTGGTCTTGGTCTTGGTCTTGCAAAAATGCACGAATAAGACCAAGGCTGCAAGACCAAGACCGATTTTGGGCAACACTAGTTTCGTACTATTCTTAAATAACTATTTTCTGGATTTTTATACGAACATTAACGAGGGCTCATAATCTTACGCTCACCAGATGTCGCTAGTTGTGACTGAGGTGAATTTATTTGTTACGCAGATGGTCATAAAGTGAAATCCACCTCGAAACAACACAGTGAAATGAACCCGAAACAATTATGATGAACATTTCACTACATTGATCGAAATTAATCACAAGCCTGCGCAGCGTGCAAACGCTTAGCCATTGCGGCGTAGTACTATTTATTCTGTGATTGCGGTACTCAGCCAGTAAGATAATCCCAAAAGTTATTACAGGCATACTATATTATACACTTACATTTTCATAGGTTTATGTTTCAAATACCAGCGTGAAATAACAAAATAATACTACTGTGTTAATATGTTGAGTGTAGAGAACCGGAGACCCCTTTTACTGGAAACGAGATATTCCATCTTAGTCTTTGGGTAGACTGTGTGCTCGTTTGTCAGCCTCATCCTATCGCATATTTTAGTTCGCAAGCTATATTGTAGCAACCTGTTACATTGCTATACCAGTGCTTAGTAAAACTATTGCAGAATGCTTAATAAGACGAAGAAACGATGACATACTAATATAATTATAATAGCAAATTATAACTTTACTGTATTAAATGTCATGCGCGAGTAAATTGTGAAATGGCTTAAGTTACTAGAGCGTGTGTATATGTGTGTAATTTTGTATGTAATATAGTTATGCGTCTGAAGTTGCATAACATTTAAACTTAAAGTTGCAGCCTATATACGTCTCACTTCTGGGCACCGGCCTCCTCTCATTTCTGAGAGGATTTTAGGGCAACGAAATGTCCGCCGCGCTGCCCCAATGCGTGTTGGCGATCTTCACATGTCTTCGAAATATTTTTCTTATTTCTAAGACATGCAGGTTTCCTCCGATGTTTTCTTCACCGCCGAGGACGTGGTAAATCAGCACTTAAAATTGCAATTAACAATTTCATTGGTGCCGGCGAGGTTCGAACCCGGGTTGCTCGTGTACTGTGAAATTTACAGGGAGCGCTTAGCCCCTAAGCTACCACTGCTCCTGAAGTTACATACATCATAGAAATTGCATATCATTCAATATTTGTAACATAAAAATAAGTTTTTCATGAGGTGAAGCGAATCTGTATGGCTACGAATCGGCCGGCTCCACCAAAGAAGTACTGTTGTTTGTTTAGTTTGTTTTTTGGTAACGAGGCATTCCATTTTATTTCTGGTGTATATTCTGGTGTCAAAAAATATTGATTCTTAATTGAGGGTAGATGTGGTGTCTATAGGCTACAGCTTCTAGGTACTTGATTTTGTGCTCATTTGTTGCCCTTATATGTATGTATATAAATAAAAATGTAAACGTTCGATTGTTTAAAAGTTTAAAACTCCAAAGCTTTTCACCGATTTCTTAAAAATATTGACATAACGTTGTATTTGAATACTCTCGATAGCACTTTTTGAAAACCTTTTTGAGCTTCAGCAACGCGTGGCCGGATACAACTAATAAAAAATAAAAGCTTACATAGGTGTTTATGTTGATAATAGGTTTTCTCTTATCTGAGAGAGCGCTTTGAATGAGAACTGTACACTGTAGTAGCAAAAATAAAGTATAATTTTTAGTTCTCGCGTAGGTACTTAGTTGTGTCATGTTGCACTTACAACTAATCATCTTTTATTTTGGACGGAAAATAAAGGGATGCATCTTGCTTTCAGAACAAAGCTTTCAGAATCATAAGACAATAGAGTCCTTTTGTAACTGACTTCCAAAAAGGAGGTTATATCTCTATATATAAAAAATATTCTCGTTAAAAGTCGAACTGGTTCGACTGATTTTGATGAAATTTTTGTGTGTGTTTGAGTGGGTGGTTTATATTCACAATTGGACCCGATAGATGGCGCTGTTGTCAAGATCAAGAAATCACCCGCGCGAAGCCGGTGTCACAATATGTCCGCGAGATAAATAAACTGAAGTCAGTTTATTTATCTGCTGATTTTATTTATCGATAGAGTAGATTTCCACAGCGTTCCCATATAAATATCAACCAGTTACAATACAAATACAATACAATATCATTTATTGTACACTAAGAAAACAAATAACATAACAAGAAACAAACAGAGAGAAAAACAAAAGGCGGTCAGTTAGGTAAGGTTAGTTCAATAATAATGGAAACCGGTTTTAATATTTTTATTGTATTATTTCATATTTTGAATGACGAGATCACCAAACATTATATATTAGATTAGATTAATAGTAGAGCGATAAACGATCGAATCCAGTCGATGGTAAGTGGGTACCGGAACCGATTGACACATAAACCAACTTCGAACGTACGAATAGGCAGTAGGTACACAAAAACGTCAGCTAGCTAACCCTAAAATATTGGTCACCCGATTTAATCCAAGCTACTTTTGTCTCACAGCACGTAATCATAAAGCGTACGGTGACAGTAAAGTGAAGGACATGGAGAGGCCGGATGCTGCGCAAGCAAACGACACCGTGCGAATGGTCTGTAGCGCTAGTCTCAGCCCGCCCACTTATCCAAATTGTAAACAGTGTGATGAAATAAAAAAAAATCAGTATCTGTTTTATGTTAGAGTGCTAAACGAGATTATAGACCGTTAGACGGTAAACAGCTATATGAATGCAACCAACTTCAAACATTACCAATATCATTTCACCAACGCACATCTCGTCAAAACTCACATTACCATCCACATCATCTGGATGCTTGGCGGTCCACTACTGTGCTATTTACTGTGAATTTTCTTCCTCGCACGATTTCTCTGTGGAATGCGTGATACTTTTTAGGTTGTAGGAGTCATTTTTTGCCTAAATGTCCGTTTGGGTCTATGTACCACCCGGGATTTGAAGAGTATAGAGCGCCAGTATAATTACAATACAGGCTGTGAGACATTCCATCTTCGTCAACGGTGACAAAGCATCTGTAACTTTCTTTATTTGAAGTATTTTAAGTGTCTATGGACTGCAGTGGCCACTTTTCTGCAGTCAGGTGGACTGTAGGTTCGTTTTTGCTTCAGTTTTATTTTTAAAAAAACATAGCGATACGACCTGCAGGTAGCTTGTATGATACCGCTCCGAATAAAAATAATATAAAATAAGTTTAGGTTAGGCGTAAACGAGATGGATATACCCCTATCCATCGGAAGCCTTAAGATTTTTCTGTCATTTTCCACCATCGCCTAATAATTATATTAATATCATAGGGTAATCTACTTCTTAATGCCCAGTACACCGAGCATATATGATTGCTTTGTTGGTTTAGTGGTCGTAATTGCAGTTGCTGATGAGGTCCTGAGTTCAAATCCCGGGCCGGGTTAAAAATCACTTACTGGGGTTTTCTGTCAAGAAATTCCCAGTAGCAGCCCGGAGTCAGGTAGTTGGCGGAGGCGGAGTTTTTCACCCCCGTGCCTCTCGGAAAGCACGTAAAGCCCTTGGTTCTGCACCCGATCTCTCTCCGGTCGTGTCGGATTACCATCCCATCGGAACATAAGAGTGAGGGAATAGAGAGTACACCTATGCTTGCGCATACACTTGGGCACTATAATCGTGTCCTGCGCAGATGGCTAGTCTCCGTTGAGGCTGGCCGCTGTGATCGAAATTCTCTCTGGAGGACATTATTTTACCGACCATATACCTCTGCTAATTATTTACTTCGACATTCTTTGACATTCTAAATCAGTCGTAGATCTATGGTGCGTGCGTATAATCACCAACTCTGTGCGACCGTGTCGCAACCGACGGAACCCGGTCGGGTTCTAAGGAAACTGCACATTAAAACTCTAGCCGGTTGCTTAATATGATGGCCGTTGAGCGGCTTAACTTATCCGAGTCTGACATGGGAATTTAATTAAACCGCTGATGGATTATATCCAGCATTACAAAACATCTACTACACTAAACTAGGCTTTACATAATCTAAATTTAATATCCATCGGAAGTTCAGGGTATAGCGATGAATTAATACGATTTTGAAGATTCGGTATGATAAGCGTCTTTGAGAAACGAGGATGCAGAACTGCATTACCACTTAGAATCAGGAAATGAAATGATGAATTTTCTAGCTCCGTTAGCACACGCGTGTTGGTTTACATGTTTACTAATTTTTTTGTCGGTAATTTTGATCCACCAATCTTAAAATTCAATTTTAAAATATCAACATTAAAATTTCTATAGTCATTTTTTTTAAAACGACCAATCCATCGCAAAGGGCTCATATTAACTTCCATCCCATATTGTAACCCCTTAGAAATAGAACTTCCAAAGAACTGTAATCATATTTTTTTTTTTTGAGAAGCATATACGCCAATTTTTCATTTTCCATCTTCAAAAATGAAGGACTCGCATACAAACATACACCCCCTATTTTACTTCTTTAGGGGTTAAGTTAAAATAAAAGTAGCCTCTACCCTTCCTTAGGTTCAAGCTTTCTCCGAATCTAATTTCGTAAAAATCGGTTTAATGGTTTAGCTGTAAAAACACACCAGACGGCCATCGTTGCTTTCTCGTTAATATTAGTGTGAATGTATTTTTAAAAATTGTGCTCATGGTTACTTTTAAATTAATATTGACATTGAGGCATTTCCCTGTTTTATAAATTTCCTTATGTGTTAAGCTAGGCATAACCTAGGTCAACAATTCGAAAAACCTTTACTTTCTAGCTACCTTAACACTCCGAATTATTGAAATGTTAACTTGAATTATTGAAATGCATTTTGCAATTTATAAGTTTATGAGGTTTTTGTAAGTTAAAATATAATCAATACTGTTAAATAGTCCTGTTGATTTTTTAAAATCCTTTATAGAATTGAACCATATGTTTTAAACCAGTAGCAGATTAGCAAATACTACGTGGTAAGACTCCATTTCTTCCTAGGACTCCATCTGAGACTCTTACTTTTTGCTACTGCCAGTACTTGCCCTTCTATATTCCAGTTTGAAGAGTATAGAGAATCAGTATAACTACAGGCTGATAGGCGTTCCATCTTAGTCCTCAGAGGTGACAAGGCATCTGTAGCCTACTTTGTTTAAAGCTGATTGGAGGTGTCCATGTGCTGCAATAGCCACTTTCAATCAAGTGGGCTGTAAGTTCGATTGTCACCTCACTTTTATAAAAAAGGAACTTTTAATATAATTGGAAGTATTTAATTTAAAACATTTATTAACTATATTTGTTTCATGTTATCTTTGTACGAGTATGACAACGAATCATTTTATGGATGCTGTAAAAATCTGGTGATAAACGAATCTTACAGATCGAGCATTTATCATCGGCAGATAGCGGTAGCCTACTACTGGCAATAGGCCTTCACAAAGGTCCACCATTAGCCTTATCTGCAAAACACCACATTACGTGTACCTTAATTCCATCTTCAGGATACGTCTACTCGAGCTACATTCCGAACTAGCCGTAATTATCCAGTCTTATCAGAGATACATGGAGTTACACAGTACATGAAAACCTAATTCGAGAACCTATATGCTCTTTTTTGCACAAATATTTACACACATTGAATAGAAATCTAGAACCCCAAAAGATACTCTCACTGAGGTTATGGACCAATGAAACAAATATTTTTATATGTAGAAAAATACTTACGTGGTAGAGCCATGCTGCAGCTATATGATAGTTGCAGCACGAATGGGTTAGCTGGAATAGGGAAGGATCACGCTCTTACAGAATACCAGGTTACGCACATCGCAGCAAGACTCCCGATACCATCCACACCATCTGCATGCTTGGCGGTCCACCACTGTACGTTTTACTAGGAGTTTTCTTCCTCGTAAGACCTCTCTGTGGAATAATTTACCATCGGCGATTTTTCCGAACCGATACGACTTAGGAACCTTCAAGAAAAAAGCTTACACCTTTCTAAAAGGCCGGCAACGCACCTGCAATTCCCCTGGTGTTGCAGTTGCTCACGGGCGGCGGTAGTCACTTACCATCAGGTGAGCCGTATGCTCGTTTTCCTCCTCTCCTATAAAAAAGAAATGCTTCTGTGTAAACCCTTTTACTGGAAGAGAGACATTCCGTCTTAGCCTTCTGCATTTTGATTCCTAATCGAGGATAGAAAGATGTAGATGTCTGTGAGCCACAGCACCTACTTAGGTACTATCAAGTAAATTGTGTGCTCGTTTGTCACTCTTGGTCTACAAAAAAATAGTTACAACATTCGAAGACAACTAGTGTTGTAAGTGGCGTTGTAAGAATACCCCCCGACCCATATAGTCCCGTGGGTGTCGTAAGGGGCGACAGAGGGAAACAAACAAGAAGACGGGCAGCAGCGATTTTCTAATAACACATAAAAAAATACAACATTGCGGTTGCCAACCCGCCTGCCACGCGTGGCAAAAATGGCAAATATTTTCCCTATGAGGCAATCTGCGGGGAAAGCCTATGTTCAGCAGTGGACCTTGATAGGCTATAAGAGTATACAAAAAGAAAATATACTACAGACTTTCCCATCAACCCACAACTATTCACCGCGGTCTTGAACTCCTTGACATTATGATAAAAATAATATAAAATTCAACAAACAGTGCGGCAATCAATAATAATCCTTACGAAGCTGCACCTTGAACTCGATTTACTGTAAATTATGCGCAAACAACTTCGACCAGGGGTTAAAGCTAGTGTTGCAAAGGTCATTTTGTAACTAGATGGTTGGCAGCTGGAGAGTGGCAACTCGCCCTTCAGCGGAGTCCGGCTGGAGGTTCCGGTAGCGAGCTGCGCACTGCACTGGAGACACGTTGCAAATGTTGTATTATTATATTAATTTATTGGTCGTTGTGTGCCACAGTAGGCGAAGTAAACCGATATTACAATTAAATAAAAATAAAATATATTTAAAAACAAGCTTTTATACGCGTTGGTAGGGCCTGGAACCAGCATTATATCAACTCTATGGTATGTTGATATTGGATTATCATCAAAGTAATATAAGTAATATAGGAAATTTCAACTTAATCGGATGTCAGTAAGTGCTTCAAAAATGTATTACTTATTTTTAACCGGAAAGACATACGAATAAATTAAGTTGATATAATATAGAAATTTGTAAGAACATGGTGATTCCCCGGTCGAGGCGACCCGTTCGTTATTTAGCCATGATACACCTACGATGCGGTTCTATGTACTTAGGTATATATTTATATTATTTTATATTAACAATTTGCCCCGGTTTCTCACGGTTGATATCTGGATCTCGACAGCAGCACTAAATATGAATCTAAACCATAAAGAAACCCATTCAAATACACAAAAAATTTCGTCAAAATCGGTCGAGCCGTTTTTGAGTTTTAGCGAGACTAATGAACAGCAATTGATTTTTATATAGTGATTATCAAAAGACTTTTAGAACTCATTTTTTTTTTGCGATTACTTGACTACAAGATACAACAAAAACGTTTAATAGACATAAACCCAGCCCTTAATTCTGACTGATAGTATATCTCATAATAAAATAATAAAAAATACTGAGACAAACCAACTAATTGTGAGAATACGCATTCACGCATACATATGTATTATTAAACTTAGAGCATAGCTTGCTTATGAATACTCTAAGTTATTAAATCAGGTTGTTGGTTGCAAATTAATTTCTAGGTGTTAGGAATTCTTTTCTGTCTAGGAAACCGGCTGGGTAGGTAAGTACCACCCTTTTACTTATTTCTGGTACCGAGCAACAATACGTGCACTACTGTATCATCTCAAGCGTGTATGGCGGCAGTACAATAACAGGCTGTGTGGGATTCTGCAAAACTCGGAGATGACAACGCATCTGTAGCTTTTTAGGGTTCCGTACCCAAAGGGTAACCAACGGACCTTATTACTAAGCCTCCGCTGTCCATCCGTCCGTCTGTCTGTCTGTCAGCGGGCTGCATCTCATGATCCGTGATAGGTAGATAGAAATAGGTAGATATAAAAATAAAAATAAATTAAAAAATAAAGGGGGCTCCCATACTAGAAACGTGTGTGATGGTAGGTACGGAACCCTTCATGCGCGAGTCCGACTCGCACTTGGCCGGTTTTTATTATGTTTTAGTTCGCTAACAGGCAAACTAAAACATGATACTTGTTATGATTTGGACTGTAAGTTCGTTTGTCGCATCAGTTTTATAAAAAAAAACATTTAAGGAAGAGAAATATATGCAACGTCCCGTACACGTTGCATATATTTCTCTTCGTACGTTTTGTTATAGAATAAAGGTGACAAACGAGCACACCGTCCCCCTGATGGTAAGTGGATGCTGTAGCTCGTAGAAATCTACATATATCCTCAATTAAGAATCAAAATCCGATACTTTGTTACCCTTGAGGAGTAAGATAGCATACCTCTTTTCCAGTTAAAATGATCTCCGGCTCTCTACTCTCACCATACAAAAAACAGCAGCATTAAGCTGCTATTTATCGTTGGTATATTGTGAGAGCGTGGTTCTACCTCGGTCGAGCCGACCCATTCATGCTAAAACCATAATATAGCTGCAGCGTGGCTCTAGATCGTATAGAAATATATACTTACTGTTATTTGGACTGTAAATTCGTTTGTCATTTTCACTTATATAAATAAAACCAATTGAGGAAGATCACATATGCAATGAATACGAGAGTACGTGTCCTTACAATAAGTTGAGCATGGTTTTGACGTCACTTAAAATTTACGTATTATACTGTTTATCTTTCTTTAATGATTTTAGATGTGTTAAATATATAAGTGTCCTTATTTCAATTTAAAGCAAACGTGAACAGTGCAAGTGGACGCCTATTTTAATGTTTGATCAATATGCCTTCTCCAAGCAGAAAATATTTACATATACCTAATTCGCTGGCTTATTGCGATATCAGAAAACTATTGAAGTCATTAAAACTCGATTTAAACAACAAATGCTTGCATAGATTATTATAGATATTACATGTAGTCACATATTTTAAAATAGCGAACGCTAAATATAGGTGTTATTATTTAGAGAATGCAAAACGTGATGTAAAATATGCGATATTTTCTGGAGTCTTAACAAATAAAGTGTGTTTGAAGGGTTGACTGAGGGAAAGTCGGGGAAGATCTTGAGCCGCCATCAAATGGCCAAATAATGATCTAGACAACCTTCTTCTTTTTTATTAGCCCGTAAAAGTGCTCTACTAGAAATAGACCTGTTGCGGTGCTCGGCCTGAACACCTTGCCTTGCGTTGAAGTAAAAGGGGAGATCCCTTTTCCTTCAACTGCAAAAGGTCTATCCCGTGAGAGTTTGCCTAAATCGGCGCGCTTAGCAGGCGGAATGATGTATCACAGTATCAGATGTTTTAAAATGTACGTAGTAGAGCTGCTATATTTTGGTTGTATCACTGGGTCACAATGGGTCGGCTCGACCGGCGAACGGCCACGCTCTCACAGAATACCAGCGTAAAATAGCATCTCAATGCTGCTGTGTTTCGTCTGGTGAGTGTAGAGAACCGGAATTACTTTTTTACTGGAAACGAGGCGTGCAATCTTAGTCTTTAGAGGTGACAACGCATCTGCATTTTGATTCTTAATCGAGCATAGATGTAGATGTTTATGGGTCACAGCATTCACTTACCATCAGATCGACTGTGTGCTCGTTTGTCACCCTTATTCTGTAAAAAAATACGGTTGACCCTACAGGCCATCCCTGGAACTTCCGCTAATTTCAAATGCAAAACGTTCCAAATTCCACCTATTATTACATCAGAATCTATCCGAGAAGAAATTTCAAAGTTATCTGAAAAAATACTTTTTTCGAAATTTTTCGTTAACGATTTCTCTTCAACGCATCAACCGATTTTGATGCGGTTTGCAGCAATTGACGGCGTTTTTTGAGTTTAAGAGCTGATTAGATTTTAGAATTGATTGTTACACCTGTTTAAAAGTTATTGCAAAAAAAAACATTTTTTTGAAAATTTTATTTTTAGGATTTCTTAAAATCTACCGGTCCGAATCGATTCAAATGGTATGTAAAATAATAAAATTATCAAAAAAAATATGTGCCCTTTCGAACGACGCCGAGTTTGTTCAAATGGGTCTAGCCATTCAAAAGTAATGAGAGGGTTACATACATCTATACACACAGACACACACGCACACACATACATACAGACATAGTGACATCCTGGTAGGAATAATCAGAATAGCTTCCTAGGACCTCATAACGTCGAGATCTGATGAAACCTCGATTTTCGAAAACTGGGATGAAACCAATTACTTCCCGATTTTTTGAAAGTCATACATTTGATATAGGCTGTTTAACCAGTGCTTAAATGTTACAATTTTTTTTAAATAAAATTGAAGTATCATAAGAACTCACAGTCCACCTGATGGTAAGCGGCTATTGCAGCCGATGGACACCTGCAACCAACTTCAAACAAAGAAGGCTGCAGATGCGTAGTCACCTCTGAGAGCTAAGATGAAATGCCTCACAGTCTGTAGTTATACTGGCTCACTATACCCTTCATACCGGAACACAGCAGTACACGCACTGCCGTTTGGCGGCAGAAATAGATAAGAGAATGGTACCTTCCCAGGTGGACTGTGGTGAACAAATATGAAAAAGTAGTTTTATTAATATTAAAGAATGGGACAACCGTGAAACGTGATGTTTATAGGATCGTGGTGACATTTCGAGAGGGCGTTGCCGCCTCTATCCTTGACATATAACTGTGCTCTACCATATTCTTTCACACGAACAGTTCAGTTACCTTTGATACAACAAAAACAAGATGGAGTCCGGTACTGGAAAAATTGTTAACCATTGCTGCAAGATATACAAAGTAATGAGTGTATTACGGTGTGAATACTTCTAGGGAAGCGATTATGTAACCTATTTAGAAAAAGAGGTTCGATATCGTGAGACAATTTGTTATGTATTACCAACATTATATAAATTACCATCCTCCTAAAATCCCTAAACTTCCTTGTGTATAATGAAGACGATTACATAAAGAGCATATGGACAATGACCCACACCCAGACCAATTATTTGTGGACCATACCAATACGTGTTCCGTGCAATAATCGAATTTAAACCAATTCATAAAAACGATTTTAAACCAATGTTTAAAATCTCATCGTCGTCATCTGACTAATACCTGTCGCTGTTGCTGCCAAGTTGCAAAATTAAGTCTATTAATCGATTTCGCGCATCCAAAGGCAACAAATTGCCACTCGCCTTGTGCAGGCTAATACTCTATTTAACCAAGTGTATTTAACAACGTGTGTTTAAGCATAATCCACTTCAAGATAATATGTCTATTTGGAAAGAAACAAAAGAAAGAAGGAAACAGCAGATGAATATCTACATCGATGATATTCTGTCGGTGCCTTTACCTGAAATTCTTCAGTTTCTAAACAAAGTTTTGTCAAACATTTAATGAAAAACACTAAAAATCAAAATTAAAAATTGAATAAAATGAGTAGGGATAAAAACAATAACAAATCTAAAATATAAAATTAAAATTAATTTTTAAGCATTGGATGTTTTTCGATTCACACTTTTTTGTTTGATCTTAAATTATATTTTTCATAGGTTGACTCTTTTTGATATGGCTGTTTATAAATGTTTCCAATTGTCTACTTATTTTGTAAATACGAGTATATACATCTGTTAACTATTTCTGATCACAATTATTAAATTGACTTCTGCAATCCATAGACACTTGCATTGAATCTTAAATCATGATGAAGCCCTGGAGAAATTTTCACTTCTGTTGAACTTAAAAAAACCAATTTTCAGGCAAATGCTGACAATCTAAGCATTGACAAAATATTATTTTATATAATAAGGGTGAGAAACTAGCACACAGTCCACCTGATGGTAAATGGATACTGTGGCCCAAAGACATCTACAACTATCCTCAGTTAAGAATCAAAATGCAGATGTGTTGTCACCCCAAAGCACTAAGATGGTATGCCTTTTTTTATAAAAGTGTCTTCGGTTCTCCAATCTAACCATATGAAACACAGCATCATTAAGCTGCTATTTTACGCTGATATTCTGTGAGAACTTGGTCCTCAACCATCGACAAGACTCAACTCCCTATTTAAAATTACATTAGTATTTGATGTTTGAAATTTTGAGTTATGAATTTCATACATTTTGTTTTAGTGCCATTTAAATGCAAATTATTAACGTTTAACCAATTTACTAATTTAGATATAGCATTAGTTACTTCGTTATATATCCGTAATTGTCGTTTTAGTCTGAAAATTAATGAAGTATCAGCAAATAATACTATATCATGGTTATCCTTTACTATGTAAGGTAAGTCATTAATATAGACAAGAAACAGAAAGGAGCCCAGAAATGAGCCCTGAGGCACGCCCATTTGTACTATCGACTCGAAAGAACTCATATGTTCTTTTCATATTTATGGATGGTCCGTTTTGTTACTTAAATATGAAATAACAAATTTAAGAGCATCACTTCTTACACCATAGTGTTGTAGTTTTCTGATTAATAACTTAATATTGAATACAGATTTAAACTTCAAACGTCAATATAACAAAGAGCTCTGTGGTCTAACCAGTCCTTGTCAGTCCTTAGCACACAATTCTTGATTCCTGCTCGGAATCGAAACAATGTCGAAAATCGATGTCTTGTTATCTAAATGTATGTATATTAATTCATTTTAAACATCAATTAATAGTCTAACATATTCGACCTAGTAAGCATTTGAAAACCGCATTCCAGTTCAAATGATTTTGTAACTACGTACACAATACAGATGTCTTAATATTTTTTTCCATTGTTGGTCATAGAACCAACAGCACGATATTTAATATGAAAAGAAATTCTTAAATAATACATTACATACTTTTGCTTGCTACAATTGAAAAAATAATTATACACACATAAACACTCACGCCTGTAACCCAGAAGGGTAGGCAAAGACTACTACGGAGCTACGGACTTCCATTTGGCACGATCCTGACACTCTCGCCTTCTTTACATCCTTAAACCTACGCGTATATGCTCGGCAATTATGCGTACTCTCAATTTGGCCTCCTTCCATATCACGCCAATTTCTTCAATAAGCTTTCGACCATTAATTATATATAGTGCTTAAATATTTAAAGGTTATTAAAAAAATGTGGCATCTACTTAGCAGTTAGCGTACTTGTATACTGATTTTTATATTTCAGTCATAGTAAAAACTAAATGTTGGTTGTATTGAATTAATAAATGGTAATTATGTTTTACATCCGTGATCCGTGGTAGCTCAGGACCTAAGCGCTTGGTCTAAATTGCGCAGTTCGCGAAAATCCCAGTTTTGTGCCCGCCAGCACCATTAAAATATTTAATTTCGATTTTAAATGATTTACCACGTGCTCGGCGGTGAAGGAAAACAGTGAGGAAACCTATGAGTATGAGAAAAAAACATTCACGGATTCCTAAAGAAAGAAGCGTAGCAGCTCAATGCTCCTACGTTTCGTAAGGTGAGTGTAGAGAACCGGAGACCCTTTTACTGTACGAGGCATTCCATCTTACTCTTCAAGGGTGACAACGTATCAGCATTTTCAATTGTAATGGAGGATAAATGTAAATGTCTATAGGGCACGTTATGCACTTACCATCAGGTGGACTGTGTGCTCGTTTGTCTACCTTATTGTATAAAAAAGATAAGGCTCATAATTTTCATTAGAAGCTGCTGACAGGTTCCACTATCTTACCCATTTCCGCAGTCAAGGAGCTGTGCCTCCACCGTGGTGTTTTTATGTGCAGTGTATAAGACAGATTTAGAGACACCGCACACTGTAGATTTTCTATCGAGCGAGAGTTTAGTCGGGTTGGGCTGCTAGTGCGCACACTGGGCCAATTAAACAATCGGGTTAGTGGTGAGTGCGCACACTAGCCAACAGCCAACAACTCTTGAAGAAAGTAGTTGCGTAATGAAACCTAAAATATTGTCCAGAAATGTTATTATTATAACGAAGGAGACGGATCAAGAAGAGAAAGCGAGAATACTGGGTGCATCCTATATACAGTGACAGATAACTTCTTCCCCCAGCTTTTTCTTTAAAATTAAATCAGATTACCCATTTAGCTGTTTCTTATAAAGCGCGGGTCGTTTTTCAACTTCCTCTATTAACTGTAAAATGGATGATTCGACAAACAGCGCCATTTTGATGCATGCAATTTTGAGCGAAGTGACGTTATCGACCGAGTCGGCCGACTTAACAATCGGCGTGTATGCGAGCGTCGAAGAGCGCCATACAGATTTAGCAGTTGGCCAATAGTTGACCAACAGTTTAGTTTGAAGGGAATCGTGTAGCCCATCAAACTGATTTATCGGCTGATAACTAATCGTTATAGTATGCGCACTTGCATACATCTTAATACTGATTAAGAAAACGACTAATCTCGCCCGATAGAAAGTCTGCAGTGTGCGGTGTCTCTTAGGGTAGGTTTACAGGCTGTAAGGCATTGCATCTTTGTTGTTTGTCTTAAAAAAAAAAAGGAGTGTACTGCCCACAGACCATTGGTTGTCATTAAGGTGTTCAGGAGTGAGTGCTGCAATATCAATGCGAATCTTACAACACCATATAGGAAGCAAATTAAATTGGTTACGAGGGCAACACAATACGTGTATGTATATCATAAAAAATAAACCTGTTAGAAAAATACTGTTGTACACCTAACACAAACGATGTTGCCAACTTTATTAAATACATATTTACATAAACCTTACACGTGAACGCAGTGACTTGTCGATATACCACGCGTTTGAACACAACGGTTTGCGTCGTCATTTGTTAAGTAATTTTTTCCTAGTATGTTGTAATATGTATAAAAACGACGTGACAATGCCTTTTGTGGAGCTTTGTAAACTTCAACGATAAAAGAAATCTCTTAGAAAGTTACTCGACTCCACCGAGTCAGTAATTCATTCTTGGGGCGATGTATACGCTTTTACAACAAAATCCCAGAAAATATACAGAACTCGACCTGCTCAAAATTCAAAAACTTTATTAAACATAGTTTGTATAAAAAGGGTTATTATAATATTAAGGAATTTATGGATGATAAAAACCTCTGGGAATGAGGTTTTCGCTACCAAGCTATTTCTAATTTGTTTTGTGTGGTTAATTGTGTAACATACATGATTGTAAGCTGTTATTTAAAAAAAAGTCCCGCTGGGTTTCTTGCTAGTTCTTCCCAGGACAGAGGTTTTTTTTCGAACCAGTGATAATTAAACAAAAGAGTGACTTTCAATAAGTATTATTTATAATCTATATTGAATAAAAAAGTTTCTGTTTCTGTTTCTTGATTCGATTTATCGATCGATGATGGTATGATACATATTCTAAGTGGTGGAACTTCTTTCCCTCGTAGGAGTCTACCTGGGTAACTACCATCCTTTTACCTATTACTGCCGCCAAATAGCAGTTCCTGAACAGCAGTGTCTGAAGGGTATAGAGAGCTAGTATAATTTCAGGCTATGAAGCATTCCATCTTAGTCCTTAGAGGTGACAACGCATCTATAGTCCACTTTGTTTGATATTGTCTGGAAGTGGAAATGGACTGCAGTAGGCACTTACCATTAGGCGGACTGACAGTTCGCTTGTTACATTACAATGCACTTACAAAAAAAATAGGAAGAAGGAATAAAACACCTCAGTAAAAATAACTGAAATCAGTACCTGTTAAAAGGTTAAAGGTTATGGTGGCTGACTCGATAAATATTACATTCGAAACCATCAATCTTAAATTGCGCATTAATAAATCCTCTCCTCGAAGAACTTGTATCGATGAAATTTAAAATACTTGAATAATTCAATGCTAATGATGCATCATTATAATTTTGGAATCGATATTAGAGATTGTGAAATGATTCAAAATATGGACTCACCTTGCACTTTTTTGTCTTGTATATGTTTGGTAGTTATACGTGGTAAAGTCACGCTACAGCTATATTATGGTTGTAGCACGTCTTGACCGGGATAGAACCACGCTCACAGAATACCAGCGTAAAATGGCAGCTTAATGCTGCTGTGTTTTGTATGGTGAGTGTAGAGAACCGAGGACCTTTTTTACTGGAAACGAGTCATTCCATCTTAGTCCTTAGGGGTGACAATGCATCTGCATTTTGATTCTTAATTGAGGATTAAAGTATATGTCTATAGGCCACAGCATTCACTTACCATCAGGTGGACTGTGTGCCCGTTTGTCACCTCATTCTCTAAAAAAAATTAAATCCAGGAGAAAACTTTTGCTATATATGATTAAATCGTTAACATCTATTTGAGCAGCTTTGTATTGACTGCCTCGTTGGTCTAGTGTAAGCGGTTGCTGATCATGAGGTCCTGGTTTCGAATCCCGGGTTTGGAGGAAATCATTGAGTTTTTCTGTCAAGAAATTCACTGTAGCAGCCCCGAGTCAGGAAGTTGGCGGTGTTTCACCCCCGTGACTCGGAAAGCACGTAAAGCTGTTGTTCCTGCGCCGTATCTCCGGTCGTGTCGGTTTACCGTCCCATTAAACTATGAGAGTGAGGGAAACGATAGTGCATCTGTGCTTGTGCATATACTCGGGCACTATAATTCTGTCCTGCGCAGATGGCTAGTCTCCATTGAGACTGGCCACGTGCTGGAGATTCGAATGGGCCTGCTTAACGGCTTGAAATAACAGAATAATGATATTTCATATTATGCTGCTACCCTGATATTCTGTGAGAGCATGGTCCTTCCCAGTTCAAGCCAACCCATTCGTGCTACAACTACAATATAGTTGCAGCATGACTCTACCACACACACACATATATGGTAGAGGTTTGCTTCATTTCTTAGGCGTATAGTAAAGGAGTGAAGTAATTTGCCGGCATCTGTCTTCCATACGATTATCGGTGTCTTTCAGAAAAGAGCCTACTCCTTTTTAAAAGGCCGGCAATGCATCTGCAATTCCCCTGGTGTTGCAGTTGTTCATGGGCGGCGGTAGTCACTTACCATCAGGTGAGCCGCATGCTCGTTTGCCCCCTCTCCTATAAAAAAAAAACATCTGACTTCCCGCAATAGAGTAAATTTTACACAATTGCACCTCACCTCCCGGGTTGACTGGAAAAGAATGCCAAGAGGCATTAAGTCCACCCTTTGTTATTATTTTATCCAAGCGTTTCCAATACGTAATCCAAACATTTTTTTATAGGATAGGGTGACAAACGAGCACACAGTTCACCTGATGGTAAGTGGTTGCTGTCACCCATAGACATCTACATCTATCCTCAATAAAGAATCAAAATACAAATGCGTTGTCACCCGTGAGGAATAAGATGGGGTGCCTCTTTTCCAGTAAAAAGGGTCTCCGGTTCTCTACACTCACCATACGAAACACAGCAGTGTTAAGCTGCTATTTTACGCCGGTATTCTGTGAGAGCGTAGTCCTTCCCCGGTCGTGCCGACCCATTCGTGATACAACTATACTACTAATATAGCTGCAGCATGGCTCTACCACGTATAACATAAAGTGCTAATAAATAAAAATAAAAAATACACCAGAAATCATAACCCTTTTATCAAAATAATAACAACATAATAATACGCAGAATTTATACGTGCATATATTGTGTCAATTTACTATTAAGTAACACGGAAATAAATAAATTAACATAATATTATGTATTAATTAAAATTATTCACGTCCTGCGTGTATATTTCACACGGGCTCACGGAATGGGTGTGTTGAGTTCTTAATTTCATTGCCCTACCGCCTCGAATTTCCGCAAAACGCGTGCGGGATTTGATTGCGTATACACGTCGACCTTTGCGAATGATTATGAGAGTTAAGAGTTGCATGATTGCAAGTGTAAGTATAACCAGTGCGTGCTGCCAGTAGTCCTTCACAGCTGACCGTATGAGGAAGCTTAAGGTGGCTCAACGAGCTATGACGAGGGCTGTGCTCGGAGTTTTACTGCGTGATTGACTTTGTAATGAGGATATCCGCAGTAGAACCTGAGTAACCGATTAGTAACCTGAAGTGGCAATAGGCCGCCCATATAGCTCGAAACCGACAACCAATGGGAAGAAAGGTTCTTGAGTGGTATCTTTGTACAGGTAAGCGAAGTGTAGGACGGCCCCTCACTAAATATAATGACGACCTGGTAAGACAAGCAGGAAATCGATGGCTGGTGCTTTATGGCATTTATTTGGAGGGGCCTTTTTTCAACAGAAATTTTTATGGACTGTAAGGATGATAATGATGATGATGAATCACACCGGACAAAAATATATATGCATTTTAACTTACTTTTTTAGCTAAGCAAGGTACTTACTTAGTTATAAGTCAGTGCTTAACTACAATCCCACCTGATGGTAAGTCGTGATGAGGTTCTAGATGGTAAATCGTACTGTTTTAGCGTAACAAAAACTATTTACTCTTGCATTATACTCTTAAATATATTTCAAGCGCCTGTGATGTCAACTGTCAACTAGACTGACGAGTAATATTCTATTTACTGTGTACTTTACAATCCACGAGTAGACCCAAGTATGGTAAAGTGCACCGAATTAGCTAAGCAAATGACTGTTTAAATAGCAGCAACCTCTACTATATATATATATGGTAGAGGTTTATAGGTTTGCCCCCAAACGAGCATGCGGCTAACCTGATGGTAAGTGACTACCGCCGCCCACGGCGGCCTTTTAATAAGGAGTAGGCTCTTTTCTTGAAGGTCCCTAAGTCATATCGGTCCGGAAAAATCGCTGGTGGTAATCGATTCCACAAGGAAGTTGTGCGAGGAAGAAAACTTCTTCTAAATCGCACAGTGGTGGACCGCCAATCATCCAGATGGTATGGATGGTATCGTGAGTTTTGTCGTGATGTGCGATGGTGAAATTGAGCGGCTGGAATTAGTCCGAACAATTCCTCAGAGCACTCCCCGTGATAGATGCGATAGAATACGCAAAGAGATGCAACATCTCTATGCAGTGCCAGTGAGTCCAGCCTATCGGAAATAACTCGGTCTTCGACGATTCGAGCCGCTCTGCGCTGGATGCGGTCAAGTGGAAGGAGCTGGCACTGGGGAGCCCCTGCCCAGAGATGGGAACAGTATTCCATGTGGGGTCGAACCTGCGCCTTGTAAAGTTGCAAGCGGTGTGCCGGCATGAAATACTGTCCCGCTCTGCTGAGCACGCCAAGCTTTTAGAGGCCAATTTGGCCTTCTCTTCCAAGTGACCACGAAACTGCACATCACTCGATATGTCGACACCGAGGATTCCGATACTGGCTGAGGCAACAAGGGGAGTGCCTTGAAACTGAGGAGATACGACAAAGGGGTTCTTTTTAGCGGTAAACGCGCAAACTTGTGTCTTCTGGGGATTGAACTGGACTAAATTTAGTCGCCCCGTCTGAGAAATTGTTAAACAAAGTCTCGACTTCAGACACAAGTTTGTTCCGGTACTCGGCGACGTTTTCCCGAGAAATATTGGCACGGCCGGTGTATAAAGCATCACCAGTGCTGTCGTCTGCATAGCAATGAATGTTACCGGTTTGCAACATATCATTGATATGCGGAAGAAACAGCGTTGGTAATAGCACGCAGCCTTGTGGAACACCAGAGTTAATGGGCTTGTAATCGGAGCATGCACCGTCTACTACGACCTTGATGCTCCGATCTGCAAGAAAGCTGGTGATCCAATAGCACAATTTCTCGGGAAGCCCATAGGAAGGAAGCTTCGAAAGAAGCGCTTTGTGCCAAACCCGGTCGAAGCCCTTCGCTATGTCCAAACTAACGGCCAACGCCTTCCCCTTGGACGCTACTGCCTCCGCCCATCTATGAGTTAGGTAACCTAAAAGATCGCCAGCTGAACGACCTCAACGGAAACCGTACTGGCGGTCACTAATCAGCTGGCGATGCTCAAGGTACCGCATGAGCTGGCAGTTCATAATAGTTTCCATTACTTTGGAGAACAAGCAGGTGATAGCGATAGGCCTGTAGTTGGACGGATCTGAGCGGTCGCCTTTTTTAGGGATCGGGTGAATCAAATCTGTCTTCCATGATTTCGGGACTACGCCCAGGGGAGTAGGAGTACCGGAAATGACTCGTTAAAACCGGTGCCAACTCCGGAGCATAGGTCTTCAGCACAATAGGTGGGACTCCATCAGGCCCACTCGACTTGTCGACGTCCAGGGAGAGGAGTGCTTTACGCACCGAGCGCTGTGTAAACAGCACTTCCTGCATGGAGCACTCACACCGCGGGATGGTCGGCGGTGTGTTGCCCCCGTCATCGAGAGTCGAGCTGGAAGCAAAAAGAAAGCCTAGCAGATCGGCTTTCTCCTTTGCGTCATGGGCCAGTGAGTCGTCCACCCTGTGCAGAGATGGCAGAGATGGCTGACAGAAGTTCCCTTGGAGAGCTTTGGCGAGAGACCAGAATGCACGTGTTCCCGAAGGGAGGCGAACTAGTTTCTCGCCAATTCTGCCGATGTGCTCTGACTTTGCCTTGGCAATGACGCTTTTGAAGGACCTGGAGGCGGAATTATACTTATTTTTAAGAGCCCTGGTGTTTACATCCCGGGACGTTGATGCGTCAGCCCAGGCCCGGTAGCACTCCTGCTTATAGCGTGATGCAATTTTACAGGAGTGACCAAACCAAAGATGTGTCAGAAAGGCACGTATGGAAACCTTAGTGTATAGTAGTTAAACTGGAATGTGGCAGAAAAAGCTTGAGAGTCAAAATTAATGCTGTAGAAATGCGGTCATTAAGAAGTATGTTAGGGGTGACTGTGAATGATAGGGTGAGAAATATATTTATTTTATAGAAAAAGTGTAACAAATGAGCACACAACCCACCTGATGGTAAGTGGATGCTGTTGCCCATAGACATCTACATTTATCCTCGATTAAAAATCAAAATGCAGATACGTTGTCACCGCTGAGGACTGAGCTGGAATGCCTCGTTTCCAGTAAAAACACTCACCATACGAAACACAGCAGCATCAAGCTGCTATTTAAGCTGGTATTCTGTGAAAGCGTGGTCCTTCCTCGGTCGAGCCGACCCATTCGTACTACAGCCATAAGCTGCAGCATGGCTCTACCGCGTAAATAAGTGTGGTTTGCGAGATGTTGTGACTGATGACAAATAAGAAAGAAATGCTGATTTAGGCACATAAAAAGAATGGTTGCGGAAAGGGTGACAAAGTAAATTTATTTTGCATTAGAGTGGCAGAGTCGGCAAGGGACGTCCTAGACGGAGGTTTATGGACCAAATTAACGATTTATTGAGGATTAGCCAAGTAAAGAGTACTCGTGCCAGATGGAAGGCCGTGGCTTCTGTCTACACCTCTAGAGAACAGGCGTGAAATTTTACATAGTATTTATGTTATGTTATAAACTATTAACATAAAATTAATTTTTATAATTGATCGTATAAAATAACTACAATCATTATTAAAAATTTAAGTTTCTATTTTAGTGTTTTTTTTAATGTTTATGCTAATATGTTGATATTAATATAATGTTCTAATTCATTATTATAATAGATATAAGTACATAATAATTGTGTAAATATTTGAAGTAGTAATTACACAAAAAGTGAGAAGAACAAGAAATATTCACACTTACAAAATTGAGTAAACTGGACGAAATAATAACGCAACTTAAACCGAAGTGTAACACGTCGTTTTACTTTTAGATAATTTTGTAACAAAAGTATAGCTTTTTAAACGCGCCCCAGATTACAAAACGTAATACGCGTCGGCCTTAATTTCGTTGACCTTCGCCTTAAAACTATTCCGTTTCATCTCTTTTAATTTATCATATTTACAAATTCTTATTATGAAATCAAAAGTCGTCGACATTGGGTGTACAGTTTTAAAGGTCTCTTTAGTCGGCACGACACGGAAACGCGACGACTTTTCTCACTATTATTATTAACAATAGGTATCTTTATAAAGTGGTTCCGTAAAACGTAATAAATATCTAAAGATACTTCCTCTTCCTATATCGATACTAAACTGCGTATTCTTTATATTCCCTTTAATTATTTGAAGGTTTTGTGTTAACAATAGAACCATTAAAGAAATATGTACCTTATATATCTTAAACATGTTAATGAATCATTAAATTACCATTTTAACACCGTTAATTTACTAAATGTATAATTTACTATACATTAAGAAGACAATATGTAGTCCAATTTTTGTTTGTCTGTTCATCACATCAGTTGCACATTTTGATGTATTTGTATTTGTCATTTAATTTACATTCGTTATAATGTATTTGTGGTGATGTACTTATTTATTACATCACATATTTTATAATATAATAAATTATTTAACAATAATAAAGCGTGTGTATGAATAATTAAAAAAACTATTAACATACTCTTCACGTTACGCAACGTAACGACATCGACACTAAATCTTGAACTATAAATCGCCTTCTTGACTACCATAAAATTACATAAGAATAAATATTTACAAGGTACCGATGGTCATTTAATAGCATTCCTTATTATCTCGATAAGTACTGATCGCTTGTTTTCGGGTGAGCAGGAAACTTTTATGCTGGTATTTACTGTCGTTTTTATCAGCGATTTCGCTCAAATAACGTCGCAACGTTCGAGATTTCTTGTTAAAACGCAATGCTTTTTCGGTTAACGCATGCCACCTTCGCATATAATTGCAGGTGTGGCTCTGTCGGAATAAAGAGATCGTTTTCGAAATCGATTTTTAGGATGTTCGCTGTTCGGTGTCACTGTCAACTGACAGTATGCGTTTTAAAAGTAAAGTGATCAATTTCGTAATGCGATTTTCGAAATTCATTGTATTAAAATAAGAATAGTAATTAATGAAAAGTTTAAGAAAAACATGACATGACACAGTGGTGGTGTACGAATATTCACTACCCCATATCGATCGTCGTAAGAGGCGCCAGAGGAAAACAAAATAGGAGATGGGCAGCAGCGTCTACCTAATAACAACTAAAAATAAAAACTGCGGTTGCAAGCTCGCCTGCCAAGCGTGGCAACTATGGGTCATATCCCCTATGAGGCAATCTATGGGAAGGCCCATGTTCAGCAGTGAACTTTTGATGACCCGTAACAGCAATGGTTAAGGAAAACATCGTGAGATAATCTGCAAGTAGATAAGATAATAAATATCTGGAGACATGATGTGAAGTCTGCTTTCAAGTTTTGTAGAATCTTGAAGTATAGTTTACTCCAGTAATAAGTGCAACAACCCTCTCAGGAATGGGAGCATCAGTTGAGGAATGAATTTAGGTTACAACTTTTAACATAATGTAGAGTATTGGTAATCCCAATGTATAACAACACTTCACAAGTCCACCGCTGCACATAGGCCTCCTCCGAATAACGTCACAAAAGTCATTTTTGTGTGTATAGTAAAGCATTTTTTTGAATTAAGCACTAGAATTAACATTTGAATAATTCTTGATTTGCTTTTCAGCCCACGACGCAAAAAGAGGGGTGTTATAAATTTGACCGCTATGTGTGTCTGTCTGTTTCTGTCTGTGGCACCGTAGCTCTTAAACGGGTGAACCGATTTGGGTACGGTTTTTTTATTTAAAAGCAGGTTTTTCTAGCGGTGGTTCTTAGATATGTTTTATCAAAATCGGTTCAGCCGTTTCAAGGTCATCAGCTGTTTTGTTTCGGGGGTCGTGAAAATTTTAAATTTCAGTTATTGGTTGTTTGAAAATTGATCGTAAATTTCATCATTATCATTACGGCATATCAAAAGTCAACTGTTAAATAGACCTTTGCCATAGATTGCCACTTAGGGCAGATATTTACAATAGTTGCCAAGCTTGGCCGTCGGGTTGGCAACCGCAGATTTTTATTATTCGAAGTTATTATTAGAAAGATGCTTCTGCCCATCTCCTGTTTAATTTCCCTATGTCGCCTCTCAAGACATCCACGGATTGTAGATATTCTAACACCGCCGCTGCCACGGGATATTATAGGGTAGTGGATTATCTTACGCTGCCTCTATATGGCGTGAAAATATTGATGTCATTTAATTTAAATGCGATTTTCAATATCATTAAAATCTCTGGAAAAAGGTTTTATGCTAGCTTACAGGCGAAGTCTCACAGTACGCGAACAACTATGGTTCAAAATTCTTAATAACAATTCTAAGTCTCGATTTACCACGTGTTCGGCGGCGAAGGAAAACCTGGTGAGGAAACCTACATGGTTTTTTTTTAAATTAGTAACAAACGAACTTACTCACCTGATGATAAGTGACTACTACAACCTATGGACAACTTCAAACAAAGAAGGCTACAGATGCTTTATCATATCTAAGGACCAAGATGGAATGCCTTGCAGCCTGTATATATACTCACTCTTTATATCTTTCATACCGGAACACAGCAGTGCAGGCACTGCACTGCCCGTACCCAGACAGACTCCTAGGCAGAAAAAAAATCCATTTTTTATAGAATAAGATTTACAAACGAGCACACATTCCACCTGATGGCAGGCCTCTGTCACTCTTGCTACCTGCGTGAAATAATTACCTACAATCGCGAGGTGCCCCGGGCTTCATACGCAGTCGGGGCTAGCGCGTTCTAGGCGATTGAATGTTATAGTTTTTTGACGCTATTTACGTAAATAGTTTTTTGTAAATACTTGTTTTTTTTGTTTAGTGTTTAGTATATTAAATTGTAGGATAAAATAGTTGAAAAAGTTTTAATGTAATTTAAAAATAGTACATATGTATATTACCTGTCTATTTGATAAATTATAATGGCAAAACGTCGTTCCTACTATAATTGTTGCTTGCATGGATGCTTAATGAGCAAACAAAAAGATTCAGATATATCATTTTTTAAATTACCGAAGGATAATGAAAGGAGAATTTATTTCATTTTTTTTTTTGTTAGAAAGGTACTTATAGCGAAAAAAGAATTAAGTAGTAATTTAACTACAGAAGTAATACTTAAGTACTTTATTACAAAACTTAGTTGAAATTTACTTCACTATCCAAGTACCTACTTACGTACCTATACTATTTTTAGTATTTTGTAATTAAAATATATTAAGTTATAATAACACAAAACACTGAAATTAAAACTTTGTTTACAAGATTTTTAACTAAGTAGAATACGATCACATTTTTGTTAGGAGTCGTATTTCGGGTTTATTTGTTGTTTACACTATCTACCTATTTCTTCCGTGCCAAGCATCGCGATTCCCGACGAATGGCCTTACAAGTTGCATACGTTGGGCATCACAGAAATCACATACAGAACAGCATAGGTACTTTACCTAACTAACTAACTTACCATTTTGCAATGTATTTTTTACTCCTTATTGACAGCCCTTAGTAACCACGGCAAGTCCGCTGTGACGTAGGAAGGGGAAAAGATGCAAAGTAATACGGACACTCGCGCAGCGATAATGTTTATTTAGCTTGCGTGCGCAAATTATTTAATTAATAATAAATATGTAGGCTATTAAAACGTCGGCAAGCAGTCAACATCAAGGGAGTGCAACTTCTGTACGTAGTACTATTATTTATTCTGTGCTAATACTAAGTGAATGTTGTGGCCCAACATCTCCATCTATACTTAATTAAGAATCCAAATCCGTTGCCAACCTTGAGGACTAAGATGGAATTCCTCGTTTCCAGTAAAAAGGGTTCTCTAAACTCACTATACTGGAACACAAAGCATTAAGCTGATATTTCACGCTGGTATTCTGTGAGAGCGTGGTCCTACTCCTGTCGAGCCGACCCATTCATTCACACTACACATAGCTGCAATGTGGCTCCACTAAGTATAATAATACGAATAAGTAAGTTATTTGGTTTTACGTCAATAGCTACAAAGCGAACGGCCCTTTGACATGTCTACGGCGAAAGGGACCCGCAAGGCTATTACACTGTAATAATACTATTAAAATTATGCATTTACTACGGCTACTGACAAGGTGAATAGTATTGACATTTACACGTAATTGCCTTGATGGATATCAAGACTATATTATTATGTTATTCTAATCATGTCGTTTATATAGTGAGAAATAGTAAAATACTTGTGCTACGAAAAAAAAATCAACAGTTTATGTTCGAAAAATGTGTTCAATTTTGTCTGAAAATAATATCACTTTTTGACTAACATGACTGATAACAACGTTGATAATTTTGACGTATCTTGACGGCGCTACAACGTTGCTAATTTTGGCGCGACGGCAGCGCCGCCACATCTTTACAGTTTAACCGTGGAAGGAAAAGGGGAGATCTCCTATCGCGTCGGGCAAGGTGTTCAGCCCGGGGAGTGACCAACGCTCCACGTGTTAGGTTCGGAGCTATTCTACATATGCCGCAGTACTTCGGAACTTTTGATAGCGTGATTTAGGCTTCAGTGCGTTTCACTTGTGGCGAACGACAGCGCCGCCACATCAGCTCCCTGCTCAGACCGGAGGTTGATGTTGCAGCCTAGTTGTCGACGAATGTGCAAGTGCCAGGGATTGCCTTGTAGTGTGCGGTGAGTTGAGATGAAGGCAAGTCTGCGAGAGTGCTGTCATAGATAATACAAGTGCCGTGAAGCAGAGGCAAGTAGTAGGGCTCAGAGCCGTGCCGAACACTGTAGCACAGAGAGTAGCTTGAAGAAACAGGAAGCATTATTCCAGTGCTGCGATGAACCTTGTAAAGCTGGGTCTGAAGACTGCAGACAATATCTGCTCGGGAGCGAATGGACTTGTGGACGATGACTAAAGCTTGAAAGTTGAGATTTCCGATTATCAGAAGGTTGTTGATTGCGTGCTCACATCACGTCAGAAAATGGAAGATCTCCCATCGGGCAAGGTGTTCAGCGCGGGGAGCTGCCAACGCTCCACGTGTTAGGTTCGGAGCTATTCTATATACAGCGGAAATTTTGATAGTGTGATTTAGGCTTCGGTGCGTTTCGCTTGTAGCGCGACGACAGCGCCGCCACATTATAAATCGCTATAAGGCGTAAGGTGTAGAATACTTGTACCTTAAGTATAAACATTGATATATATATGTACTACGCACTAGATTTCGCATTCCGAACATTCACTATGTTCAACTGAACTGTACTGCAATCCGTACACCTTACTTTAGTGTCATTTACTGTGGCTTCAATATTCATGCAGTGTGGAGCGGCGATAATAATACGAGATTTCAAATTAAAGTTTAAACCTGACGTAAATAACAATTCAGTAGTCAAGTAAGTAAAATGTTTTGTTGTTCAAGTGAATAAATAGGTAATAATATCGTAATATTTTACTATCTACCGCGCATGCGCGAAGACATAGAGTAGCGCACATTTTTTGTTTGGAAGAGCTTCCCTAGTACGTAGTACATAAAACTCAATGAGTATAAACGTCTTCAAACGTCCTGACGATAAATCACACTTTTGACAGGTCACGGCACGTTTTTCCAATACAACTACTGTCGATGAATTGTGTATAAAGTTACAAATAAAAGAATAAGGCCCATTTATAAGTGGAGCGTCAATTTAAACAGTCGTATTTCTACGAATATAAATCCTCAGCATGACAAATCCACGAAAATTCATCACACGTTCGTTTCAAAATCCCTTTTATGGTGATACTTCCGAAAGTAACATTATGTAAGCCCCTATGTTGAATGTTTTAGGTAAATAAGGAACATAATATGTTCGAGTAAGTAAGCGGTTGACATTTTAAACACGTGCGTTTACACAAGCCACTTGTGTAAAAAATAACGAAAAATTGGCTTTTGCTGTCGATTTGCTACCATCGAGTCATTCATTCTCGTTTTATATAATTTTTACGTATTAATGACGGCCACGTTCAGATTTTTTTTTATAGGATAGAATACGTGTCTACGGATTTTTTTAGTGTAATTTTTTTGTCATTAGCATTTTTAAGTCTACTTCTATACGGATTTTGATTGACTTTTCCGAAAAATATTCCAAATGTTTTCCAAGATTCAAATTCATATTATTACACACGAAGTACATAAAAGGCTTCTAATAACTCTTTTTTTTTATAGGATAAGGGTGACAAACGAGCACACAGTCCACCTGATGATAAGTGGTTGCTGCGGCCCATAGACATCTACATCTATCCTCGATTACAAATCCAAATGCACCCGTGAGGACTAAGATGGAACCCACCATACGAAACATAGCAGCGTTAAGCTGCTATTTTACGCTGGTATTCTGTGAGGGCGTGGTGCTTCCCCGGTCGAGCCGACCCATTCGTGCTACAACTATACTACTAATATAGCTGCAGCATAGCTCTACCACGTAAATGTCCATGTGTTTAACAATATAATACTAGAGTGAGAAAACAGGCTAACAATCCACCTGATGGTAACCACTGCAGCCCATGATTACCTGCAACCAACTTTTAACAAAGAAAAGGAAATATTGGTGGTTCTTTTCTCGTTCAAAGGCTAATAAGTATAGCCATACAGAGAGGAAACGTTGCCAGAGTTCTTGGCAATTTACCCCAGGAAAACAATTACGAGATAACACCAAAGTACGCAAACCAACAGCACCACTACCCATCTCAATGTAACACAAGGCAGCCGCTCAGCAACACGATCTTCCTTGCCTACACTAGTAGAATACCCCAACGGGCATAGTAACGATAGTGAGACTCGTACAATTACCGACTGCTCTCTCTTAGTCGCCTGCGCGATACCCTTATTTGTTCTTTTTTTTAATAGGGTAAGGGTAACAAGCGAGCACACAGTCCACCTGATGGTAAGTGGTTGCTATTACTGTATAATAATTTTATTCCTTTTATTATTATAATAAATATTTCATATTATTACATTGCATTAAACCGTGTAGTGGCGGTGTAAGAATATTCGCTACCCCATCCCATGGGTAACGTAACAAGCGACAAAGGGAAATTGAATCATTGAGCCCCAGCATCTTCCTGATAAGAATTCAAAATAACAAAGAACTGCGATTTCCAACCTTCCTGAGCATTAAAACTTCAACAAAATCACTCCTATGAGAGAATCTATAGGAGACCTATGTTTAGCAGTGGACTCTTATAGGCTGTAATGGATGGATGGATGGATATATTATCATGTTTCGTTAACAATGAATGCCACAGATGCGTTATTACAACTGAAGACAAAGATGGAATGCCTCATAATGATGATCTGTCATCTCTTAAGAATGAAAACACTAGCACTACAACAAGTGACCGTAATGTGCTTATACTACGTACGGTCGATGCGAAAACGTTTCGTAGTCTACGACCAAAAAATAAAAATACTGCGTAAATATGGTCTTCTTCTTTTTCATCATCAGCCCTTAAAAGTCCGCTGCTAGCCTTATAGCCTATAGCTATCTTCCCGGTGCAGGGAAGATTTGCATCTCTATGCATCTTCTATAGCATATATCACGTGAAGTGCTCATAGGAATTTTTCGGATTAATTACAGCTGCTGAATCCCACCATCGTATACTGCAACAGAACTCGAAATTCCATCCTTATCATCTTGATGGTTGGCGGTCGTAGAGGACCAGTGCGGTTTACGCGTAATTTTCTGCCTCGCACAACCACACTGTGAAATTTACTGTCGCCCGCGGTTTTTACGAACCGATACGTCTTAGGGCCAGTTAAGAAAAGAGCTTACTCTTTTCTAACAGGCCGGCAACGCACTTAAATTCCCTTGATATTGTAGATGTTAATGGGCGGCCGTGTAATTTACAACCAGATGACCCGTATGTTCGTATTCCTCCCGTATCGTGGATTCGTGGAGGAAAATTCCACATACATAAAATGTAATGTTATAACAGAAAAAAAGATTAAAGCATCTGCAAAAATATTAACCTACCTACCAAACCAAGTTCCACTCGCCAATGTCATGAACATAAAAGTAAGGTGACATGATGTATTTCGAAGACATGTGAAGTTTTCCAAAACGCATTGGGGCAGCGCGACGGACATTTCCTTGCCCTAAGAACCCTCTCAGAAATAAGAGGAGACCCAGTGCCCAGTAGTGGGCCGTATATAGGCTATAATGTTAAAAACCCGCGTAAAAGAACATATAGCTGACTTGAAGCACCGACGTATCGGGAAGTCTGCAGTTTGTGAACATGTTCAAGATCGTCCCCGCCATTACATTAGATTTGATAGACCACAAATCCTCGCAAAAGAACACCGACTCCTACCAAGGATGATTCGCGAAGCTATTGAAATTAAAAAACATCCTATTTTCAATAGAGAAGATGGATGGGTGCTGCCATCTGCTTGGGATCCTATAATTAATAAAATTAAATCCAAACCCAAGTATACCACTGCTAGACTTCAAGATACTGTAAGCTCATTCTGCGTAGATCGAACCAAAAATTAATATAAAAAAACTGAAGGTAGCCGGGCTAACTATGACATCGGTCAAACACCTCAGTCCCCCCCGTGACCATGGGTGCTGTAAAGCACCTGAAACGTCGGGAATTAAAAAGTTAAAATTAAACGCAATATAATCCGTAAAAATTATTTTCATTTAATATAATTTTAACTTTAAAGTGGCAAACGAGAACACAGTCCACTAAGTTGTCAGTGAATTCTGTATCTCATAGATAACTTCACCTTTCCTCGTAATCAGAATGCAAATGCGCTAACACCCGTGAAAACTAAGATGGAATATCTTATTAGCAGTATAATGGGGTCTCCGGTTCTCCGGATTATATCTATAAAAACAATAACAGAAACTTGACCTAAATTTAATTACGCGATAACTAAGCAAACAATGACATGCACAACTAATTGTTACAAGATTAGCGGCATGTCATAATTAGTCTTACTTGTAATACGTTACAAAACAATTTTTCGCAATTCCGTGCGATTATTCAGACATAACCGCGAAAAGTGTGAAGCGGCTCTTAAATATATTGTTGTCAAGATATACGGTGTATTACGTGGGCAGCAGATTAAGTCCAACAGAGCAGAATGCCAGGAAAAGTAGGTGACTGCGGGCGAATTTTAAAATGGTATCCAGTGGCACTTATTACGTGCGATTAACAGAATGTTTCTCGGTCAAATTTATTTATGTGCTCAGGGCAGATGAATCATCTTTTCTTTTTTGGTGGTGGTATCACATGTGGATATCCACCTTTCTTAACTCAGGTTGTGGTCCTTTTCGAGAAGACGCCATTATATGTATATGTTCATACAACGCTGGACTGGCGAGCTGCAGAGCGCGATAGAACCCACGCCCTGATAATTCTGCTTCTTGTTACGTTTATAGGATTTGATATAAGCGCGTAGTACTTTCAAAGCCTTGTAGTGGTATATTTCGCCCGAGTGGCATAAGAGATGACTGTGAGAATTGCCGGAAAGATCTCATCGCCTCCAGTAGATGATTCATTAATGTAAGGGTGACAATCGAGCAAATAGCCCACCTGATGATAAGTGAATGCTTGGGCCCATAGACTCCTACATCTATATTTGATTAAGAATCATAATGCACATGCGTCACCCCTAAGAACTCAGATGGGGTGCCTTGTTATAAACCAGTTAATATACCGGTAAAAATAGTCTCCAGCACTCTCACTTCTTACAGAACCTATTTTAATGAGGACGACTTATTCCTTGTTTCCATCATCTTAGTGCTAACGATCGCAGAGGTGAAAACGCATCCGGATCTTTATTTTTAACTGAGAACAGACATGTCTATGAAACGCAGTATGCACTTACCATTAGGAGAACTGTGCGTTTGTTTGTCAAAAAAATATTGTTGGAGCTAAATTCCGTATGCTATATATTTTTTATAGAATTATGGTGACAAACGAGCACACATTCCATCTGATGGTAAGTGGATGCTGTGGCTCATAGACATCTACATTTATCCTCGATTAAGAATCACCCCTGAGATGTAATATGCCTCGTTTCCAATAAAAAGGGTCTCCGGTTCTCTACACTCACCATACGAAACACAGCAGCATTAAGCTGCTATTTTATGCTGGCATTCTGTGAGAGCGTGGTCCTGCCCCGGTCGAGCTGACCCATTCGTACTACAACCATAATGCAGCGTAGCTCCACGTATAAAATATCAAAACTTAAATAGAAAAAAAATTACACTAGTATTACGGTTTATGCCGCAAATTTGAGATTTAGGGAAGTTGGCAGGCGGTAGATATTATTTGGAAGAAGCTTCTCCTGGTTTATTTCCCTCCTACGACCACCACGGGATGATATGGGATAGTGGCTATTCTTACACTGCCACTGCACGGTTTAAAAGTTTTAATGATGTTTTTTACAGTTTAAATAAACATTAAGTCACACTCTTTTCAACAATTCGCTAATTCAATAAACTGTACTTTCGTAACAAAAGATGCAACTCCAAACTGGTATGTCTCTGACTGGTCGTAAACCCATCTATTTAACTGGTAAACTCATGCGGAGCGTTGTTATGCCCAAAAATAAAAGCAATAAATATCGACTATAAATATGCCGATAATCTTCGTGACTCAGTTTGACTACATAAAGATAATTTATCGATATTAAACTGCGTGACTAATTAATTTGCACAAAATTATGAACATAACATCTGAAAGTAAGGAGCTTCCATGGTTGCAATACGTCTGCGTATCCTGTTTAGCTACATTTTATCGATATATCAAATTAGATATACATCCAAACATATTTGCGTAAGAAAGGTGCAGTTAGAGTAACAGCGGGTAAGGTTGCAACGTAAGATTTTATTGACAAAACATTAAATAGCAATAATAATTAAAATGTCTTATTTTAATGTTAGATAAAAGTTATTCATCAAATAAATTATAACCTGACCGAATATTAAAACGATTGAATTATTTTATTCCTAGAACTGTAATTTTTTATTTTTCGGTGTCTTATTTAGTTTTATCTGATAATTGAAAAATCAGTCCTTACGCGAATACTACACTAAAAATTCGTGGTAGCTCAGTGGCTACGCTTGCTGTAAACTTCTTCGTACGCGGACAATCAAAATAAAGTAAACATTATTATATTATTATTATAACCTATGTTTCTTCCTCGCAGGCATAAATTAAGTAATTGCGATAACTGTAAACAATTTAAATCAGCACTTAAATTTACCAGATGATTTATAACGTGCGAGGCGATAAAGAACCTGGTGATAATAACAAGGATATCTGAGAAATAATATATTTCGAGGACGTGTGAAATTCACCACCACGTACCGGTCCAGTCCACAAATAAATCCGATCGTAATATTACAACCTGAAGGTATCCAGGGTTGCTTTGTCATCAGGATGTTAAACATATCAGCGCCACCGTGCCATGGATGCTACAAATAATTTAAAACGTTAAAAAAGTGTGTGACAATTAAACGCGATCAAATCCTTAAAATCAAACTATGATTCAATGAGTAATATTCACGTTAATATAAAAAATCATTCATTACGTTTCCTTTATCAAACAATATTCCCCTCTCTCTCCCTCTTTCTATCTATCCCACTCTCGACACCACTACAATTTATGTTTGCTTGTGTATAATTTACGCTTACAGTTACAACGCACCCTTTTTCCGTTAAACGTAATAGATTTTTTTCTAATACGCACTGATTAACTTTTAACCGGATCATTGTGTAACTGATCAATTGATTGATAGCATTATTATTAACGTACGCTCGAGTAACAAGCCAATAAATTTGCTAAGAAATTCCTAAATATTTTGTAAACTTGCAATACATAGTTTAACGTAATTGGAGGAATTTATAAATTGATTGTCTAAATTAGGCAACCTTCCGCTCAAAAAGAATATTTGATAATTTGATGTGATTCAGCAGCTTTTATATTTTGGATAATTCTACGCCTCTGACTAATATAATGGTTTCTTATATTTACGCCAGTATACAGCGCATTAAAACTAAGGAATGTCGGTATTTAAAAGTAAATTGAAATTAAACACGATAAAATCCGAAAAATTTGTTTTATTCGAACGTTATTTGCGTGGAAGAGCCATGCTGAAGCTATATTATTGTTGTACTACAAATGAGTTGACTCCACCGGTTATGGACCGTCTCACAGAATACCAACGTTAAATAGCAGCTTGATGCTGCAATGCGAATGGTGAGTGTAGAGAACCGGAGACCCTTTTTAATAGAAACAAGGCATTCCATCTTAGTCCTCAGGAATAGATGTATATGTCCATTGTCTACATAGTTCACTTACCATCAGGTGGATTGTATTCGGTTGTCACTCACTAATAAAATCTAATCTAGTAAATTCTGTCGTCATTTATATATCACACATAAGCGTTGTCACCTCTGAGAGGACTAAGATAGAATGCCTCACAATCTGTTATTATAATGGCTCTCGTATATCCTTCAGACCAGACCACATAAGTGCAAGCACTGCTATTTTTGAGGGCAAAATTAGATTATCTTCAATCGTGATAAAATAATTCCAGGACTTGTGAAATTGTATATAAATTACACTCATTGGTGTGAAGTCTGCTAACACGCAGAATGACAGAAATAAGGAGAAATCTTTACTATTTACTTGTTTAGTTGATATGAATTTGAATAAAACTTTGTTTACGGATTTTATCGCGTTTAATTTACTTATTTTAATTCCCGACGTTTCGGGTGCTTTACAGCAGCCCATGGTCACGGGGACTGAGATGTTTGACGTCCGGATGTCATAGACAGCCCGGCTACCTTCGGTTTTTGAATATTAATTTTGGTTCGTAAGTAAATTAAACGTGATAAAATACGTAAACATAGCTTTATTCAATGTGTAAATATATAATTATTCAATGTGTTCGCGTAAATATAAGAAATCATGATATGAATTTGTTTTTGCCAAGCCATTTGTTTATTTGATTTATAACCCTAAATGTGAAAAGTTAGAAATATTTTCATATTTACATGATCCTTTATCTCTATAGTAATAGTTGTAATTATAAGTTTTCTTAATACAATATAATGAAATATAAATGGGATATTAAACTTACAAAAAATAAACATTACTGCGGTTAAATCGTGCTCTCTACTATCCTAATCTAAATGTAGATACAGTAAGCTCCGTTATTAGCAATGGCGTTGGTAACCTGGCCCATTACCCACCCACCTTGCCAGTACAGTTTATGTAATAACTCGTAATAATTCATCATAGTACTGCATAATTGGACGCGATTTATTTTACTACTTTTGTAATAGGTAACATTTGAAGCTCGTTTCATCATTTTTCTACTGGTTAAAAGCTCTGTGATGATATGCATAAGTACCTAGTTTTTTTAAATTGTTAACATAGCTTTTTTTTAAACAATGTGGTAGATTCTTCATTTCCTTTGTATTTAATAACTAAATAACCTTAGATAGATTGCGGTATTACTAAGGTGACCAACCATACGTCCCGCTTAGAGCGGGACAGGACAGAAGCTTATCGCTTTGTTTCATTTCTTGCATGTTTTACAAGATCAAAGGGGAAATACATTAGGTTGTAATAATACTAACGTTATTATTACAGCCTATCAAAAGTCCACTGCTGAATATAGGCCTCCCCAAGAATTGCCTCATAGGGGAAATATCTGCCATAGTTGCCACGCTTGTCGAGCGGTATTACGAAGACGAAGCTGACCATCTTCTGGTTTGTTTTCTTTTGTCGCCCTTTACAATATACGGTACTGTCACTATATATAAAAATCAATTGCAGTCCGTTAGTCTCGCTAAAAGTCGAAACTGGCTCGACCGATTCTGATGAAATTTTTTGTGTGTTTGAGTGGGTCCCTGGATGGTTTAGATACACAATAGGATCCGGTAGGTGAAGCTGTTGTCGAGATCCAGAAATCACCCGTGCAAAGCCGGGGCGGATCGCTAGTACTAACTATATAAATTAATAGACCATCAAATTGAATAGACTGTACCCTTTTGTGTGAAATCCTAACCTGCTTTAGTTTTATAAAAAAACTAGATTATTCCAGAAAAAATAAACAAAACAAAAGCAACATCAATTTCATCACAAGTTCAAAACACAGCGGTACGAACTACGAACGACGGTTTCATCACGCATTCTTGTTAAACTACATGCCGAATGACCAACATAATAATAGCGTTGTTGTCGGTGTGGACAACCTGTTTACATTTAGATACGCATAGCTGAGGTTCCGTAAACAATAATATAACATTAAAAAAACGCTTTTTTTCTTTCTTTACATTTTGTTATTTATTGGGAAGAGGAAGTAGATTTTATTAATATCATTATTGAAGGGACAAACTAACTTAAAGTCCACTTGATGGTATTTGTATACCGTCCATGAACACCTGCAACCAACTTTAAACATTCTTTGTTTGAAGTTTATGGTGGGCTACAGATGCGCTATCATCTGTGAGGACTAAGATGAAATGCCTCACATTCTGTATTTATACTGGCTTCTCTATACCCTAAATAGGTAATTGCATAGTACCAAACCCGTCAGACTTAGGCAATACACAAGGCTCGGGGGCCCCTTTCTCTTAGACTGTTTCCCTATTTACGAATTTTTCTCAGGCCGAGGGGCCTTTTACTTTCGCAAGGCCCTTTAGCACTTGCATACTTAACGTTACAGTTAATCCGTATATGCCTAATAGGCTTTCTTCTTAGACTTTGATGATTTCCTTATCTATTTCCAATCACGACGAAATTTTTTGAATATCATCTGAAATAATCAACTTCCCCGTGTCGTGCCATTGTGTTGGTGGTGACATAAGCGAATCCATCACCGCCTTTTGTCGCGTGGGTATCGTAAGAGGTGACTATGGGATATGCCACAGGATTATGGTTTCCAACAGATTGCGGTATAACCATTGTTTACGCCAAGAAATAGAAATATAAGCTTTTTTATTCAATGTAGATTATCAATAATACTTATTGAAAGTCACTCATATGTTTATTTTACCACTTGTTCGGAAAATACCTCTGTCCTGGGAAGAACTCGCAAGAAACGTTAAACGTGGTAGAGTCACGCTGCAGCTATATTGTGGTTGTAGCACGAATGGGTTGACTCTACCGGGGTAGCACCACGCTCTCACAGAATACCAGCGTAAAATAGCAGCTTCATGCTGCTGTATTTCGTATGGTGAGTGTAGAGAACCAGAGAACCTTTTTACTGGAAACGAGGCATTCCATCTTAATCCTCACGGCTGACAACGCATCTGCATTTTGATTCTTGGTTGAGGATAAATGTAGATGTCTATGGGTCACAGTATCCACTTACCGTCAGGTGAACTGTGTGCTGGTTTGTCAACCTATTCCATAAAAAAAAGAAACCCAACGGAACTTATTTTTCAAAAAAAAAAACAATTTACAATCATATAAGTTACACAATTAACAACACAAAACAAATTAACTCTAATTTAGACTTAGCTTGGTAGCGATCATCTCATTCCCAGGAGGGTTATTATCATTCATAAAGCATAAAATACATAGAGCCGCGACGAAGAGCATTATCAAAGGTGCTGCGATTCGTCCGCCTGCCAAGCGTGACGAATAAGGCAAATCTTTCCAACAGCGGGAAAGGTACATGTCCAGCGGTAGATTTTTACAGGTTCATGATGATGAATCCATTGGAAATAATATAGCTCCCCAGTCGTTCTTAATACCTGTATATCAAAACGCCTCTGGGTATAGGTTAATAGGCTTGGATGTAACGTCCAGTTATAAATCTGTTTGAGAAATTGTTTCAGTGAGCCAAATCGTTGGCCGTGAAAGGAGAGATCTCCCGATCTTCCGCCTGACAAGGTGTTCGTTCGGTTAGCCCTCGGAGTAGCCAATGCTTTTTGTGCTGTTCTTTAAATGCAGAATTAGAGTTCGGAAACTTCTATAGCGTGATTTAGGCTTCAGTTGTTGTTCAATTCACTTACGCAAATCTAATTCTTTTAATTTTTACTAACTATATTTATTGTTATCATTTGCTGTTAAAATTAAAAAAGAAATAACACGCGGGCTCCTTCTTCGAATCCTAGGAACCTTATCATCAGTAGTACATTTAAATAAATTCGCGAATTAACGTGATTACTACGAGCCCTATTCCATAATACGGTTACAGCCTATTAAAGTTCACTGCTAAACATAGGCCTCCCGCATAGATTGCCTCATAGGGGGGATAATTGCCACAGCCGCCACGCTTGGCAAGCGAGTTGGCAACTGCAGTTTTTATTTTTAGTCGTTATTAGGGAGACGCTGCTGCCTATCTCCTGTATTGTTTCCCCTACACGATCTAGATCCATATTAGTTCTAGTTATTCGAGGAACTCTAAAACTGCTGAGCCAAGTAATTGTTGGAAGTAATTATTCACTCACTGGAACTAATTACTTAAAGGTTGTTAAGGTTTAGTAATATTTAAAAATACCAATCGATTATAGTTACAATTAATAAGGCATAATAAATTAGAACAAGAAACGACTGGTACGATGTTGACCTTATTACGTCGTACTTATGTCTTATATAACTAGCTGGCAGGGTTGCTTTTACGACTATTATTTTGTCTGGACTGACTAACATATTTTCTAGATTGATATATATTTATTTATTTGTCTATTTTTATAGTATTTATTTGTCTATACTTAAGACTGCCAGTCAAACCTTGCAGATGATGATGACGATGTACTAGCTGATATCCTATCGCAGCACGACTAATATTTAAAACTAGCAACCCGCTCCGAATTCGCTTGGGTAGAATCTATTAATATGACGTTATTTAGATTTAAGATATTTAATATTCATCAAAGACCATTTATTTTGTCAATTATACGATTTCTTTAAAAAAAACTAGTTTTTGGATAGCACGTAGCCTACAGCTCTGGCATTGCTCTCCATCTATTCTTTAAGTTTTATCACAATGGGTTCAGCCATTCCAAAAATTAGCCCGACAGACAGAAAAAATGTTTATTATTATCTTAATAACATGCAAATAGCGCCGTCAGCCTTATAAAAGGCAGTTATTTCGATAGGGATAGACACATCAATTTTATTTATGTGTTTAGATAACAGCGCGTCATAAATCGTAACGAGAAATGTTTCGTTATAGATCGAGATCTAACTAGCGCAATGGAAAATATAAATTTGATTATAGTAATATTTCAACACATCGCAATAGTTTATTATAACATCGAGCGAAAGTCCTTTGATAGAACGACAGAAATGCTAAATCTAACCTAGATACACATAATTCGTGTTTTCCGTAAACAGCTTAAATGGTTTGTAATAGATAATAGATAGATATGCAAATAACACATTGCATTAAATTAAACACACATTTTATGTGGTAGAGCCACGTTGCATCTATATTATGGTTGTAACACGAATGGGTCAGCTCGACCGGGGTAGGACCACACTCTCATAGATTGGTTTTTTTACAGAATAAGGGTGACAAACTCTAGCTCTACCACGTTACTAGCGTGAAATAGCAAATTAATAGCCTATAACGTGTTTGACATTAGCAGTATGAACGTCAACAATAAATGTTATATTATATTTAAAAGCTAAAATTTATTATTATGTATTTTACAAATAGTAATATCTTACAAATAATATATTTTTTAGCTTCTGCATATAAACTTTAACTATGTCAAATCTCACACCCGTCCGTGCGCTCAATATGCATAAAAAAGGGTACAAAGTTTTCTTTTCTTATATCGAATAAGCCATTTATTTCAAAAGATGTATTATAGTGTTTTAAAGTCTATCAATTAGTTTTTATTATTAACATATTATGTCGATGTAGAACGTCGCTCGTGAGACTGTGTATAATTAATTTAGTGAAACCTTTAATAACGTTAATTATTTAATATATTATAATTATTTAATAAATAATGAAAGTTGTAAAAAATCGTTTTTGGATTTGTATAAAAAAGTTAAGAAAATAACATACAATATTAGAGCGTGATAGAACAAACTTCTGATTTTCTATTAATAGTAATACAGAGATTTTCTGTCCACAGATATTTCGTGAGCACTGTCCTGCAGTTCCAGATTCACAGAGCCCTGTGCACTCGGACTGGACAGTTCATTCCCGGGGACCCGTCACGTCCACTTCACAAATGTGATATCTACAGGAACCCTGAGGCTGGAAGGGTACTGAAGTAAGTACTCATATTTAGTAATTCGTTGCGTGGGATATACGTAGACGTTGCAGCTGTATTACTCCCTCGTTAGTCTAGTGATCGTAAACGCGACTGTTGATCATGTGGTTCAGGGTTCGGATCCCGGGTCGGACCAACTTCAGGTATTAGGTCATTCTGTCGAG
Organism: Parnassius orleans; assembly: GCA_029286625.1. Classification (NCBI taxonomy): domain Eukaryota; kingdom Metazoa; phylum Arthropoda; class Insecta; order Lepidoptera; family Papilionidae; genus Parnassius; species Parnassius orleans. The sequence goes on from JAGSMP010000056.1 coordinate 2,050,119, forward strand.
AAATTCTCAGTAACAGCTCGGAGTTAGGAAGTTCCCTCACTCTCTGTTCCATCTCTAATCACTCAAAAGAGAGTCATCTATGTTTGCGCACACACTTGTGCACTATAATCCTAGGCAAAAATGGCTAGTCTTAGTTGAGACTCGCTGCAACGATCGAAATTCCTTTTGTAGAACATAATTATTATGGCGAATAACTCCGTGTGAACCACGTTCTCACAGAATACTGTGTTTCGTATAATGAGTGATGAGAACCGGAGACAACATTTACTTGTAATGACTTATAAGGCATTCCATCTTAGTCCTCAGGAATGCAAAATCTGCATTAATTCTTAATCAGGGATAGATGTTAGATGGTAGATGTATATATACACGTATCACTGTGTAGGCAGTATGCTCGCTTATGACACGGATACCTAGTAAGAAATTTTAAATCTTAACAAATTAACAATTTCTGACTATCAATAATTATTTAAATGAAAAATTAAACGACTATTCTTTTCATTACTACATCTAGTTGCTTCTCTTTGATCTTATAATTTCGGAAACTACTGACCAAGTTAGAAATTTAACAATCGCTTCCTGCCGTCTGTACGCTTAGATCTTTTAAACTATGCAACGGATTTTGATCCGGTTTTCATCAATAGACAGAATGACAGAAATGACAGAAAGGTTTATATGTATAATACATGCATATTATATATTACATAATTCTTTTGTCCGTCTGTATGTGACTAAACTCCTTATAAACGGCAGGACCGAATTTGATGAAATTTTTGTGTGTGATTAAGTTGATTAGAGATTGGTTTAGATTCACAATTGGACCCGGTAGGTGGCGTTGTTGTTGAGATCCGAGAAACCAACCGTGCGAAGCGGGGGGATCGCTACTTACTTTGACACAAATCGCTTTTCGCCACATCGTATACTCTTTTTTTAATTTTCTTTTATATATTTCTTATTTTGGTAATGAGAAATTTGATAAAGAATTTATGCGTAAAATATTAAATACAACAAGTGCACGCCGCAGTTAGTCTAAATAATCGCATCTCTCCGACAAACGTTGCGTGAGTGAAAATCGACAAAATAAAGAGAGATGCGCACTACCGCCGCCGTCTGTGGAGGAAATGATCAATTGGCTTAAGAGCATCATGCGGGCCGTTAAAATGCTCGTTAACTGCATTACCGGACCGATATAAGTAAGCCCTCAGTTCGCCTGGACTCACACCCCTATAATTTCCATTAGAGTCGGACGCTCAAAGCATTACGTTCCCTTTGTTGCTTCGGGATTCATTCGTTACAAAGAATCGTTTAAATTAATATGAACTAATTTAATCGGTGTAAGAATATCCAATAACCCATATCATCCCGACACAAGAGCCGTGGTAGCTCAGGGGCTTAGCGCTCGCTGTAAATTTCACATTACGTGAGCAACCCGGGTTCGATCCCCGCCACAAGGATTTACCTCAATCGTCACGCTTGGCTCGTATTTACTGACTAGAACCGGTGCGGCACTTATGTTATAATGATAAGGTCGAAAGTAGGCTTGGACAACATTTAACCGTGTTTCATAACATTATATAACTTTAAAATGGGATTTAGGCCACCGGTACTTGGACTTCTTCACATTACCCGTTCTTACACAATTTTGGTATTTTAAAAATATCTCTGACTTCCCACTGTCACCAAATATTTACAATATGGTCTTTTACCCGTATATGAAAATGGATAAAATCTTGTTAAACTTTTACGCTGGTTACAATGAATTTATTTTAAATTATTACTATGTTAGCCTAACATCATAAAGAAATGTTTATCGTATTTAACATCTATTTCATATGAGAGTTCAATGAAATTCAGTTAAATTCAGATTAAGATTCAAAATCTTAAATAAAATGGAGATAAAGAGATATACTTATCGTATTACACATCTATTGCATATATTTTTAAAGAATACGGGTTATAAATGATCACAGTTCACCTGATGGTAAGTGGCTGTTGCCCATAGACATCTGCATTTCTCTTCTATTTAGAATCAAAATGCATCCATCTGCTATCCATCTTATGTTTCGGTTTCCTTCTGTCACCTCTTAGGACATCCACGGGATCATATGGGGTAGTGGATATTCTCACACCGCCACTTCACGGTAATTTGTGTGTACAAAGAAATAAAAATATATCGTGTTTGAAGTTAATAAAGATGCACGAATACCTACTTAAGTAATGAATATAAAAGAGCCCACTGCGTAATATTACGTTGGGATTGAGTTATGTCAATAGAAAAAACAATGTGCATGTTACGCTTCAATGTAGCGGAGTGAAATATTATTGCAAAATGTTATCAAACGGTGAAGTAACCACATTACTGCTAGTAATTTGTAATTTTAACGTTCCGTTTTAAACATCCTTCTTCTTTTTCATCATTCCGTAAAAGTCAACTTCAGGACATGAGCCTCTCCCGTAGTAGAAAAGATTTGTAAATAATAGTCATACCTGGCAGGCGCATTGAAAATCTCAGTACCAGTTTCGCACCTCAACCTGTTAGGTTGATGCCTGATTCCTATATTCAATAAATGATTCGTTTTCGTAATCGTAACAGAGAACGAAGCAATTACCACGTACAAAAAATCGAGGCAACTTTGGGCCGATATTTTGATGCATATATTTTGCGCATCTTCCGCACTGCGACCTTGTTACAAGCTTGCCATTGGGCGTATTCTCTTGATATTTTAGGTCTATATAATGTACGAAACAAGTTCATCATTACGCGTCACGTCTTCATCATTAAAATAGGACAAAATTATTTTTAAATTAAAAAAAATATTAAAAACTACATATAAAAGAAAACAAAAACTAATTAATCTGCATGAGCTCGTCAATAGATTGCTACTAGATATTTGGTTCCGTAAACGGAACGTAAATTAAATAAACGCTTCGTTCTCTATTACAAAAAAATTCTCACAACTGTCCGAGATGTCTAACCAGAACATGTCTATGTGCACTATATTTTAATATTCAATCAAAACAACGTCATATATGGCTTAATCTTTTTATTAAAATCAGTTATTGGACAGTAACGGTCAGAGACATCGACCTTGTATCAGAATGCGTTTGTGACCAACACACGTAAATGACTATATTATCAGATAATAGTAATACTTAATTTGGCAAACAACCATAAAGGATAACTGTCCTAAGAATGATATAGTAGACCGGCACTTTATAATAAATTGGGTAAATTATTCAGGGTTATTTTAAATGTGTACGAATTAAATAAAATACCGCAAGAAAATCAAGTTGATGAAGATAAAATCTAGGATTTATCTAAGAATATAGTCAGTCTTATTCTTTACACTGATAAGGAGCTCAAAATGCCGAAGCGAGCAAGCGATAAAGATAGCTATGCTATATTTATTTGTATTATACTCGTAGAATCTACAATGAAGATATTCGCAGTCAAACTGAAGTAACCGCGACAGTTAAAAGGATTATAAAACAAAAATTGCAATATGTACAACAGAGGGCGTTTCACCATTAAATTAAATGACGATTTTATGAAATATGCATTAAGTTCAGAAAACGCGTGATACTCCTTTTGTGTAGTAAATTATGCTAGGCGATTTATTTTATTTATTTAAAGAAAAACAATTCCATAATACGAGTATTAAGATTTTGTTCTGTATCGTGAAGGCAGTTTACAAACATAAATTGGACAAGACCAAACATCCAGACCCGGAGCAATTATTTGTAGGCCATACAAATAGTTGTTTCGTGGGAGATTCGAATACGCGGCCCTCAGCGCCGCAACTCAATGCTAAGCCACTGTGTCATAGAACCGTCAAATAATTTATAAGTATATTAATCACACATACAAAGAGTTTAACTGAGATAGATTATCTAAAGCAGGAGCTATTGATTTGAGTCTAATGTACGTCCTGCAATATTGGTCGGTTCAAAATTTCGTGAAATTTGGAAAGTAAACATAATATTAGTCTAAACTACTATGTTACAGTTTTTCTTCCTGATTTTTCAACCAGAGGTTGAAAAGAGAGAGAGAGAGGAGGAGAGGCTTACAATTCGTCGGATTCTTTTTTTATGTATGTTCACCGATTACTCGAAGACGTCTGAACTGATTTGGAAAATTCTTTTTTGTTTCAAAGGGTATATAGTATATTTCCCAGGTGGTCCCATTTAAATTTTATCGAAATCGGTCGAGCGATTTAAAAAAAATCAACAATAAATTATTTTTATATTGAAGTCGGTTGAAGAAAATTTTTAATTTTACCACTTGTTAATACTAGGCCTTACATACTATTATAGGAGTAGTATTATAGATAGTAATATATTTTACTAGTAATGAACAACTGTTTTGCGTTTCGATTCTTACCGGAGGATGAATGTAGTTTTCTTTGGGCCGCAGCATCTAGAGTCAGACTGTATGCTTGTTTGGCATGAAATTACAAAAACGTTATCACCCCTGAAGATTAAGATGGAATGTTTCGTTATCAGTGAAAAGGGTCTCCGGTTCTAAGCACTCACCATAAGGAACACAGTAGCATTATACTACTATTCCACGCTGGTATCCTGTATGAGCGTGAACCTTCCCGATCGAGTCGACCTATCCAGCTTCCATCTGCAATACACTGCAGCGTAGCTGTACTACTTTAAAAACTTCGAATCGCAGAGTAACATATAAAAAATTTTACCCAAACGGTACATGTATTTAAATCATCATTATTTTATACAAGACATTACATTAGAAATGTTCTATTGCGTAAACTTTGTGCTAGTTATTAAAAAAGTGGATTTCCTACTCATAAATCAAGGAAAATAAAAAACATAGAAGACAACCTTAAACTTCGCGGACTGATCAAAACATAGATACACGCAGGCAGCGTGTATGTTTTTACGAATAATTTTAAGCTGATTTTGGCTTCTCCATTATTCAAAAGCTATTAGACCCTCGCACTCGCAATTTCGCAAGTCTAATAACGCCCTCTTGACTATCTAAATTCCAAATTTCATGAATAACGTTGTTTTAAAAAAACGTTTTATATTAAGTTTAATAGTTTTTGGCGGATGAAGCTGCTCGCGTCCGTAGGAATTACTTGAATCCTGATTCCCTACACGTATCCCCTGGGTAGTGCTAAACGAGCAGTACTACATACTGGTGAGAGGCCCGGCCGAGGGTTAGTTACCACCCACCTGGCAAAGACATACCGCCAAATGATGCAAATCGTGTTCCGGTATGATGTTAGCTGAAACCCATTTCTTAGGGAGAATGGGTCTGGACAGTTGCGTTGCGCATACTTAGCGACGCGGCCGTTTCTTAGTGTCAGGTGCCTGGTTATGGAGGTTAGCGGGATCCGAAGCACGGTTGCACCGCTGGCCGACCGTAGATAGTTGGGGGCCCATTAATGAGCCAGCCACTCATGAAAGGTTGCCCCGCCATCTTACGAAAAATCCTGGAATGGCTCCACCATGCCGGTTGGCGACCAGAGGAGAGGGCCTGGTGGCGATTTCCAGGGGGTTCGGGCGACCCCGCGATCTCCATGCTAGGTACCATCGATGCTGTGACTCTGTTTGCGTCCCTAGGTTATATGTCTGACGCCTCGTCCAACTGCCATTCTCTCAACCTATTCACTCCCACCATTTATGAATAAAAGGAAAAAGAAGAGTAAGTTTGTACAGCGGTTGCACTCCCTCTCCGTCAAAGTGCACCTCACAAACATCCGAGGCCTGCACTGTAATCTCAATGCAGTCCAGTACCACCTTGAGACTTGCCGTACTTACTCTTCTTGACTGAGACGCAGATCAGATGTCCTCTAGATGCGGCGTACCTTGGCTACCCTGGGTACACATTAGAGCATAATTTCCATCAGCGCGCCGGAGTCTGTGTGTACGTCCGCAACGACATCTGCTGTAAGCGTCTCCGTCACCTTGAAGACCCCACTTTCTCTACGATCTGGGTATTGATAGACACAGGAATGGATAAAATTATTTATTCTTGTGTCTACCGATCGCACAGTGGTGAACAGGAGACAACTAGGCTGTTTGAACACCTCAGTGAAGCCTCTGATGTGGCTCTAAATCGGTACCCTAATGCACAGTTGGTTTTTCTGGGGGACTTTAATGCCTGTCATCAGGACTGGCTGTTCCCATACCAGAAGACCGACCACGCTGGGAGAGAGGCGTGAAATTTTGCCTTGTCGCTGGGGCTCTCCTAGCTGGTACAACAAGCGACTAGGGTACCTGATGTGGATGGGCACTCAGCCAACTGCCTCGACCTTCTGCTAATGACCGGTCCAGATAGGTGCGATTTTCATGTTACCTCACCCTTGGGCTCAACCTCAACTTCTGACCACTGTCTGGGGAAATCTGTGTCGTTATATTCCCCACCTAACTACGACTTCCACGGTGAGCGGCGAGTATGGCGATACAAGTCAGCAGATTGGGATGAGTTAATTTCAATTCGCGTCTGGACAGTAGCAACAGCGTACCATCTCAATTACCTCACTGCGGTACCTCTATGTCAGAGGTCTGTATCACCAACAAGGAGGTTCTTAAAACCTTGCAAAGTCTAGACGTAAACAAAGCTAGTGGACTAGCTATAGTTCTAAAGGTCTGTTGACACGCTTGTTCCTCCTCTCATTCAGGACTGGAATAGTGCCTAAATCTTGGGAACTGGCCAGTGTGCAGTCTGTGCCTAAAAAAGGTAGCCGTACCGACCCTGCCAACTATCGAGCAATTTCAATTACCTCCATACTCTGCAAAATTATGGAGCGTATATTGAACGCCCACCTCATGGCATACCTACAGCAAAACGATCTCTTCAGTGATCGCCAGTACGGGTTTCGCCGAAATTTATCAACTGGGGACTTTCTACGTACGCCACTCACCTATGGGGCGAAGCCCTCGAGAACAGTGGTGAAGCACTTAATGTTTCCCTCGATGTTTCGAAGGCCTTTGCCAGGGTTTGGCACGCTAGTCTATTGGGCAAGCTTTCAGCGTACGGCTTATCCCCTGGCCTGATTGCCTGGATGAAGGACTTTCTGAGTGAACGGTCTCTCTGGGTCGTCGTCGATGGCTGCTCATCCGATGCTGCGGCGACTAACGCCGGTGTTCCTCAGGGGTCCGTTCTCTCTGCAACTCTCTTCCTGCTGCATATAAATGATCTGCTCATTCCCGGTATCTATGGGTATGCAGACGACAGCACATTTGTGGAGAGATCCAAAACACAAGCGTGTCTTTTCACCGCTAAAAGGAGCCCGCTCACCTTGGCTCCTACTTTCCCGAATGTCTCCTTGGAGTACACTGACCGCCTTCAGTTGTTAGGGGTTGAATTTTCTCCGAACCTCAACTATGGGCGGTTCATTGAGTCCAGAGCCAAAACAGCCGCAAGGAAACTTGGTGTCCTTGCAAGGGTGCGGCGGTACTTCACGCCGGGGCAGCTTCTTACCTTATATAAAGCACAAGTCCGGTCGTGCATGGAGTACTGCTGTCACATATGGGCTGGTGCTGCAAAATACCACCTGGCAGCGTTGGACTCAGTGGAGAGACGTGCTAAGAGGCTCATTGGTGACCTTGATTTGGTTGAAACCAATCTTGTCAGCCTCGAGCCCAGGCGCAGAGTAGCCAATCTCTCGGTATTCTATAGGATGCATTTCGGTGAGTGTGCGCAGGAATTACACGCTTTAATTCCTCCCTCTCCTTTCCACCATCGGACAACCAGGCGGTCGGCGGGTCTTCATCCCTTTGTTGTCGATATTCCACGCATTAGAACCAAACGGTTTGCTTCATCTTTTGTAATGCGTACAGCAAAGGAGTGGAATAATTTGCCGGCGTCTATCTTTCCGTCCGAATACAATCTGGGCGTCTTCAAGGTAAGAGTGAATAGGCTTTTGTTACGCTAAGACAGTGCGATTTACCATCTAAGGCTGCATCACCACTTACCACCAGGTGGGATTGTGGTCAAGCACTGGCTTATAATAAGTAAAAAAAAAATACAGTTCTTGAGTTACTAAGGTCTGTAATATGTTATTTTCACCACTAACTTTGTTAATTGTATTTTATTTATAGAATAAGGGTGACAAACGAACATATATTCCACCTGATGGTAAGTGGATGCTGTGGCCCCTAGACATTTATTCCCAATCAAGAATCAAAATGCGTTTTCACCCCTGAGGACTAAGATGGTATGCTTCGTTTCCATTAAAAAAGGTTTCCGGTTCTCTACACTCATCATACGAAACACAGCAGCATTAAGCTGCTATTTTACGCTGGTATTCTGTGAAAGCGTGTTTCTTCCTCGGTCGAGCCGACCCATTCATCCTACAACCAAAATATAGTTCCAATGAGGCTCTACCACTTATAAATAACTTCCCAATTTAAATATCTCAAGACGAATGAAAATTGACAACCGGCCCTAACAAATCTAAAGTAGATTCTTGCACAAAACGGTGGTTAAATAACAACACGCGTAAGCAAATGTAAAAGCAAATATCATAGTATACAATTATCGTTCCTAATTGCATGCTTGGACTGTAATAGAAATAGGAAGCGGCGTACATTACTACACCATTGCGAAAATGCAGCAAACGTAGACCGTAAAGCTTGTAGCTATTCGAACACTCTGACCGGATTAATATTACTTGATTCTTTTTCAGCAAGAATGTAAAGGACAACATTGCTTGTACTACAGCACTTATCTGTTAAAGTGAAATGGGCGCCAAAAGCAAATTTTTGACGCTTTATTTATTTTTGTCATTAAAAACTACGAATTCACCTTTTTTTAATTATTATGAAAGTCAAAGATTTTCCTTAGTGAATTATGATGGCCAAACACGATTGACACATTTTGACTCGATACAAAAAATCGCAAAGTTTCCCCAAAATCTACAATTATAGGTACGTCCATTAAGGGAAAAAGCAGTTTTATTAGAATGTAATTAAGTAAAGCAATTTCAATTAAATTCTGTCTATGTGTTCACCAGTAAATACATGCGAGAATTATGTGTTTATTTTCCAATAAAAGAGTATATTTCATTTTAAAAAGAAATATCAAATAAATATCGTGCAATAAAATTGCGCGCGGGCAGGCCAAACAGGAGCATATCGCCGCTCCTCGCTCGTGACCACGATACCCGAAAATTCCTTTATCTGTCCTCGTAAGAATCAAGATAAGTGCGTGCTTTTGAAAACCAAGATCGAACTCACTATTGCCTTTAATTATGGGTATCGCTTTCTTTCTGTTTAAGAGTCCATCTGAGTAGGTATCCATCCCATCCATCCAGACCATTCCCTTCCGTCTGCTTCGATGCAACAACATAAAATTTAATTAGTTCCAGTTTTGGAGAGTAGAATTTTGAATTTCACTAATAATTAATAATTTTAATTTTAATTACGAAATTCACCGTGTCGTGACGATGTAAGAATATCCACTAGCGTTTGACCGGTGGGTGTCGTATGAGACGACAGAGGAAAACAAACTAAGAGATGGAAAGCAACGTCGTCCTAATAACAAATAAATAAACGGTTGCAAACCCGCCTTCCAAGCGTGGCAGTTATGGCAAATATTTTCAGCAGTGAGCTTTTGATAGATTATAACAACAACGGTAATAATGAAATGAATATCGCAAGAGCGAATATCATCGGTTGTGTAGCCATTGCGTTTTAGTTGAACAAACAGTTTAATGACATGCCATGGCATCTAACTACGGAGGAATGCGGGCTAATTTATGGAAATATTGGAATATTTTTTATTTTATTTAGTATTACATTGTTAAACATTATATAACGATACAATCGTAAGTTTATGGAAACTTTACCGTGTACCAGTATCGCCGACTAAAACAAGTAACAATGAGGGTGAGGTAAAACACTACACCTATTTCTTAAGCCCAAGACCTGCTATTGCAAGACGCACCGCTCTTGGATTTTATATACATTTTTTTAAATCGTGAAATGTGTTAAGCAAAGAACAGTGTAAATAGATTGATTTAAACTGGATAATAATATTCTGAACGATCCATGTGCTCCCGAGTATCTGAAATCCAAATTTCAATACCTGGGAGATTCTCATAATCGTTCTCTCCGTTCATCGGCTAATCTTAAGTTGCTCACTCCTTTACACCGTACTGGTTATTTATCTCACTCTTTCGCCCTCACGGCCATCAGGCTGTGGAACAACATCCCTCCTGACATTAAAAAAGCTCCCAACAAGTTTGTTTTTAATAATCAAGTCCGTTAGCATGTGAAAAAATTGTTGCAAGTTGGAACTGACACAGCTCTTATTTTCTAATATATTTCATATTTATCCTGACATAGATGATATTTATATGTATTATGTATATATATTTAGATATGTATATATTCTATGTATTTAAGTATATATTTATATACATAATTTTTTAACACTTTCTATTTTGATTATTGCTGCACCGCCTCTTATATGTCTATCTTAGCCTAATGGACTGGGAGAGAATGCCCTATGGCATTAAGTCTATATGTACTACTTTGTGCATGAAAGTATAAATAAATAAATAATAATTCGAACCTAAAACTACACTGTTATATACAGTGGTGACAAAAAGTGAGATTTTGCCTTTATATTAATATTATCAGATGTAGCGGCGGCGTGAGATATTTCACTACCCCATATTGTCACATGGGTGGTGTAAGAAGCGACAGAAGGAAATGAAACAGAGGATGTACAGCAGCATCTTTCTGATAACAAAACAGTCAAAAAATTGCTGTAGCCAGTTAGCCAACTGCATTCGACATTCATTCATTTAAAGCAGGTCATTTGAAAGAGATTTGAGTTCACAGCAATAGCAGTTTTTTTTAAATTGTTATTATTGACTTGTTATAAGGAAGATGATGTTGCCTATCTCCTTTTCTTCTTTCCCTCTGTCACTTCTTACGACAATCACTCGATAACATGGTACATACTACTACACGACACGTACTATACCTACGTAGGTAGTAACCAATAAACAGCAATGGTTGACATCGTGATTCACTCTTCTCCTTGATACGCCTATGTTTCACTCAGACGGAACCACTGATGCAAGTGAATTTTAACAATTATTTGCTGTGCGTATCATAAATTAGCAAATGCTATGTATATCCAAAACTGAATGGACTAGCCCTTTTTCCCGATGGAATGAAGATAAGGGAATTAAATCATCGAATTCATGTTCACACACAGATACTGTTTTAGGATTGAACTTAAAATATTAAATTTGTCAAAAGAGCCCGGAGTCAGAAAATTGGCGAAGTATCACCCTCGCCCTGCTCTCGATACTCTCTTACGTTATGTTGGATTTCCGACACATCGGACTCTGAGTGTGAGGGAAAAGAGTGCACCAGTGCTTACACTTGGGCACGGTAATCTTGTCCTGAGCAGATGGCTAGTCTCCGTTGAGACTGGCCGCCGTGACCGAAATTTAGGTCTGGAGGGCATTATACACAAAATTATTATCACAATAACAAACTAAAATTATCATTATTTAATTACATATTTATTTCTAATCCGTGACAATCTTCAATGAGCAAGATATTTGACTCACTAGGTCTTTCTGGCCTTTACCATACGAACGATATCGTGTAATGGAATCTCTTATACCGCCACCAATTGGTAATTTTAAGAAAAATATTTGCATATTATAGATTACTCATTGCGTATTTATAAAAGAAATATTCCTAGGAATTGTTACACAACCTATCACAACTCCCTTTTGTGGATTTATAATGAAGATGCTTCTGCGAATATTTTGTGTGGTGTTTTTCTTTGTCACGTTTCTATTTTTACACAACTCGTATTTCCAAATATTACGAAGATTTTATTTGCTCAGCGATTAAAATGTAAATAATGAAAAAACGAACAAGTACGAGTAGGACTTGCGCTCTGAGGGTTCCGTGTAAATCAATTTATGAATGAAGACAATTCATCTATACCGGTAATCAAAGTTCAGGTAAGGATCAGAGTGAATGATTAGCACCGAATATTGATATAACGTAAACATACGAGTAAGTCGGATTAATGGACAAACTTAACTTTGTAGTGGCAAAAAAATGTTATCCTATCCATCGACTACATTGTATGTAGTCGATGTATAGGATATAATAGCAAAAAATAATTTTTTACTTGATGTAACTACAATTAACGATTTATCAATTTATTTATTATTTACTTGCACTGTGAGTCTAAGCTTCTTTCTAAATTTTATGATCCTAGTTTAACGTAAAGAGCCCTATAGGTTTTGATGAGTTTTAAGTTTGTAAGTAACAAAATATTTGACGTAAAAACTTGATTATTAACACCTCCATGGAAACGTGGACCTTAGTATTTACTGATACTAATGTCAACTTAATACCGGCTTCTGAAAAAAAGACCTTGACAAACGGACAGGCGACCTTTTTATACTTTGGGGTCTGGAACCCTAAAAATATTAAAATTAAATGTAAAGAAAATATGGAATAATAACATATAATTGTGCAATAATATGGAAAGTTTTTGTTTCATTTTATGTATCTACATATTGTAGAGCAATTAACAGCCCATATATGTATCATATCTTATGATTGTTTTTGTACTGCTTCCATCTGGACGAAGTCGTGGACACAGCAAGCTAAATCCTAAAGAGAAATAAAATGCTGACCTAAAAAGTAGGAAACCGCCCTACCCTATTTCCAGATGAGGCCTTGATAATCCGAACGCAAGAGTTTTTAGGTCAACCAAAGAGTTTCGACTTGCCTTTATAATTTGCAATCTTGGGAACGACTAGAATGCAACACCACGTACTATGGAGAGATATGTACTTGGCTCAATTATATTCATGAACAAAGTTTTATTAAAAAAGAGCTTATAAATTTAAAGTTTATGCGTTGATCCATGAGCTGTGATAATTCTAGTGAGAATACCAGATTTTAGTAATTGCATTGTCATCGTTTCTTAATACGTCTGGCAAATCAGATTATTCAGACGTCCGGAAGTTGGTTAAAATTGAATTATTGTATATTAAATTATCTCACAGATGGGATTTTGCCATAGTTGCCACGCTTGGCAGGCGTGTTTTTCAACCGCAAATTTTTAATAATTTGGAGTTATTATCAGGAATATGCTGTTATCAATCTCCTGGTTTAGTTTCCCTATGTCGCCTCTTGAGTGTCGTACAGTCATCACAGGGTAGTGAGTTCTACACCGCCACTGTACGGTACGACATTTTCCTCAACGGAAAAATTTGAAAGTTGACAACGCATCAATAGTGTTCTTTATTTGTTGTGACCTCTTACCATTGGATAGACTTTAAACTTATTTATCGCTCTAATATTACAAATATAAAATACTACAACGCAGTATTAAAATTCGCAAATTCTATTTCGGGACTGTCCCGCAAACTCCGGATCGGTCGGCCGCCTTACACTGGATTACACAATGTTCAGTACTTTACTACCGTAAGACAATACCTAGACTGTATATCGATACAGCTTATGTAAAGCACTAGATTTGTTAGCCAGCGGTCTTCCTTGATCATGTTGCTTGTTGGACTACTTTCCCGTAAGCCGATATCTGTTTCTAGTTCGCCAGTCTTGTCGGATATCTCACTTGGTCAATTGCAACGCAACTTATTTGTGGTTAAAAGTTCAATTTAATTTGAATACTTAAATAATATATCCACTACCCAATATCGTGCGGTGGGTGTCGTAAGAAGCCTCAGTGGCAAACAAACCAGGAGATATGCAACAGCAGTGTTTTTAATAAAAGCTAAATTACCATAAATAATTTAATCTTAAAAGTTTTCTACAACCGACTTCAATATAAACTATTAAGAATAACTCAAAAACTATTGATCAGATCTTGATCAAATTTATATGGGATCATGTGTGAAGCACCAGGTTTCAAATAAAAAAAGAATCATCGAAATCGGTTCACCCAGAAAGAAGTTATGAGGTAACACATAAAAAACCTGTTTGAAGTCGGTAGAAAAGCGGAGTATATTGCCAAGGCGGAAGTAGATAATAGGATTTTTACATATATTCTTTATAAAAAAGTTACGATTATATTTTCTCCTTTATGGAGGTGTATTAAAACGTGTGTAAATTTCTACGTATACATAGGTATAAGTTACGAATCCAGAAACATCCCGATCCGGAAAAAATATTTGTATGCCATACATTCACTTGAAGGTTTTTAACCAGCCCCGTACCGGTAAGCGTAGTGTAGGGCGCCCCCTACTAATGACGACCTGACCTGACAGTCTGTGTGGGGCAAATGACCTCAGCTTGGGCTGATGTGGAAGCTGGTGTGCCGCAAAGCGGTATTCTTTCTCCTATAATTTTTTAAATTTTTATAAACTTTATTATCTCCATCTTCGATTGCTCGTACCATTTGTATGCCGATGAAATTGGGGATACCCATAATGGAATTAAAAAAACTAAACGACAACTTATCAGCTATCAAAGATTGGTTTACTCGTTATGGAGTTTTGGTCAATCCTTTGAAATGCCAAGCTATACTGGTGGGTAGCCCAAGGATGCTGGCTAAGATTAATCTTGCAGACTTACTTATTTATTACAATGGTATTATAATTCCGTTCACTAATTCTGTAAAAAATCTTCGCCTACACATCGACAGCATGCGCACGGAGAACTTAGGTTTTAGAAATGGGTTGTAAAGTCATTGCCACGTTGTTCTCTGTATCGTTTAAAATATATCCTTCCCTCAAAATCTAAGATCGTGCTTGCCCAATCGCTCATGATTATGATTATGCAGATGTGTGTTACCCGGATCTGTCCCAGGATCTTCTGAACAAGCTGGAACGCCTTCTCAATAACTGTATAAGATTTATTTTCGGGCTTCTTACGTTTAACCATATAGTATATATAAATATAGATCTACGCTTGATTGGCTTACAATCCGGCAGAGGCGCAATTCCAGAATATAGTTATTTTTTTTCCATATTAAATGACCCATCTTCGCCTTCTTATCTTAAGAGTAAATTTCACTATCTCTCCTCATCTCATAATAGAGTTCTACGTTCTTCTTCTAACAACAAAATCTGTATTCCTGTTCACTTCACCGAGTTCTATGGTAGCTCCTTTACAGTTCAGGCGACACGTCTTTGAAACTGCTTGCACGATGACATCAGAAGAGCTCGCTATATGTATATGCTTTTAAAAAGTTGGTACATAACTATAAAAGACAACACTTCTTACATGAATCATCCATGTCATTTATATTGCTAAATAGACATACATATGTATGTATGTATATATTTGTATATATATGTATATGTTATATTTGTATAGTCTATTTATTAGTAAAATATATATATTAAGTAGTTAATTATCATTTTTATTTTATTTTTTTCTATATTGCTACACCTACGTTAAATTCTCACCACTCCATGGGTTGACTGGTAGAGAATGTCTCAAGGCATTAAGTCCGCCCTTTGTATTCATTTGTCATAAGGAATGCAATAAATTAATACCTACCTGAGACTGACTCCTGGGCAGAAAGTGAGTCCTACCTTATATAACTATTAATAATATTTGCATAGAATATGAAATTGATTATTATTGTTAATGAAATTGTTAATTGCAATTTTAAGTGCTGATTTACCACGTGCTCGGCGGTGAAGGAAAACATCGTGAGGAAACCTGCATGTCTGAGAAATTAAAAAAAAATATTTCGAAGACATGTGAAGTTCGGCAACACGCATTGGGGCAGCGCGGCGGACACTTCCTTGCCCTAAAACCCTCTCAGAAATGAGGGGGCCTGTGCTCAGCAATGAGACATATATAGGCTGTAACTTTAATTTTTGCATAGAATAGGTGTACTGGTACAAAGTCCACTGCTAAACAACGGCCTTCCTCATGGAATGCTCACAGGGGTGATCTTGACATAGATGCCACGCTTGGCAGGCGGGTTGGTAACCGCAGTTTTTATTATTTTAAATCGTTATCAGCAATATGCTTCTGCCCATTTCCTGTTTCAGTTTCCCTCTATCACCTCTAACGTCAACCACTGGGCGGTGTGGGGTTACTACGCCACATCTATCACATCATCATAAGTAGATATTCTTACACCGCCATTACACAGTTGGCGACGAAAACTACTAACTAAAAGAGGGGAATACTCACTAATAACTAGTACATACTGCTCATACACACACACACACACACACACACACACACACACACACACACACACACACACACACACACACACACGCATACGCACTTATGCACGCTAAAAAATAAATAAAAAAAGTTTTAAAAAAAAGTTAAAAAAAGGAAAATTAACCTGATAGCTGTAGAATTAGTTTTATATTGGAACTATATTAGAATAATTATTTTCATTGTTATCTTTTAAACGTGCTACTTCAAAATCATGTAACTTCAAAATTTATTATTTTTAAACAGTACATTTTCTAAAACTACTTGTATTAATGGAAGAGCGTTGCTCCCTGATACAGGCTCATTAGCTTAAAAGGGCGCTACGGTCACTAATATAATATAATGTACCCATTGTTTTGAATTAAATATTTATTTATTTATTTAATAACTAAGCCCTGATAATTTACGAATGGGGCTTCGACGCCCAACAGTTGATTGTAAAAATAATTTGGGATTGATTGATTTGGGATTACCGAACCCAAACCACTCAGACTGCGATTATGAGTTTGGGTTTTACACCATTTCGCGCATTCTGAAACAGGTCGATATTGTGTATTACTATTTCCATAATTAGACCTTGACCAAGATATTGACACAAAAACGTTAAAACTGTGTATGGAAATTCGTTAACCAAAAATCGCTTCATCTCTAAACTATCCTCAAATTTTTTAGAGTCAGGGTCAAGATGGGTCCGATTTTTGTTGCGACACTTGTATTTTAAATAGAAATTTCGACAGAATGGCATCATCTATTCTAAAAATTGTTACATACTCGTTTTTTGCATAACAGCTATATATTTTAAACACACTTTTTAATCAAAACACATTATTGCTTTTATGTCGTTACAGGCAATAAGCGATTGATAATCGAAGATAAATGTAGCTTTCTATGTGCCACAGCATCCACGTACCATCAGTCAGTTCATGTTCAACGAGAACATGAACATCACCTACACTTCTTGAAAAAAGCCATTTCGTTCCTTTGATATCTTAATAGTCAGTATGATACTGACGGATGGGCTGATGAAGAAGATCTTGTATGGTATCTTGTATGGGAAACGTTGTAGCCAGTACCACCATCTTACTTATTTCTGCCAATGCAGCATAGCACACTGTCGTGTTACAGTTTGAAGAGTAGAGATAATTAGATTACAAGCTACGAGACATTACGTGCGTTGCAGCGAAGTAAAACATCGTGAGGGAACGATATCTGAAGAATAAAAATATTTCAAAGATGATATTTAGTAGTTAGTGCCCGTATCAGGTGCAGGACCAAAGGCTTTACGTGCTTTCCGAGGCACGGGGGTACTAACACCGCCAATTTCTTGACTCCAGGTTGCTACTGAGAATTTCTTGAAAGAAAAACTCAATATTACCTCATGATTAGCAACCATGTTTACGAGCACCGAGGCAGTCAAAAGTTCAAAGATATGTGAATTTTGACAACTCTCATTGGAGCAGCACGGACTAAATGCTTCTTAACACTCTCTAAAATTAAAGGATGTTTCAGCAGTGGGTGTAAATACGCTGTGACTTTTCTTTTTAATTTACTATTAAGTATTTCATCTCAGCCAACTTAAAAAGTAATACAAAAAGTATACTCAAAGGTCGAGAAGTGATGGTTCGGTTTCGATATTAAAAAAAAATTGCAACACCTAATACTATGTAATTATCTCAAATTCGTCCACGACTGAATATATAGAAGGTCAAACGAAAACCTGCCCTTCGGCTCGCCATAAAGGTCATTGTACAGCGTTGACCTACACGTTGCTGACCTGTCTGATTACCTAAGATTACATAAACATAATAAACTGTAAAACCACCGCGGTAACTTCGGGACCGAGCGCTCCTCTTTGAACTTTTTAACGCAGTTATTAAGATAAAAAATATGATCTGTGGAATTTCATAGTAATCAAGAAAACCAAGATCAGTTATTACAGTATTACAGTTATTATACGGCACCATCGATCTCTAATAAAAAACTAAATACACAATTCCATGCAAAACTTCTCTAAAAACTGTCGCCAATTATTTTTACGTAATTCTAGTTGAAATAAATATATATTAATGTAAATTCAACCTTAAATGCATTGCTTAAAGTTGTATTCACAAAGCTATGTACAAATTAAAAGCGCACCCAAATGTTCGAGTGGGCGCTCATTATGGCAAAAATATCGTAAAATGCAATAATAATGCTGAATTATAACGATCTTAGTGAGATTTCACACATAAAATTTTCATCTTTAATTTCCATGATAGGACACTGTGTTGTCCTACTATGGAAATTAAAAAAAAACTAGGAAGCTACAGTTGCGTTGTCACGTCTAAGGACTAAGATGCCTTCCAGCCTATAATTATACTCTCTCTATATACCCTTCAGACCAGAACCCAGCAGTACACTCACTGCTGCTATGCGGTAGTAATAGGTAAGAGGATGGTCGTAGTGTAGAGAACCGGAGACCCTTTCTACTGAAAACGGGGCATTCCATCTTAGTCCTCTGGGGTGGCAAAGCATCCGCATTTTGATTCTTAATCGAAGATAGATGTAGATGTCTATGTGCCACAGGATCTGGTATCAGGTAGACTGTGTGCTCGTTTGTCACCCTTATTCTTTAAAATAAATAATTCACATATAATGTTACTTGAAATGACTTGATTCTAATAAATAAAGCTATTAACTGATCAGATACAGATATTCATTTATTATGCAAAATGGGCAGGTTCGGTTCCCTGATAAATTGAAAAAAAACTTAATAAATTTCTGAATCTCTGTGTATCGTTCAGATTTTCTTGCTACTGTCCAATACAACACTGTAAATAAAGAGTTATCCAACTGCTTCAAACCCTCTTAGAAATGTGAGGCGGCCTACACCCAGCTGTAGAATAACGTACAGTCTGTAGTTTTTAACTTTAATTTAAGGATATTTTTTTTATTATAGCATCGAGACTGCCGGTCTTCAGGTCTACGGTGGATTCTACAATGGAGCTGGAAGAGGATATGACGTCACCAGCTTCCTAACTATACTACTGGCTTCGTTTATTATCACTGTTGTTAGTTTTCGTCGTCGGTAATTTACATTTATAGTAAATGTTATTTAAAAATTAAAATAAATAATAATTTTTAATGCAAAAACCTATATAAAAATTGTATTTGTATATTAGATTTTTTGATATATAATATAAAATGAAATGTATAATTTAAAATAATAAGGTCAGTGTATTAAAGAAGGGTATTTTTAACTTTTTAAAGTAAATATTTAATACATATATTTTGTAAATAGTAATTTTTTAATGTACTCATTGCGGTAAGAATAAACAAAAAGTTATTAAAATTGGTATTATGTCTTTTCCTTTTCCTTTAAAAATAATAATTATGGTTACTGCTCGGTGTTATCGGTGATTGCAAACCAGGTAATATACGTGTGGTGTATTATACAGGGTTATTTTGCAATAAACGATCAAATTTTCAGAGAAGGTTCAGAATAAGTAATATAGGCGAATGGTGAAGAAAAAATAATTAAATGAAAATCTCAAACATGCTGTCCTTTTTAATGATCTTTTAAATTCAGAATGCTTCGTAATAAATGTCTATATTGTTATTCATATATATCTAAAGCCTACTATTTTACTACGCACACATTCGTAAAGTCGCACGGTCGGCAAAAACGTTGTGAATTGAATCACACATGGAGGTGCGCGGGTACGCGTACTTTTTGCCCATAAATCACATTCAATTTGGGATCATTTCAAATTAAATTAGAAGCCTTATTTACTCGTATTTTCAAAAACTGCTATAACGGTATATCATTATTTATATATTTGAACTTAAATATACAATTTGGATACTCTTTGAAAGATAAACCTGTATAATCGATATCCAGTACAATTTTGGGCTGTAAGACATTCCATCTTAGTCCTCATATATGGCAAGGCATCTGTAGCCTTCTTTGTTTGAAGTTGGTTTTAATAATGCAATAGCCACTTTCCAAAAGGTGGACACTGGCCAGTAAGGTCGTTAGTCACTTCAATTTTATAAAAAAAGTTATCTAGTTCGATCCCCGACATACCAATAAACAAAACATCGTGAAGAAACCTGCATTTATTAGAAATAAAGATGTCTTATGTTCCCCAATTCATGTTACATTTTAGCCGTGGACTATTTCTGGCCAATAGAGGATCATGTCTGATTTGTTTTCTCTGTCGCCTCTTACGACACCATGGGATGATATGGGTTAGTGAATATTCTTACACATCCACTACACGGTACCGCTGTACGGTATTTATTCATCGGACGAGTGATCCATAAAAATTAGTAACAAAGAAGAGTTATCACCTATGTTACTTAATAAATACTTTTGTACGAGTAATTTGGCTGCCGTGAACACGCCTCAATAGTGAGCCTGCTTTTGTACGCAGTTTTGTTGGGAAACTGTCAACTCTGAGTACGCAAACATACTGGATGCGATTTAGATACGGAAAGAAATGGAAAATAGATCTCTTCAATTTCTTTCCGTATATATATCAATAAAAACGGTTTTATTAATAAAAATATTGTTTCTTTGATTCAACTGTCATTAAAGGAAAGTCGAACTGACATTAACAAACTATGCGGGCGTCACAATTATTACTTAAAACGTCATTCACTTTGAGGGGTTCATTTACTCATTTAGGCATAATTGATAAACGATAGATTACGAATTGATAAATCAATATAATTCTCTTCAGACCGAATTTCGCTGACGGCGGTCAGTCACGTAACAAAAACAAGCATCTGCGCAGGACAGGATTTTATAGCACGAGCGTACAAGCACAGGAGCACTCTCTATTCCCTCACTCTCATAGTCCGATGCGACGGTAATCCGACACGAACGGAAAGATCAGGCGCAGGACCAACGGCTTTAGATATGTGCTTTCCGAGGCACGGAGGTGAAACACCAACTTCCTGACTTGCTGCTGTTGAGAATATCTTAACAGAAAAACAGAGTGTTGTTCGGGAATATTACAAATTATAATGACGTTACTATTATTTTTAAGTAAAAATAAACATAAGAAGAAAGTACCTAAGTAATAAAGACATTATGTAATTTATCATTATTAAAAAACTATAATAAAAAAAAACTAGTAACTTAATTATCATACAGTCCTACTCCCCGCGGTGTCGTGCCAAGAACGCTGGCTACGTTTCCCCGCTGAACGGCTATACTTACCCTTTGAGCGAGAAAAGAACCAGCCCTCTTGTCACCAGCAGCAACGACCAGTCGCGGATACAGTTGCTTAGGGAACTTCACCGCACGTGGACCCCACGGACCGATAGACTCTACAGCAAATGGCAATTATTAAAATTAAATAAAATTATTAAAAATATTAAATATACGAGATGTTCAATTAAACTAATTTTGGCTGATTTATAATTTTTATCCCGCGAAAGACGGTCGTCCATCTCAATTGGCCACAAACTAAATGCATGATGTGTTTCAGAAGATTATATGTGGTAGAGCCATGCTGCAGCTATATTAGTAGTATAGTTGTAGTACGAATGGGTCGGCTCGACCGGGGAAGGACCACGCTCTCACAGAATACCAGCGTAAAATAGCAGCTTAACACTGCTGTGTTTCGTATGGTCAGTGTAGAGAATCGGAGACCCTTTTACTGGAAAAGAGGCATTCCATCTTAGTCCTCACGGGTGACAACGCGTCTGCATTTTGATTCTTTGTTGAAGATAGATGTAGATGTCTATGGGTCACAGCAACCACTTACTATCAGGTGGACTGTGTGCTCGTTTGTCACCCTATCCTATAAAAAAAAAAAAAATTGGTTGCCTGTAAAGTCGGTATACGGGCGAAAGTTTTACGTGACAACGACTTTGAGTGGTAAAATAATTTTATTACGTCTGTCTCTCTCGCTCTTAGGCGGGCTAACCATGCCCGAGTGGAAGGGACGCGTGCCTCTCACTCGCTCTCATTGTGAGCGCATAACGTGAGCGGAGCGTAACGCAGTTTCTTGAAGTGTCACCCGGCAAACCAATTTATAAGACGTTGTCACGTCAAAAAAGAAGAGAAAAAAAAAAGATGTACGCAAAAATCGTGCGTACTTTGTAGGTTACCTACAAAGTATGAATATTTGGTATGGGTGCGGAGGGAGCAGAATGTGGTGGAGACGCGGGGGTAAAATCTGTATTGTTTTCTGGATTTGAAAGCGCTCTTAATTCACTTAAGTAAATATTATAGCTTTACACCATTTGATTGTTTTTTACTCAAACGACTCAATTTTAAGATGTCGTTAAGTTTCGTGGTGTCACAGTCACTTTGACTTAAAGTGATAGAGACAGCACGAGACTTAACGGCATCTTACAATTAAGCAACGTTTGAGTAATTGAGCATAAATATAATAAAAGTTTTTGAGAAATAGCTGTATCCTTTTTAGAAATTTACAAGCGCCATTTTTTATTCTTGGTAGAGCCAGCGTAGCTCGGCAATATTATAGTTCGACGCTGCAGCAAATATGGGTCGGCTCGATCGAGGAAGCAGCACACTCTCGCAGAATACCTGCAGTGTTTCGTATGGTGAGTGTAGAAAACAGGAGAAGCTTTTTATTAGAAATGATATATTCAATCTTAGTCCTCAGGGATGACAACGCATCTGCATTTTAATTCTAAATCGAGGGTAGATATAGATATCTATGGGCAAAAGCATCCACTTACCATCCTATAAAAAAACCCCAAAAGTTTTATTGCTATACACCATTTGTATTTTATTTGATAGTAGGTATATTAGTTATTTGATTTTGAGAAAATATCTACATAGATTTTATTAAATTAACAAGCAGTTTTGGAAGACGAAATGAAAATCCAAATTTTTGTGTTCTTCGTTGTTCTTCTATTTGTGAGTTCATATTTTAATAATGTAATAATGTCCTCCAGACCGAATTTCGGTCACGGCGGCCAGCCTTAATGGAGACTAGCCATCGGCGCAGGACAGGATTATAGTGCCCAAGTGAATCCGCAAGCACAGGTGTACTCTCTATTCCCTCACTCTCATAGTCCGATGGGACGGTAAACCGACACGACCGGAGAGAGATCAGTCGCAGGACTAACGGCTTAACATGCTTTCCGAGGCACGGGGGTGAGACACCGCCAACTTCCTGACTCCGGGCAGCTACTGAGAATTTCTTGATGGAAAAGCTCAATAACTGTTTTTTTTTTGCCCGACCCGGGATTCGAACCCAGGACCTCATGATCAGCAGTCGCACTACTACAACCACTAGACCAACGAGGTAGTCAAAATAAGTTTCATATTTTACCAAAGGTATTAAACACTTTTTATAGATAATACGTTATAATACGTTAGCACATTAAGCACCAATCACACACGCTGATTCTGAGAAAGATCAAAAGCTGTCACCTTTATATTCCAGTTCTCGTGGTCGAATGATCGCCTACAAATAAACTCATCCCTGGGGAATCCGTACCTTGCTGATAATGTCACTGGGATAAAATAAACAAAAAACTTCAAAGGGAGCGACGAACCATGCTCCCGTCTTTTTGACACCAATCTAAACCTAACGTTGCGTTCTGATATTTTTATCAGTTCACATGTATTATATTTGTACACACACGTTTTTTCACATGTGTTCACATGTATCATGTATTTAATTCCATAAATCCATTACAAAACATATAAATTTCAAAAAAAATCAATTTATTAAATATACAGAACGTTAATTGTACACAATTTGTTTGTATTTTTTCCCACTTCTCGACGTCTGATTAATCTGAATTTTGGCCGACTTATTAACTTTAAAAAACGTCAATAACTTCATGACTATGACTTAAAGTTAAAGTTAAAACTTAAAGTTACAGCCTATATACGTCCCACTGCTGGGCACAGGCCTCCCCTCATTTCTGAGAGGGTTTTAGGGCAAGGATATGTCCCGCCCGCGCTGCCCCAATGCGTATTGGCGAACTTCACATGTCTTCGATTTTTTTTTTTCTTATTTCTCAGACATGCCCCGGTTTCCTCACGATATTTTCCTTCACCGCCGAGCGCGTGGTAAAATCAGCACTTAAAATTGCAATTAACAATTTCATTGGTGCCGGCGGGGATTGAACCTGGGTTGCTCGCGTACTGTGAAACTTACAGGAGCGCTAACCATCTGAGCTACCACGACTCACTATGATTTAGTATATTATTACATCTCATGATCAATGCGTGTTGTTTTAGTTTTATTAAACTATAATTATTTTCTAATAAACATATACGCATCAATGGCGTTAATCGGCCTTAAATAAATGTAAATTACTGCTCCCCCTTATTTTATATTCTCTTCTAAAAGAGAGTAAAGAGATCGTCTAATTTGAAACTAAACGCGCCTGCCTTTTTTAAATGTGACTACCAAAAATACAAGAAAGCTGGTGCAGTTTTACATAGACGTCGTTCATTGTTTTGGAGAATTCGGCTAGTTTCAACTACGTAATTAAAAGTGATAACCGTACTCCTGGTCCCCAAGATACAGGCTATGCCTAGTTTGGGAGTCTGCCAGTAAAATTTATATGTAATTAGAATTTAAAATAATTGAATATAAGTTACTGTTTTGTGTGTTCAGCTCTGTATCTATATTTTTAGGAATATTTTTTTTACATATAACGTTGAGAACTGCTTACTGGAGCATTCTATTATTAATGTTATTACTTATTACTTCAGCAAAAGTAAAGAAAAATCAAAATATCGATAGTAAAAATACAATATGCAATATAAAATAAGATTAGATGTCCCTGCAGTGCAAAAATCACATATTTTTTTATAGTATAGGGTGACAAACGAGCACACAGTCCACCTGATGGTAGATGGATACTGTGGCCCATAGACATCTACATTTATCCTCAATTAGGAATCAAAATGCAGATGCGTTGTCAGCCGTGAGGACTAAGATGGAATGCCTCTTTTCCAGTAAAAAGGGTCCCCGGTTCTCTACACTCACCATATGAAACACAGCAGCATTACGCTGCTATTTTACGCTGGTTTTCTGTGAGAGCGTTGTCCTACCCCGGTCGAGCCGACCTATTCGCGCTACAACCATAATATAGTTGCAGCGTGGCTCTACCACGTAAAACACATAAGGAATTAGTCGAGATAATGAAGCAATGAAGAGGCGTTTATAAGATGTTTTTCTTTATAAAATTGAAGTGACAAACAAACTTACAGTCCACCTGGTGGTAAGTGGCTACTACTGTCCATGGACACCTGCTGCCAACTTCATACAAAGAAGGTTTCAAATGCATTGTCAACTCTGAGGACTAAGATGAAATGCTTTACAGCCTGTAACTGTACTGGCTCTCCATACTTCTCAGACTCAGCTGCACAAGCACTGCTTATGTAGCAGGAGAAATACGTGAGGGGTGGTACCTCCCCCGACAATCCCTAGGCAAAAATGGAGTCCTACCACCTAGAATGACATTTCATTTCAATCACAATTATATCTTCTAATATATAAAAAATATTTTTTGTTTTTTCGTATTTTATGCGCTTCCATTCCGTTCATCAGATTGCACTAAAACTTTGTAAACTTATTGCTTGCACTTGTACGTTATAGGCATAGTACAATTAACTTACAGTAGGTGGCGCGCGTATCGTACCGACAAATTTATTTGAAAGTCATATATCATCCAACTTCAATCAATGTATCATCATTCCTAATATAACAATATAACTCTTCCAAATTTAAAACGACATTTTCACAATAATTATTTCTTCTGCGGCAGCAACGTGCCGGGTACCAGTTGAAATAATAAAAATAGACGAATACCTTTCATTGCTTTTGGATTATTTGAGTAAAATGCTCAAAACTCAATACGTTATTGCATTCCATTAATCACGTTATACACAAAATAAACTTCTGGTAGATACGGCACAGCACAAACAAATTTAATTATTTAATTCCTATTTAAACTGAATCTTATACTGAAAACTACTCGTCTACACTATTAATATTAATATTATAAAGAGGAAAGATTTGTGTGTTTGTTTGTTTGAATTGAATAAGCTCCGAAACTACTGGACCAATTTGGAAAATTCTTTCACCATTAGCATCCCACATTATCCCTGATGAACATAGGGTATAGAATATTTTCAAAAAAAGTTAGGGATCCGTATGAAAACTTCGTTAATGTAACCCAAGGTGTGAAAAAAATACCAAAAAGAATCCTTATATCGCGTACGCTGCGGAAACTATTGACAATAGAGCAGTGATGTACCACAGTTTTATAGAGGACATCAATATCTACAAAAAAGTCTGCGATACCATATGTTTAACTGTTACAGTTATGTCACAATAACTACTTTTTCATGTTAAAATATGCAATAGTAACGCCGAAAAATTCTTATATCGCGTACGCTGCGGAAACTATTGACAATAGAGCAAAGTGATGTATTTCAGTTTTATAGAAGACATCAATATCTACAAAAAAATCCGGGAAACCATATGTCTAACTATTACAGTTATGTCACAATAATTACTTTTTCATGTTAAAATATGCAATAGTAACGCCGGTACAAACTAGGCCACATTATTCGTCTAGTTCTTTATATAGATAGAGCGGCGGAAAGAAACCTGCTATACGTTGAATAAACTAGTTTTACGGATTTTATCGCATTTAATTTACTTATTTTAATTCCCGTCGTTTTGGGTGCTTTACAGCAACCCATTGTCAAAGTTAACCTTCAGCTTTTTAATTATTAGCTTTGGTCCGATCTACGCAGAATGAGCTTAATATGCCTTGAGGTTTTGCAGTGGTATGCTTGGGTGTAGTTTTAATGTTATTCATTTCAGGATCCCAAGTAGGTGGCAGTGCCCAGCCTCCTTCTCTATTCAAATTAGGATGTTTTTTTTTTATTTCAATAGCCTCACGTATCATCCTTGGAAGGAACCGTTGTTGTTTCGCGAGGATTTATGGTCTATCAAATCTAATGATATAGTCAAACTGCAGACTTCCTGGAGCGTTAGCTATACGTTCTTTGACGCGGGTTTTTAATGATCTAACTGCTATACGTATTAGAAATATCTAAAATTTCATCGTCACTGGAAAAGCAAAGGGGATTTTTTTCAAGGTCTCAAGTCCGATGCTATGGTAGACGTGGTAGAGCCATGCTGCAGCTCCATTAATAGTATAGTTGTAGCACGAATGGGTCGGCTCGACCGGGGAAGGACCACGCTTTCACAGAATACCAGCGTAAAATAGTAGCTTAATGCTGCTGTGTTTCGTATAGTGAATATAGAGAACCGGAAACCCTTTTTACTGGAAAAAAGGCATTCCATCTTAGTTCTCGCGGCTGACAACGCATCTGCATTTTGATTCGCAAACGAGGATAGATGTAGATGTCTGTGGGCCACAGCAACCACTTACCACCAGGTGGAATTTGTGCTCGCTTGTCACAATTATCCTATAAAAACATGGTTTTAATAGTTTCCCAATCCGCAAATTAGACACATTAGTTAAACAATTAAAATGTTCAAAACAAAGCACTTAAAATGTTCAAATGGAGAAAACGCGGATTCGTTTGTTACTTCAGTTCTACAATAAACATCAAAATAGATCTTTGTCTACGTTGGCTTGTGAACAGCTGCTGCTGTTTAGGCTTTACTATGTCCTTGCGAGCTCTAAACTAATTTTATTAATTAAAGATTTTATTTTATAGAAGAGGGAGCAAACGACCATGCGTATTACCTGATGGTAAGTGTCGACCGTCACCCATGAACAATCGCAACACCAGGGAAATTGCAGGTGCGTTGCCGGGCTTTTAAAAAGGAGTAACCTCTTTTCTTGAAGGTCCCTAAGTCGTATCGGTCCAGAAAATTCGCCGGTAGTAAACAATTCCTCAGAGAGGTCGTACGCGGAAGAAAACTCCTAGTGAAACGTACAGTGGTGGACCGCCAAGCGTCCAGATGTAAACGCGCAAATTTGTGTCTTCTGGAGATTGAACTGGACTAGATTTAGTCGCCCCCAATCTGAGACTTTGTTCACCAAAGACTCGATTTCAGACACAAGTTTATCCCGGTTCTCGGCGACGTTTTTCCGAGAAATATTGGCACGGCCGTAGTATAAGGCATCACCAGTGCTGTCATCTGCATAGCAATGAATGTAACCAGTTTGCAACATATAATTGATATGCAGAAAAAACAGCGTAGGTGATAGCACGCAGCCTTGTGTAACACATGCGTGCATGCACTTGAAATCAGAGCATGCGCCGTCTACTACGACCTTGATGCTCCGATCAGCAAGGAAACTGGTGATCCAATTGCACAATTTCTCGAGAAGCCCATAGGGAGGGAGCTTCGAAAGAAGCGCTTTGTGCCGCCGGAGCACACATCTTCAGCACAATGGGAGGGGCTCTATCAGATCCACTCGACTTGTTTGCGAACCGAGCGCTGTGTAAACACATCCGGCATGGAGCACTCACACTACGGCATGGTCGGCAGTGTGTCCCCCCCCCCTCGTCATCGAGAGTCGAGTTGAACGCAAAGACGACCGACCTATAGTGCCAAACACGGCGACAGCCTACAGAATGCAACCGCGACGTTAGTGTGAGTGGCACCGCATTACGGACATGACAATGGTCCGAGGAGCAAAGAGGGGCGTCGACAGAAACCTGATATACGTCCGAATGAGAGGTCAGTAGAAGGTCCAACAGGGAAGGTGCGTGATCCGCCACATCTGGAATCTGCGTAGGCGAAGTAACCAGCTGTGTAAAACCATATGCCAAGGCAAAGTCATAAACAGATCTCCCCGCATGATCGGTTACACGTGAACCGAGCCATTCGGCGTGGTGGGCGTTAAAAATTTTGTATTTAAAATCTGATCGAAAGGACCTTATTTACATAAGCTTTTTTACAATTTTTACAATTAGGTTTAGCTGACGTATTATGAGTAAAATGTCCGAGGGCCATTGAACTTTGAATAAAAAATTTGAAAATAAATACGAAGATTGTTTTTACTTTTAACAAAAGCCAAAACTGACTTCAAAGACCTAAACACGCTTTGAAGTCGATGCTAAGACAGTGGATAAAATAATTAAAGTTTAAGTGGATTAATTCTATCACAAGCTCAAGATTTTAACTATAATTTCGTCTAAATAATTAAGTACTTTAAAACTTCATCCCCTCTTTTTCCATCCTTAAGGGTTGAATTTTTTCTCAATGTTTACATTGGACCACCCCTGAATTATATTATATTTATTAAACACGGATGTATATATATTTATATAAAGAATTCTACAGGAGGCAGAAAAGTCGTGGAAGCGTATATACGCGACTTTTTCTGCCACCAGGGCGCGCCACTTAGGAATGAGGTGGAATTATTTGACAGATTTCAATGCGGGGGAAGTTAATTTGTTCGGAAAATGTAAGAGTTAATGTTTCTTTTTAAATTGTAGTTATATTTTAAATAAATTAGATTAGAAATATATAAACCAAACTACGGATATTGCTAAAAGTATAAAAATTAAAAAATAGTTAAAAAATGTGTAAAAATTTAAAGAGAAAACCACAGGGGCATTGTTTGGTATATTTATTTATATGCTCCAAAAACCGATAAACTTTTATGTAAAACGTAATTTCTTAATTATAATGACATTGTGTAACAAATATGTTCACTGCACTCCCAACTAGCGACATCTGGTGAGAGTAAAGTTATTATCCTTCATTGTGAACCTCTTCTTTTTTTTTTAAACAAACCTATATCTATTCTGCAGCATGCTTTCATACATGCTGCAGCTATACTTTGGGTGTAGCACGAATGGGTCGGCACGATCGGAAAGGGACCACGCTCTCACAGAATGCCAGCGTAAAATAGCAGCTTAATGCTGCTGTGTTTCGTATGATAAATGTTTTTAACCGGTCGATCAGAGTAGTCAGTCATAGATGGCTGCTCTTCCGATCTAATGCATATTAATGCCAGAGTTCCTCAGGGGTCTGTTCTCTCTGCGACTCTTTTCCCACTGCACATCAAAGACCTACATCTACCAGGTATTGTTAAGTATGCAGATGAAAGCACAGTCACCGAGAGATTCACGTCCAGTGTAAAAGACGGAGGGGCAGTAATACGTTCACTCAGAGAGGCCATGGTGGAGGGAATAAATGTAATAAATGTGACCTTAAGTCTTATCTCCCAATGGGGTGACGACAATTTGGTCACTTTCAACGCCGCCAAAGCGCAGACCTGTCTGTTCTCCGCAAAACGGAGTCCGTTTGATCTGACTCCTACTTTTCGAGGTACATCTGTGGAGGTTACTGATCATCTCGATCTTCTCGGTATACAATTAAGTGCTAACCTCAACTTTGGCGCTAACATTGAGTCGAAAGCACAAACTGCGGCCAATAAACTGGGTATTTTAACCAATGTGAAGCGATACTTAACGCCTGGACAGCTTCTAACTTTATATAAAGCTTGAGTCCGAACATGCATGTGGATTATTGTAGTCACCTTTGGTATGACTCAGGAAAATATCAACTTGCCGCACTCGACTCAGTGCAACTCAGAGCCAAGAGGCTTATCGGCGACAAAAAGCTGGTGGAAGCCAAGCTTTACAGCTTAGCTCACCGCCGCCAAATTGCTTGTCGGTCTTCTACGGATTGTATTTCGGAGAGTGAGCCCATTTCTAATAATAAAAAGTGTAGAGAACCGGAGACCCGTTTTACTGGAAACTTAGTCCTCGTTGATGGCAGAGCATCTACATTTTGATTATTAAGAATATGTTGAAATGTCAATATGATATTGATGTGCCAATGGGCCGCAGAATCCACTTGCCATGAGACTGTGTGTTCCTTTGTCACCCTTATTTTATTAAAAAAAAAAGTTGACTCGAAGTTGGTTTTCACTGAAATTACACAATAAATATTTCCATTAGATTACATAACATCCCAATATTACAACTGATGTGTAGCTATAAGCAGTCATATTAGATCCTGTACTCCCGACTGTGCGTCGCCCGCTTTTATTGAATTGCACTGCACTCCCTACGATATTATCAACTATCAATTATTGCTCCAAACTGAATTATGTTCTATTCTGAAAGCAGTAGAATTTAAAATACGATGTACGGGTTTATGATAAAATTGTTTTGATTATACCTCCTGGTTAAGATGCTACCCTGGTACTTCCAACGCTATTATGTTTAAAATTGCTCTGTTTGCCTGGTAGTGGAGAAAGTTATGAAATTAAAATAAGAATAGATTATTTTGTTAAAAAAAAAACAAAAAGGACTACACCAACGTTATATATTCAAAATCTATGCTATTGTCATTTCTATAAACTTTGGTCGTAACGTGTTGATTGTAAGAAAAATCCTATGATTGCCATTTTGCTTGGCACAGATCTTTGTTAATTTCGCTAAGTTTAGGAGGCGTGTTATAAGGAATACACCAACTAACTCTCTCTCCAAGTACTTCAACTGTGCGGTGCTTTCTGCAATAAACAAACGTAGGTAGGTATGGCTTTCGACAGATGACGAAAAATCTGTTTAAATGTATCGACCGAATCCAAACTCCACACATGTGGTGGGCAGCAAATTTATCAAAGCAATGGTATCGTGTCTACGGTTAGCAACCCACCTTTCCGGCGAGCTGAAGAGACTGAATAAAGGTTCTATTAAGAACTCCATGTTTTTTGGTGCATTCTAGAGAATATATATAGGTAATAGGTATATAGGCAGCAACGAATTAAAAAAAAATATGCAAGAACCGGTAAAAATCCTCTAGACTACTCTAAAACGGCTTTATCAGTATCAGTACAACCAGATCTCGTGTGTGGTGGTAGGACTACCTTTCTGCCCAGAAGTCTCTTTGGGTAGGTATCACCCTCTTACTTATTTCTGCCGCCAAGGAGCAATGAGTGCATCCACGACTTTTTCTGCCACCAGGGTGGCGCCACTAGAAAGTGAGGTATAATATTTGACAGATTTCATAGCGGGGAAGTTAATTTAAAATCGGAAAATGTAAAAGTTATTGTTTCTTTCTGTACTATTAGCTATATTTTATAGTAATAACATTAAAAATATATAAACCAAACTACAGATATTCATAAAACTAGAAAAATTAAAAAAAAAAGTTAAAAATGTGCAAAAACTTAAAGAGCAAACCTGAGGTATTGTTTTGTTTATTAATATAATACTCTAGAAACTGATAAACTTTTATTAAAAAACTAACTTCTCAATTAAATGACATTGTGTAACAAAAAACTTTACCTCAGTATCAACTAGCGACATCTGGTGAGCAGAAAATTATTAGCCTTCATTCGTGCACTGCTGCGTTCTGATCTGAAATATATAATTACAGGGTGTGAAGTATCAAATATACATTTCAGTCCTCAGAATGTAGAGAACCAGTACAATCACAGGCTGTGAGGTATTACATCTCAATTTACAGAGATGACAATGTTTATCGCTGTAGTAGCTACTTAGCATAAGGTGAACTGTAAAATTTTTTGTCGCGTCAGTTGTTAAAAAATATATTTTTTTAATATCTACGATACTCTATTGCTTTTCACCTTCCTACACGAGTACAACAATATAAATTGTTTTAGTCCGCTCTTTTATTAAATAATGAGGTCAATAGTGCAGGACATTGAGATACGCGATGAAACTGCATTTTAACGTAAACAGTCCTGTTTAAACTATTATTATTAATTTAGTCTGGCACAACTTAAAACCCAATTTCAAATTCTGACTACTACGAACTCGATGATAAACCTGCATACTGAGAAATTTAAGAAAAATAATCGAAGATTGTGTCTATAGGCCACATCATTGTGCAATGGAAAGCGTGGTACAGAACAACGCTGATTACACTGGATCAGCATGGCTCAGGTCCTAGCCGATTTTTACCAAAGGGATTACTTAATAACAAGATAGTTTAAGAAAAGAGCCTACTCATGTTTTGAAAGGCCGGCAACGCGGCAACGCACCTGCAATTCCCCTGATGTTGCATTTGTTCATGACCAGCGATAGTCACATACCATCAGGTGAGCCGCATGTCCGTTTTCTCCCTCTTATACATAAAAAAGAACACAACAGGAATCTCAGTAACTGTCAGTCCTAATTCACAACACTGGCAGACTGGAAAATCAACAATCATTGCCTTCTGCACAAAAATCTTTGTTTTGATTTTTATTAGGATTTGAGACCAGATACTGGTCCTTCACGTCTGGCCGTATGGGGATGCTTAAAACCGTTCAGCGAACTATGGAGAGGGTGATGCTCGGAGTTTCTTTGCGTGATAAAACCTATTTTCTTTACTCATGTGGTAATGATAATATCCGCAGTACAACCAGAATAACCGACATAGTTGAACCAATTGGTAGGCTCAGGTTCACGTGTGGTCACTAAATGTTTATTAACTTATAAAAGAACTAAAACGTAGCAGTAGGCATAGACAGCTGCAACTTACTTTAAACAAAAAAGGATACAGATGGAACGCCTCACAGCCTCTAATTTGTACTGGTTCTCTATTCCTTTCAAATCAGAACACAAAAAATTTGGAAGTCGATAGATACAGGTGGCTCAGGACCAAGTTTTATGCCATTACTTAGTGGAGAGCTATGTTCAGCATTAACATCATCATTATCATCATCATCATTACAGCTCTATACAAATCCACTGCTGAACACAGTCCTCCCCAAGGAATGTCACAAAGCACAGTCCTAAGCCACCTGCACCCATCGACTTCCTGCATATCTTATCAGGTCGTCACGCCATCTAGTGGGGCACCCTACACTTCGCCTACCGGCACGAGGCTGCTACTCGAGAACCTTTCTTCCCCATCGATTGTCGTTTTTCGAGCATTAAGGCCGGCCCACGGCCACTTCAGCTTACAAATCGGATTATGTTCAGCAGTCGACTTTTAAAGAATGTGATGATATTGACGACGATGATGAAATATATACTAAATGAGGTTTAGCAACGCCACGCAACCGTTACTTTTCACACAAATAGTTAATCGAGAATAATAAGGCTAGTGTTTTTTTTTTATTTTTAAAAATTGTGGTGTGTATAATAACGAAACCAATCCGACGGGAAGATACTTCGATCCCTATTTCCAAGAAACTAATAAAGGCCTGTTCGTGCCCGTATTTCTCCCCGAACCCGAATCAACCGCCCGCAGCATCCCAGTTCACTCCCGACCACGTCGCGTGACGCGCGTTCCTTTCATTTCTGTTGCCCTGGTACTTTGTGTGCGTAATTTTTTTTATTATAAACATAGTGTTTTTGTGTTTGTGTATTTTAAAAACCACAGGTATTTAAAGAATTATGTATTAATTAATTAGGCTATGCCATAAAAAATTGTCTTTGAGAAAAACTAATTTAACGGATTTTGGCATTTAATTAAACTTAATTTACTAATTTTTATTTTATGACGTTTGGGTGACCACGGATGCTGTAAAGCAAGTCAAAAAACGTCGAAAATTAAGAATAAAATATGTTGAAACACGATAAAATCTGTAAAATTAGTTTTTATTTCAAAATGACTTAAATTAAGCGTAATAAAATGCGTAAAATCAGTTTTATTCAATATCAGGTATTTGAAATTATATTGTTGTGTATTCTTACAAAATGCCATTTTCACATACGTTTTCAATTTTTAATATTTATGAATTCTTTTAATTTCAAAATGCATAAAATGCATGAAAATGTTATTTATGGCTTATTTTGTTTCTATAATTGTTTTTATTTCTATTATTATAAAGAATTGACTTTTGCCAAGACTTTAATTTTTTTACTATATTTTTATATTACACTAGTGATCCACCCCGGCTTCGCACGGGTGATTTCTGGATCTCGGCAACAGCGCCACCTACCAGGTCCAAATGTGAATTTAAACCATTCAGGGACCCGCTCAAACGCACACAAAAAATTTCATCAAAATCGTTCGTGCCGTTTTATATATAGAGATAATATTAATTACGACTTATCATAACCAGAGATTTAATTACGTACAGTAAATTTCATTAAACATTTAGTTATTTATCTTTTTGTAGTTATTAGAAAAGAAACGTATTGGAAAAAAAACTGGATTTCAAATTCAATACATCATTTAATTTAAATGTCATTATGGCAGAAGGCATACTGGCTCTCTATGCACTTCAGACCGGACCACAGCAATGCAAGCACTGCTATTTGGCGGTAGAAATTAGTAAGAGTTCCCACCCGGACATACCCAGACCGACTACTAGGCAGAAAAGGAGCCCTACCTCCTTGAAACATAGAATAAGGATTAGTAGTAATTATTATTAGTAGTACATTTTACTTCATTCGTGTTATTTTAGGTTTTGCGCATTCACTTCCGACGCTATAAGTGCAATACCCAGTTAAAAACAGCCGATAGTAGTCGCCGTGAAGGCAGTAAGCGATCACAATCATAAAAGACCTTTTCTTTTAAAGTTAATCTAGACTAGAGAACCGGAGACCCTTTTTACTGGAAAAGAGGCATTCTATCTTAGTCCTCACGGCTGACAACGCATCTGCATTTAAATTCGCAAACGAAGATAGATGTAGATGTCTATGGACCACAGCAACCTCTTACCATCAGGTGGACTGTGTGTTCGTTTGTCACCATTATTCTATAAAAAAAAAAACATTCGTTTTCTGGGACAAATTTTAAAACAATCCTCCCACTGAATTCATTCCTTCTGTATTGAGAGCACTGAAAACCTTAGTTACAACACATATTACATATATCCAGACCCAGAAAAATATTCTTAGGCTATACAAATATTACCGTGTCGTACCGCGCCGTGTAGCGGCTGTGTAAGAATATCCACTACTCCATATCGTCCCGTGGGTGACGTAAGAGGCTACAGAGGAAAATTGAAACAGGAGCTAGGCACAGAATATCAGCGTCAAATAGCAGCTTAACGCTGCTGTGTTTCGTATGGTGAGTGTAGAGGACCGAAGACCCTTTTTACTGGAAAGGAGGCATTCCATCTTAGTCCTCACGGGTGACAACGCATCTGCATTTTGATCCGTGATCGAGGATAGATGTAGATGTCTATGGGCCACAGCAACCACTTACCATCAGGTGGACTGTGTGCTCGTTTGTCACCCTTATCCTATAAAAAAAAAGAAAAAAAAAGGCAGCAGCATCTTCATGGCGACAACTCAAAATAATAAAATACTGCGGTTGAGAACCCGCTCGCCAAGCGTATCAACTATGGCAAAATCCCCCTTTGAGGCAATCTATGGGGGAGGCCTGTGTTCAGCACTTGACTTTTATAGGCTGTAATGGATGGATGGATACAAATATTCGTCCCGTGCGGAAAGCGCATACTTCACGGCCATCAAATTCATAAGTTTTTTTTTAATAACCATGAATTATACCATCCACTGCTGAATATAGGTTTCCACCACAGATTGCCTCATAGGGAATATTTGCCAAAGTTGCCACGCTTAGTTGGCGGGTTTTTAACTGCAGTTTTTTTTTTTTAATTTTGAGTTGTTATTAGTAAGATGCTGCCACATATCTCCTGCTTAATTTTCCTTTATTACGACACCCACGGTATAATAAGGGGCAGTGGATTAATTTACGTAGCTGGTACACGGCATGACCTTATCTTTTCTGATATACATATATTTTTAAAACATCCCTCATTCCTGGTTTTAAATATGAAAAACTAACAAGCATCCAGACTGGGAAATATTATTCGAAGGCCATAAAAATATTTATTCCATG
Source organism: Parnassius orleans (assembly GCA_029286625.1). NCBI lineage: Eukaryota > Metazoa > Arthropoda > Insecta > Lepidoptera > Papilionidae > Parnassius > Parnassius orleans. Next base: position 2,087,006 of record JAGSMP010000056.1, read on the forward strand.
CAGTAATCGCCGACCCGAAAAGCCGTCAAACTCATAAGAATATTTTTCGGCAAATTACAAGTACATTGCATTTAAAATTTTAGAGTTCCGCACGTTATCTGACTAGCATAAACAGTATGAGATTAAAACACAATGGACAGCGGGCATGCATTATATCAATAAAGGAAACGCATAATACTAATATTTAGCGAAAACGAAACACATATGCCAGATGAGATAAAACATCATGAGAGAGAATAACTGTTATGATCTTTGTTGATGATAATATTATCATTTGAAGTATTAAATTACGTATTTTTTCATTCACTCATTCATTCATTACAGCCCTTCACAAATCCACTGCTGGACACAGCCCCCCCCCCTCAAGGCCACGGTCCTGAGCCACCTGCATCCATCGACTTCCTGCATGTCTCACCAGGTCGGGGGGCCGTCCCACACTACGCCTACCGGTACGAGGCTGCCACTCGAGAACCTTTCTTCCCCATCGGTTGTCGGTTCTTTAAATTATGTAATATTAAGTGTCAAGACTTCGTCTAGTGGGGGGTCGCCCTGCACTTCGCCTTCCGGTACGAGGCTGCCACTCGAGAACCGTTCTTCCCCATCGATTGTCGGTTCTTATAAGTATGTAATATTAAAAGTCAACTACTTCTATGGCGTGATCGCGGAGCAGAAAGAATTTCAAATTATTTCAATTCATACAAATGAGAACTATAAAACCTTGAAAATAAACTCGCTTTTCGAATCATAAATACTGTTCAAAAGGTCCTAAAACTATCTTAGTTGCAATCGAAATAAACCTTTTTTATGATGGGAATTAAGTTTAAAAACGCAAAGCAATAAAAAATTCCTGCTCCGCGACCGTGCTTTATCTTCTTCATCGGTCTATAAAAGGCAGTCCAGCGGTAGGCTGGACATGGGCCTTTCCCTTTGTAAGGTGGTTTTGCCGTAATCGTCGCGCTTGGAAGGCAGATTAGTAATCGCAGTCCTAATACATAATTTTGTACGTGGTAGAGCCATGTTGCAGCTATATTATGGTTGTAGCACGAATTGGTCGGCCCGAACGGGGAAGGATCATACTCTCACAGAATACCAGCGAAAAATACCAGCTTAATGCTGCTGTGTTTCGTATGGTGAGTGTAGAGAACCGGAGACCCTTTTTACTGGATACGAGGCATTCCATCTCAGTCAACACACGTGACAACGGATCTGCATATTGATTCTTAATCGAGGATATATAATCGAGGTGGACTGGTGCTCGTTTGTCACCCTTATTCTATAAAAAAATCTTTATTCCTTCCTTTCTATCTCTCTCTCCTTTCGTTCTTTCTTCTCTATCTATCCTACCTTCTTTTGCAACTTTGTCGGTCTATCCACGACGTATGGTCGTAACGCTACTTATATTTTTGTCGTCCGTCTGGATATTATGCGTCTACCGTAAACACTAGGTAGTAGGACTCCGTTTCTACCTAGGTGTCCGTTGGGTAGGTACCATCCTCTTACCTATTTCTGCCGCCAAACAGCAGAGCTTACACAGCTGTGTTTCGGTCTGAAGGGTATATGCCCAAATACTCAAGCGCCACTTAATTTTAAGATGCCGTTAAGTGTCGTGGTGTCCCTATCACTTTAAGTTAATGTGACTGTGACACCACGAGACCTACCGACATCTTAAAATTGAGTAGCGTTTGAGTATTTGGAAAATAGAGAACTACAGGCCGTGAGGCATTCAATCTAATTCCTCAGTGGTGTAAACGCATGTAGCTTTCTTTGCTTGAAGTTGGTTGCAGCTGTCCATGGACTGCAGTAGCCACTTACCATCAGGTTTACTATAAGTTCGTTTGTCACTTCAGTTATATAAAAAAAAATCAATGAAACATACATTTACATAAAAAACAACAACACAACTTAAGAAGTAAAAATAAACACCAACTAATGACTGCACGAACTAATTATGGCAAAGAACACTATTGTTTGAGGGAGCACAGCTGTTCAATAAACTGATGACATAAAAACTGCAATAACATGAAATTGTTTAAAAGTAAACTTAGAAAATATGTACGTACAGTGTAATATTTTTAATAGTATGGTACCTAATATGTATAAGTGAACCTAAGACTATATCGCTTTAAACACTAGAGGTAGATGTGATAATATTATCATAATATAATAATTACTTTGTATCTCATTATAAGTGAACCATTGTATGTTCTTATGACAAATAAAATTCTTTTTTTTGAAACCGAAATATGATTACACCGGCATCTATCGTAAGCCATATTTCGTAGATACCTCTTACGACACCCACAAACAAAATGCGGGTTTATTACTTAGAATTAATATTGCTTTTCAAAGAGAATACCAGTAACCCTAATTACACTACTAATATTACCGGTGACGTCTTGTGTTAGGAGTACTTACGACAGTAGCGAATGGTGAATTTGTACCCACGATAGGTATAACCATTAGGTTACCGTTTAGTTACGTTTTATGCGATTATTTTATCTATATGATACACATAAATAAAGTTGAAGTGTCCAACGAATATTGTAAGATAGTATTGTAATATTGAAAGAACTGGCTTCTTTTAAACTCAGGGCGTTAATTGAATACTATCCCACAAACAACCATTTAAAAAAAAATCTATCTATCTGTCTGTCTGTCTGGGCTAATCTTCGGAATGGCTGTACCGATTGTGATGAAACTTTACGAACAGATAGAAAGCAATACCAGGAGGGATCTAGGCTATAATTTATCAAAAAAATTGATTTTTTAAAGAAAGGAATTTGATAAAATAAACGGATTTGATTATCTTAAATCTAAATAACGCTACATTAATAGGAGTTTTAAATATTTTTGATTCTTTACATTGTTTGTTGGGTCACGTTAAGCATTAAAGAAAATGTAAAATAAATTTATCGAATAACTTTTCTAAAGTTGCGATGAAATGATAAAATCAACTCTGACCGCCAACCAATACGTCCCCAAGTGCACAGCAGGATAAGTAACTTGCCTGCGTTTTGTCAAGCACCCCCACATGAGTTTAGAAAGCTCGACTGAAGACTAAAATTGACTGCAACGAATTTAATATTGATTAACGAAGTTTTGTAAAGAAAAAATTAGCCTTAAGGACTCCTTACTTTTTAACAAAGCATCATTTTTTACAAAATAAGTGTGACCAACGAGCACACAGTCCATCTGATTTTAAGTGAATGCTGTGGCCCATAGACATCTATATGTATTCTCCATCATGAATCAAAATACAGATGCGTTGTCACCCCTGAGAACTAAAATGGAATGCCTCGTTTCCAGTGAAATAGTTCTCCGGTTCTCTACCCTCAATATACAAAATACAGCAGCATTAGGCTGCTATTTTACGCTAGTATTCTGTGATAACGTGGCCCTTACCCGGTCGAGTCGACCCCTTCGTGCTACAATAATATAGCTGCTGCTTGGCTCTACCACTTATAAAATATGCAAATAAAGTTAAATCATTTATGCACTTATATAACCCATTATTACACTTCTAAATTAAAAAAAAAAAATTAAAAAACATTTTAATTTATATTTAAGCTAAATCATCTTTACTAGATTAAACTCCTCATTAGTTCTCAAAAAACGGTTAAGCTGAAATGAACTCAAATTGTTTGATTATAAAAAAATCAATTTATTCGTTACTACGTTAGCGTATGGAAAAATACTATAAACATCATAATTATATTGCACTAATTCGATTGTAGAAACGAAAGCTCATTTGATTCAGCGTTATTAGTACAGTGTACTGCATTATGCTAAACATGTTCCTACAATATGCTAAAATCGGAATGTAGGTATATTATTAAAACTTTAGTTGCAACATTGCAGTTGGACCTTCTCCCGAAAGATTGTGTGCGTGTGCTTGTGCGTGTCCGTGCCTCCAGTATCCACATGTTGCACTGTATATTAACGATGGAACGTTAGGCTATTTTAAAATATTTATTTGGAACAATTCACAATAGCCGTGGTAGCTCAGGGGCTAAGCGCTCTCTGTAAATTTCACAGTACCCGAGCAACCCGAGTTTGATCCCCGACGGCACCAATGAAATTGTTAGTTGCTATTTTAAGTGCTAATTTGCCACGTGCTCGAGGGTGAAGTAAAACATTGTGAGGATACCTGCATGTCTGAGAAATAAGAAAAAAATATTTTCGACGACATGTGAAGTTCGCCAAAACACATTGGTGCAGCGGAGTGGACATTTCCTTGCCCTAAAACCCTGTCAAAATTGAGAGGCCTGTGCCCAGCAGTGGGACGTATATAGACTGTAACTTTAACTTTTAACTTTTATTCAAAATAAAACGGCAAAAGTAATCTTAGAACCTTCTCAGCCTATAATTTATGATTCGATTATGGTATTATACAATGTCTATGTCAAATTCACTCAAGTGCTTTCTCGAATATCATACAGTACGGCTTTTAAGCTTTTAACAGTCCCTCGTTTCGTCACTACGACATTAAATTAAACATAATTAACTTCAATTCGAGCCGAGTGCATGGTGCGCTCGTTAGGACAATTTATCATTCACTATGGCTCCCACTTGTGACAGCAATTCATATGGTATGAGAATTAAAATTTTAATCCACACGACAACTGTCAAGAGAAATTTATAATTCTTAATGATTTCTTATATTTACGCGAACACTACACATTGAATAAAACTACTTTTACGGATTCTATCGCGTTTAATTAACTTATTTTTATTATATTCCCGACGTTTCGGGTGCTTTACAGCACCCATGGTAACGGGGACATTTTATAATTCTTGTTTGAGTTAGCTTTTATATTGCGTCTGGCTTCCAGACCGCTTTCGTCCAATGCTACGACGTCTTATAATATTATTTAGCTGTCAATTTTGAAGGATAAAATCCGGACTAAATACAGTTTTTTTAAATAGAATAAGGGTGACAAACGAGCACACAGTCCACCTGATGCTAAGTGGTTGCTGTGGCACATAGACATCTACATCTATCTTCGTTTGCGAATTTAAATGCAGATGCGTTGTCAGCCGTGATGACTAAGATAGAATGCCTCTTTTCCAGTAAAAGGGTCTCCGGTTCTCTACACTCACCATACGAAACACTGCAGCATTAAGCTGCTATTTTACGCTGATATTCTGTGAGCGTAGTCCTTCCCGGTCGAGCCGACCCATTCTATACTATTAATATAGCTGTAGCATGGCTCTACCACGTAAAAATTATCTCTACACGTAAAAGATCCATTAATTTGTGAAAATACGAAATTACTAAGTTACTAGAATGCAATTCCGGAAACACGAGGGCATTATAAACAAAATCAGAGCAAAATTTTGCGATTTTTACAAATGTAATGGAATTCAGGACCAGAAACACTTGATCACAGAGTGTTGGAATCATACCAATTACCTTTTACATTTCGCCTTTCTATCCCCCGAAAACCACGCACGACGATTTTCTATTCATTTGTTTTACGAACATCTCTAACACTCGGAGAGAATGTTTTGCTTTATCCTGTATACAACAAAGGATTCCAATCATTTGCCTGCATCTGTCTTGGCTTCTTTAGTTAGTATATTTTACAATCCTCTGTCGCCACTTTCTTCTTTTAGAGTTATTCTGTCTATACTTAATAGTGGATATTTTTAGCTTTTTCCAAAAATACGAGGAGGCTTACAATTCGACTGTATGTATGTTACGCGATATCTTCATCAATCCATCCATTACAACCTATCAAAGTCCACTGTTGAACGTGTGCCTCCCCCATAGATTGCCTCATAGGGAAAATGTTTGCCATATTTGCCCCGCTTGGCAAGCGTGTTGGCAACTGCAGTTTTTTTGAGTTGTTATCAGGAAGATGCTGCTGTATCTTCCTGTTTCATTTCCCTCATTCACCTCTTACGACATCCACGGGACGATAAGGGGTAGTGGATATTTTTACACCACCACTGCACGGTATCTTCGTCAATTGTGAACCGATTTCGATGATTCTTTTTTTTAAGATATATATTGTACTTCTAAGTTGGTTTTTATACATTTTCTGAGTCCACTTAAAGGGGTCAAATGAACAACAAGGCGAGATGACAAAAAAAAGGAACAACTTCAGAGAACTAAAAAAGAATAATTTTTTACGTGAAGTTAAGGACAGTGTGCTTTGCTTTTTATTAAAGCAATTTTTATCACATAAAATTAAGACAAATAGTCGCTTCTAGGGCCGCATAAAACCAAGATAATATGAAATGATTTCGGGACGATTGTAAGTCTACTTAGTATTTCTGCTTTCACTGCTAGATCCAGACAATTTTTACGGGAATTCTTATTTTTACGCACTAACCGACAGCTAGCTTGGATATCTTACGGAATCACCCAAGCTGCTACGATCCTTACGCCAATTTTCATCAAGCTATATAATAATCATCATCGTCATTAAAGACCTTCACAATTCTACTGGTGAACATAGGGCTTCCCCATGTAATGCCACAAAACAGGGTCCTGAATCACCTGCATCTATCGACTTCCTACATGTCTTAACAAGTCATTACTCAATCCAGTGGCGGCCGCCTTACCCTTCGTTCACCGATATGAGGCTTCCACTCAAGAACCAAAAAAAAACCTTCAACCCTTAAGCTAAATAATACACACCATTATATTTTACGCGCATATATTGATTAATCAAGTTTTTTCTTTATTAAATTAATTCTGTCAATCTTAGTTAGTTGCTACGTACCATTCTTCCGGTACGTAATAATCGATGTGAAACTTCATTCGTGGCAGAGCCATGCTGCAGCTATAATATATAATATAGTTGTAGCACGAATTGATCGGCTGGACCTGGAATGGACCAAGCTGTCACAATGTACCAGCGTAAAATAGCAGCTTAATGCTGGTGTGTTTCGTATGGTATGATTTTAGAAAAGTCTATCTTAGTACTCAGGGATGACAGCGCATCTGCATTTTGATTCTTAATTGAGGATAGATATAGATGTCTATGGGTCACAACATCCGCTTAGTCTCAGGTGATCTGTGTGCTCGTTTGTTCACCCTTATCTTATATTATCTAAAAGTAGAACAAAAACAATTTGATATAGTTTCAAATATCTAATATCAAATTCATACGACTGAAAATTTTAAGCCCAGGTATGTATATTACCATGTTGTTACAATCAATCAAACTCCTAAACATACGGGCCGTGTTTTGTCAGTTAACCGTCAACTGTAACTGGGTCTAATAGAGGGGACGAAACAGCGTTCTTCCGTCCGTCCATTACTATATAAAGTGCTTGTAAAATATGTCATAAATCTAAACAGACCACATTGATTTCCTGTATTGTTTAATAAAAAAAATACTTCGCTATGTTCGCTAGGCTAACTGCCGGGGGGTCAATGAACTTGATGTGCAATATTTTGTAGAGGACACATTTGAAAGAAAGAACGAAAGAATCTTTATATGTAGATCATGAGAGCGCGAAAATAAATTGGAATTATAATAAAAATTAAAAGCTACAAGGAACTGAAAATAATAAAATTATTTCGACTTATTAGCCTCAGAAATTCTAAAAGATATGAAGAGATAGAATGATAAGACATATATAAGTATTAAAGCTCCGACTTCAGAAGCTTTATGTAGAAATTATTTTCTTTTTATAACAATATCTAATATTTACGCGAATACCACACATAGAATAAAACAAATTTTAAATTTTGTGCTTAATCTTAACGTTTTTTATAGGATAAGGCTGACAACCCAGCACACAGTCCACCTGATGGTAAGTAGTTGCTGTGGCCCATAGACATAGATTTATCCTTGTTTGCGAATGAAATGCAGATGCGTTGTCAGCCTTCAGGACTAAGATGGAATGCCTCTTTTCCAGTAAAAAGGGTCTCCGGTTCTCTACATTCACCAAACGAAACTATTAAGCTTCTATTTTACGCTGCTATTCTCTGAGAACGTGGTCCTTCCCCGGTCGAGCCGACCCATTCGTGCTACAACTATACTATTAAAATAGCTGTAGCATGGCTCTACCACGTATAAAATTTCCGCCCGATTTGGATACATAACAGCACCCATGGTTACGGGGGAGGACTGAGGTGTTTGGGAATTAGAATAGTTAAAATTAAAAGCGATAAAAACCGTAAAATTAGGTCCATTCAATTATTCCTTTAAGTTCTTTGAAGTCAGCTTTTAGTTTTTATTAAAAGTAAATTTTTTGACCCATTTTAGTAGACTAAAGAACACCATAAGCTCAAATGTCGTGTGAATAGTTCATTGAAAACTTCATCCCCTATTCTTTACCCTAAGGGCTAAAGTTTTTTCTTTCATAGTAAATTCATAGTAAAACTCATCGCGCAATATACCTTGAAAAACAGAACAACTGCTGCCGAGTCAGCTAGTTCCAGTCAACCAGTCAACTAACCCTTTTGGTGCAATCGACTTTTTTTATTTATTTTTTCATTACAATCCGACAAAAGTCGTACAAAAGCTTTATAACCCCTAAAACTTTTAATGGAATCAAATTTTTCTCTGTCACACTGTACAATATCCTCTTTTTGAGATAATCAGATAACAAAAGTAATAAGAACGCTCTTCTTTTTGTTATCAAATTAAAAACAATAAGTTATCAAGGTAGGCTAAGTAACTATAAAATGTTTGGTTAGTCTTACTTTGGTATTTTTCAGTCTTTCCAATTTTTGTTATGTCTGTTTTCACCAACAGTAATCAACAAAAGTTTCTTTTAAGTTATATATTATCATTTAATTAAGCTGGTGTCCCCCAAACATAACTGCACTGAATTCTGGACTGCTTCCAAACTAACCCAAACTAGAATAAACCCGGGGAAACCCGGACGGATGAGGGCTGCCATATTTGTTTTATCGTCAGAGGCATTTCAATTTAATAAAATATGTAATGAAACCGATTCGTGCAATGCTGTCATGGCTTGTGGAATTTCTTGATGATAAGATATCACTATAATGCTTCCTTAGTTCATTTTACATGGCAATCAAAAACATGCATATCATATTTAAACCGTTTCCATTTACATAAAGTTAAAGTTACAGCCTATATACTTCCCACTGCTGGGCACAGGCCTCCTCTCATTTCTGAGAGGGTTTTAGGGCAAGGAAATGTCCGCCGCGCTGCCCCAATGCGTGTTGGCGAACTTCACATGTCTTCGAAATATTTTTTGATTTCTCAGACATGCAGGTTTCCTCACGATGTTTTCCTTCACCGCCGAGCACGTGGTAAATCAGCACTTAAAATTGCAATTAACAATTTCATTGGTGCCGGCGGGGATCGAACCCGGGTTGCTCGCGTACTGTGTAACTTACAGCGAGCGCTAACCATCTGAGCTACCACGGCTCATTCCATTTCCATTTACATAATTATAATGATTTACCAAAGTAAGTTGAAACATATGTAGAAAAAAATCGACTAGAATCATAGATCTGTCATCTCAAGACCCCAACCTTTGCGGTAGCGTCGTCGACCAGTTTGGTCTTCAAGAATATTTGTGTAAAATAACATATTTTACTACCTACCTACAGTCAGATTATCCCGGATTTATATATGTTATCCGAATATGTGACCGACACAGCCCAACGGATTAGTAAGCTGAAGTGGCAATGGGCCGGCCATATAGCTCGAAGAAGAAGGCAACCTCGTACCGGTAGGCGAAGACCACAACACAAGGCCACACCACAAAACCCCACTAAATGGAGTGACGACCTAGTAAGCCATGCGGGAAGTCGATGGATGCAGGTGGCTCAGGACCGTGCTTTGTGGCATTCCTTGGGGGATGCCTATGTTCAGCAGTGGACTTGTGAAGGGCTGTAATGATGATGATGATGATCCGAAGGGCTCTATAAAAAATTCCTAAAAGAGCCTAAAATAATTTGAAAGAAGCTGGCGAGACCACCAACAGTATGAATGGTCCCTTGACAGACAGAGACAAAAGCCCTTGTTCCACCCAGCCCTTGTAGCGCCCACTTGCTCACAAGTGCGAAGACATTTTGGAGGCCTCTCATCTCAAGAGTAACTCACCGTCACTATAGTGGTTTCAATGGCGCCTGAACTGAATAAATGGCCCAAAAGACGAGTCCCTGAGAGATGTCAATGAATTTGTGTGATTTGCTAAATAGAATATGGGAACGTGTGTTGCACATATTGACAAGAGGGCCCAAAACCACAAAACCAAGTAAAATCATACTGCGAAGAAACGCAGCTTTCTGTGCTTCTGCATTCCTAGTTTTATACCACGATCAGTATATGATAATCCTTTTTATTGGTGTAAATATTAATATTATGCACTTTCTTCACTCATAATATCCAAAAAAAAGTCCACTGCTGAATGTAGGCCTTCCCAAAATTGACTCATTGGATATTTGCCATAGTTGCCACGGTTAGCAGGCTCTTTGGCAACCGCAGCTATACTATAATTGAATAAAACCAATTTTTGGCGCTTCTTTTCTTAATAACAGAAAAAAATAAATTAATCAAACGAAAATACAATCGTAAAAATTTCATTTGAATTATTTATTAATGCAAAAAAGTTTCGAAGACGCGCGTTTATATTCGCCTGTTTATTAACTTTCAAAGTACTTGTGGGACCTTAGGAATTTCTAACTCTATTAGCATCCATTGACAATTCAAAAAGAGGTCGTCGCCTCGTTTGATAAAGCCGATGGCATCTCCTCGCATCCTGTCTAACAATTGATGCGCAGAACACGTGTGCACGCGCGAACACAAACAAACGCACTAGTGGGCGTACAGGATTATGTTTAGCTATTTTGAAACTTGTGTATTACATAATACAGTATAATATTGCGATGGTTGTCAACTTTGTCAAAATAATGTCTATTACAGCAGCTGTCTAGTTTTATATGATTATCAATTTTAATGTTTTGAAATAGAGTACGTTTTTAATAATTATTTTCGTAAGATAAAATATTGTGTGTTGTCTTTTTAATTAATATATTGTGATAAATTACAATGTAAGAATTTGATTGAAGGACGAACACAAGAAGCAGCGCAGTCGTTAAGGCTTTAGCTGCAGAGTACAGGGTTCGAATCCTGAACGGATCAAGTGTTTTTATGACCAACAAATAATAGTTCCGTGTCTGGATCCCTGATCTCCTCATCTGCAATTCATATCAGTACCGGCTACACAATAGAAAAGATCCCTAGTCTAAAAAGTTTTAAGAAAATTGATATTGAATACAATACACCCATACACTTTTCTATGTTTCTATGGTAAAAATTCACGCACCATACCTGTGCCTGTACATAGCGGTGACTGTAGTACACTTTTCTATGTTTCTATGGTAAAAATTCAAGCACCATACCTGTGCCTTACATATCGGTGACTGTAGTACACTTTTCTGTTTCTATGGTAAAAATTCAAGCACCATACCTGTGCCTGTACACGCCGGTGACTGTATAGTAAGTAGACTTTTCTATGTTTCTATGGTAAAAATTCACGCACCATACCTGTGCCTGTACATAGCGGTGACTGTAGTACACTTTTCTATGTTTCTATGGTAAAAATTCACGCACCATACCTGTGCCTGTACATAGCGGTGACTGTAGTACACTTTTCTATGTTTCTATGGTAAAAATTCACACACCATATCCATGCCTGTACTCACCGTGACTGTATAGTACACTTTTCTATGTTTCTATGGTAAAAATTCACACACCATAACTGTGCCTGTGCCTATATGTATCTACAGTGATATAGTTTCTACAGTTTATATGTCGCTAATTGAAACAATCGCAACAACAGACATCTCCATTCATGAATAGGCGACGCTCGGCAGGGTCAACTAACTAAGCAGGATGGGGAGCGCAAAGAGGACATCGGAATTAATTGTTAACTAGCGTGTGATAGCAGTTATTTCGTAACGGTTATAATCGTCACATACACTATTCGGGTTACTACGTCACAGAACAATCTTGGCTTGCTTAAAAGCGCTCGTAAGGGTACCGAAACGGGGATACGGAGATCGAACACGTTCCTAACTTAAGGACTGTTAAATTTATTAACGATGTTAAAAAATTAATTTGCTAAAATCCGCGTAATAAAATAAAATGATGTGTCTTACTTAGTTTGAAGAGCACCTACCGCCCTCCCTCAATTGCGTGCACTATCCTAGTCACCACTATACCCAGCACCACTACTTCCAACACCACTACACTAGGAAAAACACACCACTGTCGATAATACGACACGTGTTTCCTCAGGTGAAGTAGACTCTGCGGTGGCTGATTAGCGGTCCTAGTGTAGTGGTGTTGCAAGTAGTGGTGCTGGGATTAGTGGTGACGGGGATAGTGCACAAAAATGAGGGAGGGCGGGAGGTGCTCTTCAGATTAAGTAAGACACATCATTTTATTATACTAAGCGGATTTTAGCTAATTAATTTTTTAACATGGTTCATACATATAATCGATTTCCGCAAAGTAAAGCCTGATTCTATTAAGTTAAATTTATAGCAAGTGCTTAACCCCTGGGCTACCTCGACTCTTATTTCAGTCATTTATATTTTTTTTAATTTTAACAGCACTAGACAGTTTCGAAGCAACGGCAAGTCGGTGCACCACAAAATACCAATATGGACTGGAAGAAGATCGAGTGAGGTTGAAAAATGCAAGTGCCATTCGTATCGTTATGGACTATTAAGACTCAGTTATGGTTTGTGGTGATCGTTGTGGTAGTGGCGACGGTGATAGAGGTGGCGAGCCTCAATGGACCCAACGTGTGCATGGTGAAGCAGAAGTAAGTGTTCGTGCATTTCTAATTATCTGAAAATCACAAAAATTTGTTAATTTTTGTCATCTCTTCTTCATCGTGCCAGAAAAGTACATTGCTAGATATCCCGTTGTAGGGAGTATTTGCCTTATTTTATAAATAATAAGGGTTAAAATCGAGCACACAATCCATCTGATGGTAAGTGGATGATGTGTCCCATAGATATTTACATCTATCCTCGAATAAGAACTAAGAGGACTAAGATAGAATGCCTCGTTTCCAGTAAAAAGGGTCTGTTGTTTTCTACACTTACCATACGAAACGCAGTGGTAAACACACTGGTATCCCATGAGAGCGTCTTGTCGAGCTGATCCATTCGTTCTGCAAGCACAATATAGCTTCTCCTCCAATTCTCCCAACTTGTTAAGCTAAGACAGTGCGATAGACCATTTCGGGCTACACCAGGTGGAATTTTAGTCCAGCACTGGATAAATAAGTAAAAAAAAAACACACTATGAGACCTTTTAAGCGACATTAATATTTTAACTGTAGCGTCACATTTAATTATTAGCGACATACCTTGGACAGATAGTGATATCTATAATATTAAAAAAAATCTTTAGAAAAGTTGCAACTCACTTTACGGTTGGCTTATATATACGTATATATAAGCTAACTAACTTTACCCAAAATGCCATATTTACACATGCCGCCTCTCATTTCTAAAAGGGGAGGCTTTGAGATTTAAGGAAAGGTAGTGTCCACCCCGCGGCCTCGATTCGTATTGGCAAATGTAATACAAATAAATTATCAATTAAGTTCTCGATCGGTGCTAGATCATTATTTGATGTTGTTCTGAAATACCTATTAAATTTATTTTACAATCACTAGCCATAAATTTTCAGATATAACATAACAAAACGAGTCAAGTACCGCGCCCCGATGTCGGTGCGGACTTACGAATGGTGCTTCTCCATGCCTCCGAGGTGTTCGCGATGGAATACCGAGATGAGGGAACTTACCAGACTGGAGGTAAAATAGATGACAGATTTTTTGATTTTAAAGTCGATAAGAAGTGTTTTTATCTTGTGAAAATTGATCTAATATACACGGTAACAGTTAGAAGGATTTATTGAAAAAAAAAACAGCAGACCGATTGACAAAATATAAATATGTTTTAGGTTAAATAATATTAGACTGCCAGCGCCATTACATTAAATTTGATAATCCACAGATCCTAACAAAGGGACACCGATTCCTACCATTTTCGCTCTCAATTCTTGCTTATCAATGCCTATCAATTGAGCACATTTTGAGTAAATCGGACTATAAGAACAATTTCAAAAGGCAGTGGTAAACCGAGGTAGGTTAAGAACTCATGGAACGATATATATAAACACCCGCGCCCTCACTGGTAGCTCGACTACGAGCTGCGTAGGATATAAGAAGTGTAAGTACTTAATACCCATCTAGGGCCCGCGGTAAATATCGCTCCATTAGTTCTTGTCCTTAGAAAATACATTAGTCAAACATCTTGTCATTTTACTGTAACTTTTGTTTTGAAAATTATTATAGGTTTATAATTAAACATATAATATTGGAATATTCAAGAGTATAGTAGCTACCCAGATGAACTAGGCAAAAATGGAATCCTATATAACTCTACCTTCTGCCCTCTAAGCCTGGTAGATAGATACTTTGTCCTCTTAGTAATAAACAAAGCCAAATAAACATGACTGTAGATCTAGAAACGATATAAATGAAGTCGAAACCTTCGATAGTATAATTTAACTGCCCTTTCTAAATACTCAATTTTACTAACTGCGATATGCAATCTCCTTGAGAAAATCATTTGTTCCGATTAGTATTAAATTGCTGGTAAATTGGAAATATAAGAAGGTTAATAGTTACAAATAGTTATAAATTATTGTAGAATTAAAAAATAAATTGCCGTGTTATATATCCTCAAAGGATGTAAAAGTGTGTTTTTCATTCACCATCGAGCTTGTGGTTAATATATTACTAAGCAAAATTGTTTAATAAGGATTATTATACTACTAAAGAGTACATGATAGTTAACAACCCCTGGGAATGAGGTGATCGCTACTATGCTGTTTCTTATGGGCCCTATACACCATCGGCCGTGATGGAGAAATACTAGCGATCACGATCGTGTGGAGGGCGCCTTATAATCGCCCATGATCGGTTATGATCGAGCGTAATCGCCGCTGTGTCGGTTTTTCAGACAAACATCAAAGAAAGTTCGGCCATGATCGTGCGCGCGTCTACATGATCGCCGATGCTCTATAAACTTAACTTGTTTTATTTCTCTTGGGGTTAAAGTTTTCACACTTAATGTTATAAAATATTATATTGTAAATTAATTTTAAAAAATTCCACTGTGGCGCTGTTGTCGATATCCAGAAATCACCCGTGCGGAGCCGGGGCGAATCGCTAGTATTGAATAAAAATTATTCTATTCTATTTTATGTGCATGATAAAAGAACTATATTTGACCACTGAAACTTTTTTCAGACAGACGAACGCACCGCTGAAGTGGCCGTGTGTTGTCCAGGATACAAAATGAAAGACGTGTCGTGCGTGCCAATTTGCCCTAATGGGAAGACGGGACCCGGGTGTTCAGATGGTAACCTTCGAAATTTTACTTTAAATAAACCATTACCATTATCAAATAAGAATAACTCTTCATACTGTCATGAATATAATTACAATCATAAATTATAATAAAAACATAGGCCTCCCCTAAAAATGCAACTTCATACTATACTAAAACGATATTGTAATAAGAGTCTAGTAGAGGCGTTAAAGAATTCATCACTACATATCGTCCCGTGAGTGAGGGGCGCCTATAATCCAATATGTTTTTTTGGTTTTAGCGGAATTCACATGTCGTCAATTTTTTAATTTTAACACTTCCTAACGATGTTTTCATTCACCATCAAACACTGCCGGCCAGAATTGAACTTAATTTGCTTGTCCTCTATTAAATTGAAAGGGAGCGCATATCCTCTGAGTTACCGAGGTTCTTAATTTTTAGTTCAAATGCCAGATATGTAAAGGTATCTGGCCACTCGTATATGGCAGATAAACCCCAACCGATGTCAAAGGCGCGAGACGTCCTGCTTCTACCATAGACAATCTGTTTGCTGTTTCCAATTACAGCAAACCCCTTACCCCGCCTATACACCATCGGCCATGATTGACAACTACGGAATGGGACATGATTGTCACAATCATTGCGCGGCTGCCCACACAATCGTGCATCCTACATATTTATATTGTCATCTGTCCGAGATGGACGTTGAAACAGTACCAGCTGCCGCTATTCATTTAATTAGTTTATAATATAACTATTATTGAAATGTAGACTATAACAGAGTGGTGAAAAGAAACGGAAGTTGTTCTATTTTTACTTGTTCTATTTCGGTGTATGTTAACTATACACCGAAATAGAACAAGGTAAGTTTATAGAGTTTCGGCATTCGGCGATCATGTAGACGCGCGGACGATCATGGCCGAATTTCCTTTGATGATTGTCCGAAAAACCGACACAGCAGCCATTACGCTCGATCATCACCGATCATGAACAACTATAGGCGATTATGCCCTCTACACGATCGTGATCGCTAGTATTCGTCAATTCAATTCGTCAAAACAAAGATATGGACCCTATACACCATCGGCCATGATGGACGAATACTAGCGATCACGATCGTGTGGAGGCATAATCGCCCATGATCGGTTATGATCGACTGTAATCGCCGCTGTGTTGGTTTTCAGACAAACGTCTAAGAAAGTTCGGCCATGATTGTGCGCGCGTCTTTAATGATCGCCGATGCTCTATAAACTTACCTTGTTTTATTTCGGTGTATAGTTAACATCCACCTTTTTGCTTTCTTTTTTTTCACCACTCTTTTAAGGTGTATATTTAAACAATGGTTATACATATAAACTAATTAGGTAAATAAATAGCTGTTTCAACGTCCATCTCGGACGGATGACAATACAAATATGTAGGATGCGCGATCGTGTGGGCAGCCGCGCAATGATTGTGACTATCATGCCCCATTCTGTGGTTGTCCATCATGGCCGATCGTGTATAGGCGGGGTAAGATGGAATATCCCACAGCCTGTTATTATTCTACCCTTCAGACCGAAACACAACAGTGTACGCACTACTCTTTCACGGCAAAAATAGGTAAGACGGCGGTACTTACCCAGATTATAATCTAATCAATATTTCTGCACTTTCTGAGTCAATGACTTTATCCCATCCGTTTGTGTTGCCTGCCTCTGTTGTAAGGTGCAGAATACCAGCGTAAAATAGCAGTTTAATGCTGCTGTGTATATCGTATAGTGAGTCTAAAGAACCGGAGACCCTTTTTACTGGAAACGAGGTGTTAGGTTTTGTTCCTCAGGAATGACAACGCATCTTCATTTTAAATCTTAACCGAAGATAGATGAGGTAGGTATCTATGGCCTTAACATCCGTTTACATATCGTCCCGATGATGTCGTAAGAGGCAGCATCTTCCTGACAACAACTCAAAATAATTAAAAAACTGCGGTTATTAAAATTAAAAAACTATGGCAAAATTCTATGAGGCAATCTGTGGGGAAGGCCTATGTTCAGCAGTGGACTTTTATAGACTGTAGATAGAATGGATGTGTGTTATTTGAACAAGCCTTTAAAAGTTATAAATTTACAAAATATTAATAAAAAACGCTAGATCACACAATCATCAACATCACTATCCAGCAGCACCGATACACCTGTGTATGCCAGGCTTCTTTTAGCCTCGTCTTTTGACATCGGACATCTATAACATGCCAGTCGCAGTTGTCACACAATTATAAACTATTTGTCTTATACTCTATCAATATTTTTATCAGATTGTCCAGAGAACAAATGGGGACCTAATTGTGTTAACAATTGTACAAATTGTGCCGACCACGGAAAATGCTCGCCGATGACCGGAGAGTGTGAGTGCGAGGAAGGATGGCAAGGTGAGAGGTGGGTTGCCACTTTTTGTAACGCACAGTTCACTTCGTTCGTTTCGTTACAGCTTATAAGAAGCAGCAAATTAAAAAAAAAACATACACAATCTCTTTTATGTTTCTTGAAGAAGTTTAAAGGCTGTTCATTTGTGGAATACTCAATTTGTTGTAGCTAAAGACAGAAATATTAAATCCCAATGATAATCGTAAGTAGACAATAAATAAATTTAAAAAATAATAGTGGCGAATAAGTTAAAACTCAAACTGATTATAAGTGGCTACTGCAGCTTATGAACACCAGAATCCAACTTCAAACAAAGAAGGCCACAGAATCCCCTCCCCCCCCTTCCCCATGAGAACTAAGGAATGCTTCATGACCTCTATTTATACTGGCTTTCTTACCTTTTAACCACACCCCAATAGTGAATACACTGCTGCTGTTGCACCTACCTAGACCTAGCTTATACAGAAAGGACTAACAATCTGTTAAAGCATCATTATATTAATTTGTGAAATTGGATTTAACATGGAATTTTAATAGTTTTCTTAACTTTAGTTATTTCCTGTTGTCATGTAACATTCTTTATCAGTCAACCTCAGGAGAGTAAGAAAACGATGGCAGGTGCAACCTGTGCAAGAATTGTTCGATAAAAATAAATATAACATATGTACTTTTCCACTTAATTTGTTAATATTTTGAAATTCACTCTATTATTTTAAGTTTTTCAATCATCGAAATAAAAAGGTTTAAATATGTTTAGCAATGGCATCATCGTTTACTGGGTGTAGTTCATGAGTATTTTACTAGGTTTATATTTTTTAAGTGTCTTTTAAAATATCTCTTTCTTTTACAGTTGTGAAAGTCGCATGTCAACCACTCAAGCCTCAACAACTTTGATGGAGGAAGTACTAACCACAACAAAATCTACAACTAATACTAATCTTTTACCAACCACTCGAACATTTAATAGTGCAACTACTGTTAATAATGCATCAATTGTTAGCAGCACTACTGTAGAAATTACTACTTTAACACCTTCGCTGACCTCTAGCAATAGTCCTAGTTCTATTAGCACAGCTACAACTTCTCCTGTATCCATCACTTCCACCATAATAGACCCTTCAATCAAAGAGCAAGCGTCGACTACTGAAGGTTATTTAATAACGTCAGAAAGAATTACAGAACAGCAAAGTTCAACCAGTACAGAAAAACCCAATGAAATTGAAAGAAGTACGATGTCATTAGCTGCAACAATATCAACTCATATGTACGACAATGTTAGTATAACAACACCTGCGCCATCTTCGTTAAAAAGTACAATCGAAGATACAACTAGTAATGTGTTTCCACAAACAATTTACAACAGGACTGAGACATCGATTCAGATTTCCAATACGATTCCAATTTCTGAATCAACAAAGTCGGTATTATTCACTACTGACACAACAACGTATAAAGCACCGTCAAGTACAATGGAAAGTAGATTCGATCCGAATACAACTCTATCATTTATCAATACGACTACTAAAAAGGAATACACAACTAAAGCTGAAACCACCAGGAAGCCGGATGTTACAACTAAAGCACCGTTAACTATAAAATTGAAACCAAAAGAAATATGGATCAAACCAACACAGAAAGGTGATTCCGCTTTAATTGACTTTAAAATTAAATCAAATCACGAATTAACACATTTAAGACACCGTGGTGCGACCAAGAAAGAGATTACATCAGAGTTTACCACACCAAGAACCATAATTGTTTCTATCATTCCGACATCAGTTTCGTACGTCACATTCAAAAAGATAGCTCTAACAACATCTTCATATTTAAATTCAAATAATGCAGTATCAAAATCCAACAAAACTGAACATGGTTTTACAAATTCAATGGCACCTCATACTTCTTTACCACCCCTCATTAAAAAAATAATATCTAGTACACTTTCAAGAAACGTTACCTTTCCCACGACCTTTGCACCAATTGTTTCCAAGAATGCAACAAAACTTGAATCAATGTTCAAGGAAGAGAAAATAACGTCTAATATAACAATTCCTATAACTACAATAACTAACAGCATGACAAGCATGGAGGAGAACACTTCAAGAATGAATTCTTCTAACTCCTTAACAACAGTTTCGTATTCAACTAACAGCCCGATGACGTTAATACATAAAAACCCGCCTGAAATAGTGACTAAGAAACCCACCGCAAAACCGTTTAAAAGAAATAGTATTGAAATTACAACAAAAGCAGTGGTAATAACTTCTACTCAAGTTTCTATGAAAGATGTTTCAGAAAATGCTTCTAATAAGCTCCCGAAACTGATAACAACCGAATTACCAACAAAAATATTAATACATACTAATAGTACAGAATCCAATAATACTATAAAAAATATAACTAAAGTTTCCAATAATACACATTCAGTTACGACGGTGGAGCCATTGGAAGATGAAACCTTTCATATTTTGACAGAACCAGAACATATCACAGCGGTGATGAGTGACAAAGAGCGTGATAGGTCTTCGATGGATTTAATATCAGTTGTAAGCATAGCGGGAGGGGTGATGATGGCGGTAATCACCGTAGCAGTACTGATTGTGATGATTGAACGTTGTAGACGACCGCGCTTCGAGGACGTGAGGAAAGTGAACGATATTCGAATGCAAGTAATGATCGACAATAATGATAGTCCTCCGCCGTACACAAGAAGTATCTTCCATACACCTTTACCAGGTATTTTAAGCTCTTTCAAACATTATTAACCTTTATAACGAAATAATGACGATATCTCTTTCATGAACTTCTTTATCACTCTTACGTCATTTACGTGGTACGTAATTGTTTTACGACGTAGAGCCACACTGCAGCTATGCAAGTTATATATAGCTGCCGCAAGAATGGGTCGGCTAGACCGGTACCACGTAAACACGGAATATAGGCGTGAAACAGCAGAATAATTCTGCTGGGTTTTTATATGGTGTTTGTAGAGAACCGGAGAACCTTTTTACTGGTAACGAGGCATTCTATCTTAGACCTCAGGGGTGCGTTTTGATTCTTAATTGATGATCGATGTAGATATGGTAGCTGTGGTATTGATAAAAATAATGCATAAGTGTAATGTCTATAAACATTTGATAAAATAGTTAATAGTAATATAACTATTGTCGATGGATGCAGGTGCTTGAGGACCGTGCTTTGTGGCAATCTATGAGATAAGCCTATGTTCAGCAGTAGACTTGTGCAAAAAAAGTTTTATCCTTTTGTTAATCTAAATAAATACATGACCTTTAACAATTATTTTTCTTGCGCATTACTTTTTTCTTTTTTAATTTATGCTATAAAAAGTAAATGTCAACAAATTTAATGGTGCGGCTAGTTTCAAGTACAGTACTTGAAACCAATCGCACTAATAATTTTCTTTTGTATACACCTTACCTATGCACGAGTGGCATAGGTTTTGATGAGTCAGTCAATAAGTGATAAATGGTAATTTTCAGACGTAAATAACTCACTAACTATAATATTTACTAATTAAATTTGTGATTTAGGTACCTATTTACGGAGTCCATATTAGGTATGCATAGTTATAAGTGTCTGCAAGGATTTACTAATTTTTGAGTCACAAAGGGTTCAAAAAGAGCAATTCTGTTAGACACAATTAAAATCTGCTATTGAACAAATAATTTCAACTATTAGCACATCGGCCCATTAGCTCAGTTGGTTAGAGCGTCGTGCTAATAACGCGAAGGTCGCGGGTTCGATCCCCTCATGGGCCAATTAAATTTTATGTCCTCTAAAATTTTATAAAACATTTTAACATTATTATTTTTATTACAGAACCACCATCTACAGAAAAATGCCATTATCAACCAATATCCACTTTAGATCGAAATCTAAAACAGTTTATGAGACCTGTGGTTGTTCAAAGCATTTCTCCAATAATGTTGGAAAATTTTAGAGGTATTTATTTAAGTAATTTTAATTATTTTGAGTAATTATTTATTAATATATATATATTAATTATTTTGAGATATTAATGTTTGTGTTTCTGAACCTACAAGATATTAATTAATTAGTAATTAGGTAGATATGTTTTTGTAATTTCCATAAGTACCTACTCATTAAAATCTAATCTGTAGTTTTTTAAACAGTAAAATTTCAATTTCAAATATTTTAATAAATACTTAACATAAAAAGAAGAGTGTACACACGGAATGTACCTTACTTGAGAACCATTGAGAACATAATATTTTAGTGAGAGCAAATCAAATCTAAAAATTACTACTATTTTTTTATATTGAACTGTTGTATTTAAAACAATCAATAACTGTAATTTAATTTGATAATTATATCTTTTCAGGTATCTTGGAATGTCATTATGATCATTTGCCGCGAAGAAACCACGATTTCGGAACCATGCCACCTCGTTTTGTACCAGCGCCATCTATAAGCTACACTCAAGAACTACGATACCAGAAGTCTAGGTCCGTGACAGATTCGACCATTGATGCATTAAGATGCGAAGCAAAACTCGACGCCATAGATTCCACCACATCAGAACCATTGTATGCTGAGATTCCTTGTTGGCGACCACCTTCTGAACATGCCATAGAAGTGGTTAATTTAAATGGAGAAGCTATAACGGAGTTATGACCGGCTAAATTTTAACTTACCTAGTATTTAATTTCGAATTCAATCAAAAGATGGCAGTAACTGAGGAGTATCAATTTTTAGAATAGTTTTAGAATAATTTAGTTATTAACTTATGCCAAAGACATTAGGTATTATACTTTTAATTTGTACCCACTTTGTTAGGTCTAAAATAAAGTAATAAAAAACTCACCTTTAAATATTTCATTCAAAAGGCTTTGTACCTTATATTTTACACACTAGATGGCGTTATAGGTTAAATTGAAACAATCATTACACTATACAGAAAAGTAGAGAATATAACTACATACTAACTAAACAACTATAATTACATTATCGTTTATCGTCACCAAATTTTACATGTAAGATAACAAACAACCTTTCACTTTTGTTTTTTGGCATTTAATATTAGCAAAAGGGATCACTTCAATCCGCATGGGCTAGGCATCTACCGAACCCACATGGGTGACTAACACCAGAAAGTGGAGGTTAGGCCTCTCAGTACCTATACATAATGTTCTATGTGTTCTGTGGATCGACCCCACTTAACCGCTCCGAGTGGGCTTGGGAAGTCCACTCTGGGTGTGAATAGTCTAGCTTAGTCTAGCAGGACTGCAGGTTGAGGGGCTTCCTCTCCCTTAAAAGCAGCAGCCAAGATGAAGCCCGCAGGGGAAGAAGTATGTTGCTATGATAATGCCAAACCTTACCATCACTGATGCGGTCCCTTGAGGTTCTTACTAGTCTGGTAGCTAGAGTATACCAGTGACGCTATTAAGATGCGCTGTGTTCCTTATGCCCAGGACGAAACGCGGGTTTTAAATGCGAAATATTCCCTCACTCTCATAGTCCTGTGGGATGGCAATCCGACACGACCGGAGTGAGATCAGGTGCAGGACCAATGCTTTCTGAGGCACGAGGATGAAACACCCCTACCTTCCTGACTCTGGGCTGCTACTATTTCTTGACATAAAAATACAATATACGATTTTGACCCGACCTCATTATCAGCAGTCCTCATTACCACTAGACCATCGAGACAGTCACATCATTATCGTTATTGCCGCATCGTTATTACTGTTGTTTGTACAAATAATCAGTAATCTAAAACCTTAATCTTCTATTTCGTGTAAAGTAAGTAATCCAAAACTTTTTCCTGTTTTCAAAACCTAAAGAAAACAAATGACAAAATTTTCCCCAAACTAATGACATCAGGAGCGTTCTTCTGAGAAATCTACTTAAAGGTCACGTAATACTTATTTTAATAGCCACAATTATATACTTGTTTATACTAAGTTCCGCATTTGTCTTTAGTTACTAACACACTTAACTTGTTAATTGTCATAACTCTAATCCTTTTAAAGCTTGACATATTACTGACGTGAATTATAGGTATCACTCCAACATTTTTCCTAATACCAAGTACATATCTACATTGTATACGAATAGGTATTAAGTATACTGGACAAGTTGACTTATGTTTTTTATTTATCTTTCAAAACATCTTTTAGTTGGAAAAACAGTCAGTCATCATCCCATTTCGTCCAGTGGGTTTCGTAAGCTCGTAAAGTGCGACTAAGGGAAAAGGCAGAAAAACCTCCCAGAAGGGCCTCCGATAGATGGTGGTATATGGTATACTAGACTACCTCGTTGATCTAGTGGTTGTAAACGCGACTGCTGCTCATGAGGTCCCGGGTTCGAATCCTGGGTCGGGCCATAAAAAATCAGTTATTGAGTTTTTCCGTCAAAAAATTCTCAGTAGCTTTCCGGAGTCATTTAGTTGGCGGTGTTTCACCCCCGTGCCTCGGAAAGCACGCTGACCTGCACCTGATCTCTCTCCGGTTGTGTCGGTTTAGCGTCTCATCGGACTATGAGAGTGAGGGAATAGAGAGTGCACCTGTGCTTGCGGATTCACTTGGGCACTTTAATCCTGTTCTGCGCCGATGGCTATTCTCCATTTAGGCTGGCTGCCGTTACCGAAATTCAGTCTGGAGGCCATTTCAATTCAGTTTAGTAATTATAAAAAGCCTTCCTATAACTGATCAGCAGTGAGAGGCTGCCATGATGCTGCAATAGAGTCTTTATTCATTCATTACAGCCTTTCAAATGTCCACTTCTGAACAGAGGCCTCCCCATAGATTTCCTCATAGGAGGAATATTTGCCATAGTTGCCACGTCTAGCAGGCGGGTTGGCAACCGCAGCTTTTTATTTTTCCGTGTTTTTTTATAGGATAAGTGATAAACGAGCACACAGTCCACTTGATAGTAAGTGGTTGCAGTGGCCCATAGACACCTACATCTATCCTCGTTTGCGAATCAAAATGCAGATGCGTTGTCAGCCGTGAGGACTAAGATGTAATGCCTCTTTTCCAGTAAAAAGGGTGATTTTTTAGTTGTTATTAATAAGACGCTGCTGGCCATTTCCTGGTTTGTTTCCCTCTGCCGCTCTTACGACCCTTAGGGAACGATATGGGGTAGTGGATATTCTTACACCGCCTCACAGTAGAGTCTGATTTTTGGAAAAAATATGTTTTATTTCTCAAATCGGTAGGTTTCAAGGTTTAACGACGATTTTCTGTAACTGCCGACTTCTTGGTAGATTCAGCATTTAAAATTGCAATTAAATATTTCATTAGTGACGGCGGGGTTCGATTAAACTCTGGCGATCGACTCATTTCACCCGCATCCACTGAAAAAATATGGACTAATATATGACTATGACTATATATGGACTATATATTATATAAGTATTATGTTTGTTTATTTTTTTTAATATAAAATTGTAGTAACAGACGATTTTACAGTTTCAACCCACGGTAAGTAGCTACTGCAACCAACTTCATATAAAGAATGCTATGAATGCCTCACAGCTCGCAATCATACAGGCTCTATACCCTTATTGTTCCGAGCGGGATTCTAATACGGAACAATTATTTGAAAGGCCTACAAAAAATTGTATCTGGTCTGGATGTTTATCCATGTGCAATTTATGTATGTGAAACGCCTCCACGATACAGGAGAAAATCCGCATCCTTTTAAAGAAATAGAAAATTTTTACAGTATATCTTCGCCATCCTTCGAGCTTATTCCATAATAGAATCGAAATATGCTGAATCAGACATAGGAGTGCCTTTATTTTCACGCGTATGCTTGCGGCAATATAATATTACATGTGAAGTTATAAGATTCTGATTATTCGGAAATTGTAGTCGAAGTCTACAATTTCCGATTTTTTTTATAGGCCAGTGTTTGATTACGAGCCCCTTTTTTTTCATAAAACTGATGTAATTTTATTATTTAACTGATGGTGAATGGTTACTGCTGTCCAAAGATACCTACACTTTTTTCACATGGGAAAATGCCTATGCATACCCGC
Organism: Parnassius orleans; assembly: GCA_029286625.1. Classification (NCBI taxonomy): domain Eukaryota; kingdom Metazoa; phylum Arthropoda; class Insecta; order Lepidoptera; family Papilionidae; genus Parnassius; species Parnassius orleans. The sequence goes on from JAGSMP010000056.1 coordinate 2,112,801, forward strand.
CTTGCGGGGCAAGGACTGTGTAAGATATCAGACTCGCACGAACTTATACCCGAAAATGTTCCACCTTCGCCGCATATTGCCAGGGTTAAGGGAAAGCTTTAAGACAAATACGCGGCCCCACCAGCGCCAGCACTAGTTGTCACAGAGGACAACCTCCCCCCCTTCTCCTTCTCAGGTAAGGCGCACCGGACACTAGGCGAGCCTTCCTCCGAGACGAGAACCTATTCGCAGGATGAGTTCATGGACATCTGCAGCTAACTTCACAAGGCTAGAAGTGCGTTGTCACCTCTGAGGACATTTCACATTTACACTGTTTTGGCGGCAGAAATAGGTAGGAGGTAGTATCTACCCAGACTGACTTCTGGGCAGAAAGAGGGTATGAAGCCGTAGATGGTAAATCGCACCGCTTTAGCGTAACAAAAGCCTATTCACTTTTGCCTTTAAGACACCCAGATTGTATTTTAAAGGTAAAACAGACAACGACAAATTGTGCTACTTCTTTGTTGTACGCATTTCAAAATAATCAAAATTTAAAATAAAATAGCAGCTTAATGCTGCTGCGTTTCGTATGGTGAGTTTATAGAATCGGAGACCCTTTTTACTGGAAACGAGGCATAGCATCTTGGTCCTCAGGGCTGACAACGCATCTGCATTTTGCTCAGTCCAATGGCACGGCAATCCTACGCGACCGGAGAAAGATCAGGCACAGGCCAACTGCTTTCCGCGCTTTCTGAGACACGTGGTATACGTGGTAGAGCCACGCTGCAGCTATATTATGGTTGTAATACGAAAAGGTCGGTTCGATCGGGAAGGCCACGCTCTCACAGAATACCATTGTAAAATAGCAGCTTAATATTTCTGTGTATCGTATGAGTATAGAGAACCGGTGACCTTTTACTGGAAACGAGGCATAGCATCTTGGTCCTCAGGGCTGACAACGCATCTGCATTTTGATACTTAATCGAGGATAGATGTAGATGTCTATGGGCTCCAGCATCCACTTACCATCAGGTTTGACTGCTCGTTTATCACCCTTATTCTATAAATAAAGGTTAATATAAAAAAATACATTTTTTTATAGCAGAGGGGGTAAACGAGCATGAGGCTCACCTGAAGGTAAGTGACTACCGCCGTCCATAAACAACTGCAACACTAAGGAATTGCAGATGCGTTGCCGGCCTTTTGAAAAAGAGTAGGCTCTTTTCTTCTAGGTCCCTTAGTCGTATCGGTCCGGAAAAATCTCTGGTGGTAGTCGCTTCCACAAGGAAGTTGTGCGAGCAAGCAAACTTCTTCTATATATAAAAATTATTTGCTCTTTATTACCGTTAGTCTCGCTAAAAGTCAAAAACGGCTCGACCGATTTTGATGAAATTTTTTGTGTGCGTTTAAATGGGTCCTAAATGGTTTAGATTTACATTTGTACTCGTGGCGCTGTTGTCGAGATCTAGATATCACCCGTGCGAAGCCGGACGGGTCGCTAGTTATTAAGAAAATAAAATATTTCAACAAGTTTTATAAGACAATTTTTGTGTTTTACAATAAGCTTGGCCTGGTTTCGGCATTACTTGAGATGTACGTAGTGTTCTGTGCTATTGGTTGGTTTTGGGTAATAGTAACATATAGAACTTGGCGAAAACAGTATAATATTCGACCCCCTAACATAGTATATTGTATATACTTTAAGGTATGTTATTAACCTATGCTGTATAGGATAATTTTCAACTCTACGTATACGTGACAGAGTCACCCTGCAGCTGTATTATGACTACAGCTCAATAGGGTCAGCTCTACTGAAGAAACACCATGTTCTTAAAAAGCACTAGAGTAAAAAAATAGCATTATATTTCTGTAGTGAGTCACAAATAGGAGATCCTTTCTACTGGTAACTAGACATTCCATCGTAGTATTTAGTGTCGAAAACACATCTACATTTTGATTCTTATTCGAGGAAGGATAATATAGGTTACAGTCATAAAAACAAGGCAGCATCCACTTACAATTAGTTGACTATGTCACCTTAACTTGTTTAACCAATCACAACTTTTTAATAAATGGTGAGAAGCGAGTGCTATCGTAAATTATGTAAAAATTTGATACTTATAATTAAATTATTCACTAATGTAGGTATAACATTAAAATTCTAGCGAAGCTGTATGTGCAAAACAAGATTGCATTATCTCATCGCTTCCGATATATATGACGACATTTTAACCTAATGGTTATAGAGATCCGTGACTGTTGATTGTAAAAATTATTTTAAATAAAGTTTTATACAAAAAAAAATTACAGAAAAATGATTGTCTGATTTAACTAATCGATAGGTTCATCATCATCATCACCATTACAGCCTTTTAGATGTCCACAGTTGAACATAGGTCTCCCTCAAGGAATGCCACAAATCACGGTCTTAAGCAACCTGCCTCCATCAACTTCCTGCATGTCTTACCAGGTCGTCATTCCATCCAGTGGGCAGCTAAACTTCGCTTGTCAGTATGATACGACCATCGAAACCCTTCCTTCATCATTGGTTGTTGGTTCGTCTAGCTATATCGATTCTGGATAGGTAATACTTTATTCCTTCTGAGAGCAGCAAGTACTGCCTCTGGGACGTGCTAGCAAAACATAGCGATGGAGGCTCTGGTTGCGTTCCGAACGGAGATCCCGGGACTCCTCGTCTACGCTGATGGTGACCACTGTGAAGTTTTAGCCTTTAGAAGTCCGGCGTATTCTTTTCGTTGCCTCCAGCAAATATATTGGTCGCAAATATTAAATGTTGGCGGTATTTCACCCTTGTGTTTTTTTATAGAATAAGAATGTCAAACCAGTACACAGTCCACCTGATGGTAAATGGATGCTGTGGCCCTTAGACACCTACATTTATCCTTGATGAAGAATCAAAATGCAGATGCGTTGTCACCCCTGAGGACTAAGATAGAATGCCTCGTTCCCAGTAAAAAGGGCCACCGGTTCTCTTTACTCACCATACGATACACAGAAACATTAAGCTGCTATTTTACACTGGTATTCTGTGAGAGCTTGGCCCTTCCCCGATCGAACCGACCTTTTCGTATTACAACCATAATATAGCTGCAGCGTGGCTCTACCACGTATACCACGTGTCTCAAAAAGCGCGGAAAGCAGTTGGACCTGCGCCTGATCTTTCTCCGGTCGCGTAGGATTGCCGTGCCATTGGACTGAGAGTGACGGAATAGAAAGAGCACCTGTGTTTGCGTATACACTCGTGCACTATAATCCTGTCCTGCGCAGATGGTTAGTTTCCATAGAGACTGGGCGCCGTGATCGAAATCCGGTCTGGAGGGCATTATAGAACTGTCTACGGAACCACTCCACGATAAATCACAATCGTACATTACTAACTATGAGTGTTAGGACAGCTTATAATCATGTCATGTCAGTGTTATTCTGAATGTTAAGCAGTGCACAAGTCGATCTCGATTGATAAGCGAAGGTAAGTTAAGTCACAGTTTAAAATTAACCATTCTGTCATACAGTGTGTGATCTGCTCTAATATGGTATTCACTTAAGAAACAATTTTTCTAATATCTTTCGTGATATCGTGAAATGTTAAAATTGATTTGTATTTTTTTGTTTAAATAGTTAATTTGGAAACATTTAACATTTTTTTTAATACGACAATCGTAGACCGTAACTATTAATAGACCGGCCTCCATATTTTTTGCTTCTTATATCATCATCCAATGATTTCTTATATTTACGCGAATTGAATAAAACAATATTCCTGGTTTTATCGCGTTTAATTTTAACTTTTGTAATTTTCGATGTTTCGGGCGGTTTACAGCACCCTGGGCTGTGATGTTTTGATGTTTTTGCACACGGGGTAAACTGACGTCCTCATATCATAGTTAACGAAGGTTACTTTAAGTATTTAAATATTTATTTTTGATTTTGTAGTAGTACGCTTGGGTTCGGATTTTATTTTATTAATTATGGTATTCCTAGCAGATAGTACAGCACCCAGATAACTTCCCTAGTAAAATAAGGAAGCTATTAGCTTCAATAGCCTCGCGAATCATTTTTGGTAGGAATTGGTGTTCATTCGCTAAGATTGATGGTCTAAATGGTTGGAACGATCCTGAATAAGTTGACATACTGCAAACCCGGATCGGTAAAATTTGTAAAATAAGTTTTATTCAATTATTCAATCCATCATCATCGTCCAACAGCCCGTAAGAGCCAACTGCTGGACATGGGCTTCTCGATCTGTTGGGAGGATTTGATTTAATCGTCACACTCTGCAGGCGAATTTAAGATAGCAGTACCAGACGTCTTGCATCTTTGACGCTGCAGCCCGCTGCCGCGCCGGTATGAGTGTTACATCCAGCACCAACGAGACGGTTATAGCGCCTTGCGGGCATTTCCCATGGTCTCCTTTTATGATAGCCATGGGATGAATGCCGTGTAGAAATATCTTACGCCCTCACCACACGGCGTATCTTATACTATGAAATAATAAGTTTTTTTTTTAATGTAAGAAGAGGCAAACGAGCATGCGGCTCACCTGGATGGTAAGTGACTACACTAGTACTAGGTTTTAAGCTTATCTGCCCATTAATTATTAACTAATGTTTAAACAGTTTCACATATATTTTTGTAATTTTACTTCTGCCTATGGATCCGTGTTGAATAAGAGAAACGCTTTTGTGTTCAATATCTCGCAGTTCCTTTATCGTCTATGGTCTAAAATACTATCACTATAATTACTAAGTGGTATGATTCCTTTTCTGTCTAGGAGTATGTCTGGGTTGGTTCCAATCTTTTACGTATTTCTGCCACCAAAGAACAATGCTTGTTTTGTTGTGTTCTGGCCTGTAGGGTATATAGAAAGCTAGTTTAATTACAGGTTGTGAGGCATTCTTTCCTAGGAGGTACATCCGTAGCTTACTTGGTTTAAAGTTGACTGCAAGTGTCCATGGATTGAGTTGCCATTTACCATTAGGTGGACTGTAAGTTCGATTGTCATTTCAGTTTTATAAATAAAATATCCATGTCGTTCAAAATATAGTCTATATTCTTTGCCATCTTGCCTTCGCATATCGAATAAAAACAGTAACAATTATGAAAAAAACAAATAGCATGTAAAGCCGTTGCTTTTGCGCCTGATCTCTCCCCGACTGTGTCGGATTACCGTCATGTCGGACTGTGAGAGTGTGAGAGTGAGGGAACAGAGAGTGCGCCTGTGCTTCGTTTGTATCGTTCTTAATCTTAAGGAGTAAACCCCAGTCACGCACGGAGCCTACACGCCCTTTTTTGTTCATTTTACGAACCGCAATCTTGAAAATCGTGAGTTCGCATCCGTCATTTTACTACTACTGTGGCTTAACTTGCGTAATGGCGCAAATGCATTTAAAGCTTTCTTGGGGTGATCAATAGCAATATTAGTAATGTTTATAGCGTTAACGTTACCGTTATATTTATAGACTATCAAAAGTCCACTACTGAACATAGGTCTCCCCTATAGATTAATTTAAAAAGGGGTATAGGCTATAGCTTGTCAGGCGGGTTGGCAAAGGCAGTATTTTTTTTTATTTGTTATTACTGTTTTTTTTACTCTGTCGCCTCTTGTGACACCTACGGGACGATATGGGGTAGCGGATATTCTTACACCACCACTAATCCTTCACTATACAATATTATACGATTGCACTACTTGCATTTAAATAAACTATTTCAAACTTGCAAGTAGTAATTGTTATCTCTATATGTATATAATTGTTAGTGCGTTTGTTACTGATTGTGTAACTTCTGAACGACTTGACCTATTGAGGTCATGGTCATACAGTATATTTGTCTTGTCGAGACGATGATTCACAGCTATGCTAGGATCCGATTGGTGGTGCTGTAGTGAAGTTATTAAAAAATTCTATATAATTTAGGGACCAAAATGACACATATTCACAATAGATGAATAGACGATCCTTGTGCAATTTATATATATGTAAACGGCCTCCACGATACAGGATAGAAGACGGTTTTTTTAATGTAAACAATGTGCTAAGGTTAGAAAGCAGACTCTCCATGATTTTTCCTCCAGACTAAATTTCGGTTACGGTGGCCTGTCGCAACAGAGACTTGCCACTTGCGCAGGACAGGATTATAGTGTATGAGGGTATGCGCAAACACAGGTGCACTCTCTATTCCGACACTCAGTGCGATGGGACGGCAATTAGACGCGACCGGAGAAAGATCAGGCGCAGACCAACGGCTTTACGCACTTTCTGGGGCATGGGGGTTAATCACCGCCATTCTTGACTCCGGGCTGCTACTATGAATTTCTTGACTGAAAACCCAATAACACATCATATATATCATCACTTCCCAAAATAGATGCTAACTGCTTTCCCTTTTCTCCAATAACTGATGAAGATGTCCGTAAAGTTGCTTTCTCCATTAAGTTTAAACCAGTATTAAGGTTATGATGATGTAATTAGAAATATGATTATTCCCATACTTTGAATAAAACTATTGTTACGGATTTTATCGCGTTTAATTTTACTATTTTGATTCCCGACGTTTCGGTGCTTTACAGCACCCATGGTCACAGGGGGACTGAGGTATTTGACGTCCCAATGTCATAATTAGCCCGGCTACCTTCAGTTTTTGAATATAAATTTTGATCCGATATACGCAGAATGAGCTTACAGTATCTTGAAGTCTTGCAGTGGTATGCTTGGGTTTGGATTTAATTTTGTTAATTATAGGATCCCAAGCAAATGGCAGCACCATCCATCTTCTCTATTGAAATTAGGATGTTTTTAATTTCAATAGCCTTGCGTATCATCCTTAGTAGGAATCGGTGTTCTTTTGCGAGGATTTGTGGTCTATCAAATCTGATGTAAAGGCGGGGACGATCTTGAACATGTTCACAGACTGCAGACTTCCCAGAGCGTCGGTGCCTCACGTCAGCTATATGTTCTTTCACGCGGGTTTTAATGGATGACATTGGGACGTCAAACACCTCAGTCCCCTGTGACCATGGGTGCTGTAAAGCACCCGAAACGTCGGAATCAAAATAGTAAAATTAAACGCGATAAAATCCGTAAAAATAGTTTTATTCAATGTGTGGTGTTCGCGTAAATATAAGAAATCATTATATTCCCATACTTGTTAACATTCTCCCAGTCATTACCTACATCATCAATTTTTTCCCTCCCTTTTCTTTTAATCATTTGCAATCAATTTCTATACTTTTCTTTCTTTCAAAGATTTTAGAATTAGCTGCACACAAACAGTTATCCGGCTACTTAGATAATAATAAACTTCTTAGTTCCTTACAATGTGGTTTTTGTCCTGGATATAGTACAACCACAACTCTCCTAAAAGTTTTCGATGACGTACGTAGGATTCGAAGTTAGCAGTCCTCGTATTATTTGACTTCTCTATTGCTTTCTGTACTGTCGATCATAAAATTCTTCTTGCTATTTGTAAATACATGTCAGCCTGTCACCCTTTGTCAGCTTCGGATTGGTTGTTATCTGTCATCCTATCATGTAGTCGCCAGCAAAGGGTTAAATTCAATCAACAGTCCTTCTCTGATTGGTCTTATCTGACTACTGGTGTTGCACAAGGCGGACTTCTGTCTCCTTTATTATTTTCTATTTTTATTACACTTGGTATGTTGAAGATTTAAAGCTGTATGCTCGAATCGTTCCAGCAGAGGTTAACTCTGTGATCGATGTATTAAATCTATATCTTAAGTGCATTTATGACTGATGCAAAAGTTATGGCATATAATTATCGGCAGCCCTCGTCGTCTAGCTAAACTAAATTTTATCTCATGGCACCTATTGTTTACAACAACACAAATATTCCTCTTAGTCATATAGTTAAAGACCTTGGGTCGAATTCCCTTCTAATCCGAGTAAGAATTTACTTCCAATTGAGACTTAGGCTATGTCGGTGCGAACACTTATTTTACCGGTCATTGATTATGCCGATATGTATTTCATTAATGCAAATTGGATCGTCTGCTCATAACTGTATCACGAAACTGACTTTTTTTGCTGCCTTTAACACAATTGTCTGATCAGTACCTTTTTTTTCAGTGGCTAACTTCTTCTAATATTTTGATACCTATTCTTTGTTGTTATAATATTTATGTTGGTATGTAAGTATGCTTAAAATGTGTGTATTGCATATTATTTAAAAATGCGTATGTTATTTATCAGGTATAGAATATATTATGTACCTTATTTGTAGTAATATATGTTTATGAGTGAATTTATATGTATGTTATGTGTGTTCTTATATATTATATTTATGTGTTTTTATAGCTCCTGCTTAAGTTTCTCTGCTTAATTTTTGGTTGACTGTTAGTGAATGCCTAAAGGCATACAGTCCGGCAATTGTACACTTTATGCGCGTTAAAGATTTTAAATGACTGATTTTAAACCGACCCGGGATTAGAAACCAGGACCTCAGAGCAGCAGTCGCGCTTACAAGCACTGGACTAACGAGGCAGTTGGAAAGCATTTAAAGCTTTAACAAAATAACATCAATCTTATTGTTTTACCCGCAGCATAACATGCAGATCTACGTGTGGACATGCGCACTGCTTCTAGCGTGCGTTAGTGCGAACAACTCTGACACGCAGTATGTGAAATCCGTTAAAGGCGGCTCCGGAGGAAAAGGATACCAGTATAATGCTGGTGACAATTTTGCCAAGTAATTAAATTTTACAAAATATTTTCTATCTATACATATGGATAAAATCGAAGTGTCTGTGTGTTATATAGAAATAACTGCCTTGGAATATCGAAACAAATGATTATTCATGTCTAGCCTGCATAGCCATTCAGACATGAATAACAATTTTTAAATATTTTGTCTGTTTGTTTGTCAGGGAAACTTCAGAACAGAAAAACATCAATACGAGGAGTGATCAGTTGTGAAATAGAAAAAATTATATAATATGGTCTTTGATGATTACTTTAAGAAATCTAAATATCCCACAAAGGCTAAGCCGGGGCGGGTAGCTAGTTTTTATAATAAAACGTATTGCAAAACTTAATAAAAGTATCAGTTTCAATCATCTTCACGTATTACTTGATGAGAGCGGAATGCGTGACCTCGATAAGTCCACATTAAACCCCAAGCACTCCGTATCACGTTGAGGTGTGCAAATGCAATATTGTCTGAATATTATATTCCCAGACTGCACATTTCCCGGTACATCGATATTTTCACCATCATCATCATTACAGCCCTTCACAAGTCCACTGCTGAACATAGACCTCCCCCAAGGAATGCCACAAAGCACGGTCCTGACCCACCTGCATCCATCGATTTCCTGCATGTCTTACCAGACTATATTTCTATAGCGTTTTGGTAGAATTTAGCATTTTTATTATATTTGACATAGGTGATAAAAATGATAAAATCTACCAAAAATAAAAGGCAGGCGCATGCAGTTTTAAAATAGATGACTGCCAAGGATGATTGTTGAGGCTAATAAAACTAAAACATACTAATATATTCAATACATAGAGAAGATTGCATTGTGATACTATCGGCGAGGCCAAGCATACCACGGTAAAACTTGAAAATACTAAGCTTGTTTACTTAGATTAAAACACAAATTAATAATTAAAAGCTGAAAGAAGCCCGGTTCAAATTTCATCAGGGTGACCCATTACCGAACGAGTAATTTCTCTCGTATTGTAGAAGCTTTTTACAAACGTAAAATTACAACGGTATTAAAAACTTAAAAGATGTATACTAGGTTTACACAAGATTTACATAAAAAATTCCTAGATTGATGTATCTTTTTGGTAAAAAAAAATTGACTTTCATAAGTAACAAGTAATAATCTATATTAAATAAAAATTATTCTATTCTGTTCTTTATAGATAAATAAATATAATCGATGTAGCTATATCTTTCAGGATTAAGATAGAAATGATTAGTGTGTGGTTTGCACACGTAAAAGTGAATGAGGAAAGAGTGACAAAGCAATGTATTCAAAGTTAGTGGCAGAGTGGGCAAGGGACGGAAGTTTATCGACTAAAGTGGCCAAGTTAAGAGTATCCCTAATCGACGAGCATGTATGCGTAAAAATATATGGATGAGAAAGAAACGAGAGGAGTGTGTGATGATCGTGCCAAATGGAAGTACGTAGTCTCTGACTACCCCCCTGGGTGACAGGCGTCCGAGTTTATGTACGTATGTATATGTGCCTACATATCTTTTAATTTATTCATATTACAGATATTTTGGCAACCATACTCAGCAAGGCTATGATCTAAGGCAGAACATGGGTGAAACTGTCACCAACGAAATCGGCGTGTGTTACATCGAAGTACCGTAAGTTTAGTCATTTGATAATTTACAGCAGCGTCTTCCTAATAACAACTAGAAAACAAAAAAAACTGCAATTGCCAACCCGCCTGCCAAGCGTGGCAACTATGTACAGTTACAAATTAACCTTATAAAATATATACGTAAGTTAAAAAAGGTTTAAGTAAGCTCAATATTTCCACGCATTCTTATCTTTTAAATATTAATAAGAGTGTTCTCCTTTCTTCACAAGAGTGCTTTTTACATGAGCTTTGGATTTATATGTACTCCTGGTATAAATAGTGTATATATCTACCCAAAAATGAGCCGTTAGCAAACCGTTATCCGTAATTTTTATTTTTGTCTATAAAAGAAAACTATAATTAATGAAAAAATAAGTCATAACTGTTAAAACTTTTTATTCCGTTATTAATTTGTACACAATCAGATTTTACAAACCAATCGACCTTCTTTATTTCGCTAGTGTTGCCAGTAAAATAAACTCAACACCCTAGGATGTAATTAAGACTTTAGTGAGTTGTATCTAACAATATTTTTCACCAATTTTTTTTTTTTATAATGAATCTTTAACACTACGGATATCGATTTAACAGATAATAGATATATTATGAGTTTCATTGCATCTGACATTGCATCTAAGCTCTCTTTTCGTATATGACAAATGAAAAAGAGTGGAGGCAGCTCGGTGGGGCGTAAATCAAAGCGGTGCGTTTAATCAGCCGCCACTCTTCGTCAGTCAAAGTCTAATACTGGACATGGATCTATCCCGTTGTCGGGAGGAAGGTGTCATTCAAGACACTTTAAAACAAGAGCATTAGTTTGACAAGCGCGTCGACCGCCCCACTGGAAACCGCTCACTTCAAAGGCCTTACCCTAACTTTAATGTCAGAGAATAAAACACTATGCCCACGTCGGCTGTACTATATATTGCGTTATTTTCTCTGTTGCTACTGTAGGTGAAACCGCGCTTGTGTGCGTGTGTTGTGATTCGCTTGTTGAAATTTTCTGATTCACCCTGTTTGAACAGAGCGGACACTCCGTAACCTTAGGGCCCGTTCACATAGACCGGTTCGGGGAGGAGAACAAATAATCGTATTTAAAATTAAGTTTTAAGTCATTGAAATTTAATATATATTTAATTTAATTTATTTGTAATTAGCTGGTGCCCAGGAGCCATCGAAATGCCTCAAATGAACCAGCCGTTCGAGATCCAACTCGCGCAACCGATCGCCTCCGTTTACATTCTCCTTTGTGCACCGCTCATCATATCTTTGACAGCAATTTAACAATATAATTCGAATCTAAAAATATACACTCGGCTTTGTTTATCACCGAACGCATCCAATTTAGTCAGCAGCTCAGTCCCAGCCAGTATACCTATCACCAAAACACGTCCGGTCTATGTAGCCTATCGCCATCTGATGCTCTAAAAGTTAGTCTATGTGAACGGACCCTTAATGGTGATTGAACAGAGTAGTGAAAGCGGTCAGACGTTGTACTGTGGAAAAACAAAGAGCTACCTGGAAAAATGTAGACTTATTTGACGATGCGGTAGTGTCAAAAATATTAAGAGAGTATTTCGTTACAATTTACTATCCTTTTATAATTATATTATTCATGGATAAACGTGTCCTTTTTATTGCCATTTTAATATATCTACTAAGAAATTAAGGAAAGATTTTTAGTTATCTATAAGAGAAGGTAATAATTATTAATTGTATCACAGGACAGCAAGTCTAGTAAGAGATCAAGCCCACATTCCAGCCGGGAACGGGGTAAGACATGATTCAATCAATATGATTATAAAGTTTTTTAAAGTAGCTGATAACTTGATTTTAGGAATAACTGCTCACAACTCAAAACTATATCATTCCTGAAGAACACATTATGGAATTCGCTTTCCTTAAGGATCTAGAAGGTCTAAAGAATTGTGTCGTTCAAATAACTAATGAAAGATCATTATTTAAATATTTGTTCCACTTATTTCGCAGTCTACTCTCTAATCTACTCCATTAAGTGTGTGTGAGTGTGTGTGTGTGAGTGTGTGTGTGTGTGTTTGTGTGTGTGTGTGTGTGAGTGTGTGTGTGTGAGTGTGTGTGTGTTTGTGTATATACATATACATTTATATAAATACACACGTGTATGTTAATAAATAAATTTTAATATCAGTACTCATTGGTCCATTTTTGGACATAAACATCTTTCTGGTCCAAAGGACAAATCAATGTGCCTACACATGTAGTTACTGTTTTTAATTTTATTATCAGTTTTAGCACTTTTTAATTATTTTTTTATTGTTTAGTTGACAAAACTTATGTTTGTCGACTGCTGTGTTTTTTTATATAAATAAGTGTGACAAATAAGCACACAATCCACCTAATGGTAAATGGATGCTGTGACCCATAAATTTTCTAGTAACGAAGGAATTTCATTTCAGTCCTGAAGGGTGACCACGCATCTGCATTTTGAGAAAAAATCGAGGATAGATGTTGGTTTCGTCTATGAGCCACAGGTGGGTTGTGTGCTGGTTTGTCACCCTTATTTGTTTAGAAAATCTGATCATGGTCAATTTGCAGTCACGGCCTGACCTCAGCCGCATCAGAGCTTGCTGTAAAGGATACATCCGAAACATACATAACTACAGGATCTGTGATCCCGTGTGTTCACAAGAATGTGTCAATGCTCTGTGCACGGCTCCAGAAACTTGTACCTGCTTCCCCGATCACGTGAAAAATCTAGCGGGATTCTGCGTCCCGACCTGTCCAATTGGCTGCCAAAATGGTCACTGCGCTGGTGGAGAATGTCTCTGCAAAGAAGGCTATAGACTGGATTCGGACAGCAAATACTGTTTGCCAAGCTGCAAAGAGAATTGTAGCGGTATCGGTAAGTATATATACCATCATTATAGTCCCAAAAGCCGCGGTAGCTCGTGGGTTAAGCGCTCGATCTTATTTCATGGTACGTCAGCAAGCTGAGTTCGATCCCCACTTGCAATAATGAAATTATTAATTGCAATTTTAAGTGTTGATTACCACGTTCTGAGCGGCAAAGTAAAACATTGAAAAGATCCTGCATGTCTGAAAATTAATCAATCTTTAGAATTCTATCAACACTGATCGGAGCAGCACGGCCTCTAAACTACTTTTAAAAGAAAGAGAAGAATGAGAAGATGAGGCGATTATGAGACATGCCGGAAAGATCTCATAGCTTCCAATAAACAGTTTTATTACCAACTCGTATATTCCAGGTTTAAAATAACCAGATTGCTGCAATAATAGATACTATGATTGCCTATCAGTCTGCCTATCGTAGTAATTTCGGCAAATTCCCCACACAAAAGAAGTCGCAAATGTCCAGAAGTAGTGACAACGACTGGACATTTGCGACAGGCTGATCAAAAGACAAAAAATACGTTTATAAAATACTATTCTTTTTAATCATCATTTCTTCTTCATTTCATCATTCATTTCTTCTTTAAAGGAACATCATAAAGCTTAGATTTTTTTCACTCTTCTCGTTTGTTAAATCTTATGATTTGGAATAGGAAACTGCACTGCACCCAACACCTGCGAATGCAAGAATGGCTATAAGTCAACTCCAGATGGCTCCTGCAAGCCAGTCTGCGACCGATGCATAAACGGTGACTGTGTGGCTCCTAACGAGTGCCGCTGTCGTCAAGGTTACGACAACAATAGGGGAGAATGTGTACCGCATTGCAGCCAGTAAGTATGTTTAAAGATTCATTATCATCATCATTACAGCCCTTCACAAGTCCACTGCTGAACATAGGCCCCCCCCTAAGGAATGCCACAAACGAGACCAAAAATTAAAATTTAAAAGTTGAAGGTAACCTTCGTTCCCCGCAACCGTGGGTGTGATAAAGTACCCAAAACGTCGGGAATAAAAAAAAAATAAAATGCATTAAAATTCGTAAATTTAATTTTGTTCAATGTGTAGTATTCGTGGAAATTTATGAGATCATTAAACGTTAAGATTATCTATAATGCAATGCAATGTGAAAATTCAGAAAGATAATTGTCGTGGTGAAGCTTACAACCGAATCTATATATTTTTTATAGAATAAGTGTGACAAACGAGCACACAGTCCACCTGATGGTAAGTGGTTGTTGTGGCCCATAGACATCTACATCTATCTCCGATTACGAATCAAAATGCAGATGCGTTGTCACCCGTGAGGACTAAGATGGAATGCCTCGTTTCCAGTAAAAGGGTCTCGGTTCTCTACACTCACCATACGAAACACAGCAGCGTTAAGGTGCTATTTTACGCTGGTATTCTGTGAGAGTGTGGTCCTTCCCGGTCGACCTGACCCATCTGTGCTCCAACTATACCAGTAATATAGCTGCAGCATGGCTCTACCACATTAAAATGTGGTACCCACTTTGTACCATAGATTTCTGATGAGAAGGCACAAGAGAACACGAATAGAATAGAATCATTTTGATTCAATATAGATTACAAGAATAATTATTGAAATTTTTTTTTACTTTTACCACTGGTTAGGAAGAAACCTCTGTCCTGGGAAGAACCAGCAAGAAATACAGAGGGACTTTTTTTTTAAATAAAATTGATTTACCATATATTATTTTATGCAATTGTCCATAAAATCTTTTTGGTTCCGATAGATGGCGGTATAATCATCTCGTTTACGACAGACGCAAAATACCATGAGAAGTGATGGGCAGCAGCATCAAAGTTGCGAGACTTCTAGTACTGTGACAATACGCCTTGAAAATTGAAGAGTTAACGTTTGAAAACGCAGTCTACGTGATGGTTACAATATGCTGTGCCCCGTAGACATCTACATTTATCCACTGATATGAATCAGAATGTAGATGCGTTGTCACCCCTGGGGACTATGATGGAATACCATTGTACCAGTAAATATTGTCTCCGATTATCGATACACACCAAACGAATTACGCATTATTATCTTGTATTCTTGGGGCGATGTATACGCTTTTACAACAAAATTCCAGAAAATATACAAAATTTGACCTGCTCAAAGTTCAAAAACTTTATTAAACTAAGTTTGTATAAAAAGGGTTATTATAATATTAAGGAATTTATGGATGATAATAACCCCTGGGAATGAGGTGATCGCTACCAAGCTATTTCTAATTTGTTGTGTTGTTAATTGTGTAACATACATGATTGTAAGCTGTTATTTAAAAAAAAGTCCCGCTGGGTTTCTTGCTGGTTCTTCCCAGGACAGAGGTTTTTTTTCGAACTAGTGATAATTAAACAAAAGAGTGACTTTCAATAAGTATTTTTTATAATCTATATTGAATAAAAAAGTTTCTGTTTCTGTTTCTACAGAATACCAGCTGTGATAATACGCCTTGAAAATTGAAGAGTTAACGTTTGACAACGCAGTCTACCTAATGGTTACAATATGCTGTGGCCCGTAGACATCTACATTTATCCACTGATATGAATCAAAATGTAGATGCGTTGTCACCCCTGGGGACTAAGATGGAATACCTTTGTACCAGTAAATATTGTCTCTGATTATCGATACACACCACACGAATCACGCATTATTATGCTGCTATTCCACGCTGGTATGATGTGCGTCCTTCCGTAGTCAAGCCAACCCATTCATACTGCAGACATGTTATACTGCAGCGTAGTTCACCATGTCTTAAAAATAACTTTAGTTGTCCATCTGACGATAAATGGATGCTGTAGCCCATAGAAATGTAAATTTATTGTCGATTTAGAATCATAATGCAGATGCGTTGTCACCCTTAAGTGGTAAGATGGAACCTCTCGTTTCCAGTAAAAAGGGTCTAGGGTTCTCCACACTTACCATACGAAGCAATAGCATTTAGCCGCTAATTTACGCTGGTGTACGGTGAGAGCGTGGTCCTACCCCGGTTGAGCCGCCCCATTCTTGCTACAACGATAATATAGCTGCAATGTGGCTCTACCACGTATACAGTCATTTCATTGGCTCTAGAACGTATCTAAACAAATTTTGTTAAGTAACAATTATTTTTATTGCATTTTTTCAGGGGATGCGCACCAAATGGTCGCTGTGTCGCTCCCAACGTTTGTGAGTTCCCGTCGACGACTTCCACATCTACAATCCGTCCTTCAGTTGGCCTGCCAAACCAACTAGGTCAATACCCATATCAATCCGGCCAATATCCCAACCAATACGATCAATCTAAGTTTCAACATGGTCAGTCTCCCTACCAGCCAGGCCAACATCCAAACCAGCAAGGTCAACCACAAAATCAGCATGGTCAATATCCAAACCAACCGGGGCAGTATCCAAACCAGCCGGGGCAGTATCCTAACCAACCAGGGCAGTATCCAAACCAGCCGGGGCAGTATTCAAACCAACCAGGTCAACCACAAAATCAGCATGGTCAATATCCAAACCAACCGGGGCAGTATCCAAACCAGCCGGGGCAGTATCCTAACCAACCAGGGCAGTATCCAAACCAGCCGGGGCAGTATCCAAACCAACCAGGTCAACATCCGAACCAACCAAACCAATCACAGAATCAGCCTGGTCAATACCCTTACCAGCCTGGACAGTCACCAAATCAAAATATGTATCAACCGGGTCAGGACCACCAACCTGGATATCCATTGTACTCAGGAAGTCAACACATCTATCCTGATGGCGACGTGCAAGTTCAGTGCACAGTGACCTGCATCAATGGTTTTTGTGTTGAAGGAAATAAATGTGCTTGTAACCATGGATATGTTTTGGACAAGGAAGATCCTTCTGGTACCAGGTTAGTTTATGACATAACTATAAAAAATATTTTTAGAGTTTTCTACAAGACCATTAAAGAACTTTTAAATTGGCTTTTATTATTAACTTCACCTACATGTATATATATACTAAGGTAACAGGATTTTGATATGAACCATCTATGAATACCGACTCGTATGCCGTGACGGCAAAGAGCATGACGCTCTCTTATGCCGTTATGCCCCCCCCCCTTGCGCCATCGCCGCCGTCCTCTCGACTCCCTTTTTGTGCGTGCGGGTGTACTATATACTTCGTTATTCTCTGTGTGGGGTGTGTAATGCGTGTGCCTTTCTATTTGACCTTATACTTGAGGCATTTACCGCTTATATACACTTAATGCTTAAAAGATTTCGAATCAGTCACAATATTATTTACACCATATTTCTTTATTGGTATTCGTTAATTATAAATTCCAAAATCAAATATGATGTTTCACATCTGCCAGGCGTCCAGTGACGGCTAAGTTTTATTAACTCAGTTTTAACCTTTTAACCAACTTCCGGACGTGCGTATAATTTAAAATTTTGCAGACATATTGCGGTCCAATGACAATACAATAATTTAGTGAATGTGGCATAAACTCGACTTCTAATAAAAAGCCGAAGCCGTCTTAAAAGGACTAAAGAGAATAAAATAATTTCTTCATAACAGCTTTAACAGTCGTAGCTAACGCATAGTATTAAAAAGTATTAAACTCCGACTTCAGAATTTGACTTTAGTTTGAGTTATAAGTCGAATTTTTTAAACATTTTTGAATGAATCAAGAAATCTAAACTATCACAACCTCGAATTTTGTATTAATAGTTAAGTGCATTATAAAATAAAATAAATAAATTCTTTATTTGCCACAAATCTTTTAACAAATAAATGGAACCCTGGATTCAAAACTAGTTGTAATAACTGTATCTTAGAAACCAGTGTCATTCCCTAATAGTAGTACAACTACGAGTACACTAGATTCTGGCGACTTAAGAATAAATTGAATTCGGTTAACAATGAAATAACATGCAGTAAACGAAAATCAAGCAATGAGAAAAAGTGTTGCGTGGATAGTAATCTTATGCGTGCATGCGTGCGTGTGTGTGTGTGT
The DNA here is from genome assembly GCA_029286625.1 of Parnassius orleans. NCBI lineage: Eukaryota > Metazoa > Arthropoda > Insecta > Lepidoptera > Papilionidae > Parnassius > Parnassius orleans. The sequence continues at coordinate 2,131,019 of JAGSMP010000056.1, forward strand.
GTGTGTGTGTGTGTGTGTGTGTGTGTGTGTTTGCGCGTGCGTGCGTGTGTATGTGTTTGAATGAGTGAACAGTGAGTGTCTTGCGTCTATAGTGATAATAAGAAGGATGGTGTTATTATACAGTTAGAGTAAATTTTCAAATTAATCCCCTATTTCCCACCCTCAGGGGATTTGGGACGATGGAGATTGAAAGATTTCGGATATCGGACTACTCCTGAAGTACAATCATAGAAATCGGTTTACAATTGACAAAGATTGCGTAACATAAATACAAAAAAAGAACATTCTGTTTTTGTGAAGTCAGCGAAGACGATAAAAGACAATAATTTGTTAAAATGTTACTATATTGAAATGCTTTTTTGCAGATGCTTACCACACTGTCCTGGTGGATGTCCCAATGGCACCTGCTCGGCTCCTAACTTCTGTATTTGCAATATGGGCTACTTTAAAGACCACAGCGTTAAGGGTAAAGCTGTTTGCGTCAAACGCAACCGAAGGTCTATCGATATTGACCAAGAAAAGCCGTTAGATGTCGCCAAATTACTTGTTTTTAAATTACCAGAGTATTAAAAATAAATCTATTTTCTTTAGATTGTACTCATTAGCTTAAAGTGCAGTCATATTAGACCTTTATTAAATTTTAAAGTATTTTCTTTGTTTTCTTTTGTTCTTTTTTTTCTTTTTCTTCGTCAACCCGAGTATGCTTTTTTTTTTTTTTTTATAGGAGAGGGGCAAACGAGCATGCAGCTCACCTGATGGTAGTGACTACCGCCGCCCATGAACAACTGCAACACCAGGGAACCAGAGGAATTGCAGATGCGTTGCCGGCCTTTTAAAAGGAGTAGGCTCTTTTCTTGAAGGTCCCTAAGTCGTATCGGTCCGGAAAAATCGCTGGTGGTAAACTATTCCACAAGGAAGTTGTGCGAGGAAGAAAACATCTTCTAAATCGCACAGTGGTGGACCGCCAATCATCCAGATGGTGTGGATGGTATCGAGAGTTCTGCCGCGATGTGCGTTCGTGAAATTTGGCGGCTGGGATTAATCCGAACAATTCCTCAGAGCACTCCCCGTGGTAAATGCGAAAGAAAATGCAAAGAGATGCAACATCTCTTCGCAGCGCCAATGAATCGAGCCGATTGGAAAGGACTCGGTCGTCGACGATTCGAGCCGCTCTGCGCTGGATGCGGTCAAGTGGAAGGAGCTGGCACTGGGGAGCCCCAGCCCAGAGATGGGAACAGTATTCCATGTGAGGCCGAACCTGCGCCTTGTAAAGTTGCAGGCGTTGTGCCGGCATGAAATACTGTCCCGCTCTGCTGAGCACGCCAAGCTTTTAGAGGCCAATTTGGCCTTCTCTTCCAAGTGACCGCGAAACTGCACGCCACTCGATATGTCGACGCCGAGGATTCCGATACTGGCTGCGGCAACAAGGGAGTGCCTTGAAACTGAGGAGATACGACAAAGGGTTCTTTTAGCGGTAAACGCGCAAACTTGTGTCTTCTGAGGATTAAACTGACTAGATTTAGTCGCCCCCAATCCGAGACTTTGTTCAGCAAAGACTCGACTTCAGACACAAGTTTGTTCCGGTACTCGCGACGTTTTCCCGAGAAATATTCGCACGGCCGGCGTATACAGCATCACCAGTGCTATCATCCGCATAGCAATGAATGCTACCGGTTTGCAACATATCATTGATATGCAGAAGAAACAGCGTTGGTGATAGCACGCAGCCTTGTGGAACACCAGCGTTAATCGAGTAGTCGGAGCATGCACCGTCTACAACGACCTTGATGCTCCGATCTGCAAGAAAGCTGGTGATCCAATTGCACAATTTCGGGAAGCCCATAGGAAGGGAGCTGAAAGAAGCGCTTTGTGCCAAACCCGATCGAAAGCCTTCGCGATGTCCAAACTAACGGCCAATGCCTCCCTTGACTCTACTGCCACCGCCCATCTATGAGTCAGGTAGACTAGAAGATCACCAGCTGACCGACCCCGACGAAAACCGTATTGGCGGTCACTAATCAGCTGGTGATCCTCAAGGTACCGCATGAGCTGGCAGTTTATAACGGACTCCATTATTTTGGAGAACAAGGGGTGATCGCGATAGGCCTGTAGTTGGACGGGTCTGAGCGGTCGCCTTTTAGGATCGGTTGGACAAAGCTGTCTTCCATGATTTCGGGACTACGCCTAGGGAGTAGGAGTACCGGAAAAGACGCGTTAGAACCGGTGCCAACCTGGAGCACACGTCCTCAGCACAATTGGGGATTCCGTCAGGCCCACTCGACTTGTGAATGTCCAGGAGAGGAGTGCTTTGCGAACCGAGCGCTGTGAGAACCGCACATCCGGCATGGAGCACTCACACCGCGGGATGGTCGGCGGTGTGTTCCCCGTCATCAAGAGTCGAGTTGGACGCAAAAGTGAGCCTAAAGGTCGGCTTTTTCTTTTGCGGCGTGGGCCAGTGAGTCGTCCTCCTGTGCAGAGATGGTAGTGATGGCTTACAGAAATTCCTTGGACAGCCTTGGCGAGAGACCAGAATGCACGGGTTCCCGAAGGAAGGCGAACTAGTTTCTCGCCAATTCTGCCTATGTGCTCAGACTTTGCCTTGGCAATAACACTTTGAAGGACCTGGAGGCGAAGTTATACTTTTTAAGCATGCTGGTGTTTACATCCCGAGCCGCCGAAGCCTCAGCCCAGGCCTGATAGCACTCCTGCTTACTGCGTAATGCAGTCTTACAGGAGCGACCAAACCAAGGCTGCGATCTGCTCCGATGGGTACCACAGATGATGGAATAAATAGTTCCATTCCTGTAGCACCACATCAGTGACAGAGTCAGCAACATCGCTGGGATCATCCGGCGAGAAGCAAACCCATGGGTAGGATGCAAAGAAAGACCGCATTCCGTCCCAATCCGCCGACCTGTAATGCCAAACACGGCGGCAACCTGCAAAACACAACCGCGAGGGGAGCGTGAGTGGCACCACACTCCGGATCAGACAATGGTCCGAAGAGCCGAGAGGGGCATCGACGGAAACCTGATATCCGTCCGGATGAGAGGTCAGCAGAAGGTCCAACAGGGAAGGTGTATGATCCTTCACATCTGGAATCCGCGTAGGCGAAGTAACCAGCTGTGTCAGACCATATGCCAAGGCAAAGTCATAAACAGATCTCCCCGCATGATCGGTTAAACGTGAACCAAGCCATTCGGCGTGGTGGGCGTTAAAATCGCCAAGGATCACGATCTCTGCGGATGGGACCTGTTGTAGCAAGGAATCTGTAGCCAGTTGGACGTGGTCGATGAGTCGGTCTGTTTCGGCATTACCGCTATGGGACCTATAGAGGCACCTGCAGACGCGCGGATGGTCGTCGCTATCTACGCGTAGCCAAAGGATGGACAGGTCCGAACCTTCAAGACTGCTGAGGCGTCGAGAACAGATGTCCTCTGACGTATACGTAACTCCAGCCCGAGGCACAAAGGAGTGTTCCAATTTGTACCCTGTAGGAGAGATACGAAGTATCAGCCGGAGAGGACACCTGCGTCTCGGTCAGAAAGAGCAAGGCCGGCTTCGCCGTCTCGAGATGGTAGTGGACGGCGTTTAGGTTCGAGTGAAGTCCCTGATGTTGCAGAAACCACGGATAGCGTGGCAGGGTCGCCTTGGTCTTATTGCTCAGTTTGCCCCGAGCAGTTATTGTTTTGAGCGGAATTTTGCCCCCAGAATAAGCGGGGCAGCCTGAGCACCCACGCTCAGGTGTGAGTAGCATGGTCGTGGATGCTCAGCGAGGATTCTCCAGGGTGCTGGTACCCTCCTGGGGTAGTCTAAGATTTAATTCCGCTACCATGTTGATGGAAATTGGGCCTCCGGTCACCTGCACTCACCAGACGAAACGCAAAAGCAGAGCTTCCACTTCACGCTGGTATTCTGTGAGGTCGTGGTACCAACCCGGCTCGAGCCGGCCCATACGTGCAACAGCAAAAGCTGCTGCGTGGCTCTACCACTAGTACTAGTAAAATCTGATATATACATTTGGAGACACTGGACAGTACATAAAGATATTTAGAGAGAAATATGAAATAATTCCCCTTGCACCTCGTATATGTCTCAGTGGAGAGCGTGCGACGTTGCGTATAACGAAGCAAAGCTTTTCTCTTCACTCAAGCTACTACAATACCATAGCGTGTGTTTATCATGACGCCACGCTGCACGCTCCGGCAAATGCTCTCCACTGAGGCCTTACACTTACTGTAATTAAATTGCAATTAGAGCTTACTAACGATCGTGTAGTTGCGTTGTAAGAATATCCATTACCCTATATCTTCTCGTGGGTACCGTAAACGGCGACAGAGGGACACAACTTAAAAGGACCCACCTTCACACGGAAAGGGACACAACTTAAAACATGGGCAGCAGTTTCTTATAACGGCAGTCTTCCGTATAACAACCAAAAATGCGGTTGCCAACCCGTCTGTCAAGTGGCAACTATGGCAAAAATCTCCCCTATGAGGCAAGCCTATGTTCAGCAGTGGACTTTTAATAGGCTGTGGCGGTAACGGTTAAGCTTACTATTTAGTAATTGATGCAAATATTACATATATATTTCAATACCAAAATTATTTTTTTATTATAAAATGTACACATTGATTAATATACACAAACATTGCTATTTCTGTTATTTATAAAATAAAATAAACTATTGGTAAATCCAATTGTGCATGCCCTAAGCGCATTAAAAAATTACGTATAACATGATTATACGCAATTTTTTAAAGTAGTTTAAATACACACAAGTTTTCACTAATAACCTTATTATTATACTTCCAATTTTCCAGTAATTTTATGTCAAACTTCAATTTTAAAAAAAGTTTGGAAATTCCAAAAGTGCACGACTCATAATGCTCATATGATCATCATATCATCATTCAGGTCACTCCATAAAGTTCAAAACGTATTTAAGTATAAATATATACATCCTACTTACTTTTAGTACGTGGTACTATTATTTATTCTGTGCTTTTAAAATATTGTAATAAAATCTCTGATTATTATAATGGCTGATTTACACAGGGACAGTAACTGGCTTTAAATTCGAGGCAAGTCAGTGCTGACCCGCTACTGGCATAATGTAAATTGATTTGAAGTCAGTACAGCACTGTCTGCGCTACTACTAACTGCGTGTAAACGGTACAAGTCAGTCGTCGGCGCCAGCACTGGCGCCTGTTACTGACCCCGTGTAAATCAGCCTTTATAATGAAGTATGTATAAAATTTGGTTTTCGAATATTTTGTATTTGTACAGCGATCTTTTTGAGCCGCTGCAAACAACCGATACAGTATCCACTCACGACGGCGGTTGACGCCGAAGTGAGTGAGTGAGGCAGTATATTTAGTAAAATAAATTATTACAAGGCTGCTAAAACACCGATTTCCATGCGATTTCTACGCCGCAAAAATTAATTATAACTAAACAAAAGAAAATTAAACTGCCATTTACATTCCATGGCTTCCCACATGATAGATGAAGAGATTAAAAAATAGATTTAGTTAAACAATTGATATTCTCAAAAGTTATCGTGTTTACCACTCCATGCGGACTTGATAAATCTACACCATAAGCCACTAAAACCACTTTTTTTAATGTAAAAATAGCAATTAATCGATTCAAAAAAAAAATTAATAAGTTCAACAATCATTTATATTTCTGACAATGTGCTTTTTATATCATTTATGTGTTCAATATGATTGTTAGATACGAGTTTATGCGACAAAATGTTGGAATCTTGATTTTTAGGCGCTAGTAGAACATACCTACGCGCTTTGCGCTTAAGGCATGCAATAATGGTGTATAAGCGTTTGATTTATTATAACCAAGATATTTTAGTTATACCTTTCTATTTTTTTTTAAATATTAGTGAGAAAAACGAGATAACATGTTAAGGCGAGGATTTCCGACGTTAAAAAGGCTTTTAGCGCTCCCTTCTCCGCTGCATGCATATTTTTCCAGCACAAAGTATGTGTGCGACATTCAGTGAACAAAATCGCAGTGTATCTTTTTTGAAACGTTTTTGCTTATTAAAGGAAACAAAGGATCTAAACAAAAATGTAGTTGATTAAAAATCTAATTCAATAACATGCCTTTCATATTATCGAAAAATATTATGTTATGGTAATCACTTGAAAAAATGAGGATTTTTTTCCCGGCGATTAAATTATTTTTTATCTCGATTATTATAAATTATTTTAAAAATCTATTTCATTAAGAATTTAATTGAGTATTTTATGTATACGCATATTATTTCTGAGCACATACTATATCAAGAAGTATCAATTCTCGAGCGTCAAAATAGGATCTAAAATAAGGTATTGTACAACCTGGCCTTAAGTTATTGAATAAGTGGCTTATTGTAAGTGGCTATTCCAGCGGGACATCTGCAATACAATTGTGTAACTCTGGTAGGATTCCTGGTTGGCTTCGTTTTGAAGTTGTGAAGTTTGGTTGTATTGTGTAAATATTAGTATCGTTTATATCGATTATTAACCGAATTAGATTACAAAGTATTATCATAATTAATCCACCAGTATTCACAATCGCACTGCCGCTGTCGAATAAAAATAAAAACATTGTGAGACATGAAGCAAATTAGTTACAGATTGATGAGGAGGATGTTGGAGATGTACGAGTATAAGATAATTTGATCAAACCAAGATATTTTAAATTACATACTTAACACACTAATATACAAAATCACAATTAGCATTTTTCGCTAATTTAGTTTATGGATCAATCAAAGTTAACACGATTATTTGTTTCATGTTATTCATTTAAATATCACATGAAAATGATGAAAAATTTAATGACACTCAATAAGTATTTATTAAGGCAGTCAAGGTCAAAAAAATTGTACTAAAATTTCTGCAAGTATCAAGTATATATATAATTAAATATAGGTAATTTTAAATGACTATAGTTCTTCCAATAAGTTTTATTATGAAAATTTCATCGGTATCACAATACAAACTCATTTCTTTAGATGAGCTACCCAAAATAATTGACCGAAAGACTCGTTAAAAGACTATTTACATTTATAAATCTATAAAAATGGGAATATTAAGAGAATCAGAAATACAAAATAATGATTTCAATAATTAAATTCTTATGCTAGAAAGTTGTTCTCACAACAGTCGAAATCTACAACAAATTTACCAGAGAGTGCAACAATCTCTATCACTTGTTACATTATTGTCATATAAACTTTAAACTTAAGGTCAATAATAAATATAAAAAAATTCAACAAAGCTTAATCGCATTCACGCAAAATTAAATCGTCGAATGGTTCAGTCTTCATGTTTGGTGATTGTTCATTTCTACATTCTGATGATTGACCTCTGTAAAGAAAGATGGAAATACAATAGAAATAGCTGTGTAAAAAGGAGTGTAATTATGGATTACTTATTCCCCTATAATATTACTTTAAAAATGAATTAAGAGTCAAATTTTCACTAGGCGCCAAGAGTCCTCCTCTGCCTAAGAGTACAGAACAAAAGCCCATCTTCCGATGAATCGAAAACACAATTACAAATTATTGCAACACTTGAATCACAAACTTCTGTGTCATTCGTCAATCACAGCTAACTGAGCAGTGGGAAAATTTAGTAAGTGGTTGGACGCCTTTCCTGCCAGGTTAGACGCTACCCTCTGATCTATTACTGTCGTTAAGCAACCAATGCACTCATAGTTTTCCTCTGGTTTGAATGACAATTATGCAATATCCAATGGCTTTTGTTGCTTAATATAATTGAAATGTGTATTCGAAGGCCTAGGCAGTGGTCATTTACTAAGTGTACCATACCTACTAGCTGAGCAGTATTTATTTACAAGGTAACTACATATGTACTGCGATATCATTAGTTAGTCTTATGAAATTAGCACAAAGCAATTATAATCAAACAAAATAAAAAAGCAAACCTCTAAGTTTCTAATTAAAGACTTTAACAAAAATATCCAATGAATATTTTCTACATTATAGTTTTCTACATAATACTGCTTTAATTGGTTCTAGAATTACTTATGAACCTTACCATATGTGGCAGCCTTATATCTTCTTAAAGCGAACTTAGCGATTAGCACCAAAAGTACTCCTACGATAACCCCGATTAAGAAATAGAGTGCGACGGATGTAGTTGTGCTGCCTCGCTCTCTGCTGCCGTTTTCATCGCTTAAATGATGGCTAAAAAGTAAAATGTATCAAAAAATCTATTAAAATTAATAAGAAAGTCAAGCGATATAACTCAAGATTAACGTATCTACTTCAAAAATATTATAAATGTTGTATGATTTTAGAAAGTACCTTTCATGAGCATCTGCGTTCGTCGTTGCGTTATATTCTTTAGTTGGTCTCCTGTAGTGTGGCCTACAACAGTCACCTCAGATGTCATTTCTATTGTATTCTTTTCTTCGGCTTTTTCGGATGTAGGTGGTTGAATAACAGTAGTATTGTCTGCTTGTGTTTTGCTTGTAGCAGTTACATTTTTAACATCATGTTTTTCCAATTTGTCTATTGCAGAAGACGAGTTATCCGAAGGTGCCATTGTTGTTACTAAATAAACTTTCGTAGTTGAAATCTTAGAATCAGTAGGTTCTTCACTTATTGATGAATTTTCTTTCGCACTATAATCTGTTTGATCTTTATCCACTATGGGATGTAAAGAAGAGGTATCTGATGGTTTTGGTGTTTTTGAACTTACTTCAGTAGGTCTGGCTGTGGATGTACTTACATCAGTTTTATTTTTTGGATACAGTTTAGTTGTACTAATATTCTTTAAAACTGTTGCAAATTTTTCATCGTCCGAGGAAAATGGGGGGCTAGGAGAAGTTTTATTTAGTAATACATGAGTAACTTCAGCAATTTCATCGGTATTCAGCGTTGTAGTGTTACTAATAATTGTTGCCTCGGTGACAGATTCTGTTGCATTTGATCCCAAAGTGCTTAAGGTACTAACTGCTTTTATTTTTTCCAATACAGGACTTACACTTTCTGGAATAGGTTTTCTGCAAAGCGATTTAGGCATTTCTTTTAATTAATCAGTATTAAGTATATTAAATAGCTTGAAACTAGTTAAATATTGCGATGTTTCAGCTAAAGCAATTTTGATGCCAATTTGGAACTCATCTCAACTGTTGTAAAGTTTTTTACTAAGAAAAGTACATAAAACTGTATGATAATTTAATACTTTTTTTTACGGAATGGGGGTGAAAAACGAGCTCACAGTCCACCTGATGGCATGTGGATGCTGTGGCCCATATCTATCTATCCTGGATTAAGAATCGAGATGTAAATGCGTTGTCTCCCCTGAAGACCAAGATAGAATGCCTCGTTTCCAGTAAAAAGAGGTCTCCAGTTCTCTACACTCACCATACGAAACACCGTAGTATTAACCTGCCATTTTACGCCGGTATTCTGTGAAAGCGCGGTCTTTCCCCGTTAAGCCAACCCATTTGTGTTAATATAGCTGCAGCATGGCTCTACCACGTATAAAATGTGTTATAAATAACATATAGAAACAAACAAAACATAAAACTAAAATGATCATGTAGCAGTACTAAAGCGCTACGATAGCCATCTGCGTTTCTTATGTAAAAATTCAGCTTTTGGGTAAAAAAAAACCAGTGATAACCTCAATGGCGACGACCAGTCGACGGATCCGAAACTATTGTTGAAATATTTATAAGATAATTTTTATGCTCTCAACGAGTTAATTACAACACACACCATAATATGTTTTATTAAGTAGAATTTTCATATTTTAATAATGGTAACATGATTACCTTTTACATTTACAAATATCTCCAACGGCGATTGATATTGATCTGTGAAAAATATAAATACAATTAGATTAAATAAACTACAAGTGAAACAATAAAATATGGAAAAAATCTCAAAGCAAATATCAAATCACCTTTATTTTATTCGTTTGTATCTTCATTTAAATAACACATCATACATATTTGATCCTCTTTATTTACTTTTATGATTTCAAATATAATAAAAATTATTTACTTTTAAATATTTTAATCTATGATCGTGTTAAAAATTAACGAATATAATTAAAGTTAAAATTAAAAGTTAAAAGCGATAAAACCCGTAAAATTAGTTTTATTCCATGTGTATGTAATAAGTTATATTTCTCATGTAAATTGCATTATTTTTGAAAAGATGAATGTCTTGAATCACATACACGAGATCAACGATCCTTTAACCGTCTAATTCACAAAAGATCACTTACCAACAGGTGGCCTGTATACTCGTTTGTCGCCTTTATTATGCGAATATATATATACTAAATATATATATATATATATATATATATATATATATATCATCATCATTACAGCCCTTCACAAGTCCACTGCTGAACATAGGCCTCCCCACGGAATGCCACAAAGCACGGTCCCGAGCCACCTGCATCCATTGACTTCCTGCATGTCTTACCAGGTCGTCACTCCATCTAGTGGGGACGCCCTACACTTCGTCTGCCGGTATGAGGCTGCCACTGAGAACCTTTCTTCCCAACTGATACAGAAGATGGGCAGCAGCATCTTTCTGATAAAAGCAAAACAATAAAAACTGGTGGCTAAACCTGCTCGCCAAGCGTGGCAACTATGGCAATATACCCCCATGAGCGACGACACAAAATATATATATATATATATATATATATATATATATATATATATATATATATATATATATATATATATATATATATAGTATACAAATACTTATTACGTGCGGGATGCGAGCCCGCAGCCCTTAGGGCTATCCACGACTTGTTCTGCCACCAGGGCAGAGCCACTTTGCTATGAGGTGAAATATTTGACAGATTTCATGGCAGGAAATATAATTTCTTAAAAAATTTAAGGGTTAATGTTTCTTTCCGTATTGTTAGTTATTAATTAAATTAGAAACGAATAAACCAAACTAACGATATAACTAAAAGTAGACAAATAAAAAAAGGTAAAATTAAAGATCAAACCACTAAAGCACTGCTTTGTGAATTAATGTAATACTCTAGAAACTGATAAACTATTATTTAAAATTAATTTCTTAATTAACTGACATTATATAACAAAACATTATATTGTTATTTTTATTTGTATATTTACTAACATTAATTTAAAGTTTAATTTAATTATTACTAACAAATTATGGAGCTTGTATCTGAAATAAAATTTATTATTATTATTAAAACAATTACGTCAGTCACAACTAGCGACATCTGGTGAGTGGAAGATTATTAGCCCTCATTGCTAAGCCACTGCGTCACGGAGCCGTCAAACATTCCGTCGCCAGTCTTGTAATAATTATCCATCTGTCTGATACGCGATGGTTATATCACCAAAATGGTTATATCACCATCTATCTGATGGCATAAGGTCTTTCTGGTATTTTCCATAGTTGTCTTTTACAACACCCATTGGACCAAGTGACTATTAATACTTTGTCCTTATTAATACTTATTATTATAACGCCATATATAGAAGCCCACTGAATGTAGCAAAGACGAAAATTTCAAGTTAGTTTCAGGAATAATGTAATTAAAGACCGGGTAAAACAACACGCATCTTTAATTGGCACTTTGGTCTAAATTGTCCTTGCGTTTCCCCTCATTGAGAGAATGACGCTCATTACACCCAAGGGATAATGGATCTTCTTAGTATGTCAGAATATAGCTGTTTATTTTATTAAATAATATTCATACATACCCATCTTTTTCGGTGTTCGCGTTGAGATCACACTTCGCTGGCTGAAATTAAACGAAAAGAAAAGCTTAGTGATAAAAGTTTTTTACTCCTTTCGTTCTTATTTTTTAATAAGTAGGTAATTTTGTTTTCTTTACTTGTGATTGTTGTTAATTGGTGAAACTTCATCTTCATATTTGTGATTTGGATATGCACTTGTATTTGTTTCACAATATTCATTTACGACAAAGAACATAATATACTCATAATTTGTTCGTTGTTCTTATATATGCTGATGATGCCGTGAGGCGAAACCGGTCGGATTGTATAGTTAATAAATTAATAATTTCAAATAAATATTTTGACACACTTATATCCAAATTACAAAAATTTTGTTTTTAACTTTATTGTTCGTTACTTTTTATTTAACTTAGGGCCGATTTTTCTATCCTCAGAAACAAGTTATTCATAGTATAAAATATAACATTTACATATTAAAAACTACAGTTGTACGAACAAAAAAGTTCGATTATTTCACTTCTATATTCAGTCAGGTTATAGTTTATTTGGCTAATAACTTTTTACTGACGAATGAAAACTCGCCCCTTAAACATGTTAAGTTAGCCTTTAATTATTATAAACACTAAGCTTTAGTTTTATTTATTTATTTTTTAATTATTTATATAAAAAATGTGCAGTAACATATGGGCTTTCTTATAAATAAATAAATAAACTTAAAAGTATTCCCTTAATAGACGTGGATTCTTTTAAACCATCTTAATATATTGATCAATTATTATTTAAAAGAGTTTTAATGGCGTAGGTTTGACAATTGCTATAAATTTCTTAGCACGAATGTAAAGCTTGTTTGAGTCGTCAGCGGCAGTAAATTCTTAATCGCAATTTTAAGTACCGATTTATCAAGTTCAAATAGTTCAAGGTCAAAGATTTCATGATAGTCTTTCTGAGGTTATACCCTGAAGTTGAATCAGAGGTTATTGAGAAGAAAAAAACGTAGGGATAACAAAAATTATCATGAATTTTCATAGATGGTACAATAATCAATTAAAACTCAGCTGCCTGGCAAGCGTGGTCAATTATACCCCTTATAAGGCAATCTATGGGAGGCCTATATTCAGGAGTGGATTTTGATAGGCTGTGATGAATGAAACACTCAGACTGAAGTATCTTTATATTTAATGAGGAGCAGTGTCGAGGATTGATATTTTTAAGGTGACCTTAAACACGTCAATTTGCCTCCACATTAGAGAGGTCTTTGATACACTCTATGCATTATTACTACTTCTTAAATACTATAAATAGTTGCAAGGCAAAGACTTTGATCTTACATCCTAGACGTGTAATAATAAAATTTCCGGGTCTATTATAATAATTATTATTATTTTTAATTATAGTTGCTTTATTTAATTACTTTAAGTATTTTTTTACATCAATCTCCGGTTGCTCGTGCGTCAATTAAGGTCCCGATTGAAAACTAGTGCTGTGATACTGCACAGATTATCACTGGGGCGGGATCCTATTTTCTTATTTAAAAAAAAAAAACGTTACCTCCACACTAGGATTTTCTCCCGTATCGTGGGGGCAGTTTACATACATAGATTTCACAAGGACAAACATCCAGACTCAGAACAATTATTTGTAGGCCATACAAATACTTGTTCCGTGCGGGATTCGAACCCGCGGCCCTTAGCGCTGCGACTTATTGCTAAGCCACTGCGCCACGGAGCCGTCAAAGAATTATTTGACATCACACAACTGCACAATCATAAATTTGTAATTTGTACGAATTTCTAAGTTTCTTTATGTTGTATGTTGGTCAAATAAATGTTTCTTTCTTTCTGTGAAAGAAACAGCAGATGATTGGTTACAGGCTGATGATGATGATGATAATAATGAATTATAAATACTTGCATACCTCAACTCCTTCGTCTGCCTCGGGCTTGACGGTTTCTGATCTAAAATAAGAAACAATATTAAAATTGGGAGTGGTTATAAAATAAGCTCTGTTTTAAAAAAAATTACGTATTTTTTTATAGAATAAGGGGATAAACGAGCACACAGTCCACCTGACGGTAAGTGGATGCTATGGCCTGCAAAGATCTACATCTATCCTCGATTAAGAATCAAAATGGAGATGCGTTGTCACACCTGAAGACTAAGATGATATGCTTCATTTTCAGTAAAAAAGGGTTACCGGTTCTAGTTTAATTTAAATCCGGGCATAAATAATTTGCTGTAGTACTCAGGGAGTAAGCCCTCCCTACAAATCATACCCCTCGGAGTCTTAATTGCAACTTTAAGTAATGATTAACCACATTCTTGGCGGTGAAGGAAAAATCGTGAGAAAATCGGTATTTCTGTGAAATAAATATTTCGAGGACATGTGAATGTGATTGCAGACTTCATTCAGATTCACTTTCAGACGCACGCACGGATCAACATAGAGAGTAACTTTACTTTGCAATAATAAATTACAATACTTTCATCACAGCCTATGAAAAGTCCACTGCTGAACATAGGCTTCCTTAACCCAAGTTCCACGCGAATTGGCAGCCGTAGTTGTTTTTATTCTTTTTAGTTGTTGTCATAAATATGCTGCTGGCCATCTTTTGTTTCAGTTCCCCCTGCCGCCTCTTACGACACCCATCGGGTGTTATGGGGTAGTGGATATACTTACGCCACAACTAAACAGCAAATTAAAATATACTTGCCCAGAACAGGAACATATTTTATGCGTATCCAACAGCAGCTTGCTGCAATAGAAACAAATTGATCAATTAATAATTAGACCTTACTCGTTTCGATTCTAATAAGAACGTGTTTTGCATTGCTGCTCCGACCACCAGCAGAAAAAAGCAGTTTTGTTCTATTAATAGTTCGTATTGATACACTTGGCGGGTCAGTTAACAATCGTAATAAAGGATAATGCTCACCCGATGGTAAGTGTCAACCGTCACCCATGAACAATTGCAACATGAGGGATCGCAGGTGATCCGAACCGACCCTATATAAAGGAGGTCATCATTTCTTGAGGTCAAACCTTTTTTTTCTGAGGATTACCTCAGAACAGCTGTAGCAGCTCAGAGGATAAGCACTCGCTGCAGTCAGTACACAAGCAACCCGATATCGATCTCCGATGTCATCGATGAAATTGTTAATCGCAATTTCAATTGCTGATTTACCACATTCTCAGGAAGGAAATGAAGTGAAGGAAATGATCGTGAGGAAACCTGCATGTCTAAGGAATAAGATGTTTTGAGGACATAATATGTAGTCCGAGAACACGCATTGGAGCTGCAAGCTGGACTAATTGTTCCGTATCCCTCTAAATTAGAAGGATTGTGCCTAGCAGTGGGATACGTATAGGTATATTATACGCTGTAACTTTACTTAACTAAGCCCATACGTACCCGTCTTTAATTTTTACTTCTACTGATGGAGGACATTCTTCTGAACACACTGCTTGTAGAATCTGTTTCAGAATAAGTAAATTATTATTAAACAGGAAAACCTGACTTCGACGACTATATTCTTTTTCATAATCAGCTCATAAACCCCACTGTTCGACGTGAGCTTCTCTCCTTGTAGAATTTTTTTTTTATTGAATAAGGATGACAAACCAGCACACAGTCCACCTGATGTGAATTCTTTGGCTCATAGAAAAATACGTTGTCACCCCTGAGTTCCAGTAAAACGGGTCTCCGGTTCTCTACACTCACCATAAAAAACACAGCAGCATTAAGGTACTATTTTATGATGGTATTATATAAGAGCATGATCCTTCCAAGGTCGAGCTGACACATTCGTGCTACACCTACAATATAGTTACAGCGTGGTTCTACCATGTTCCTAGGAAGTCGGATAAAAATAAATAAATAAATGAAACCATTGTTTCCTTTGAACGGAAGAAGTACGTTATCATAGGTATATTCGTTTATATAAAAAAGATTCTATGTTCTAATCATGAGCTTACAGTAGACGGATGCGTGGCAGAAAATTGATCACACAAAGTTACAAATAGTTTGTGCTATCTACTCCTATTAATTCACAGTTTTGTAACATAATTAACATCATTAGCTACAATTTTCTGTTATAACATTTATAAACTATTTTCATTGTATATTCATAGGAGCTGTTAGTTTTCTAACTAAATAAAATAAAATAAATTAAAATAAAATTATTGCCTCTCAAAGTACACTGCTGAACCTCAACTATAGATTGCCTCATAGAGAAATATTTGCGAGAAGGGATAGTTTCCCTCTGTAGCCTCTTACAACACCCACTGGGCAATGTGGGATAATGTATTCTCTTACATCGCCACTACACAGCGATTCTGTGCCTAATCAAAGAAATAAGCAAAACCTGGTTAAGACATAATGTTGGAGCGTACGAAGACCCAGTCTAAAGACCGGTGGCAGAAAATCCAAGCAATGACGTCCAACCTAAATCATACAGACTGGTATTGTTAAGCAAAACTGTTTTTTTTAAAGGATAAGGGTGACAAATTAGCACACAGCATACGTCATTTTTGATTATGTGAGTGAAGGAACAGGGAGTGCATTTGTGCTTGCACACACACGTGTACTGTAATTCTGTCAAGCGCAGATGGTTCTTCCCCGTAGAGATTAGTCACCGTGACCGAAATCCGGTCTCGAAGACATTATTATTATTTACCATCTCCATCTAACTTCAATCATAAATTATTAAGTGCGCTGTCACCCCTACAGCTTAATTGGAATTCTTCAGAGCCTGAGCTTCATACCATTTTAGTCGAAACACAACACATAAACACCTAGGCAGAAAATAATCTTTACGTACTAGTTACACCTAAACAAGGTTATTTTGCAATAACCGGCCAAATTTGCAGAGAAGGTTCCGAATGGTGAAGAAAATATTTGTTTAAAAATCTCAAACATTCTGTCCTTTTATCTTTTAAATTCAAAATCCGTGATAATGCATTATTTTGACTGATTTTACTGCGCACGCACACGTACGTAAGGGTCGATCGGTAGACAAAAACGTTGTAGCCCATAAATCACATTCAATTTGGGATAATATCAAATAAAAGTAGAAGCCTTAAGTACCCGTATTTTCAAAAACTGCAATAACGGTATATCATTATTTATATAATTGAACTTAAGTTTAAAATTTGGCTCCTCTTTGAAAAATAATCCTGTATACAGTATTAGGAAGTTACCGCCGTGGACAATATCGACTACGAGGACATCACATTCTCAAAAATAGAAGAGACTATATTTAAAAGAAGCTTTAAAATATAAATAATGATTTCTTAAATATCCGCGAATACTTAACATTAAATAAAACTAATTTTATCTCAATTAATTTTAACCTTTTTAATTAAAAACTAACAATTTACAAAAGCATTTCTAGGTTCAAAAATATTAATTATGTACTGTTAAAATTATATAAGAAATAGAATAAGCTTTTTTGAAGTATTCTCTAATGTTTAAAAAAGCTTTAAAAATATCCATTTGTTTAAATTGCTAAAATTAAATCAGAGACTATATTCTTTTTATAGAATAAGGGTGTGACAAACGAGCACACAGTCTACCCGATGGTAAATGGATGCTGTGGCCCATAGACATCTATATTTATCCTCGATTAAGAATTAAAATGCAGGTGCGTTGTCACCCCTGAGGACTAAGATGGAATGCCTCGATTCCAGTAAAAGTCTCTACATCCACCATACGAAATACGGCAGCATTAAGCTGCTATTTTACGCTGGTATACTGTGAGAGCCTGGTACTGTGCCCACCCCGGCCGAGCCGACCCATTTTTGCCATAACCGTAATTATAGCTGCAGCGTGGCTCTACCACGTAATGAAAAATACATTAAAAATATTAACATAATTTTCTAATACATTGTTCAATTAGCTTTGTAGATCATGGCTAAAATTAAAATTTACTCACCACAAAAAGGTAAAAACTAATAAAAAAATACATTTTCGCAGCAACACTACACCCGCTACAATGTGACCTTTACAAATGAATTATGTGAACTTCATGAGTGTTACAAATGTATTACAATGTCAAAAATATCCGTCCGTACGTATGTACATTCATACATCCTATTATCTTAGAACCGCATACATTTTGCGGGTTTTATTGATAAGCTTTTGTATTTGTATATTCAAATATATCGTCGTGCATTGTATCTTGCAATTTTAAACAAAGAATTTATATAACTTTAGTAAAAAGTAAAGTTATTTTCTTTTAAATAAAATTGAAGTGACACATCGCGACAAAGCGCTCGATACCATCCACACCATCTGGTTGCTTGGCGGTCCACCACTGTGCATTTTACTATAAGTTTTCTTATAGTAAATGCACATCTTTGTATTAACCTCTTTGTGGAATCGTTTACCACCGGCGATTTTTCCAGACCGATACGACTTAGGGACCTTCAAGATAAGAGCTTATTCCTTTTTAAAAGGCCAGCAACGCAACTGCAATTCCCGTGGTGTTGTAGTTGTTCAAGGACGGCAGGCGACACTTACCATCAGGTGCGCCACATGCTCGTTTGCTCCCTCTTCTATAAAAAAAAATAACGAGCAGACCATCTGATCAGTGGCTGTAGCACATTGACATTTGCAAAAACTTAAAACAGAGATTACTTCAAATACGTTCTCACCTCTAAGGAGTTAAATGGAATGCCTTAAAGTGTGGAATAGAGAAGTGGCTGCACTGTTTCTTGACAGCAGCATAGATTGGCTTCAATAAGGTAGGTGCCTTCTATATCTACTGTAATAGAGTCCTAAGCAGAAATAGATCTCGTGATCCCTCGTTGAAGATATAGGCGACCACCGAAGAGCTTCAGCTGATAGGAGTCTGACATGACCTGTCTGCTTCCCTCAGATTATCCTATCATATGTGAATTGATGAGGATATTCATTAATGTATTTTAAATAAGGCCGAAAAGGAGTCAATAGCCTGCCTAAACCTTTGTTGCAATATCCAAAGAAGGTATAGAAGGTATAACTTCTAATTAGATGTAATAAAAATAAAGATTTTTATCCGTGGTAGAGATACACTACTTCGAGCTATATGGCCGGCCCATTGCCACTTCAGCTTACTAATCCGTTGGGCTATTTCGGCCACTCTGGTTCTACTGCGAATATCCTCATTTCTAAGTTTATCACGCAGAGAAACCCCGAGCATAGCCCTCTCCATCGCTCGCTGAGCGACCTTGAGCTTCCTCATACGGCCAGCAATAAAGGACCACGTCTCTGTTCCGTAGGTCATCACTGGCAACACGCACTGATTGTACAGTCTCGTTTTCAAGTTTTGAGGTATACCTGAAGAGAAGATCTGCCAAACGCTGCCCAGCCGAGTTAAATCCGTCGATTGACCTCTCGGTCGAAATTGGACTTACCTAGTCGTACTATTTGTCCCAGGTAAACATACTCGTCAACAACTTCGAGCTTAGTGCTCCTAACAACTACCGGCATAGGTGTGACATGGACGTTATACATGATCTTTGTTTTGTTCATGTTCATCTTAAGACCTATCCGTTGGGAGGCATTATTGAAGTCATTGATCATATTGCTTAGATTCCCCAGCGATTCTGCCATAAGGACTTTATCGTCGGCAAATAGAAGGTGAGTGATGTAATCGCCGTTTGTGTTAATACCGTATCCATTCCAGTCCAGTAGCTAGAAAACGTCTTCCAATGCAGCGGTGAAGAGTTTCGGGGATATAACGTCACCCTGTCTTACACCTCTCTGCACTTGGATAGGTTTCGTACTCTGGTTCTGTACTCGGATAGCCATCTTAGCCCTACTGTACAAACACTGGAGCACTTCAATATACCGACAGTCAACTTGGCACCTATAGTCCACATAAGCCAGACATAGTGGCAAATTGTACTCGTCGGACTTCTGTACAATTTGCCAAAGGGTATGTATGTGGTCTATGGTGCTAAAGCCTTTTCGGAAACCGGCTTGTTCGGGAGACTGGAAGTCGTCGAGTATGAGTGCGAGACGATTCGTAATGACTCTCGTAAACAGCACGTAGACGCGGCTCAGAAGGAAAATCGGTCTGTAGTTCTTCGTTTTAGTTTTAGAGCATGCAAATCTAAGCCGCGCGTCGAAATGCGTGTTGGCGGATTTCACATATCTTCGTTTATTTTAATTTATCAGACATGCAGGTTTCCTCAGGACATTTTCCTTCACTGGCAAGCACTTGGTAAATCAGCACTTTAATTGCAATTATTATGATTATTTCACAAGGATATTAAGGAGATATGTATGTGTTATTTAAATTATTATGTTCACTTTTAATGACTATACTACTGCAATAGGTTACTCTGTAATAGTAGCTGTAAGTATAATATAAATAAATGAATTAATTAATTAACAAATTAATTTTGAGTGGATCCTGGCTGGCATCAAATCTGCTTTAAAAATAAATATATTTTTAGACAAAGCCCGAGAGCAAATAGTAGTCAAAATGTCATTTATGTTGTATCCATTAAGGAAAATGCACTTCATTATAACGTTATCGGGGCAACATAACTTCTGGTACCTACTAATTATGAAGTTTTATATTTATTTAAACGTTGTAATTAAAAATTACAAACACCAAATATTACAACGGTCTTGAATATTTTCTATTCAGATGTAAATGGTTTCAAATCAATCAAGAGGGCAAAAGCACAGAATAGGTAGACTATTCTATGCTTTTGCCCTTTAAATATATAGTACTATACGTAACAACTGCTAGTAAATGTAAAATAATAAATCGGTCCTTATAGGAACAAAGTGGATCTTTGATCATGATGTTCCTTAAGCCTTGCTGGTAAGTCTTTACTTTGTCGAACTTACTAAAGACGTATCAAGTAGACACTAATTGTTTTCTTTCGAGAGACTCCTCCAGACACTATAACATCAAAGGAAATAAATCACAGTTCTCGAGTGGCAACCTCGAACCGGTGAGCTGCGTGCGAGTCGGCTCCCTGGATAAAGTGATGACCTGGTAAGACATGGCGGAAGTAGATGGAGAAAAGTAGTATATTGCAACTTTTTTTAAAAGACGTTGTGACGAGGATTAAGGAAGCAATGCTTCGGTGTTCAAACACGGGCTGCTGCAGAATTGAGTGCAAGGGGCGCCCTAGACGGAAATTTATCGACCAAAATGGCGTTATATTTAAGATGGGTAAAATTAAGAAAACCCTTAACCGACGAGCATGTAGGCCTAGCTTAAGAAGCGATACAAATGTGTCAAATACAAGTTCGTATTCTCTGCCTACCTCTCATAGAAAATAAACTAAAAATAACTAAAATCCACAGACGATTTCATTGACATATTCATGCATAACAGCCTATCACAAGTCCACTGCTGATCATAGCTGGATGTTTGAGCGTGCGAATCTCTCACTGCAGGCAGTCTCCGAATTGGGCGATGCCAATCTTGTAAAATTCAACGCCTACAAAATACAAGCGTGTCTCTTCACTGCAAAAAGGAGCCAGCTCACCTTGGCTTTTTCATTTCGAAATGTATCGCTGAAATACACCGAATGCTCAGCATTTCGGTTTTTTACGAGAGGCATTTCCGAGGCATTCCGAGCTTGTGCGGGATGTTCGTAACTTAATTTCTCCCTCTCCCTTCCACCATAGGACAACTATACGCTCGGGTAGTCTCCGCCCTTTCGTTATCGACTTACCACGCATTCGAATCAAACGATTTGTTACATCGTTCGTCATGCGCACAGCAAAGGAGTGGAATAAGTTGCCAGCATCTGTGTTTCCATCCGATTACAATGTGGGTGTCTTCAAGGCAAGAGTGAATAGGCTTTTTTAAGTCCTCGGCTGCATCACCACTTACCATCAGGTGGGATGTCAGTTAAGCGCTGGCTTAGAATAGAAAAATAAATAAATAGGTAAGATGATGGTACTTACCTAGATGTACTGCTAGGCAGAAAAGTTCTACCAGCTAGTAAATTAGTACGCTTCTTTTATTGAGTGCATAGTACATTAATTACATTATCACCAGAATGTTTTTAATTTGCCACTTAATTATTTCTTGTGTTTACGCGAACAATCACCTTTAAATATTACGTGGTAGAGGTATGCTGCAGCTATATTAGTAGTATAGTTGTAGCACGAATGGGTCGGCTCGACCGGGGAAGGACCACGCTCTCACAGAATACCAGCGTAAAATAGCAGCTTAATGCTGCTGTATTTCATATGATAAGTGTAGAGAACCGGAAACCCTTTTTACTGGAAAAGAGGCATTCCATCTTAGTCCTCACGGGTGCCAACGCATCTGCATTTTGATTCTTTATTGAGGATACATGTAGATGTGTATGGGTTACAGCAACCACTTACCATCAGGTGGATTGTGTGCTCGTTTGTCACCCTATCCCATAAAAAAAACTAGTTTTTACGGATTTTATCTCGTATATTAACTTATTTTATATTTATTTATTTATATTTACGTTTCGAGCACTTTACAGCACCCATGGTCACGGGGGGACTGAGGTGTTTGACGTCCCGATGTCATAGTTAGCCCGGCCACTTTCAGTTTTTGAATATTAAGTTTTAGTCCGATCTAAGCCGTATGAACTTATAGTATCTTGAAGTCTTGCAGTTGTATGTTTGGGTTGGGATTTAATTTTATTAATTATAGGATCCCAAGCAAATGGTAGCATCTAGCCATCTTTTTTATAGAAATTTGAATGTTTTTGATTTCAATAGCCTCGCAAATCATCTTTGGAAAGAATTGGTGTTCTTTAGCGAGGATTTGTGGTCTATCAAATCTGATGTAGTGACGGGGGCGATCCTGTACGTGTTCACAGACTGCAGACTCTGCAGACGCTCCGGGAAGTAATAGTACCGAGGCTATAACAGTACCAAAACAACAGGCAGTCGACGGACGGTCAGCATAACCTTAAAGTCACTTATCCAACAGATCCATAATTTCTTCTTCAGATAGAAATTGTGGCCGTCTATCTACGTAAAATTCATAGCTTTATTAAATTCTTAGCACTAACTCATTATTTTCATACTAACTAATGTTTTACAGATATCGTCTTAGAGTTTAAAATCGAACAGCAAATCGCGTAAATTAATTCTGGTGAACAGACAAAAATTTATTAACTTTGAAGTGAAATAGAAAAAGTTATTAAAAGTGTAACAATTTGAAGTTCCCAGACGGACAGATCTGAATTTTAGTATGATTGATTTGACGAATTTAAGAAGAAATCTAATTTTAGGCTGTGTATCCTTTTGATGTCTGAATTGAAAATTCAAAGTGGAAGTACAAGACGCCTGCTATTGTGATCATCAATTCAATATCCAAGCGTGACAATGACGCCAAATCCTCCCTACAACGAGATAGGCCAATGTCTAACAGAAGGTACGTGGCAGAGCCACGCTGCAGCTATATTATGGTTGTAGCACGAATAGATCGGCTTAACCGGGGTAAGACCATGCTCTCACAAAATACCAGCGTAAAATGGCAGCTTAGTGCTAACGGAAAACGAAGAAACGAGGCATTCCTTCTCAGTCTTCATGTCACCCCTGATGTTGTCGCATCTGTGTTTTATTTGTAATTGAAGATAAATGTAGATGTCTGTGCGCCACAGTATCCATTTTCCATCAGGTGGACTGTGTACTCGTTTGTCGTTGTCATTCTATAAAAAATATTTTACACGCTGATGAAAAAGATGGTTATCCGGAAGTTGTTGCCATATTTGAAGTCATGTTGCAGATCATCATCATCACATAATTGTAGATATTAACATTAAATGCACGTGTGTCAGTTGTAGCTAAAAGAAATGCTTTCAAATCAACACTTCTTCTAATTGCAGTTTCAGGTTTAGTAATAATTTCAGTATAATATTTTATGGAATTTATGGCATTTCTTAGGGGAGGCCTATGCTTAGCAGTGGACTTGTCAAGGGCTGTAATGATGATGATTATTATGATATCAAATACACATGTATCTCACATTTTTATTTGACAGTTTTGTAGTTGTAGCAATACCTCGCTCCCACCAGTCAGCTATACAGGAAGTCCAGGAATACCAACATAAAATAGCAGCTCAATGCTGCTGTGTTTCCTATGGTGAGTGCAGAGAACCGGAGACACTTTTTACTGGAAACGAGGCATTCCATCTTAGTCCTCAGGGGTGACAACGCATCTGTATTTTGGTTCTTAATCGAGGATAGATAAAGATGTCTATGGGTCATAGCAACTACTTACCTCCAGGTGAGCTGTGTGCTCGTCTGTCATCCCATTCTATATAAAAAAGTCTACTATACCACGTAGTAAGTGGAATATTTGGAGATGTTACTATTAGGTAATGTTAAATAACAAAGTAATGCAACTGTTTTATTCATTGTATTATATTTATACAAGTTTAATTTACAGACCATTAAGTCGAAAAAACCTAATCACAATAATCACAGCTTAATTTAAGTATAGTAAAGTACAAACGCTTAATGATAATTTAGAATTCACATAATAAATAGAAAAATTCATAATAACATATTCAATTTTTGCTTAACTTATATATCTGTTCAGGTATTTACATGCAGTTTAAATCCTTTGTAATTTTTGAATATAGTTAGAAATCTCAAAAATCAAATTATAATAATTCTACACCCTCCTCTTTAAATTATAAATTAAATCCTATGTGTACTAAATGTGGGTAGTCTAAGTAGAAAAATATTTGGTCTAAATGATTCAACTGTAAAGTTAACGATTCCATGATCCATAAAGGTACTCATAGTAGTTGTAACAAAAGAGTTTACAATTAATGACACAAATGACAAATGTTTTTGTCACATAAATATAAAATAAAGGATTTTTTTTTTGTAGATTACTTAAAAAAGTATTGAAAAAATTCTATATGTGTAGGTTCGTAAATATTGTTTCATAAAAAAATTAATCATTCTTGTATTACTAACTGCACATTTACGCTGTCTCATTTAATTCCATTTATTCCTTAAATTACTAAGTATTACCAACATAAAATCTAAGATTTTCTTTCTAATTTTAGTTCTTATTTAATGCACATTTCCTATTTCGGAGTTTTTTTTTTAAATATCGGTGAGATAGTCGAGCTTACAGTCTACCTGATTGTAAGTGGCTACTGCAGCCAGTAGACAACTACTGCCAACGATAAACAAAGAAGACCACAGCCGAGTCGACAAAACCCTAGAATTAAGATGGATTACAAAGTGTACAATGCTGCTTGGTGACAGGATTAGATAAGAGAGTAGTACCTAGACGGACTTCTAGGTTCCACACTCCTTCTTATTTTAAAACAAAAAGAACTATATTCTCAAAGAAAATAGCCAGGCACATTCATAGATGCCTTGAGGCTCCCTGATGGCTTGGTGACATCATGAAAGCATGATTTAGCGATCAAAATGGACGATTTGTTCATTTCGCAAATAATATTTCTTATATTGCTGTCATAAATCAAACAAAATTTTAAATTAATTTTGTTAATTTAATAGTATTGTCGAATTATATATCTAATTAAACCTCTTGGTGTTGATCGCAACGCGACCATTGATAGCTATTAAAGCCCATTATTATTTTAATAAATAATAGAGATTTAAACCACAAATGTTCATCAAATTTTAAGTAACGATATTAATATTCAAGAGGAATAGGACTAGTTATCAGATTAAATTATTCTTATGCGTGCTTTTATATTACGAGGATGGCTAACTAACTTCTATAATTCTAGTGTCGTTTAATCGTACATTTTAATCATCAATAACTGTCGTCGATTCGAGTAATGCTTCGCCAGCTGCTTTTTTCGGATCCTGGTCATCGACTACGTCGTAATAATTTTCTGGTTTGACCTCCTCCCGGACTCGTAAGAGTGTATTGGGAACCGTGTAAGCCACACTGCTGAAAGTATTTCCTGTGGAAAAATAAAAAGAGCTAAGTAAATTCAAGAGTTTAATCGGAAAAAGAGATTGCAAAGCTGCTGTTTTGGTGGTTTGCTTACATTGCGTGGAGACACACCCTCGAAATAGATTTTATTGGAACGAAGTTCCTTATCGCACGGTACGAACTTGACGGATGGGGGCTAGGCGAGAAAAAGTGTAAGATTTTTCCGTCACGAATCCCTTTCTATAGTGCGAGCGAGATGGAATAATATCCATCTCCCTCGCACTTTTTCTTATCTTGCCATGAAAAAAATATTATTTTAAATTACGCTTCATTTTAATAGACGCTAGTAATTCATTTATTTGTAATTATTAATCAATAATATAATACGTTTATCAATAATAATATACCTACTACGAAAGGAACTTCGTTCCAACGGAATGTTCCACGACACTCACGCATGTTTTTTTTAACAGGAACAAATTCTGAATGTTTCTTCAGAATTTGTTCTTTAAAACTTTACTAAGTTAAGTTATTTCAATTATGTCAAATTGCAACTTCTTGGGCATGACACAGGTTTCTTATGTACTATAGAATTAAAGTTGAGAGTTGAGTTTTCTCACTGATAGTCACACTACACTTGTAGCACTATAATTATGTCATGCGCAATTCTCAACTTCCCATAATATTCGGTTGTTGTCAAGATCGACTACAAATCAACAATACGAGGGGTGATCCAAAAGTAACGATAATCGGTTACTTCAGGTCCGCATAAAAATTCAAAAAAAATATTTTTTGCTTGCTTATATACTCACTACGTCAGCCTTAAAAAATCATATAAATAGATCACGATTTCCGGGGAGATACATTCATTTGAATACGAACTGTCAAAGAGATAACATCAACATGGAGAAAAACGAAATTAGAGCTGTCATCAAGTACCTCTGTTTGAAAAAATGTCTTCAAAAGACATACACAGTGACTTAGTGGAAACATTGGGGGCTCTGCTCCTCCATATTCTACAGTTGCACGCTGGGCCAAGGAGTTTAAACTGGGGGAGAACATCCACTGAAGATGAACATCGCGAAGGACGCCCATCCACGTCCCTCACTGAAGACAACGTGAAAAAAGTCGAAAATGTTGTGTTGGCAGATCGAAGAGTGACCATCAGGCATGTAGCTGAGGTCACAGGGATCTCATATGGCAGCGTTCAAAGAATCCTTGCGAACGAATTGCATATGAAAAAGGTCTCTGCGCGTTGGGTACCCAGAATGTTAACCGACGAGCAAAAGAAAAATCGAGTTGACATTTCGAGGGTCAATCTCGAAAAGTTCCAAGCAGATCAAGAAAATTTTTTGTTCCGTTTTGTGACTATGGACGAGACCTGGATCCACCATTTTGATCCTGAAACGAAACAACAATCGATGACTTGGAAGCGAGCCTCCTCACCGACGCCAAAGAAATTCAAAGTTTCAAGTTCGGCAGGAAAGGTTATGGCATCTGTTTTTTGGGACGCTCAAGGCATAATTATGGTGGAATATTTGGAAAAGGGAGCCACTATTATGGGCTCTTACTACGCAGACCAAATAAGAAGATTACGGGAGGCCATTAAGGAAAAAAGACGCGGCAAACTTCGAGCTGGAGTGCTGTTTCACCAAGACAACGCACCGGCTCACAAAGCCGCAGTTGCGATGGCTGCCATTCAAGAAACGGGATTCGAACTGTTCGAACACCCTCCCTATTCACCAGATCTAGCTCCTAGTGATTTCTATCTCTTTCCTCGGCTCAAGGAACGCCTCCGAGGCAAGAAATTCGAAGACGATAGCGAAGTAATGGCCGCTGTTGAAGCGTTTTGGGAGGGTCAAGACAAAGAATTTTTTTTCAAAGGGAATCCTGGGTTTAGAAAAAAGATGGACTAAATGTATTGATTTGTTAGGAGACTATGTAGAAAAATAAATTATTATTTTAACTTTAATTACCGTGTTTTATTTTCATTATCATTACTTTTGGATCACCCCTCGTACTAGAGCTTAAAAAATTTAAAAAGCTTCGAGGATCCTACTGAGAATCTAGGTCATAGTCACGAAATTATTCTGTTACTACGGGTTTTAAGAGACCTGCTAAATTTCAGATTATTCAAACGTCCGGAAGTGGGTGAAAGTAGAATTATAACATTATATTATAACATACATTCATACATGTATAGCCATGCTGCAGCTATATTAGTAGTATAGTTGTAGCACGAATGGGTCGGCTCGACCGGGGAAGGACCACGCTCTCACAGAATACCAGCGTAAAATAGCAGCTTAATGCTGCTGTGTTTCGTATGGTGAGTGTTGAAAACCGGAGACCCTTTTTACTGGAAAAGAGGCATTCCGTCTTAGTCCTCACGGGTGACAACGCATCTGCATTTTGATTCTTTATTGAGGATAGATCACGTGGACAGTGTGCTTGTTTGTCACCCTATCTTATAAAAAAAAAACAGGTCAAGCTAATAAAAGCGTGATTGGATGATGCCGTACGGCGAAGCCGGTCGGTTTTTATAATTAGTATGATAATAATTTAAAATAAATATTATGAAACTAATTCAAATGTTTATCAAAATCACAATAATAATAAATGCGTGTTAGTAAAAACATTAATTATTTGAAACCTCATATTAAAACACTGTTTTATAATTATAGGATGAGAAACGAAGTAGTTACTGCCTAAGGACACATGCAACAGACTGTAGGCAGTAGTTGATAATCCGACTGCCAAGCGCGTCGATTACAAGTCTTCCGTATATTGGAAAGGCCCATTATCCAGCATTAAACTATTAAAACTAATGAAGAAGAAAAAGAAATAGATAATAGTGGCTAGTATTGGGAATACTGGTAAATACTCTTTTACCGTCAAACCGGTACACATCAGTAGGTGCGCTCCTGCGGCAGAAATAGTGGTGGTACCAACTTAGACGGAATCTGAAGCAGAAAAGGTTCTACCGGCTAGTTTTATAAAAGAAATGCTTATAATAAAAATTACATTGCTATATTTTTACCATCATTGGTGGGATATTCTTTTCTCTTCCTCCACATCTGACCAATAACCACAGTTACCAGAATAAGTAGTAACAAACCCACCGCGCCTCCTACCATCCATGTAAGTCCCAAACCAGCTAACCTGGGGAAAAATGCACAAATTTTAAGCAAATTAAGTGACAAATGAGCATACAGTTCATCTGATGGTAAGTGTATACTGTGGCCACAGACACAACGAGACTCGTCGTAATAATACTCGATTTAAAATCAAAAAATATGCGTAGTCCTCTAAGGACTACGATGGAATGCCTAGTTACGGGTGAGCATATAAGATCCAAAATTACTTGTTCAAAGGTTAAGTATAGTAGTAGCGAGGACACGCAACCAACGTCCTTAGCACAAATGAGCGCACAGTCCACCTGATGGTAAGTAGACGCTGTGGCTCATAAACACCTTCATCTACCCCTAAGGACTAAGATGGAATGCCTCGTTTCCAGTAAAAAGGGTCTCCGTGTTTCTTCACTCTATTGGTACTCTGATGGTATTTTGTGAGAGCGTGGTCCTTCCCCGGTCGAGCCGACTCATTCATGATACAGCCATAGGATGCAGCAACGGGACTTAATATATAATCCTTATAATTAAAATATATAATACGACTTCAAATTATCATTTCTTCTGATTCATTTTTTTTAAATAGTGTACCCGATGGTAAGTGGCAACTGCAGTCCATAAACAGCTGCCGCCAAGTTCAAACAAAGAAGGCTACAGATGCGTTGTCTCCTCTAAGGAATGCCTAGTTTGTAATTGTACTGGCTTTCTATACCCTTTGGACCGGAACACAGCAGTGCAAGCACTGCTATATGGCGGCAGAAATAGTTAAGAGGATGTTATCAACCCAGATATACTCCTAAGCGGACAAGGAGTGTTACCACTATTTAACTGCTAAAATTTAAATCATATTTTCCGGGAAAACTATATTCAGTAAAAAACTAACTTTCGAGTTAACATACATACAATAAAAATACAGTCAAATTGAGAACTTCCTCCTTTTTATGACAAAAATATCACATTTTGATCTTACATGGTGGAAGAAGCGATCTCGGCTGATTCCACTTCTGCAGGGAAGAAACATGGTCTATCGTCTGAACACCAGCAAGCGTCTTCCGTACAGTTGCCGCTACAAGAGTCACAGTCCACTCTAAAAAAGCAATTGAAAAAAAGAAAAAATGAAATGTTATTTTAGACAAATTCAAAACATTAATATATATTATGTCAAATGGACACATAGCATAATTTACAATAATAGTGATTTTTTCAATAAAGGTAGCCTAGCCTATATTTGTACTTGTCAGATGAATGTAAACCTTTGTATGTGAAAAACTTACTACTAATGTAAACAGAAAATTCGCCCCGATTTTATCATTTTGGCTACTGTCAATAGTGTACTGGAATATCCACTAACCCATATCGTCATGTAGGTGTCGTCTCTTACGATAGAGGGAAACAAAGCAGGAGATGGACAGCAGTGTATTCCAAATAACAACTACAAAATAAAAAACTGCGGTTGCCAACCCGCCTGCCAAGCGTGGCAACTATGGCAAGTATCCCCCTTATGCTAACTATGTTTCTGTAGTGATGAGGATGATGACTGTATAGTATTTTTAGCCGTGAGGAAGTCCTCTTCCTTGTTCCTGGCAAATACGCCTGTCTCACTACACCTCCATGGCAGACCAAGTATCCACCGAAATATATTACTATATTGTACTCAAATTTCTTAACCGTGGTAGTTCAAGGGCTAAGCACTAGCTGTAAATATTCTATTCTATTCTAGAAAGATAACATCGTGAGGAAACCGGCAAAAATTTTTTGGAAGACATGTGAAGTCCGCCAACACGCATTGGGGAAGTGCGGCGGACTTTTCCTTCTCCTAAAACCATCTCAGAAATTAGAGGAGGCCTGTGCCCAAAAGTGGGACGTATAAAGATAGCAAGCTTTACCCGAATATTATTAAATGTATATTGCGTTTAGCCATACCATAAGAGGTAAAAATAAAATAGTACCTTACGAATAAAATCTTTAAGAAAACTTTACGCATTTTGACCGCGTTTCATTTTAACTTATTTTAATTCCCATCTAAAACGATCCCGACGTAAAGCTCCCGAAACGTGTTGAATTAAAAATAGGTTAAAGTTAAACGAAAGTCATCGTATTTATAGAGCTAATGTTTGCCGTAAATTTTACAGTTCGCGAGCAGCCTGAGTTCATCCCCGTGATTATTACAACAAATGCTGATTCACCACGTGCTCGGCGATGAAGAAATTCACCGTGAGGAAACCTGCTGTCATGGACGCATATACGAGTATGTTGTAATTTTTAACTTTAAACGCGATTAAAGCCGCAGGATTTGTTTTATTCAATGTATAGTATTAGGGTTCCGTATTTGATATCGATTATTAAATTCGTACAACTTTAAAAGTCAGTTGTGAGAATTATCTTCGATATAAAAAAATTTTGATCGATACCATCATCTTCATCAAATATTATGTTTACTAACAAGCCTTTCGAATCTTAGTAATGGAAAAATACCTTAGTAAAATAACAAAATTAAACTAGAAATCTTCATGTGTCCCCCTGCTGGGTACATGTCTCCCTCTCTCTCTTATTACTGAGAGAACTGGAGGGATGATTCCGTGCTGCTCCAATATCTGTTAGCGCACTTCACAAGCCCTGGATTTTTTTATTTTTCGGACATGCAGCTTTCCTCACGATGTTTTCCTTCACTAATTAATTGTGTTCATTTTATATCATCAACATCATTATAGCCAATCACAAGTCCACAGCTGGACATAGGCCTCCCCAAGGAATTCCACAAAGCACGTTCATTTCATATGATGTTCCCAAAAGATTTTAAAGTTAGTCCGGCACTTCATTTTTAATTTCAATTTTAAGATATTTTTCTGATTTACCACGTTACTAAACGATAACGAAAAACGGCGTAATGCTGTTGTGTTTCGTATGGTGAGTGTAGAGAACCAGATACCCTTTTTACTAGAAACGAGGCATTCTATCTCAGTTTCATGTGCATTTTTATTCTTAATTGAGGATAAACGTAGATGTCTATGGGCCACAGCATCCACTTATCATCAGGTGGACTGTGTGCCCGCTCTCACCCTTAGCCTTCATTTCTGAGGATTAAAAAATATCCAAGCCATGTAAAATCCGGCAACACGCACTTGAGCAGCGCAATTAACTAATTATTCCATTAACCCTCTCTAAAATGAAAGGAGGCCGGTGCACAACAGTGGGACTAGTATATATAGCCTATAACTTAACTTTAGTTGAGAGTAACTTGGCTCTTGTAGTTTTAATATTTTGACTAAATATTCACTGGTACTACTACTTACGGTTGTATCGCTATGCAGGTTCCATTTTCAAGAACATAACCTCGTTGACAATCACATTTTCCAGAAAGAAAACACACTCCATTTTCGCAAAGACCTGGACAAGGCTTATAGCATATAGACGGATTTGTATCATTTCTTATGAAACCTGGATTACATGCGCACGTATCAGGTGATTCGCAGTGCCCATTGATGCAATATTCAGAACAAACTGGCTGGCATGTTTCTTGAGTCACATTGTTGTCAGAAACGCTATATTGAAGTTCATAACCCGAATCACAAGTGCAAACGTCTGGTGCTGTGCACACACCATGCTTACAGGGTGTTTCACAATCTGGTGTGCAAGTTTTGCCATCTTTTTTCGAATACCCATCCAAACATTGACATTCGTTAGGTGCTATGCAAGTACCATTTTCGCAATCATCACAAACCGGCGAGCATTGCCACTGGCTTTCGTTTGTAAATCCTTCATGACACTTGCAAACGTCTGGGGCCACGCAAGCACCATTAACGCACTCTTGCGCACATTTAGGTATGCAACTAACTGGATCTGAGTAAACAGCATCAGCATCCCATGCTGTCATATTATTAGTAGCCTTACAAGATTCGTTAAAGCAAGGGTGCTCATAACCGGGAAGACATATTGGTGCACAATGAGTCGTGTTTACTTTCTCGAAGCCAGTGTCACACAGACAAATGTTATTTCCCTTACATTTTCCATTCACACATGGTGGGTCACACACTGGGTCCACACATTTATTATTCACCAATACAAGCGGGGGGTCGCAGCTGCACTTGTTCGGTCCAACACATTTGCCCCGCTCGCAACCGAATCTGCAGTGGAAGACACATTTTTGGGTAGCCACGTCATACATCCATCCTTCACAGCAGACTAATTTATACGTCGGCTTACCTGGCTGTAAGAAAAAAAAAGTCAATTTTTTTTAAATTACTGGCAGTACAATGTGTAAAAAGTGAGAAAATACTTTTTTTAAAGAATAACAGTGACAAAAGAGCACAAAGTCCACCTGATGGTAAATGGATGCCCATAGATATATACATCTTTCCCTGAGGACTAAGATGGAATGCCTCGTTTCCAATAAAAGGGTCTCCGCTTCTCTACACTTAGCATTCGAAGCACTGCAGCATTAAGCTGCTATTTACGCTAGTATTCTGTGGGAGCTTGATCTTTTCCCGGTCGAGCCGATCCATTCGTGCTGCAGCCATAAAATAGCTAAATCTTGGCTCTACCCCAAAGAAATGTGAAATATTAATTTAAAATTTTACCATGAATTCACAGCGTAAGAGAATCCATACATCACCCCATGATACCGCGTAAATGGCGACTACGGGAAAAGCCCGTATGATCTTATAGTCTTAGATAGATGACGATATAACCTTGTCAAATATATCAGATGTACATTAACTACCCAAACCATTGACGAGGAGTAGCAGGGTATTTCAAATTCTCCGGTTCGGAGAAAATGGTAAAATGTTCTTTTTTCAAAATAATGTCCCGCTTGGTTTCTTACTGGTTCTTCCCAGGACAGAGGTATTTTCCTAACTAGTGGTAAATTTAACATAAGATTGACGTTCAGTAAGTATTATTTATAGTCTCTATTAAATAAAAAAGTTTCTATTTCTAATATTTCACAAAGAGAGAGGCCTATATTCTACAATGGACTTTTCCGAATTTATGAAAACATAGTATCGCTTTGGGTTAGTATTATAATTAAAGTATATTCATTCACAGACCTACACGATTAAACACAACCAATATCTATCAGAAATGTAATCCTACCATAAAGATATGAAAGAAAAACCTTCAAACACCACATTGCAAGTGCCTTCAAACACAATTGCGTGATGTATTTGACAAAGTGTAGCATAGCAAATTAGCTTTTATTGTATGTTTTGTTGTTGTGTGTTGTTGTTGTACTTGCTTATGTACTACTAAATTTAGAGTGAGCACACTGCCTTACCATACTATACCAAAGCTCCTGAGACAATGTTATTATCTATTTTTAATAATAATAATAATTTGGGTGAATCTGAATGACAGGGTGAGAAATAGTGTGATAAAAGAAAAGTGTGGTTTGCAAGATGACGTTGTGACCAGGATTAAGAAAGGAATGCTTCGGTGATGTAGGTGATGTTTTGGTCATGTAGAAAGAATGAACGAGGAAAGAATGAAAAAGCAAATTTATGTAGAAGAAGTGAACGGAAGAGTCGGGAAGGGACGCCCTAGACAAAGGTTTATCGACCAAATTGGCGATATATTGAAAATAGGCCCTTAACCGACGAGCGTGTTTGCGTAGATATATGGATGTAAAGGAGGCGAGAGAAGTGTATCAGGATCGTGCCAAATGGAAGTCCGTAGTCTCTGCCTACCCCTCTGGGTGACTGGCGTGAGTGTTTATATGTTATGTATGTGTAATAATAATTTGGGTATGTATAAAAATTATAATTTATGTACTTAACATTTAAATGTACACAATATTACAAAACTATAATAAAATAACTAAAACTTAAATTATCATACAGTCCTACTCCCCGTGGTATCGTGCCGAGAATGCTGGCTGCGTTTCCTCACTGGATGGGTATACTTAGCCTTTGAGCTAGAAAAGAACCAGCCCTCTTATCACCAGCAGCGACGACCAGTTGCGGATACAGTACCTTTAGAAACTTCACCGCACGTGGACCCCACGGACTGATAGTCTGCACAGCAAATGTCACAAATATGTTGTCATCTCTCAAAGACTCATATTTGTGCCACTTACTTAGGTCAGCTACCTCTGATGCCATATGTATTGTTGTGATATATTTGTAGTATTTAGTGCAGTATGTGTATATAATATATTTATTGAGTATGTGTCATTCGTAATTCATAAATTTTGCTAATGATATTTAGTACAATGTGATTATTATTATTGTTTTATTCTTAATTTTATTTCTAATATTTTTTATCCTTTTGCGCCTACCATTATATTTCACTACGACTGTGGTTGACTTTGAGAGAATGCCAAAAGGCATTAAGTCCACCCTTTGTAACTGATAGCAATAAAACATAAATAAAAAATCGAGGAATGAACCGCCTCTGTATGACTATGGGTAATAAACATGTCTACCTACGTCTTAGTAAATTCTATTGCTATACATAATATATTAGCGTCTATAATAAAATAAAAATATTAAAAAGTTAATTACTAAGTCATAAATTATCAACATTGCCGGGGTACAATGATCACTGTTCATGGCAACGGTTGTGTGAATCATCCCAATTTATCATACAGCTTACAGCGAATCGGTCGGATCACGCATGTGAGAGGCATCTGGGGAAATCCTCATGGATACCTTCGGCTGCGGGGACAACAGAAATGTTATGCCGGACTTCTACCGGCTAAAACCCCACGGTATAGTTACTATCAGCATATATGAGAAGTCCCGGAAACTCCGTTCGGAACGAAACCGGGGTTCATCTCTTGCTTTGCTTATTAAAGCACGTCCAAGGGACCAATTTCGAGTCACCGTCCTCCTCAAGGGTTACATTGCTAGGCGTTCGAGGTGTCCCGAGTGCCCGCAACCCCAGAGGCCCCGTTTATGTAAGAGAGAAGAGGGATCCACAGCTGTGTCGATAACTTTAATTCTCTTTCATAGTCAACTGATTTGTAAACAAATTGTTGGTAGTGCAGTGGCCAGGTGTTTGGCCACGGCGTTGGCGGTTTCTAACAAATGTATGTATGGTCTACAAATAATTGTTCTGGACCTGGATGTTTGTCTACGTGCAATTTATGTATGTAAAATGTCTCTACGATACAGGAGAAAAACCTAGTATAAGGGGCAAAGTACTGTAGAAAAAATCTATGAGATTCAAGGAGCATGGAAAGAGAAAAATTTACTTTTAATAAAAAGTAAAATCCGAGTTCAAAGAACAAAACAGAATAAAATAATTTCACTGACTTCAGTCAGTGCTAAGACAAAGTATATAGAAGTAATGAAAGCCAGAATGTGAAATTATTATAATATTTTTAGAACTTATTACGCGGTAAAGCCACACTGCAGCTATATTATGGCTGTAACACGAATGGGTCGACTCGAAGAAAGACCACGCTCTCACAGAATACCAGCGTAAAATAGCAGCTTAATGCTGCCTGTGTTTCGTATTGTGAGTGTAGAGAATCGGAGACCCTTTGTACTGGATATAAGGTATTCCATCGTAGTTCTCAGGGATGATAATGGCCACAGCATCCACTTACAATCACTATATAACTACAAAATAAGAATGGGCGTAGGGAAAGACATTTATAACTTAAATTAAATCCTCAACGCTTTTTGTGAAGCAATAAACAGATCTTATCAAGTGAAAATATACGATTTTAATATCATCAAAACTTTGCTTTGGATACCTACAATTTAAAAGTAAAAAAACATACCGTTTTACCTCGCCCTCGGACTTGTTTTTTGACTCTGAAACAAAATTAAGTTTATTAATTTTTAGCTCAGCACTAATTTTCAATAAAAATTACTAAACTAAGCAGCTTTCTGAAGTTGCACAAATTTTATTATACGTATAGTATGTCTGTATCAGAAGTCTTTTTGCCTAAAATTTTGTGATGTTGTGTGTTCTTATAGACTCACTTAGAGACCTTTTTAAGGTATAGACTTGCAACGAATATTCGGCTATTATTCGGTATTCGGCCTATTCGGTTAGTTATATCCTATTCGGTCGAATACCGAATATCTAGGTACTATTCGACTGAATACCGAATACTTAAGTAAGAGGTTCTATTGTAGTCAAATAATTCATAAATTGAAAATATTTATTTATTTTATAAAAAAAAATCTTGTAATCATTAAATTAGTCATAGGTACCTAATCAACTTCCATATTATAAAAATTAGAACTATCGTAATTAAAAAAAGAACACTCGAATTATCGTAATTAAAGTGAAAGATAATGGTGCAGAAAGACAAATTTTTATACTAACTACTAATTTAATGAACACTACTTCCTTCCCGGCCGAACACTTT
This sequence comes from Parnassius orleans, assembly GCA_029286625.1. Taxonomy (NCBI): domain Eukaryota; kingdom Metazoa; phylum Arthropoda; class Insecta; order Lepidoptera; family Papilionidae; genus Parnassius; species Parnassius orleans. Next base: position 2,168,092 of record JAGSMP010000056.1, read on the forward strand.
TGCCTAATATTCGGCTATTCGGCCAGGAAGTACGCAGAATATTCGGTATTCGGCGTGTGGCCGAATATACTATTCGTTGCAAGTCTAGTAAGGAACTACTTTAATACCTTTGACACAATGAGTGATGCTCCTAATTTTAACACGCGCAATAAATCTAAACTTGCTGTTCCAAAGTGCTAACTCCATAAAACTAGCGGCTCATTCTTGAGCAGACGTATAACTTTTTTATAAAAAGATTCCCTGCAATATTACTGCAAAGGCAAATTTGCATAAAATTAAATTTAAATGGAATTGGAAAAAATTGAATTTGTCGTCTTTTTTTTAAACGTTGCATAATTGATCATTTTAGACAGTCATTTTAGAATGTACTCGACAGTATTTATTTTTTTATTTATTCAATGAGATGGTATATCAGAAAATATTCCATACTTAAGATTATTATACCACTTCCTATAGTCACCTTTTACCCATGGACGAAATGGAACTGTGTCTCGCCAGCAACGCAAACTCAGGAATTTTCATTTAGATAAAGCCAAAATTAGGGGCTTTTTAGGTGCTAATTAGGCGCCAAGTTAAAAAATTAGGTGCCCTAAAATGTTCACCGCAACGAACTGTTGACATTTGCGTTGCTGGCAAAACGTATCGTTAGCAATGCAGTGACGATAATAGATATACGATAAATATTAATAGCAAGGAATTAAGTGCTAATTAAGTGCTGAAATATTATTGAGGTCGGATGTAGATGACGGTAATATTCTGGGAATTATCGGGTCCAGGACCACCATTACCTTACTATAAGGTATGAACGGCATTTTTTGTTCTTTATCAGTTATATATTATACATAAGATAGGTCGAATCTGTACTAAAATCGAATCGGAACACCCCGACTCCACGTAGTCTTGTCTGCCCTACCCCTAGAGTATTTTTGTAAAGCCGTAGGCGCGGAGGGATAGCAGCCCCCGTCCGCTGTAGCAAATCGCAGGCAACCAAATTTTTAAACTTGGCACCTAATTAGCACCTAAAAGGCCCCTCATTATGGCTTTTTCTAAATGCAAATTCCTGACTTTGTGTTGCTGGCGAGACGGAGCTATGAAATGGGGTGATAAATTCGCTTTCTCCGCCACTCTACGATTTTCTTGACTGTAATTAAAATATTTAACATAAACCTGCTCTAAACACTCTCCTGTTCCACACAAAATAACAGTTAAATATTTTATTAGTATCGTTTGTCTATTTATGAATTTTTATTAAATTCTTACTTACTAAAGACTAGCAGAGTCTACTTTACCTGAGGATGCCTCGTTTAGAGGCGAAACACGTGTCGTATTATCGTCGGGGGTATGTGTTTCCTAGTGTAGTGGTGTTGGGAGCAGTGGTGCAGGGACTAGTGGGGACGGGGATAGTGCACGCAATTGAGGGAGGGCGAGAGGTGCTCTTCAAACTAGGTAAGACACATCATTTTATTTCATAAAGCGGATATAGGCAAAGTAATTTTTACAGTTAACTCTACAAAAATATGATTGAAATTCCTTGTAAAATAGAAATATTGCGTCGTACATTGAAAAGCTTCGATTAGTTTTAAGTATCATAGAGGACAGCGCGTTAACCTTACGATAACCGTCGGCGGTCATCCGTTATGAACAAGTAGAGGAAGTGCGGATAAATGATCGCTTTGAAACTGCGCTGACGCATAAATATGATCTTCATATATGTATATAATTCTTCTGTACGTGTGTTTGTCACTGAAGTCTTCCTAAACAGCTGGACTGATTTTTTTTGTTTTTGTTTGTTCCCTGGATGTTGTGTATCGTATGGGGAGAGACGAGCACCGCGGACTTCACTGGCTGGGCATTCCATCTCAGTCTTCAGGGTTGAGCGCATCTGCATTTTGATACTCAACCGAGGATAAACGTAACCCTCAGAAGACACAGGTTTGCGCGTTTACTGCTGAAAAGAACTCCCTTGTCGTATCTCTTCAATTTCAGGGTTCTCCCCTCGCTGCCTCAGCTAGCATCGGAATCCTCGGCGTCGACATATCGAATGATGTGCAGTTTCATGGTCACATGGAAGGAAGGCTAAATTGGCCTCTAAAATACTTGGCGTGCTCACCAGAGTGGTATTTCATGCTGGCACACCGCTTGCAACTTTACAAGGCGCAAGTTCGACCTCACATGGAATACTGTTCTCATCTCTAGACCGGGGCTCCCCAGTGTCAGCTCCTTCCACTTGACCTTATCCAGCGCAAAGCGGCTCGAATCGCCGACGATCGAGTTCTCTCCGGTCGGCTAGATTCACTGGCGCTGCGAAGAGATGTTGCATACCTTTGCATTTTCTATCGCATTTACCACGGGGAGTGCTCAGAGGAAGTGTTCGAATTGATTCAAGCCGCCAAATTTTATGAACGCACATCGCAACAATATTCACGATACCGTCCACACCATCTGAGTGCTTGGCGGTCCACCACTGTGCATTTTACTCGGAGTTTTCTTCCTCGTACGACCTCTATGTGGAATAGTTTACCACCGCCGATTTTTCTGGACCGATACGACTTAGGGACCTACAAGAAAAGACCTTACTCCTTTCTAAAAGGCCGGCAACGCACCTGCACTTCCCCTGCTGTTGCAGTTGTTCATTGGCGGCGGTAGTCACTTACCATCAGGTGAGCCGCGTGCTCGTTTGCCCCCTCTTCTATTAAAAAAATGTCAACGGGCGACAGCATCAACTTAACATCAGGTGGGCTGTATGCTTGTTTGTCACATTTAGTCTATAAAATAAATATCTAAATTTAACTTTATTGCACAATTAGTAAGTAAACATGATTGACTTAATGTTCTTCTATCAATTAAAAAAAAACGACTGAAAGATCCTAATGAAACTGATTCTAATTTCACTAGGTGGTAATTCCTTATCTGTCTAGGAGCCTCGGCTCGTTCAGTTTTTTTTCGGAGTCTGGCAATTTTGATGCTTGCCATAGGCACTATTATCTACAGACGACCCGGCCCAGCTTCGCCTGGGTGAAATCTATTATTGTGACGTCATTTATAGTTTTTAAAATAATCATCAATAGCTATATATAATTTATGAATACTTCCATTTCATAAAAATATCTCGAAGTTTTTTCGGATAAAATATAACTGAAATCACTCCCGGAATTGCTCTCTATCTGTACGTAAAGTTTCATCACAATCTGTTCAGTGATTCCAGAAATTAGCCCGAACAGACAGACAAACAAAAAAAATATTACAAATAGTTATTCATGTCTTAATGACCCCCTGAGATCGATAAAAGGCTGTTATTTTGATATTACACATAGACACTACAATTTTATTTATATGAATAGATGAATGTCTATCTAAATCAATAAAAACTATGAAATATTATATTTTACAATAATATATTAAAATATTATTATTATACTCGTCATTATTTGTTAGTCATAATTGGGCACTGTGTTAGAAGAGTCTGAAAGCTTTTGACATTAGTTTGATATCTATTATCAACAAGCGATCCACCCCGGCTTTGCACGGGTGATTTCTGCATCTCGACAATAGCGCCACCTACCGGGTCGAATTAAGTTTTTAAACCATCCAGGGACCCACTCAAATACACACAAAAAAATTCATCAAAATCGTTCGAGCCATTTTCGAGTTTTTGCGAGACTAACGGACAGCTGTTGATTTTTATATTTAGAGATGTACGGGTACATCTTCCAAATATTTTAGCAAAAGGTATCTTTCTTTAACTAGGTTCTAACATGTAAAAGTTAATTCTGACTAGCACCTTTCTTAACATCTGTAAAAACTGATTGAGATTATATATTTGAAAATATTAATAAAAGGTATGTATTTTTTATTAATCAAACCGCAAAATACTATAGAATGAGTTTTAATATTTTACTTACTTTTCCAAAGCTCAGTAAGTATATAAAGTATATAATAGAATATTTTTAATTCAATATTAGATTATAAATAATTATTTAAGTTATTATTTTTAATGAAACACCTCTTTTCTTGAAGTTACAGCAAGAAACCCAGCGAGATTTTTTAAAGATATTTCAATAGAGCTAAGAACACAATAATAATAGCGAGTACAGATTGAATGGATCAGAAATAAATATGAAACTACTCTTTAATTTCAAGATTAATGATATCAACCTAAAGTGTATTTCACATTTGACTAGGTGTTCAACAAGTGGTAAAATTAAAAATGTTGTACAACCGACTTCAATATAAATAAAATGAGAACATCATCAATATAGTCGAATTCTATTAAATACGTATTATTAGGATAACTCAAAAACTGCTGGTCAGATCTTGATCAAATTCAAACAGGAACGTATGATAAGCACCAGCTTCCAAAAAAATAAGAATCATCAAAATCGGTTCACCTAAAAAAAAGTTTTAAGGTAACACATAAAAAATTACAGTCGAATTGGGAACCTCTTCCTTACTGACTTGACACTGGCAGAATTCTATCAAGAGAAGCCATAATTTAAAATAAGAAGAACCTCTTCCTTTTTTTGAAGTTGGTTGAAAATTAAATATATATATATATTTAATTTTCAACCAGTTTATATATATATATATAAACTTGTAGAACGATAATGAATTTCCTTTCCATCAATATTAGCAATAAAAATGTACTGCAAAACCACCAAGCTATTTTTAAACGTCATTCATTATAAAAGCTTTTAAAAAACTTACGGCACCAAACAAACGCCCTCTTCGCCTCTCCCGAACGCCACAGACGATTCAACGTAGAACACAAATAAAATTAATATCACTTCCAGAGATCTCATTTTTGAATTTATTAGCACAGCTCGCTAACGGACGTTTATTTTGTAATAACTTACACAATCCCGCAACATTGGCACAAACAGCGATACACTATCGCACCGGAAGTCGAGCGCTTTATGTTCGAAAATATTCCACAATGATCGACTATTCGCAAATTTATATCGAATTTAATATCAATAGGACAACACAATCGTTCATCATCAACTCGTCAGTCCGACTAAAGCGATTCCTCACCCCGAAACTGTGTTATCAAAAAAAATTAACGACCAATTTAAACACATGTGAATAGAATAATTATGATTGAAAATAGCGTGGCGACCAACGTCCAGGGTTTTACAATGCTACTACATTTAAATGTTGTATATTTAAATGCTATATATTACTTTTTAAATGAACTATCCGCATTGTTAAGATTATAAATTTGTCACAGTGTACTAATAATTAGAGACGCTAATTTAAACTCTCGTTACTAAATAATAATAATCTATAATTATAATTTAACTGAAATAATGGCTTTTCATTTTTAGTCAAAACTTTTAAGTACCAGTAATTAATATATTTACCTATAAGTAATTTATTTCAGTTATTATATTAATTAGGTACAAAATTGTAAGTCACTATTTTATTTATGATAAAGTACTTTTTAAATACTAGCAATGCTATTAACATTACTAATATTCCCATTAACCACTCCTGGTAAGTTTAAAATGCTTGTGTTAGAAGTGGTTTATGACAGTAGTCAAACGACGGATGCGAACCCACGACCTTTTAAGTTCGCGGTCTATACCATAACATTAAGCTATAGTCGCTTTCACATTAACTTCTTTACTCATAAAAATCGACGTTAATAATTTTATAAATGCTTTAGGTGTCTCCCTCTCTCTCTCTCTCTCTCTCTCTTCCATTAATTATAATAGTAATTGATATTGACAATAGAAATTAAAATTGATACCTAATTTAATTAAGCGAAAACAACGATTATAAAACCACACTCTTAACTTTTTTATACGTGGTAGAGCCACGCTCTAGCTTTTTTATGGCCGTAGCACGTATAGGGCGGCTCGATCAAAGAACACACTCTCACAGAATACAAGCTTAAAATAGCAGCTTAGTGGTGTTGAACTTCATTAAAAAAATTATAGAAATACCACGTTATTTAATTTATTAATTAAATTATTTTTTAAATTGTAAAATTTTAATTAAGTGGTGGTGTAAGAATACCGTCTCGTGGGTGTCGTAAGAGGCGATAGAGGTAAACTGAAACTGGAGATGGGCAGAAGCCTTTTCTTTATAACAACTCAAAATTATAAAAAAATTGCGGTTGCGAACCCGCCCGAATCCCCTCTATGAGTCATTCTATGGGAGAGGCCTATGTACAGCAGTGGATTTTTATAACTGTAATGGAAAATTAATTTATCACAGAGCAGTTTTTATCGAAGAAAGGGCAAAGGAGTATACTGCTTTTGCGACTTTAATCTTATCCTTAGTCTGTGTCGGTTACTCTGGTTCTATATCATATTCTATAAATAATATTAATATATAATGATTTCTTATATTTATGCGAACACTACACATTGAATAAAACTACTTTTACGGATTATATCGCGTTTAATTAATAAAAATAAGTTAATTAAACGCGATATAATCCGTAAAAGTAGTTTTATTTAATATTAATATATTTATCAATAGTTTATAAATATTTGGGGGCCACACATACACGTAAAAATCGAGCTTTCGAATTAGAAAGAAAGAAAGAAATGCGTTTATTCCAGTGTAAGCATGTATTGCAAATGTAAAAATATACAAAAACATAAATAAAACGAGGTATTTACCTATATCATAAATCAAATAATTAAAAATTAAAAATTTTGCACAATCGACTTCAATATAAATTATTAAGAATAACTCAAAAACTATTGGTCAGACCTTGATCAATTTATATGGGACCACATGAGAAGCACCAGCTTTCAAATAAAAAAAGAATCATCGAAATCGGTTCACCCAGAAAAAAGTTATGACGTAACACACATAAAAAAACATACAGTCGAATTGAATACCTCCTCCTGTTTGAAGTCGGTAGAGAAAATACACTTTAAACCCTGTGCTGCAGCATGAAACCGTGAAAAGGAGCTTTCAGTCTGTGGGGTACGTACTCTGTGGATAAGAACAATGACATTTTGCATTACACCGGACGACTTTATAGACATCCGGCGCCGACAGATAGCGACATGCGCACGAGATGTGAATAGAACCGACTTCATCATATTCTTGCATCTTATCGTAAGCTACGCACGGCAAATACGCAAACTAACCTACCGCACTCACGCACGCCTTCAAAGATAATGTTGTATTTTCTCGTATTAATATTATACCATCGGTTTAATATTATGCTATACACAGTTTATGTTTCTTGTAACCGGCCCTCCACCCAACTTGAAGAGCAATTCACATAAAAATAACGCAACTGATAATTTTCTTTTAATCTACTCTTAAATGCGTGATTTTTATATTAAATTTCTTTAAGCAATAGTCATAGTCGTATTCAATTTTTTCTAAAAAGATGGATTTTCTTCTGTATCGTGGGAGCAGTTTACATACATAAATTGCACGAGGACACACATCCAGACCCGGAACAATTATTAGTAGGCCATACAAATACTTCTTCCGTGCGGGATTTGAACCCGCGGCACTCACCGCTGCAACTCAATGCTAAGCCACTGCGCCACGGAGCCGTCACGGAGTAATTTATTCCATAAAAAAAAATACATTGTGCCATCATCAGCTTTCAGCAGTCCACTACTGGACAGAGGCCTCTCTCAATGCCCGCCACTTAGCTCGGTCTTCGGCTAAGCGCATCCAGTTTCTACCAGCCACTTTGCGCAGATCGTCTCTCCATTTAGTCAGGGAGCGTCCCACACTACGTTTGCATAGACGCAGTCTCCACTCCATAATACGTCTACTCCACCGGTTGTCACTTCTGCGACATACATGACCAGCACATTGCCAGCAGTATGTGTGGGGGAGCGTTACACCTGGTAGAGATGAAGATTCTAAGCGATAAGGCCGCCAATTGTACCTTTAAATAATTTGTTGTTTATTTTTTTCTCTCTTATAATTTTCTGGTGTACAATAAAGTATATTTCATTCATTCATTCATTCATTCATATATCTAAATAAACTCTATCAGAAGCGGAATATCCTGTAGTGGTTATACATTTATTTAAGTGTTTATGTCACAAACACTTGTCTCATCGATTTACATAATTAGTAACACATGTCTAATCCCGGCCAAAAGAATCTTTTCTTTACGTTGTTGATCATTTGCCTTATACCGGCGTGACCGCTAGCTGGCAACAAATGATAGTCATTATGATAGCCTATGTCAATAATCTTGGTTCTCCGGGGGATTTCTTCATTACGAATTTTATTCACCAGAGAAACTCCATACATAGCTGTTTCCATCGCTCGCTGAGCGACTTTGAGCTTGTGGAGTAGTCGTATCGTCAGTGTCCACGTTTCGGCACCATAAGTGAGTACAGGCAGAACGCACTGGTTGATGACTTTTGTTTTCTGACTATGTGGTGTGGGCGACGAGAAAACCCGGCGGAGCTTCCTAAATGCTGCCCAACCTAAATGAATCCTCCGATCGGTTTCCTTCTCGAAGTTACACACGTGATCATACACTTCGAGAATCTCACGATCAACACTAATTGGAACTGGTATGGCCTGATCGTTGAACATTACTTTCGTCTTGTTCAAATTCATACACAGAACAACACGTCGGGAGGATTCATTCAGTCTGTTCAACATGTTCTGAAGTTCTTGCAGCGATTCTGCCATGACAACGATATTATCAGCAAAGCGTAAGTATGAGATGTACTCACTGTTTAGGTTAATGTCGCGTCGTTTACAGTCTAGCGTCTTAAAAACATCTTCCAGTGCATTCGTAAACTGTTTAGGGGATAATATGACATCGTTCTTACATACATTGTGTGGGAAAACATAAAATCTATACATCTATACAAATAAATAAAATTGAAGTGTGTTTGTAATGTCAAAATAACAGCTTTTTAATAAATGCATATGAAAGTATTTATGGTACTTCCAACAAAAAAATTTTAAATTTTTGTCTGTCTTTCTGTCCGTCTGTCTGTCTGTCTGTCTGTTTGTTCCGGCTAATCTCCAAAACAGCTGGACCTATTTTAACGGGATTTTCACTGGCAGATAGCTTATGTTATAAGGAGTAACTTAGGCTACTTTTATTTTAGAAAAAGAATTTGGGTTCCGCACAAAAATTAAAACCCATGAAATCCATCGTTATAGACTCTACGCGGGCGAAGTCGCGGAATTCAAAATGTTTTCAAATTAATTAATTAATAAATTATACATGCTCTTTTTTAAATATGTTAAGTTATCTTTTTTAAATAAACTTTTTTTTTGAATATGTTAACATTATTTATGGTTTTTAGGGCATAAGGTAGTCTATTAAATAGTTTTATAGCTTAATTTCTAACGCTATTCTCAATTAACTGTAATTTGATTTTATGAAATTGGGTATAATATCTTTTCGTCTCGTATGGTGTCTGACCATTTCATCATCAGTTTCATATTTGTTCGGATGTTTGACAAGATCAGTGAGTAAAGTAAGAATATACAAATAAGTCAGTAAGAATATACAGATAAATTATTTAAAAAAATTAGAAAAAATAAAAAATTGAATTTTTTTTTTGAAAGATTCAAAATTCAAAATTCAAATACGTGGTAGAGCCATGCTGCAGCTATATTAGTAGTATAGTTGTAGCACGAATGGGTCGGCTCGATCGGGGAAGGACCACGCTCTCACAGAATACCAGCGTCAAATAGCAACTTAACACTCCTGTGTTTCGTATGGTGAGTGTAGAGAACCGGAGACCCTTTTTATTGGAAAAGAGGCATTCCATCTTAGTCCTCACGGGTGACAACGCCACAGCAACAACTTACCATCAGGTGGACTGTGTGCTCGTTTGTCACCCTATACTATAAAAAAAAACTCCACTTAATGAGATCCCAAAAAAAAAACTTCTCTTTTTACCCTTCAAAATTAGCCCCTTAAGTAAAAAAAATCGCGTCTCGCCCATTTGACGCTACTCCTCGTCGTTTTTTAAACCAGGCGTAAATGAAGTGGTTATATCGCAATCTGTCGGAAGCTCTGAAATCTATTTGCACTGTCCATAGTCGCCCATAGTCACCACATGGCTAAAATGGGGAACCAAAAGAATTTATATTATATATTTTATTAAACAAACCGCTACCGCAACCGCTCCCACTACAGCCTATCAAATTCCACTGCTAAACATAGGTCTCTCAATAGATTGCCTCATAAGGGGGATATTTCCCATATTTACTACCTACGCATGTCAGGCGTGTTAGCAACCGCAGATTTTTTTAAAGTTGTTATTAGGAAGACGCTACTGCTCATCTCCTAGTTTTTTTCCCTCTGTCGCCTCTTACGGCACCCACAGGATTATATGGAGTAGTGGATATTCTTACACCGCCACTACGCGGTAATTAAACAAAGATCATACTTAATTAAGCAAATATTGCTTAAAAAGGGTTATTGTAATCATAACAATTACTTGAATGATAAGAAACCCTGGAAATGAGGTGATCGCTACCAAAATAATAATAAAATAAAAATAAAAATGTTTTATTTTTCAGGCATCGTAGGCCCAGAGCATGTTAGGAATAGAAATTAAAACTATAATAGTGAATAAAACATAAATGAAACCAGATAGAAATTCACAACAATAGGGGGATTTATCAAGCTCCATGTAGTACTGTAGCCTGACAAACCTACCCGGTGTCAGGCCATCTAGCCTCTCCTCAAAGACTACAAGAAGAGAAGACACTAAGTAATTTCTAATATGATTAGTAATACTAGATTTGTATACTTAATTTGTAAATTATATTTTTTTTTTATTCTCATTGGGTTTCTTGCTGGTATTTTCCGAACCATTTGTAAATTAAATCTAAATAACTTTAAATAAGTATTATTTATAATCTATTTTCATTAAAAAAAATCTGTTTCCTATACAATGATTTAAATTAGGCACTCCTTATAAAGCTTTCAAACTAGGACGCGCAAAAAATATACCGTTCCAAAACGTTCCACGACTAGCTAATCACGCATTAGCGAATTTCAATTTAAATGCAGGAGACATTTAGCCCGGTGAATTTTGGCGCCACACCATTGATTGCACTTTCTAGTAATAAAAACCGCCAAATTTGAGTTTGAATAATATAATCATGGAATTTATAATTATGTTTATCTGTAATGATTTCTTATATTTACGCGAACACTACACATTAAACGAAACTAATTTTACGGATTTTATCGCGTTTAATTTAATTCTTTAATTAATTTTATTAATATATAATAAAATTAATTTCATTTAAAATGTTTATCTCTGCTTAGTCTGGGACTGACTGGGAGAGAACGCCTTAAGAAATTAAGTCCGCCATAAGTATTATTTTTGTGCATCAAAATTTAAATAAATATAATATTCTACCTATTCTGTATATTTGTTACTCACGCAGGCATTCGCTGTCTCAGGAATAGAGTCTAATCATTTCATAGGTCACAACCGTTACCGTTACCGATACAGCCTATTAAAGTCCACTGCTGAACATAGGCCTCCCTCATAGATTGTCTCATATTTGCCAAAGTTGCCACGCATGGCAAGCGGGTTGGCAGCCGCAGTTTTTGGAACGAAGTTTAGACGTAGTGTAGACGGCCTTGGCAGCTATAAGGAAGCGAGATGGAATAATATCCATCTCCCTCGCTCTTTTTCTTATCTTGCCATGAAAGAAATATTATTTTATTTTAAATGACGCTTCATTTTAATGGACGCTAGGAATTCATTTATTTGTATTTGTTAATCAATAATATAATAGGTTTATTAATAATAAATAATATAATTGAAAGGAACTTCGTTCCAACAGAGTGTTCCACAACACTCACGCATGTTTATTTTTATTTTTAGTCGTTATTAGGAAGTCGCTGCTGCCCATATCCTGATTTGTTTCCCTCTGTCCCCATGGGATGATAGAGAATATGGGACCGTGTAGTGGCGGTGTAAGAATATCCACAGGTGACAATATACAGCATATAAGTACCCAACAGCTGGGCAGACTTTCTCTCATTTCTAAAAGGGTCATGTAGCAATTATTCCGCTGCTTCATTGAGTGTTGACAGACTTCACATGTCCTCGAAATATTTTATTTCTCAGACATGTAGGTTTCCTCACGATGATTTCCTTCGTAAAGCACTTAGTAAATCAGCACTTTTTTATAGAACATGCGTTGTCGCCCCTGAACACTAGAATAGATTATCTCATTTCCATTAAAAAGGTCCCCGGTTCTCTATACTCCTCACCATATGAGACAGCATTATTCTATGTGAGTGAAGAGTTAACTAACTAAGTTTTCTATCGCATCCTTCCTTTCAATAATATGCTAAACTAAACTTATAGCGCCATCTGTTGGCCTATAACAAAAGCGTCTGTAAAAGAAGTCGACACGATCGATACCCACACGTAAAATAAGAATCAAGACGAACTACATTGGTGATGGCTGTTCTTGTCTAAACCTTCCAAGAGAAAATCAATGTAATTGAACGTAAGTGAGTGTGCCGGGTCGACCCAGCTGTGTGTGTGGACTATATAATCACGTAGAAGTGTGGTTAAGGAAGATTGAAGCCTTCCACATCCGAAGATATTGTTGAAGCCAAGTTGAAGCTGATCTCCGCTGCCGCTAAACGTGAGTCCTTACCTACTTCATTTACCCTTCTTGGTGGGCCAGAGTAATTTTCTTTCACTGTAGGTAAATTAAGTAGCAATTCCAAATAAGATTCTAAGTATTTTTATTTCAAGTAGAAGTGTCGCAATTACTACAAAAACGGAGTTCAATCCGCGCATTTTCTAACATTTTTCAATACCTATTTCCTGAGTATCTACTCTGACCACAACTTTACATCGTTCTACAGAAACTATTTGATAACAATAACAATGTGATGCAAACAAAAACAGATTTTCCTGCGTCGAAGTAAATTAAAATCAACACACGCCGTTATCGAAAAGCTAATTAAAAATAATTAATCCTGCACTTCAGCATTGGACTTGACTTAGTCATCGTTTACGGACATCAGCCATTATTGGATAGTCACAATATTAATTGCAACTAATTAAAGACCTCAAAAATATTTCCTAATATTACATTAACCTTAACGTTAATTAGTTATTTCCTATAAGATGTGTCGTTGCAAATTATTATTAAATCTAGCGTCAGCCAAGCGCAAGCTTAACAATGCATTTTTTGGTAGCTCTTAACGCGGTATTGATGCGTTTGTTACTAAACTGACGTTTTATTATTTTATCTTTGTGCTATTATTTTGCTTTTAAACGTATATTACATGTTTTATCAGCACTCATTTTGTACTAGCTGTTCCCCGCGACTTTGCCCGCGTGTAATTTACTACGATTTGCATTTCATGGGTTTTAATTTTTTTGCGCGGAACCCTAATTCTTTTTCTAAAATGAAAGTAACCTAAGTTACTCCTTTTAAAATCAGCTATATGTTAGTGAAAGTCTTTTCAAAATCGGTCCAGCCGTTTCGGAGATTAGCCGGAACAAACAGACAGACAGACAATAATTATAAAAATTGTTTACACTTTCATATGCATTTGGTAAAAGGACATAATTTAAGGCTATAGTAAGTCTTATGTTAATTAGTTTAAATAAGAATTGAACAATTAAATTTAATGTTGCTGTACACAACATCGGCAATTAATTGTGTACCTGCCAATAGTTTAATTTTGTGTATAACGTGATTAAAGTTAAAGTTACAGCCTAAATACGTCCCACTGCTGGGCACAGGCCTCCCCTCATTTCTGAGAGGGTTTTAGGGCAAGGAAGTGTCCGCCGCACTGCCCCAATGCGTATTGGCGAACTTCACATGTTCAATTTTTTTTCTCATTTCACATGCAGGTTTCCTCACGATGTTTTTCTTCACCGCTGAGCACGTGGTAAATTAGCACTTGAAATTGCAATTAACAATTTCATTGGTACCAGCGGGGATCGAACCCGGGTTGCTCGCATACTGTGAAATTTACAGCGAGCGCTAACCAGCTGAGCTACCACGGCTCTTCGGCTAACGTGATTAATGGAATGCAATAAAGTATTGAGTACCATCCACCGCGCGGCACCAACGCGTGTTGATAGGCTTTACATATCTTCAAAATATTTTTTCATTATCTCATACATTTTTTTACAGTATGAGAGTGAGTGATAAACGAGCACACCACCTGATGGTAAGTGGATACTGTGGCCCTACATCAAACCTCGATAGAGAATCAAAATGCAGATGCGTTGTCACCCCTGGGAGCTAAGATGGAATGCCTCGTTTCCAGTAAAAAGATGAAATGCGGGTTTACTCACGATATTTTCCTTCACCGACGAGCACGTGGTAAATCAGCGCCTAAAATTGCAATTAACAATTTCATTGGTGGTAACGGATTTAACGCGTATCACTAAGAGCTGTGGTAGTTCAGAGGAAAGTAAAGGTATTAAAATGAAAAATACCACTTTATAAAGTTTAGAGATGAGCGTTTGAGTTACAGTGTATTGAACAGTGTATTGAATGTTTATGGGCTAAAGCAACCACTTACCTAGTGGACTGTGTGCTCGTTAGTCACCCTTATGCTATAATTTTTTTTTTGAATGCAATTAAAGCTAACATTTCGAGAACGCAGTTAGCATTGGTTTAGGTTTGAAAGTGTTTCCCTGTCTCTCACGTCGTATTTTAACATACCTTTATAGCCTATTCTATCGAAATCAATATAACAATATACTGTTTACATTCGTGAGAACATTTGAAGAAAGTACCTACTCCTAAATTTTTATCTATTTTTTTCTAAACTCCGGAAATTATGGTGGTGTGATACCCATTCAGACTAAACAATAGGGGCCCATGAAATAGATGAGTGGTCAAAGGAATTGTTTGGATTAACTTCAGCCGCCACTATCGCAAATCGCAACGACATTCGCGATACCATCCACACCATCTGGGTACTTGGCAGTCCAGCACAATGCAATTTACCTGGAGTTCTATTCCTCACATGATTTTTTTTTAAATCAGTCAAAAATAATCTTTCCCTACCGACACGACTTAAGGTTTTTCAAGAAAAGAACCTACTATTATTTAAAAGGCCAGCAACGCAACTCGATTCCCCTGGCGTTGCAGTTGTTCGCGCGGAACCCTAATTCTTTTCTAAAATGAAAGTAGCCTAAGTTACTCCTTTTAAAATCAGCTATCTGTTAGTGAAAGTCTCGTCAAAATCGGTCCAGCTGTTTCGGAGATTATCCGGAACAAACAGGCAGACAGACAATAATTATAATAATTGTTTTTTGTTTTCTGTACCGTATATACTTTCATATGCATTTGGTAAAAAGCTATTATTTTGACATTACAAACAGACACTTCAATTTTATTTTTTGTATAGATAAGTATTGATAGTATTAGATATTTTAGACTGTTGAATTGCGTTTATCACTGTTGTAAATCCATCTACTAGTGAGGACCTTTAATTGACTTTTGTATTTATTAGTATTATCTATCTTAAATATTATAGCTGTTGGTCTTCCAAATGAAATTTAAAAAAATTACCCTAGACCCAACCTACATTACCGACATTACTCTATACTTTACTCTATATTATTGTATCTGTGAAATTTAATAGATTAAAAATTGCCCCAAAATAACGAATGATCCGCATGTCCTACGTCCCTTAGGCCCGTATTAATAAACGATACTCAGCTCAAGTACACGCACTTGAGTACAATCTTGAGGTCATGATCTTATTAATAAACATATCTCATGATACGGTTTACGTTTACGATATCAGCTGAGTGCCAGACTGATTAATAAACGAAACTCGACTCTCAAGTGTATACTTGAGTGCAAGTCACAGAACAGTATTCCTAAGTACAGCGTTTTGAGATACTGTTTTTATGTGTTTATTAATTAGCAACGATCTTGATATGCTGATTTCGTAATGAGGGCGTATCAAATGATTACGCACTTCAGTTCGTCGTTGAGTAACGTTTATTAATACGGGCCTTAGAAAGTCCTGCTCACTGCACCGTACAAAGCTCAAAGATTAGCATTTCTTATGTATAAGTACCATGCTGTCGTTGGAAAATTTACGATAAAATTAAAAGTTATGTATGCAACAGTGAAAACTTTAATGACATTCTTTACAAAACTTTAAAATAACTTGATCATCAATCAAATTAATTACTTCACTTTTTCTACATGGGAAATGACAAAATGGAAAAACTCGTCCTTGCCCCGCGAGGCGGGTATGCGTAAGTCATCGCGGGGTAAGGACGGGTTATGTCGGACTCGCACCGACTAAACCCCGTGGTGTTCCACCTTCGCCACATATTGGCAGGGCCACGGAATGCCTTTGCGCACATCCGCGACCTCACCGGCGCCAATGGGCAAGGGCCTTCTAAATTCTAAGAGGGTTTTGGGGCGGTATAATATATAATATTAAAACATACATAATAACAAAAAATAGGTACCTATTAAAATGTCCAATCGAGAATAATTTTAAGTAATTCTACATTAAACAGCCACTAATTTCGTTAAAAATACGATTGACCCTACAGGCCATCCCTGGAATCCACTCCATCGCACACAATCCACTTCCCGCTAATTTCAAATGCAAATCGCTCCAAATTCCACCTATTATGACGTTTTTGAGCGAAGAGCTTAAAACGTAATTTATTACATCACAAACGATCCGAGAAGAAATTTCAAAGTTACATATTTGTAAAAATACTTTTTCGAAATTTTCGTTCTCTTCAACGCATCAACCGATTTTGATACGGTTTGCAGCAATCAACAGCGTTTTTCGAGTTTAAGAACTGATTAGATTTTGGAATTGATCGTTACACCTGTTTAAAAGGTCTTATTTTAGAATATGGGTGACAAACGAGCACACAGTCCACCTGATGGTAAGTGGATGCTGAGGCCCACAGACATCTACATTTATCCTCAATTAAGAATCAAAATGCAGATGCGCTGTCGCCACTGAGGATCGAGATGGAATGCCTCGTTTCCAGTAAAAGGGTTTCCGGTTCTCTACACTCACCATACGAAACACAGCAGCGTTAATCCGCTATTTTACGCTGGTATTCTGTGAGATCGTGGTCCTTCCCCGGTCGAAACGACCCATTCGTGCTACAACCATAATATAGCTGCAGCATGGCTCTACCACGTTGAAAATTATAAATTAATATTTTTAAAAATCTTAATTTTTTTTAAATATTAATTTAGTTTTCTCAAAATCTACCGGTCCGAATCGGTTCAAATGGTATAGAAAATCTAAGTTTGGTGAAGCCCTTTCGAACGCCGCCAAGTTCGTTCAAATCGGTCAAGCCATTCAAAAGTTATGAGAGGGTTACATACATCCATACACACACACACACACACATACATACAGACATAGTGACATCCTCGTAGGAATAGTCAGAATAGCTTCCTAGGACCTCAAAACGTCGAGATCTGATGAAACCTCGATTTTCGAAAACTGGGGTGAAACCAATAACTTCCAGACTTTTTGAAAATCATTGATTTCCATAGCGGAAAGTTAAAAGAACCACAAAAATAGGGAGTACAGTATAAAATTAAGTGCATTATAGACTTATGTAAATATACTTCATAACAGTGTAGGGTAATGATAAATTATATAAGAACATGAAATGCAGTATTTAGATGTTGGACATAATTTAAGATTATAGTAAGACTTATGTTAATTACTTTAAATAAGAATTGAACAATTGAATTTAATGTTGCGCAACATTGCCAATTAATTGTGTACCTGCCGATAGTTTAATTTTGTGTATAACGTGATTAAAGTTAAAGTTACAGCCTAAATACGTCCCACTGCAGGGCACAGGCCCCTCATTTCTGAGAGGGTTTTAGGGCAAGGAAGTGTCCGCCGTGCTGCCCTAATGCGTGTTGGCGAACTTTCCTCACGATGTTTTCCTTCACCGCCGAGCACGTGGTAAATCAGCACTAACGGCCAACTTTCTGACTCCGGGCTGCTACTAAGAAGTTCTTGTCAGAAAACCTCAATAATTGATTTTGACCCGACCTGGATTTGAATCTGGGACCTCAAGATCATTCCGACTGGTACTACTAGAACAAAAAGGCAGTCTAGTCTAGAGTCAGTCTGTCAGAAGTACATCTATATGGTATCGACACCAACGACATATAAGCCTTAGCGAAAACACGACATTCTCCCAAATTATTCGAACCACTAATGCAGGAATCGAATGCAGTGTTGGAGATCCGAAGAATAGTGTCTTTTTCAACATGGCCCCCATGATACTGCTTTACCGAATAAGACACAGTCATCATGAGCGCAGTCGAGAGCTCCTTGGATATCCGTTTTAAACGCAACTGTGGGCAACCACGGGGTAATTTTGTACACAATCAAACCCAAAAACTAATAATTACGGTTTTACGCATGTTGACTTCGATTGAAACTCACACACGCGGTCGCCGGTAACTAAATAAAGTAAAGGCATAGGCATTGCCTTAGACTTAGTTTTTTTATATGTACATAAATATAGGCTTAGATAGATAGAAAATTCTTTATTGCGCTCAAAATAATTTGGTACAAAGGTTAATTTTAATTAAATAATTTAAATAATTTGGAACTTGATGCCGAAAAGGCATTCTCTGTCAGTTAATCTTTGTTAGCGTGGTGAGAGCTATGGGTGGAGCCGCAACAGAAAAAACTAGCTTATTCTCACATATTATTTAAAACGATTAATCTTGACCTGCAGTCATTTATCTATAAAACACTATTTAGTAATACGATTTTCAGTTATTTGTCTTAATGACCATAACGCATTGCAGTACAAAAAGCAAAATCAAAAAAAAAAACAATGAAATAGATTGTCCATTGCCGCGATTGGTGAAAAACACGATAAATAATTGGAATGGTTCGCTTTCACGGATGTTCGCTCAGACTTGTCTGTGCGCATATTCAAACTAAAACGAATTCATTACAATTTCATAGTAATTAATAACCCTATATTTAAATACGCTATTTATTAATCAACCTTTATACATGCTGTTATGTTATTCTCGAAACAGGTGCTATTTGTAGGACAAACGAGCACACAGTCCACTTGATGTTAAATGGATGCTATGGTTCATAGAGATCTTTCTTTAATTAAGAATCAAAATTCAGATGTGTTTTCACCCTGAGTACTAAGATGGAATGTCTTATTTCCAGCAAAAAGCACCACATGAAATATAGCGACATTAAGCTGCTATTTTACGCTGATATTCTGTAAGAGCGTGTTCCTTCCCCGGTCGAGCCGACCCAGTCGTGCTACAACCATAATATAGCTGCAGCGTGGCTCTGCCACGTACAAAAACAAATTGTTGTGTTCTCTGATAAAGTCTATAGCTTCTATTATAAAACAAGAGAATGCTTCAGCTACCATTCAGTCGCAATTGTTTTATAAAATATCTATTATTGAATTTGAACTTTAAAAATACGCAGTTTGTGAACTTTTGAAACTTTAGTAGACTCAAAACTATTTTTTTTAATAGGATAAGCGTGACAAGCGAGAACACAGTCCAAAATAAATAATTTCACTTCATTGCACATTTTGGTCTTTAGTTCTATTATAATATATCCAAGCTCAATAATTCAAGTTTGTGCATAGTATTTTGCCTAACAATACGCAAAGCGACATTTCAAAAAAACTTGTTTGTTTTTTTGAAGCATTTCAACTACCATTGAGTCCCAATTGTTTTATAAAATATCTATTATTGAATTTGAACTTTAAAAATACGCAGTTTGTGAACTTTTGAAACGTTAGTAGACTCAAAACTAAATATATTTAATTTCACTTCATTGCACATTTTGGTTTGCAGTTCTATTATAATATATCCAAGCTCAATAATTCAAGTTTGTGCAAAGTATTTTGCCTAACAATGCGCAAAGCGACATGCATAACTTGAGACTTGTCTTTACTCATTACACTAAGCGGGTTGGTGGATATAGTCTATGCCACGACACCGATAATGTCGTTTGATATCGCGAGTCTATGCGACTTGTGTTCGGTATTTTTGAATGTATTTATTGATATAATTAACGTGTAGGGGTACTTTAAGAATATGCACTACCCCATATCATCCCGTGGGCGTCGTAAGAGGGAAACTAATCAGGACATGGGCAGCAGCGTCTTCCAAATAACGACTAAAAATTAAAAACTGCGGTTGCCAAACCGCTTGCCATGCGTGGCAACTAAGGCAAATATCCCCTATAAGACAATCTGTGAGGGAAGGCCTATGTTCAGCGGTGGACTATAGTTACCGCTATTGATCTATAGCTAGAGACGCGTTTTATTAACACAGGTAGTGTTCACCGCCTTTTTATACAAGGGTGACAAATACAGAATACACCTGCTGTGGCCCAAAGACTAGGAAGCCCAAATTCTATACTTAGTTGACAATAAAGATACAGATGCATAGTCACACTTAAGGACTAAAATAGCCTGCCCTGATATCAGTAAAAAGAATTACCGTATGTAATACAGCAGTATCATGCTGCTATTCCAGTTTAGTTTTTACAAGCAAATGTGATCCTTTTTTGCTCGTACCGGCTCATTCCTGATGCAGTCATAATTCAATTTTAATAATTCACTGCAGCTTGGCTCTTCTACATTCTAAAAGGTGTTTTAGCTATTGTAAGTCATTAATTGACTACTATCCCACCTTATGGTAAATAGCTGAAGATTCAAGAGCAAAGCTACTTCATTCTTGTCTCGAAAACACTTACAAGAACACTGTTATGATAGATAATAGCAAATTATTTAACTCTGCTGTACGAAAAACTGCTTGCGCTTGATTCAAATGCATGGTATGTTGGCAATAAAGGGTGTGAGTATGACTTTTCTTAAGGAATATTAACATTTTTTTATAGATTAAGGGTGACAAACGAGCACACAGTCCACCTGATGGTAAGTGGTTGCAGTGGTTCATAGACATCTACATCTATCTTCGTTTGCGAATTTAAATGCAGATGCGTTGTCAGCCGTGAGGACTAAGAAAGAATGCCTCTATTCCAGTAAAAGGGTCTCCGGTTCTCTACACTCACCATACGAAACACAGCAGCATTAAGCTGCTATTTTACGCTGATATTCTGTGAGAGCGTGGTCCTTCTCCGGTCGAGCCGACCCATTCGAGCTACAACTATACTACTAATATAGCTGCAGCATGGCTCTACCACGTAAAAACTATACTAAATAAATTAAAAATCATACCTAATAGGTACGCTGCAGTCTATGCATGTCCCATTTTCGTCGCACCCATCTTTGCACACTCCGCTGCAGGACTTGAAGCATCTGGAATAACTGCTATTGTCCTTTATATAACCCTCATTACAGGAACACGTGTTCGGAGCCGAGCAAACTCCATTCACACAAGTTTCATCGCATGTTGGTACGCAACCACCTTCAGCCTTTGTGAAGCCGTCATTACAAACACAAACGTTCGGTCCAACACATTGTCCATTGTCACATGAAACACATCGCGGAACGCAAGTACCATTCACTTCCGTATATCCCTCAAAACACGAACAAACATTTTGCGCAGTGCATGTGGAGTTGATACAAGGGCTATCGCAAAGAGGTTCACACGCGAAAGTATCCTTAAGTTTATAACCAGAAGGGCATCCACAAATGTTTGGTCCAATACAGTTTCCATTGACGCACGGTTGGTCACAAATTGGAACGCAGTTGAAGGTCATATCGATCGCATAGCCAGGGTCACAATGGTAGCAATGTGTAGAGTTGTACTCGATGAAACCGGTGTTACATCGACAAGTGTCATTGGCAACGCATGCGCCGTTCGCACATGGTGGTTCACACGTGGGCATGATGCATACGTTTTTATGCTCCTCGTCTAAAGTGGCTGGGGGGTCGCAGTGGCACACGTCAGGGGCTACGCACCGGCCTCCGTTGCAACCAGTACTGCAAAGAGGGGTGCAAGAATCGTCTTCGCTTCTGTAACCATACCCGTTGCAGCAAACCGTTTGATTCTTCGTGACAGTAAAGACCTGAAAGGAAGATGTGTTTGAAATTATTATAAAAGAGATATAGATACATTTACTAGGCACATGCACACAGAAGAAATGCAGATTTTATCATATTATTGACTAAATTAAATTCCAATTAAGACAAAATCAGTAAAAATACGTTGCAAGAAAAGTTTGTTCATAATATTTTTATCGAATATTTGTAACAAAAAATAACTCGTTTAAAGTTAAAGCCGAATTCAAAGAACAAAAAAACATAGTCGCTTCCCGACGTCTGTACGCTTAAATATTTTAAATTACGCAATTGATTTTGATATAATTTTCATTATTAGGCAATATTATTTCAGTAAAAAGTTTATATGTATAATGCATGCATATTATATATTTTTTATTTTTTATTTATTTATTTATTTATTTCTGAAACTTACAACTATCATTACAGGATTACCTAATGCGATAGTGTAGCTGTCTAACTGATTTGTATTCATGCTTTAATTTTTGTAACAAATTACAAACAATGCTGTCTTTGTGAATTCACTTAGAGTACAACAGAACAGGTCTGTCTCACTAGCTATTAAGTTGAGCGTATGGAGTGCCCGCGTCAGAGGTGCCTTACCCAGAAGGTTGGTCCGACCGTGCGGCTCCACCAACAGTCGCGGCTGCCGTCGGCGCCACACATACCTCTCAGGAACACATAGGTTTAATTGCCCTAACATTTCAGCGTTATGCAATTTTCCTCTGAGTATTTTAAAAATATACGAGGTGAGCGCAAGTTCCCTTCTAACTCTTCGTTCATTATATCCTACCATACCTAAGATAAACAAAGCTGGATACATTAAAGGATAAAATGGGTATACACCATAATAACGCATATATAAATATCTAATAAATTTATTCTGTACTCGCTCTAGCATGAGACTATACTTAGTTTCATGCGGAGCCCAGAATTATATAATTCTTCTGTCCGTGTGTGTGTAAGTGACTGAACTCCCCCTAAACGGCTGGACCGATTTTGATGAAATTTTGTGTGTGATTAAGTTGATTAGAGAATGGGTTTATATTCACAATTAGACCCGGTAGGTGGCATTGTTGTCTTGATCCAGAAATCAACCGTGCGAAGCCGGGGCGAATCGCTAGTAGACAATAAGGCATAGACAATGAAGTCGGTGCTAAGACATAGTGTATAGTAGAATTAAAGCCACGACTTCAGAATGTTAAATTATTTTATTCTTTTAAGATTTATTTTCTTTTTGAGTGGACTACGGGTTATCACAACCTTTGTCGTCTAAATAGTTACATTAAAAACTTCATCCCCTATTTCGCTGCCCTTAGGGATGAAATTTTATCTCCTTAATGAAGTGTAAGCTATTTAATAAAGAAATAGTTACCAAAGTCGGTTCACAATTGACGAAGATATCGAGTAACATACATACAAAAAAACATGCAGTCAATTTAGAATCTCCTCCTTTTTTAAATTAAAAATCAACAAATTTCTAGTTTGAACTCATCTCACTTAACTCATTTGGTTTGAGCGCTGGTTTGATTCAGGCATTAAGGTCTCTTTATAGGGACTCTAGTGCTTGTGTCAGGATCAATGGGGTCTACTCGGACTGGTTTGGCATTCAAAAAGGTGTCAGACAGGGTTGTGTAGCTTCCCCGTGGTTGTTTAACCTATTTATGGACAGTTGTTTGCAAACTTTGAAAGTTGAAGAATTTGGGTTGAGAATGGGTGAGTTAACCGTCAAATGCCTTTTGTACGCAGATGATCAAGTCATATTTGCATCGTCGGCGGCCGAGTTGCAAATGATGGTTAGTTTAATGAACTGGTCATTAAAAGAAAGGGGTATGAAAATGAACGCAAGTAAGACGAAAGTGATGGTTTTTGAAAGAGAAGAAAGTAAAACGTTATGTGAAATAAGAATAGAAGGGGAGATGATTGAGCAAGTGGATGAATTTGTATATTTGGGATGTTTATTTAGCAGGGATGGTAGATATAATAAGGATATAGAACGACGAGTGAACGCAGGAAATAGAGTGAATGGGGCTCTACACGCTATTATGAAGAGTCAGAATGTGTCAAAAAGGCACGTTTGGCAATTCATAATGCTGTGTTAGTCCCTAATTTAATGTATGGTAGTAAAAGTTGGGACTGGCAGAAGAAGCATGGGAGTAGAATAAATGCTGTAGAAATGCGGTCATTAAGGAGTATGCTAGGGCTGAATCTGAATGACAGGGTGAGAAATAGTGTGATAAGAGAAAAGTGTGGTTTGCAAGATGACGTTGTGACCAGGATTAAGAAAGGAATGCTTCGGTGGTTTGGTCATGTAGAAAGGATGAACGAGAAAAGAGTGACAAAGCAAATTTATGTTGCAGAAGTGAACGGAAGAGTCGGGAAGGGATGCCCTAGACGAAGGTTTATCGACCAAATTGGCGATATATTGAAAATGGGTCAGATTAGGAGTACCCTTAACCGACGAGCGTGTATGCGTAGATATATGGATGTAAAGGAGACGAGAGAAGTGTGTCAGGAACGTGCCAAATGGAAGTCCGTAGTCTCTGCCTACCCCTCTGGGTGACAGGAGTGAGTGTTTATGTTATATGTTCTAGTTGAAGGTTAACATATTTAATATAAACATGGCGGCATGTCTAAATCCTCACGGGTTACAACGAATCTTGGACCTTCTTTATCTGAAAGTAGTGCATTACTTACCATATCGTGAACTGTAGGCTCGTTTGTTACTCTAATATTTAAAAAAAAGGCATTATTACTATACGCAAAAAACAAGCAGTGTCTCGAACGCCTGATTACCAATTTAAATTCATCTCATGTCTACAGTTCCGGTTTTGTCTTTATATAGCCTACTCTGTCTTTTTGTTTGATTCTAAACACGTTCTAATGCAATAAGCTTCTCAGATCCCCACATCCGCCTCTCTTCGTGCTCTCTTCGTTATCAGTGTGCATTATTACAATAGTACTTAGGCGATCTAACTTTGGTCTTTGTCATAAAAATATTGTCAAGGATGACACATACGTACCTTGATAAACTTGTAAAGTAAAACAATACGAGATACCAATTTCATTTTATACAAGAACTGTCTACGTTTGTTAACGTAGTCTTTGAAGAATTGTGTGAGCCATGCTAAGGTGGCGATGTAACCACCATCACCACCATTTCGTCCTGTGGGTGTTGTGAGAGGGGACCATGGAAAAGGCCAGAAAGACCTCAGGGCCAACGACAGATGGTACCACCATCTGTCGTTGGCCAAGTCTCGTACATGACAGATGTAAAATACCGGCGACGGAGCGCAGCATTTATCTCAGAACTGGCCTCCTCTTAAACTTTCTCCGTAATACCCTTCCAATTAAATAACTTGCTTTAATAAACTTGGCATTAGCACATTTTCATCATTATACTAGCCGGTATCCGGCGCTTTGCTGCCGCAGAAGAAATAATTTTGAAAGTATCGTTTTAAATTTGGAAGAGTTATATTGTTGAATTAAGAATGCTAATACGATAATTGAAATTGAATGATCTATAACTTTCAAATAATTTGCCGGTAGGTACGATAAACGCGCCACCTACTCTAAGTTAATTGTACTATTCCTATAACCTTCGCATAAGTGCAAGCAATAAGTTGACAAAGTTCACAAGATTATGGCAGCGCATAAAATACGAACAAACAAAAATTAATTTTTATATTTTATATATAATCATTGGAGCGTCTTTACTGATCTGGTAACTTCTGAACGACTTGGCCGATTGAGGTCATATTTACACAATATATTTTGTTTTATCGGGACGATAAATTATAGCTGTGCTAGGATACGTAGGTGACGCTTTAGTCAAGCTATCAACAATGTCTAGGTATATTTATAGACGAAAATGACTCATATTCACAATATATTTTATTGTGTTGTTGTAGCCTGAATGGGTCAGCTCCACCGAGGAAGGACCACACTCTCACAGTATATTAATGTAAAATAGTGTAGAGAACCAGAGATCCTTTTTATTGGAAACGAGACATTTCATCCTAGTATTATTAATTTTAAAATTTAATTATAACTATACCACGGCCTACCAGGCCATTATGCTAATGCGATAAGATTGGAGGTAGGTTAGAATACTGCATCAAAGATGTGTTTTTGCACCGGCTAGAATAACACAACCTGTGCGTAGTCACGGAAACTATAGAATAAAACATAAAAAAATAATCCATACACACCTCTACTTTAGATTTCCTCACCACGCATTTTCTTTTGCCGCACATTTTCCTTATTTGCGCAGCGAACGTCTTCACCCTCGTTTTTCGGGAACTGAAATGGACAGAAACAACAACAAAATCAGAACAGATAAACTTATAGATTGATAACTGATGTGAATTTGAGCTAGTAGCAGTAATAATTTAAGTCGACTCCAAAGTTAGTAATTCATTTTTGGGGCAATGTATATGTTACAGTCAAAAGTCATAACCGGTCAAAACCACTTTTGACTGCAATAAATCAGGCAAAAGTAGTTTTGACTAAGGAAGTTTGCCAATACCACTATTAACTGATTTTTGCACTCAAAAGTAGTTTTTACTAAGGACGTTGGTCAAAACCATTTTTAACTGCAAAAATATTGGGTAATAGAGATTTTGAAAAAATTATATCGGTTAAAAGTGGTTTTGACAAAGAATGTTAGTCAAAACTACTTTTGACTTATACTTATAGAATTTTTAAAATTAAAAAAGTTCAATTATTCTTTCAATATTATATTTTATATCATTATAATGGCTTAAGGGTGGCCCAGTGGCTACCCCAGCCGCACCTTAACCTACTGTCAATGATATTGCGAGTTTTGACCGATAGTCTGAACTTTAAATGAGGCAAAATTACTTTTGACTAAGAACGTTAGTCAGAACCACTTTTGACTACAAAAATCAGTCAAAACTGTTTTTGACTAAGGGCATCGGTCAAAACTATTTTTGCCTTATTTTTGCGGTCAAAAGTGGTTTTGACCGGTTATGAGTTTCGACTGTGACATATATACACTTTTACTACAAAATCCCAGAAAATATTCAAAATCTGACTTCCGCGATGTTTAAAATATTTTTAAACAAAGATTGTATAGAAAGGGTTATTGTAATATTAAGTAATTTATGGATGATAACAACCTCTGTGAATGAGGTGATCGCTACCAAGCTATAACTAATTTGTTTTGTGTTGATGATTATTGTGTAACATAATAAATAAGATTGTAAACTGTTCTTTTTTTTAAATAGTTGTTCCTAGGACAGAGGTATTTTCCGAACCAGTGATTAATTAAACATAAGAATGACTTTCAATAAGTATTATTTATAATCTATATTGAATAAAAAAATATATTTCTAATTAGAGATTAGTATAAATGAAAGATGAAAGATTAATGTAAATTTTATTAGGTAAGATCCGCGTAAAAACGGTTGCTAATTGAATTCACATGTTAAATTTATGAACTTTCGCAAAGAAACTCCTGCTTTTCTTAATTAAAAATTTACTTACTCGTATAATATACCTTATAATATATTAACCTGTATTATATTTTTAACGTTAAGCCACTAGGATTATCTCCCGTATCGGGATGGCGTTTACATACATAATTTGCATATGGACAAATATTCATGCCGTGTTGTGGCGGTGTAGGAATACCCACTACCCCATATCGTCCCGTGGGTGACGTAAGAGACGATAGAAAGAAAAAAAAAACCAGAAGGTGGGCAGCAGCTTATTCCTAAATAAAATAAAGTATATATGCTGCGATCTATGGGAGAGGCTTATATTCTGCACTTTCATAAAAGCGGTGATTGCTATAATTTATTATTAGTTCTACTAATTGTTTGGGTTGTTTTCAGCCAACTTAAAAAAATGTGGAGGTATATTTTGTTGTATATATATTACGCGATATCTTCACTAGTTCTGAGGCAGTCAAAAGTCGGGCCAAAAAAAATCAGTTATTGAGTTTTTCCATCAAAAAATTCTCAGTAGCTGCCCGGAATTAGGAAGTTGGCGATGTTGGTGGAAAGCACGTAAATCCGTTGGTCCTGCGCCTGATCTCTCTCCGGTCGTGTCGGTTTACCGTCCCATCGCACTATGAGGGGTGAGAGAATAAGGAGTGCACCTGTGCTTGCGCATACACTTGGGCACTATAATCCTGTCCTGCGCCGATGGCTAGTTTCCGTTGAGGCTGGTCGCCCTGACTGAAATTCTGTCTGGAGGACATTACATTACAATTTTAATGATTCTATTGAATAAGCTGAAAAAATCCACTAATGACATAATTTTTAATGAAACTGTTCAGGCGACCTTCTAGTTTTTAGCTAGAAGCCTATAATATTCCTTATTCCATTCACAAAATGTCAAAATTTTAATTTTTTATTAAAAGTAAAAGCCGACTTCATATAATTAAAAGACATAAAATAATTTACACGTAATATAAGGTCGGGGAAAAGTTTCTTCGTATTTTATATACCAATTCAAGTCTTTTTTTTTTCAAAGTTTAATTACATTTAATTATAATTTATAATACATATGTGTCATTTTGTTCGTTAACTTGTCGTTGCTGTAACAATCTTAGGATTTTTGATCAAAAAAATGCGACAAGTAATTTTGACAGTCCTCTCTAACACTACCCAAAGAATTCTGAAGTGACCGAAACAGGTGGAAATCTGAGGGTGACGTGGTTAGGACTATGTGGTGGATGCATTAACACTGCCCAAAGAAACTCTCTCAATTTTTGCTGAGTGGCTAAAGATGTGTGTGGTCTGGCGTTATCATAATGAAAGACCACTCCTTTTCTGTTGATCAATTCCGGCCGTTTTTCTCAATTTCTTGCTTGAGTCTCATTAGTTGTTGGCAGTAGAGATCCGAATCGATGGTTTTGCCCGGCGGTAAAAGCTCATAATAAACGATGCCCTTCCAATCCCACCATACACACAGCATCACCTTATTGCGTGTTAATCCGGGTTTCGCTACAGTCTGTGGAGCTTGACTACCCTTTGACCATGATCTTTTTCGCACGTTCTTGTCGTAGGTGATCCACTTTTCATCACCAGTGATCAATTTTTTCAAAAATGATTCGGTTTTAATTACGTTTCAATAGAGAATCGCAAATGAGTACACGATTCATTGGGTTTCTTTCAATGAGCTCGTGTGGTACCCAAATATCGAGCTTTTTTGTATAGGCAGATTTATTCAAATGGGTCAAAACTGTTTTGTGGTCAATCCTCAATTTCAGCTCTGCTATGTTTTAACTACTAATATGCCGATCTTGCTCCCCTTTTCTACCGACTTCAAAAAGGAGGAGGTACTCAATTCAACTGTACGAGTATGTTTTTTTTTGTTTTTTTTTTTTATGTGTGTTCACCAGCTTTCAAATAAAAAAAGAATCATCGAAATCGGTTCACCCAGAAAAAAGTTAACACATTTACACACATAAAAAAAAACAAAAAACAAAAACATACAGTCGAATTGAGTACCGTTTTCTTTTTGAAGTCGGTATAAAAGAGTTACTGATGTTTCGATTGATACTCCTCCGCCATCACACATTGCTTCCACTAATTTTCATTTAATTGAAATTTGGATAACTTTTAACTCCGGCGAGACTTGAATTGTTACCAGTAAAGGCGCTGCTGCCCAACTCCTGTTGCAGTTTCCCTGCGTTGCCTCTTAAGACGACTATTATTATTTTTTAATTTTTTTTCTATTAAAATCAAGTAGTAAAAGTAGATCAGTATCTTTTCGATCTAGTTAAGATAAATCAAAAACTTACTCCGTCACTACACGGCGACAAAAATAATTAGTTAAAATTATTAAACTATATCTCTAATTATTAATAATTAATTATTTAACTATGTTCAGCAGTGATCATGTGAAGGGCTGTAATGATGATGTTAATGATGATGATTAAACTATTTCTCTGTAACTCGTAACTCTTTATATTTTCCCAGAAGAAACTTCTGAAAATCTGAGAGAAATTTATTTGAAATTAAATATCAAATAAAAATATTTAATAATTTAAATTTAAATTTATAAGTTGAAAAAATCTTTAAAAAAAAGTCAAAATAAATGATGGATTGGCAAAATCACATCTATCCTATAAATAATATTTGCATAAAAACATTTCTTACAGAGCCTCTCATTATATTTTTTTTTCATTTAAAAACTGACCTGGTTTTCACAACGCAAACACCCTCAGCATCCTGCTGGAGTGCATCCGCTGACCCCAACATATCGACGCAGCACAACACCAAAAGCACAAGCACAATTTTAACAGCACTCATTTTAAAAAATTTACACTTCCTGTCACAGATACTATTAGCGTGTCTTCACGTGTAATACATCGTGGTACAAAAGAATAATGAGACTAAAATAACGCAACCATTTTGTGAGGAGGGCAGAGACAATGTGATGGGCTATCACCCAAAGTACTTGTAAATGCTCATAACATTAATATATCTGGCTCATTATGCATCTGATTTGCAATTATAAACTCTATACATATGCAAATGAAGCACAACTTCAATCAACGAGGGTACATCGTATAACTTTTGATAACTTAACTCGTGAATGTAGTCAAGAAAGCATAGTGAAACAGCTCCGAAATAGCGGATAACTTTGTGTTTTAAATTTATTTTTATGTTTTTAAATGATAAATTATTATTTGTAATTATAATTAAAAATAATATAAAGTAACAACATAAATTTACGTGGTAGAGCCATGCTGCAGCTATATTAATAGTATAGTTGTAGCATAATGGTTTGGCTCGACCGGGGAAGGACCACGCTCTCACAGAATACTAGCGTAAAATAGCAGCTTAACGCTGCTGTGTTTCGTATGGTGAGTGTAGAGAACCGGAGACCCTTTTTACTGGAAACGAGGCGTTCCATATTAGTCCTCACGGGTGACAACGCATCTGCATTTTGATTCATAATCGAAGATAGATGTAGATGTCTATGGGCCACAGCAACCACTTACCTTCAGGTGGACTGTGTGCTCGTTTGTCACCCTTATCCTTTAAATAAAGGTTAACAGGCATAACTACTGTAATTACGTCACTGTTAGACTAAACAGTACTAACAGTGACGTAATTACAGGCTGTGAGGCATTTAGTTCTCAGAGGAAAACGCATCTGTAGCCTTCTTTGTTTGAAGTGGGCTACAGGTGTCCATGCATAGCCACTTACCATGAGGCAGACTGTAAGTTCGTTTATCACTTCAGGTTTAATAAAAAACCGCTTAACGAACCAAAGTTTATATAAGTGAAGACTGAAGCCATTGTTTATTACTTAGGTTGGACTGCAGTAGCCACTTACCATCAGGTGGACTGTAAGGTCGTTTGTCACTTAAGTTTTTTTTTAAAGAACTGTTTACCGAAACAAAGTTTATATAAGTGAAGACTTAAGCCATTGTTTCATACTTAACATATTATCCTCACTACTTTTATCTTACGTGAGTTTCGTATTTAACTAAGCTCCGCTGCATCGAAATATGGCTACAGAAGTATGGGTCAACTTGACTGGGAAGGACAACGCTCGCACCGAATACCAGTATGAAGTAGCATCACAATGCTGTTGTTTATCGTGACGAAAACCAGTGACCCTTTGTAATGGTAAAAGCATTCCATCTTAGTACTCAAGCATGCCAACGAATCTGCATTACTTGATAGATGTAAGTGTCTAGTTACTATCAGTTTTTTTATAGAATAATGGTGACAAACCACCACACAGTCCACCTGATGGTTAGTATATGCTGTGTCCCATAGACATCTACATCTATCCTCGATTAAGAATCAAAATGCAGATGCATTGTCACCCCTAAGGACTAAGGTGGAACACCTCGTTTCTAGTAAAAGGGGTCTCCGGTTCTCTAAACTAACCATACAAAACACAGCAGCGTTAAGCTGCTATTTCACGCTGGTATTCTGTGACAGCGTGGTCCTTCTTCGGTCGTGCCGACCCATTCTTGCTACAGCTATACTACTAATATAGCTGCAGCATGGCTTTACTGCGTCGATTGGTGCTTGATGTAGCGCAAAAACATTATGAAACTTTGCGAGTGATGAACATTGAAACATAAGTTAATTGTTGTAGAGTGCAACCATTTATTTTACTGTAGCCATTGGTAACAGTGCACATTAGTAGACACAAAAAAGGGGGCAAGTCTCATTAATTTGAGCATTGAAGCGTGCTACAGTACAACGAGCGTTTGTTAGAGATTGCCGAAAACACATGCGTCGTTGACCTCCCACATCGACCTCCAGTCTTGCTACGTCATCACTCCCATCTTGTTAGGAAACCTTTAATATAAATATTTAGCGAATGGTATTATATAACTTATCTCGTCCGAACCATTTTTAACCCCCGACGAAAACAAAGGGGTGTTATATGTTTGTAGTGTGTATCTGTGTGCCTGTGTATTTGTGTATCAGTGTATCTGTATTTCTGTCTACGGCATCATAGCTCCTGAACGGATTAACCTATTTTGATTAAGTTTTTTTTCGTTTGAAAGGTGTCTTAATCGAGAGTGTTCTTAGCTACTCGTATATTTCAAGAAAATCTGTTCGTCCGTTTAAAGATGAACAGCTCTTTTTGTTTCGGGGTTTCTTTTTATTTTTTATTTAAGTGAACAATTTTTATTTTTGTGTATTTGATAAAGTAATAAAAATTTATTATTATCACCGTAACAACTTATCAAAGTCTACTGCAGAACATAGGCCTCCTCAAAGATTACTTGTGATAAAGGAGATGTATGTCACTGTTGCCACGCTTGACAGGCGCCCAGGAAACCGCAGTTTTTTTTATTTTCTTGTTGTTATTAGGAAGACGCTGCGGCCCATCTCCTGGTTTGTTTACTTTGTTGCCTATAATGACACCCACGGGACGATATAGGGAAATGGATATTCTTACACCGTCATTATTACACCGTCATTATTACACAGTAGTAAAAATAAAGTAAAGTTACAGCCTATATACAGTCCCACTTCTGGGCACAGGCCTCCTCTCATTTCTGAAATAGTTTTAGGGCAACGAAATGTCGGCCGTGCTGGCGAACTTCACAAGTCTTCAAGATATTTTTTTCTCATTTCTCAGATATGCAGGTTTCTTCACGATGTTTTCCTTCACCGCCACGCAAAGCAAGCACATAAAATTGCAATTAACAATTTCATCGGTCCCGCCGGGATCGGACCCGGGTCGCTCGCGTACTGTGAAATTTACAGCGAGCACTTAGCCCCTGAGCTACCACGGCTCAGTAAAAATAGCATGAATAGTTTATATTTTGTCTGAATTAAGAACTTTTGAGGCCACCACTGAGAATTCAACATCTGATAAAGCCATAAAACAATCTGTTACTAAAAACCAGATTTTATTACAAACAAACGGACATGCGAACAAGTATTTTATGTTTACAGTTCACAGAAAGTATGAACTCGTCGATTCCAACTGAATGACATGCTGTGCGTAAACTGTTACGGATGTTGTACAATAAGCAACAACTATTGTTTTAATTGTACATTCATTTTCGTACCAATTAGATATTTAAGTTGTTATACAAAGAGTCTATAATTGCGTGGAAACTTGTCCTTTGGCGTCGTATCTTGGTGAACTTCCGGTAATGATAGTGGTAGCGTGGGGCAGATTCGTTGGAAATATTTTTATATGATATAAAGTTTTTAGCAAGCTATATTAAGAGTAATTTGCAGGATCGCCTGGTGACCTCGTTAAGAATGGATTTTGTAAAAAAAATATGCTTCTTTACTCATCTGAACTTTTAAAAGTCGTATGTTAGCATTCTGTTGACATAGTTTGACGTCTATCGAATTTTCTTATCCTATCACCATCATCATTTTTTACGTGGTAGAGCCATGCTGCAGCTATATTAGTAGTATAGTTGTAGCACGAATGGGTCGGCTCGACCGGGGAAGGACCACGCTCTCACAGAATACCAGCGTAAATAGCAGCTTAACATTGCTGTGTTTCGTATGGTGAGTATAGAGAACCGGAGACCTTTTTTACTGGATAAGAGGCATTCCATCTTAGTCCTCAAGGGTGACAACGCATCTGGATTTTGATTCTTTATTGAGGATAGATGTAGATGGGTCACAGCAACCACTTACCATCAGGTAGATTGTGTGCTCGTTTGTCACCCTATCCTATAAAAAAACATCACCATCATTACGATTTTACTGAACATAAATCTCCCCATAGATAGCCACAAAACACCACTTGTAAAATTGCCTACGTTTCAGGTTCAGGTCAGATTTTAACGTGGTAGAGCCATGTTGCAGCTATATTATGGTCGTAGCACGAATTGTTTGGCTCGATCGAGGAAAGACCACGCTCTTACAGAATACCAGCGTAAAATAGCAGTTCGATGCTGCTATGTTTTGTATGATGAGTGTAGAGAACCGGAAAACCTTATTACTGGAAACGAGGCATTCCATCTTAATCCTGGGGAGTGACAACTGGGGGGGGGGGATAAATGTAATGTCTATGGGTTACAGTATCCACTTACCATGGGGGGAACTGTGTGCTCATTTATCACCCTTATTCTATAAAAAAGGTTATCACTCTATTTTGAGACACTCAACCTATCTATCAAGTTCTTTTCTTCATCGTCGGTTGTCAATTCATCCAGCTATATGCCAGGTTTATTGCCACTTCCTGACTGATTCCTTGAGATTCGTTAATTTATTCGTAAAGACAATTCTTTTGTCATTGTATCACGCAGATAATTCTGGGTATAGTCATTTCCATAGCTCGAAGTGATTTTGAGCTTTCTTATATGTACGGGACCACATGCACGATGATTTTGCATAGGTCTGGAAGGTCTATGTACAGAATAATACCACAAAGCTAGGTCTTAAGCCTAATTAAACGAATCACTCGGCGATGTTAAGGAAAATGTTTGTTAATTCCCTAGTTTATTTTTAGTCATTACGGTTGTAATATGATCACAATTCAGTTCATATTAAAATTTCTACCTCGTTGCTATATTTTATGAATATAAAGTGGACGTAAAAATATTTGTTATAAATATGATAGTTATTCGTGTTTTGAGTGTATACTATATTTTGATGTTCTACACGGTAGTATTTGCATTATTTTTATTCTTCTTAACTCTGTTCGTTTCGTCAATCATATAAATCATTATTACCTATGTGCTATTATAATAAGAACATTAATTTTCATATATTTTCAACTGTTAGTGTATAGAGATTTTGTAACCGAACAGCCTGTGGATTTGTGAATAAGTATGCGTGTGTCTGCGCGAATGTGTATGCGTGTATGCGTGTATTTACATGTGTGTGTGTAGGGTGGTTTAGCGCTAGCTACAAGAATTCATTAGGTTTTTCCATTATCACTTCGACACGAATGGATTATTTTGTACCGCCATGGTACAGCTATATATTATACTAAATCAAATATTGCCTTAACAAAGTAGGCGATGGCAAATATGACCCTAATCAGAGTAATCAGGATTTGGTATAAATCTCTACTAAAGTTATTATTTGCACAAAAACACTATGTTATCAATTTATGATGTGTAGTAAATGTCTTGCCATCGCTTGGCTCTGTAATGTCCAATTCCTAATCGTCATTGCCTCGCCACTGCATGTCCATTTCGACCCTAATCGCATAATATATACTATAGAACGTAACGAACGCGTTAGTTTTTTAAGATGTTAAAAATTAATTAGCTAAGATCAGCATATTAAATTGATGTGTCTTACTTAGTTTGAAGAACACCTCCGCCCTTCCTCAATTGCGTGCACTATCCCAGTCACCACAAATCCCAACATCAACACACTAGGAAAGATACGACATGTGTTTCGCCTCTAAACGAGGCATCATCAGATGAAATAGACTTTGTGCTGGCTGAGTCAAAAAAACAAGGAAAAAATGGATTACTTCAGTGGTTGTCAATTATTTTAGGAAAAATCGCACCGTTAATCGGAGACCAATCTACGAGATACCGACTTCACCAAGGAGAATCAGCGTATCTAATCAAATTAACTACACTAAGTTCTCCACTTTTTTGTATGGTTTCAGATAGTCAAAATAGCTAGAGTTTACTCCACTGAATGCAAAGAATATTTTACTCTCTTCAAAGAAAGGTCTTGTGATGATGCAAATTCTACTGAAATAAAACCAATTCAAATGTGAGTAAATTTTCCAATAATCTCAAAAAAAAAAAGAGTAACGTCGTATCTCAAAACACTCTTGCGATCATTATCATAATCACCATTATTGTCTTAACAACATACCACGAGTCGCTGGATTAATATATTTTGTGCATCCCTTGATTTCCTGCATGCTCTTTCTCTTCTTATTTATGGAAAAGGGTCTACGTATACATGATTCGAGAAAGATAGAGCCAAAAGGCAGGCCGGAATAAAAATGTGGTCCTAATATAATTAATTTTGAATTCAAAATTATTTTAAATAATTTCCGCATTATAGATTTTTCATTTAATTCTATGTCTTAGCACAAACTTCAGAAGCTATTAGAATGTGCTTTGTGGAAATTATGTTTTACTTTAATATTAGTTCTTTCAAGTTGGCTTTAACTTTTTTATTAAAGTTTAATTTTTCCGACTGCCCAAGAAGGAGGATAATGTCTTTCGAGTGTACATATATAGATATGTAAGTATGTCTATTTCTTTGGCACACTCTGTAGTCTAAACGGTTTGATGATTTTTAACATAGCTGGTGTCGATAGATACGTCTTAGTTGTGGAAGTGACATAGAATATAAATTATTCCTTTTTCTTAAACTATTTTACGGAGGCGGGTTTTTTAAATTACTGTTTAAACTATTGGGCTTGTATTGTCACTTCTTTGGGACAGAAGCCTTAATTGAGAACTTTAATGTTTGAGTTCGAATAAGCCATTCAACTATTGTCGTGAACTGAACCACTCCTAATAAGCTTACTTGAAGCGATTGACGGGAAAATTAGTAATTTCAAAACAGCATTTCTATATCTTTAATTAAAAACGATTACGAGTCTCATGGTAACTTACTTATTTTAAATTATTTCAGAAATCAAGTAACTTTGAATGATTCAAGATTTAATTGGAGTCCTGACTACAGATGTATCGATACGTACCCACCCGAAGATTGTTTTATCGAAATTACATGTGAACGGATTGAAACTGTCTGCGAAAAACAGTTTGAAGAAAGTATTGAACGAACTACAGAAGTTAGACTTAGCTCTAGTCAGACTGATATGGAATCATGGGTTGGTAATGAAATAACTTCTGACGAAATAACAATTTTTGGACTGACTTTTAACGATCAGATATGCGGTTGTGCAATAAAAACTTCTACAATGACATTTTGCCGTGTAGTGGAGGCGAGATCTCGATGCAAATAGAGGCTAGAGGCGAGATCTCGAGTCTTCTCAGGGGAGAAACGTCCCCCCTGGTTCTTATGTACTGCACGTTTACGTGCAGATTGTGGTATGTATGCATTTGGCATCTGGAGGCGGTGAAGAAAAATCCATCATCCCATTTTGTCCCGTGGCTCTCTTTAGAGGCGACTATGGTATATACCTCTTATGGTTTTCGATAGGTGGCGGTATCACCATCTTGTTTACGCCATGCGTAAAATTAATGAATTCAAAGCAAAGTGCATGCACACAAAATTTTCATCGCTAAACTGACAATCAATAACTTACGGCCTTACTCATAAAAATCGACGTGAATTTAAGAAATTCTATAAGTTCTTCTCTCTCTTTTCACTACATGGCAATAGAAAGAGAGGCATAGAAATAATATCGCTTACTTAAATTAATACTTAATTTAAGTAAACGATACTGAACGATTATAATAATTAATTTTTAAAAGAAAAAATGGTGATAACCATTTCTGCTACATTTATTAAATTGCAAAGCAGATCTCAAAGTATCTCAGGAACTAAGGCCCGTATTAATAAACGTTACTCAACGACGAACTCAAGTGCGTAATCATTTGATACGCCCTCATTACGAAATCAGCATCTCAATATCGTTGCTAATTAATAAACACATAAAAACAGTATCTCAAAACGCTGTACTTAGGAATACTGTTCTGTGACTTGCACTCAAGTATACACACTTGAGAGTCGAGTTTCGTTTATTATTCAGTGTAGCACTCAGCTGATATCGTAAACCTAAACCGCATCTTAACATATGTTTATTAATAAGATCATAACCTCAAGATTGTACTCAAGTGCGTGTACTTGAGCTGAGTAACGTTTATTAATACGAGCCTAAGTGCCCGCTGAAAATTTTACAGTACTTGAACAATCCGGGTTCGATCACCGCTGGCACCAATAAAATTATTGCCTACAATTTTATGTGCTAATTTACCACGTACCACGTAAAGGCAAAAATCGTGTGTTACGTGCATGTCTGAAGTATAGGAAATATATTTTAGTGACTTGTGAAGTCCGTCAATGTGCATTGGGACAGCGCGGTGAATACTTCCTTGAGCTAAAATCCTCTCACAGATGAGAGAATGCATGCGTCTAGGAGTGGGACATATTTAGGCAGTAACTTTACTTTTACTCTTTTTTAATCACTGGTAAAATAACGTATTTTGGTGTGATTTCAGGCACCAGAAACTACAACCGTTAATGCTGTTGAATGTACTGAATTCTATACAATCTTCGAAGAAAGATCATGTGATGCTTCAATGGAAATAAAACCAGCGCTAATGTAAGTATTTATTTATTGACTAATTCATTACATTTGTACACATACGTACTCATGGGTCATTCAGTCCAGCGTCAAATCAGCCACAAGGAAACTAGGTGTCCTAGCAAGGGTGCGGCGGTACTTAACGCCGGGCAGTTTCTTCTACCATAAGTAAAGCGCAAGTCCGATCGTGGATGGATTATTGCTGTCACAATTAGGCTGGTGCTGCAAAATGCCACCTAGCAGCGTTGGACTCAGTAGAGAGATCAGAATAGCCAGCGTCTCGGTATACTATTGGATGCATTTCGAAGAGAGTGCTTGGGAATTATTTTAATTATTCCCTCCCCTTTCCACGACTGGACAAACAGGGGGTAGGCGGGACTTCACTCCTTTGTTGTTGATATTCCACGCGTTTGAGTCAAACGGTTTGCTTCGTCTTTCCTAATACGTACACAAGAGTGGAATAATCTGCCGGCGTCTGTCTTTCCGTCCGAATACAATCTGGGCGTCTTCAAGGCAAGAGTGAATAGGCCTTTGTTACGCTAAGACAGTGCGACTTATCATCTAGGGCTTCATCACCACTTACCACCAGGTGGGATTG
Organism: Parnassius orleans; assembly: GCA_029286625.1. Lineage (NCBI taxonomy): Eukaryota > Metazoa > Arthropoda > Insecta > Lepidoptera > Papilionidae > Parnassius > Parnassius orleans. Next base: position 2,207,346 of record JAGSMP010000056.1, read on the forward strand.
TTTTTAAGCAATGACTTTTAATAAATAAAAAAAAACGTACAGAGATTGCAATTAAATAATCACCTGACGTAAGTATATAAAGAGGCTTATGTGTCACGTGACCAGTTCAGTTTTATACTTACATAAGTACTTTTTTTGTACTTAGATATTTAAATTTTATAATTCCTATGTACATATTAGGAGAAAATACTTTGAACATATTAGAAGTAAAATAACTTTAATAGAAAACTTTAGTAAAGAAAGACAATATTTAAATTAATATTGACTAGCTGTTCCCCGCGACTTCGTCCGCGTGGAATTTGTTACGATCGGGTTTTAATTTTTTTTGCGCGGAATCCTAATTATTTTACTAAAACAAATATAGCCTAAGTTACGCCTTATAACATCAGCTATCTGTTCAGTGAAAATCCTGTCAAAATTGGTCCAGCTGTTTCGAGATTAGCCAGAACAAACAGACAGACAGACATTTTTTAAAATTGTTTTTTTAGTTATAAGTACCGTAAATACTTAAAAACAGAAAATTTTAAAAATTGTTACGATAATTTTAAATACGTAAAACAAAAATTTTAAAATTGTTTTTTGTTATAAGTACCGTAAATACTTTCATATGCATTTAGTAAAAGCTGTTATTTGGACATTACAAACAGACACTTCAATTTTATTTATTTGTATAGACTAGTGTGCTGACCGCGTAGTGGGTGTAAAAATATCCACTACCCTATATCGTCCCGTAACCAGAGGCAAACAAACCAGGAGATGGGCAGCAGCGTCTTCGTAATAACAAATAAAAAATAAAAACAGCGCTTGAAAATACGCCTGCCAAGTGTGGCAACTATTAAAAATATCCCCTCTATGAAGCAATCTATGGAGAGGCCTATGTTCAGCAATGGACTTTATAGGTTGTAATTTATAGATGGAAAGTTGTGCAAAATACAGAGTCATAGTTATTCTCATTGCTTCCTCTTCTTTATCAGCCATTAACGTTCACTATTGTACGTGAACCTCTCCCCATGTAGAAATGATGCCAAGATCACTATTCTTGGCATGCATATTGGCAATTACAATACTGTGTTGATGCTGCACACCTTTCATGCTGCTCCCTGTCGGGGATCTGCGAATTTTATATCTGGCGTAAACATATATAAAATTATGTTATATCGCCACTTTTTTTATAGAATAGGGGTGACAAACGAGCACACAGTCCACATGATGGTAAGTAGATGCTGTAGCCTATAGAGATTTGTCTTCGATTAAGAATCAAAATGCAGATGCGCGAATGTCACCCCTGAGGACTGAGATGGTATGCCTCGTTTCCAGTCAAAAGGGTTTCCGGTTCTCTACACTCACCATATTAAGCACAGTATTAAGCTGTTGGTACTCTGGTATTCTGTGAGAGCTTAGTACTTCCCCGGTCGGGCCGACCCATTCGTGCTACAACCATAATATAGCTGCAACGTGGCTCTACCACGTGTAATATATTTCTGGCACTGACGGACCTTTCTCATAATCTCAGCACCCTTATACCACCTAAATAGCACTAAATAGGGTGATGGATACATTGTGTCGCTACACACAACATAAAATTTTTCAAATGTTTAACGTGTGTACTGTGTATCTGTCTGTCTGTCTGTGCCATAGTAGCTCCCAAACGGATGAACCGATTTAGATTTAGTTTTTTTTTTTGTTTGAAAGATGACTTAATCGAGAGTCAAGAAATCTTTTTCAGCGGATTGAAGGTCATCAGCTTTTTTGTTTCGTTGGTTTTTTTTAATTTTCAATTTATAATATTATTGATATACAGGCTTATTTTTCAAACAGTAGCCAAATTTTAAACTTAAGTTCAAATATATAAATAATGATATACCGTTATTGCAGTTTTTGATAATACGAGTAAATAAGACTTCTGCATATATTTGAAATTATCCCAAATTTAATGTAATTTATGGGCAACAACGTTTTTGCATACCGATCGACCCTTACGAATGTGTGCGTGCGCAGTAAAATTAGTTAAAATAATGCATTACCATGCATTTTGAATTTAAAAGATAAAAAGGACAGAATGTTTGAGATTTTTTTTAATTAATTTTTCTTCACCATTTGCCTATATTATTTATTCTGAACCTTCTCTGCAAATTTGGCCGGTTATTGCAAAATAACCCTCTATATGGCTGCTTGGGGCAGTCGCTTAGTTTTAAGTTGCGGTGCTGAGGGCTGCCGTTTCAAATCCCGTACGTAACAAGTATTTCTGGATTGTCTGGAAGAAATTGCCATATAGCAATAAGACCACCTTTTGTTTTTCCCTCGATATTTGTTTATTTTTGTTATTTTCTACCGACTTCAAAAAGGAGACGGCACTCAATTCGACTGTATGTTCTTTTTTTTATGTGTGTTACCTCATAACTTTTTTCTGGGTTCCATATAAATTTGATCTAGGTTTTATCAATAGTTATTGAGTTATTCTTAATAATTTATATTGAAGTCGGTTGTACAAATGTTTTAATTTTTAATTATTACCTTTGCTTGATGTACAATAAATAGCTTTGTATTTTATTGTATTTGTGTGGGAACACAAACAGATACTTGTTACTTTACAAATAATTTTGCCGGGTGTTATCCTTGTGCAATTTATGTATGTAAACTACCTCCACGATACAGGAGAAAATACTAGTGTGAAGGTAACGTTTTTATAATATTTTTTTTTATTTTTTTATTTGTTTCAGTGATCTTAAAACATGGAATATTTCGAGATTTAATTCGAATTTTGATAACTTTTGCTCTGGCACATATCCTTCTAAAGAATGTTTCTTAGAACTAACATGTGAACGGGTTGAAACGGTTTGTGAGAGAGTCACTGAAGAAAGTACGGAATCTGGGATAAACGATAATGATGATGTGTCATATCACGATAAAATATTGATAGCTATCGGTGTTCTATCATCGGTTATTTTACTGTCGTTATTTTTAAATTATGCAGCTTCTAAATATAAAGATTTTATACAAAGTGGGACCTATCGTAAGTACCTATACTATTACTTTATTTAAAACTAACAACTCACCTGGCATCGCCTGGATAGAATCTATTAATGTAGCATTATTTAAATTTAAGATAATCAAAGACCATTTATTTTATAATTTAAAAAAAAAACCTTTTGGGATAAAATATAGCCTAGACCCCTCCTGACATTGTTCTCTATCTGTTTGTTAAGTTTCATTTTAATCGGTTCTGCCATTCCGGAGATTATCCCGGCCAGACATATAAACAAGATTAGTATTTACCTAATAGTTCTAAAGATCTATGAACATCGAAAACTTGCATTAAAGTAAATGTACCTACTATAACCATAGATTTAAAAAACCAACTTCAAGAGAATCCTAATACATCGAGGTGGTGCATTCCACTTACATGCACTTCTGATACCAGAATACGCACGAAGATCTTTTAGAGACGCACATTACTTAGGCCCGTATTAATAAACGTTACTCAACGACGAACTCAAGTGCGTAATCATTTGATACGCCCTCATTACGAAATCAACATCTCAAGATCGTTGCTAATTAATAAACACATAAAAACAGTATCTCAAAACGCTGTACTTAGGAATACTGTTCTGTGACTTGCACTCAAGTATACACACTTGAGAGTCGAGTTTCGTTTATTAATCAGTGTGGCACTCAGCTGATATCGTAAACCTAAACCGCATCTTGAGATATGTTTATTAATAAGATCATAACCTCATGATTGTACTCAAGTGCGTGTACTTGAGCTGAGTAACGTTTATTAATACGGAATTTAGACTCGGTAGTGATAGATACTGACAAAGAAGCATTTCATTTACATATTTACCTGAAAAGAAGGAAGAACTAATTTAAATAAAATAAAAAGGATATAAGAAAACAGAATCCGTTCGTTATTTTGTCAATAAAAAAAAAGTAAGCTCGCCGTAAATATACGCGAGAAACCCGGGTTCGATCGCCGTCGGTACAATGAAATTGTTAATTGCAGTTTTAAATGCTGATTTACCACGTGCTCAGCGCTGAATGAAAACATCGTGAGGGAACCTGCATGTCTGAGAAATAAGAAAAAAATATTTCGATGACATGTGAAGTCAACTCACACGCATTAGATCAGCGTGGCTGGTGGACACTTTCTTGCCCTAAAACCCACTCTGAAATGAGGCCTGTGCCAGGACTTGGACGTATTTAGGCTGTAAATTATTATTTTTTACTTTTTCTACTTACTACTAAATTACATGTAAATGCAATAATATTATATGTGTATAGAGTTAGATTTTCGAGTGGCAGCTTCGTACTGGTAAGCAAAGTGTAAGGCAGTCCCCCACTAAACGGATGCATGTGACTCAGGACCGTGATTTTTGGCGTTGATTTTCGTCCTTGGGAGAGGAGTAAGTTCAGCAGTGGCCTTATGACAGGATGACATTATGTACTTCAACTTTTAAAACGTTATATTTCAACAAAACTATCAGAACAAATATTCTATATATTATTTTATCGGAAATTTTAAACAACGCTATAGTTTAGTTTAGTAGCGTTGTAAGAACATTCACTATGTATATACCGTCAAACACAAGAAAATTAAACAGGAGATCGGCAGCAGGTTCTTCCTGATAACAACGAAAAATAATAAAAAAACGCTTGACAAGCTAGGCAACTACGGCAAATATCCCCCGTATGAGCCAATATACGATGGAGGCCTATGTTCAGCAGTGAACTTTGATAGGCTGTAATGGTTACGATAATAGTTTTAAAACGACAGACCTATAGAAATGATTTAAAGCCTATAGAAATGTCTCGTTACCAGTAAAGCAGGTTATCGTCACTCACCATACGAAACACAGCATCATTAAGTTGCTACTTCATTCTGATATTCTGTGTTTAGTATGGTGAGTGAAAAAAAACTAGAGACCCATTTTACTGGAAACGAGGCTTTCCATCTTAGTGCTCGGGGTTGACAATGCACGAGGATAGATGTAGATGTCTATGGGCCGCAGCATCCACTGACTATATATATCCATATATTCTATTTTAAAAACTGCTATCTTATCACCTGGTATATAACTAAAAGGCAGCACAATATTATTTCCGCTTCAAACTATGTTATTATAAACAATCTTATCTTCTACAACAGCACTACAAAATAACCTTAGTTGCCAAAATGTTATATTTCAAAACCGGTGTGTACACGATCCAAAACGACCTTTGGACCGCAGCCAAATCACCTTCGTGATTCAGCCTTTTGTCGGACAAGGTTGTAGCGCTTTTCCGATTCCCATTACGGTGTGAAAACTTAAAAGTATAGCTTGTTACCACGACAACATCAAGTTTTTATCGTAAGAGGTAACAGAGGGAAACAAACCATGAGATGGGTAGCAGCGTCTTTCTAATGACAAATAACAATAAAATTGCGGTTTCTAACCCGGTGGCCAAGAGTATGATAAACTATGATAAATATCCCTCCATGAGGCAATCTATTTGGAAGTCTATGCTCATTAATAGGCTTTTTATAGACTGTAACGGTACTGTTAATGCGCCAATTAAGTGGTCATCGTACCCTAATTGATCTTTATGATGTAGGCTTCTTTTCTTCTTTTACACCATTTAAGTAAAACAATATATTTCATAACTCTTTCTTTTCGTTTACACTACGTGTATTTTGGGTAACCCCAAAACCATGGTTAATACAATATTAAGGAATACATTAATAAAAATAACCCCTGGGACTGAGATGATTGCTCCCATGCTGGTTCTATTATAATTCATATAAAAAATTGAAGAAAATTATTCCAAATTTATATACGTCTAAAACCATAGTCTCTGTGGGTTTCTTGCTGGTTCTGTCCAGGACTGAGATGCATACGTTTGCGTGAAATGCGTGTTTCTACAATAAGTTTAGCATGGTTTTGGCTTAGTTTGAACTTCATTTGAAATATACTTTCTATTTCTTTTCTATCATTGCGTTTTTGGTCTGCGACGGCAATAGGCAATGTATTTTTTCAGCAACGGGAGCTTGTGATTTTAGATTGTTTCGCGATCGATTCGTCCGAACAATAGACCGATCGTTCGGCCCAAAGGATTTTTTCATTTGACATAGAACTGTAACGAATGAAGAACCGTGCTCCCATTGATCCCGCCAAAATCAGAAAATGCACAATCACCATGGAAATAGTTTTAATATTAATTTAATTTAAAATTTAATATTAATATAATTATATATACTTAAAAAAGCAAAAACTAACTTTTGTGCGGCATATTATTTTACAAGATTACATGCAATCCTTAAATTACGTCGTCGCAGACAGTGGGCCAATCTGCAGGGTCATGGCAAAAAGTTGTGGGTTGTGGTGGGCACCTCACTGAATTTTTTAATTGTAATTTCAAGAACCCTAAATAAGCTGTCATAATGAAATTATGTCTGAAAATTTAAAATATTTCGAGAATTTATGAATCCCAACAATATGCACTTTGCAAGCATTGCCTTCTTAGAATAAGGTCTCCTAGGTTACCAGGTAGACTGATGTGTGTCAGCTATTTTTTACTTTTAATTCAATTTTGTTTTTCATCATTACGTAAAATGTTTGGATTAAAGTTATCTCTCTATGAAACAAGATTCGGTCATGTAATATAGCTGGAAAAATGTCACTCAGCTCGTTATAAACCGGTTATAATACATCTCAATTTTCTCCGGACCCATCGACGTCTTCCAAGCGCATGCTCAATAAGACACGACCAATGTACCAAGAAATCTTTTATCCCTGCATCATGAGCCTTTCACGCCTCATAAAGAGTAGTTGGGAATGAGAGGGTAGGTCAGGATATTCTGGTTCACGAACTTCAGACAGGTTGGATCGGTGTATATCGGCGCTGTTCGGATATCCTCGCTCGAATGTAGAGCCTTTGCCATTTTCAGGTGACGGGCCGGATTTGGAAGGTGAAAATTCTAGTATTATCTTAAACTCGGCTACAAATGAGTCAATAAATATTTTGTATTTATTTCTAATTATTGATTAAGATAAGTAAAGAGACTAATAATACTTACAAAACAAGCACATAATTATTTTTTTGCACATAAGCACTTGGTATATAACCTATATCTTTAATTTCAAATTACTTCAAGTTGGAGCTTACTTAATTATTAATTTATTCCTTCTGAGATTAGAGTAAAAAATTATGTACATATTAACACATTTAGTAATGCTGCTACCCATTGAAAGTATTTTATGGCGTTTAATTTTAAATTATTTTGAATTTGGGGAAGACAACTCTCAGAGGTGACAACGCCCACTTTCTTTGAAGTTAGATGCAGGTGTCCATGGACTGCATTAGCCACTCACCATCAGGTGGAATGATAATTCGTTTGTAACTTCGGTTTAAAAAAAAGATATACAATCGCACTGTTTAGGTCATAGTTAACCCGATCTTTTAATAACTATTTATCTTTTGGTACAATCTACGCAGACTGAACTTAAAGTTTTTTAGTGGTTAACATGTGCTTGGATTTATTTAGTTAATAATAGGATCTCAAGCAGTTGACAGTACCTAGTTATCTTCTCGATTGAAATTAGACTTTTTTTTAAATATATTAGCCTCTTGTTAACTCGTGAGGCTAATAATAATAATAAACGTTGGTAGGATTGGTAGGATTGGTAGTATCTGCGAGGAATTCATGATTTATCAAATTTAATGTAATGAAGCAGAATAAATTAGTGTAACAAGTGAAATCTATGATTAATAAAATACAGAAGTTGTCGCACGTTCTAACCTACTCGTGCCCGACAACGCTACCAGACCCAAAAACCAAAAATTTGTGTTTTTGAACGCAACGTGCGTTCTTGATGACTTCGGGTGGTGCTAATCCATAACATGCAACGTTAATGTAACCAGGATCAATTGTATATTTTCTCTAGAATATATACAAAGCATTTACAAAAAATGGTATCATAAATTACAATTTGAATGTTCCGTCATCAATTCTGTAAGTTATAAAAATTAAACTAAACATGGAAATTACTTCTTTTATTTAGACAAGTATAACCATTAATTTGTTTGTTTTTTATGGATTGAGTGTGACAAACGAGTACACAATCCATATTAGATTAAGAATCAAAATGCAGGTGCGTTGTCAAGGACCATGATAGAATGTCTCGTTTCCAGTAAAAAGGGTCTCCATTTCTCTACACTCACCATACATAACATAGCAGTATTAATTAATTATTGCTTATATATTATAATTCAGCTGCTATTTCACGCTGATATTTTGCCGATCCATTCGTGCTACAACCGTATGGTCTTATGGTTAACGCTGCAGCGTGGAACAACCACGAGTTTTAGCCAATGCCACATTGTCGGAAAAACCAAAGGCTTTGGCGCATATATTTAATTACTTTATCGAAAGGTATCTTATTATATATCCACTAAATCCATCCCTGCTATTAGGGGAGCAACGTTCGCGCAAGCGCGTATCACCACCGTACCGCCCAGCCCGAACAGACTAACACACGCGCCTTGGCCAGCACCGAAGAAAAAAAACACGCTCTACAAATTAAAAAAATAAAGTCAATAATCGTGCCAGTGTCTCTACAACCAGTATTTATATAGCGATAAATATTAGCGTGACATTCAAGTAATAATAACTACACTTTTAGTTTGAAAATATCATATTATATCGACTGCGTTTGTGCTGTGATGTAACAAAATAGTGATTTTTGAATGAAAAGGCCTAATAGTATTTTTACAAATTTATTTATTAATGTCTATTCTAATGCGTGAACTCTAAAAGAAAACGGACCTTAACATGACTGTGATGTGAAGCATTAGCATCTTGCGTAACTTGGAGTATAGTAGGTGAGTATGTACTACTATAAAATATGACGTATTTTAATTACTAATATCCCTTCGTGTATAACACTGTAAGCAACCCTTCCAGTTTAAAAAATAAAACTAATGTCCATAATTTGCTTAAAACAATAATTTATTCTTCCTGGAGCATACCTAGATGTACAAAGATGATACCAGCATCTTTTTCAGTACTACTTCTTCTGATTTGATACGTTACGAACATACGAATATAGGTATGTGAGGACGCGCGAGTTCTCATTGATTAGCCCTTGCTAATGATATGAATATATTAATAGGTACTATTACTGTGGGCTTAATTTACTAGGATAACAGCAGATTCAGGAACAATTTGTGAATATTTAAAGCAACAGTAATGGATAAGGGTACGGATTACGAAAGTAAAATGTCGTAGGATGGAATCCGCCATTCAAATATTGTAGTGAAAAACTCCTTGCACAAGTGTTTTAAGTTTAGGTGGAGTAGTTGACCGGAGATTTATTTATTTATTTTTATTTATTTAAATTTTAATGCACAAAAGAAAAAATCGTACATATGGCGGACTTAACTTAGATTTAGTAGCGGTAATAGAATTTTAACATCTTTGAAAAATATATTTAATTCTTTGATGTAAAAAATTTAAATTACAATTGCATTTTTTGGTCCACTGATATTTCAAAATAAGCTTTCTTTGACCATAGAAGAAAATTCGCAGATACATACTTTCTTTTTTTATTAATTTATTTACTCTTTATTGCTATCAGCTACCTTTTAAATAAGGTTTGGCGGGCGTAATGGACGGTCTTATTACCTAATGGTATTTACTACCAATCAACCCTTTTTATCAGTTTTCAAAAGACAAATACAATTATAGATGTTTAATCAAAAAGAAAATAACATTACAGACCGTTAACTGAAGCTAGCTAATTCTTTGATTGCAGAAACTAGTCGTAAATAATTTCAATCGCTGGCTTAAAGTATTTGCTGTTTTAAAAAGTTGTAAAAACGGTCTTTTTATATCTTATATATACAGAATTTCCCACGTCTGGTCCCGTAAAAATCGTGTTGAGTATTTGCAATCAAAAATATTATATTTACTTGTCATTTACTACTCCTACTCCTACTACTATGACAACACCAGCTCAAGTCCACTGCTGAACATAGACCTTCTCCATAGATTGCCACAAAGTACGCTTCAGAGCCACCTGCATCCATCAACTGCCTGCGTGTTCCGTCATATCGTCACTTCATCTATTGGGAGGTCGCTCAACACTGCGCTTGCCAGTACGAGGCTACCACTCTAAAACCATTCTTCCCCATCGATTGTCGGTTCTTCTAGCTACATGGCCCTATGTGCCATATACGTGGCAGTGCCACGCTGCAGCTATAATATGGTTGTAATACGAATGGGTCGGCTCACCGGGGGTAAGACCACTCTATCAAAAATTACCAGCGTGAAATAGCAGCTTAATGCTGCTGTGTTCCTTAGGGTGAGTGTAGAGAACCGGAGAACCATTTTACTGGAAACCAGGCATTCTACCTTAGTCCTCAGGGGTGACAAAGTGTCTGCATTTTGATTCTTAATTGAAGATAGATGTAGATCTATGAGTTTGTCACCCTTACTCTATAAAAAAATACATTTAGTGAAATATTGTCATCAACCGATGAGATATAATCGTTATGATCAGAGATACCGAACACAACTGCTTTATTGGAGGTTTTGTAATCGAGTAGAGTTAACACTTTTTTTTGAGGTAGAACTCTTTTTCTGTCTGGAGTACGTCTTGGTAAAAACCCATTTATTTCTCCCGCCAAGCAGCAGTGTCTGCACTGTTTTGTTCCGGTCTGAAGGGTATAGAGGGCCGGTATAGTAACAGCCTGTGAGACAATACAACTTGGTTGTCGGAAGTAACAACGCAACTGTAGCTTTCCTTATTTGAAATAGGTTACAGTAACCCCTTATCATCAGGTTGAATTTTTTCATTTTTCTGACGTCATTTGCTTGTCACTTAATTTTTTATAAGCACTCAAATTTATTATTTTCAAAATAATAATATGTTATTTATTTATGCGGAGTACCAAACTGATGGCTTCGAAGCCATCATTTGCACAAAAAAAGAAGCTTCCTGATCAGTAGAGTGAGGAACGGTTCCAATAGCATCCTGAAGACGTTAGCGGGTCGATTCACATCACCGCGCTGGCGATGCTTTGTGTGAAGAGTGATTATCACAGGGATTATACGTGGTAGAGCCATGCTGCAGCTGAATTAGTAGTATAGTTGTAGCACGAATGGGTCGGCTCGACCGGGGAAGGACCACGCTCTCACAGAATACCAGCGTAAAACAGCAGCTTAACACTGCTGTGTTTCGTATGGTGAGTGTAGAGAACCGGAGACCCTTTTTACTGGAAAAGAGGTGTTCGATCTTAGTCCCCACGGGTGACTGCATTTTGATTCTTTATTGAAGATAGATGTAGAAGTATATGGGTCACAGCAATCACTTACCATCAGGTGGACTGTGTGCTCGTTTGTCACCCTACCATGTAAAAAAAAACATTTTCTGATAATATATGTAAGTACATCCTAGATCTCTCGTAGCATTGCTCTCTATCTGTGTGACGAGTTTCATTACAATTAGTTCAGCCATTCCGAAGATAATCCCAAACAGACAGACAGACAAAAATGTTAGTTATCTCATAGTCTTAATCAGTCGTGGATATAGCTCAGGGGCTAAGCGTTCGCTGAAAATTTCACAGTACGCGAGCAACCCAGGTTCGATCACCGCCGGCTTTTTTAAATTGTTAATTGAACTGATTTACTACGTGCTTGGCGGTGAAGGAAAAGAAATAAGGAAAAAAAACATATTTCGAAAACATGTGAAGTTGGCCTTCACTATTTGGGGCAGCGCAGCGGATATTTCCTTGCCCTAAAACCCTCTCAAAAATGAGAAGAGGTCTGTTCCCAGCAGTGGGACGCATGTATTTACATGCGTCCCACTGCTGGGACGCATGTATTTACATGCGTCCCACTGCTGGGACGCATGTATTTACATGCGTCCCACTGCTGGGACGCATGTATTTACCTCACCCTCCCCTCCCTCCTTACCTTACCCTCAGCCGTTATTTCGTTAATACAGACAGACACTTCAATTTTATTTATACGTATAAATCTTTACTTTGAGTTATAGCAATACAGATTAAATAAATTTTGATATAAGACTTGCTTGAAAGAAGGCTTTTGTTCAGCTCTGTTGCTCATTTTAAAAGAAAGTCACTTGTTTCAGACCCGATCTCACGGTTTATGCCTTTGATGAATATGTAGCTTTTAACTTCTTTTATAGACGAATTGATTTATTTAACACAAATGTTTTTAACAGCTACTTGATTAACGATATTAGTTTTTACAATTTGATTAATGAGCGAGTTAAGGCATACACTGTGTTAATTAATTTGTAACAACTTTCCTTTACTTACCTGCACGCAACTTTTAATAACTTACGATCTTAGGATTAGTTTTGGTTACATATTTCATCCATTAAATGACGGCTCCGTGGCGCAGTTGATTAGCGATGAGTTGCAGCGCTAAAGGCCGCGGGTTCGAATCCCGCACGAAACAAATATTTGTATTGCCTACAAATAATTGTATCGGGTCTGGATGTTTTTCCTTGTGAAATTTATCTGTGTAAATTGCCTCCGCGATACAGAAAAAATCCTAGTGTGGGGTAATGTTTTTTTTAAAGAAAATCAGAATGAAAATTAAATAATTTAACAACTTCCGTGTCCGAGAAATAGACACAATAGTTAAACAATTGAAATGTTCATTTATGACTCATGGGACAGTGAAATGGTTAAGATAAACTCTGTAAATGGAAATCATTTGATTTTGATAGAGTTTATCTTAAATTGATATTTGAAATGTAATAAAATATAGTTTATTGTAGAATCCTTCCATTTCATTTTTTGGATGTCGTAAAAAGCGACTATGAGAAAATCAGAAAGACCTCATGAACTCATGGGATAAATGGTAGTCTACAATCTAGAATATCCCAGATGTAAAATACCCATTAACCATGTAGTAGTGATGTAAAAATATCCACTACTTCATACCGTTCTTGGGTGTCATAAGAGGCGACAGAGAGAAACTGAAATAAGACATTTTCCTCACAACAACTCATAATAATAAAAAACTGCGATTGTTTACCGGCCTGCCTAGAGTATGAACTATGGCAAATATCTCCCCCTATGAGGCAACCTATGGGGGAGGCCGTAACGGTAAAATATCCATAATGGCGATAAAGGAAACATCTAAGTCTATGATCGCCAATCCGCTTGCCAAGCGTGGCGTTTATCGCAAAAATTTCCTACTGTAAGAGAATAAATTGTTATAGAACCAAACGTAATTATATACTTTACTTACGTAGCTTCGCATGGGTGATTTCTATATCTTGACAACAGCGCCACCTACTAGGTTTAATTGTCAAAGTTTTTGTATGTGTTTGTGTAACAAACACAAGTATAGAAAAATTATATATCTATAATAGCGATCCGACCAGGCTTATATTATTAGTAGTAGTTAGTAGTAGTTAGTAGTAGTTAGTAGTAGTAGTAGGTAATTTCTGGATCTCGACAACAGCGCTGTCAACCGGATCTAATTGTGAATCTAAACCATTCTCGAATCAACTTAATCACACACACACAAAATTTCATCAAATCGGTTCAGCCGTTAAGGGAGAGTTCAGTCACATACACACGGACAGAAGAATTTTATATATAGTATTTAAAACTACATGTCTGGGAAATTTCGAGGACATGTTTATAGGATAAGGGTGACAAACGAGCACACAGTTCACCTGATGGTAAGTGGTTGCTGCGGCCCATAGACATCTACATCTATCCTCGATTACAAATCAAAATGCAGATGCGTTGTCACCCGTGAGGACTAAGATGGAATGCCTCATTTCCAGTAAAAAGTGTCTCCGGTTCTCTACACTCACCATACGAAACACAGCAGCGTTAAGCTGCTATTTTACGCTAGTATTCTGTGAGAGCGTGGTCCTTCCCCGGTCGAGCCGACTCATTCGTGCTACAACTGTACTACTAATATAGCTGCAGCATGGCTCTACCACGTAAAAAAGTGAAATCCGTCAACATGCACGAGATAAGAGCAGCGCGATGGACTAATAGTCACTCCATAACTCACTCAGAAATGAGAAGAGGCCTGTATTCAGCAGTGGGATACCTAGACTGTTACTTTACTTTTACTTTAAAGGTAGATTTTTTATCAAAGGTCACAGGCTGCAAAATGCAACGCCTTAATATATTATTCCGTTGTCAATCTTACTTCATGAAACTCAGGATATTGGCGGTATTTCACCCCCATGCCTCGGAAAGCCCGTAATACCGTTGGCCCTACGCTAATCTTTCTCCGGTCGTGTTGATAGCATACCTTCGGAGTGTCAGAGGGAGGGAATAAAGAGTGCACCTGTGTTTTCACATACGTACTCTATAATCCTGTATTGCGCAGGATAGTCTCCGTTGAGACTAGCCAACGTGATCGAATTTGAATTCAGATGGAAGACATTTTACGCAACACAATCTTTTAATCTACGAACATATTTTACTAAAACGAATTGTTCGAAAAAAATGTAGGTAAGTAAAACAGACAACTGTGTTAAAGTTTTAGCGGGAATGCTTTTTAAACAACTTTTATTGCAAGTAGGTAATTTCAACCAGTTCGTAAAGCCATTAACATTGAAATATATACTGGCTAGTTTTATTCCCAAGCCTGTTTACAAACATTAACAGTTTTTTTTCCGCGCGCAATATAATATTCATCCTAATTATCAGCATTATTTTATCTCTGTTTTAATTTAAATTTATATGACGCGATACGTTCATAAAATCCCGAAACGAGTCATGCAGATTTTTAACGATGGATGTATTTTTACGAGGGGCGTTCATAAAACAAGTTAAAATATATACGGCACAGTATAAACTCTTTAGTTCAAAAAAGTTAGTACTGTCTGATAAAGCTAGATTTTTTTTATAGAATAAGGGTGACAAACGAGCACACAGTCCACCTGATGGTGAGTGGATGCTGTGGCCAATAGATATCTGCATTTATCCTCGATTAAGAATATCAAAATGCAGATGTGTTGTCACCCCTCCGATTCTCTACACTCACCATACGAAACACAGCAGCCTAAAGCTGCTATTTTACGCTGGTATTCTGTGAGAGCATGGTCCTACCCCGGTCGACCCGACCTATTCTTGCTACAACTAATATAGCTGCAGCGTGACTCCACCACGTACTTAACTAAAATAAAATAACATGTGATAAAAGTTATCTCTAAATTTACCGTGTGGTGACGGTGTAAGAATTTCCACTACCCTATATCGTCCCGTGCTTCTCGTAAGAGGTGATAGATGGAACCTGAAACAGGAGATGAACTATGTCAAAATATATATCCCCTATGAGGAATCTATGTGAATGTTCAGCAGTGGACTTTATAGACTGTAATGGATGAATGGATGGATGGATGGACCTCTAACATATGTTACTTACATACGAGTACGAGATACGTATTCCTTCCTTTTTATTGAAAGCCCCTCGTATGTGAAAATACATGTGATATTTCTAAGTGGCAGACGTTGTGATTATATAATACGTGACTTATTACTTCGTAAAGCTACGTTTAGTTATGTATATGATTTTATTTGATATCGATTTTACGGCTGCGGACGGTTAACAATGGCAAACACAATAAAGTAAATAACTGTCGCGCTACACTCATTTCTTGTAGTTTGGTGTTTTCGATGTGGTGAGATTATTTTTATGCCTAATGGTACGTTGAACTCTTATTTATTCTGTGCTAATAGTCCGTCTGGGTATGTACCATCTTCTATCCTATTTCTTCCACCAACAATCAGTGCTTGCACTTGCAATGCAGGAAAGGTGACAATGAGAAGGAGACTTGTTTTGTCTGGAACTTTAATAAGACTAATTTTAATAATTACAATTGACATTAATGTATATATTATACATATTATAGGCTAGTCTACATTACACACTGCTGTGTTCCAGAGCATCAATATGATTAAACACTACTGCAGTTGCCATTTTCCATCAGGTGGACTGTAAGTTCGTTTGTCACTTCAATTTTATAAAAAAATTACAAAAAATTTAATCTGTGCTAAGACACATTGTATCAAAGAATTAGGAGTAAAGTTAAGTTGTTAAAGTCGGATTTACTTTTTATTAAAAGTTTAATAATTTTACCTTTTTGAGTGGTCTTAGGACACGTTCAAGGTAACAAATAGAATGTCGTTTAAATAGGTACATTAAAACCTTAATCCCTTATTTTCCACCCTTAGGGTTGAATTTTTTCTCCAAATTTATATGGGACTGCCCCTGAAGTATAATTTAATTAATAATAAATGTATACGTGGTAGAGCCATGCTGCAGCTATATTAGTAGTATAGTTGTAGCACGAATGGGTCGGCTCGGACTCGGAGAACCGGAGACCCTTTTCACTGGATACGAGGCATTCCATCTTAGTCCTCACGGGTGACAACGCATCTGCATTTTGATTCGCAAACGAGGATGGATGTAGATGTCTATGGGCCACAGCAACCACTTACCATCAGGTGGACTGTGTGCTCGTTTGTCACCATATCCTATAAAAAAAGAATAATTTAAATCGATTCAGCCATTTCCGAGAATTCGGTCCGTTACTGTTACTGTTACAGCCTTTGAAAGTCCACTGCTGAACATATGCCTCCCCCATAGAATGCCTAATAGAGGGGATATTTACCATATTTGCACGCGAACGAGTTGGATACCGTAGTTTTTTTTTATTTTCAGTCGTTATTATGAAGACGCTGTTGCCCATCTCCTGATTTTTTTCCCTCAGTCGCCTCTTACGACACCCACGGGATGATATGGGGTAGTGGATATACTTACACCGCCACTACACGATAAGTGAATTCGGTCAACATACATAAAAAACTATAAACGAATATAGAACCTTCCCTTCCTTCTTTGAACTATGTTAAAAATGTAAAAATTACAAACGGATCAAGCTTACAAAAATATTTATGTATATTTGTGACATACAATCTGAAATTTTAGAATATTCTATCTGAACCTAGCAACTCATATTTTCAGTAATCCTCCGATAGTTTGAAAACAAAGACATTTAAGTATATATATTTAAATCTCTTTGTTTGAAAAGCACTGACTCGGTAAACCGTGAATATTTTGAGCACTGACATTTAGCAACATTTTTATCAGTACCACGTGTATTCATTCTCACCTGACAGATTTCAAACAGAAAAAAGTTGTGCAAAACTCGTATAGCATTTATAATTCCATCAAAAACATAAATGTGAAATGGCGATAAGTTCGGTACAAATGACGTTCGAAGTTGCTGACTTTGTTGATAAAAAGGTAGTTCCATAGCCGTTGTTTAAATCATAGGATCTAATTATAGGAATGTAATTCTTGAAGGTTATCGACGAAATCGGCAACCTCGACCGTCGTTTGTACCGATCTTGACCTCCTTTTCACATTAATGTTTTAGTGGGATATCTTAAAAAAGTTTTATCCTTTACTAACCTTACCTAACTTGCGTTTACGCTTAACTGCTTCCTTTTTAATTTAAGCTATAAGAATTAAACGTCGACAATGTTATTGGTGAGCCGTGGTAGCTCAGATGGTTAGCGCTCGCTGTAAATTTTACAGTACGCAAGCAACCCGGGGTTCGATCCCCGCCGGCACCAATGAAATTGTTAATTGCAATTTTACGTACTGATTTACCACGTGCTCGGCGGTGAAGGAAAACATCGTGAGGAAACCTGCATGTCTTAGAAATAAGAAAAAAAATATTTCGAAGACATGTGAAGTTCGCCAACATGCATTGGTGCAGCGCGGCAGACATTTCCTTGCCCTAAAACTCTCTCAGAAATGAGAGGAGGCCTGTGCCCAGCAGTGGGACGTATATAGGCTATAACTTATCGTTTTACTTTAATGTTATTGGTGTGCTTAGTATGATGTAAACATTCGAACTAACTGCACCAATATAAATTTGTGAACACTTTTAGATTTTTTCCTTTGTATTCGTCTAATGAACTACCTTGATGCCAATTTATTATTACGTAGAAGTGGCCTAGGTTTTTGAAGAGTGAGTCAGTGAGTAAAAAATTTTACTCACTGACTCAAGTTATTTATGAAATTCGGGATTCTAAGTATTCACTGGATTCGATCCCCGCCAGTACCAATGCAATTATTTGCAATTTTAAGTGCTGATTTACCACATGCTTGGCGATGAAGTAAAACAGTATAAGTTAACCAGCATGTCTGAGAAATTGGAGCTTATCGCTTCATTGCCTATTCAGAAATGTAAGGAGACTTATGCAAATGCCTCACAGTAGGACAACCTATATAGATTGTAACTTTACTTTTTTATATTTTCCATTGCCAGTCATAGGTCCTTCCTTAATTTTTTTTTAATATAACAGGGGGCAAATGATCATGCAGCTCACCTGATGGTAAGCGACTATCGCCGGCCTTTTTTTATCGTGGGGAACTCCTCAATAATACCTTCTGCTGCGGGGGCAACAGAAAGGTTATGCCGGACTCCTACCGGCCAAAACCCCACGGTGGTCACCATCAGCATATATGAGGGGTCCCGGGATCTCCGTTCGGAACGCAAACAGGGCCCCTCTCTCGCTTTGCTCTATTAAAGCACGTCCCGGGGCCCCCGCCCCGAGCGCCCGTTCCCACGCTGTGCATGTGCCAGCGTATGGGATGCGGAGCCCTGTTACTGCCCACCGCAGTGGAAACAGTTCGCCGTCGCTTCGCGCCCGATCTTCGTCCGATCATTTAGAGTACCTACTACTGTAAGGACTAAGATAGAATGCCTCTTTTCCAGTAAAAAGGGTCTCCGGTTCTCTACACTCACCATACGAAACACAGCAGCATTAAACTGCTATTTTACGCTGGTATTCTGTGAGAGCGTGGTCCTTCCCCGGTCGAGCCGACCCATTCGTGCTACTACTATACTATTAATATAGCCGACTACCATACGACGACGATTACGACGACCGATACCAGACGTATCTGGCACCTTTGTCGCTGCTGCCCGTTGATCCGGTACCTACAGGTACTCACTAGTCGCCTGATGTAACCCCCACCCCACGGGACCATATGGGGTGATGAACCCCCTTACGCAGCCATTACACGGCAATTCTTCAATAAACATTAATTTTCTGACTCAAATTAACTAAAATGGTGTGCAATTCATTAAAAATGGATTCACACGTCAAAAGAAATATAAATTAAACTTTTCTAGAGAAGTTTTATTCGATTTTTATAGAATATGGGAGACAAACGAGCACACAGTCAACCTGATGGTAAGTGGATGTTATGGCCCATTGACATCTACATCCGTGCTTGATTAAGAATCAAAGGTAGAAATGCGTTGTCACCTTTGAGGACTGAAGATGGAATGCTTCATTTCCAGTAATAAGGGAGTCCGGTTCTCTACACTCACAATGTGAAATTGAACGGCTGGAATTAGTCCGAGCAATTCCTCTGAGCACTCCCCGTGGTAGATGTGATAGAATATGCAAAGAGATGCAATATCTCTTTGCAGCGCCAGTGGGTCAAGTTGGTTGGTACATAAGTACTTTATTCGCTCAGATCGAGGACTGAAAGTAACGAAACACGTTAGGGCACCAGTACGACGCCTAGCAAACATAACGAACTACATTTATGTATTTCACTCGTACTTTGTAGTCGTAGTACAAAGTACGAACGAAATACCTATGACACATCGCATGGAAGTTGGAAACGCAACAACTTCAACTATTCATATCACATAGTTTTGTTAGAGAATTTATAACTTCATGTTAATTGAAATATTGCTTATTTTTCTTTAGATCCCTAAGTCGTATCGGATGTCGTACTGTATTATGTGACCAAGTATTACTGATCTTCTCCAGCGCCACTGACAGTTGTAATTACACTTTTAAGTCTTTATTTACCATGCGTTCGTCGTGAGTGAAATGAAGACCAGCATGTTTGAGAAACATTATTTTGAGGACATGATAAATGAACCAAGTCGCAATCCTCTCAGAAACGAGAGTCTGTGCTCAGTAGTGCGATGTGTGTAGGTTACAACTATGACGCTCCATAGCGCAGTGGCTTAGCTACGAGTTGCGGTGCTGAGGGCCGTTGTGAAATTTATATATTATGTAAACTGCGTCCACGATATGAGAGAAAATACTTGTGTCGGGCTGTTTCCAAAAAATAAAAGATTATAACTTTTAACTATGATAGAGCCACGCGGCAGCTTTTTTTTTTTGGGTGAGGGGGCAAAATTCCGCTCGCGACTAAAAGTGCTCAGAACAAGCGGAGCAATAAGACCAAGGCGACCCCTGTCACGCTATCCGTGAATTTTTGCAACATCAGGGGACTTCATTCCAACCTTAACGCTATCCACTACCATCTGGAGAGGGCGAAGCCGGCATTGCTCTTTTTAACCGAGACTCAGGTGTCCTCTCCGGCTGATACTACATATCTCTTCTACCCGGGGTACAAATTAGAACTCTCCTTTGTGCCCCGGGCTGGAGTTTGTATATACGTCAGAGAGGACATCTGTTTTCGACGCCTCGGCAGTCTTGAAGGTACGGACCTGTCTATCCTATGGCTGCGCGTAGACAGCGACGACCATCCCCGCGTCTACGGGTGCCTCTATAGGTCACATAGCGGTAATGCCGAAACAGACCGACTCATCGACCACGTCCAAATGGCTACAGATTCCTTGTTACAGCAGATCACATCCGCAGAGATCGTGATCCTTGGCGATTTTAACGCCCACCACGCTGAATGGCTCGGTTCACGTTCAACCGATCATGCGGGGAGATCTGTTTTTGACTTTGCCTTGGCATATGGTCTTACACAGCTGGTTACTTCGCCTACGCAGATTCTAGATGTAACAGAAACAGAAACAGAAACAGAAACTTTTTTATTCAATATAGATTATAAATAATACTTATTGAAAGTCACTCTTTTGTCTAATTACCACTGGTTCGAAAAAAAACCTCTGTCCTGGGAAGAACCAGCAAGAAACCCAGCGGGACTTTTTTTTTAAATAACAGCAGCTTACCACACAAAACAAATTAGAAACAGCCTGGCAGCGAACACCTCATTCCCAGGGGTTATTATCATCCATAAATTCCGTAACATTATAATAACCCTTTTTATACAAACTATGTTTAATAAAGTTTTTGAATTTTGAGCAGGTCGAATTTTGTATATTTTCTGGGATTTTGTTGTAAAAGCGTATACATCGCCCTAAGAATGAATTACTGACTCAGTGGAGTCAGTAACTGGTACTACTAGCTTGTGTTTGTTCCTAGTATTTACAGAATGAATATCACTTATTTTTGTATAACTACTTTTATTTTTGTGTACGTACATTACATTTTCATAAATGTATTGAGAGCCAAAGTTAATATATTAATTTCCTTAAATTTTTGTCTGAGCGACTCTTTAGGTTTTAAATCATAGATTGCTCTTATGGCCCTTCTGTAAAACAAATATAATTTCAGTGTCAGTTGCGTGTCCCCATAGCAAAATACCATACGACATTATGCTATGGAAATAGCTAAAGTAAACAAGTCTAGCTGTTTCCACACTGGTAAGATTTCTAATCTTTTACAGCATATGCTGCAGAACTAAGTCTGCTTGCTAACTTTGATATATGGGGGCTCCATTGAAGCTTCGCGTCTAGTGTTATTCCAAGAAAAATGGTGGTATCGACAAGACTCAGTTCCTCCCCATTTAAAATTACATTAGTATTTAATTGTCTGACATTTGGAGTCATGAACTTCATACATTTCGTTTTAGTGCTATTTAAATGCAAGTTATTAACATTAAACCAATTTACTAATTTAGATATAGCATTATTTACTTCGTCATATTTTAATAGTTGTCGTTTTAATTTGAAAATTAATGAAGTGTCATCAGCAAATAATACTATATTATGGTTATCCCCTACTATGTAACGTAAGTCATTAATATATACAAGAAACAGAAAGGGGCCGAGAATTGAGCCTTGAGGCACGCCCATTTGTACTATCGACCCGGAAGAGCTCATACCATTAATGACAACTTTTTGAGTTCTGTTACTTAAATATGAAACAATTAATTTAAGAGCATTACTTCTTACACCGTAGTGTTGTAGTTTCCTGATTAATTTTTCATGGTGAACACAATCGAAGGCTTTGGATAGGTCACAGAATATACCCAAAGCATCCTGTGAATTCTCCCATGCATTGAAAATATATTTAATCAGCTCAACACCAGCATCAGTTGTCGAGCGACCCCTTGTGAAACCGAATTGATTTTTATGAAGTAAATTATTAACATTAAAAAATTAACATTTGATCAAGAATAATTTTTCAAAATTTTACTTAGTGTTGGCAGTACAGAAATGTGTCTAAAATTGGCGGGGTCTAATGTACTACCAGATTTAAATAAAGGTATTACTTTACTATGCTTCATCAAATCAGGAAACACACCATATTCGATACTAGTAGTAAAAATAATAGCTAGTTGAGGCGCGATTATATCGATTATAGACGCAATAACTTTAACGGAAATGCCCACAGATCCGCAGTTTTCTTAACATCAATAGTTTTAAAATATTTTACAATATCTTTTGATGATATTTTATGAAATGTAAAATTCTTTGTACACGCATTTACATTTTGTTTAAGCAATGATTCGGCGACGGCAGGAGAAGAATTCAGTGACATAGTGGTTAAGATCGGAATATCCGTAAAATACTTCTCAAAACCATTGCAACATCCTGATCTGATTCCGTTAATTTGTTGTTAAAACTCAACCGGTAGTTTGAATTGCGAGAGTTGACCTTACCAGTTTCACTATTAATTATACTCCACGTCATTTTAATTTTATTAGAAGCCGTCTTAATTTTGTTGCTCAAATGCAAAGACTTGGCTTTGGAGCACACTCCTTTAAATATTTTTGAATATTTTTAACATATTCCTAAATTCGACGCTAGGTTATATGACCTTTCATGGTAAAGTTCATATAACCTTTGTCTCTCTTATGGACTCTACTGTCGCCCATTCATTGAAAGCCTTCCGACTGTTCAAGGAGAACGTTTTAGAAGTAAAATATTATCAAATTCATTGCAAATAAGTTTAAACACTGTTCCATACAAAAATTAGGATCATTTTGGTATGAAAGTGATGGAAGTTTCTTCACTATGTTACTTCTAATCTTCTCCAAGCGACGTGCATTTACAGGAACAAACACAATTTTCTCATCTACTTGCTTTTTGTGAACATAAGGTAACGAAACTAACTGTCCACAGTGATCAGAACTCAATTTTGAATTATACATTTATGCAACGGCTTAACATTTGTAAAATGTTATCTATACATGTTGCACTACATTCAGTAATACGCGTTGGCTCTAAAATAAATTAAAAAGACCATATGATTTAAACAATGATCTAAATTTAATATTGGTGGAGGAAGCTTCTAGGAGATTGATATTAAAGTCTCCACATATTACAACAGATTTATTCTGTTTATTAAACAACAAAACTTCCTCCATAATTTTTCAAAAGTATTGTATATAGAACATGGGGGTCTGTAGACGCACACAACAATGAGGTGCTCAAACTCAACACAAGCCATTTCTACAGTTCGCTCAACAGAGAGGCTCACAATATCTTTACGTTCCTTACATGATAATAATTTACTAGCTAATATTAACGAGCCACCTCTTAAAACCGTTTCTCTATTGAACGAACTGACCACCTGGTGATTACTGAAATTAAACATTATGTTATAAGCTTTTAACCAATGTTCAGTAATACATAAAATATATTATAATATTATTGCTATTTAAGAACAATTCAATTTCTAGCTCTTTGCCTATCATGCCTTGTATATTCTGATGCACCAGGTGTAAACAATTTTTATTATCACTCTGTGGAGTCATACAATGAAGGTTTTGTAAGCTACATTTTAAATTATTTAAATTATTATAACTGCTAGAGATTACCTCTATTGTCTCATTTTCTAATTTAAATTACTTGGAACTGATTCCAAATTACATATTAAGTCATTACACTGCTCAAAAGAAGCAGATGTCGGTGTAGCCAAGTCCTTGGCTGAGTTAATATATAAACAATAAGATAGCACATTTGCTATCTGTCTTAAATTATATTTGGATAGGTAATACCTATCTCTAGTCAAAATTTCTTAATTAAATTATTTATGTCTATTAAATTAATTATATTATTATAATTATAACAATTAGATGTCAAGTTTATATTGTTATTAAATGAAAAGTTATTCATTAATAAATTTAAATTGTATCTTATTTTGTTTTCCTGTGGCCAACCCTGTATGTAAGGCAATGTAAACAAGATAATTTTATGTACATTTAAAGTATTTAGATGATCAATATATTTTAATAATTGAGTTTTGTTTACATTGCCCCTTCTCCCAACAAGAATTATTAATGTGCTATTAGGGCAAAACTTACTACTTAAAACTTTATTCATTATATGACTAAAGGATGCTCCAGGCATACAACAATTACTAACCTGATGTCCTTTTAAACAGTTATTTAACATTGTGCCCAAATTTTTGCCTATGTCATCACAATACATAATAACTTTATTTTTATTAATATTTAAATTACTTTTTAAGTTAATATTCTTTGTTAAGGTACTGTCATAGAGTGTAGGTGAAAATAATGAGTCCTTACTGTTATCATTATTTTTTACACATATTGTCCCCGATGAACCTGGTATGGAGCGCTGATACTCACTCTGATGTTTAATTAAGGAGTCAAAGCGCTCCTCATTATACTTACATGACTTTACCAGATCATTCATGGCCAATATGTGTTCTTTTATCTCATCCTGAGCCGATTCATATTTATTTGATATACTTTGTAGGGAATTTTTAAGTGATAAAATTGTTAAATTTAGACACTCTATATCAGTCTCATAACAGTTATTCATATTTTCCACCTCAATTGAATATAATTTAAGTTTATTAATTAATTCTTGCTTTTCTTTACATACATTTATATAATTTTTGACATTAATTTTAGTTTTAATTAACTTTTGTACTTTCCTAATATATTTATTAATTTTTATGTATTTCTTTAATTTTCTTCTACTGCAGGTAATCCTTGCTGCTGTTCTTGATGTGACATAATCATCACCAGTCAAATCGATTGTTGTGGAGGGTTGCAATGATTTAGAAGATTCACATTCTATGAGCTCATTGAACAGACTTTGAGTTTGGGACGCTTTCAAGTTATCTATGTATTGTTTTAATTGCACAATCTGCTCATTAGCCTCACTTAACTGTAACTGCAATGCAGCAATTAATCTGAGGGATTCCTCATATTCCTTGCTGCATTGGTCAAACTCATCGACTGTTCTCTGAAGTTCATCCTTTTCTTTTAAAACAAAAGTATATTCTTTATGCAACTTAACCATATCACTTTTAGCTGAGTATTTTTAGCAATTATATTTATTATTTCCTTTTCGTTGTCATCCTTTCTTTACACAACAGCTCACACTGCTCCTTTGACGCCTTGAGTTCTTGAAGCGCCATTTGAAGTTGGTTCTCCAATTGGCGCGTTTTATGTTGCGTGTATTCATTTTACTATTAAGTGTAAATAGCAAAAGAAAACAAAGAAAGAAAACCGAAGAAGCAGAGTAAACAAATGTCCAGATCTATGGGTTTATTTACAGATCTCAAATTAAATTATCATGTAAATAATTCAAAATGAAATCCAGAACAACACTTACTTAAAAGGTAAATCTTAAAATGTTAAAGGGATAACAAGAATAACACTTACAGTAAGTTTATACGATGTTCGTTACAGCTGTCACTTTTGGTTAGAACACTAAACACAATTTAATTAAAATACTTATGACTTTTACTTATTTTACAAATAAAAATAAGTCGTATTTAACAACTGTAACTCAAAATTGAGGTGGATATTATCAATTTACAATTTTTAATTTTTTTAAATAGTTGGGAGCAAGTATTTTACAACTAGTCACCGGGGTTGCCACAGCAAAAAAAAAGTGTGAAGGATCATGCACCTTCCCTGTTGGACATTCTGCTGACCTCTCATCCGGATGGATATCAGGTTCCCGTCGACGCTCCTTGCTGATTCTGTTGCTGATGTATGTTGATGCATTTTATGGGTAATATTCGTAAATATAATGCCTGTTTCCAGATGACTTCCTTTGGTGGAAACAGGTCTTTCACCGACTTTTAAAGTACAAGGCCAGGTCTATCATTTAATTGGAAGTATATTACCAGAAGCCGAACATGACGCTCAGTACCTTAAAATATACTTTGTAAGTGATGATTATCGAGAAGCAAAGATTCGATGTTCTAAATTTCCTAACTTAAAGCCAAATTTAATTAAACAATTGCAGAATATGCTGCATCAAGTGAACCCGTATATAATAGATCTGAAAAGTACCATTGATAAAGCCCCTCCTTCAGAGTCATACAAAGTTATCATGAATGAAGGAACATCATCCTCGAGAGCCGAAGTAATTCACTTGGTATTTCAGTTTATGGACCTTTTTATTCCATTCTCTGTGGTGCCCATTGGAGGCAGATCACAGCTATAGTTTGCTCGCTCCTGTAAAATAGCATCACGCTATAAACAGAAATGCTACCGGGCCTGGGCTGACGCACCAACGTCTCGGGATTTAAACACCAGCGCTCTTAAAAAGAAGTATACTTCCGCCTTCAGGTCCTTCAAAAGAGTCATTGCCAAGGCAAGATCTGAGCACATCGGCAGAATTGGCGAGAAGCTAGTTCACCTTCCTTCGGGAACCCGTGCATTCTTGTCTCTTGCCAATGCTATCCACGGGAACTTCTGTCAGCCATCTCTTTCATCTCTGCACAGAGAGGACGACTCACTGGCCTATGCCGCAAAGGAGAAAGCCGATCTTTTAGGCTCTCTCTTTGCGTCCAACTCGACTCTCGATGAAGGGGGGAACACACCGCCGACCATATCGCGGTGTGAGTGCTCCATGCCGGATGTGCCGTTTACACAGCGCTCGGTTCGTAAAGCACTCCTTTCCCTGGACGTCAGCAGGTCGAGTGGGCCTGATGGAGTCCCTCCCGTTGTGCTGAAGACGTGTGCTCCGGAGTTGCCACCGGTTTTAACGCGTCTTTTCCGGCACTCCTTCTTCCAAGGCGTAGTCCCGAATTCATGGAAGACAGCTTTGGTCCACCCAATCCCTAAAAAAGGCGACCGCTGAGACTCGTCTAACTACAGGCCTATCGCCATCACCTCCTTGTTCTACAAAATAATGGAGTCCATTATAAACTGCCAGCTCATGAGGTACCTCGAGGATCACCAGCTGATTAGTGATCGCCAATACGGTTTTCGTCGGGGTTGATCAGCTGCTGATCTTCTGGTCTACCTGACTCATAGATGGGCGGAGGCAGTAGAGTCCAAGGGGAAATAAAAGTCCAAAAAAAAAACAAAAAAGTCCAAATACATTGGCCGTTAGTTTGGACATAGCGTAGGCCTTCGATCGGGTCTGGCACAAAGCGCTTCTTTCAAAGCTCCCTTCCTATGGGCTTCCCGAGAAATTGTGCAATTGGATCACCAGTTTCCTTGCTGATCGGAGAATCAAGGTCGTAGTAGACGGTGCATGCTCTGATTACAAGCCTACTAACGCTGGTGTTCCACAAGGCTGCGTGCTATCACCAACGCCGTTTCTTTTGCATGTCAATGATATGTTGTAAACTGGTAACATTCATTGCTATGCAGACGACAGCACTGGTGATGCCTTAAACACCGGCCGTGCCAATATATCTCGGGAAAACGTTGCCGAGTACCGGGACAAACTTGTGTCTGAAGTCGAGTCTTTGCTGAACAAATTCTCGGATTGGGGGCCACTAAATCTAGTCCAGTTCAATCCCCAGAAGACACGTTTGCGCGTCTACCGCTAAAAAAACCCTTTTGTCGGCAGTTTCTCCTCTTCGTCTTCTCAGTTTCAAGGCACTCCCCTTGCTGCCTCAGCTAGCATCGGTATCCTCGGCGTCGACATATCGAATAGTGTGCAGTTTCGTGGTCACTTGGAAGGGAAGGCCAAATCGGCCTCTAAAAAGTTTGGCGTGCTCAGCAGAGCGAGACGGTATTTCATGCCGGCACATCGCTTGCACCTTTACAAAGCGCAAGTTCGACCTCACATGGGATACTGTTCTCATCTCTGGGCCGGGGCACCCCAGTGCCAGCTCCTTTCACTTGACCGCATCCACCGCAGAGCGGTTCGAATCGTCGACGACCGAGTTCTTTCTGATCGGCTCGATTCGCTGACGCTGCGTAGGGATGTTGCACCCCTTTGCATTTTCTATCGAATCTACCACGGGGAGTGCTCTGAGGAATTGTTCGGATTAATTCCAGCCGCCAAATTTCACGAACGCACATCGGTCAAAATTCACGATACCATCCTCACCATCTGGATGCTTGGCGGTCCACCACTGTGCGTTTTACTAGGAGTTTTTTTCCTCGTACAACTTCACTGTGGAATTGTTTACTACCGGCGATTTTTCCGGACCGATACGACTTAGGGACCTTCAAGAAAAGAGCTTACACCTTTCTAAAAGGCCGGCAACGCACCTACAATTCCCCTGGTGTTGCGGTTGTTCATGGGCGGCGGTAGTCACTTACCATCAGGTGAGCCGCATGCTCGTTTGCCCCCTCTTCTATAAAAAAATAATAATAAAGGATAGATGATCCCAGTACCTAGAACTTTTAGTACAAATCTCATAATTTTAACTCCAGCGGTTTAAACGAGCACGGTAAACTCATTAAGCTGTTCACGGAGCTATTTATAGTACATAATATAATTTATTTTGATTTGACGCCTATGCGAGCGACCTGACTGCGCCATTTTTAATTTATATTACAACTTGATACGCTTGGTGGAAAATGATTTTTCAATTTCTTTTTTTATAGAATAAGGGTGACAAACGAGCACATAGATCACCTGATGGTAAGTGGATACTGTGGTCCATAGACATCTACATTTATCGTCGAATCAAAATGCAGATATGTTGTTACCCCTGAGGTCAAAGATGGAATGCATCGTATCCAGTAAAAAGAGTCTACTTTTCTCTAGACTTACCATACACTTACTAGACACACAGCAGCACTAAGCTGCTATATTACGATGGTGTTCAGTGACAGCGTGGTCCTGTCGAGGTTCCTGGTCCCCGAGGACCCGGTCGAGCTGACCCATTCGTGCTATAACCATAATATAGTTGTAGCGTGGCTCTTCCACGTAGTAATGATAAAAAAATTACAGTAAAATAACAAATAAATAGAGTTTTATTTTTAGCAGACTTTTACTGAAAATATTATTTGTTTTATCAAATTTAATCAATTATTTAACTTCCTCACTAGGTGATACTACTTGTATCTACCAGTTACCTATTTCTTGCACTTCGGTGTTTTGATCTGAAAGATATTATAGAGAGCCACTACAGACTATGAAGCATATTATTTTAGTCCAGCCCTGAGGACTAAGATGAAATGCTTTGCAGACAACGCATTTGTAGCCTTCTTGATTGAAGTTGGGTTAATATGTCCATGGACTGCTATGACCATTTACCATTAGGTGAATTAAATATTTGTATGGCACTTCAGTTATATATAAGAATACAAAAGTGCTTGCACACCTACCGTAATACAGGCTTTTTTTATAAGTACCTACATCAGGCACCAGTCTCTCACAAGTCAGGCACCAGTATGGCCCATCTCTAATACTTAGCACTAAGATTACCTATTGTGAAGAGATAATACATAGATCCATTCATTGAATCATTTTATGGCTTAGAAGCTAACCGCTCATCGTAAATTGTACAGATCGCAAGCAACCTAGTTTTTTTTAAATAGATTAAGGGTGACAAACAAGCACACAGTCCACCTGATTGTAAGTGGATGCTGTGGCCCATAGACATCTACATCTATCCTCGCTACAACCATAATATAGCTGCAGCGTGGCTCTACCACGTATAAAGGATACGAACTTCACCACCAACAACGAAATTGTTCATTGCAATTTTTCATTTTAAGTAAAATAAGTGTCATTAACCTTTAATATTTCAACAGTGACTAGAGTAATAAAAGTAAAGTTAATCATAAATCTTACTGGACGCAACTTTACGACACTTCTCTATTCTCTCTACTGGACGCAAGCCTCGGAGAGGGTTATTTATGTGCGTACGTTTGGCTTAAGGTTAAATTTTATATAATAAGAACAATCCAAAAGAACAATTCAGCTATTTTCTCTATTAAAATTAAATTTGCAAATGGCGGTGAAAGAAATCATCGCGAGGAATTCTGCTTTTTATAATACATGAGTATCTGATGATTATAATGATGATACCAGCATTAGAGTTTGGCGGACTCTTCTTTTTTATATAGAATTGACATGACAAACGGTCACACAGCCCATCTGATGGTAAGTGGGTGCTGTGGCTCAGAAACATCTACATATATTCTCAATAAAGAATAAAAATGCAGATGCGTTGTCAAGTCTGAGGGCTAAGATAAATAAGTGTCTCCTTTTATCTACACTCACCATACGAAACACAGCAGCATTAAGCTGCCATTTTACGTCGGTATTCCATGACAGCGTGATTCATCCCCGGTCGAGCCGACCCATTCGTGCAGCATGGCTCTACCACGTGTCTAACACATACACCTTCCTACATTACTCTCGTGAGTAAAAGTTTTACTGAGAGTATAAGTGAATATGTGTTGTTTTCTTTTTAGATCCATATCTCCTTGAAACCTTAAAATCAAAAACAATATTCCATTGTAGATTCATTACATGGTTCCTTTTCTTCTTACTTTATTTTTAGTATATGATGTCTCGCTTCTTTCACACTGTTCCCCGTCGCTTGTCTGGATATTTTTACTTGCTATTCCTATGCAAAATATATCTGCAATCCAACCAGAGACACAGGCAAACGGATCAGTTAGCTTACATGGCAATGGTCCCTCCATTTAGCTCGAAGAACTAAAAGATGAGGAAGAAAGGTTCCAAAGTGGCAGGCTCGTACCAATAAGCGAAGCGTAAGGCGGCCCCTAAGAAAATGGAGTGACATGACGACTTGTTGAGATATACAGGAAGTCGTTGGATGTAGGTGACTCAGGATCATATTTTGTAATGTCCCTTGCGAAGGTCCATGCTCAGAAGTGGACTTCTGAATATCTGTGATGATAATAATGATGACACCTATTCAAAATGTTATATAGCATTTTATCGAGGCCAAGAGGTCATTCTTGCATTTTCCATAATCGTCTCTTATGAATAGAATCGCCTCTACGAAATGGAAAATTGATTTTCTTACGCTGTCACCGCGCACCAAAACAATTATTCATTAATCAATTTGTAAATTAGAACTGTTTTTAATTTTAGTATTTTGTATTGTTCCACTGTAAAACAATAGTTTCACAACACCTTATACAACTGTTTGTTTAATGTCTTGCTCAATTAAATTTTGAACCGAATATATTATAACGCTGATTTGCTATTAGGTTTTTACATAATTTTCCACAAAACGCAACTCCGGGAAAACGCGAAAGATTATTTTCTACTTTTTTCTAACAACAGAGCTATAATTGCTTTGTTGGAGCCATGCCAGTATCATGAGCACAGATCGCATTTTCTCATCTCACAAGATGTTCTTTATATGGGTTCTTATTTTTTGTTATATGCTGTATGTTGTAAGACTGTGTGCTCGTTTATACCCTATTTATATATATAAAAAAAACTTGTTATTTGAAAAGATATATCAAGTGTTCTGATGGTAATAAAAAGGACAAGTTATTTTCTACCAACTTCAAAAAGGAGGAAGTCCTCAATTCGACTGTAAGTTTTTTTATTTCGATAATTATTTTTTACTTGGAAACTGGTGCTTCTCTTGTGGTCCCATATAAATTTGATCAAGGTCTGACCAATAGTTTTAGAGTTATTCTTGATAATTTATATTGAAGTCGGTTGTACAAAAAATTTTAATTTTTAATTATTATTAATACTACTATTAATCAACTATTTGCACAGGTTTCTTTTAAACATAAAAGGGGCGTCTCGAACCATGTAATTATCAAAGTCTGTAGGAGGAAATAAAAAAATATTGTGCTTATTTATCTGCTGAGTCAACCCTTTTCAACCGTCTGGTCATAATTGGGTACATTAATTTTGTTTTTTTAACCCACCAATAATAAGGGTGATAAACGAGCACACAGTCCACCTGATGGTGATGGACGCTGTGATCCGTTGACATCTACATTTTATCCTCGATTAAGAATCACAATGCAGATGCGCTGTTACCCCCGAGAACTAAGATGGAATGCATCGTTTCCAGTAAAAAGGAGACCCTTTTCCGGGTCTCCGGTTCTCTACACTCTTCATACGAAACACAACAGCATTACGCTGCAATTTTACACTATTACTCTGTGGGAGTGTGGTTCTACCCCGGTCGAGCCGACCCATTTGTGCTACAACCATAATATTGCTACAGCATTGCTCTAATACGTCTCAAAATATAGCAATCTATTAATATGTACCGATAATAAAACCGCGTCCTATTTCCTTATCCTTTTACTATAAAACGTGACAAAAACCGGTGTCGAGAGAACCCTTTAAAAGAAAAATATCTGAATCCTCATACCTTCGCGGACGGACACGTGTTTTAATTAAAAGCTCTCGCCTTGGCGACGTTAGAGCGTTCTCAAGTTGTTGAGCTTGAGACCAGTTCTTCGTTTCACATCACTATTTAAGTACAAGTTTTTTAATTTTGTTTTCTACTATATTTTAACACTCAATATTTCAATTAAATTCAATAATTATAGTTACCCATAGAACATTTAAACGCGATAATACTATTATAGATTTATTTAAAACTTTATATTATACACACATGGTACATAGGCGGACTTAATGCCATGACATGAAGTAGGTGTAGTAAACAAGTTAATATGAGAATACAAAAGTAAAATAACTATTTTACTTTTGTATTCTCATATTAACTTGTTCTATTTTGTAATACATTATCCTATAATTTTAAACATAAAAGAGCAATTCTTGGAAATACATATTATGTACTCGTATATACGGTATACTCTTTAATTAGGGAATTGACCGCATCCTCTTATAATTCTATTCTGTATTTATCTAAACCGTGTATAGTGGCGGTGTAAGAATATCCACTACGTATCGTCCCGTCGGTGTCGTAAGAAGCGACAGAGGGACTGAATCAGATCAGGGTATGGGCAGCATCATCTTACTAATAACAATTGCGGTTGCCAACCCGCCTGCCAAGCGTGGCAAATATAGCAAAATATGAGGCAATGTATGGGGGAGGCCTATGTTCGGCAGTGCACTGTTATACTTTTATAGACTTTAATGAACAAACGAATGTAATTAGTTACTTGGAAACGGCTCTAATGATTTAGTTAAAATTTGTATTTGGATAATGTTTTACTTTCGAAGTTTATTTAGATAGGTTTCATTCCTGAGTTTTAACGCCACTATAGCTGGGGCGTTTACGTACTGCAATATTAAACGGATTTCCGGCCGGCTTTTATACAATATACAAACGTATTCCTCTGTTTTCCCCCTGGATAATGACGCTAGAGCAAATATTTTCTTACGATACAATATTTACCTTCCGCTGTTATGTTTCTATATTTAGCTTTTTCTAGATTTCTATCTTAGCTTTTTCTTTTAGTACATCTATACTCAATTATGATTTAAAATGCAGATGCCTTGTCACCCCTGAGGACTAAGATGGATTGCCTCTTTTCCAGTAAAAAGGGTCTCCGGTTCTCTACACTCACCATACGAAACACAGTAGCATTAAGCTGCTATTTTACGCTGGTATTTTGTGAGAGAATGGGTCCTACCCCGGTGAAGCCGACCCTTTCGTGCTACACTCATAATATATGCAGCATGGCTCTACCATGTTGAAAAAATGCTAATTTCTATAAATTGATTATTTTGAAAATTAAAAAACTTCTTAAATTATTAAAAATGCTAAGTTATGCCACCGTTATTGGACATCCAGCCAAAGAAATATTTGAATGTCTTTCTATCCAGCAAAAAAAATTAACGACTATAAACAATAGTAGAAACACGGAGATATAGCAACAATCCTTTTTATATTGTTATATCACACTAACAAAAAAAAGATAGACGGAGCTCTGCAAACATTTGAGGTGACGCCGAAAACAAAAACCAAGCCAAAACGAACACGAACTCACGTACGCATAATATGCAATCATCTGTAACCAACAAGATAGTTGCTTGTGCTTATGTATGCATACAGCTGTGAACTTTTACGTAAGTAAAAGTCTAATAATTAAAGCAAAATTAAAGATGTGTGTGAGTGCATGTCAAGAACTTGAGCATAGTTTCGGCATCACTTGAACTTTATGGAAACAGCAGAATATGGGATGATGATTTCATCTATTTTTCATAGTAATAATCAGTCCGAACTTCAGTTGCCTATCTCGGTAGTCTGTCTCGATCGTTCGAGCACAGTACGAAAGCAATAGATCATTAAAAACCTATTCTTCAAATTTCTTGCAGCCTAGATATTCTCTTAAAGAGAGAAAGTTTACTTGGTGATAAGTTACATTACAGCAGTAGTATTATGGTGCTACTACGCTGCTATTCTGCTCCAGCATAATCCTTCCCCGGTCAAGCCGACCCATTCGTTCTGCATCCTGATATATTTTACAAATTATTTCGTTATACACTTATGTTATTTTTAATGTTTATTAAATTAATTTTAAAATTCTTCTATTTTTAAATAGTCAGTGTTGTTATCCAGTTGGCCTTCATATCATCCTGCTTCTAGAAATTTCAGTAGTTGTTTCAACATAATCAACACCTAATACGCGATAAACATACATAGCTCGTTTTACAATTTTGAAGAAAACAAACACTCTTAATTTACTTCACACTGTTAAATTGATTAAATTAACAGTGTAAAGTAAATTAAGAGTGATAAAAAACAAGGATTCAAAGCTAAGGAAAGTAAAGTGTATTTCATCTCATCATTATTAATTAATACAATTTTGAAGGAAACAAACAATGTATATCTATTTTCGGCATCTAATTGATTGATTTATTTAGGCACCCTTTACAAATGTAAATAAAAACACTTAATCTTAGTACGAAACATGCAAACAAGCTTTATCTTAATTATAGGTAACCAAGGCTACGTAACAATAACAAGAAGTAGACAACTAAAATACAAAAAAATTATAAGAAAAAAAAAGGTTGAGTGTGAGCAAAGGGAACTTAACAGCTAGATTGTCTTCATGGTAAGAGCACAGTTATTTAGCATTATTAGAATTAAAAACAAGAGGACTAAGATGGAATGCCTCGTTTCCAGTAAAAAAGATCTCCGGTTTTCTACACTCACCACATGAAACACAGCAGCATTATTCTGCTGTTTCATGCTGGTATTCTGTAACAGCTTGGTCCTACTCCGGTCGTTGCTATGTCTAGCATAGCTGCAACATGACTCTACCACGTAAAATTTAAAGGAAAAGTTCTTTAAAATATACATAACATACACAAACTGTCACGCCGGATTTCCATCTGGCACGATTCTGACACACCTCTCTCGCCTCTTTCACATGCATATATCAACGCATACATGCACGTCGGTTAAGGGTACTCTTAACTTGACCCATCATCGATATATCGTCAACGCCAATTTGATTGATAAACTTTCGTCTAGAGCTTTTGCGACTCTACCGCTCATTTCTTCTTAATACAAAATTGCTAATAGCTTTCGGCCTTACTCGTAATTCTCAAAACCTCGCATTAATAGTTTGTGGGAGATTTTTATATTCAGCAGTGGAAATGGTATGGGCTGCAATGATCATTTTTGTTTACGGAACCTATAAATAGAAAAGGTAATACAGATCTCAAATTCAATTGGCTGTTGATCCAATTTATTTCTAAATACTTCAACATACGAGAAAAATACTCACAGGAAAACAAAATGTAAAAAAATATGAAGCCACCCGCAACTACGTCGCTCTCCGAGGTGGAAACCTTAAGACTTAACTAAGTTAAGCCCTAACCTCTACTGGAGCAATTAACTTTGCGTACGTTGAAGTGCTGGCGTAATATGCCGAGTGCATTTCCATTCAGAATACCGGGCGCTCTTGGCTGATGCATTGCGCCAACTCACTGCAGTGCAGCGCTAAATGAGAAGATTTCAAAAATTCAACCTTACGCTCGGCCAAATAGAGTTAAAAATAGGCCGCCTGTTACCTAAATATAATTGGACGTAATGATAAATGATTATCCGCGGCGAAACGTCTGCTTTCATTCATGTTATCACTTCTCGCTACCAGTTGTAAAGCGAACGGCCGCTATTTGCAAGCCATTATGTTATAGGACAATGCGCTTTTGAAATAGCCTTATTCAAAACTTTATATCGCAGATTTTAAGTTTTAAATTTCCAAGAGTTTTAATTCCAGCATTCCAGTTATAAATATCTGCATAATGCTGCTGTTTTTCGGATGGTGAGAGAACAAAAACGGTGACCATTTTTACTGGTTTTTACCGGCGACCATTGGCGCATTAATCAAGAACTGTGTGCTTGTCAGTCACCGTTGTTTCCATTAATTAAAAAAGTACGCAGTAATGATTTCTTATATTTACGCGAACACTACACATTGAATAAAATTTTAATTTTAAGAAAGAAAGAAACATCTTTATTTGAAGCTACATTATAAATACATAAACAACATAAATGCAGCAACAAATAGGCATCCGACTCAGCATTGTGCCGCGGTGTAATAACCACAGCGCTGATATTCTGCCGGTGCCCTTTACAAGAACTCACGAGCAGTCGCCAAACATGTTTTATCTATTTTACTTGTTTCATTTTTAGAAGTATTTATTATTAATAGTTTCATTTTTACTTCATTAGCTTCCGACGTTACGAGTGCATGCAGCACCCATGGTCACGGGTGTAGTTAACCCGGAGTACCTTTACCTTTTAAGTATTAATTTTGATGCGATTTACGCAGAATGAGCTTACTGAATCTTTGAAATCTTGTAGTTGTATGGTATTAAGCAAACCCAATGTTTTAATTTTATTAATTAACGTAATGACGGGGGCCGTCTAGGATATGATCACAGACTGCAGAAGGCTTCCCGACCCTACGGGAAATCTTCCTAATTTCAATAGAGAAGGAAAGACTTCAAGATAATAGTAAGCCCATTCTGCATATATCGGACCAAAATTAATAATTAAAAGCTAAAGGTACCTATTCCGGGTACTATGACATCTGGACGTCACTCCTCCGACAACGACGACCTCGTTCCTCCGGCCCGAAACGTCGGGAGTTAAATATTACCTGTTTTTAAATACTTTAATTAAACGCGATAAAATTCTTTAAAGTTTTATTCAAACTACGGAGTTATATATTAATAAGTCAATGTTTATTACTATACAAATACAATAAAATGTTGTGGACTCCAAAACCGACTTAAAAAATCTTTTACAAACAAGTAAGTGTCAAAAGGAAGTTCTCGGTAGTTCTAAATCTTCAAAATTGGTATAAAGGAGAAAAAAATTGACGTTGACGCCAGCATGGATCTGTACACTGGATCTACAAAGAATGACCACAAGTCAGTCAAAATATTTTTATATTGTTTTTTCAGTACAGCATTATGTTGTAATAAACACATTAAATTATTTGCGTTAAAGATTTTTTTGAGTTATTAAAATTTTACATGACAGCCCTTTAAGTTCAATGCCAGACGCAAATCTTGATAAGTCAATCATCAGGTTTGACAGCATTTTTCTTGGCTTTCATCATCATCATTATCATTACAACCCATCACAAGTTCACTGCTAAACATAGGCCTACCCCAAGGAACGCCACAAAGCACGGTTAACCCACCTGCAGGCATCGACTTCATGCATCATACCAGGTCTTCACTCTATCTAGAGGTACCGCCCTTCACTTCGCTTACTGATACGATGCAGTCACTCGAGAACCTTTTTTTCTATCGGTTGTCAGTACTTCGAGTTATATGTCCAGCCCATTTCCACTTCAGTTTACCAATCCCTCGTAAAATGTCACTCACTCTGCTTCTACTGAGGCGTGTTTTATTCAGAGTGTTTCCCGATACTAGGCATGCTGGCTTGGTTGGTTAACGCAGGGCTGATACCCTTGCCGCTGCTGCTGAATGCTGCTGCCCATCATCTGTGAAATTGCGGCTCAGCATAATTGATTTTCGAGGGCCTGGAGTTTCAAGAAATTGAATTTCAAACTTTCAGAACGACTAAAATATATTATAAAGCAGCTCTTTCTCCGATCGCTGAGCAAAGCACCGTACAAGGCGGGATTATCCCATTTTTCCATCCAAATGCCACGAGATGAAAACTTGTCAATCACCCATACTATAAGCTAGGATTGAGTCACATATACATCCAGTGTTGTAAATTTTTTAATGATTTCAATTTGCTATTCACAACTGCGCAGCCAGTTACACTCATAATTAAAACAGGAAATGCTACACGGTCCTTTCCACGTTCGTACTCTTGAAAACACACAGGGTTATTAAAATATAAATGAATACATCGGGGATAATAAACCCTAGGAATGAATAGGTCGCTTCCAAGCTATTACTTAAATAAGTTTTGTAAGTAGTTTGTACTTTGTACAAGCTGTGTTTTATTGTATAATATTACTTTAAAAAATATCCAAGGAACATACGCCAGTCAGTGCATTCTTGAAAGTGCCTTTGCCAAACAATGGAGATGAAATCGCAGACGGTTTTGTGCATATTAGTGAATTATAGACATACAACATACGCAGAGGGGTAGGCAAAGACTACTGACTTCCATTTGGCACGTTCCTAACGAACCTCTTTCGCTTTTTTCGTATCCATTTCTATACATACTCGTCGGTTATGGATACTCTTAATTTGACCCATCTTCAATATATCCCTAATTTGTTCGTTAAAATTCCGCCTAAGACGTCCCTTACTGTGTTGTATAATAAGGGATAGAAGCACAACACAACAACAGCAATTTTTCTGGACCGATACGACTTAGGTACCTTCAAGGAACGAGCTTACTACTTTTTAAAATTCCGGCATCGCACCTACAATTCCCCTCGTGTTGCGGTTGTTCATGGGCGGCGGTCAACACTTACCATCAGCTAAGTCGCATGCTCGTTTGGATTCTTCTATTTAAAAAAAAAATTATCTTTGTCTCAAATATAAAATATTGTTTGCTAAGCATTACTTTAAAGTTACATTGAGTCAACTACTTGAAAAAATCGAGGTTTTAAATATAATGTACAAATTTAAACCCGAATAACAACGATTACTTCATATTTTAAAATAATTTTAATAATTTATAAACGAGTACAGTTTAAAACAGCGGTATAAAGCGGCACACTAAATTTATTTGAAAATACATTAGCTGTAAAATTTACCACGCCGTTAACGTCGACGTCTTGTATTAGATTTTTAAAAGCTTACGAAATTACTGAAAATACGGTGCACGGCAATTATATGCTTCTATGAATAAAATATTAATTTATGTGTATTTCAGCAGAGACTTTATATTTGTTATGTCATTCATTTAGATTTTAAAGACCGACATCCGATGGGAAGAAAGATCATCGGTTGTCGATTCTTCTAGCTATATGGCCGGCCCATTACCGCTGCAGCTATATTAGTTGTAGCACAAATGGTTCGGCGCAACCGGAGCAGGAACACACTCTCACAGAATACCAGCGTAAAATAGCTGCTAAAGGCTGGGGTGTTCCGTATGGTAAGCCTAGAGAACCGGAGACCCTTTTGACTGGAAACGGGGCATTCCATCTTAGTCCTCAGGGGAGACAACGCATGTGCATTTTGATTATTAATCGAGGATAAATTTTAGATGTCTATTGGCCACAGCATTCACTTACCATTAGGTGAACTGTGTGCTCGTTACTCACCTTTATTCTATAAAAAAAAGGCGACAGAGGGAAACTAAAACGAAGGATAGGCTGCTGCCTCTTCCTGATAACAACTCAAAAAATTGTAGAAAACTGCTTGGCAACCGCCAACACGCCTGCCAAGCTTGGCATCTATGTCAAAATCATCACTATAAGGCAATCGGGACTTTTGTGGACTTTTATAGACTGTATTTGGATGGATGGATGTGTTACGGCTAAAAGCCGAAGTGCGGATACACCTAGGTTTAGCCGGCCACTACTAGGTGCAGCCTGTTGCGGTTGGTTAAACTCAGGTGTATCATATATAATTTATAAATTAGATAAATCTCTTAAACTTATCCTTTTTTTACATGGGGAAATGCCTACGCATACCCGCCTTGCGGGGGCAAGGACGGGTTATGTCGGACTCGCACCGACTTAAGCCTCATATTGGCCACCTTCGTCGCATATTGGCTTGGCCACGGGAACGCTTTCGCACACATCCGCGGCCCCACCAGCGCTGGCTCCCCCAGGACGGCCCCTCCTCGGGAGAAGACTACTCCTCCCCCATCTCCTTCTCAGGTAAGGCGCACCAGAACACATGGCGCGCCCTCCTCCGCGGCCTCCAATTTCACATGCGCAACGGATGCCCCCGTGTCCGATGCACGAAGGCCATGGGGCCAGGAAAAACTAGCAATTGGAAGCACCAGCCTTCCTGACCCCAGTGGTGGATCTGGTCTATGGCTCCGCCGCCAACCAAGATTTGGCTGCGGAGGGTAGGGAAAGCGGTGCCTCGCAATACCAACACTCCTCTCCTCCGCAGCCCCACCAACACCGTATCAATTAACGGTGCGGCCCCGTCAGAGTCGCGGAGGATAGGGCGAGTGGCGTATCGCCATACCAACACTCCTCTTCCTCCGCGACTCCACCTCCGCTGCAGCGGTAGGGGGCGAACACACCCCTCTCGCCGCAGCCCACCGACGCACATCCGAAGTGGGCTCGACAAGCCCACTCGGAGTGGCTACTTCGGGCCGGCCCTACACCACGGGCCAGCCAAGGGGTTCCTCTTTGTTCACCGCGGGTGAGCAAGCCACGGCTACTAAGCCCCCCCGCCACGACAAGGCGGGAACCCGTTCGGGGGGGTCTTAACCTTAACCTACTGCGCTGATATTATTTCATACGTATATCCGTGTTTTTACAAATTTAACAGTACACCTAAATTTAACCAACTACTGCTGGCCGCACCTAGTTCTAGCCGGCTAGAACTAGGTGTAACCGCACTTCGGCTTTTAGCCGTAACAGATGGAAATGACGAAACAAGTTTATGAATCTTTTATTTTGGTTAAAACTAGCTACACTAAAATGAATTAACCTCTCTATGTTCTAACGAATGTATAAAATGAGGGCATCCACGACTTTTTTTGCCACCACGGCGGCGCTACTAGAAAGTGATGTATAATATTTGACAGATTTCATAGCGGGGAAGTTAATTTGTTCGGAAAATGTAAAAGTTATTGTTTCTTTTTGTACTATTAGCTGTATTTTATATGAATAACATTAAAAATAAATAAACCAAACCACAGATATTCATAAAACTAGAAAAAATTTAAAAAAAGTTAAAAATGTGCAAAAAATTAAAGAGCAAACCGCCGACGCATTTTTTGTGTATTAATATAATACTCTAGAAACTGATAAACTTTTATTAAAAAAAACAACCTATCAATTAAATTACATTGTGTAACAAAAAACTTTACCTCAGTGTCAACTAACGACATCTGGTGAGCAGAAAATTATTAGCCCTCATTAACTACTGGCTATGTCAACCATGGTTATCGGCCGTGTTCTATTCGATCGACGCGGTTCGCCCACACTTCCTTCGTAATGGAGTAATGGATATTCTTACACCGCCACTACACGGTTATTTGCAAAACCGCTTTAGGAGTAATAATTATCAAACAATTTTTATAAAGGTAGGAATTTACTCGGCATTAAATTATAATATGGTTATAGCACGAATGGGTCGGCTCGACCGGGGAAGGGCCACTCTCTCACAGAATACCAGCGTAAAATAACAGCTTAACACTGCTGCGTTTCGTATGGTGAGTGTAGAGAACCGGAGACCCTTTTTACTGGAAAAGAGGCATTCTATCTTAGTCCTCACGGCTGACAACGCATCTGCATTTAAATTTGCAAACGAAGATAGATGCAGATGTCTATGGGCCACTGCAACCACTTACCATCAGGTGGACTGTGTGCTCGTTTGTCACCCTTATTCTATAAAAAAAAAATCATGGATACATGTAGATGTCTCCGGGCCACAGCACCCACTTATCATCAGATTGACTGTATGCTCGTTGGCCACTCTTATCATTCAATGTGAACTCTTGATAAAATATGCAAGCCATATAAACCCTAACGCCGCTTTGAATGAGGCAAACTCTGATAACACATTGTTTTTGTTAACAAAAATGAGGCTTGCTTGAGAAAAGCAAACTAATTTAAATAATGCCTATTTTAAGATTAAAAGAACTTTGACCTCTGGTCAGTTTTTATCGGTCTACTAGACCCTTCTCACGTAACTCCAAGCACTCAAGACCGTTTCCACAGACAGCGCAAACATGTATTTAAAACGGAAACCTCAGATAGTTACAAATATTTTGAGTGTTTTAAAATCTGTGACAATGTGTACGGTTAAAGAAAAAAATAAAAAATTGTGCTCGTAATTGTGTACACGCTTACGAAGTGAAACTTCTTCACGACATATCAGCCTTCTTGTATTTTATA
This sequence comes from Parnassius orleans, assembly GCA_029286625.1. Taxonomy (NCBI): domain Eukaryota; kingdom Metazoa; phylum Arthropoda; class Insecta; order Lepidoptera; family Papilionidae; genus Parnassius; species Parnassius orleans. The sequence goes on from JAGSMP010000056.1 coordinate 2,250,070, forward strand.
TTTTACATAAGTAGGTTAAATAATAATATATACGACTTAGGAACCTTCGAGAAAAGAGCCTCTTCTTTTTAAAGGCCGGCAACGCATCTGCAATTCCCTCGTGTTTCATTTGTTCATGGGCGATGGTAGTCAATTACCATCAGGTGAGCCGCATGCTCGTTTGCCCCCTCTCACATAAAAAAACTCATGCAGCCCTCTCGATGAAACGTTACAAGAAAACGTGACGTTTTTTAATACCGTACTAAATTTCTCCACTACGTCGACAAAGAAGTATCACTTCAAAAAAAAAGCTATATTAGTTAGAATGTAAAGGACAAATTCATTATAGGTCATAAGCTTACTCAGCTTATTTATCGCATTTAACTTATCTTGGTCTACTATACAAATACATTATTTTATAAATACACCCCTCAGTTATATTTAACTTTGAGCAATGACGTCAAAACGGAACTCATTGATTAATTTGATTTGTAAATATTGTGACAAATGCCAGAATAATGCATGAATAATGAATTATAAAAAAAGAGCCGTGGTAGCTCAGATGGTTAGCGCTCGCTGTAAGTTTCACAGTACGCGAGCAACCCGGGTTCGATCCCCGCCGGCACCAATGAAATTGTTAATTGCAAATTTAAGTGCTGATTTACCACGTGCTCGGCGGTGAAGGAAGACATCGTGAGGAAACCTGCATTTCTGAGAAATGAAAAAAAATATTTCGAAGACATGTGAAGTTCGCCAACACGCATTGCGGCAGCGCGGCGAACATTTCCTTGCCCTAAAACCCTCTCAGAAATGAGAGGAGACCTGTGCCCCAGCAGTGGGACGTGTATAGGCTGTAACTTTACTATTAACAATTTTATTTTTGCTGAACCCACGGTATAGCAAATTAATTGTTCACTTATTCTTATTTTTTTTTTATTGTTATTTTTATTTTCATTTAGCATTTATTTTGTATATATATAAATAATATTTTTTTTATGATTGTTGTTATTTAGTAGTATACAAATAATTTAAATTTACGATGGATATTTCCTTAGAATCTGATTGCTTTAACTCTACAAGTTCCTCATTATCAACGTTTTCTCCGGGCCAGGGTTCTCCAGAACCTCAACTTGGGGAAATATTAAATAGTGCCCTTGAGCCTTACCAAAGGAATCTGAATATATGTCATATTAATGCACAAAGTGTTCCGGCTCACTTTTCAGATCTTATTGCAACTTTTGAAAACAGTCTTATTCATGCCTGTCTCATATCTGAATCATTTCTTAAACCTAGCTTACCATCTACTTTGTTCAGTCTTCCTGGCTATCTAGTCTATCATCTCATTAGGAATGACAGGTTAAATAAGGGAGGCGGAGGTGTTGCCATATACCTGCGGTCAGATAAACCATACAGGATCGTTTCCAGATCGCCTGAGTTTTATTCTAAATCAATGGAATACATTCTCATTGAAATAATGGTACGCAACACACCTTTCTTACTAGGAACTTTTTATGCACCTCCTTCTGTAAATTATTTCAATGATTTGGAACAGCTGATTGAGATGCATCTCCCAAACTACTCCCACTCCATTTTCATGGGTGACTTTAACACCTGCCTTATTCGAAATGATGCTAGATCAAACAAACTTAAACTCATATGTGCATCAAGCAATATTAAAATTCTTGACCTTGAATCCACCTACGTCAATAATACTCACTCTTTACTGGATTTGATCCTTACTTCCCATCCTGATCATATATCTCTACATGGTCAATTTGTGGCTCCTGGATTTTCCCATCACGATCTAATTTTCGCATCATATGCTCTTAAATCCACAAAATCAACTCCCAAAATTGTATTTCAGCGTAACCTTGTCCGTATGAATCGCCCGCTATTAAGTTATGAGATATGCAATGCTAATTGGGCAGACTTTTATAACACTAATCATATTGATATTAAACTGCAGTTATTCAATAACATTATAATGACATCTTATGACAAAGTAGCGCCTTTAAGACCAGTAAAAATGAAACGGGCACCAGCACCTTGATTAACGCCATATATTCGATCTCTCATGGCACGTAGAGACCGCCTAAAAAGAAAACATAAACGCTTGCCTAGTGATGAGAACTGGGAAAGATTTCAAAAAGCACGGAATCGCTGCAACCAGGTGATACGAAATGCCAAACGCCGATACATTCACAATTCTATTAAGACTTGCTCAACCCAGAATATATGGAAGTTCTTGCGCAGCCTCGGCTTTGGTAAAAGCAAACAGAATGTTAGTCATTCCCTTGACTTATCAGCGCTGAATAAACACTTTTGCTCTATGCCAGTTTCATTGGATTCACCAGTCAAAAGCGATACCATTAAAGATATTACTTCTTTCCCTTTACCATGTTGGACTCCTTTCTGTTTCGAACCAGTGACTGATGATGAAGTTAAAAAAATTGTATCCATCATATTCAGCAAAGCTGTCGGCCCAGATGGTATTGGACGTGACATGGTTTTGCTGATTTTAGACCAAATAATTTCCCATATCACTCATCTAATAAATTTTTCCTTCGCCTCCAGTACCTTCCCTACCAAGTGGAAAGAAGCGTTCCTAATTCCTGTCCCCAAAAATAGCTCTCCTACTAATTTCAACCATTATAGGCCAATATCTATCCTCTCCTTCTTCTCTAAAATTCTTGAAAAAGTTGTTCATGGCCAACTCACAAAATTTCTAAACAAAAACAATCTCTTCAATCCTTTTCAGTCTGGTTTCCGTCCCCTGCACAGTACTTCCACGGCCTTAATTAAAATAACTGATGATATCCGCTTTGCGATGGATAATCGTCAACTTACTCTTCTTGTCCTTTTTAGGCAGCAGAAAAATTACATGTCGACTCGACTATCAACATCTACCTAATATCATTCTAAACGGTGTAGATTTTTTTTTATAGGATAGGGTGACAAACGAGCACACAGTACACCTGATGGTAAGTGGTTGCTGTGACCCATAGACATCTACATCTATCTTCAATAAAGAATCAAAATGCAGATGCGTTGTCACCCGTGAGGACTAAGATGGAATGCCTCTTTTCCAGTAAAAAGGGTCTCCAGTTCTCTACACTCACCATACGAAACACAGCAGTGTTAAGCTGCTATTTTACGCTGGTATTCTGTGAGAGCGTGGTCCTTTCCCGGTCGAGCCGACCCATTCGTACTACAACCATACTACTAATATAGCTGCAGCATGGCTCTACAACGTAAAAAATTTAGAAATCTTAGCATATTCTAAATTTAAAATTTAGAATATGCTAAGCAGGTTAAAAACCTTGGCTTAATTTTGGCTGACGATCTAAGTTGGGTGTCACAAGTTAATGAGGTCCGAAAACGTATTTTTAGCACAATGCATTCATTAAAGCTCTGCCAAAAATTTATCCATCAGACGGCCAAGGTTACGCTGGTCAACTCTCTGTTGCTTCCTATATTAGATTATGCTGATATTGCTTATCCTGATATAACTGTGGAGCTGCTTAGCAAACTCGACCGTCTGCTCAATCTGTGCATACGCTATATTTTTGGCCTGCGCAAGTTTGATCATATATCAAAATTTCACTCAAGACTTAAGTGGCTCGACATCCGTTTTCGCCGGAATACACACCTTCTAAATTCACCTTCACAATCCTTGTTCCCCAGCTTATCTAAAAGAGCATTTTTCATACTTAAGCTTATCCCGTTCGATGACCAACAAAACTCTAACTATCCCGATGCATAAATCTACATACTACTCGGATTCCTTTACGGTATCATCAATTACACTTTGGAATAACCTTCCACGAGATTTAAAAGATGCTCCCTCAATAAATACATTTAAACGTAAGGTTAAACTTAATTAATGTTATTGGTTTATATAATATTATAATTTCCTATACTAGATTGTATGTATTTTTATTTATATGTATATATACATTTGTATATATGTATGTATATGTGTGTATAAGTGTATATATGTATAAAGTAACATATTTATATTATATTATATTTTAATACTAAATACAAACCTCTGAGCTGTAAAAATGAAACTACAGTTAAGGATTATTTAAACGGGTACGCTAACTTTTAATGTTAATTGATCCATGTCACGCGTAACAACTTCTGACACACTTTATAAAAACATGACACACCCCTGGTACAATTTATATCACGAAAAAAATATATTTTGTTGTTCTAGATAGGCGGAAAGTTACAAATTAGATAAACGTTATGTACATAAAATAAAACGCTAAACAATCTGAAACAAATATTAAATTATCATCTTTTAATAGACCACTGCTGAATATTATGTAATCTTATGTATCCCCGACAGATTGCCTCTAACTTTAACATTTACTGATTGTATGGTCCCCGTATTTTTCTACATTCGTCAGTCCCGTCTATGTAACAAAGGCATTCACATTCTATCCGAAGCCTCAGAGGTGAGAACGCATCTGCATTTTTATTCTTAATCGAGGATAGATGTAGATGTCTATGGGGCACAGCATTCACTTACCATCTGGTGGACTGTGTGCTCGTTTAGCACACTTATTTTATAAAAAAAATTATTACATATGATATGATATAATAACGACAAATTAGTTTTATTTTGTCAATTCTTTCGTATTAGAGATACAAATGGCTGGTTATATAAGAAGTTACTGCAGCCACAGCTAAGGGAATATAAAAATGTATAACTTGATCTTGAGGATCTATGAAATTACCTATGAAAATGCAGTTTTCTAATATGCTGTTTCAAACATTTCTAACCAGCCAGTTTGAAGTTCGATACTATACATATGGTACCATTAACTTAAGATTTCGAATTAAAATGAAAGCTATGATCACTTGCTTATTTTTACTCGATTGCCCCAGAAGGAGGGTAATGTTTTTTCGTGACTATGTATGTATATATTATATTTACAAATATGTCTATTTCTTAGGCACGCTCTGTAGCCTAAACGGCTTAATGGATTTTAACATATGAATTGTCGTTAGATTTGTTATAATTGTGGGATTGACATAGGGTATTTTTTTTCTCTTTTCAGTAGTTTTTTACGCAGTCAGGTTTTTTAACCGACTTCAAAAAAGAGGAGGTTCGAGGTCAATTCGAGTGTATGTTTTTTTTGTATGTATATTACGCGATATCTTCGCAGATTGTGAACCAATTCTGATGATTCTTTTTTTATTAAATAGGCTATAATATAATAGGCTTTAATGGTGGTCCCATAGAAATTTGGAGAAAAAATTTCACCCCTAAGGGTGGCAATAAATAATTTATTTTTTAGCAATTTAAAGTCGGGTTTTACTTTCTTTCTTTTAGTTATAATTAAATTACTGTTTTGACCTTTATGCTTGTTATGACCCTATTTTTGTTTGATAATAAAATATATATGAGATACAAATATCAATCACTTACCTAGTAAAGCTAATGAAGGCATTGTGTGTTTTTAGTTTAATCGTTACCGTCCTGTAAATTTCAACCTCAATAAGCATGCCCATGAGCGATCGGATACTAAAGTCTGGCAATGACAAATTCAAAGCTATAGTAAAAGCGCATTCATCTCAAATCACGTGAGAATTAGCAGCAACCTTCAACGTGCGACAAAACGATATTGATTGATTTGCATCAAACATGCAATATAAAGAAGCTCGTTAATTGTTAAATCAGTACACATATAAAGGGATTCTGAATTGGATTTTAACTTTGATCGATGCATTGTGGATATGTATTATAGTTAAAACGCAAAGTGTTCGATACGACACACTACTCAAACCACATTTTTACTGACTAATTGAAGTTTGGGGGTGCACTACAAAAACAATTCTTAATGGAGTACAAATATAACAAATTTTTAACTATAATTTTCTTATATCAACGAAATTGTTGTATAAAGTTACAGCCTTTATACGTCCCACTGCTGGGCACAGGCCTCCCCCATATCTGATAAGGTTTTAGGGCAAGGAAGTGTCGGCCGCGCTGCCCCAATGCGTGTTGGCGAACTTCACATGTCTTCGAATTATTTTTTCTTATTTCTCAGACATGCAGGTTTCCACACGATGTTTTCCTTCACCGTCGAGCACCTGGTAAATCAGCACTTAAAATTGCAATTAACAATTTCATTGGTGCCGGCGGGGATCGAACCCTGGTTTCTCGGGTACTGTGAAATTTACAGCGACCGCTAACCATCTTTTCTCTATTAACCATAGTCTATTAACCATTTTTCTCATCCGAAATTGTTGTATGCTAACACTAATATTTTGAGTATCAGACAAACATTTATTTATAACACATGTATTTTAATTCAAAAAAATTAGGCAAAACAGTACACACGTAAATAAATCTTACAACTCAATCATCAGTATGTAACAAATTATTAGAAAGACTAACTGCGACATAATATGGTAAGAAATACATACAATTCAACGCACTACCAATTGACATAAGAGAAGTAAGCTATTTTACAATATTTAAAGTTCAACTTAAAAACTATATACTACATACTATCAACTATGTACATAGCGAACAACTACTACTGTTTAAAATAAAATAATGAATGTAATCTTTATTTGTAATCAGATAAAAATACCAGATGGTTTAATCACGAATGACATCTAGATGTAGCCTATATATGTACTTCTCATTAGGTGAACAATGTTCTTTTGAGAAATAAAGTTCCTTTAAACCTAAAATAGTTCGTAGCAATGCTTAGACCTTGAGAAGACAGCCAAACTAGTCCCCGACGCAAATAGAGTCAAAAGAAGCTGCTTGTGGCTGTTTGAGGGACCTGAACGGCATCATTCAACACAAACTATTACTGAAAAGGATTATCAAGAATTGCAAACGATGACGGTACAACTGAGACTTGTTAAATGTTCTCATCAACTACTTTTCCACGACAACGCTCGTCCATTAAATGCACAAAGAGCTGTCTCTAAGATCCTGTAATTGACTGGAAACTCTCAGTCATCTGTCTTACTAGTCAGACTTTGCGCGTATTGTACGCCTCATAACGCGAAGCGTTATTGGGTAGTGCATTATTTTCGACACGTCAAATTCAAACAATTTTGTGTTCTTAAAATGCCTCTATCATAACCATATTGGGCTTATACGATAATATGAGTAGCCGTATATCAAGAAAACATACTAATTAATCCATCTTATATTTTCTTATTAATGGAGGGAGAGTGGATAAAATTTAACTTCGCTCTAAAACGTACATCTGCCGATAGATAAAAGTACTCCATTAGTTTTGCCAATTTTTCCATACATTGCAATCTAGTTTGTTTGAACTAAAAGTACAAATGTACCATACAGCCTATATCGAATTTATACTTTGTGTAATCGATTTATTTTGGTAATTTATTTTTTCATCAATATTAAATGAAACGATCATGAGGCGTGCACTTTTGAATTTTCCAAACTATTGATTTCTATTGTTTTCGGAAACTTTTAACACCAATTCGGTTGTGAACATCTTAAAGAATTTTCTGCTTCAAAAGTTGCTTTCCACTTCTAAAGTATAATAAAGATATAAATGAAGTTTTTAAAATGAAGTATGGAGTACGCAGTATAAAGCACAACGTGACAGCCTATCAACAGTCTACTGCTGAACATAGGCCTCCCCATAGATTGCCTCGTAGCGATGATGCTTGCCTTAGTTTCCACGCTAGATAGGCGGATAAGCAATCGCAGTTTTTTTATTTTTAGTTGTTATTATTACGAAGACGCTGCTCTCCTGGTTTGTTTTCCTCTGTCGACTCTTACGACTCCCACGGAACGACATTGGGTAGTGAACGTGTAGTGGCGTGTAAGAATGTAAACGACAAATCAAAAAAATTCTAAATACTACAGAATAGACGACAGTACTGGTCAATATTGTGATTTAACAAATATACAAATTTTATTAAGATAATATACTTAGTTATCTAATATTTTGTCACAATTGTTTCATAACTTGTCACATATTATACACGGTAGTAAATAAACTGTCTGCTGAAATAACTTCTCACGGCCATTCCGTACTCTGGAAAACTATTTACGTATTGCCTTTAATAGAAATAATACACTAGTAACTATACACGCCAACCTGTTGAATGTATTTTATAGTTTCAACAATGAATGCTATAACTCGTTTATTTTCAGTGTAAAATTACGTCATAACACGCTAAATATTGTTTTATTTACAGCTGTTAATGTTATCTGAATTTAATCTAACTAAAAACTAACATTTACCATCAGTCACAGCCTATCAAAAGTCCACTGCTGAGTATAGGCCTCCCATATAGTTTTCATAAGCTAAAATTAATTCACATTCCTCATAAGGGGGATATTCGCCATAGATGCCACGCTTGGCAGGCGGATTGGTAACCGCAATTTTTTTAGTTGTACATAGGAAGACGCCGCCGCCCATCTCCTTCTTTGCTTCCCTCTGTCACCTCTTACAACACCCACGGCGTGATATGGGGTAGTGGATATTCTTATACCACCACTACACAGTAAAACATGCATACATTAACAGTGCATGTGCATGCATGTTTTATCTAAACATGCATTTGTGAATTTTTATTTGACATCTGGACGCATAATCTGGCAGATTCAGAATACGGCGACGTCTCTGAAGCTATCAATTATGTTTTTATACAATATGAACGAACACACAGTCCTCCTGATGGTGAGTCCGTGCTGTGACTATGGTCTATTGACTTCTACATCTATCCTCAAATAAAAATCAAAATGCAGATGCGTTAGCACCCCTGTGGACTAAGATGGAATGCCTCTTTACCAGTAAAAAGCGCCCTCGGTTCTCTACACTCACCATACAAAACACAACGGCATTGAGCTACTATTTTACCCAGGTATTCTGTGGGAGCGTAGTCCTTCCCCAATCGATCCGACTCATTCGTGGTACAACGATAATATAGCTGCAGCTTGGCTCTACAGCGTAAATGTACCAAACTCAAGCTTTAATGCTTATTTTTAAGTCCGAAAGTGTTCATGATGATGATTCGAAAATACTCCAGCTGTAATCTGAACTCTTTTCGATTAATAAAAGTATGAAGTTAAAGTAGTCTATATACGTCCCACAGGGTTCTCATTTCTGACAGGGTTTTAGAGAAAGTTTTAGGAGGAAACTGTCCACCGCGCTGCCCCAATGCGTGTTGGTAGACTTTACATGTTTTAGAAAATATTTTGAAGTGAAATCTTCTTTAGCCGCGTTGAGCGATTTTTGGTAGGGGAAAAACTTATGGGTTCGCGTCACCGATGACCTCGACATGCTCGTGACGTATTGCGCTTACGCCAGACTAGCGACGCGTAGTATTGCGGCCTCTGTACATGTATACGAACATATACACTAATACATTGTATATACTCGACTGTATCATATGTGTGTTTGACTTTTTGGATGGATAAAATCTTGTGATTTCGCGTCACCGACATGCTTTAATAGCAGTAAGTGAAGTTATGTTGACCACTTGAAAAGTTTATTTTGTGTATACTGTGCATTGTTTTAATTGTGTTTTCGATAATCATTATTTGAATTGATTAATTTTAGAATCACTGTGCAGTACAATAGTGAGTACTTAATATACTTAGATATATGTTTATGTAGAAAAATAAATGACAAAAACAAAGTATTTATTGTCGAATATTTCCAACATTGTTATTGATATTTGCCTGACAGTTTTTTTAAATGTAATTTGCTGTGATCACTTATTAACTAAGCTTACGCAGCTCCTACAGGGCATTATCTTTATAAATATAATTCTTCTGTACGTATCTTTATCGCTGAACTCCTCCTAAAACGGCTGGACCTTTCCAACCGATTTACCGAGTTCCTGGATGGTTTATATTCATAATTACACCCGTAGGTATCACTGTTGTCGAGAACTAGAGATCACCCATGTGAAGCCGGAGCGAATCGCTAGTATCTTAATAAAGATCGGGTGGCAACTAGCTTAAATAAACGTGCGTAGTCGTTCTCTTGTACCTTTATAGTAAAAAGTTTGTTCACTTTTATAGCTGTAACTATAAGCTAATATCTGAATGTATCGTACTTGTCTGTGGGTAGTTTAAAAGTAGAATTAAAACTGTTCAACATACATGGCGCCACGCCAGAAATAAGCGGCGGCTTTGTACGTAGACAAACGTTCACACTTGTCGCCTACTGGCTTAATTACATTTTTGTTATTATTCTTGCACACCGCTTAATGTTGTTGTCCACAATTTGATCCATCAAACAATGGCAGACTATCCTAAATATTGTTTCAAGTTTAAGTTTCTTGAACCTGACATGTTTCAATTATATCTAGATGTTTGTTGACATTAGAGTATTGCATTATTAAACAAAAAGGCACTTTATTACATATTGGTTTGTTAAAATACATTTTTGATTCAATAAACGAATTGTACGTGACTAAGATATTTCATAATAATTTGATATAGATGCATTAATTTATTTATTAAATCTAATAAAGTTTACAGAAATTATAAAGTATTTTAGAAATTGTATTTAAAGGCTTCAAAGTTTATTTTAAATACAGCTAAATAGGTTTTAGCTAGAAGTGGGCGATATATCAGTACAATATTCAATATCTGTATTATTAGATACCGCTGCAGTACAACACCATTTCACAGAACATCAAGCATCGAATTCGAAGAAATAATAATAACGTTAATATCTATGATATGATACACTTATTCGAATTTTAAACAAGCCATGAGAAAGATGCGAAGATTGTATAAAACAGATATACCTATTATGACTCTTCATTGTAACATATCCTCGATTCAGAGCGTCATGGTTATTAACCAATACTTAATATCATACTTATATATTGCAATATATCTTTAAATCTAAGCAAACCAATTCCATAAAATAGGTACTATTACCGTGTAGTTGAATATTGACTTACAGAGTTACAGAATTACGTAGATATCAACTATATATAGATATTGAAATATATGTATGTAGATTCAATATCAGATATTCATATCCCTCATTCGTTTAAAGAGTCTTATTCGAAATGAAAAGTAATAAAAATACAAGGTTTTATTGTGTAACCAAATAAAACATAGACCGTCAACTGAATGAAAATATACTGTAGTAGGTTTACGAGTTTTCTTTATAGGGAAGTAAAGCGTGTGTAGAATATTTAGAAACTTATATTTTGTACTAACCACAGATAATTAAAAGCTGGCGAAAATAATCCATTAGTAACGAATACAAATTATGTCCTCATGGCCGGATTTCAACTACTTCCGGTTGAAAAAGAAACTGTCACCCTCATAAAACATTCAAGTAGTTAAAACATTTTAAGTGTTTACATAAATGAAACTAGAGGTAGTGAATTTAGACTAATGTTTAAAAGTATAAAATCCTTTGCCAAATAATGGGACTTTTAAGGACCTTAAAAATGGATTTATGTTGGTTTTGGCACAGAAAAAGAGGAATTTGGCACAGATCCACATGATTCTACATTGCAGATTCCCTTAGTTATAGTATATAATAATAAAACAATTACTTAGTTTTACAAATATAACTAATGCTTAGCGGCTGCTCTTGCTGCATATTATTTATATTTAGCGTAAGTTTTTAATATATCAACAGAAATCAACAGAATATCAGCGTTGCGGCTGTAATTACAATATTCACCATTATTTTATCATCGTTATTACAAATACTCAATTCACAAATCCACTACTGACGGAGGCCTCCACCCAGGAATGCCACAAAACACGGTCCTGAGTCATCTGCATTAATCGACTTCCTGTATATCATATCAGGTTGTCATTCCATCTTGAGAAGGACCGCCCTATACTTCACTTATCGGTACGAGATTACCACTCGAGATCCTTTCCACCCCGTCGGTTGTCGGTTCTTCAAATTATATGACCGATCCATTGGCACTTTAGCTCACACATCCAGTGAGCTATGTCGGTTAATCAAATAAATAAAGTTAGTAGAAATATTGAAGTTGTTTTCGGAGGGTATGTCGGCTCTCGAGTGGCAGCTTCGCTCTGGAGAGCGAAGTGTATAGCGGCTGGGTTGAGTGACGACCTAGTACGACATGTGGGAGGTCGACAAAAGCAGGTGACTCAGGTGTGGCATTCCTTAGGGGAGACCTATGTTCAGCAGTCGACTTATGAAGGACTGTAATGATGATGACGATGAAGGTTGACAAGCGAGCACACAGCCCACCTCATGCCACCTCCAACCGTCGACTTCCTGCATGTCGTCACTCCATCTAGTAAGGGGCCTACACTTCACCTACCGGTACGAGGCTGCCACTCGAGAACCTTTCTTACACATCGATCAACCTTATTCTATTAAAATAAAATCTTCCTTATAATGTATTTCGTGTACAGCGCAAGCTGGGCCGTGCGGGCGCGGTGATGTCGGCATGGAGGTGGTGTTGCCGCTGGCGGTGGTCTGCGTGCTGGTGAGCGGGGCGCCCAACGCGACGCAGCGCCGCACCGACACGAACGACCAGCCCCTGCTGCCCGAAGATGAGGACGACCTACACCTCGACTACTATGACGAGGAACGCATCAACATATCGGGTGAGTCGAGTGCTATCTCATAAATATTTACTAGGGAGTAAGAATCCTCTTCTGTCCAGGAGTTCGTCCGAATAAGCCCCTTACACAGACTCCTAGGGTACTACCTTCTTACCTATTTCGTATTCAATAGAGTACCTAGGACCTGGGTAGCTACCACCTCTTTGCCTATTTCTGCTGCATCCTATGTTCAAGTCTGAAGGGCATAGAGAGCCAGCATGATTACAGGATATGAGACATGAGTGGAAACGCAATTGTAGCCTTGTTGGTTTAAAGTTGAATGCAGCAGCTACTTACTTACATCAGGTGGAAACTTGGTAGATGGCGGAGCCATTAACCACATCCACCGCTGCGGTCGGGAAAGCTGGTACTTCCGAGTGTTCAACTTTCCTGGCCACGTGGCCTTCGCGTACTAGGCTCAGGGGTCACGCTGCGCAGGTGAAGTTAAAGCCCGCCGGTTCAGGGTGATGACGCCAGAGGAAGGCATTCCTAGTGTTCTGGTGCGCCTAACCTGAGAAGAAGAGAAGGAAAAAGTTGTTCCTTCCCGTTGAGGGGCTGCCATGGAGTGGCCGGTACTGTTGCGGATGTGTGCGAAAGCGTTCCCGTAGCCCTGCCAATATGCGACGATTGTTGTTTCCCCAGGTAAAAAAGGGTGTCTATGGGCTGTAGTAGCCACTTACAATCAGGTGGACTGTAAGTTCGTTTGTCACTTTAATATTATAAAAAAGGTGTAAAAGGAAATATCTTTTTGTCATACAATTAAGGGTGGTAAACGAGCAGACAGTCCACTATTTACACCTACATCTATATTCGATTATAAAGCAAAATGCAGGCGTGTTTTGTTGTGTCACCAATGACGACCAAAAGGAAAACCCCTTTAACAACAACATTAAAAAGTTCCACTGAAAAGTAAAATTCTCATCACTTACCACTCAAAACACATCGGCTTTAAGCTCCAATTTTGCGCTAGCATTCTGTGAGAGCGTGGTCCTTCCCGATCTATCCCACCTATTAATGCTGCAGTCATAATATAGCTGCAGCGTAGCTCTCACCACGTATTATAACACGCATAAAAAACATTCAAACATTCTATTACAACAAAAATGGTGCATTGCATTTATAATATAATTTAATTTATTTCGACGTTGAAGGCTTTATGCTTCGAATATCGTATAAACCGTTGCACAATTCTTTTCGTTATTGCAACAGTACGATTTTATCGCTCGTTACAAGTGACAAAAGTTTTCTTCGAAGCTCTAACAACGTAGTGAAAGCGACTACTCTGCCTATATTTTGCTTATTCACTTTACTCGATTATGCAAACAATGCAGCCGCAACTTCGACCTTGCTCCATTTTATTTCGTAGTTGATTCGAAGGCAAGGAAACCTCCAAATAAATTTTCCATCGGACCCTAGTAGCTTATGCCTAGTTTTTATTAGTTTCTATAATTTAAAAAAGTTGCGTTTTCCCTTAACAGCCGTTTTGCAGTGCAGTTCATGAAAAAATCCTTAACAAGTTTGTGATGACTTGGTTCTTTCATTCTTGAGATGCCATAGTGTTTAATGAAATCTGTTTTCATGCATTCGGATATAACTAAAGCACTAATATAAAACAGATCAATAAGGAGAAAGAAACATTTCTGGAATATAGGAACTTGACAAAAAAGGATAAGAGATTTCCTGCCGGCACAACTTAAATTTTTGATTGCAATTTTAAGTACTAATTTGCCACTTTCTAAGTGACCAGCGTATCAGAGAAATTAAAAATATTTCATGGGCATGTGAAGCACTGCAACGCGCATTGAAGCAACGTGGCGGACTCTTATGAGAAACAGCCTGTGCCTAGCACAGAAAAATGAAGAATGTTACCTACTACCAATGCGATTTTATAGAATAAGGGTGACAAACGAGTCCATCTAATGGTAAATGCATTGAGTAGTTTCCAATTATTACACAACGGTTAAAAGAACTTTTTTAAATTATATTTATAAATATGGTATACATTTGAAAGAACACTAGGTTATCCCATACATTATTAACTTCTTAAGGAAGGAACAATTACAACCCTCTTTTTTGAAGGTTTGTCATCGAATAAAAAGCAGGCTATAAGTTGCTTCGGTTTACTAAATACCTACGTACAAAATTTCATGAAAATCTGTCCAGTAGTTTTTGCGTGAATCATGAATATACAGACAGACCGACAAACAAACAGACAGGCTGACAGACAGACAGATTGACAAAATTGTAAAAACCACTATATGTATATGTATAGGCTTTATATAGCCCCCTGGACTTGTTTTTTCCCAGGAAATATTAGAATTACAGACACGACTTTTCTACAGATTTGTTATATTATGTACATATTATATAGAACACAAAACAAATCATAAATGATCGCGATTTACAATCATTCATTGAGCAACTAATTGTAGTTCATACACACCTACATCTATCCTCGATTACGATCAAAGATAGATGCGTTGTCACCCTGAGGACTTATATGGAATGCCTCGTTTCCAGTAAAAAGGGTCTCCGGTTCTCTACACTCACCATACGAAACAGCAGCATTAAGCTGCTTTTTTAATCTGCTTTTAGTGTGCTTTGATTTATTCCATTGTTACCGTTACAGCCTATTAAAGTCCACTGCTGAACACATGCCTCCCCCATAGATTGTCTCATAGGGGATATTTGTCATAGTTGCCACGCTTAGCAAGCGGGTTGGCAACATCACTTTTTATTTTTAGTCGTTATTAGGAAGACTCTGATGCCGATCTCCTGATTTGTTTCCCTCTGTCGCCTCTTACGACACCCACGGGATGATATGGTGTAGTGGATATTCTTACACCGCCACTACACGGTATAGTGTATGTTTTAGTGTATTTATTTCAATTTTAAGGGATAAATTACCACATAATCGCAACTTATGATGACTCAAAAGCTCGAAACGGCTTTATATTTTTTTTTCATGCACTCTCTGCACTATGATGAAAAAAAAAATATCAAATTTACTAAAAGAAATCCATGTTCACGCTCGATTTCAACTCGGCTGCTATAGTTTAAAATAAAATATAGCTCAAAGCTTTCACGTGGCACGTAATAAACTAACACTTAAAATTCGTAAAAGCTGTTGTTTATTTCTTATATTTAGTGCACGATTTAATAATATTCGTTACTAGTATTCGTTACGGGGTAGAGCCATGCTGCAGCTATATTATTAGTATAGTTGTAGCACGAATGGGTCGGCTCGACCGGGGAAGGACCACGCTCTCACAGAATACCAGCGTAAAATAACAGCTTAACACTGCTGCGTTTCGTATGTATGTAGAGAACCGGAGACCCTTTTTACTAGAAACGAGACATTCCATTTTAGTCCTCACGGGCGACAACGCATCTGCATTTTGATTCGTATTTGAGGATAGATGTAGACGTGTATGGGTCACAGCAACCACTTACCATCAGGTGAACTGTGTGCTTGTTTGTCACTATTATCGTATAAAAAAGTGCGTTGTTATCTCTGAGGACTCGGTTGGAACGCCTCACAGCTCTAATTATACTGGCTCTCTATACCCTTCAGACCGAAACACAGCTGTGTAAGCTCTGCTGTTTGATGGCAGAAATAAGTAAGATGGTGGTACGTACCCAGATGGACTTCAAGGCAGGAAAAGCATCCTACCACTTAAAAAATGATTATGTGATTTAACTGAGATGAAATCAATGAGGGCTAATAATTTTCTGCTCACCAGATGTCGCTAGTTGACACTGAGGTAAAGTTTTTTGTTACACAATGTAATTTAATTGAGAATTTGTTTTTTAATAAAAGTTTATCAGTTTCTAGAGTATTATATTAATACACAAAACAATGCGTAAGTGGTTTGCTCATTAATTTTTTACACATTTTTAACTTTTTTTTAATTTTTCTACTTTTATGAATATGTGTGTTTTGGTTTATTTATTTTTAATGTTATTAACATAAAAATAGCTAATAGCTAATATAATAGTAAAAGTCGTGGATGTCCTCATAACAAATACTATGATTGCCTTTTTGAAAAGGCAAACAACGTTACGCCGGAGTCTGCCACGCGTTTTCAGGAGCAGGGTTTGTCACTTCAGGAGTTTTGGTGGGAACTTGACTGGCGGCGGATTGCTGCTCCTGTATTATTGTTTAAATAATGGTTTGAAGTGGATTTTGCTATGTAAAGGTGGTGCAATTTTGTGTATTAAATGTCTGCGCATGTGAACTATTCGTGGAAACGGTGAAAAAAGTGCTCCGATGGTGATGTGAATCTCAAGATAAGGTGTCTATCTGCTTAGGCACATTGAGATACTATCGCCAACTGTCTGCTGGCTCAAGTAGCAGTCAAAATCTTACAAAAACTACGCAATGTGACGCATCAACATATTGTGAAGCAGTGTACTAAAAGTAAGGCACAAGATGGAGTGACAACCTGATGAATAACACATGTAGTCAATTAGTCAATGTATGCAGATGGCTCAGTACGGTAACCCCTCCCCCCCCCACTACCCCAGCCTACGAATTTGGAGTATATATATAAAAAAAATATTGACAGTCATATTTTAAATAGCACATCTCAAAAATATTAATTATTTAAACTGCACCCATGTAGTTTAGAAATAAAAAATAGTTAAAAATCGCTCACCTTATAACGTCGATATTACTTCAAGTAATTAGAATTGGGTACTTTTTGCAATATGAAAAAACTGCACCTTGCTTGAATATAACGAGGGCATAAAAAACAATATTAACTGCAAAAAGTTAATAAAACCAAATTTGTTAAGTGCCGTACTTTATTGCAATCTACGGGCCCTGTTCTGTTCTGCAGTGGAATTGTGATGGACTGTACCTGTGTAATATTAACCACCTATCTTAATTTCTGTAACCAATACTCTGATATGAATAACTTAAGTAATCCTAGTTTTATAAAATGTGTTTTGATGTGAACAAGAAACAAGTTTGTACCAATAAAAATCGAGTCCCGATGGTGTAAAAGAGACTGTGACAAAAATATCCCCCTATAAACTTTTAATACGACATTTCATTATATTTCTATTCATAAACCAGACGACAATAAGTAAATTCCTTACTTTAATAAATCTATACGAAGATTTGGCCAGCTGCCATTTGGACAAACGGACAAACAGCATTCCAATAATGTCCAATATTTCCAGAGGTTGGCGAGTTTCAAAAGGAAACAATATTGTCTTAATCTCATTGTTTGCAATACTACGCGAGTTTTTATTAAAGACTTAAGAAAGTCAATTACATTTAAGTACACTTTTTTTTGAAGGGAATAATTGTATAAAACTTTTCACGAAATGTATGTCCGTACAGTTTCTTCCCTTTCAAGAAATATAATTTTAAGCAACTGTAGTAAATAGGTACTGTACATTACTGGCTTAATAAAACTTTAACATTTATCCGACTGGCCCAGAAAGAGGGTAATGTTTTTCGAGAGTATGTATGTATGTTTATTTCATTGGCACGCCTTGTAGTATAAACGGCTTGATGGATTTTAACATATGGGGCGTCGTTAGATTCATCTTAATTGTAGAAGTGACATAGGACATAATCTTTTTCGCTTTTCACAAATTTTTGACGCAGTCGAGTTTTTTCAATTACTCTTTTAATAATTGAGCTTGTTTATGCCTACGTCTGTCTTTAAATTCAAACTATACTTAATATCATTGACCCTTTTTCGAAATGCAGTTTTTAAAAGCAGAAATGTACAACCTTTAAAAATAATTCATTATTGTTGATAAAATATTATTTTAAAAGATTAATATAATGTATTATCGTATTCGTACCATGTAATGTCGATGTAAGAATAACCTCTACCACGTATCGTCTCGAGTCATAATAGACGACTTTACAGCAACTACGAAATTAAAAAAATAAGTGCTGGACCCAGACCCCTCCTCTCATTTCTAAAAGAGTTGGAGCAATTAGTTAAACGCGATGCTTTAAAGCGCGCTGGTCACATGTCCTTGAAATTCCTCAGACATACAAGTTTTCCTTCACCGCCGAGCACGGGATATATTAGCACATAAAATTGCAATTAAAAATTTCATTGGTGCCAGAGCGGCAGTTCGATTAAACCCGGGTTGCTTGCGTACTGCAAAATTTACAAGTACTTAACATATAGCTGACTTGAAGCACCGACGTATCGGGAAGTCTGCAGTTTGTGAACATGTTCAAGATCGTCCCCGCCATTACATTAGATTTGATAGACCACAAATCCTCACAAAAGAACACCGATTCTTACCAAGGATGATTCGCGAAGCTATTGAAATTAAAAAACATCCTAATTTCAATAGAGAAGATGGATGGGTGCTGCCATCTGCTTGGGATCCTATAATTAATAAAATTAAATCCAAACCCAAGGTCATTCTGCGTAGATCGAACCAAAAATTAATATTAAAAAACTGAAGGTAGCCAGGCTAACTATAACATCGGGACGTCAAACACCTCAGTACAGGGGTACTGGGTGACCATGGGTGCTGTAAAGCACCCGAAACGTCGGGAATTAAAAAGTTAAAATTAAACGCGATATAATCCGTAAAAATTAGTTTCATTTAAAGTACTTAGCCCCTGAGTTATCATGATTTTTGGACTTAGGTAACCCCGATATAATTAATATATTAAAAAATTATCACTTAGAGGATAGAACATAGGAGAAATACAATAAGTATGCAATATATAAACGTGGTAGAGCTATACCGCATCTATTTTATGGTTGTAGCACGAATAGGTGGACTCGACGGGAGAAGGACCACGTTCTTGTGTAGCGAAACAGAGACCCCTTTTACTGAAAACGAGGCATTCTATCTTAGTCCTCAGAGGTGACAACGCATCTGCATCTCGATACGTAAGGATAGATGTATAATATGTCTATGGGCAATAGCATTTATTTATATTTATTATATACATTATTTTATTAAAAAAAACATGTACGTGGTAGAGCCAAGTTGCAGCTATATTTATAGCATAGTTGTAGCACGAATGGGTCGGCTCGACCGGGGAAAGGCCACGCTCTCACAGAATACCAGCGTAAAATAGCAGCTTAATGCTGCTGTGTTTCGTATGGTGAGTGTAGAGAACCGGGGACCCTTTTTACTGGAAATAGGCATTCCATCTTATTCCTCAAGGCTGACAACGCATCTGCATTTTGATTCGTGATCGAGGATAGATGTAGATGTCTATGGGCCACAGCAACCACTTACCATCAGGTGGACTGTGTGCTCGTTTGTCACCCTATTTCTATATAAAAAAAAAACATGTTTGACAAAGTGCTTCTAGCGGCTTAAGGCCTTAAACTTTAACTAAATCCATAATCACAATCGTAATTTTAACTCGACAATATCAACATACGCACTTTAATGATTTCTTTTATTTACACGAATACATTGAACAAAATTAATTTTACAGTTCTGTCGCGCTTAATTTAGCTTATTTTAACTCTCGATTTTATTCAATACGCACTTTAACTATAAAAACGTAATTTTTAAATCTGCGAATGTTATGTACACTTGTTATTGATATGCATATCAGAGAGCATAAAAATATGTATGTTTTTGTGATAATGTCATATATGTGTATTTTAAGTTTACGTGTTAAATAAATAAATAAATAATGAGGCACGAATGGGTGGTTCGACCGGAGTAGGTTTACAGAGTAGAAACACTGCTCTAAACATATTATACGCTCTTTATTCTCTTGTTTTGTTCACAATTTTACCATGCGATGACGGTGCAAGGACATCCATCACCCCTTTTCGTCCCGTGGGTGTCGTAAGAGGCGACTTTTTTTATAGAATGGGGAAATGACTATGAAATGTCAAAATATATATCTTATAGCTTTATTACTACTATATACTACTATTACTATTTATTGAGGGCTATAATATCTTACAGCCCTCAATAAATACTCAGACCAGCGGGTAGCAGCGTCAAAGGTTCGAGACGTCTAGTACTGCGGTCGTCAATGGGCCTGCCAAGCGTAACGATTAAGACAAATTCTTCCTACAATATGAGTCGCCTATGTCCACTTTCAAAGAAAACATTGTCAATGAGCTAACTAACCCAAAGCTGAAAAACACCTTTTAAAAAAATAACGTCCCCCTTCTCCTCCAATCTATTTAAATCATAAAACTACAAGTCGTAAGCATAAGCTTAAAAATCATCTGTACATTTAAAGAGTATAGTAATATACACTGGATGTAGTACAACAGACTTTTGCCTGTTTGCGTGTGCGTTTGTGCACGCTAAGCTCAGTAATGACTGCACGAATTTGGATTTAGTTTTCATTGATATATTAAGATAGGCTTTGGCTAACATTTAATATATGTTTTATTTAAATCGGTTAATAAATAAAAAGGATATTTTAATTTTAAAGTGCTGTTTTATCGGCGTGCGCTGTCCAAACGATGGTATATACATGGAAATATTGTACTTTTGTAAAAAAATCGTTATATTATAATATAATGTATTATTTCATAGGATGCATAGCTTATATTATATGGTTACGCGCATAAAATCTCGAACACAGCTAGTTAAACAAGTACAACTTCATTAAAACAGTCATACAGCAGTCGATCGCTGCAAACATACTTAACCCCGATAATGACTATTTACGCGCTATAACAACACAAGGACTGCCATTTCCATTCCGCGTTTTATGGCCCGTTCAAAAACGATTTCATTTTTACTACTTAAATTGCTTTAAAGCAATAACTTAGTTTAGCAGGGTGTAATGTGAATTCTAAAGATTAATCCTACAGAACTAATACGAATTGTCCGACAAAATGAAAATTGATGGACAATATTAAGTTCTTCCATCAAACTGCAGTTTCATATGAAAAACCAATATTTTGTGAATGATGAAACTAATTAAATTATTATTGAAGATTAATGGTCTTTGGATCTTTTGCTTCTGTTCAACATTTTTCAATCGACTTCAAAAAGGAGGAGGTTTAAAATTCGTCGGAATCTTTTTTTTATGTATGTACACCAATTACTCGAAGACGACTGAACCGATTTGAAATTTCTTTTTGTTTCAAAGTGTATACTTCCCAGGTCCCATTTAAATTTTATCGAAATCGGTCGAGCGGTTTAAAAAAAATCAACAATAAATTATATTTATATTGAAGTCGGTTGTACAAAACGATTAATTTGACCACTTGTTATTGTTATGCTGACAATACACTATAGTCCAACCATCCAACAAACGAACGTTGAATGAGTCAATAATTTTCATTGTCGTTTTGCGTTGTTCGTCGTGCATGACCTTATTGGGATGTACAGCAAGATGGACCGTGAATAAGGCGCTTAAGGTAATTCGCTCGTACCATAAATAAAGCATACCATAATATAGACAACACAAAATTTAAAAATCATAATGAATACTGACAAATATGCAAAGGTCCGGTTTTACCTTGCATGAAATTCGTTTGCCGGACGAACTCGGCCGAAACATCCTCCTACACGAACGACCTATCCCTCTACACATTGAAAGTAAGAAGGATCGTCTCAGAGAGTTAGAAAGGCTGGCAATAAAGGTTTTTTTATGTAGAACACACACACGGTCCATCTGATGGTAAGTGGATACTGTGGCCCATAGACATTTACATTTATATTCGTTTAAGAATCAAAATTCAGATGCGTTATAACCCTGAGGACTAAGATGGAATGTCTCGTATCCAATAAAAAGGGTCTCCGGTTCTCTACACTCACCATATGAAACACATCAGCATTAAGCTGCCATTTTACGCTGGTATTCGGATCGAATGGGGTACGACACTCTGGTCCTACCCCATTCGAGCCGACCCATACGTGCTACAACCATAATAGCTGAAGCATGGCTCTATCACGTTTAAAAAAGTATAATTTATTTTTCAAATGAAATCAAACTTAAGTTCTGATTTTCATTTATATATTTTTTTAATATAAATCTTTAGTTTCAAACGAAGTACAGTCTACTTGTTTGTAAGTGGCTGCTGCTGTTCATAGACTCCTGCGGCAAACTTCAAACAAAAAAGACGCCGGCAGATTATTTCACTCCTTGCTGTAGGCATTACGAAAGTCGAAGCAAACTGTTTGGTTCGAATGGATGGAATATCGACATCATAGGGGTGAAGACCCGCCGACTACCTTGTTGTCCATTAATGGAAAAGGGGGGGAGGGGGGGGGAATTAAGGCATGTAATCCCTGTGCACTCTCCGAAATACATCCTATAGAATTAGCACGTTTTTCACTGAGTCCAACGCCCCTAGGTGGCATTTTGCAGCACCAACCCATATGTAATAGCAGTACTCCATGCACCACCGGACTTGTGCTTTATGTAAGGTGAGATAGAACGCTTATATAAGTTAGAACAGAAATTTACGATGCTCTATCTTTTGGTTTCTGTTGGTCACAAACAAAACAGCAAACCAAGGGTGGGGTGGAGTCGTGTTTATCATAGATATTATATCTATTAGAAATGAAAAGGATATTATTCCAAACTATTTACTAACCGTTATTATTCATTCCAATGCCGATATAATGAAATGACGCGTCGAGGTCAAGATCGAAAAGCCCAAATTTTAATTCAGTAAATATTGATTAACTTTAGTAGAATAGACATTTCTGACTATATATTTATTAATGCATCTGAATTTGAATATTTATTTTCTTTTGCGAAAAAATAGTGTCAAGGCATACTAATAATTAATAAAAGTATAACAGAGTTAAAAAACAACAACAATTTGACGGATATAACATTTTTTTAAAAAATCCCGTTTGTAAACCGATTTAAATGTTCTTTTTATTGAATAGACTTTACCATAATATAGCTGCAAGGTTTTAAGGAATTTCTGTGGCTAAATAACTTTTCTTCGTAACTTTATTCTTGGGGGGTATATGACGACCTGGTAAGAAATGCAGGAAGTCGATGAATGTAAGTCGCTAAGGACCGTGCTTTGTGGCATTCCTTGGGGGAGGCCTGTTCAGCAGTAAACTTGTGAAGGGCTGTAATGATGATGATGATGATGATGATGACGGACCAACGACGCCGGCGGCCCAAAATCCGCACCAAACAATAGCTTTTTGTGGATGCATTGTAATCTCGTGAACCTTGCGTTGGGTGGTATTACCCTATGTAGGGCAATTTAGTTTATTAACTTCGCCATTCATCCAAGAATACGCCTCATCACTAAAGATGATTTTTCGGCCAAAATTGGGGTCCTCTTCCAAACGCTCTAAAGCCCAGCTATCGAAGAAACGGCGTTTTATGTGGTCATTACTTTTAGCTCCTAGGTCAGTTGTACCATATACGGGTGCAGGCCCAAGTTACGACGCATAATCTGCAAAGTTGAAGTCTGCGAAAGGCCAAGTTCTTGTGCACGGCGTGGAAATGACTGCCTCGGGTTTTCTTGCACACTTTCACGGACAACACCGATGTTCTCGGCCGATCTGACGTTCCTTTGACGTACTGGCATTGTTTCCTACAACGTACTTGTGTTGACTGATTGTTTACCTAACAAGTCGTTTCGAATTTGTCCACCAAACGTTGCAGAGTCGACTTTGAAGGACCACCGCGTCTGTCGTAAACTGGGCGCAACGCGCGCAACGTTTGCACTAAGCGCACTAATCCATACTAATATTATAAATGCGAAAGTGTGTTTGTTTGTTTGTTTGTTTGTCCTTCTTTCACGTCGCAACAGAGCGTCGGCATGGCATGATTTTTTGTATGGGGATAGTTCGGTGGCTGTAGAATGACATAGGCTACTTTTTCAGCGGAAAACATATCATTCCGTGGGAAAATCGAATATGTTGCAAAATTAAATTCAGCTAGGTGGCGCCACCGTGATTCTACAAGACGGACGACGGTACGATGGACGAACACAGAAGGTCAGAATATCTGGATTATTATGTCTTTTACCAAAATTAAGATAAAAATGTATGGATCTGTATTTTTCCACGCAGGACCGGAAGAGAGCGATAAAACATAAAATTCACCAGCTGATTTTCTTCAAACGTTTTGGTGCATCGTAATTACAGAATAGGCGATAACCTCGCAGACGATATTAAGTAATCCGTTGATGCTCTGCCTACCCGCAAGGGTTACAGGCGTGATTATAAGTATGGATCAGAAATACTATCACCACCTGTCACGCTTTCACCCTTAACTATTACTTAACAATGGTAGAAACAGTTCTTAGTAAGCCTTATTAATAAGCCTTAGTAATATTTATTGAACGGAAATGAATACAGTTCTTATATGTGGTTATGAATGAATCGGTATTACAATAAGAAAATTGTGCAAAATTATAAGAAAAATATTTTTGAGAGTTCTTATTAACTAACGTATACATAGTTTAAATTGATTCCGCTAGATGTCGTTACTAGGTTTTTAAAACGCGGTAACGAAATGTTTCCTGACATGTACTTAACTCTCGCCGTTGAGCCGCGCGTCAACTTATAGTGCATACGGTACCAATACGCTTAAATTGTTTCTATTTCGTAGCTTATTCGACTACCTGCTTTCGATTTCGGTTGTTTGTTATTTGCTTTGTGATTTGGTTAAGGTTGAATGGATTTATATTGGCTTTCATTTTCGGATTTGTGTATTTTCTTGGATCGGTTTTGTTGATTTGGTTGGTATTCCTTTATACATATTTAGACTCTGGCGTTGATTTTGATTTTGTTTATTTAGAATCGTGAATTGGTTTTCGTTGTTTTAGGTTGTTTAACAATATTTCAAAGGAATATTAATAGTATAGATAGTGTATACGGTACCTATACACTTACTTCTTTTCGTTGGTTATATTTATATTGACTCGATTTTTTTGGCTATCGTTTTCGGATTCGTGTTGTGTCTTGAATTGGTTTTGTTGTTTTGATTTTAAAAAATATTTAAAAGGAATATTTATTCCTTTTAGATATTTTGGATTTGCTTTTAAAAAAAATATTTAAAAGGAAATTTAATTCCTTTTAGGTATTTTAACGTTTTTTTATAAATAGGTTTTTTCTTACTTCATAATGTCTCGCAAACGTAAGTCCAGCCTTTCAAGAGTATCTTCTCAAAGACAAGCGAAAAGATTAGCTCGATCGCTAGAATCTTTAGAAGATGCTGAACTGAGAAGGCAAGAACAAGCAGAGCGTCAGGCTGCTTTTAGAGCATCTGAGACACCTTCTCAACGTCAGCAAAGGCGTCTTGAACAGACAGAGCGTCAGGCTGCTTTAAGAGCTTCGAAACACCTTCTCAAAGTCAGCGAAGGCGTCTTAAACAGGCAGAGCGTCAAGCTACTTTAAGAGCTTCTGAAACACCTTCTCAAAGTCAGCGAAGGCGTCTTGAACAGGCAAAGCGTCAAGCTACTTTAAGAGCTACTGAAACACCTGCTCAAAGTCAGCAAAGGCGTCTTGAACAGGCAGAGCGTCAAGCTACTTTAAGAGCTACTGAAACACCTGATCAAAGTCAGCAAAGGCGTCTTGAACAGGCAGAGAGTCAATCTACTTTAAGAGCTACTGAAACACCTGCTCAAAGTCAGCAAAGGCTATTCGAACAAGCGGAACGTCAGGCCGCCTTAAGAGCCGCGGAAACACCTGATGAAACTCAACACAGACTCATTGAGCAAGCTGAACGTCAATCTACTATAAGGGCATCTGAAACACCAGAACAGACACAGGCGCGAAGAGATGCAAATGCACAGCTCCAAGCTGAACGTCGACAAAATTTTCAAAGAAACAATTGGTTGGTTTTTAATGACGCAGCATTCAATTATGATCCGTTGATTGATTATAAAAATCACAGGTTAGTTGTTATCGGACTGATGGACAAGGCGTGTCGATTTCAAGTCGAAGACCAGAAGAACCTTTGAAAACTCTCTTTTATATAATGCTAATGAGTCACGGCGCTTTTAAACAGGATCCGGAAATATAACTCATGCTTTCAAATGACGTCCTTCGGAGTTGACCGGGAAATAATAATGCCGGGATTTTCGCCTACATTTACGGTGCAAGGGCAAATTTATCATAGAATAGGTTCACTTTTTCCAGCTGAAAACGAACAGCATAAATTTTTACAAGTATATTTTATGGGTGACGAAGAAATTGAGGTAGACCGTCGCTGCCAATTTATCCAGGGAGTTGAGAGAGACACAGTGTTCAAAATTCAAAGATTCTTACATGAACGTAACATTTTAGTCAAAACATTTAAAACTGCTTTAGAAAACCTACCTGAAGAGGATTATAAAGTCGTCATTCACGCAGATCGGACCCCTCGAAGAGAGCATGAAAGGCGCTACAATGCACCTTTGATAAACGAAATAGCAGCCGTAATTAGTGGTGATCAATTTTCTTCACGAGACATTGTCTTGCGAGCACGTGATGATACGTTGCAACGGGTAGCCGATACACAAGTTTTATGACGCTCTGCAATACCCATTGATTTATTGCAAAGGACAAGAGGGTTATCATTTTCAAATTCCAATCATTAACCTGGTCACAAAGGAGCCTACTCCGAACAAAAAGTATCATGTATGGATTTTATGCGTATCATATGATGTTGCGAGAAAATGATTTTAACCTCTTAGCCCAGTGTAGACAATTATTTCATCAATTTTGTAGACATGTATGTGAAGGTAGAAAGTGAACGTCTCCGTTATATATCTTTAAATCAAAAAGCTGCGTTGAGAATTATATACATTTACAAGATGCAGTTTCTAGCGACGCCAATGTAAACCCCAGAGATTTAGGTAAAATGGTAATTCTGCCCTCATCATTCGTTAACAGTCCCTGCTACCTACATGAGTACACACAAGGTGCATTCGCCTATGTACGAACTTACGGAAGACCTGATCTTTTGTTACTTTTACTTGCAATCCCACATGGAAAGAAATAACCGAGGAGCTAATGCCGGGCCAAAAAGTACTGACAGACACGATTTAGTTGCTAGAGTATTTAGATTAAAAGTACAAAATTAATGTATGTAATTAACAAAGGAAATTTTTCGGAGAGTGCAGTGCTTCATGTATTCAATTGAATGGCAAAAGAGGATTACCGCATGCCCACATTCTAATATGGCTTAAAGAAAAGTTGCGGCCCAGCCAAATAGACGACATAATAAACGCCGAATCCGGACCCTGAGCAAGATAAAGAATTGTATGATACCATCGTCCGAAATATGATTCACGGTCCATGTGGAGCACGAAATTCAATATCGCCATGTATGAAAGAAGGAAAATGTACAAAAAAATTCCCTAAACAGCTATTAAAAGAAACAGTGCACAATGACAATGGCTACCCTTTATACAGACGCAGAGCTCCCGAAGATGGTGGCAGGAAAGTTATAATCAAATCTCGCTCTGGAGCGTTCGAAACCTTAGATAACAGGTGGATTGTCCCGTATTCGCCCATTCTATGTAAAATGTTTAATGCCCACATTAGTGTAGAAGCATGTAGCTCTATCCGCGCAATCAAGTATATCTGTAAGTACATAAATAAAGGAAGCGACCAAGCAATATTTAATCTCAGGAGTGAAGGTGAGGCAAATCCCGTTAATGAAGTACAGACCTTTCAAGCAGGGCGTTATGTCAGCAGTAACGAGGCAACGTGGCGTCTCCTTGGCTTCCCTTTACACGAAAGGCACCCAACATTTACTCACCTTACTGTGCACTTAGAAAATGGAGAGCATGTATATTTCACCGAAAGAAATTTCCAAGAAAGAATTGCATCACCGCCAAAAACTACACTAACAGCCTTCTTTCAACTTTGTCAAACCGACCCCTTTGCAAAAACGTTGTTATATTCTGAAGTCCCCCGCTATTATACTTGGAACACATCTAGGAAGGAGTGGAAACGCCGTATTAAAGGCACGCCTGTTGCAAATTGGCCCGGTGTAAAGTCATCAGATGCCCTTAGTCGTGTGTATACCGTCCATGTAACTAATTTTGAATGTTTCTGTTTACGATTGCTGCTGCACCATGTTCGGGGTCCTACAGGATATAAAGACCTTAAAACTGTCAACGGTCAGGAATGCGCAACTTATAGAGAAGCATGTGAAGCTCTGCATCTTTTAGAAAACGATAATCACTGGGATGAAACCATGGAGGAAGCTGTGCAGTGCCAGTCACCAGCCAAAATTAGGGATCTTTATGCAACTCTCATATCATCTTGCGGGCTATCTAATGCACATAAATTGTGGGACAAATATAAAGAGTACATGGCGGAAGATATTTTGCGAAGGTTACAGCAGACACACGCGAACATGACATACAATGAACACATTTATAATGAAGCACTTGGAAAAATTGAAGATAAAGTAATGGCAATGGTAGGCAAAAATTAAGCGACTTTGGAATGATAAGCCCTCAGCGAACAACCGAAAATGAACTAAGTGATGAAATTATACGTGAAACAAACTACGATATACCAGCTTTGCAGCAGCAAGTAGCCGAATTTGTACCCTGCTTGCTTCCCGAACAAAAACGAGTTTTTGACAAAGTATTAGGACAAATTGAATCTGGAAATGGTGCACTTTTCTTTTAGATGCCCTGGAGGAACTGGGAAGACATTTTGTTAAATTTATTATTAGCGCAAGTACGGAAAGATAAAAACATTGCTGTGGCCGTAGCTTCCTCCGGTATAGCCGCCACGCTGCTAAACGGGGCCGCACTGCACATTCTGTTTTAAAACTCCTCTAAATCTAGCCCAGGAAGAATCGCCGATCTGCAACTTTAGCAAAATAGTGCACGAGGTATAATACTAATGCGAAATTTAGATGCTCCTCGGTTATGTAACGGGACAAGGCTGCGTGTGACACATCTTGGACGGAACATAATCGGTGCTACAATTTTGACAGGCGTAGGAAAAGGTGAAAATGTTATTATACCACGGATCCCTATAATTCCCACAGATCTTCCTTTTCAATTCAAAAGGTTGCAGTTCCCTATTAAGCTCAGTTTTGCAATGACAATTAATAAAGCGCAAGGGCAAACGTTACAGGTAGCGGGGGTCAACTTAGAAAAACCGTGCTTCTCTCATGGTCAGCTGTATGTAGCATGTTCGCGTGTGTCAAATGCCCAGAATCTCCACATTCTTTCCCCGAATGGAAAACATATAACATTGTGTACAGTAGCGTCTTAAAATAGTGTTCAGTTAGTTTTTTTCCAAAATTCCCACAATCAATTAATCAGAATTCCCACAGATCTTCCCTTTCAATTCAAAATTTCCTATTTAGCTCAGTTTCTTTTCAATTCCAAATGCTGCACCTCTGACGGACCTATTAAGCTCAGTTTCCTTTCAACTCAAAAGGCTGCATCTCTGACGGATCAATTTAGCTCAGTTTCTTTTCAAAAGTCTGCATCCCTGACGGATAATTATGCTCAGTTTCCTTTAATTAAAAAAATATCCCATTTCCATTTGGAATAAACAGGCTATTTTCATGCTTTCCTATACGCTGCGTTTCAAAACATTTAAATAGGCTGACGAATCAATTTTGCTCAGTTTCCTTTTAATGGCTGCATCTCTGACAATTCTATAAAACTCAGTTTTCTTTCAATTCAAAAAGCAATAGAT
This sequence comes from Parnassius orleans, assembly GCA_029286625.1. Taxonomy (NCBI): domain Eukaryota; kingdom Metazoa; phylum Arthropoda; class Insecta; order Lepidoptera; family Papilionidae; genus Parnassius; species Parnassius orleans. The sequence goes on from JAGSMP010000056.1 coordinate 2,280,203, forward strand.
AGTTCATTTCCCAGTGACCATGCGGGCGAAGCCGCGGGTAACAGCTAGTTTTAATAATAAAGTTTTATTTGGACGCGTTGCTCAATCGTGTATTTTGCCATGGTAATTTGCCATCGGTAATGAAATAATAAACAATAGATTTAACAAAACAACATGGCCGCCACAGTCTGTCAACTATCAACATCGACCCGTCCTCAGAGTTATGTATTATATTTAAATATCTTTGTGTATCTATAATTACTCTAAGACCCGTATTGTAAACCCCTTATAATTATGTAGCTAATTATGTCTCTAAGCTGTACGAGTAATTAAGTAATTTAAAAACTTAAACAAATACTAGGCCGAAAATTTATAGGGATTACCAGTATGGTTAATTGATCCAATTATAGTTGCTATGGCTTTAAACTTTAACCGTTGTATTGACGCCGGTGTTTTTAAGATACAATGAAGCACAGTAAAATAGCTCCTTTATTTCAGTCAGGATGTTACACAAGTGGTATAATTAAAAATTTTGTACAACCGACTTCAATATAAATAAAATGAGAACATCATCATTGTAGTCGAAGTCAATTAAATACGCTTTATTAAGGATAACTCAAAAACTACTGGTCAGATCTTGATCAAATTTATATGGAACTACATGAGAAGCGGCAGCTTTTAAATAAATAAAAAATCATCAAAATCAGTTCACCTAGAAAAAAGTTCTGAGGTAACATACATTAAAAAAAATAGTCGAAATGAGAACCTCCTCCTTTTATTGAAGTGGGATAAAAACAAGAATACGCCTTTAATGAGAATCCATCCATCCATTACAGCTTGCCTATAAAGTCCACTGCTAAGATTCTGTCATGATTGCCATGCTTGGCAGACGGGTACTCAATTGCAGTTTTTAATAATTTCGTCTTGTTTTTATCAAGATGCTGCCGCCCAACTCTTGTTTTAGTTTCTCTCTGCAGCTGTTTACGACATACTATTTGAACTTTTGGTTGAAAGCTGGTGCTTCTCATGTGGTCCCTTATAAAGTTGACTGCTGGTGTTCATAGACTGCAGTAGCCCCTCACCATCAGGTGGAGGACTGAAGGTTCTTTGGTCACTTCAGTTTTATAAAACATAACATAACATAAATTCTCAATCCTGTTACCCAGAGGGGTAGACAGAGACTACGGACTTCCGTATTGCACGATCCTGACACACTTTTCTCCCTTCTTCACATCAATATACCTACGTATACATACTCGTTGGTTAAAGGTACTTTTAATTTGACATATCTTCAATATATTACCGATTTGGTCGATAAATTCCCGTCAAGGGCGTCCCTTACCGACTACTACTTCTACAGCATAAATTTGCTTTGTCACTCTTTCCTCATTTATTATTTCTACGTGTTTATAAAAATAAACTCTCGTTTAAAAGGAGATGCTCGTGCATAATTTATTGTTATATATTTTAAAGCACGTCGACGGCAGGTGTGCGCTATTTAACAACGAGTATTTGCCATCTACTTCTGTCGTTCCAATCAATGCTAGTATGCGCTCACCTCTCACTATCCGTCTTGAGATTGATTTATACATACACTCATGGTCAAATTTAGAGGAACGTAAAAAAAAGGTTTTATTTATCTTGTTGTAATTATCGTGCGTACAAACATTAGTAAATGCTGTTAAAAAAAGTTTTAGGACGTTGTTCTTTTACGAATTTCATTTGTTTTTATGTAATTATTGCGTAATCTTGCGTTCTTTCATATTGTGAAAAATTTTGCTATCTTTTGAATTTGAGTTTAAATTTAGGTTTTGTTTAAATTTTTCTTTGACTGCCTTGTGTGAATTGTTACTGTAAACAAGCCAAATACTGAAAATGCCATATCTAAACGCCACTCAAGTTGCTAGAGCTGTTACTTTAATTGAAACAGAGCACACCTACAAACTACAAACATGTGACCCAAACATTACGAGTATCAAAATCTGTAGTACACCGAGTTGTCAAGAGGTATCTTATACTACTACCAGTGTGCTTAACCGAAACCGGACCATAACTTCTAAGTTCATAACTTCTTCTAAGTAAGAACGAAGCTCTAAGAAGTTTAAAGGGTTACAGTAAGCAAAAAAATTGTGAGCAAAAGATTGAAATCGGTCGGAATAAATTCACACATGATCGTGTAACTCGAGTAAATTTTGCTCGCAATCACGAAAATTGGAATGACAAAGCTTGGAGTCAAGTTCTATTCACAGATGAGTCCAGATTTTGCCTGAAGCCACATGTTAGAAGGATTAAAGTGTGGAGATGCACGGGAACGAGGTACGCTCAGTGCAACATCATTGGAAAAGAGGCATATGGTGGATGGTTAGTTATTGGTATTTTATGGGGGCACGTTAGAAACTCCGCGTCATTGAGAATGAGCCCTAACAGCGGCACGATATGTAACTGAGATTTTGAAAGAAATTTTAAATTAAAAAATATTGTCATTTTCCCCTAGATAGATAGATTTGTTTTTAAAATCCTATAAATTTTTGGGATAAACTTGGAACACAAATTAAAAAAAGAAAACCTCCCCCCCTCGCCCTTATTCGAGCGATCTTAAAAACGCATTACAGAAAGAATAGAACGCAATCTATCAAGATTTTATTCCTAACTTGATAAAGAGTATGCCAAGTAGACTGGAAGCATTTCGAAGAGCTAGAGGGGCATTACTAAGTACTGATTATAACCCACGTTATAGTATTTTTCCTGTAAAATTTTATTTTTTTCTTAATTTGGTTAATTTTTCCATTTGATCGTTTCGACGACGTTCACAACTTAAAATTAACGAATAATAAACAAAATCTAAATTAATAAACTGAATTGTCCCAAATATCCACGATATTTTGTTTTAAACACTTTTTTTTTGCGTTCCTCTAAATTTGTCCATGAGTAATTAATTATATACGAGGGTGGATTGAAAAGTACTCGGCCTAACACAGATCCATTCAATTCTAAAAATCAAATCTACCCACATTATTTAGTTCAGTTCAGACTAGTTCATTGTGTGAAGTTCGAAACGTGTGCGATAATTAGTTGTGATTTTATAAATTTATTAACAAAGTAATCGGACATAATTTCCGCGAATGGAGCAAATCGAGCAGCGTGCCGTCATTAAGTACCTCCATAAGAAGGGGCTATCATCAAAAGCCATCCATGATGACATGGTCAGTACATTAGGCGATTGTGCTCTGTCATATTCATCCGTCAAAATGGATAGCAGAATTTAAGCGTGGTAGAGAGAGTGTGAAAGATGAACCCCGCTCTGAAGGCCTTCGACGTCAACTACTGACGAAAATATTAAAAAGTACTTGATTTAATAATGGAGACCGCAGATTAAAAATTAGAGAGATAGCCGAGATTATAGGCATCTCTTATGAACGAACTCAAAACATCATTGTCAACGAGTTGGGTTTCCACAAGGTGTCTGCGAGGTGGGTTCCATGACTGCTTTCAGTTGAACAAAAAGGACGCGATTGACTATTTCACGCGACTGTTTGGAGTTATTTGAAGCCGATGCAGATGATTTTTGAATCGTTTTGTTACTATGGACAAAACATGGGTTCATTACTGTACACCGGAAACAAAACAACAATCAAAACAGTGGAGAAGACCTGTTCACCAGCCCTAAAAAGGCTAAGTCGATTTTGTCGGCAAATAAGGTGGTGGCTTCAGTATTCTGGGACTGAAAGGTGTGATTATGATTGATTATCTTGAAAGGGTCAGACTATAAACTCTGATTACTACTGCACCTTACTACGTCGTTTACGAGAGGAAATAAAAGAAAACGTCGAGGAATGCTCAGAAGAAAGTCCTGTTTCATCAAGATAACGCCGTGTTCACACGTCAGTACAGTCAATGGCTGAAATTCACAACTGTGGCTTTGAACTGTTACCGCATCCGCCGTATTCACCTGATCTGGCACCATCAGACTTCTTTCTGTTCCTAACCTAAAAAGCACTTGGGAGGTCAAAGATTTTCGACAAACGACGAGGTCAAAGCAGCTGTAGACGTATATTTTGACTCTAAGGAAGAATCATTTTTTTTCAACGGTCTAAATGCTTGGAAGGGGAGGTGGCAAAAGTGTATTGAACTTGATGGTGATTATGTAGAAAAATAAAAATATTACTGATTTAGTATGTGTTTATTTTCTTGGTTAGGCCGAGTACTTTTCAATCCACCCTCGTATCAACCATAGATTTACGCAACAAGACAAACTCAGAAAGTCGTGGGTACGTATCTGCCTTTTGACTAGTGTGGTGAACCACTTAACGCATTTTTAATCTTACATAGGTTGGTTAACGGGAGTAATGCGTAATAATAGCGTATACTAATATTATTTTAAAAAAAGAATATAATTTTTCTCCATCTAACTTGATTTAATCTTTCGCTTCAAAATTTTGACGGCTTTACTTAAGATCGTTGATTATCTCTAACTTAAATTAGGTATTGATTATAATCTTTGCCTGTCTCTTCCTATTGTCATTTAGTGAAAAAAGTGAGAATTTTTTCAAATTGACGTCAATTTTTGTGAGTAAGATCATAAAATCTATCATACATACAGCTTATAGTTAGAAGTTGTATTCCTTGTTATAATTTGCCAATGAGGGTTAATAATTTTCTGCTCACCAGATGTCGCTAGTTTTTAGTAAAGTTTTTTGTTACACAATGTCATTTAATTGAGAAGTTAGTTTTTAATAAAAGTTTATGAGTTTCTAGAGTATTATATTAATACACAAAACAATAACTCAGTGGTTTGCTCTTAAATTTTTTGCACATTTTTAACATTTTTTTAAATTTTCCTACTTTTGTGAATATCTGTGCTTTGGTTTATTTATTTTTATTCTCATTAACATTAACCTTTACATTTTCCGAACAAATTAACTTCCCCGCTATGAAATCTGTCAAATATTATACCTCACTTTTAAGTGGCGCCGCCCTGGTGGCAGAAAAATTCGTGGATGCCCTCATTAGTTAACTCTCAGAGAATATGATTGGTTGAACATTTTTTTTTAAACTACAGTGACAAATGAACTTACACTCCGCCTACTAAGGTTACTGCAGTAAATGGACACCTGCGGCCAACTTCAAACAAAGAAATGTATGTCGGCGATACGCCAGGGTTTTCACGCTCAGGGTCCATCACAATGAAATAGCACACCAAATATTACGTAGTTTATTTTCGCACAATTACTAGTATAGAACAGAACAGTCTTTACATAAATCTACCGCTTTTATAGTTTCCTTACAAAAATGGATATAGCAAATACAACTTCTTTTAAATCAAACAAATAAAATTAAGTACTACAAAATAATTCTTAATATAGAGCTCAATATTCATAATAAATATTTTAATGAATTTAAATAACTACAAACGATTTATATTATATAAATGATTGTTCATTTAATTTGAACAAACATTAGTTTATCATAGTCAGTCAAAATCTGGGCTATAGTCTGTCAAAAGGTGGCGCTGCAAGCAAGATTCGAATTAAATTAAACAAGACTTATTGCATAAAATAATAAAATTTGATACAAAATAATGATATTAATTCTAATAGATATTAATTTGAACATTTACACAGTAAAATGAGTATTTTAACAATAAATTAAACATCAAACGTCTTCAAAACTTTCAAACAGTCAAAACAGTGTCTACTAAATATCAGACCTTAATAAATAACCGATTTACGTTTATAAATAACTATTTAAATTTAAATCTTATATATTTCAGATATTCCTATAACAATATATTCACTTAATCGATAAACTAAAACATAAATATCAATATTTGCCAATTATTGCCGATAGATGGCGATTTGCGCCCATATGTACTACGCGATGTCACCTCTGTAATTATGCTGCTCTCAATACCTCCAAACCACAATGGGCAACCACTGTTGACGGCAGAAACAGGCAAAGAGCGTAGTACCTACCTACCCAGACGGACTCCTAGAAAGAAAAGGAGTCCTGTACCTACTATTATTTATTTTGTACCAGTACGTTGTGATTACACTTAAGATTTATTGTATTTCTTGTATTGTATGGCTTCTTGCTATCCTAAATAAAAAGAAAAAAACACACAAATAACGCGTAGAGTGTATTCAAATAAATTAAAATTATTTCGATATAGTTTCATTAAAACATTCAGCATCGGTAACTGATTTCGTATAAATTCATGAACGAATATTGCTGGAAAATACGTTACTGAATTTCCATGTTCGTTTTTGCGAATATCTAACTCCATTTAATTGAAACAGGCGAGAAATGTTCCAAGGGCAGCAGATGCAGTCAGTATCCCTCGAAGGCTGCTTCCGTTGGCTTCAAGTTTTCAAGGCTACAGTTACGTTCGTTTTGTGGGAATTATTTTCTAGGCCGATATCTAGAAGCCTCTTTGTCAAGGTCAATGAAAACGAAATTAATTAATCGTTTATTCTTTCACTAAATTAGACTATTGGTGTCAATAATCTTATTTAGTTATCAATATAGTTTAGTTTAAAAATAATAATGTTCTGTATAATGAGTTAATGAATAGAACCTCCATACAAAGTTTGAACCAAATCCAATGGGGTCAATTATTCCATATTATATTATTCGAGATCTGCCGGAGTCTGGTATTCCCACAGTCTGGGAGGTCGATCGCAACTACTACCGAAGTACTGTTGTACAATGTAATAGTTCCATATTTAGAATATAGACATATAGTAAGGTCAATGAAAGAAAAGCAACAATATATAGAAGATCTCTAAGATGCATTATAATAGCAGAGTTGGGGCTTGAAGTTCCATCTATAAAAGGTATATGAAAATAAGGTCTACGAAATAAAGCCAATTTTTTTTTAATAGGATAAGTGTGACAATTTGTGGAAGGTCTCAGATACGTAAAATATTACATTGATAACCTCTTTGTGAAGGTCAATGCAAATTAATATTTTTTTGTTTTATTTGATAAAACTTTTGTAATGAAGCTTAGATTTAGTTTAATTAGAAGAATTAGATGATTGTTATATAGTAATAATTCTATGATAGTACAATACTATTTGCATATACAAATAGTATTTGTGCCATATACATATATCCGTACAAGTACACTGCAAATGGGTCTCCTATGTAGGGAGGATTTGCCTTAATCATCACGCTAGACAGACGGATTGCTTTTTTTATAGAATAAGGGTGACAAACGAGCACACAGTCCACCTGATGGTAAATGGATGCTGTGTCTCATAGACATCTACATCTATCCTAGATTAATAATCAAAATGCAGAAGCGTTGTCACCCTGAGGACTAAGATGGAATGTAAAAATGATCTCCGAGTCTATATTATCATATGAAGCACAGAGCCCACCAAAATTTTGTGAGAATGTTGTGCTACAACCATAATATAGCTGCAGCATTGTCACCGCGTAAATCGCTCTGATGATTCCAGTACTAAACATCTAAACTATGACGCTACTGCTCGTCGCTGTTCTGGATACTTTTCGTCTTACGCAAGCGAGATGGTAATACCGCCATCTATCTGAAGCCGTTAGAACTTTTTGGCGTTTCCAGAAGTCGTCTCACACGACATCAGCAGGACGAAATAGGATGACGGATTCTCTGTACCGCCATACACGGCTACTATGCCGTGTGTGGCGGTACCTTCTCTACATATACTATCTACATATATTATCTACTAGTTTTTACCCGCAGCTCTGCTCGCATTTAATTAAAACCAACCAATTCCTATTGCGCCATGGATTAAAAACACTGATTTTGGATAGACTCAAACTTTTTATACAAAAAATACAGCCTATATCCTACATATTCAGATTTTTTATCTACAATATTGGCAAGTGTCATCAAAATACGTTCTGTAGTTTTTACGTAATTGAGCCACAAACAAAAACATCCTAACAAACTTTCACATCTAAACAAATAAATAAAATTGAAGTGTCTGTAATGTCATATGAATGTATGTATAATACATAATTATAACAAAAAAAAAACAGTTTTTTAAATTTTTGTCCGTCTGTCTGTCTTTTTATTCCGGCTAATCTCCAAAATGGCTGAACCGATTTTCTACGGCAAATATCTGATGTTATAAGGAGTAACTTACGCTACTTTTATTATAGAAAAAATGTTAGGGTTCTGCGCAAAAAAAAATTGAAACCCATGAAATCCAATCGTAAGCTAGTTTTATAATATTAATTACACGCCAGATAATTCAATCCCTTATAGTACGACAGGCACTCAAGTGTCGCTTAATGAACCATTATATTGTTTTAATGTGTAAATTTTAATGAGATATTAAGAGAGATAGTTGGTTAAGATGCTCTGAATGCGGCGGTAATTGAAGTAGACTTAATTATCTTGTTCCGACGTTTTATGCTACGTATTACGTTCATACAACTTTTTTTTAAATCTCTGCTAGCTTAGAGGATAAACTCTCGACTTAAAATTTTACATTACGCATGCAAACCAATATTTACCAACACCAGCGGAGATGGATAACACGGTGAGAAAGCTTCATGTCTTAGAATAAACTTTTTGTTATAAAAAAATAGACTTCATCATTCATCCTCAATTAAGAATCAAAATGCTGATGCGTTGTCACCCTTGAGGACTAAGATGGAATGCCTGGTTTCCAGTAAAAAGGGTCTCAAGTGCTCAAGGGATCGTAAATTCGTATCGTCCGATAAGGAACTTCGTTCCAATTACACTAGATCGTTGCACTCCTTTTGCTGCCTGAACTTAAAGAGAGCCGATATATTTACAGGCTGTAAGATATTCCGTCTTAATCCTCCATAGACCCAACGTAACTGTAGCCTTTTTTGTTTTAAGTTGGCTGCAGGTGTCCAATGACTGCACATCTAGTGCTAATCTAGTGAAATGTCAGTTCGTTTGTCACTTTTTCACAGTTTTATAAAAAAAAGTTCGTGGACATGAAAAGCCCGTCAAAGCTAGCGCAATGTAGCAAGACTTTTCTATTCTAATATTCTTTTTAAAGTCCTAAATGCCATGCTGTAGCTTTATTAATTGTATAGTTGCAGCACGAATAGGTCGGCTCCACCGGGGAAGCACAACGCTCTCACAGAATACCAGCGTGAATGGTGTGGTGAGTGTAGAGAACCGGAGACCCTTTTTACTGGAAAAGAGGTATTCCATCTTAGTCCTCACGGCTGACAACACATCTGCATTTTGATTCGCAAACGAGGATAGATGTAGATGTCTATAGGCCTATGGGCCACAACAACCACTTACCATCAGGTGGACTGTGTGCTCGCTTGTCAACGATATCCTAAAAAAAAGATGAAGGCCGGTGAAGGGAAACGTAGAAATTCTTTTTTATAGTCCTAAACTCCTTTTAGTAATAAGAAATGGTCGGTAAAGTGTAACGTAGAAATAAGACATTAATATTTTATTAATATGTAGGTTTTTTGGGCAAGGAAGCCTTTCTATTTTTGACCGAACAATCGTTATTAAAATGGGTGTTAGGTTCCAGAGGTATTGTTTATCACAAACAACAATTAACAAGCAAACTTGGTGACGTGACTTTGAAAATACATTAAAACTTTGTTCCTACAGCTTCACCGTTAAAGGGAAACAAACTTTTTCAAAGCGTCCTCCAAAAATATTTAACTCCATATTTTAAAAATATGCTAGCACTAAAATAGAATCGGTAGCTCAGGAGGTAGGCGCTTGCCATAAATTTTACAGTTCACAAACTACCCGGGCTCAATCCTCACAGGCACCAATGAAGTAGTTAAATTCACTTTTTCTACAACCACGACGGCGCCATCATTACTAATGAGGTGAAATATTTGACGGATTTCCTAACGGTGGAAGTTAATTTGGTAGAAAAGTCTAGATATTAATGTTTCATTCTGAAAAATTTGTTACATTATATATTATAAAAATATAATTAGATAGAAATGGATAAACCAAACTACGTATATTCCTAAAAGTAGAAGAATTAAAAAAAAGTCAAAAAATGTTAAAATTAAAGAATACAGCAATGAGGCATTGTTTTGTGCTTATACAGGGTTATTTTTCAGAGTTTCCAAATTTTATATTTAAATTTAAATATATAAATAATTATATACCGTTATTGCAGTTTTTGAAAATACGAGTAAATAAGGCTTCTACTTTTATTTGAAATTATATCAAATTGAATGTGATTTATGGGCAACAACGTTTTTGCCTACCGATCGACTCTTACGAATGTGTGCGTGCGTAGTAAACCCAGTTAAAATAATGCATTACCACGCTTTTGAATTTAAAAGATAAAAAGGGCAGAATGTTTGAGATTTTTTTAATAAATTTTCTTCATAAACATAAACATAAACACTCACGCCTGTCACCCAGAGGGGTAGGCAGAGACTACGGACTTCCATTTGGCACGATCCTGGCACACCTCTCTCGCCTCCTTTACATCCATATATCTACGCATACACGCTCGTCTGGCCCATTTTCAATATATCGCCAATTTGGTCGATAAACCTTCGTCTAGGGCGTCCCTTTCCGACTCTGCCGTTCACTTCTGCAGCATAAATTTGCTTTGTCACTCTTTCTTCGTTCATTCTTTCTACATGACCAAACCACCGAAGCATTCCTTTCTTAATCCTGGTCACAACGTCATCTTGCAAACCACACTTTTCTCTTATCACACTATTTCTCACCCTGTCATTCAGATTCAGCCCTAGCATACTCCTTAATGACCGCATTTCTACAGCATTTATTCTACCTCATGCTTCTTCTGCCAGACCCAACTTTCACTACCATATTAAAGTAGGGACTAACACAGCATTGAAATTGCCAAACGTGTCTTTTTGACACATTCTGACTCTTCACAATAGCGTGTAGAGCCCCATTCACTCTATTTCCTGCGTTCACTGTCGTTCTATATCCTTATCATATCTACCATCCCTGCTAAATAAACATTCCAAATATACAAACTCATCCACTTGCTCAATCAACTCCCCTTCTATTCTTATTTCACATAACGTTTTACTTTCTTCTCTTTCAAAAACCATCACTTTCGTCTTACTTGCGTTCACTTTCATACCTCTTTCTTTTAATGACCGGTTCATTAAAGTAACCATCATTTGTAACTCGGTCGCCGACGATGCAAATATGACTTGATCATCGGCGTACAAAAGGTATTTGACGGTTAACTCACCCATTCTCAACCCACATTCTTCAACTTTCAAAGTTTGCAAACAACTGTCCATAAATAGGTTAAACAGCCAAGGGGAAGCTACACAGCCCTGTCTGATACCTTTTTGGATGCCAAACCAGTCCGAGTAGACCCCGTTGATCCTGACACAAGCACTAGAGTAAAGATAAAGAGACTTCAATGCCTGTATCAAACCAGCGCTCAAACCAAATGAGTTAAGTGTTTGCCATAACACATTCCTGTCCACTCTGTCATAAGCCTTTTCCAAGTCCATGAAAGCACAAAAAACTTTCTGGTTTTTGGCCAAAAACTTCTCCGCAATCATGCGCATGGAAAATACTTGATCCATACACCCCATTCCCTTTCTAAATCCAGCTTGCACATCCCAAATTTTTCCATCAGTTTCTTCCATAACTCTTTCAATTAACACCTTAGCATACAGTTTATCCACAATGCTAAGCAAGCTGATACCACGGTAGTTTTTACAGTCCTGCTGTGACCTTTTCCTTTATATATTGGGACTATAACGGCTTTGCACCAGTCTTCCGGTACCCGCTTCAGTTCCCAACATAAATTAAACAGGTGTACAGCAGGCCTGCCACCACTCCTCTCCAGCCCTTAGCATTTCGAGTGATACTCTATCATATCCGGCGGCCTTACCTGCTTTCATGCTTTTCATTGCTTTCATTATTTCATCTACACTTATCTCCCTACCTCTCCACTTCTTTCGAATTTCTTTTCACTTAATTCAGACGACCCTTTACTCATAAACACGCTTTCAAAGTATTCCTTCCATCTCTTTAAATTGAAACTTCATCATTCAGCATACAGCCATTCTCGTCTCGTATAGCATTCATTCTAGGCTGTTTTGAATTTCCTAGCAGTTCTTACGAATTTCCAGAACATTTTAATATTTGCCTGGAAGTTATCAGATATCCTTCTATCATTCTTATCCGTTCTTTCTTGCTTTTTCCTTTCAACAACTTCTTTTACTCTCTTATTTATAAGTCTAAAGTCTGCCTTTTTTCTTTCAATCTCATCATTCATACCGCCAGAATTACCAGCTTTGGTTGCCAGTAAATCTAGCCATGCTCTCTTCTCTTCATTTTCTTCACCATTTGTCTATATTACTTATTCTGAACCTTCTCTGCAAATTTGACCGGTTATTTCTAAATAACCTCTATACATGCACAAATTTTGAATTACGGTCGCGTTTCAATCACTGAGTGACCACTAGTTTATTATTATTGCTTCTACCTTATCCTTTCTTACAGTCTTACAGTAATCCTACTTTCAATAGTTAGGCGATTAGTTGATCATAGCATAAGATGTCTCATTCTTTCCGCTGCTTCCGTTTCACTAGTTTTCATATTTCTGTCCTGCATTTTTTGCGTTGCCGGCCTTTAAAAATAAGTAAGCTCGTTTCTTGAAGGTCCCTAAGTCGTATCGATCCGGAAAATCAGCGTAAACGTTTCCACAAAGAAGAAAACTCCCAGTAAATGGCACAGTGGTGTACCAAGCATCCAGATTCTTTGGATGGATCGTGCATGTAGGATATTCTCCTTCAGCTCGTAAAAGTCAACTATTAGCCTTGAACCTCTCCTGTTATAGGAAGATTTTGTCTTAACCGTCACTCATGGCAGGCGGATTGGCAAACGCAGTTTAAGGTCGAGTGCCATTAACGCCGCTGACCGACGTCGGTCTAGATATTTTACGTCTGGCGAAAGTAGATAGTATACTAGCTCTATTGTAAGCCGTAAGTTTTTTTCTGACAGTTCCCGTAATCACCTCTTAGGACATACACGAGTCGAAATGGTGACATAATGCAATCTATACAGGTTAAGTAAGTTACAACCTTTACAGCCTTCTAAAGTCTACTGCTGAACATAGGCTATCCCCATAGATTTCCTCGTAGGAGGATATTTGTCATAGTTGCCACGCTTGGCAGGCAGGTTGGCGACCGTAGTTTTTTATTGGACGAAGTTCTTTATCGGACGGTACGGATTTGGCGGATGGGGGCTAGGCGACAAAAAGTGTAAGATTATTCCGTCACGACCCCTTCTGACGTAGTGTAGACGGCCTTGGCAGCTATAAGGAAGCGAGATGGAATAATATCCATCTCCCTCGCACTTTTTCTTATTGTGCCATGAAAGAAATATTATTTTATTTTAAATGACGCTTCATTTTAATAGACGCTAGTAATTCATTTATTTTGTATTTGTTAATCAATAATAATATACTACGAAAGGAACTTCGTTCCAACCGAGTGTTTCACGACACTCACGCATGTTTTTCACGCAAGTTGTTATAAGAAAGACGCTGCTACCCATCTCCTGGTTTGTTTCTCTGTCACCTTTCGGGGCGGGGTAACGAGCGTAGAGCTCATAACCCCCTCATGCCCCATTACCAACATATGTATAAAGACTGTCAATTATAAACCGACAACTGATGGGGAAGAATGGTTCTCGAGTGACAGCCTCGTACCGGTAGGTGAAGTGTAGGTGGCCCCCCACTAGATGGAGTGACGACCTGGTAAGACATGCAGGAAGTTGATGGATGCAGGTGGCTCAGTACTGATCGGCAGTGAAGGGCTGTAATGATGATGATGTTGATGATGAAATACCGTAGTTTACTATTTATCAGAAATTATAATTGAAAAATCATTACAAATATCGTAGGCGCTCTCATTTATAAAAGAATAGAGCGAAGATCTGGCTTATAACAGTAATAATAAGTATTCGAAGCTGCTTCATTTGGAACAAAGCATAGTAAAGAGAATATCGGGAAGTCAGAATTTCAATTCCTTTAGACTCACCATTCGAGAAAGTTCATTCTGCTTCATTGAAAACATGCCCCTAATTACTGAGATACAACACAATTTTCTATTTTTAGAAGTGTGAATAAAGACTTCATGAAAATATTTCCTCATATTCTCTGCGAGTCTTTTCTTTGGAGAAAACCTTTTCTTTTAAAAATATTAAATGCAAATTTATTTTCTATTTATATTTTCATTCAAACCTTTTGCAGTGTAATTCGTTAGACGTTGTGTAATAAATTAATGATCTTACTTTTTATTACTCTATAATGAAAGAACTATAAAACGACTGCCCCAGAAGGAGGGTAATGTTTTTAGGAGTATGTATGTATTTATGTCTATTTCTCTGTAGCCTAAAAGGCTTGAAGAATTTTAACATATAAGGTGTCATTGGATTCGCCATAATTGTGGGAATGACATAGGCTATATAATATTTATATATTGCATCTACAAATACAAAAAAAAATCGGAGGGGAAGGTTTTTTTTCAATAAACTTTTTAACGCAGTCCGTTACCGTTATAACTTAGTAAAGCCCACTGCTGAACATAGGCCTCCCCATAGATTGCCTCATAGGGGGGATATTTGCCATTATTGCCATGCTTGGCAAGCGGGTTGCCAACCGCAGTTTTTTATTTTTAGTCGTTATTTCGAAGACGCTGCTGCCTATCTTCTGATTTGTTTCTTACGACACCCACGGGATGATATGGGGTAGTGGATATTCTTACGTAGTCGGATTTTTTAATTACTGTTTTAACTATTAAGCTTGTTATAGTTTATCCTAGCTGGAAAGACTCCTTTACTGTCCAAGAGTTAATTTGATTGCCCTTTGTAAAGTTTTGAGTTAAGGTGTACAGTTAAGAATAAATAAATTAAAAAAACATGCCTGAGTGTCGTGGAACACTCAGTTGGAACGAAGTTCCTTTCGTAGTATATTATTATTGATAAACGTATTATATTATTGTTTAACAAATACAAATAAGTGAATTACTAGCGTCTATTAAAATGAAGCGTCATTTAAAATAAAATAACATTTATTTCATGGCAAGATAAGAAAAAGTGCGAGGGAGATGGATATTATTCCATCTCGCTTCTTAAAGCCGCCAAGGCTCATAGCCGTCTAGCCCTTATCCGCCAAATTCGTACCGTCCACAAGGAACTTCGTTCCAATAAATAAGTCACCATTGCATCGAATAAGTTACAGGCTTGAATAGACTGAAAAGACAACTATAAAAATGGACTCGAAATCATATCTATTTCTATTATATTAATAACACGCTGGACACAACAACAGTCATTTCCCTCGTTTTGATCATCATTAACTTCAATATCATTAACATCATGGTGCGTAAGGGAGATAAGTGTTGAAGAGGTATATTTTAACTCCGGGGATCGAACCCAGGCTGCTCGCGTACTGTGAGATTTTACGGTAAGCAGTTAGTCCCTATACCACGTCTCTTCAATCATGACCCTATACGAGCCATGCTGCAGCTATATTAATTGTATAGTTGCAGTACGGAATGGGTCGGCTCGACCGGGGAAGGACCACTCTCTTACAGAATACCTGCGTAAAATAGCAGCTTAATGCTGCTGTGTATGGTGAGTGTAGAGAACCGGATACCGGAAAAGAGGCATTCCATTTTAGTCCTCAAGGGTGACAACGCATCTGCATTTTGATTCGCAAACGAGGATAGATGTAGATGTCTATGACCCACAGAAACCACTTACCATCAGGTTGACTGTGTGCTCGCTTGTCACCCTTATCCTATAAAAAATGATAATTCACAGAACTGATCAAATCGATTAAATTCAGTAAAAGTAAATAAACATTTAAGTATTGATGCTATGTCTACTTACACCACAATATTATACCTACGTATTAACCTTTTCCTTTCTGAACACCTCTTCAATAATTCAAAAAGTAAAACAACTCTTCATATTGGGCACGAAGTAAAACGTAACATCAACATTTATCATAAAGATTATTTTACATTGTCACCGACATCGTAAGTTACAACTTTTAAATTCCGGGTACCATTGAAGTTAATTTCCCGCTTCCAAGCGCACAAGAAATTCACAAAGTACTAACGTTGCTTCCATGAAAAAGAGAAATCGAGATAGCTCATCTAAAAGGGAATGATTTCTTGATGCTCACTTCTTTTGTTATTGTTTTGATTGAACTTTTCCCGCTAAACGTTGCGGCTTTTTTTGCGGGTTTTTTTTCTATATTTTATTTAAGTTATATAGGCAAGTGCAAAAGCATATTATACTCTAGATATTTTCACTTTTAAAGAACGCTTTCCGACTTAATTCTGTGTCCATTCATTTGTCTCTCATAGACGATTTCTAACTATTTGACATAATGAGCATAACAATGCGAAATTAATTATAGAATAACCCAAATCTATACATATAAATAAAATTGAAGTGTGTGTCTGTAATATTGAAATAACTGCCTTCTATTAAACTCAGCTATTGGGATATAAATAACCATTTTCGAAATTTTTGTCTGTCTGTAAGTGATAGTCTTCGGAATAGCTGAATCGATTGTGATGAAACTTTACGAACAAATAGAGAGCAATGCTAGGAGAGATCTAGGCTATATCTTAATTATAAAACTTTATTTTCTTTATAAAAAATGATAAAAGTTTTTATCTAAAGTTTAAGTTTTCATCTTCTAGTAAGTCTTTATCTTATCTTAACGCTACATTAGTAGAACCCATCCTGGCGAAGCCGGGGTGGGTCGCTTATACCAAATAAAGATGGTAAACTATTCAAAGTTGAATATTTCTCGGGGCTTAGAACACCAATGAAGAATCATAAAGATAGATGGAATACTATCATACATTACAAGTGATATTTAGCGTACATTTCAAGTGACGCTGAAACCATGCTGAACTTATTGTAAGGAAACGTGCTGTCAATCACACATATGTAGTTAAAATAAACTTGCCCTACTATGTAATATAGTATCCGAATACTATATTTCTAAAAAAATAAAATATATAGTAGGCGACTTTAATATGGCTTGAGTCTGTAAAGGCTCAAAGCAACAAAATTATTTGTTTATAAATAAATTATTTTACGTTTTAAACAACTAAGATTATTTTGCCGACTAGTAGTCTTCTGAAAAAGTACCACGTACCACCTTCTTATCTATTTCTGATGCCAAAATAACTGAACTAAATACTGATTCTGAACAAAATAATGCATGCTTTGCTGAGTTCCAGTCTGAAGGATCAAGAGCCAGTATAATTATAGACTAACAAAAATATATCTTATTCCTCCAAATTTCCTGTGCCTTTTTGTCTGAAGCTGGTTGCAAGTGTCCATGGGCTGTAGAGGCCACTTACCATGAGGCAAGACCGCAAGACTGCAAGTCTGTTGTCGTTTGTCGAAATTTCAATTCAAAAAATCAATCTAATAATTTTAGTAGGGGCTGTTAATACGGACTCGCACTTGACCGATTTTGAATAAAACAATTGATACGAATTTTAATTATTAATTTGAATTTTAATTATTAATTTTAAGTAAAATTAAACGCGATAAAATCCGTAAAAATACTTTTATTGAATTTAGTGTAGTGTTCATTTTTTTTCTTCTTTTTAAAAAAATGTTACCCCCACACTAGAATTTTCTCCTGTATCATGGGGGCAGTTTACAAACATTAAATTCTCGAGGACAAACATCCAGACCCGGAACAATTATTTGTAGGCCATACAAATACTTGTTCCTAGCGGGATTCGAACCCGCGGCCCCCAGCGCAACAACTCATTGCTAAGCCACTGCGCCACGGAGCCGTCATTGACCGATTTTGTTTTAAATTTACATATTGTCTACAGAAAAGGGCATGTACCTGGGCTCACCCTGCGAGTTCACGTGCAACCCGAAGCTTCAGCACGTGTACTGCGAGCCGTCCACGCTGTCCTGCCAATGCGATCCGAAGCACCCCGTCGCGCTCGGTGTTGACAAGGGCTGTGCTAAGCGTGAGTAACAACCTGCTTCATCAGTATTTCTTATCATCGCCATCAACTGTAGATCCACGGCTGCTGGCATCCATGAAAATACGGTCTACAAGGAAGAACAAATACCACGGAGAGGCAAAAATCTGACTGCAGTAGGCCAAAAGCGGTTTCGTTCCGAATGGATATCCTGATACTCATCGTCTGCGATAAAAAGGGCCCACATCATCGTTGCTCGCAGGAAAATGTATCCATGAGGTTGTGCCTAACGTAGAAAAATAAAAGACAAGAGCAATTAAGAAACGTGGTCCAGTTGAATGATCGCAACAAATAAAGACCTTCCAGGTCAAGTGGACCCATTCGCGCTGCAGCCCTAGTAGATGTTAGCGGGGCACTTCCACGTATAAGTATACATGCTAGACGCAACCATACACGAAAACCGTTAAAAAATTTGTTTTCAGTTTTACCGTGTGGTGGTAGCTTGAGACAATTTATCACAACATTTACATCACACGTAAAATACCCAGACCGAGGACAGACAACAGCGTCAAAGATGCGAGACGTCCCACACTGCGATCGTCAATCCACCTGAACATGACGTTTAAAGTTATAAAAGTTATAAACTCCCTACAACGGAAGAGGCTCATGTTCAGCATTTTGCTAATGGATAAAGGTGTAAAGGAAACATAATTATTGTCCCCAGCTGGGACTCCCGAATCAGTCAGGTTGTACCTCGTTGGTCTAGAGCTGGTAAGCGCGACTACTGATCCTGTGGCCCGGGTTCGAATCCCAACTCAGATCAAACATCAATTATTGGGTTTTTCTGTCAAGAAATTCTCAGTAGCAGCTGGAAGTCAGGAAGTTGGCAGTGTTTCACCCCCATGTCTTGAAAAGAACGTAAAGATGTTGGTCTTGCACCTGATCTCTCTCTGGTCGTGTCAAATTGCTATCCTATCGGACTATGAGATTGAAGGAATAGAGATTACACCTGTGCTTGCGCACACTTTATTATCTATGTTTACGTCTGCGAGTCACGATTGGCACCTGAGAGTCTGAAGCACTCACCCGTCATCCAGTTTTATATTAGTCTTTGCTTGTAGTTCTTGCGGTAAGTAATATACTCTCGTTAGGTCAAGACATTTTTCTTTCTGTCATTTTAAGTCTAATCGGATAACTGTTCCATCGGACTAAAAGAGTGCAGCTGTGTTTGCGCACACACTAGTGCACTTTTTACATGGTAGAACCATGCTGCAGCTAAATTATGGTTGTAACACGAATGGGTCGGCTCGACCGGGAAGGACCACGCTCTCACAGAATACCAGCGTAAAGTAGCGGCTTAAAGCTGCTGTGTTTCGTATGGTGAGTGTAGAGAACCGGAGACCCTTTTTACTAAAAACGAGGCATTCCATCGTAGTCCTCAAGTGTGACAACGCATTTGCATTTTGATTCTTAATCGAAGATAAATGTAGATGTCTATGGGCCACTGCATCCACTTACCATGAGGTAAACTGTGTGCTCGTTTGTCACTCCATTCTATAAAATAAAAATAAATACTATAATAAAAAATTCGGTCTGGAGGACATTATTATTAATAATGTGTTAACGTAAGAGATTATAGTATTCGGCTTTTAGAACTTTAAATTTAACGCATCCAACTTATTACAATAAAATTTCAACTTATTATTTCAATTATTAATTATGTGACAACGTTAATTTAAAACACAAAATCTGTACCTATTATAACTGCAGTCAGCACCTTGCTGATACTGATCAGCGCCTGCATAACACGAATAACAAAACTTCCTTTCGCAATTATTTTGCAACAAACAGGCGTCGGTCAATTATAAATAGAATGTGTTTGGAATTAGTATGGCAACTGCGAAAGTCCTTTCGATACAAAAATCAATTAAAATTAACCGTAGGGAAATTTTATAACTTGCATGAAATAATACAAAAAAATAAGACACTTTTTCCAAATTTCAAGACAAAAACTAATCACGACATTCGGTCACTGATAATAGCATCATGTGTAAACCACTCTTAGTTTCTTCGTTTTAACACTTTTTATACAGAATAAGGGTGATAAGCGAGCACACCACCTATAGATAAATCGATGCTGCGGCCTATAGACATCTACATCTATAATCGATTAAAAATCAAAATGCAGATGCGTACAAGATAACTTAGGTAGGTACAACTTTCTTTCACTAAATTTTCACATCTGCCTTGGAAATGTTAGATAATTGAAATCCGTAATGGTTTAACAGACTTTCCCGGTTCCTCAATTACGATTTTATAAACGTGTTTAAAATTAACTTAAGAAATTAGTACGCTGTATAGTATATACGTACCTAACGATTGTAACTTGCTTTCTGTAACGTCTCTTTTATCCACTCAAACGTCCGGGCGACCATAGTCGCCTAAAACTTTTTCCGGTTGAACGTTAAGGCGACTAGAGCGGCCTCGCTGACTTCTACACTTTAAACGACTTTTTATCTATGTAAATTTACAAAAATCTTCATGAATGTTACACTAGACGGCTCTATATTAAAAAACGCGTCTATCGGTTAGTAAAAAGTCTATGCCAGGTAACAGATACCATTGAAAAACAAAAAACAAGCGTTGTGTCAAGTTTTGTCGGTAGTACTGTGAGTTCTGCATTTAAAATGTAAGTAATAATGTGTTTATTATACTTTTGTACCAGTATTATATATGAAAATAATCTTCAATATGTTTTCTTTACGTATATCTACAAGTTTTATGAATCCAAAGTCTGTAATGATGTTTTTATATGTGATGAAGTCGACATGCGAAAACTTCGCCTTTGTGTGTTGGTTTTTCGTTAAGTTTTTGTATTATATATTATTTATTTTAATAAAATATTATTACTAACGTAATTAAATTCTGCATTTCATTAGCTTTCTGTGGGTGATTTATTGTGACGTGCTTTCAACCAAAATTGTCAGTCTCTTTTATGCTTATTTAATTAAGTGATTGTGGTTTATGTATTTAGTGCGTGATTCGAACCGCAGCCCCGCAACGCCTCATCATTTTTTTTGTTCTTTATTGACATTATTTCTCTTGTTTTTATTTTTTGGTCATGGTATTACTAAGTTTTTTCGTGGATTTTCAGTTTTTTTTTTATTGTTAGGTATTGATAGAGTTCGTTTAGTTTTAATGCGTAAATGTCATTTAACGGTAATTCATGGAGTCAATTAAGTCACGACAAAACCGTCACATCACCGATTCTCACTGAGGCGAGATCCTTTTTAAAATCACAAAATAACGTGGTAGAGCTACGCTACAACTACTGCATCACGAATGGGTCAGCTCAACTGGATAAGGACCACGCTCTCATTGAATACCAGCGTAAAATAACAACTTAGTGCTGTTGTGTTTCGTATGGTGTAGTGTAGAATCGCAGACCCTTTTTATTGGTAGCGAGGCGAGTAGCGGATTCTATTTTAGTCCTCAAGGATGGCAACAATACTTTTTCGTTCTTAATTGAGGATAGATGTAGGTGTCTATGGGCCACAGAATCCACTTACTATCAGGTGAACTGCGTGCTCGTTTGTCACCCTGATTCTTTAAAAAAAAGTTAACTATTTCCTGTATGCTACTCTTTTCTGTTTCCCTATTTTATGTTTTTCACATAAGTATGTTTCTGTCTTTCTATTTGTAGGTCGAACCGCAGTGCTGTACCTAAACGCCTAAACATTACTGAGCCATCTACATAACAAAATTAACCTGCTCATCGCCACATTTCAGCAAAGAAGTTGGGCGAGCAATGCTTCTACCGGCAAACGTGCCACGCGTTCGACCCCCATGCTACCTGCGTACAAGTTAACCACAACGCGTTCTGCCAGTGCGAGCCGGGCTACCACAGCACCAGCCACTCGCGCCCGGTACCGAGGATCTTTTGCACAGAAGGTAACGTTCTTTTTCTTCCTAGCCTATAAGCTAAACCTGAATTAGAATCCATCTTTCACTTACCTTTTCACCCTAAGCCCTAGAGTGGTGAGACTTGGCCTTTGTGCGACAAAAGAACCAACCCTCTTGTCTCCAGCGGCAGCGACCATTCACATGTACAGTTCCTTTAAAACATGATGACAATCTCGTGAGATTCAACGCCTCCAAAACACAAGCGTGTCTCTTCACCGCGAAAAAGAGCCAGCTCACCTGGGCTCTTCCTTTCCGAAATGTGTCATTGGAATTCACCGACCGCATTCAGTTGCTAGGGGTTGAGTTTTTTCGAACCTGAACTTTGGGAGGTTCATTGAGTCCAAGGCCAAAGCAGCTGCAAGGAAGTTAGGTGCTTGCAAAGGTGCGACATACTTCACGCCGGGACAGTTGCTTACACTATATAAAGGGCAAATACGGTCGTACATAGAGAATTGCTGCCATATATGGGCTGGTGCTGCAACATGCCATCTAGTGGCTTTAGACTCAAAGGAAAGGCGTGCTAAAAGGCGTATTGATGACATCAATATGGTTAGAACCAATCTTATCAGCCTTAAGCACAGGCGCCATTGTACCAAAGTGGCCAGCCTTTCGGATTTTTACAGGAAACATTTTGGAGATTGCGCGCAGCAATTGTATGAATTAATTCCTCCCTTTCCAATCCATCATCGGACCACCAGACGCCCGGCTGGTTTCCACTCTTTTGTTGTCGACAAAACACACATTTGAACCAAACAGTTTGCTTCGTCATTCATAATACGTACAGCAAAGAAAAAATGGAATAATCTACCTGCATCTGTCTTTCCATCCGATTATAATGTGAATCTCTACAAGGCAAGAGTGAATAGGCTTTTGTTAAGTCAGTGCGCTTCACCATCTTAGGCTGCATCACCACTTCCCATCAGGAAGAATAGTAGTCAAGCATTGGCTTATAATAATAAAAACAATATTATTATAAATGGTTCACGACAGTAGTCGAATGATAAATTCGAACCCACGACCTTTTGAGTTCGCGGTCCGCACCCTGCCATTAGGTTACTGTCGTTTCAATCTATTACAGTTATACTTCTCACCCATTTAATGAGAGAGGTAAAGCCCTAGTGTGGGATGCTACTTGCGTAGACATTTTGGCGGCCTCTCATCTCAGAGGTATATTTTTTTTAAAGATTAAAGTTGACAAACGAACACACAGTCAACCTGATGGTAAATGAATGCTGTGGCCCATAGACATCTATTCTGATTAAAATTCAAAATTCAGATGCGATTTCACCTCTGTAGACTAAGACAAAATACCTTGTTTCCAGTAAAAAGGGTATTCCGGGTTCTACACTCACCATACGAAACAAGCTCCTATTTTACGCTCGTACTCTGTGAGAGGGTGATCCTTCCCCGGTCGAGCCGACGCATTTGTGCTGCGACAGTAACTGAAGCGTAGCTCTACCACGTATAACCATGACCATTTGCTAGTCCTTCCACTTTACTCTCATAAAAACCTCCCAATACTCAAAAGTTGATAAGTAAAATGGGGCAAGGGTATCCGAAATAATTTTTATTGTAGCAGGGGGTTTCCATAAGTTTGGGATACATGGTAGAGCCAGTAGCATAAATGGGTCGACTCCACCGGGGAAGGACCACGTTCTCACTGAATACCAGCGTAAAATAGCACCTTAATGATGAGTGTAGAGAACCAGATACTCTTTTTTCTGGAAACGAGGCATTCCATCTTAGTCCTCAGGGGTGACAACGCATCTGTATTTTGATTCTCAATCGAGGATAAGTTTATGGGCCACAGCATCCACTTACCATCAGGTGGACTGTGTGCTCGTTTGTCACCTTTATTTTATAAAAAAAATTGTAGCAGGGGTTCTAATTTGCATAAGTTTGGGAACCTCTGCTCTATATCAAATGTTTGCAGACGTGGTGCTGCTGACGACGGACATGCCGAAGCTGCTGGGCGTGGCGTCGGGCATTTTCGTGCTCGCGGGGCTGCTGTGCATGGTGCTGCACCTGTACACGCGCGCGCGCTATCGCCCCGCACACCTCGCAGACGCCAGGCTCACCCCGCCCTGCCTGTACACGCTCAATGATACTGGTATGGACTTGCCACCTTACGATACGAACTTCTAGCTAGTACTCCTGGGTAGAAACTACCCTCTTACCTATTTTATCCGCCAAATAACAGTGCGTATGCTGTGTTGCAATCTGAAGGGTATAGAGTGCCAGTGTAATTACAGGCTGTGAGAAATTCCATCTTTTTCGTCAGAGGTGACAACGCATCTGTGGCCTTCTTTGTTTGAAGTGGGTTGCAGGTGCCCATGGGCTATAACAGCCACTTACCATCAGGCGTACTGTAAGTTCGTTTGTCACTTCTATTTTATAAAAAAAAACTTTTCTGTAGTAAGTTACTATAAAGGTAGTGTCTTCCAAAGTCCAAAGGAGACAATCGTTTTTGGGCCCACTAGAAACTTTAACGTAACTTAATTTTATTACACATAAACAAGATACCAATTTATTATAGTAAACGGCCTTAAGATTTTATGAAAATCTACCCGGATACATGAAATCTGAAAAAAAAAGAGTTGTTTTGATATTCGTGTTCTGGCTAATGTAATATGAAAAAAATGCGTGTAACGAAGAACAAACTACTAAAAACATTTTCCATCAATCTTAAAGTTTAAATGCCGAATGTACCTACAACTTTATTTTATACTATTAATTACTAGTTGTTACCCGCGGCTTCGCCCGCATGGTCACTGGGAAATGAACTATCCATTGCTTTTTGAATTGAAAGAAAACTGAGTTTTATAGATTTGTCAGAGATGCAGTCATTAAAAGGAAACTGAGCAAAATTGATTCGTTAGCCTATTTAAATGTTTTGAAACGCAGCGTATAGGAAAGCATGAAAATAGCCTGTTTATTCCAAATGGAAATGGGATATTTTTTTAATTAAAGGAAACTGAGCATAATTATCCGTCAGGGATGCAGACTTTTGAAAAGAAACTGAGCTAAATTGATTCGTCAGAGATGCAGTTTTCTGAATTGAAAGGAAACTGAGCCAAATAAAAGATCCGTCAGAGATGCAGCCTTTTGAGTTGAAAGGAAACTGAGCTTAATAGGTCCGTCAGAGGTGCAGCATTTGGAAATGAAAAGAAACTGAGCTAAATAGGAAATTTTGAATTGAAAGGGAAGATCTGGGAATTCTGATTAATTGATTGTGGAATTTTGGAAAAAACTAACTGAACACTATTTTAAGACGCTACTGTACACAATGTTATATGTTTTTCCATTCGGGAAAGAATGTGGAGATTCTGGGCATTTGACACACGCGAACATGCTACATACAGCTGACCATGAGAGAAGCACGGTTTTTCTAAGTTGACCTCGCTACCTGTAACGTTTGCCCTTGCGCTTTATTAATTGTCATTGCAAAACTGAGCTTAATAGGAACTGCAACCTTTGATTTGAAAAGGAAGATCTGTGGGAATTATAGGGATCCGTGGTATAATAACATTTTCACCTTTTCCTACGCCTGTCAAAATTGTAGCACCGATTATGTTCCGTCAAAGATGTGTCACACGCAGCCTTGTCCCGTTACATAACCGAGGAGCATCTAAATTTCGCATTAGCATGACTGGGACGCCTAATTTTAATTGAAGCTTATGTGAGGGCACACCTGACAACTCTAGAGAATTTAGAAACTCTACGGGATATGAATTGCTCTGTTCTGTGTCCATAACTGTGTCTACTGACAAATACTCTGTTATTTCTCCTGCTACTTCGCTTAATATATCTGAATTTATTTTGTTAACGCTCTCATTTTTTGGTGCAAGAATCGCCCTTTCACATAACCATTTGTCTTCATGCATGTTGTTCGTTAAATCTGAATAAACGCTCGCAATTAATTCGGAATGACTCTGTACTAAATTACAAAAATCTCTCGTCAATTTAACGCAGCCCTCAGCATCCGTTTCCAACCGCCCATCGCCAATTTTTAATAGTATGTCAGCATAGTTTCCAGCATTGATATCATTATACAAATGCACTCTCATATTCGTAGTTAAACTGAATTTTGTCACCTTGTTCCATAAAATAGACGACTCGAGGCATGCTTTAATTTCATCTGCAGGTGTGCCCTTTTGAATGACAGGTAAAGTTTGGCGAAAGTCACCAGCCAGTAAAACCACCATTCCTCCCATTACATCGGTATTGCTGCGCAAATCCTGGAGCGTTCGATTTAGTGCTTCTACAGCTTTTTTATGCGACATTGTACTTTCGTCCCACACTAAAAGTTTGTATTGTCGTAGCATTATACCTCGTGCACTATTTTTGCTAAAGTTGCAGATCGGCGATTCTTCCTGGGCTAGATTTAGAGGGAGTTTTAAAACAGAATGTGCAGTGCGGCCCCCGTTTAGCAGCGTGGCGGCTATACCGGAGGAAGCTACGGCCACAGCAATGTTTTTATCTTTCCGTACTTGCGCTAATAATAAATTTAACAAAAATGTCTTCCCAGTTCCTCCAGGGGCATCTAAAAAGAAAAGTGCACCATTTCCAGATTCAATTTGTCCTAATACTTTGTCAAAAACTCGTTTTTGTTCGGGAAGCAAGCGGGGTACAAATTCGGCTACTTGCTGCTGCAAAGCTGGTATATAGTAATTTGTTTCACGTATAATTTCATCACTTAGTTTATTTTCGGTTGTTCGCTGAGGGCTTATCATTCCAAAGTCACTTAATTTTTTGCCTACCATTGCCATTACTTTATCTTCAATTTTTCCAAGTGCTTCATTATAAATGTGTTCATTGTATGTCATGTTCGCGTGTGTCTGCTGTAACCTTCGCAAAATATCTTCCGCCATGTACTCTTTATATTTGTCCCACAATTTATGTGCATTAGATAGCCCGCAAGATGATATGAGAGTTGCATAAAGATCCCTAATTTTGGCTGGTGACTGGCACTGCACAGCTTCCTCCATGGTTTCATCCCAGTGATTATCGTTTTCTAAAAGATGCAGAGCTTCACATGCTTCTCTATAAGTTGCGCATTCCTGACCGTTGACAGTTTTAAGGTCTTTATATCCTGTAGGACCCCGAACATGGTGCAGCAGCAATCGTAAACAGAAACATTCAAAATTAGTTACATGGACGGTATACATACGACCAAGGGCATCTGATGACTTTACACCGGGTCAATTTGCAACAGGCGCGCCTTGAATACGGCGTTTCCACTCCTTCCTAGATGTGTTCCAAGTATAATAGCGGGGGACTTCAGAATATAACAACGTTTTTGCAAAGGGGTCGGTTTGACAAAGTTGAAAGAAGGCTGTTAGTGTAGTTTTTGGCGGTGATGCAATTCTTTCTTGGAAATTTCTTTCGGTGAAAGACGGCTCTCCATTTTCTAAGTGCACAGCAAGGTGAGTAACTGTTGGGTGCCTTTCGTGTAAAGGGAAGCCAAGGAGACGCCACGCTGCCTCGTTACTGCTGACATAACGCCCTGCTTGAAAGGTCTGTACTTCATTAACGGGATTTGCCTCACCTTCACTCCTGAGATTAAATATTGCTTGGTCGCTTCCTTTATTTATGTACTTACAGATATACTTGATTGCGCGGACAGAGCTACATGCTTCTACACTAATGTGGGCATTAAACATTTTACATAGAATGGGCGAATACGGGACAATCCAGCTGTTATCTAAGGTTTCGAACGCTCCAAAGCGAGATTTGATTGTAACTTTCCTGCCACCATCTTCGGGAGCTCTGCGTCTGTATAAAGGGTAGCCATTATCATTGTGCACTGTTTCTTTTAATAGCTGTTTAGGAATTTCTTTGTACATTTTCCTTCTTTCATACATGGCGATATTGAATTTCGTGCTCCACATGGACCGTGAATCATATTTCGGACGATGGTATCATACAATTCTTTATCTTGCTCAGGATCCGGAATCTCGGCGCTTATTATGTCGTCTATTTGGCTGGGCCGCAACTTCTCTTTAAGCCATATTAGAATGTGGGCATGCGGTAATCCTCTTTTTTGCCATTCAATTGAATACATGAAGCACTGCACCTCTCCGAAAATTTTCCCTTTGTTAATTACATACATTAATTTTTGTACTTTTAATCTAAATACTCTAGCAACTAAATCGTGTCTGTCAGTACTTTTTGGCCCGGCATTAGCTCCTCGGTTATTTCTTTCTCGGTTTTTCCGCTGAAAAAAGTAGCCTATGTCACTCTACAGCCACCGAACTATCCCCATACAAATAATCATGCCACGCCGACGCTCTGTTGCGACGTGAAAGAAGGACAAACAAACAAACAAACACACTTTCGCATTTATAATATTAGTATGGATAATATTAGTATGGATTAGTATGGATTGACCAGTGGACTATTTTAACTTATATAATACCGGTGAAAACTACAAAATAATCGCTTTTAGTTTGTGTTTAAGTTATTGTGATATTCATATTTTAATTGTTATTTCTCAGTATTCCCGTTAGATACGGTAAAACTAATACTACCATACTACTATTGTAATCTATAGATTATAAGGAATAAATCGACATGTATTTCATTAAGTTACGCCAATATTTATGGTGGACCCATTCTCCATTTTGACGTAACTCTACGTTTTAATGGACTTTTAAGCGGGATACTAAGGATTTAGGAGGGTACCTTAAGGTATGGGTCTATATATGTACGTTTTGCCTATGTATTGTAGCATTAGTTAATTTTCGTCAATCATTGGATATTCACTCGCCTGCAGCATATTGGCTTGAAAATGTACATACGCAAATGCTGTCACTTGGTGCTCACGACTCGCGTTGCTTCTACATAAGATGTACATTGTACATCATTTTTTTTTCAAGAATATGGGTGACAAACGAGTACACAGTACACCTGCTGGTAAGTGGATGCTGAGACCCATAGACATCTACATTTATTCCCAATTAATTATTTACCAATTGTGTTGTCACCCAAAGGACTAAGATGGAATGCCTTGTTTCTAGCGAAAAAAGTCTTCGGTTCTCTACACTCACCATATGAAACACAGCAGTATTAAAGTGGTATTCTGTGAGAGCGTGGTCCTACCCCGGTTCAGCCGACCCATTAGTGTTACAACCATAATAGCTGCAGCGTGGCTCTACCACGTATGAAAGCATCCCAAGTGTGACTTCAATGTTTTGTTTATCGGTGTGCGTGCATTGTGCAGGTGGCACAGTGAGCGCGACCCGCGTGTCGTCGCGCGCGTCGTCGCGCAGCGGCTGCACGAGCGGCACTGCGGGCACGGCGGGCACGGCGGGCGGCGCGGGGGGCGCGGGGGGCGCGGCGCTGGGCGCGGGCGGCGCGCGCGGCAGCAACGCGTCGCGCGCAGGTGCAGCGCGCGGCCGCCATCTTGCTAATCTCGCGCCACCTGAAGGCCGTAAGGGACGGCGGCGCGCACCCGCCTAAGTGCGCCGCCAAAGGTGATCCGGATGATGTATGCAGCGCGGCCCTTTACTGCACGATTGTGGGCGGGTCGCGGCCGCCTCGAATGCCTAATCTCTACCTGCTTACTATCGACTTCCCTGTCCGCGAAAAATACACAATAGTTGAACAATCGAAATGTTCATATATGACTAACGGGACTGTGAAATGGTTAAATTTGAAAATAACTTAACCTGAGATATGGAGAATTGTCTCCTCCAATTTGACATTGGTCAATACATCTTTATGGAATCATCAATGGAATGAACTGTGTTACTAATTGAGGTTAATTCCTGATTCGATGGTAGATAATGGTAAAAGAAAACTTCAAGTATTTTATTGCAAATACCAAATACATTTTTCATTGGCTAATACCTCGTAACCGCCATTAAGGAAAAAATAAAAAGAGGCACCAGTGATATCATAGTATGTATGTAATAAATTAAAACAACAATCGTAGACATACATACTGGACTTTATTTTTGAATATTATTAAGATAATTTTTTTTGAAGTAAAAACTTCTTTAGAATCGTTGTGATTTGAAACTTGATGAAACGAAAAAGCGACACCAAAAAGAGATAAAAATATACATATATAAGATTTAGCCTGCGAAAGAATGAGATAGAATACAGTATACAGTGTTTCCTATTATCTCGGTCTTCTTTTCTGAAGGTTTCACTTCAACTGCATGTGAACTGCACACGTTTTTTTTTTTTCAATTACCAAAAACTGTAGTTTGTTATTTTCAAATTCCCCTTAAATGTCTATGATGAATAAGCAACGTAAACAATTAAATTGGGCATTCGAGGAGAGGCCGCTGATGTCGCATGCGTCGCACGTCGCTCGTGTGGTTAGATGTCGCGTGTTGTTGCTAGCGGCACTGGTGTGTCCAGAACTTTATATCCCCCTTTAATTTCTCATTGACTGCCTCATTGGTTTAGTGATCATCTGGTCCCATGTTCGAATCCCGGTCGGGCAAAATCAGTAATTGGGTTATTTTGTCAAGAAACTCTCAGTAGCACCCCAGACAGTGACTTAACTGTCCACAACTTTATATCCCCTTTACTTTCTCATTTACTGCCTCATTGGTCTAGTGATCATGTGGTCCCATGTTTGAATCCCGGTCGGCCAAAATCAGTAATTGGGTTATTAAGTCAAAAAATTCTTATCAGCACCCCAGGCAGTTACTTATGTGTCCACAACTTTATATCCCCTTCACTTTCTCATTGACTGCCTCATTGGCCGTAAGTGTGACTACTGATCATATAGCCCCGGATTCGAATCCCTGGTCCAACATCAGTAATTGGTTATTCATTCAAGAAATTCTCAGCAACACCACGAAGTCATTAAGTTGGCGGTGTGTGACCCCTTGCCTCGGAAAGTATCCTTCGCCTGATCTCTCTCTAGCCGTATACGTTTGCCGTCCCATCGGACTATGAGGAAGGGAGTAGAGAGTGCACCTGTGCACACACTCGTGTAACATAGTAGTCTCCAATGAGACTTTGAGACCGAGACCCTTTAAAAAAGCACAGTGCATTTTGTGGCCGCTTATACGCGTCCCCCATTGATAAATTTTCCTTTTTGATTTTTAATTTTAACAATGTCAATCTTATACCTATTTCTTTTTGAATCTCGAATCAAATGTTTTGGAGAATACTTTGGTGTCTTTAATTAATTTATCATTCAAATATATCCTATACAAAAAAAATTATGAAGATAATTTCACTATTGGTCCTTGGTCCCATTTTATTCAAGTTTCTTACAGATTTTATTCGACGTGCAATCTTGTTAAAACCGCCTGCAACAAATTGTTAAATACTGTCGCTTGATGTGAGGCTTTTCGTGGCTTTGGCGTGTGATTGATTGGAAAATGTTGAAAAATTATGTTATAAAGCTAAGGTGTGGTATCAGTCGCAAAACCTTACGTGAACTTCGCGTGGCGCGAGCAAGGTGGCCGTGCCGTGCGTTCCTTTCTCCTGTATCTGCTATTTGCCTTCTGTTTAAACATGTTACGGATAAAGTGATTGATAAGTCAGTTGTCTTTAAAATTAGAATAGAAAATTCGACAAGTATCAGTGAGACTTACACAATTTTAAATCTCCAAAGGTCATAAAACCTTAACAGTCACTTCATCTGTAACATTTTGTGTACATGTATTGGTATATTGATGAAACTGAAGATTGAACTTTGTTTAAATGTCGTCAGCGTCAACCACAGCAAAGCGTAAGGAATTTATTTTATTTCAATTCAAAAATCATTACATCGACTCTTCCTTATCCATTAAGTAATATTTTAAATCAATTAAATATGATTATATATGCTTATACCTATATATAAAAATGAAACATTAATACAAGTCGTTAAACAATACATATGCTTTACAGCTAAATCGCTTAAAAGCTATTTTACTAGATTTCAATCAGAATCAGTAGTATCTTATGGTAAAA
This sequence comes from Parnassius orleans, assembly GCA_029286625.1. Classification (NCBI taxonomy): domain Eukaryota; kingdom Metazoa; phylum Arthropoda; class Insecta; order Lepidoptera; family Papilionidae; genus Parnassius; species Parnassius orleans. Next base: position 2,312,014 of record JAGSMP010000056.1, read on the forward strand.
TCAACTGACCAGTAGAGTTCTGTGGTTTTTATTTATAAAGCTTTGTCGACAAGCTCAAACAATTTGAAGCAGAATTACATATTATCAAACAATTTACAATGGGTAATATGGGCTTATGAAGCTTGACTAAATAAAATATATTCATTCGTCTTTTTTATTCATATTTTATATAGAAAAATTATCAGAATCACATAACTCTTTAGGCACAACACTAATGACTATAATTTTGTTAAAAAGGTGAGCCAAAGCTTCAGTTTCACTTGCACGATTGCTTGATGCTTCTGTGACTGTTAAATTCCACAGTGTTGGTGGTATTGGTGCATGTGGCCGTTGGTTTGATTTACCGACCATCACACTACTGTCACCGTCGTTTAATATATCAATTTTATGTTTTTGTTAGTTTATTGTAAAAAAAGAAAGTGAATTAAATGTTTTCAAACGTTATTTTATAAATTGTGTTTGGTAATAGTGTATTTACTAGTTACAAGAGTATTTAGAGTAGATATGAGATATATTCTAGTTTTGTATTTTAATTTATTTGTTGAAAAATAAGAAAGTAAGAAAAACCTTCATCCTGTGTTTGTTGTAAGACTATGTCGACTAAGGGAAGTCACAAAATCTCGCTATCTCCGATAAACGGCGAATTAACCGTTCATATATACAAGATCTTAAATAACTTGATCAGCAGGAGAAGACGTCAGTACAACATTCGATCGTGAGTATACGTGTCGAAGTAGTAAACACTCCACCTGATGGTAAATGGACGCTGTGGCACATAGACTCTATCGATATCTATCCTCATCACATAGAGATATCTATCCTCGACTGAGAATCAAAATGCAGATGCGTTGTTGGGACTATAATGGAATGCCTCGTGTCCAGCTAAAACAGTCTCCGGCTCTCGTCACTCACCTTACGATACACATCAGCATGATGCTGCAATTTTAAGATGTTATCCTGTGAGCGTGTCCTCTTTCGCTAGCGCTGCAGTCATTATACAGTCCTAGTGTAGTCAACATCTACCACATAAGAAGAGTTTTGTATAAACAGTTTAACGAACAATTTTGTTTTCTTCTCCTAAGTAGTACTTATAGATCATATCTCGTATAAATTAACCTCAATCAAAAGTTCATTATCACTTATTGAAATAAATTTCCTTACAAAAAAAGTATTGCTATATTGATGAAACTGAAGACTGAACTTTGTTTAAATGTCGTCAGCGTCAACCACAGCAAAGCGTAAGGAATTTATTTTATTTCAATTCAAAAATCATTACATCGACTCTTCCTTATCCATTAAGTAATATTTTAAATCAATTAAATATGATTATATATGCTTATACCTATATATAAAAATGAAACATTAATACAAGTCGTTAAACAATACATATGCTTTACAGCTAAATCGCTTAAAAGCTATTTTACTAGATTTCAATCAGAATCAAGAGCATCTTATGGTAAAATCAACTGACCAGTAGAGTTCTGTGGTTTTTATTTATAAAGCTTTGTCGACAAGTTCAAACAATTTGTAAGCAGAATTATATATTATCAAACAATTTACAATGGGTAATATGGGCTTATGAAGCTTGACTAAATAAAAAATATTCATTCGCCATTTTATTCATATTTTATGTAGAAAAATTATCAGAATCACATAACTCTTTAGGCGCAACACCAATAACTATAATTTTGTTAAAAGGTGAGCCAAAGCTTCAGTTTCACTTGCACGATTGCTTGATGCTTCTGTGACTGTTAAATTCCACAGTGTTGGTGGTATTGGTGCATGTGGCCGTTGATTTGATTTACCGACCATCACACTACTGTCACCGTCGTTTAATATATCAATTTTATGTTTCTGTTTGATTATTGTAAAAAAAAAAAGTGAATTAAATGTTTTCAAACGTTATTTTATAAATTGTGTTTGGTAATAGTGTATTTACTAGTTACAAGAGTATTTAGAGTAGATATGAGATATATTCTAGTTTTGTATTTTAATTTATTTGTTGAAAAATAAGAAAGTAAGAAAAACCTTAATCCTGTGTTTGTTGTAAGACTATGTCGACTAAGGGAAGTCACAAAATCTCGCTATCTTCGATAAACGGCGAATTTACCGTTCATATATACAAGATCTTAAATAACTTGATCAGTAGGAGAAGACGTCAGTACAACATTCGATCGTGAGTATACGTGTCGAAGTAGTAAACACTCCACCTGATGGTAAATGGACGCTGTGGCACATAGACTCTATCGATATCTATCCTCATCACATAGAGATATCTATCCTCGACTGAGAATCAAAATGCAGATGCGTTGTTGGGACTATAATGGAATGCCTCGTGTCCAGCTAAAACAGTCTCCGGCTCTCGTCACTCACCTTACGATACACATCAGCATGATGCTGCAATTTTAAGATGTTATCCTGTGAGCGTGTCCTCTTTCGCTTGCGCTGCAGTGATTATATAGTCCTAGTGTAGTCAACATCTACCACATAAGAAGAGTTTTGTATTAACAGTTTAACGAACAATTTTGTTTTCTTCTCCTAAGTAGTACTTATTGATCATATCTCGTATAAATTAATCGCAATCAAAAGTTAATTATCACATATTGAAATAAATTTACTTGCAAAAAAGTATTGCTTATTGAAAACCATCAAAATATTTGCGGCTTCATTATTATTGCGTAGCTTACTCCGATATTGCACACCTCGAACGAGAAGCGAAGAGGTTGGGCTTTACCACAAACTAAGAATTACTAGCGCAGGCTTTACTGTAGACTTGACAAGGTCACGCTACTCGCTCTCATCAAATCTGGTTTATAATTTTCAATTACGCCTTTACAAATATGGCTTACTTCATATATTTTTGATTAAACTTATAAATATCTATTTACTTGAATATTTTTATTTGATAAACAGTAATTTTATTTATGCAGCACAAAACTCATTTGAAATCACTTGTAATTTAAAAGATGTTTAAGATATTAAACTAAAAAAATTATATATATGCTTACGCAACGCTGTTACTAAAACGCATGATATTTTTGCTTCGAACCGTATCTAGAATGATCTGCATTCAACAGGTTCGCGACGTCCAAGTCTAAACTCAGTCCAGAGCAGCTCATCGTCGATAAGGAGTTACAGTGCGAAGAGATGGGAGAGGAACGGGAGCAGAAGGAGAGGCGGCAGATGAGTATGCGCCTCGCGCAACTGCACGACAAGATGGCGGCCGGACGCGATCTGCCGAAGCACGCGCCCACGCCTTCTCCGCGCTCTCCAAATAACTCCACCGATGGGCTGCTGCCTGCCGTTTGTGAAATTAGAGAAGTATGAATTTATAATTATAATAATGATTTTATTTCAGATTCAAACTATCCATACTTTGTTAGTAATAAGAATCAACTTGAGATTAATGTTAGTACTTAATGTGCCGGACGGGCGAAACTCGGGATTAAATGTTGATGAAGATACTCCGTGAGTCGCTCACGTCCTACACATATAGGTTCCGGTGGATACTTCTACTGCCGTCTTTGTGGGTGCTGCTGGAGTACTGTGGACTGACGTTCAATCAAAATGCACGAACTGTAGAATACAAATGGCAAGGCAGTGGCCGGCGGTTCGACTGCTCAACTGTTCAGCGGAAATCTTCTGACTATTGGTTATTGACCACGGTTGTTGAATATGGTTGTTCAACTACGGTTGTTCGCTATCGGTTGGTCACTATATTCTTCAGATGATTTCTTCAGTTGACTATTTCTTTAAGTCGTTCGGTAGTAACTTACTACTAATAGTGCTATCTGTTTTTATTATCACTATTTACTAGCTTCTATTAACAGCTACTACGTTGTACTATGCTACTACTATCACTTGTCTACTAGCTATGTTGTACAACTAGCTATTACTAACACTTGTGTAGCTGCTATTATCAACTACTATGTTGCTAGCTACTATTCACTATGTTCTATATTCAGCTACTTCTTGGTTCTGCTACTAGTCACTTCAGCTACTACAATGTTACTGGGCCTCGAAGCCATAAGGTAGACTCGAGCGTTACTTTAAAGTGAGCCGCTTGCCATTGTCTGTTCTGCCTCTTTATTGCATAACATTTTCTCTATACAATTGTCTTAAATTACAATTTTTCTATACACGATTACTTATGTACTATACATTGTTAAATCGGTAATTCAGTTGTCTATTAGCACACCGTAAAGGTTTCTTAATATATTAATGTGGCGGCACCGTCGTCGCGCCCCAAGCGAAAATACATCGAAGCCTAAGTCGCGCTATCAAAGTTCCGAAGCAAAAACAGTATATATAGAATAGCTCCGAACTACCACTCGGAGCGTTGGCCGCTCCCCGGGCCGATCACCTTGCCCGGAGGGAGATCTCCCCTTTTCCTTCCACCTGCTACATTAACAATGTAAAAAGTTATTAACCAAAATATCCCAAATTTTCACAATATTTGGATACATTGATTCTTTAATTTTACTATAAGTAGGAAATAAGTTTAATCACGCTAAATATTCTTTTATTTCCTTCATCTATAAACCTTAATCTAATTCAATACCATGTTGTTCTTCTAGAGCATAAAAGTTATTTCCATAATTTTCAGGACTAATTATTACACAGTTAATTAATAATTTCTAGAATGTTCTATAATGTGTCGCGCTCTGATTGGTCGACATTTTGTTTGTATAAATAAGGGTTCTTTTCTTAGCTATTACCAAACGATGCTCTATACTATAATACTAAGGTTGTAAACATGTTGTAAAATTATACTATTACACCTTTTACTTATCATCATCATCACCATTACAGCCCTTCACAAGTCCACTGCTGAACATAGGCCTCCTTTTTCCCCATCGGTTGTCGGTTCTTCGAGCTATATAGCCGGGCCATTGCCACTTCAGCTTACTAATCCGTTGGGCTATGTCGGTTACTCTGGTTCTAATGCGGATATTCTCATTTCTAAGATTATCACGCAGAGAAACTCCGACCATAGCCCTCTCCATAGCTCGCTGAGCGACCTTGAGCGTCCTGATACGGCCAGCAGTGAAGGACCACGTCTCACGACCACGTTTGAGGTATACCTGACGAGATGTGTCGTAATTTCCCGAACGATGCCCAGCCGAGTTGAATCCGTCGATTAACCTCTCGGTCGAAGTTGGACTTACCTAGTCGGTCTATTTATCCCAGGTAGACATACTCGTCAACAACTTCAAGCTTAGTGCTCCCAACAACTACTGGCATAGGTGTGACATGGACATTAAACATGATCTTTGTTTTGTCCATGTTCATCTTAAGACCTATCCGTTGGAAGACACAGCGATTCTGCCATAAGGACTATATCGTCGGCAAATCGAAAGTGAGTGATGTACTCGCCATTGATGTTAATACCGTATCCTTTCCAGTCCAGTAGCTTGAAAACGTCTTCCAATGCAACGGTGAAGAGTTTCGGGGATATAACGTCACCCTGTCTTACACCTCTCTGCAGTTGGATAGGTTTCGTACTCTGGTTCTGTACTCGGATAGCCATCATAGCCCTACTGTACAAACACTTCAGCACTTCGATATACCGACAGTCAACTTGGCACCGCTGAAGGGACTGTAGCACCGCTCTAGCGACGGAATCAAAGGCTTTCTCATAGTCCACATACGCAAGGCAAAGTGGCAGATTGTACTCATCTGTCTTCTGTACAATTTGCCGAAGGGTATGTATGGTCCATGGTACTAAAGCCTCTTCGGAAACCGGATTGTTCGGGAGGCTGGAAGTCGTCGAGTCTGCGTGCGAGATGATTCGTAATGACTCTCAAAACAGCACGTAGACGCGGCTCAGAAGGAAATCGGTCTGTAGTTTTCAAGAGAGCGTTGTCGCCTTTCTTGAAGAACAAGTACCACCGCACTTCTGCTCCACGCCTCCGGAGTAGTCCCACCATGGAGGACGGAATTAAAGAGCTTCTGAAGGACTTCAAGTACCGGTTTTCCACCCGCTTTCCTAAGCTCCGCTGTAATTCCATCCTGACCTGGGGCCTTGCCGTTTTTAAGGTGCTGGAGAGCCATTCTAATCTCGCTCAGACTGACGTCCGGGATATCATCGAAATAGTGTCGGATAAGACTCGCTCTTGGATCGTTACTCACACTTTCGTGTGGCTCCAACGATGACGTGTACAGCTGCTGCCCATAGAACCTCTCAATCTCACTCAAAATCTCAGGTGTCCCGGTAACGATGCTGCCACACTCGGTCTTCAGCTTTTACAGTTGGCTCTTTCTGGCAGACAGATCTCTGGCAAAGACTTTGGAGCCTTGGTTCCGCTCGATCGCTTCTTCAATACAAGCTGTATTGTAGTTGCGTAAGTCCCGCCGCATGCATTTGAAGATCTGTCTATTCAGTTGCCTGTATGCTGTCAAATCTGTTGAAGACTGCAGCTTCATTTCCCGTCTGACAGCCATGAGATTAAGAGTGTGATCGGAGAGTTTTTGTGTTCTTCTGCTGCGGCAGAACTTAGCTCCGACCGCATGGACAGTTTCCTCGAGCTTATCATATATATCGTCCACTTCATTGCAGTCTTCTAGGTACTGAAAACCGTTTTGTAACTCGAGCTGAAAGGTTTCGGGACTTTGGATTAGAGCACGAGGGGGACGGAGCGTTGACTTCATTTACAGAACAGAACAGAAAAAACCGCTACCAGTTTTCACCCTCGCGATCACTGAGACATCACTGAACAGTTGTCGTCTGGTCGTCATAATGAAGTCAATCTCATTTTTTGTCGAACCGTCGGGGCTCGACCAGGTCCACTTCCTGTGGGGCCGCTTCTGGAAGAAAGAGTTCATCATAAAGAGTCCCTCTTTCTCCACGAAGTCGGCCAGCTGCTGGCCCCTTGGGTTCCGTTGCCCTATTACAAATTTCCCTACCTTCAGCTCACCGTTCTCTCTTGTGCCTAGTTTTGCATTGAAGTCTCCCATTAACACCGTATAGTGGGTTTTGGAGGAATGTATGGATTTAGAGATATCCTCATACATTTCCTCCACCTCCTCATCGGGATGTGCCGAGGTTGGTGCGTAAACCTGTATAACCTTCAACGAATACCATTTGGTGATTCTGAGTATAAGGTACGCAACCCTCGTCGACACACTCACAATCTTTACAACGTTGTTAACGAGAGACTTGTGGACGATAAATCCGACACCTCCTTGGGACAGATGGTCGCCCTCCGGGTGATAGAACAAGTTGCTGGATTCGAGGATTACCGTGTCCTCCCCCTCTCTTCGGATCTCGGATAATCCTATAATATGCCAGCGTAACTTGTCTATCTCTTCTTCCAGCTCCAGGATCTTCTCGTCAGTCCTCAGGGTGCGTGCGTTGTATGTTATCAGGTCAAGTCGTCTTAGGTAGCAACCGAACCTCCACCGGAGATTCTTAGCACCCCCTGCCCTCCGTTACCATGATCGCCACCGTAGCCAGGAATAGCGGGGCCACCGGGGACTGGGGGCCGTCTCTTTGTAACTCTCATCATGGGGGGATATTTGCCATAGTTGCCACGCTTGGTGAGCGGGTTGGCAACCGCAGTTTTTTTTATTTTATATTGCTGTTATCAGAAAGATGCTGCTGCCCATCTCCTGCCTGTTTCCCATTGTCGCCTCTTACGACACCCACGGGAACACACGGGGTAGTGGATATTTTTAACCGCCACTACACGGCTACTTAGGTTCCTTTTACTTAGGTTTGTCACAAATACTTTTCTTAATTACCCTTTTAATCACTATGTTTTAAAACACTTTTTGCCGTCGCCAACATCTCTCCCGCCGTGCAGCGTCGCGACGATCATCTTTCAGCGGCGCTGCATCCATTTCGGTGAGCGACGTTGCATCTACTTCGGCAGCGGCACGAGTTCCTAGGTTGGCCTTTTAATTTTGCCGTTTGCGGTGAGTACCTCCATAGTGCGGATCTGTCCGTCCGCACCGGGGTATACAGCTTCAACCCTTCCTCGTGGCCAGGTGTTACGAGGTAACTGGCCGTCGGCTATTAGGACTGGATCGCCCACCTGGGCCTCGTCCATGAGGCTCCCGCTGGTTTTGAAGTTTCCGGCAGGTATTCCCGGCAAACGCACCAGGGCCAAAGTAGTCGGTGGCTGGCGCTGGTGGTTGCGCTTTTCTAATACGACACTTTACGCATTGGCTCACTATCTTTTTCGTGGTGGGTCGAAGTCGGATCACCCAGTAGTGCTGTCGAACCTCGTTAATGGTAGATTCGGTTCCGCAATGATGCAGGCTACGATGCGTCCAGTCGATATAAAGTTGCGTGATGTAATGATCGCTATCCAATATAGCCTTCATGTCTTCTGTACTCCCTTCACGGCGGCTATGCGACTTCGTAGAGCGATGATCACGTCTTTCAATTCTATTTGGAGCGGTCGTAGGTGGCTGTCATGGGCGACTTTTTTATCTTTACGGAGATCGGCTATCTCTTGTTTGAAGGAGTCTTCTTGGATGACACGTATTAGGATCTTTTCGGCCTCTCTGATCAATTCGGCCTCGAGTGTGATGTATTTTTTGACATCTCTATTTTTCACTCGACTTTGATGTTGCGCGAGGTGTCGCGGATTATTTGTCGATTTCCTCCAGTCGGGATCTTGTTCTTCATTTCTTCTAGACCTTTTGTAGAAGGTTCTATCTGTGGTTTTGCGGCAGAGTGTTATAAATTGTAGCACATTAGCCGTAGCTCGCAATAAGCGTTCCCATCTAGAAAACTTGACTGGATTGGGGACGGCTCGGTAGTAGCTGCGTATGTTATATGTACTGGACGGCGATTGCTCTGCGCTTCGTTGATAATTTCTGGAGGTGCGAATGCACTGCAGAAGCGAGCTTGTTCGGTGATAAAATTGCTGAAGCAGCCGAATTCTGGTCTGGAGTCGTACTTCTCGGTGTAGATTCTATACCACTGTGCGCGCAGAGAGTTTGGCAGCTTGTCGGTGAGATGTCGGAGTAGCTCTGCATTGATGAGGTAATGGTCTCTTCAGTGCTCGAAGTGTGACGACGCTTCCCTTACTTTGCTCGCGAATGTGCAGATGTCTCTAAGTGCTTCTGTACATCGTGCTAATCCTCGTAACTTCTCGGTCTCTGCTTGTACGATTGAATCCGGAGGTCCAAATTGCAGCTCTAGCTCACGCATGATCTCATCTGGCTTAGCATGCCCGACGAGTTCTGAGCTGACTGTTTCCTAGGCTCTTCCTTGTAGACTTCTTCTTAGTCTTGCTGTGTTTTCAATATCATTGAAGTGGTTGTCTCGTAGATGGCACGGAATGAAAGCCATTCGGTGTGTACTCCGCTGAAGCTTGGCAGTGTCATTATAGCTTTGGACGCTGCGAAAGTATGCGACGATAGTGATGCACTCTCTGGTTTTGGTTTGTCAGCGAGTGTGGCGATAGCGGATGTGAGCTCTACTGTAAATGGTCGGAGCCCGCTGTCCTCATTGGTGGAGGGTTCCGGGTTGAGCTTCTGTGGTATGAGATTCTTGGGTACATCTGCTGGATAAGGATCCTGGTGTGTGAGCTCCTGTTGCGTCTCACTGAGGTGGACGACTTCCGGGGTGACTTTGGTACTGTTTTAATAAGTGGGGCCTCCGCTCCGGTAGTTGCGTCTTGAGTTGGCTGCTACTTGGCTGCGACATCTTCCAGCCAAGATCGGACGTACTCACTTTTGGAGTGACCATCTTCATTGTAGTCGTCTGATTCTTCTTCTTCAGCCTTCTGTAAGGAGATCTGTGCGAGTTCCAGTTTGATCTTCAATACTTCTTCACGAGCCCTCAAAATTCTTCTATTGGGCCGAATAGTCTTCTTTGACTTCGGACTGTTAGTGGTGTGGCCCCTTGGTGGCTCTTCGGCGCGGGTGTCTTCCCGGGCGGTCGGCGACGATGCACGGCGATGCACGGCTCGTTGCCTTCTCTCTTGTCCCTCTGCATTATAGGCCGGTTTGTAGTGGCCGGCGCGGGCAGGGGTACCTCCCCCCTCTGGAGGGTAACATGGCGTCTTGGCGCCCTCTATTGTCGACGGCGAACGTGGCGGCATCTGGTGGTGGATAGCGGCGGCATTGTCCAATGACCCTCCTTCCAAATCGACGATCCACGTCTTGGCTCCCCTTCCTTGCGAGCGAGTGATCGGCATCTTGACTGGGCGAAATCCAGCGGCTTCTATACGGCAGCGACTATGTATCCGGTTCCGAAGGATCAACGGATTTATCTGGTTCTGAAGGACCAACAGATTGCCAGCGAATATGTCGGACGGGTAAAACTCGGGAGTAAATGTTGACGAAGATACTCCGCGAGTCGCTAACGTCCTACACCTATAGGTTCTGGTGGATACTTCTACTGCCGTCTTTGTGGGTGCTGCTGGGTTCCTGTGGACTGACGTCCAATCAAAATGCACGAACTGTAGAATACAAATGACAAGGCAGTGGCCAGCAGTTCGACTGCTCAACTGTTCAGCGGAAATCTTCTGACTATTGGTTATTGACCACGGTTGTTGAATATGGTTGTTCAACTACGGTTGTTCTATATCGGTTGTTCACTATCGGTTGGTCACTATATTCTTCAGATGATTTCTTTAAGTTGTTCGGTAGTAACTTACTACTACTAGTACTATCTGCTTTTATTATCACTATTTAATAGCTTCTATTATCAGCTACTACGTTGTACTATGCTACTACTATCACTTGTCTACTAGCTGCTATTATGTTGCTAGCTACTATTCACTATGTTCTATATTCAGCTACTTCTTGGTTCTGCTACTAGTCACTTCAGCTACTACAATGTTACTGGGCCCCGAAGCCATAAGGTAGACTCGAGCGTTACTTTACAGTGAGCCGCTTGCCATTGTCCGTTTTGCCTCTTTATTGCATAACATTTTCTCTATACAATTGTCTTAAATTACAATTTTTTCTATACACGATTACTTCTTATGCTAATGTACTATACATTGTTAAATCAGTAATTCAGTTGTCTATTAGCACACCGTAAAGGTTTCTTAATATATTAACAATGTAAAAAGTTATTAACCAAAATATCCCAAATTTTCACAATTTTTACAAAAAGTAGGATAAGTTTAATCACGCTAAATATTCTTTTATTTCCTTCATATATAAACCTTAATCTAATTCAGTACCATGTTTACAATTCTTCTAGAGCATAAAAATTATTTCCATCATTTTCGGGACTTAACATTACGCAGTTAATTAATAATTTCTAGAATGTTCTATAACGTGTCGCGCTTTGATTGGTCGACTTTTTGTTTGTACAAATAAGAGTTATTTTCTTAGCTATTACCAAACGAAGCTCTATACTATAATACTAAGGTTGTAAACATGTAAAATTATACTATTACACCTTTTACTTAGGTTTGTCACAAATACTTTTCTTAATTACACTTTTAATACTGTTTTTAATCACTATGTTTTAAAACACTTTTTGCCGTCGCGAACACTTAATAAATAATTAAACTAATACTTATTATGTACTTATGTGTCTTTTGGTCAGATCGATTGGGGGTCACATGATTTTTGTTAAGTTTTTTATGAAAATCGTATTAATAGCACAGCCCTTTAAAGTCCATGGGACTTTGGGACATGGGTCTGGACCGTTTAGAGAGAGGATTTGAATTGTCTGTGTATTAAACAGGTAATTAGATTATCAACCGCGATGACACACGTAGACGTATCACATCTATGACTGCAACCTACTTATGGCATATTTTGTCTAATAAAAACTTATATTTTTAGTTCACATTTCTTCTTCATCATCATCAGCCTTTGGTAGACACGAATGATGTACCTTTGTCGTTGTACGGAGGATTTGCCTTAATCCTCACGCTCGACAGGTACAGTACCAGACTTCTCGTACCTTTGACAATGCCTCCTGGAGCCAGTATGGGTGTTTTACATCTAGTTAAACGTGACGGTATACCTTCTCTTTCATTTCCACAGACTCCTCTTACGATACCCACGAGATAAAATTGGGTTATTAATTTTCTTATTTCACCACCACGCGGCAAAATACAACCTCACAACGACGGAGACCAGCGGCAAAAGTGCGAGACAGCTGGTAATTGACCTGCCAAACGTGACTATTGTGGCAAATCTTTCCTACAAAGGGAGATGACCACATTTTCATATTCTTACATTGTCATCCGATTCTGAGCTATGTTCAAAATTTCAAGTCTCTAACTCATCAGGAATTTAGTTTAAAATCAATTAATAAATTGGACCCGAACAGACATACACGAAAGCGAGTTAATAACAACGTGGTAATAAAATATAAACAGAATAAAATAAAATAAACAGAATAACCAAAAAGAGATTACGAGAAAGTGGTTTCTGCTCTAAGCTCCAGGCTTGTATAGCAGCACCAAAAACATTGACTGACACCGTTTACACCGATAAATGCATAGGACACCAATTCAGTACAAACCAATTTTAAGTTAGGTCTAAAACTGGAAAAAAGATGATAATAGATAAGTAATTGTAAGCTAATTCTCTGTTTACATTCCAGCTAATAACAAATTCGGAGCAACAACTTCAGGGAGTAGACGGGCCATGTTCGAGTTCGTCTCTTTACTGACAGCAGGTTCGGGGGACGACCAACCGACGGTCTTTAAACTCCCTATCCTCTGACGGCTCGCCCGCCATTGCTTGGATGTAGACAACCCTGAAAAATACCCAAAAGGAAATTATAGAACTGTATACAAGTAGTAGACACTTGAAGAGTTAGAAGAATGAAGAATTACTAAATTGTGAACTGAATATAATAATTTGTTAGACGGTATTGTGAACTGTACATTTTACAAGTGATTTAGTGTTTGATAAAAGTTTTTTGTAAGCTCGCCGTGTTGAAAACTGCTGTATGTTATTACAAGATGTGAGTAAATTGAAATGGATCCAGAGTATCATCAGCCAAGAGTAACTACGAAATGTCTTACAGCACTAAGTAAACATCAATCTTAGAGCAACACGGGCCAACGGCGGACCGGAGGGGAGTAACCATAACGTTTTTTTTTTTTCGATAGAGAACTGTCTGTCATTTTTTGCGAGGGGAAATCTGCGCACACATAAACAATCGCTTGTCACTACGAACTCACACATAAGAATTGTAACAGTATACTAACAATTTCACACACACATATATACATTATAACACTATCGCTCGGTGACAGCGACAACTCGGCTACAGACCCGTATCAGTCGCTTGACCGATCTGCATATTGTTTGAGGTCGTGTGGCCTGTATTTGAAAACAAATCCGAAACAACACGACCGTTATTATTGTAATTTTTAAGTTTAAAAAGAAGTAAATTACAATAGTGTGATTAAAATATGAAAGGCACATTTCTTTTTGCAGCAATAAAATGAACAATTCGACATTTTTGCAGATCGATCGCACTGCTTACTAAATTTAGTCTAGTAAGCAGTGCGGCTTCAACCAGTTTTATTGTACGCATAGGACCGCGTGGACTTATACTTTGACAGAGGGGCAACCCCTGCATATGGCTAGTCCCTTGGTCAGCCGGTGGCCCCTGTTGCTCTATGACATCAATTAAGTAACTTAGACTTACAAAGAAAGATAGACAGAGGAGCATTGGTTACGATCTTACGAACGAACATTACGTGCGTGTCGTTCTTACAATAAGCGTAATGCCGCATCAATTGTAAAGTACATAATTTTCTTTGTTGATCTGGGTTATGTAACTGAAAACTGTTATATTTGTTAAATAAATCGTAATTAATTGACTCGTAATAGATTCTCGGAGAACATCCGACTGGTGGTATGTACAAAATAAAATAAAGCATAAAATTTAGATAATGTGAAATTAAAATTACTTAAACAACCTCCAGACGTATGTGCTCTAAAAATACTTTCCAGTAAACCCCTGAACAGAAACACCATGTCAAATTAATACGGTAATAACATAGCTAAATTAAAAATAATAGGCGCTGCGGCCTTCGTGACTTAAAATATTATGTGATAATTCACAAGCGATAGTATTTACTAAAACGTAGGCAGTGATTATATGCTTCTTGGAATACCAAAGATTTAATAATAAACATATAATTAATCAACTTCCATATTACACTTTATTTCAAGTTTCTTTATGTTCCGTTTAAATAAACAGCGAGATCTGTTTTTTTTTTTAACAATAAGGGTGACAAGCGATCACTCAGTCAACCTGATGACAAGTAGATGCTTTGGCCCACAAACGTCAATCCTCGATTAAAATTCAAAATGCAAATGCGATGTGTCCCCTAAGTACTAAATGGAATGCCTCATTTCCAGTAAAAAAGGTCTTCACCTTACGAAACACAGCATTTTCAGCTGTTTCACGCTGGTATTCTGTGAGATCGTGATGCTACTCCGGTCGAACCGACCCATTCGTGCTGCAGCCATAATATATCTGCAGCGTGGCTCTACCACGTATTTAAAACAGTACATAATTTAAAGTTTTTTTCTGTTACTGTTTTTTATACATTACCACAGTTAAAAGAGAAATTACATCAAATTCTATTCTTATTTGCATTAAAAACTATTTTTTCTAAAAACATTTTATTTATTAAAAAAATGTGACACAGGTCCCAGCTCAGCCGCAGCGCAATAGTTAACTAAACAAATTCAATGCCGATGTTATTGTCATAATATGTATTTTAATGAAAGGCTTGAAGCTACTAGATAAAGCACTTTAGCCTTAGAATATACACTATTGAAAATGGAGTTCCAGGTTCCAAAAGAATGGCCAAAAAAATATGGCGGCTTTACTAATCCCGTCAAAAAAATTATAAAGTTGTGTATTATAAAATTGTAAAAGGTATTATAAATTAAGTATTGCTAAATAGACAGGGAACTGAGGCTCTTTAAGTTTAAATCCTACGGTACCGTTAAGAATATTTACAGGGTACAACTTCTATTAATAAAAAAATGTTACATTATGCAAAAATTAAAATGGCGTCAAACAATTTATTTACCTTCTAACCTAGACGCAAGTCACATTCTTCAATAGTGTTTAATCTAACAATTCTGCCAACCCACTCAAGGGTGAATTAGCTATAGGATAATTATAACATACGCTACTTAATTACGATTTGTTGAAAAGATTTAATTATAGAAAATTATATTTGTTTATGTAAATTTAACTATGTTATATTTATGGTCATTATTCACACAGATACTTTTAGTATCAAAATTAACAAATATTTAACATTTATACATATAATTACAACAAAATATTATATTATTTGATTTAAAGTTTATTACTCACCTTAATCATTATTTAATACGTAGAGAAATCATTAACTTTGACTATTGTTATGTATGTACCTATATCGTTAATTATATGCGACGTTCAATTGTTGTAGTGTAAATTGTAATATTTTTAATGGAATGTACACAAACGTATATAAGAGAAACGCACAGCTTACAAATTACAATTTAATAA
The DNA here is from genome assembly GCA_029286625.1 of Parnassius orleans. Classification (NCBI taxonomy): domain Eukaryota; kingdom Metazoa; phylum Arthropoda; class Insecta; order Lepidoptera; family Papilionidae; genus Parnassius; species Parnassius orleans. The sequence continues at coordinate 2,327,477 of JAGSMP010000056.1, forward strand.
AAGTGAGCCATAATGAGATCAAAAGAAAACCTTATAAAATATGAGTTAAAGGTTACAATTAAAATAATACGATGAGAATAACCAGCAGTGCAATTGTGTAACCCTGGTGGGAATAGTGATCGGATTCGTTTTAACGTTTGACGTTTGTTCTTCTTCAGTCCATGGAAGTCTGCGCATGTGCCTCTCCCTTTGTAGGCATTGAGATATTACGTACAAGTACATTATACTTATTCCATTGTCGCACCTGTGACTTTTGTTTCACTGTGTATTGTGTAAATATATAAGTATCGATTATAATTCAGTAAGTTACAAATTGTTATTATAATGTACAAACATAACTCAAACGATTCCCACCACATAGTGTTAGAGATATAATAAGTAATAAGGGCTCATAATCTTACGCTCACCAGATGTCGCTAGTTGGCTAACGTGAACTTATTTGTTATGCAAATGGTCACACAGTGTCATCATCATTGAAAAGTTGCGATTTAATTATAATTTTTCGGTTTCTAGTGTATGTATGTACAAAATATAATGCCTCGGCGTTGTACTCTTTAATTTTTAACATTCAAATTAACTTTCTACGCTATCAATAAAATATTTCACTTCATTCCTAAACGGCGCCACCCTGGTGGCAGCATGAGTCGTGGGTGCCCTTATTACCGCGAATCTTCATACACAAAATAATAAAATATTCTAACGTAATCTAAATATTATAGTGCCTGCTTCCAAGCAAGTGCAATTTGTCGATGCTCTGTTATATTTTAGAGATGCTACTGCTGTGTAAATACAATTGCACCGTATTGATATAGTTTTGTAAATACTGATGCTAGGAGTATCTTGTGTCGGCCATATTGTAAATTAAGCGAAGCGAAGCGCGTGGAATATACCTTGTTGATTTGTACAGTGTACTGTTATTGTGTAATACATGTATTATTATGTTATTCGAGCTACTAATTATTTGAATCAACTATTTAAGAAATTGGTACCTGTTCTTATCGTGGCTTCAGAAAATAAACGTGTTTGGTTATATATTTTTTATTTTAATAAAAATGAAGTAATGGATTCGAAGAACAACCGATGGAAAGAAAGGTTTTCGAGTTGCAGATCTCGCCAAGTGTCGAGCAGCCTAGACTAAATGACGAAAGTAGTTAGTTTGTACCAGTTCTGGCTCACTGAGCCAGAACCTCAGCCCTCATCGGCTAACAGTGGGTCGATGGATCCTAAAAAAAAAGGTTTTGGCATGCTCTGATCACGAATCTGCGGTCCGTTTTTGCGTAGGATGCGCAGTTCCGGAGATGTGCAGATCACTTAACTAACATCTAATTGATATCCGGTGGGCCTGCACCCTCATTAGCGTTCCATTGTTCACCCTTTCCTCTTATCTACTGTTCCTTGAACACCGTCATTGCCACTCTTATCTATTACTCGTTGTAGACCCTGCTTATTAATGCTATTTCTTTGTTCATTACTACCACGCCATTCTGAATCATCAATAAAACACATTCCTTAATTTCCGTTACAATTTTTATTTTCAAAATGTTATTACTTATTATCTATTAAATAGGAGCGAAACATCTCATCCACTAAAATATCGTTGTACCGTGTGTTCCCTGTAAATATGCTCGTAAAACTGCATTGAACATCCCTGAAACTTATATAGCAAATAAATTAAGCAATATTCACCACAAACTGAAGTCCACTCATTCTAAATCCTATCAACATTCCAGTCCCATCTTTTACAATTCCTTTTTAAAAACTCTAGATGATATCGTACAGGTGATCGTCCATATGAATCAAAATATTGACCGATGCCATTCGTATCGATGTATAAAGCTATCCAATGTGAGCCTGGTTTATCATCTATATCCAAATTGCATATTATATACGTTGGTACGTGGGTATATATGGGCAGTCTATTAGCAGCATAAACATTATTTTCTAGACTGGGATGAATCTTTTTCAGATGTTGTTGTACATCTAGTGTATCCATGATATTACTGCTATTAGTAGATTATTACAGTACTAATCTAATCAATGGTTAACATAGGAATTATCAATTATAGTGATTTGTAAATATTAAATCGTATTCTTTTGTGAAGATTTCATCATTTTTGTCATCGGTGTAACGCAATTCCCAACACGAAAGAATGAGAGATAAGCTTGTTGACTCATAGAGTTACTATCAGTTTCACTGCGGAAATGCTTTATATTAGGTATAACTTACTGGTGCTATATAAGACCGAGCAGCTGCAGTCATGGAGTCAGTATATGGTAGTTTGACCGCAGTGGATCTACCAATACTACGTTTGTGTTACTTCAACGCATCAATGGTCATGGACGTAAGTGTTTATTCTATTGAGAAACTTACTTTTCTTTCTGTTGTTTTCTTACGTGTGTGTGTGTGTGTGTGTGTGTGATTAAGTGTTAACCATAGACTTAGAATATACTGGCGTATAGACCGACATAGTGTGCAAGGGAGAAGAAAATTCCTTATGGCAAAAATGCAAGATAGAAAAGGATACCAAATTTCATGACTCTGTTACCGATTTTGAATGACAGGTCGGCACAAGTCGGCACGCAAGAAATAAGCTTCTAGATATTCTGTAATTTTTTAGAGTGTAATAGTGGTTATTTTTTAAAGTAACTTTTTTCCAAAATGTTTACTTATTCTGTAAGTGACTGTGGTGTTAATAATAGAAATAATCCTGATAATTGCACATTTCACAGATAAATTCTCAAGACGTCGTCAATGTTATGACGCGTTTATTTTTGGCTAGAATTTATGTTATATACTGTTTAAAATATAGAATGTTTTCAATTATTTTGTTAATTTTAATATTTTGCAAAGAAAAAAGTCACGTTGTTAATAATTTGCATGAATTTGGTAAAAATATTTTTATACAAAATATTTTACATGTACGCTAGGGATTAACTTAACTATATCAAAATTAATGTCGATATTTATTTGGAATGTTTATATTGAATCGATAGACTTGCCCACAAAACAAGAAAATTAATCCTCGGTTTGCGTTCTATCAATGTAATTTTATTTTGCCATTTGTCAAACAGATTCCCTCCGGATTCTGTAATTAGAAAAAATGGTTAACGTTGATTGTACGGGTTGGTTGGAATACAAAGAAAAACTCAAGAATTTGCAGCAAACATTTACTTGAGAAGTATAAAATAAAAAGTAGAATAACAACAATTTTATTAAAAAGAGTCATTTCTACATTATTTGTACCAGTAAGTATAATATTGTTGTAATAAGACTTTAAAAAAATTTAACTTTCAAAACTTTAGATAAAAATAGAGACAGATTTTTTACATTATAAAACTGTAGTACATTAAGGATAAAAATCTTGAGATTATTAAGTCCTAATTATTATTAAGCCTATTTAAGTCATTATGAACCCAACTAAGTATGTATTTATCAACCAAAAAAATGTATAACCTTACTTCGCCACCCGCATCTCACGGTCACACTAGTGCAATATTCATAGTATCGCGCTATTTTCCCCAAGGGGTTGCGCGGAGATTCGGATTATATTCCCAAGTCACAATGATAAAACTTTTAGCGTAGTTAGATATAAAATATTTAGTAAAGCTCTTGAAGCGCCACTAGACGCCCGCGCATGAGACGCGCGGTTCAATATGCCAGGATAGTATAAATTCCATAGTATTTGATACTCACAACGCTCGATGCCCGATTCATGCTTGATAGCCGACGACATTATGCCGAGGGCTTAAATAGCGTAGTTCATCGCCTAAAGCGTTATTCGAAGAGAAGAGGAACTCGTGGTTAAGTAATAGCTGCGCGGATCAATAGATCTGCGAGATTGAGTTGCACTTGCCGCGGTCAGTCCATGAATTAGTGACCATTTTCTTAACATAACGAGACTGAGAGGATAGAGAGTGCATCTGTATCCTCAGACACTTGGTGCACTTTACTCTGTTAGGATCATTATGTTTTTAAAATTCATGCAGCTAAAATGATAATAAGTTTACTATTACTTATACTTTTCAGGGACAGATGAAAGAATATAAACATGAAGCATGATGAAGCCTCATAAACATATTGGCCTTTAAACAGAGCAATCTTATTTAACTGATTCCTACAAGTTTCCTTACTTAAATTATTAAGTTTACATTCATATTTAAGTCGAATGTTAAAATAAACTCTATAATGTATTTAATTATTAATTATTAAACTAAATGTTTGTAATTATCAAAAGTAATAATTATATGAAAAATAAAGCAGCCATTATGTACTCCGTGTCCCCGTTTTTTATTTCCCCATCAAAACATTTTATAAAATATAAATAAGTATATACTTAGTTAAGTATCTACCTATTTATATTAACAATATGTTAAAAACGAAATTCCGGGGAAACTGTCCATGGCAGTAAATATTTTTCTCCAAAGATCATAACTCGAAAATACAACTTTCCGATCTGATTCTTGGGGAGTTTTTTTTAAGTTTATCGGTAGAGTCACTTGGGATTTTTTACATTTGAATTAAAATCCAACCATAGGCAGGTAGGTTCAGCTTATTCCCAGGAACATGTTATATGAATATTTTTTTAATTATTTTAAAACTATCATGGTAAAAATTCAGTTAACTTTTGAAGTTATTCAATTTCGTGCACTAAACTATTTTTTTAAATCTTCTTACCGCTTCCTTGTCAATCATTTTTCGATAGTCCTTGTAAGTAATATGTACATCACTAACTAACGCACACAATGACAAATCAAAATTAGTCACGCTTTTTCGGGCTTTTAGGTCGTCTATACGCCAGTATATTCTAAGTCTATGGTGTAAACAAATTCATATTAAAATGATAATTGTGTTGTTGCAGAAATCATTCAGCTTCGATGAAAATACCTATAAACAGTATTACTACTCGCCACTCTCCCCTCAAGAAGAGAGTGATGACATCGTCATTAATCTGAGTAATATCGTTAAGAAAATATCATGAATAGCAATACAATAATCGTAGATCTTCAAGGATTCAAAAATAGCAAAAATGAATTTATAGTAAAAGAATTTACTACACAAGAGTACACCAAAATATTCCTAATTAAACCTCCTTACCCGTTCACTTCACTATCTCTTGAAGAGAAAAAACAAATTTGCTGGATTGAAAAGCACAGAGGGTATCGATGGAGTGAGGGCTTTGTTGATTATAGAGAGTTTCACAGAATTATCAAGACATATTTGAAAGATAAAAAGATTTTTTAAAAGGATGTGAAAAAATAAAATGGGTACAAGATCTTTGTGATAAAAATAATACTATCATAGATATAAATTGCTTAGGAGCTCCCAATTTAAATAGTATTTGTGAACTTTATTGTAAAGATACTTTACTGTATAACTGTTTTACTCATAAGAAAATCTGTGCGTTAAAAAATGTTTTATGTATTAAAAAATGGTGTTTCGAAAACAAAGTGATCTAAAGTTTGTGATGAAATGGACAAGCGTGAACTGTTCGATTCATCATATGATGATGAGTTGTATAATCACTGTGCGATGGTTGAAACACAGTTTAAGTAAGTAAAATAAACATAAATTTCGATCATAATTTACACATTGTCTTATATCGTCTTTTAATATATTTAAACATTTTAACAGTCAACCACTACAACTTGGAAGAGGATTGAAGCGAACGAGCAGCGAAGAACTCAAGATCATCAAAAAAACCAAGAACGGAAGAAGAAGCGTCTACCTCTGCAGGGAACAGTGTCGGTAACGATGATCAAGTGGAATGTCTAACATGTCTTATATTTATCAAGAAAAGGTATTTAGCTAATCATTTTAAAAGTAATGTTCACAAAAATAATCTTTTAAATTCACATAATTCTTTATCAAACGTTATTGTTATTGAATCTGCTTTTGGGAATAGGATTTTAACTTATAAAATCAAGAGTAGAGTAGATCGTTCGACACGGGTAAATTTTGAAACTCCTGAACTATTTTTAAATTCTATTAAAGATGATATTTTATTTTTAATACAAGAGTGTATTCATCAACACATAATTTTAAAGTAAATTTCATATTGCATGCTGATTTTGTTCAACAAACTAAAGATATTCATGATACGTTCGATTTTCAAACATTTTACTATATTATTTGTCAAGGAGATGACTTAAATATTTTTCTTTCATCTTTAAATGATACAATTACTAGTAAAATTAGTGCATTTGAAAAAAAAGATAGTGGATGGAGTCTAAAAAACATTAAATCTATAGACATGAATGTTAATAAATTTAACCACCTACGCGGTACTTCATACATAGATCTTCCCCGTGACATAAAATTAAAAAAGCTGTTATAAATGTAAAAAACGAAGATTATTTTTGTTTTAAATGGGCGTTACTCTCAGCGTTATATCTCGTAAACAAAAACGCGAATCGGGTATCATCGTACGCTAAACTGACATAGCAAAAGTCAAGAAATTATTGTTTAATTGAATTATGATATTAGTATTAATGTTTTGAGGTAAGAATATAATAAAGAAAAACGATGTAATTCTATAGTAGGTCCATTATTTTTAACAAAGTGTCGTAAAGATAGACATATCAATTTATTTATTTTTTCCAAGGATACGAAAAATCATTACTGTTACATAAAAAATTTATCGCGGTTAGTTAGTAAACAAATTTCAAAAGACGGTCACGTCATGTCAATTTAAAAGAAATAAATAGACTTCAAAAATATCCAATTCCGCTAACAAATGAAGACAAAAACCAAATTTTAAATGCAACTATTTGTCATATTTGTGAAACAGAGTTAGCAGAACTTTTTTATGATTTTGATTGGTACACTGGTAGTTTTATAGGTGTTGCTCATGAATCATGTAGCTCGAAGTTCAGAACACCACGTCATATACTAATATTTTTACACAACCTTAGCCACTATGATGCTCATTTTATTGTTCATGCATTAAACTTTTGTGATGGTGAAGTCGAAGTTATCCCTCAAAATAAAGAAAAATATATATCCTTTTCCAAAAAATTAAAATTGAATAACCATGAAGTTATATTAAGATTCGTAGATTCATTTAAGTTTTTATCATGTAAATTAGAAGAATTAGCCAACAATCTCAGTAATGATCAATTTCAAGAATTACGTAGAAATTACCCTTATGATGAAGATTTCATTCGTTTAAAACGGAAAGGGGTTTACCCATATGAATTTATGACTAATTATGATAGTTTAAACCTAACGTCGTTCCCTGAACAAAAACATTTTTATAGCTCGCTCACAGATTCCCATATTTCAAATGATGATTACAATCATGCTAAAGATGTTTGGGAACACTTTGGATGTTGTAATATGCTAGATTATTTAAACTTGTATTTAAAAACAGACGTTTTACTTTTATCAGATGTATTAGAAAACTTTAGAAACTAGATCAGACCAAAATAAATTGGATTTGCACACTGCTGTATCACAAGCTGAAATAAAACTTCAGACACAAGCACAAATTCTTAGAACACCAATTAATGTGACTCACCAGATAGTTACTCATACAACAACCGCTGCCACTCCAGCTATCCATTCAACCATCCACATCCATGACGACATTTCCAGCAGTCCCAGCTACACCAACTCTCGACAACATCAACTCTCAACAATCGGCCTCAACACTTTATAATTTTGAAGAAGATAACATCTCATCATATTATAGCAATGCAGACTTTTCTGATGATAACTGATTACCTGTCTTTACTAATAATGTTAAAAAAAAAAACAAATAAATCCTTACCTTAAATACACAGATCTTTTTTTTTTGTCCCTATAGGTTTACGAAACTTCGTATGTATTTTTTATGTCCTTCAATCAATGAATGAACTTCCTCGAACTGTGCCTTGGACATTCTAAAATACTGATGAAATCTTTGAGCATCGTTCTCAATCTCTTTAACGAGACAGTGAAACTCGCCTTTAGACTCTCTTTATTATTCACTGGATGAACCCAATATCTTCTTCTCTTTATTTCTTTTTATAGAGTTGCCAGCACCAAAAATTCAATATCTTCTTCATACTCTGAATCAGAGTCGGATGATTCATGGGAAAACATTGTAAACGTATGAACTCTCCGAGAGCTATGACTGTATTGATTCAAAATATCGTCAGAGGCCGTCAGAACACAACATAAGATGTGAACACTAGCCATCACGTCAGAGCCCGTCACGACACAACACGTCAGGCAAATATAAATCCGCCTTAACAGTTAAATTGTGCAGTAGCGTTTTTGTTATGTAAAGAATTCATGGTAAATCAACTAGCAATTCGCTTGTTTAATTATCTTAACATTATAATAATCATCGAAAAATAATATTAGCATTATAATATGACACCAAAAAATCGATCGAAAAAGGAATCGATTTTTACCGAGATATGTAATTGGCAACACTTTTTATTTTATCCCCAAACTAATGAATTGGATTTACCTAATTTCATTTTATCTTTTCAGTACTTTTTTGTGCAAACATGTTGCAATCTTTTGGATAAATGAATACCGCGATTAATAACCATAAAAAGATGTATTTTTTAACAAATGCAAATTATTGGGCGTCTCATGGCCGAAATTGGGCATTCCCTTTAAATGCAACTATTTGTCATATTTGTGAAACAGAGTTAGCAGAACTTTTTATGATTTTGATTGGTACACTGGTAGTTTTATAGGTGTTGCTCATGAATCATGTAGCTCGAAGTTCAGAACACCACGTCATATACTAATATTTTACACAACCTTAGCCACTATGATGCTCATTTTATTGTTCATGCATGCATCATTAAACTTTTGTGATGGTGAATTCAAGTTATCCTCAAAATAAAGAAAAATATATATCCTTTTCCAAAAAATTAAAATTGAATAACCATGAAGTTATATTAAGATTCGTAGATTCATTTAAGTTTTTATCATGTAAATTAGAAGAATTAGCCAACAATCTCAGTAATGATCAATTTCAAGAATTACGTAGAAATTACCCTTATGATGAAGATTTCATTCGTTTAAAACGGAAAGGGGTTTACCCATATGAATTAATGACTAATTATGATAGTTTAAACCTAACGTCGCTCCCTGAACAAAAAATTTTTTATAGCTCGCTCACAGATTCCCATATTTCAAATGATGATTACAATCATGCTAAAGATGTTTGGGAACACTTTGGATGTTGTAATATGCTAGATTATTCAAACCTGTATTTAAAAACAGACGTTTTACTTTTATCAGATGTATTAGAAAACTTTAGAAAGCTATGTATTAATACTTATGATTTAGATACTGCCCATTATTACACAGCTCCCGGTTTAAGTTGGGATGCAATGCTAAAATATACAAAAATAGAATTAGAATTTTTAACAGATTATGAGAAAATTGCATTTATTTGATCAAGTATCAGGGGTGGTGTATCTCAATGTAGTAATCGTTATGCTAGACATGGAGGATTATGATGCAGGGAAACCAAATTCATATATCACATATTTTGATGCCTATGTTGGTTGGGCTATGTCTCAATATCTTCCTACTGGTGGATTTGAGTGGGTAAATCCGAATACAGATTTTAATGTGTCTGAGACATCGGACTTCGGTTTTATTTTAGAAGTTGATTTGGAATATCCAGATGAACTTCATGATTTACATTCGGACTTTCCTTTATGCCCAGAAAACATTTGTGTAGGCAATACTAATGAGAATAAACTAGTCCCAAATTTAAATAATAAAGATAAATATGTAATTCATTACAGAAATTTAAAGCAGTGCATAGAAATGGGGGTTAAATTAACTAAAATTCATAGAGTTTTAAAATTTAAACAGTCTCCCTGGTTGAAAATGTACATAGATCTAAATACAAAATTAAGAACATTAGCAAAATCAGATTTTGAAAAAGATTTTTTTTAAATTAATGAATAATTCAGTCTTCGGTAAGACTATGGAGAATATTGAAAAAAGGGTTACCGTAAAATAAGTACACACTGGGAGAACCAGGTGCTCAAGATCTAATCGCTAAACCACAATTTCATAGTCTTTCAATATTTTCGGAAGACCTAGTTGCGGTTCAGTTGCGAAAAACTAAGTTAATATATAACAAACCAATTTATTTAGGGTTTTGTATTTTAGATATTTCAAAAACATTAATGTATGATTTTCACTATAACTATATGATTAAAAAGTTTAGTAAAATCAAATTATTGTATACAGATACGGATAGTTTAATATATCATATATTTACAGATGATTTTTACACTGATTTAAAACCTGACCTTTCCTCATACTTTGATACCTCAGATTATTATACAAATAATATTTTGGAATATCCAAAATTAAATAAAAGAAATAAGATTTTTTCAAAGATGAAAATAATGGTAAAATCATGAAAGAATTCGTAGGTTTACGATCTAAAATGTACGCTTTTACCTTAGACAATAAGACTATAGCCAAGGCAAAAGGGGTAAATAAATGTATCACTAAAAATAGTTATAAGTCATCTCTATTTAATAAAAAAGTGCAATATTATAGTATGCTTAGATTTAAATCAATTAAGCACACAATTTTCACACAAAAATTTAATAAGATTGGCTTATCATATAATGACACAAAGAGGCATATTTTAGATAATAATATTGAAACATTAGCTTGGGGTCATTATAAATTGCGCTAAGTGTTGATAGTTTTTACTTTTATGTCTGTGTGTAAATAAAATTTGTATTGATTGTAAAATTATGATAATACTATAATGTGACGTAGAGTTTATTACATATTTAATTATTGTTTGATTGTAAATAATTTAAGATAGTTGTTGTTTCTATTTGCGTGTGTGTGTGTATACATTTGAGTTTGAAGTGATTGTAAAGTTCTGATGTAAAAATAGTATACAGATCATTCTGTATTGTATACTTTTTGCAATATATATTAATTGTTTACACCAACACTTTCATTTTTTATTTCATCCCTTAGAACTTTAGACGTGTGTAATATTTCACTTTATCCATCCGTTTACTGCTATTGTGGCAGGACCAAGTGGATGTGGGAAGTCAAATTTTGTAACAAATTTCATAAAATCAGTTAAAGAAATATGTAATTGTGATTTTAATCAGATCACATGGTGCTTTGATGAATTGCAACCTTTATATAATTTACCAAATGTTAACTATCATCAAGGAATTCCAAATCTTAATATGTTTGATGGTGAAAACCCACATCTTGTTATTATTGATGATCTAATGAGAGAGACTGATGGAAGAATTGTGGATATATTTACAAAAGGTAGTCATTACAGGAATCTTAGTGTATTTTATTTAACACAAAATGTATTTCATCAGGGTAAAGGTCAAAGAGACATTTCTTTAAACTCAAGTTATATAAATATTTTAAAACGCCTCGAGATAAAACTCAAATAAGATATAGTGTGTAGCACGACAAGTATCACCAGATAACCCAAAATACATTGAAGATGCCTACAGGGATGCAACTCTAGAGGCGCATGGATATTTAATGGTAGATTTAAAACAGAATACCAATGATTTTTGTCGTATAAAGACAAATGTCTTCCCATTTAATGGTTTCTGTACAGTCTACGTCCCCACAAAAGAGTTTAAATACACCAAGAAACAAACAATTCAAATCCTTTCTAAATGATGCATCGTCGACTCACAACGCATAATGCTAAACGCTTTGCATACGCATTTGTGAATGTATTCATAACGTTTTACAAGAAAAGGTACCTCTTAAAGATCAATTGAATAAACACAAAAATTTACTCCGTAAACTGGTGCGTAAGTGTAAACATAAACTAAGAAAAAATATAATTATACAAAAAGGAAGGGCTTTCTTGCCTATAATATTAGGTGCAATATTGAGTAGATTAGTAAGTGGACTAGCCAGTTAACATGGAAAATGCAAAGAAAATGATACTTATCGAACCTGGATTGATTGAAAAATTAAAACAAGAAAATAAGGTTAATAGTAATTTGTCTCGATTAGATATTGAAATGCAAAATATTATGAATAGTAAGACGGAAAACCGAAAGAAGTGGATGTTATATTTATAAACACTACAAAGCTTACCTTCATTTTACCGAAGAGGATCGTCAACCACTCAGATTACCAATTTATTCTGATACATCTAATCAAGATTCATATGAGTCTAAAATTGGTTTTAAAAATAAAGATAGAGATCTAAAAACTTCAGTTGATGCTGAATCTTTGTTTGAGGAGAATCGATCCATTAAAAGTAAAGAAAATTATGCAAATCCACTTTACACACCAACTCAAATACTCAGTTTAATACCAAAAACTTATAATAAAAAAGGTTAGTTATTATTAAACTTAGTTGGAACAAGTAAAAGTAAAATACATTGGGATAATGAAGTTGCCTTCATTATCCCAATGTATTCATAGTTTTGTAAGTCATAATTGATAATGAAAAAATTCCTGGAAGTAATATTGCTGATTTAATAAATGATTCACTAAGACCCTAAAAACGAAGTGATCCGATGGGGTGGGATAGATTTGCTAAAGCATTAAAAGATATTAAAGTACCACTTACTTATATTGGAAATCCAAAGAGATGTGAGTTTATTAACCAGCTTCAAACAAAAGATCTGAACAGATCCTCTGAGATTGAAATTCAAGAGTTTTCTACACCGAGCAGTAGAGATACAAAATCTATAACTAAAATAGAGTTTTCTTCACCGAGCAGTAGAGATAAAAAATCTATAACTAAAATACGTAAAAAGCTTGAATGAGAAAAATGGACCACGTACTAGAAGAAATTAACAGGATTTATTACGATCCGTCTAATACCGCTGGTTTTGGTAGTATTGATAAATTATCAAAGGCCATGAAGGGTATAAAAAGCAAGTAAAGGAATGGTTACAATCACAAGAAACATACACATTACATAAACCTATTCGAAAAAAATTCCCGCGTAATAGGTACATTCTATCAAATATTAATGAACTGTGGCAAGCTGATTTAATTGATATGCGAACTTATTCTCAATAGCCACTATTAATGTCTTGCACATGGCAACACTAGTTACCACTAGCGCCCTCTAGTATCGAGTAGCAGAACTAGGAGAGTCAAGATCCTTCTAGAAATTTCGGGACCGATATGTACTCGAACATTCTATATGTTTCTACAGTAGAAGGTTCTGGAAAGTATCTGAGGCGCTATATAAGGCCGGTATAGACCACGACCGAGTCAGTATTGAATTGGCGATACCAGCGAAGACTTCGAAGCGATACAACTGCGAACTTAAGCGATCTGTAGTAAAATTGTGTTTTGTTATTAGTGTGGTTTAAAGTTGTAATTAGTGTTGTGTAATTAAAATGTCAATTTTGGTAATTCACTCGGTTTTTAATTGTCTCGAACCCCAAGCTCGTAACATTTGGTGTCAGAAGTGGGATTTAATCATGCCGATTTTACCTAAAGATGACACGGAGGGTATCCGTACCCGAAGTCAACGCCAACAGGAGACGGACCAGAGACGATTTGGTGGTACAACGTCGCAAGCGTCGGAGGGCCAGCTGCCGACCACGGAGGTCGGCCCGTCAGCAGCTCCTGCATTTGCAGCACCTGACTTAGGTGCTCTGATGATGATGCTGCAGGAGCAGGCCCGCCGACAGGAGGAACAGATGATTCTCATGAAGGACCTTCACGCTGCCTTCGGGAAAGAGATAAGGGAGGTGAAGGATAGGGTTGCTCAACATGACAACCGCCTGTCGGAAGCTGAAACCCGAATCAACCAAGTGAACAATCGGGTTGACAACGTGATGGCTGACGTGAAGAAAACGCTGGACGACTTAAAAATTGGGGATGGAATTACAGCTCCCGTGGTAGCTACAACACCTTCGCTACGTGGATTCAAAGTGCCGCCGTTCGACGGGACTTCTTCCTGGTCGGCCTACAAAATCCAGTTCGAGGCTGTCATGAAGGCGAACGGCTGGAATAAAAGTCAGGCCATGACTGCTCTCACCCTAGGCCTGCGCGACCAGGCCTTAACTGTTCTGGAAGCTCTCGGTAAGGAAGTGACTTACGAGCAGCTCCTTGAGGCATTGGAGGCAAGATATGGCGACGCCCACCTGGAACACGTCTTTCGTGCGCAGCTCAAAGATCGCGTGCAACGCAGCAACGAAAACCTGCAGCAGTGGGCCCTTGAGGTGGAAAAGCTGGTTCGAAAAGCATACCAGTCTATACCTGCGCTCATTGTAGGGAACCTGGTGCAGACATTCATCGACGGCAACCGCGACCTTGAAGTCAGAGCTGCTGTGAGGCTCGGGCACCACGAGACGCTTAAGGACGCGTTAGCCCATGCACTGGAGGTGGAAGCTGTGCGGCAGGATCATCGTTCCCATCGCGTCAGGGAGGTTGCAGCAGCTACAGTTCGCGACCGCAATAAAGGATACAGCCCTAGGTGCCATGGCTGTGGGGAAAAGGGCCATATTCGATCCAGCTGTCCTAAGCGAACTGTAGAAAGGGGAGGTGATCGATCTCGAGAGGGTAGTGCGGCTAACAGCACCGCCCAGCAGCAGCAGGGAAACGAGTAAAAGCCAGGACTGCGGGGCGGGTGCTGGCTGATGTTAAAAGAGCCCCAAGGATTTCGATCTCACAAACCCATGATGGGAACAGCCTAATCATCAAAGGCGAGGTCAACGGAACGCCGTGTAAACTGACCATAGATACTGGAGCCTCTCGCACGGTTGTCAGTTCCCGACTTATAAGTCAGTTCCTTGGGGACTCCGCATACAACCGAGAACGCATTAATTTGGTAACAGCCACCGGTCAGCGCATACCCGTCCGTGGAGAGAAGGAGATGGAGTTGAAGCTAGGCAACATGATCTACCTGCATAATGTCATCGTGGCTGATATAATGGACGACTGCATCCTGGGCCTAGACTTCATGAGGAAGAATTGTTGTGAGATCGACGTTAAGCAAGGTGTTTTGAAATGTGGACAGGAGGAACTTTTCGTAGAAGGGGCGATACCGGGGAATGTGTACAGCCTTAAGAAGATTGTTCTGCCACCGAGATCGGAAACGATTGTGCCGGTTAGTCTTCCTCGGAATCCTGGGCAAGCTCATCGTTGTGTACTCGTGGAAAGTGTGGACAATGACCTTCCATGGAAAGTGGCTCGAACCCTGGTCAGAACCACCGACATCTCAGGAGTACGTGTGCTGAACCTTTGTGATCAGGAACAGATTATGGAAAAAGGCACACTGGTTGGTACTTGTGAGGAAGTGGATTGGTTGCGTAGGTGCCAATATCCATCGACTGGGACCCCCAGCAAGGATGTACAAACGAGGGTGACCACACTTTTAGAAGACTGTCGCAGCGTTCTCTCCCCAAATGAAGTGGTCAAGGCGAAGAAGTTGTTACTCAAGTACGCCGATGTTTTCTCGGCAAACGATGCTGACATAGGAAAGATTGGCTTAGTTCAACACAAAATAAACACAGGAGAAGAATTGCCTATCCGTCAGCGCCCAAAAAGATTGCCGGTAGCACGTGAAAAGGAAGTGGAAACCATGATTGAGGGAATGGTGAAGGATGGTGTTATTGAACCTTCATCTAGTCCATGGTGTTCACCTGTGGTGCTGGTAAAGAAGAAGGATGGGAGCATGCGGTTTTGTGTTGACTACCGCCGTCTGAACGACGTTACGAAGAAGGATAGCTATCCCTTGCCAAGAATTGATGACACGCTGGACATGCTTACAGGCGTAAAGTGGTTTAGTACGCTGGACCTGAAAAGTGGCTACTGGCAGGTTGAAATAGACCCTAAGGACAAGGAGAAAACTGCATTCTCCACAGGAAAGGGTCTGTGGCAATTTAAAGTCATGCCGTTTGGATTGTGCAATGCTCCAGCAACGTTTGAAAGGTTGATGGAGCTTGTACTTACCGAGCTAATTGGCGATGCCTGTCTGGTCTACTTGGATGACATCATCATCGTAGGCCGTACGTTTGAGGAACACCTTCAAAACCTGGAACG
This sequence comes from Parnassius orleans, assembly GCA_029286625.1. NCBI lineage: Eukaryota > Metazoa > Arthropoda > Insecta > Lepidoptera > Papilionidae > Parnassius > Parnassius orleans. Next base: position 2,343,474 of record JAGSMP010000056.1, read on the forward strand.
CGTGCTCATGAAGATCCAGAGTGCCAACCTCAAGTTGAGTCCGAAGAAATGTTCACTATTCAAACGGCAAGTTAGCTTTTTGGGGTATGTTGTGTCGGAAGAAGGTATCCGCACGGATCCAGAGAAAATTGCCGCTGTCAAGGATTGGCCGGTTCCAAAAGACAAGACACAGGTTAGAGCATTTTTGGGTTTGTGCTCCTATTATCGGCGATTTGTGAAGAACTTTGCAGATATAGCCAAACCTCTGCACAAGCTAACCGAGGAAAAGCGACATTTCTGCTGGGATGAAAGTTGCGATATCGCATTCCAGGAGCTCAAGGACCGTCTGTGCAAAACACCTATTTTAGGGTACCCTGATGTACAAGGAATTTATAGTTGACACAGACGCAAGTGATATAGGACTTGGCGGTGTATTGTCTCAACGGAATGGTGATCAAAAGGTTGTGATAGCGTACTTCAGCAAGTCGTTGTCAAAGCCGGAAAGGAACTATTGTGTCACAAGGCGAGAATTGCTTGCTGTGGTAAAGTCGTTGCAGCATTTTAGCAAATATCTCCTGGGGCGGAAATTTCACTTACAAACTGACCATGCTGCACTGAAATGGCTATTGCAGTTCAAAAATCCAGAAGGACAAGTTGCGAGATGGATTGAACTACTACAGGAATACGACTTTGTGATCGAACATCGCAGCGGGAAATCTCATGGCAACGCATTGTCAAGAAGACCTTGTCCTGAAGATTGCAAGCATTGTACTAGACAAGAGGGTAAGGAAGTGGTATCTGTGAGGATGCTTATGACAGACCAGCTCAACAATGAGTGGAAAGACAGCCTACGACATGCACAGCAGGAAGATTCGGACATCAAGCCGATTCTAGAATCGATGAAGGCCAGTGCTCCTAAGCCCAAGTGGAGCGACGTTTCAGCGATGAGTTCGACCACGAAAAGCTATTGGGCCCAATGGGACAGCTTGCTGATTCAGGATGGAGTCCTGTGCCGTAAAAATGGGGAAAAGGGAAAATGGTCGGGGAGACAGTTGTCATTTGCAAATGGTTGTCCCTAAAGCTAAAGTACTGGATGTTCTACAGCTGTACCATAATGGTTGTTCAAGAGGCCACCTGGGAGTTAAACCAACTCTACCGAAGATCCGAGAACGGTTTTACTGGGTCCACTGTCGTGACGATGTCGAGGACTGGTGTCGCAAATGTACAAGTTGTGCGGCTGTAAAGGGACCTCAAACTCGTAGTAGAGGTGCATTGAAATTGTACAATGTTGGTGCACCATGGGAGAGGATAGCCATTGACGTTGCGGGGCCGTTTCCGGAAAGTGAAAGTGGTAACAAGTATTTCATGGTTGTGATGGATTACTTCACTAAGTGGCCAGAAGTCTTCGCCATTCCAAATCAAAAAGCTTCAACAGTTGCAGATAAACTAGTTCATGAAGTCTTCTGTCGTTTTGGAGTACCTTTAGAGATTCACAGCGATCAAGGAAGGAATTTTGAGTCTCAAATATTCCAGGAAACTTGCCGAGTTATGGGTACTCATAAAACAAGAACAACTTCTTACCACCCACAATCTGATGCAATGGTAGAACGATTTAATCAGACATTGGAGAGGTACCTAGCAAAAGTTGTGGAAAAACGGCAACGAGACTGGGACAGGCACATACAACCGTTTTTGTTGTCATATCGAAGCGCTGTTCACGAAAGTACATCAGTGACACCAGCTTTAGCAAATTTTGGGAGAGAATTACGGCTGCCTGCAGACCTGATCACCGGAATACCACCTGATGCCCCACGCAGTATAACCGATTATGCAAATGACTTGCAGAACAAAATGAATGACATTTATGAGCACGTCAGACAATCGGGACATCAAACGTCTGAAAAGATGAAAACACGGTATGACCGCAAAATGAACAACAAAGGGTTTGACGAAGGTTCACTAGTGTGGTTACACAATCCAGTTCGCAGCAAAGGGAAATCTCCTAAGCTTCAAGCTAAATGGGACGGACCGTACCGGATTGTGACAAGGATCAATGACGTAACCTACCGGATACAGAAAGGTGCAAGAGGTACTCCTAAGATCGTCCATGTGGATCGACTGGCGCGTTATTATGGGGCCAATAATGCTCAGGACGAGCATGTCTTAGGAGGGGGCAGTGTTGCGCGCCACTATTAATGTCTTGCACATGGCAACACTAGTTACCGCTGGCGCCCTCTAGTATCGAGTAGCAGAACTAGGAGAGTCAAGATCCTTCTAGAAATTTCGGGACCGATATGTACTCGAACATTCTATATGTTTCTACAGTAGAAGGTTCTGAAAAGTATCTGAGGCGCTATATAAGGCCGGTATAGACCACGACCGAGTCAGTATTGAATTGGCGATACCAGCGAAGACTTCGAAGCGGTACAACTGTGAACTTAAGCGATCTGTAGTAAAATTGTGTTTTGTTATTAGTGTGGTTTAAAGTTGTAATTAGTGTTGTGTAATTAAAGTGTCAATTTTGGTAATTCACTCGGCAGTTTTTAATTGTCTCGAACCCCAAGCTCGCAACAATATAATGATGGTTTCAACTACATACTTTGTGTTATTGATGTATTTTGTAAATATGCTTTTGCAAGACCAATGAAAAAAAAACTCAGAAACGACTAAAGAATGTTTTGAAAGTATATTTACTGAAAGTAATTTAACACCTACTCACATACAATCTGTTAAAGGTATAGAATTTGTTTCAAAAGATGTACAAAATACTTTAAATCCAAAAAGATTAATTACTATACCACTAACAATCCTGACATTAAGGCCAGTATTGTTGAACGATTTCAAAGAACTCTAAAAATTAAAATGTGGCGTTATTTCATTCATAATAATACTATAAGTATTATTAGATATATAGATGTTTTACAAGATTTAATATACTCTTATAATCACAGCTTTCACTCTAGTATTAAGATGTGCCCATGTGATGTGAATTCCAACAATATTATGACAGTTTGGATTAATCTTTATGATTGACGGTCAAACAAACTTTCTTTAGAAAATCCAAAACCAAATTTCAATGTGGGTGATTATGTTCGAATAACTAAATATAAACATTTTTTCCAAAAAGGATATGAATCAAATTGGAGTGATGAAATATTTATTATATCTTCAATAATTGATAGATCTCCATGGGTTGTTTATACAATAACAGATTTAAAAAATGAACCAATAGTTGGTACTTTTTATGAAAGAGAATTACAGAAAATCACTTACAACCCCACCTCACAATATAAAATAGATAAAATAATTGACACTCGTTATTCAGGTAACAGAAAAGAAGTATTAGTGAAGTGGAAAGGTTATCCAGATAAATTTAACAGTTGGATTTTAGCTTCTAGTTTAAAATAAATATGAATAAATAAAGTTTATATTTAACTTTACTCAGCAATAGTTCAATGGAATACTTTCCTGATAACAAGACCACATTCAACGAAATTACCAAAAGCTATGAAATTAGAAGTTGAATGGTCGGTTGGAGTTGTCGAGTTTCAATATCCATGTACCATGTTTAGTGTTCAAGATCATGAAAATGTTATATACATTACAAAATTCATGTTAATGTCTAATGAAGATAAACCATCCACAGTGTACTACAAAAAACATATTCCAGCTACCAACTATGATAACGTTGAGCATATTTTAAGAGCGTTAAATGGTATCGGAGAGAACTTGAAATTTTGCTATGATGAAATAACAAAATTTGTGTCTGTTTCTGTTTTGGATAAAAATATAGCATCCGTAACATTATCACCCAAAAAAGTTTGCAACTAGGTTATGAACCAAATAAAAATCTCCTAGAGAGAAATTTTGGAAAGTGTTTTGCTAATTTACACTTAGGGTTACCATCTCAACTATTCTTTATGGCGACATTATCGATCCTCAGATTGTGGTTGATGTTATGACTCCTTTACTAAGAGTCATTTCATTAGATCCTACAAAATACACTTGTGGTGCGAATAGAGTTCGATACGCTGGAAATAGTTACAAGATCGAGCACAGGACAAAAAATACCATTCCAGTTTGGAACCGTGTGTATTAAACTACATTTCCGAAAATTATAATAATGAATTCTCTTCGTGATCATCATAAATGTCCATATGAAAATTATTATACACATCAAGCTGGGTCAGGAGTTTATTTCACCATACCAACGCGGTCATGGTATTGGGAGATTCTTAGGGGGGTTATTTAGATCAGTTTTACCTTTACTTTCAAGTGGTGCTCGAGTGATTGGCAAGGAGGCATTAAGCACTGGAGTAGGACTTTTATCAGATATGGTTCAAGTACGTCCTATGGAAGCCTCAATAAAAGATCGTCTAAAGCCACCAGCATCCCTGGAGAATCCCTCGCTGAGCATCCACGCCCATGCTACCCTACTTTTTTGAGCGTGGGTGCTCAGGCTGCCCCGCGTATTCTGGGGGGGGGGCGAAATTCCGCTCAAGATGAAACCTGCTCGGGGCAAGCGGAGCAAAAAGACAAAGGCAACCCCTGCTACGCTTTCCGTGGATTTCTGCAATATCAGGGGACTTCATTCAAACCTTAACGCCGTCCACTACCATCTGGAGACGGCAAAGCTGGCCTTGCTCTTTCTAACCGAGACACAGGTGTCCTCTCCGGCTGATACTTCCGTATCTCTCCTGCCCGGGGTACAAATTGGAACACTCCTTTGTGCCCCGGGCTGGAGTTTGCGTGTACGTCAGAGAGGACATCTGTTTTCGACGCCTCGGCAGTCTTGAAGGTACGGACCTGTCCATCCTATGGCTGCGCGTAGACAGCGACGACCATCTCCGCGTCTACGGGTGCCTCTATAGGTCCCATAGCGGTAATGCCGACACAGACTGACTCATCGACCACGTCCAAATGGCTGCAGACTCCGTGCTACAACAGGTCCCTTCCGCAGAGATCGTGATTCTCGGTGATTTTAATGCCCACCACGCTGAATGGCTTGGTTCTCGTTTAACCGATCATGCGGGTAGATCTGGTTATGACTTTGCCTTGGCATATGGTCTGACACAACTGGTTACTTCGCCTACGCGGATCCCAGATGTGAAAGACTATGTACCTTCCCTGTTGGACCTTCTGCTGACCTCTCATCCGGACGGATATCAGGTCTCCGTCGATGCCCCTCTTGGCTCTTCGGACCATTGTCTGATCACTCACGCCCCCATCGCAGTTGCGATCTGCAGCTCGCCGCCGTGTTTGGCACTATAGGTCAGCCGATTGGGATGGGATGCGGTCTTTTTTTGCATCCTACCCTTGGAGGCGGGTTTGCTTCTCGCCGGATGATCCCAACGTTGTTGCTGATTCTGTTGCTGATGTGGTACTTCAGGAATGGAATTATTTATTCCATCATCTGTGTTGCCTATCGGAGGCAGAACTCAGCCATGGTTTGGTCGCTCCTGTAAAATTGCATCACGCTATAAGCAGGAGTGCTACCGGGCCTGGGCTGATGCATCAACGTCCCGGGATGTAAACACCAGCGCTCTTAAAAAGAAGTATAATTCCGCCTCCAGGTCCTTCAAAAGTGTCATTGCCAAGGCAAAGTCAGAGCACATCGGCAGAATTGGCGAGAAACTAGTTCGCCTCCCTTCGGGAACACGTGCATTCTAGTCTCTCGCCAAGGCTGTCCAAGGGAACTTCTGTCAGCCATATCTGCCATCTCTTCACAGGGTGGACGACTCACTGGCCCATGACGCAAAAGAGAAAGCCGATCTGCTAGGCTCTCTTTTTGCTTCCAACTCGACTCTTGATGACGGGGGGAACACACCGCCTACCATCCCGCGGTGTGAGTGCTCCATGCGAGAAGTGCTGTTTACACAGCGCTCGGTGCGTAAAGCACTTCTCTCCCTGGACGTCAACAAGTCGAGTGGGCCTGATGTAGTCCCACCTATTGTGCTGAAGACGTGTGCTCCGGAATTGGCACCGGTTTTAACGCGTCTTTTCCGGTACTCCTACTCCCTAGGCGTAGTCCCGAACTCATGGAAGACAGCTTTGGTGCACCCGATCCCTAAAAAAGGCGACCGCTCAGATCTGTCCAACTACAGGCCTATCGCTATCACCTCCTTGTTCTCCAAATTAATGGAAACTGTTATCAACTGCCAGCTCATGCGGTACCTTGAGGATCACCAGCTGATTAGTGACCGCCAGTACGGTTTCCGTCGAGGTCGCTCAGCTGGTGATCTTCTAGGTTACCTAACTCATAGATGGGCGGAGGCAGTGGAGTCCAAGGGAGAGGCGTTGGCCGTTAGTTTGGACGTAACGAAGGCCTTCGATCGGGTTTGGCACAAAGCGCTTCTTTCGAAGCTCCCTTCCTATGGGCTTCCCGAGAAATTGTGCAATTGGATCACCAGTTTTCTTGCAGATCAGAGCATCAAGGTCGTAGTAGACGGTGCATGCTCCGATTACAAGCCCATTAACGCTGGGGTGTTCCACAAGGCTGCGTGCTATCACTAACGCTGTTTCTTCTGCATATCAATGATATGTTGCAAACCGGTAACATTCATTGCTATGCAGACGACAGCACTGGTGATGCTTTATACACCGGCCGTGCCAATATTTCTCGGGAAAACGTCACTGAGTACCGGAACAAACTTGTGTCTGAAGTCGAGACTTTGTTGAACAAAGTCTCAGACTGGGGCGACTAAATCTAGTCCAGTTCAATCCCCAGAAGACACAAGTTTGCGCGTTTACCGCTAAAAAGAACCCCTTTGTCGTATCTCCTCAGTTTCAAGGCACTCCCCTTGTTGCCTCAGCCAGTATCGGAATCCTCGGTGTCGACATATCGAGTGATGTGCAGTTTCGTGGTCACTTGGAAGAGAAGGCCAAATTGGCATCTAAAAAGCTTGGCGTGCTCAGCAGAGCGGGACAGTATCTCATGCCGGCACACCGCTTGCAACTTTACAAGGCACAGGTTCGGCCCCACATGGAATACTGTTCCCATCTCTGGGCAGGGGCTCCCCAGTGCCAGCTCCTTCCACTTGACCGCATCCAGCGCAGAGCGGCTCGAATCGTCGACGACCGAGTTCTTTACGATCGGCTGGACTCACTGGCACTGCGTAGAGATGTTGCATCTCTTTGCGTATTTTATCGCATGTACCACGGGGAGTGCTCTGAGGAATTGTTCGGACTAATTCCAGCCGCTTAATTTCACCATCGCACATCGCGACAGAACTCGAGATACCATCCATACCATCTGGATGATTGGCGGTCCACCACTGTGCGATTTAGAAGAAGTTTTCTTCCTCGCACAACTTCCTTGTGGAATCGATTACCACCAACGATTTTTCCGGACCGATACGACTTAGGGACCTTCAAGAAAAGAGCCTACTCCTTCTTAAAAGGCCGGTAACGCATCTGCAATTCCCCTGGTGTTGCAGTTGTTCATGGGCGGCGGTAGTCACTTACCATCAGATGAGCCGCATGCTCGTTTGCCCACTCTCCTATAAAAAAAAAAGTTAGTACGAATTTAAAACGAAAGGCTGATGACAAAATTAATCAATTTAACATGACAGGATCTGGGTATATAACTAAAAGAAAACGATTGGCCTCGTTGATTCCACCATTAACTGCTAAAGTGAAAGCTGCGAAAAAACTTGGTCTAAAACCAAAAAATATCAAAGACATAATATTTTCAAATTAAATATGTCTTTCCTTCATAATCATTCTTGTGAGTGCGTTAAGTCAGAATTGGATTTGTTTGCACTACCGTCAACACAAACAAGCATTGAAAATGGATTGTGGATTCACTATAAACCAATTCCGTCTCTTGCTGATGATGGACCTATCGAGTTTCAAGTTCCTGGGACAGGCGATGACTACATAGATTTGTCTCATACATTACTCCACATAAAGGCAAAAGTATTAAATCAAGATTCAACTAACTTGATATTGGCTACAGTAGTAGCACCTGTAAATAATTGGCTGCATTCACTTTTTAGTCAACTTGATTTTATTTAAACCAAAAACTTGTATCACCACCTAATAATACCTATGCATATCGAGCATACATGGAAACCCTTTTAAACTATGCTCCTGCTGCTAAACAATCTCATCTTACTTGTAGTCTTTGGTATGAGAATACAGCAGGAAAAATGGATTCTACAGATGGTAAAAACATAGGAGTCTTTTATCGACAGGAATTAGTTAGTGAAAGTAGGGAAATAGAATGATTGGACATCTTCACGGTGACATTTTCAACCAAGATAATTTTTTAATTAATGGTGTTGAAATGAGTGTAAAATTAGTTCGATCAAGAGAGAGTTTTAATTTAATTGCTGGGTCAAACGATGTAAAGTTTAAAGTTTGCATTACGGACGATTATTGTCCGACGAGCACGAATTATTCCAAGTGTATTACTCGCACATAAAAAAGTTTTAGCTTCTACCACTGCTAAGTATCCTATTACTCGAGCTGAAGTAAAAGTTTTAACAATTCCATCGGGTGTTCAAGGAAAAACTCTTGATAATATATTTTTTGGACAGGTACCCAAAAGATGTATAATTGGATTTGTGAACAATTCTGCATTTAATGGTTCCCTTACTAAAAATCCATTTAACTTTGAAAACTATGGTATTAATTCTTTCAGCTTATATATTGATGGTCAACAGAAACCTTCAAAAGCTTTGCAACCATCTTTTAATAATAGTATATTTACATCAGCATATCATACTCTATTCTCGGGAACTGGAATTCACTTTCTTAATGAAGGAAATGGAATATCTTGTGAACAGTATGCCAAAGGTTACTGTCTATTAGCATTTGATTTAACTCCTGATTTATCAGCTAACTCATCAGCTCATTGGAATCTCATAAAGCATGGTAGTGTAAGATTAGAAGTACGATTTGAATCCTCACTAATACAAACAATTAACTGTATAGTTTATGCTGAGTTTGATAATATTATTGAAATAGATAAAAACAGAAATGTTACTGTAGACTACAGTAGTTAAGGTTATAATGTGTGTTGTGTGTTAGATTTATGTTATGCGTAATGCATTTTGTGTGTATTTAACTATGTGAAACATTATAAAATTAAATAAAACAACTTGTATGCAATATATTATTTTTTATTTCTTTATAAACCCCCTATTTAATCTTATACAAAACACTGTTCAAGTTTAAACATTACATAAGCACACTGACTAAACCACTGAACATGCTTCTGCCAAGGATCATCATCATCTTCCCAATCTTTTAAACCACAACCACAATGGAAACACTTGGTCCTGTCTGCATGGCGAGTATAAAAGAAACCGGCTTCTGTAAGATCTTCAGGCTTTTATCGCATAACGAGAGGCCAGTCTTCGAAACTGAGCAACCGACTACTCTTGAGTACTGCATATTCTTCTCTTTTTCTTCTCCACTCAGTGTTATAGTTTTGCTATTGAATGACGTGTTCTGTACACGTATGCCACACTCATCTCTTCCTTCTGCTCTTGTCTTCCTCTCAGCAGCACAAGACGACAGCTCGTTGAATCTAATGAGTACACAGAAGTAATTTAAGTAAACAGAATCACATTCACTAATGATCAGCTAATGACTGTCATTGTTAAAAAAGTATTTTTTAACTTTTTCACTTTCTGCTATTGTCTTTGTAATATTGTATACGAGAGCGTTTGTGTTGATGCTATCCTTATTAGTCTTTACATAATATTTAATCCTCGTGGAAGCATGTTTCCAATGATCAGTAGTTGGAATCTTGGATAGCTTCTTCATATCGTACATTTCAATTTCTATGAGATGCGTCGCTTGGTCTCCGTCGTCAGAATTAGTAGAAATGTATAATACACCATCTCTAGCGGCTCGTGCTACGGTTGACGATAACAGCTTCCTCTTTTTTATTTTTTATTCAGTCTTAATCGATTGATTCATTATTCAAAAAAATGATCAATCGATTGCGATTTTCTCTTTCCACCATCGCATGTGTTATTATTAATGACACTCTTTTCTTGAGGGGAGAGTGGCGAGTAGTAATACTGTTTATAGGTATTTTCATCGAAACTGAATGATTTCTGCAACAACACAGTTATCATGTTAATATCAATTTGTTTACACTTAATCATACACACACACACACACGTAAGAAAACAACAGAAAGAAAAATAAGTTTGTCAATAGAATAAACACTTACGTCCATGACCATTGATGCGTTGAAATAACACAAACGTAGTATTGGTAGATCCACTGTGGTCAAACGACCATACACTGACTCCATGACTACAGCTGTTCGGTCTTATATAGCACCAGTAAGTTATAACTAATCTAAAACATTTCCGCAGTGAAACTGATAGTAACTTTATGAGCTTATCTCGCCTTCTTTCGTGTTGGGACTTGCGCTACACCGATGACAAAAATGATGAAATCATCACAAAAGAATAGGATTTAATATTTACAAATCACTATAATTGATCATTCCTATGTTAACCATTGAATAGATTGGTACTGTAATAATCTACTAATAGCAGTAATATCATGGATACACTAGATGTACAACAACATCTGAAAAAGATTCATCCCAGTCTAGAAAATAATGTTTATGCTGCTAATGTATACCCACGTACCAACGTATATAATATGCAATTTGGATATAGATGATAAACCAGGCTCACATTGGATAGCTTTATACATCGATACGAATGGCATCGGTCAATATTTTGATTCATATGGACGATCACCTGTACGATATCATCTAGAGTTTTTAAAAAGGAATTGTAAAAGATGGGACTGGAATGTTGATAGGATTCAGAATGAGTGGACTTCAGTTTGTGGTGAATATTGCTTAATGTATTTGCTATATAAGTTTCAGGAATGTTCAATGCATAGTTTTACGAGCATATTTACAGGGAACACACGGTACAACGATATTTTAGTGGATGAGATGTTTCGCTCCTATTTTATAGATAATAAGCAATAACATTTTGAAAATAAAAATTGTAACGAAAGTTAAGGAATGTGTTTTATTGATGATTCAGAATAGTGTGGTAGTAATGAACAAAGAAGTATAATACAATAGCACTAATAAGCAGGATCTATAACGAGTAATAGATAAGAGCGGCAATGACGGTGTTCAAGGAACAATAGATAAGAGGAAAGGGTGAACAATGGAACGCTAATGAGGGTGCAGGCCCACCGGATATCAATTAGATATTAGTTAATTGATCTGCACATCTCCGGAACCGCGCATCCTACGCAAAAATGGATGAATCCGCAGATTCGTGAACAGAGCATGCCAAAACCTTCTTTTTTTTTAGAATCCGTCGACCCACCGTCAGCCGATGAGGGCTGAGGTTCTGGCTCAGTGAGCCAGAACTGGTACAAACTAACTACTGACGAAGACTATAACTAGATGAAATGAGTCTGGTTAGACATACAGGAACTCGATGAATGCGCCGCCTGCAGGACCGTTTTTTGTCGTGCCGTCCCTTGGAGAAGGCCTATGTTCAGAAGTGGACCTTGGAAAGGCTTTAATGATAATGATGATGATGATTAAATCATGTCTTAACTAGCTAAAAAACTTACCACATATTACAAAATTATGACCAGACCTTGTACAACTAGATAACTTCATACAATGGTAGCGGGGTTGAAGCATACATAACACATTTAATCAAAATCCCTTTTAGCCGACGATACTTGAAAGATTAGGCCATACTCACCTGCCTGGGGTACCTATACTAGTACATAACTGATACCTCGCTGCTCTGATTTTTTTTTCAAAAGTCTATGATTTATCGTAGACTTATGTTGTAAATAATACTAAAATATATTCCATAAAAATAAATTACAGTCTGTTGTATTTCTAATTTTGCACACGGTTCGTGGAAAACTTTCGTTTCATTTCTGCAAACGGTTTCGATGACTCGGTAGCTCGTTAAGATTCTCATTCAGAGCAAAGAGATTTTAAACTTTAGACGAATCTTTCTTCAAGAAAGGTTCGAATCCCGCACGGAAAAAGTGTTGGTATAGCCTACAAATAATTTTGTTCCTAGACCCTAGTTTGGATGTTTGTACTTGTGAAATTTATGTATTTATATCGTGGATACAGGCTAAGATCTTAGTTCGTTCGTTTTTTTATAAGGAAAAAGAGCGAAATCTGATTCTATAAATACATAAATAAACAGACAAGAATCGCTTGTTCAATGGTAAGATAATTTTGTTTCTCAGTTTTTTGAAGTACCTAATATAAATTATACAAAGGTTACGAAACCTTATGGAATTTCCTAAGTCTCTAAAATAGCTCTAACCAGCCGCCAAAACTAATTTCGCCTTTGTCGCTTACCTATATATTATTATTAGCGAGATAAATTTTCAAGGCGATTTTGGAAATACTCTTGATGTTTGTGTAATTGCATTTAAACCGAGTTATTTAATTATAAAACCAATTTATGTTTTTCTTATTAGAGAGTTTATTAGCCAGTGTTAGTAAATTAGAGACTAATGCCGTATCGTGGCGGAGTTAGATAGGTTTTTTTTATAGAATAATGACAAAACGAGCACACAGTCTACGTGATGGTAAGGGGATGCTGTGGCCCATAGACATCTACAACTATCCCCGATTAAGAATCAAAGTGCAGATGCGAACTAAGATGGAATGCCTCGTTTCCAGTAAAAAGGGTCTACGGCTTTCTACACTCACCATACGAAACACGAATTAAGCTGCTATTTCACGCTGGTATTTTCTGAGAGAGTGGTCCTACTCCGGTCGAGCCGACAGCCATGATATAGCTGCAACGTAGCTCTACCACGTATAAAATTAATATACTATTAGTTATATAGTCTGTGACCAGACGCTTAGTCACTGCGCTGCACTACCAGCCGTAGGTACACAAATAACTACAACAGTGCGTACTGCCAAATTAAATACTACTTAAAATTTCAAAACTCAGCACTTAAAATACCAATTGTGAATTGTTTTGGGCTAGCGGGAATCGAACCAGTGTTGCTTGTATTTTGCGAAATTTACAGTTATCGCTATACCTCTGAACTACTACGGCTCATACCGCTTCCCATAGGTGAATTTCATACAGAAGCATTGGTTCAGGCAAATTACTTTTTAAACAATGAATTCTGACAAGTGAGCACACCGTCTACCTGAAGGTAAGTGGATGCTGTGGCAAATATGTACCTACTATATTCATCTCGATTACTAAACAAAATGCAACTGCATTGCCATCCTTGAAGACTATGGAAGAATATGGAATGTCTCGTTACCAGTAAAAATATTCTCCGGTTCTCAACACTCACAATCACAATACCAAACACAGGCTCTCCGCCAGCGTAAGGCTTGTATTCTGTGGGAGCGTGGCCCCTCCCCGCTGAAGCCAACCAATTCGTCCTGCGGCCATAATATGCAGTAACTCTACCACATTAAGTATTCGCAGTGGTAGTGATTACGAAATACACAGCTGGTAAAAATACATTAGCCGTGATGTATTAGAATATTACTACTATAGCTCCACGTGGTAGGACACCTATTCTGTCTAAGAGTATGTCTGGATAGGTACCACCCTCCCTAATCTCTAATCAACAGTGCATGCACTGCTACGTTCCGGTGTGAGTGGTTAAAAGAAACAGTATAATTACAGGTTGTGGGACATTCATACAAAAGACAACGTATCTCTAGAGTTTTTTGTTTGAAGATGGTTGTAACTGTCCATGGACTGCAGTAGCCACTTAAGATGGACTATAAGTTCATTTGTCATTTCAATTTTGTTAAAATTATTGACCTTGGTAAAGCGTAAAGCATGTGTAGTAGTGGAAAAGTACATCATTATATCATAACTTTCACATCCCAGATTTTAAAACAAAATCTATAGTCTGAGTTTAACATTAACATGTGTTTTTTTTGTATAGAATAAGGGTGACAAACGGACACACAGTCCACCTAATGGTAAATGGATGCTGTGACCCATAGACATCTAAATACATCTATTCTCGATTAAGAATCAAAACACAGATGCGTACCCCTCCCTGAGGACTAAGATAGAATGCCTTATTACCAGTAAAAGGGTCTCCGGTTCCCTACACTCACCATACGAAACACAGCAACATTAAGACGCTGGTATTCTGTGAGAGCGTGATCCTACCCCGGTCGAGCCGACCCATTCGTGCTACAATCACAATTATAGCTGCAGCGTGGCTCTCCCATGTTAATATTTAGTGTATACAGTGTGTCATTAATCATTATGGTAGTGGATAAAGGGTACCTACACTGAAAACGTTACAAATTTTTTCTGTCTACGCCATCTTGAATTTATTACTCAAGACACGATCTATCAAATTCGAGTTCGGTTGCCAAGTTTACTCCAAATCTTGTGTATGCATGGCTGAGGAACAAACATCCATATATCTTCACAAGCATTCACAATAAATAATACTAAGGTACGCGAGGGTATTATGGTCACTTTAAGCTTTGCCGCCCTATAAAACCAAAACTAAGGGAGGACAGAGACAAAAACACAAAGTCGTATACTATAACTAATATATTTAAAAAAATTGCAAACAAGCTTTGGCAATAATTAGGAACACTTCAAAAAAATCAACTTAAAAAATCTAACTACACTACACAATACTAAAGTCGACTAAAATATTACTATAATGTCAACTGGCAAAATGGCGTCGACGCCCTTTTGACTCTTGATTATTTGATTGACTAATGAAGAGATATCGTATCACAGAGCCATCTACGCAAACAAGGCTGCAGTTTTTGAGTTATATGAAAGTGACCATATTAACCGAATGACCATATTACCCTCACGTACGTATAATTAACATAAAGCGGTCTATTTTAAGAAGAGCAATGCCAACTTGAATCTGATATGTGACTTGTAGGTCAGTTCGACCATGCGAGGTGATCTTGTTTGATCCAAATCGGGAAACATTCGGATCGAGTCATTCTGTAACTCGTAATTGTAATGTATTTTATTGTTATTTGTATTTTCAGTGTCTTTACGAACGTAAATGATGTTCCTCTGGCAGTAGATGATTTTAATAAAAGTTCCTACGCCCGACCCGAAATGGGGCTTCTGTTTTATTAATTACAAGCTGTTCCCCGCGACTTCGCCCGCGTGTAATTTAACGACACCACTGCTGTACTGTTAACAAATTGACAGCACGACTAATTTGTGCTGGGTATGTGGATTACGATAGTAATGCTGGATTGTGACGGTTTGACAAAATTTACAATAAGTTGAAGAATATTGATATCAGTGTGTGTGTGTGAGTATGTGCGTATGTGCACGCGCGCGCGTGTGTACGTGTGTGTGTGTGTGTGCATTTAGATAACACATATATAGCATCATTATCATCATTACAGCCCTTCATAAGTCCACTGCTGACCATATGTGTCCCCCAAGGAATGCCACAAAGCACAGTCCTGAGCCACCTATCCCCCCACACACAAACACACACGCACCCCGACTTGAATTTACAATAATAAAAGAACACGATCCTGATTGCCTCTTTATTTACATTAATACTTATTTATAATATTACCTACACGGTTTAGTTGCTACATAATCCATCAGATGTTAAACTGGGCATTTTGCCACTATCCTGTTTATACATTAAAGAGGTATCTTTATTTGAACGGAAATATGAATACTTATTTAAAAAATCTAAAAATCCCAGGAAGCCTTATAAAATAACAAGTTCATTTTATCCTAAAACAGTACAATATAATAAAAGCATTTACTGTAATGCCATTAAAATTTACAATAATATTCCTGACTCTTTTAAAAATATGAACGATATAAGATTTAAAAAGGTACTGAACACGTGATTATTAGATAAATGCTTCTACAGCTTACAAGAATTTATAGAAAACAAAGATTAAATAAAGTAATGATATATTTAGTGGTTAGATTTATTATTTAATTTTCCAACAAATTATTGAGTACTAAGACAAAATTATAATGAAAAAAGTTAAATAAAGTATTTTTAGTAGTAAGTAAAGTATTTTTAGTATAGAAAACTGACATCATATATTGTAATAATAATTTTAAAAAAATACGAGGACATTAATGAATTAATCTATATATTATATTTGATAAAGATATCGATTATTTGATAAATATAATTAAGACTTAAAATTGTACACCTGAAATAGGTAGACTATGGAGCACAAATGTACATAACATAATCTTAAGATCTTATTTAATTTTACCTATAGTCATGCAATAAATATTTTTGATTTGATTTGATTTGATTTGATGTCGCCATGGGTGGATTCTGCAATTACGACTTAGTTGAACACAAACAAGCAACAAATGATAAATTTATTATTACCCGTGGAGAGCGATAAACTTTTTAGAATTATCAGAAATCACTTTATCTTCAGAGTTCCACGAAAATATTTTTAGAATGAATATGACAGGCTCATTTATCTGCAATGTACGTGGGGAAATAACTTTCTTTTCTTTAATTTTTATTTCTTAAATATCTACTGGCTACCCGTACAGTAGATTTTTCCCTTGTAACATTGAGAAGTTTTACATAAACAAATTGCACATGGACAAACACCCAGACCCGGAACAATCATTTTGTAGCCCATACAAACACATTTTCCGTGCGGTATTCGTACTTCGACTTGCGGCGCCACAAGCAAAGTACCTCTTTTTATAGAATAAGGGGAGATGCGAGCACACACTCCTCCTGATGATAAGTGGATGCTGTGGCCCATAGACATCTACATTTATAATCGATTAAGAATCAAAATGCAGATGCATTGTCACACAAAAGGACTAAGATAGAATGCCTCGTTTCCAGTAAAAAGGGTGTCCAGTTCTCTACACACAGCAGACAGCGAAACACAGCAGCATTAAGCTGCTATTTTTCGCTGGTATTTTGTGAGAGCGTGGTCCTACCCCGGTTGAGCCGACCCATTCGTGCTACAGCCATGATATAGCTGCAACGTGGCTCTACCTCGTATAAAACTAACCTAGTATTACGTATATAGTCTGTGACCAGACGCTTAGTCACTGCGCTGCACTACCAGCCGTAGGTACACAAATAACTACAACAGTGCGTACTGGCAAATTAAATACTACTTAAAATTTGAAAACCGAATTAGCAGCGGACTATGGAATTTCCCTACTGTAATAGAATCCGTAACGACGTCCAATTTAAACAATTTTGCGGATTACCAATCTGCCTGCCAAGCGTGGCAACTATAGCAAATAACCCACTATGAGGCAATCTATGCGGAGGCCTATGTAGCAGTAGATAGATACGCTATATCTGTAATGGTATCAGTCCTAAATAACCAATACAGCCCAAAGGATAGTGCCCTATAGTGTCAATGGGTAGTCGATATAGTTCAAAGAACCAACAACCGTTAGAAAAAAAGATCCCGAGAGGCAGTCTTTTAGTGTCTTTTAGTAACGATAAGCCGTGTGTTAACCGTGTAGTGGCGGTGTAAGAATATCCACTACCCCATAACGTCCCGTGGGTGTCGTAAGAGTTAGAGGCGACAGAGGGAAAGTGAAACAGGAAGATGCTGCTGCCCTTTTTCAGGAGCATCTTCCTGCTAACAACTTAAAATTATAAAACTGCGGTTGTCGACCCGCCCGCCAAGGATGGCAACTATGGCACAATCCCCCCAAGAGTATGAGATGCTCTATGGGGGACGCCTATGTTCAGCAGTGGACTATTATAGATTGTAATGGATGGATTATTTGATAGAAGGCGTGTGTAGGGTGGGCACCTGCCACCCCTCTAGATGGTGTAATGACCTGAGACGTGTATCCATAATTTTTTTCTAATTATTTGATAATAATGGTAACCGCACCGCAGAGTCAATTTCACCTCATGATGTCTCGAGATTCGAATTAGTGGTTCTTGTACTATTATCTATTCTGTGTTAGTGGTGACAATGCTCTTCAAACTAGGTAAGACATCATTTTATTTTATTATGCGGATCTTAACTAATAAATTTTTTAACATCGTTAATATAATGGATTTCCGCAAAGTAATTGTTGTAATGTTCTATTATTTTAGCATTTATAACACGCAGTGGGGAAGCGCTGCCCACATTTTGAATGTTATCTAAAAAAATTCCATGACGACATAATGTTATCATGAAATAGAACCGCTCGCGTGCAAACCGAGTGGTGTGAGGTTAATATTATTCCACGCGTCCCACGCGTAGATTTATTTTAGAAATCCTATTTTTATACGAGATTCTCAAATATAAATACATCTTATCGTAACAAATTTACAAAATTTACACAATTAATTACCATACTTAATGCTTGATTGGTAATTAATCTATTTGAGACATAAATTGATTTCAGGGATGTCAGCTAGCGCATTCTTCTAAGATGTTTAGATAATGCGTATCTGATAACGATCAGATGCAATTATAGAAAAGACTTAACTTGCAACTTACACAGCCTTCTTGATCAAAAGCGCAAAATGATCACTGTCAATCAATACGGAATCACGTACGGGTTTTTTTAGACTTTTTTTTATTTCCTTGTTGTCGGAAAATGTTAATGCAATTAGGTGTTGTGATATTGCCGCTGCACAAATAAGTCGATTCAACCCATGAAAAAACCCGCTCGCACAAAAATCAATAATTATCAACACTTAATTAGCAGCATAAGGCTCTCTGTGTTTAATATAAAAAAATATCGTGAAACTAAAACACAAGTAGAAACTGTTTGCTTTCGTTTGATATTTCAAACCAAATATTTAAGAACATCTGCGTCCGAGTTTTTCGTTATTCATTCGCCGGTGGGTGATAAGAACTAAAGTTACGTTAGTTTTATGTTATACTTCACACTGATCGTGCGGTCCTGGGTTCGAATCTCAAACAATTCAGTTAATGGGTTTTTCTGTCAGAAAATTTTCCGTAGCAGCCGGTCACGATTTTGGCGGTGTTTCAGTGCCTCGGAAAGCACGTAAGCCGTTGCTTCTGTGCCTGATCTCTCTCCGGTCGTATCGGATTGCCGTCCCATCGGACTATGAGTGCCATCGATCACTAATGCACACACTCGTGCACTTTAATCCGCAGATGTCTAGTCTCCGTTGAGACTGATAGCCGTGACCGAAATTAATTTTTACTATACTAGTGACTACGTGGTCAAGTGAATAGAATACTTGGCTACTGTATGTTGCGAGCTTGCGAGAACGTACCGTCGCGGGTTTTTAGGTTCGTTCGGTCCTGGCAGAATGTGAAGCCACAAATTGTTGCTTTTCGGGAATATACATATATCCGACTGCAGTAGTCACTTCACATCGAATGGACTAAGTTCGTTGTCAGTTTTATAAAAAAATCAGCTTGAGATATCAGTGTCGAGACGACCAATGCCACAGTCAGTATAAGTCGCGGCACGTAACTCTAGCGCTGAACGAAACGTAGAGGGGACGCGCAGGAATTGAATTGCACGAATGCGCCTGGAGAGCCAATCAGCGCGTGCGAACGATACGCACGAGCCAATCAGTGCGACTTATGCGCAATAAGCCAATCTGCGCGACTTATGCGCAATAACGTTCACCGCTAGACTTTCGTGCCGCTACTTATAGCTTGTTGATCATATCATGACGAAGTTGGTGTCGACTGTGGTGATATCTAAGCGTAGACCCTGGACGGAAAGCGTACTGGTAGAGCATGCGGCGTGGGGCCGTATAGGACATATATTTTTAACGGTTGCCCATCAGCTCGTAGAAGTCCACTGTTAGACAAAGCAAGGGCGAGTTAGTGCGTCTATGTTTAGTCGTGGTGAAGCCACGATACACCGTGTTGTGGACACAGCGCGAATGAGTCTGCTCGGTAGCACCACCCTTGCACAGAATCACCAATGGAAAAGGAAATGCAACATAATGCTGCTGTGTTTCGAATAATGAGTGACGAGAAAGTGAGACCATTTTTACTGGTATTTCATCTTAGTCTTCAGGAGTCACTCCTATGCATCTGCATTTTGATTCTTAATCGAGGACAAATGTGGAGTACTTACTAGGTGGTAGAAGTTGTTTTCTGCCTAGGAGTCTGCTACCCTCTATTATTTCTATCGCAAAATAGCATTGCTTGCGTGTTCTGTTCTGTAGGGTATGGAGCCACCCTCCGGAACGGGTCCACTTGACCTTGGCGAGCCCACCGGCGTGTGTCGGTGGGCTACGGCGATAGGGGTGCCCTCTCCCCGCAGCCCACCGGATCCGCCGCTGGGGTCGGGAAAGCGGGTGCTACCGAGCGCTCGATTTTCCTGGCCCCATGGCCTCCGCGTATTGGACTCGGGGGGGCCCGTTACGCGGCCGTGGAGGACGGCGTGTCCGTGTTCCTGATGTGCCATGCCTGAAAAGGAGAATGGGAAGGAGAAGTCCTCCCCGGAGAAGGGCCTGCCATGGGGCGGCCGGCGCTGGTGGGGCCGCGGATGTGTGCGAAAGCGTTCCCGTGGCCCTGCCAATATGCGGCGAAGGTGGAACACCATGGGGTTTTAGTCGGTGCGAGTCCGACATAACCCGTCCTTGCCCCCGCGAGGCGGGTATGCGTAGGCATTTCCCCATGTAAAAATGAAAAAAAAGGGTGTAGAGCCAGTATACTCACAGGTTAAGTAGCATTTTATCTTAGTCCTCAGAGCTGACAATGTATCATTTCTAGCAAGCCTTCCTTGTTTGAAATTGGTTGTAGATGTCCATGGCCTAAAGTAACCACTTACCATCAGTTAGGCTGTGAATTCGTTTGTCATTTGAGTTTTAATAAAAAAAGTGTCTATGGTGGTCTATGGGCCACAGAATACACAATAAGTACACTGAAAGTTTTGCGTAACTCATAAATAAAACGATTTATATGTAAACTAATATATTTACTTCTATATATTTTGAAATTTTGAAATTTTTCAAGCTATTTTTGAAAATATAAGGATCATTGGTCTGAGGTTATGTTTTTCACGTGTGGCTTGAAATATGTCTTATCAAATCTTTGATTTTTGTAACAATAAGATACCGCATGATGCGAGGTCTTGACTATATGCGGAATAGGTCACGAGCTCCACCTTCAAAGAAGCCAAAAATGATTTTGTCTTGTTCGCGTTGTGCGCGGAAACATTGTCATGGTGCAATAGGATACCACTTGGTCGTTCTTACCTAACTTTTTCAAAGAGACTGGGCAAACAAACTCAGCATTAACTGTCTTTTGCTCATCAAGTGGTATCGTGCAGACAGGACCCGTGTGGGAGAAAAAAATTCAATGCAAATAAAATCAGCGCTGTTGTTTCGATTGAGTTGAGTGAGGTTCGTTTGCCTAACGTGCCACAACACATATGGCGAACGTATTTTAAGAGTAATTTATATCCTACATACTTTTGTTGAATGTATGCCAAGTTGTTGTTTGTTATTTTATTTTGTTATGCCTTTAATTGATGTGTGTACAAATATTTAAATTTATATGTGTGGCGTATTTGCATTAAATGTTTCTTTCTTTTCTCTTTCAATAACTTTTTTCTCACGCTTCTTGCATGATAATACTTTAACAACATTTTTTACACCAATCACTAACAGTAGCCACATTTTCCTCGGTAACAGTCGAGGGTCGACCTTCACGAGTTTCATCATGGAAAGAAACACGGCCACGATTAAATTCTGCGTACCAACGCCTTATGGTTCATAAATAAGGTGCTTCCCTCCCAAAATCATTTTGAGGACGAGCAGTGCAATCTTGCGGAGAGAGTGAACTTTTAAAATCATAAAAAATTCTCGAAATCTGGATGACGAACTTCAACTTGATGAAAAAAACAATTCACACGCGACTTCCGATCAAAAATTATTTTAATCAAGCTTCATAAGTTTTAAAAATATAACATTCGAAATTCAAACATTTATGAGCAGCCAGGAGCACAGAACTTTCAGTGTGGCCTAGGTACCATCCGGTAAAACATCCCGTTACTTCTATAAAAATAAGTTAATTATGTTAAGTACACAGTATATTTACCTACCTAGTACGATATACTTGAAACGAATATAAAGTAGACATACTCGTATCTAAGAAGATCCGTTCGTTTTTATCAGCGCAGATAAAAGTAGGCTACAAAATTCTTATCAGCTGCGTTGGCAATGACTAAATAATATTTTTGTTAAATAAATCTGACTCATAAAGTAATAATACAGTTTCTTTATTTCAGGTATCAAGGACTCAAAAATTCGAGAGGTCTTATCCCGACGTACTTTTGTCCAAACAGGAGATGTAGAGAGTGCTTTAGCGCTAAAGCGTTCCCTTAGCGAAAGAAGAGACGAGCATAGTTTTAGCTGGTAGAACTTCCACATGACCTCTCCTTTTAAAGAAGTTGTATCGCTTTTTAAAATTTTAAGACCTAGAAAAATGCAGATAAGTATAACCATTCAATATTTCGATGTGGAAGGACTCGAGGAGTCCGTCTGTGTAAGGCTCAATTTACATTGCGGCGGAATGGAATAGAAGCGAATTTTTGTAACGAAATTGTACATAGTAAAATGAATTTTATGTCAATTGCGTAACGTGCAAACTAGATATGTTAAAAAAGTCGCGCGAATTCCATTAAAAAATTCTCGAGAATTCCACGGAAGACGCGCGACTTTTTTTGGCTCATATCTAGTTTGAACTTTACACAATTAACATAAAACTCATTTTACTATGTACAATTTCGTTACAAAAATTCACTTCCATTCCGTTCCGCGGCAGTGTAAATTGGGCCTTATCTATTTCTGCCGCCAAGCAACAGTGCGTGCATGTGCATGCTTCTACGCGGCAGAAATAGGTAAGAGTGGTTGGGGGGTAGTTATCCATGTTCCGGTCTGAAGGGTTTATTATAGAGTCATTAAAATTACAGACTGCGATATTCTAGTTTATTTCCCAGAGATAACAACATATCTTTAGCTTTCTGTTTTTGAAGATTTCCAGGAAGGAGCAGGTTTGAAGTTTGCAGATGTCCATGGACTGCAGTAGCCACTTACCATCAAGTTCTTTATCAATTTTATGAAAAGAAATAACAGTGGTAGCCTTTGCTGTTGCACGTATGGGCCGGCTCGAACCGGGGTGGTACCACGACCTCACAGAAGACCAGCGTGAAGTAGAAGCTTTGCTTCTGCATTTCGTCTGGTGAGTGCAGGTAGCCGGAGGCCTAATTCCCCCTCCCCCCCTTAACATGGTAGCGGAGTTAAATAAAACACTACCCTAGAAGGGTACCAGCATCCCGGGTGACGGAGAATCCCTCGCTGAGCATCCACGCCCAAGCTACCCTCGCGGAGACACCGCGGGTCACGCATCGACGTCTCGGGATGCAAATACCAAAAGTGTCATTGTCAAGGCAAAGTCAGAGCACATCGGCAGAATTGGCGAGAAACTAGTTCGTCTTCCTTCGGGAACACGTGCATTCTGGTCTCTCGCCAAGGTTGTCCAAAGGAAGTTCTGTCAGCCATCTCTCCCATCTCTGCACAGGGAGGACGACTCACTGGCCCATGCCGCAAAGGACAAAGCCGATCTGCTGGGCTCTCTCTTTACGTCCAACTCGACTCTTGATGACGGGGGGAACACACCGCCGACTATCCCGCAGTGTGAGTGCTCCATGCAGGATGTGCTGTTTACACGACGTCAACAAGTCGAGTGGGCCTGATGACATCCCTCCCATAGGAGTTGGCACCGGTTTTAACGCGTCTTTTCCGGTACTCCTACTCTCTAGGCGTAGTCACGAAATCATGGAAGACAGCTTTCGTACACCCGATCCCTAAAAAAGGTAATCGCTCTGATCCGTCCAACTATAGGTCTATCGCCATCACCTCCTTGTTCTTTAAAATAATGGAGTTCATTATCAACAGTCAGCTCATGCGGTACCTTGAGGATCACCAGCTGATTAGTGAACGCCAGTATGGTTTCCGTCGCGGTCGTTCGGTTGGTGATCTTCTAGGTTACCTAACTCATAAATGGGCGGAGGCAGTAGAGTCCAACGCCTCCCGGCCGTTAGTTTGGGCATAGCGAAGGCCTTCGATCGGGTTTGGCACAAAGCGCTTCTTACAAAGCTTCCTTCCTATGGGCTTTCCGAGAAATTGTGCAATTGGATCACCAGTTTTCTTACTAATCGGAGCATCAAGGTTGTAGTAGACGGTGCATGCTCCGATTACAAGCCCATTAACGCTGGTGTTCAACAAGGCTGCGTGCTATTACCAACACTGTTTCTTCTGCATATCAATGACATGTTGCAAACCGGTAACATTCATTGCTATGCAGATGACAGCACTGGTGATGCTCTTTACACCGGCCATGCCAATATTTCTCGGGAAAACGTCACCGAGTACCGGAACAAACTTGTGTGTGAAGTTGAGACTTTGTTGGACAAAGTCTCGGACCGCTAAAAAGAACCCCTTCGTCGTATCTCCTCAGTTTCAAGGCACTCCCCTTGTTGCCTCAGCCAGTATCGAAATCCTCGGCGTCGACATATCGAGTGACGTGCAGTTTCGTGGTCACTTGGAAGAGAAGGCCAAATTGGCCTCTAAAAAGCTTGGCGTGCTCAGCAGAGCGGGACAGTATTTCATGCCGGCACACCGCCTGCAACTTTACAAGGCACAGGTTCGGCCGCACATGGAATACAGTTCCCATCTCTGGGCCGGGGCTCCCCAGTGCCAGCTCCTTCCATTTGATCGCATCCAGAGCAGAGCTGTTCGAATCGTCGGCGACTGAACTCTTTCCGATCGGCTTGACTCACTGGCACTGCGAAGAGATGTTGCATCTCTTTGCGTATTTTATCGCATTTACCACAGGGAGTGCTCTGAGGAATTGTTCGGACTAATTACAGCCGCACAATTTCACCATAGCACATCGCGACAAAACTCACGATACCATCTACAGCATCTGGATGAATGGCGGTCCACCACTGTGCGATTTAAAATAAGTTTTCTTCCTCGCACAACTTCCTTGTGGAATCGACTACCACCAGAGATTTTTCCGGACCGATACGACTTAGGGACCTTCAAAAAAAGAGCGTACTCCTTTTTAAAAGGCCGGCAACTATAAAAAAAAGAAACCAGAATGAGTATCATTATCGACGACCAATGACTGATGTCGGCACGGCCATGGGTCACTGCCGTTGTAGGTAAGTTTTTTTGTACTATGGAACTATGGCATGGCTTGTAGCCAGTGGTTATCTATTATCCAACCTGATTGTAAGTGGTGATGCAACCAAAGATAGTAAAGCGCACTAACTTAGCTTTTACGTGGATAGCCACGTAACGCTGCAGCTATGCCAGCTAAGTATACATAGCTGTAGCACGAATGGGTTAGGACCATACTCTCACAGAATACCACCAGCTTACCAACCGGTGGACTGTGTGCTCGTTTGTCACCCTTATTTTATAAAAATTGACAAAAGCCTATTCAGTATTCACTCTTGCCTTGAAGACGCTCACATTTTAATCGGATGGAAAGACATCATAATCATCATTATCATCATTATCATTCCAGCCCTTTACAAGTCCATGGCTGAACATAAGTCTCCTCCAAGGAATGCCATAAAAGGAAAGATAGATGCGGGCAAATTCTTCTACTCCTTTGCTATACGCATTATGAACGACGAAGTAAACCGCTTGATACCAATGCGTGGTATGTTGCCAACAAAGGAAACCGGCCGAGCATCTGGTGTTCTGATGATGGAAGGATTTACCTTAATCGTTACGCTTGGCAGGCGGATTGAAGATCACAGTACCTATTTGGTAACTATAGTCCCACACCTTTTACACTACTCTCCGCCGATGGTCTGGTTATCTTATATATATAGACTGCTTCGTTGGTCTAGTGGTTGTAAACGCGACTGCTGATCATGAGGTCCCGGGTTCGAATCTTGAGTTGGCCAAAAAAAATCAGTAATTGAGTTTTTCAGGAAGTTAGCGGTGTCTCACCCCCGTGCCTCGGAAAGCACGTAAAGCCGTTGGTACTGCGTCTGATTACTCTCCGGGTGCGTCGGTTTACCGTCCCATCGGACTATGAGAGTGAAGGAATAGGAGTATGCTTGTGCTTGCGCATACACTTGGGCACTGCAAACCTGTCCCGCGCCGATGGCTAGTCTCCGTTGAGGCTGACCGTCGTGACCGACTTCAGGACATATATAGATACTGTGTATGGCATAATAAACAAGATCGTTATACCGACATCTATCGTAAGCCGTGAGACCTTTCTGGCATATCCCATAGTCGCCCTCTTACGACACCCATGGAACAAAGTGTGTGCTACCAACAAACGGTATTATCTATTTCCATCCATCCATAAATTACAGCCTATAAAAGTCCAGTGCTGAACAGGCTCAGAGGGTTTTGTCATAGTTGCCACGCTTGGCAGGCGAGTTGGCAACCGCAATTTTTTATGATTTGAGTTTTTATGAGCTTATGAGAAAGATGTTGCCCATCTCCTATTACAGTTTCCATCTGTCGCCTCTTACGACACCCACTGGACGATATGGAGTAGTGGATATTCTTTTAGTACTATAATAAAATAATACTATTTAGTTATAAATAAAGCAATCTGAAACTAACCCGGTCAATAAATCAATACTTTATTATGGCAAGTGCTCTAAGAAAGCATTTAATGCTGCAATTAAATTATAAGTTCTCGCCTTTAACGACCTCAACTAGTGCCTTTTGTTATCCTTATATGAATCACAAATTCCGCAACGAACTAATTATGGTAGGAATATAATCTTTGGGCGATGCCAATTATGTACATAACTGCAGGAAATGACCCTACCTATATCAGTGCACTGGAATGGCGGATACAATATCTCCGGCGTGAAGTCCTTCTCAGCTAGAACTACGAGTATGTAAGTACTATATGTGGTGCATTAATATAATAATTTATACGTGGTAGAGCCACGCTGCAGCTATATTATGGTTAATATGGTTGTAACACGAATGGTTCGGCTCGACCAGGGTAGGATTACGCTCCCACAGAATACCAGCGTTAATAACAGCTTAGTACTGGTGTGTTTCTTATGCTGAGTGTAGAGAATCGTAGACCCTTTTTACTGGAAACGAGGCATTCCATTTTACCCCTTAGGGGTAGCAACAACGTATCTGCATTTTGATTTTTATCGAGGATAAATGTAATGTCTATGGGCCACATCATCCACTTACCATCAGGTGGACTGTGTGCTCTTTTGTCATCCTTATTTTATAAAAAAAAATATGGCTAGGTACCGGTATATGTATATGGATACAGCTCTCGTTCTCTTTTCCGCGAGAGAAAGGAAGATTTGTATAGAATATTATGCTGAACTAACAATGGTTTATCACGTCCTCGATGCCTTGTTTTCGTTACAATGTTTTTTTACGTCATGAAATTGTACGAACGATTTTCCGTCTCAGGAAATAGATCGAAAATGGTTGCAGAACCCAGACACAATTTTAATGTGAAAGTAGCCCGGTTTCTCGCGGCGGTTCCACAATCGATAGGTCCTGAGGTACATTACTTTGAATTTGAAATTAAATGTTTACACAACAATACTATATGTATGGTATGTAGTACTATTATTTATTCTGTGATACAGGTTGCGCACCAACACGGTACTTTTCACCCTTTTGTTTTGAAATAACTCACACAAACATACTACCACCTCAAAAACAGCCCTATTGCAGAATCCATGGACAAAATAACGGATCACCACTCGTCGGAGTTTGACCATTTCTGCGACAAATCGAATAGGGGAACTTGCAACTAAGCAAATTGTCTTTAACGGGAGGACCGCTCGTGAGTAAGCTTTTATGGCTAAGTCACACTATGCTCCTCGCGCTGCTCATCGCTTTACTCCTCGCGCTGTTGCCCTGTCTGGACACACACTGCTCAACTCGCGCAATTAATCGCGACGCTCCGCACTCAGTCGCTTGCGTTTGCAACACAATGGTTGTTGAAACTGTGGCAGCATACACGCTATATGCATATTTAATATAGCTAATTATATCAATGTCATAAAAAAGAAATATACGACGTCGTCCTCGCCAACGGAGATGGTGGATGTCATCTAGAACGACGCTTCGCTTCGTTCGCGCGATTATGTGGCCGGCCACTCGCGCTCATATTGCCTGCCAGTCCTTAGACTCGCGCCCAAAAATCTGATCAAACAGGGAGCGATGGGCGTGACGAGGAGCATGACGTGCGGCATGACGAGTATTGTTGCCACACTACGTGTCTGCCTCCTTTCCTCGCTACTTCCCATGCCATTCGACGAGTGTGTGGCAGGGGGGTTAGACCTGTACAAGAGCCTATAATACAATCGACATTATAAACTTCAAGGTGCTAAGACATTGGGTATCGAAGTATTAAAGCCCCAACTTCAGAAGCTAATAAGTAGAAATTATTTTATTCTTTTTAGTTTTTGAAGTCGCTTCTTTACTTTTTTTATTTATTTTATTTTTTTTAATCACAATTGTATGGTAACAACCAGAATGTCGTCTAAATAATTACATTAAAATGTTCATCCCACATTTCTCCACATTTAGGGATGCAAATATGGGGAACGAACGGCGATTTTTTTTTGCGCTCAAAGCAAGGACTACCCCCCGGAAGCGGGGGATGGAGGTGGTGAATGCTCGTAGCATACCACGCAGCCGGCTGCGTGGTTATGTGGGACTCGCTTTGATGTGCCTACCCACTAAACACCACCTGTGGGACTGGCTTTGGCCTGCATGGCCTTTCTGCCATATTGGAAGCGACCCCCCTTAGGGAAAGGGGCGTAGGGCGAACGGCGACTAACCATCTCATTTATATTGTACCTACGAACTTTCTTCTTAGAGGATTCTCACTAGCTGTACTATCTAGAGTTCGATAACAGCAATCAGGGTCATACTTAAGAGTATACATAAGCAAGCTATTCTTATGTAATATGTATACTCTAAGGCCAAGAACGCACTAGAGGCGGGCCGTGATGCGGCGTGCCGTTGCGGCATGCCGCAGTATATACGGTCTGCCGCAACGGCACGCCGTATTCCGCTAACCGCATTGTCTCGATTCTATTGGGGCCCGCTGCAATCGTCATTCGTCAGTGCTTCGAGAAATATTGGACATAATGGACATCGAAGAAGTTGCTGCAGTTATTTATTTATATCGATTCTAGTATGTTCGATTTGAATCGAATCGGAGATCGATATTTCTTTAACCGAATCAACATGCCTGGCTTGCGGCTTACCTTGTCGAGTGCGTAGAGGGGCTGCGGCGCGCCGCATCATTCAACCGGTGCGGTCTCTTGGTAGAGAGTAATTATGTTCTGTGGGTGTGGTTGACGGCAGGCCGCAAGTCAATGCGTCGATATCATTCGGTTTCATATAAAAATCGAAGTGTGGCGTGCCGCATCACGGCCAGCCGCTAGTGCGTTCTTGCGCTTATTCATGCACTGCTCTTCCAGTCTCAAGGGTATAGAAGGGTATAGTAAGTAAATAAATAAAATGGTGCAAATAGTTTTTGACAACCCTAAAAATCATGTTTCTATTAGAATAGAATAGAATAGAATAGAATAATTTTTTATTCAATATAGATTACATGTGTAATTCTTATTGAAAGTCATTTTTTACTTTACCACTGGTTCGAAAAAAAAACCTCTGTCCTGGGAAGAACCAGCAAGAAACCCAGCGGGACTTTTTTTTTAAAAAGTTAAGTTATTAACCGCTTTTACGTTTCTAATAACCCCTCATTCGTATCTATTCACCCCTTTCTTCGTTTCTATTAAACCCAAAGGCGTTTTTATTCACCCCTCAGTCGTATCTATTCACCTCGAATTCGAGAAAAAAATACCAGTATCCTAATTTTACTATTTAAAAAATTAAAATCGTTGAATATCGATATTCATCTTTGTATTAATAATAGATGAGAAACTCAACTATCTAGAAAAAAGATTGCAAGAAGGAAACACTGAAGAACTTGATGTTTAACTAAAAGTTTTACACAGCATAAAACCACTTGTACTCACACGTTTATAGTAACCGTGTTTTTCTTTACTGTCATCAAAATTGATACTAATTTAAAGACAAAATAAAGGAAAAATGTAGGCAAATAATAAACAGTAGTCATAAACAGACGTTCCCGAGCTGTTGACAAACCTCAGACAACTTTATCAAATAACCAGACTTGTGTCTATTCATCCCATCTTACGGTACCTAATCATAAATCTTCACCCATATTTCCTCCCCTCCCCCACTCTTAGGGATGCAAACGTGAATGTAAATCTGTTATGTAATATGTACCTATTTATCTTTCTTTTTAGAGGATGCTCACTAGCTGTACCTATCTAGTGTTCGATAGTAGCAATTAGGGTCAGGACTCCTAGTAGCCAGATAAGATACCTACAGGACTACGTGGCCAGGAAGCAGTACGTACCTACCTGCCAAATCATATACTGATGTTCAGAAATAGAATGCTGGTATAGAAATCATAATTATAGGCAATTAGGCAAGCATTCCATATTAGATTAGACCTCATCAACGCAAGTTGTAAGCCTTGTTTGCAAAATGTAGGATGCCAGAAGTCATATAAGCTGCAATTTTTACGTGGTAGAGCCATGCTCCAGCTATATTAATAGTATAGTTGTAGCACGAATGGGTCGGCTCGACCGGGGAAGGCCCACGCTCTCACAGAATACCAGCGTAAAATAGCAGCTTAATGCTGTTGTTTCGTATGGTGAGTGTAGAGAACCGGAGACCCTTTTTATTGTCTTAATCCTCACGGCTGACAACGCATCTGCATTTAAATTCGCAAACGAAGATGGATGTAGATATCTATGGGCCACTGCAACCACTTACCATCAGGTGGACTGACTGCTCGTTTGTCACCCTTATTCTATATTAAAAAAAAATTGTCACTACAACCACTTACCATCATGTGGACTAAATTGTTTCACTACAATTTTATAAAAATTAACTTTTTTGCGGTATCAGTTTTCTTTTAATGAAGTTAATTTAATAAACAATATCGGTAGTTACGAAAGTAAGTTCGCATATAATTAATAACCCCATATTAATTAGGTTATTAATTATATACAAATAAATATAAATGTGTAGATTTCTAAATAAAACAAAACAAATAATTTATTATCCCTTTATTGAATTTACTTTAAGCTTCAACACTGTAATGCCAATGAGAAGACCTTTCCAATAAGGATGGAATGTTTAATCAACCTCCTCGATGGTGGGTCCGGCGCCTCCACCAGGGGCTGCGCCAGCGCCCGGAGCTCCGCCGGGGAAGCCAGGCATACCGCCGGGCATTCCACCGGGTGCTCCGCCCGCGCTCTGGTACAACTTCGTGATGATGGGGTTGCAAATACCCTCCAACTCCTTCTGCTTGTGCTCATACTCCTCCTTATCAGCCAGCTGGTTGGAATCCAGCCATTTGATGGTGTCGTTGCACTTGTCCAAGATGGTCTGCTTGTCAGACTCAGAAATCTTGTCCTTAAGTTTCTCCTCCTCCATGGTTGACTTCATGTTGAAGCAGTAAGACTCGAGAGCATTCTTAGCTTGGATGGTCTCCTTCTGTTTTTCGTCTTCATTCCTGTATCTTTCGGCCTCATTGACCATACGCTCTATCTCCTCCTTGGACAGACGACCTTTGTCGTTGGTGATGGTGATCTTGTTCTCCTTGTTAGTCGATTTCTCAACAGCAGATACATTGAGAATACCGTTGGCATCAATATCGAAGGTGACCTCGATTTGTGGGACACCACGTGGTGCAGGTGGGATGCCTGTGAGTTCAAATTTTCCAAGGAGGTTGTTGTCCTTTGTCATGGCACGCTCACCTTCAAACACTTGGATGAGCACACCAGGTTGGTTGTCCGAGTAGGTGGTGAAAGTTTGAGTCTGCTTGGTTGGGATGGTAGTGTTACGTTTGATAAGGGTGGTCATGACTCCACCGGCGGTCTCGATACCGAGCGACAGTGGGGTGACATCAAGCAGCAGCAGGTCCTGGACCTCCTCGGACTTGTCACCGTGCAGAATGGCAGCCTGGACAGCTGCACCATATGCAACGGCCTCGTCTGGGTTGATGGATTTGTTTAGCTCCTTGCCATTGAAGAAGTCCTGCAGGAGCTTCTGTACTTTGGGAATACGAGTAGATCCACCAACAAGTACAATGTCGTGGATCTGGGCCTTGTCCATTTTGGCGTCACGGAGGGACTTCTCCACTGGCTCCATAGTGGACCGGAATAAGTCAGCATTCAGCTCCTCAAAACGGGCTCTGGTGATGGATGTGTAGAAATCAATACCCTCAAAGAGAGAATCAATTTCAATGCTGGCTTGGGTCGATGAAGACAGAGTCCTCTTTGCCCTCTCACAAGCCGTTCTAAGCCTACGGAGTGCCCTCTTATTGGTGGTGAGGTCTTTTTTGTACTTCCTCTTGAACTCCTGTACAAAGTGGTTAACCATACGGTTATCGAAGTCCTCGCCTCCCAAGTGCGTGTCACCGGCGGTCGATTTTACTTCGAAGATACCATCCTCGATGGTCAAGATGGACACATCGAAGGTACCGCCGCCAAGGTCGAAAATAAGTACATTACGTTCTCCACCTCCCTTTTTGTCAAGACCGTACGCAATCGCGGCAGCAGTCGGTTCATTGATGATACGGAGAACGTTCAGACCAGAGATGGTACCTGCATCTTTCGTGGCCTGTCGCTGTGAGTCATTGAAGTACGCTGGAACCGTAATTACTGCATTCTGCACCGTTTTGCCAAGGTAGGCCTCGGCTGTTTCCTTCATCTTCGTAAGCACCATTGAGCTCACTTCTTCAGGGAAGAAGGTCTTATCTTCACCCTTATATGATACCTTAATCTTTGGCTTGCCACCATCACTGACAACCTCGAAAGGCCAATGTTTCATGTCAGCTTGTACAGTGGCGTCATCGAATTTGCGTCCAATAAGACGTTTGGCATCTGTAACAAAAAACAACAATTGCTCAAAACAAATCCTTAACGAAAAAAATATTTGATTCTATGAGATAACAAATTCAGATTATTTTTCTCATTCAGT
Source organism: Parnassius orleans (assembly GCA_029286625.1). Classification (NCBI taxonomy): domain Eukaryota; kingdom Metazoa; phylum Arthropoda; class Insecta; order Lepidoptera; family Papilionidae; genus Parnassius; species Parnassius orleans. The sequence continues at coordinate 2,376,465 of JAGSMP010000056.1, forward strand.
ATGTTCAGAGACTCTAGTCTAGTATATTGGGATATCATCATGAAAGAGTAATTTTTATCGAATCAAACAAAAAGGTACTTCATAATGAAGTACATAGACATTATTTCAATATAATGAAGTCCAAAAGACAATCTGTAACATCTCTGACATTAAAATTAAACACTAATTCTACAGATTATAATATAAACAGCCTTCTTTTTCAATGATAAAACTATTTGCTCTTATCTAACGCATAGCGCCCCTTAAACAATAGGAATTGCAAAAAAAAAACGAATATTGCCAGTTATTTAAAATGAATTCATAGCGGTTTCATATTATGTATATTTTTCGTAACTTATAAACAGAGAGCACGAAATAAAATCAAGAGTATGTATACTGTATTCCGAATATTGCATTACGTAATTTGCTCTTGGCAGTACCTATGTATTAACATATTATTTTTTTTGCTTCAAAATCTCAAAAACGTGATTCTTTATTTTTGCCATTTAAAGAGTAGATTTACAATGTTCATCAGAAATTTCTGTAAGTGACAAAATGTAAGTCCGTTTATTAACAGTTTCCAAATAAGAAAGTATTGTTTGAAATTTCTGTAGGTAGCTAGGAGGTAGGTAGAAGAAACAGTAGAACCAACCGGGTGAGTAACCACGTGGTAGTTAGTAGTTACTCACCCGGTTACGACAGACAAAAAAATTTTACTAACCGAAGATGGTGTTGTTGGGGTTCATCGCCACCTGGTTCTTGGCAGCATCTCCGATGAGACGCTCGGTGTCTGTGAACGCGACATATGAGGGCGTGGTCCTGTTACCCTGGTCGTTGGCGATAATTTCTACTTTTCCATGCTGGAATACACCCACGCATGAGTACGTTGTCCCCAAATCAATACCTACAGCTGGTGCTTTGGCCATCTGTAATAGAAAACATGGTTAGACGCCAAAGAAATTAAATATGGCGGAACAATGATACGGTTAAAAAAATCGCGGGAACGCCTGCCGCCATAGCAAAAATCAATAAGAACTTTCTCGAATATTTTTATTACAACATTTAAATCTGTTAGTCCATTGTCCATTACTTTGATATATATAATATATGAAATGAAATCAAGTGTGCTTAACAAATATGTAAAATTTATAGGTCAACAAATTTCAGTCTGAATAAGACCACGTGTTAAAATAATAAATAACAATATGAATCGGAATGATAGATCGGTTTAAATATGGTTTCCGTAATATCGAAAACTAAATTCTACAATGATGACTAATCAGGAATTAGGAAGTTCAAGGAACATCTATTGTGCAAACGCGGTAAAAGTAAGAACTTGAATCAATATTTAATATTAATAAATGGAAATGTAAATGTAAATTATAAAATTAAAACGATCAAAAGGACACTTACTTTGTTCCTTTTTAGCTTATCCTTTGTATTGTAGACTTATCTAGTAGATCACTCAGCAAACGTGCGCGATTGACGGTTTCGTGTCACAAATAAAACTGAAGCGGCATTGGCTGTCTTCAGAGTTTTATGGAAGCGCGTAATCACTTGACGTCACCAGAGTATTCTGGAATATTCCTTTCATACAGCCAATAGAAAACACGCGTTACTGACGCTTAATCCTGCTATTGGTTGAAATTACATGCTGTAGGGCGTATTGCAGTAATGTATCTGCAGTGTTGTCCATGTATGATGTATGTTAATGTTATCGATTTTTCTAAGTTTCATGAGAAAAAAATCAAAGGGGTTATAAATGAAACAATAAAATTAACATTAATTATTTTAAGGCGCAACAAGCATAATGCCCATTGATACATGGTGTGCAATATCTTTTTTACAACTGTCTTAGTACGGTTCCTTGTGGGAATTTATTGGGAAGGCTGATATAGGCCTTCTGAATAGATTCGTAATAGGTACCTAACTAATAATGAAGATGTTTCAATATCATGATTTTGAATATTAATCAAATAAATAAATTAATATTTATAGTCGGGCCAAAAATTGAATTTTTCCGGTAGAAAAAGAAACGAAATTCGGTATCAATAGTATTTTTGTCTGAAAACTAAAACCGAAACATAAAATTGTTTAATAAGTTGGTAAAAAGTACTGTAAAGTAAAAGATAGTATTTATCTTTATATCTAAAGAAAATAAATAATAATATATATTTTTGCTTATATTTTATTATTTATTGTTTGCCGTTTTATTTATTTTTTTAATTATTGATTACTGTGTAAAAATAAAAATATTTCGGTCGTATTTCGTTTCATCATTTAATTTATAATCTAAATAAAAACTTGTTCATTGAAGCAAGTTACAACTAAGAGGAATTACATAAGGTAAACAAACAAATTTTGCAAAATTTGTAACGTAATGAATTATACTTTTATAAGTAGTTAAAGTAAAGCGATTTATTTCAATATTTGAAAAAAAAAATGTTTAAGTTATACTATACGCAAAGGATAGTATTTTTTTTAATTTCATCCTAACAAATAACTCCGCCTGTCTGCATTTTGACTAGATGAACTAAATAACTATAATAACTAACAAGTTCGTATTTTCGTTTTCAGCACACGACGAAAAAATATTTTGACCGAAAACAAAAAAAAATTCTGTCGAAAACAACCTAAATCTGAATTTAGTGTTTTTCTATTTATAGATTAATATATAATTATTCGATTCACAATTTTTTTGGTCTGTACCAAGCGCAAGAGTTATATGTAAAATATTTTTTCATACGCGCAATTTTAATGTAGTAGTACTTTTTTTTTTAATTTCTATGATGTATTAGGTTATTCTGGTGTTAATCAATACCATTTAAGTTACACTTAATAAAACTTTTACAATATTTACTTAAAGTATGAAAATTCAAAATATATATAGGCTCAGAAAATCTTGAAATCATCAGATTAAATAATATTGTTTAAAAGTTAAATAATATTCTTTAAAAGGTGATATGAGGATAATGTAATTCTGCGTTAAAAAAATTACATTAGACATTGTTTATCGATATCGATATTTTATTGCGAAGATTCACTATTAATTTTTTTCATTTCTCGTGGCAATAGCCATAGACTTAGAATATATACGCCAGTATATTCTAAGTCTATGGGCAATGGCTACATGGCCTTTAGCTATAAAGAAGCTTGAAAAATATGTGTTTGTCTTTGATCGCTATTTTAATTATTACATTTACATACATGAGAAATGGAAGAAAATAAATATAGTACCTATAAACAACTTATTCACCATGATGTCTTTCATTTATAGAATTCCAAGCACAAATTGTTTCGCCGAAAGTATATTTTCTTAATGAATTACTCTTACAAATGAACAATATCAAATGCACACCGAATCTAAATAAAGTCAAACTTATGCCTTTTTAATAAAAATAACAAAAAGGTATGTTGTCTTCAATAAAGTACAATATAAAGTTATAAATTTAAATAAAACAAAATGTAATAAAAATTGCAATCTTTTAGCTAACAATCTTCCGCTCACGAAGTGTCGCTAGTTGACACTGATGTGAAGCTTTTTGTTATACAATGTCATTTAATTGAGAAGTTACTTTTAAATAATAGTTTGTCAGTTTCTAGATTAATACACAAAATAATGCCTGAGTGCTTTGCTCTTTAATTTTTTGCACAATTTTAAATATTTTTAATTTTTGTACTTTTATGAATATCTGTGGTTTGATTTATTTATTTTTAATCTAAATTATATAAAATACTAATAGTACAGAGAGTTTTGGCGGGAACTTGTCCAGCGGCGGATTGCTGATCATGTATTATTGTTTAAATAATCGTTTGAAATGGATTTTGATATGTAAAAGTGGTGCGATTTTGTGTATTAAATGTCTGCGCATGTGAACTGTTAGTGCAAACGGTGAAACAAATACTTCAATGGTGATGTGAATTTTAAAATAAGGTGTCTGTCTGCTTAGGCGCCTTGATATACTAACGCCAATTGTCTGCTGGCTGAAGTTGCCGTCAAAAATCTTACAAAAACTACGCAATGTGACGCATCAACATATTGTGAAGCGGTGTACTTTAAAGGATAACACTTGATAATGAGATAAATGAAGACATGGCCTAAAAGACAAGCATCCACGTTAAAAATCTTAATAAAAAATAGTACAGATGTCCCGTCCCCGCTAGCATAGATTACTGTTGGATTACTGTTTCTACTAGAGACCCGCTACGCCCGCTAGGAAATCAGAATAATTATAATCATTATAATCATCAATACAACCCTCTAAGTTCGTATAATCCCATTGTATGGCTATTCCCCGAAAAACTCATTCAAATGGATTATATGAACTTAGAGGGTTGTATTGGTGATTTTAATGATAATAATTCTTTAAACACATATTCGTTACGGTCGCGAATCATATTTCGTTAAACATACAACCTGACCCTGACTTGCAATTGCAAATTCCAAAAAACCTAAGAAAATTTGAATTTCCCCTTAAATATTGTGGCGCCGCGCCGCCCTGTAAAAAATTTCGTGGTGCCCTCTCCTGTGTATTGATGTAATATTGTATTTTTCCTGGTGTTTACAGCGTGTATATTTCTTTTTTTTATTAAACTACTTTTGTTTTTGTGGACATACATTAAATTTTCGTAAAAATACTGAGAGGACAATGTTAATATTTCTTTCATTTTTCTCTTACCGTACCTTGAGAAGAACAAAAGCATAAGTGTAAAAAGTACATTTTACAGGAGAGCGAAACAACTAGATATTTTATTGAAGAATCTGGCAATTTCGCCTTTTTAATGAAAAATTGCGTCAAATAATGCTCTTTTCATTAATTAAACAACCTAAAAGCAGAAGTTAATATTTAATTAGTTATTAACTTTTAATTAAATTACGCTACTCTTTATTAGCCTCTTTTTTTAAAAGAGAAATGTATGAAGAGATACACCAATGTTCTTTAGAAATATAATAAGTTAAGAAAAAATATTCGTGAATACATTACCATGGAATGGAATCAGTCTGAAAAGGAAGTAATATTATGCTTTTTTTCACTGAACTAATTTGCTGAATAATAAAAAAAAGTACTCCTTATGCCTTTTTTTCTATTTGAAAAATATGAGAAGTACATGTGGTTAAAACATTAACATCTTTACTCTCTAGATAATATCTCCTTATGACGGAAGTATACTTTGTTATGGGAAAATTAGTTAATTATTTAATGAAATAATAAAAAGCATATTATTTTTCAAATCAAATAATTTTTATTAAAATAAAAACCAGACCGTGCCGCTATTTTTAATTGGCAATATAAACTTAACTTTTATTAAAAACAGTAATAAAAAAATCTCTCACCTAAAATAAAATTAAAACATTAACGTTATCTTACGTATGAAATGAGATCATAGGATTCAAAATTGCTACATTATTATTTAGGAACTTTCCATGTGGAAACAACTTATTTTTATAAAAACTTAAACGAGCATCTGACGTACATAACAAAATTAAAACCTATGAAGTAATAACTAAACTACAATTTAGTATTTGGAAACTGCTGACATGAAAACCACTTATATTCATAAAAATTAAAAACAGCATCTGACATGGACTAGGATATTCGCGGTTAAGAATATCAACTACCCCATATCTTCCCGTGGGTGTCGTAAGAGGCGACAGTGGGAAACAGCCAGGAGATTTTTCCTGATAACAGCAATATTACAATAAAAAAAACTGCGGTTGCCAACCCGCTCGCCAAGCGTGACAACTATGGCAAATATCCCCCTGATGAAAGTTACGAAGAGACGGCCCCAAGTCCCCGGCGGCCCCGCTATTCCTAGCTACGGTGGCGACCATAATAACGGCGGGACAGAGGGTGCTAAAAATATCCGGTGGAGGTTCGGTTGCCACCTAAGACGACTCGACCTGGCAACATACAACGCACGCACCCTGAGGACGGACGAGAAGATCCTGGAGCTGGAAGAATATAAAGACAAATTACGCTGGCATATTATAGGATCATCCGAGGTCCGAAGAGAGGGAGAGGACTCGGTAATCCTCGAATCCAGCAATTTGTTTTATCACCAGGAGGGCGACCATCTGTCCCAAGTAGGTGTCGGATTTTTCGTCTCTCGTGTTCTTAAGGAGAGTCTTGTTGTAAAAATTGGGAGTGTATCGTAGAGTGTTTCGTACCTTATACTCAGAATTACCAAACGGTATTCGCTGAAAGTTATACAGGTTTACGCGCCAACCTCGGCAAATCCCAATGAGGAGGTGGAGGAAATATATGAAGATATATCTAGAGCCATGCATTCCTACAAAACCCACTATACAGTGTTAATGGTATACTTCAACGCAAAACTTAGCACAAGAGAGAACGGTGAGCTGAAGGTAGGGAAATTCGAAATAGGGTAGCGGAACACAAGGGTTCACCCTGGCCTGGCCGACTTCATGGTGAAAGAAGGACTCTTTGTGATGAACTCTTTCTTCCAGAAGCGACCCCACAGGAAGTATTCATGGTCGAGCACCGACGGTTCGACAAAAAATGTGATTAACTTCATTATGATGACAAAACGACAACTGTTCAGTGATGTCTCAGTAATCGCAAGGGTAAAAACTGGTAGCCATCACCGAATGGTTAGAGGCACACTGAACCTAAACGTTAAGTTGGAGAGGTCTCCTCTAATGAAGTCAACGCTCCGTCCCCCTCGTGCTCTAATGCAAAGTCCCGAAACCTTTAAGCTCGAGTTATAAAACCGTTTTCAGTGCCTAGAAGACTGCAATGCAGTGGACGATATGAATGACAAGCTCGTGGAAACTGTCTATGTGGTCGGAGCTAAGTTCTGCAAGACCCACAGCAGAAGAACACAAAAATTCTCCGATCACACTCTTAATCTCATGGCTGTTAGACGGGAAATGAAGCTGCAGTCTTCAACAGATTTGACAGCACACAGGCAACTGAACAGACAGATCTCCAAATGCATGCGGCGGGACTTACGCAACTTCAATACAGCTTGTATTGAAGAAGCGATCGAGCGGAACCAAGGCTCCAAAGTCAAATTCAGAGATCTGTCTGCCAGAAAGAGCCAAATGTGCAAGCTGAAGACCGAGTGTGGCAGCATCGTTTCCGGGACACCTGAGATTTTGAGTGAGATTGAGAGGTTCTATGGGCAGCTGAACACGTCAACGTTGAAGCCACACACAAGTGTAAATAACGATCCAAGAGCAAATCTTATCCGATACTATTCCGATGATATCCCGGACGTCAGTCTGAGTGAGATTAGAATGGCTCTCCAGCACCTTAAAACGGCAAAACCCCAAGCGAGGATGAAATTACACCGGACGTTCTGAAAGCGGGTGGAAAACCGGTACTTGAAGCCCTTCAGAAACTTTTAATTCCGTTCTCCGTGGTGGGACTACTCAGGAGGCGTGGAGCAGAAGTGCGATGGTCTTGTTCTTCAAGAAAGGCGACAACGCTCTCTTGAAGAACTACAGACCAATTTCCCTTCTGAGCCGCGTCAACGTGCTGTTTTCTTGAGTTATTACGAAACGTCTCGCACGCAGACTCGACGACTTCCAGCTTCGGAACAAGCCGGTTTCTGAAAAGTACCATAGTTTCGGAAAATTGTACAGAAGACCGAAGAGTACAATCTGCCACATTGCCTTGCGTATGTGGTCTATGAGAAAGCCTTTGATTCCGTCGAAATTTGGGTAGTGCTACAGTCCCTTTAGCAGTGCCAAGTTGACTGTCGGTATATCGGAGTGCTGAAGTGTTTATACAGTAGGGCTACGATGGCTATCCAAGTACAGAGAGGTGTAAGACAGGGTGATGTTATATCCCCGAAACTCTTCACCGCTGCATTGGAAGACGTTTTCAAGCTACTGATCTGGAAAGGATACGGTATTAACATCAATGGCGAGTACATTACTCACCTTCGATTTTCCGACGATATAGTCCTTATGGCAGAATCGCTGGAGGCCCTTAGCACTATGCTCAATGGCCTCAATAGTGTCTCCCAACGGATAGGTCTTAAGATGAACATGGACAAAACAAAGATCATGTTTAATGGCCACGTCACACCTATGCCGGTAGTTGTTGGGAGCACTAAGCTCGAAGTTGTTGACAAGTATGTTTACCTGGGACAAATAGTTCGACTAGGTAAGTCCAACTTCGACCGAGAGGTCAATCGACGGATTCAACTCAGCTCGGCAGCGTTCGGGAAATTACGACACATCTTCTCGTCAGGTAACTCGTTTCAAAATGTTTATAATGTTTACATGAATTGCAACATTTAAAGTTTTACGACAAAAAAAGACTTTCAAGCGTTTACTGAAATTAATAATTATATTTCTTCAGATTTAAAAAGTTGTTAAGCTATGTACGTGTAGGTTATTTATTTATTTTCTGCGTAATCCATAAAACTACTTTTTTAGTCCATATATTTTTTCATAGGCAAAAATGCACAGATAACAAATTTTAACACTACTTCCTTAATACTTATAAGAAAAATTTGAAAAAAATTGAGCTTTTGTAAATTACGTTGCCATCAAAAAGATGGCGTAAAAACAAACAAATCAACATAAGACCACTTATGCTTTTGTTCTTCTCAAGGTACGATTTGCGTTTCTCTTTTTGATGGCGTAAAAACAAACAAATCGACATAAGACCACTTATGCTTTTGTTCTTCTGAAGGTACGTTATAGACTCTCGGTTATAATAACTGCACCTCAGTCCTAAGTAGCGACATCTGGTGAATGGAAAATTATTAGCCCTCACGGCCCTCACTACTTCGTATTACGTACGTCGGCAATCGGCATGTTTATACTACAAATTTACATTTTAATAGAAAATTATTAGGTTTGTTTTTGTTAGATATATTTATTCCAAAATATATATAAGGCACACTGAAAGTTCTGCGCTCTTGCAAACTCATAAATGTTGTAATTTTGTTTATTCAAAATGCTTTTGGGAGGGAAGCACCTCATTTGTGCACCGTAAGGCGTTGGTACGCAGAACTTGATCGTGCCTGTGTTTCACTCCATTATTAATATCTTACAAGTCGACCCTCAACTGCGATCACCGAGGAATATTTGGCTACTGTCAAGCGACTTAACCCCCGATGATTAAAGAAAACCAGCGCATCACAGACATTTGGGTACTAGTATGAGTCAAATAAAAAAAAAACTTCAACATTTACAAATTACAAAACTGTTGCCGCTGGATCCATTCTATACATGCATTTAAGTTTTACGTACTTACTAATGAATCTTGACATTTTCGAAAATCAATATGATTTTTTTAAATGTTCTAATGTCTTTTGAAAGCAAAAATTACCTTGCACCTAATATGTATATAGGTACCTATAATAATCTATGCCTTGCACCCTTTGGGACCATTTAATGGTAACGTCTCCATCTAGATATCACTATAAGTTGTTGTCTTCTTAGAGTATACGAGGGGAGGTCAAAAGTTCGCGGAATGGCGGGGTTGGCGAGGGTGAGTTTACTCATTCAGGTAGGCGCTAGTTGAGTGACTCATTGTTAGTATATATACCAAGTTTCAGCCTAATTGGGTCATTAGCTTTTGAGTTATCAACGAGTAAACAAGTCAATCGGGAAGAAACTAGCCACTTTGGAGAAAATTGAATATCGCGCCGTCATTAAGTTTCTCACCAAACAAGGAAACCAATTTTCAAGAGATGTCAGCTGTTTATGGGGATTCCGCTCTTGGGAAAACCATGATTTATAAATGGCACGCCCTTTTAAAAACAAGGGAGGGACTCCATTGAAGACGACCCCCGACCTGGACGGCCGATTGAGGCTACCACGCCAGAAATAATCGGAAAAGTTGAAAAACTTGTATCGGAAGATGCCCGGCTAAAGAAAAAACAGCTTGCAGTATTAGTTGGAGTATCAGAAACAACCATTTTAAACCTCCTACATCAACACCCTGGCATGACTAAAGTCTGTGCAAGATGGGTTCCGAGAATGCTTTCTGCGCATCAAAAACACGAGCGCGTCGAAAGTTGTCGTGAGTTTTTGGACCGCTGTGGAGAGCAAAGGAAGGAAGTTATGGTCCGAATTGTAACTGGCGATGAAACTTGGGTTCACCATTATAAACCTGAGTTAAAGCAAGGTTCGATGCAGTGGCATAACTAAAACTAAAATAGGAAGGCACACCCCTCCTAAAGCCGCGTATCGATTACGCGCTCCTGGCGCGCGCGCCAGCAATGACCGCGGCGATCAGTGCGCTCCGCGGAACGCGCTCCAAATGTTCGAAGTGTATCAACTAAGCGCTCCTGGTGCGCGCGGCAGCCGCTCCAGTGTTCGGTCGTGTACGAGCATCTGCCGCTTTCATAGTTCCATGCATCTTATTTAACCGCTTTATTATGATAAAAGCGACTTTTGCTATTCCACAGTAGTTATTTTGAACCGGAAAGATCATGGCGACGATCTTTTGGGATACAGAAGGTATCTTTTGATTGATTATAAGAAACGTGGTGTTTCCATAACGGGAGAATATTACGCTTCTTTACTAGATCAATTAAAAGAAGCTACTTAAGAAAAAAGGCGAGGAAACCTTATAAAAGGCGTGCTCCTTTTGCACGACAATGCGCCCGTGCACACAAGCCATGTTGCGACGGCTGCCATTCACCGTTGCGGTTTTGAACAACTGCGCCACCCACCCTACAGCCCAGACCTGGCCCCAAGCGACTATTATTTGTTTCCAAAAATGAAGAAAGAACTGCGTGGGAAAAACTTAGGCGACGATGATGAAATTAAGTCGGCAATTTCGGCCTATTTTGACGCCCAAGACAAATCTCTTTTTTTAAACGATATTAATAAGTTATTTGACACATCTAATAGATGTATTAGGGTTAAGGGAGAATACATAGAAAAGGAAAAATAGTTTAATGTTTAATTTCATTATCTTTTTGACCTCCCCTAGTACATAAGATTGTCTTTTATTAAAAGTTATCTTTAATGAATTTAGTCCTGTCCATATGAAAAAAGAACATTCGGAATCCTGCATAATTATGAGTCGCCTATTTGTAATGTATATAACCAATTTTCGATGCTTTTAGTCACGACCGATGGGTATATTGGTCTAAAACTTCCGAACTTTCGTCGTCCGATATTGAATTGTGAGACAGGGGTGTCGACATGAGTCATTCTTGCACCTGGGCGTTATTCGACTATGCACTGAAACTTTGATGATTGTATACCGGAGAGAATTGCAATCTAATTTTATTTTAACTAAGTTTTTGGCCTAATAAATATACCCTTATACCCTGTACAATATAGCTTGATCTTTTTGACAGATGGGTCTAGTGATGGGAAACAGAAAATATCTCATATTGCAAAAAATAACGTTTTTATATAGGTACTTGTAACTCCCCCCCGAACGGATTCCCGCCTTATCGTGGCGGGGGGGCTTAGTAGCCGTGGCTTGGTCACCCGCGGTGAACAAAGAGGAACCCCTTGGCTGGCCCGTGGTGTAGGGCCGGCCCGATGTGGCCACTCCGAGTGGGCTTGGCGTGCCCACTTCGGATGTGTGTCGGTGACCGCCGCGAGAGGGGTGCCCTCTCACCCTACCGCTGCAGCCGAGGTGGAGTCGCGGGGGAAGAGGAGTGTTGGTATGGCGAGCGCCACTCGCCCTATCCTCCGCGACTCTGACGGGTCCACACCGTTGATGCGGTGGTGGTGGAGCTGCGGGGGGAGAGGAGTGTCGGTATTGCGAGGCGCCGCTCTCCCTACCCTCCGCGGCCGAAACTTAGTTGGCGGCGGAGCCAAAGAACAGATCCGCCGCTAGGGTCGGGAAAGCGGGTGCTACCGAGCGCTCGATTTTCCTGGCCCCATGGCCTCCGCGTATCGGACTGTTACGCAGGTGGAATTGGAGGCCGTGGAGGAAGGCGTGTCTTGTGTTCCTGATGCGCCTTGCCTGAGAAGGAGATGCGGGAGGAGTAGTCCTCTCCTGAGGAGGGGCTGCCATGGGGCGGCCAGCGCTGGTGGAGCCGCGGATGTGTGCGAAAGCGTTCCCGTGGAGGGCCACGTAAGGCGTAAGGGCATAAGGGCCTGCCAATATGCGGCGAAGGTTGTGTTATATTATTCATATAATATTGAGTTAAACAAATTTGAAAAATAAAATAAAATTTTCTCTTTGAAACAGTTTTTAATCGGGAAGAGAAGCATAATCAAGATTTTCATCGTCGGAGTCGTCATCGGAACTTGTGTCATCATCTCCAACTTGAACTATTAATTCGTTTTCAACGAAATTGTCGAAGTGCACATCGCGCATACAGTCAGATAAAACTTCTTCTTTCACGTGTCGAACAACATTCGCCCAGTTTTCAGCGGTCACCTGACCACAAGCTTCTTCCAACAAACGGAGCATTTTGTTTGCGGTGAAGGGAGGAGATGTGCTGTTGCGTGCTGCATGTCCTGTGAACGAAATAAGTGAGGAATAATGTAATACTATTTAATGCAATATATGTTATAGTATTTATGAAAAAAAAAAAAATTTATTTAATGCAAATATGTTATAATATTTATCAAGAAAAAAGAAAACATTTACGCATTTTCACTGACCTTTGATTTGTGCCCATATCAGTTCTATGGCATTATATTGACAGTGATAGGGTGGCAATCTGATAAGTGTGTGACCACGTTGCTTTGCTGCTTCGTCCAGCAAATACACTGGCTCCCTTGGTTTGTGTGTGACTACCAGCCCAAGCAGTTCGCACTTGAGCATTGTCATATCGGTATTTACGCCCTTCTTTATGAGCCACTCTATTATATCGGCTTTTTTGTTTGCCGTCGTCGGAGCCTTGTCAAGCTGCGTGGAATGGTAGGATGCATTATCCATTATTATTATATGAGGACCGTCCAGGTTGTCCATCATTTTATAGAATCATTCTGAAAAAGTTTCGAAGTTCACCTCTTCGTGGTATTCATTAGTTTTTTTGGATTTAAATGCCAGTAAACAGTTTGACACAAAACCTTTGGCAGTACCTGCGTGGCAAATTATTAGCCTCTCCCCCTTTCCTTCTGGTACTTTTGTAGTTGATTGGACCGTATCATCGTGCCATGTTTTTTTCACACTTTCACAGTGTGATTGGCATTCAACCACGTTTCGTCTAAAAACACAACCTTCTCCCAATCAGAAATATTTTTAGCATTTCTTAAAAAATCAAATCTTTTGAGTGCTATGTCGTTCCTTTCCATAAAGATCTTGCGGTTGTTTCATTTTTGGTAATGAAAACCAATTTTATTTAATAGTTTTGACAGCGAGGTTCGACCACCGTCATATAAACCAGCTTCTCTTAATGTTCCCAGCAACTTGTCAAACGTGGGTAATTCTTTCCTTGAATAATACCCATAAATGTGGTTTCGTATAGCCGCACATTCAAAATCGTCAATATCGACTGTAGGTTGGATACGCCTTCGTTTTTTATTAGGAGTCGATAGCTTATTCTCCTCATCACCTTCTTTGCTAAATTTTTCAGTCGATATACGTGTTACAGTAGCTAATCCAATTCCCAAAGCGTCAGCTACACGTTGCCGCACTTGAGACAATGACAATAATGGTCCGCCATTTTGACACTCACACTCAAAATAATCGCGTAAGCGAATTACAAACTCACGCGTTTCACTGTTAAGCACAGTTTTTTTTCAACCTTTTAGGCATGATTAACAAAAGTTCACAACAAAAACTAAAATTCAACAATAAAAACTTAACAAGAATTAAATAATAACGCAACAAATCAAAAGAACAACAAAGTAGCTTGAGGTTATAATTCAAGATACTCGGGACGTGACGCATACGAGGCTGTCGCACTCGTACTAACAGGGTAACAGGCCAGGCGGGCGGACGGCGCCAGTGCTGCCAGTGTTGCTAGATCGATAAAAATGATTTTAATTAAGGCTTCTTTGTAACCGATATTTGTAATAGTTACTGCTTGTTATTTGTGTCCCATCCGACTGACCGATGTAACATTGCACGAGCGTCCATTGTTTTCAGTTTTCTATTTAAATCTTACTTTGAAGCAATAAAAACCACTAAGATTTTCGGAAAATGCTTGAATCTTTAATACTTTTGTGTAGTGTGTCTATTTTTAAAAATTTTAACAATTTTTAAAATTATTAAAATAAGAAAATATCATTTTCGTCATTGCAAAGTTATGTCGATCGCAAATTTGACATCTGTCAAAGATCAAGCTATGTTGTACAGAGTATAACGTCTATAATAAGCAGAAAAAAGCCTCATAATAACGCGAAAACGACGCGTCTTTTGGCTCTAATAAGCCACTGGCCTTTTGGCAAAGTGTGGCTACTACATGGCCTTCGAAATAACACACCTGTAGCACCTACCTTACTAGCCTCAGTATGGATCTTCGTTTCTGCTGTCGTGTCATAGATAGCCAGGATAGGTCTATGATCTATCTACGAGTTAATTCTATCTTATCTATGAATATCAAACCCACGCTGCAGCTATATTAGTGGGGTGGGATCACGTCCTCATAGAGTACCAGCGTAAAATAGCAGCTTAATGCACCTGTGTTTCGTATGGTGAGTGTACTGTAGTACAACCTCCTCCTCAGGGTTGACAACGCATAATCGACATTTTGATTCTTAATCGAGGATATTTGTAGATGTCTATGGGCCACAGCATCCACTTACCATCAGGTGGACTGTGTTCATTTGTCATCCACTAATTTGTCTTTTAAACTTTAAGTTTCTTCCTCATAGGTCCGAGTCGATTGTGTACGTCATAGCTTAAACTTATGCTCATGGCCGAATAAAAGTGTAAACAATAATCAGTGTTTTATTACACAATTTTTATTTAAACAAAGAAAAGTCAGTGTAATAAAAACTGTGCACTGAAAAACTTCAGAAAGTTGACACGGTAATCGGCATAGATAACATCATCACAACATGCAAATATTAGTTCGAAACGAATTAATTCGTTTAAATGATGAATTCCTTAAGATTTGTCAACGTAAACCTGGCTGCCTTAAATTTCAAATAAAACGAAATTCTTTTATATAAATTTTTATTTTAATGAAAACAATCCATTATAAAAAGGTAAATGTACTTAAATAACAAGCAAACCTCATACATTGATAATAATAAAAACGTAGATGGATAAAGGTCAAACCACAAAAATTGTATGTTGACAATGACTTAGTTTTTGATAAAATTGTCTTCTGAATTTTGTCCAATATTAGTACGTACAGATAGAAAACAAAATGTTATTATTGGTTTTTAAGTTGACGGCTCAGTAGAACAGCGCCAAGCGCTTATTCATAAGAAGGAACTTTTTCGGGTCCAACAGGAGGGTGATATTATGTTTGGATAGTATGTAAGTATATTATTTTCTTCTAAATTCTAAAAATTTATTAGAATTTGACAAACGTATCTCAATTGGTTACTATGGAAGAGTTACACATATACAAATTGTTTTACATAATATATAAATTGTGCATGGACAAACATCCAGACATAATGCTTAGAGCTACTGCATTATTGAGCCATTAATAATAATTTATAAATAGAAATAATTTGAATTTCTGCACATTAATAGATTGATTAAATATAAAAAAGAGATATTATCTAACTCTTAACTCCCTTACAAATCGCGGCATGTAAGTCTAGCGCTGAACGAAACGTGGAGGGGATAGCTGCCCATGGGTACTGTCGCGCACGTATCACGTACGGGGGCGGGATGCGACTGGAGAGCCAATAAGCGCGTGCGAACGATACGCACGCCCGCCCCGCGACCCGCTTACTACCCCATGATACCTTATTTTCGACTTATGCGCAATAACGGTTACCACTAGACTTACGTGCTGCGACTTATACATAGGGATTGTAATCTATTGCACGCCTCATAACGCGAAGCGTTATTATGTAGTGTATTACTCTCGACACGTCAAGGTCAAGCAATTTTGTGTTCTTAAAATGCCTCTATCATAACCATATTGCACTTAGACTATAATATGAGTAGCCGTATATCAAGAAAACACTAATTAATCCATCTTATATTTTCTAAAAAATCATTTTAAGTTGCAACTTTGAAAAAGAAAACGGTTTGAAAAAAATTTTACGTGGACGTCCGGATGTTGATTTTGTATTTGGTCACGATAACTCCCGAAAAAATTAACGTAATTTAAAGGGCTTTCATATTTTTTAGCACTTGATAAACAAAGGACAAATGTACCATACAGCCTACATATATCGATTTTATACTTTGTGTAATCGATTTATTTTATTAAACATTATTAATTTTTTTCCCTGTAGGTGACACTACCTGTTAAAATAATAGGGCGCTAAATTTAAAACACGTAAATATTATATTTTAAAAGTCAGGAGTACAATTTTTTCAAAATTAAATGAAACGCTCATGAGGCGTGCATTTTTGGATTTTCCAAACTATTTTTTTATTTTACATAGTGATTTTGAAATAATACAATTAGTTACTAAATCTAAACTACATCTGAATAACAGCATGGCAGTGTAACTTAGAATATATTTATTTATATAATTTAATCTTCCTTAAAATACAATTTACAGAAGTTTCAATAATTAATTTGTATGTACAATAAACAATGTACAAGTACATGTCGTCCAAAGCAACATGAAACAATAAATAAACAATTTGTCATTTTCTCTTATTAAATTATATAAGCAAATACAAAACTCGTTTCTAAACAAAGACGTACTCTCGAACTTTCAAAAATCCAACTTGTTAATCTACATATTCTAAGACTAGAAACACTATACAAGAAGACCTTGCATCACGAGATTCGGAAGTAGGTCTGGTACATTGTACCCAGCGAAGTGGTGAGGAACCAGGCGAAGCAACACCACCACGTCGCGAACCCAAATAGCCCACGGTGCACATCCGTTGTGAAAACCTAGATTCAGACAAATATTGAAGGCATTAATCATCATAAATACACCTGTTTTTACCCGACTGCACCAGAAGACGGGTAATGTTTTTGAGTGTATCTATGTATGTATATTATGGTTTGGGTCCCGGGAAGGCGCGTGTCTCGAAGTCCCGGGACTTTTCCTAATTTCAGTTATCTCGAGTCCCGGGACTTTCGGGTCGAGACTCGAGACGAGACAAGATTGTCGAAATTGTTAATTATTACAAAAATCAGAAACAGATTATCGGACAAAGCTGTTGACGCTCCGATTTTTTTAAAAGCCTATTTTATTAAATCAGCAAAGAAGTCTAATTAATGTGTTAATTGATTATTTAAAAGACTGATTTTATAAGTCTGTTTTATTATTTATAGATTAGATTATTTAATTATGCAACAAATCTGTGATTATGACCAATGATTTGATACTAGAATTACTAGATAATAGTAAAGTTATTAAGAATTAGTATGATTTTTAACCAAGTTCGTTTTATAACTATAAGATTTAACTGCTTAGAAGTGAATCTGTGTGTGATTAAAAGAAATAAACAAAGCAATTATTAAGACTGAAATTAACGTTAAAGTTATTAAGATTTAATTTTCTGTTTAAGAAATGTTAATTTTTACAAACAATTGCCTTTTTTTAATACGTTTCACCAGAAATTAACTCAATTAAAATTCTACAAAAAAGGCCCCTCTTAAAAACAGTTCACAAAAAAGTTTTTCTTAAAAGTCTCGAAGTCCCGGGAATTCCCGGGGCTTTGATTGTAGGCTGTCTCGTGTCCCGGGACTTTGAAATTGTCGGGAATTCCCAAACCCTAATGTATATTCTTATTTTGTCTACTTCTTTGGCACGCTCTGTAGCCTAGACGGCTTGATGGATTGTAACATGGGGCGTCGTTAGATTCGTCATAGTTGTAGAAGTAATATAGGGCCTAAACTTTTTCTCTTTTCAGTAAACTTTTTTACGCAGTCTAGTTTTTTTAATTACTGTTATAACCATTGAGTTCGTTACACCATAATTAGCGCCATTTTAAGTTCATTTTTTTGGCCTGGGTTATATTAAAAAAAGACAACACTTAAATAAGATTTAAAACCCCACGATCCACAAGTCAGCAAGTAAATACACTGTTTGCTAAGCCAAGCAGTTGTTAATACACATTTGAATAATACAAACTCATCAACTCACCATCTTTAAATTCTCCCAAGCCATCTGATATTGTTCCATGCCTTCACCCCCAAACCACTGGTTACGGTGTTGTTTGCCGGGCTGGTTAGCCCCTCAGCCTCGTAGAACAGAGCAGTCCAGGAGTACCCTCCGAGAGTCTTGTACATCAACGTAAAGTACAAGCACATGATGATTGGGCAGACATACTGGAGAGCTACTACACACAGGTAATAGAATACTGATGCTATCTGGAAACACGAGATTACTTATGACTGTTAATGTTGCAGCCTATACAGAGCTCACTGCTGATGGGCCTTCTCTATAAATTGCCTCAAAGGGGAGGCAGGCGAGTTAGAAACCGTATTTTTAAATATTTTAGTTGTTATCAGAAGACGCTTGTACCCATCTCTAGGTTTGTTTCCCTCTATCGCCCCTTGTCGCGTGGGATGATATGGGGCAGTGAATATTCTTACACGTCTTCTTGTATGCGTGAACACAGGTGCACTCTCTATTCCCTCTATTCCCTCACATAGTCCGATGGGACGGCAAAGACGAGAGAGACCAGGCGCAGGACCAACGGCTTTACGTGCTTTCTGAGGCACGGTGGTGAAACATAGTCAACTTTTTGACTCTAGGCTGCTACTGAGAATGGAGAAGTTTCATGATGTTGTTAATATTATATTCAACGTAATGGTATTAAAATATAGACCAAAACTAATCAATCACTGAAAAAAATTTGAAATCCATCAACAAATGACTTAGAAATAGATTATTGAAGTTTACCTATTTTAGTATTATTTATTCTGTGGTATTAGTTTCAGAGTCGCGCCAGGGCTCTTGTCTCAGTTACTAATTTTTAGTAAAAGGGTCTCCGGCTCTCTACACTCACCATACAAAACAGCACCATTAGGCTGCACACCTACCAGCATTTTACTCTGGTATTCTGTAAAAGCGTGGTCCTACCCGGTCGAGCCAACTCATTCGTGCGTCGAGATTGCGTTGTAACTATCTCTTATATGTCTAGTATAAACAAGATGTCTTACGCACATACATACATACTCCCATAGACTATGTACGTAATAATATTATTACTTCTATACTGTTTACTAGTTACTGAAGAACCGACAACCGATGGGGAAGAAAGATTTTCGAATGGCAGCAGCCAGAAGTGTAGGGCGTCCACCCACGAGATGTAGTGACGACCTGGTAAGACATGCGGGAAGTCAATGGATGCAGGTGGCTCGGGACCGTGCTTTGTGGCATTCCTTGGGGGAGGCCTATGTACAGCAGTAGACTTATGAAGGGCTGTAATGATGATGAATGATGATATACTGTTAAGTGTCTGCCACGTACGGTGTCTGCGGTTTGTGAACATAGCTATAGGTTAAGCAACTTGCACTGCGTTGCGCGATTTATGGCGGGTTTCTAGATTTAAAAACGCTTCGATTTCTTTTACGAGCCGTTTTGCAGTAAACTTTTTATTTTATTTTATACAAAACGTTACCCCCACTTTAGGATTTTCTCCTGTATCGTGGAGGTAGTTTACAAACATAAATTGCACAAGGACAAACATCCAGACCCGGAACAATTATTTGTAGGCCATACAAATACTTGTTCCGTGCGGGATTCGAACCCGCGGCCCTCAGCGTTGCAACTCATTGCTAAGCCACTGCGCCACGGAGCCGTCAGTAAACGAAGGGAATGAAAACCCCCTTTTTAAAACAAAATACCAATTCAACTATTTATAAAGCGTTTAAAGTTTTTATTTTATTTTAGGTCATGAATGAATATATACTTTATTGTACACCACAAACAAATATACAAATAACATAACAAAAGGCAGATTATATGTACAATTTGGCGGCCTTATCGCTACATAGCGATCTCTTCCAGGCAACCAAAGGTGTAAAGGAATAAAACAATGAATACTAGCAGGGCTAACATGGGCAGGAGACAATTTTATCCCCGGGGAAAGGAGAAAATGTTTATACGGTGGATATGATATCCACAGTAGATAAAATGGGAGATGGACTTAGACTTAGACAGATTTTTTTGTATGAATATAAACTTCAACCCACGTCGAATGAACTAGGATAAAATTGTCCCTTTCAAATGTCAAAAAAGCATAATTTTTTATCTTTCATTTGGCTCCATGCTACAGACGGGGGATATATGTCTACTCGTTATGTCAAACGGGGATATACTTTACCCCGTTTGACATAACAAAATAATTTTATCTCTTGTCAGTGGATTTAATCGGGAGATAAAATTTTTGTCCCCCGCCCATGCTAGCCGGGTGGGTAGGTAGGTGGTGCAATATAAATATACATAATATAATATCAATATATGCGATATATAGACAGCACATGCAATAAAATAACATATAAATAACTAATACATAAAGTAAAGCATATAATATACACATACATATACATACATATATATAAATAAACAAACTTACATATCTACACAAAATAAATTACAAAATTCCTCAAACAATAATACAATAAATACATAATCACATAATTTATCCTAACGGTATCCGAACGATTGAGACAAGTAATGCTCTTTAAGTAGTCGTTTAAAGATTACAATAGTTTGTGCTTCACGTATATGCAAAGGTAGGGCATTCCAGAGCTTAATAGAGTGGACAGTAAAAGATTTATTAAAAAATGATGTATTGTGAGTTGGTACCCTTAAAATGAATTTTCTTGAAGAGCTACGCTACGCCGCGGTTCCCGAGGAAGCCCTGCAAAATTAAACTTTGCCTTTAGAAAGGAAGGAGTAGAAGGATGAAATAATACACAGTACAGAATAGAAAGAATATGCATGTTCCGGCGAAGTAGGATAGGAATCACTTGAGACGTGAGCGAAATTGGGAAATATGGTCAAATTTGCGCAATCCAAATATGAACCGAATACTAGTATTTCGTCAGCATAATCGAGAATCGGAAGGAGAAGAGACTGTGCGAGCATAATTTTTCAACCGACTTAAAAAAGGAGACGGTACTCAATTCGACAGTATGTTTTTTTTATGTGTGTTACCTCATAACTTTTTTCTGGGTGAACACCGATTTCGATGATTCTTTTTTTATTTGAAAGCTGGTGCTTCTCATGTGGTCCCGTATAAATATAATCAAGGTCTGACCAATAGTTCTTGAGTTATTCTTAATAATTTATATTGAAGTCGTTGTACAAAATTTTTAATTTTAAATTATGTAGGATTGGGAAGAAACGATCGAAGGCGACGCAGTGAACAAAGAGCGACAAAGGTTTTCTTACTTACCTCATTCAGTTGGCGTATCCAATTTAAGGAATTATCTAGATAAATACCAAGATTTTTGACATTGTCAAAGTAAGGGATTACAACTCCATCGAATATGATAGGTGGTACGGAGAACCAGTCAATTCTTGAGATAAAGCTCTGACTACCAATAATGATAGCCTGTGAGGTCATCCTAAGTTACTGAATGAATAGTTTGTAATATAAACTGTTTTTACATGCACCTCGTATGTAATAAAACGGATTGTCACGGAGAATGAAATGTTTCTTTAATATAGATGCCCCATGCACTAGACAGCGACTTGACGACTACAGTTGTAGCTAGAAATTGCACAAAACTAGCGCTT
The DNA here is from genome assembly GCA_029286625.1 of Parnassius orleans. NCBI lineage: Eukaryota > Metazoa > Arthropoda > Insecta > Lepidoptera > Papilionidae > Parnassius > Parnassius orleans. The sequence continues at coordinate 2,398,147 of JAGSMP010000056.1, forward strand.
TGAAGATACACTCGGTATTTGAGACAATTGCACAGAGCCAGTTACCTTCTTCTGCAATTCAATATTGGTGATTCGGCCCGCTTCCTTCTTCTGAGCGTCCAACCTTCGCTGGGCCATGTCCAGGTACGCTTGCAACTGCCGTGGCATTAAACTCAGTCGGATCACCACCGCAATAACCACTAGTATGAGACGGAGCGTGTCGAACGCTTGGGATGTCATGCTGTAATTGAAGATTTTGTACTACTAATTGAATAAATGTTATATTGTAAGTTATGCTTTAAAAAAAGTCCCGCTGGGTTTCTTGCTGGTTCTTTCCAGGACAGAGATTTTTGTGCGAACCAGTGGTAAAAGTTAAAAATGACTCAATAAGAATTACATGTAATCTATATTGAATAAAAATGATTCTATTCTATACTGTAAATTCTGTATGACCTGCAGTGGTACTGTGTAACTGTGGTGGGCATCATGATTGGCTTCGACATCTGACATTTGTTGCTGTTGTATTGTGTGAATGTATATATGTATATAAAGTCAAGAAAATGTTTTTGCTTTTTTTTAGAAACAGAAACAGAATTTTATATGTTTATATTTAGATCAAACCACAAATGTTTTCTTCTTCTTAAATACTTACAGGGGCTTGTCCATTCCGCTGAAAACCCTGACTGTTAGGTAGTTCCTGGTGATGGGACGCACCCACAGAAGCGCCAGGACGAAAGGCATCGCAAAGTTCACATTCAGAAATAAAGCCTTCACTTTGTTGTCGCCGTAATACCTGCAATATTATAAACATTTGAATATAGCTACTTTTTTGACTGACTTCAAAAGAGGGCATAACTTCTTTGTTTAGGATCACCGATTTTATTCTTTTTAATTGACTTCAAAAAAGGAATTTCAAATCGGCTGTATTTTTTATGTGTGTTGTTGTGCTGTATGTGCTAACTCAGAACTTTTTTCTAGGTGAACCGATTTTCAAGATTGTTTTTATTTGAAAGCTGCTTCTTATGTGGTCCCATATAAATTTGATCAAGATCTAACCAGTAGTTTTTGAGTTATCTTCGACTACATTGGTGATGTTCTCATTTCATTTATATTAAAGTCGGTTGTACAAAATCTTTAATTTTACCACATGTTAATAAGGCAGTCGACGTTTGATGACTTTGCTTTGAGGTTAAGTGAGAGATACAAGTGTCGTAGTTTTTTCGCTTAAATTTATTGTTTTATTAAGTGCTGTTGATTTACTAAGTATAGTCAAATTTTTGTCTTGGTGGTGGTTTTAACATCTGTAGATTAGTAAGTGTTTTTAGTTGTGCCGTTTTTATGTAAGTTTTAGTTGTAGAAATATAATGGAGGATGAACCTCCCGATCTCGAAAGGGTTCGCAATGACTCCTTTTCTTCACCCATTGATAATATAGAGCTTATTAACCGTAAACGTGGTAGAGCCATGTTGCAGCTATATTACTGGTATAGTTGTAGCACGAATGGGTCGGCTCGACCGGGGAAGGACCACGCTCTCACAGAATACCAGCGTGAAATAGCAGCTTAACGCTGCTGTGTTTCGTATGGTGAGTGTAGAGAACCGGAGACCCTTTTTACTGGAAACGAGGCATTCCATCTTAGTCCTCACGGGTAACAACGCATCTGCATTTTGATTCGTAATCGAGGATAGATGTAGATGTCTATGGGCCACAGCAACCACTTACCATCAGGTGGACTGTGTGCTCGTTTGTCACCCTTATCCTATAAAAAAAAAAAACGGAACCAAGTAAGTAATGGGTCTGCCCATCCACAAAAAATAGTTATTACTGATCCAAACCAACAGTTTCCTTCAATACAATCCTCATATACCCATCCTGATTTTATTAATAAAAAAAAGTAAAGTACTCTCAAGATGATACCGCGCCTTTTCTAGTTCACGTAAGTAAAACGTCAAATGATCAACTGTCCGGAGTAACTCTTAAACTATGTGAGCAGCCAACAATCCAATGAGTTTTGTAAACAGATCTATTAAATTGCCGTTTGTGGGTTTTACCCGTCTGAGGAATACACAGATCAGGCGTTGGTTTCGGCGTGGATATGAGCTGTTTTTTCTCAACAAAGTTTAAATATTTTACCTTTTCCTCGCCGATTAGCACTTTAACACACTTCAATTAATCACAAGGAACACTATTATCCTCCATTTTCACTAAAAATCTTTAAAAAAAGTATAAATTTTCAACTCTCAATATTCATTTGCTCAAGTAAACACACAGAGTAAACATTGAAATGTGAAGTGAAGTTGCAAACGTATCGCCCGCGCGCCCCCGCGCTTGACTAACTTCACACTGAAAGCCTGGCTTAACGCTCCATACTAATTGTTATATAAACAATCGTAGTTTTATTTCATTACAGAACATTTTGCCACAGGTTAGAAAGGGAGCGATCACCTTCTCGAAAGCCCGGTAAAAAGCCCACGCGTGCGAGACGACTAATCGCTCAACTCAACTCTTTTTTTATGACAGCAGTATCGCGCAGTTTTGCCGCGTGTTGACGTTACATAATAAGGCTACGAGGTCATGACCTGTGTGGAACAGAGGAGCGCGCAGGAAATTTGAAATCTGCTATATATTGAGTCACATAGCCTAGACAAGACAGTGACTTTTAGCGATTCTAAGAGTTGTTTATCTGCTATTTTGGCTAACCAATTTCAAAGTAAATATAAATTTCCCTTAATTCTTGATATAAAAAGCATTCTGTATAGGTGTCATCTTAAAGGGATTTCTGTCTGTTTAGCCTGGATACATAGTCATAGTGGTATCTGTGAAAATGAAAAAGCAGATTTGTGTGCCAAAGAGGCTACTAGAAATGGCACCCCACTAAATATTATCTATTCCCATGACTTACTTTCACTTGCTAGGAAAAAGCTTGTTAACACATGGAATGAGATATGGAAAGCATCACAAATACTAAAAGGCAAGCACTATGCTGTCATCATTCATCATCATTACAGCCCTTCACAAGTCCACTGCTGAACATAGGCCTCCCCAAGGAATGCCACAAAGCACGGTCCTGAGCCACCCGCATCCATCGACTTCCTGCATGTCTTACCAGGTCGTCACTCCATCTAGTGGGGACGCCCTACACTTCGTCCGCCGGTACGAGGCCGCCACCGAGAACCTTTTTCCCCATCGGTTGTCGGTTCTTCGAGCTATATGGCCGGCCCATTGCCACTTCAGCTTACTAATCTGTTGGGCTATGTCGGTCACTCTGGTTCTACTGCGGATATCCTCATTTCTAAGTTTATCACGCAGTGAGACCCCGAGCATAGCCCTCTCCATAGCTCGCTGAGCGACCTTGAGCTTCCTCATCCGGCCAGCAGTGAAGGACCACGTCTCAGTTCCGTAGGTCATCACTGGCAACACGCACTGGTTGTACAGCCTCGTTTTCAAGTTTTGAGGTATACCTGACGAGAAGATGTGCCGTAATTTCCCGAACGCTGCCCAGCCGAGTTGAATCCGTCGATTGACCTCTCGGTCGAAGTTGGACTTACCTAGTCGGACTATTTGTCCCAGGTAAACATATTCGTCAACAACTTCGAGCTTAGTGCTCCCAACAACTACCGGCATAGGTGTGACATGGACATTAAACATGATCTTTGTTTTGTCCATGTTCATCTTAAGACCTATCCGTTGGGAGGCACTATTGAGGTCATTGAGCATAGTGCTTAGGTCCTCCAGCGATTCTGCCATAAGGACTATATCATCGGCAAATCGAAGGTGAGTGATGTACTCGCCATTGATGTTAATGCCGTATCCTTTCCAGTCCAGAAGCTTGAAAACGTCTTCCAATGCAGCGGTGAAGAGTTTCGGGATATAACGTCACCCTGTCTTACACCTCTCTGCAGTTGGATAGGTTTTGTACTCTGGTTCTGTACTCGGATAGCCATCGTGGCCTACTGTACAAGCACTTCAGCACTTCGATATACCGACAGTCAACTTGGCACCGCTGAAGGACTGCAGCACCGCCCAAATTTCGACGGAATCAGCTAGTTTTCATAGTCCACATACGCCAGACATAGTGGCAAATTGTACTCCTCGGACTTCTGTACAATTTGCCGAAGGGTATGTATGTGGTCTATGGTGCTAAAGCCTTTTCGAAACCGGCTTGTTCGGGAGGCTGGAAGTCGTCGAGTCTGCGTGCGAGACGATTCGTAATGACTCTCGAAAACAGCACGTAGACGCGGCTCAGAAGGAAATCGGTCTGTAGTTCTTCAAGAGAGCGTTGTCGCCTTCTTGAAGAACAAGACCACCGCACTTCTGCTCCACGCCTCCGGTGTAGTGCCACCATGTAGGACGGAATTAAAGAGCTTCTGAAGGACTTCAAGTACCGGTTTTCCACCCGCTTTCAGAAGCTCCGCTGTAATTCCATCCTCGCCTGGGGCCTTGCCGTTTTAAGGTGCTGGAGAGCCATTCTAATCTCGCTCAGACTGACGTCCGGGATATCATCGGAATAGTGTCGGATAAGACTCGCTCTTGGATCGTTACTCACACTTGCGTGGCTCCAACGATGATGTGTACAGCTGCCCATAGAACCTCTCAATCTCACTCAAAATCTCAGGTGTCCCGGAAACGACGCTGCCACACTCGGTCTTCAGCTTCGACAGTTGGCTCTTTCTGGCAGACAGATCTCTGGCAAAGACTTTGGAGCCCTGGTTCCGCTCGATCGCTTCTTCAATACGAGCTGTATTGAAGTTGCGCAAGTCCCGCCGCATGCATTTGGAGATCTGTCTGTTCAGTTGCCTGTATGCTATCAAATCTACTGAAGATTGCAGCTTCATTTCCCGTCTAACAGCCATGAGATTAAGAGTGTGATCGGAGAGTTTTTGTGTTCTTCTGCGGCGGGTCTTACAAAACTTAGCTCCGACCGCATGGACAGTTTCCACGAGCTTGTCATTCATATCGTCCACTGCATTGCAATCTTCTAGGCACTGAAAACGGTTTTGTAACTCGAGCTGAAAGGTTTCGGGACTTTGGATTAGAGCACGAGGGGGACGGAGCGTTGACTTCATTAGACGACACCTCTCCAACTTAACGTTTAGGTTCAGTGTGCCTCTAACCATTCGGTGATCGCTACCAGTTTTCACCCTCGCGATCACTGAGACATCACTGAACAGTTGGCGTCTAGTCGTCATAATGAAGTCAATCTCATTTTTTGTCGAACCGTCGGGGCTCGACCAGGTCCACTTCCTGTGGGGCCGCTTCTGGAAGAAAGAGTTCATCATAAAGAGTCCCTCTTTCTCCATGAAGTCGGCCAGCTGCTGGCCCCTTGGGTTCCGTTGCCCTAATCCGAATTTCCCTACTTTCAGCTCACCGTTCTCTCTTGTGCCTAGTTTTGCGTTGAAGTCTCCATTAACACCGTATAGTGGGTTTTAGAGAATGCATGGCTCTTGAGATATCCTCATACATTTCCTCCACCTCCTCATCGGGTGTGCCGAAGTTGGTGCGTAAACCTGTATGACCTTCAGCGAATACCGTTTGGTGATTCTGAGTATAAGGTACGCAACCTCGTCGACACACTCCCAATTTTAACGTTGTTAACGAGAGACTTGTGGACGATAAATCCGACACCTCCTTGGGACAGATGGTCGCCCTCCCGGTGATAGAACAAGTTGCCGGATTCGAGGATTACCGTGTCCTCCCCCTCTCTTCGGACCTCGGATAATCCTATAATATTCCAGCGCAACTTGTCTATCTCTTCTTCCAGCTCCAGGATCTTCTCGTCAGTCCTCAGAGTGCGTGCGTTATAAGTTGCCAGGTCGAGTCGTCGTAGGTGGCAACCGAACCTCCACCGGAGATTCTTAGCACCCCCTGCCCCGCCGTTACCATGGTCGCCACCGTAGCCAGGAATAGCGGGGCCGCCGAGGACTGGGGGCCGTTTCTTCGTAACTTTCTTCATTGGGGGGATATTGCCGTAGTTGCCACGCTTGGCGAGCGGGTTGGCAACCGCAGTTTTTTTATTATTTGCTGTTATCAGAAAGATGCTGCTGCCCATCTTCTGCCTCAGTTTCCCTCTGTCGCCTCTTACGACACCCACGGAAGATATGGGGTAGTGGGTATTCTAACCCGCCACTACACGGTATGCTATACTATGCTGTATATACTATAAATATATAAGAAAGACCAAGGTCTTGATGGAAGATAATATGCCATCAAGACCTTGGTTTTTCATATTTAATAAAGCAAATAAGCATGGATTAGGGATAGTTCTCTGTGCGAATGTGGTTTAGATGAATAGAATAGAATAGAATAGAATAATTTTTTATTCAATATAGATTACATGTGTAATTCTTATTGAAAGTCATTTTTTACTTTACCACTGGTTCGAAAAAAAAACCTCTGTCCTGGGAAGAACCAGCAAGAAACCCAGTGGGACTTTTTTTTTAAAAGTAAATTTTACATTAATGGTTGTACAAACTATTTAAGTACAAAATTTATTTTAGAAACTGCTTGGAAGCGACCACCTCATTCCCAGGGGTTATTATCAATCATGTATTTATTTATACTATAATAACCCTTTTTATACAGTTTCAGCTTAACAAAACATTTAAACTTGGTAATAGTGAGAGCCTGTACACTTTCCGGGACCTTGTTGTAATAGCGATGAGGGAAACACTAACCATATTTTTTTAACTGCACCAAATTGTCATCATCTCTTTACGATTATCTGCCCCCTGACATCCCTCGTCCCGTAGATTTTAACTCCCTTCAAATCTTCACAAATACCTCTTTTGTATATATTTTATGTGATTTTATTAACTCTAACAATATTAAACTGTAATTTGTTTAGCATATAATAACACATTAGTATTGTTCTAACAACATTGTCTGTCTTTTGTTTTAGGTAATTCAACATATTTATACTGTATCTTGTCTAAACTTTTAAATGATGATTTATTGCATGGCTCTAAAAGAAAGCATCCGTAATCTAAATGACTACGAATTACGGCATTGTATAATAGCTTTTGTGAAAAGGGGTGAGATCCCCACCATACTCCTGAAAGGGAACGAAGAATATTTATATTCTTCTCGCACTTTTTAGAAATGTATTCAATGATAAGTTGACCAAAATCATTCACATAATATTCGTTGTTACCATTTCTTGTATGATAAATTTCCTTTTTAAGCAAAATTTGTGTCCCAATTAAACCTTTTCGCATGTAACATGTCATGGGCGAATTCATCGTAACCGCCATAAAGGAAGAAGAAGAATAAGGCAGTCTATTTGAGTTCTTAGGTCTTCGTAAATAAATGTAGGTCATTATAGACTGCGGTATTTGACCGCAGATAAAACTTTTTTTTATTTAAGTCTTTGTCTGTTTTGATTCACTTTTTAAGCACTGTTTTGGAAGTTTGTAGCCTATTGTATAACTATATGTAATATAATAATATGTAATACATTTATTACATGTTTCCAGATTTTTATATACTTAGGCGTTTTTAATTGACTTACTAAATTTATAATATAAAACATTGTAATTTACTTATAATATAATAATTACCTTAGAGAATCCCAGTGCATCCTGGCAACCCTCAGGCCAGGGAACGTAAATAAAGTTCCGATTATAGCAGCCCATACAGCAAGAGATAATTTCAATATCAATTTTGAAGCTGGACCTCTGAAAAAAGTATTTAACATTTAAAGTACAAATTATTGTAAAGCATGCCGCTAGTTTAATTGACATGCATGGCAAATCAACTTGCCATAGTACAAAATGATATTTAGGGTTGAGTTTAACTCTAGAATTGCATTCGTATTGATTTCTTATATTTACGCGAACACTACACATTGAATGAAACTACTCCCCCGTGACCATGGGTGCTGTAAAGCACCCCGTAACGTCGGAAATTTAATAAAAATAAGGTAATTAAACGCGATAGAATCCGTAAAAGTAATTTTATTCAATGCATTCGTATTTATAGAGTTTCGCGCCAAAATTATAAAAAAATAGATCCCTCATGCATCAGACTATAGTGTAATGCTCGCAAAAGTTCTTGGGTTTCTACTGAATATATTATCTTTCATGATATCTTGATATATGACATTTTCTAAAGCTTAATGTGTTTTCTTAAAGTATTCAGTAACTTAAAATCTTGATATTTTGAAAACTGAGCTTAGTTGCTAAAAGTGGTTTATGGAATCGCATAATAATTATCATAAAAGACCTATCTAACCATAGATAATATACTATATAGGGCATATCAAAGTCGAAAAACATTTTGCATCATCTTTTTGCATTTTGAGAAATGTATTATTTTTGTATATGCTTGTTATATTTTCATAACTTATAATTAAGATTTATATTGAAGTGATAGTAATCCAATGGTTAAAGGTGTGGACTGCAAACTCAGAAAGTCATGGGTTCAAAATCATGCGCTATTCAACTAGCCTTGAACCACTTCTAATACAAAAATAGTATTAAGTTAGTATGGCAGCAAATCCGTAAAAAATATTACAATATATAAATAATGTAAGCTTAACAAAATAAACGAATACTTGAATCATTTCAAAACAAAAAACAACTTAATTAACCGACTTCAAAAAGGAGGAGGTTCTCAATTAGTGTTTTTTTTTTGTACGTATGTTATGCGATATCTTCGTAGATTGTCAACCAATTTTGATGATTCTTTTTTTATTAAATAGGTTATACTTCAAGGGTGGTCCAATATAAGTTTTGAGAAAAAACTCCACCCCTAAGGGTAGCAAATAAATAACTTCTTTTTTTTTAGCAATTTTAAGTAAATTTTTATTTTTTGTTAAAAGTTGTAATTATTATTCAAATACTTACACAGATGATAGCCCTTGATTCTCGAGAAACTTTGAAGCATTTTCATAGAAATTATCATACGCAGGATCAACACCGACTTCAAGGTTGGATTCATCAATGATCAGTACCATCATTGCTATGAGCAAGAAGACACAGAATGCCACAATGCATGTTGATCGTTCACCTATTGACTCGTCGCTTGTGAAATACTGGTTTGTTAGCGATAGAAGGATTTTGCTGTTCGGATGTTCAGGATTATTCATTTTAAATTAGTTTGCATCTTGTACATATTTGTGAAGGTAATACTGAAAGTTGACATCATTTTACGTGATTGACTGTGTAGTGACGGTGTAAGAATATCCAATACCCCATATCGTCCCATGGATGTCGTAAAAGGCGACAGTGGGAATCAAACAAAAAAATGGATAGCAGCGTCTTCTTAATGATAACTAAAAAATAAACACTGCAGTTGCAAACCCATCTGACAAGCATCGCAACTACGGCAAATATCCCCCTCTGAGGCAATCTACAGCCCTATGTTCAGCAGTGGACTTTAATAGGTTGTGACGGTAACAGTAATTTCATCTATACTCTATACAACTATACAAATAAATAATATGAAAGTATATACGGTACTAATAACAAAAAAAAACAATTTTTAAAATTTTTGTCTGCCTGTCTGTTTGTTCCGGCTAATCTCCGAAACGGCTGGACCGATTTTGACGGGACTTTCACTGGCAGATAGCTGATGTTATAAGGAGTAACTTAGGATACTTTTATTTTAGAAAAAGAAAAAGAATTAGGGTTCCGCGCGAAAAAATTAAAACCTATGAAATCGTGGTAAATTCCACGCGGGCGTAGTCGCGAGGGACAGCTAGTTTTATATAAAATTTATCTCCAAGATACAACTGAGTGGTAATATCGAGATAGGAAATTATGCCAAAACAATAGCAGATACAGTTGCAGCACGTTCGGCTCCTGCACAACGCCCTAATAAGTGCGCGGGCGATGGTTAGACAGGTTTTAGGGCCCACTAAACAAACTGTACTGAAGTAGCAGTGGTGCAGTCTTCTTGACTTTATCGATTCTATAGCGAATTTAAATATGTATTATAGGGTAACAACAATCTTTACATTCTTTAGATGCTTCTTCTTAAATTATTTTAAGGTAAAACAAGGTAAGACTCTGTTGTGGCGGAATCCGCATGGAATATATATTGAAAGTGTCGCTGTGATAAACCAGGAGAATATAAAAAGTGATACACTAATATTTAATTAGTAAAGTAACCATATACAATTACTATATCAATCCACAAATATGGAGCATAGAGTAATGAGGTCTTACAAAAGCTGTTATATTGTTTTCTAAAATTATGTTTCTATTTATAAGGCGCTGCGCAAACGTGGACAACTTTTGTTACCAACACGGCACACCATCACAGGAAACCGTAGTTGCTGTGTCCGGTAGCGGCAATCAGACACAGTCGCCGGTTGCTACATCTGGTCACTGGTAACAATTTGTTACTTATTTTCCATCAGTTTCACCTTGATGTCGATGAAGGAATTACCTTTGCTTGTTGTGTTGATTAAACGTTGACGTAGACATCGTCGCCATCAATATTTACAGGCAAATCAACCACGTCAATTTCAGCGCCGCGCCGTACAATTGTAAGGAAATTTGCTTTGTGTTGCTTGTGTCTTTAACTGACCGACTTAAAGTTTTCTGTTACCTACACTGAACACTTTTTGATTGGCGGTCGGTATGTGTAAGTGGAAGCAACTGGACACAAAAAGCGTCTGCGCAAGGAATGGCTCATTTCATATTGATTACATGAAAATAAAATATTAATTGGTAGCTTGTATCCCACACTAGACACAAAAGTGTCTAGGTTTGCGCAGCGCCTAACATCACTGAGGTAAGAATTATGTTTTTTATTGAAACAGAAATCCATGTATATTTATAATTTAAGCTGAAATATGTGTTTTGTAACCCCTAGCAACATGCACTGGTATAAGAGGTGGGTGATGGTAAGTATGTACTGCAACAAGTGTACATTAATAATAATCTCGAGGATAGGAGGTAAATATAATGTATGCTAATAACAAGAATAAAATTTTGGGACATTTTCATTTTTTTTTCAAATCTAACAATTTTGCTACAATACTTAATTCATATGAATTTTTAATGTGCTGTCTATTCACTGCCATTCTTTGTGTAGCATGAATTAGAAATTTAACAAGTTGTAGTGTCTAGTAAATAATATAAAAGGATACAATGAAAACAGCACCACTAGTAAGCACCATACCATACTTAGGTTAAATTCATCCTTTAATGGAAAAGCAGCTGTGTACACCTGTAATACCAAAACAAGTCATAATCAATACAGTTATCAGAAATGTTATGCAAAATAAACTATTCTTACATCATCATTACAGCCCTCCCTCAAAATGCCACAAAACTTGGTCCTGGGCCACTAACTACATCAACTTGTTGACAATAATGAGGTCGTCACTTAAGAATAGTGAAATAGTGGCGGCCGCTCTAGACTTTGTTTACGTGTAAGAGTTCTTCTCCATTGGTTGTGGGGCCTTCAAATAATATTAATAGATTTTAATATGTAGGTCTCTATGAGTCTCATAACTTACACTTAGCATTTGTTGGGCTGTGTGCTAAAGACCTAAGTACATAATACAAAATGAATGAGGAAGTCAATAAACTATGAAAATCTAATAGTAGTTATATTGTTAGTTACTAACCTCTGACATGATATAAACAATGCTTGTGTATAAGGAAAAGTCAACAATCCAAACATATTCAGTATAAAATCTTAAATGAACAACATCTAGTGGTGTCACTGGAGCTGTCTCAAGCTGCAAATCTATGCTACGTGGTACATGGAAAGTTTCCGGTTTTCCATTTTGCTCTGTCCTTCCACCTTTCTTGCCTTTTGGTTTATCTTTTGGCACTCCAGCCAGGGTTTTTAATTCACTATTATCTGGATACAAATACCGGTATAATCCTTGAGAACATAATAACCACCTGGCAAATGAATAATTGCCGAGTTTCTGTATAATTGAAACCATGATAATTGTTATAACTAATTGTGCGCCAAGTAATGCCTGAAAGTTTTATAGTACAATCAAAAAAATTACTGCCAAAAATGTAAAGACCTTACAAAGTATATTTTTACCAAAACAGGAACTTTATGTATAAACATACCATCGCGATTTGATGATTATCCTTAACTTTCTCGTCAGAGAAAGGTAATATTCCTTGATTAATCACAGTTTAAGCCACTCATGGTCTAAGTGTCTAATTTCAATGAATTATTTTTATTTTGTCCGGGAAATAACCTCAATTCGACACTCCACTCCTACATGATCATAGATAAATAAATATGTAGCGAGCTATTATAGCTGTAGCAAACCGTATGTATTCGGTACTGAGTAACGGGTGCGCCATCTAGTACCGAGTAACGAAACGTTACACACGAAAGAAAGAAAGAAAGAAAGAAAGACAGTGGTGCATAGTTCAAGCTATATTCTGCCTTTAATAGGCATGCAAATATTTATAATTATATAAAGCAATTAAAATACAATTATATTACATACAAAAATGTCAAGTTATGTTATTATTTAGCATATTTATTATTATTATTATTATATTACATTATATTTAATTTTACAAATAATCATGTACATTAGTTTTATGTTGCATAAATTCTTGTATCGTATAAAAACACTTATCCACTAGCCATTTTCTTAACTTAATTTTAAAATATTTAAATGGAAATTCCCGTAGACTCTTAGGCAGTTTATTAAAAACTGATATGCACATATGATATACATTCCGTTTATTTAAAGTTGTTCTACAAGATGGAATCATTATTTTAGTAGGATCTCTTGGTCTGTATTTAGTAACATGATCCCCTTTGAATTTAAAAAAATCGTTATACTTCCTTACAAAGATTGATACCTCAAGAACATACATGCAGGTCAATGTAAGTGAATAAAGTTTTTTAAATAGAGGTTTACAGGAGTCAAGTGGACTTGCTCCACAAATAGCTCTTAAACATTTCTTTTGTGCAATGAATGCTTGACCAACATCAGTCGAATTCCCCCATATTATTAACCCATATCTCAGGATTGATTCTACATAGCCTTTATATGCTATACCTGCAGTCTTTTCATCTGATACGGTCCGAAGCTTTCTAAGGGCATAGGCAAATCTGCTTAGTTTGAGACAAGCATCATTTACATGTTGTTTCCAATTACAAAATCTATGCAAAGTTATACCCAAGAATTTTATGCTGTCAGCTTCTTCTATACTGTCATTTTCTATTTTTATGTTAATATTATTATCAGGGCGTTTACTTTTATTCGTACCAAATTTTATGAAAAATGCGAATAACGAATGCATTTCGTTACTCGCATTTTTCGTAGTATGGGTAACTACACTGTTTCAGTTCCCGCAAGTACCGTTGATGCGTGTAAACATTTGATGATCGTATGTTTTACGCATGCGCACGCTTATTCAATGAATTTAAGAACGTACGTTACAAAGAGCGATGTTTCTTTATTAAGTAAAGTATAATTTGGAAATTCGTCGTCCAAGTTGTTTACTGTTTATTAAAGGTATTGTGTGTAGACAAAGTTTTGTTAATGTATATGTATGTTCTCTACAAATTATGAATGTTGCGATGCCGCGACGTCATACTGTACGCGTACGCAATACGACTTGATTCGATGCTCTAACATAACATAGCATGTTATGAGGTATCAGAAGTAACGAGTAACGTACGGGTACGCTTTTTTTCGTTACTTTTACACCTCTACAAGCATGATGCAATACTATCAAAACAAAGAGTATAGTAACTGTAACTATCCTATACAGGAAAAGAGAGCCCACTCGTGCGAAATCTGTCAACCGAGGAGTACTAGCGCCGTCTGGTGTCGTTTCGGCACAATATAGTGAGAATGTGTGCGTGCGTATGACACATGCACCTCTACATATACACTACTGTTCATGGTAATTCATTACACTTTATGGCATTAGGATTAATTATCAACAACCAACAGTGAATTAAACATTTGAAACATTTTTTAAAAATAACTGCATGGTAACAAAATGCTTCAAATGTTTAATTTAACAGTCGGTTGTTGATAACTAATCCTAATACATAAAGTGTGTTTCATAATTTGTAAATAGGAATTAACTACGATATTTTTTTAACATGAATGGAATTAAGCACAAATAATTAGTACATTATTCTATATTTTTGAATTTAAGGGAGATAGATAAAGATTTAACCTAGTTTTGACAATACAACACAAAACTAATATTTTTATTCTAATGTTTATATCATTAATAGATTAATAACACAGCTGTCTATACAAAAATAGAAAACTTTATTATTTTAATAAATGAATCATAACAAACTTTAACATTACAAAATATTAAGCTAATACCATAACGGCAAACTTAAACGCTTGGCAAGTGGGTTTGCAACTGCAGTTATTAGGAAGATCAGTCCACCTGCTGATTTATTTCCCTCTGTCGCCTCTTACGATGACACCCACGGGATGATAATATGGGGTAGTGGATATTCTTAGATCGCCACTATACGGTAATTTAATATTTTTTTACAATAAATGATTCATACATAGCTTTGATATAACAAAATGTTAAACTAATGTCTAACAATAAATTTTCAAACGACAAAATATGAAAATAACATTTTTTACAATAAATGATTCATAAACACTTTGTTAATACAAAATAAGAAATATTTTTATAATAACCCTCTCCCCTCTATTGTATATATAAAATGGCCGTCTATAAAATATAACTATATTAAAAAAAATACGTGATTAGATAATCAATATATTGATCTTTTTAAAGGTTCTAAAGGGCTAGATATAGGCCATTACTTATTAATACCATTATTAATTAATACCTTCCCACTTGGATTACAATAACAATAAGAAAGGCTTACAATATTTATATTAAAATACCCGATACAAGGACTTCGCTCATTCACATTTTAAAAAAATGTGGTGGAGGCACACGGCTCCACACAGGCCAACGCCGTGTGCAGTGAGCGCCAACCAACCAACGCGTTCCGCCCGATGAGGAACTAGACGTTGGGACTGGACCGTAGTGCGCAGCAAAATAACTGGCGAAAAAATAAAAGAGGGCTTGGCCCCTTGGTATTCATAACAGCTTTGACAATAGGAAATATGAAATAATATTTGTATAATTAAATAAATGATTCATCATAACACAGCTTTAACAATCGCCTCATAGAAGAGATATTTACCATAGATGCAACGCTTGGCGAGTGGGTTGCCAACCACAGCTTTTAATTTTAGTCGTTATTAGGAAGACATTGCTGTCCATCTTTCTGATTTGTTTCCCTCTGTCGCCTCTTAAGACACCTACGGGATGATATGGGGTGGTGGATATTCTTACTGCGCCACACACAAACAAACATTTTTACAATAAACAATTCATATAACACAGCATTCACAATACAAAGTATGAAACTAATATTTTAACAATAAATGATTCTTAACAGCTTAGACAATACAAATTATGAAACCAATATTTCTATAATAAGTTATTCTTAACAGCTTTCACAATACAAAATACAAAAATAATATTTTGTACAATAAATGATTCTATACAGCTCTTACAAAAGAAAGCATAAAAATAATATTTTTTACAATAAATGATTCATAAACACAGTTTTGACAATACAAAATATGAAACATATTTTTACAATAAATGATTCTAAACAGCTATAACAAAACCTTCGATGCAAATGTCATCTTTTTGGTGATCTTCTCAAATGCTACTTGATTACTCATTTTTCTGCATTTGATAGACGAGTCCTAAAATCTTTTATAGTTTTTCTAGACTTCTTTAATTGAAATTTAAGTCTTCTCGCGTGCTTTTATAACAACTTATAATTTTTAGAGTAGTATCCGATTTCGTCTGTTTATCTCATCATCATCATCATTACAGCCCTTCACAAGTCCACTGCTGAACATAAGCCTCCCCCACGGAATGCCACAAAGCACGGTCCCGAGCCACCTGCATCCATTGACTTCCTGCATGTCTTACCAGGTCGTCACTCCATCTAGTGGGGGAACGCCCTACACTTTGCCTGCCGGTACGAGGCTGCCACAAGTGAACCTTTCTTCCCCATCGGTTGTCGGTTCTTCGAGCTATATGGCCGGCCCATTTCCACTTCAGCTTACTAATCCTTTGGGCTATGTCGGTTACTCTGGTTTTATTGCGGATATCCTCATTTCTAAGTTTATCACGCAGAGAAACCCCGAGCATAGCCCTCTCCATAGCTCGCTGAGCGACCTTGAGCTTCCTCATACGGCCAGCAGTGAAGAACCACGTCTCAGTTCCATATGTCATCACTGGCAACACGCACTGGTTGTACAATTTAGTTTTGAGGTTTTGAGGTATGCCTGACGAGAAGATGGGTAGTAATCTCCCGAACACTGCCCAGCCGATTTGAATTGTTTATCTGAAAATGTTTAATTTATACATTAGCTTTTTCAAATTGAAATTTAAAATGTAGAGATTTACAGTAAATGCTGTAAAATGATTATATTTTAGTATATGATATTCATATACTAGACTATATTTGCTTCCCTACTAAGCAAATTGTTAGAAAATATTGTTTGATACTAAAATATAAGGAATTAAATATTTAAATCAGAAAACCTTATACAAAAAAGATTAGAGGCCTTACATGTGCTGAAACAGCTAGATTAGTTAATTTTTGTACACAAGAACAAACATAGTTTTATTAAAAATAGCGATGTACATTCTGTAAATACTAGAAACAAGCACAAGTTAGTTAATGTTTATAATTATAGTGTTATTTGGCACAAAATTATTCTCATTAACTTACAAACAACATGAAAAAGCTCTTTAACATAAAATTGTTTCAAAAGGGCACAAATCTCTTTTCGTGACGACATAGTAAGAACGAAATAATAGTAATGAATGGAATGGAATGTAACAAAAATATTAATATGAACAAAGAAAATTATAAGGTTAACAAACTAAATCTCATGATCGTGATGGCGCTTATAGAAAATGGCGCTGCTGTTGACCATAGAATACTTGTTGACGTTTGGCGCCATTTTATATAAAATGGTGTCAAACTTTTTTCGCGAAACGTCGTAAGAGGGAGGAGCCTGTTTCCATACATTTTATACTTCAAATTTTTAGTACCAACTTTCCTCCCCCTGTATCAAAATAATAGTAGGCAGTATATAAAAAGTACTCTGTGAATAATAGATTAAAAATTTCAGTAACACAATCTATGAAGCACATATAAGCTTTTAGTGTGTTAGACAGAGAAAGTTATGTACGATCAAGAAGTGAGAAAATGTTTTCTCAATTTGGTAGGGTTATATTTTATATATATTGTGGTATATTGTATGACAATGGTCATTGAATAAAATACATACTCTCGTGGTTCGGTGGTGGACATCATAGTATTTTAAACTTCATAGATATTTTACCATATCTATAGTGGACATTCTATTCATTGCTACCAACTTTTAATGAGGACATGAGGAGTCAAGTCGAGATCAAGATAAGCGTAGGTAGATGTAGTGGTCCGAGAGCTCATGACGCATTTTTCATGAAGTGTTTGATGCATCATGAAACTTTGTTCACTTTGTTGAAAAGTATCAGTCCACTCAATAAGTAGGTATATGCCTGGCCTACCTGGGTACACCTGGTACTGTGCATACACATATAAGTCGCAAAAAATTTGCCCAAAATAAGTGGTTTTTTTTCCCTAGATTGGCAACTTCCAATGGATTCTGCCAGCGTCAAGTATTTCATGAAAGTCACACAGAGTAAACGACTAGTTTCCGTTTCCGTAGAAATGCTTACTTAGATTTATGTTACGAAGTTACATAGGTAGTTATTTTCGAATGAATGAACATATAATATTCTTATGCTCGGGCCACACTAACGAGAAATGCCGTTAATTATCGCGTTGATGGGCGTTGAACATAGGTGTGGCCATGACTTAACGCGATAATTTGACAACGGCATTAACAATGCCGTTTGCCGTTTGGCGATAACTCGAGTGGCGGTACATCAAAGAGATTAACGAATGAATTAACGCGTTGAAGCGGCCACTCTACGTTTGTCTCATTGTACACGGTGAGCGCAACGGGGTCGCACTTATGGCTATGGTAGAGTGGAATAATGAAAAAGTTATTACGTTTCTTGAGATTCTGCAAACAGAGCCATGCTTAGGCAATGATAAAATATATTCATATAATAAAAATTTACACTCATCAAATATAGAGTAGCAGTGTCCATCCATCTTGCTTGAAATTCAAGGAACATTAACGCTAGGGTTGCCAACCCCAAATTTAAAAACCTAGGATTTGAAGTTGGTAAAACCAGGACAATAATTCAGAATAAAAACAGGACGCAGTAAAGGCCTTGTCAAACATAACTGCGAACCGAACCGAACTGAAACGTGGCAAATGTATGTGCTATGTACGCAAGTATCGGTTTAGTTTTGCTTTTTATATGCGACTAGATTCAAACGATACCATACATAACAAAATAAAAACGTTTCGCCTCGCTATCGTTTCGCTGTCTATTTGGCTCGGGCTTAATAGAGTTGCAATAATAAAATTAATATGTAGTGAAAATAGGTTAAATGAAATTCAAGTAATGATAATAATCATATTTTTTGATAAAAGTATTTGAATAAAATTATTAAAATATAAAACAAACGCTTTAGTTTGTAAAAAATTCTTTAAATTTAGGTAAGTTACAGTTAAGAAAGTGCCACGCGAATTTTTAAATACATGACCTTATCAGGGTGCTTTAAAAACCCAGGACACTACAAAAAGTAGAACATGTCCTGGGAAAACAGGACGGTTGGCAACCCTAATTACCGCCAACTTTAACGCCGTTCAACGGCATTGAAATTGAAATGACGTTGACCGTTCCAAGTGTGGCCACTCTATCGCGTTAAAATTAAGGCAATAATTGTTACGTTTATGGGCATTGACGTTTCCCGTTACTGTGGCCCCGGCATTACAAAATTATTGCTAATATAATAAAATGGATATAGGTAAGTGGCAAAAGTACTATAGTTTAATGTTATTAATGAATATGAAAAAAAAATGTTGATTCAAATAATAATAATGACTATCCGTCAGCTAAGTTGATAAAGAATTAAGAAAAAAAAATGACAAACAAAAAATGGGCAAACTACCCCAAAGTTGTATTATAAAAATTCAAAAAATTTTTACAAACTAAAGCGTTTGTTTTATATTTTAATAATTTTATTCAAATACTTTTATCAAAAAATATGATTATTATCATTACTTGAATTTCATTTAACCTATTTTCACTACATATTAATTTTATTATTGCAACCTATTAAGCCCGAGCCAAATAGACAGCGAACTGATAGCGAGGCGAAACGTTTTTATTTTGTTATGTATGGTATCGTTTGAATCTAGTCGCATATAAAAAGCAAAACTAAACTGATACTTGCGTACATAGCACATACATTTGCCACGTTTCAGTTCGGTTCGGTTCGCAGTTATGTTTGACAAGGCCTTTACTGCGTCCTGTTTTTATTCTGAATTATTGTCCTGGTTTTACCAACTTCAAACTTAGGTTTTAAATTTGGGTTGGCAACCCTAGCGTTAATATTCCTTGAATTTCAAGCAAGATGGATGGACACTGCTACTCTATATTTGATGAGTGTAAATTTTATTATATGAATATATTTTATCATTGTTTAAGCATGGCTCTGTTTGCAGAATCTCAAGAAACGTAATAACTTTTTCATTATTCCACTCTACCATAGCCATAAGGACCCTGTTGCGCTCACTGTGTACAATGAGACAAACGTAGAGTGGCTGCTTCAACGCGTTAATTCATTCGTTAACCCTTGATGTACCGCCACACCGATTGTTATGGAGTAATTTATTTACATTAAAAAAAACTTAACATTTGATCTAGAACAATTTTTTCAAAAATTTTACTGAGCGTTGGCAGTACACAAATAGGTCTAAATTAGTGGGGTCCAATGTACTGCCAGATTTAAATAAAGGTATAACTTTACTATGTTTCATTAAATCAGGAAACACACCAGATTCGAAAATAATAGCAAGTTGGGGTGCCATCGCATCTATTATTGACGCAATAACTTTAACATAAATCCCCCATAGAAAAATTGTTTGTTCGTCTTTTAATTATTTATAATTAATTAAACAAATTTCATTCTTAAGTTAGCCCCCTTCTTGTAAATTTTAACTTTTATCCCTTAAATTAATTAATTTTTAATAAATATCGTTTTTTCAATCGTTATTGATGATTGTTCGATCATAAATACAACTTAATTGTTAAACAATATAAAAATTTATTAAATAAAATTAACCATATTGAATAAAATTATCATAATAAACCAATCCATTCATAACAATCCACGATTGCATAATTTTAGGCCATATAACGTTATTTTACGTACCACCTTGAACGTCAATCAATTTTTTGTTCGATAAGACAACTTTAACTATAGAATAAAACAATTTTAATCCAAAGAAAATATTGATATAATACACTAAAATTTAGTCTAAAATAGGGATTGTAACATTTATTTGCTTTAAAATTAAACTTTTACCTTATATTTTATGGGAAATTTGTGGTTGAAAATTATCTTATTAAATAAATCATTTGTCGTGAAATATTGCAATGAAAACTTCTTTAGCATCGTTGTGATTTGAAACTGAATGAAACGAAAAAGCGACACTAAAAAGAGACAAATATATAAATCTCTATGATAGGCCTACGAGAGAATAAGATAGAAAGCGGAAGAAGTTTTTTTTGTTTGTTTAAACACGCTAATATCTGGAACTACCAGTCCGATTTGATAAATTCCGATTTGATTTAATAAATTGTATATGATAGCCAGATTCACGAGAAATAGTATAAGCTATCTAGCATTAGGCTACACCTCTCAGCTAGTGCTCAGTAGTGTGAACTGCAGACATGTTTTATTTTGTATGTCTTTTATGTAATAAAAATGGTAGTTTTTATTAGTTAAGAGACCGAAATTACAAATTTACAGTAGTTTCCGTCAAATAATAGACCTTAGGCTGTAACAACCCATGCACAAGGATATGGTACGATAGCCATAAAAGTAGTTTTTTTTTTGCGTCCAGAAGCAAAGTAAAGGACTACCCTCCGGGAAGCGGGGGAGGGAGGTGATGAATACTCTTAGCATACCACGCAGCCGGCTGCGTGGTTATGTGGGACTCACTATGAAAACCTAAGTGCCTACCCACTAAACACCACCTGGGACTGACTTTGGCCTGGAGGGCCTTTCTGCCGTATCGGAAGCGACCCCCCTTGGGGAAAGGGGGCGCAGGGTAAAAGTAGTAACTTGTATCAACTTTTATAGATGTATTCGGTTCAATATTAATTAAAAAAAAGCAAATTGATTTTATCTCGTCGTCGTATCGTCTGCGCCGTGTAGTGGTGGCTTGGGAGAATCTATTATCTCATATCATCCCGAGGGTATCCTAAGGGGCAATCATCTTCCTAATTACAGTAATCCCACATAATATGTACATACTATGCCAAATATCAAGAAATTTACTGTAATTCGCTTTAGTTCATTAAATTAATATAATCTATACAATCAAACCTATTTTATGATTTTTGTTTGTTTTTTTAAAGTGAAAACTTCTTAAGAATCGTTGCGATATGAAACATGATGAAACGATCGATAGGATTTCGCCTGCAAGAGAATGAGATAGAATACAGGTAAGCGACAGTAGCCTAATGGCAGGGTGGGTAACAGGGCTGTCGTGAACAACTCCTTAAACAAGCATTTTCAGCTTACCAGCGGTGGTTAAAGGGAATATAAGTATCTAATATTAATAGCATCGATAGTGTTGCTTTTTATAGCAATATTATTTTAATAATATTCATACTATAAAAAAACTTTTGTTACTTTAAGCTACTCGTGTCATTTGTAGAACTTGAAAACTTGGAGTCTGTTTAATAAGTAATGTAATAGGTATACTATGTAGAATGCCTCGGCCACACACATCGCGATAGAATTATCGCGATAAAACTTCGCCTTCGGCCTACCGCGAAGGTGCCTGGCCACACTGCGTATTGTAAAGTTTATCGCAAAGACTTAGAATATACTGGCGTATAGACGACCTGACAACCAGAAACCGCATGACTAATTTTGATTTGTCATTGTGTGCGTTAGCTAGTGATGTACATTTTACTTACAAGGAATATCGAAAAATGATTGTTAAGGAAGCGATAAAAAGATTTAAAAAAATAGTTTAGTGCACGATATTAAATAACTTCAAAAACTAACTGAATTTTTACCATGATAGTTCTAAAATAATTAAAAAATATTCATATAACATGTTCCTGGGAATAAGCTGAACCTACCTGCCTTTTGTTGGATTTTAATTCAAATGTAAAAAATCCCAGGTGACTCTACCGATAAACTTAAAAAAAAACTCTCCAAGAATCAGTTCGGAAAGTTGTATTTTCGAGTTATGATCTTTGGAGAAAAATATTTACTACCATGGACAGTTTCCCCGGAATTTCTTTTTTAACATATTGTTAATATAAATAGGTAGATACTTAACTAAGTATTACCTATTTATATTAATACCTATTTATATTTATATATTTTATAAAATGTTTTGATGTAGAAATAAAAAACGGGGACACGGAGTACATAATGGCTGCTTTATTTTTAATATAAGTATTACTTTTGATAATTACAAACATTTAATAATTAAATACATTATAGAAGTTTATTTTAACATTCGACTTAAATATGAATGTAAACTTAATACTTCAAGTAAGGAAACTTGTAGGAATCAGTTAAATAAGATTGCTCTGTTTAAAGGCCAATATGTTTATGAGGCTTCATCATGCTTCATGTTTATATTCTTTCATCTGCCCCTGAAAAGTATAAAGTAATAATAAGCTTATTATCATTTTAGCTGCATGAATTTTAAAAACATAATGATCTTAACAGAGTAAAGTGCACCAAGTGTCTGAGGATACAGATGCACTCTATTCTCTCAATCTCGGTATGTTAAGAAAATGGTCACTTATTCATGGACTGACCGCAGCAAGTGCAACTTAATATCGCAGATCTATTGATCCACACAGCTATTACTTAACCACGAGTTCCTCTTCTCTACGACTAACGCTGTAGGCGATGAACCACGCTATTTAAGCCCTCGGCACAATGTTGTCGGCCATCAAGCATGAATCGGGCATCGAGCGTTGTGAGTATCAAATACTATGGAATTTGTACTATCCTGGCACATTGAACCGCGTGTCTCATACGCGGGCGTCTAGTGGGGCTTCAAGATTATTACTAAATATATTATATCTAACTACGCTAAAAGTTTTATCATTGTGACTTGGGATTATAATCCGAAGCTCCGCGCAACCCAGTTCAGTCAGTTGATTTTATACGTGGTAGAGCCATGCTGCAGCTATATTAATTGTATAGTTGTAGCACGAATGGGTTGTATTGACCGGGGAAGGACCAAGCTCTCACAGAATACCAGCGTGAAATAGCAGCTTAATGCCGCTGTGTTTCATATGGTGAGTGTAGAGAACCGGAGACCCTTTTTACTAGAAGCGAGGCATTCCATCTTAGTCCTCACGGGTGACCCATCTGCATTTTGATTCGTAATCGAAGATAGATGTAGCTGTCTATGGGCCACAGCAACCACTTACCATCAGGTGGACTGTGTGCTCGTTTGTCACCCTTATCCTATTAAAAAAACCTTTGGGGAAAATAGCGTGATGCTACGAATATTGCACTAGTGTGACAATGTGATAATGTAGAAATGGCTCCTTTTAATAAAATTGTTTTTATTCTACTTTTTCTTTTATACTTCTCAAGTAAGTGTTTGCTGCAAATTGTTGAGGTTTTTTTTTTGGATTCCAACCAACTCGTCCAATTAACCTTAATCATTTTTCCTAATTATAGAATCCGGAGGGAATCTGTTTGACAAACGGCAAAATAAAATTATATTTATAGAACGCAAACCGATGATTTATTTTCTTATTGTGTGGGCAATTCTATCGACTCAATATAAACATTCAATATAAATATCGACATTAATTTTGATATAGTTGAGTCAATCCCTAGCGTACATGTAAAATATTTTGTTTAAAAATTTATTTACCAAATTCATGCAAATTATAAACAACGTGACTTTTTCCTTTGCAAAATATAAAATTAACAAAATAATTCAAAGCATTGACGACGTCTTGAGAAGTTACTTGTGAAATGTGCAATTATCAGGACTATTTTTATTATTAACACCACAGTCACTCACAGAACAAGTAACCATTTTGAAAAAAAGTTACTTACAAAAAATAACCACTATTACACTCTAAAAAATTACAAAATATCTAGGAGCTATTTCTTGCTTGCCGACTTGTGCCGACCTGTCATTCAAAATCGGTTACAGAGTCATGAGATTTGGTATCCTTTTCTATCTTGCATTTTTGCCATAAGGAATTTTCTTTTCCCTTGCACACTATGTCGGTCTATACGCCAGTATATCCTAAGTCTATGGTTTATCGCGATAAGCTCACGTTAAACACAAAATGGACGCTATGGTCGCTCTGTATTATATGGCAGCGAATAATTATTTTTTATTATTGTGTCACTTTTAAAAAATTAAGTGAAAAGCGGCTCGGACTCGTAATCCATGTCGGGAATACGTTGTAAGCCCTAAATTACTTCAACACATCCGCTACGCACGATGTCTGTGGGCTTGGGCAGACTGAAGTGTGGCCGCACAAGGGAAGTCCATCGCGGTAAAACCCTTTGAAGTGCCAGAATTTACCGACAGCGAAGCGATGTGCTTGCGACTTCACACGAAGTGACGAAGTATTCACGATTATAAAATGTAAAATATTTTAAACTTGGTAACAATAATATTATAAATAAACCCTACAATTATCCTACTCCTGATAGTTTTGTGAAGGTTTCACTTCTACAGCGTGTGACTGCACACATATAGGTATTTTTGTTTATAAATTTAATTTAGCAAATATTAAATTTATTCCGAAATCTAGCGCTTTTTTGATGAATTTCTTTTATCGAATCTAGCCCTGTGAGCGCCTAATTGCTTTTCTTATCTGGTAGCACTGGGTAGCACTGGTTGCGTTTAGTTTTCATTTTATTAGTATATAGTTTATGGTTGCTTATGCGTTGCAGGCATAGACTTAGATATTCTAAGTCTATGGTTTAAGACGAAGATTGTAGGTAAACGTAGTGATTATATTCTCTTTGGTTGCAGGCAGCGTAAGGATCATATTCATATTGGTCTGTGGTTGCAGGGTACCCAACTTAGGGGTTTTTAAGAAAAAGTTGTAAATTTAGGGGGTAAATAAGTGGGATGGGGTTTTTAGGGACTTTTAAATTTTTTCCGCTGTAGCTGATTTTTGTTTAGAAGTTTACGATGATTGCGGCGCAGCTAACTGTAAACCTTTTGAAAATGTCTCAAAATTCGGGTTATATGTTTTGCATTATCTATCACGCTTGCAATTTCCTGTTAGCTATTGAAATACTACCAATTGCGACGATGATCTGATTCACATTAGAACAAAATAGCGTATCATTTATAAAATTTAAACCATTAACTAAAATATATGTTTATTTAATATCCATATGAATTTAATATGTTGGAACGATCAGAAGAAAACGAAATAATATTTGAAATATTAAATAACTTATATATAAAGAACATTACAAAGCATTGTACTTATGTTTAAGGGATTTCCAAGTAAAAAACGTGATTGTAAAGGTTTTTGACTTATCTTTTAGGGTAAAATATTTTTTGGAGTTGGTAACACTATTACGTTGTGCGCAATGCACATGTATGACGAATTGTTGACGTATTCTGTCCGCTTGAAAGATAATTCATAGCATTGAAATCTATTGATTTTACCATTTTAAAAACGGTTTCGTCGCCGCCGAAGTCTGCCCGCAGACTGTCGCGACGGAGCCCTGCAGTTAATTGTATTTGTGTAGTGTTATAGGAAAAAAAACATAAAAATGGGGTCGTTATTTAGAAGTGAAGAAATGACTTTATGTCAACTTTTTCTGCAAAGTGAAGCAGCATATGCCTGCGTGTCCGAGCTCGGTGAATTAGGACTTGTCCAGTTTCGTGATGTGAGTATATAGTACGACTTAAAACGCCCCTTATTTGCACGTTGGTATAGGCAAATTTGTGATACCAATTCACATTGAAATAATATTATGTCTAGATTTTTAGAGCCTACAGTCTCAAAAAAATTTGCCCTATATAGTAACGGGCTGTCTGACACTGTAGGATATAGTTTTTTTTTTTGCATTTTTAACATTACTTGTTATAATGGCTTTGGCATCATGTTTATTGATTTAAAGAAAGTTTTTTTTGCTGATAGTAATGATACCCTTATCTGATACTCTTGTAGTAATGATAGTAATTTTTCTTTACTTGAATCGTTTGAAATTTAAGAGCATTTAATATAATAGAGTGTATAGTATTAAATAACTAATCATTTAATAATCAATCTATTAAATTTATAACTTTGAGGACTAATTTGGGAAATCCTTGAAACATAAATATGAAATTCAATATTATGTATCGTTAACTATAGTAACTAACTACAACTGGTAAAGAATGTTACTTATAAGTAACAGTAAGTTTTAAATTTTATTCAATGAAAAAACTATCATAAAGCTAGTCAAAGGTTTATTTAACAAACAAATATGCAAAGAATATATCAGATGGTTGCTCTTTAGGATGCTAGAAGTCTGTGTAGGTATCACCCTCTCACCTATTTTTGCTGTCAAGAAGTGGTGCAACCACTAATATGTTCTCTTTTGAAACTTCAGAGAGCCTACATAATTACAGACTGTGAAGCAAACCACCTTAACCCTTTTGCTGTCCCGTGCACTACATATAGGTCATTGCTATTGCCTTACTATTGTGTCTGAAAACCGGACAGTGAAAGTGTTAATCATAAGCTGGTATAGAGTATGTAACATGGCCCTCATCAATTAAAGGCAGTTGATGTCCATTGGCTGCATTAGCCATTTACCATCAAGTGCAATGTTGGCATGCTTGTCACTCAAACAAAAATCTTAATTTATTAATTATACATTTATGTTATGGTACCAGCTATTAGTATTGTATAAATAAAATTTAATATTTCTTTTTTTAATAAAATATACACTAGGATATTTTCTGTATTATGGAGGCATTTCCATACAAAAATTATTTAACAGGCCATAGAAATACTTGTCCCAGATAAAAAAATCTGTGGCCCTACAGCACTGCAGTCAAATTATTAACTACTGAGTGACCCTGCTATCAATAAGATTATCTAGCCACTATAATTTTTTTTTGTTATTGATGATGTATTAATATTATATAATAATTAAGTTCTGAGTATAATATATGTCATGAAACAATTTTTTTAAAAACAAGTTACAAAACAACTTACAGTCCACCTGATGGTAAGTGGCATCTGCAGTCCATGTACACCTGCAGTCGACTTCTAACAAAGCAGGCTACAGATCTATTTTCACCTGTAGGACTAAGATGGAATGGCTCACAGTCTGTAATTATACTGGATCTCTGTGTCCTTCAGAACGGAACACAGCATAATAGGTTAAGGGATGGTACCTATCCAGAAATACTCTTAGGAAGAAAAGGAGTCCACCTAGTAGTTGATAAAATAGTATTTACAAGTACACTAGTCATGTGATGCGGGTGACGATAACTAATTGTGATAAGTAACTTTAATATATCAATTTTTAACAGAGATAATAAATGTAATAAAAAGATAATATAGAGGTTTATATTTAGACCAATTCACATTTTTGTGGATTTGAATTTTATATGTTACGAAATTATTTTCACTAAACTAAACTTTAATGCTCTGTTATTTATTTTTTATTGATTCACAATGTGACAATATTAGAAGTAATTCTTGCAAACCAATTAACTGGTTATAATTTGCATAACTATATACTGGGGTTGCCGTGTAGTGGCGGTTAAGAATATCCACTACCCCATATATTCCCATGGGTGTCGTAAGAGGCGACAGTGGAAAACAGGCAGGAGATGGCCAGCAGCATCTTCCTGATAACAGCAATAGTACAATAAAAAAACTGCAGCTGACAACCTGCTCGCCAAGCGTGGCAACTATGGCAAACCCCTCCATAATGAAAGTTACAAATAGACGGCCCCCAGTCCCTGGCGGCCCCGCTATTCCTGGCTATGGTGGCGACCATGGTAACGGCGGGGCAGGGGGTGCTAAGAATCTCCGGTGGAGGTTCGGTTGCCACCTACGACGACTCGACCTGGCAACATATAACGCACGCACCCTGAGGACTGACGAGAAGATCCTGGAGCTGGAAGAAGAGATAGAGAAGTTGCGCTGTGATATTATAGGATTATCTGAGGTCCGAAGAGAGGGGAGGACACGGTAGTCCTCGAATCGACCATCTGTCCCAAGGAGGTGTCGGTTTTATCGTCCACAAGTCTTTCATTAACAACGTAGTAAAGATTGTGAGTGTGTCGATGAGGGTTGCGTACCTTATACTCGGAATCACCAAACGGTATTCGTTGAAGGTTATACAGGATGACTCACCAACCTCGGCACATGTCGTTGAGGAGGTGGAGGAATTGTATGAGGATGTCTCTAAAGCTATGCATTCCTCCAAAACCACTATACAGTGTTAATGGGAGACTTCAACGCAAAACTAGGCACAAGAGGGAATGGTGAGCTGAAGGTAGGGAAATTTGGAATGGGGCAACGGAACCCAAGGGGCCAGCAGCTGGCCGACTTCATGGAGAAAGAGGGACTGTTTATGATGAAGTCTTTCTTTCAGAAGCGACCCCACAGGAAGTCGATCTGGTCGAGTCCCGACGGTTCGACAAAAAATTAGATTGACTTAATTATGACGACCAAACGGCAACTGTTCAGTGATGTCTCAGTGATCGCGAGGGTGAAAACTGCCAGTGATCACCGAATGGTTAGAGACTGGACCTAAAAGTTAAGTTGGAGAGGTCTCGTCTAATGAAGAAGAAGAAGTCTCGAAACCTTTCAGCTCGAATTACAAAACCGTTTTCAGTGCCTAGAAGATTGCAGTGCAGTGGACGATATGAATGACAAGCTCGTGGAAACTGTTCATGCGGTCGAAGCTAAGTTCTGCAAGACCCGCCGCAGAAGAACACAAAAACTCTCCGATCACACTCTTAATCTCATGGCTGTTAGACGGGAAATGAAGCTGTAGTCTTCAACAGATTTGACAGCATACAGGCAACTCAACAGACAGATCTCCAAATGCATGCGGCGGGACTTACGCAACTTCAATACAGCTCGTATTGAAGAAGCGATCGAGCGGAACCAAGGCTCCAAAGTCTTTGCCAGAGAAAGAGCCAACTGTCAAAGCTGAAGACCGAGTATGGCAGCATCGTTTCCGGGACACCTGAGATTTTAGTGAGATTGAGAGGTTATATGGGCAGCTGTACACATCGCAAGTGTGAGTAAATATCCTAGAGCAAGTCTTGTCCGACATAATTCCGATGATATCCCGGACGTCAGTCTGAGTGAGATTAGAATGGCTCTCCAGCACCTTAGATAAGGCAAGGCCCAATGCGAGGATGGAATTACAGCGGAGCTTCTGAAAGCGGGTGGAAAATCGGTACTTGAAGTCCTTCAGAAGCTCGTCCGTTCCGTCCTCCATGGTGGGACTACTCCGGAGGCGTGGAGCATAAGTGCGGTGGTCTTGTTCTTCAAGGAAAGCGACAACGCTCTCTTGAAGAACTACAGACCGATTTCCCTTCTGAGCCGCGTCTACGGGCTATTTTCGAGAGTCATTACGAATCGTCTCGTATGCAGACTCGACGACTTCCAGCCTCCCGAACAAGCCGGTTTCCGAAAAGGCTTTAGCACCATAGACCACATACATACCCTTCGGCAAATTGTACAGAAGTCCGAGGAGTATAATTTGCCACTATGTCTGGCGATGTGGACTATGAGAAAGCCTTTGATTCCGTCGAAATTTGGGCGATGCTGTGCAGCCCTTCACCGGTGCCAAGTTGACTGTCGGTATATCGAAGTGCTGAAGTGTTTGTACAGTAGGGCTACGATGGCTATCAGAGCACGAAACCTATCCAACTGCAGAGAGGTGTAAGACAGGGTGACGATATACTGGTATACGCGAAACTTCAGCGCTGCATGGGAGGAAGACGTTTTCAAGCTACTGGACTGGAAGGATACGGTATTAACATCAATGGCGAATACATCACTCACCTTCGATTTGCCGACGATATAGGTCCTTATTGCAGAATCGCTGGAGGACCTAAGCACTATGCTCAATGACCTCAATAGTGCCTCCCAACGGATAGGTCTTAAGATGAACATGGACAAAACAAAGATAATGTATAACGTCCATCTCACACCTATGCCGGTAGTTTTTGGGAGCACTAAGCTCGAAGTTGTTGACGAGTATGTTTAACTGGGACAAATAGTCCGACTAGGTAAGTCCAACTTCGACCGAGAGGTCAATCGACGGATTCAACTCGGCTGGGCAGCGTTCGGAAGATTATGATACATCTTCTCGTCAGGTATACCTCAAAACCTGAAATCGAAATTGTACAACCAGTGCGTGTTGCCAGTGATGATTTATGGGTCTGAGACGTGGTCCTTCACTGCTGGCCGTATGAGGAAGCTTAAGATCACTCAGCGAGCTATGGAGAGGGCTATGCTCGAGGTTTCTCTGCGTGATAAACTTAAAAATGGGATGATGGTTTCTCTTATGTTGCCATCACACTGTATCTTATGGCTTGCTATAGATGGCGGTATAACCACCTCGTTTACGCCAGACGTAAAATATCATAAACGGCAACGCAGCATCCACAAAGGCGTTGAACGTCTGGTACGGCGTCAACCCCCCTGCCAAGCGTGACGATTAACCCAAATTGACGGCTCCATGGCGCAGTGGTTCTGCATTAAGTTGTGACGCTGAGGGCCGCGGATTCGAATCCCACACGGAACAAGTACTTGTATGGCCTTAAAATAAATGTTCCGGGTCTGGATGTTTGTCTTTGTGCAATTTATGTACGTAAACTGCCTCCGCGATATAGAAAAACATCCAACGGGCAACGTTTTTTAAAAGAAGAAAAAAATCTTCCTACAACGAGAGAGGCATGAGTTCAGTAATGGACTTTTACGGGCTGATGACAAAGAAGAAGATTCTGCAATTGTAAAAAATAACAAAAACAAATACGGCAGATTAGCTGTTTTTATAGAATAAGGGTGACAAAAGAGCATACAGTCCACCTGATGGTAAGTGGATGCTGAGGCCCATAGATTACCACATTTATCTTCAATTAAAAATCAAAATGCAGATGCGTTGTCGCCCATGAGGACTAAGATGGAATGACTCGTTTCCAGTATAAAGGGTCTCCGGTTCTCTACACTCACCATACGAAACACAACGGCATTAAGCTGCTATTTTACGCTGGGATTCTGTGAGAGCGTGGTCGTTCCCCGGTCGAGCTGATCCATTCGTGCTATAACCATATACAGCGAGGCTCTACCACGTAAAAAACTACTTTAATCTTTTAGCATTGGAAAACATATTTGTGGGATGATACTTCTTTTTTATTATCAGAAGATACTATTGTAACGGAAATTTTGTCCATGCAGCTAAATCCTGACGTAAATGCGTTCCAACGCAAGTTCGTCAATGAGGTTCGACGCTGTGACGAGATGGAGCGTAAGCTTCGTTACCTGGAGAAGGAAATCAGACGCGACGGCATCCCGATGCTGGAAATTCCGGGCGAGTGCCCGGAAGCCCCGCAGCCCAGGGAGATGATCGATCTTGAGGTAAGAATTGGAAACTTGATATCACGTCAATTTGTGTAAGATTTACATTTAAACATAAACACTCACGCCTGTTACCCAGAGGGTAGGCAGAGACTATGGACTTCCATTTGGCACGATCCTGACACACCTCTCGCCTCCTCCACATCCATATACCTACGCAAACACGCTCGTCGGTTAAGATTATTTATCATGCAATCTTATTCTGTCAGCATCAACTTTGAAAAATCTAAGCGCAAAAAAATCTTGTGGCATTTTGTAGAAAAAGTAAAATAAATAAAGAAAAATAAAAGTCACAAAACCACATCAACAGTCACTTTCTAAGCCCAAAGCATTGGCTGGCAAATTTTATTTGTAATTTTCCCATTCTCAGTTTGGTAAGCACGTAGCTGATACCCTCGCTCTAGTGATGCAGCCATCACCAGTTTAAAATTTGTACACAGCGCTTTTTGGTTTCCAATCATGTCTCAGCCGTCGGAGCCGCGACCTTCGAGTGTCAGTAGGGTGCGCCTGCAGAAAAAGTTGACATTTTGGGAAATCACAAAATGCCAATCCTAAAATATCTAGACTGGTCTCGAAGAGCAACTTTTAAGATGCAGGGTGTCTCACATTATTATTGCAGATACTTCTGCGGAACGTATACATACGAACGTATCAGCGATATTACATGGCATGGTCACCCTATTAATTTCTGTACCTAATTATGTGCTATATTATACAGGGTTACTAGTAATTCGACGTATTCTCGTCAAGGCGTGATAGTTGGGGCCATAACCTATCAAATGAACCATAAAATGCATTATGCAAATGTGGACCAATTTCGAGATATTTAGGTTTAATTATTTTTCAAAATCTTAAAGTCTGGTGTCAAAATTTCAAAAAACTTACTGCTGTATTATTTTCATTTTATTATTTTTGCTTAATGAAAACCTGATACTTATTTATCAATACTACAGTGCAAAAATTCTCATCATTTTCGAAGTAACGCTACTAAAAGTGCAACTTTTCCAAACAGAAGATAAGTAATAAAAATAAAAATGATTTTGAAAATAATTGTATGTGATCAATTGTGCAAATCATGTTAAAACATCCCTATTTATCTAGCTACCTAATAAAGTATCAACTTTGTAGTTAGCTTATGTAGAAACAGAAAAAATTAAAGAATGAGGTCAGGTAGTCGAGTTCTAAGCAGACAAAGGAATTTGTGTTTTATTTTTAACCAATATTAATTAAGGAAATGAAACAAAGCACTTGATTGAAATTAGCTTTATTTATTTTAACACGATTTACAAATTTTGCTCAATATGGAAGCCCTATTCCGTATACAGACACGCATTCGTTCTCTTAATTCGCTTTTAATAACGTTTGAGGTTAATGTTCGTCTTATGTCATTTGTCGCGTTGATAATGCGGTCTCTCAGTTGATCAAGGGTCGGCACTGGCACATTGTCGCAATACACGATGCTCTTTATGTGCCCCCAGACATAATAATCCATCGGTGTTATGTCAGGACTCTTGCTGGCCATGGAATTGGTCCTCTGCCAATCCACCGATGTCGATAATTTTCGTCCAGCCATCGTCGCACAGTTACACGATAGTGCGCAGGACACCCATCATGTTGATACCACATGTTTTGCCTTGTGGCGAGAGGAACATCGTGTGACAATCCGGATAAGTCCTCCCTTAAAAATGTTTCATAATTTTCGCCGTTTAAATAGTTTGGCAGAAAATAAGGCCCAATTAAATTGTCGTTAATAATCCCCATCCAAACATTTAGTGAAAATCTTCTTTGTGATTTAGAAGGTCTCTTTTTTCCAGAACTTCTTTGCTCTTTTGGAGCCCAAAGATGTAAATTATGGTAATTTGTAATACCGTCTTGATCGAACTTCGACTCATCAGTCCACAATATTTTTCTAAAAAACATTGGATCTTCTGCATCTGCGTTCAACATAAATCTACAAAATCCAATCTTCTAACTGATCTCCTTCTTCCATCACATGCACTGGTGTAGTGGTACGGATAAAGCCGCGCAGTATGCACAGTAGACCAGACCTTCCACTACGATACACCTAAGCGACGAGCAAATATGTTCGTGGAAGTGGTTGGATCTTCTTGAAATTTACTCAAAATTCTTCATCTTCCGCACGCGGTATACGGGTATGCCACGTGGCCTGCCAGCATCACGTTGTTGCTTTGAACATTTCCAGTCCTCGTACTACGATACACTGCACTAAACACTGTGACATGGGGTGGTCGGCGATTAGGGTAGCGCTGTAGGTATTCACGGCGAGCAGCTGCAGCGTCACCGTCACAATATCCATAGAGATAAAAGATATCTGCGTATTCCTCGTTGGAAAATGATTGCCTTGCATGATCTCCGCGTCTTGGTGATTCCGCCATAAAACTTTGAAACTCAACTTCTTTAAGTGTAACAGGGAGGATATGCGCGCGTGTACGATGCCTGTAATACTGATGACTGATTGAACAGTTTCTTCTTGTTTAACTTGTTTCTAATTTCACACTAAATGTAAACAATAGCGTAAGTTCAAACGCACAATCTTTTACGAGCATTCCGCAGTTGTTGATAAGGTTCCGAAGCGATTGTTTGGGATTACCCAAAACATTGCTACTCGGAACTTGTCTACCTGACCCCTTTTTTTCAAGTTTTTTCTGTACTATTTAAGTTACAAGCTAAATTGATACTTCGTTGGGTAGCTAGATAAGTAGGGATGTTTTTAACATGATTTGCACAATTGGTCACATACAATTATTATCTTCTGTTTGGAAAAAGTTGTACTTTTAGTAGCGTTACTTCGAAAATGATGAGACTTTTTGCACACTGTAGTATTGATAAATAAGTATCCAGGTTTTCATTAAGTAAAAATAATAAAATGAAAATAATACAGCTGTAAGTTTTTTTTTTAGAAATTTTTGACACCAGACTTTTGGGATTTTTGAAAAAAATAATTAAACCTAAATATCTCGAAATTGGTCCACATTTGCATAATGCATTTTATGGTTCATTTGATAGGTTATGACCCCAACTATCACGCCTTGGCGGGAATACGTCGAATTACCAGTAACCCTGTATAAATGTACGCGGCCTTAGAGTGGCCCAAAGGCCACACCAGCTACACTATAACCTACTGTCGCTGATATTACAAGATAGTTGCAATGTTGTATTAGACGCATAGGCTGAATATCATTCAGGCCGCTAGTTGAACAGAGCCGTTTAGTAAAAAGCCTAGGCTGTTAACTGAAAGGCTAATTAAATTTGTTAGCTGCGACACAATGACAACAATGTTTCCGTTTTCGTAGGCAACATTTGAGAAGTTAGAAAACGAGCTGCGAGAAGTCAACCAGAATGCAGAAGCCCTCAAAAGGAACTATCTCGAGCTAACTGAACTGAAACATATTCTCAGAAAAACTCAAGTATTCTTCGATGAGGTAAGTCTTGAATTTTCAGAAACATAAATCTAAAGAGCATTTTAGACAATCCGACATTGTTATAGCATTTGTATCGTTATCTCTTTCATAAATAATATCTTGGTCTAAATGGATTCCATTTCATCCAGTGTCCAGATGCATAAACTATAAAACTAGTTCCCAACCTATTGTTATTTTCTGTCGTTTTATAATATGTATGATCGACTATCTCTAATTTTTTATAACTTTAATTGCCCTTATTACTCCCATCAAAATTACTTTGTGCATTACATCATAATTGAATGTTTAAAGAGAATATTCATTAAACTGTTCTCGACAAGATTCTCTATATACTTTCCAATTTTAGAAATTGTAAGTACTATTCTTTTAAAAGGATACTTCCATGCATTAAATGAGATTGTAGATCCATAATTTTATTTCTATTTTATTCCCTATATATATCAATTCATTAAGAAGTCACATGATTTCAGATTTTTAATTATAAAACATACGTAGATCGGTCCGGTATTACTATTGTGTTTTTGCGTAACAGCTAAGTCGTAAATTAATCTGGTGATAAGATAATTTACGCCGGCGATATCCTTGTAGTGCCGGGCACAAAATTTGTTGCCATTATAAGTCCTAGTGATTTATACTCCATAGTAATTTTTACATCTTTATTTCTTTGACAGAATAATGATATGACACTGGACATTGTCTTAGAGCATCATAAAGTTAAATAATTTTATTGTATGGATAGTACTGATTATGCCAAGGTTCTATGGAAATTTTTGAATGTATCGTGATTGTCAAAGGCACTATGTATATCATTAAATTTAGCAAGACTAAACTGCTGTTGTAGAAAAAAAATAGCTCCACGAAGGCCTTAAAATTGGTTTTACCTGTCTTGAATTGTTTCAATCATATTTTTTTTTCGCCAGTGCGTCATTCAATGTAAATAAAATAAGTTAGAAACACTTGCATCGATGTCTTTATTTTTGATATACTCACTCTTTTGTCAAATTTGTAAAATGTGGGTCTTCTCTTGATCAAAGTCCTTCATATGCTTCATCATGTAAGACATTTAAATAGGGTTTTTTTATTTTATTTTTTTATTATATTTTATGAAAATTGCGCCAATACCAATGTCACATTTATTTGAAATTATTGAACATTTTGTAAGTTGAAAGAAAATTGCGGGAAAATGTGACATTGACATTGGACGCGTTACTTACATTGACGCCATGTTGGCGTATGTGTGCACAAGATGGCGGACCCGTCGCGGGAAGAGGAACAAGTGACCCTACTGGGGGAGGAGGGCCTCATGGCGGGAGGGCAAGCGCTCAAGTTGGGGTATGCAGATTAACTTTGATCACTCTCTGACGTGCCTTGACTCCTTCTTTGTCTCTTTTCTTAACGGATTTAGGAAGTTTTTGTGAGAGTCAGAGCAAGTCCTAGAGCAGTATTATTTTTTCAGCGCTTGTACTGTGACGCTGATGCGGGAGTCTACCTCTCACCACTCAGGCAAGCATTGGAGACAGCCGGTTTATAGTACATCATCATAATAACACATCTCTTTAACTCCTTGTGTGATTGAATGATAGCGTAGCGTAGCAAAATATACGTCTTTAGTTTGATATTTCTAATACGATTTTATTTGTCGAGTTCCAATACCGAGCTCCTGTGGAGATTGCTAACCAATTGCTGCCTGAGTGAGTTTGGCGACTAACCAACGTTTTCCGCGAACATAATTTATTTTTGAAGTCCATTCAACCGCGTTCCATGTTCCGAGAGGAACAAAGCATTGTTATTTTGTGTTACCATATTGTCATGCTTTTCGTACCCCTGTCATATTTGCATGCAACTATGAGATCAGTATGTATGTAGACTTGTCTCACGAGAGGATTCTTTGACGAGTGAAGACTTGATTCTTAGTTATAGGCAACAGACACTTTATTTAAAAAATACACATGCGAGTAGTTTAAAACTAACAATGCAAGAAACGCTTATTTCAATTTGTTTAGTAGTTATAATTTGTTTTAAGCACAAATAGTTACGCGTTGGCGCTACTTTTTTACTACAACAAGCATTATTGAGCATTGCATTATTGAGATATTGAGCCTCTGATGGGTGTTCCGTGTATGCGCGGGTTCCGCTTTAGCATTGTGCCGTCCACAGGGTGATGTTTGCCTGTCTGTACATCTTTGTTTGTCTGCTAGCACGAGGGTGGTGTCAATACCACTGAGTCGATGACCCGCGCGCTGATTTCCGACGACCCCAACAAACATATGGGACACGTCCAACTAGGGTATGTATACTTGTGTACATACGGCACTAGTGTGACACTGACCCACCGTTCCATTCAAAGTTGATTTGCAGTTGCAAAATTTAGTGACACTATCAAAGATAAAAAATAAATGTTGATTATACAATTTAATTTGTTTAATTGCAGTTCACTGACAGATATTGGCTGTGTTTGTGACTGCAATTCAGCTGTTATACCAAAGAACAAATTTATGTAATACTAATGTTGACGTTCAGACCTGTGTTAATGTAATTTTACTGACTGATTCTTTACAACCGTTTAGTTCAACCACTTCATTACTTGCGTACGAAAGTGCGCTAGATGTTGTAATCTATCACGATGTGCTCACAAAGCCGACAGCTTTATTATTTGATAAAGGTCGTGTACACATTAATGTTTATATGTTCAAATTCGGTCGTTTACTAATCGGAAGTCACTGTGACACTTAGTGCGGTGTCATGAATGTGGACAGAGTAAGAGATATCTTGCTCTTGAAGATGGATGGATTTGATAGAATTTAATTTATCACAATTAAAATGCGATATAATAATGACGTAGGCGTTGTTGAAAATAAGACTGCTGACGTTGGACGTAAAACAAATGTTGACTGTAATGTAACAGATGCTGTGTTTAGTGGCAGTAACGATAACAGATGCATGCTTCTTGTTGACAGACTAAACATATTAAACATTAGTACATGA
This sequence comes from Parnassius orleans, assembly GCA_029286625.1. Taxonomy (NCBI): domain Eukaryota; kingdom Metazoa; phylum Arthropoda; class Insecta; order Lepidoptera; family Papilionidae; genus Parnassius; species Parnassius orleans. Next base: position 2,436,359 of record JAGSMP010000056.1, read on the forward strand.
AATTTGCTATTAAAATTCACAAATGAATTGAATTATCTAGTTTTTGAAAATATTTTTATTGGACTAATCCGAAATTTTGTTCAATGAATTTATATTAAAATTTTGGATTGTTCCAATGATTAACCAATCATTGGAACAATCCAAATTTTGTGATGATAAAGATGTGAATTGTAAATTTGTCTAACATTGTACTATTATTCCGTAGTTATCGGGATAAACAAGAACCCTTGGAATTCCTGCCTTGGTTAGTAGTGTATAAAGTTAATTTTAGCGTAGCTGGGTAATTGTATTGTGGCGGAGGATCTTTTGTATGTGTCGTCATTGTCTAGCTTGATAACTCAACAGAATTGAATAAAAATAGTTTCTTTTTCACTTAGAGCATTTTCTTCAGTTCTGTTGTTTGGAAATACTTAATCCACATTATGCTTACTAACCTAACCTTTCACTTTGAATGTCACCTTTTTCACAATGTCAAACTCAATGTTTATTATTGTCAATGGTAATTTGGACTTCAAGAATAGATAATGGAAATAGGTGCGAAAATTGTAAATGCTGGAGAGTATTTCGCGTTTCGTAGTCATGTCATTATAACGATAAGCCGTTATAGTTAGTCTATTTCGCGATGAAGGTTTGACTTTGGTTGTTGTAAGCCGTGCACATACACATTGTGTTAGTGTGCGTAGGTCTCGGGAGCGCTACTCTCGAGCGCCCGCAGCCTACGCACACTAACACAATGTGTATGTGCACGGCTAACAACAACCAAAGTCAAACCTTCATCGCGAAATAGTATAACTATACCATTATATTTTATAAAGCATTCCCTATTCTATGCTGTTAACAATTTTAAAACTTTTATCGCTTTTAACCGGTAAATGATGTGAATACGAATATGCTTCTACTTTCAACTCTGAAATCATTCTAACAGCGTCTTGGTACGAGTGTTTTAGTTATTAATGATTATTTATTTCTTATTTCTTTGTCTCACGTTATTCATCGGAGAGCACTGACGCGTGTCGAATTGTTCAATTACTTCCAAAAGAGCCTTTTACAATTTGTGTGTTCCGAATGGCTGGAATTTGAGTAACCTTCGACGATCAAGTATGGACTTGGTAAATGTATACACTTGCTTCGTATCCGGCACTATTTCGTCATCGCCCATGATTTGAATTAATCTGTAAATTTTTGAAATGGAACATAACATTTAAAAAATATTATTCATCAACAGACCATTAAAATGATGTTTTAGAAATTCGGTTACCTACTTAATAAGTATGTTAATTATAAACGGGGGTTGTTTTTTTATCTTTGGTCATACATTTGCTAGTGTCGTAAATTATCCAATATAATATTGTTATGTTAAGAGAAAATGCGGGTGGTCTTTTCCCATACAAACGCTCGCGCCTGTTTTCTTTCTGTTTTATGACTTTATAGCAATGAGTTTTTACAGTAAAATAAATATCAACCTCTTCTATGTCCCTATGTTTTCCTTTTTGATGATACTTTATCTTTATAAGCACTAGAACCCTTACAAAATGCTCAAAATTGCCCATTTGGACCGCTGTCAACAGAGGTCTACTGATCAAATTTGATAACTAATACTGAAAAAAGGAAAACAAAGGGACACAGTGTAGATATCCTTCATATTCAGTTTATGAAATATCTTTAAAATTGGTCAAATATTGGAGAAGGAAATGGTAGAGAGAGCCAAACCTCGAATTATATCTTTTTACTTAGGCTATTCAGTCGAATCTGCAGTTCTCCTTATCAGACGCAGAGCGACAGCGATAGTTTCTTCAAATACCTAATTTTCAAAAGTATCTCGGCCCGCATTTCCTCTTAACTTCTTCGCAATATGCAGAGGCGTCACATTGCGAAGTTTTTGGGAAATTTTTACGACTGCTCAACCCAGCTGACGGTCGATGACGACAGTCACTAAAGTTCTTAAGGCGCCTAAGCCTAAGCGAACAAAATTAAGGTTTATATCAACGTCGAAGCACTTGTTTCGTCGTTTCCACTAATAGTTTACACGCGCAGACACTTAATACACAAAATCGCATCACTTTTATTTTACGTGTCAACATCCACTTCAAACCGTTATTGAAACGATAAAACAGGAGCAACAATCCGTCAACGGTCAAGTTTCCGCCATAACTCCAAGGGGGTGGTTAATATTCTTAATTTATATTTAGTCTTCTATGTATTATATAAAAGGCATGTGTTGCCATTAGTCAATTTCGATTTGCATTACAATACTTATTTAGAAACGTCATTCGCTTGTACCGGTAATTAATATTCGATTTAGTCGTGCGATCGGTGATTAAGTGCAACAAGATCATCTTATTTCATTACAATATATGCATATGACATAGAGTTATTATATTTCATTTGAATGTGTCACTACGTACAGTATTCATTTAGTACTAAGACTTAGCAAAATTTGTATGCGTAACTTCAAATTGATAGTAATCGTAATGTAATAATTATGTTTGACACGTAATGATGAATCGCGTACGCTTTATTTGTGCTCTGACCTTAAAGATCAGCTAACAGCGTGCGCGTAGCGTGGGTGCACCAGTTTTATGATATGGAATTTTTTTTTTTAAAACGTTACCCCCACACTAGGATTTTCTCCTGTATCGTGGAGGCAGTTTACAAACATAAATTGCACAAGGACAAACATCCAGACCCGGAACAATTATTTGTGGGCCATACAAATACTTGTTCCGTGCGGGATTCCAACCCGCGGCCCCCAGCGTTGCAACTCATTGCTAAGCCACGGAGGCGTCATCATTGTATGGAAGACATCACATTTTAAGTGCACCGGCTTTTAATGTTTTTTTTTATTATGTAACCTATCAGTTACAATAACACTGTTTAGATTTTATTGCAACTGATCACAAACCCACTTTTTAACATAAGCCTTATGAATAAATTGCGTACATGCACGCGCACCTATCGTATTTTCGCAATGTGTTATCACAACATGTGCATAAACATATAGGCCTTTCCAAGAATCCGTTAGCTGGCACTATTAAAGTGGAGTGACGAGTGAAGAACCGAACCGACACCCTTGCACTGGTTATGTAGTCAAAAGACTCTGAATAGATTTTCCGCCAGCATTCCCAAAAAAAATCTCGAAAAGCTTAGATTTTTGTTAAGGAATAGTTGTTTAAAAAGAATTTTCTTGGGAATTATGTGATTCCTATCATGCTGTTTCAAGCGTTTCATATTTAATTGTACAAGATATAAATTAAAAAAAAAAAAAAAAACTTAAACCGTTGGGTTCCTTGCTGACAGGACAGAGGCTTTTTCCGAACCAGTGGTAAAAGCGTAAATGATTTTAAATGAGTACTTGTAATCATCATCAATATTGATTAAAATTTATTCTATTCCATTCAATTCCATTCAATTCTTCAAATAAGGTAATATACGTCGGCGTCAAATTACCGCCATTGTCTGTTTATTGTTTCGATAATATGAGAATATCGATTTCTTGAAATAATATAGAAGATAATGATAATACAAACAAAAACAATGACACGCGATTTGGACCTAGACAAGTATAGGTGACTCAATCTCTCGTATTTCTTCGTCTGAGATTTAGTGGCTTATCTTTTAAATATAAACAGTTTTTTAGATGTTCATGAAGGCGTTCAAAATTGAGCAATATTATCTATTCGATTAAGATTCATTTTAAAATGCAACTTCATTACGTTATAATATAGGCCAAAAAGCTAGAAAGGCTTTGTTGCATGTTCTGTACGTGTTTGTGAGATAATATGATCAGATGAAAAAGTTTTGTGTCTTAAAAAGGTAAGGTCTTTTAGATAATGAATAGCATTCGTAAATGAATGTATAAAATAAATTATTTAAAAAAAAAACACTTAATTATTATCGTAACTGTACTTTTTCCATTTCAATAACAAAATATTGTTGCAATGGGTACATTCCCAGATCAAAGGAGAAACGTAAACTTTCACGCCTGTCACCCTATGGGTAGGCAGAGATTATGGACTTCCGTTTGACACAATCCTGATTCACCTCTCGCTTTTGTAAATCCATGTATTTATTATGTTATGTTTCATTCAGAAACAAAACTTTTCTGCACGAACTGAATAGAACTCATACTGAACTTGGTCTATATTCAATACTAGCTGATACCCGCGTCTTCGTCCGCGTTGCTTGATATATTGAACAAAGTTTTCGTATGTGCGACAAAAACATCAAAAAGATCGCAAGCAAAAATATATATGCTTACAAAATTTCTTTTTAAACAATGTTATTCGTTGCATATAATGTTCACTGAACACGTAGTGCTTATAAAAATCGTTGTTTCTTAAAACTTATATAACTTTATATTAAATGAAGATATCGCAATATTTTTTTTTAAATAAGGGCCAAATATGTCTAAGAAATAAAACTTAAAAAACCTAATTGAAATCTATCCAGTACTTTTTTCGTGAAGTGCACACAACTGAAAACCTCTATCATTTTTATTTATATAGATATCTTCTGGCTAAGGCGTCCTTTGCCGTCCGTTCCACTCGCTTCGCATCATACATTTCATTTTCAGATCGTGTCTGATGAATTACCGCGTCGAGTAATGTCATAATTTACTAACCTTACTCACATGAGTAAAGAAACCGTACCTTACTGTAAACTTCCGTAGTTTTATTTGTTTCTTATTTAGGGTTATTTATCACATATTTATGAACTGTTTAAAATTTATTGTAAAAATACATACGTGTATATTGACACGATAAGTCAAACTACAAATAGATAAGAGAAAAGTGCTGTCTAATGGTTGAGTATAGTTAAGTATACAGAGTACGGACTACAAAACTAAATTCTTGGGTTCGAATTTTTTGACTACAGAACTGTGTAACTAATTTACTATAAGCTTGTACGAAGAATTACACAATCTAATAATTTAATACCTTTTACGTAAAGTGAAAGAACTATGAGATTATTAGTATTTCATTACAATGTTTTATTCTCATTACTATTTTTTTTTTGGAAATCAAAATTTTCATTAAACTTTTCAACAAATAAAAAAATAAACAATTTGACCTGAGTTTTAAGCCTAGTCTTGGTCTAGTCCAATAGATCCGACAGCTGTCAAAAGATATTTGTTGCTCTAGTGTCGTAAACCGCTCAAACTCTAGCATTCAGCTTAGCTTAGTTGGAGTTACTGGAGATTAATGGGTATACTAGTAAAATGTTAAAAAAAGTTTGGTAGTAATGTGTGATGACGCTTATTCTTTTGTAAAAATATGTAGGTATTTTTAATATCATAAAGGTGATATGTTTTGAAGTGAGATCTACAAATTAATTCAGAGTTAGAAAAGTATTCTTATCTCGATGGATTTGTGTTGTAATCTTGTAATGTCGATGGATTAATTGTGGTTTAAGATATTTATTTCTCAAACGAATTATAATCCACTCACATGAGAAATGTTCACAAAATAAAATGACACAGCTTTCTTTATAATATAAGGTAAATAATGTAAAAAAAAAAAGTTTTAAGTACACAGTAAAATAGTAAAAGTAGAATGAAAAGATTAAAATTAGCATTCATTTACACTATTTGGTTCGACCGCTGAGTGCAAAAATATTCATATACCGACGTTATGCTTTGCTTAATCGAATTGACGTTGAACTATCGAGACTGGAAGTGATATGCATCCTTAATTCATAAACAAAACCTTAACTTGAGTGGTAAGATAAGATTTTATTACAATGAAATACATTGGTCGCATTTTTACGCCTATAACTTTAAAATCGAAACTTTAAAATCTGTGCCATCTCCCATGACTTTTGTATTTTGATAAATGAATTCGGTCGTACAGAAATGACACCTCGGGACGATTTCAATCACCACAGCCTCTAATGAAAGCTCGGAAGTCATCAATTGCCCTGAAGCTATTATAGTGCTATCCGCATCCGTTAAACACTTATACTCTAAACTATAAGAAAATAATGTCAATTTATTTTACAATGATAATTTGTATGACAAAATGTTTGGTCTGTTTGGGCAATCGTCAGAAAGATTGATTTAAAAAACCGTCTTCTACATTATCATTCGATAACATTACGAATTACCATAAGGCTTTTTCGTACTTTTTACCTCACTGCTCCAGGAAGGTAATGTTTTTCGAGAGTATATATATTTCTTTGGCACGCTCTGTAGCCTTAATGGCGTGATGGATTTTAACTTATAGTGTGTTGTTAGGTTCGTCTTAGTTGTGGAAGTGATGTAGGGTATAATTTTTTTCTCTATTCTATTAATTTTTTTTTACGCAGTCTGGTTTTTTTCATTACTGTTTTAACGGGCTTGTTGCAGATCGAACATAATGTGAAAAATCTTGTCAGATAGCAAAAATAATCTATTAATCTTTCGATTCTCTTCGTCTTTTTTTTGTTCTTTATGTACTATCATACTAGGTACAAATATTTTTCAGTGCTTTAGCAATATATGTCTCTTTAGCAATATCTTTTTTTTATCTTTTGAATAACAAAGACTACGTGGTCCTTTTGATTTATCCATATGTTTTTCTTTTGCGTAGCCTATTCTTAGCTAGTTTTTCTTTTTTGCTTTTCCTAAAAAAGGAAATGTTTTATTTACATTGAAAACTATAGGTATGATTTTCATATTATTCTTTTCGACCTTTAAAAAATGGCTGGACTTTAAATTCAGATATGTATGATAAAGTATGGTCAATGTTACGTAAAGCGTAAAAACATTAATTATTTATACAAAAATGTTAATTAATAATGTGGTTTTGACTAGCTTTTCATTACCTTTGGTTTAACTCAAATTATAGCGTGAGCGTTGCATAAATTATTACTGTTTTATCAAAACTATACAAGCGTCGAAAAAAAGGTTGCTTAACGTTGTCGTGAAGTTCATTGTGCTCTCTGAATGAATGACGCTAAGGCTTTAATAATTGTACTAGCGGTTTTTTGACTGTGATTTTAATCTTTCATTTTTGTCATTTATTTTCATTAATGTAAACGGCTTAATGATTTGCGAATAATATAAAAGAAAATACAATCAGAGGCGAAAATTTTTGCTAGTTACTGTCCTGACCATCAAAGATCTTTGATTAGAAAATTCAATCGACAAGTATTGCTATTAATTTTATAAATATGGCTTAAGATTTAAAAAATATAATGAGATGAAAAGTTAAGATTTTTGATGGTTGAGACAAAGCCTTTTAATAATAGTAGGCGTTTACGTGCCAAAATGGCGGAGACATTGGTGGTAAATGTGGTGAAAAATCAATCAATACGTTTGAATGACCTTAGTTAAATGTTTGTACGTATAGTTATTGTATTTATTATCTATGGATTATTAAACAGGAATAAAAGAAAGAATAACTTCTTCGACACATGACAACTGTTACATATATGTTCTAAGTATTATTTCTTTCTTTATATATATATATAAATTTATGTACACCCGACAGAGAGGACACATCATGATGCATAGTTTGTACAAAGGCACTACTTATTTCATAATGAAATGTCTTCCAGTCGGCCAGTTACAAAGATATATGATTAATAAAAGATAAATAAGGTGTGCACTTTGTTGTTATACAACACTTACAAGGATAAAATAAATGTCTGCGCAAAGTTCGCGGAATGGAGGGTTAGAGAGGGAGGCGGAGGGGAGGGGGGGGGGTCTTCAACTAACACTACTTGTTGACTCAATACAACAAAGATATCACAGGATAAACAAGTCAATCGGGAAGTGAACACTATTAGTGTCATTACTTACGTAGTAACTATTATATTAATCTGTGGTTACGTACAAACATGGCCACGTTTAGCCAAAAGATATGAGCTTGGTTGAAAAATCGTGAAAGAAGTGATAGATAGCTAGCCCATCGTTTATACAATCACCAACCCAATATCCTATATGTCGCCTTTTACAACACGATGGGCAAGTAACACAGTTGGCACATTCTTATTTGTTATAACTCCAACATAAGTTTGGGATCTATAAGTCCCAGACCTACATGGTATAAACTTTACCTATACTAATGTTAAACACTCGCTGCCCGCGGTGCAATAAAATGGGGAAAACACGCCGTTTGTTGCGCTTTGCGCTCTCTGTCGCACTTACGGGCTTTACGGCAAGCTTGGTGTAAAGTGCGACGGAGAGCGTAATTAGCGTCCCATATTATTTTTTTATATAATGACCTAGTATTCTCACTAGCATCATTACAGGCAATGGTCAATGTGTGTTAAGTTTTTAAAATTAATTTTATTTAAGTATACTGTTTTAACGATAGGGCTTATTAAATGTCTGTTTTATGGGTAATCCCAGAAATATATTATTATGAGTGGTATAAATATCTTGTTTACGCCAGACGCAGCCCAGACCGGCGACGCGCAACGTCATAGCCGCAAGACGTTTGGCACTGCGACTGTCAATCCGTCTGCCAAGCGTGACCTTTATTTTACCGACTTCCAAATAAGGAGGGGGTTCTCAATTCTATTGTATTTTTTTTATGTGTGTTGCCTCAGAACTTCCGATTTTGATGATTCTTTTCTATTTGAATGCTGGTGCTTCTCATGTGGTCCCATATAAATTTGATCAAGATCTGGCCAGTAGTTTTTGAGTTATCCTTAATAATGCGTATTTAATTGACTTCGACTACATTGATGATGTTCTCAGTTTATTTATATTGAAGTAAGTTGTACAATATTTTTAGATTTACCACTTGTGAATAACAAAGAGTACAGTCTACCTGATGGTAAAATAAATGATTGCCGATGAAGCCGTTGGTCCTGCGCCAGATCTCTCTCCGGTCACGGATTACCGTTCAATCGGACTACAAGTGTGAGGAAATATAGAGTACACCTGTGCTTGTGCATACACTATAATCCTGCCCTGCGCAGATGGTTAGTCTCAGTTGAGACCGGCCGCCGTGACCGAAATTCGGTCTGAAAAACATTATTATTATATAATAATTGTGTGCATTACTCAGGTGAAATAACTAATTAAACATACGTAAATCACGCCTTCCAACGTGTGATTTCACAATACCCTAAATTAGTCTAGTAAGATAGTTATAATATTAGATCGTTCTCATATCATAGTTATATTCCTAGTAAGCCAGTTATGAACCACTTTCATATAATAACAATATTACGGTATACATTTATATCCCTAGGGATATACCTATATCACGGCTTCAACCATTTTACTGCGACATATACATTGAATGAGGTGATCGGTACCAGGCTATTTCTAATTTGTTTTGTGTTGTAAATTGTGTAACATACATGAATGTAAGCTGTTATTTTTTTAAAATCCCGCTGGGTTTCTTGCTGGTTCTTCCCAGGACAGAGGATTTTTTCCGAACCAATGGTAATTAAACATAGGAGTGACTTTCAATAAGTATTATTTATAATCTACATTGAATAAAACAGTTTCTGTTTCTGAATTCCAATTTTCCTTGATTTAGATATAAATATGTACAACGTTACTTTAAATATTACGTCACCTTAACGGTTTTATTGCCAACACACGGATTAACTTTTCAATGGTTACATTATGAAATGGTGCACTTGAAGCAAATCGGGAAAGTAAAAAAAACTTGAACGATGGGTACCTCATGAATTGAGTGAATCGAACTTGCAAACACGCGTCGACTGCTGTGTTACTTTGCTCAACCGACACAATAATGAAGGGATTTTAAATCGAATCATTACTTGTGATGAAAAGTGGATACTGTACGATAATCGGAAGCGCTCGTCGCAATGGCTGAACCCTGGAGACCCAGCCAAATCCTGCCCTAAACGAAAATTGACTCAGAAAAAGTTACTTGTGAGTGTTTGGTGGACTAGCGCCGGTGCAAACGATTACACGGGAATAGAGAATATCTTTGTAAGTAAAATTTCCCTATAATATATTTTTACCCCCGACGCAAAAAGAGGCGTGTTATAAGTTTGACCGCTATGTGTGTCGGTCTGTCTGTGGCACCGTAGCTCTTCCGGGTGAACCAATTTGGATGCGGTTTTATTTATTTGAAAGGTAGCTTCATCGAGAGTGTTCTTAGCTATGATTCAAGAAAATCTTTTCAGTAGTTTGAAGATCATGAGCCCTTTTGTTTCGGGGGTTTTTGAAATTTTCAATTTAATATTATTATTGGGATAGGAAAAGTACTGAAACTTTTAATTTAAATAAAAACTACACTGATGCTAAGAATAAAATATATATTAATCTTTATGTAACATACTAGCGAACCGCCCCGGCTTCGCATATGTGATTTTTGTCCACAGTCTACTTGATGGTAAGTGGATGCTCTAGCCCATGGTGGATGTCAAGCCTGAGGACTTAGATGGAAAGCTTCGTTTCCAGTAAAAAGGCTCTCCAATTCTATACACTCACCACACGAAACACAGTAGTATTAAGCTGCTTAGCAATATTATCAACGAAGTAGTTGTTACATACTTCACAAAGTTTTAAAGAATTGACTACATACCATACATGCCACTGCCAAAATATTTTTATTATTTACCAAAAACTTAAAATATAAGGAATAGTCATTAAAAATTCATCTAAAACACGCTACCGATTTGTGGAAAGTGGGACGCATGATGTGTAAATCTTATCTAAGATGTAATAACGTCTTACATCACGAGATGATCATGGCCTATAAAGATTGCATTGTTAGGGCCGGATGTAAACTAGCGTTTCATGATACGATGTCATGAACCGGCGGTTCTTATGCGAAAAAATCTTCCATAACACTCGTCAAAATAAGATACCTTTTGGCAGTGAGTAGAGGTTTTTTCTTTAATTTTATATTCAATAATTCATCCATTCAATACAGTCTATCTAAGTCCACTGCTGATCGTGACCTCCCCATAAATTGCGTCTTAAGGGGTTTATTTGACATAGTCAACCGCAGCTTTTTTTTTCTTCAATTTTTTTTTATATGATAATAGGTGACAAACGAGCACACAGTCCACCTGATGGTAAGTGGTTGCTGTGGCCCATAGACATCTCAATTAAGAATCAAAATTCAGATGCGTTGTCAGCCTCGAGAACTAAGATGGAATGCCTCGTTTCCAGTAAAAAAGGGTCTCCGGTTCTCTACACTGACCATACGAAACACAGCAGCGTTAAGCTGCTATTTTACGCTGGTATTCTGTGAGAGCGTGGTCCTTCCCCGGTCGAGCCGACCCATTCGTGCTACAATTACTATACTACTAATATAGCTGCAGCAAGACTCTACCACGTAAAAAACGTAGTTGTTATTATGAAGACGCCGTCGCCCATTTCCTGGTTTGTTTCCCTCTGCCGCGTCTTATGACACCACTGGACGACATCATCATCATCATTACAGCCCTTCACAAGTCCACTGCTGAACATAGGCCTCTCCCAAGGAATGCCACAAAGACGGCCCTGAGCCACCTGCATCCATCGACTTCCTGCATGTCTTACCAGGTAGTCACTCCATCTAGTGGGGGGTCGCCCTACACTTCGCCTACCGGTACGAGGCTGCCACTCGAGAACCTATTTTTCTTCTGGACGATATAGGGTAGTGGATATTCTTACACCGCATTACTCGGTCATATTGTATCGTTTATGGATTATATCATGCACTTGCACATTTTATATTCAAATGATTGTGTAACTCGTGAGTTCAGTTTAAGAGCGGAAATAAATCGAATTGACATTGTGCATTACGTGAAATTGCAAAGTCCTCAAATTGTACTTCAAATTACAATAGTTTTGTGGCCAAAACGCGTTATAAGAGAATCGAGCACCCCATTTTATACCGTAGGTGTGGGAAATGTCGTGTAGGAACGTATATACGTATGTTTAATGTATGTGAAATTATTTTAAAATATAATATAAAAGAATAAAATATTGTTTGAATTATTTAACGTTATAAAATACGAATAAGATATAGCTATTTTATACTGCAGAAAAGAAACAAGTGGTAAAATGAGAAATATTGTACAACCGACTTCAATATAAATAAAATGAGAACATCAATGTAGTCGAAGTCTATTAAATACGTATTATTAAGGATAACTCAAAAACTACTGGTCAGATCTTGATCACATTTATATGGGACCACATGCGAAGCACCAGCTTTCAAATAAAAAGAGAATCATTAAAATCGGTTCACCTACAAAAAAGTTCTGAGGTAACACATAAAAAAACAGTCGAATTGAGTACCTTCTCATTTTTTTGAAGTCGGTTAAAATTGTAACGTACTCAAATGAATTTTTAATAAAAATGAGAATAAACGGAACAAGAAAATTTACAAAATATTGTTTATACATCAAATATAATATTTCATTTTACGTACCTACCCAGCCAGACGGAGTTGGTTGGTACGGTGCCAAGGTGAAGCAACTCTATCTATTATATCACATCCACGGCAAACAACATGGACATTAACCGCAATTATAATAAAGTTCAAATTTATAATATGATCTTTTGGTATCGTAATAGTAATGCAAGACAATTTCAGTTCATTGTTTATGGTGATAGAGTATATTTTGAGATGAAGCGTTTTAACGTCTGTTTGAGGAAATTGTAGTAAATTCAAAGATGCGTCAATTAGGATTGTATACTGACTTAATTCATGATTCATTTAAAGTCATAAAATTCCTTTAGGAGTTGAAGTGGGTAGGTGTCACTTACATCTATTTGCTCCGTAAATACATGTAGTGCGCTTAGTGTTATGTTCCAGTTTAGCTCAGGTCCCTTTTATTTTGTGGATGTCAAACTACCTTTAGCTTTTGAAATAAAATCTGTTTAATTCGTTCGCCGTAAAAAAAATCTACTTCAAATTTGTAATACTTATTACTTACTAAATCTACCGGTTAAAAATTTAACTTATAAAAAGTACACACCGACTTCAAGAGGTAACAAAATGTGTAAATAGTTATATTATCATCTTCATCACCTATTTTTCCACCCTTAAAGAAGGATTTTTTTCTTTAAATTTATGTGGGATCACCCCTGAAGTAAACCTGTAGTAAAAAAAAGTTTCTAAATCGATCCAGTAGTTTACACATTCTATCTAAGCTATTAAATCATTTTTTTTCGATATTTTTTATTTTGTAATGTTTTTATATTATTCTTTACTTGGACACCATAAAACCCTAAATCATCATCAGTGAGAGTGGAAAACGATTTGGAAGGCTTCTTTGCTATAGGACAAAACAGGCTGCTGTTTTCTTTATCCGCGTCGTATAGTGGCGCGATGGAAACTCCACTACACTATATGATCCCGTGAGTTTCGGGGGCGACAGAGGGAAATCAAACAGGAGACGGGCAGCAGCATCTTCCTTATAACAACTTAACTGCTGAATGTCCCTCTCAGAATTGAATGCTGACCTCTGTCCAGCTGTAGGACGTACGTTGGCCGTAACTTTCTCTGCTTTCTTAAAAGCAAATCATAATTTGAAAGAACTTATTAAGACGCCTTCAAAAATATTAAAAAGAAAGTTAACAATCTTTATAAAAAAAACTACTGAACTGATCTTAAGGTGTGCAGTTTGGTCCAACTTGATAGGGTAGTTTTTATCCAGATAAATTACTACCAATATTTTTTATTGCGAATTTAAGGATTTTTTATAGTACGAGTCGTCTGAAAGGGCAGAACAACGTCTGCCTGGCCAGCTAGTTCAACTATTTTTTGTATTGTTTGTTGTATGTTATGCGATATCTTCGTCAATCCTGAACCAATTTCGATAATTTTTATTATATAAAAACGGTTATGCTTCAGGGAAGGTCCCATATAAATTTGGAAAAAAAATTACACCCCTCAGGGTGACAAAAGAGGGGATAAAATTTTTAATGTAACTATTCAGAGGACTTATAGGAGAGACTGATATTCCTTAGTAACTCAAAAGGGTAGAAAAAATTATTTTTTAATAATAACTAAAAGCGGACTTCAATGAACTTAAAAAAAAAATAACTATATATTCTGAAGTCGAGAATTATATCTTTACCCATACACTATGTTGTCCTTGTACTGACTTCAGAGACAGATTTTTTTTCTTTTTAGTTCTTCGAATTCGACTTTTATTTTTTATTAAAAGTTAATTTTTTATCAGTGACATAGAAGTAGGTTTCCTTAAAATGTTTCAGATGTTACCTGGCGTAATTATGTGAACAATTAACGTAGCGTAGGTAGACAATTATTTAAGTTATCTGGCGGATGTATTGCGTATCTCCTATTGAAATGAAATGCAAACTCATAATGGTTTCTTATAGTAAGACTTCAAGATACTGTGAGCTCGTTTTGCGTAGATCGGACCAAACATTAATAATTAAAAGTTGAAGGTAGCCTTCGTTAACTACACCATGGGCGCTGGAAAGTGCCCGAACGTCGCGAATTAAAAAAGTTAAAATTAAACGCGATAAAATCCGTAAAATTAGTTTTATTCCAAATGCAAACTCTTTAATTTTCGACGAGATTATTGGCATCATCGTGGTCCACTGCTAAATGTAATATATCCTAAGGAATGCCACAAAACACGTTCCTGAGCCACCTGCATCCATCGACATACTGGCATAGGACATTAATTTGCAGAAAACATACATTTATGAAATAGCTGAAATAACAAGCGTATACTTAGTCAACAACTTACAAGCGGCTTATAGTTGTTTAATTTTTAAATCGATCAAAACTTAACAGAACGAATAGTTTAAATACACCGTCGAACACGTAGTAAATCAGAACTTCAAATTGAAAATTAACAATATTCTATTTGCGGCGGCGACTGCTGAGTATGTGGTCCCGGGTTTGAAATCACATGTCTGGCCAAAATCATATTGGGTTTTTCTGTCAAGAACAAAAGTAGTCCCAGAGTCAGGAAGTTTTCGGTGCTTCACCCTCCGGCCTCGGGTAGCACGGAAAGCCGTTGATTCTGCGCCTGATCTCTCTCCGGTCTTGTCAGATTACCATCCCATCGGACTATGAGAGTGAGGGAATAGAGAGTTCACCTATGTTTGCGCACACACTTGTGCACTATAATCCTGCCCTGCACAGATGGCTAATCTCCGTTGAGACTAGCCGGCGTAACCGAAATTCTGTCTGGAGGACATTATTATAATATTATAATGTAACGGATCGTAACAGGAAACGAGTCAACGAATATTTTTATCATAAAACAATTTACTTACGTAGTTTTAAACACAATCATGATAAGATTGATTTTTTAAATAGCTACGTAATGTTTTTATTGTAAACAAAATTTCTGGACGATATTTCCGTAGAGTTATATTTGCTTGTCTGTCAGTGTACGCAAATAGAAGCCCCTGTCATCGTACTTCCCATGCGGTGACTGATATGATGTATGGTTCCCCCCGAATTGAATCTAAACGTGAATTATTCTTTAACGAGACGTGATTATTGTTTGGATTCCACGCTGATTACTCTTATGACCATGTGGTTCAGTAGTAAGCGTACCTGTTAGGTATACTTAATTTTTTTTGGACACTTTAGACATTTCTTTGTTACTTTGTTGATCTGGTATTTAATAAATAAGCCTTACAAATTCTTTACTAAACATCTGCAATCAGTTAATGAATTTGCTATGACTGCTAGTAATCTTACGCCCACCAGATTTCGCTATTTGGGACTAAGGTGAACTTTTTTTTATAGGATAAGGGTGGTAAGTGGTTGCTGTGGCCCACAGACATCTACATCTTTCCTCGATCACGAATCAAAATGCAGATGCGTCACTCATGAGGACTTAGATGGAATGCCTCTGTTTCCAGTAAAAAGGGTCTCCGGTTCTCTACACTCACTATACGACACACAGCAGCATTAAGATGCAATTTTACGCTGGTATTCTGTTAGAGCGTGGTCCTTCCCCGGTCGAGCCGACCCATTCGTGCTACAACTATACCAGTTATATAGCTGCAGCATGGCTCTACTACGTACCAAACTTATTTAGTTACTTCTTGTACTTTTATTTATTCTGTGTTGTTACACAGATGGTCACACAGTGTTATCATCATTAAAATGTTGCGTATTAAATTTAAAAAAAAAACTGTTTCTAGTGTAATTATTTACTCATATTTAACATTTATAAATTCATCTATTTTTAGGAATATCCGTAGTTTGATTTATCCAATTCTAAACTAATAAATAAAAAAATTAAGTAATATGAAATATTAGTTATATTAAACTCTATATTTTTTAAATAATTTAACTTCCCTTCCATGAAATCTGTCAAATATTTCACCTCATTTCAATGTGGCGCCGCCCTGGTGGCAAAAAAGGATGTAGTTGCGCTCATTTCATTCTGTTCCCTCTTACGACTCCAGCGGGTCGATATGGGGTTCTCTTTAAACTATATTTGGTGAACTATACTTTTACATTTACATTGTTTTAATAATTGCTTGACAAAGTTATTGTCTCATTACTTAACTAGGTACCGCTGGGCAAATCTTTAAACTTATTATGATGACACTAATGTGTGTGTTAATGGTGTTAATATTTCTAAATAAGTTATTACTTATTATTGAGAAAAAAAACAGCCCGACTGATCTAACTTAGATATGTTTTATTTTGGCAAGTTAGTGGTATTTGTAATGTAGCTACACAATTACCTATCATGTGATCCAAATTTCCTTTTTTTAAGTCACAAGTTTTTGACAATGTGACCGCCATATTTATTTTATGCTGACGTAATCTGTTTTACCCGCGCAAAAGAGTATTCTACACTCTTTTTAAGAGATATCAAAACAAACATTTCTTTAGAAATTGTAATAAAATAATATTGTGTAATGACGTCATAGTTTTCATAGTCAAAATTGTATAATCTTATTTTTTTAATATCAAAAATCTAATTTAACTTAAAAGTGAATACGATCACATTTAAGACATAACTAAACGTAGTAAATTGAAATTATATGATGTAGTAACTGATTAATGACGGTGTCAACTATCCAATTATGACGACGACTAATCGATTCAGGAATGTTACCCTTCTTTTGGGTTTCGCCGCAGTCGGGTAATGTTACGTAATGTACACGTGATGCAGTTACGTCCGATCTGTTTTATGGCATCAAATAAACGTGTTTCTTTCTTACTTTCATACAAAAACTATTATGAAGTACGTACATGACTTCTAAACAATTTAAATATTGTCAGGAACAGCATTGGGTTCTCAGTGAAGTTATGTCCTGTTTGGGCTTTCAGCGTAGGGATCAGGTCGTTGAACACAACGAACTCTTCATGAATCGATTTTTTTTACGTGGTGGGTACCACACATAATAGTGGCAGAAATGGCTTGGCTTGACCGGGGAATGAGGACCACGCTCTCACAGAATACCGGCGTAAAATAGGAGCTCAATGGTGCTATGTTTCATATCGGAGACCCTTTTTACTGGAAACGAGACATTCCATCTAAGTCCTCAGGGCTGAAAACGCATCTCTATTTTGATTCTTAATCGAGAATAGATGTAGATGTCTATGAGCTACAGAATGAACTTACCATCAGGTGGACTGAGTGCTCGTTGGTACCCTAATTCTATTAAAAAAAAACACTAAGTCCCTGACGACAACGATTAGAGATTGGGTGTTGGGTTCAAATTGCTACTGCGAGGTTAATTTCTAAGATTATGAATGGCACTAATTTAAACTTAGTTTATATTAAGTAAACATTCTTAGCCGTTAGCTAATAAATAGGACCGTAAAGATAATATCACGGCTACAAGTCACGAATATATAATTAGCTTCAAAATGCTCGTACAGTTAATGTTTTACGACTGCATATTTAATGTAGGATCATCACTGAATCGCAGAGATTAAGTGGATTAGAGTTTATAAAATTATAACTTAAGTTATGATCATGACGGGTCGCTAACGCAGTGGGCAAGCGTTTGGCTGCGGGGATGTGGGTTCAAGTCTCGAGCGGGACAACTATTTGTATGTCAACTATGTGTAACTATTTGTTTGTGTAAAGTACAGCCTTTCTCCATTTCGGGGGGAGGGGGGGGGGCATGGAGTAATTAGTGCTGCTTCAGTGTGTGTTGGCAGACTTCTAATGTTTTATTTCTCACATCTCGTAATATGCAAATTTCCTAACCGTCGAGCACGTGGTAAACAAGTACTTTTACTTGTTACTTTTTATTTCATTCGAGCCGGTAATATTAAGGAAATCTTTATATATACTAAACTACGTAGTACTATTATTTATTCTGTGACTAAACTCCTAAACGGCTGGACCGATTTTGATTAATTTTTGTACTTACGTATTTGAGTAGGCTTGATGTTTCCTTGTCGATTTTGGCAACGGCGAGATCTGTCGAATACGATCGAAAGTATCATAGTGCATTCCACATATCATAGTGTCACAATTGTAATCATCAATCAATCGTCCCATGTAACCAACGATTCTGACGTCCGATTTAACGCCCTAATAAGTTATTTTCAATATTTTCAAAACTCGCTAATCTGATTAACCTCATTTGACAGTTTTCCTCTTATGTAATTATTATTTTTTATTATTTAAATAAAAACCCCCACACTAAGATTTTCACCTGTATCGTGGAGGCAGTTTACATACATGAATTACACAAGGACAAACATCCAGACCCGGAACAATTATTTGTAGGCCATACAAATACTTGTTCCTTGCGGGTTTCGAACCCGCGGCCCTCAGTGCCGTAAGTCATTCCTAAGCCACTGCGCCACGGAGAATTAAAATATTTTACACAGTTATCTAATTTTATATTTTGTTATGGGAATCCCCCTGCAATATTGACATATTTACTAGAATGGAAACAGGAAATTTAATGTACGCCGCACCCAACTTACCGCGTTCAAAACAAGATACTCGTAGTATCGTATATAACAAAAGCGAATGACTTATCGCCAATGACTTAACTAACCGTAACTTAACCGTACTATACGATGGCGGATCCATCATCCCATTTCCCCCATCACAACACTCAAGGAGAACACACATGTGACAAAACAGAATTAGTTTAGCGTTGGTGGGCGGAGTATCTTGGGTTCCTAATTTAGGGGATATATAAAGGTGTTAGTAGCGGTAAATACATTTTTTTTATAGAGTAATGCCCAAATACTCAAGTCAAAGTGACTGTGACACCGCAAGACTTAACGACATCTTAAAATTGAGTAGCGTTTGTGTTTTTGGCCAT
This sequence comes from Parnassius orleans, assembly GCA_029286625.1. NCBI lineage: Eukaryota > Metazoa > Arthropoda > Insecta > Lepidoptera > Papilionidae > Parnassius > Parnassius orleans. The sequence goes on from JAGSMP010000056.1 coordinate 2,455,521, forward strand.
AAGGGTGACAAACGAGCACACAGCCCACCTGGTGGCAAGTGGATGCTGTGGCTCATAGACATCTACGCTTATCCTTAATTAAAAAATAAAATGCAAATGCGTTGTCACTTCTGAGGACTAAGATGGAATGCCTCGTTTCCAGGAAAAGAGTCTCCGGTTCTCTACACCCATCATGTGCTCGACCTGTATGTGTGTTTGTGTATGATGTATGAATGTAATGAAATTTTATAATTCAGCTTTCACCCACTTCCAGACCCCGATTTATCTGAAAATTTGCAGACGTATTAAGAACCGATGACAATACAATAATTTCATGACTATGAACTAGTATTTCCACTAGGATCATCACAGCTCATGAGAAATGATGCCGTGGGGTAAACCGGTTGGTTTTTATAATCAGTATAAAATAATCTCTATAGGTATTTAAAAATCAATTGCTGTCCGTTAGTCTCGCTAAAACTCAAAACTGGCTCCATCGGTTCTGATGAAATTTTTTGTGTCTTTTTGAATGGGCTTCTGGATACATTAGATTCACAATTGGATCCGGTAGATGGAGCTGTTGTCGAGATCCAGAAATCAGCTGTGCGAATCGCTAGTTTAAAATGAATATTGTGAAACTATTAGGTACATGTGTTTATCCAAATCACAAAAATTTACAAAATGAACTTATTTAGTCCTTAAGTTATGTTATGCCACTAAAATAAACTTAAAATTGTAATTTTTTTTTTAAAAGGAAATTAAAGAAGACTAACTGTTCCCACCGCAGCCAGAACTAACGTTATTAAACATAAATGCTGGAACGTTGCCAGGATTCAATTAGCTTAATTAGGCCATGTGTTTACGCGACGGTAACTCTGGAGCACCCGGTCGTGCTCACCCGAAGAGTAGCAAGTGCATTTTTGATGGCAAGTAACAACTTTCATCTTTTAAATTTAGATGACAATTTTCAATGGTTTAGAGTTGCCAGTATAAGTGCCGAAACACAACGTGACAAACCGTTACGCACAACTTTAATATACCCTTCTTCTTAATGAAAGGTTCAAAATTGGTGAACCGATCGCTGCCTTCCAGCGATGATCCACAAAACAGAATCAAAACCAAAAAGAGCAAACAATCGTTATAAAACTTCAGTTTGCGACAAAATATTCTCACATAAACCAAAACAGAAAACAAGGTCAAGCGTTCAATTAAATTACCTAAGATTAATTTGAATACAAAAAAATATTTTTAATTTAATAATTAATTTTAATATCTTTAAGAAAACAAGCCATTACGTGACGACTGACTAAGAAGAAGAAACTTATTATTACCATAAACTTATTTAATAGACGGATTCCTCGCAAGGATTATTCGCGAGGCTTTTGATTTTTAATTTTAAATACATATTTCAATAGAGAAGTCGCTTGGGTGCTACCATCTGCTTAGTATTCTATTATTAATAAAACTAAATCCAAACCCAAGTATACCACTGCAAGATTTCAAGATACAATTTAAGAACAAATTAAGCTCGTTCTGCGTAGATCGGACCAAAAATTGATATCCAAATGCTTAAGGAACCTGAGTTAACTATGACATCAGTACGTGAAACACCCCAGTCCCCGTGACTATGAGTGCGGTAAAGCACCCGAAATGTTATTTTAATATATAGGTTAAATTAAACGCGAAAAAATTCAAATTTTATCGACCAATACCTATATTATTACTTATATTATTATACTATTGTTGTATTCAAGGCGAAATTATTTCGAATTCGGCAGTTCGTTTGAAGCCAACTGAAATTACCCAACTACCTCCAGAACGGCGTTCTAAATTTAAACATTTTTTTTATTCACAATATTTTTCTGTGACATGCCAGTAGAAAACTAAAATTTTAATTACAATCGCGATAAAATTCGATGTGAGTGACGCTATCTCAACAATCAAAAACTATTTTCTTGAACTAACATTCCCATTCCAGTGATTTGGAAGCTTATCATTGATAGAATTCTCATTACATACGCTTAGAGCGTTATCAAACTGAGATATGCAATGGAAAAAAAAGCGCTATTTATACCTTATCAGGTCGATTGTGAAATCACACGTTGGAGGGCGTGATTTACGTATGTTTAATTAGTTATTTCACCTGCGTAATGCACACAATTATTATATAATAATAATGTTCTTCAGACCGAATTTCGGTCACGGCGGCCGGTCTCAACTGAGACTAACCATCTGCGCAGGGCAGGATTATAGTGTATGCGCAAGCACAGGTGTACTCTATATTCCCTCACACTTGTAGTCCGATTGAACGGTAATCCGTGACCGGAGGGAGATCTGGCGCAGGACTAACGGCTTCATCGGCAATCATTTATTTTACCATCAGGTAGACTGTACTCTTTGTTATTCACAAGTGGTAAAATTAAAAATATTGTACAACCTACTTCAATATAAATAAAATGAGAACATCATCAATGTAGTCGAACTCAATTAAATACGCATTATTAAGGATAACTCAAAAACTACTGGTCAGTTCTTGATCAAATTTATATGGGACCACAAGAAGCACCAGCTTTCAGAATCAGAATCATTGAAATCGGTTCATCCAGAAAAAAGTTATGAGGTAACACACATAAAAAAACATACAGTCGAATTGAGTACCTCCTCCTTTTTGAAGTCGGTAGAAAAAAGAGTTCTCTGAGATGATAACGATCTACGTTTTGATTATTAATCGAAGATCAATTATATAAGTTCACACGCCAGCGTAAAATAGCACTATAATCTTGCTGTAGTATTGTGTGTGTGTTGGGAATCTGGGATCCATTTTACTGGTATCGGGACATTCCTTCTAGTCCCCAGGGGGTGACAATGCTTCAGTATTTTGAAAGATAGATGGAGGTATATCTATGGGCGATAGCGTGCACTTACCAACTGGTGGAGACTCTGTGTTCGTTTTTCGCCATTACTTGTTTAAAAAAGGTTTTCTTTCAGTTAGTTCTGAATTAGATATAAATATAATGTTACAATATGTAGATAAAATAATGTAAAGCACACCTGTTCTCTCCCCCAGCAAATAAGACTTACTAGTCTTATTTGCTGGGGTAGTTTCTACTGAAAACAAGTTATGTTGATAGCATTGCTAATATTTATTTATATATTCCTTATTTCTAACCTATCCTTCCTTTTTAACCCTTGTTAAAAAGAATACAAAAGAAGGCATTCTTAACCAGTCAACCCATATTCTTTTATTGGTTGATTATGAAGGCATACTTATGTACATACGAAGAGAGGCCAAATTCGTATATGGAAACTAATGTCCGAAATCAAAACTATATAAATAAATATAACCATTAATGATACAAAATAGGATTTAGCTTTTAAAGGTCCATACATATATTTTATAAACATTATTACTTTTTGAACAAAATCTTTGAATTGACCATTACCACCAATGTCTCCATACACTTCGTTATTATATTTTTTTATTTTATTGCGAGTTATGCTTTTATACGTCTATAAATTGGTATAAGTGAGTGAATGACCACTTTTTGGTATGGCCAGTGGCCATTCCAAAAAATTCTTAGTCAATTTGAATTGGGTAATTGACACTATTTTAAGTTAATTGAAATAATTTTAGGAGTACTTAAAACAAACATTTGCAATATAGTATAATGATAGTTTATTATTTATACTATATTATATACATATATATTTATACTATATTACTTAAACGTTTTATAGTCAAATAATCATCTTATTTGACGTCAGTATTTTTAACGTCCTTGCTTATTTTGTTTGTTTTGAAACATTAAAAATCTTTTTTGTATTAAAAATTGAAAATCTACTGATTTTAAAAGAACCACAAATAAAACATTCTATGATAGTATTAATAGTGGTGTCAACTACCCAATTGCCTATGCTGTATTTTATTTGCTGTAAAAAAAAACTGCACTTATAATAATAATAAATAATTAATAATAATAAAATAGAATTATTAAAAGTGGAGTTACCTAAGGGCTTAGAGGGTCTTTATTTTGTTTTTCATGAGACATCATTTCATCGGTATCTTTATTCTTCTTGTATATCATTTTAAATGATCTCTCTTACTAGTAAACGTGATGAGACTGGTTAAAATAAAGTGTGCTATATAGCTTTCTATCTTGAGTTTGAATTAAAGTACAGTTAGAAGCATAGCGTCGTTTGGCAACCAAAACCATAACGTGCAATATTGCCAAGAATACTTTATAAAAATCATATTCAAGAAGCGAGAACCGGCGACCGTTTTTACTTGTAACGAGGCACTTCGAGGCTTCAGGGTTGACAACTGATTCTCAATTTTAAGTGCTAGTGCCACAACATACGTTTACCATCAAGTGGATGCGGCAATATACCTGATGGTAAATGTACGTCGCGTCGTCCTCTTTTGTCACCCTGAATTATAACATAATTCAGATTTCTTTGCCTTGTTATATTTATGTAGATTGTAGATATACGATAGGTATGTATTTCATATTAGCGGTTTTGCATGCCGAGCGACGATAAGTGCAATGATATACATTTTATGCAAATGTTTATAGGTTAATTTAATGATGCATTACGTACTTTACTACTTGCACTTATGTGAAATTTCAAGGTACCTATTCTTTTTTTTTTTAAATTGTTGAACATTTTTTTTTCTTAATTTTTTGCGTTATTAAGGACAGGCGCACACTCAAACAACCAGTCTCAACGCTAATCGCGATCGCTAATGGTAGTTTCTAATATGATTCTCGGATTTAGTTTCGTCGCCGGCGTGATCCTTCGAGAACGAATCCCAGCTTTCGAACGCATGCTGTGGCGAGCCTGCAGAGGCAACGTGTTCCTCAGGCAGGCTGAGATCGACACACCACTGGAAGATCCCACTTCCGTAAGTATTTTTTGATCTCTATATAAGATGTTTCCTTTTTATCATAACACTACTTTCTTTATCTTTCGATTTGACAATCCATATAGATTTAGTACGTCACTGGGTGAGACTTCTATTGAGCATTTCCTTTTAAAAAAATATACCCGAAAACCTTTGTGATTCCCTGGAATCGAACCGAGACCTTCGACATCGCGGTTGTACCGTGACTAATAATTTCAAAAGTAATATATTATAAGTCAATGGTCGTAACATTTCATATTGATTGAGAAAGAAAACGCTTGACTGTTCTCAAACGTATTTCTCATTAGATTCGGCTATGTAAACAGGTTTGGTTGGCAACGTCAGACGCACGCCTAAACATCGTGCGACAGAATCGAACTGCGATCAATAGCGCAACACGTCCGCATGACCGACAAACATCCGCGCATTGTTAGGTTAGGTTACCTACCTTTGAAAATACGCTCCGTACTTACAAAAATAAACTGTATATGTTAAGGCTAAAGCCGATCGATATGAAAGTCAACTCTTTTATCAGGAACAGGGACACGGATCTCTCCCATTGTAGGGAAGTTTATCAGTTATTACAATAAAATATTGGCTTATTTATTTAAAAAAAAAATAAAACAGTCATGACTTCCCAAAAAAAAACAGTCGTGACGTTCCAAAAAAAACAGTCGTGACGTCCCATCGAAATCGATGAGACGACAAAATTGTTAAATTTACAAATACTCCTGATTTTTGTAGAAAGAATTAAACCTTAAAACGCGATATAAAGTGCGACCATTAAATGCAAGTCTATTCTTCGAGTTCTGCAATTATTCAGGGTCACTTGGCTGCGAAGCGGGAACAACAACAACAGACGCAATAACAGATCCATTCAGATTGTGTTGAAATACAGATATTAGATTAAAACTTTGAACAAAAATTAAAAACCGACTTCAAATTGCTAAAAAAGAACTTATTTATTTCCTACCCTGGGGTGGAATTTTTTCTCCAAATTTATATGGGACTAGCCTTGAAGCATAACATATTTAATAAAAAAATAATCATCAAAATTGGTTCATAAACTGCGAATATATCGCGTAACATACATACAAAAGAAACATACACTCGAATTGAGGACCTCCCCCTTTTTGAAGTCGGTGAAAAATGACTGATCTGTTTTTATTTGTATCATTTATACTTGGTGGTATTGTTCCTTTTTTTCTATCTACGAGCCTGTATAGGATGGTAGACTAATCTGTGCTAATACTTATGGAGTCTGCTAGTTGGGGAAACACCTCAATCCTGGGAAACTCCGTCAGGAAACCCAGCGGAACTTTTTGTAAATAGTTTACAATTACGTAGTGTACAATTAATTATACAAAATATTTTAGAAATAGCTTGATAGCGATCACCTTATTCCCAGGGGTGACAATCATTCATGTGTTCCCCTTACATACACACTAGCCGAAATCGTTCCGAGGGTGTCGTAAAAAGCGACAGGGGGAAACTAGAACAAGGGATGGGTGGCAGCATAATCCTGATAACTAAAGTAATAAAAACTGCGTTTCTAACATACATAGTTGCGTGGCAACTGTGGCAAAATCCTCCCAATGAGGCAATCTTTGGAGAGGCCTATGTTCAGCAGTGAACTTTTATAGACTATTATGAATCAATTCCCCTTGAAGGCTGCGAGGCGTTTACTCTTATTCCTCAAGGGCGACAACGCATCTGTGGCCCAATGTGGCTGCATTAGCTTCTTACCATCGCGTTAATTGTTAACTTCTTATTTGGTTTTTGCAGTCGGACCAAGTGTACAAGTCGGTGTTCATAATCTTCTTCCAAGGAGACCAGCTCAAGACGCGCGTCAAGAAGATATGCGAGGGCTTCCGTGCTACCCTCTATCCCTGCCCCGAGGCGCCCGCCGACAGAAGGGAGATGGCCATGGGCGTGATGACCAGGATCGAGGACTTGAATACGGTATTTGTTTAATTTATTATCGTAAAAGGTGAACCATTTATTCACGTGATCTCCAGTGTTTACTTTGTCTGTTCGTTTTCAGTGAAGAATATTTAATGATAAAATATAGTTATTATAATTTTAGAAATCAGTGATTTCCGGTGCAAATATAGTTTTTTTTTTAACTCTAGTCGTAGAATATTTCTTTTCTGTTTATAAATTGGAATTTTAAATGCCAATAAATATAAAAAATACATTGTCTACCAGCTTATCTTGAAGTTGAATAGAGAACGTGCAAAACGTAGAAAGTGCAGAAGTTGCTATTTTTGGGACTTTGCTTGACCACCACCTGCTGGTAAGGCCCTACATAGTAAATCGCGCTGTTTTGGTGTGACAAAAGCCTATTCACTCTTGCCCTGAAGACGTCTAGGTTATTATAGGACGACAGCCGCCGGCAGATTATTCCATTCTTTTGCTGTACGCATTACGAAAGACATAGCAAAGGCAAAGGGGTGTAGACCCGCCGACTGCCTGGTTATCTGTGGAAAGGGGAGGGGGAAATTAGGAATTAAGACATGTAATTCCTGCGCATAGTTTCCAAAGTGCATCCTATAGAATACCGAAAGGCTGGCAGCTCTGCGCCTGTACTCGAGGCTGACAAGATTAATTTCAACCAATGCAAAGTTACCAATAAAGCCTCTTAGCTCGTCTCTCCACTGAGTCCAACGCTGCTTGGTGGTATTTGTTCGTTTATGAAATAATAGGTAAATATGAAATATTATAAACTTTAATTATTTCAGATACAGCACAAAGGATAATTAAAATACCACTTAAAATGAAACTATATTTTAGTACATTCTTTAGTTGAATAATTAAGAAAATCGATTTTAAGCTAAGGTCGTGAAGTCTATTTTATTTTAATCTGTTCTCCTAATTTGTAATGCATTAAGGAAAACCAAACAGTCGTAATATATAATATGTACTTCACGTCTTTGATACTAGGTCTACATTTCATTGAAACTGTTCTTGTATTGTGACCGGTCAATCATTTCAACAATGGTGTGTTAGATAACAATTATACTGATATTCTATTAACTTTTAATATAATTTATTTCGCCCACAACAATATATCATCACACTAACCTCGAAGTATTGTTAAAGGTGGTCGTGACAATGGCGCGGTAAACCTCCGGCGGGTAATTACTCAGTATTGAATACTCCCATGTCATTGTCGTTTAGGGCAATTTACCATACTGACACGGCGAATCTATTTGCCTCTATTGTTGTGGCTGCAGTACATTTTTCACTATCTACGCAATTAGGAACGCTTGCGTAGATATCTTGACCGAATTAAAAAGGAACGTTTGTAATTCGTGTCTAAATCATTTTGACGTATCTTATTTATCGGCCTGCGAAAGTCCACCGGTGAACCTGGACCTCACCCATTGTATAAAAGTTGCCTTTATCGTCATGTTTGGCAGGCGAATTGCAGTCGACTCTCACCTTTCATGATGCTACCCATCGCCGGTCTTTGTTTTTTACACTTGTAGTAAACGAGATGCTTATATCGCGTCATCTATCGGAAGACATATTAGATATTTCTGATATTTCCCATAGTTATCTCTTACGACACCCACGGTCGCGCCAAAGCCCAATGTAGCCGTGGTAAGCAAAGCGGCGATCTCCTCCCGCCGGGCTAGTACTTTTGTTTTTACGTTGTACAGAGATATTCTATATATACCACAGTACTTCTGAAATTTGATAGCGTGATTTAGGCTTCGGTCTTATCGCTTGTGGCACGACGACTGCGTCGCCACAGGGTGATGGATTCTCTTACGCCGCCACCACACGACGTGTAATTGAGAATAACTGAAATGTATGTTATATTGTGTATAAGCATTGAGTTCGTACGCTGAGGGCCTCAGGTTCGAAATCCGCACGGAACATGTATTTGTATGGCCTACAATTTATTGTTCTGGGTCTGGACATTTTTTCCTTGTGTAATTTATGTATATAAACGGCCTCCGCGATACAGGAGTAATACTATCTAGTGTAGTGGCAACTTTTAAATAAAAATAAAATTAACATTATCAAATAATATATTAAACAATTTGATCGATTTTTATATCCCATATCATTCTGTGGGTGTCGTAAGAGACGACAGAGGGCATACGAGAAGATGGGCAACAGTATCTTCCTAATGACAACATAAAATTAAAAAAAAAAACTGCGATTGCCACCACGCTTGCCAAGCGTGGCAACCATGGCTAATGCTCAGGCCTCTCTAATAGATTCCCTCGAATGTGGGATCCCTTCGAGGCAATCTGTGAGGGAGGCGTACAAATAACAAGGGGCTTTCGTTAGGTTGTAAGTTGTAAAGGATTGTTTTTTTCCCAAAAAACTTACTCCTAGAGTATATAACATCAACATCAACCAGACGCCCGGTCCTGTTGTTCTTTTTTTTTTAACGTTACACCCGCACTAGGATCTTTTCCTGTATCGTGGAGGCAGTTTACAAACATAAACTCCACAAGGACAAACATGCAGACCTGAAACAATTATTTGTATATGATACAAATACCTGTGTGTTCCGTGCGGGATTTGAACCCGCGGCCCTCAGCGCCGCATCTCATTATTAAACCACTGCGCCACGGAGCCGTCGTATTTGTTGACATAAAATGCATTCGGACCAAACGGTTTGCTTTGTCGCTTGTAATGCGCATAGCAAAGGAGTGGAATGGTTTACCAGCGCTTGCCTTTCCTGCCGATTACAATGTCGGTCTTTAAGGCAAGAGTGAATAGGCTTTTGTTAAGCTAAGCCAGTGCGTTTTATGATCTTCGGCTGCATCACCACTTATTCATATATTATTGTGTAGCCTATTAGAGACATAGGAGAGCAATGTCTACCCTAGAAAATAAATCTTATTATTCTAAAATAAATGCCCTGATTAGAACTATCTCGAGAAAAATATCCAACGTTGTTTAACAGTGCTCAAACAGCTCAAACGCTGCTCTCATGGCTGTTTCTGAAAAACTAATTGAATTATTTGATATTTTTACACAACATCGACATACAACAAACATTTAACATCCATTTTTTTTAATAATTTCTGTTCTTTAACAAACCTGAATTTAAGAGAATAGAAATAACCTTGATAAATTTTTATCTAATTCAAAAAATATCATTCGTCCAGGTCTTAGGCCAGACCCAGGACCACAGGCACCGCGTCCTGGTGGCCGCCGCGAAGAACATCAAGAACTGGTTCGTGAAGGTGCGCAAGATCAAGGCCATCTACCACACGCTGAACCTGTTCAATCTGGACGTGACGCAGAAGTGCCTCATCGCTGAGTGCTGGGTGCCCGCCCTCGACATGGAGACCATACAGCTGGCACTTAGGAGAGGCACGGTGAGGATTTTGTTGCCATTTGTTTTTCTTATTCCTTTTCTCGACACTCACGCAACTTTTATTTTGTTATTACATTCGTAACGGTTCCTTCTAATTTTATTTATTTATTGTGGTGCTGACTACCAAGGCCTTGTGCCAAAAATAATATATCAAAAAGTATATATATTAAAAATAAATACGTTATGCAATACATGAAATACGTTATATAATTTATTTATAACATGCGTTATATTATGAAGATGATTTTGATGGCAGATTGTCAATGATCAGATATAAAAATATGATATTAATCAGATATGAACTTCGCACCTAAGCGGACAAAATTGGATTCATTGTTTCCGCTAGTAGTCTGTCTCATGTGCTGCCATTTAATACACAAAATCGCACTACTTTCCGTATCAAAATCCACTTCTAACCATTATTTAAACGATAATACAGGAGTAGCAATCCGCCGGCGTTCAAGCTCCCGCTAAAACTCCTTTAATACATTAATAGTTTTGTTTGGCACTATAGCTATTACACATGAAGTACTTATCTTCATGTTGATAGAATTACAGTTTATTGCTGTAATGACAGATTGTGTTAACTTGATGTTGCGTCTCTTTGCATATTCTATCGCATCTACCACGGGGAGTGCTCAGAGGAATTGTTCGGATTAATACCAGCCGCTAAATTTCACCATCGCACATCGCGACATAACTCGCGATACCATCAATACCATCTGGATGAATGGGCGGTCGACCACTGTGCGATTTACTAGAAGTTTTCATCCTTGCACAACTTCCTTGTGGAATAGGCTACCACCAGCGATTTTTCCGGACCGATACGACTTAGGGACCTTCAAGAAAAGAGCCTACTCTTTTTTAAAAGGCCGGCAACGTATCTGCAATAACCCTCGTGTTGCAGTTGGTCATGGGCGGCGATAGTCACTTACCGTCAGGTGAGCGGCATGCTCGTTTGCCCCTTCTTCTATAAAAAATATTTTATCTAAAAAATGTTTGTGTAAAGGAGCGTAGCGGCAGCTCTGTGCCACCGATTCTGAACCGTATGGAGACTGCGGAGGACCCGCCCACGTACAACCGCACCAACAAGTTCACCTTCGCCTTCCAGAACCTCATCTACGCGTACGGAGTCGCCACCTACAGGGAGGTCAATCCAGGTCGGTGTCCACGTCTTCAGTTCCGAACTCGAAGTCGAATATATATTTATGTATATAACTTCGAATGAAATGTATATAAAATGAGTAATATCAAATTCTGCAACAGTCTAAAAAAGAACTGTTGGGTCAGTCGAGCCGACCGGGGAAGGATCATGGTCTCACTGAATACCACTTTACACAAATTTTTAATGGCTTAAGTGCTGATTCATTAGTGCTTGACGGCGAATGATAACATCTTAGAAAACCTACGTCTTAGAAAAATTAATAAATGAATGGGTATGCTTTTATTGTACACTTCACAATTTAAAAATATTCAGAAAACATTGAAAAGCAAGTGAAATATACAATTTGGCGGCCTTATATTATAGCGATCCCTTCCAGGCAACCAAGGGCGTAAAGAAATGAAGCTACAGATACAATACAATTACAAATAATTTGAAGATATTATAATATAATATAATATAATTATATTTATATTATATATAATATAAATATAATTGTGAAGTCCGTCGTATAGTGTGTCGCCACGTAGCGGAGACGTAAGGAATTCACGTCACCATATAGCGTTTGATGTTGTCGGAAAAGCAAACACAAACAATAAATTGCTAGGGTTGTCGGAACGGGAAGTAATAAAAAACTGATTTTATTTTATTTCGAGTTTAAACAAATTAATGGCGTGTGTGGAAACTGATGAAACTAATTCATTATCTTTAAATGAGGTCGACCCATATTTTTTACCGCACATATAGAATGGACCATTTTAATTTATTTACGTGACAGGACGACCGTAGCGGACACTTCCCGAGCGGCCCTTAGCCGATCGGGAAGTGCTCAGCCCGCACATAGTCCCGCACCGTACTGCATGATTGCCCCGTCTAGACGCCTTCGATGACCGACTGTTAGTGGTAGTTATAGTTCGGCCGTTCAGAGAATGCGTTCCTGACACCTATCAGTTAGTCACGACTAGTGATGGGCACAACATAACACTGAGTTCGTTACCGTTCCTCCAAAATGAACCGCCGCGTTATTTTTAAGATTATTTTCGTTTTAAATTGGCGGAATCATTTAAAATTTATATTTTAGTAATTTAAGTGGAAACCAAAAAAAGGTAATATTAATATAATAAAATTGTTTTATTTATTCTTTGTTACAAAGTTACAATCTGTATTTCTATGCAATAAGTACATTGAATTGAATGTGCGTACAGAATATTAATCAGACTCCGATTCGCTTGAGGAGGTGGTGTCTCATCATCATCTTCGCCTACATGTATAATTATATTATTATCAATAACAGAATCAATCCTGATATCTCGGTCAAAATGTTCCACAATCAGTATTTTAGTCTTCTCAACAACCTTTGCCCAGTCATCTCTTGTGACTTCCCGCAGGCTTCTTTTAATAGGGTCATCATCTTTTCGTGCTGAATGGCGGGAAGTATTGTGGCGGGCAGCGTAACCTTTATTTGAGCCCAGATTCGCGTTATATTGGCAATGATACGGTGGAATTCTTAGAACGCGATGACCGTACTCCAGAGCCAGTTCATCGATTTCGTATCGCACATTTGCCGCTTTATTTTCTTTAACTAATTTAATTAGCTCTGGTTTTAGCATCTGCATATTTGCGTCAATGCCTTTTGCTTGTAACCAAGCCACCATTTCTTCTTTTTTATTAGCTTGGCTAGGTGGTTTCTGTATTTCAACCGAGTGATAGGAGGCATTATCCATGAATATTACAGAAGGCTCTGGTAGGCTGGGCAAAAGCACGTTCTGGAACCACTCTTTAAATGTAGTGGCATTCATTTCCTCGTGGTAGTCATTTGTGGTTTTTGATTGAAATGCCAGTAACGCGTTCTCCACAAAGCCGTATTTTGCAGAACCTGCGTAGCATATTATCAGACGGGCCCCCTTACCCATTGGTACTTTCGACGTTGACGCTTGTGTATCATCCGTCCAAGAACGGGAAACCGTGTGATTGGCGTTTAGCCATGTCTCGTCAATGAACACGACTCTCAAAAAACTTATCCGTTTTAAAATTATGTCGTATCGTTCTAATAAAATTTTTCTTTTGTCTGTTTTTTTATACGAATAACCAATATCTTTTAAGATTTTGGTTAAAGCAGTTTTACCCCCGCTAAACAGTCCAGCTTCTCTTAACGATGCCAAAAGCTTCTTCCTGTTGAGATATTCATTTCTGGAATAGCAACCATATATATGATTTCTGATTGCATCGGCGTCAAAGGTGTCAATATCTGTCACGGGTTTAGTTCTACGTTTCTTCTTCGGAGTACGTAAAATATTATCTTCCGTGCCAGTATAGCCGAACTTTTCTTTATTAATATTTGTTATCGTTCGTTTGCTAACTCCAAGCGCCTGAGAGACGCGTTCTTGTACTTGTTCGACAGGTAACAGGGTCCGCCATTTTGCCGCTCCCGCTCAAAGTAATCTTGCAGCTTGATGATTAACTCACGGGCTCCACTTTTCAATGTTTGTCCACGTTTAGGCATTATTATGCACCAAAAGTAAAAGAACGCAATACAAAACACAATCGAAGTCCGATTTAGCGCCGATGTCAGTTTGAAAAGCGAAACAGTCCATTAAACGAAAGCCGGGTAATCAAATAAAACAGATTGAAAATACTTGAAGAACGTGGTCTATGCGCACGAAACGACAACAGACGACTGTTTTAGCGTCACAAAATGGCGGCCCATAACGCCATTTGGGTTACCATTTTCAACCTAAATATAAAAATGCTACTTTCTTTCGCGCGTTCGGTTTGGTCGTAGTTTTATTTTTATATTTAATAAGTTATCTTATAGTCCATTATTTTCAAATTCTTAAAAAGAAAAACAAAACGTATTATTTTATAAAGTATAACTGTATAAGAACAGATTACGATACTGTTATTGCCTGTTATTGTTAGCACAGCACTACAAATATAAAGCGCCGACATAACCTTGTAATAGCGCAGTATAGATTTAGAAAAATATTGTTTACCAAGTTATTTGACACTCAGTTTGGCACAAAATTATAACATTCATTGATTATTGATATAATAATGTTTTAATGCTCATCAATTGTTAAAACGGTAAACAACCAGCAAAAATATTTTTATCGTAACTGCAACGCTATTACAAAGTTACGTGGTCAGTTCAATCGCGACGTGTCAGGAACGCATTCTCTGAACGGCCGAACTATAGACTGTGACCATATCATCCCGTGGGTGTCCTAAGAGGCGATAGAGAGAAATTGAAACAGAAGATGGGCAGCAACAAACTCAACCCAACTCCCAAGCGTGCCAACTATGGCAAATGTTCGCCCAAGCAATCTATGGTAGAAGACCCGCATATGTTCAGTAGTGGACTTTGATAGGCTGTACAATACGGCCGACGTATCTTGGCGAGTCCGACCTTCGCGCAGAAGGTTGCGCAATAGCTTTTAAGGAACAAAATGGTGGCATGAGGCGACGTACGGGGGCGGTGGTCTAGGCTGAGATTGACCATAAGTAAACACAATCGACCCTTTAGTCATAAAATATCGCAATCGATTAGTTTTATTTAGAAGTTATTGATTTTTGTTTATATAAGATATTAAACGAAATAGATTTACAAATATAGTGAATTTTGTTGATAATAAACAAGATTTCGACTTAAATAAAAAAAACTAAAACATATTATTTTCTCAGCTGAAAGACATAATGTACTTAAATATCAATTATCTATTAACGTCTTCTTGAGTAACGACTATTTGAGAAAATTTAGAACCTCCTTATAAATTGCAAATAAAGTTTTCATCCTTGCACAACTTCCTTGTGGAATAGGCTACCACCAGCGATTTTTACGGACCGATACGACTTAGGGACCTTCAAGAAAAGAGCCTACTCTTTTTTAAAAGGCCGGCAACGTATCTGCAATAACCCTCGTGTTGCATTTGTTCATGGGCGGCGGTAGTCACTTACCATAAGGTGAGCGGCATGCTCGTTTGCCCCTTCTTCTATAAAAAAATATTTTTTCTAAAAAATGTTTGTGTACAGGAGCGTAGCGGCAGCTCTGTGCCACCGATTCTGAACCGTATGGAGACTGCGGAGGACCCGCCCACGTACAACCGCACCAACAAGTTCACCTTCGCCTTCCAGAACCTCATCTACGCGTACGGAGTCGCCACCTACAGGGAGGTTAATCCAGGTCGGTATCCACGGCTTCAGTTCCGAACTCAAAGTCGAATATATATTTATGCATATAACTTCGAATGAAATGTATATAAAATGAGTAATGTCAAATTCTGCAATGGTCTAAAAAAGAACTGTTGGGTCAGTCGAGCCGACCGGGGAAGGATCATGGTCTCACTGAATACCACTTTACACACGTATGGTAAGTGTAGAGAATCAGAGACCCTTTTTACTAGAAATGAGGCATTCCATCTTAGCCCTGAGGAGTGACAACGCATTTTGTATCTTAATCGGGTATAGATGTCTATGGGCCACAGCATTCCCTTTATCTTAAGGTACTGTGTACACTTTTATCACTCCTATTTTATACAAAAGAACTGATTTTTTACAATCGTTAGCGCTAATAGAAAACTATAAAATGAATGGAATTAACGTTTGAAATATGTCATTCCCATCCATTAAATAGTTTTTTTCTATTTGCGTTAACGATAGTAGAAAGTCAACTTGTCTAATCTTGCTTAGAGGAGATAAGCGATTAGCTGAAAATTTCATACACGCAAATTTAGTTTACTCTTTACTGGCTCTAATGAAATTTTTAATGGCTTAAGTGCTGATTTATTAGTACTTGACGGCGAATGATAACATCTTGGAAAACCTACATCTTAGAAAAATTAATAAATGAATGGGTATGCTTTTACTGTACACTTCACAATTTAAAAATATTCAGAAAACATTGAAAAGCAAGTGAAATATACAATTTGTCGGCCTTATATTATAGCGATCCCTTCCAGGCAACCAAGGGCGTAAAGAAATGGAGCGACAGATACAATACAATTACAAATAATTTGAGGATATTATGTGAAGTCCGTCGTATAGTGTGTCGCCATGTAGCGGAGACGTAAGGAATTCACGTCACCATATAGCGTTTGATGTTGTCGGAAAAGAAAAAAAAACAATAAATTTATTTTATTTCGAGTTTAAACAAATTAATGGTGTGTGTGGAAACTGATGAAACTAATTCATTATCTTTAAATGAGGACGACCCATTTTTTTTTTACCGCACATGTAGAATGGACCGTTTTAATTTATTTACGTGACAGGACGACCGTAGCGGACACTTCCCGAGCGGCCCTTAGCCGATCGGGAAGTGCTCAGCCCGCACATCGTCCCGCACCGCCCTGCATGATTGCCCCGTCTGGACGCCTTCGATGACCAACTGTTAGTGGTAGTTAGACTGTGACCATATCATCCCGTGGGTGTCCTAAGAGGCGATATAGAGAAATTGAAACAGGAGATGGGCAGCAACAAACTCAATCCAAGTCCCAAGCGTGCCAACTATGGCAAATGTTCGCCCAAGCAATCGATGGTAGAAAACCTACATATGTTCAGTAGTGGACTTTGATGTAACAATGATGATGTAAAGTCCGCCCACACTCATTTTGGCAACCTCGCGAACTAAAAACTTCTCACCCTCAAAACTCCGAAATGCGAGATTTGCCCAGCAGTGGGACATATTTAGCATGCTACTTTACTCTTTTTTTCTGTCGAATAGCTCCGTACACAATCATCACGTTCCCGTTCTTGTTCGCGGTGATGTTCGGCGACCTGGGCCACGGCGCTCTCATGGCCGCCTTCGGATTCTGGATGTGCTACAAGGAGAAACCGCTGCAGGCCAAGAAGATCGACAGCGAGGTACATAGAGACTGACTTATGTAAAACTTTTTACTTGGTAGAGTCATGTTGCAGCTATATTATGGTTGTAGCACGAATGGGTCGGTTCGACCGGGGTAGCTCTCACAGAATACCAGCGTTGCAGTTCAATGCTGTGGTGAGTGTAGAGAACCGGTGACGCTTTTTACTGGAAACGAGTCATTCTATCTTAGTCCTCAAGGGTGACAATGCATCATCATTTTGATTCTTAATCAAGGATGGATGTATATGTCTATGGGCCACAGTGTCCACTTACCATCAGATGGACTGTGTGCTCGTTTTCCATTCTTATTCTAAAAAAAGTATCAGATATGTTCTCGATAGATATGAGACAGGCACTCTGAAAACATAGGTGATGATTTTAATGATGATTCCCAATTGTTTTATTTTGATCAAAGTGACTTCTGAATTTGTCACTGTGTCAAAATCTTTGATGGCTCCGTGGCACAGTGGCTTAGCTATGAGGAGCGGCGCTGATGGCCACGGGTTCGAATCCCGCACGTAACAAGTATTAATATGGCATGCAAATAATTGTTCCAGTCTGGATGTTTGTCCTTGTGAAATTTATGTATGTCAACTGCCTCCACTATACAGAAGAAAATTTATTTGTGAGGGTATATGTTACTTAAAAAAAGAGTCAACCGCACAGTTGAGTTAGCCAAGTTGTTTTCCACAAATCATAGGGCTAGTAAAAACGTTTGAAAATTGAATGAATTGATTTCATTTACTTTTATAGTTTTCTATTAATGTTAACGATTGTAGAATTTTAACTTGGCTATGCCCGCTGGAAAGATATAACATTGCCACAAATGTAGCACAAACGCACAGAAATAAACCGATATTTCTTAATTGGCATGTCTTATTATGTGACATTAAAAATATTGTGTTTTTAAATTCTCCTGCATCTCAAAGATCCCTGTATTTTTTGTCAGAAACATTCGCAGGCGCGCGCTCAACTTACCAAAATTTCATCGTACATAATATAGCTGCAGCGTCGATCTACCACATTACAGTTTTAAGAGGTTATATAAACTTTCATGATTTAATGAAACCTAACGAATAAAATCGTTGATATGATATAATATGACCATAGATTGAAGCATTAGAATGTTTCGTATTGAAAAATTGTAGCAGTTAAACATTGAGTTCTATGTACTACGTACTAGAGAAGCTATTCCAAACAAAAATGTGCACTACTCTGTTTCGCGCATGCGCGGGAGATGGTAGATTTTAGTCTATGATTGTAGATAGCGTGGCATAATAATGAAGAAATTTATTATTTCTATTGTAATATTATTACCTTTTATTCACTTGAACAACAAATATTTTACTTATTTGACTACTGAATTATTAATTACGTTCAGGTTTAAACTTTAATTTGAAATTCGTATTATTAGCGCAGCTCCACACTATGAATATTGAAGCCACACTAAATGACACTAAAGGTGTACGGATTGCAGTACAGTTCATTTGAACATAGTGAATGTTCGAATGCCAAATCTAGTACGTAGTACATATATATCGATGCATTTAAATTATATTTCGCAAGATGTATTCTCTTATTTAAGTATATCCTCCACGGGTTGTTCTTAAATAACCGCCCAGACTAATTGGCGACCGTGATAGGACTACTCTACAACCAAAGATTTTGAATAGCAACCGTTACCGTTACAGCCTATTAAAGTCCACTGCTAAACATAGGGCTCCCCCATAGATTGCCTCTTAGGGAGGATATTTGCCATAGTTGCCACGCTTGGCAAGCGGGTTGGTAACCGCAGTTTTTTGGAACGAAGTTCCTTATCGCACGGTACGAATTTGACGGTGGGGGCTAGGCTTGAAAAAGTGCAAGATTTTTCCGTCTCGACCCCCTTTTTATAGTGCGAGCGAGATGGAATAATATACATCTCCCTCGCACTTTTTCTTATCTTGCCATGAAAGAAATATTATTTTAAATGACGCTTCATTTTAATAGACGCTAGTAATTCATTTATTTGTATTTGTTAATCAATAATATAATACGTTTATCAATAATAATATACTACCAAAGGAACTTCGTTTTTTAGTAGTTATTAGGAAGACGATTCTGCCAATCTCCTGATTTGTTTTCCTCTGTCGCCTCTTACGACACCTATATATGGGATAGTGGATATTCTTACACCGCCACTGCACGGTAACGGAATAAAAACATTAAAATAAAAATTCATTGAACTGATTTAAGACGACGGGAATATTCCACTGTGGAGAGGAACAATATCTAATAGTAGTAATTGCTGGAAGGTTCGCGCTCGGTTCATAGATGCTGTTACTAGTTTGATGGGGGCCCATTATATCTTTTGAAAATCATCCACCAATGACTATATTAATCTGGAGTCGTTTACAGATTTGGAACATATTCTTCGGTGGACGCTACATCATCCTGCTGATGGGCCTGTTCTCTATGTACACGGGGATCATATACAACGATATATTCTCGAAGAGTCTCAACATCTTCGGCTCGTCGTGGCGCAACAACTACGACAACTCGACACTAGCTGAGAACAAACTGCTGCAACTCAATCCGGACTCCAATGACTACCTGCAGAGTCCCTACCCCTTTGGGATTGATCCCGTTTGGCAGGCGAGCACATTTATTATATCGATAGAGTTGTACAAGCAGGGAGTAAACTCTACCACGTAAAAAAGAATTGTACGTGGTAGAGCCATGCTGCAGCTATATTAATAGTATAGTTGTAGCACGAATGGGTCGGCTCGACCGGGGAAGGACCACGCTCTCACAGATACCAATGTGAAATAACAGCTTTATGCTGCTATTTCACGTTGGTATCTGTTTCGAGTTTCGTGTTAATGTGTTTCGTATAGTGTAGGGAATCGAAGACCCCTATCTTCGTCCTCAGGGTGACAATGTCTCTGCATTTTGATTCTTATTTGAGGATAGATGTAGAATTCTGTGTGTCACGGCATCCACACAGAGCTCTTTTGTATATAACTTTTTTTTATATAAAGTGGTTCCAAATTCCTCCATTTTAGTTCCAATAAAGTTTTCATTTTCGGAATGGTTCTAGTACTGGTTCCAGTTAAGGTGTCGGTTTAACACTGAAATTCATAGTCGAAGAGTGAGCAGTCCCCAGAAATACATCATTCAACATTTACCTAGGGGTTGGACTTTGAATCAATCTATTTTGTCTTTCCTACAGTTACTGAAGAATCCTAGACGTGAATAGAATTTTATGCAAAATTTTCTATTATTTAAATCATGTTTTCCATGATATGATACTGTGATTTTCTGCTAGCAATTTTAAAACTGATTTAATTTTCTTTGCCACAATTCTTCCGATGTACTGTAAACTTTGTATTTTACTTAGGCAGACAATTAGACACTGACTGTACGTATAAGTATTTAATAGAACAAGTATTATACAATAATTATGTCCTTTACGAGACTTGAGGCTACTAGCGCGTTCGGTAGTTGAAGCGAAAGTGTTTCTCCTCGGTTTATTTCTGGCTTCCCCAGAGTCAGCAACTTCACTCGCCTGCCGTGTTGTGGCCAACATTTTAACCTTACGCAGCAACTTCACACTATTGCCGCGATGTTCCCAACAGTACATTTAATGATATGCAGTGTTAAGTAATTAAGTTAATTAAGTTATAAGTTAGGGGATTGTTTGGTTGACGAAATTCGGGCAGTCAGTAACTGAACCCTGACATCTGTCGAATGGGGGGTTGCTTTTGCTTATGAAATGCATAAAGGTTAAATTTGTCACAAAGCGCCTGAAACGTACTTTAGGGGAGCCCATATGAATTCCAGTGTTAATATCATCATCATCATCAGCCCGTAAAAGTCGTGAGGTAAACGAGATGGTTAGCACCGCCATCTATCGAAAGTCATAATATTTTTCTGGCACTTCCCACAGTCACCTCTTACCATACCCACCGAACTAAATGGGGTTATGGATTCTAATACGCCGCCACTGCACTCCTTTTCTCAAAAGAAATACATTATTTCACTTAATGAGAAACAAAAAAAAATGTGTAACAAATATTTTTAAGTCGCTGAACACAAACATGATATACAAACAAAAATGTTGTACACAATATGTTATACTAAATCAAGGGATACATGCAACTACTGCTATAAAATGCAACACCTAATGTCGTTGCAAAGATACTAGAAACAAAAAATATATAATGTGGGTTGAAATAACAATGTTATAGTATACGTTATACCAGAGCCGGATTTAGATATAATTAAATTAATTTAACATTGTTGATTACATATTGCTTTAGTTTGTGTTTGAGACCGTAATTTTATTGGACACTAGCTGTTCCCCGCGTCTTCGCCCGCGTGTAATAATTTATTACGATTGGATTTCATGGATTTTGTTTTTATGCCCGGAACCCTAATTATTTTTCTAAAATAAAAGTAGCCTTATTTACTCCTTATAACATCAGCTATCTGCCAGTGAAAGTCCCGTCAAAATCGGTCCAGACATTTCGAAGATTAGCCGGAACAGACAGACAGACAGACGGACAGACAGACAGACATTTTAAAAATTGTGTTTTTGTTATAAGTACCGTGTATACTTTCATATTATGCATTTAGTAGAAAGCTGTTATTTTGACATTACAAACGGACACTTCAATTTTATTTATTTGTATAGATTTTTATATCCCTCATATCTTATGTTCTTTTTGCCGTAATTTGTAGTGGTTTTAAAATACAAATCTCATAGTTATAATTGAAGTCAAGGCTTGAAGACAGAAAAATGAAGTTGAAATAGAGATAGAAAATAAAATAATATAGAACAGAAATAACAATATAAATTTCTTTTATTCCCACAGCTCGCTGAATCAAACAAGATCATCTTCATGAATGCGTACAAGATGAAGATCTCAATCATCATTGGTGTGTTCCACATGTTGTTTGGTGTGTGCATGTCGCTCTGGAATCACCTGTAAGTTGCTACCAATTTACATTAATAACAAACTGTTCCCACAAATTCCTGTTTAATTGTGATTTAATATATTCACCAGCACGGCTAGCATGGGCTGGGGACAAAAAATGTATCCCCCGATTATATCCCCTGACAAGAGATAAAATTATCTTGTTTTGTCAAACGGGGAGAAGTATATCCCCGTTTGACATAACAATGAACATATATCCTCGTCCGTAGCATGGTGCCAAATGAAAGATAAAAATTATGCTTTTTGACATTTGAAAGGACAATTTTATACTAGTTCATTGGACGTGGGTGTAAGTTTATATTCATACAAAAAATCTATCTAAGTCTAAGTCTATCTCCCATTTTATCTACTGTGGATATTCTATCCACCGGTGTGCCCATGCTCGAAGGGTGGATAATACTAAACGAGGGGATAAACATTTTCTCCTTTCCCCGGGGAATAAAATTATCTCCTGCCCATACTAGCCCCACAGGTGGTGGGACTCCTTTTCATCTGGGTATCCCACCTCTATAGGATACCTCTTATCTATCTTCGCCGTCAAATAGCAGTGTTTGCACTGAACTGCTTCCGGTCTGAAGGGTACAGAGCCATTATAATTACAGACAGTATAACTCTGAGGTGACAACACATCTGTAGCCGTACTATAACACATCTGTTGCTGTATTATTACTACTTGCTATATTATTTACGTGGTAGAGCTATACTGCAGTGTTTTTTTTTTAAACGTTACCCCACACAAGGATTTTCTCCTGTATCGTGGAGGCAGTTTACAAACACAAATTGCACAAGGACAAACATCCAGACCCGGAACAATTATTTGTAGGCCATACAAATACTTGTTCCGTGCGGGATTCGAACCCGCGGCCCTCAGCGCAGCAACTCATTGCTAAGTCACTGCGCCACGGAGCCGTCGCGCAGTATTATGGTTGTAGCACGAACACGAATGTGTCGACGGACTGGGGAAGGCCCATACTCTCACAGAATACCAGCGTAAATTAGCTGGTCAACGTTACTGTGTTTCGTATGGTGAGTATAGGGAACCGGAGACCGGAAACCGGAATAGTATTGTATCATGCTTGGCTATGGAAGGTCCGATCATTTGTAAAAAGTTCCAAATGCAGATGTTGACATGCGAGTAAAATTCACAAAAGATCCGTCAGACATTCGGTGATCACTTGAAATATTAATTCTTCTTTCTTCTCGTTGTAGTAAGAAATTCCGCATCTACCACCTTCTCTTTCGCTTACGTTTCACTCCCGAAATAAGCACTATGTACGCAGCACTAATCGTCACAACTTTCTCGGGTGACATTTCTATAAGCACTGACTAGTGTGGCCTGCAAAATGTTCCGCGACATATGTCTCGGGACATTCCACGTAGATGTTGAGCGACATGTTGCGCAACATGCCGCTCCTTTTGTCCCCAAGTATATCCAAAGCTTCAATGGTAAATTAGCACTAAACATTGCAAATAACAAATTCATTGATACTCACGGCGATCGAACGGGTTTGAAAGTGTGTGCAAGCGCTTAAATTTCACACCTTTATGTGCAGTATATTTTAAAAGAATATTTCTTAAAAATTTCAGCCTTTCCTATTATCTAAAAGTAAATACCTATGTTCTAGAACTTTACATTTTATTGTACACTTTTGTTTTGTTTGCATTCGCTTTTATATTTTGTAAACGTGAATACAGTTGTAATCAGATGTAACCTGCATTTATTACAAAATCCATTCGAAATTCATTACATTAATTCGCTAAAGAATTAAGTAAAGATACGAATTATATGTAACGAATTACTATCAAACTACATGACAACTTTAGGCTTACCTCTGAAGTATTTACCCCACATAATCATATATATAGATGCAGGGCATCGTTTTGAATACGTGCATTATTTGCAGCTACTTCAAGCGGCGCATCAGCATCTACGTGGAGTTCATCCGCAGATAGTGTTCTCACGTTGCTGTTCTTCTACATGGTGCTGCTGATGTTCATCAAGTGGACCTCGTACGGGCCCACGCCTGGAAAGCTCGGCAGCAGCGATCCAGGTCACTATTTAAGGATTTTAAGCTGGTGCAGCGTAATGTAGCTACAGCACGATAGTTTATAACAAACTGTCTTTAAATATTATAAATTAACGATTGACCAGGCTTCGCCTGGATATGATCTAATAATATGGTGCTCTAGTACCACAGTACGCATACGGCTTCGCACGGTTGATTTCTGGATTTCGACAACAACGCCACCTACCGGGTCCAATTGCGAATCTAAACCATTCTCTAATCAACTTAAAACACAAAATTTCATCAAAATCGGCCTAGCCGTGAAGGACGACCTCAGTCACAAATACACGGACAGAAAAATCATATAATATAATATGCATGTATTATATGTAAACCTTCCTATTGAGTCATTATGTCTATTGATAAAAACCGCATCAATATCCGTTGTGTAGTTTCAAAGATCTAAGCGTACAGACGGCGGGAAGCTACTTTGTTTTATAACTGTATCTGACTATAATATACCAATAGAATATTTCAATTCGGACTGGTAGTTCCAGATATTAGCGGGTTTAAACAAACAAAAAAAACCAAAAGGCTTTTCCGCCTTATTATATTAGTATAGATTTGTTTTATACTATGTAAAAAAGATAGTTAAAACGAAAGTTACAATATCATATGTTATGCAATTATTAAATAAATAAATAAATAGATCGGCTAGCCGTAAGAAGAGCCACACTCACCATGGTACTGCTGTGTTTCGTATGGTGAGTGACGAGAACTGCAGACCATTATAATAGACTAGAATATTTTTTTATTCAATATAGATTGCAAGTAATTCCTATTGAAAGTCATTTTTTACTTTTACCACTGGTTCGGAAAAAGTATCTCTCCTGGGAAGAACCAACAAGAAACCCAGGGGGACTTTTTTTTTTTCAAAGTAAATTATACAATAAGAACACAGGTTGTGTAATACTTAGAAAACTTATTTTAGAAACAGCTTGGAAGCGACCATCTCATTCCCAGGGGTTATTATCAACCATGAATTCATTTATATTATAAATAATCCTTTTTATACAATTTTATAAAATATTTAAACTTGGTAATACAAATACAAAAGTCCCAGAAAATATACAAGGTCTCTCCTTGTATATTTTCTGGGACTTTTGTAATAGCGTATATATACATTGCCCCAAGAATGAATTACTGACTCTGTGGAGACTCGAGAAACTGTTATTTTATTTTTATTTTATTTATTTTATTTTTGTTTTATTTATTTTATTTTTATTTATTCACAAAATCTACAGCTTGTAACAATTTATTTACACTCAAAACTTATAAAATAGGTCTTGAAGACAATTACGCATTTACAATATACTTATTAAGCTAAAGAAAAACGTCACAAAGTATTCACCACCTTACTTAAAAATAGAAGTATGAAATATAATTTTTTTTTATTTTTTTTTTTATAGGAAAGGGGGCAAACGAGCATGCGGTTCACCTGATGTTAAGTGACTACCGCCGCCATGAACAACTGCAACACCAGGGGAATTGCAGATGCGTTGCCGGCCTTTTAAAAAGGAGTAGGCTCTTTTCTTGAAGGTCCCTAAGTCGTATCGGTCCGGAAAAATCGCTGGTGGTAATCGGTTCCACAAGGAAGTTGTGCGAGGAAGAAAACATCTTCTAAATCGCACAGTGGTGGACCGTCAATCATCCAGATGGTATGGATGGTATCGCGAATTTTGTCGCGATGTGCGATGGTGAAATTGAGCGGCTGGAATTAGTCGAACAATTCCTCAGAGCACTCCCGTGGTACATGCGATAAAATACGCAAAGAGATGCAACATCTCTACGCGGTGCTAGTGAGTCAAGCCGATCGGAAGAACTCGGTCGTCGACGATTCGATCCGCTCTGCGCTGAATGCGGTCAAGTGGAAGGAGCTGGCACTGGGAAGCCCCAGCCCAGAGATGGAACAGTATTCCATGTGAGGCCGAACCTGCGCCTTGTAAAGTTGCAGGCGGTGTGCCGGCATGAAATACTGGCGCTCTACTGAGCACGCCAAGCTTTTAGAGGCTAATTTGGCCTTCTCTTCAAGTGACCACGAAACTGCACGTCACTCGATATGTCAACGCCGAGGATTCCGATACTGGCTGAGGCAACAAGGGAGTGCCTTGAAACTGAGGAGATACGACAAAGGGTTCCTTTTAGCGGTAAACGCGCAAACTTGTGTCTTCTGGGGATTGAACTGGACTAGATTTAGTCTTTAATCCGAGACTTTGTTCAACAAAGTCTCGACTTCAACACAAGTTTGTTCCGGTACTCAACGACGTTTCCCGAGAAATATTGGCATGACCGGTGTATAGAGCATCACCAGTGCTGTCATCCGCATAGCAATGAATGCTACCGGTTTGCAACATATCATTGATATGCAGAAGAAACAGCGTTGGTGATAGCACGCAGCCCTGTGGAACACCAGCGTTAATAGTCTTGTAATCGGAGCACGCACCGTCTACTACGACCTTGATGCTCGATCAGCCAGAAAACTGGTGATCCAATTGCACAATTTCTCAGGAAGCCCATAGGAAGGCTTCGAAAGAAGCGCTGTGCAGAACCCGATCGAAAGCCTTCGCTATGTCCAAACTAACGGCCAATGCCTCCCCTTGGACTCGATCGCCTGTGCCCATCTATGTGTTAGGTAAACAAGAAGATCACCAGCTGAGCGACCCCGACGGAAACCGTACTGGCAGTCACTAATCAGCTGGTGCTCCTCAAGGTACCGCATGAGCTGGCAGTTAATAATGGACTCCATTATTTTCGAGAACAAGGAGGTGATGGCGATAGGCCTGTAATTGGACGGATCAGGCGGTTACCTTTTTGGGGATCGGGTGCACAGCTGTCTTCCATGAATTTGGGACAACGCCTAGGGAGTAGGAGTACCGAAAAGACGCGTTAGAACCGGTGCCAACTCTGGAGCGCACGTCCTCAGCACAATTGGCGGGTTCCATCAGGCCCACTCGACTTGTGGATGTTCAGGAGAGGAGTGCTTTGCGTACTGAGCACTGTGTGAATCGCACATCAATCATAGGCACTCACACTGCAGGATGGTCGGCGGTGTGTTCCCCTGTCATCAAGAGTCGAGTTGGACGCAAAGGGAGCCTAAAGGTCGGCTTTCTCTTTTGCGTCGTGGGCCAGTGAGTCATCCTCCTGTGCAGAGATGGTAGTGATGGCTTACAGAAATTCCCTTGGACAGCCTTGGCGAGACCAGAATGCACGGGTTCCCGAAGGAAGGCGAACTAGTTTCTCATAATTCTGCCTATATGCTCTGACTTTGCCTTGGCAATAACTCTTTTGAAGGACCTGGAGGCAAAGTTATACTTCTTTTTAAGCATGCTGGTGTTTACATCCCGAGCCGCCGAAGCCTCAGCCCAGGCCTGATAACACTCCTGCTTACTGCGTAATGCAGTCTTACAGGAGCGACCAAACCAAGGCTGCGATCTGCCACCGATGGGTACCACAGATGATGGAATAAATAGTAGCTGTAGCCATTTGGACGTGGTCGATGAGTCGGTCTGTGTCGGCATTACCGCTATGGGACCTATACAGGCACCCGTAGACTCGGGGATGGTCGTCGCTGTCTACGCGCAGCCATAGGATGGACAGGTCCGTACCTTCAAGACTGCCGAGGCGTCAATGGTAAATTAGCACTAAACATTGCAAGTAACAAATTCATTGATACTCACGGCGATCGAACCCGGTTTGAAAGTGTGTGTGCAAGTGCTTAAATTTCACACCTTTACGTGCAGTATATTTTTAGAAGAATATTTCTTAAAAATTTCAGCCTTTCCTATTATCTAAAAGTAAATACCTATGTTCTAGAACTTTACATTTTATTGTACACTTTTGTTTTGTTTGCATTCGCTTTTATATTTTGTATACCTGAATACAGTTGTAATCAGACGTAATCTGCATTTATTTCAAAATTCATTCGAAATTCATTATATTAATTTGCTAAAGAATTAAGTAAAGATACGAATTATATGTAACGAATTACTATCAAACTACATGACAACTTTAGGCTTACCTCTGAAGTATTTACCCCACATAATCATATATATAGATGCAGGGCATCGTTTTGAATACGTGCATTATTTGCAGCTACTTCAAGCGGCGCATCAGCATCTACGTGGAGTTCATCCCGCAGATAGTGTTCCTCACGTTGCTGTTCTTCTACATGGTGCTGCTGATGTTCATCAAGTGGACCTCGTACGGGCCCACGCCTGGAAAGCTCGGCAGCAGCGATCCAGGTCACTATTTAAGGATTTTTAAGCTGGTGCAGCGTAATGTAGCTACAGCACGATAGTTTATAACAAACTGTCTTTAAATATTATAAATTAACGACCCGACCAGGCTTCGCCTGGATATGATCTAGTAATATGGTGCTCTAGTACCACAGTACGCATACGGCTTCGCACGGTTGATTTCTGGATTTCGACAACAACGCCACCTACCGGGTCCAATTGCGAATCTAAACCATTCTCTAATCAACTTAAAAACACAAAATTTCATCAAAATCGGCCTAGCCGTGAAGGACGACCTCAGTCACAAATACACGGACAGAAAAATCATATAATATATAATATGCATGTATTATATATATAAACCTTCCTATTGAGTCATTATGTCTATTGATAAAAACCGCATCAATATCCGTTGTGTAGTTTCAAAGATCTAAGCGTACAGACGGCGGGAAGCTACTTTGTTTTATAACTGTATCTGACTATAATATACCAATAGAATATTTCAATTCGGACTGGTAGTTCCAGATATTAGCGGGTTTAAACAAACAAAAAAAACAAAAAGGCTTTTCCGCCTTATTATATTAGTATAGATTTGTTTTATACTATGTAAAAAAGATAGTTAAAACGAAAGTTACAATATCATATGTTATGCAATTATTAAATAAATAAATAAATAGATCGGCTAGCCGTAAGAAGAGCCACACTCACCATGGTACTGCTGTGTTTCGTATGGTGAGTGACGAGAACTGCAGACCATTATAATAGACTAGAATATTTTTTTATTCAATATAGAT
This sequence comes from Parnassius orleans, assembly GCA_029286625.1. Taxonomy (NCBI): domain Eukaryota; kingdom Metazoa; phylum Arthropoda; class Insecta; order Lepidoptera; family Papilionidae; genus Parnassius; species Parnassius orleans. The sequence continues at coordinate 2,484,843 of JAGSMP010000056.1, forward strand.
TGCAAGTAATTCCTATTGAAAGTCATTTTTTACTTTTACCACTGGTTCGGAAAAAGTATCTCTCCTGGGAAGAACCAACAAGAAACCCAGGGGGACTTTTTTTTTTTCAAAGTAAATTATACAATAAGAACACAGGTTGTGTAATACTTAGAAAACTTATTTTAGAAACAGCTTGAAGCGACCACCTCATTCCCAGGGTTATTATCGACCATGAATTCATTTATATTATAAATAATCCTTTTATACAATTTTATAAAATATTTAAACTTAGAATGCAAATACAAAAGTCCCAGAAAATATACAAGACTTTTGTAATAGCGTATACATTGCCCCAAGAATGAATTACTGACTCTGTGGAGTCGAGAAACTGTGTCACTAGCTTATGTTTGTTCATTTTGTTTGTTGTCGTTGTTGTGGTGTTTACAGAGTGTATATCACATTTTTACTGGTAACTGGACAACGCTTGTGCATTTTCATGCGTGCCAGACAAATTGATCTATGTATAAGGGGACCTGTGCCCACCAGTATGATGTTTATAGGCTGTGACTTTATTTATTTATTTATACTTCCATGCACAAAGTAGTACAAATGGTGGTCTTAAGGCATTCTCTCCCAGTCAACCATTAGGCCAAACAGAGATAAACATAAAAGGCGGTGCAGAAAATAGAAAAGAACATACATGATCGTATTTACGAAGACCATAAATGCATCTGATGTAGTTGTTTAAGAGACAATCCAATGTGTTATACATAATAATCGGCAGAATGTCTCGTTGGTCTAGCGGTAAACGTGGTTGCTGATCATGAGGTCCCGGGTTCGAATCCCGGGTCGGGTCATAATCAGTTATTGGATTTTTCTGTAAGAAATTCTGAGTAGCTGCCCGGAGTCAGAAGTTGGTGGTGTCTCACCCCCGTGCCTCGGAAAGCACGTAAAGCCGTTGGTCCTGCGCCTGATCTCTGTCCGGACGTGTCGGATTACCGTCCCATCTGACTATGAGAGTGAGGCAACAGAGAGTGCACTCCATTGAAAATCACATAATTCTATAAAAAAATAAAAAAAAACTGACCGCCGTGACCGAAATTCTGGATTCGGGAGGACATTATTATTGATCGGGAGAATAAGTGACTGAACAAGTAGGATCTTAGTATTGGTGGGGAGAATTTTTTTAAGCGATATAAAGATCGCAAAATTCCAATAATCGACTAGTGTATACGCTTGTTCCGTGTTAAGCGACTATTCCATCTTAGAGAATGGTATGGCATTATTATTAAACATAATTGATAGTAGGGTTACCGTTACCATTACAGCCTATTAGTCCACTGCTGAACATAGGCCTCCTTCTTAGTTTGCCTCATAGGGGAGATATTTGCTATAGTTGCCAAGCTTGGGTTGGCAACTATAGCAAATATCCGCAGTTACTTATTAGGAAGACGCTGCTGCCCGTCTCCCGATTTGTTTTCCCCTGCTGCCTCTTATGACACCCACGGTATGATAAGAGGTAGTGGATATTCTTACAACGCACAACGCGGTACGGATGGCAGGATGGAAATATTTAATTTAGATAAGAAACTTTGCTAAGTTTGCTGAAGTGATGTTTTGTGCCGACAGATATCATCAAGACATCTGCGTACTGTGCGCCATCGATCCTGATCACGTTCATCAACATGATGCTGTTCAAGACGGACCCCAACACTCGGCCGCAGTGCGACGACGTCATGTACGCCGGACAGATGGGATTCCAGAAGGTATCTTAGTTACATTGTTACATGCCGTAAAATCCCGATCGGATGTATTTTGCACACACACAGTAAGTGCCCAAAATCGCGAAGTTCCTTCACAGAGGTCCTTAATACTCGCAGTTGTCGATGGTTGTTTGCTTTACAGTCGCAGCCCTTTATTACAAATATGTAAGATTTTAAAAGAGTGGTCGTTGACTAGGTTGTGTCCAGTGTCCAAGAAATGTTTAGCAAAATGGGATTTATCGGAACTGCAATTTCTGCACGCGTCTAAATACTCTTTATAACGTGTTTCAAAATTGCGAACAGTCTAATCCCACACAAACGGAGTGGAATTCGTCACGAACAAGTTTGTAAACGCCCGGGTGTTTTATCATCTTTGTTATAATGGGTTTTCGCAAAGTAACATTTGATTCTCACACAGGTTGAGTCTTGCTCGTAGTCTTCTTACGCTTCCACTTTTGACCCACTTTAAAAAAGGTTCTCAATTCAATTTTGCGTCTGTATATTTTTCGTGTATCACGGGCATAACTTCTTTGTTTTTACACCAATTTTAATGATACTCCTTTTTTTAAATAGACACTTCAGGGGTGGTCCTATATAATTTTTTTAATGTAACTATTTACACCACATTCTATTTGTTACCTTTAAATTGTGATATTCCTTAAGCCGCGTATCGATTAAGCGCTCCTGACGCGCGCTATGAATGACCGCGCCGACCAGTTCCAAGTGTATCAACTAAGCGACTGCTGTTCCAGTGTTTGACCGTTCAACATGGATGTCGGTCGTGCGAGTAGCTGCCACTTTCATAGTTCTCTCCATGCATCTTCTCTGAGCGATTTATTATGATAAAAACGACTTTTGTTATTCTATAGCAGTTCTTTTGAACCATATAATTTTATCAATTTACGGTAACTTTGGTTATCCATAGCTTGGAACGCAACGAACACGCGAATGATAAAAACAACCGTCCCAACTATGGCGCGCGCCAAATCTTAACTACTTTGATGCGCGGTAAAAATGAAACGCCCCGCTCCACGTTTGAGCGTTCCAACGAACAATTTGGCGGGCGTTCCGAGGCGGTATCCATTTCACGCGGCTTTAGTCCACTTAAAAAGGCAAAATATATTTAAAAAAGAGTTGTAACCGACAAAAAAAAACTAATAAGAATACTATAATTTCCACCTTACAGCTTCTAAAGTGGGGATTTAATTCTTAGATTCACTTTGTCTTAGTACCAACTTCAGAATGTTTTATGTGGAAAATATTTTATTCCTTTTAGTTTTTAAAGTCGGTTTGTAATTTTAAGTTTTTTTTTTTTGAATTGATAAATAAAATTAATATTTAACACGATAAAACCTGTAAAATTACTTTTATTTGATATCTTCATCATCATCATCATCATCATCATCATCTTTACCAGTCCACTGCTGATCATAGGCCTCCCCAAGGAATGCCACAAAACACTTTCCTGCGCCACCTGCATTAATCGATTACCTGCATGTCTTACCAGGTCATCACTCCATCTAGTGTGGGGACGCCCTACACTTCGTCTACCGGTACGATGCTGCCAATCGAGAACCTTTCTTCCCCATCGGTTGTCGGTTCTGAGCTATATCGCTAGCCCATTGCCACTTCAGCTTATTAATTTGTTGGGCTATGTCGGTTACTCTGTTTCTCCTGCGGATTCCTAATTTCTAAGTTTATTTTAAGTCTATGACGCAGAGTAACCCATAGCAAGCCCACTCCACAGTTTGCTGAACGACCTTGAGCTATCTCTTAAAACGAATAACAAATAATAGTTGAGTACTATTGATACGATTGTGTTCCCGCAGCTGTTCGTGATCGTGGCGCTGCTGTGCGTGCCCATCATGTTGTTCGGCAAGCCGTACTACATCATGCGCGAGAGGAAACAACGCGCTGTAAGTCACTTTTAAATTATACTCACTTTTAGCGAACCAACCAAAGACTTTAGGAATGTTTTATTATAATGATGCTTCTCTGCCCGATGTCATGTTATCGACATTATTACGGCTCCGAGGCGCAGTGACTTAGCACTGATTTGCAGCACTAAGAGCCGCGGGCTATGAAATATGTCAAATATTTCACCTCATTCCTATGTGGCGCCGCGCCGCCCTGGTGGCAGAATAAGTCGTGGATCATATTCATTACTGCTATATGTATATCTCTAAGAAAAAAATTAAATAAATATTCCAAAACCAAGTTCAAAACAAAGATTGTATAAAAAAAAGGTTATTTTAATATTAAAGAATTCATGGATGATAATAACCCCTGGGAATGTGATGATCTTTGCTAAGGTAACTCTTATATGGCTTGTAGCGTTAATTGTACAAAATGTTAGATAATTGAAAACTGTAATTTTTTTTAAATGGCCCCGCTGGGCTTCTTGCTGATTCTTCCCAAGACAGAGGTATTATTCGTACCAGCAATGAAATCAGAAAAGACTTTCAATAAGTATTGTTTATAATCTATATGGTACTTAAGTACTCTTATCTGATGTAATGACAACTCATAGACAGACCTGTGTCAGAAGCACGGGGATAGCCACAACATAACCAGACAAGGAAACCAGCAATTTGTGTTTTTACCCGAATGATAATATGGGCTGAATTTCAACTCGAGACTTGTGACTTAATAGACATGCCTTTAGTTGTTTTTTCAGTAAATGATGGCTGACAAACAAACACACAGCCGACCTGATGAATATGCTCGATTAAAAATTAAATGTGTTGTCGCTCCTGAGGACCAAGATAGAGATCTCCGGTTCTCTACACTCACCATACGAAACACGGCAGCATTAAGCTGCTATTTAACGCTCGTTTTCTGTGAGAGCGTGGTCTTCCCCAGTCGAACCGTTTGTAATTGTGTCCATATTTCACTTGCAACATGGCTCTAGCACATAATATACAAACTTGTGAAATCTCGAACGCCAAGGGAAATTTGTGAATACAGTTCAAACTGAAGGTAGCCGTAGTTATCTGTGACATTGGGGCGTCGAACTCTTCAGTTGGCCCGTGACCATGGGCACTGTAAAGTACTCGAAATGTCGAGAATGTAAAATAAGTTAATATACGTGATAAAATTCGTAAAATTAGTTTCATTCAATGTGTAGTGTTTGCGTAAACAAGAAATCATTAAGTTTCAATACTGTATTACATTAATTGTACTAACAAGTTACATTCTTTTATTGAATAAGGGTGACAAACGAGCACACAGTCCATCTGATGGTAACATAGACATCCACACCCATACTCGATTAAGAATACTCTAAGTTCATAGACCAAATTGGTAATATATTGAGGATTAATGTAGATGCTGTGGCTTACATCTACATTAATCCTCGATTAAGAATCAAAATGCAGATGCGTTGTCACACTTGAGGACTAAGATCTAAAAGAAGAATGCCTCCTTTCTAGTAAAAAAGGGTCTCTGGTTCTCAACACTCACCATACGAAACAATAGCATAAGCTGCTATATTACGCTGGTATTTTGTGAGAGCGTGGTCCTTCCCTAGTCTAGCCGACCCATTCGTGCTACAACCTAAATATGGTTACAGCATGGCTCTACCATGTATATGTTATAATATGTTGTAATTTGGAGCAGCAGAGCCAGCCGTTGGCCAACACTGAAGCGGCTGCAGAGAATGGTGCCGTCGCCGGAGTACCTCAGCCTGCCCATCACGCAGAAGAGGAGATATCTGAAGTCTTCATACATCAGGTATACCACATTGTGTCTAACCTACATTTATTTAATTATTACGGTTATCCAATTAAGTTAATGTTTAACATTATCCATCCATCCATTCATTTTTTTATATTTGATAAGAAGAGTGGGTGTAGCCAAATATAGTAAAGTCTACTGACTAAGTTTTATATACAAATAATAAATGTCATTAAATCTTAGTTTATTTCTATATAAACAAATACATATCAACAACAATGTATAATCTGTATTAATGAATCGTGTAGTGCACTAGGTAATGTGTAGAATAACACACACCCATATTGTTGCGCGCCACTATTAATGTCTTGCACATGGCAACACTAGTTACCACTAGCGCCCTCTAGTATCGAGTAGCAGAACTAGGAGAGTCAAGATCCTTCTAGAAATTTCGAGACCGATATGTACTCGAACATTCTATATGTTTCTACAGTAGAAGGTTCTGGAAAGTATCTGAGGCGCTATATAAGGCCGGTATAGACCACGACCGAGTCAGTATTGAATTGGCGATACAAGCGGAGACTTCGAAGCGATACAATTGCGAACTAAAGCGATCTGTAGTACAATTGTGTTTTATTAGTGTGGTTTAAAGTTGTAATTAGTGTTGTGTAATTAAAGTGTCAATTTTGGTAATTCAATCGGCAGTTTTAATTGTCTCGAACCCCAAGCTCGTAACAATTGGTGTCAGAAGCGGGATTTAATCATGCCGATTTTACCTAAAGATGACACGGAGGGTATCCGTACCCGAAGTCAACGCCAACAGGAGACGGACCAGAGACGATTTGGTGGTACAACATCGCAAACGTCGGAGGGCCAGCTGCCGACCACGGAGGTCGGCTCGTCAGCAGCTCCTGCATTTGCAGCACCTGACTTAGGTGCTCTGATGATGATGCTGCAGGAGCAGGCTCGCTGACAGGAGGAGCAGATGCTTCTCATGAAGGACCTTCACGCTATCTTCGGGAAAGAGATAAGGGAGGTGAAGGATAGGGTTGCTCAACATGACAACCGCCTGTCGGAAGTTGAAACCCGAATCAACTAAGTGAACAATCGGGTTGACAACGTGATAGCTGACGTGAAGAAAACGCTGGACGACCTAAAAATTGGGGATGGAATTACAGCTCCCGTGGTAGCTACAACACCTTCGCTACGTGGATTCAAAGTGCCGCCGTTCGACGGGACTTCTTCCTGGTCGGCCTACAAAATCCAGTTCGAGGCTCATGAAGGCGAACGGCTGAAATAAAAGTCAGGCCATGACTGCTCTCACCCTAGGCCTGCGCGACCAGGTCTTAACTGTTCTGGAAGCTCTCGATAAGGAAGTGACTTACGAGCAGCTCCTTGAGGCATTGGAGGCAAGATATGGCGACGCTCACCTGGAACACATCTTTCGTGCGCAGCTCAAAGATCGTGTGCAACGCAGCAACGAAAACCTGCAGCAGTGGGCCCTTGAGGTGGAAAAGCTGGTTCGAAAAGCATACCAGTCTGTACCTGCGCTCATTGTAGGGAACCTGGTGCAGACATTCATCGACGGCATCCGCGACCTTGAAGTCAGAGCTGCTGTGAGGCTCGGGCACCACGAGACGCTTAAGGACGCGTTAGCCCATGCACTGGAGGTGGAAGCCGTGCGGCAGGATCATCGTTCCCATCGCGTCAGGGAGGTTGCAGCAGCTGGGGAAAGGGGCCATATTCGATCCAGCTGTCCTAAGCGAACTGTAGAAAGGGGAGGTGATCGATCTCGAGAGGGTAGTGCGGCTAACAGCACCGCCCAGCAGCAGCAGGGAAACGAGTAAAAGCCAGGACTGCGTGGCGGGTGCTGGCTGATGTTAAAAGAGCCCCAAGGATTTCGATCTCACAAACCCATGATGGGAACAGCCTAATCATCAAAGGCGAGGTCAACGGAACGCCGTGTAAACTGACCATAGACACTGGAGCCTCTCGCACGGTTGTCAGTTCCCAACTTATAAGTCAGTTTCTTGGGGACTCCGCATACAACCGAGAACGCATTAATTTGGTAACAGCCACCGGTCAGCGCATACCCGTCCGTGGAGAGAAGGAGATGGAGTTGAAGCTAGGCAACATGATCTACCTGCATAATGTCATCGTGGCTGATATAATGGACAACTGCATCCTGGGCCTAGACTTCATGAGGAAGAATTGTTGTGAGATCGATGTTAAGCAAGGTGTTTTGAAATGTGGACAGGAGGAACTTTTCGTGGAAGGGGCGTTACCAGGGAACGTGTACAGCCTTAAGAAAATTGTTCTGCCGCCGAGATCGGAAACGATTGTGCCGGTTAGTCTTCCTCGGAATCCTGGGCAAGCTCATCGTTGTGTACTCGTGGAAAGGGTGGACCTTCCGTGGAAAGTGGCTCGAACCTTGGTCAGAACCACCGACATCTCAGGAGTACGTGTGCTGAACCTTTGTGATCAGGAACAGATTATGGAAAAAGGCACACTGGTTGGTATTTGTGAGGAAGTGGATTGGTTGCGTAGGTGCCAATATCCATCGACTGGGACCCCCAGCAAGGATGCACAAACGAGGGTGACCACACTTTTAGAAGACTGTCACAGCGTTCTCTCCCCGAATGAAGTAATCAAGGCGAAGAAGTTGTTACTCAAGTACGCCGACGTTTTCTCGTCAAACGATGCTGACATAGGAAAGACCGGCTTAGTTCAACACAAAATAAACACAGGAAAAGAATTGCTATCCGTCAGCGCCCAAGAAGATTGCCGGTAGCACGTGAAAAGGAAGTGGAAACCATGATTGAGGGAATGGTGAAGGATGGTGTTATTGAACCTTCATCTAGTCCATGGTGTTCACCTGTGGTGCTGGTAAAGAAGAAGGACAGCAGCATGCGGTTTTGTGTTGACTACCGCCATCTGAACGACGTTACAAAGAAGGACAGCTATCCCTTGCCAAGAATTGATGACACGCTGGACATGCTTACAGGCGTAAAGTGGTTTAGCACACTGGACCTATAAAGTGGCTACTGGCAGGTTGAAATTGACCCTAAGGACAAGGAGAAAACTGCATTCTCGACAGGAAAAGTCTGTGGCAATTTAAAGTTATGCCGTTTGAATTGTGCAATGCTCCAGCAACGTTTGAAAGGTTGATGGAGCTTGTACTTACCGGGTTAATTGGCGATGCCTGTCTGGTCTACTTGGATGACATCATCATCGTAGGCCGTACGTTTGAGGAACACCTTCAAAACCTGGAACGCGTGCTCATGAAGATTCAACTTCAAGAGTGCCAACCTCAAGTTGAGTCCGAAGAAATGTTCGCCATTCAAACGGCAAGTTAGCTTTTTGGGGTATATTGTGTCGGAAGAAGGTATCCGCACGGATCCAGAGAAAATTTCCGCTGTCAAGGATTGGCTGGTTCCAAAAGACAAGACACAGATTAGAGCATTTTTGGGTTTGTGCTCCTATTATCGGCGATTTGCAGATATAGCCAAACCTCTGCACAAGCTAACTGAGGAGAAGCGACATTTCTGCTGGAATGAAAGTTGCGATATCGCATTCCAGTAGCTCAAGGACCGTCTGTGCAAAACACCTATTTTAGGGTACCCTGATGCGGGCAAGGAATTTATAGTTGACACAGACGCAAGTGATATAGGACTTGGCGGTGTATTGTCTCAACGGAATGGTGATCAAGAGGTTGTGATAGCGTACTTCAGCAAGTCGTTGTCAAAGCCAGCAAGGAACTATTGTGTCACAAGACGGGAATTGCTTGCTGTGGTAAAGTCCTTGCAGCATTTTAGCAAATATCTTCTGGGGCGGAAATTTCACTTACGAACTGACCATGCTGCACTGAAATGGCTATTGCAGTTCAAAAATCCGGAAGGACAAGTCGCGAGATGGATTGAACTACTGCAGGAATACGACTTTGTGATCGAACATCGCAGCGGCAAATCTCATGGCAATGCAGATGCATTGTCAAGAAGACCTTGTCCTGAAGATTGCAAGCATTGTACTAGGCAAGAGGGTAAGGAAGTGGTGTCTGTGGGGATGCTCAGGACAGACCAGCTCAGTAATGAGTGGAAGGACAGCCTACAACATGCACAGCAGGAAGATCCGGACATCAAGCCGATTGTGGAATGGATGAAGACCAGTGCTCCTAAGCCCAAGTGGAGTGACGTCTCAGCGATGAGTTCGACCACGAAAAGCTATTGGGCCCAATGGGACAGCTTGCTGATTCAGGATGGAGTCCTGTGCCGAAAATGGGAAAATGTTCGGGGAGACAGTTGTCATTTGCAAATGGTTGTCCCTAAAGCTAAAGTACCGGATGTTCTACAGCTGTACCATAATGGTTGTTCAGGAGGCCACCTGGGAGTTAAACGAACTCTACTGAAGATCCGAGAACGGTTTTACTGGGTCCACTGTCGTGACGATCTCGAGGACTGGTGTCGCAAATGTACAAGTTGTGCGGCTGTAAAGGACCTCAAACTCGTAGTAGAGGTGCATTGAAATTGTACAATGTTGGTGCACCATGGGAGAGGATAGCCATTGACGTTGCGGGGCCGTTTCCGGAATGAAAGTGGTAACAAGTATTTCATGGTTGTGATGGATTACTTCACTATGGCCAGAAGTCTTCGCCATTCCAAATCAAGAAGCTTCAACAGTTGCAGATAAACTAGTTCATGAAGTGTTCTGTCGTTTTGGAGTACCTTTAGAGATTCACAGCGATCAAGGAAGAAATTTTGAGTCTCAAATATTCCAGGAAACTTGCCGAGTTATGGGTACTCATAAAACAAGAACAACTTCCTACCACCCACAATCTGATGGAATGGTAGAACGATTTAATCAGACATTGGAGAGGTACCTAGCAAAAGTTGTGGAAAAACGGCAACGAGACTGGGACAGGCACATACAACCGTTTTTGTTGTCATATCGAAGCGCTGTTCACGAAAGTACATCAGTGACACCAGCTTTCGCAAACTTTGGGAGAGAATTACGGCTGCCTGCAGACCTGATCACCGGAATACCACCTGATGCCCCACGCAGTATCACCGATTATGCAAATGACTTGCGGAACAAAATGAATGACATTTATGAGCACGTCAGACAAGCAAACGTCTGAAAAGATGAAAACACGGTATGACCGCAAAATGAACAACAAAGGGTTTGACGAAGGTTCACTAGTGTGGTTACACAATCCAGTTCGCAGCAAAGGGAAATCTCCTAAGCTTCAAACTAAATGGGACGGACCGTACCGGATTGTGACAAGGATCAATGACGTAACCTACCGGATACAGAAAGGTGCAAGAAGTACTTCTAAGATCGTCCATGTGGATCGACTGGCGCGTTATCATGGGGCCAATAATGCTCGGGACGAGCATGTCTTAGGAGGGGGCAGTGTTGCGCGCCACTATTAATGTCTTGCACATGGCAACACTAGTTACCACTAGTGCCCTCTAGTATCGAGTAGCAGAACTAGGAGAGTCAAGATCCTTCTAGAAATTTCGAGACCGATATGTACTCGAACATTCTATATGTTTCTACAGTAGAACGTTCTGGAAAGTATCTGAGGCGCTATATAAGGCCGGTATAGACCACGACCGAGTCAGTATTGAATTGGCGATACAAGCGAAGACTTCGAAGCGATACAATTGCGAACTAAAGCGATCTGTAGTACAATTGTGTTTTATTAGTGTGGTTTAAAGTTGTAATTAGTGTTGTGTAATTAAAGTGTCAATTTTGGTAATTCAATCGGCAGTTTTTAATTGTCTCGAACCCCAAGCTCGTAACAATATTATTATCCCTTGGGTGTTGTAAGAGGCGACAGAGGGAAACTAAAACAAGAGATAAGTATCTCAGCAATAAATTATTGTTGATTTTTTCTATATTAAACTTGCACACAAAAAGGTTGTGATTTGTTGCCAGCATTTTGTTCACGATTTAGTTGTTCTTAGTTTTGTAATTGATTAGTCTATAATTTCTTTTGTATAATAATAAAAAATAATGTGTTGGTGTTTGTTTTAATAAATAAACATTATTTTTTCAAAATAGTTGTTTTGTTGATTGGAGTGTACGCTAGACAAACCAGTTAGTATAGGGTGTGTGTGTTGTCGCAGGCGATCCACACGATCGAGTACGTGCTGGGCAGCGTGTCGCACACGGCGTCGTACCTGCGCCTGTGGGCGCTGTCGCTGGCGCACGCGCAGCTGGCCGAGGTCGCCTGGAACATGCTGCTGCGCAAAGGTACCCCGCCCCACCCCGCCTCGCTAATGTTACCGTGTCGCTGGCGCACGCGCAGCTGGCCGAGGTCGCCTGGAACATGCTGCTGCGCAAAGGTACCCCGCCCCACCCCGCCTCGCTAATGTTACCGTGTCGCTGGCGCACGCGCAGCTGGCCGAGGTCGCCTGGAACATGCTGCTGCGCAAAGGTACCCCGCCCCACCCCGCCTCGCTAATGTTACCGTGTCGCTGGCGCACGCGCAGCTGGCCGAGGTCGCCTGAACATGCTGCTGCGCAAAGGTACCCCGCCCCACCCCGCCTCGCTAATGTTACCGTGTCGCTGGCGCACGCGCAGCTGGCCGAGGTCGCCTGGAACATGCTGCTGCGCAAAGGTACCCCGCCCCACCCCGCCTCGCTAATGTTACCGTGTCGCTGGCGCACGCGCAGCTGGCCGAGGTCGCCTGGAACATGCTGCTGCGCAAAGGTACCCGCCCCACCCGCCTCGCTAATGTTACCGTGTCGCTGGCGCACGCGCAGCTGGCCGAGGTCGCCTGGAACATGCTGCGTGTCATTGGTTCAAAGGTACCCCGCCCCACCCCGCCTCGCTAATGTTACCGTGTCGCTGGCGCACGCGCAGCTGGCCGAGGTCGCCTGGAACATGCTGCTGCGCAAAGGTACCCCGCCCCACCCCGCCTCGCTAATGTTACCGTGTCGCTGGCGCACGCGCAGCTGGCCGAGGTCGCCTGGAACATGCTGCTGCGCAAAGGTACCCGCCCACCCGCCTCGCTAATGTTACCGTGTCGCTGGCGCACGCGCAGCTGGCCGAGGTCGCCTGGAACATGCTGCTGCGCAAAGGTACCCCGCCCCACCCCGCCTCGCTAATGTTACCGTGTCGCTGGCGCACGCGCAGCTGGCCGAGGTCGCCTGGAACATGCTGCTGCGCAAAGGTACCCCGCCCCACCCCGCCTCGCTAATGTTACCGTGTCGCTGGCGCACGCGCAGCTGGCCGAGGTCGCCTGGAACATGCTGCTGCGCAAAGGTACCCCGCCCCACCCCGCCTCGCTAATGTTACCGTGTCGCTGGCGCACGCGCAGCTGGCAATGTTAGGGAGAAAAATATGTTACATTGCGTATTAACGTTACTTTTTATTAATATTTGTCACTAGTAATACCAGTTTAAAGACCTTACACTTGTGAAACGCCTTTGATGTTTTATTTACGCGACCAGCGTATATGCTAGGGGTTGTCACGAAAATGGAAATAAAATAATTTTGGATATTACAATACCCATTATCGTTTATTAACATTATGTACATACTTGTAAGTTATAAACATTTATTGAACAAGATTTTTTTATTACTACAATAAAAAAAACACATTTACAAGTGTTGCACTGCCAAATATTTTCGTGACACTTTCTTTTTGTAGATGTTTTCGGGGCTTCTACGGTACCTACGGCACCACAATTGGAACATTTTTCGATATCTCGCTTAGTTTCCGAGATATCGATACTCAAAAATCGAATACTAAAACCGAATCAGCACGCCCCGACTCCACGTAGTCTTGTCTGCCCCTCTAGACTGTTTTTGGAAAGCCGTAGGCGCGGAGGGAGAGCAGCCCTCGCCCGCTGTAGCAAATAGCAAGCACCTGTGCGATCCGTAGCGACTGAGGCTGGCAATAAGCCAAAGCTGCGGAGGTGAGCATGAGTGCCTGCAATTTGCTACGCAAGAGCGAAGGGGCTGCACTTCCCGTAGCGCCGAAGCTGTTGCAGAAGTAACTTGAGTCAATATTTCTGTGTAAAAAAAGTAATTTTTGAGTATCCATATCTCGGAAACTAAGCGAAATATCGAAAAATTGTATTCTTACTATTCGGCGTATCTCATGGAGATCTATGCGAATCGGCCTTCAATCGTGGCGCCGTAAGAACCGTAGTCGTGCCATGTTTTCAGTTTTCGATTGTTAAATTTAATTATGTAGTGTATTCATTCGCATTCGAATAAACAATTTTATCAAAAAAAATGAAAAGACAAGTATGGCCGAGTGCGCGGGCACACGGTCGCAAGTACATTCGTTTCCCAACTGTAAGGTCTTTAAACTGTGCTAATACCTTAACAGAATTTTATTGAGAACAATATGATATATTCTGTTCTTATCCCATGTCCTTTATTTAATCTTATCAAATCCTATAAAACATAAAACGAGAGCTGGCCACCCACTATCCGTCGCCCACAAGAATATCTTTTGTTATTTATAATGATTTCTTATTTACGCTGATACTAGTACATTCAGTTTTTGAACAAAAGTAATAATTAAAAAGAAGGTACTCCGGGTTAACTTTGACATCGGAACGTCAATTACCTCGTTTATAACGCGAATTATGATTCCAATTTTCCCTTAACACTTTTAACGGGCTTTGGTTCGTCATAATAAATAAATTAAAAAAAAAATATTTTTTCTTATCAACGACGTAACCGACGACTGTCCTTATTATGGCGCATTTAAAAAAATTGGAATATACTATTTACAATTAAATTACGCAAGGAGTCCCAATAACTAATATTGGTACCTCAAAATGGAATCCGTTTCTCTGTATTACCTGTGCTTAAGCACTTTTAACTTCCATAAACGCGGCAATAATTTTACTTCATAACTTTGGCCCTCTTTGTCGTAAACTCGATTCTTTATTTACCCCCCACAGATAAAAATCTAACGGTAAAACTTCCGGCGAGTGTGCGGGACATAATATAGGACCTCCGTGCGCAATCTACCTATCTTCATATTCACTATTGAAAATTTGAATTATCGCTCACTGTACTTGAATATTTTAATTAAAATTTTAAAAAAATTTAAAATTTTACATTAATTTCTTGCCGCGGTAAAAACTTTCGTATAATCTTTGCGCACCACGTAAACTTTCATTGCTTAAAATATAATACCGCACCATTTCATAGTATACGCGGTTTGAATATTTTCGTTCCGTCATTGGTAACGAAGCGACACTACTACTTTCGAAAATTTATAAATAGCAGTAGCACACCTGTACCTAATGTGGTCACGGTCAATACTGTCAGCTGTCGGCCGGCCCGACTTAGATATTTATGAATGACAATCAGTTAAAATAATGCATTAGCACGCATTCTGATAAAAAGACATAATATTTTAGATTTTTTTTATAAAGTTTTCTTCACCATTCGCCTATATTACTTATTCTGAAACTTCTCTGCAAATTTGGCCGTATATTGCAAAATAACCCTGTATAAAGATTATATTAAGATTCTAATTAAAAATACAATATGCAACGAATCTTTAATTGATACCTGTATATTATAGCTTGATAAGTAAACTCGCGATTGACGTAAATTTCACAGTACGCAATCAAACCGAGTTAAATAAAATACCTACCGGTAAAAATATTTTTTTTATTAAAATTATAAGTGCATATTTACTAAGTGCTCGGTGGTGAAGAAAAACATGAACGTGATGACTGAGGAATAAAAATATTTCGAGGTATATAACTTAGTAGAATTAGTATATACAGGCTTATTTTGCAATAATCGGCCAATTTTCAGAGAAGGGGAAGAAAAAATTGTTAAAAAACATCTCAAACTTTGTGTTCTTTATATTATCTTTTAAATTCAAAATGCGTGGTAATGCATTATTTAAACTGATTTTACTGCGCACGTTTCTTCAATTCGTTAGGGTCGATCGGTAGGCAAAAACGATGTTGCCCATAAATCACGTTCAGTTTGGAATAATTTAAAATAAATGTAAAAGCCTTATTTACTTGTATTTTCAAAAATTGCAATGACGGTATATCTTGGGTATATCATAATTTATATATTTTAACTTAAGTTTAAAATTTGGCTACTCTTTGAAAAATAACCCTGTATAACTTAACTTTTATAATTTATGGTAGGCTGGTTTATCTATTCTAAGATTTAAGGCTTTGTTAAAGGTGTTTTCTTTACGTTGTAGAGCCATGCTGCAGCTGCTATATAATGTTTGTACCACGAATGGGTCGGCTCCACCGTGGAAGGATAACGCTCTCACATAATACCAGCGTAAAATAACAGCTAAATGCTGCTGTGTTTCGTATGGTGAGTGTAGAGAACAGGTGACTCCTTTTACTGGAAACGAAGCATTCCATTTTAGTCCTCAAGGGAGAGTGTAGAGCCACGCATCTGTATTTTGATTCTTAATCGAGGATGTCTATGGGCCACAGAACCCACTTATCATCAGGTGGACTGTGTTTTTTTTATAGGATTATGGTGACAAACGAGCACACAGTCCACCTGTTGGTAAGTGGTTGCTGTGACCCATAGACATCTACATCTATCCTCAATAAAGAATCAAAACGCAGATGCGTTGTCACCCGTGAGGACTAAGATGGAATGCCTCTTTTGTAGTAAAAAGGGTCCGTGTGCTCGTTTGTCACCCTTATAAAAAAAATAAAGTAATTTCAAGTGTATTACAAAGAACAATTCCCCACATATGAACCAGTTGCATCTGGCTATTTTAAATTTATGAGAAAAAGAGAGTCTTTAGCTTAAAACCCAGCTCCAACAATAAAACTCGTAACAAAAATCTAGCGACCTTTTGCTTTCGATAAACCCGTCCAACCCAACTATGAATGTGAGTTTTTTTTTTTAACTTTTCTAAGCCAATGCTTGATTACTATCGTACCTGATGGTAAGTGGTGGTTCAGTCTTATATGAAATATTTTCAAAAAAGTAGAAGCCTTATTTACTCGTATTTTCAAAACTGATTGCAGTTTTGAACTGTTATTGAACAGCATGTCATTATTTATATATTTAAACTTAAGTATAAAATTTGTCTACTCTTTGAAAAATAACTATTATTTCACACCCAAAAGTTGATCTTGTCCCCTAATTTGAAATCTTTAATAGAGGGCCACCTACAATCGCGCATATTCGACATTCCATTTACTAGTTTCAAAATCACGTTGAGGTGACACGCAATGTTACGGAGAAAAATTATGTTACATTGCGTATTAACGTTGTTTTTTATTAATATTTGTCACTAGTAATACCACAGTTTAAAGACCTTACAGTTGTGAAACGCCTTTGATGTTTTATTTACGCGGCCAGCGTATATGCTAGAGGTTGTCACGAAAATGGAAATAAAATAATTTACATACTTATAAGTTAAAAACATTTATTGAACAAGATTTTTTTATTACTACAAAAAACACATTTACCAGTGTTGCACTGCCAAATATTTTAGTGACACTTTCTTTTTGTAGATGTTTTCGGGGCTTCTACGGTTCCTACGGCACCACAATTTGAACATTTTTCGATATCTCGCTTAGTTTCCGAGATATCGATACTCAAAAATCGAATACTAAAACCGAATCAGCACGCCCCGACTCCACGTAGTCTTGTCTGCCCCCCTAGAGTGTTTTTATAAAGCCGTAGGCGCGGAGGGAGAGGAGCCCTCGCCCGCTGTAGCAAATAGCAGGCACCTGTGCGAACCGTAGCGACTGAGGCTGGCAATAATCCAAAGCTGCGGAGGTGAGCATGAGTGCCTGCAATTTGCTACGCAAGGGCGAAGGGGGCTGCACTTCCCGTAGCGCCGAAGCTGTTGCAGAAGTAACTTGAGTCAATATTTCTGTGTAAAAAAGTAATTTTTGAGTATCCATATCTCGGAAACTAAGCGAGATATCGAAAAATTGTATTCTTACTTTTCGGCGTATCTCATCGAGATCTATGCGAATCGGCCTTCAATCGTGGCGCCGTAAGAACCGTAGTCGTGCCAGTTTTTCAGTTTTTGATTGTTAAATTTAATTATGTAGTGTATTCATTCGCATTCGAATAAACAATTTTATCAAAAAAAAAATGAAAAGACAGGTATGGCCGAGTGCGCCCCGCAGTACCTCGACCGTTGCTCTGCACAAGTACATTCGTTTCCCAACTGTAAAGTCTTTAAACTGTGCTAATACCTTAACAGAATTTTATTGAGAACTATATGATATCTTATGTTTTTATCCCATGTCCTTTATTTAATCTTATCATATCTTTTCATATTTCTAATTCATATTTCTAAGCCAATGCTTGATTACTATCGTACCTGATGGTAAGTGGTGGTTCAGTCTTATATGAAATATAGATAATAGATAAAGCGCACTGGCTTAAGCCTAATAAAAGCTTATTCACTCTTGCCTTGAAAACACCTACATTGTTTAATATACCTGGAAAATAATTCCACTCTATAACCTAGTAACATTAGAAACAAGAAAGCAAACCGTTCGATTCGAATGCGCGGGTAAGTCAACAACGAAGGTCAACAAATCGTGGGTCTGATGGTGGAAGGGAGAAGAGGAATTTAGTTATGCATTTCCTGCTCTCACTCTCCGAAATATATCCTGTAGAACACCGAAAGACTAGTCACGATAGACATGACCTTAGCTTAACTATAAAATTCGAATGAATTGTGACACTTGAAATAGAATATGGTGCGGAGATCATTACTTGATAAATTGATTACAGGTCTGATGTCGAAGGGTTTCCAAGGCGGCATTTTCCTGTACGTCGTGTTCGCGGGCTGGGCTGCCATCTCCGTCTCCATCCTCGTACTGATGGAGGGTCTTTCGGCCTTCCTTCACACACTTCGTTTGCACTGGTATGTGTTCGATCATTTGTTGCCAGTATTGGCATCTGGTATGGATGTTTGTCCGTGCACAATTTATATATGTGATGTAGGTGAAGATGGTAATGCGTACTGACTAACTTAACAAAAGCCTATTTACTCTTGTCTTAAAGACACACCCACATACATATAGGATGAAAAGATGCATGCTGGTAAATTATTCCACTCCTTTGTTGTACTCATTTGAAAAGAAGAAGTTGTTTGGTTCAAATGAACGGTATGACTAAAGCAAAGAGGTAGAGACTGGCCTAGCATAATATGCTCTGCTCTAGTGAGAGTAATAGTGTTCTGGTTGTCCGATGATGGAAGAGAGAGGGAGGAATTAAAAAAATAAAATTCCTGCCAAAATCATTCCCAAGAAAATTAATTAATATGCAGCCTCTACGACACCTAGTCCGAAATTCCTAGTGAGGAAGGTTTTTGAGCTGGAGTGACAAAGGAACTTTCAATCTACCTGATGCATTCACGGACAATATTTTTCTTTTTTTTTTTAATTTTTAATAATGTAACACTAGGGTTTTCTCCTGTATCGCGGGGGCAGTTTACAAACATAAATTGCACAAGGACAAACATCCAGACCCGGAACAATTATTTGTAGGCCATACAAATACTTGTTCCGTGCGCGATTCGAACCCGCGGCCCTTAGCGCTGCAACTCAATTGCTAAGCCACTCGTCGTCGAATAATCGAGTCGTCAAATTACAGCCTGCGAGACATTTCATCTTGGTCTTCAGAGGTGACAACGCATCTGCATTTTGATTCTTAATCGGGTGGACTGTGTGCTTCTTTTGTCATCCTATTCTATATAAATAATATATATTATTGAACTCTTTTTAAGAAAATAAATTTGCAAATCCATGGCTATTGTGATTTTAATAATGTTTTCCTTTTCAGGGTGGAGTTCCAGAGCAAGTTCTATGCTGGTGAAGGTTACCTGTTCCAACCGTTTTCCTTTGAGGTGATCCTCGACTCTGCTGGCCAGGCAGAGGAGTAAATTCAATTGCATGCCCTCAACCCCCCTACAGCTCATTGTGGAAGAATTTTCAATGAAAAAGTCTCCCATATTCTGTCATTATTATATTATACCTTGGAAAAAGTTTCTCGCACTATAAAATTGTGTCATGTTATTGTAAACCAATGTAATAAAAAATATTGTTATAGCTTTGTGATTTAATAATAATAATACAACTATATTATTCTGAGTTATAGCCTACGAATTCCTAGGGTATGTATTGCCATCACAAATAATGCTTTAGTGTATCTCTCTAATTCTAATTTATGATGGAATTTGTATATCTTTAACAAGTAGTCTTGTAGGGTTGGCAACAGATATTTAAAATGGTAATACATTACTACACATTTATAGTCTTAAATTATTGTGGTCATTAGTGCTACTGTGTCTAGAAAAAAATGGAGTATATTGCCTAATAAATAGCAAAGGTTAAGAAAAATTAGACATTTGTTAGTAGATTAGTAAGGCATGCTATGATCTTAAATATAATAAATCATAGATGTAGCTCCAATATTACAACTTCTTCTCTGTGTGTTGTAGTAATTTCGAGGGTGTATTTGTATTTTTTTATTTTTTACAACTGGCAACAATCTGTGCCAAATTGTAAATGCAATTTGAGATTTTATTTAATGTAATAAAATCCAAATTTGTATGATTAATGTGAACGTATTAATATTGTTTTTTAAATGTAGTAATTATAATTTTCCGTAGTATTGTGAGATGGTTTCTTTTATATTGTTCTTATAAACTGTTTTGTAAGTAAAAATGTACTTAAAACTTTGTAAATTCAAATCCAAGGCTCTCTTTAATTTTAAAAATTCAGATATCGTTACAGATAATAGCTAAAATGTAGATACAATTATTGTCATTCCAGTTGTTGTTCAAAGTATATAAATGTTTACTATATATTCGCATATATGTAGAATTGTAAAGCTTCAGGTTATGAATAAATGACTTTCTGTCTATTGCATATTGTGGTTTTATTTAATTAAAATATAATTTATCAATAATGAAAATTCCCTACAAGTCTGATTTGAAAATAAGTCCTTCAATTACGATCTTCCTATTTGGACCCATTTTTAGTTGTTATAGCGGTCAAACCGCGAAATCACTTATTATGCTCCTTAACAAGAAAGCCCGCGTATTGTGACGGCCAACTACGGAACCCCTATCTGTACATTGTACGTACGACCTCATATAATATGCAGATCTGTCGAGCGACTGATCCGAGTCTGTATACGAGTTGTGGCTGTCGCCGAGGGAAACTGTTATAATGTATCTATGTGTGTTGAAATTGTTAGTTTATTGTTTTAATTCTTATGTGTGAGTTTCGTAGTGACAGATGATTGTTTTCGTGTGCGCAGATTTCTCCCCGCAAAAAATGACAGACAGTTATGTATCGGGGAAAAACGCTACGGCCACTCCCTCCGTAGTAGCCATAGCGACGCGCCGGTGGCCCGTGTTGCTCTATGGGTCACAGTAGGTATCTAACTTGTTTTTCTGAACAAATATGTTAAAGAGATATAATATATTCTTTAGACATAGAGATAACTCAATATAGAGAATGCCCTGTGTTGTAAGAGAAATAAATCACCTTATTTCCCATTACCCATCATCATCATCATTACAACCCTTCACAAGTCCACTGCTGAACATAGGCCTCCCCCACGGAACGCCACAAAGCACGGTCCCGAGCCACCTGCATCCATTGACTTCCTGCATGTCTTACTAGGTCGTCACTCCATCTAGTGGGGGGACGCCCTACACTTCGCCACTCGAGAACCTTTCTTCCCCATCGGTTGTCGGTTTTTCGAGCTATATGGCCGGTCCATTGCCACTTCAACTTACTAATCCTTTGGGCTATGTCGGTTACTCTGGTTCTACCGCGGATATCCTCATTTCTAAGTTTATCACGCAGAGAAACCCCGAGCATAGCCCTCTCCATAGCTCGCTGAGCGACCTTGAGCTTCCTCATACGGCCAGCAATGAAGGACCACGTCTCAGTTCCATATGTCATCACTGGCAACACGCACTGGTTGTACAATTTAGTTTTGAGGTTTTGAGATATGCCTGACGAGAAGATGGGTCGTAATCATGGTCGGCATAGGTGTGACATGGACATTAAACATGATTTTTGTTTTGTCCATGTTCGTCTTGAGACCTATCCGTTGGGAGACACTATTGAGGTCATTGAGCATAGTGCTTAGGTCCTCCAGCGATTCTGTCGTAAGGACTATATCGTCGGCAAATCGAAGGTGAGTGATGTACTCGCCATTGACGTTAATACCGTATCTTTTCCAGTCCAGTAGCTTGAAAACGTCTTCCAATGCAGCGGTGAAGAGTTTCGGGGATATTACGTCACCCTGTCTTACACCTCTCTGCAGTTGGATAGGTTTCGTACTCTGGTTCTGTACTCGGATAGCCATCGTAGCCCTACTGTACAAACACTTCAACACTTCAGCACCTCGATATACCGACAGTCCACTTGGCACCGCTGAAGGACTGCAGCACCGCCAAATTTCGACGGAATCAAAGCTTTCTCATAGTCCACATACGCAAGGCAAAGTGGCAGATTGTACTCTTCGGTCTTTTGTACAATTTGCCGAAGGTTATGTATGTGGTCTATGGTGCTAAAGCCTTTTCGTAAACCGGCTTGTTCGGGAGGCTGGAAGTCGTCGAGTCTGCATGCGAGACGATTCGTAATGATTCTCGAAAACAACACGTAGACGCGGCTCAGAAGGGAAATCGGTTTGTAGTTCTTCAAGAGAGCGTTGTCGCCTTTCTTGAAGAACAAGACCACCGCACATCTGCTCCATGCCTCCGGTGTAATGCCACCATGGAGGACGGAATTAAAGAGCTTCTGAAGGACTTCAAGTACCGGTTTTCCACCCGCTTTCAGAAGCTCCGCTGTAATTCCATCCTCGCCTGGGGCCTTGCCGTTTTTAAGGTGCTGGAGAGCCATTCTAATCTCGCTCAGACTGACGTCCAGGATATCATCGGAATAGTGTCCGATAAGACTTGCTCTTGGATCGTTACTCACACTTGCGTGTGGCTCCAACGATGACGTGTACAACTGCCCATAGAACCTCTCAATGTCACTCAAAATCTCAGGTGTCCCGGAAACGATGCTGCCACATTCGGTCTTCAGCTTCGACAGTTGGCTCTTTCAAGCAGACAGATCTCTGGCAAAGACTTTGGAGCCCTGGTTCCGCTTGATCGCTTCTTCAATACTATTATTATTTTGGGGTATTTATATAGTATTCTCATCTGGTTGGGCTGAATAAATATTTTAAAGGAAATAATAAATAAACATAAATATATATTTAATATACTAACATAAATAAATAAATAATACATAAATAAATAAAAACCCAACCAGATGGAAACCCTCGGCAGGGAGACCAAACGGCCGAGGGTTAGAAAGGGAGAAACCGGCGGACGATGCGGGCGGTATCGAGGAGCACCGCCTTCTGCATTTGAGCTTGGAGCGGTCCGTCACGGAGTCCCAGTCGCCTCAGATGACCCGAGAGGCTGACTGGGATTAACCCGTTCGCAGAGACGACTACAGGTATAATTTCGGTCGGCAGTCCACCCCACATGTCGGTCACCTCGTGAGCCAGGTCCAGATATTTTGTTCGCTTATCTGTTTCGGCTTTCACGAGGTTCTCGTCATACGGAATGGTGATGTCGACCAAAAATATCCTTGACTGTGCCCGGTCCATCAGCACAATATCAGGCTTATTCGCAAGAATACTCCTGTCTTTGATGATGGCCCGGTCCCAGTAGACCCTGCGCGGTCATTTTCGAGCACGGCTTCCGCAAGTACTTGTAATACGGCAATTTCCGGTCCACGAGACCGTATTTCAGAGCGAGCTCGGTGTAAATTCTGGCTACTAAGTTGTGCCTGTGCAAGTACTCAGAGTTAGAAAGCGCCGAACAACCGGAGATGACATGCTAAGTGACCGGAATGGCGTCAAGCTCGACAGATGTCGGTGCCATCCCAGGATGTATCTCCGATAGTTGTTGGTCTTAATAACCTGATCCTGTATCGCACAGACAAAACCCTCGGTTTCCCAAAGAGGTCACCAAAACGTAGCCAGTGGAGGAGGCAACTGTGTCTACGAAAGGCACATGTAGAGCCTTGTAGAACCTCCCGTGGAGCTCTTCTCCTTCCATACGGTCTCCCGGTCGGAAATGCTCTGTACTGCCGGGTCCATTGCTCGTTGGCCAAGGATAGAGGTAAGTCCTTTATCACAGAAATGACGTCCCTATAGAATGGATCATCCGATCTCGTCAGAAAGTAATTACGGAGGCTGCACACTGCGATTATGCATGGTAAGCGCGCTTAAAAGCCACGCCCACCATGTTTCCGCGGCAAGTACAGCCTCATAATCGATGATCTCGGTGATGCATCCTATGGGACGTCATAGTGTCGGACTTTCTATCCAGGGCGTTAAGTTAAGTTGAGTCCACCTAAGTATGCCAAGGTATATGTGAGAACAGGCATGACCCAACCGTTATATGCGTGTGTCTTATTCACACCGGACAAAAGGCTGTTAAGCACTTTGGTCAAGCGTGCATAAAATATATCGCAAACTGACTGCTTCATACCCGCCTCATCGATACCGATGTTCTGTGACATACCCAGGTATCGGTATGTTTCAGCCTCAGAAAGGGACCTTATGTTGATGGGCATAGATAAGTCTATGCCATCAGGTTAACAACCCTTCCCCTTTCAACATGGAGGACCGCACTTATCCGTCCCCAGCTCCATTCTAATAGAATTACTAAAATCACAAGTGATGTTTAGCAATTCCATAAGATGGGAGCGACTGGAGGCGAATAATTTGAGATCATCCATATAGAAAAGGTGGGTCACTTTTGTACCTCATTTCCGAAGCTGAAATCCCTCCAGGTCCTCCAGTAAGGTACTGAGAGGGTTCAGGAGAGGCAAACCAGATTGGACTCAAACAATCGCCCTGGAAGATACCCTTCTTATCCTTATGTGGTTCTCCGGCCGTCATCCGCTCGCCTAGATGACAAAGGATCGTACTCACTGCCCCATACACTGCCGAGGAAGTCTCGAACTGTACAGTCAACCTTGCACAGCTCGAGGACCCTCTTAAGCCATGTATGAGGCACCGAGTCGAATGCCTTTTGTAGTCTATCCAGGCGGCGGAGAGGTTCCGACGGTTACGTTTAACCACCTTGCCAATGACCGCGTCAATGAGGTGGTTCCTTGGTTCCACGACCACCGCCCCGACATCCATTTTGAGCGCGCGACATCACCTGATTTGCGTTCAGGTGACGAGTGATTCTCGCGCTCAAAATGGATGTTAGTGTCTTGTATATGGTAGGTAGACAGGTTATGGGGCGGTATTTGCTCGGGTCTGTGGAATCGGTCTTTAGGAACCAAATGAGTGATCCCAGTAGTGAAGAGGCTCAGGGTGACTTTTGGTCGAGCCTCTTGAAACTGTCGGCGAGCACAGCGTGACACCACGAACCCCTTCAGCCAGTAGTGATGCAGTCCGTCGAGTCCCGGACTTTTCCAGTTCGGGGCCCTACGGACCGCCTCGCTACGTCATCCGGCGTTATGATGACGGGGTCCATGGGCATAACACTCGCACACTGACTCGCCACAACTTCCGTCCAAGGGCCCTCGCTGTGGTTTACGGGCTCTGACCACAGGCCGCGCCAGAATGCGATAGTGTCGGCCTGATTCGGTGCTGAGCCCATTCCACGTACCATCGGCCGCTCCAATGATTCATAGAGCCTCTTCTGATCACTCTGGAAGAGACGATTCTGGTTGAACCGTGTCGACCTCTCGGTATATCGCCGAATCCGCTTCCCCCAAGCAGCGATTCTCTGCTTCAGGTCGTCTATGCGCTCCGTCAGTTTTTGCGTTATATCCGGCTGAGACAAACTGATATTTGTCCCAGCAAACGCCATCCTGACGGTGCGCACAATTCTCGGCCTATTATTGCCCGACCTGAAGCTTATCAGTCTGCCGATGAGGGCCCTTGCCTTTGCGATACGGTCCTCAATCCTTCTTCGCCAGGCTGGGATAGCGCTACTTTGCCCAGTAGCACGTCCAGACGTGGGAAGTTTGGCACCAACAATACGGCAAACTGCCAATGCGGCGCCAAAGAGTATTGAGTCCGTATCGCAAAGGTCCCGGCTGGTTTCCAAAAAGGTTGCCAGCAGTGGTTTCAGGCCGTCACGACATCCGATTCCGCTTGCTTAGGTTATGCGCGGAGTCGCGGTCGATTTTCGAGAGGCGTACAGCGCGTTTCCACAATCGCCTCCTCCAATTTACTCCTCATCTGCTCTAGTTCATGGGTGACCATTCCATCATCGCCTGAATCAACCAAAGCGGGAAGACCCATGGCGGCTTCCACATATGGCTGCTGGTCTATGGCCTTAGGAGCCGCATCCCCAGCTATAGCTGGTTCATTCGATGAGGGAATAGCCTCACGCCGTAGTCGTTCGAGTTCGGCATCATCAAATATTTTCGAGCGTATGATGTACCGAACTCGGTCTGCCAGGTTTTGCTCTGTGACGGGAACAGACGGCTCCAGCTCAGCAAAAAAGCGGTGCATACGAGCCCGATACGCTGTTCCTTCAGTTTCTTCCCCTTTCGCCCTATAGTACGCCCGCAATGCGTTTATGTTCATATATTTTGTCCAACGCATGCGGCGTACTCCACCAGCGGCGGGTGCCGCTTGCCGAGTCCGAGAGGACCCTGCCGACACCAAGCCATCTGGTGGGGATGATGGATGCGAGGGACTGCTAGGTGGTCGTGCAGTACCTCGCGCTCGGCTGGCGGCCCGCATGCTGTCGCGTCCAGCGCCAGCTCCAGACGCGCCCCGGCGACCCCCAGGCAGCGGCCCTATGCGCTTTCTATTCTTGTCCATCATCCATAAAAATGGGCGTCAATTAACGGGAGACGCCCAGGCCCGGCACCGTTTAATAGTGTGGCCGTAAGCACAAACGGGCTTTTGCACCCTCAATTCTGCCGAGGCACGGCGCTCACACCTCTTGGCAAGGTGCTGACTGACTGCGCCGACGTAGCAGTTTTGTCACTTAACTGTTACGTCAGCGGGCGATGGGGTCGTCACTTCCCTACGCCTTATTATTATTATTTTGGGGTATTTATATAGTATTCTCATCTGGTTGGGCTGAATAAATATTTTAAAGGAAATAATAAATAAACATAAATATATATTTAATATACTAACATAAATAAATAAATAATACATAAATAAATAAAAACCCAACCAGATGGAAACCCTCGGCAGGGGAGACCAAACGGCCGAGGGTTAGGGGGAAAGGGAGAGAAACCGGCGGACGATGCGGGCGGTATCGAGGAGCACCGCCTTCTGCATTTGAGCTTGGAGCGGTCCGTCACGGAGTCCCAGTCGCCTCAGATGACCCGAGAGGCTGACTGGGATTAACCGTTCGCAGAGACGACTACAGGTATAATTTCGGTCGGCAGTCCACCCCACATGTCGGTCACCTCATGAGCCAGGTCCAGATATTTTGTTCGCTTATCTGTTTCGGCTTTCACGAGGTTCTCGTCATACGGAATGGTGATGTCGACCAAAATATCCTTGACTGTGCCCGGTCCATCAGCACAATATCAGGCTTATTCGCAAGAATAGTCCTGTCTGTGATGATGGCCCGGTCCCAGTAGAGCCTGGCGCGGTCATTTTCGAGCACGGCTTCCGGCAAGTACTTGTAATACGGCAATTTCCGGTCCACGAGACCGTATTTCAAAGCGAGCTCCTGGTGTAGAATTCTGGCTACTAAGTTGTGCCTGTGCAAGTACTCAGAGTTAGAAAGCGCCGAACAACCGGAGATGACATGCCTAAGTGACTCACCGGGATGGCGACAAGCTCGACAGATGTCGACGGTGCCATCCCTTAGGATGTATCTCCGATAGTTGTTGGTCTTAATAACCTGATCCTGTATCGCACAGACAAAACCCTCGGTTTCCCCAAAGAGGTCACTTATTATTACTATTATTATTATTATATTTTAAATTTTTTTTTCTCAGCTGAAAGCTGGTAAATAAATGGCGATTACGGGTTGAAACCAAGTAACCGTCATTGTAATAGGGGATAAACTACATTACTGTCCTGCATGAATTTTCGAACGATGCGACATGTATTTAAGATTGCTGCTTTTTGTAAATTAATGTATGAGTTCGGTGATATGTCTAGCATTTTCAAACTATGATGTAAGTGCTTCGGGATTATTCCGGTGGTAGAAAGTACTATGGGTATTATAAAAACTTTTTTCATCTTCCACATTTTTGTTATTTCTTCTTTCAGTTCTGTGTATTTATTTATTTTTTCGGTTATAGTTTTAATTAAATTATGCGTATTAGGTACGGCTATATCAATTATATATACTGTTTTATTTATTTTATCTTGGAGTGTTATATCCGGTCTATTATGATGGATGGTTTTGTCTGTGAGAATAGCACGGTCGTAGTACATTTTATAATTTGTATTTTCAAGTACGGCCGTTGGTGTGTATTTGTAATATGGTGTATGTGAATCTGGGATGAGTTTGTGTTTGATTGCTAATTTTTGGTGTATTATATTTACTATCTGGTTGTGTCTGTGTGTGTAATCTGTCTGCGTGAGTGATGGGCAAGCTCCTATAATATGCTGAATGGTCTCAGGCTGTTTGTGACATTTTCGACATTTATCATCTGATATTGTTGGGTCTTTAATTATATATTTTTGATAATTTTTCGTATTGATGACTTGATCCTGTATTGCTATCATAAAGCCTTCGGTTTCAGGGAATAAGTAACCACATACAAGCCACCTATTCGATGCCTCCGAATCTACATGTGCTTGATCTAAGTCAGGATGTCTGCCATGCAAAACTTTCTTTTTCCATTGTACTAATTTGAAGTCTTCTCTGTTTGTATGCTGATCATTTATTTCTGTTATATGTAGCTTTTCTTATTATTATTATTATTATTTTTTGTTAAAGTTTTTACGTTTTCTCAGTTTGTTTTTAACAAAACTGGATTAATGGTTACTACCACGGGACTTAGCCAAGTGGGTACCATGAGCGTGTTTGGTTATGGGTAGTTTTCTGTTGAGATAAATTTTCTAACTATTCTACAAGTATTAAGTAAAACTGCTTTTTGCAATTGAATATATGTAAGTTTTGGTAAATCAAGAGTTTTTAATGATTGATGAAGCGCTTTTGGTATGACACCAGTTGTAGAGAGGACTATAGGTACTATAATGGCATTATGTAAGTTCCACATTCTAATAATTTCATGTTTCAAATCAGTGTATTTGGAAATTTTTTCATTAATTGTAGTCTGTGTTATGTGAATTAGGTATAGCAATGTCAATAATAAAAGCACATTTATTCACTTTGTCTATTAATGTTATATCCGGTCTATTATAGTGTATTGTTTTGTCGGTAAGTATAGCTCTGTCAAAATACATTTTGTGAGTGGTATTTTCAAGGACTATTTCAGGTTTATATTTATAGTATACTTGAGTTGGCTGGTCAGTTAGTTTCCACTTAAGGGCAAGTTTTTGGTGAATGATATTGGCTACTTGATCATGCCGATACTTATAATCCGTCTGAACAATCGCTTTACAAGCACCAGTGATGTGTTGATTGTTTCTGAAGCATTACAACAGCGTCTACATGTGTCGGCATGTAGATTTTTATTTTAATGATGTGCTTTTATAATTACGTGTCTCTATGACTTGATCCTGAATTGCGCACATAAAACCCTCAGTCTCAGGGAAAGCTCACCACGTTGAAGCCATGCGTTCGACGCTAATTTGTCTACGGTAGGTTGGTTCAACTCTTGGCGATGTCTTCCATGTAGAGACTTTTGAGTCCATATGTCAATTTTGTGTTATTATCTGTAAGTACCTCATTTTTTTGCAATGTTTTATCATACATATTAAGCGGTGTCAATTTATGATCATTCTGTACTATAGCATTGTGTAGTGATGATATTGTAGTTTTATGATAAAAGTAATTTCTCAGTGTTGTTATTTGTCTGTTATGTGTTAACTATGTCTATTACACCTCTTCCTCCTTCATTTCGTGGCAATGTTAGTCTTTGTATGCACGATCTTGGATGGTGTTTACGGTGCTTCGTAAGAGATGTATTTATTGTGCGTTGTAGTTGTTTAAGTTCAGTTTTGGACCAGTGTATTATGCCAAAAGAATAAGTTAGTATGGGAATTGCAAACGTGTTAATAGCTTTAAATATATTTTTGGAATTTAATTGAGATGTTAATACTAAGCGAAGTCTATATCGGAACTCATCTGTTAATGTATTTTTAACTTCTTTGTGGTGTATTTGTTTCGACTGATTATATCCTAAATACTTATACACTCCATTCTCTTCTAAAGATTTGATTTGCTGTCCTGTCTGCAATTGGTGATTATGTTCATAATACTGTCCAGCTCTAACTGAATTGATGTTGCACTTATCAATACCAAATTCCATTCCAATATCCCGTGAAAATGTTTCGTTAATTTAACTAACTGGTCTAATTCGTCTTGAGTAGTAGCATAGCTTAAGATCGTCCATACAAAAGATGACTAAGTTTTTTTCTTGTTTATTTGTATGTAGATGATCTTGTGTTGTATGGTATTGTAACGGTAACCTATATTTTTGGGTTTAACATTTTGATAAGGGTTTATTGCAAGGCAGAACCAGAGAGGACTAAGTGCATCTCCTTGAAATATGCCTCCTTATTGTAATAATGTCTGTTTCTATCATGCCATCTAGTGTGTTAAGTTTAAGTTTTGTTGTCCAATTGGTCATGGCAGCTTGTAAGAATTGTATTATGTTTGGGTGTATTTTATATATTTATAAAATGTTTAATAACCAAGTGTGGGATTGAGTCATAAGCTTTCTTATAATCAATGTACATGCTAAATAAATCTTTTTTTTAGTTGTACCTGTTTTAAAATTACTGCATCTATTGTGAGCTGTTCTTTGCAACCCTGACTAAATTTCCGACAGCCTTTTGTTCTTCTGACAGTATGTTGTTAGTCTCTATATGTTCATAAATGGTTTCGGTTAAGCAAGATGTAATTATTTTGTACAATGTTTGTAAACATGTGATAGGTCTGTATTTTGCAGGGTTGTCAAGATTGCTAGGATCTTTTGGTATCATATACGTTATTCTGAAGTAATGTATTGGGGCATGGTATGCGGGTTTTGTATGAATTTATTTACAAAATTAAACAGAATCGGTGGACAGTTGTGAACTTCTTATACCAATAGTTATGTATATTATCTGATCCAGGTGATTTCCAATTATGCAGTTTTTAATTACTTTTGGAATGTGTCTATTTTGATGTGTTGAAATTGCATAGCTTTTATCTGTGATGTGTCTATCTGATTTTGATCCAATCCGCGTCTGTATTATAATGTTTAGGTTCCACCCATATTGTAGACCAATAATTTTGTAATTTCTAGGTAAGGGTAAACTATTTTCGGAATCTTTTGAGTTGTTGATTTTATTTGTTACAGGGTTTTTATATTTCGGTAGAAAAGTTTTCATTTGAACAAAATAGCCTGTTTTGAGTTTTCGTAGAGAGCATGCTTTATATCTTTTAGCCGACTACTAGTAAGTTTAAGTTTTTGTTTAAGTGTGTCTAAAAAATGTTCGTGTTTAATGTTATGTTCTTCGTGGACAGAATGAGTTTTATATTGCTCAAAAATAGCATTTACGTGTTTAATCAATTTTTTACCTCTGTTTCCATTGATAAATTGTGTTAGTCTTGCAATCTTTGCTCTTAATTCACTAACTTTGTATTCTAATCTTTGTTCCCACTTTGGTTTATTATATTTCATTTGTTTGTCCATTCCTAGAGGGTTATCAACTTGTACAGGTATTTCAATTTTAGCTCCGTTGAGCTTAGCTGAAGTCCACGCTGCACAGTATACTAAATCCTGAAATGTTTTAAATTCAATATCGCTGTTGATGTATTCTGGCAACAAAATATTATTCACATAGGCGACTATCTTACTCAATTTTTTTGATGACCTCTGCTTTGGTATAAATGGCCTATCAGTTGGTTTTGTATTAGCATAATATTCCAAAGCTTTAGCAAACATTTCATCTATAGCAATTACTTTTCTCTGTAGTGTAAATTTTCATTTTCATTTGCTGTGTGGTTTCTGCATTTAAATGTAAACTTTCTGTATCTGTTTCTTCGTTGTTTGAGATACCTATCTTAAGTATTGAGTTGTCATTGGCTTTTATATCGGTATGTTGTTTTTGCAAGTCATTCTGAATTAATTGTAATCGGTCAACACTTAAATATTTGTTCTGTAAAATTAATCGCCTTTGGTCAGCTATCCGTTGCTCCGTCAAATGAGTTAAATGGGGGAATTGTTTTATAAACTCTTGGTGTAAGAGTTTTC
Source organism: Parnassius orleans (assembly GCA_029286625.1). Classification (NCBI taxonomy): domain Eukaryota; kingdom Metazoa; phylum Arthropoda; class Insecta; order Lepidoptera; family Papilionidae; genus Parnassius; species Parnassius orleans. Next base: position 2,516,605 of record JAGSMP010000056.1, read on the forward strand.
TATATGCTATTTTATTTTTCTCACACTGAGTTATTTTATAGTAAATTCTTATTATAGCTTCATTGTATTCGTCTGTCCATTTCATACGTTGTTGTGTTTGTAAAGGGTGGGTATTAGTATGATGATTGTTTTGTGTAACAGAGATTGATTGAGGAAATGTAGTCTGTAAGTTTGATTGAACTTCAATATATATTTTATTTACTATTTCTTGGGACAAAAGTTTATTATTCATTATTGCTCTTCGCTGATCTCCTATTCTTTGACGAGTTACTTGCATATCTGGGAATCGTTCTATGAATTTCATGTGTAATGGTTGTAAATAACCTTTAGTGTCAGTCTCCATCATTGTTAAATAGAGGTAAGTACGCAATATAAATTCATTCATTTCAGAAGTCCATTTCTTACGCGTATTACGTTTACTGATGGTGGGCACAGGTTCCATAACAGAAGTTACTTTCTGTGCAACATCCTTCAGCAATTGGCTACTTGAAGATGATGAGGAAGATAAAGACTGGCGTAAATTGTATGGCTTTGATTTCTGCCCATCATTTTCGGGGGTATATAAACTATCAGTATCACTAAGGGTATCGGTGTCCGTAGATATAGCTTGGGTCGTTTGACGGGAAATCTTCCTCGCCCGGAGATTGTATGCGCCCCAAGACACAGCACCATCTCGGCTTCCGTCAGAGTCGATATGGTTACTGGATCTGCCGGGAACTGGGGGCCGTAGTTTACGTCGTGCACTCATATTTTTGTTCAGCCTGGTTTGGGATCGTTAGTTTGGAAAAGGGTCTTTAAATATTAATAGGCAGATAGATAATCCTGTCTTGTTATTGCTACACAGTATAGTTGTTCTGACTGTAGTTAAGCACATGCCTTTCCCTTAAGCCCCCCCACCACGACAAGGTGATCCCATGGGGGGGTTATTATTATTATTATTATTATTATTATTAATGGGTTGTAGGTTGTAATAAATGAACCAATGAATGAAATGTATTTTATTTATTTGATTATATTACAATATGTAAATATGTTTAGACAAAAAACAAAGATTCGTTCAATCGTATTCAGCTCCGATGGTAATGCTGATGTCGCCCGGCATCACGTTTGTCTTGTGGTACCAACGGTTCGTATCCACCACCACTGTAAATTAATTGAACATCATTTCAGTCGTGTATTTATTAATTTTAATTTTACATATTCTTTTTTTTTTTATAGGATAGGGTGACAAACGAGCACACAGTCCACCTGATGGTAAGTGGTTGCTGTGACCCATAGACATCTACATCTATCTTCAATAAAGAATCAAAATGCAGATGCGTTGTCACCCGTGAGGACTAAGATGGAATGCCTCTTTTCCAGTAAAAAGGGTCTCCGGTTCTCTACACTCACCATACGAAACACAGCAGTGTTAAGCTGCTATTTTACGCTGGTATTCTGTGAGAGCGTGGTCCTTCCCCGGTCGAGCCGACCCATTCGTACTACAACTGTACTACTAATATAGCTGCAGCATGGCTCTACCACGTAAAAATATTTATTCAATATTTATTTACCGTGTAGTGGCGGTGTAAGAATATTCTAGGGATGAGGTATGCCTTATATCGTACCGTAGGTGTCCTGAGAAGCGACAGAGGGAAATAACCCAGTAGATGGGTGGCAGCGTCTTCCTAATGACAATTAGAAAAGCGATTGTCAGACCGTCTGCCAAGGGTGGCAACTATGGCAAGAAATCCAGTCAGTGCGCTTCACCAACTTCGGCTACATCACCACTTACCATCAGGTAAGTAGTGATGATTAACATCAATAGCTAAGCACTAGCTTAGAATAGTAAAACAAAAACTAGCTGTGCCCGACATACAATGTTTATTTTTTGTCAGAAATAATCGCGAGCGCGCGCACACATCACCAAAGTTTCATCGTAATCGAATGAATGGTATAGGAATGTATAAGAGTTTTGGCGGGAACTTGACCGCCGACGGATTGCTGTTCTTGCTGTAATTAGTAAAGTCCGTGCACTCTAGACTTGGGCGGGCTGAAGTTAGTCGCAAGTGGCTGCGTAGTGTAGTTTTAGGAACATTTATAATATCTATGCAAAATGGTGACAAGAGGAGAGGGATGGCCTAAAGGTCTAGTTACCAGGCCATGAACTCCAAAAAAAAAGAGAGGGAGCGTGGGCGGGTAACTAAAACTAGAGATGCGAATACGCATATTGCGCGATTAAGAGGTTAAATAATCTATTATGGTTATTATAGATTATGATTCGATTTTATTTTATATTTTTTATGATTAAGATGATGTGCATTAAAGATATTATTAAAAATTTTAAGTTCTATTATTTTGGGATTACTGAAAGACTTTGTTGTCCCCGTTTATATCGTGTATTTGCTATATATTCAAACTGTTTATCGGAATTCTTTAGGTATTAGATACTATTGTTTTATTGAAATACATAAAGATATTTTCATAATAATAATAATTTTAAATTTATTCATCATTAGACAAAACATCTGTTTCCCTAAGCAATCTTAGTAGCGAATATGAAGTGGCACAACTATCTATCGACTAGCGTATGCGAAAGCGTTGAATGCGCGAATGTCTCGGAAAGCCAACTTCAGCCCGGCCAAGATAGAACTCGCAGACCGTTTCGTAACGTCAAAGTGGTGACGTTACGAAACGGTCTGCGTAGCGATTTTGTTTATTAAATGTCTTACGTTAGGTGTGATCTATACAAAATACAGGCTCACATATCTCGCTAGGCTGCACGATGAAGGAGAATGCTTGGCAGGAGTAGAGGCACTCGGGCGGCGGCGCCAGCTGCCACATCTTGCGGCCGCGAACCTGCGCCTGCCATGACACGTGTCGCACCGAGTCCACCTGCACTCAAACACTTCAAACTTCTAAAAAGTTCAAACACTATGTACTTATAACGTCTTCGTCACGGCGGCCAGTCTAAAACGGAGATCAGACATCTGCGCAGGATAGAATAATAGTGCCCTAGTGTACGCGCGAACACAGGTGCACTCTCTATTCTCTCACTCTCATAGTTCGATGGGACGGTAATCCGACACGACCGGAGTGTGATACAGTTTTTGTTCTGAATTGCCATTCTAGTTGCATACATAGAAGTCTTTGTCTGCCGTGCCATTTGATTCGAATCCGCAACATTGCAAACATTGCGTTACAGAGCCGTCTATTGTAGAGGTAGCAACCGAGTACATACTCACTATTATACTGTACTTAATGAAGTGTCCAATTTGTTTTAATTGCACGTTTAACTGTTTTATATAGATAATAATGGGACATATCATTATAAATTTATTGTATAAATATTATTGTAATCGAGTTCTTTGTGTCATAATAACAATTTACTTTGTTAAAAACCTGAAACTCACTTAAAATAATATAAACTAGCTTTTTACCCGCGGCTTCGCTCGCGTGAGCTGACGGCTCCGTGGCGCACTGGCTTAGCAATGAGTTGCTGCGCTAAGGGCTGCGGGTTCGAATCCCGCACGGAACAAGTATTTGTATGGCCTACAAATAATTGTTCCGGGTCTAGATGTTTTGTTAACCCACGATACAGGAGAAAATCCTAGTGTGGAGGTAAGGTTTAAAAAAAATTAGGAACGTCATTAAATGCTGTTCCGTGGCAAATTTAGCAAAATTCGATCACTTTTAGAGTCACCTCGGCGTCTGTGTCTCTGTCTGTCAAAAATTTTTTTTGAATTCTGAAAGACTATTAGACATAGATTAGGTATTAGGCATAGATATAATATGCTACAGGAATACGTGAATATATATTTGTCTAGAAACACCTACTATTTTTTATATCGGGCGTGTCCAGTGGCGTAGCTATGTAACCAAGGGCCCCGGGGCAAAAATGAAATTCAGACCCTATTTAAACTAAACTAAATACTTTAAAGGTGCAAAACTACTTCATCATCAGCTCCTTCTCGCCAACTGCGAGGCATAATAAAGCAAAGCTACTTACTACTAAATATTATGTGTAACGCATAAACAATTGCCACACGGCAGCTTTTGCTGTCGCACGGGTGAGCCAGACTAGATGGAGTGACGACCTGGTTAGACATGAAATGAAGAGCTGTAATGAATGGGTGGACCGGCTCGAACCGAGGAGACCCACGACCTTACAAATAATCAGCGTGAAATAGAAGTTTACTTCACCTGTTATGTGCAGGTGGTCGGAGGCCTAATCCCTCTTCCCCTTAACATGGTAGTGTATTTAAATAAGAAACTAGGAGGGTAGCAGCACCCCTGGTATTGGGGAATCCCTGGCTAAGCATCCACGCCCAAGCTACCCTACTCTTCCTTAGTGTGGGTGCTCAGGCTGCCTCGCGTATCCAGGGGAGGGGGGGACTAATACTGCTTGTGGTAAGTAGAGCAATAAGACCCCGCCACGCTATCCGTAAATTTCTGCAACATCAGGGGATTTGACAACGTTTATTTTATTTATAAGTTTAGTTATGCCTACGACTAGTCTTCATATGGAATTTAGAAGTTATGGTTGTCATTTTTAATACAATTACACAATCAATTGTACCCTGACGCAACAAGTAGTTCTTTACTACAAAAATTATATTGAAATTAATAAACGTACCTAATTGGGTACTCACACAGTTATAAACACAATTTCATCGTTATCTTTGATTTTGTATAAGAAAATAGAAATGAAATGGTACTGAATAATTTAATAGTTAAAATCAATTGCAATTATGATCGACAGTTAATTAATCTATCAGAATTAATGTAAAAATAATACTTTTACTTTGTTTTAATTGACTTTCCGTATTTAATTCGACCAATACTTTGAATTTAAAAAGAGGTACGTCAAAATTATTAAAAATTACTTGCAAGTTTTATAGTGATTGCCGCCTCTAATTCTTATGTCGCCGGCAAACTAAATTTCGGTGCAACAAAGCAGCGTAGCCAACACCAATTTGTCAAATTCCCCAAAAATTCATGTCAAATTCCCTAATTTAAGGACAAACTTCAACAGATTCCACATAAATTTTCAACTAATTTTATAAGATTTACTTTTTAACTAACAATTTTTTTTCTTTAAAATTAAAAAATAAAGAAATGAAAAGCATTAAATTATACACAAAAGTTGCCGAAATAAATGCGTAAATTAAATGTGGTGCAATGAAGATAATTAAAAAAAGGGAGTCATTCGATATTCATAAGTAACCTAACAAAATGTTAAGATAAGTATTTAGATTTCTTGAAAAAGGTTCTGACTTGACCCTGGCTATCGATTTTCAAAATCCTTGCATTTTCCCCGCATAATACCAATTCCCATAAAATCCCCAACCAACTTTAAATTCCCCGCAATTTGGGGAATTCTCCACATGTTGGCAACGCTAACATGTGTAAATTCTACAGCGCGAGGCGACACGAGTCGGCCGGGCGGCGGCAGCAGCGCGTGTGTGTGAAAGGGAAGGGTAGAGTGAGTAGTATACCTAATGCATTGTTTCGTACCGAGCTAGATAAGAGTTCGGCGTCCGCGAGGATATTGACCCTATTGTCAGCTGATTTTATTTTAAGTTTCACTGCTGGTTTTATGTTTTAGTATTTTCATGTTTTTTTTTTATGAATTGTCGTTTCATTTAGCTGTACTAACATGATGGAGCGTGAATAAAGTTAATAAAACGTTGTGAAAAAATGATTTTTTTTCCTAGGGATCGAATTTCTTTGTGACCCATCATCAAAGGTATCCTTAGTACTATCGTCTGTCTTCGTTTTCGGGAGCGTTTCACAAACATCCGGTATGTATAGATATACAGATATATAAATGAAAATACTAGTGTAGAGGTTTAAAACAAATAACAATTACCATTTTTTTAATCATACAAGTCTATGAGTATTCTTACGTGCATATGTGCTCCTTGGCCAGGTCCACCCATAAAGATCCAATCCACCGTATCGCTTTCAGAAGTCTTCGGTAAGAAATATGGTCTGTTATAGTATTCTCTCAGCTTTCTCGACTCCTCGTCGTAACAAGTGCTCCAGCCGACGTACCAGGGGTCGCCTGAGAGATTCGCACGCTCCGCATCCATCGTGAACACTTCTTGAAGGGATTTCAGACCAGACTTGTACGCGAAGAAAAAGCATTCGTTGATTTTTCTTCCCATTTTGCCGTTACGATAGAATTCCGCGAAGAATTCGAAATTGAACTCCTGAAAATGCGTTTTACGCACAGGTTTTACGATTATATTATGTAGAGCGTGTACGACATAGCTTGCGAAGACTTTAAATTTTAAAATGTAAATTCGAATCCATCCATTTGTTTTAGCCTATAAGTCCACTGCTGAACATAAGCCTCCCCCATAGATTGCCTCATAGGGGGGATTTTGCCATAGTTGCCATGCTTGGCAGGCGGGCTGGCAATCTCAGTTTTTTATAATTTTATATTGTTATCAGGAAGATTCTGCTGCCCATCTCCTGTTTCAGTGTTCTCTAGTCTAGTACCTGTAGGATAACTACCCTTCAGGTACGGAACCCTAAAAATCGACTCGTACAGACCGGTCGGGTTCTATTTAGCACTCACCGCCTTCGTTTACGCTAAGGTTTTTTAGTCGTTTGTACGAGATAAGTAAAATGGTTATGGACTAATTATTGGATATTATTATTGGATAAAAATAAGAAAGTTGTACTGCTTGAAAGCCATGAGATGTTTCCGACATTTTTCATAGTCTCCTTCTACAACTACCATCAAAATGGGGTGATGGATTCTCTAACGCCATGATCACACGTCATTATTGTAGGTATTATTTATTACCGTTACACCGTTTCAGTCTATTAGTCCAATACAGAAAATAGGCCTCCTCCATAGATTACCTCATAGCGGAGATATATGCCATAGTTGCCACGCTCAGCAAACGCAGTTTTTTATTTTTAGTTGTCATTGAGATGAAGCTGCTGTCCATCTCCTAGTTTGTTTCCCTCTGTAACCTCTTACGACACCCACGGGACGATATGGGGTAGTGAATATCCTTACACCGCCACTACACGGTCAATTTATTACTATTATAGCGTAATCAATATTGATTACTGTTTTAAATGTATATTTACTTCAATAGCTTTCCAGTTAACAGTAGCATCGGTAACTATTACGGGCGTAGGGGTGTATGCGAAGCGCTCCTCGAACTCCTCAGCCGTTATGTTGGCAACTCTTTGAACTCCTGTGACGTCCACACACATCGAGCAATCTTCCGGCGGACGGAAAAGCGTTAAGGAAGTCGAGGGCACTTCCAGGGCACATCTCTGTAATATACCGTAAGGCGGTAGTAAAAACTTTACTATAATTCCCGATTCCTATATTCAAGAAACGTTTCATTCTTCGTGACGATCCGTTGTATTACATACGAGGTGCATGTAAAAATGTTTTTGAACGCTGTATAAATATTTGAACTGGTATTCTGTTTTGTATAAAAAGGAAGTTTCTATACATTTCATTTACAGGAAAACGAAGCGTTTTAAATACAGAAACTCGGCATAAATCAGTCAACCGTAGTCAAGTAAAATTAATATACCGTAACCCAACTGTTTCGTAGACGTAGCTTTGTGAGGTTTTTAATTTATTCATTACAGCTTATCAAAACGGAGGTTCATGGGCGACGATAATTACTTAGGGGCCGTCCATTAATTACGTGAAATGTTTAGGGGGGAGGGGGTAGGGGATCGAACCGAATCTCACCCAATCTCACGTGGGGGAGAGGGATGGTTTCGGTAAATATCACGTAATTTTTTCGCACGAAACAGTGTGAAATTTCGAGAAAATTGTTATGAATATGGTTAAATTAAGTAAAATGTGTCTAAATCCTACACAATAATATTTATCGTGGTTATGCGAACTCCACAAATTACTTATACAGGGTTATTTTGCAATAACCGATCAAAGAAAGTTCAGAATAAGTAATATAGGCAAATGATGAAGAAAAGTTAATAAAAAAAATCTCAAACATTCTGTCCTTTTTATCTTTTAAAATTCAAAATGCTTGGTGATGCATTATTTTAACTGATTTTACTGCGCACGCATTAAATATTCGTAAGGGTCGATCGGTAGGTAAACGTTGTTGCCCATAAATCACATTTAATTTGGGATAAATTGAATATGATTTATGGACCTAGAAGCCTTATTTACTCGTATTTGCAAAAACTGCAATAACGGTATACCATTATTTATATATTAAAACTTAAGTTTAAAATTTGGCTACTCTTTGAAAAATAACCCTGTATAAAAATAATTAAGCAAATTATGTTTTTTTTTTAAATAAACCCAACGCAATCAAGCACAGATTTACGTATTTACACTAAAAATAAGCATTTTGAAAAATCTCACGTGAACTGAGGTTTAGAAAAATCGTCAAAATCGCCTCACGTAATTAATAGACGCCCCTTTACCATCAAGCGAGCCGTATGCTCGTTTGCCTCCTCTTCCATACAAAAAAAAAACTCCACATCTGAACATAGGCCTTTTTCGTAGATTGCCTCCCGCTTGGCAGGCTGATTGGCAACCGCAGTTTTTTATATTGAGTTGTTGTCAGGAAAATGCTCACATGTTTCAGTATTCCTCCGTCGCCTCTTACACCATCCATCTTACACCATAGTAATCTCTCTAACTTTCGTGGTTGCCTTTAAGTGCTTTAAGTAAAGATATTTTAATTGATGGTATAAAATATCTTTGTTACGAATCGAACATGTTTGTGAGTCTTTATAAATAAAATAAACAAAGTAAATAAATAAACATGTCGTAATTTTATACTGTCTTATTCGTGGATAACTAAAATTTTATAGAATAGAAAAGTCAAATAGCAATTTTATTTAATTTATCAAAAGTTTTTAAAGTTCGCTGCTTTAATAAAATACCAGCTATTGTGTAACTCTAGTGGGAATCATGGTTGGCTTTGTTTTGAAGTTTGATTGCTTTTATAATAATATCTTCTTTTACAAACTATTATAATAATGCAATTGCAGAGTGATTTCCACCGACAAATCATTCGCTTCAGAGGTACACAATTACACTACAAGTTATAGTTTTAAAATATATATTTATATTAGATTATATAGATAAATGTGCCATAAAAAGATCATCAGTTAATGATAAAAAGGCAATAAGGATCACTAATTTACATTAGAGAAAATTTAAAGGGTTCTACTAGACAAAATTCTGAAATGAAAAAAAGAAACCATTCCATTAAGTGGTTTGCTAGATATGTTGTTTAAAGGTCCTACGTGAATACGTCATCCGGCACGCATCGCACTCTTTCGAGGTAAGAGTTTTCCGCCCGATACTACTCTATCAAGCGAGGTGGTGAGAGCGAAAACGAAACCCTCGCAGTGGTGATGCTACTGTATATCTCAGTATCTAAGATTTGGGTTTAGTATTTTTGTTTGGTTTTTCCGCCATCAGTCGCCTGTGTAGTTACTATCAGAGTCATGTCCGTCAAACAACAGCAACAGCAGAGTGCACCCATAAGCAGATGAGGTTGATATTATTAGGAGAGGAAGTTATAATATTCCTCTTACACTTACATATGGTACGTACCCTTGAATTCCGAATACTTAAAAAATCCTACTATTTTAGAGAACGAGATTTAATTTTAAAGATTTAGAATAAAGAATTTATAAAACTATAAACAACTTTTTTTTAAAAGAAATACGTACCTCGGAAGCAAAATTTGAAAATATCCACCACGCACTGAATATAAAAATTAATATAGCAACACTTAAATAACAATATGCTACATTGTTTTTCAAAAGTTTTGAATTGTCTTGATTTTTATAAGCGGGTAAAATTAGCTGCCTAATATAGGAATCTTTTAGTTTTAAGCTTTCGATTTTATTCATAATTTTGAATAATTTTAATTCCGCAATTTTAAGTTTTTTGTCACACAGCTTAGGACGCGTTTGACTCATTTTTGCGGGATCTTTGTAGAGTTCTGTGAATGAATGAGAGAATTTTAATCCTTACAACAGTATATATAGGTAGTTGAGGACTAATCTAGAGTTGGCCATGTTTTAATATCCTTATTATTATTTTAAGCATTTCAATTATTATGCCTAATGATTATTCAGTCTGCAAAACGCAAAAAAAAAAATATATGTATAGTTGTTTTTTTTTTTTACAAAATTTTACTGGAACTGAACTGAAGTTTGTGATTCTTACATTTGTAGAGATTTGTTTCAATTTTTATCTGTCCACCCATCCATTACAACAAATTCAATCAAATCCATTACAGCAGTGGACTTGTGAAGTGCTGTAATGATGATGATGATGATGAAAAATCGGAATATACGCCTCCCAATGGATTGCTACATAGGGATAGGCTATGTTTAGCAGACGGGTTGGCAACCGCAGTTTTTTATTATTTTCAGTTGTTATCTGAAAGAGGCTTTTGCCCATCACCTGTTTCACTTCCCTCTGTCGCTTCTTACGACACCCACAGGATGAAACCCATTTCATCCTGTGGGTGTCGTGGACTCACTTACGCCACCACTACACAGCAATGATAGTATTTCATACCGTAAATTATATTCAATTGTAAATTAAAGTGGGTATACAATTAAGAAATTTTATGCCAGCGCTTGAGATACATATTATAAACCCATAGCATCTCGCGCTCCTCATCGTTACCGAACGGAATTTTATATATCACAGAAATCATTATTTCGACATCTCCAAGCGAATGCTACCTTATTTTTATTTTTATGAAACGGAGCTGACAAACGAACTTACAGTCCACCTGATGCTAAGTGGCTCCTATGGTCCATGGAAGTTGATGGCTTTACATGGGTTGTCATCTCTGAATACTAATAATGGAATATCTCACAGCCTGTAGTTATAATGGCTCTCTACAACCTTTAGACTGGAACACAGCAGCGTAAGCACTACTATTTTGCGGCAGAAATAGGTATAGGAGGGTGGTATAGTCTGTTCACTAAGATAGTGTCGGTACACCCGGAGGTGCTTTTATTATTTTGCTTTTATTTTATTATTTTTTACTGTGTTTGTTAAATAAATGTTTTTGTGTTCGAAGAATAAAATAGAATACTATTTTACTCTTAAGGTTACTGTAATAAAACACAAATATAAATAATAAACACAAGTTAGGTAGCAAAGAATGCTTCGTTTTAAAATCTCTTGTTTGACGATCTTTGATGTCACGGCGACACGTTTGACAACATGCAGCACGAGCCGAGGCGGCGCGACACAAAGCGACCGTGTCTAAGCGAACAGGAAAGAAAAGGAGTCCTACCACCTAGTAAATTTTCCTGGCGTTTTTATGAATGTATTGTGACTCTTGCGTAATGAAATGTGGTCAATAAACGGAGAGAGAATATAACACTGCCACCGCCCGTCGGTGTCAAATCTTTTAAGTGGTACTGTACTTGGTAGTCCTGGCTGGAAAGGCATTCCATCGTGGTCTTTAGTGGTGACAAAGCATCTGCATTTTGATTTTTAAACGAGGACATAACTGTAGATATCTATGGGCCACAGCATCTACTTACCATCAGATTGTCTGTATGCTTGTTGCCACCCTTACCTTATAAGATACGAATTGATAACAGCGTTTTTTTATTATTTTGAGTTGTTCTCTGTCGCGTCATATAACACTCACGGGATGATATGAGGTATTGGATTCTTTTAGGTTGCCACTATACGGTACAGCGATAAAGTTTTCTCTCAAACCCAGAGACACTGCATGTCCAAACCTACACTAATGCGTGTAATACCTAATGTTAAGCGATAATTCAACGATTATAAGTAAAGCCCACCATCAATGCGTGTTGTCAGTGATGACTTATGGAACTGAGACGTGGTCCTTCACTGATGGCCGTATGAGGAAGCTCAAGGTCGTTCAGCGAGCTATGGAGAGGGCTATGCTCGGGGTTTCTCTGCGTGATAAACTTAGAAATGAGGATAGCCGCAGTAGAACCAATGTGACAGACATAGCCTAACGGATTAGTAAGCTGAAGTGGCAATGGGCCGGCCATATAGCTCGAAGAACCGACAACCGATGGGGAAAAAACTTCTCGAGTGGCAGCCTCGTACCGGTAGGCGAAGTGTAGGGTGACCCCCCACTAGATGGAGTGACGACCTGGTAACACATGAAGGAAGTCGATGGATGCAGGTGGCTCAGGACCGTGCTTTGTGGTCTGAACATAGTGCCTTGGGGGAGGCCTATGTTCAGCAGTGGACTTGTGAAGGGCTGTAATGATGATGATGATGATGTTGAAGAAAAGCCCATATAGTTTATAAAATTCGCCAGATTTGAGGTAGTTTCAACTCAAAAATTTCCCGCGCAGTATTTTATGTGACAGATAGTAAGTCGATACGAGTGAAATAAGTATGAAATTGAAATTCATTATCGGGCCGCGACACAGCTGGGGTCCGTTACACGGCTCAATGATTCGTGCGCTTGTTATGCCAATTTGCACGCTTAGCTGGTTTTATCTTCAAGAACGCGCCCTTTGAGTTTACTAATCAAGAGTTGAATTGCACCTTCCGACATTTTATTAGAATGAATATATTTATATTTAATACTTAATTAATACTTTCGTTACTAAGAAACAAAATTTAAATTTTTAGTGTAGTAAACCTTCTGTAAAATGACTGACTCGTTGGTCTTGTGGCCGTAAGCGCGACTGCTGATAAAGTGGTATCGGGTTCGAATCCCGAGTTAGACCAAAAATCAGTTATTGGGTTTTTCTGTAAAGAAATTCTCAGTAGCATGCTGGAGTCAGAAAGTCGGCTTTATTTATCCCCGTGACTCGGAAAGCAAAGCCGTGTTCGTACCGAAATACGATCTAGAGGACATCATTTGAAAAAAAATATATACAAAAAAAAAAGAAAAGAGGATATCTTAAGTGGAATCAAGAGTAACTAGCATTTATTTTCATGGTGAAACGGTTATTCGGACTCGCACTGACTAAAACGATCATGGGGCGATGAATCTAGTCTATGGCTTCACCCAACCACGTATCAACCGCGGAGCGTAGGAAGAAGAGCACATCATTATACCATTACTCCAAACTCCCGCGGCCCCAACACCACGCACGCCAGTATCACGGAGAATAGGGCGAGTGGTACCTCGCCATAACAACACTCCGTTTTCTCCGCGAATACTTCTCCTCTTTGACGTTCGCCAATACGCACCCAGAGTAGGTACGCCGAGTGTACTTGTAGCGGCTACCTCGGGCCGGCCTTTCACCTCGGACCAGCCATGTGGGTTCCTCATCGTTCATCGGGGGTGACCAGGGTGACCAAGCTACGACTACGCATTACGCAGATTGCGCAGAGTCTTTGTCGCCTGATAATACCTCGTTTAGAAGCTAAACACGTTTCATATTATCCTGTGTATTGCCTACTCTAGTGGTGTTAGGGATAGTGGTGTTATGATTAGTGGTGACGGTGGCAATTTAGAAAGAAGGGAGGCTTGTTTCAAACTATCTTAGCTAATTAATTTTAAAATACTATCACAAAATAATGCTTGATTCTATTAATTGAGTGAAGTGTAGGTCTCGCCTCATCACTCGACGAAATATTCGTGCATTAGCATCACATTTGCGAGGTAGTGTACCATTTTGACGATCGCACGCGAACATGGAGGACGTAGAGTTTATAGCAGTTAGCGCAATAAACACAGTGCGCATGCACTGCGTTTATCGAGTACAATCAATCAAACTATTCTTTATTTGCTAAAATGTGTGCCAACACATAAGTCTTTAATTTAAATTCGTTGACTGCTCTTTTCATGGTAATTGGTTTCATACATCGATTATTTTATGACTACGATGTTTTGGATTTCAATGAAGTTTTTAGGACTGGTAAATTTCTATCGGGTGCTAGCAGCTGTCAACAGATTTGACTTGGAATGGAGGCGAATAAATATGTTGTTCACTTTGCTGCTCGTGATCTTTAGCTTACAGCAGAAAAATTGCTCCCGACTTCTCAATTAAGAATTATGATCAACTGCTTCTGATGCAAGCGCGCGAGTTGCGATGGTGGAGATAATGAGGCAGTTTGTCTCATAAAAATAAAATAATTCATAGTTTTGGTAATTGATAAAAGCTCAGAGATAAAAGTCCGTGGGTAACTCAAAACAATAACCTCCTTTAGGTTTTGTTCTGAGATGGGTAATAGGCGTAAGCGCTAGTACGCTAGTACTTCTTATCAGTTTTTTGTTAAATTCTCTATGGTTGTATTAATCTTTGCTTACGTCCCAGCAAAGATTAATACAACCAAAGAGCATTTAATCTCTAACATATCAATCAACCAGGAGTTTAAAATGTTAATATCCATTGTCAAACTCTGAAAGCATAAAAATGCTTGTACTCTACTCTGTCCTATGCTATGTACCAAGAGAACAAGACTATGAATTTAGATTTTTTAGATATCAAATGCTAAAATGAGAGTTTTGGCGGGAACTTGAGCGTCGACTTGTTGCTCCTGTTTTATCGTTTAAATAATGGTTTAAAGTGGATTTTGATACGTAAAAATGATGCGATTTTGTGTATTAACTTTCTGCGCATGTGAATTATTAAAGAAGACGACGAAAAAAGTGCTTCGATGTTGATATAAACCTCAAGTAATTTTGATCGCTTAGGCGCCTTATGAACTTGAGTGACTATCGTCATCGACTGTCCGCTGCGTATAGCTGTTGTCAAAATCTCCCAAAAACTTTGTAATGTGACGCATCAGCATATTGTGAAGAAAAAATCTATAAAAACGAAAATCCTGAATGAAACGACATAGCCTAAAAGACAAGCATCTATGCCAAAATCTTAATAAAAAAAGCTAAAATGTCATTGTCATGGTCACTGTCACTCTTGCTACTTATTTATTCTATGCTGTCACTGCTCGAAGCTGTCACAAGACAAAGACACAGTGTGACCAGATTTAGTAGATTTCTACTTTTTTGGTAGATTTTGAGGTACTGGCAACAGAATTTAGTATGTAAAAATTATTTGGTATATTTTAGAAGAATTCACGCTTTTCAGTTATTCTAGTACTTTTTTGGCATATCGGATAAATGCGGGGTATTCACCCTTTCATCGAATGGATTGCAACTATTTAATTTTCATTCTTTTCGTTACCATTCGTGCCGTGGGCATAGAATGTGATAGACCAGTGGGAATTCCTTTATTGAGAATTTTTATAATCGAGTTTAAAATGAAACGTAAATGTACACAAGGATATCGCGATGAATGGGAGCAAGATCCTCATATAAAACATGCAACTGTGAAGTACTAAGTAGAGTGGCGTCTTTGAGGAAACACATGGCTACATCAAAGCATATAAAAAATATGAAAGGATATTCCGGCATTTCTCAGGTATGCAAGTTACTTACATTAATATGTGGAATGTAATTCTAAGGTTAATTATTCTTGTAAAGACTTTTATTTAATACTTTCAACTTACGCAGTAGTGTGAACCCGTATTATGTTCTTAAGTTTATGAATTTGATTTCCACTCAAAAGCAAACATTCGCTGTTTTATGTACGTTTATTACCTACGCATTTACATAACAATTACTATACAACTATGTGTGTTTATTCATGTTAAATGCTATGTAAAAATTGCTTAGTTTTGGTACTATATAGCGCTATATGAAATGTCCTGCATACTTATTTTTAACTTCTTTGGTTACAGATTGATACGATTTTCAAAACATCAACCATTTCGGAAGAAGTAAAAAAAGCAGAAATCAGCATTGTAGCTGCCTTAGTTGAACATAATATTCCTTTTCGCGTAATAGATCATGTAACCGAAGTTATTTCAAGGGCATTTCACGACTCCGAAATCGCAAAAAGTTTTTCCTGTAGAAGAACTAAATCTGCCGCAATTGCCTACAACTTCTTAGGCAATAACTTCGAAGAAAAAATGCTTGCAGAATTACGTCCAAGACTGGAAAATGAAACTGAGAGAAGCCCAGTATTTTCGCTCATTATCAACTAGAGAACAGATGTCAGTACTACCAAGGTACTTGCAGCAGCAATAAAGTACTACTCCGAAAAAAATGCAATCTCCACAAACACAATTTTTGTGTATGGTGGACTTAAAAGGTGATACTGCGCAGGATTTGTTTGATAGTTTAACATGTGCCTTATCTGAAAGAAACCTTAACATAGACAATTTAATAGGGTTCGCTGCTGATACCACGAATGTTATGTTCGGCGAAAGGAATAGCGTGGTATCTAAAGTTGGGAAGTTAACCCAAACTGCATTTTTTCAAATGTGTTTGCCACTCAACAAACCTTTCAGTGAGTGTGTGAGAAAAATTACCTCGTTCTATAGAGTTGTTTGTCAAAGATGTTTTTTCATACTTCTCTCACAGTAGCCAACGACAAAGAGTTTGCCGAATTTTAAAATTTTACTAACACTCCAACTCACCATATGCTTCATCATTATGATATTAGGTGGCTTTCGTGGTCAGCATTAAAACTTTTTTTCAAAATGAGTTTTTAGGAAATAAGAATGCAAATGCTACTTGTCAATTTATATTTGATCACCTTAACAGCGATGAGACAATACTTTATCTTTACTTTTTAGATTTTATACTACCCATAACTACAAAATTTAAGGTTATTTTTCAAAGTGATCAGACACTTATTCATAAAATTAAAACAGACATACAAAACATGATGAGTTCCATTTTGAGTTGCTTTATGAAAATAAATTATATAAAAACTACTGCGCTTCAGCCAATTCAAGAATGCATTTCCTTCCTATACAAAACATGTACCTGGGCACAAATGTAGCAATGACATTGGAATCATTAAAAGATGATGTTCGAATGAGATCTAAATCATTTTTGTTTTAAACATTGATCTCATCAGACCTTCATTACACCCCATGGGTTTGTTCCCATTCAAAAGGTATTTTCATAAGGAATTTTACGGATATTTCCTTAGCATCCCCAGCACATATCCCACAAATCATGGGTGAAATGGCATAATCAGCTATCTCTTTGCCAAATCTTCGCTCAACGAAATTATAAATTGAATCATCTTTCAATTGTTTATAAGGATTCCGCAAATCATTAAATAGAGCATAAATGAGTGGTCTAGAAAATAGTTGATTTTTCTGAAAAATCCTTTGCTTGAAGGTAATAGATGCAGGAGTTATTTGCATAAATCATTCTGTTTTAGCAGCTGGATGATCAAATTTTATCGGATGTACATGTTCGCTGAGACCCAAGTCTTGTATCATGTTTAAGGTATTCAATCCGACTAATCCTTTCAAGGAATAGTCCTCGGTCCCTGCTCGAAAATGTAGTCTTTAGTTTAGGGAAAAGCAGTGTATGGTGAATTTCGAACTCTGATAAGAATACTCCAAAGGTTTCCTAACTTAGTTACAACAGAAAACATGCAAATTGTTGACAATGAATATAGGGAATTAAAATTAGATGTTTCCGTGTCTAATTTATTGTCAACTTCTAGTTCGTCTGAAACGTCTGAAACTTTTATGGATAAATTTTGGAGTGAAGTCAGTCAAATCTGTGATGCGAATAGCAAACCAAAATATGGCAATTTGTCCCGATTTGTGAAGCAAATGACGATACTACCTTTGTCAAACGCCAAAGTAGAAAGAATGTTTTCCGATATTAATAGGATTAAAAATCAAGATCGAAATCGATTTAATAATAAAAATGTTGCTGCAATAATGCATGGAAAAGAGGGGCTACGACAGTTGGAAGGAGGAGATTTGATCCTGACAGAAGTATGATCAAGTTAATGGACTCAAAACAGTTTTATGACAATGTTACCCAACATAAAGACGAAGAATCTTAACTTTAAGTTTCATTTTATTGTTATTTTTTTTAATTATATTTTTATTTAGAATTTAATTTTAAAAAACATTGGTTTCTTTAATTAATGGTGGTTTCTTTGTCATTTTTATTATTTTATCGTTTAATCAAGAAAACATTCATTTTTTACGTTGTAACACGACAGCAAAAAATATAATAGATTTTTAGTATTTTCTCGTTCTCTTTTGGTAGAATTCAGTAGCTTTTAACCTCCATAAGCAGTAGATTCGTCAAATGAAATCTGTTCACAGTTCACACTACATCCAAGACATGTGATGTCCTTCCACTATAAGTCAATCTTTTTCAAAACAATAGAATTATTGGAAGTGAAACTTAAATCCAAAAATAGTTTTAATTTTAATAAAAACATCTTATTACACTAGTTCTGTAAAAGCGATGATGGCTAAAATTATCTTCAATAAATTATCGTAATGGCAGCTATTCGTGGTGGAGGTATAGGCGGTTTATATACCGGTTATTATCTTCTGAAAAACAATCTATGTAGTAATAATAACTTAAAATTATTATTACTAGAAGCTACAAATACTTGTGGAGGATGGATCAAGTCAATCAAAACGAAAGACTACATTTTCGAGCAGTCGGATTGAATACCTTAAACATGATACAAGACTTGTGTCTCAGCGAACATGTACATCCGATAACATTTGATCATCCAGCTGCTAAAAACAGAATGATTTATGCAAATAACTCCCTGCATCTATTACCTTCAAGCTTAAAAGGGATTTTTCAGAAAAATCGACTATTTTCTAGACCACTCATTTATGCTCTATTTAATGATTTGCGGAATCCTTATAAACAATTGAAAGATGATTCAATTTATAATTTCGTTGAGCGAAGATTTGGCAAAGAGATAGCTGATTATGCCATTTCACCCATGATTTGTGGGATATGTGCTGGGGATGCTAAGGAAATATCCGTAAAATTCCTTATGAAAATACCTTTTGAATGGGAACAAACCCATGGGGGTGTAATGAAAGGTCTGATGAGGTCAATGTTTAAAACAAAAAATGATAACGATTTAGAATTAAGTGAACTAGCTAGAAGAGCTCAGGAAGAGAAATGGAATGTCTACACAATAAAAGGTGGTCTAGATAATTTTCCTGCTTCTTTACTTCAACATCTCATGGAAAATAATGTCGACGTACAACTCAACAGTAAAGTAGACGAGATAAAGTTTGTAGATTCTAGTACTGTCAAATTAAAAAAGAAAACTGGAGAAGAAATAACAGCAAATCATGTGTATGCATCAATACCATCACACATTCTTGCTGACCTAGTTGTCAAACAACATCCAGAGTTATCTCAAAATCTTAAAGATATACCATTTGTTACTGTTGGATTGGTAAATTTCTATTTTGATTCAGATAAACCTCTTATATCCCCTGCATTTGGGTTTTTGGTGCCACCAATAGAGAATTCCCCAATTCTAGGTGTTGTTTTTGACTCTTGCTGTATTCCAGATCAAAAGGGCACTGTTTTAACTGTAATGTTAGGTGGTAAGTGGTTTAAAGAAAAGTTTGGTGAAAATGTGACAGAAAAAGAATTATTTAATATAGCACTGCGTGAAGTAGCTACTATTTTAAATATTCAAGAGCAGCCAACAGCTCACAATGTCAAAATTTTAAATAAGTGCATTCCTCAGTATATAATAGGGCATTATGAGAAAGTAGAGCAGATAAGGCAGTATATTCATGATCACAACCTCCCTATTTCCCTTGTTGGTAGCAGTTATGATGGAGTTGGTATTAATGATGTTATTTATTCTGCTAAAACACAAGTTCAATGTTGTATTTAGCACATTTTGAAGAAAACAAAGATTTTTTTTTCTAGCTTTGTTATTTACATTACTAATATTGCTCATTAACCACTCCATGTAAGCTTAAGCATTTTAAGTGATTGTAAGGGGAGTGGAGTGGTTTACATCAGAAGTTAAATGAGGGATGCAAACCCACAACTATTGAGTTTTCAGCCTGCACTGTTTTAGCACAGCATTAGATTACTGTTGCTTCAAATATATTTTAATAGAAAACATTTATTCATCAATTAGTTCATATCTAAGAATGGTGTTTCCTTGTGTATAGAATTAGATTATTTTAAAAGGGAGAAATTGTAATATACATTCATTGACTTTTTCCAGTTAGGTACTGATTAGGGTATTTAAATGGGATTTTAAATGGATATTTTAAGTATGTAGCTGGGCTAAAATAATATGCATGTTTATTTTTATGAAGAGATTTTCTTGGCGTGTTTTGTAAATTACAGTTGTAAGTATTTTAATACTCAAAAGAATGATAAGACTTTTGACAATGAGTTTATATTATAGGTAATTCTTTACAAATGTTTGTTGTTATTATTATGTTAGGTAAAAAACAATTCTTCAATTATATAAAATATTTATTACTCGAAAATAATTGCAAATAAAAGAAATAAGCTTTAAATATAAAATACGTATGCTTGGTAGGTTTTTGATAATTTTATATTTATGGTTGGACCTATAGCAAAAGTTTTGTTCAAAAATTAAAAACAATAAATTAATTTTGAATAATGGTATCCTGTGTAGTACAATTTATTTGCAGTAAGTTACAATTTTTTTTATAGTGCCACAACTACCTACTTGGGAAAGGAACAAACATCAATTTGGGGTAAAATTTAAAAAACGGGTTTTATTATTAAGGTAGGGTCCTTTTCTCCTTTCTTCGGATTTTTAAATGTTTTCAGTTTTAAAAATTAACCTGCACTTACTACTGCTCTTATTAGATTTTTAGTATGAATAGCAAAGGAAAACTGAAACAGGAGATAGGCAGCAGCATCTTCTAACTCAAAATTATAAAAAAACTACAGTAGCTCACCCGCCTGCCAAGCATGGCAACTATGGCAAAAGCTATGAGGCAATTTGTGGGGGAGATCTGTGTTCAGCAGTAGACTTTTAAAGACTGTAATATTGCTTTAATTTTAAAAACAGTAGAACCCTCTCCTTATAGCATACATAGATCTTAAAGCTTTCAATTTAAACAATTTAATCAGACTGGGTCTATAAACTGTACTCGAGCTAATAGGCTGGCCACCCTCAATCTCATAAAGTAATTTCATGAAGAAATGAAAGGGTTTTTAGTCTTTGATGGCTAAGCATTGATCCATTCGACATGTACAAAAGCATGCAACAACATTGTGTATTGGCCCTTTTCGGGATATTCTTCTCCTTGCTACTTAAAGCTGCTTTTGGTGACGACCAACAAGGTCCACACCTTTATACGAGGACTGATGAGAAGCTACAATATATCCCCCTTGAGGTCAAAGCGATACCATGAAGACCTTTACGCTGACAGTCTTCTACTTGCTGAAAAAGAGAGAATGGGTCGGCTCGACCGGGGAAGGACCACGCTCTCACAGAATACCAACGTAAAATAGCAGCTTAATGCTGCTGTGTTTCGTATGGTGAGTGTAGAGAACCGGAGACCCTTTTTACTGGAAAAGAGGCATTCTATCTTAGTCCTCACGGCTGACAACGCATCTGCATTTAAATTCGCTAACGAAGATAGATGTAGATGTCTATGGGCAACAGCAACCACTTACCATCAGGTGGACTGTGTGCTCGTTTGTCACCCTTATTCTATAAAAAAAAAAAAAAAACTATCCGTCGTGACACATGCCTTCAAAAAGTATATACGCTCTTGCCGCTCTCTTTTTTTTTAAACTGCCTATTTTTACCCTTCTTCATGTAATTCATGTCATGTATTCTGTACGATTTTTAACCGGTCGAGCCGATCCATTAGTGTAGCGTGGCTCTACCAGTTTGGCAAGGGCCGCGTTGCCACCTTATATTTGGCTAGGTCCTAATGAAGTTATTGTGGGCTGACGCGTTGTCATGGTAAAGTTTCCAATTGCCGCTGATATGTGACGGACCCTGAATGATTCATGTGTCTCCGGATTATTCTTATGTTAATAAAGGTTTTTAACTCTCCAGTCAGTTTTTTTGTTGTTTTTTATATTGTGATAAAAAAGGTAGGCCGAGACCCCAGACGGAGATGGCGGGATGAATTGGACACCTATTGCACAGATTAGATGATAATAGTTACTACCTAATCTATAATATATACTATTGTACCGATGAAATAAAATAAAAAATAAATAAAATGTTAAGTCGCAATTTTCTTTTCAAATGAAATAAATGACTTATGGTTTCATATCACTATACATAACATACATAAACACTCACGCCTGTCACCCAGAGGGGTAGGCAGAGACTACGGACTTCCACTTGGCACGATCCTGGCACACCTCTCTCGCCTCCTTTACATCCATATATCTACGCATACACGCTCGTCGGTTAAGGGTACTCCTAATCTGGCCCATTTCCAATTTATCGCCAATTTGGTCGATAAACCTTCGTCTAGGGCGTCCTTTCCGACTCAGCCGTTCACTTCTGCAGCATAAATTTGCTTTGTCACTCTTTCTTCGTTCATTCTTTCTACATGACCAAACCATTCCTTTCTTAATCCTGGTCACAACGTCATCTTGCAAACCACACTTTTCTCTTATCACACTATTTCTCACCCTGTCATTCAGATTCAGCCCTAGCATACTCCTTAATGACCGCATTTCTACAGCATTTATTCTACTCTCATGCTTCTTCTGCCAGACCCAACTTTCACTACCATACATTAAAGTAGGGACTAACACAGCATTGTGAATTGCCAAACGTGCCTTTTTTGACACATTCTGACTCTTCACAGTAGCGTGTAGAGCCCCATTCACTCTATTTCCTGCGTTCACTCGTCGTTCTATATCCTTATCATATTTACCATCCCTACTAAATAAACATCCCAAATATACAAACTCATCCACTTGCTCAATCAACTCCCCTTCTATTCTTATTTCACATAACGTTTTACTTTCTTCTCTTTCAAAAACCATCACTTTCGTCTTACTTGCGTTCACTTTCATACTTCTTTCTTTTAATGATCGGTTCATTAAAGTAACCATCATTTGCAACTCGGCCGCCGACGATGCAAATATGACTTGATTATCGGCGTACAAAAGGCATTTGACGGTTAACTCACCCATTCTCAACCCACATTCTTCAACTTTCAAAGTTTGCAAACAACTGTCCATAAATAGGTTAAACAGCCAGGGGGAAGCTACACAGCCCTGTCTGACACCTTTTTGGATGCCAAAACAGTCCGAGTAGACCCCGTTGATCCTGACACAAGCACTAGAGTCCCTATAAAGAGACTTCAATGCCTGTATCAAACCAGCGCTCAAACCAAATGAGTTAAGTGTTTGCCATAACACATTCCTGTCCACTCTGTCATAAGCCTTTTCCAAGTCCATGAAAGCACAAAAAACTTTCTGGTTTTGGCCAAAAACTTCTCCGCAATCATGCGCATGGAAAATACTTGATCCATACACCCCATTCCTTTCTAAATCCAGCTTGCACATCCCAAATTTTTCCTCAGTTTCTTCCATAACTCTTTCAATTAACACCTTAGCATACAGTTTACCCACAATGCTAAGCAAGCTGATACTACAGTAGTTTTACAGTCCTGCTGTGACCCTTTTCCTTTATATATTGGGACTATAACGGCTTTGCACCAGTCTTCCGGTACCCGCTTCAGTTCCCAACATAAATTAAACAAGGTGTACAGCAGGCCTGCCACCACCCCTCTCCAGCCCTTAGCATTTCGAGGTGATACTCTATCATATCCGGCTGCCTTACCTGCTTTCATGCTTTTCATTGCTTTCATTATTTCATCTACACTTATCTCCTACCTCTCTCCACTTCTTTCGAATTTCTTTTCACTTAATTCAGACGACCCTTCACTCATAAACACGCTTTCAAAGTATTCCTTCCATCTCTTTAAATTCGACACTTCATCATTCAGCATACAGCCATTCTCGTCTCGTATAGCATTCATTCTAGGCTGTTTTGAATTTCTATCATTACCTCTTTCCCATGTACACATGTGAATCCTCTTATGGCGAAAGAAAGTATTCGTCACAAAAAGATTCTTTTCCTCACATACGGCGAGGAGGTCTTCACCATTCTCATTTACACTTTCATCGCCAAACATTCCTAATATCCTTTCATAACCAGACCTCTTCACCCCAACCCTTCCATTAAAATCTCCTAACATAATGATATTTTCATTTCCCTTACATTTCACCAACACCATCCTTACCATGTCCCAAAACATATCACTATATTTAAATAATTTTGTAAAATATATGCAAAGTCCATTTCAAACATAAACTTTACGACAATTAGATAGCCGTTGCGTGTATCTCTCCTCTCCACTCCACCAATCACAATACCGCACCACGTTACGCCTTGTCAATACAACCTCTTTTTTTATTACAAATAGGTAAAGGACGCCTGTCTCACTACAGACATACTATAACAAATATTGTGATATCTGTGGGGATATATTGAAAGATTAGCTCTTGAGTGCCAATCTCGTACTGACAGGGCATTGTTGTACGATCTGTTAAGACATGCAGAGTAATGAATGCAGATGTCTCAGAAACTTGTTTTACGCCAGCTTGTGGGGAGAAATATGGTCAGCAACAGACTTGTGAAAGGCAGGCTGCAAAGCTGCTAATAATAATGATAAAATGTATGATTTTTTATTACTACCCTCAGCAGTCAATATTTTTTTGGGGTGCAGGCCTAGAGGGCACAGATCCTATACGGTAGCGAAGCCTCCATAGAAGCCGAGAAGCCGGGCTTGCCCTATTAAACTGCTCAATCAATAATATCAACCAATAAAATAACTTTCAAACTACATATTTCAAATTTCCCGCGGGCTCCTGTTCTGCACAGGTCATGACCTCGTAGCCTTATTATGTAACGTCAACACTTGGCAGATTGCTTTCAATTCGAAATACACTGATTCGTGCAGTGGCGAAGCTAGGGCTCCAAACTAGAGCAAGCCCAAGATATGGTTTTGTTGTTTTTAGCAGTTTTATAATAATACACCAATCTTGATCTGTCTCCACTCTTCAGTTTCATATTCAGTGCTGTCGAGGACGTGTTTAACAAAGCACACAGAAGGCATACTACTGCTAGATAGATTGTATGACATATCAGCAATTGCATACCTTCAGTGGCTTTGAAAAAAGCCTTTTGGGTTTGCTTGAGCGAAAGAAAAAGATATTTAAGATATTTGCATGAAAAAGTACAAGCAAACTATGTACAAAATTAAAACAACAAATTATTTATATTCAAAATCGAATCGTCTCTCTTTCTTAAGGAAAGATTAATTACGTCCGCGTAAAATGTTGGTGAACGTTTTAATTGTACCAATAACTGTTTTTAATTGCGATAATTGATAAGTCTGAAAGACGCTCTTGACCTTGTGTATTTTTCAAATAAGTATGGATGCGCTTCAGAGATGAAAAAGCACGTTCCGCGGAGGAACTTGCGGCTGGAATAGTTACGACAAGATAAGCTAACTTTAAAAGCTGGGAAAGGCCTCTTCAAGACTATTTTCGTTTATAAAGTCAATGAGTTCGAAAACATTGCGGTCTTTTAATTCAGGGGAGGAATACAATGAAACCAATTGGTTTTTCAATGTTTGTTTATCAAAATGGTTTGCGTAATTTTCAAATAATGAATCTAATGCCTCTAATTTTCTTTTTCTCAACAAAGTTTAAAGATTTTACCTTTTCCTCGCCGATTAGCACTTTAACACACTTCAATTCATCACAAAGGACACTATTATTCTCCATGTTCACTAAAATCTTTTAAAAAGTATAAATTTTCAACTCAATATTGCGAATTTCATTCGAGTACAGTAAACATTGAAATGTGAAGTGCACTGCAAAATGCAAATGTATCGCCCGACGCCCCCAGTCTCGACTAACTTCACGCTAAAAGCCTGGCTTCGGCCTTCCATATTAATTGCTATATAAACAATCGTAGTTATATATATATATATATATATTTTTTTTATAGGATAGGGTGACAAACGAGCACACAGTCCACCTGATGGTAAGTGGTTACTGTGACCCATAGACATCTACATCTATCTTCAACAAAGAATCAAAATGCAGATGCGTTGTCACCCGTGAGGACTAAGATGGAATGCCTCTTTTTCAGTAAAAAGGGTCTCCGGTTCTCTACACTCACCATACGAAACACAGCAGTGTTAAGCTGCTATTTTACGCTGGTATTCTGTGAGAGCGTGGTCCTTCCCCGGTCGAGCCGACCCATTCGTGCTACAATTATACTACTAATATAGCTGCAGCATGGCTCTACCACGTAAAAAATTTTAGAACATTTTGCCATAGGTTAGAAAGGGAGCGATCGTCTTTTCGAAAGCCCGGTAAAAAGCCCACGCGTGCGAGAGAGACGACTAATCGACAGCAGTATCGCACAGTTTTGCCGCGTGTTGACGTTCGAGGTCACGACCTGTGTATATTGTATAACAGAGGAGCGCGCGAAATTTGAAATAGTTTGAAACAGTTTACGAGTTATTTTATTAGTTAATATTATTGATTAATTTGTTTTCGGATATGTGCGAGAATCCGCAGAACTGGGACGGCGATACGATCTTGGCCGCCGAGAATTTTGAAAACACATTGCGTTCATTTAATTTCAATTTTTTTCTTTCAATTTTCCACCGAGTATTTGAAAAAACAGAATGCTTGTACAATATTTTACAAAAATCACAAGTTGATGTCGGTTATTGCAGTAATAGAATAAAGGAGTTTCAGACATGGTTACATATTAAATTTCAGTCAGATTTTGATCACATTTATGAAAACACATTGCAAAATAACTCTGCTCCTCGTTTGAGACGCAATGTGCGCTGTGCTCAGACAGAATACAAACAACTTTTTGTTGAAATAATAGATAACATATCTTCAGAAATTAATGGCCGATATTCTGAAATTTTGAAATTAAAATTTTTCCAATTGTTCAACAACAATCTATTTGAAAATTATCGTTCAGATTTTCCTTTAGAGGCATTAGATTCATTATTTGAAAATTACGCAAACCATTTTGATAAACAAACATTGAAAAACCAATTGATTTCATTGTATTCCTCCCCTGAATTAAAAGACCGCAATGTTTTCGAACTCATTGACTTTATAAACGAAAATAGTCTTGAAGAGGCCTTTCCCCAGCTTTTAAAGATAGCTTATCTTGTCGTAACTATTCCAGCCACAAGTCCTCCGCGGAACGTGCTTTCTCATCTCTGTAGCGCATCCATACTTATTTGAGTAATACATAAGGTCAAGAGCGTCTTTCCGACTTATCAATTATCGCAATTGAAAAACAGTTATTGGTACAATTAAAACGTTCACCAACATTTTACGCGGACGTAATCAAATCTTTCCTTAAGAAAGAGAGACGATTCGATTTAGAATATGAATAATTTGTTTTTTTAATTTTGTACATAGTTTGTACTTTGTTCATGCTTTTCTTTTGTTCATGTATTGTATTGTATGTAAATATCTTTTTCTTTCGCTCAAGCAAACTCAAACGGCTTTTTTCAAAGCCACCGAAGGTATGCAATTGCTGATATGTCATACAATCTATCTAGCAGTAGTATGCTTTCTGTGTGCTTTGTTAAACAGGTCCTCGACAGCACTGAATATGAAACTGAAGAGTGGAGACAGATCAAGATTGGTGTATTATTATAAAACTGCTAAAAACAACAAAACCATATCTTGGGCTTGCCCTAGTTTGGAGCCCTAGCTTCGCCACTGGATATAGATGTCTATGGGCCACAGCAACCACTTACCATCAGGTGGACTGTGTGCTCGTTTGTTACTCTTATCCTATAAAAAAAAAACTAATGGGCTATATCGTAGACGGTACGACGTCTACGATATAGCCCATAAGCACTGTCAGACAGGAATGGAATTTTTCTCGTGTTTCACCTGTGTGCCTGGTAAGCTAGATATAAATAAACTGGTAGGTATAATAATAACAATGGTATTAAAATAAATTTAAAAATAAAAAGAATACCTCGTAAGAAACAACCTGTATTCAAGCTTAAGCACATAGTGAGACCGTAAACTTATTCTAGATTATTTCTAAAACCTAATTAATATAAAATGTAATAAATAATTTAGTAATACTAAATCTTGATTTCATTTAGAACAGTTGTGGAATTTCATACAACTCTTTTTAATTACAAGCGAGTTACATAAGGCATGCGTTCTAAGAATATATTATATTGAAGCTGCCCATACATGATAGTCAGGAAAAAAAAACTGACGCAGAATTGTTTTACATAAGTTAAATACATTCCCAGTCATGATTTCCACATTGCAGTTTTGTTTACAATTCTACCAAAATATTTTTTACATACATATTTTTCACTGAGTTTTCGTAATATTACTTTCGAGGCTAAATGGAATGCTGTCATAATAAAAACGAAATGGAATTTAAATAATATTAGTTACAGTTAACTGATGTAAAGAATAAGATATTGTACATTAGTACATGTTAGTATAACAGTTAGGGGGCGTCCATTAATTACGTGACACGATTTTGGAAATTTTTCAATTTCCATTTCTTAATTTTTTAATTTGTGGAGTTCGCATAACCATGATAAATATTATCGTGTAGGTTTTAGCCATATTTTACTTAATTTAACTTAATTTTCTCGAAAACTTATACTGTTTAAAAATTACGTGATATTTGCCGAGATCCTACCTCCCCCACGTGAGATTGGGTGAGAATCGACACCCCCCCTCCCCTAAATACCTCATTATGTGTATTAATGGACGCCCCTTTAGCTATTTTGTAGATACAAGGATTTTTAAGTAGGTACTTATATTTTTTTAAATTATTTCAAGACAAAAAGCATACAGTTTAGTCAGATGAGTATTAATTTTTTTTTCATAATATGACATTGCATCACAATGGGAAGTTTTTGGGAGGTTTTGACGACTGCTTATCCCAAAAGACAGTCGATGACGACCAAATGGACAAAATAACTTGAGGTTTATATCACCAAGGTGTATTTATTTCATCTTACATTTAATACACAATGTCGCACAATTTTTACTTATCAAAATTTACTTTAAATTGTAATTGTTGTTATCTTTCACAAAAAAAAAAAATACAGAAAAACAAAAAAAAAAGGTTTTTAGCAAAGAAGACAATTGTTTTTGGGCCCACTAGAAAGTTTAACGTAACTTAATTTTATTACACATAAAAAAGATATCAATTTATTATAGTAAACGGCCTAAAGATTTTATGAAAATGTAACCGGAATCATAAAATCTAAGACTAAGACTAAGACTAGTACTAGAACGTTGGTTTCGACAATCTAACACAGATTTTTTTAATGTGACTAAGAAAATGTCATTATTTATGTACGCAATTCACAAGTCAACGTGATTTTAAGTTTATATCAGATTAGTTGCTCCCCGAGACTGCGTCCGAGTGGAATTTATTACGATTGAATTTCATGGGTTTTTATTTTTTGGCGCGGAACTCTATTTTTTTTAAATAAAAGTAGCGTAAGTTGCTCCTTATAACATTGGCTATCCGCTAGTAAAAGTCCCGTCAAAGTAGGTCCAATAGTTTCGGAGATTAGCCGGAACAAACAGAAAGACAGACAAAAATTTAAAAAAAATATGTTTTTTTGTTATAAGTATCGTACAATTTAGTTCATATGCATTATATTAGTAAAAAGCTGTTATTTTGACATTACAAACAGACACTTCAATTTTATTTAATTGTATAGATAAGTATGTAACTTTATTTCGCATTTGCCATACTCATATACATATTATCATTTACATAGTTACTATTTTTAACAGTAACTATGGTAAATGATAATACAACTGCGTGGCATATTTACCGTGCCCAAGGTTTATGTTCCGAATTTCCGGTCTAGTAGTATACATAAAAGTCTTTTATATTGTGTTTTTTTTGTATATTTTTTAAAACGTAGTTATAGAGTACGCAATGTGAAGCGAGACGTCAGTTTGACAGGCTTGTATATAGTGCACTTGCACGCGCACTCGTGTGTATGTATACGTGTGCTAGCCACACACGGGGCCCAGGTGCAGGCGCAGCGCGGCGTGCAGCGTGTGGTCGCGCGGCGGCTGCGCGGCGGGCGGCACGGCGTTGCGGTAGCGGTACTGCAGCGCCAGCCCGCGCCGCCGCAGACCGCCTGCGCCTCTCACTCGTCTGTATGTAGCCGTGTGCTAGCCACACACGGGGCCCAGGTGCAGGCGCAGCGCGGCGTGCAGCGTGTGGTCGCGCGGCGGCTGCGCGGCGGGCGGCACGGCGTTGCGGTAGCGGTACTGCAGCGCCAGCCCCGCGCCCGCCGCAGACCCCGCCTGCGCCTCTCCACTCGTCTGTATGTATATGTGTGCTAGCCACACACGGGGCCCAGGTGCAGGCGCAGCGCGGCGTGCAGCGTGTGGTCGCGCGGCGGCTGCGCGGCGGGCGGCACGGCGTTGCGGTAGCGGTACTGCAGCGCCAGCCCCGCGCCGCCGCAGACCCCGCCTGCGCCTCTCCACTCGTCTGTATGTAGCCGTGTGCTAGCCACACGGGGCCCAGGTGCAGGCGCAGCGCGGCGTGCAGCGTGTGGTCGCGCGGCGGCTGCGCGGCGGGCGGCACGGCGTTGCGGTAGCGGTACTGCAGCGCCAGCCCCGCGCCCGCCGCAGACCCCGCCTGCGCCTCTCCACTCGTCTGTATGTATATGTGTGCTAGCCACACACGGGGCCCAGGTGCAGGCGCAGCGCGGCGTGCAGCGTGTGGTCGCGCGGCGGCTGCGCGGCGGGCGGCACGGCGTTGCGGTAGCGGTACTGCAGCGCCAGCCCGCGCCCGCCGCACCCCGCCTGCGCCTCTCACTCGTCTGTATGTATATGTGTGCTAGCCACACACGGGGCCCAGGTGCAGGCGCAGCGCGGCGTGCAGCGTGTGGTCGCGCGGCGGCTGCGCGGCGGGCGGCACGGCGTTGCGGTAGCGGTACTGCAGCGCCAGCCCCGCGCCCGCCGCAGACCCCGCCTGCGCCTCTCCACTCGTCACTACCTGCAGCCGCAGCGCCAGTTTGTTCGACTTGCGCCACAGTATTATGCTGCGCGGACAATGACGTTTTATATTTTTTTTTACGAAAACATGTAACACTGTCAATGATAAAGATGTTGAAGAATAAAGGTCCTAAGTGTGATCCTTGAGCCCTTGGCCCCGGAGAGTGCAGGAAATCTATCAATAATAAGTACTTTTGATAATTGATTACCAAGATATGATAAACATCAGTTCAGCAGACTATCCGCAATTCCACAACGAGCTACTTAGAGTAAGAGTAGTCTGTGTAAAGAGTAATCTACTTTATCGAATGCCCTTCTAAAATCTGTGAAAATTACATCCGAGAATCCAAATTGTAGAACGTGAAACGTGATTTCATAAAACCATGTCCAATCACCTAACTAAATGCTATAGAATGTTTAGCTTGCAAATAGAATATTGGTAAAAAAAGTGACTCAAATACTTTCCTTAGAACGGGAAGTGTTGCTATATGGTGATAATTGACAACGGAAGGAACCATTATTATAAATCAACAATAATCGTTTCGATATTTTACTAGCGTATTTTGAGATAAAGATTGAAGAAATCTGATACTACGTATTTGAATACATTAAGATTTTAAGAACCTTATTGGCTATCGGAATGTTATAGACTGAAGAAAAACATGTGGGCGATTACATTTCCGTTAGGGGACATTTTATTGTTAAATTTCATTCTTGATGGAAAAGTACTGCTATTGTTCTCCCTATACTTACTACTTTATAAAGGAAACTTTGATAGGAACTCTTTGTAACCATTTCTGGCCATTTTAATACGTCATTTTTTTAAAGTATTGAATGTAAAGGAGATGAACTTGATTCCATACAAGCTTGGGCTGTGGGCCACAATTTCATTACTTTAATTAATTTAGTTATGGTGTGCTATATTAGTCGGTTCTGGTGTTTAAACTTACATTCTAAACTAGACATTATTACCAGTGAGAGCAATTAAAACGCAACTTTATAATATTAAGAATATATATTAATAAAATTAAAATCAATTTTGGTTTTAAAACTAATCTAATGAGATGGATGAATTGATGATTTTTAACAAGGTTGTTGATATCAGGTTCGATTTTACTCAAAAACAGTCGTAAGTCGCCGCGTTCGGTAACATGCAAACGATTTCTTTTTTTAATAAGCAGCGTTGTCACAGCGCTAAATCCACTTTCACACAAATATGACGATGGGAATGCTATCAAAAATCACAACTCGACCGACAACTGCGGGATTGACTTTTGTAGCGAAAATTCTTGGTAGCCATTTTTTAATTTGATTTTTATTTCCTCGTTCGTTGTCAGTTCTATAAGCTCTTCTTCCAGTTGGGGCACAGAATAAATAATAGTACTACGTACAGAAGTTGCACTCCTTTGATGTTGACTGCTTGCCGACGTTTTAATAGCCTACATAGTTATTATTAATCAGATATATCGCGCACGCAAGTTAAACAAAATTTTATCGCTGCGCGCGAGTGGCTGTATTACTTTGCATCTTTTCTCCTTCCCACGTCACAACGGACTTTCCGTGGTTACTAAGGGCTGTTAATAAAGAGTAAAAAAATACATTGTGAATTTGTAAGTAAGTTAATTAGGTAAAGTACCTATTCTGACTATGATCGACTATATTTCCGCTACTATGTGAGTTCTGTGATGCCCAACGCATGCAACTTGCAAGGCCATTCGTCGGGAATCGCGATGCTTGGCTTGTAAGAAATAGGTAGATAGTGTGTGTAACAACAAATAAACCCAAAATACGATCCCTAACAGAAATGTGATCGTATTCTACTTAGTTAAAAATCTTGTAAACAAAGTTTTAATTTCAGTATTTTGTGTTATTATGACTTAAAATATTTTAATTACAAAAGACAAGTATAGGTTTATAAGTAAGGTACTTAGGTACTGAAGTAAATTTCAATTAAGTTTTGTAATAAATTACTTAGGTATTACTTCTGTACTTAAATTATTACTTAATTCTTTTTTCGCTACAAGTACCTATCTAACAAAAAAATGAAATAAATTCACTTTTCATTAGGTTTTTTTAGGTTTAAAGAAACTTTATTCTCAATAAAGACATATTATGTCACTCACTTGAGAACAATATTAACACATTCAATTATACAAAGTTCGTCGTCATTTCTCCAGAAGTGTGGATCCATAATTATATACTGATTAAGTTGAGTTTTTAATGCATTGAAAGAGTGTAAAATTCTTATACTAGAGGGTATTCTATTATAAAGTTGTGCTCCTTCAAAAGTTAGCATTTTTTTGCCATAGTTAGTTCTAGTTTTGGGTAAGACTACTAAGCTAGCTCGTCGTGTGCTACGTTGGCTGATTTGTTTATATTGGTTGAGTGTTATGTTTGTGTGAATACTTTTAGTAAGAATTTTTCTCATGATAACACATGTGTGGTAAATATTAGGTCCTTACATATGAAATTAGCGTTTTGTCGTACTGACCACTTTGATCTGAAATATCTCCTCTTTGTTAAAGAATTACAAATTCAAATTTATAAATTCATTTAGCTGGTACATTTGAGTTTTGAAAACAGTCATTCATTTGTTTTTTCCTCATTATTTTTTTCTTTGGCGTCGCTTATTACCGCACAATGGAAAACATGAAATATCGGTATATTTACGAGTACGAGTTCTACCGTGGCACCAATGCTGCAGAAACGCTCGAGGGATTAATGATGTGTACGGCGCTGGTGTCGCAAAAGAAAGCACGGTACGTTTTTGGTTTCAACGTTTTCATTCTGGAAATTTCGACTTTCAGAACCAACCCCGTGGACGGCCGGAGACCAAAGTGGAAAATGAAGAATTAAAGGCTATTGTGGAAGCGGATCCATCACAAAGCACTTCAGAGATAGCTGCAGGCTTCGGGGTAAGTGATAAAACTGTATTAATCCACTTGAAGCAAATCGGGAAAGTAAAAAAACTTGAACGATGGTACCTCATGAATTGAGTGAATCGAACTTGCAAACACGCGTCGACTCCTGTGTTACTTTGCTCAACCGACACAATAATGAAGGGATTTTAAATCGAATCACTTGTTATGAAAAGTGGATACTGTACGATAATCGGAAGCGCTCGTCGCAATGGCTGAACCCTGGAGACCCAGCCAAATCCTGCCCTAAACGAAAATTGAGTCAGAAAAAGTTACTTGTGAGTGTTTGGTAGACTAGCGCCGGTGTCGTTCACTACAGCTTTCTAAAATCTGGCCAAACGATTACGGCAGATATCTATTGTCAGCAACTGCAAACCACGAAGGAAAAACTAGCTGCTAAACAACCGAGATTGGTCAATCGCACTGCACAACAAACAACCACTAAGTTAGATGAGCTACAATTGGAATGTCTGCAACATCCACCCTACTCCCCGGACCTTGCTCCAACAGGTACCATTTTTTCCGGAATTTGGACAACTTCTTAGAAGGAAAAAAATTCAACTCCGACGCGGCAGTCCAAACCGCCTTCAAAGAGTTTATTGATTCTCGCCACCATGGTTTTTTTTTTAGTAAAGGGATCAATGAACTACCTATGACATGGCAAAAGTGCATAGATAACAACGGTGCATACTTTGATTAATTAAATATATTTTACAAAAAAAATTGACTGTATATTCCTCCCGTACAAAACGCCAATTTCATAGGTAAGGACCTAATATATAGTTGTTTGATATTCATTATTTTTGTATCTATATAAATTTTACAGGTTGATGTTAAATATGGATAGTTAAATAGTATTTTTATCACTTTATTTTGAGTAATTTGAAGTTCTGTCAGTTTTGTTTTAGCAGCACTGCCCCAAATTTCAATTAAATAAAGTAGATGCGGCTTCACTAGGGAATTATAGATAGTGTGCCGCAATTTTTGTGGGATGCATCGAGCTATGTTACGCAGTGACCCGGTAAGTGCTGAGAGCTTGCTTTTAA
Organism: Parnassius orleans; assembly: GCA_029286625.1. Taxonomy (NCBI): domain Eukaryota; kingdom Metazoa; phylum Arthropoda; class Insecta; order Lepidoptera; family Papilionidae; genus Parnassius; species Parnassius orleans. The sequence continues at coordinate 2,551,426 of JAGSMP010000056.1, forward strand.
TGTGTTCAATGTGAGCATTTCACGTAATTGAGCTGTCGATCCTGAGACCGAGATATTTTTCACAGGTTTTTTGCTGTAGAGGCACATTGTTAATTGTTAGTGTGTTACATGGGGGAATTATTTCATGTTTTGGTTTAAATATGATATAACATGTTTTGGAGATATTTATTGTCAGGCGATTGAATTGAAACCATGCTAATAAATAATTTAAATCGTCTTGGGCTTGTGAGATAATTTGATAGATGGAGGATCCGAAGTAGAATAAACAAGTGTCGTCAGCGTATAAGGTAAGGTGACCATGTAGTTTAATTTCGTGAATGTTATTTATGTATATTAAAAAGAGCAAGGGACCTAGAATTGATCCCTGTGGGACGCCACATATAATGGGTAATGCATCACTTTGGTGACTGCCAAGTTTAACTACTTGCGAACGATTTTTTAGGTAAGACTCGAACATTTGCAAAGCGTTGCCAGTGATATTGATGGATTCTAGTTTCTTTAGGAGCAGTTTTTTTTCCTTCGGTAACTAAAAAAATTATATATCTGATTCCTTTTGTTTGCTCACTAAGCATCCATTCCATCTCCGCAACAATTATAGTAGGGACGACGTTTTGCCATTATAATTTATGAAATAGATAGGTAATATACATAAATGGAGTGACGATGAAGTTATCACATTAAATGAAAAGACGTATCCTACATAAAGTTATTTAAAACATACACAACTAAAAAAAAATATAACAATTAACATTCTAGTCGCGGTAGCGCTTTTTTCGTTTTAATATTAAACAACATCATGTAAATGCATACAGATATCACCTGATGAATACTAGAAGGTCAAAGACCCATGGCCGATGAATGCGAAGATACCTAGTTTAAACGTTGCAAATCCGAATTACTCAAATAAAGTAAAAAATCAAGCAAAAAATGTACTTACGGCTAACAATTTAAGGCATAATTCTTATGCGCGAAATTAAAAACAAAGGGACCGCGAGCTGCGGGTGTGTGAAAACAAATTCAAGCGAAAAATTTACTTAAAATAAAGGGCTTAAGGCTTAATTCTCTATGCGCGAAGTGACAAGAAATGGGACGGAGTGTCGGGAGGGTGCGTGTTGTCGAAATTCATATTTCTCTGGCGCGTGCGACGATTAGTAAGAAAGTAAGTCACTTAGTCCGACGCCGGCGTCTTTGGGGATGGTTCATGAGTCGCTTGACCTAATTTTCGTTTTACGCGTACACGTCCTTTGAGTTTTAATTGTTGTTTTTTTGTTGGTTTAGTGAACATTTTAAAAAGTTTCTTAATTTGTTTGTGATAGGACACGTTAATACGATAAGAATAGTTGTGATAAGAAGGTGGTGTGACGGTTAGTGCGAAATTGGACGCTTTCTTTTACTGTATTGTATTTTTTTATTTGAGATAGGACACGTTAATAATACGCTAGTTAATCATATTTAATAACTTAGCGACGATGTCAATTATGCATTCGGGTACACGGCGGACATTTTGAAAATTTAAAAATTTGATTTGTTTTGATTATTAAACTTGAGTGATTTTAAGATTAAAGTGATTATTTGGATAAAAACAATACCATGAAATTTGTGATTTGTTGATAACATCGGATTATCATCGCCCTACGCGCGCCTAATTACCTATGTATGGGCAAGTGTAGGTACCTATGTCGATGTCGCGTGAGCACTGAACGCCGCAGCGTGGTCGCGCCGTAGCCGCTTTTACAGGTCACTTCAGGTCAGTAACTTAGAAATAAGGATTTCCGAAGTAGAACTAGAGTGACCGACATAGCCCAACGGATTGGTAAGCTGAAGTGGTAATGGTCCGGCCATATAGCTCGAAGAACCGACAACCGATGGGGAAAGAAGGTTCTCGAGTGGCAGCCTCGTACCGGTAGGCGAAGTGTAGGGCGTACCCCCACTAGATGGAGTGACGACCTGGTAAGACATGCAGGAAGTCGATGGATGCAGGTGGCTCAGGACCGTTCTTTGTGGCATTCCTTGGGCGAGGACTATGTTCAGCAGTGGACTTGTGAAGGGCTGTAATGATGAAACGATTCCAAAGATGGGTCGTACGAGGGACAAAACTCCTAGTAAAACGCACAGTGGTGGACCGCCAAGCATCCAAAACGTCTGGATGGTATCGTGAGTTTTGTCGCGATGTGCGTTCGTGAAATTTGGCGGCTGGAATTAATCTGAACAATTCCTCAGAACAATTTCTCTCCGTGGTAAATGCGATGAAAATGCAAAGGCATGCAACATCCCTACGCAGCGCCAGTGAATCGAGCCGATCAGAAAGAATTCGGTCGTCGACGATTCGAGCAGTTCTACGCTTGGATGTGGTCAATTAGGAGGAAGGAGCTGGCACTGGGGTACCCCGGCCCAGAGATGAGAACAGTATTCCATGTGAGGCCAAACTTGCGCCTTATAAAGTTGCAAGCGGTGTGCCGGCATGAAATAATGTCCTGCTCTGCTGAGTACGTCAAGCTTTTTAGAGGCCAATTTAGCTTTCTCTTCCAAGGGACCACGATCTGCACATCATTCGTTATGTCGACGCCGAGAATTTCAATGTTAGCTGAGGCAGCAAGGGAAGTGCCCTGAAATTGAAGAGATTAAAGCGGTATAAGTGCAAACTAGATTTAGTCGTCCCCAATCCGAGACTTAGTTTAATAACGACTTGACTTCAGACACAAGTTTGTTCCGGCACTCGACGACGTGATCCCGAGATATATTTGCACGGCCGGTGTAAAATGCATCACCTGTGCTGTCGTCCGCATATCAATGAATGCCAACGGTTTGCAACATATGATTGACATGCAGAAGGAACAGCGTAGGTGATAGCACGCAGCCTTGTGGAACACCAGCGTTGGCTTGTAATTTGTCTTTAAATCCGCACCGTCTAGTATGACCTTAATGCTCTGATCAAGGAAACTGGTGATCCAATTGCACAATTTCTCGGGAAGCCCATAGGAAGGAAGCTTCAAAAGAAGCACTTTGTGCCAAACCCGATCGAAGGCTTTCGCTAAGTACAGCTAATGCCTCCCCCTTAGACTCTACTGCCTTCGCCCATCTATGAGTCAGGTAGAACAGAAGATCACCAGCTGATCGAACCCGACGAAAACCGTATTGGCTGTCAATAATTAGCTGGTGATCCTCAAGGTACCTCATGAGCTGGCAGTTTATAATGGATTCCATTATTTTGGAGAACAAGGAGGTGATGGCGATAGGCCTGTAGTTAGACGAGTCTGAGCGGTCGCCCTTTTTAGGGATCGGGTCGACCAATGCTATTTTCTATAAATTCCGGACTACGCCTAGGAAGTAGGAGTACCGGAAAAGCCGCGTTAGAACCGGTGCTAACTCACACAAGCACAATAGGAGGGCCTCCATCAGGCCCTCTCGACTTGTTGACGTCCGGAGAGAGAAGTGCTTGACGAACCGAGCGCTGTGTAAACCGCACATCCGGCATGGAGCACTCACACCGCGGGATGGTCGGCGGTGTGTTCAACCCGTCATCGAGAGTCGAGTTGCAAGCAAAGAGAGAGCCTAACAGATCGGCTTTCTCCTTTGCGGCATGGGCCAGTGAGTCGTTCTCCCTGTGCAGATGGGAGAGATGGTTGACAGAAGTTCCCTTGGAAAGCCTTGGCGGGAGATCAGAATGCACGGGTTCTCTAAGGAAGGCGAACTAGTTTCTCGCCAATTCTGCCTGACTGCCCTGGCCTGAGTCCTGAGTTATACTCTTGAAGGACCTGGAGGAGGAATTATACTTCTTTTTAAGAGCGTTAGTGTTTACACACTTGGACCTTGATGCGTCAGCCCAGGCCCGGTAGCACTCCTGCTTATAGCGTGATGCTATTTTACTTAAGCGACTAAACCATGTCTGGGATCTGGCACCACAGAAGATGGAATAAAAAGTTCCATATCCTGGAGTACCACATCAGTGACAGAAGCAGCAACAACGTTAGGATCGTCGTGCGAGAAGCAAACCCGCCCCCAAGGGCAGGACACAAAAAAAGACCAGCAAAATGCAACCGCGTGAGTAGCACTACACTCTGGACTAGATAATCTATCTCCATTTTATCTACTATATAATCTATCTCCCATTTTATCTACTGTGGATATTATATCCACCGGTGTGCCCATGCTCGAAGGGTGGATAAAACTAAGCGAGGGATAAACATTTTCTCCTTTCTCCGGGGATAAAATTGTCTCCTGCCCATGCTAGCCCTGCTGATGGTAACTAATGCAGTCAATGAACACCTGCAACCAACTTCAAACAAAAAAGACTACATATGCGTTGTCACCTTTGAGGACTAACATAGAATACCACTCAGCCTCTCTATACCCTCTCAGACCAAAACTTAGTACTACACGCTCTTTGGCTGTAGAAAAAGGTAAGAGGGAGATATCTACGCAGACGGACTCTAGACAGAAAATAAGTCCTACCACCTGCATTTTAAAATGATGCTGGTTTTAAAAGTGTTGTTAAAGATATCTAGTTATTTTATCTTCATTCTTCTTTTTTTAACATTAGGATTTTCCCACACACTAGGATTTTCTCCTGTATCGTGGAGGTATTTTACAAACATAAATTGCACAAAGACCAACATCCACACTCGGAACAATTACTTGTAGGCGGTACAAATACTTGTTCCGTGCGGATTCGAACCAACGGCCCTCAACGCCACAACTCATTTCTAAGCCACTGCGCCACGGAACCGCTAACCACCAAAGAAGTCCTACCATCTGTAATAAAGGTTTTTGAAATTGTCGTTAAAGATATCTAGTAATTAGGGTAGCACTTACTCGTTGGCGTCGTGTGTGGCATCGTCGTCGTATTCGGCTGCATCGTCGCGCTGAGCCAACGTCAGCGTCACGTCTGGTATCGTGATGCGACAATCGGTTGATAAATTGGGTTTCCGTTTTACAGTTTCGTACCAGGACGTGTCCTGTGAAATAGAATTTCTGATGTTAAAACTTCTTTAGAATCGTTGTGATTTGAAACTCGATGAAACGAAAAAGCGACACTAAAAAAGAGACAAACATATATCTATAGGATTTAGCCTGCGAGAGAATAAGAAAGAATATTATATTAAATTAGTCGTACTTAGACTATCTAGCGTCTATTTTACGTACCACCTTGAGAGTCAATAAGTTTTGTTTGATAAAATGGTACTTTACCTATAGAATGAAGTAGATGGCGCTATTACAAAGCAATTTTACTCGAAAAAAATCTTTTGATTTATTACACTAAAATTTAGGCTCCAAACGTCTATAAATAAGGATTGTAATATTTATTTGCTATAAAATTAAACTTTTATCTTATATTTTATGCCCTACTTGTGGTTGAAAATTATCATATTAAATAAATAATTTGCCGTGAAATATTTTTATTTTATATTTCATTTCATTTGAAAGTTTCACTTCTACCGCGTGTGAACTTCACACATGTTTTTTTAAGTAACGGTGACAAAGAAACACAGTTCATCTGATGGTAAGTAGATGATGTGGCCTATACACACCTACATCATCCCTTAAAATCAAAATACAAATGTGTTTTCATCCTTGTGAACTAAGATGGAATGCCTTATTACAATTGAAAAGGGTCTCTGGTTCTCGTCACTAGGCACTAGGATGATGGTCATCTGTGCAAGCATGGTCCTTCCCCGATCGAGCTGACCAATGTGTTGCAGCCATAATTTGCTTCAGTGTGGGTTTGCACCATGTGAAAAAATTTTGTTAGTTAATTTAAGTTAAGTTTTCGTAATGCGCCCTCTACACTCGAGCGCGATTCACGCCGTGAATTTGGTGTCCCTCCATACTCGCAAAGTTTCGCAGTTTCGTTCGCGGTCTTAAAGACAATAGACGACGATGTGGCTGTTGCTGCTGCTGTGACGCTATGTTCTGTACCGTACTACAATTATCTTTTCATAACAAAGAAATAAAAAGAGATGGTAACACTCAATCAGTGTTAGCTCAAGTTCATTACTCCAAGACATGGTACTCATTTTTTCAAAAATTAAATAAAAGAAATGCGCAAGACCACTCCCGACTACGTTTCGTGCGCTACTGCGAAAATCTGCGAGCGTTCGCGTCGTGAATCAATTGCGAACCTTTTGTCGCGGGACAAAACCGACACCGATCGGGGAACGGCGCGAACGCGAAGCCGCGAATCCATCTACACTCGCGTTTCACGGCTTTCGCGGGCGTTCGCCGCGAGTATAGAGGTCGCATAACAGCATATTGTAGACATAACAGGTAAACTCATGAGTATTACCTTTTCTAAATTTAGTGATTTTTCCAGAGATTTCTCGATGCTTTTTGGTTCATCTACCCTCTCTTCAGGCTCTGGTATATCTTCCGGCTGCATTAAACGTATTTGCATTTCATGACCTGTTGGATTGGTCAGCTTCAAAAGCAAGGCTGATGTGCAACCTGGCTTAATCGGTTCGTAGGAAATTATCTTAACTTCTGGAACATGGTAGCTGCCATAAAAATAAGAATACAAATTTGAAATGTATCCAGTTAAACTTAAGTAATTTATTTTATATAAAATATAAAGCAATACCTGACAATAAAATCTTGTGACTGTTCAAAAGAGATTAACACCTTAACATTAAATTTAAGTCACTCATAATATATCCCCTGGTAATGAGGTGATTGCTACTATGTTTCTGTATGTATTAATACTTAATTGTGTAATATATTATATTGTAAATCTAAAATTTAAAAAGTCTCGCAGGGGTTTTGCTGGTTCTTTTCAGGACAGAGGTTTTATCCGGACCAGTGGTAGATCTTAAATGATGAATAAGTATCTATAATGAATAAAAATTATTCTATTCTATTCTATTCTAAGATAAATGCTCCCAATTATTTATTTAATTTAGTTTCATGGTGTAATAATGAAGAAAATTTACTAACTATGTATAAACATCACTTACAAAGCAAGCAGCTCGATTTTGAACTTGATAGAGCCAGGGTTGTATTCGGGTTTGGTGAGATTATGATCACAGACTCGACACCGCTGGCTGCGCTTCACACTTAGCAGTTTTGCAATAGGGTGTAGGCGTGATACGTGTGTCGGTTGCCACTCGGGGGAAGCCAGTCGCTGCGGCATACTTGTGACTGCAATCAATAACAATTTTTCTATAGAATATGGGTGACACACAAGCACACAGTCTACCTGATGGCAAGTGGATGTGTAGCCCATAAAAATCTACAACTATCCTGGATAAGAATCAAAATGCAGATACATTGTTATACCTGAGGACTAAGATTGCTTCCAGTAAAAAGGGTCTCCAGTTCTCTACACTCACCATACGAAACCCAGCAGCATTAAGCTGCTATTTTACGCTGGTATTCTATGAAAGCGTTGTTCTTCTCACGTGCAGCCTACCCATACGTGCTACAACCATTATATAGCTGCAGCATGGCTCTACCACATATTTAATAGGAAAATTTAAGGCATTTTTTTTATATGATAAGGGTGACACGCGAGCACACAGTCCACCTGATGGTGAGTGGTTGCTCGGCCCATAGACATCTACATCTATCCTCGAAATGCAAATGCGTTGTCACCCGTGAGGACTAAGATGGAATGCCTCGTTTCCAGTAAAAAGGGTCTCCGGTTCTCTACACTCACTGCATGAAACACAGCAGCGTTAAGCTGCTATTTTACGCTAGTATTCTGTGAGAGCGTGGTCCTTCCCCGGTCGAGCCGACCCATTCGTGCTACAACTATACCAGTAATATAGCTGCAGCATGGCTCTACCACGTAATATGTATAAATTTTAAAAATGTAACTGATATGTTAACAAAACAATGTTTCAGTTCTTGCAAGATGTGAAGATTATATTAATACATACAATGCATTCAACATTATTATTACCCTTTCCAAATCCTGGTTCATATGTGGTAGAGTTACGCTGTAATTACGTAGTTGAGTGACACTCCAGCACATATCGTCTCGGCCAGGGTAGGAGGATACGAAACACATCAGCATATATGGTACGAATTTCGTATGGTAAATGATGAGAACCAGAGACTTTGTTTACTGGTAGCAAGGCGTTCCACATCAGTCCTCACGGGTGACAAAATATATGTTTTATTTCTTAATCAAGGATAGATGTGGGTGGGAGTCACAGCAACCATTTATTAGGTAGACTGTGTGCTCATTAGTTAAAACGTTGCAGTACATCACTACTCCATGGAAATCAGGTTCGGCATTATGTATGGATATTCTACCATCCGTCAGTCAACAGGGTGCACCACATTTAGGAGTGTTGACTGTAATTTGGAGATAAAGGTTATCCACCCACTCGTAGAACCCACCTAATGATATAGTAAGTCTGGCAAGCTATGAGGTCATTTTTTAATGAGGGCAAATAATCTTCCGTTCACCAGATGTCGCTAGTTAGGACTGAGGTGAAGTTTTTTGTTACACAATGTCAGTTAATCGAAAGGTAATTTTAAAAATAATAGTTTATCAGTTTCTAGAGTAAAATATTAATACACAAAACAATGCCTCAGTGGTATGATCTTTAATTTTTTGTACTTTTAAACTCTTTTTTTAATTTTTCTACTTTTAGTTATATCCATAGTTTGGTTTATTAATTTCTAATCTAATTAATATAAAATCTAACTAACAATACAGAAAGAAACATTAAGAAATTATCTACTCCGCTATGAAGTCTGTCAAATATTTCACCTCATTGCAAAGTGGCGCCGCTCTGGTGGCAGAAAAAGTCGTGGATGCCCTCATTGATTTGACATTTTTTCTTGGTCAAAACTAAGAGAAAAAGTGGAGTGATGTGTGCCAGTTACTATAATCAAGGCACGTAGTGTTTTTTGTACTGCTCATAGTATTAAAAAAATCGTTAGATGTCTAAAAAAGACACTATAAGTTCAATTTTAATTTAAATGTAAAAATTAGTTCACATGATGTTTACTGCTTTAAGATTTATAGCTGGTTGAGATAACCTGTTGGTTGAGGTAACCTGTATGTATTATGTCTGGCAAGCATTGAATACAAAGGAGGAGGTACTCAATTCGACTGTTTTTTTATGTGTGTTACCTCAGAACTTTGTTCTAGGTGAACCGATTTTGATGATTCTTTTTTTATTTGAAAGCTGGTGTGGTCCCATATAAATTTGATCGAGATCTGACCAGTAGTTCTTGAGTTATCCTTAATAATGTGCATTTAATTGACTTCCACCACATTGATGATGTTTTCATTTTATTTATATTGAAGTCGGTTGTACAAAATTTTTAATTTTACTACTTGTCAATCATAAGAACTGATAATTTTTGGTGAAAACCAACAGGACAAGGTGAAGTGATGGGTGACCCCACAACCACTCTTAGTTACTAGTTCAATTTTAATGTAAAATTTTGTTCACAAAGGTAGCCTACTTTTATTTGGTTTTAATGGCTTTTATTAAATATGGGGTTGAGATATATACTTTGATTTAAATTCAGCTCCTTGGTGTAAAACTCCTCTGGTAATTCTTCAACTTCGGCAGAGGCTTGACTAGGTGTGAAGCTGGCGATGGCTGAAGAAGAGCTCTCACTGGAAGGTAAACCAGCGATGTTCCTCGCCATTGCTCCTGTTAGACCAGTTTTATCCTGTGGATGAAGAATATATCATGTATCATGTATTATTGCTACAGTTTATGTTTCATTCAAATCCACAACAAACAACTAAGTTGCCACAAAGACTGTAAGTAACGAAAACAGGTCACAAAACTGTTTAACAATCTACTGTACAGTTAACAAAGATACACCAACAATGCTTGCTGTATTACACTGGTTTCAGTTACTAGCATTTTCTAGCATTTTTTTCCTAGCATCAATACAATTCTAATACATTTTTCAGTTTCTTTAGTGACATATTGTTGTATTTGCATTATTTCTTTTATATTCTTTTTTAGGACAATATTGTATATTCATAATTAATAAATCTGTACAAAAATTGTATGTTCACGATTCACGCAAAAACTAGCAAACGAATTTCCATTAAATTTTGTATGTAGGCAGTAAATGACCGTGTATAAAATATAGGCAACTTTTATTTGCTTACAGAAGAGTAAAAAAGGGTTATTTTTTTAAAGTTTAATGTCATTATGGCTGCTAATGGTTCTATTAGTTCTAAAGAGGATTTAGCTATACATATAATAAATCTGTAGAAAAGTGTGTGTGTGTGTGAAAATGAAATTCATTGCGCCACCAACCAGTAAGGGCAGAATAACATCTGCCAGGCCAGCTAGTCTATAGTAAAGTAATCCTACTTTCAGTTTTATTAAAGTTTAGTTTTTTTAGGTACTTTTTCCTATTTCAATATCTATACATATAATAAATCTGTAGAAAAGTCGTGTCTGTAATTCTAATATACTCTTGAAAAAACAAGTCCAGGGGACTAAATAAAGGGTACTGAAGCCAAATTAGTGGTTTTAGAATTTTTGTCTGTCTGTCTGTGTATTCCGGATTCACAAAAACTACTGGACCGATTTATATGAAATTTTGTATGTAGGTAGTTAGTAACTTGAGCAACTTATAGGCTACCTTTATCCGATTACGGAACTTAAAAAGAAGGTTAAGTATTTTCTTCCTTTATATGTTAATTTTCTATTATATATGATTATGTTAGTTAATAGGCGGGATGACAGGTGTTTTTCAAATAAATATCATATTTGTAAATAAAGTTTAAAATTAGTTTTAACCTTTGCATAAAATTTGAAACTCCGCTGGCGAAATACGTTTTAATTATCAAAACACGCCATCTATCATCAAATGAAAAAGCCTATATCTTGCCTTTAGTAACTAATAATTGAAATAACACATTTATATATTTAAATAATTACATTTATAAAATTATTTAAAAATTCTAACGTTTAATTTGTGGTTTAAGATATTTATTTCTCAAAAATTAAAATTCACTTACATGAAATGTACAACACTAACATAATTTTATATTAAACGCACGACACACAAACAAACTGATAACAAAATAAAAATACACCATTTTTATATAGTCTAAACTCTAAACAAATAATGTTAAAACGTTATGGGTATAGTACAATAAAGAAGGCTACCAAAGATTAAGGTAAACATTCATTACGCTTACTTATTTGCCGATCGCCGAGTGCAAAATATTCATATACCGACTTTTAGTTCATTTAATCAATTTACGTTGAGCAATAGAGACTGGAAGTGACATTATGTATTCTTGATTGAGCGCAATTATTACTTGGTTGGATAATTAAATGACCTAATGAAATTTAATAACTATATCTGTATTTATGTGTATACTTGTTAAGAAGTCCTTTTAATATTTTGTTTTATTTGCTTTTTATTAGTTATTAGTACATACATACATATATATTTAATCATATTTTATATACGTATATATACATATATACATACATATATACATACCTATAGACATATTTATATTGCTATAAAAGTAAGGCTTATTAATCATAATTTTATTAGATCAAGCTGATATTATGCTAATTTATTAACATTTTAGCATTTTAATTTACCTAGCAATACAACCACCCAATCAAATTAAGCACAATTCACGAAGTAAACCACCTTGATTATGTGTTTAGAAAATATTGTTTTAGTAATCTTTAAAGGTTGTCATAGATTTGGCATCCTTATCTCTTTTGGTAGTTTGTTGTAGATTAAGGCACCTTCATTTAAAATACATTTTTACCGTAGTTAGTACGTGCTGTACGTAGTTTTAATTCTCTGTAAAGTCTTGGTCTTAGTTTTGTTATAGGTTTATTTTTTGTAAAACTTAATTCTGTGTGAATGCTTTTATTTAGTATTTTACGTACTAAAATGCAAGTATAATATTTATATGTAAGTGATATATTCATGATTTTAGTGTCATATAAACTTGGGCTGTTGGGTGAAAAGTCGTAATTAAAGTACCTTAATCAGTTTATTCTGTTACCTGTATTGTTTCTATATTGGTTTTTGCTGTGCCCCAGACTTCTATAAGGTATTCAATATGTGTTTGACTAATGAATTATAAATAGTGTAACACACTACGTGGAAACATTTTACTATATTTCGCAGTGCGCCAGTGAGAGAAACTAATTTAGATTTAATATTATTTATGAGACTTAAGTGTCAAATGATTATCAACCGGAGACCAAGGTATTTTCATTATCTACTTTAGAAATTGGTTCACTATTTATTGTGAGGCTTATAGTTACCAATTTTTTATTTTTGATGTAAAATTACATAGTGTGTTTTAGTAATATTTATAGTTAGACGGTTAGATTGAAACCACAGATTCAATGTGTTGAGATCTAATTGGGCATCAGTAATCAATTCGTCAATTGAATATCCATAGTAAAACAGACTTGTATCGTCTGCATATAATGTAATATTACCTTTTAACCCTATATCCTTAATACTATTGATGTAAATCAGAAAAAGCAGCGGTCCTAATATGGAACCTTGCGGTACTCCAAAAGTGATTAATTTTGGTTCACTTTGATTAAGCCAATCTTTACTACTTGATATCTATTGGATAAATATGAAGCAAAAATATTCAAAACAGATCCGGAAATACCCATATGTTTTAATTTACACAGTAACAGTTCATGGCTAACTGTCAAATGCTTTTTAAGATCTATAAAATACCAGGCGCTATTTGTTTTGGTCTATACCAACTTTAATTTTGTGACTAAATCTATTGTAGCTGAAAAGTGTTCGATTTCGGTCTAAAGCCATATTGTTTATCGAATAGTATTTTTTAAATTTAAATAGTTTGCAAGACGATTATATAACACACGCGAAAATTTTGGATAGTACTGGTAATATTGAGATTGGTCTGTAATTTCAGGATCTGATCTAGTTCGGTTTTATATATTGGAGTTACTTTTGCTACTTTTAGACTGTCTGGAAATACCTTGTTCAAAGCAATTATTGATGCAGTTTACAAGCTCATCAGCAATTATGTTCTTGATACATTTTATAGATTTCGTACTTACCCCGTCTAATCCAGTGCTAGTGTTAGGATTTAAATCATCTATAATGTTGTCAATTTCGTGTAGAGTTACGGGTGGCCAATAAGACATAACATTACTTCCAGTCTCGATAATTATTGCGTCTAATACTGTTTGATTAACTTTAGGTATTTGATTTGCCAGGATTGAACCAATAGCGAAAAAATAATTAAAACATTCACAGATAGCTTTATCCTCACTAACGACAGATCCCCCTTGCGTGATCAGTTTATTTGGAGCAGTAGTTTCTTTGATCTTGTTGTTTGATAGATCGTTTATCAGTTTCCACATTTTAGCTGGTTTGTGTTTACAGTCTTTAAACGCCTTATAGTAGTATTCACTTTTAGTTTTTTGTATTATATTGCTTACTTCATTTCTTTTCTTCACGAAGTTATCTCTTGTACTTTCATTGTCAGGATTAGTTTTATATTTGTGCCATAATTTGTTTCTTGCGTTTATTTCGTTTAAGATATCTTTATTAATCCAATCTCTTCTTGGTAGGTTGAGGAATTTGATCTTAGTGTCTTTGCTTTTATTTATACTAGATAAGATTTTTTCTTCCAGTTTACATATTCACAATTATTGTTTTTTCCAGTTATTGTATTATACAATTTGGTGTGGTTTATTGATTTATATTCATATTTTGATACCGAATCTTGCTTATACTTCTGATTTCAAAATAGATCTGTTTATGATCAGACATAGCTGATTCTATTATATGGTGAAATTGTTGTTCTTTGAGACTCGTGCTGACATGGTCTATAATAGTATTCGAAGAAGAAGTTACACAGGTAGAGTATTCAGGGTCAATTTTATTTAATAATTTGTAGCCACACTGTTCCAACATTTCCATATACATCGAAGTTGTACGTTCTTGGGATAATAGGTCTACATTGTAGTCACCAAATACCACTGCCCTTCTGCGCGATTCTAATTTTGTTGAATATGTTTCTATGAATTTATTAATATTGCTGTTGTCGGGTTTTCTATAGATAACACCACATCCAGCGAATACTTGTCAACATGTATCCATAGATAATGATTGTTATCAAGACATTGTTCTTCTATAAAATTATGTTTCATAATATTGTGTGCGAAATTGATACTCCACCACCTCTGCTACTAGGTCTAAAGTTATAGTAATGGGTATAACCACATATCTGAAATTGTTTAGCTTCCTCTTCACACTTTATCAGGTTTCCGTTATCAAAATTAAGTGAATCGTAAATTTAAAACATTTTAAAATACATATTAGTTCGTCAAATTTGCCGGTTTTAACTATACTGCGTGCATTGATATATAGGCATTTAAAAGTCTTTTGTCGTTATGATATTCTCATACTGAGAAGCTAGTTGGTATGAAATATTTGTAGAGATTGGAATTTGATTATAATAAATTTTGTTAGTTTTTGGCTTAATTTTAACTATTTTAGGTATACCTTTGTTGTATTTGATAGTTAGGTTCATCTCTCCATTGTCCTTACGATGTTTCAACTCTTCTTTAAGTTTTTGTAGAAAGATTGTTGTTGAGGCGTTTGATCTGGGAAAATTTTAATGGGACTCAGTTTTCATTACTTTTAGAACGTAATACAAAAATAGCTTCTTCTGGTGTTGAGAAACACACTTTGAGTAGGCGTTGCTTGTCTGGCGCATACTTTCCCAGGCGTGTAATACTTTTTTGGTTCTGTACAATCGTTTGAGATCTTTTTTAATAAACCAAGCACTTCTCTCTTGTCAGCCTCTTTTCTTTCTTTATAGTCAGATATGTTTGTTTCCATTAATCCAGTTATTATGATATTCTTGCTTCTAACCAATCGATCAGAAAGTTCTGCCATCACAGTATCTTCTATTGTGCTACTAATGGTTGTTGTGGTAAGTGGATCTAATAGTTTTGTACTTTGAAGGTTTTTTTTATTTCAGAGTCTAACGTTTCTATTTGTTTATCTTTTTCGTTATATTTACTGATCAAGTTCTCTATATTACGCTTTATTTTCTCATTTTCGAATCGGAGACTATCTATCTCGGTCTTAAGATCTTTTACATGTTCTTTCAATGAACTTACATCTTCCGATATCTTGTTTATGGCTTCCGTTTGATTCGCGTTTATTGACGTTAGAACTTGCATCATTTCTGCCATTCCTTTTCGTATTTCGCGTAATTCTTCTTTAATATCTTGATCACCAGTGTATTTCCGCTTACTACGAAATGTAACTTGTGGCGCTGTAGAAACGTCTGTGGCTGACTCTCCCGTCGACAAATTGGGCTGTTGAACCACTAAGTCCGGCACCTGTGTCACTTCTAGTAGGTGAGCGTATTGGCATCATGTTGATCTGTGGCGCGTGTATTCACTCGCAGCTTACTTAGCAGGTAATGTCACAACAGCGTGGGGTGTATGCCGATTTATTATATGCACCCTATTAACTTAGGATTAAGTTCGTTTAAGCGTATTTTATTGTTTTGTAATTACAACCGATAACACGTCCACTTTGTTCGGTGTCGCGTAAGAAGAATTTAATCGTTATTTGCTACACATCTATCAAAAGTATGAAAATTGATATTTTTGAACTAAAAACATATCAATTTTCATACGTTATCTATATCTGTATGTAAACTGATTAAAACTGGTCTGACTGCAATTATTGCAAAATTCTCATTAAATCATTATTTCGTGAAATGGTGTCATTTCATAATATTTATCTGTTTGGTGACCATGTCATGATATAGCTTAGCCAAATCAATAAATAGAGATCGTTTAACGACATTAATAACTAAACACAACATTGCTATTTCATGATAATAATATGGTCATATCGTCAAATAGTTTTTCACTGCTAGCGGCGCTGATAGCATGTTTTTTAACATAAACAGATTTTAACACAATCAACATCACTTTATGCCTTTTTATATAATCGCACCCCAACCTTATGTAGCTGATATTACTAGATAGTATAGTTTTGACTTCATAGTATTAATGTAATATAGCGCCCTCTACTTTCTGCTAAATAAACTAATGATAAGTAACTAATAAAATTAAATTTTATAATGCTACTGAATACTTATTCATGCAGCATCAAAAATTGTCACACTTAAAAATATCTAGACCGGTGGCCATTAACGGGATGATTTACCAGAATTACCACGTTTGGCAAAATGGCTAACAACGCACAGTATCCAGTACTGTGTACACAAAACTAAGATTAGGAAAGAAGCTCTTTAGTTGAATATATTGGGTGTCTGTCGGCATAGGTTTCATATTACCAACTTCATATGTTATCACGTTATCTGATGTAAATAATTGGAAATTAAGTGCATTGTGTGATTTTATATCTATTTGATGGAATAGTTCGTGGCATCGTTGGGTTTCTAATTACTAGGTAGATATGGTCAACAATCGTACAAAAGCTTTGTTTCAGTTTTTAGTTGTTGAGATTTCATCACGGCAAGGGAGCAAAACGTGTACGAGTCCTTTGAGGACAAATGAATCTGTTATGGGAAATTTTACGTGCTGACTTACCACGTATCCATTCAAGTGGTCAAGAATAACTTCGTGGGCAAACCTAAATGTCTGAGTAGTAGTTGAAGGATTGTGGCATACTCTTTTCTGCCCACAAACACTATAGGTAATGAGGAGCCCTGTGCACAGTAGTGAGACGTATGTAAGCTGCTACTTTAGTTTTTATACCTTTAATGAGACTTATAAATCAGTTTGTCATTTAAGATTTTTGTATTTTTGAGTTTTCATATTATCAGACAAATCAAGATTTTTGTGACAGTCCTGGTTTCATAGCTCACATGAGATATGTAAAAAACAGGCTGTTGCGAAAAAATACTTTAAATATCAAAGATAGCAGATTTTACTTAAACAAAGGTTTATTTTATTTTACTTGTCAAAGGCGGTAATCAAACTGATCCAAACGTAAATTTCATGGTACATAAGCATTATTATATATTTTTACATATATGTTAATTGCAATTTGAAGTGTCGATTTACCACGTTCTCGGCGGTGAAAGAAAACCTTCATATCTGAGAAGTTCCTCAGTTGAGGTGATCGCGCGTTGGCACTTTTTTTTGGCCAAAAGCTCTGTGGCCTATGCCCAGCAGTGACATGTACATAGGCTGCTACTTTATTAGTTGTAATGGGGCAATTATGCTGTTTTTATTTTATTCATATTTTCGGAGATGTTACTTTTTTGTTTTCACACTACCGAAAATATCAACGGTAGCAAAGATTCGAAAGAATAGAACTCATCATCGTGATCATTACAACCTATCAAAAGTCCACTGAACTGAACATAGGTCTCCCCATAAATTGTCAAATAGGCTGGATATTTGCTATAGTTGCCACGCTTGGCAGGCGGCTTGGCAACCGCAACCTTTATTATTTTGAACTGTTGTCAGGAAGATGATGTTGCCCATCTCCTGTTTGTTTTCATCTATCGCCTCTTAGGACACACACGGAACGATATGAGGTGGCGGATTCTCTTTCGCCGCCACAACAAGGCGAACCTTTTTCTGCTTCCGATCATGAGTGTAGTTCTAACCACGTTCACTGCGAATAGTACCTCATTTGCAATAAAAGTAATCTTAAGGATTTTATCGTGTTTGAACATGTTGACATACTTCAAACTTCTCGGAGCGTCGGTGCTTCACATCAACAATATGTTCTTTTACGCAAATTTTATGGAACTTTCTTCCAAAGATGTGTTTTGTACAACCCGTTAAATAAAACTTAAAATATAACGTGATTTATTAAAATTTGTTTTATTACATGTGTAGTATTCATCATTATCAGAACAGCATTTATGAAATTTTGAAGTCTCGCGCGTTGGCACTTTTTGGCCAAAAGCTTTGTGGCCTGTGCACAGCAGTGACATGTACGTAGGCTGCTACTTTTTAGTTTTAATGGGGCAATTATGCTGTTTTATTTTATTCATATTTTCGGAGATGTTACTTTTGTTTTCACACTACCGAAAATATCAACGGTAGCAAAGATTCGAAAGAATAGAACTCATCATCGTGATTATTACAACCTATCAAAAGTCCACTGAACTGAACATAGATCTCCCCATAAATTGTCAAATAGGCTGGATATTTGCTATAGTTGCCACGCTTGGCAGGCGGCAGCAACTGTTTGGAACTGTTCTCAGGAAGATGATGTTGCCCATCTCCTGTTTGTTTTCATCTATCGCCTCTTAGGACACACACGGAACGATATGAGGTGGCGGATTCTCTTTCGCCGCCACAACAAGGCGAACCTTTTTCTGCTTCCGATCATGAGTGTAGTTCTAACCACGTTCACTGCGAATAGTACCTCATTTGCAATAAAAGTAATCTTAAGGATTTTATCATGTTTAATTTTTTTTTTTAATTACTGACGTTTCGGGCACTATAAAGAACCCATGGAGACGAGTTGGGGTGGGGTTGGAGACTGAGTTGTTTAACGTCCTGATGTCATAGTTTACGAAGACTACAATCAACTTTTAACTAATAATGTTTGGTCCGATCTACGTAGGACGAGCTTACAGTATCTTGAAGTCTCGCAGTAGTACCTATGCTTGGGATTGAAGTTAGGATGTTTTAATTTTAATAGCCTCGGGAATCATCCTTGGTAGGAATCGGTGTTCTATTGCGAGGATTTGTTGTCTATCAGATCTGATATAATGATTGGGACGATACTGAACATGTTGACATACTTCAGACTTCTCGGAGCGTCGGTGCTTCACATCAACAATATGTTCTTTTACGCAAATTTTTATGGAACTTTCTTCCAAAGATGTGTTTTACCGCTTAAATAAAACTTAAAATGTAACGTGATTTATTAAAATTTGTTTTGTTACATGTGTAGTATTCATAATGATAAGAACAGCATTTATGAAATTTTTGAACGTAGAAAAAATATCAGAATCTATTTTATGGTGCCAATCAATACTAAAAATATCGCATATAAGACCATGAATTTATCATTATTTTGTTAAAACTAAATTAACTTTAATTATAAATTAATGTAAAGAGTAAATAATAATAGTAAATTTTGATTCAAAAACCATTTATCATTCTTATGGATCGGAAGACACGTCCAATATAAAAAATTGTAAATGTTTCTAGACATGATAATTATGCAATTCTGAAAAGCTTATTTATTCACGTGTTGCTCAATCATATAGGTCCAATAGTCTTTGGGAACTCAAAAATTCTTTGACAAACTGACATAGATACACAGACACCGAAGTGACTCTAAAAGTGATCGAATTTTGCTAAATTTGGTGCGGAATAGCATTTAATGATGACTAAATTGAAGACTACACGAGCGAAGGCGCAGGTAAAAAGCTAGTCTATATATAAATAATTTTCGTACTGCTTATTATTTCATTAATTTAGCATTAATATTTTGAAAGATGTGAAGATTTTAGTTACTGACCCATTTTGTGGCTTACAAATCTATATGTTATGTAATAAGAAAATTATAATATTTTTTTGATATAATAACAGCTTGATTTGAGGTCGCTCGTGTGCTTAAAATAAAGTAAATGATTGTTTTTTAATACTAACAGTCAACGTAATGTATTTTCCTCTAATCGCAAACTTCTTCCGCTCTCTATCCAACTTCTCTTGCTTCTCTTGCTGTGCTATAGCCTTATAGTAATCTAGAAGCTGATTGACGCGAGTTGCATATGGATTAGCCCTTTCTGGCCAGCCACCAGATGCTAAAAGGCAAAAACTAGATTAGATTAAATTACGATTAACGAATACGAAAACAAATTACGAATAACTATAGCATTAAAAACTAAAAGGCAATGCAGAAAAGAAAAGAGAAGAAATTTCTTAAATACTTGTCTATACCTATAAGAAGCAATACATTTCCTCTATGTAATTTTTTTATACTCAAGATATGGAACTGAAAGTGATTGAGGAAAATTAGGGAGTAATATTAATATTTACCTACTGGTTGATCAGGTATACCAACATCCCTTGAAGTCCACCGACAATTAAAGCAAGACAAGTAATACATTTTCTTGGGTTGTTTATTTTCTACCTTCGTATCCCCAGAGCCTTGTTCTGTAGACTGACGAGGTTGAGCCAGTGTAGCTCTAAAGAAAAATATTATTGTCTGTATCAATTATTTGGTTAGTTTTTTATCATCATTGTGTGTTGTCATCAATGCATTTTAATACAATTTTGGGTCAGTTTGATTACTTAAAGCCAACTTCTGGGGCTTCTAAGGTTCCTATGATATCACGATTTGAAGGCGGATTCTCATAAATCTCGACGAGATACGCCGACAAGTAAGAATAAAATTTTTCGATATCTCGCTTAGTTTCGAGATATCGATTCAAATCGTGGCGCCATAAGAGCCGTAGTCATTCCCAACTTCTTACAAAACTAACATACAACTTTAACTACTATGACATGGGGACTACAATTGGTTGTGTGTGTTTGTCATGACTCTGATAAAACTGTCATTCAACATCACTATCATTACAGCCCATCACAAGTCCGCAGCTGAACAACCTCTTCGAAGAAATGCCACAAAGTACGGTCACCTTATTACTAATGTCAAATTTTGAATGTAATGACTACATGAAATCACTTTTATTTTATGGTTTGTAACAGATCATCTGATGATGAGCAGTCATTGTGACCTTTATTCATCATTAAATTATAAAGACATATGTAGGCAGTGGTGTAGCTAGTAGGACTCAGGGGACCCATGGCAGTCAGCAGTTATTAGGGGGTGGTATTTTGAGAAAAAGTGACCTCCTCCCGCCTTAACCTTTAAATGAACCTTGTTAAAAACTTTCAATTAAAATATGTACCACACAGTCATACTTGCCTACTGCCTTGCATGGTAGAGATAAGTATAAAAAATACATTAATTGTTTAATTATTTTTTTAATAATATACAAAGACAAGAAAAGATATTAGAGAAAATGAGTGGGCAGCCCTGGACAATATCTTACTTTTATGAGAGGACAACTTAATTTGTGAGAGGTCTATAACAAAAGCTACCATAAAAAAGATAATTTGTGGTTCTTCCCACATT
Source organism: Parnassius orleans (assembly GCA_029286625.1). Classification (NCBI taxonomy): domain Eukaryota; kingdom Metazoa; phylum Arthropoda; class Insecta; order Lepidoptera; family Papilionidae; genus Parnassius; species Parnassius orleans. The sequence goes on from JAGSMP010000056.1 coordinate 2,572,495, forward strand.
ATTTTATTTAAAATTTATATGAATTGACATATTACAGATAATTATACCTTGTTGAAAGTGTATGAAAGCAACTTGGGCAGTCAAAACAACTGCTGCAACGGTTCTTTTTGAGCCTTGCTTCTGATGATGGCATGTTCTCCAGACAGTTGGCACAGTAGTGTGAGTCTACCTGAAGGATGTAAGGAAATATTTCGTCAATAACAAGTTTAATTGATTAGAATTTTTTGTTAAACTAATTACATATTAAATTAGTTAATTGAGTACACAAAATAAGTAATACTGTAAAACATTCTTAAACCATCTTATGTCTAAATACAGGATACATATATATATATATATGTCTGTGTTTGACAAAGATCCTACCTGGTATTTTCAATGTAGTAGTGTAAATATTTTATTGCATTCTTTAGTAATTTAAAAGTACTTTAAAAAAAACCTGGTCTATATTTGCATGATTCGGAGGGCTGTTTGAAATCATGGAAATCTAAGCCCAAGTGTGTCAACAGACATTAAACCTTATTTTTTAATATTTGTATAGTTTCGTTCCAAATAATTCTAAGTTTGCATATTTGGTTTCATGTCATGACACATAAGAGATACATAAAAACATTTTTAACACTATTTAGTCATAGTTACCTCATGACAAATGCAGAAGGCGCATCGTATTTGCAAGCAGTGTCGACAAAAATATAAGTTCGTAATAGGTTTTAGCTGACCACAGGAGCAGACATACTTAACATAGTCAGGCTGGATCAAATAAGCCATGGTAAAGGCAACTTTAAATTAAAAACGGAAATTTTAATGAGAGTAAACTAGCAAGTACAAAATATCATTGACATAGATTCACAGAACTGACAGAACCAAAGAGAATATAATCACTACGTTTAGACAGAACATATAACCCTAAACATAGATTACTGTATGTATAGATCAATGAATGAGTAAGTCAGTGAGTGACTGACATTGACAGTTAACACTTGATAGTTCGCTTAAGTCACTGACTTAGAAGTATATGGACTGGGCATACCTACAGAATTAGCGTGACTACCTACAATACACTGGCGCATAAAATGGCCGCCTTTTATAGGGTTGTAACTCAGCAATATGGGCAGCTGATATCGATATTTTTACTAATATAAATTTGTTCTCATATCATATAATTGAATTTGTTGCTTTATTTATTTTATTCCGTAGGTATTTATATAGGTACAGGGCTATATTTTCAATCGTCAAATAACTTATCTGAGGAATAAATAATGTGTCTGGCAGTTTTAGGGCTTTTGTGTAGATATAAATTAAATCCGTAGCCTAATTGTGTAACACACCAAAATGACAAACCATAACAATTTGACAGTTTAACAATATCCATTGCGTTGTTTTTGTTGTCGAGCAAATGAATTTTTCAATCACATGAAGCAATGGATATTGTAGGGTTGTCAAATTAGATTTGGATTGCTATCCCTTAAGTTTCGCTTGAGCTGCTTCACCAGGCCTCACCGCATATGTACACTTACGCAGTGCATAATCTGCTAAAGATTTCTTGTATTAGGTACAGTCAAACAAAGAGTTAAGTATGCAGGCAGCTAACTTGCAACTTGTTTTAAACAATGTTCTGAGTGTGCTCAGTACTTTTTTTTTTTTTATATAGGAGAGGGCAAACGAGCATGCGGCTCACCTGATGGTAAGTGACTACCGCCGCCCATGAACAACTGCAACACCAGGGAACCAGAGGAATTGCAGATGCGTTGCCGGCCTTTAAAAGGAGTAGGCTCTTTTCTTGAAGGTCCCTAAGTTTTACATCATTTATATAATTGTGAACAAAGTTAAGATCAGGGATCATATTATAATATGATCATATATATATATTTTATATTAAAAATACATATTATAGTATTTTTAATATAAAATAATACAATATATATATATATATATATATATATATATTCAGATTTTAAATGATGCAAAGCAAAAAAAAAAAGCATGGCTTGTATCTTAGAGTAAGGATTCTGGAAGGTTTCTGGGAGTTAAGTGAGATATAAAAGTTTCGTGCAATTTTAGGTGTTGTTTTTAATTGCAGAACTGTTGATTTACTTTAGTTATTTTGTATGTTGGTTTTTAAAATTGTAAATTACTTCATCATCATCTTCATCATCATTACAGCCCTTCACAAGTCCACTGCTGAACATAGGCCTCCCCCAAGGAATACCACAAAGCACGGTCCCGAGCCACCTGCATCCATTGAATTCCTACATGTCTCACCAGGTCGTCACTCCATGTAGTGGGGGGACGCCCTACATTTCGCCTGCCGGTACGAGGCTGCTATTCGAGAACCTTTCTTCCCCATCGGTCATCGGTTCTTTGAGCTATATAGCCGGCCCATTGCCACTTCAGCATACTAATTCTTTGGGCTATATAAATTACTTAGTAAGTGTTAATTAATCGTGTTGTTTTATAATATACTAGCTTTTTTCCTGCGGCTTCGCTCGCGTAGTTTTCAGTTTAGAAACATCATTAAATGCTATTCCACGCCAATTTTAGCAAAATTCGATCACTTTTAGAGTCACTTCGGTGTCGGTGTCTATGTCAGTTTGTCAAAGAATTTTTTGGATTTCCCAAAGACTATTGGACAGTTGTGTACCGCCAGCAACGTAAAGTCAGGAATTTTCATTTAGAAAAACCCAAAATTAGGGGCATTTTAGGTGCTAATTAGGTGCCAAGTTTAAAAATTAGGTGCTCTAAAATTTTCACCGCAACGAACTGTTGAAATTTGCGTTGCTAGCGATCTTCTTATATCTTAATCTGTATCGGGTTTCGATAATCCCTCAGCACTTAATTAGCACTTAATTTCTTGCTATTAATATTTATCGTATATCTAATAACGTCATTGCGTTGCTTGCGAAACGTTTTGGCAGCAACTCAAATTTCAATCGTTCGTTGCTGTGAAAATTTTAGAGCACCTAATTTTTAAACTTGGCACCTAATTAGCACCTAATTAGCACTTAATTTTTAGGCACTGATAAAGAACATAAAATGCCGTTCATACCTTATGGTAAGGTAATGGTGGTCGTGGACCCTATAATTCCCAGGATAATATCTTAATCTGTATCGGGTTTCGATAATCGCTCAGCACTTAATTAGCACTTAATTCCTTGCTATTAACACAGTAAAATAAAAACTATTAATATTTATCGTATATCTAATAACGTCATTGCGTTGCTAGCGATACTTTTTGCCAGCAACGCAAATTTCAATCGTTCGTTGCGGAGAAAATTTTGGAGCAACAAATTTTTAAACTTGGCACCTAATTAGCACCTAAAAAGCCCCTAATTTGGGCTTTTTCTAAAAGCATATTTGATTCTATTCTAATTTTCAGAAAACCTGAATTTTACATCTGCATCTGAATAACGACTTTATTTTTATTAGGGCGCCTTGTCATTGCCTATACTTGCAGCACCTAATTAGCACTTAATTCCTTGTTATTATTTATCGTATATCTAATAACTTTATTAGATATACGATACGACAAATTTCAACAGTTCGTTGCGGTGAAAATTTTAGAGCACCTAATTTTTAAACTTGGCACCTAATTAGCACGTAAAAGCCCTAATTTTGGGTTTTCTAAATGAAAATTCCTGACTTTGCGTTGCTGGCGGTACACAACTCTATTGGACCTAGATGATTGAGCAACACGTGAATAAATAAGTTTTTCAGAATTGCATAATTATCATGTCTAGAAACATCTACAATTTTTTATATTGGACGTGTCTTCCGATGTATCCATAAGAATGATAAATTGTCTTTCAATCAAAATTTACTATTATTATTTACTCTTTACAAAAATTCATAATTAAAGTTAATTTAGGTTTAACAAAATAATGATAAATTCATGGTCTAATATGCGATATTTTTAATATTGATTGGCACCATAAAATAGATTCTGATATTTTTTCTACGTTCAAGTAGACTTCAAAATTTCATAAATGCTGTTCTGATAATGATGAATACTACACATGTAATAAAACAAATTTTAATAAATCACGTTACATTTTAAGTTTTATTTAAGCGGGTTGTACAAAACACATCTTTGGAAGAAAGTTCCATAAAAATTTGCGTAAAAGAACATATTGCTGATGTGAAGCACCGACGCTCCGAGAAGTCTGAAGTATGTCAACATGTTCAGTATCGTCCCAATCATTATATCAGATCTGATAGACAACAAATCCTCGCAATAGAACACCGATTCCTACCAAGGATGATGCCCGAGGCTATTAAAATTAAAACATCCTAACTTCAATCCCAAGCATAGGTACTACTGCAAGATTTCAAGATACTGTAAGCTCGTCCTACGTAGATCGGACCAAACAGTTGATTGTAGTCTTCGTAAGCTATGACATCAGGACGTTAAACAATTCAGCCCCCAAACCAGTCTCCATGGGTTCTTTATAGTGCCCGAAACGTCAGTAATTAAAATAAATAAAATTAAACACGATAAAATCCTTAAGATTACTTTTATTGCAAATGAGGTTCTATTCGCAGTGAACGTAGGTAGAACTACACTCATGATCGGAAGCAGAAAAGGTTCGCCTTGTTGTGGCGGCGAAGAGAATCCGCCACCTCATATCGTTCCATGTGTGTCCTAAGAGGCGATAAATGAAAACAAACAGGAGATGGGCAACATCATCTTTCTGAGAACAATTCAAAATAATAAAGGTTGCGGTTGCCAAGCCGCCTGTCAAGCGTGGCAACTATAGCGAATATCCAGCCTATTTGACAATTATCACGATGATGAGTTCTATTTTTCGAATCTTTGTTACCGTTGATATTTTCGGTAGTGAAAACAAAAAGTAACATCTCCGAAAATATGAATAAAATAAAAACAGCATAATTGCCCCATTACAACTAAAAAGTAGCAGCCTATGTACATGTCACTGCTGGGCATAGGCCACAGAGCTTTTGGCCAAAAAAGTGCCAACGCGCGATCACCTCAACTGAGGAACTTCTCAGATATGAAGGTTTTCTTTCACCGCCGAGAACGTGGTAAATCGACACTTCAAATTGCAGTTAACATATATGTAAAAATATATAATAATGCTTATGTACCATGAAATTTACGTTTGGATCAGTTTGATTACCGCCTTTGACAAGTAAAATAAAATAAAACTTTGTTTAAGTAAAATCTGCTATCTTTGATATTTAAAGTATTTTTTCGCAACAGCCTGTTTTTACATATCTCATGTGAGCTATGAAACCAGGACTGTCACAAAAATCTTGATTTGTCTGATAATATGAAAACTCAAAAATACAAAAATCTTAAATGACAAACTGATTTATAAGTCTCATTAAAGGTATAAAAACTAAAGTAGCAGCTTACATACGTCTCACTACTGTGCACAGGGCTCCTCATTACCTATAGTGTTTGTGGGCAGAAAAGAGTATGCCGCAATCCTTCAACTACTACTCAGACATTTAGGTTTGCCCACGAAGTTATTCTTCACCACTTCAATGGATACGTGGTAAGTCAGCACGTAAAATTTCCCATAACAGATTAATTTGTCCTCAAAGGACTCGTACACGTTTTGCTCCCTTGCCGTGATGAAATCTCACAGCGGGCTACACGGCTCTCGTATTTGTTTAAATAACTTCCTAAAAACTGAAACAAAGCTTTTGTACGATTGTTGACCATATCTACCTAGTAATTAGAAACCCAACGATGCCACGAACTATTCCATCAAATAGATATAAAACCACACAGTGCACTTAATTTCCAATTATTTACATCAGATAACGTGATAACATATGAAGTTGGTAATATGAAACCTATGCCGACAGACACCCAATATATTCAACTAAAGAGCTTCTTTCCTAATCTTAGTTTTGTGTATACAGTGCTGGATACTGTGCGTTGTTAGCCATTTTGCCAAACGTGGTAATTCTGGTAAATCATCCCGTTAATGGCCACCGGTCTAGATATTTTTAAGTGTGACAATTTTTGATGCTGCATGAATAAGTATTCAGTAGCATTATAAAATTTAATTTTATTAGTTACTTATCATTAGTTTATTTAGCAGAAAGTAGAGGGCGCTATATTACATTAATACTATGAAAGTCAAAACTATACTATCTAGTAATATCAGCTACATAAGGTTGGGGTGCGATTATATAAAAAAGGCATAAAGTAATGTTGATTGTGTTAAAAATCTGTTTTATGTTAAAAAAACACGCAATCAGCGCCGCTAGCAGTGAAAAAGTATTTGACGATATGACCATATTATTATCATGAAATACCAATGTTGTGTTTAGTTATTAGTATCGTTAAACGATCTCTATTCATTGATTTGGCTAAGCTATATCATGACATGGTCACCAAACAGTGATAAATATTATGAAATGACACCATTTCACGAAATAATGATTTAATGAGAATTTTGCAATAATTGCAGGCAGACCAGTTTTAATCAGTTTACATACAGATATAGTATCAAACGTATGAAAATTGATATGTTTTTAGTTCAAAAAAATCAATTTTCATACTTTTGATAGATGTGTAGCAAATAACGATTAAATTAAACGTTAGAATTTTTAAATAATTTTATAAATGTAATTATTTAAATATATAAATGTAAGTTATTTCAATTATTAGTTACTAAAGGCAAGATATAGGCTTTTTTCATTTGATGATAGATGGCGCTGTTTTGATAATTAAAACGTATTTCGCCAGCGGAGTTTCAAATTTTTATGCAAAGGTTAAAACTAATTTTAAAATTTATTTACAAATATGATATTTATTTGAAAAAACACCTGTCATCCCGCCTATTAACTAACATAATCATATATAATAGAAAATTAACATATAAATGAAGAAAAATACTTAACCTTCTTTTTTAAGTTCCGTAATAGGATAAAAGGTAGCCTATAAGTTGCTCCGGGTTACTAACTACCTACATACAAAATTTCATATAAATCGGTCCAGTAGTTTTTGCGTGAATCCGGAATACACAAACAGACAGACAGACAGACAAAAATTCTAAAAACCACTAATTTGGCTTCAGTACCCTTCATTTAGTACCCTTTTTAGTCCCTGGACTTGTTTTTTCAAGTATATTAGAATTACAGACACGAATTTTCTACAGATTTATTATATGTATAGATATAAAAATAGGAAATAAAACTGAAATTAGGATTACTTTACTATAGACTAGCTGGCCTGGCAGATGTTATTCTGCCCTTACTGGTTGGTGGCGCAATGAATTTCATTTTCACACACACACACACACACTTTTCTACAGATTTATTATACTATGTATAGCTAAATTCTCTTTAGAACTAATAGAACCATCAGCAGAATTACAGACACGAATTTTCTACAGATTTATTATATGTATAGATATAAAAATAGGAAATAAAACTGAAATTAGGATTACTTTACTATAGACTAGCTGGCCTGGCAGATGTTATTCTGCCCTTACTGGTTGGTGGCGCAATGAATTTCATTTTCACACACACACACACTTTTCTACAGATTTATTATACTATGTATAGCTAAATTCTCTTTAGAACTAATAGAACCATCAGCAGAATTACAGACACGACTTTTCTACAGATTTATTATATTAATATGTATAGATAATTTGTTCAAACAAAATGAAGGAGATCCTTCCGACCTAGATGGGGCTCCCGGTAATCCTCGTCCTCACGCCATAAGAGCAATTTATAACCTAGGTCCGAAGGAATCCCTTAGAGAAAAATTTAAAGAAATAAATATATTAACTTTGGCCTCAGTATAATTAAGAAAATTTAATGTATGTACCTACACAAAAATAAAAATAATTTTATAAAAAATAGTGATGTACACTCAGTAAATACTAGGAACAAGCACAAGTTAGTTATACCAGTTACTCAACTCCAAAGAGTCAATAATTCCTTCATGGGGCAATGTACACGCTTTTACAACAAAGTTCCAGAATTTATAAAAATATTTAAAATGGCTTAAAATATTTTTTAAGCAAAAATGTACAAGATGAAGGTGTGAAAGAAGTATAAATGTAGACTGAGGAAAATTTAAGTGGTTTGAATGAATTATGTACGAGTGATTTAGACTTGAAGACTGTATGGAATAATGTTAAGAAAGTTTTGGTGGATGCAGCCACCGAAGTATGTGGTGTAAGTAAGAGAACGAATGAAAGGAAAAATAATACGTTGTGGTGGGATGATGAGGTACGGATGGAAGTTGAAGCAAAGAAGAGAGCATGGCTAGATTTACTAGCAACCAAAGCTGGTAATTCTGGCGGTATGAATGATGAGATTGAAAGAAAAAAGGCAGACTTTAGACTTATAAATAAGAGAGTAAAAGAAGTAGTTGAAAGGAAAAAGCAAGAAAGAACGGATAAGAATGATAGAAGGATATCTGATAACTTCCAGGCAAATATTAAAATGTTCTGGAAACTCGTAAGAACTGCTAGAAATTCAAAACAGTCTAGAATGAATGCTATACGAGACGAGAATGCCTGTATGCTGAATGATGAAGTTTCAATTTAAAGAGATGGAAGGAATACTTTGAAAGCGTGTTCATGAGTGAAGAGTCGTCTGAATTAAGTGAAATAGAAATTCCGAAAGAAGTGGAGAGAGGTAGGAGATAAGTGTAGATGAAATAATGAAAGTAATGAAAAGCGTGAAAGCAGGTAAGGCAGCCGGATATGATAGAGTACTCGAAATGCTAAGGGCTGGAGAGGGAGTGGTGGCAGGCCTGCTGTACACCTGTTTAATTTATGTTGGGAACTGAAGCGGGTACCGGAAGACTGGTGCAAAGCCGCTATAGTCCCAATATATGAGGAAAAGGGTCACAGCAGGACTGTAAAACTACCGTGGTATCAGCTTGCTTAGCATTGTGGGTAAACTGTATGCTAACATGTTAATTGAAAGAGTTATGGAAGAAACTGATGGAAAAATTCGGGATGTGCAAGCTGATTTTAGAAAGGGAGGGGTGTACGGATCAAGTCTTTTCCATGCGCATGATTGCGGAGAAGATTTTGGCCAAAAGCCAGAAAATTTTTGTACGCTCATGGACTTGGAAAAGGTTTATGACAGAGTGGACAGGAATGTGAATCAACCAACATTTCGCTTCTGTAACAGAAATGGACCCTACAATTCGCTCTCAAACTGTGGCTTCCATTGCTTCTGTGCAAATTCCTAATATACCTATCTTTAATTTCTCTCCTGTTTCTCAGGATGATGTCAAAAAGTCTATTTTAGCAATTCAGTCCAAGGCGGTGGGTTATGATGAGATTAGTAGACACATGGTAGTATTTATACTAGAGCACCTTCTTCCGGCAATTTCCCATATTATAAATTTTTCCCTTGATTCAGGTCAGTACCCTAATCTTTGGAAAGGGCTTTCATAAAGCCCCTTCCAAAAGTTCCTACTCCCATTCTTCCCAATCATTTTCGCCCTATATCCATTCTACCCTTTCTTTCCAAAATTTTAGAATCCTGTGTTTACAAGCAAATTTCTACATTTATTTCGAAACATAACCTACTGAGTATATATCAGTCTGGGTTTCGCCCTGGTCATAGTACCAGTACTGCTTTAATTAACGTCACAGACGATATTAGACAAGGTATGGAAGAAAAAAAAGTAACAGTACTGGTACTAGTTGATTTCTCAAATGCTTTCAACACAGTTGATCATGAAATCCTTCTTTCCATACTGTCTCATCTAAATTTTGGCCCTACAGCATTGGAATGGTTTGCATCTTATCTTCGCGGTCGACAGCAGTCAGTCTGTGTGGGGCAAATGACCTCAGCTTGGGCTGATGTGGAAGCTGGTGTGCCGCAAGGCGGTATTCTTTCTCCTATAATTTTTTCAATTTTTATAAACTTTATTACCTCCATCTTCGATTGCTCGTACCATCTGTATGCCGATGACCTTCAGCTATACGTGCAAGCTGAAATTGGGGATATCCATAATGGGATTAAAAAATTAAATGACAACTTATCAGCTATCAAAGATTGGTCTACTCGTTATGGAGTGTTGGTCAATCCTTTGAAATACCAAGCTATACTGGTGGGTGGGTACAAGATTGATCTTGCAGACTTACCTCCTATTTACTACAATGGGATTACAATCCCGTTCAGTAAGTCTGTAAAAAATCTTGCCCTACACATTGACAGCACGCTGAATTGGAGAACTCAGGTTTCTGAATCTCTGTATCGTTTAAAACATTTTCTACCCCTAAAGTCTAAGATCATGTTTATCCAATCGCTCATATTACCCATAATTGATTATGCAGATGTGTGTTACCCGGATCTGTCCCAGGATCTTCTGAACAAGCTGGAATGCCTTCTCAATAACTGTATAAGATTTATTTTCGGCTTCGTAAGTATGACCATATTTCGCAATATAGATCTAAGCTTAATTGGCTTACAATCCGGCAGAGGCGTATTTCAGAATATTACTTGTTCTTTTTTCCATATTAAATGACCCATTTTCGCCTTTTTATCTTAAGAGTAAATTTCACTATCTCTCCTCATCTCATGATAGGGTTCTACGTTCTTCTTCTAACAACAAAATATGTATTCCTGTTCACTTCACCGAGTTCTATGGTAACTCCTTTACAGTTCAGGCTACACGCCTTTGGAACTCCTTGCCTGATGACATCAGAAAAGCTCCCAATAAGTTTGCTTTTAAAAAGTTGGTGCGTAATCATCTATTAAAGACAACACTTCTTACATGAATCATCCATGTCATTTATATTGTTAGACGTATATATTCATAGTTATTTATATGTACTATTTATATATGTATGTTGATATGTATATATGTATGTTTATGTATGTATGTATATATTTGTATATATGTATAATTAGGAGATATTTCTATAGTTTATTTATTGTATATATTAGTAAAAGGTATATATAACGTAATTAATTATCATTTATATTTTGTTTTTTTTCTATATTGCTACACCTACGTCAAATTCTCACCACTCCATGGGTTGACTGGTAGAGAATGCCTCAAGGCATTAAGTCCGCCCTTTGTATTCTTTTATATTAAGGAATGCAATAAAGAATAAATAAATAAATAAATAAATGTGTTATGGCAAACAGTGAACTCATTTGGGTTGAACGCTGGTTTGATACAGGCATAAAGGTCTCTTTATAGGGACTCTAGTGCTTGTGTCAGGATCAACAGGGTCTACTCGGACTGGTTTGGCATCCAAAAGGTGTCAGACAGAGCTGTGTAGCTTCTCCGTGGCTGTTTAACCTATTTATGGACAGTTGTTTGCAAACTTTGAAAGTTGAAGAATCTGGGTTGAGAATGGGTGAGTTAACCGTCAAATGCGTTTTGTACGCCGATGATCAAGTCATATTTGCATCGTCGGCAGCCGAGTTGCAAATTATGGTTACTTTAACGAACTGGTCATTAAAAGAAAGGTACGAAAGTGGACGTAAGTAAGATGAAAGTGATAGTTTTTGAAAGAGAAGAAAGTAAAACGTTATGTGAAATAAGAATAGAAGGGAGTTGATTGAGCAAGTGGATGAGTTTCTATATTTGGGATGTGTATTTAGCAGGGATTGTAGATATGATAAGGATATAGAACGACGAGTGAACGCAGGAAATAGAGTGAATGGGGCTCTACACGCTATTATGAAAAGTCAGAATGTGTCAAAAAAAGGCACGTATGGCAATTCATAATGCTATGTTAATCCCTACTTTAATGTATGGTAGTGAAAGTTAAGTCTGGCAGAAGAACACGAAAGTAGAATAAATGCTGTGGAAATGCGGGCATTAAGGAGTATGCTAGGGCTGAATCTGAATGACAGGGTGAGAAATTGTGTGATAAGAGAAAAGTGTGGTTTGCAAGATGACGTTGTGACTAGGATTAAGAAAGGAATGCTTCGGTGGTTTGGTCATGTAGAAAGAATGAACGAGGAAAGAGTGACAAAGCAAATTTATGTTGCAGAAGTGAACGGCAGAGTCGGGAAGGGACGCCCTAGACGAAGGTTTATCGATCAAATTGGCGATATATTGAAAATGGGCCAGATTAGGAGTACCCTTAACCGACGAGCGTATATGCGTAGATATATGAATGTAAAGGAGGCGAGAGAGGTGTGTCAGGATCGTGCCAAATGGAAGTCCGTAGTCTCTGCCTACCCCTTTGGGTCACAGGCGTGGGTGTTTATGTTTATATGTTTTATGTTTTATGATTCTATTCTATTCTATTCACATATTAGTGAGATATATGGCCGTTGGTTAAACGTGAAATGTCTATGTCAGCGAGTCGCTTTTAGTGTTAGAAAGGCGTGAGAACGCCGGTTTTGGTCAACCTGTGCGTTGCTCCTTACAAGCCAACAGGCTCTGATGCAAAATCAAGGTCGTAACAGCAAGCTGACTATATAAGTTAAATAATGATACTACACTTAGGTCTCTAAGACTAACAGTTTTGTAATTATTAAGGAAAGACGATATAGACCTTTTCGTTACGGTTCACTTTTTACCTGGTATGTTTCGATGTGATTTTAATTTTAAAGACGTTTCACGTCAAAAGTCTAAATACTCTGATGAGGATGCTTCATCTTTTATAGCTCATGTAAAATAACCAAAGATTTTAAATGAAACAGTTTTAAACCCCATTCAATTTGGTCACTTTCTTTTTCACAAGAATATAAAAAATATTAGTAGCGATGGGGTCAAAGTAGGACACGCAAATACTTTTATTGACAATCCAGCCTTTTCTGCAGCAAATTATGAAACTGTGATACCCTCTTAAAATGCAATACTGTACCAAGTGATCTTTACCTTCCTCGTGCCAAACTTTCTATCACAGACAAAACTATATTCATTCCTAGACATTCCCTGAATCCAGCATCAGGTTATGACAAATCTGCTCATTAATGCAATCATTGAAATCCCTTCCCCTTCTTTGTCTAATGGATGTGCTTTAATAGAGAAAAATTTAATTTTTCCCAAATGATAATCTTTTGAGTTATCTATTTCCATGCTTATTAGTGTGTTATTCCGCTTCAGTGATACTGAACTTCCATGTAATTTACGTTAGACACTCACTTAGTTTTCTTAGTCATCATCATCATCATCATTACAGCCCTTCACAAGTCCACTGCTGAACATAGGCCTCCCCCACGGAATGCCACAAAGCACGGTCCCGAGCCACCTGCATCCATTGACTTCCTGCATGTCTTACCAGGTCGTCACTCCATCTAGTGGGGGGACGCCCTACACTTCGCCTGCCGGTACGAGGCTGCCACTCGAGAACCTTTCGTCCCCATCGGTTGTCGGTTCTTCGAGCTATATGGCCGGCCCATTGCCACTTCAGCTTACTAATCCTTTGGGCTATGTCGGTTACTCTGGTTCTACTGCGGATATCCTCGAGCATAGCCCTCTCCATAGCTCGCTGAGCGACCTTGAGCTTCCTCATACGGCCAGCAGTGAAGGACCACGTCTACTCCGACACTATTCCGATGATATTCTGGACGTCAGTCTGAGCGAGATTAGAATGGCTCTCCAGCACCTTAAAACGGCAAGGCCCCACGCGTATTCATAGTTATTTATATGTACTATTTATATATGTATGTTGATATGTATATATGTATGTTTATGTATGTATGTATATATTTGTATATATGTATGTATAATTAGGAGATATTTCTATAGTTTATTTATTGTATATATTAGTAAAAGGTATATATAACGTAATTAATTATCATTTATATTTTGTTTTTTTCTATATTGCTACACCTACGTCAAATTCTCACCACTCCATGGGTTGACTGGTAGAGAATGCCTTAAGGCATTAAGTCCGCCCTTTGTATTCTTTTATATTAAGGAATGCAATAAAGAATAAATAAATAAATAAATAAATGTGTTATGGCAAACAGTGAACTCATTTGGGTTGAGCGCTGGTTTGATACAGGCATAAAGGTCTCTTTATAGGGACTCTAGTGCTTGTGTCAGGATCAACGGGGTCTACTCGGATTGTTTTGGCATCCAAATACGTGTCAGACAGAGGTGTGTAGCTTCTCCGTGGCTGTTTAACCTATTTATGGACAGTTGTTTGCAAACTTTGAAAGTTGAAGAATGTGAGTTGAGAATGGGTGAGTTAACCGTCAAATGCGTTTTGTACGCCGATGATCAAGTCATATTTGCATCGTCGGCAGCCGAGTTGCAAATTATGGTTACTTTAACGAACTGGTCATTAAAAGAAAGGGGTATGAAAGTGAACGTAAGTAAGATGAAAGTGATAGTTTTGAAAGAGAAGAAAGTAAAACGTTATGTGAAATAAGAATAGAAGGGAGTTGATTAGTTTGTAGCAGCAACAAGCGAGCAAGTGGATGAGTTTGTATATTTGGGATGTGTATTTAGCAGGGATGGTAGATATGATAAGGATATAGAACGACGAGTGAACGCAGGAAATAGAGTGAATGGGGCTCTACACGCTATTATGAAAAGTCAGAATGGGTCAAAAAAGACACGTATAGCAATTCATAATGCTGTGTTAGTCCCTACTTTAATGTATGGTAGTGAAAGTTGGGTCTGGCAGAAGAAGCACGAGAGTAGAATAAATGCTGTAGAAATGCGGTCATTAAGGAGTATGCTAGGGCTGAATCTGAATGACAGGGTGAGAAATTGTGTGATAAGAGAAAAGTGTGGTTTGCAAGATGCCGTTGTGACTAGGATTAAGAAAGGAATGCTTCGGTGGTTTGGTCATGTAGAAAGAATGAACGTGGAAAGAGTGGCAAACCAAATTTATGTTGCAGAAGTGAACGGCAGAGTCGGGAAGGGACGCCCTAGACGAAGGTTTATCGAACAAATTGGCGATATATTGAAAATGGGCCAGGTTAGGAGTACGCTTAACCGATGAGCGTGTATACGTAGATATATGGATGTAAAGGAGGCGAGAGGTGTGTCAGGATCGGGCCAAATGGAAGTCCGTAGTTTCTGCCTACCCTCTGGGTGACAGGCGTGAGTGTTTATGTTTATATGTTTTATGTTTTATGATTCTATTCTATTCTATTCACATATTAGTGAGATATATGGCCGTTGGTTAAACGTGAAATGTCTATGTCAGCGAGTCGCTTTTAGTGTTAGAAAGGCGTGAGAACGCCGGTTTTGGTCAACTTGTGTGTTGTTCCTTGCCCGCCGACTGGCTCTGATGCAAACTCAAGGTCATAACAGCGAGCTGACTATATAAGTTAAATAATGATACTACACTTAGGTCTCTAAGACTAACAGTTTTGTAATTATTAAGGCAAGACTGTATAGACCTTTTCGTTACGGTTCACTTTTTTTACCTGGTCCCCGTATGTTTCGGTGTGATTTTAAATTTTAAAGACGTTTCACGTCAAAAAGTCTAAATACTCTGATGAGGATGCTTCATATTTTATAGTTCATGTAAAATAACCAAAGATTTTAAATGAAACAGTTTTAAACCCCATTCAATTTGGTCACTTTCTTTTTCACAAGAATATAAAAAATATTAGTAGCGATGGGGTCAAAGTAGGACACGCAAATACTTTTATTGACAATCCAGCCTTTTCTGCAGCAAATTATGAAACTGTGATACCCTCTTAAAATGCAATACTGTACCAAGTGATCTTTACCTTCCTCGTGCCAAACTTTCTATCACAGACAAAACTATATTCATTCCTAGACATTCCCTGAATCCAGCATCAGGTTATGACAAATCTGCTCATTAATGCAATCATTGAAATCCCTTCCCCTTCTTTGTCTAATGGATGTGCTTTAATAGAGAAAAATTTAATTTTTCCCAAATGATAATCTTTTTGAGTTATCTATTTCCATGCTTATTAGTGTGTTATTCCGCTTCAGTGATACTGAACTTCCATGTAATTTACGTTAGACACTCACTTAGTTTTCTTAGTCATCATTACACCGGAGGCGTGGAGCAGAAGTGCAACGCTCTCTTGAAGAACTACAGACCGATTTCCCTTCTGAGCCGCGTCTACGTGCTGTTTTCGAGAGTCATTACGAATCGTCTCGCATGCAGACTCGACGACTTCCAGCCTCCCGAACAAGCCGGTTTCCGAAAAGGCTTTAGCACCATAGACCACATACACCTATACCTTCGGCAAATTGTACAGAAGACCGACGAGTACAATCTGCCACTTTGCCTTGCGTATGTGGACTATGAGAAAGCCTTTGATTCCGTCGAAATTTGGGCGGTGCTGCAGTCCCTTCAGCGGTGCCAAGTGGACTGTTGGTATATCGAGGTGCTGAAGTGTTTGTACAGTAGGGCTACGATGGCTATCCGAGTACAGAACCAGAGTACGAAACCTATCCAACTGCAGAGAGGTGTAAGACAGGGTGACGTAATATCCCGAAACTCTTCACCACTGCATTGGAAGACGTTTTCAAGCTACTGAACTGGAAAGGATACGGTATTAACATCAATAGCGAGTACATCACTCACCTTCGAATTGCCGACGATATAGTCCTTATGGCAGAATCGCTGGAGGACCTAAGTACTATGCTCAATGACCTCAATAGTGTCTCCCAACGGATAGGTTTCAAGATGAACATGGACAAAACAAAAATCATGTTTAATGTCCATGTCACACCTATGCCGGTAGTTGTTGGGAGCACTAAGCTCGAAGTTGTTGACGAATATGTTTACCTGGGACAAATAGTCCGACTAGGTAAGTCCAACTTCGACCGAGAGGTCAATCGACGGATTCAACTCGGCTGGGCAGCGTTCGGGAGATTACGACCCATCTTCTCGTCAGGCATACCTCAAAACCTCAAAACTAAATTGTACAACCAGTGCGTGTTGCCAGTGATGACATACGGAACTGAGTTTTCTTAGTAATATACATTAATTCCTTAATGGAATTGTCGGAACATAAAAAAATTACTCATTTATCTCATTCATATATTTCATACCTTCATTCTTGCCATCCAGGATATGTGGCTTAGGCCTGGGTCTCATTTTAAGGTTTCAGACAACACATGGATAATAAGAGTGAAGGACGCGCTGACGGTCGTGCGACCTCTATTCTAATTTTAAGAATAGTAACATTTTTACAAATTTTTCTTCCTTCTCGTAGTACTGCAATTAATGCTTTTGACATCTTTATTCTTTCTGTTTACATCCCTAAATGTCTTAACAGAACTTGCGACACTTATTTGTCGTAATCGTTATCGTAGGAGATTTTATTAAGTATCATACTGTTTGGGGTTCTCACTTTTGTAATTCTCTGACTCCCCCTATTTAGATCTTATTGATCATTTTAATGTCTGTATTATTAATGAATGGTTCACCTACTCGTCGAGTATCCCCATTACAAAAAGTTAAAAGCACCGTGGACCTAACTCTCTATTCCTCAAAACTTGCTTCCTTCTTTTGTGGCAAATATTATCCTCTGGCCATGGCCAACCATTTCCCTACTTTCATATTTCCTGCTATTCCCCCTAAAATAAATTTTCCACTTTGCCCCTGACTAAAATATAATCTCTCATAAGCGAAAATTGCCAATTATACTCTTCGGTTTTAGAACAAGAGATTTCAGATATTACCACAATTGACAAGGATAACATTCTTCCAGTTGGTACATATAGAGTTCAGAAATGCAATTCTCTTTGCTGCTAATATGAAAATGCCCATTAAAAACCATCCAAAATAATTATCAGAATAATAATATTGGTGGGACCAAGATTGTTCAGCGACATGTAGGAGAAGAAAAGAGACTGAATTAATTATACTCTCATTCTATGACTGCAGAAATCCTAGAAATACTGACAAAAAGCGAGCTGGTCGGTTTAAATTTCGTGACGCACTGTTAGCTAAGACTCACCCATTTTTGGTCTGGTGAAATGTAAAAAAATATCGCTACTCAAGTGACTAGTAAAAGTATTATTTCTAATGATCCTCCCGCATGGATAAATGAGTTTTCAATAAATTTGCATCACCAATAGTCCCGTCACCCGTCATATTATGATGAATGTCTAGTTTTTAATTCTGCTACTTAAAAAAACAGAAGATAAATTTGATGTCTCCTTTTCTCCTCCGACATTGCATACTGTTCTCAATGGTCTAAAAGACTCCTCGCCAGGTGTTGATGGGATTCGTTATTCTTTTATAATTAGTAGCAGTGAGAACACTAAGATTCTCTTACTATGCATTTTAAAATTTATTTATATTACTGGTGCTCCTCCTGATGGATGAAATCTCAAATCATCTTGCTCATTCTCAAGCCAGGTAAGTTTTACAATGAACCTTCCGGTTATCGGCCTATCGCTCTTTCATGTACTATGACAAAAATCTTTGGAATGGTTTTTGGAAAGGAATTATCGTATCTATAGTAAGACTGTGATTAAAAGTTTAGGCGGCAATTTCATCGCCAGCGGGTAATAACTGCTATTGTGTTTTATTATTTCTATGTATATAATGGTTTGAAGTGGATTTTGATATGTAAAAATGGTGCAATTTTGTGTATGAAATGTCTGCGCATTTGAACTATTAGTAGAAGCGTAAACAAGTACTCCGATGGTGATGTGAACCTCAAGATGTTTGTTTAGGCGCCTTGAGATACTATCGTCATCGACTGGTTCAAGCTACGGTCAAAATCTCCCAAAAAGTTCTCAGTATGTCTGATCCATATATTGTGAAGAAGTTTTCATACAAATTATTATTAAATATATTTCTTACTAGCGGCCCGCCCCGGGTTTGCCCGGGTTCGTCACTTATCTTTCACTTCGCTGCTGGCCGTAAGCTCGTGGCTCAAAGTCGCTCAGCGAGCTATGGAGAGGGCTATGCTCGGCGTTTCTATGCGTGAACTTAAAAACGAGGATATCCGCAGTAGAACCAGAGTAACCGACATAGCCCAAATAATTAGTATGCTGAAGTGGCAATGGGCCGGCCATATAGCTCGAAGAACCGACAACCGATGGGGAAGAAAGGTTCTCGAGTGGCAGCCTCGTACCGGCAGGCGAAGTGTAGGGCGTGCCCCACTAGATGAAGTGACGACCTGGTAAGACATGCAGGAAGTCAATGGATGCAGGTGGCTCGGGACCGTGCTTTGTGGCATTCCTTGGGGAGGCCTATGTTCAGCAGTGGACTTGTGAAGCACTGTAATGATGATGATGATAATGATTGATTCTTTGCATTTCCTGACCTAGAGAGACCAACATGCCACCGCTGCGCTGACCGCCACCAGTACAACAGTACGAGTCCATTGCCAAAGAAACTTAACCGAGAAAACCGACATATTGCTGCATAGTAGAGTTTGAGTGAGAATGTAGGTATTGGATGAACAGTAATGCAAACCATTATTCACGACCAGCTCTCTATCCATACGGGTTGTTTAAGATAGAGAGAGAGATTAGAATGCTGCATAAACATACCGATGACAGAAGGCGAAAGAAATTCATGAAAGAGAAATTCGACGCCGGCGTGACAAAAACGTTTACAATATACTGACTGACAATATACCATGGCTCTATGCTTATGATCTCGGACTACATGGTGCTTTAAAGATGAGTTAACCCCAACGAAATGTCGCCATGCGCGAAGTAGATATACAGAGGCCTGGTTATCACGCTTTTTTTCAAGACAGTTCAACTTTTTATCGTGGAACTAGAGGTTTAAAGAACCGTTAACTCTGGGTGGTATCTGATAGTTTGCACCCCAGCTTGATGTGACAAGCTACCAAAGTCGGAAATCTGGCACCGTCTTTGGCACCACGACAACACAATGCCGGCACGACAGATCACTCGACTTTTTATAATGAAAAAATAAATATGTGATATCCTACCTAATCGGCCATGTTCTTCTGACCAAACATCTTGTGATTTTTACCTTTTTCTAAATACAAAATAAAGTCTGAAAGGACTGAGAGAGAGAGAGAGAGAGAGAGAGAGAGAGAGAGAGAGAGAGAGAGAGAGAGTGAGGTTCAAGATTTCTAAGAAGTATAAATAAAAGTAAAGTAAAATGAAGTCTACTTCCCATAGCGCCCTTAGGCCTCCGCTCATTTCTTAGAGTTTTTAGGGCAAGGAAGTATCCGTCGCGCTGCTCCAATGCGAGTTGGCGGACTTCACATGTTGTCTTCGAAGTATTTTTTTTATAATTTTTCAGACATGCATTGGTGTCGGCGGGTATTGCTCCCGGGTTGCTCGCGTAGGTACTGTGAAATTTACAGCGAGCGCTTAGACCCTGAGCTACCACGACCGGAAAAAACAGTAGTCAGAGGTATTTTACAAGTTCTCATAATGTACTTTGTAAAAGATCGATATTAGTAATAAAGAGTAAATTAAAGTTTTAAGTATCTAGCTAGCTCTTGTTTACCCGGATGTCTATGAAATAATAAAAACATTTTGAGGACATTGTGAAGTCTGCCAACATGCATTAAGAGGGAATACTGGTGGTCTTTTGTCCATACAAACGCTCTCGTCTGTTTTCTTTCTGGTTTATGACGTTATAGCAATGAGTTTTTACAGTAAAATAAATATCAACCACTTGTATGTCCCTATGTTTTCCTTATTGATGATACATTATCTTTATAAGCATTAGAACCCTTAAAAAATGCTCAAAATTGCCTCTTTAGACCGCTGTCAACAGAGGGCTAGTGTTCAAAGATAATTAATACTGAAAAAAGAAAAACAGGGACACAGTGTATATCCTTCTTATTCAGTTTATGAAATATCTTTAAAATTGGTCAAATATTGGAGGAGGAAATGGTAGAGAGCTAAACCTTGAATTATGCCTTTTTCCTTTTTACTATTCAGTCGGATCTGCAGTCGTCCTTATCGGACGCTGAGCCCTCGGAGAGCGACAGCGATAGTTTCTTCAAATAGGTAACTAAATTTTCAAAAGTCTCTCGGTCCGTATGGCTCTCCGCTAGGAGTAAAAGTATTCTGTGAACGCGGCGAACTCTTCTTTGCCCTAAAACTAAAACCCTTTTCTACTAAGATAACTGTGCCCCGTAGAGAGACGTACTTATAATATAGGCTAGTACGTTACTATCTTAAGATCAAGCCAACTATATCTACGACTTGAATAAAAATCCGTATAGATCTTACACCAACACCAAGACGTTGATAGTTCATTCTGGTCTATTCTAATAAAATAAAATTGGAATGAATATTCTGAAATGAAATAAAACCGAAGAGTCCTGCGAAATTTGACTGAACAGTCACGTTCGACCTAGTTGTGTCGCACAATTACCGAACAATATTAATACTTGGATTCCTCACACGCAAGGCCGTGGCGGGAATTTTAACCGCAATTTTTCTCGTGCTTTTTAAGGCATGCCAACAGGAACCTACGTGGACGGCCTCGGCTTTCTAATGGCGTAATATGTTGCGAAACGTATCAAGGGTCTAATTATGTCATTCATGTTTAGGGTCACCATGAACTGTGGGTTAATCAAAAGTCAAGTAAAAGATATATAAGATACAGAATATTTTCGTTTTGCTTTTCATATTTTATTTATATATACAACATGCAAAGAAACCTGTGGTTTCTGTTAAATGCGTTATCAGAATCATTATTCAATGGTATAGAAATAATTTTACTTTAGAAAACTCAACCATAAAAATATTAATAAATTTTATTTGCAAATTGTATGTGTTTTTATTACCTTTAACTGACGCACATCGATTAAGGGAGTTCTTTGACAATACGCTTACTCCCCGGTCAATGCAGAGGTAATAAAACCACAAACAATTTGCAAACAAAAAAATATTTAATTTTAATTAAATTTGTTTATGGTTGAGTTTTGAAGCAAAGTTGTTTCCATACGTTTGAATACTAATTCTGATAACGCAATTAACGGGAACCACAGGGTTTTCTTACATGTTGTATTTATGCACTTGAATTATAACCGTGTAGTGGCGGTGTAACAATATCCACTATCCGGTATCATCCCCTGGATGTCGGAAGAGGTGACAGAGGGAAAAAACCAAGAGATGGCAGCAGCGTCTTCCTAAAACACATAAAAAATAAAACCTGCGCGCCTATTCGTCTCTCAAGTGTGGGAACTATGGCAAATATCCCACCTATGGAGCAATCTATGGGGGAGGCCTATGTTCAGTTGTGGACATTTGATAGGCTGTAACGGTAGCTATAACTCAAAAGTACTCAATTTAAATGTAAAAATATGTAAATTAACAGCAACAAAATCAAATTATAAATCTTAAAATTATCGTTTTCATTCAATGTGTAGTATTCGTGAAATAGAAATCATTTAACATAATCGCCGGCGACTGGGAGCAACGTCAAGGTGCGACACTAACTTTATAGCAACGTGTTTTAAATAAACTTATGTTAA
This sequence comes from Parnassius orleans, assembly GCA_029286625.1. Lineage (NCBI taxonomy): Eukaryota > Metazoa > Arthropoda > Insecta > Lepidoptera > Papilionidae > Parnassius > Parnassius orleans. The sequence goes on from JAGSMP010000056.1 coordinate 2,594,794, forward strand.
AATATAGTAAAAATAGTTTTAAATGGTTTATACATAAAATAATTCTGTATAAGCTTTGTTTGTCCAATAATTCTCAAGGGCATAGGTACTTCATTAAAGACGTAAATGTCCCACGTTAAACATTATAGATGGCAAACCTATTTGTATTAATTACTCGTCGCTTGAAATTCAAGTTTAGCCGTCGTCATTTAAAATGGTCAGAAGAATATTTATTAAGCGTTAGGACGATTGATTTGTGACAGCGATGAAATGAATCGGGTGTTCGTCAATAGAATAAATTTAATTTACAAACGAAATATCTTAAGATAATATGTATGACTGCATAAGTTTAGAATGATAAAATATAAAGAAGTTCTAAAGATTGCAATGTAACTTTAGACTTAAGATATGATTTAATGCTTATATTTATACCCGAAAGGGTTTTGGATGAGTACCTATATTTTTTTTTTGCGGGAACAAAATCTAATTAATAAAACAAAAGTGAAAAGTCTGTTTTCTTTTTAAAACATAAATAAATAAGATCGTGTGCTTAACACCGCATAGATAAGTGACAACTCCCTCGGGGTTCACCAAATAAGAATCTTATTTCCTCTTTCCTTTTGTTTTTCAAATAAATTTGTTTTCATACGAACTGGCGTTTCATATCTTTGCTCATTTGGAAGATTTTTTATTATAAATAATCAAACGCTGTGGTGAGAATTGCTTGTGCTTGTGGTCAACGCAACTGTGAGAATCATGTTGTCTTGTTATTGGGGTTATTTTACTTATTATGAGTCAGTAGTTTACAACAATGATGATAAGTAGTGATGAAGCCTAAGATAGTAAATCGCACTGGTTTAGCTTAACAAAAGCCTTATTCACTCTTGCCTCGAAGGCTGGGTGCCTAAGAGTGAATAAGGTCTGTCTTTCCGCCCAATTATACATTAAAATTGGTTGGAAAGACAGACATTGGCAAATTACTCCAATAATTTGTTGAAAATTGTATGAAACAATTTTTCATACAATTTTAAACAAATTGAAATTGAAACGTATCAACTTTGAAATTGTTTCATACGAATTCTTGTTTTACTCGTAGCGTTCATTATTTTATCGAAAGGTGTCGTTTATATGGAAATTCGCGTGAGCGTTTTGCCTGTGGTTTTGCACATCGTTCCACGGTAGGCGCAACTTTTATGTATGCTTTTCATGTTGTGCGAGGTTAGTGTATTGTATAAGTGATTTATTGCGTATAAAAATAAATTATCTGTGCTCTTTTTTTGCGGTCTTTTTTTACGGCGCTTTTTTGGGGTATATCCATGTGATTGGTAATATGCTTTAATAGGTAGTTATGTATTTATATTTATTATACCAGCGTGAAATAGCAGCATAGTCAAAGTTGATATATTAAAACACAAAAGAAAGTACGCCAACAACTTCAACAAGTCTCTACTGCGGGAAACCTTTTAAAAAAAGCGGCAAGATACTCACAAGTAGACTGTTTTCTTCCTATAGCTACATAATAAAATATATAAGTGTACGTCAAAAAGTCTAAGGAAGCTCATTGTATTTACGTATTATAATCTTTTAATTAATAATCTAATTTATAATATCCATATTGCTGCTGTGTTTCGTTTGGTGAGTGACGAGAACACAAGGCACTCCATCTCAGTTCCCCGGGGTAACAACACATCTGAATTATGATTATTTTCACTTTCTATGAGGTACTTCTAGGGACGTGTAGTGGTGGTGTAAGAATATCTACTACTCCATATCGTCCTGTGGGTGTCGTAAAAGGCGACAGAGGGAAACAAACCGGGGGATGGGCAGCAGCGACTTCCTAAATAACAACTAAAAAAAATTGCAATTGCCAACTCACCTGCCATGCGTGGCAACTATGGCAAATATCCACCCTATAAGCCTCCCCTTATGTGGACTTTTACGGAAACAGGCTGTGACGGAACTTCTATGACAAAAACCGATATGTTTCCATGATTGTTTATATAAACATGGCTGAGGCCACCAGATAACAATTGAGCATAGAAATATAGATGGCTCAATGTTAATTAATAAAAACCATATAAAAAGCATTGAGTTCTATCATAGACTTAGGATATACTAGCGTAATTCTAAGTCTATGAGTTCTATGTACTACCACAGTATAATAAAAACATTTATAGGCTATGGTACTACGTACTAGAGAAGCTATTCCAAACAAAAAATGTGCTCTACTCTGTTTTCGCGCATGTGCGGGAGATAGTAGATTTTAGTCTATGATTGTAGATAGCGTGGCATATAAATGAAGAAATTTATTTTTTCTATTGTAATATTATTACCTATTTATTCACTTGAACAACAAATAATTTTACTTATTTGAGTACTGAATTATTAATTACGTTCAGGTTTAAACTTTAATTTGAAATCTCGTATTATTAGCACAGCTCCACACTCTATGAATATTGAAACCACACTAAATGACACTAAAGGTGTACGGATTGCAGTACAGTTCATTTGAACATAGTGAATGTTCGGAATGCCAAATCTAGTACGTAGTATATATATATCGATGATAAAAAGACAATTGATGGGTAAGAAAGGTCTTCAAGTGGGAACCTCGTACCGGTAAGCGAAGTGTAGGGCGGCTCCCCACTAGATGGAGTGACGACTTAGTAAGATATGCAGGAAGTCGATGGAAGCAGGTGGTTCAGGATCGTGCTTTGTGACGTTCCTTGTGGGAGGCCTATGTTCAGCAGAGGACTTGTGAAGGGCTGTAAAGATGACGATATAAAAAGACGTTAAGGTTTTACAGATTTATGATGCTCTTATTAATAATTCTTTTTTAAATAACTTCTAAAATTTAGAAGACTCATAGTTCAACTTTTGAAGTATAGGTATTTTTAACATCCCGCTATGAAAATCAACGATTTTCAAAAAATCGGGAAGTTGTCATTGAAGTAGTATGTACTTACGTACGTTTGTACGTACGTAGTACATAATAACTCAATGGAAGTTATTGGTTTCACCCCAGTTTACAAAATTGAGGTTTCATCAGATCTCGACGTTTTGAGGTCCTAGGAAGCTATTCTCACTATACCTACGAGGATGTCACTATGTCTGTATGTATGTGTGTGTTTGTATGGATGTATGTAACCTTCTCATAACTTTTGAATGGCTTGATCGATTTGAACAAACTTGGTGGCGTTTGAATGGGCTTCACCAAACTTAAATTTTCTATATCACTTGAACCGATTCGGACCGGTAGATTTTGAGAAATCTCAAAAATAAAATTTTCCTAATAATGTTTTTTTGGAATAACTTTTAAACAAAATGTTCGCGACGGCCAAATAGTGTTAAGAAACGAAGTGATTAAAGACAATATTAAAAGTGAAATTACTGACAAAACTAAGTGAAAATTGTATTATATTTATAACCTTAATATGTTAGTATAGAACATCGAATTTGATAATAGTTAAGAAAATATCTCTTATTATATACAAAGAAAAGTCGACCAATCAGAGCGCGACGTATTGTAGAACTTTCTAGAAGTTTTTAATTAACTGGGTAATAGTTGATCCCAAAAATGTTGGAAATAATTTTTATGTTCTGGAAGAATTATAAATATAATATTGAATTAGATTAAAATTTATAAACTAAGGAAGTAAAAGAATATTTAGCATAATTAAACTTATTTCCTATTTATTGTGAAATTAAAGAATTAATGTACCCAAATATTATGAAAATTCGGGACATTTTGTTTAATAACTTTTTATAATGTTAATATATTAAGAAACCTTTATGGTATACTAATAAAGGACTAAATTGCCGATTTAATAATATATAGTACATTAGTGTAGGAATTGACCATGTATGAATAAAATTATAATTTATGACAATTGTGTAGTGAAAACGTTATGCAATAAAGAGGCAAAACGGACAATGGCAAGCGGCTCACTTTAAGGTAACGCTCGATTCTACCTTATGGCATCGGGGCTCAGTAACGTTGTAGTGAAGTGACTAGTAGCAGAATATAGTGAATAGTGAATAGTAGCTAGCAACATAGTAACTGATATTCGCAGTTACATATTTGAAAGTGATAGTTAGTCGCATAACGTGGTAACTGATATTCGCAGTTACAAGTGATAGTGATAACTAGTTGTATAACGTGGTAACTGATATTTGCAGTTACACAAGTGATAGAAATAGCTATTTTAGTTGATAATAGCAGCTAGTCAGACAGTGTTGATAAAACCAGCTACTACTAATAAATATTTGATACTACCATAATAATTTGAAGAAATCTTTTGAAATATATAGTGACCAACTGATAGTGAACAACCGTAGTTGAACAACCGTATTCACAACCGTGGTCAGTAACCAATAGTCAGAAGATTTCCGCCGAACAGTTGAGCAGTCGAACCGCTGGCCACTGCTTTGCCATTTGTATTCTATTTTGTGCATTTTGATTTAACCTCAGTCCACAGTACCCCAGCTGCACCCACAAAGATGGCAGTAGAAGTATCCTCCGGAACCAATAGGTGTAGGACGTGAGCGACTCGCGGAGTACTTTCGATAACACTCATTCCCGAGTTTCGCCTGTCCGGCACATTCGCTGGTCCTTCGAGCCGGATATATCCGTTGGTCCTTCGGAACCGGATACATATTCGCTGCCGTATAGAAGCCGCTGGATTCGCCGAGTCAAGATGCCGATCACTTGTTCGCAAGGAAGGGGAGCGAAGATGTGGACCGTTGATCTGGAAGGAGGTTCATCGGACAATGCCACCGCCATCCATCACCAGATGCCGCCACGCTCGCCGTCGACATTAGAGGGCGCTGAGACGCCATGTTGCCCTCCCGACGGGGGGTACCCCTGCCCGCGCCGGCCACTACAATCCAGCCAATGAAGCAGAGGGAACAGAAGATAGAAGGCAACGAAAACATTCACCGTGCATCGTCGCCAACAGCCCGGGAAGACACCCGCGCCGAAGAGCCACCAAGGGCCACACCGATAGCAGTACGAAGTCAAAGAAGACTATTGGGCCCAATAGAAGAATTTTGAAGGCTCGTGAAGAAGTATTGAAGATCAAACTGGAACTAGCACAGATCTCCTTACAGATGGCTGAAGAAGAAGAAGAATCGGACGACTACGATGAAGATGATCACTCCAAAAGTGAGTACGTCCGATCCTGGCTGGAAAATTCCGTAGCCAAACAGAAACCAACTCAAGTCGCAACCACCGGAGGGGAGGCCCCACTTAGTAAAACAGTACCAAAGCTACCCCCGGAGATCGTCGACCTCAGTGAGCCGCAAAAGGAGCTCACAAACCAGGATCCCTATCCAGAAGATGTACTCTAGTATCCCATGCCACAGAAGCTCAGCCAGGAACCCACCGTTAATGAAGACAGGGGGCTCCTACCATTTGTATCAATGTTCACATACCAGGATCCCTATCCAGAAGATGTACCCAAGGATCCCATGCCACAGAAGCTTAACCAGGAACCCACCTCTAATGAAGACAGGGGGCTCCGACCATTTATAACAGAGCTCACATCCGCTATCGCCGCACTCGCTGACAAATCAAAATCAGAGAGTGCGTCACTATCATCGCATACTTTCGCAGCGTCGAAAGCTATAATGACACTGCCAAGCTTTAGCGGAGCACATACCGAGTGGCTTTCATTCCGTGCCATTTACGAAACAACCCGAGGCTACTTCAATGATATTGAAAACATTGCGAGACTAAGAAGAAGTCTACAAGGAAGAGCCTTGGAAACAGTCAGCTCAGAACTCATCGGGCATGCTAAGCCAGATGAGATCATGCGTGAGCTAGAGCTGCAATTTGGACGTCCGGATTCAATCGCACAAGCAGAGACCGAGAAGTTACGAGGATTAGCACGCTGTGCAGAAGCACCTAGAGACGTCTGAACATTCGCGAGCAAAGTGAGGGGAAGCGTCGTCACATTTCGAGCACTCAAAAGAGAACGTTACCTCATTAACGCAGAGCTACTACGACACCTCACCGACAAGCTGCCAAACTCTATACGCGCCCAGTGGTATAGAATCTACACCGAAAAATACAACTCTAGACCAGACCTCGGTTGCTTCATCGATTTTATCACCGAACAAGCTCGATTCTGCAGTGCATTTGCGCCTCCAGAAATTATCAACGGAGCGCAGAGCAACCGTCCAATACATAGAACACACGCAGCTATTACCAAACTGTCTCCGAAATGCGGAGTGTGCGAAAAGGAAGTTCACTACGGCTCCGACTGTAACAAATTTAAAGAAGCGGATGTCGACAAAAGATGGGAACTCGCAAAGGAAAATAATTTATGTTTCCGCTGTCTACGCTACAGAAATCAAACACACAGATGCAAAATCATCAAGTGTGGAATAAAACTATGCACCGCGACATACAATTGACTTCTCCACTATAATAAAAAGGAGAAGACAGAGGTCATACAAAAAAAAATCTCAAGAAACCGTGGCTAACTCATTCGCTGTGTCAAAGCATCAAGCCTATCTAAAAATAATTCCAGTACGAGTAATTGGACCGGCGGGAGCTGTAAACACACACGCCCTGCTGGATGATGGGTCAACAGTCTCGTTAATGGATGAAGAGATCGCTAAACAGATTGGAGCTACGGGGCGGTTGGACCCATTTAAGGTCACCGCTATCGGGAACATTACCCTCGATTCACCGGGGTCCCGAAGAGTCAAAGTTTCGCTGAAGAGTCTCCACAGCAGAAAGGTGCCATTCATAGCACGCACGGTCGCAAGCCTAAACTTGGGGCCATAGACTGTGGGTGCAGCAGACATAGCAAAGTGCAACCATTTGAAAGACCTAAAGGAGCAGCTAATATATGAATCCGGCAACCCTTACTGCTACTGATACTGATAGGACAGGACAATTGGAGACTTCTGATAGCCACTCAAGTCCGCAGAGGTACGCCGCACCAGCCAATCGCCTCGCTCACAGAACTAGGATGGGTGTTACACGGGGCACACACTAAAGCCCCGTATCAGCGCGTCCACGCGGCCAATGAGCTGCACACGAGCGAGAAGACCATTGATGATCAACTCCGCGAATATTTCGCGCTAGAATATCTCTCCGATGCAGAGAAGAAAGCTGAAGATATACTAAATAGCAGTACCCGTCAGTTAGAAGACGGGAACATAGAAACGGCACTTCTCTGGAAGAAAAAGGATATCGATATGCCTAGTAATTATGAAACAGCAATAAAAAGGCTCGTTTCCATCGAAAAGAAATTAGATCGAGACAAAGCTCTAAAACAGAAATATAGTGAACAAATGAATTCCCTAGTACAAAAGGGATACGCCGAGATAGCGCCGAAAAATAGCACACCAGGAAGGACATGGTACCTTCCCCACTTCGGCGTTCATAACCAGAAGAAGCCAGTCGACGAGGCATAATGTGGCGTTTTATCACCCCCGCCGCGCCTTTCATGGGAGGGGTGTGGGAACGTCTCATACGATGAGTGAGGACGGCATTATACACCATACAAGCCACAGTAAATAGCAGACCATTGACTCACATCTCTGTGGACAGCAATGACAACGAGTCCATCACTCCCAATCACTTCCTTTTGGGAGGATCTGCGAGACTGCCGACACCTGGAGTGTTTAATGAAAAGGACATAGACAGCAAAAAGCACTGGCGACGCTCCCAGATACTCGCTGACATGTTCTGGCAGCGTTGGGTCCGAGAATATCTACCGGAACTTCAAAACCGGCGGGAGGCTCATGGACGAGGTCCCAATCTCCAGGTGGGCGATCCAGTTCTCATAGCTGACGGCCAGTTACCTCGTAACACCTGGCCACGAGGAAGGTTGAAGCTGTATACCCCGGTGCGGACGGACAGATCCGTACTGTGGAGGTACGCACCGCAAACGGCCAACCAGGAAACTCGTGCCGCTGCCGAAGTAGAAGCAATATTCAATTAAAAAAAAGACTGATTTTTCAAAATTATGACGTTTTTCAAATTTATTTCATAATAGGTGGAATTTAGAGCGCTTTGCATTTGAAATTAGCGGGTAGTTCCAGGGATGGCCTGTAGGGTCAACCGTATTTTTTATAATGTGTAAGGCAACGTCTCCGATGTTAGAAGAAGTTTCATCGCGGGGTTTCATAGAGATTTAACACTTATTAGATAATTATTTAAAGTTAGTGTTTTTTTAAGTTACTGTAACAGTTTCAGTGGTTAAGTTCCATTACAACCTATAAAAGTAGACCTCGCCCATAGATTGCCTCATGGAGAGGCTTTTGCTATAGTTGCCACGCTTGGTAGGCAGGTTGGCAACCGCAGGTTTTTTAATTATTTTGAGTTGTTATCAGGAAGATGCTGCTGCCTATTTTCTGTTATAGTTTCCCTCTTTCGCCTGTCTCTTATGACACCCACGGCAAGCGATTGCTGATAGAACTGAACAACCTGGGTTTCATCCCCGCCGGCACCAATGAAATTGTTAATTGCAATTTTAAGTGTTGGTACCACGTGCTTGTCGGTGAGGTAAAACATGGTATGGAAACCTTCATGTCTGAGAACATAAATGGCTCATACTTGAACTCAAAATTGTATTAGCTTTTATTGATGACAGCTAACTTAGATGCAATTATATATAAGGTACGTGAGGGTATTATGGTCATCTTAAGCTTTGCCGCCCTATAAATCCAAAACTAGGAGGAGGACGGAAACAAAAACACAAATTTGTATACTATAACTAATATATTAAGAAAAAAATAGCAAACATGCCTTTGCAATAATTAAGAACACTTCGAAAAATCAAGTTAAAAAAATAGCAATACAATACTAAAATCGATTAAGTTATTTACTACTAGCAATTTAGAAACATCATTAAATGCTATTCCGTACCAAATTTAGCAAAATTCGATTACTTTTAGAGTCACCTCGGTGTCTGTCTCTATGTCTGTAAAAGATTTTTTTTGAATTCTAAAAGACTTAGACGTAGATGATTTGTATTTGGCACAGATATAATAGCTACAGGAACACGTGCATATATGTATGTCTAGAAACACCTACTATTTTTTATATCGGGCGTGTCTTCCAATGTATCCAGAAAAAAGGTAAATTGTCTTGGAATCAAAATGTATTATTATTATTTGCATTTTACTTTTTACATTCATTCATAATTAAAGTCAATTTAGTTTTAACAAAATAATGATGAATTTCATGGTATTCTATCAATTTACGGTATAATGTTTATTTGAAATATTTAATTCATATTAATGGTCCTATTTAATACTCTATACTAATCTAGTACCATAAAATAGATGTAGATATTTTATTTACGTTCGAGTAGACTTCAAAATTTCATAAATGCAGTTCAATAATAATGTACATACTACACATGGAATAAAACTAATGTCACGGATTTTATCACGTTTAATTTTAACTTTTTTTACGAGGGGGTTTTTACGTATCTTTGGATGAAAGTTCCATAAAAATAAAAACCCGCTTAAAGGAACATATCGTTAATGTGAAGCGCCGACGCTCCGGGAAGTCTAAAGTATGTCATGTCATACGTCAGTGATATGTTTAGTATCGTCCCAACCATTATATCGGATCTGATAGACAACAAATCTTTGCATTAGAACACCGATTCCTACCAATGACGATTCGCGAGGCTATTGAAATTCAAAAACATCCTAATTTAAATAGGGAAGATGGCTGAGTCCTACCATCTGCTAAGGACCCCATAATTAATAAAATTAAATTCAAACCCAAGCATACTACTGCAGTTATTTTTACCAACTTTAATACTACTGCATCTATTCTATTCTATTCTATTATATTCTTACTATGACATCAGGTGGTCAAACACCTCAGCCCTCCCGTTACCATGGGTGCTGTAAAGTGCCCAAAAAATCGGAAATTAAAAAAGTTAAAATTAAACGCAAGAAAATCCTTAAAATTTGTTTTATTCCTTATAAATTTTATTCACAGTGAACGTGGGAAGCACTAAACTCATGAACGGGAGTAGAAAAATGTTCGCCTTGTTGTGGCGGTGAAAGAGAATCTGCCACCTCATACCGTCCCATCGTAAGAGGCGACATAGGAAAATAAACAGGAGATGGGCAGCATAATATCTTCCTGACAACAGATCAAAATAATAATAGCTGCGATGGCCAACCCGCCTACCAAGCGTGGCAACTATAGCAAATATCCAGCTACTTGACAATTTATGGGGGAGACCTATGTTAATTTTAGTAGACTTTTGATAGGCTGACGATAATGAGTTCTACTCATTTTTGCAACCTTTAATATTTACGGTAGAGTAAAAACAAAAAAGAACATACCCGAAAATATGAATGAAATATAAACTGCATAATATATTGCCCCATGAAAAGTAAAAAAGTAGCAGCTTACATATATGTTACATCAATCAACAGATTCATCCTCGAGGGAATCGTACACGTTTTGCTCCCGTGCCATGATGAAATCTCATAGCGAACTACACAGCCTTCGTATTTGTTTAAATACAATTCATAAAAACTGAAACTAAGCTTTTGCATGATTGTTGACCACATCTACCTACCTAGTAATTACACATCCAACGATGCCACGAACGAATTTTCAATTATTTACATCGTATATTCAGTAGCATTCTATTATTTAATTTTGTCATGACTAACCATTTTAGTTTATTTAGAAGTAAGTAGATGGCGCTATTGTTAGATGAAATAATGAAAGCCAAAACTATACTATCTAGTAATATCAGCGATAGAAGTGAACAATATAAAAATCTCTTAGAGTGTTGAATAAGCAAATACTCTAAGAAAAACCTTATCAATTTTCATATTTTTCATAGGTACGTCATTTTTATCTATTGAAATTATTACACTTTTAAAATAAAATAAGAAAAATACTAAAAAACTAAGCGTTAGAATTTTTAAACAATTTTATAAATCTAATTATTTAAATTTTTGTAAGTTATTTATATTATTTACTTTATAACTATGTAACTGAAAGCAAAATATACTACTTTTTCCATTTGATGACAGATGGCGCTGTTTTGATAATAAATCAGTGTAGTTTCAAATTATTTTATCAAGGCTATAACTATATTTTAATCTTTATATATAAATATGGTATTTATTTGAAAAACACCAGTCATACCGCCTATAACTAAGATATAATAGAAAATTAACATCTAATATAAGGAAAATACTTAACTTTCTTTTTTCGAAGTTCCGTAATCGGATAAAAAGTAGCCTATAAATTGCCCCGGGATACTAACTACCTACATACAAAATTTCATGTAAATCGGTACAGTAGTTTCTCCGTGAATCCGGAATACACAGACAGACAGACAGAAAGACAGACAGACAGACAAACATAAATTCTAAAAACCACTAATTTGGCTTCAGAACCCTTTAATTAGTCCCCTGGACTAGTATTTTCAAGAATATATTAGAATTACAGACACGACTTTTCTACAGATTTATTATATGTATAGATAATGTTAACCGTCAAAATGGCGTCAATAAAGCAGCGCCCTTTTGACCATTTATTATTTGATTGACTGATGAAGAGCTATCGTATCACAGAGCCATCTATGCAAACAAGGCTGTAGTTTTCAGTTATAAGAAAGTGACCATATTATCCTCACGTACTATATTAGTTTAGTTTATATATAATTGCATTAGACTAACTTAGGTTAGCTGGGCGGGCGACGGGCTATTTTCCGCAACTTCGCGTCTAAGACTGCGTGTGCGCAGGAATATTACGATTATTCGAACCATGAAATCTCCTCGAAGTAGTTCAGCAGTCCCTTGATGTTGCGAGCAACGGGAGTGATCTCGGCGTGCCGAGATGTTTAGCCCTGTATGTAGCGACCTCCGGACATGCCAGCAACACGTGGGTCGCCGTTTCTTCCTCCCCCATACATGCCATGCACAGGGGACTATGTGCAAAGACATTTAAAGATTAAGATTAGTGAAGTGCTTATGTACCAGTAAACGAACGTTACCAAAAGGAATCGGTATGATCGGTTTCAGCCTTATGGCGACCAGAGCCGATCCTCCCCTGGTCAATTCGTCTGCTGCGGCGTTGCCCCTGGATCCACTGTGTCCCTTGATCCTTGGTTGTAGAGTCAAATTGTTGTATTTATATACCTCATTTAGTCGTCGATAGCATTCATATATTAGCCCCTAGTTCACCACATTGCAAATCAGAGCCTGTAGTACCGCTATGGTGTCTTTTACTATTGCTATGCCTGGCATCTATTGCTATGGCCGCTTGAATAATACTCATACAATTAAGCCTGAAAGACTAAGTTATTTTAGGTTTAATCCCACCGGCTGGTTAGTTTCATTTTATTGTATCTTATATTTCTTATCAAACACAAATTGTTTGGGGATCTTGCCGTATTTGACTTGTAGGAACTTTGGTGTAAATTCTATCGATTATACCTGTATGAGGAACTACCCTTACTCCAAAGATTTTGGGTCTTGAGTCTAATGGCAGCTAAAGTCGCTTCTTGCTGTATGTGTAGGTGAAGCGGGGTTAGCTCCAGCATTGCCTCCGAGGCTGCTGTTGGTCCTTATGCAGACTGTGGCAGCCATACATGCCAGTTTCTGGTATCGATGAAGCTTCTTTATAGTGGTGGCTTCATTCGTTTTGATCCACCATACCAGAGCGCCAAATGTGATCATGTGCCGAATTACAGTTTTGTACAGCCAGAGTTTAATTTTTGGCGACAGACCCCATCGTTTGCCAATCATGTTTCTGCATTGCCAGAAAGCAATTAGATATATATTTTTACACACGTTATATTAAGGGCTTAATGAATTACATACCTTTGGCCTGTTATTTCTTAGTTAACTTTTTCTCTAATTTATTTTAATGTTATTGTGTATTTATGTTTAAATAAAGTACGTTAGGGTAATATGGTCACCTTAAGTGTTGCCGTGCTATAAAACCTAAACTAGGAGGAAGACAAAGACACAAACACATAGTCGTATACTATAACTAATATATTAAGAAAATATAGCAAACAAGTTTTGGCAATAATCAGGAACACTTTGAAAAATCATCTTAAAAAAAACTAACTACACTATTCTATACTAAAATCGACTAAAATATTTAACACTAGCTTTTTACCAGCGACTTTGCTCGCGTGAGCTTGAATTTAAAAACATCATTAAATGCTGTTCCGTGCCAAATTTAGCAAAATTCGATCACTTTTAGAATCACCTCGGTGTCTGTGTCTCTATGTTTGTCAAAGATTTTTGTAATTCTAAAAGACTATTAGACGTAGATGATTGGTATTTGACATAGATATAATAGCTACAGGAACACGTAATATATGTATATGTCTAGAAACACCTACTATTTTTTATATCGGGCGTGTCTTCCTATGTATCCATAAGAAAGGTAAATTGTCTTGAAATCAAAATTTATTATTATTATTTACATTTTACTCTTTACATTCATTCATAATTAAAGTTAATATAGTTTTGACAAAATAATGATGAATTTCATGGTCTTCTATCAATTTACGGTATGATGTTTATTTGAGATATTTCATTCATATCATTGGTCCTATTTCATATTAATTAGTACCATAAAATAGATGTAGATATTTTTGTTTACGTTCGAGTAGACTTCAAAATTTCGTAAATGTAGTTCTATAATAATGTATACTAGTACTATACATGGAATAAAACTAATGTCACGGATTTTATCACGTTTAATTTTAACTTTTTTACGAGGGTGTTTTTACGCATCTTTGGATAAAAGTTCCATAAAAACCCGCGTAAAGGAACATATCGTTGATGATGTGAATCACCGACGACCCGGAAAGTCTAAAATATGTCATGTCATAATATGTCAGTGACATGTTTAGTACTGTCCCAACCATTATATCGGATCTGATAGACAATAAATCCTTGCATTAGAACACCGATACCAATGATGAATGTCGAGGCTATTGAAATTAAAAAAACATCGTAATTTTAATAGGGAAGATGGCTGAGTGCTACTATCTGCTAAGGACCTCATAATTAATAAAATTAAATTCAAACCCAAGCATACTAATGCATAATTAATAGAATCAGGCGTTACTTTGCGGAAATCCATTATATAAAAGTTGGTAAAAATTATTGCGTGTGCAAAGTTATTTTTACCACGTTTAATACTACTGCATTTATTTTATTCTATTATATTCTAACTATGACGTCAGGTGGTCAAACAACTCAGTCCTCCCGTTACCATGGGTGCTATAAAGTGCCCAAAACATCGGGAATTAAAAAAGTTAAAATTAAACGCAAAAAATCCTTAAAATGTGTTTTATTCCTTATAAATTTTATTCACAGTGAAAGTGGGAAGCACTAAACTTATGGGAGTAGAAAAATGTCGGCCTTGTTGTAGCGGTGAAAGAAAATCCGCCACCTCGTACCGTCCCATCGTAAGAGGCGACATAGGAAAACAAACAGGAGAAGGGCAGCATCATCTTCCTGACAATAGATCACAATAATAATAGCTGCGGTTGCCAACCCGCCTACGAAGCGTGGCAACTATAGCAAATATCCAACTACTTGACAATTTATGGAAGAGGCCTATGTTCATTTCAGTGGATTTTTGATAGGCTGACGATAATGAGTTCTATTCATCTTTGCAACCTTTAATGTTTACGGTAGAGTGAAAACAAAAAAGTAACATACCCGAAAATATGAATGAAATAAAAACTGCATATATTGCCCCATGAAAAGTAAAAAAGTAGCAGCTTACATACATGTTACATCAATCAACAGATTCATCCTCGAGGGAATCGTACACGGTTTACCGTGCGAACTACACGGCCCTCGTATTTGTTTAAATACAATTCCTAAAAACTGAAACTAAGCTTTTGCATGATTTTTGACCACATCTACCTAGGTAATTATACATCCAACGATACCACGAACGAATTTTCAATTATTTACATCGTATATTCAGTAGCATTCTATGGTTTAATTTTATCAGTGACTAACCATTTTAGTTTATTTAGAAGTAAGTAGATGGCGCTATTATTAGATGAAATAATGAAATCCAAAACTATACTATCTAGTAATATCAGCAATAGAAGCGAACAATATAAAAACCTCTTAGAGTATTTATAAGCAATCTATATGAATACTCTAAGAAAAACCTTATCAATTTTCATATTTTTGATAGACGTCACTTTTATCTATTGAAATTATTACACTTTTAAAATAATTTTAAAAATCGAATTATTTAAATTTTTGTAAGTTATTTATATTATTTAATTTATAACTATGTAACTGAAGGCCAAATATACTACTTTTGCCATTTGATGACAGATGGCGCTGATATTGAGGATAAATCTGTAGTTTCAAATTATTTTACCAATGCTATAACTATATTTTAATCTTTATTTATAAATATGTTTATGCTTTATTTATTTGGAAAACACCCGTCATACCGCCTAAAACTAAGATATAATAGAAAATTAACATCTAAAGGAAGGAAAATACTTAACCTTCTTTTTTCTCAGTTCCATAATCGGATACCTACATACAAATTTTCATGTAAATCGGTTCAGTAGTTTTTGCGTGAATCCGGGATACACAGACAGACAGACAGACAAACATTCTAAAAACCACTAATTTGACTTCAGAACCCTTTAATTAGTCCCCTAAACTTGTTTTTTCAAGAATATATTAGAATTACAGACACGACTTTTCTACAGATTTATTATATGTATAGATAATGTCAACTGTCATAATGGCGTCGCTAAAGCAGCGCCCGTTTGACCTTTTATTATTTGATTGACTGATGAAGAGCTATCGTATCGCAAAGCCATCTATGCAGACAAGGCTGTAGTTTTTGAGTTATAAGAAAGTGACCATATTAACCGGATGACCATATTGCCCTCACGTATTATATTTATATTAATGTGAATTTAATTTGTTACTGTTAACCTACATTTAATGTTAATGTTTGTAATGCTTTAACTGGCAGATCACAGAGGACTTGCTTTTTTATAACAGCATATTATGCTATTGTAGATATTACCTGTGTGCACAATAAAATAATTTGAAATGAATTTAATTATGTTAAGTAGGAATTTCGTTTGGATATATTTAAAAAATAACACGACTTTATGTTCCATTATTCACTTTCTCTTATTCATATAATATACGCTTTATGTAATATATAGTTTTGTGGTCGGAATTAATTCGATTCACGCGTAATTTTATTTTAAGGAGGCCATCGGGGCGGATATTATGTTGATAGTATGCGTCCGTGTCGCGGCGCACTTGTAACTCAACTTTTATCAGGTGTTCGAGAATCGAAGAGTTCGTTTGATTGATGCTTTCCTTAGGTAGAGTTTAATTAATTCCATCCTATTGCTTTTGAACTAAGACTGTAGAATATAAACACTCGCCTTAAAATGTCATAGTTCTAAATTAATATTTACGTGGTAAAGCCGCTGCAAAACTGGAAATGACTACGCTCGCACAGAATACCAGTGAATAAGGGTGACAAACGGGCACACAGTCCAACTGATGGTAAGTCGTTGCTGTGGCCCATAGACATCCACATTTATCCTCGATTACGAATCAAAATGCAGATGCGTTGTCACCCGTGAGGACTAAGATGGAATGCCTCGTTTCCAGTAAAAAGGGTTTCCGGTTCTCTACACTCACCATACGAAACACAGCAGTGTTAAGATGCTATTTTACGCTGGTATTCTGTAAGAGCGTGGTTCTTCCACGGTCATGGTAAATTAGCTGCAGCATGGTACCATACCATATTAACATAATACATCTGTACTTCGTATGGTGGTGACGAGAACCGGAGGTACTTTTACTGGTTACAAGGCATTCCATCTCAGTCCTGGCAACGTATTGCATTTTTTAATCGAGGATAAATGTAAGTATCTATTGACAACATTCACTTAACATGATGGACAGTATGTTCGTATGTCATCATTAAATTTTATTTAAAAAGAATTTAACCCGGTACGATCTTCACCGGCGCGGCGCTATTGAAATTGTTAGTTGCAATTTCGTGAAACCGGAATGTCTGAAACTATAAAAAAAATTCGAGGACATATTGTGAAGCAGCTCGTTGGTCTAGGGGTTGTAAACACGGCTACTGATCATGAGGTTCTGGGTTCGAATCCCGGGTCGGGCCAAAATTAGTAATTGGATTTTTCCGTCAAGAAATTCTCAGTCGCAGCCCAGAATCAGGAAGTTGGCGGTGTTTCACCCCCGTGCTTCGGAAAGGACGTAAAACTATTGCTCCTGCGCCTCATCTCTCTCCGGTCGTGTCGAATTGCCGTCCGATATGAGAGTGAGGGAATACAGAGTGCACCTGTACTTGCGCACACTATATTATCTATATACTACTTTATTATCTGTGGTTACGGCCGCGAGCCAAGGCTGGCACCTGAGAGTCTGAAACGCTCACCTGTCTTCCGGTTTTTGGTTGTAGTTCTTGCGATGAGTAATACTCTATCATTAGGTCAAGACATTTTTCTTTTCTGTCATTTCACATAAGTAGTCGCCTTTTACGGCACCGATAAAAGAAACGGAGTGCGTCATTTTTTCGCCTACGTCACACGGTCTAAAAGATTTTAGAACCAATGTAAAACGGGCTAGCTAATTTAGCTAATATTCTTTTTCTTTCTTTTTTCTTTTTTTACCTGCACTTTTCTTGCTGCTATCGATATGAGGATTGAAACGGTGGCAACCTTTTTTATTTAATTAATTCATACATAGTTAGGTACATTACTACAGAAATTATCTCGCCAAACTGCAATCAGTTTGTCGGCGGGTACACGCTCTTAAAAGTTATATATATTATTATGAACCATCACCTACAATACGAATACAATTAATTATATTAAAAAAATCAAAAGCTACTACAATCAATTATAAAATATAACCATTGTTCGATTACTTTGTGATGTTTTTATTTATAGCTATAATGTATACTTATAACTCAGTTAATAATGACTTTAGCGAGGATTTTAACATTAATTTGCTTAATTTATTTTTATTTAGAGGCGTTTTATATCTTAACTTTATTATTAAACGAAATAAAATGGTTAAGAGATAAAAATATATAATTAAACGGCAAATAACCTAATGATTACTATTTAACCGTTTGTCGAGAAGATAATTAATAGAATCGGGCGTTACGTTGCGGAAATCCATTATATTGATTAACTAAGATCCGCTTAAGATCCGCGTAGTGACTTTTATTACGCGGATCTCAGCTAATTAATTTTTAACAACTTTAATTTATTGAAAGCTCGAAACTATCGGTGAGTGATGACGTCATACGTCAACGCCACACAAGGCTTTAAAACAAGTCATAAAAAGTAAAAACACTTACCGACACGATTTTTAAAATTTTTAGGTTAACTAGTTTGAGTACCTATGATTTTCGTGAAAAAAACATTTTCGATTATTAAAACGAATGCGATAAATAATAAAATGCAATACACGTGCGGTTAAGTTCCTAAAGGAATTATATCAGCAACTGGTCGTCGCTGTTGGTGATAAGAGGGCTGGTTTTTTTCTCGCTTAACGGCTATAGCCATTCAGCGAGGAAACGCAGCCAGCGTTCTTGGCACTATATCGCGGGAGTAGGACTGTATGATAATTTAACATTATAGTTTCAGTTTTTTATTACGGTTTTTTATATTGTATATATTTATACGAAAGCAATGTGTTAGAATATTTCGAGAAGAAAACCAATTAAAAGTAACTACATTACTTAAACGTGTGTCTCAAGGAATAAGTGCTTACCTTAAAACTTCGTAGTACATGAGAAAGCCATGTTCGATCCCCGCTAGAACCAACAAACTTGTTAATTTAAATTAAAAGTTCCTATTTACCACATGCTCTGCAGTGAAGGGAAACATCGTGCGGAAACTTGCATGCTTGAGATATAAGAAAACATTTCAAGGCCACGTGAATGATGTGGTTTTAATGGATGGATGGAAACAATGATAAGATACCACTCAAGTATGCGTAGATTGAAATACATAGTAGAACTACACTATTACTTGTACATAGGGTGATGGTAAGCAGAAGCATTTGCATGTTGGTGCCTATATACAAATGCTACTGCTTTCTTTACTGCTTTTCTGTTTCTCTCTCCCATTTGTCCCCCTGTGACGTATTGGTTACCAATGCCCTTCTCAAACATTGTACGCATTGAGGCAGTGCTGCCAACTCTTCCTTGCTCCAAGCCCCTCTTAACATGTTTTTACTTTACTTTTTTTAAAGAATAAGTTTGACAAACGAGCACACAGTCCACCTGATGGTAAGCGGATGCTGTGGCCCATAGACATCTACATTTATCCCTAATTAAGAATCAAAATGAAGATGCGTTGTTACCCCTGAGGCCTGAGATGAAACGCCTCGCTTCCAATAAAAAGGGTCTCCGGTTCTCTACACTCACCATACGAAACACAACAGCATTAAGCTGCTATTTTACGCTGGTATTCTGTGAGAGCGTGGTCCTAGTAGTATGCTGATTTTTGTACTGCAGACTATACTGTCTTAGCTATTTTGTCTGCATCTCATCGACGTCCCATACATTGACAAAAATCAAAGTTATTTAAGTATAGTTTATATATATTTAAATCCCTTTGACAAAAATAAAATAAAAGATGTATGTTTCGATATTCGTGGGTACTAAAGTAATAATTAAAAAACGAAAGAGCGCCAAAAACTTAATTATTTTCTCAGATTATACCAACAGATAATATGAACCTCCTAATGACTTCCAGAAGCTCTTAATACAGTTTGCTGTTGGCTTTAAACCTGTTTGTATATAATTTTTCGTTCCCTCGCAAATGCTTATAACTTGAAACTTGAATCACCAAGTCGTCATTTCGATACGACCGGAAATGACGACGTCCGTCGAAAATATCGAAGAGCATTAAAATGTAGGTAATTTTAAAATTCACATAACTTATTATCGAACATTTATTAATAGACTCTTTATCTAAAGAATTATAGAGTGCACAATTTTTCTCATAGATTATACGTGTCACTTTTTCACTTCTGTGGTGCAGTGACCCCGAGGTGAGAATATGTCATTATTCTCTGTCCTCCGCAACATCTCGCAAGTTGTCACTAGCATGACGCGCAGGTTTTACACCCGGTCGCTTCAGCTATGTTTGGGTCGACTAACTGGACGTCCGCCAATTGGTCGATCGAGATATGATCTCTTTAAACTTCGAACCGTGTGAAGGTGGTGTAAGAATATCCACTAACCCATATCATCCCGTGGGTGTCGTAAGAGGCGACAGAGGGAAACAGATCAGGAGATGG
Organism: Parnassius orleans; assembly: GCA_029286625.1. Lineage (NCBI taxonomy): Eukaryota > Metazoa > Arthropoda > Insecta > Lepidoptera > Papilionidae > Parnassius > Parnassius orleans. The sequence continues at coordinate 2,615,107 of JAGSMP010000056.1, forward strand.
GCAGCAGCGTCACATGAGTAAAGATGATGTATGCCATTTTTCTAATTCAGAGTTCTTCCGGACCCTCCAGCTGACATCTTCCCTTCTAACTAAATAATTGAATAAAAGCGATTATACATAATAAATCCATCTAATTCAATTTCTAGTCCGACTTTAGAACTGTTTGTAGTGTAGAACACATTTCGCTGTTTATATTGAATTTAGTTTATCTGTTAGAAAGAAAGAAAAAAAGAAACACTTTATTTTGGCATAAACCATTGAAGTATACAACACAACAATATACACTGTAATAAAAAAAATGCATAAATGAAGAAAACCATTGAATGTAGAAACTTTGTACGCCGTAAGTCATGCCAAAACGTCGCGTCGTAACATATGTATGTGATTAATCTAAGATCGTAACTCAGCATGAGTTGCGGTAAACCACAACGCTGATTTTTAGCAATGACCAAGTTATGACCACAGATAACTTTATATTGGTCAGAGAGTTAAAACTATTAATATATATAGTTATAATTGGTTTATGATTTAAATGCCAATATTACACTTTAGTATTTTATTAATTTAAACCTCTTATTGAATCTTTTGCCTAATAACTTTTTATACGATGGTAGTGCAATTTAATTAACTTTTTAATTTCAAGTGTCAAATCTTTTATTTTTAACAAGTGAGTTAAGGAACAAAAAGTTAGTAGTATTCGTTCTAATTTCAAATTTATATCTACGTAACGTACCTATACGTTGTCGTGTAGTGGCGGTGTAAGAAAGTCCACTGTCCCATATCATCCTGTAGGTGTCATAAGAGGCAACGTAGGGAAATGAAACAGGAGATAGGCAGCACGATCTTCTTGATAATAGCTCAAAATAATAAAAAACTGCGGTTGCCAAACGTCAAATATCACAAACTACAGGCAATCTAAGGGGGTGTGTGGTGGTCTACGTTCAACAGTGGACTTTTGATAGGATGTAATGGTTCGTAATAATATCCTCCAGACCTAATTTCGGTCACAGAAGCCAGCCTCAACGGAGACTAGCCGTCGGCGCAGGACAGGATTATAGTGCCCAAGTGTATGCGCAATCACAGGTGCACTCTTTATTCCCTCACACTCATAGTCCGACGGGACGGTAAACCGACACGACCGGGGAGAGATCAGTCGCAGGACAAACGGCTTTACGCGCTTTCCGAGGCACGGGGTGAAACACCGCCAACTTCCTGACTCCGGGCAGCTACTGAGAATTTCTTGATGGAAAAACCCAATAACTAATTTTTTTGGGTCTACCTGGGATTCGAACCTGGGACCTCATGATCAGCAGTCGCATTTACAACCACTAGACCAACGAGGCTATGGTTCGTATACGTATGTTAAATACCTAGACTGGGAACAGCGTCAAAGGTACGAAGGACTGGTGCTGCGAACATCAATCTGCCCGCCTAGCGTGACGATTAAGCCGTATCCTCCCCATAACGTGAGAGGCATATGCCCGGCAGTAGACCTTAACGGGGTGAAGAAGAAGAAGATACATATCTTAATATTTAAAAAACCCACGTCACCATTTTCGTTCATGTTAACCTGAACAACTCTGACAGCCCAACCGATTTTAATGAATTTTTGTAAATATTGCTTGCTTCAACTTGAGAGATAGGATAGCTTTTAACTCGATAAGTGACCCTCAATATTTTTTATTGCGAATTTAAGGATGTTTTATAGGACAAAGGTTCGTTAAAAAGGGCAGAACAACGTCTGACTCGTTTTTGAACTTTTGCTGTATAAACACACTGGCCAAGAAGAATCTGCACGCTAATTAAAGAATGTAGAAAGGACGAAAACAAAAAGAAATAAAGGACGTTATCGGTTGCGTGTATACTTAATATTTTAATATCGTTTTAAAATTACACAAAACAACTACGCTATAAAATTTTGTAAAAAACGCTGTTTTTGGATATTAAATCACCATCCAGTTTTATTGAAGTCCTAAAATTTGGCGACCGTGACAGGACACGAAACTGTAATCTAAGGACCCAAGTCACTAAGAACTAAGAACTAGAATGCTTGAATATAGACTCAGGACGTCAAACCTCTTTGTCTTCCTGTGTTAAAAGGTTTAACATTTGAAAGTAAACCGTTTTAATTCCGTAAAATTTAGTTTCATCCAATGTGTAGTATCCGCGTAAATTTGATAACAATTTATAAAAGTATTAATTAATGTAATTTAATTTTAATTTTTATAAGTTGAATAGGTATTATCTTTTCCTTTCTTTCTTTCTTTCTTTTTAATTGAACGTTACCTCCACAATAGGATTTTCTCCTGTATCGTTGGGGCAGTTTACATACATAAATTTCACAAGGACAAACAGACCAGACCTGGAGCAATTATTTGTAGGCCATACAAATACTTTTTCCGTGCGCGATTCGACTCCGCGGCCCTCGTCACCTTAAGGACTGTCTCTAAGATGAAATGACTTGTTACCAATACATTGGGTCTTCCGTTATATTCACTCACTATATGAAATAGTGCAGCACACATTTATTATGCTGCTATTTTAAGGTGGTGTTCTATGCGAGCGTGGTTCTTTCCCGGTCGAACCGACTGGGAAAGAACCACGTACTGCTTCGTACTGCTGCCGTAATATAGCTGTAGCATTGTTTTATAGAATAAGGGTGACAAACGAGCATATAGTCCACCTGGTAGTAAGTGGATGCTATGGCCCATAGACATCTACATCTATCATCGATTAAGAATCAAAATTCAGATGCGTTGTCACCCCTGAGGACTAAGTTGGAATGCCTTTTAGTAATCTACACTTACCTGTGATATTTACATAAGTATGCGAGTTTTCGAAGTGATTTATGGAACATTTCCGACTCTTACTATTCAAACATTTATTTTCATTCTCACCCAAGCGAAGGACAAGGACGCCGAAGCGAAGCTATATTTAAAGTACTTTTAAGTATTTTTAAGTACAAGGTAACTATAACGTAATATTTGTTTGTGGTTGACCTATTTACATATCCGTATATCGCTTTTCCGTGTTATTCCGTACAAATATAACTACAGAATGTTTATTTGTGAATCATAGGTTTACAGTGTTGTCATAAGTTTTATACGTGGTAGAGCCATGCTGCAGCTATATTAGTAGTATATTTGTAGCACGAATGGGTCGGCTCGACCGGGGAAGGACCACGCTCTCATAGAATACCAGCGTGAAATAGCATCTTAACACTGCTGTGTTTCGTATGGTGAGTGTTGAGAACCGGAGATCCTTTTTACTGGAAAAGAGGCATCTTAGTCGTCACGGGTGACAACGCATCTGCAGTTTGATTCTTTATTGAGGATAGATGTAGATGTCTATGTGTCACAGCAATCACCTACCATCAGGTGGACTGTGAGCTCGTTTGTCACCCTATCCTATAAAAAAAAAGACAAGGCCTACTCTTTTTTAACTTATTATAAGTCAGTGCTTGACCAACAATCCCACCTGGTGGTAAGTGGTGATGGAGCCCTCGTTGGTAAATCGCACTGTCTTAACGCAACAAAAGCCTATTCACCTTGAAGACGCCCAAATTGTATTCGGACGGAAAAACAGACGCCGGAGAAAGAGGTTTTTAGGGCAAGGGAGTGTCCGCTGGGCAGCCGCAATGCGTGTTGGTGGAGCTGTGTAGGTTTTCTCACGATGTTTTCCTTCGCCGCCCAACATATGGTCAATCAGAATTAAAATTAACAATTTCATTAGTGCCGGCAAGGTTTGAACTCCGGGCTGTTGGCGTACTGTGAAATTAAAGGCGAGCGCATAGTCCTTGAGCTACCACAGCTCTTCCAAGAGCAAATGCATTACATCAATTAATTAAAAATTTTAATTAAATTTTAGTATTACTATTTACAAAAAATTTAAGACGTACGGCCTTACTTATAACCGTTGATTAGCGCTTACTTAAGTATTAATTATCTCTATACCTGTCCGTCTCTATTGGCACTAAGTGGAAAGAGAGAAAACACTTTAAGCAGAAGCAGAGCAGCCATAATTTGTTTTATTAGTGAGGCTCATACTTGTATGTATATAATATTAATTGTTTTAACTTGTGCTCGAAAAATTCTGCAACAGTATGTTAACATATTCTAATAAGATATTATGTCCTAAAAGTTTTTTAAAGATAGTAACATTATCTGCTTCTTCTTCTTTTTCTTCTTTTTTAAAATTATGACTTCTCTTGATACATAGTAACATTATCAATACGTCTTTTTTCTTATTCTGTCAAAGTGAATAATGTTCAACTAAGGAAACCTTTTAACACACCAAGAAATCAATGTTTCTTAAATTTTAGTCGCACTAAGTATAATATGTGGTACCGTCGGTAAGTGCTATTGCCAAACCATAAACTTATGTCGTCTTGTGTCGTAAGAGTCAATGACAGTGGGAAAAGTAGGTGCGCCTAAAATGATACAGCTTAAAATACGGATCAAAAACAGGGGGCTACGAGTAGGGTTGCCAAACCTACGATTTAATATATGTATAAAGTCCGATATATATTCGTACCGCTAATATAGATATATATTACACTATATTAGAGGTCAGAATAATGTAATTCTAAAAACATAGTAGGTGAAACGACTATATGACGCGAAGCTCAAAGGCTCAAAGCAGCAAAAATTTTTCTAAAACATGAAATATAATTTTAAACACTACAAAAAATATTTAAGGAAACGTATTATGTTTACTTAAATATATTATTTTTTTATTATTTTGACATATACTATGTTTTACTCGAAATTACTAAGACATTTTCTGCGCTTTACGGTATAGGTGGTGCGATGAATTTTTACAATGTATAAATAAAATTTAGTAATAACTCCACCTAACGGATCCAGATTTCGTAATTTTCTGTTTTGGCACTAAATCAATATATTGTGAATATGAATCATTTTAGTCAATAAATATTATTTGTTTATAACTCGACTATAGAGCCACATATCGGATTCTAGCATAACTGTGAACTATCGTCTCGATAAAACAAATATATTGTGTAAATAATTAATATAGCCTCAACCTCAATCGTGCAAGTCGTTCAGTTACGCGATTACTAATCGATGCATCAATATATTACATAATTATAAAGATAAAGATAAAAGTGTTGGCTTAATTGAGTATAGAATAGCTACTAAAAAAAGTTAGCCTGTTGAGAAGGATTATGGCATGCATTTACTAGGGATAGGATAGGAAAGATTTAATTCGAGTAATGTTTGCAGGCAGATTATTAGCGTACCATGTTTACTCGTATGTTCTGTTACATCAAGGATCGTCGTGTTTTCGTCCGCTTTAGCAATACTTTAAAAAATAAAGAAAATGTGTGCATTTTTTTATGACAAAATGCTCAAATAAATGAAGTTAAAAACCAATCAAGTGCATGCTTTCCAAATTCCTTGTAAAGGTTGATAAAATTTTTGTTTAAAATCTTATCTCGTCTGTACGCAGCTTGGGTAAGCTGCGTAAGGCAGGGTTGCCTAATTGACAAATCAGGCCCTAGCAATTGGATTGACGGTGGAAAAAAGTTGAATTCAAGCTTCTCGGGCATTCCATCTTAATCCTTAGGTGTGACCACGCATTTATTGCCTTCTTTGTTTGTAGTTGTCTATGGGCTGTAATCCACTTACCTTATGGACGACTTATAGCTCGATTGTCACTTTAAAATTTAAAAAGCTATATCACGTACTGGTAACAGTGCCAGAGCCAACACAGAGGGTGTTGACTCTGCGTACACCAACATGCCTGTTTGTCATTATCATTATCATCATTATTAGAGCGCACTGCTGAATATTGCCCCCCACCCCCCAAGTTATGTCACAAAACACAGTTCTGAGCCACTTGCATCAATCGACTTCCTGCTTACTTACCAAGCCGTCACTCCATCTAGTGGGGGTCCGCACTACCTTTCGTTTACCGGTCACTCGAAAAACTTTCTTACCGATCGGTTGAACGGATATTCAATCAACTGATCTTTATGCTATATCGATTACCCTGGTTCTACTGCGGTATCTTGATTAATTCGATTTGATTCGAATTACTGAGGATTGAATTTTATCACGCAGATAAACTCGGAGCATAACCCTCTCCATCTCTCTGAGCGACCTTAAGTTTTCAGATACGGTCTTTAGGACATTATACCTGTCAAAACGCACTGGTTATACGCTTTTGTTTTCAAATTCGAGGGGATTCGTGACGTCAAGGGCGTGTCCGTTATAGCACACAATATATGAGTATATACACAATAGTATGAGTTGTCCAAGAAATAACGGATATTTCACGATATGATATGGCTAAATTGTCATTGTTTTTCTCTAAATATTCACCTTCCTATTTATCAGTTCGTAAGAGTTCACAGTTGGACGTAAGCGTTGCCATAGTAGAAAGGTTTTAATATAACCGCTACACTTGGCAGACGGATTGGCGACCGCAATATGACAATGACTTGCTTTTGAAGCTGCTCCCTGTCGCTGCTCTGTGTAATTTTACATGTTTCATATCTTACGAGGGTGATCCAAAAGTAATGATAATCGGTTACATCATGTCCGCATAAAATCCAAAAAATTTTTTGCTTGCTTATATACTCACTACGTCAGCTTAAAAATCATATAAATAGATCACGATTTCCGGAGATACATTCATTTGAATACGAACTGTCAAAGAGATAACATCAACATGGAAAAACGAAATTAGAGCTGTCATCAAATACCTCTGTTTGAAAAAATGTCTTCAAAAGACATACACAATGACTTAGTGGAAACATTGGGGACTCTGCTCCTCCATATTCTACAGTTGCACGCTGGGCCAAGGAGTTTAAACTGGGCAGAACATCCACTGAAGATGAACATCGCGAAGGACGCCCATCCACGTCCCTCACTGAAGACAACGTGAAAAAAGTCGAAGATGTTGTGTTGGCAGATCGAAGAGTGACCATCAGGCATGTAGCTGAGGTCACAGGAATCTCATATGGCAGCGTTCAAAGAATCCTTGCGAACGAGTTGCATATGAAAAGGTCTCTGCGCGTTGGGTACCCAGAATGTTAACCGACGAGCAAAAGAAAAATCGAGTTGACATTTCGAGGGTCAATCTCGAAAAGTTCCAAGCAGATCAAGAAAATTTTTTGTTCCGTTTTGTGACTATGGACGAGACCTGGATCCACCATTTTGATCCTGAAACGAAACAACAATCGATGACTTGAAGCGAGCCTCCTCATCGACGCCAAAGAAATTCAAAGTTTCAAGTTCGGCGGGAAAGGTTATGGCATCTGTTTTTGGGACGCTCAAGGCATAATTATGGTGGAATATTTGGAAAAGGAGCCACTATTACAGGCTCTTACTACGCAGACCAAATAAGAAGATTACGGAGGCCATTAGGAAAAAGACGCGGCAAACTGCGAGCTGGAGTGTTGTTTCACCAAGACAACGCACTGCTCAAGCCGCAGTTGCGATGGCTGCCATTCAAGAAACGGGATTCGAACTGCTCGAAAACCCTCCTATTCGCCAGATCTAGCTTCTAGTGATTTCTACCTCTTTCCTCGGCTCAAGGAACGCCTCCGAGGCAAGAAATTGAAGACGATAGCGAAGTAATGGCCGCTGTTGAAGCGTTTGGGAGGTCAAGACAAAGAATTTTTTCAAAGGAATCCTGGGTTTAGAAAAAGATGGACTAAATGTATTGATTTGTTAGAGACTATGTAGAAAAATAAATTATATTTTTACCGTGTTTTATTTTCATTATCATTACTTTTGGATCACCCTCGTATAATCTTATAAATGAAACATCTTATTATGAACATGGTATACCGCCATATATTGGAGATCACCTGGTCTTCTAGACCTTATCATTGGCGTTTCTTACAATAACCACAGGACAAAATTGGGTAATGGTTGGTTAGTAAATATAATAAAAATTAAGTAAGGTAGATTCAGGTTGTAAATAAAGTTACTGCCTATATACGTCCCACTCCTGGGCATAGGCCTCTTCTCATTTCTGAGAGGGTTTTAGAGCAAGGCCATGTCCGCTGCGCAAAAGCGTGGTCCTTTCCCGGAAAAAATGAGACATGCAGGTTTTCTCACGATTTTTTCTTTCACCGCAGAGCACCTGGTAAATTAACACTTAAACTGCAATTAACAATTTCATTGGTGTCGGCATGGTGCCGGTGGGGATCGAACTCGAGTTGCTTGCGTACTATGATAGGCTGCTCGCCTACTATAATAATTACGGCAAGCTCTAACCCCCTATGATACATATATTCAATCAGTATGTGCATAGTATTAACTTAAACATTAGTTTTAATGAAATCAATATTTTGCAAGCTTGTGATTAAGTTGAAAGTTTGTGAACAGTTTCATTATTTTGCACGCATATGCATTCACGGGGATAAATAAGTAAGCCACAAAGGTCGCGCTTTGATATCGTATCGTATCGTCTGTCGTGTTGGGCAATGGCGCTCGCGCGGCGCACTGGCGCGCATGCGCTGACAGACATTTTACCGCCAAACGCCGCACTCGTTGTTTCGTCTAAAAAAAATCAACAATATTTAATTTCGACATTGATACATTTATTTTTAATATTAATTTCGTTTATGTATTGTTAATTAAATTATTGACACACTTTTAATTTAATTTTGTTGTGTCAAAGCCTGTTAGACATTTGTGTGCGTTGTTTGCAATAAATATTTTTATTCGGTATTTTTGAACGTAAAATACTTTCGTAATAGAAAAAATGCAGTAAATTTTTTGGTCGCAATCAATTGAATGCAGTGTGAGTGCTGTGTTTACGTGATGTGTTCACGATGTGGCTGGCTTTTGGACTGCTCTTGCTGCTGAATGATGCGCTCGCATCGAACTCTAGCATCACAACATTCGCAGATGTGGTAAGCTCATTGAAACTTATAGAAACCCCATATTCTGCACATTCATTGTAATTAATGAAATTCTGTATGGTTCACTTGAATTTTATAATGTTATTTCATCATAATTTTTTCAAAATTATCCATAATACTACTTAAATAAAAACCTCTATTAGCTACCAAACTTCTTGTAAAAATAACTTACGAAAATTTTCTTACTACTTATAGTAGACATGAAATTATTATTTACGATTATTCTTATTAAAATATATTAAGTCATTTCTGTCATCATACAATGTCTCTGTTAACATACAATGTTTCTGAACAGATAAGTCACAGAATAAAAAAAGCAGTGTCCGAAAACAAAAGTAGCGTTAAGGAAAAGCTCCATGAATTTGTTCAACATGAAGTTAATTCATTTCTATTAAACGATTCATTTTTTTAATTATTTTATGGTGTACTTAGATATTATATTTGCAAAGTTTATCTTAGTAATAAAACGAGACAGTTTTTTTTTAAATTTCAAGGAGTATTGGAGTTAAAAAAATACCTAACCAATTAAAAAAATACCTAAGCCAAAAATTTAATTTCATAAACATTAGAGTTACCCTAATAGATATAACTAAAACGTTTGTTTTTATTTTTTATGTGTTAAGTATACATATTTACCTTTTAATACTTATATTGCAGCAGTTTCATACTAAACAAATATATGTCAATGTTACCATAAAACGAGCTACATTTAAACTTAAACGTAAAATTCATTCACAGTCATATAATGTGAATTCATTACGTAATTTTATATGATAGTAAGTCCGCTGTGCATATCAGGTTATTTTATAACCGCCTACTTAACATGCTAAATTAATAGTAAAGTATCAAATCGTTAACCCAATTAAAGTTTCATTAATAATTAAATAAATGAACTTATTAACATAATGTTTAAAATAGAAACATACAAAAACGTATTGAATAAAAGTAATTTAATGGATTTTATCGCGTTTAATTTAACTTTTTAACTTATTTTTTAATTCCCGACGTTTCGGGTGCTTGTATGTCCTTATTGTCACGCGGATAACATCGGCAATTAAGAAATAAGTTAAGAAGTTAAATTAAATGCGACAAAATCCATAAAATTAGTTTTATTCAATGTTGTTACAAAAAAAAAACAATAACTGATATGTTTTATCCACTCTACGTGTGCGTTTATGTCATTTGCTTATAAAGAGTTTACCTGCCAGCGCATTACTTAATGTTGGAGTCGAAAGTCCTAGCTCGAAACCTGGATAGTGCCATAGTAGCAGAAGTTGTTGCTTAATCTCAAGCAGGGCATAGTAATTTGAAAAGGTAATTTTTAATTTAATGCGTATTTGTTTAAATATAAGAAATTATTATACGAACACGTATATTGACTTTACATATAATGTAGAGTTAACACTACGGAACAAAAAAAAAGATGTAAAAATCAAAATTTAAAGAATTACAGATGTCAAATTTCGTAAAGACCGTGGTTCTGCCTCAGATTATAAAACAAAAAGAGGTCCTGTGTATACGGGGTTGCGTTGTTTTGACACCTGTTGACTCTACGTGTGCGTTTATGTAATTTGCTTATAAAAAGTTTACCTGCCAGCGCATTTCTTAATGTTGGAGTCAAAAGTCCTAGTTCGAAACCTATATAGTGTCATAGTAGCAGGAGTTGTTGCTGGATCAAGTAGTAGGACATGGTTTGAAAAGTTAGGTAAATTTTAATTTAATTGTGCAATATTGAACACCAAATCAAAAACATATGTGTAGCTACAATTGAAAGAGTTAGCCCTCTCATGTTGCTATACTCCTGCAAGTAGTCACATATACCTTTAACTGGCTCGTTGGTCTGGTGGTTGTGAACGTGGTTGCTGATCATGAGTTCCCAGGTTCGATTCCCTTATAGGGTTTTCCGGGTAAGAAATTCTCAGCAGCAGCCCGGAGTCGGGAAGTTGGCGGTGTTTCACCCCCGTGTCTCTGAAAGTTCGTAAAGCCGTTGGTTCTCCGCCTGATCTCTTTCTGCTAGTGTCGGTTTGCCATCCCATCGGACTATGAGAGTGAGGGAATAGAGAGTGCACTTGTGCTTGTGCATACACTCGGGCACTATAATCCTGTTCTGTTCAGATGATCGAAATTCGGTCTTTAGGACATTATACCTTTAACTTGTAAATATATCATTAATGGGTTTCTCCCGTTTAAAAAAATAATTTGCCTTAATTGCCACGCTTGCCAGGTGGACTTGGTGATCGCAGTATTTGGTGATATCATGCATCTGTGGTGCTGGTCCCCATCATCGATCTAAGTATTTTATGTCTGGCTTAAACTAGACGGTTATTCCTCCATGTATCGGATGTCATGACATTTTTTTTGTATAGAATAGGGGTGACAATCAAACACACAGTCCACCTGATGGTGAATGAATCTTGTGGCCCATAGACAATTACATCTACCTTCGATTAAGAATTAAAATACAGATGCGTTGTCACCCCTGAGGCCTAAAATGGGAAGCCTCGTTTCCAGCAAAAAGGGCTGTCGAATATCTACATTCACCATTAGAAAGTTAGTGACATTAAGCTGCTATTTTACGATGGTATTCTGTGAGAGCGTGGGTCCTCCCAAGTTGAGTGAACCCATTCGTGCTACAACCATAATATAGCTGCACCATGGCTCTACCACGTATAAACTCTGGGATATTTTTGGCATTTTCCATTTTCGCCTCTTACGACACCCATGGGAAGAAATAGGGTGATAGATAGAACGATCTTACGCTGTCACTGTACGGCTATTATGTATCATCTTAATCTAATATTTATGGAATACTGGTGATGATGATGATGATGACCTTATATTTGTAATGTTGTAACCCGCGATAAATTTGAATTTCAAGCACATCATTTTATAAAGTAACAGAGTACGTGCACCCGTAAAGTACCGTATATGAGCCAATTTATTCGATCAACTTGGATTTTTTTGCGAAATAAATTACGTTCGTTTCATCAGAATACGGCCTTAAAGAGTTGATCAACTTTTAGGTTTAATTCAGTGACTCATCCTGTGTTTAATGGTTGCACCTCGTCGATTTCGTAATGTTCCAGTTTATATGACATACGTTTTTTTTCTGTCATTCTTTTTTAACTAAATGTTGACCACCTCGCCCTAAGACGCGGCATAAGTGAAGACAGCTAGTTTGACTATGGAGAATTTATTATAAGTACAAAACAATTTAGAGTATCCATATCCATATTTGATTGCCTCGTTGGTCTAGTGGTTGTAAGCGCGACTGCTGATCATGTGGTCCCGGGTTCGTATCCCGAGTTTATCTGTCAAGAAATTCTCAGTTGTAGCCCGTACTCAGAATTTGGCGGTGTTACACCACCATATCTCGAAAAGCACATAAAGTCGTTGGTCCTGCGCTTGAGCTCTCCCAGGTCGTGTCAGATTGCTGTCCTATAGGAATATGAGAGTGAAGGAATAGAGATATAAACTCCTGCATACTTCTGTATTGCACAGATGGCTAGTCTCTGTTAAGACTGGCTGCCGTGACTAAAATTCGGTCTGAAGACACTATTATTAAGAACATCAGAATTAATTACTTCATTATAAATATATCAATACGTTAATTCATCGCGTTAATGTTGGTTTGCTGGCTATATCTCAGGCTAGTTTGGTTACCTTATGTGATATTTATCGAACTCATATCCTATATTATATTGTGAGCCTTGATTTAAATCCCGGTCGGAGTTAATGTTAGTAACGCGAGGTTTATACTTTTCCGCTAGAGTGGTTTGATTTATAAATGGAAAAATTATAAATTATAAACAATTATTATTAATTAAGATTAATGCTATATTAATTGTATAGTTGTAGCACGAATGGGTCGGCTCGACCGGGGAAGGGCCACGCTCTCACAGAATATCAGCGTAAAATAGCAGCTTAATGCTGCTGTGTGCTGTGTAGTGTAGAGAACCGGAGACCCTTTTTACGGGAAAATAGGCATTCCATATTAGACCTCACAGCTGACAACGCATCTGCATTTTGATTCGCAAACGAGGATAGATATAGATGTCTATGGGCCACAGCAACCACTTATCATCAAGTGGACTGTGTGCTCGCTTGTCACCCTTATCCTTTAAAAAAAGGGAATATCGAGAAAATTTTAAGATCATTGTTAACGGTTGCAATTAATAATTATCTAAATCTAAAGTGCTGGATATTATTGTTGATTTATATTTTTGAAATTTTTCAAAACGGTTGCTTCAAAATTGTTGTCCTTTACCTAATAAAGTAAAGAAAAATAATTGAAATGGCGTTAAAATTATTCAGTTTTCAAAAAATTTTCAGGAAAAAGACGCAGAAAGTTTTATTTTTGGCTTTTTCTTTAAAAGTCTGAAAACACCATTAAAAGTGAGAAAGAGATATAGAAAAGCCTTTTTTTTTTACTTCTTTGAAATCGGCTTTTACTTTTATTAATACATAGTAAATTTTATCTTTACATCTACACACATAATATAAATACAATTTAAGTGTTTGTCAGTAATATCGATTGTTTTATTGAGCTGAGAGGGTTATTGCATGCCATTAAGACAGAAGTAAAGTTTTTGTTTGTCTGTCTGTTCGGGCTAATGTTTGGAATGGCAGAACCGATTGTAACGAAAATTCACGAACAGATAGAGAGCACTGACAGGAGTGATCTGAACTATATTTTACTCGAGTAACTTGGAGAATTTTTTCGAGCAATAATTTTTTTTAAATCTTTGATGATTAACCTAAATCTAAATAACGCCACATTAAATCGTCCAGGCGAAGCCGGAGCGGGTCGCTAGTCTTATAATATTACTTTCGTGACCTTAACATATTTTCGTACATATAATCATTGGCTGGTGTTTACCAATTATCATAAATTAGTAAGTTGGTAGCACTGTTCGTTACCTTTAGAAAAAAATCTTGCGTCATTGAGCTTTCTGATAGAATTATTATGGTGACGACATCGCTCAGATGTTGAATCAGATGCGGGTTCAATTGAAGTACGAGTAATCTTTTTGTATGCGAAAAGAGGCGTAGTCAAAGGTCACCCAACTTGTTTATTATGACTTTAAATGTTATTTTACCACTTTCTCGGCGATAAAGAACGTAACCACGTGTGCAGTCAGACATTCTGTATTGAGGTCGTGTTTTTTATGGAATATGGGTGACAAACTCTCACACAGTCCACCTAATGGATGCTGTGGCCCATAGACATATACATCTATCTTCAATTAAGAATCTTAGATTACTTAGATGGAATGCCTCATTTCCAGTAAAAAGGGTCTCCGGTTCTCTACACTCACCATACGAAACACAGCAGTATTAAGCTGCTATTTCAAGAGTGTGGTCCTACTCTACCTGGTGATCTAGCTGACCCATTTGTGATACAACCATAATATAGCTGCAGCGTGGCTCTACCACGTGTAAAACTCACCTTCGTCGAATCGAATCTTATTGAGAGTCATTTACTTGTTCGGAAAATCCTCTCTTTAGAGAAACCTATTAGAAACCCGGAAGCCCTTTTTAAAGCAACAATAAACAATATTATTGTATGTTGCTCAATTATTGGTATGAATAATTTTAAAAACAACGACATATAACAAATTCTTACTACTTCCGTTATGGGTTACCAAACAATAATAATAACCTTAATCGTTTGGCATATGTACTATCGATCGCTACAATAGACATTTTGAATAGAATTTTTTTTAATCATTCTTTTAAATAGTTGTGACGCCATCTTTAGAAATTCTAGAGATTTTTCAGCATATTTTCCTGACTTCCGACTATTATTTATTTATATATGTCTGCTGACTGAGACGAGCCTTGTACTCATCAGTAAGACATACGAAGACTGTTATTTTACTTTTAGTACGATTATTTCGTTTAAAATGGTGCGCTAGGACCTTTTTCTGTACCGTGGATGTGCTTTACATACATAAGTTGCACATGGACAAACATGTTTGATGGCGATAGAAATATTTGTTTGTCCGTGGTGTAGCGCTGTGACCAAACGCTTAGCCACTGTGATACGGAGCCGTTGATCATTTATTTATTCACAATCTATCAAAGTCCCCTGCAAAACACAGGCTATGGAGCCGATTGCTGCAGCTATATTAGTAGCATAGTTGTAGCACGAATGGGTTGGCTCGACCGGGGAAGGGCCACGCTCTCACAGAATACCAGCGTAAAATAGCAGCTTAACGCTGCTGTGTTTCGTATGGTGAGTGTAGAGAACCGGAGACCCTTTTTACTGGAAACGAGGCATTCCATCTTAGTCCTCAGGGGTGACAACGCATCTGTATTTTGATTCGTAATCGAGGATAGATGTAAATGTCTATGGGCCGCAGCAACCACATACCATCAAGTGGACTGTGTGCTCGTTTGTCACCCTTATCCTATAGAAAAAATGTAGTGGCGGTGTGAGAGTATCCACTACCCCATACCGTCCCGTGGGTATCGTAAGAGGTGACAAACATACTAGGAAATGACAACAGTCTTCCTGATAACAACTCGAAAATAAAAAAATGCGCTTGGTGGCAACTGTCGCAATATCATCTTTATGAAGCAATTTACGGAGCCGTCAATGACACTTAAAATTAACCTCACATATTTTTAGGACTCATATAAATTACGTCATATCACATCACACCCTACATTATCTAATAAGGGAAGACGTATATAATCTCCAAAACCCTGTTCCATTGCGAGTTCTAACGTAAGCCGGGATTGCATTGCGGTTACTAGCGAAAGGCAATCAAATCATGATAACACAGACTCAAAATTGCTGCACAAAGGAGTTTATTTTACTTACGTCTGGTACCGAAAATTTGCATTAAATTAACATGATATTTCTCAACATTTCATCAAATCGTTAGCATGCTTACGGATCCCGTTTTAGTTGGTTGTTTCAATCAACATATATTTGGCAATGCGAATTCGGTAAATAGTTTCGCAATTATTTACTCCGTTTGTGATTGCTCAAGTGGACACGTCTAAGTGTTATTTTATAAGTTTCTACTTTTATTTGTATTAGTATATATATATTTTTATTTAAATTTTTTATTTGCTTATCTTTACAAAAACAGTACATAACAATATAACTTCGCCAAACTGTAAAGACAGTTTGTTGGCGAATAAACGCACTCTTGTATCCTATTACATAATTAAATAAGTACACCACCCACATAATGTAGCAAAAAAATAGAAATTTTAAATATAAACACTATTATTTCTATATTTTATAACATCTCACTCACATAACATTGCAACCAAATAGAAATTCTAAATATAACCCGTATATATTTTTCAAATATTACAAACGAATATCAGTTTTTACAAATTGTCAAATACGCTATCATGTATGTCCAAAAAATAATTCTTAAGTTTCTTTTTATTTGTAAATTTACGATCATAATATGTAAGTGGCGGAGCCACGCTGCAGGTATGTTATGCCCCCACCCCCTGAATGGGTTCCCGCCTTGTCGTGGACTGAGTGTTCTGTAAATGTGGAAAAAAGCAAGATTCTACAGAATACAAGTAAATAAATTAAATTAAGTTGTGATCCACTGTTATGCTTTTTTTTTTATTGAATTTTTTTATTGAACGTAAGGGTGACAAACGAGCACACAGTCCACCTGATGGGAACATCCACATCCATACTCGATTAAGAATGCTCTAAGTACCAAATTGGCAATATATTGAAAAAGGCCAAGTTAAGAGTACCGTTAACCGACGAGCATGTATGTGCAGGTTATATGGATATGAAAGAAGCGAGAGAGGTATGTCAGGATCGTGACCAATAGAAGTCCTTAGTCTGTGCCTACCGTTCTAAGTGACAGGTGTGAGAGTTCATGTAATTGAATAAAACTACTTTTACGAATTATATCGCGTTTAATTAACTTATTTTTATTAATTCCCGACATTTCGGGTGCTTTACAGCACCAATGGTCACGGGGGACTGAGGTGATTGCCGTCCCGATGTCAGAGTTAATCCGGAAGTCTGCAGTTTGTGAGTTGAATAATTTCATGGCTACTATGGCCTAGTACTCTCACTAGGATCATTACAGCTTATGATCAACTAACGATCCGCCCCGGCTTCGCACGGTTGATTTCTGGATATCGACAACGCCACCTACCGGGTCCAATTGTGAATCTAAACCATTCTCTAATCAACTTAATCACACACACAAAATTTCATCAAAATCGGTCCAGCCGTTTAGGAGGAGTTCAGTCACATACACACGGACAGAAGAATTATATAATATATAATATGCATGTACTATATATTTAAACCTTCCTCTTAAATCATTATGTCTATTATTGAAAACTGCATTAAAATCCGCTGCATGGTTTAAAAGATCTAAGCGTGCAGACGGCGGGAAGCGATACGTGTTATTTAAGGTTTTTTTTAAACTCTTAAATTATTTATTCCACGGTTTTCTATTAGCTTGGCTTGTATGTATGTTATATATGTGTAAGATATGAATATCATCGAATTTTTTCATTCAGTTTTCACTCACTTTTTTTTTTGTTTTTTATAGGATAGGGTGACAAACGAGCACACAGTCCACCTGATGGTAAGTGGTTGCTGTGACCCATAGACATCTACATCTATCTTCAATAAAGAATCAAAATGCAGTTGCGTTGTCACTCGTGAGGACTAGGAAGGAATGCCTCTTTTCCAGTAAAAAGGGTCTCCGGTTCTCTACACTCACCATACGAAACACAGCAGTGTTAAGCTGCTATTTTACGCTGGTATTCTGACTTTCACTTCTAGACGTCTGAATAATCTAATTTTGTAGACGTATTAACACCTCATGACAATACAACAATTTAATGACTAACACCTATCGTTTTCGTTAGGATCATCGCAGCTAATGCCGAACTCGTCTTTTGTTATTTGGGTTGTGTTGAGATGATTTTTGACCATGACCAAGGAACTAAAATTTCAGCGGATTATAAATGGCTCCTGCAGGCCTAGGACCAACCAACTTCGAGCAAAAAAGACTTCCAGATGCGTTGTCACCTTTGAGGACTATGATGGAATGCCTCACAGTTTGCATTAAGCTTGAAGCTTCTAATTAAATATACCCTTCACGCCTTCAGACTGAAACACAGTATATGCGCTGACCTACCCAGACGGACTCTCAGGAGAATATGTGCTATAATGTGAGAAATTTTTCAATATAGTCTAAGCTAACTCAGAGGACAATATAGTCTAGCGCTTATTTTAGCGTTAAACAATATTCAGCAATTTGAAATTTCATAACCAATGCTCGATTGGTACACCCGTTCCGTATCGTAAGGTAATCTTAGTCATTGGAATGTAAGTGGATTTAAAATTGTGCTTCAGATGACCCTGAACTGCTTAATGCACAAGATGTGTATTGCATCAAGAAAGTGTTGGGTAACGCATTAGTCGCTAATTTATTCAAGTCACATGCGAGACAGTTACGGAATATTTTTAAAGACCATGAAAGTCAATACGCACACTCGATTGATTCGGCAGATAAAAAAAAAGAGAAGTGCGTACTCTTATCCATTTTTATTACGAGACTTAATCTATATACCATTAGGGTCTTATCTTAGGATCTACGTAAATATAATATACAGTACTAATCACTATAGCTGCCAGTTTTTTTTATTAAACTGAAGTGATAAATGAACATACAGACCACCTGACAGTTGGTGGTTAATAGCTACTGCAGTCTATGGACACCTGCAACCAACTTTAAACGAAGAAGGCTTCACATGCGTTATCACCTCAGAGGTGGACTCAGCTGGAATGCTTCATAATCCGTAATTATTCTCGCCCGTAATAGCCTTCAGAACGGAACACAGCAGCCACGCTTAGCAGGCGGGTTGGCAACCGTAGTCTTTATACTCGTAATTTGAGTTGTTATTGGAAAGATACTGCTGCCATGCAGATATCTTCTTTTTTTATAGATTAAGGGTGACAAACGAGCATACAGTCCACCTGATGGTAAGTGGATACTATGGCCCATGTCTATGGGCCATAGTATGGCCAGATGTCTATCTGCATTTATCCTAAATGCAGATACGTTGTCACCCCTGAGGACTGAAATGGAATGCCTCGTTTACAGTAAAAAGGGTCTCCGGTTCTCTAAATTCACCATACGAAACACAGCAGTATTAAGCTGCTATTTTACGCTGATATTCTGCGAGAACGTGCTCCTACCCACGGAATGATATGGTGTAGTGGATTCTTTTATGTAAGATAACAGCAGCAGTAAAACAAACAAGAACGAAATTATTGTTTGTTTTATTGCTGTTCAACCGATACTTGCTTTATACTGTTGCCTAACTCGTATTTACTTTCTTACTTTTATCACTTGTTTGGAATAATCTGTTTTAGGAAATAACTAGAAGGCACGACAAAGGGAAACAAGCCAAAGTAGATGGACAGCAGCCTGATAACTGCTACAAAATAAAAACTGCAACAATTGCCAAGTGTGGCAACTATGGCAAATAATGTCCTAAGGAGGCAAACTAAACTGTTAGCAGTAGACAGATAGGCTATAATCAATGAATATAAATATATCCCATACATTCATCACATGTAACTACCATATTTCTAAAAAAAAAATTAAAAAAAATTCATTTGCAATAAGGAATTTTCTATTTATATACATTAAACATATTATGTGTTGTAATTGCTGGTGAATGTGTTAAAACAAGTATTCAACCTGTAAGAGTAAGTACATCTGATTTTAAGGCTTTTCTCCGTAGCCGGTCAGCATTTTTATCTCTCGCTCTTATGAAATAGCTATTCCGTCATCAATGCCACAAGATTTAATTAGCATCTCAATCTGGAGAAATAAATGAAGCTATACATTCATACGCAACGCAGCATTGATTGGGGACCGCACAAACCAAGTAACTTTATTAGAGACTTCGTAACTTTATACTTACCTAGCTTGGAATCTTCAAAATTAAAAATAATTTGATTATAGGGCTATATGGGATGGAATAATCTATATGTTGATGAAACTTAAGTGGAGGGGACTGATGATCTGTAATATGTTGAATTAATATTGAGGATTATATTTAGTTAATATTAGCTGATACCCGCGACTTCGTCCGCGTTGCTTGTTATTGAAACAAAAAAAAAAACACACATCACTGAACACGTAGTTTTTATAAAAATCGTTGTTTCGTCAAACTTTAAAACTTTATATTAAATGAAGATATCGCAATAATTTATTTTTAAATAAGGGCCAATTGTCTAAGAAATAAAACTTAGACAACCTAATTGAAATCTATCCAGTAGATTTTCCGTGATGCGCGCACAACTGCAAACCTCTATCATTTTGTTTATATAGATTATGGGTGCAAGTACAGACTGCCATGAGATTCCGAGTTTTAATTCCTCAATCGTAATGGTGCAGAGCTAGGTACTGCCAATCTTAACCATAAGGGTCGAGGATTTGCAATTGTTAAAGTGATATTATATTACCAGAATTAATACAAAGTTATGCTGATTGCCGTGTGGTGGCCTTGTAAGACAATTCAACTCATTTCGTCTCGTGGATATTTAAAGGTTGGGTTGGGAAACTCCAGAAAATTCTTATAGCTTCCGATCGATGGCGGTACAACCATCTTGTCATCGAGAGTCTCCGAATATTTACCGACGGGAGTAAAATAGAGGGAAAGGTAGGAGCGGCATTATCTTTTTGGAATAGTGCCGCCGAGATCCCAACTCTGAAGCCCAAACTATCGGACCACAGTAGCGTTTACCAGGCAGAATTACTGGCCATATACATGGCAACTGAGCGGATTCTTTCTAGCACGGAGACAACTTTCGGGGTTTACAGTGACTCTAGGTCTGCTCTTGAGACCGTTGTAAACCAAAACTCCCAACACCTTTTACCATTCACGACCCGTAAAAACATCCACAACATCTTTGCAACTATGAACTTTATCCAGTTTCTTTTGTAAAGCGTCTCATTCGATCGGAAACTTTATAAGAATGGAACCGGAGATATACAGAGGGAGAGACCGCTAAAACGACCAAAGTTTTTCTGCCGGACGCTGAGTCAGCCCACAAAGTAATAAGGGAAACAGCGTTGTCTCCGACTATGGTTCAGGCAATGACCAGACATGGTGGGTTCTCCGAGTACCTGTACCGGTTTCGTTGCAAAGAGAGCCCATCATACATCTGTGAGCCTGGAATCGAGGAGACAGTGTTGCACACCCTTTTGGAGTGTCCGCGGTTCGAAAGTCAGATGTCATTTCGAGTTTGAAACCGATCCACAAATTAAAAAAAGAAAATTTGCATATATTGTTAACAGAAAATAAGTTTATAAAATTTTGCGAAGGGGTAGTTAAGCAATTTATTAAAAAAAATCAAAAGTAAATTATATAATTTAGTGAAATAATTTCAGTTGACGAAAATGTTATGTGATGATTGTCACTGTTGATTATTATTATTTATTACTTAATATTATTATTGATAATTACGTATCATTATTATTATTACTGATTATTTATCATAATCGTTTTAATTATTATTTAACATATTAATTATTCAACTAATTAATTTTACAATTTTATTGGCTGTACAAATGTGATAAAAAATATACACTAGGTGCTTCCTCGTGTTTATACATTGTATATACAGAGAGAACGCATTGATTCAAATTTAAAAATTTAGTAATATTTATTTTGTTTAAAAGTTTTATATTTAAATTGCAAGTTAAATTACCACAAAGCGCTAATAAAGACTGAATACATTCGTCAGAGGGCTGCTTAGAAAAAAAAACATCTTGTATTCAGATCTGAAATAATCACACTGGCGGCAGTAGCGTGATAGATGCAAGACGTCAGTATTGTTCCATCAATCCGCCTGCTAAGCTGGACGATTAGGGCCTCCTTACGGAAAATATCTTAACGGAAAAGATCCTTACGGGAAAGACCCATGTCTAGCAGACTGGTGAGGATGAAGAAGAAGTAGAAGTTGCTACCAAACGGCATGCAACTTTTAGACTTAACGTGCTTGTTTAAAAAAAATCGTATGAGTCAACTGAGGGAAATGTTTGAGCTTATAGTTTCCCGTATATAGAGTACTAGCTGTTTCCTGCGACCTCGTGGGATTCCATGGGTTTTGATGTTTTCGGCGCGGAACCGTAATTGTTTTTCTAATATAAAAGTAGCCTAAGTTACTCATAACGTCAGCTATCTGCCAGTGAAAGTCCGTCAAAATCAGTCCAGCCATTTCGGAGATTAGCCGGAACAAACAGACAGACAGACCGACAGATAGACAAGCAGACCGACAGATAAAATTTTTTAAATTATTTTTTTGTTATAAGTACCGTATATATTTTCATATGCATTAATAAAAAGTAGTTATTTTGACATTACAAACAGACACTCCAATTTTATTTATTTGTCTAGATAACGTACGTCAAACGTGTAGTGGCGGTGTAAGAATATTCACTACCCCATATCGTCTCGTGAGTTTCGTAAAAGGCGACAGAGGAAAATGAAACAGGAGATGAACAGCAGCTCTTCCTGGATGGATATAGATTAATCCTCCAGTACTTTGGAAGAGGCCCAGGTTTAGCTGTGAACTGTTTACTTCAGCTGTGAATACTTGAAGGCAGCAGGCATGTCATGAAGCTGATGAAGCCTCGAAATAACGACCGATGCTTTTCATTAAAATAGAAATATATAGTATAATAGAATATTATATAACAATAATATAGAATATAGATAGCGAAGACTCGACGATTAAGGCCTTTTTACAATGAGAGAGACTCATGTCCAACAATGGCTACTCCTACGTCAGTTAGGATTGGTGATGTGAATATTTCGTTAATTATTCATATATCGACATTAATAGGCGTTTTATCGAATCAGTTTATTAACACTTCTTAAATCGTTACGTGGTTGTTTTTGTTTACAACTCTGCAGGCGGACCGGTTTTAGCCGAGTCGCAGTTTTCTTACTGTTTTTGTTTAAATGTACGGACGCCCGGTACGGTAATGCAGTTGCATCGGTTGTAAGTTTTGTCCAAAATTACGTTAACTGTTTCAGAAACGTAAAATTTTATTTAAAAAAATTAACAATTAGCAATTATAACTTTTAACAAAATGTAGAAACCAATTTCATATTGCTAAATAAACCGCATCAACAAAATCGGTCGAGTTGGTTGAGTTGGTTTATATCGCTTAATAACACGAAGAAAACGTCACGAGGTACCCATTTCTTGTATACCAAATCCTTCTCCAGAATGTAACAAAAACAAAAACTTTTCTGAAAACCGCATCAAAATCGGTTCAGTCAAACGCGAGATAATCGCGGACAAACATACATACAAACATACGGGTCAAACTGAGAAACTCCTTTTTTTTGAAGTCGTTTAAAAACTTACGCGTACATTTCAAAACCCCTACATCACCTTAGTATAAAAGAATAAAATAAGCTCGATGTAAGGGTCGCTGTTGCTAGATAACCTGGAAGGCGTATCCAAACCCGAGTTAATCCAGTAGGCGAAATCTAGCCTTCTAAAGAAAGGTTTGATGATTATCTGGATCTCACCATTGGTCTGCATTTTTAAACGATAGTTTTCTGATATTTTGGTTTAAAAATACACCTGGAACATATTTGATACATCCAATTCGCAATAATCGTTCTTCCTGTAGATTTCAAATGCTTAATTTTTTTTTAAAACATACCTACACCAAAATGTTTATTAAGTCTAAGGTCTATAAAACTTTTGATATTCGTTTCGAAAATTATCACCTAATACGTGATATGGACACATATTTTTAGCGCATCAAGGACTAAACAGACGAAGTCATATTTACGTTCATTTAGCCTTTGTGAATGTTTGCCTAGAGACGCAAATATTCAAAAAAATAACAAAGATATATGTGAACTCGTTACTTAACATATGCAGATGCAGACATAAAGTAAAAGTAAAGTTTTTTTCGCTTTTTCACACATCTTTCGATATCGATACGTAAGTACATAACGTAATAGACATTATTACGACATCTGATTTTTTTTTATTTGGAGACGCCAGTAAATATTTTTGATAATGTTTTTTTTTTAAATTGAAGTGATAAACGAACTAATAGTAATACTGCGGCCCAAAGACACTTGCAACCAACTTCAAATAAAGAAAGCTACAGGTGCGTTGTCACCTGTACCCTTCAGACCGGAACAGAACAGTGCACTGCTGTTTTGCATCAGAAATAGGTAAGAGGGAGGTGCCCAGACAGATTTCAAGGCAGGAAAGAAATCCTACCACTTAGTAATGTAATTGTGACGGCACTGTCGCCTCGCCACAAGCAAAATGCACTGGAGCCTGAATCGCGCTATCAAAGTACCGAAATTACCGCGCTATATATAGAACAGCTCCGAAATAACACATGGAGCGTTGGCTGCTCCCCGGGACGATCACCTTGCCCGGCAGGAGATCTCCTCTTTCCTTCCACGGCCAAATGGTGACCCCGACGTGATCTGAACACACGACCTTCTGATCTGGAGTCAGGAGGTTGCATGTTCAGATTACGTTTCTTGTTTTCCTTCCACGGCCAAAATACTATGTTTGGAGGTTTATGTAATTAGGAATTATAAGACCTATGCAAGCAGTGATGTTTTAATAGGCTATAATGGTATTATAGTCGTAGTATCTGCGCTGCTCCAATAAATGTTGGTGGTCTTCACATGTCGTCGATATATTTTATTCCTCAGGCACGCAGGTTTCCTTACGATTTTTTCCTTCACTGCCAAGCACGTGGCAATAAATAGCATTTTTTATTTAATTTGTTTTAATAAATAAATAGTGCACATAAAATGTACAATTAATGCCTTTAGGGATTCCCTGCCAGTCAACCACGATTTGGAGATGCTATAAAAAATGAAAACATGTATACAAAAATTTTACTGGAAAAGAGGCATATCATCTTGGTACTCAAAGGTGACATCGCATCTGCATTTTGATTCTTAATCGAGGATAAATGTAGATGTATATGGGCTGTGGCATCGACTTACCATCAGGTGGACTGTGTGCTTCTTTGTCACTCTTATTCTATAAAAAACATATAAATATAAAAACACACATAATATACATATAAATACACTTATACATCTAGGCTGATTTATAGGGAGCCAATTAAGCTTAGAACGGTATAAGCATACATGATCGTATTTATGAAGACCGCAAATAAATCGGATGTAGTTATTGAGCAGACGATCCAATTTGATCAAAAGTACTTGGCTTACAACAGAGTAACACACATCAGAATAATCAATGAACGCTGAAATATGTGCTCTCACCAACATAGACCTGAAATTCTTAAAAAGATAAAGGCCTTGCAGGATGATTGTTACTCAACGGCTTATCTCAGTCACCTGAGATTGCCAACTTAAATTTAACAACATATTCAAATATGTCCAAATAATAAATTCCTAGGTTTAAGTAAGTAAGCCTAATTCCGATGTAAGTTTTCGCCTCCAATCGTATCGCCTTATCTATATTAAGCAACTGTTACAGCTTTTATGGAGTTAGCGTTGCTGGAAGAGCCTTGACTTTATTAGATAAATTATAGTTGAATTTAATATAATATGCGTATCAACTTTCCATTTTTGCGTCTGTGTATACAGACCTACGTGTTGTTTGGCAATTAAAGATTTGTACGTGCAAAATCTATAATTACCTAACTTTATTTCACAATTCTGAAATACAGTGTCAAGTTTCGCTATCGAATCATAGTTTCATCATCTACTAGAAATAAAATTTGACAACAAATATGTATGAAAATGGTAAAAGAAATGAAAATTTATTTATTTTCTCACAACAAAATCACAAACGCCGGTTCATTAATAGCTATTATAACAAAAAGGGCTGTTGATCACTGGTGTCTGAAGTAGGTAATTAAAACCTCAGTTACAGGTCACCAGGCCTCCATCTTAGTTACTGTTAATGGCTAACAATTGTATATGTATTGTTTATTTATCTATTAGCTCTTTTAAAGTAATTCAAATTGTAATAACTTATTGACTGCTCTTAATGAGTAAAATAAAATAAAAGGGTCTTTCAAAGCTACAGTTAGATATTGATTCAAATATTCAACAATATTAAAACAACTACACAAAAGCAAAATAAATTAACTAAACTGAAATCAATATTGTAAGAATCTTAAATTTATAGCACCTGAGCGGTAGAAAAAATAATAGTAATTTTCTCAGTGATGGAACCTATATAGATAAATTTGCAAAGTAACACATTATCTAAATACAAAATGAAAGTTTTAATATCCAGACGGTCGGCGGATCTTCACTTGCTTTGTTGTCGATATTCCACGTATTGGAACCAAACGGTTTGCTTCGTCTTATGTAATGCGTACAGCAAAGGAGTGGAATAATTTGCCGGCGTATGCTTTTCCGTTCGATTACAATCTAGGTGTCCTCAAGGCAAGAGTGAATAAGCTTTTGTTACACTAAGACAGTACCATTCAACAGTTTTTTTAAATAGAATAAGGGTGACAAACAAGTACACAGTCCACCTGTGTAAGTGGATGTTGTGGCTCATAGTTATCTACGTCTATCCTCGATTAAGAATCAAAATGCAGATGCGTTGTCACCGCTGAGGACAAGGATGGAATGCCTCGTTTCCAGTAAAAAAGGGTATCCGGTTCTCTACTACATATATTACACTACATGATTGAACTGCTAAATATTATATATAAATAAATATGTCACATATTGTACAAAGCTCTAGCCACATTTAGCAATAAAGCTTGATACGGGCTACGGTATGGGCGAAGCACGTTTATACAACTTACAGTTAACCAATGCCTGTTTCGTCACAACTCGTACCTGGGAAGCGTGCTTTACTCTGTGCTAAGCGCGTAGCCCACTGACCGCCCTGGCGTGGCGATTCATTGTATGTCCTGATTTCCGAGGTAATTTGTCTACAGAACGCTGCATGTCACTGCGATCTCCCAATACGTGTAACGGGACTTCACACGCCTTTGATATTCTTTTTTAATTTGAGCAGTTTTTATCCAAAGTTTTTCTTCATTAAGCTTGCGGTAAATGAGCACATTGAACTGCAATCTTTAAATATTCGCACCAATGGCCAAATATATCCATGTCTGTCTCTTTTTAATGTCATTTTGTGAAAAGGGAGAGAGAGGGCAACTAAAAGCATTTCTTAAATTGAACATCGATGTTTTATGTATGCTTTTCAAAAGTTGGTATTCGTTAAATGAATCATCCATGTCATATGTATAGATAATGAGACGTATAAATTCGTAGTTTATTTGTATGTACTAATTGTATATGTATATTATATTATATATTTGTTTATATGTACCTATGTATAGGTTATATTAGTATAGTTTATTTATTAGTATAATGTTTATATTACGTAGTAATTTATCATTTTTATTTAGTTTTTTATTTTATATTGCTACACCTCACGTGGTAGCAGCATGGCTCAACCACGTACATAATACGTGGTAGAGCCATGCTGCAGCTATATTAGTAGTATACTTGTAGTACGAATGGGTCGGCTCGACCGGGGTAGGACCACGCTCTCACAGATTACCAGCGTAAAATAGCAGCTTAACACTGCTGTGTTTCGTATGGTGAGTGTAGAGAACCGAAGACCCTTTTTACTGGAAAAGAGGCATTCCATCGAGGTCCTCACGGGTGACAACGCATCTGCATTTTGATTCTTTATTAAAGATAGATGTAGATGTCTATGGGTCACAGCAACCACTTACCATCAGGTGGACTGTGTGCTCGTTTGTCACCCTATCCTATAAAAAAAAACCTACGACAAATTCTCACCACATGGGTTGACTGGTAGAGAATGCCTCAAAATATAAAGTTAGCCCTTTGTATTCTTTTGTTATAAGGAATGCAATAAAGAATATATAAATAAATTAATAAATATTTATCAGTAAGACTTTAAATGTAAAATATAATATTCGACAGACAGACAGGACAAACGAGCAAACAGTCCACCTGATGGTGTATGGTATGCTATGGCCCATAGACGTCTACATCTATTCTCAATTATGAATCAAAATTTAGATGTCAGACCTGAAGACTAATATTAAATGCCTCGTTACCAGAAAACAGGGTTATTCTCTATATTTACCATACAAAACACAGCAGCATTAACCTGCTATTTTAACTACTCCAATTAGGATGTTAGTGATTGGAGTGGTTCACGATAATCGAATGGCGGATTCGAAGTCACGATGTTTTTCGCAGTTTGCAGCATAATGGTTATATAGATATTCTTCAATTCTGTCGTTTTGCTGAAATTGGAGCCACGGGCAGAAGCTCGTAACAATATAAAATTTTATCTAAACTCAATTTTCTTGCGTGCTATGTTTATTTTGTAGCATATTTTAAGGCGGGCACTTATCTCCTCGAACCTTGGTAGCACAGGGCCTAAGCGCTCGCCGTATATATCAAAGTATGTTAGCAATCCGGGTTCAATCGCCGCCAGCATCAAAATTGCAATAAACAATTTCATTAAGTGCTGCTTCACCAAGTGCTCGGTGGTGAAGGAAAACATCGTGACGAAACCTGCGTGGCTGAGGAATACAAATATTTTGAAAATATGTGAAGACCGCCAACACGCATTAGCGCGGCGAACTCTGCCCTAAAACTTTCGTGATATTCCTTAAGATAGATCGGATTTGTGATGTTCCTAAAACCACTCAAGAGTCAATTTTTTTAAAACTTTAACAAAAAGTAAAAGCCGACTTAAAAAGATCAAATAATTGTGGACTGTTTACTTATTTATTTTACATTTAATGAGATATATATGTATAAATGTGCGTATGTACAAGTGTGTCAATATGTATGTATTCAAGTATACAGGGTGGAAAAAACGAACGGCACATGGAGGGAAAGTACTTAAAATATTGAAAACATCAAATTACACTCAAAGGAAACATTCCTTGGTTTTTCAAAATAAGAATAACCACATTCACTTAACTAACGCCTGTTATTGATAAAATGTGTATTCCATTTTGCTAAAATTTGTTTCTTCAGAATACACAAGGCAGTCTTAGAATTTTGAATTGCAGGCTATTTCTGTTCATCCATTGCGATAACATTTATTTTTGTACTTTTTCAGCACATTTCAGCAGCTTCACTATTTCAGGCTTTTGAATAACATTCAAAGTATGTCAAATATCCATTATTTGTTGCCGTGGGCGTTATACTGTGTAATTTTTTACCATTCGTAATAACAGTTTTCTAGACGTCGGGATACCTCTCTTCATACCACTTCATACCATAGACTTAAAGTTGGAGTTTTGTGGTTTAAATTGTTCCTGATAAGCCATTACGATTATAAAATAGCAGGGAAACAAACTCAAACAGCAAATAAAGAAAAATCACAACAGGTTACCGATTCGTTTATTCCAAATTCAAAATTACAGTCTTTACCATTTACAAATTGAAACGTCCCTTTTTATAAACTTGTCTCGTCTAAAAAATTAACAATTTAGATAATAATTTTTGTAATTATCTGTATTTTATGAAGAATTTTTCTTAAATTTATATATTTTTTTTAAATTTCGGTATTCTTATTGTGGAGTTCTAAGAAAATGATAATGGCCTTTTGCCTTTTAAAAAATAATCGTTTGTTAGGATGTTAGTTCGAGACGATATGTACGAATTATTAAATTTCATGGTCTTCTTTAATTGTAAGATATAATGTGTATTCTAAAAAATTTATCCCTATCATAGACACTATCGATTGGGTGAATAAAATAGTGATCGTCTATTTTTTTTTTGCATTTTTAGTTGGTTCGATTCTCAGCTCAAGCAAGGGCTTAAAAATTGTTTGAATGAGGTTATTCTTATTTTGAAAAACAGGAATGTTTTCTTCTAACGAAATTTGATATCTTCAGTATTGAATGGACTTTACCTCCTTGTCCCGTTCGTTTTTTCCATCCTGTATATGCGTATATTATATGTAAGTGTTGCATGATGTATATGTATATGTATAATATATATAATTTGTGAATAAACATATATAAATTGTTGAATTTGATCATGACAACCATCAGTAACGGCTCCGTGGCGCAGTGACTTAGCAATGAGTTGCAACGCTGGGGGCCGCGGGTTCGAATCCCGCACGGAACAAGTATTTGTATGGCCTACAAATAATTGTTCCGGGTCTGGATGTTTGTCCTTGTGCAATTTATGTTTGTAAACTGCCTCCACGATACAGGAGAAAATCCTAGAGTGGGTGTAACGTTTTTTTAACAAAAAAAAGGGGGGGCGGTCCGCCTCGGGTGCCAAGCACCAAGGGATGACAACGACAACTCACTCGCACAGCCAGAGAATACATACAGAAGAATTACTCCGCAAAAGCATACCAATAAATAAATATCTACCTATACTATAGTATCTACCTGCATACAAATATTATATCTTAATATTTATCTCAAATTTATTTTATTTACTTTCGAATATAACTTAATTTCCTAAATAAATGAATTCAGGTTAGGTAGCGAATTGTCATAAGTCGAGTAGTAACGCGACCGAAGAAGGTAACTCAAGGTTATGATAACGCAGCAAACATGGCAGGAGTTCATGATGGCGAACAAGCCAGCATCAAAGAACGCAATCCCAAAGCGTTGTTTACTCCTTGTGCTAATTTTATGTATTCGCTAAATTTATGTGGAATGCACTCATTTGGGAGCGTTAATTCAAGATTAAGTTTTTTTTTCGGAACATTAGAAAGACTTTACACGTTCTTTTCATCATCCACACGTCGATGGGAAATTTTAATGAAAAGTGCACGTGTATCCGTCAAAAGACTATAAGAGACAAGAGAGAGAGTGCTCATCAGGACGCTGTTAAACCACTGTAGAATAATTTTGAGAAACTTATATCAGCTGTACAACCAGTGCGTGTTGCCAGTGATGACATATGGAACTGAAAGGTGGTCCTTCACTGCTGGCCGTATGAGGAAGCTCAAGGTCGCTCAGCGAGCTATGGAGAGAGAGGGCTATGCTCGGGGTTTCTCTGCGTGATAAACTTATAAATGAGGATATCTGTAGAAGAACCAGAGTAACCGACTTAGCCCAAAGGATTAGTAAGCTGAAGTGGCAATTGAATTGGCCGGCCACATAGCTCGAAGAACCGACAACCGATGGGGAAGAGAGGTTCTCGAGTGGCAGCCTCGTACCGGCAGGCGAAGTGTAGGGCTTTCCCCCACTAGATGGAGTGATGACCTGGTAAGACATGCAGGAAGTCAATGGATGCAGGTGGCTCGGGACCGTGCTTTGTGGCATTCCGTGAGGGAGGCCTATGTTCAGCAGTGGACTTGTGAAGGGCTGTAATGATGATGATGTATCAGCACTCGAAGATATATGTGATCTCAGCAGCAGCAGAGAAAATGTCGATGCAAGAGAAGCAGCATCTACACTCTTATCAACTTTGTGTGACTTGAGTTTTTATGCTATTTTTCCTTTTGGTGTGAAGTCCTAAAAGAAGTTAATCAGACGCAAAAGTAAATACAAATATCTAGACTATCACTAGAAAAGTGTGTGATAAAAATCAAAGTCCTAATTTTTTTTGTTCAAAGCCAACATATTCAAATAGTGGAAAAATCTATTTCCTACGCAACAAAAAAAATGAGGATTAGGAAATTTCAATTGAAGGAAGAAGAGGAAAGAGGAGATTTCGAAAACGTTTGCCAGAAGAAATGGCCCGATATGCTGGAATAACATTGCCAGAGGAGCTGCAGAGAGCTATGTTAGAATGTTTTCACAGATTTTACGAAGAACTAGACCATCGTTACAGGGCAATGGATGATATTCTCGTAACATTTAGTGTTGTTCAGCATTACACTCAGCGCCTGGTTTACCCACAGACTAACTGGAGCCTAGGGCGCAAGGTTCGAGGGGGCGCTGAGCTCGCATTTGCAAGCACCACTTATGTACAGAATAACATTTGGTATAATGTTGTTAATAAATAATAGAGTAACTGCCGCAAGTATTTTACTTGTTGCTCTTTATTTTTGGTATAAAACAATTAAATAGATTGTAAAAATAAGACTGAATTATCTGGTATCTTTCGTCTTACATTGTCTGACTGGTCGTGATTCAAAGATAACTGCTCAAGCTCTCTTCTCTACCTCAATAAGGTGTTTTGCCAAGGCTGTTCAAAGGAACTTCTGTCAATCATCTGTTCCATCTCTGCACAGGGATAACGACTACTGGCCCATGCCGCAAAAGAGAAAGTCGATCTTTTTGATTCTCTCTTTCAGTACAACTCGACTCTCAATGACGGGGGGTATATACTGCCGACCATGCCGCGGTGTGATTGCTCCATGATAGATGTGCGGTTTACACAGCACTCAGTGTGCAAATCACTCCTTTCCCTGGACTTCAACAAGTCAAGTGGGCCTGTTGGAGTCCCGCCTATTGTGCTGATGACAGGTGGTCCGGAGTTAGCACCGGTTCTAACGCGTCTTTTCTGGTACTCCTACCATCTAGGCGTAATCCTGAACTTATGGAAGACAGCTTTAGTGCACCCGATTCCTAAAAAGGCGACCGCTCTCACCCGTCCAACTACAGGCTTATCACCATCGCCTCCTTGTTCTCCAAAATAATGGAATCCATTATAAACTGCCAGTTCATAAGGTACCTTGAGAACCACTAGCTGATCAGTGACCGCATTGGCGGTTCTAGTTCTAATCTTCTAATTTACCTGACTCATCTAGAGCGGAAGCAGTAGAGTCTAAGAGAGTCTTGGTCGTTACTTTGTATATAGCGAAGGTCTTCGATGGCATAAAGCGCATCTTTAGAAGCAAGAAATTGTGCAATTGGATCCTCAGTTTTCTAGCAGATCGGAGCATCAAGGTCGTAGTAGACGGTGTATACTCCGACTACGAGCCTATTAATGTTCACAAGGCTGCGTGCTGTCACCTATGCTGTTTCTTTTGAATATCAATAATATGTTGCTGTTACAACACGTCATCGATTATCGGAACAAACGTGTGTCTGAAATCGAGCCTTTTAAAGACAAAATCTCGGGTTGGGGATGATTCTAGTCCAGTTTAAACTTTAGAAGACACAGGTTTGTACGTTTACTGATAAAAATAATCCCTTTGTTTTATCTCTTCAATTTCAGGGCACTCGCTATGCTGCCTCAGTCAGCATCGGAATCCTCAGCATCGATATATCGAATAACGTATTATATTAACATATTCCGCAGTCACTTGGAACCTTGAAACAGAACGCAAAATGGGCCTCTAAAAAGCTTTCATGCCAGCACACTACTTTACAAGGCGCAAGTTAGCCCTCACTTGGAGTACTGTTCTCAACTCTGGACCGGGGCACCCTAGTGCCAGCTCCTTCCACTTGACCGTATCCAGCGAAGAGTGTCTCGAATCGTTGACAACCGAGTTCTTTTTGTTTGGCTCGATTCACTGGCGCTGTGAAGAGATGTTTCATCCCATTGCATTTTCTATCACATTTCACACGGGGAGTACTTAGACAAATTGTTCGGATTATTCCACCAACGCACATCGGAACAAAACTCACGGTACCATCCACACCATCTGGGTGCTTGGTGGTCCACCATGACTGTGCAATTTACTAGGAGTTATTTTCCTCGCAAGATTTTTTGTGGAATCATCTACCACCGGCGGTTTTTCGGGACCGATAAGACTAAGGAATCGAGCTCACTCCGTTTAAAAAGGCCGGCAATGCACCTGCAATTTCCCTGGTGTTGCAGTTGTTCATGGGCGATGGTTGACACTTACTATCAGGAAATTTTGATTGAATTTGGGCGAAACCCGCCCACATTAAATCAAAAAATAGCGGGATGGAAAGTTAGTAAAATATAAAAATCTAGTAAATATATTCGTGAGCTGGGCAGGCACAGACAGAACAGGCCGGTGGGGGGGGGGGAGCATATTCATAGTTAGCCTAGGGCTGTCGGAACTCTAATTCGGGCACTGCTTACACTCTGCTAACGTCACTAGAAGAACATCTTCGTGTAAATCTGACAAAAATCTACGATAAATTTTGTGCAGAAGACATAATTTTGGCGATTGTACGAGTGAGGCGCCACTTGGAAGCCGCCAGCATTTCTTCCCAAGTACCGGTTCAATGTACTTCATTGGAGCTTCTCAGATTCATCGTAAAACGGGGCTATTCTGCTGAATATGTTCCGAATCTAGAAAAATTTTTTTTACTATTTGTGTTTCGGTAGCTTCATGTGAAAGAAGCTTTTCAAA
The DNA here is from genome assembly GCA_029286625.1 of Parnassius orleans. Taxonomy (NCBI): domain Eukaryota; kingdom Metazoa; phylum Arthropoda; class Insecta; order Lepidoptera; family Papilionidae; genus Parnassius; species Parnassius orleans. The sequence continues at coordinate 2,649,282 of JAGSMP010000056.1, forward strand.
ACTCAAGTTAATAAAATCTTATTAATAGTCTGTAATGAGCCTGAGCATGAGTTTTATCTATCGAAAAGGACAAGAAAGTAAATTTTGATAATGTAATAGAATATTTTAGCAAAATAAAGTTCCGTAAGCATATTTAGCATTTTTTGTTTTATTTTGGGGGTGCTTTATAGAAAACCACCCTGGTGCCAACCCATGCTACGCCGCCACTGACAACCATAACTTAATCTCTGTTCAATCCAAAGTTAGCTGGTAGAGAATGCTATATTGCATTAAGCTCGCCTTTTGTACAAAAATTTTGGTGCAATAAAGAATAAAATAAATAAACAAAAAAATAATTCCGAAATCGGAGCTTTAATTTTTCTTAGCATATACAACCAGTATACAGGCTTTCCTAGAATGATTATAAGATGATCATGCAAAATTTTATATGCGTGATCATTTAAGAACAACATGGAGTTTGTTTAGTCGTCTCACTTATCTTTACGACGTACCTTACTTAACACTTTTTATACAAATGCTAACCGCAAACCCGTTTAACGCGTGACGCGGTGTTTATTGTGCGCTCAGCGTGCACTATTCATGGCGCATTGTGTTTAATGTATGCTTTCGAGTGTTGTGTAAACATGAAAAGGGAATTTTACGATCTTGTTACGGTACGGTATAATAAGAGGTCTGTGGATTGCGATTGTACCGGCTTACAGAATAACTGCTATTTCACGCTGGTAATGTGTCGATGCAGCTTGTTTATACGTATAACCCATTTTTTATTTTAGATTACCCAAGATTGTTACACCAATAAAAATCTTAATTGCTACAACTTAGTATCTAGGTCATAAATGACATAATGCACAATCTTCGACCATTGGTTGAATGGTCTAAATGCACAATCAATTATATGTAAGCATCACTTATCAGTATTTATAAGTAGACTAGTTTCTATCGTTTGATTGTCCTAATTTTAGAATTTAAGTAATATATAACATTAATATGGGATATAGAATATGTTTACCCATACTGCCTTGTAACATGGATATAGTAATGGAAGGGCGGACCCTCCAAACACAGGCATTATTTGCTTAAATGGAGGTTCCAATCTAGTAGATTTTAAGGCATGTACTTTTTAAAACATTTTTTTATCTCTTACACTATAAAAATTTAACTAATAAGACTTTTTTATACTAAGCTACAACTCTAAAATTGTTTTCTTAAATTTAGTGGCTGTCATACAACGTGCGAGTACGTCAAGAATTTTATGATGGTCACAGCATTTGTTGTAAAGATGGCACTCACTCTCTAAAAACAGGAACGAGAAAATACCTCAGGAGAATACCTCGTGGCAGCCTTGAGATGTGTTGTGGACAGCATACGTAGTTTTTAATAATTTTATATAAGAACATTAAGACAATAACTTCTCTTCGCTTGTCCAGTGACGTCAACTCAAAGAATTCTAATGCCTTAGAGTACGAATAGAATTTCTCAGTTTGCTAACCGAGTGCGATAAATGGCGTTTGAACCTTTTTACTACACAACTGCGGAGGGTAATGTGTTTATCAATGTTTATCAGCCAGTAATAATATTTCATTTATTTCGGACAAAAAGTATCCATAGTGGTTAAATAGTAAATGTTTTCTTAGATCTAGTGTTAGCAACATTTGGTTGAAGACACAAATACGAAACTGCACCGATGGTGGCAAAAGCCAAGACTACAAGACAGCATGTAACAGTATCCAGCAAGCCAACATGTATCTATGTTTGTTCCTTTGTGGCGGGTGCTCTAGCTCGCTGGCTAAGGATAGAGGGGTTAGTTCTATATCACACGAAATGACGTCCCTTTAGAATGGATCATTAGAGATCAAACGCGTGGGCCGATTTTGATGATTCTTACGTCAATAGACTTGTCTTAATCTTATGAGTGTCATTAAAGACAATATGACAGTATTTAAAATTCAATATGGCGGCAACAAGACATCATATTGCTTAAAAGAAAAAATGAAAGTCGACGACCTATGTCAAGTGGTGTATCATTGATTAGGTCTTTGAAAATCATATTTAGGTTTATTTTACATTTTGAATGATCATTTAGGATCTATAACGATTTAAAGTTTGTTATCGACCATTCTCGCTTTTTCAAAACTTATAAAGCTCTGATAAAGTTCTTATATAATCGTATAGTGGGTACTTATTATTAGTAATTTTTATGCAGTCGGTTTTTTTTTAAAAACAGTAATAGATTGCCTATGAGGTAATTTATGGGCTAGGTCTATGTTCAGCCGTGGACTTAAATAGGCTGTAACGATAAGCGTAGGTACTTAACCCTTAGATGCATGATTTTTTATATTCTCGTAAAATATATATATCATGAAATGAGGTCTCTAAAATATGGGAAAAATAATAAAAAAAATCATTGAAATATTTAAAGTATATTTTTATTGAAAAAATTGTTATAATTTTTGATAAATTATTCAGTAAGTTCATAAAAAATAAAAATCATTATATAGAGTGGAAAACCCTAAAACAGTTATTATTTCGGTTGTCACAGAGTGATACATGGCATTTCCCACACATGAGAGACGTAAGTTTTTTACATAGAGCATATTTACAGTGGCTCCTTTTGGAACCATAACATTTTTCATGCCCAACACCGTCAAAACGTACGTCATCAGGGGGTAATGTTTGGGCACCCAGCTTTGGTCTCTTCTGCTTGATTGCAGGGACTTCAGTTTTATTTAAACTTGGGCGGACTCTTTTATTTTCCGATGTGGTGCTTTTTGGTGGTTTACTTTGTGTCATATCAATAGCTATCTAAAACCATGCAACCCAACAGCAAAACACATATAACTTGCTTCAAAAACATAGCATTGAACAAATAATTAAACCTAGAATCCGCGATTTACTAAGCACTCCTTTTGATGTCTTTGGAGTAAGTATTAATGTTACATAATATGTGTTTTACGTGGTAGAGCTTCGTTGCCGCTATATAATGGTTTCAGCCTTTTAGCACGAATGGGCTGGCTCGACCGGGGTAGGACCACACTCTCACTGAATATCAACGTAAAATAGGAGCTTAATGCTGCTGTGTTTCGAATGGTGGGCGTAGAGGAGACCAGATACCCTTTTTACTGGAAACGAGGCATTCTATCTCAGTCCTCAGGGGCGACAACGCATCTGCATTTTGATTATTATTCGAGGATAAATGTAGATGTCTATGGGCCACAGCATTCATTTACCATCAGGTGGACTGTGTGCTTGTTTGTCACCCTTATTCTATAAAAAAAGTGTCACATTCAAATGTAAAAAGACAGGATTTCTCTTTTTTCTTCAAAATGAATTTTTATTATTAATTTAAACTCGTTTTTACATAAAACTTTTTGTTCATGTATTATTAACATAACTATCGACACATATACTAATATTTACATAAATTTGTCACATAATGAGCATTAATATTCGACGGCCCATCACCTCCATAAACATTACATAAAGTGACGACATTTTACTGCATTGCACATAACATAATGTTTTGTTTTCTTCTAGCATAATTTTCACTACAAATGAAACGGATAGTGATTGTGCCGGTAACCGGATACCCAAAATCGGACAAATGAAATGACAATTTTTCATACACATTTAAATTTAATAACTATTAATTTATGTCAATCATTCTTCTAGTGTATATTAATGACTTGCAGGGGATAATCGTGATATAGTATTATTTGCTGATGAGACTTCGTTGTTGTCAGTGTTTACAGACATTCTATGTATGATTGTTTTGAAAAAATAATAGAGGAAGTTTTGCTTAAACTTAATAAACAGAATAAATCTGTCGTCGTATGTGGAGACTTTAATATCAATCTCCTTGAAACTTCTTCCATGAGTATTAAGTTTAGATCATTGCTCAAATCATACAACCTTGTTAATTTGTTCTTTGAGCCAACACGTATTGCAGGGCCTAGTGCAACTTGTATAGATAATATTTTTACTGATGTTGAGCCCTTACATAAATTAATTATTCAAAATTTAAGTTCTGATCACTGTGGACAGTTAGTCTCGCTACCTTACATGCACAAAAAACAGAAAGTTAAGAAAGTTGTGCTTGTTCCAATAAATGAACATCGCTTAGAGAGATTTAGAAGTAGTATAGTGAAAAAGCTGCCTTTTCTTCCATATAAAACAATACTAACTATTTATATAGATCATTATTTAAACTAATAAGTCTTGAATTTAATAAAAATTACTTCTAAAACACTTTTAAACAGTCGCAAATCGTTTAATGAGTGGGCGACAATAGAATCCATAGGAGTAGACAAAAGTTATATGACCTTTACAATGAAAGATTATATAAGCATAGTGTGTCATTTAGAGAATATGTAAAAAAATATTTCAAAATATTTAAAAGAGTGTGTTCTGCAGCCAAGTCCTAATATTTAAGTAACAAAATTAAGAATGCCTCTAATAAAATTAAAATGACTTAGAGTATAATCAATAGTGAAACTGGCAAGATGAAACTACACAACTCAAACTTTCAATTAAATTTTAACAACAATTTGAAAAAATCAGATCAAGACGTTGCAACGGCATTTGAACAATATTTTACCGACATTCTGATCTTGACTACAAAGTCACTCAAGTCCTCCCCTGCTGTCGCTAAGTCATTACTCAAATAAAATATAAATGTCTGTAAAAAATTAATTTCATAGAATATACAGGTGATATTGTAACATATTCCAAAACTATTGATATGGATTTCTGTTAAAGTTATTGCGTCTATAATAGATGCGATCGCACCCCAACTTGCTATTATTTTCAATGCTAGTATCGAATCTGGTGTGTTTCCTGATTTAATGAAACATAGTAAAGTTATACCTTTATTTAAATCTGGCAGTACATTGGACCCCACTAATTTTAGACCTATTTCTGTACTGCCAACGCTCAGTAAAATTTTTGAAAAAATTATTCTATCTCAAATATTAAGTTTTTTTAATGTAAATAAATTTCTCCATAACAATCAGTTTGGATTTACAAGGGGTCGTTCGACAACTGATGCCGGTGTTGAGCTAATCAAACATATTTTCTATGCGTGGGAAAATTCAGAAGATGCTTTGGGTATATTTTGTGATCTTTCCAAGGCTTTGGACTGTGTTCAACATAAGACATTAATCAGGATCAGCGCTTAAACTTATTATGTCATATCTAAATAATAGAACGCAAACAGTTGTTATTAATGGATGCAGTTCTTCCGGATCGGTAGTATCTATGGGTGTTCCTCAGGGTTCAGTTCTTGGTCCATTTCTGTTCTTAGTTTATATTAATGAGTTACCTTACTTGGTAGGGAATACCATGATATAGTATTATTTGCTGATGATACTTCGTTGATTTTCCGACTAAAAGGGCAACTATTGAAATATGACGAAGTGAATAATGCTATATCAAAAGTAGTACACTGGTTTAACGTTAATAATTTGCTTTTGAACGGTAATAAAACGAAATGTATTAAATTCACTACACCTAATGTTAAACAGGTGAATACCAATGTGCTTTTAAATGGGGAGGAGCTGTGCCTTGTGGAATCCACTGTTTTTCTCGGAATTACGGTTGACGCGAAGCATCAATGGGGCCCTCATATCTAAACTAGCTAGCAAACTTAGTTCTGCAGCATATGCAGTAAAAAAGATTAGATGCCTTTCATGTGTTGAAATAGCTAGATTAGTTTATTTTAGTTATTTTCATACCATAATGTCATATAGAATCTTGCTATGAGGTAATGCGAGTGACATTGAAGCTATCTTTATTTTGGAAAAGAGAGCCATAAGAGCAATTTATAACCTAGGTCGGAAAGAATCCCTTAGAGAAAATTTAAAGAAATAAATATATTAACTTTGGCCTCTCGATATATTTACGAGAATTTAATGTATGTACACAAAAACAAAAATAGTTTTATTAAAAATAGTGATGTACATTCTGTAAATACTAGGAACAACAAGTTAGTTATACCAGTTACTCGACTCCAAAGAGTCAGTAACTACTTCATGGGGCAATGTATACGCTTTTACAACAAAGTCCCAGAAAATATGCAGACCATTTCTATCAAAAGGTTTAAATTATTTATTAAGATTATACATTTATTTACATAACATAATATACAATATTTTATTATATACAATATTAAAAACTATAATTAAAAAAAAACTAAAACTAGTAACTTAATTATCATACAGTCCTATTCCCCGCGGTATCGTGCCAAGAACGCTGGCTGCGTTTCCTCGCTGAACGGCTATACTTAGCCTTTGAGCGAGAAAAGAAGCAGCCCTCTTATCACCAGCAGCAACCACTAGTCGCGGATGGAGTTCCTTTAGGAACTACACCGCACGTGGACACCACGGACCGATAGTCTCTACAACAAATGGCACAAATATGTAGTCATCTCTCAGAGACTCATATTTGCGCCACTTACACAGTTCAGCTACTCTGGTGCTGCCGCCTGAGATGAGAGGCCAAAGTTTCTACGCAAGTAGCATCCCACACTAGGGCTTTACCTCTCTCCCAGGGACCAAAGTCATACCGTCGGGTCTCTTGCCATCGTCTCTAAATATTCCACAAGGCTCTAAAACCGAGGGAACATTTATAGAGACAAGAGCCCTTCGGATGACATGGTTCAAAGAAAAGCAAAAAATTTTTATTAAGCAAAAATTGTCTAGTAAGGGTTGTTATACTACTAAAGAGTACATGACTGATAATATCCCCTGGGAATGAGGTGATCGCTACCATGCTGTTTCTAAATGTTTGCATAATAATTGTATAAAATATAATATTGTAAATAGTGCTTTTTAAAAAAAATGGTCCCGCTGGGTTTCTTACTGGTTCTTCCCAGGACAGAGGTTTTTTTTTGTGAACCAGTGGAAAAAGTAAAAAATGACTTTCAATAAGTATTATGTATTGTAATCTATATTGAATAAAAATGATTCTATTCTATTCTATTGATTTTTTAACATTAGTAAAATTTCACTTAACCACTCCTGGTATGCTTAAAATACCTGTGTTAGGAGTGGTTCGCGATAGTAGTGGAATATCGGATTCGAACACATGACATTTGAGTTGGAATTTGCTCCTTCCCTGCTTTTCCTGATTAGGCTACTGTTCATATGATTTATTATATTTACTCGAACACTACACGTTGAATAAATCTACTTTTACGGATTTAATCGCAATTAATTTATTTTGATTTTGACTCGACGGACATTTATTTTTACTATCCGTTAAGTGTAATATTCCTCTACAAGAATGTACAAACTTGATTGTGAATGTGGTCTCTCTTTTATAGGGAAAAAAGATGTATAAAACCCGCAAAAAAAAAAATATAGCTGACGTGAAATACCAACGTTCAGGGGAGTCTGCAGTCTGTGATCATATCCAAGACGGTCTCCGGCATTGCATCAGATTTGATTGACCACAAATCCTCGCGAAAGAACATTGATTCCTCATGTCATCAGATCCTAGTTAAAAAATAAATAAAAAAACAGGACATAACTTATAGATCAAAAATAAATTATCATAATTACGTTATTTAAACCATTTCTTTTACAAATGCTATAAACAATTATAATATAATTTTTGTTTATATAGGGTTATAAAAAGTAAATGCCGACTTCAAAGAACATGTGACATTCTAAAGTGGTGGATTTAATTCTTCAATATACTACGTGCTATGTATAATAATAACAATAAACTTTATTTATATAAAAGTGATTGTAGTACATGGGTGGGACATTAGTTCGTTTGTACTATTTATAAAATATGTTCTTCAATCTAGTGGATGTAGCTCTGCTCTCCTAGCTAGGTTACAGAATAACCTGTGTTAAGGAGTAACAGTCTCAATCCCCATAATAGTAGGTATATAATAAGTACATGCTTAAGTGCTACAATTATAACAATTTTAATGTGTTTAATTGTAATGTATGCGTATGCGTGTGTGGGCGCGGGCGTGTTTGTGTGTGTGTGTGTGTGTGTGGGCGCGTGCGTGCGTGTGCGTGTGTGGGCGCGTGCGTGTGTTTGTGTGAGAGAAAGTAGATAAGTCAGGTAAGGCTATTTTACAATCAGTTTAGGTATTTTTCTGTTTCGTCATAAGATTTGTTTTGAAGGTATGAGCGAACAGTCTTCTTGCAGTTATAGAAAGATAACCCATATATAGAACATTTTTCGCTCATTTTATTGTGAAGAGACGGACCCAGGAAATAAAAGATTATTTTAGAAAATGATGAGCGAACTTGTGGAAGAGAACAAATTTTGTCTTTTCGACGTTGCTGCAAATGAACTGTCATTGCACAAAAGATTAGTTGGAAAAATGATTGATCGGAAAGTAGCCAATTTCAAAATGGCTCTGTGTGCCACCTCCAGCTTCTTTAAGTTTAAGTTTTTGTAGCACCACCAGCTGGAAATACAGTATGTCATCATCATCATCATCATCATCATTACAGCCCTTCACAAGTCCACTGCTGAACATAGGCCTCCCCCAAGGAATGCCATGATGAAAGTTACGAATACAGTATGTAATAAAAGATAAACATAGGGCAAAATAAACTTTACGTATAATAGTAGGGTTAGCAATACTTCGTAGGGTTTTAAATATATAAATTTATGAACCCTGCCTCTCAGGTATTTAATATGGTCAACACAATAATGTATGAAAACGGTACTAACCGATTTCTAAATGTGAAATTGTTTTATTATCATAACTTCTTTGTAATCTGATGTGTGTAGTCTGCCTTTACTTTTCATTAAAAGATATTTTTATAATATTTATAGCATTCATAAAAATAAAATAAACGCATAACGCGTAGCTATACATAAATTGGTATACAATTGAGTAAATACTGCAGCTAAATTATGATTGTATCACGAATGGGTTGGTTCGACCGGGGAAGATCACGGTTTCACAGAATACCAGCGTAAAATTGCAGATTAATGCTGCTGTGTTTCGTAAGGTGAGTGTAGGGAACCGGAGACCCTTTTTACTGGAAATGAGGCTTACTATCTTAGTCCTCACAGGTGACGAACGCATCTGCATTTTGATTCGTAATCGAAGATAGATGTAGATATCTATGGATCACAGCAACCACTTACCATCAGGTGGACTGTGTGCTCGTTTGTCACCCTTATCCTATAAAAAAGTAAGTACAATTAAAAGAATTAACATTAGGGGATTAGACCTCTTAAGGTGGAACATACCAACGATGTTGTTAAGTTTTCACATAGAAGAGCCACGCTGCAGCTATATGGCTGTAATACGAATGCAACACGTCGGGGTCACCACTTTGGCCATCAAAAGAAAAAGGGAGATCTGCCGCCGGAGTGTTCGGCCCGGGGAGCGACCAGCGCCCCATATTGCTTACAAAGCTTATGGGGCAAGTATAAAGAGTTGATCGGAAACTTCCGTAGCGTTAAAATTGTGGCGCGGCGAAAGGACCGTCACATTTTTTAAAGAACCGGAGACCCTTTTTACTGGAAATGAGGTATTCCATCTTTGTTATCAGGGATAAGATCACATCTTGATTCTTAACCGAGGATAGAAATCGTGTTTATGGGCCACAGTATTCACTTACCATCAGGTGGACTGTGACCCAGAAATTTGGGTCTAAATTAATTGAGTGAACTCATTCCTCGTAACACTCACCCAACGAACGCGATGATTATTCATTGTGCTTTCTCCCCCATTTAAAACGATTCATCAATCTAACTATCAAAGTCAGGAATATAATTATAGTATTTCCTTAATAACATGCCACAAGTCAGCATCTAATACAGCTAACTATGGTGTTGCAATATTAAAAAAAACACTCGCTTATCTTAATCGTTATAACATTATCATTATTATATTTTTCTTACGACCAGATGGGCTTCTAAACGAGCCGATCGACGATCGATAGTTTATAAAGTTTATTTTAACTATACACGTATAATAAGTTTGACATACAAAAATTGGTTAAGTGCGAGTCGGGACTTAACGTTGAAGTTCAGTATTAGATAAAAGTGGTGTTTTAATACCGTGTAGTGGCGGTGAAACAAAATCCACTACCCCAAGTTGTCCCGTGGATGTCGTAAGAGGCGACAGAGGGAAACCAATAAGATGGGCAGCAACGTCTTCCTAATAACGATTTAAAATAAAAATAAACTGCTTTCTTCAACCCGCTTGCCAACTATGAGGCAATCTATGAGGGAGGCCTACGTTCAGCAGTGGACTTTAATAGGTCGTAACGGTAACCAAGGCGTCTTATGATTATGATAAAGCATGTTTACCCAATATTGAAAAAGCAATGGAAAAAACTTCATCACAATTATGATGAAGCCTTTTCTATTGACATTTTCTTTTAGCAAGATAGTTATGGAAATTCCTATAGTCGCTTCTTACTCAGCTGCTTTCTTTAATTCAGTTCTCACTCAATTACAGATGTCTGAATACTCAAAAATTTTGCAGATGTGTGACTATATAATAAATTCATGGCTAGTATTCGCATTGGGATCATCGCAACTTGATCAATGCGTCTTGTTTTAGTTGTTTTATATACTCTAATATCATTATAACGAGGAATTCATTATAGTCTGTATTTTTAACCGATGGTAGAGGTAACAGTCTGTGGATCACAGCATGTACTTACTCGTACCATCAGGTGACTGAGTGCTTGTTTGTCACCCTCGCTTCCATAAAAGTGTCTCCAAAAAAGTACACTGTTACTTAACCGCAATGAATTTTAACCTTTGAAATGCTAAATACGCAATAACAGACGTATGGACGCCGCTACGTACTCGTATCAATGACCCGAGTCAATTTCCAATGTCATATTTGTGTGGCACGAAGCCGAACCTAAAGTGTTACATAATATAACTTTCGACCGTGTTATTTAAAGAAACTGCGAGTGAAAATTTATTAGGCCTGCTTTAATATCACGAATTCTCATCTTCCTATTTTGAATTGGCAGAGAAGTTTATGGGCAAAAGTAATTAGGAACATGCAGCTTCAAACTTATCTGGCCAGATGGTCATAAGTGGAACAGCGTCTTCGTTTTAATGGCACTCGAATGTTTTGCTTTGGTTTGTAATTGCGTTACGTGACGAAAATAAATGCCATTAGTCATGACATTCTCATGTAACAAGAAATCGGACGAACGACAATAAAAGAAGGGAAAATCTAAACCAAGACCCATACAAGAACTGAAAACAAACATTTTGTATCTATCCGAAGCAGCCCCCGAAGTAGTCCACCTGGACAACGTGGATCTATCTTTTCTTTAATAGATGCATAAATATGTTAGAGGTATGACCGTTATATAAACTTTAAAAAATATACAGACTGACAAATATATAAAACAAGCAGCAAACTTCTGAGAGCATGAACCGAACGGGTGCATTCTCTACTCTCTCTCATATTGCGACGGGACGGCAATCTGACACGACCGAAAGATCAGACTAACTACTTCGGAGAGAAGGGGGTGAAATACTGCCAAATTTCTTTATCCGAGCTGCTACTGAGATTTTCTTGACAGACAAACCCAATAACTGATTTAGGCTCGACCAGTAGTCATAAGCAGAAATTAAATAGGTCACAATCAACTGAACGACATACTGAATGTTGTTTGATTTAGATACTTTAGATAATGCTTAGAAGCCAGATATACTTTCTTGAATTTTATGTTTGGTTTACAGTGCTGGCAATATATAACATTATAACATACGATGTAAGTGTTGTTTTTAATCTATACATAGCATATTTGTGAAATAAAAAGTACATCAACCAACGCACATTACAACAGCGTGATAGAGCTGCAAACTTCCTTTCCTTTTTTTCTACACAGTTTAGTGTTTAAATGAAAGACTAAGAGATATAAAATTATTTTTTCAAAAGTCATTTGCACCTTGCGCATCATTACTATCAAAGAACGGACTTTTACTTTACTTATTTTATTGAATTATGTACACAAACAGACAGTACCTAGTTATAAACAGTTCTATAATTAAAATAAAAGTATGATAGTGTTGATCTAAACTACAATCCAAGTGAGTTTACACAGCATAATAATATGACTAATAGAATCAAGTGTTACTTTGCGGAAATCTATTATAGGTATTAAAGATGTTAAAAATGATGGCTGACCGGCGGTACTTAGCGGTCGGCCACCGCAGCGTCTACCTCACCTGAGGATGCCTCGTTTAGAGGCGAAACACATGTCGTAATTTCGACGGTGGTGTGTCTTTCCTAGTGTAGTGGTGTTGGGAGCAGTGGTGATGGGATTAGTGGTGATGGGGATAGTGCACGCAATTGAGGGAGGACGCGATGTGTTCTTCAAACTAGGTAAGACACATACTTTTATTTTATTACAGTTCTTAGCTAATAAATTTTTAACATCTTTAATAATATAACTGCAGTAGAGACTTAGCCGTAGCAAAAAGTAAACATGTGATGCGAAATACATTAAATATTGAGAGAAGCATGTAAATTTATTTTAAATCTAAAACGGCTACTATTGAATATGTGTAGATGAAAATTTCTACGCATAATGGAATCGTATTCACGGCATATTTTAACAATAGGATTGAAAAAGGAAGTATTCCTGTGTAGGCCTACGTTTAACCTGAAAATTCTTTGAACACGTCGTCGTATACCTGAACTGAAGTTAATTAGACTTAGTATAACTCTGGACTAAATATAAGAATGCACAATGTTGTGCAAAAAAAACTTGGTCGGCAAGTTGTCTCCTTGAAGATAGTCGTTTGACATTAAAAAACTTTAGTCAACAACATCAAAAATAAGTCTTTTACGTGGTAGAACGTGTAACTCTTTGCAGATGCTGTAATTGATACTATATTATTGCAACTAATAGAATGTCACCATTCGTAAAAATATGTGCGTACAGGAAGGCACAGTTCCCCTAACTCGCTTACGTTGGCTATCAGAGCACTGGACGGCATTTTTTCGCCTGTTCAACGATCAAACATAACCGGTCGATTATGTAACACATCAATACAACTCATTTCTTCTCACAGAATAAACGTATTTCGTAATATTCTTAACGGTCTGTAAACTGTTTCAACTTGTGGATGGTTATGTGTTGTAGCTACCATTACGGTCCAGTAATTTGGATATTTTTATACGTTAATTTATTTTGTAGGTAAATACCAATCTATATTAATGATTTATTATATTCACGCGAATACTACTCATTAAATAGAACTAATTTTACCGGTTTAATTAAAACTTTTTAATTCCCGACGTTTCGGGCGCTTTACAATAATTTCTGCGTAGATCGGACCAAAGATTAATATTTAAAAGTTGAAGGTAGCCTTCGTTAACTACCATTATCGTCATAAGACCATGGGTGCAGTTAAGCGCCCTAAGCTACGGGAATTATCAAGCAAGGTTAATACTGTTTTAAAAATAAACCTGACTGCGTAAAAAATTTACATTATGCGATTGTATAAGTGAGATATTAGAATTATATTTAGTGAGAATGGTCGCTAACAAACTTTAAATGAAATCGTTATAGATCCTAAATGGTGATTCAAAATGAAACATGACTTGAGAAACCTAAATATGATTTTCAAAGACCTAATCATGGTCCAAGAGCTCATGAGGAATTTTTCAGGAAGTGATTGATGCATCATGAAACTTTGTTGAAAAGTATCAGTCCACTAAGTAAGCAGGTATTTGACTGTTTGCCTGGCCTACCTGGGTACACCTGGTATTGCGCATACAGGTAAGGCGTAACTTAGGCTACTTTTATTTCAGAAAAATTATTAGGGTTCCGCGCAAAACAAAAACCCTAAATTACACGCGGGCGAAGTCGCGGGGAACAGCTAGTATTTAAATAAATCTTGCGTGAACAGGAGACAAATGTGCTACGGGTTGTAATGAGTGCGACAGAGAGTGTTTGATTTAATCTGCCATTTTTACAGCGTGATTTTTTTTTATATAGGATAGAGTGACAAACGAGCACACTGTCCACCTGATGGTAAGTGGTTGCTGTGGCCCATAGACATCTACATCTATCTTCGTTTGGGAATCAAAATGCAGATGCGTTGTCACGCGTGAGGTCTAAGATGGAATGCCTCTTTTCCAGTAAAAGGGGTCTCCGGTTCTCTACACTCACCATATGAAACACAGCAGCGTTAAGCTGTTATTTTACGCTGGTATTCTGTGAGTCCTTCCCCGGTCGGGCCGACCCATTCGTGCTACAATTATACTACTAATATAGCTGCAGCATGGTTCTACCACGTATAAAAGTAAAAACCCGCGGAGAAACTGTCTGCCCTTTTGTGAGAATTTTTTATTATGTATGTAATAAACACGCTGTAAAAGTGGCAGATTAAATCAAACACTTATTTTGGAATTTTTGAAAATACAACTTTGGGGTAGTCATTGAATTAAACACTGTTTTTGGGCAAATTTTTTTACGACTTACTTGTATGCGCAGTACCAGGTGTACCCAGGTAGGCCAGGCAAACAATCAAATACCTCCTTATTGAGTGGACTGATACTTTTCAACAAAGTTTCATGATGCATCAAACACTTCATGAAAAATGCGTCATGAGCTCTCGGACCATCAAAGATACCCCATTAGATATAGTTCGTCAACTTTAATTTTTTCTTATTAGCAATATGGCGTCTGGTTGTCAACATATTGAATTTTGATTACTGTCATGTCTTTGGTGACACTCAAAAGATTAAGACAAATCGATTGACGAAAGAATAATCAAAATCGGCCCACGCGTTTGGTCTCTAGAGCGCCACAAAGGAACAAACATGCGAGTACATACATAGGCTGATAAACATATTCGCCCCCGCAGTCGGGTAGTAAAAAGTTTAAATAGTTTGGAAAACCCAAAAGTGCACGCCTCATGAGCGTTTCATTAAATTTTGATGAAAAAATTAATTGTATTCCTGTGACTTTTAAAATATATTATTTACGTATTTTAAATTTAGCGCTTTATTATATTAACAGGTAGTGTCATTTACAGGGAAAAAAAAATGTTTACCAAAATAAATCGATTACACAAAGTATAAAATCGATATAGGATGTATGGTACATTTTTCCTTTGTCTATCAAGGGCTAAAAAAATAATATGAAGGTGCCTTTAAATTTGTAATAGCAATAAAAGTTATAAAAGTTGAAAATAATTTTATTAACCAGTTGATGTAATTCTGAAGCTAATAAAAAAAACCCGGTCTCGATACGTCTATTTTTTCGGAAGTTATCGTGACCACATACATCATCATAATCATAAATCCGGACGTCCACGTAAAATTTTTTTCAAACCGTTTTTTTTTTCAAAGTAGGAATATAAAATGATATTTTAGAAAATATAAGATGGACTCATATAGTCGTATAAGTGAAATATGGTTATGATAGACGCATTTTTAGAACAAGAAAATAGCTGGACCTGGACGAGTCGAGATCGCGTTAAGATATATATATATATATATATATATATATATATATATAATTCTTTCTCATTTTGAACTCACGATAGTTAATTATTTCGTTTGTAATATTGTAGTGGCGGCGTGAGAGAATTTAGTACCCCTTAACCAATTATGGTATGGTATGTGGTATTTTTACGTGGTAGAGCCATGCTACAGCTATATTAATAGTATAGTTGTAGCATGAATGGGTCAGCTCGACCGGGAAGGACCACGCTCTCACAGAATACCAACGTAAAATAGCAGCTTAATGCTGCTGTGTTTCGTATGGTGAGTGTAGAGAACCGAGACCCTTTTACTGGAAAGAGGCATTCTATCTTAGTCCTCACGGCTGACAACGCATCTGCATTTAAATTCGCTAACGAAGATAAATGTAGATGTCTATAGGCAACAACAACCACTTACCATCAGGTGGACTGTGTGCTCGTTTGTCACCCTTATTCTATAAAAAAAAAAAAAAGATTGCAGTCAAGCACTGGCTTATAATAAATTAAAGGAACAAAATCTAGCTTATAGTGATGTTTGATATCGGTTTTAGTTTCATATTTGCCTCTGCAAGCCCTGGAACGGAATATATGTGGCTTTATCAACGTTTGTATAAGAAGCTTGTAGTTTAGGGTTAATAACATCCCGGGAGTGTTGTAAGAGGCGAGAGAAAATAAATCAGGAGACGGACAACGTGTTCTTGGTAACACCTCAAAGTAATTAAAAACTGTGTTACCAATCCGCCTGAATAGAGCACAGCAACAACTATAGGAGAGGCCTATGTTCAGCGGTGGACTTTAATAGACTGTAACGGCAATTTACATTTGGGAGGTCGCTTTGTATCCGTATTCTTGAAGATTCGGAAGCCTTTACGTAAACGTTTCTAAAGCTTTACAAATTTCAATGGCGTATCATAAAAGTAAATGACCGGGGTCGCCGAAATTTTAATCTGACTAACAACTACGTTACTGACCTACTGTTGATATACTCATCTGCGAATATTGCATCAAGCTCCCTATGATAGCCGTGCAAAAATAGATTTTAAATGCAGAGGGTTATAGACAGTTTTTCCGTCGCATATTTTAAAACGGAATACAAATCGGGATGTTCATCGTACGACCTACGACCTAATGACACAACGCATGTCTTCGTTGCGTCTTTACGCGTTGGTAGATTACGGACAAACAACAACTCGGGTTATTTAATATACAGGAGAGTTCATCGGGCGATTAAAACTAAAAAGCTTTGTTACCTAAAGGTGTTTAAGCGGCTGTTTTAAACAAAAGACTGATCGATTAATTCTTGTAAGGGTAATTCCTTAACTCTCAACGACCTCTCCTGCATGCCTTGGACCCTGGTGATTGAGAGGCAAGGACTCTAGCATCAACTGATTGCGGGTAATACGATGAAATAAGAGAACGCTAAAACTAAGCTAGGTAGACTCGTGATGGTCAGCAGCGTCCCCAGTACGTGGGCCTTGGCTCTGTGCTCACCAAGAACATGCTAGCTGAGGCATTCTTCAAAGACCCAGCTATGGACTATTTCACGTGCGTGGTTGATAGCTGATTATTCTCTAAGAATTTTTTTGCAGTAGATTAACTATTTAACTTAAAACAGTATTAACCTTTTAAAAAAAAATTTTGCAAAAAAATGTAAATCTATAAAGGCTTCTATATAACATAAAATGTCGTTTCTCGTTTATATATATTGGTAAATTTACAAGCTGTAGATTTTGTTTCAATTAAAAAAAAACAAGCTCAAAAGTAAAAAGCTACAGAATTACTTTTGAATAAATTTTGAAATGTAATAAAAATAAATAAAAATAAAAATGGATATTAGCAAATGTACCAAATCACATACATTTGTTATATGATATCCTTGAGTGGTTTAACTTTCAATATTTGACATGGCATACTCGTTATATGATTTTGCACAGTGCTTTGTTAGGTTTTATTTCTTGACTAGCTGTTTCCCGCAACTTTTTGGGTTTTAATTTTTTTGCGCGTAACCCTAGTTCTTTTTCTAAAATAAAATTAGCCTAAGTTACTCCTTATAACATAAACTATCTGCCAGTGAGTCCCATCAAAATCGGTCCAGCCATTTCGGAGATTTTTTTTTTATAGGATAGGATAGGGTGACCAACGAGCACACAGTTCACCTGATGGGAAGTGGTTGGTGTGACCCATAGACATCTACATCTATCTTCAATAAAGAAAAAACCCTCAAGGGTGACAACGCATCACCCTTGACTAAGATGGAATGCCTCTTTTCCAGTAAAAAGCCTCTCCGGTTCTCTACACTCACCATACGAAACACAGCAGTGTTAAGCTGCTATTTTACGCTGGTATTCTGTGAGAGCGTGGTCCTTCCCCGGTCGAGCCGACCCATTCGTACTACAACTATACTACTAATATAGCTGCAGCATGGCTCTACCACGTAAAAAGAGATTAGCCGGAACAAATAGACAGACAGACAGACAGATAGATAGACAGACAAAAATTTTAAAAATTGTGTTTTTGTTACAAGTACCGTATATATACTGTACTTATACTTTCATATGCTAAATGCATTTGAAAGTATATAGATACCATATCATGCGTAGAAAGCTGTTATTTTGACATTACAAACAGACACTTCAATTTTATTTATTTGTAAAGATTTTATATAACTGCCCATTTTAAAGATAGATATTGGTCTCTTTAAAAATGCGCCGATTGGCAAATAATTATTTTAAAAGATAATATTATGTGGGAAAATATTTCATATAATTTCATAACTTCTTTTTTGTTTCTTTGGTGGACTCGTACGGTTCTACTTGCCAGTGTCAAGTAATAAGAAATAATTATTTAAAATATTTTGTTCCAAAACTTCTTCAATATGCTGATGCGTCATTGCGAAGTTGTTGGGAGA
Organism: Parnassius orleans; assembly: GCA_029286625.1. NCBI lineage: Eukaryota > Metazoa > Arthropoda > Insecta > Lepidoptera > Papilionidae > Parnassius > Parnassius orleans. The sequence continues at coordinate 2,667,643 of JAGSMP010000056.1, forward strand.
TTTTGATCTCAAGGCGATCTCATCCCGGCCATATAGTCATATAGTCATATAGTCGATGACGTCAATACCTCAAGTTCTTAAGACGCCCAAGCGGACAAAATAACTTAATTTTATATAAACATCGGTGCACTTATTTCATCGTATTCACTAATAGTTTACATGCGCAGACACAATACACAAAATCGAACCACTTTTACGTATCAAAATCCTCTTCAAATCAATAATCAAACAATAAAACAGGAGAAGCAATCTGCCAGCCATCATGTTCCCGCTAAACTCCATTTTATTACTCAAACAGAATATCATTTTGTGCAATTTTGAAGTATTTTCTACCGACTTCACACAGGAGGAGGTACTCAATTCGACTGTATGTTTTTTTATGTATGTTACCTCATAACTTTTTTCTGGGTGAACCGATTTAAATGATTCTTTTTTTATTTGAAAGCTGGTGCTTCTCATGTGGTCCTTTATAAATTTGATCAGGGTCTGACTAATATGTTTTGAGTTATTCTAAATAATTTATGTTGAAAACGGTTATACAAAAAATTTAATTTTAAATTATATATAATGTTACCAGTACTTTATTAAGGAAAATAATTTACAGAAATAGTATTAATTTTAAAAGAAATACAATCCGTTAATAATAAAAAATAAATGCGTCATTGCATGTAAATGAAGAAAGAAAGTGACAGTGAAAGACAGTTTTTTTGTCTGAGTGAAAAACAAACTTACAGTCCACCTGATGGTAAGAGGCTACTACAGTCCATAGACATCTGCAGTTAACTCTGAACAAAGAAAGCTATCGATGCGTCGTCACCTCTGAGGACAAAGATGGAATGCCTCACAGCCTGTAATTATATTCAGATAGGAACACATCAGTGCAAGAAACACGGCTATTTGGGGGCAGAAGCGGGTAAGAAGGTGATCTGCCAGAGGGACAACCCAGACAGAAAAGAAGTCCTATTACTTAGAAAACCATCTAGTAACTGAGTTCTTGTAAATATTATGTCACATTATATAATAGATAAATTAAAAGTAGAAAAAACTTTTTTAAAAACAAGCTTTATTTAAATGCACTAAAAAGAATAAAATAAACTTTTCCTTTAGAACTTTTACTATCAACTTATAACGTCATTACACAATTTATACGATATAAAAGCTTGTCACGAGATTTAAGTACTCATTATTTGCTTAGTTCGAAATTTAAAAAAATTAAAATCAATCAGATCCTGTTTATCTACGCAGGTAAATTTCGCGACAAGCTTTTATATCATATAAATTGTGTAATGACGTTATAAGTTGATAGTAAAAGTTTTAAAGGAAAAGTTTACCGAAGTCTATACGGCCGGATGGTATGTCAGTATCATACATTTGTGCTCTCCGGAAGCAGCGCCATATGATTTCTGTAATATGTCCAATGGCACCATTCACCAGACCTTTGGACAGTCAAAGTTTACCAACCAATGCTACAGACTCGAACAATTCGACCTCAATATCATATTCGAGGACTCCAAAAACCCCAGTACACCAAAATTTCAGACGGATTGGAGCAACGGAGTTTATGACCACCATCTTATTTTTTTAAACTCGCAGTCGTATTCTTAGCAAGCCCTTTCATTTGATACCCATATTGTAGGAGTGCATTAAAAATAACTATAACGCCATCTTGGGTGTTCCGCCATGTTGGATTTAGAATGACGTCACACAGTTAACCATGCATTGTCATCCAAACTTAACGTGTGTACAAAATTTCAGCTCAATCGTTTGAAGATATCTGCTTCAAAATTGAGTTGCAAGATTTCACCCGAACAAACATAGTTACATTGCAAGTTAAATAAAAGCTTGTAAAAAAATAAAAAACTGCAGAGTTATTACACACTGACATACTTTACAAGCATTTCGCGCTTTTTCAAACTTCTTAAGTGTCGTTTCTAGGGTTGTCACATTACGTTTTGATCACGTATCTCATAACATAATATAATAATATTAAGTTAGCTAAGGTCATTGGCTAACCGCTTACCCTAACACAGAGGAACGGGAGCAACCTGTGTTCGATCCCTTCCTGCACCAAATTTATTATTAATTAATTTACCAGGTGCTTGGCGGTAAAGGAAAAAATACAGCAAATCGAAGTCATGTGAAGTTCGCTAGCACGCCCTAGAGCAGTGCGGCGTACTTATGGCTCTATAAAAGTAAAGTAAAGTCACAGCCTATATATTATGTCCCACAGCTGGGCACAGCTTACTTTCATTTCTGAGAGGGTTTTAGAGCAATTAAAAATCCTCCGCGCTGCCCCAATGCGTGTTGGCAGACTTCACATGTCTTCGAAATACATTTTTTTTTATATCTCTGATATGCTGGTTACCTCACGAAATTTTCCTTCACCGCCGAGCACGTGGTAAATCAATTGTGATGCAATTGCTCATTTAAAAATTTCATTGGTGCCGGCGGGGATCAAACTCGGGTAGCTACCACGGCTCTATGTTTATAATTGCTCTATAGCCCTCTCACAAATGAGGCGAAGCCTGCCCAGCTGTGGAACTGTGGAACTTATATACTTTACTTTTGTATAATAAATTGTATTGCCTTTTCTACTTTCTTGAAAGGGGTTTTATTTTATAAACATGTAATAAAGTTTTAGCAATGAAGCTAGTTATAAGAATATTTTATAGTACTGAATGCTATTATGTTGTGTTTTATCATATCTATATTACATATGATTAACACACACTCTTTACTTACCTCTTCGTCTTCTAAAATAACTTTATTTCGTTGCGTTTCATTCACTTAGTAGCTTTTTAAGATTGCCAATTAAAAAATAGGGTTTAAAAAAACTTAAACAGTACTCACTGATCATAAGCTGTGATGAATCTTACTGAGAATACTAGATAACGGCCATGAAACCACTGTATTGACATCGGTTCTTCATACGCCTACAAAATTGGATAAGTGCTTGTCTAGCACTTCTTAGTAGTTTGTGGTGCTTGTTCACGTAGAACACGCGGAGTGCGGGGGCAGCAGTCGGCGCGATGGTTTGGGCGAGCTCGTGTTCACGTAGTGATGTCAACTTAGCGCTTCCGGCGCTAGATCTAACGCTTTTTTGGCTCTGTCAAAGCCCAACAAAAAAATATAGTGCTTAGCGCCCAATCTAGCGCTTTTTAAATAGTATTCCTCTTTTTTGAAATATCAACATGTAACGGAACGTAATTGTTCAAAATAAATAAAACAACAAGCATCCAAAACCTAATCAATTAAAAATAACGTATTATCATGTTTATTTTGGTATTATAACCCACGGACCGTGTGTTTTTGGAATGCAAATAAAATTGGTAATTGTTTCTAATGTGAAAAAACCTAGTTTACACACCATCGACAATACTATATCAGTCCTTGTTACGCCTGTGTTCAAAGTATATCAGATTTTTCTTTTTACTCGCAGCTTTTGAATGTAAAGAGGGGAAGGCCTAATTTCACAGTGCAGTATTTGTTTTATAAAGTTTTTCAAACAGATAAACATATTGTTGTTCGTAGACCGTAATGAACACTACTTTCCTTACATAAAGTAATTTAAGGTTCGCTTTTTGAGTAGGTATTGTTTATAATATTTTTTTAAATGTTTAAAAAGAACAAGATTCTGACGATGAAGAAGACTGGTTAATGAATTTGTAAATCATTTTTGTCTTTTTGTGTAATATTTAATAAAAAAAAATAATTACTAAATTTTTAAATTGTTTTTATAATTTAGCGCTTTTTTTCGAAAAATATCCAAATCTAGCGCTTTTTTGAAGTCAATTCAGCGCGTTTTCTGTAAAGAGTGTTGGCAACACTGTGTTCTCGTTCACGTTGGCCGCAAGGCGTTGGCGCGAGTGTGACGTGTTGTGAGAGGTTGTAAACATTGACGACGAACTTTTATCTTTAATCGAAAATTCTTACCTAAAGTGGGAGATGACAAAAAATAGAATTGGTATGCACGAAATTATTAAAGGAAGATAACTGGCAGAGGGGAATAATCATGCGAGGCGAGTCCATTGGGTGGAATGGTCGATCTTTTGTAGCGACAAGTTCAAAATTGTTGATTTTGCCTGAAGTCGCGCGCTCCGCTGCTAGTTCGACGTGAACACACACAAACAACTTCATACTTTTGATATTGCCGCGAGCGCGCCGCGCGCGTTAGTCACCAGCCTGCTCGCTACTTCCACCGCACCTGCGTTTCGTACGTGAACACTTGCATATGTATAATGCTATGTGACCACGCTCGCCACCGCGCCCGCGAGTTAACGTGAACAAGCACTAAAACTAATTTTACTGAAATCCATGAAAATCCATGATATTTTATGGGTGATTGATGTAAATTTAAGAAATCATTACGTCTGCAAAATTTCAGATTATTTTGTCGACCGGAAGTGGGCGAAAACATAATAAAACAATCGGGTTGTGGCTGTGTCGTGGACACGGCCGTGTTTCACGTGAATACGTGTACGTAACGAAACTACTTCAAAATGGCAGTGCTCCCGCCGCGCGCGATGCGCCACAGTTCTCACTCAACGTGAAAAATTCTTTGATCCTTTAGCTATCGAGTGGTGTAATTAAATTTTGGATGTAGATGTAGATATATAGCTGCAACACCAAACTGTGTCCCCCGATTTTGTTATTGCTTTGTAATTGTAATATGTATTGTAATAAATTGTAATTGCCTCCGACCATTGAAGTTGGAATCAAATTTAAAAATGTATTCAATTAATAAAAGCTTGTTAAATACAGCGTTGGCAACCCTGCGATTGACGGGTTGGCCATTGGTCGTTAACTGACCGAGTGACGCCGGAAAACCGGATCGTAGCCTCCATCGATTGATTTTTACTCGTAAATTGACAGTGGACGGATCAATTCATTACATTATGTTGATAATCTAATACTAATGCGCTCGGATTCTTTATGTTACGTAAAGGTTTGAATTACGATAGGTTTTTATGTGATTTTTATGTTTGCTAACGGTGACAATATTTCATAATATCAATTATTTAATGTATAATTCATTCATTCATTCATTACAGCATATCAATAGTGGTTCATCCATTACAGCATATCGGTCGTGGGTTCGAATCCGCCATTCGACTTCTCGTGAACCACTCCTAACACAAACATTTTAAGCTTACCATGGTTACAGGGAATATTTATAGTGTTAGCATTGCTTATTTTTTTTTATTTTTATTAAAATAAAAAAAATATTCCATTGCTGAACGTAATATCAGTTAAGTCAGTAAAATAAATCTTCTCTCATAGGTATTTTTTACCCGACTGCCCCGGAAGAAGCGTAATGTTTTTCGAGAGTATGTATGTATGTCTATATCTTTGGCACGCTCTATAGCCTAAACGGCTTGACGGATTTTAATATAAGAGGTGTCGTTAGATTCATCTTAATTGTAGGAGTGACATAGGCTATATAATATTTATATGTTGCATCTGCAAACAAAACAGGGAGGGGAAGTTTTTTTATTGCTGCCATATATGGTCTGGTGCTGCAAAATGCCACCTAACAGGACTCAATGGAAAGGCTTGCTAAGAAGCTTATTATGACCCGAATCTAGTTAAAACCAATCTTACCAGCCTCGAACACAGGCGCAAAGGAACCAGCCTTTCGGTTTTTTACAGGATGCATTTCGGAGAGTGTGCGCAAGAATTGCATAACTTAATTCCTCCCTCTCCCTTCCACCATTGGACAACCAGACATTCGGCCAGTCTTTACTCTTTCGTTGTTGAATTACCACGCATTCGAACCAAACGTTTTGCTACATCGTTCGTCATGCGTACAGCAAAGGAGTGGAATAAGTTGCTAGCATCTGTCTTTCCATTCGACCACAATGTGGGTGTGTCAAGGCAAGAGTGAATAGGCTTTACCATCTTAGTTAAGTCTACATCACCACTTACCATCAGGTGGGATTGTAGTTAGCACTTAACTTAGAATAGTAAAACAAAGGCCATCCCATTTTGTCTCGTGAGTGTCGTAAGAGACGACTTTCCATAGACATTTTAAACGTGGCAGAGCCATGCTGCAGATATATTATAGTTGTAGCTGTGTCGGCTTGATCGGGTAGGACTACGCGCTCGTGAGGATCGACTTGCACATAGCCGGCTTTTTCTTTTATTAATTTGTATCTGTCTATATAAACTAAACTAACTTGTTACTACGTGATAGAGATCCCTTTCTGCCTAGCAAACTGCAGCAAGTTTCTGTAAAAAAAAAATATAGAATTATGGTGACAAACGAGTACACAGTCCACCTAGTAGTAAGGGGATGCTGTGGCCCATAGGCAATCTACATCTATCCTCAATAAAGAATCAAATTACAGATGCGTTGTCACCCGTGAGGGCTAAGTTGGAATGCCTCTTTTCCAGTAAAAAGGGTCTCCGGTTCTCTACACTCACCATACGCAACACAGCAACATTAAGCTGCTATTTTACGCTGGTAATCTGTGAGAGCGTGGTCCTACCCTGGTCGAGCCGACCCATTCGTTCTAAAATCTTAATATAGCTGCAGCGTGGCTCTACCACATATGCAAAAAATTTCGTTTAACACGTTCTAAAGTGCAGAATGAGCACGAAATACCAATTTATAAAAAAAAACTTGTTTAATAACTTATTAAAGTCTAAAGTTGTCTCAAGTCCTCAAAGTTGCTGAATGAATAGTATTAAAAACTGTTATTTGGCAGTTCATGTAGCATTTCCTACTGATAACGATCATATCTGACGACAAAGCGTTTCTTGCTTAAATATAAGAATCAAATGTTAATCTGCCGAGCTCCTCTTAAATTTGTGTATTGCAATATTAAGTGCACAATATTATTTTAGCCGTTAATTTAGTCATAAATTCAATGATTTAATTCGTAGTGAGACTTTGAACGAAATAAAGGATGAAATAGTCAGGAAGTGAGAAGATGAATATGGCTCAAGTGTAATTTTGTTACATGAACTAGCAGAGAAGATAAGAAAATAGTTTTTCTCTCTACTACGGATGTTAGAAGAAGCCTTTAACTACTTGTTGTCTAAAGTTAAACACAAGATACCGATTAGAGATACTGTAATGCAATGTTTATTATAAACGACAGGGTACAGCTATGCCGCAGCTATAATATTGTTGCAACACGAATGGGTCGGCTCTACCGGAGAAGAACCACGCTCTTACAGAAAACCAGCGTAAAATGGCAGCTTAATTCTGCTGGGTTTTGTGTGTTGAATGCAAGGAACCGGAAAGCCCTTTTTACTGGAAACGAGGCATTCCATTTTAGTCCTCAAGGGTGACGATACTTCTGCATTTTGATACTTAATCGAGGATAGACGAAGATATCCATGGGTCACAGCATCCACTTATCAATAGTTTTTTTAGTATACCTGTGCAAACTTTATTGTAATATCATAGTATGTATCTTGCGTCATCTTCGATATTTATAAAAAAAATATTCAAATACATGAACTCTCAACGTAACGCTTCATCGTGTATGTCCTAATATGTCAAGTGATTTGCACACCCACCAACTACAACAAAAAAACAGAAAAAATCTATTCTACTCGATTACTTGCACAATAAATTTTAGCAATCGTTGTTTACATGCATTAAGTCACTTAAAATTAAGTTAAATACTTGACAAATTAATACGTGTAAATCATTGAATAAAACTATTTTACGGATTTTATCGCGTTTAATTTTTTTATTTCATGCACCCATGGGTGCTGCAAAGCATCCGAAACGTCGGGAATTAAAAATAAGTAAATTAAATTCGATAAAAACCGCAATAACTCAAATTCAAAATTTAAAAAACCCCCGAAGAAAACAACAGCTGACCTTGAAACAGCTGAACTGATTTTGATAAAAACATGTCTAAGAACCACCGCTAGAAAACCTGCTTTTATTCCGCACCCAAATCGGTTCACCCGCTTAGGAGCTACGGTGCCACAGACACACAGACAGACAGACACACATAGCGGTCAAACTTATGTCACCCCTCTGTTTGCGTCGGGCGTTAAAAATAGTTTTATTCAATGTGTAGTGTTCAGTAAATACAAGAAATCATTACGTGTAAATCAACCGTTAGAGGCACGACTTCGTGCTAGTAAAAAAAACTTGTATCAGTTTATTCCTGCATAGGTGACTAGGTAGTAGGACTTCTTTAACTACCTAGGAGTCGCACTGGTTTAGTACCACCCTCTTACCTTCTGTCGTCAAATAGCAGCGCGTGGACTACTGTGTTCCGGTCTGATGGTTAGAGAGAGACAGTGTATTTACAGGCTGTGAGGCATTCCAACACTGTAAGTTCGTTTGTCACTTACTCCGTTTTACTCCGTCATTAGGAGATAATATATAAATTCAGACTGTTTTAATATTACACATGTGTGTGTGTGTGTGTGCGTGTGTGTGTGCGTATGGTGAGTGTAGAGAACCGGATACCCTTTTTACTGAAAACGAGGCATTTCATCTTCGTCTTTCGGGGTGGCAACGCATCTGCATTTTGAATTTTAATCGAGAATAGATGTTTATGGGTCGCAGCATCCACTTACCATCAGGTGAACTGTGTGCTCGTTTGTCAAATTAATTCAATAAAAAAAAGTTTGGAAAATTTATTTTGCTATATTTATTCCCATATAATAATCTCAATTTGTCTTTAGTTATAAATCACTAAAAACATTATAGAAAAAAAACGGTAGTAACACACTATGAAACAAACTTTAATATTAAATCTCGTCTTACCGTATCCTTTTATCTCCTTAGTCATCGTAAAATAGCCTATAGTATTACTTCTGAAGTTGAAACAAAGAAATAAAATACAATGCTCTGAAATAAAATACAGTCTTAATGTGACAGTTTCAGAATATACCCACACATACGCACGCATTTATATGTTATATATATAATAATATACATAATTAAATATAAATGTATATAAAATAGACTTTTGTCTTATAAGAAAGAAGTAGCTAAGAACATTTTATAGGTTTATATTTCGTAGTAAGCTAGTGCGCTCTGCCGTCCCTACATCACCACTTAACGTCAGGGGGGTCTGATGGATTATCAAGATGAGGAAGTTACACGTCTTAGCACAACAGCTGCATATTTAAATTATTATACAAAATAAATTATTACCTCCACAATAACTGGCATTCCTCCAAGTTGTTGTGACTTAGCCATTTACTTAGTTTATTATTTTATCATGTTATATCTTACAGTCTATCAAAAGTACACATACGCCTCTCCCATAGATTGCTTCATAGGGGGGATATATGCCATAGCTGCCACGTTTGGCACGCGGGTTGGTAACTGCTGTTTTTATTTTTTTATTTGTTATGTGGAAGATACTGCTGCCCATCTCCTCTTCCATTTCTTACGACTCTTACGACACTCTCGGGATGTGCTATATATATTACTATGTTATTTATCTACTAGTGAAATGAGCATATATATACGAGCAATATTCGTGTTTTTGTTTGTAATCGCGTTCGCGTGGCGGTGTAATATCCACTACACTATAATATCATCCTGTGGGTGTCGTAAGAGGCAAAAAGCCAAACTGAACCAGGAGATGGGCAGCGGCATCTTCCTGATAACAACGGAATAAAAAAAACTGCGTGGCAACTAAGGCAAATATCCCTCCTATGAGGCGATCTATGGGAGAGGCCTATGTTCAGCTGTGGCTTTTGATAGCCTGTAAAGGTAAAGGGTCATTCCGTCCGTTCGTAAATGGGACTGTTACACGAGAAAAAAATATTTGATTATTTTTGATATATTTTTATATTTAGTTTAAAATTTTCTAAACTAAAAATTACCTGCATAAGAGAAAAGGTTATGTTGAACTATTTCCAAGAAAGAGAACTGAATGTAATGATGCCATGGAGTCTCATGAAATAAGCCGGGAAGGTAATATGACTGAGGGATGGTAATGAAAACAAGAGTTAATAGTTACAATTTATAATCGTATTTTTAACTATTTTAAATGCAAATGCAATATAATCAATTTTGGCAATAAATCGGCAATATAACTGGCAAACTTTGACGGCTCCGTGGCGCAGTGGCTAAGCAATGAGTATCAGCGTTTGGGCCGCGGGTTCGAATCCCGCACGGATGAAGTACGAGTATTTGTATGGCCTACAAATAATTGTTCCGGGTCTGGTTGTTTGTCCTTGTACAATTTATGTTTGTAAACTGCCTCCTCGATACAGGAGAAAAGCCTAGTGTGGGGGTAAGGTTCATAAAAAAAAATAGAAAATAAAACTTTGACACTAACAAATTTCACGAACAAAAAATCAATAATAATCTTACACTAATTTTAATCTTATATCTTACCGTTATTATATCTTACGCTTATTGAATCAAATATCTTACCGTTGGACAAAATATTATGATATGATTCTACATAATATTCTGTTTATCTAAAAGTAAGAAAACGTTAAAAAGGTTCTGATATGTAGTAGATTTTTAAAGGAACGTTGGATTTAATTTGATATTGGAATAATTATCCTTTACAATATAAATTTTGTCTGAATTTTTGTCTTGCTAGCTGTTTGTAAGTCGTAAATAAGGTAATTTATTTCTTCTTTTGGCACCAGGTGATTAACATTGAAAATATTTTTTTCTATAAAGAGCTCTCAAAAACGGCTCTAAGGATTTCGATGATATTTATAATATAAGGGTTTACGGGGCGAAAAATCGATATAGATCTCATTTCTGGCTAAATTCGCTGACTCCATGTTTTCACGCACAAAGTAACAAACTTGACTTGCCTGTGTAATATGATCGGTAATTTCGCCACAGCGATCATTTTCTTAATAGCCTAATGGCTAAATCGTAGGTCTACCACGCCAGTGTCCGAGTAAAAAATGATGTTTATGGATAGATTTTTTGTTTTTAATTTTGTTATTTATTATTCTAGCCTTTTGTTTGTTTGTACTTTTAACCGTAAGGTTAAAGCTTGTTTCGAAAAATGTTTGACTTGAGTATTTTTATGGAAAATCAGTTTCTATCAATACGGGTATAGGATATAATACAAATATAGGTTTCATTGAAACCTATTTAATTTTATTAATAATTTAAAAAAAATAGTATGTGAATTTATATGTAACTTGTTTCTCGGATACGGCTCTAAGGATTTCGATGTCATCATGTGAACAAGTCGCATAAAATTTCGTACTTAGATATTATTGTTTTACTTTAGAAGTTTTTCTAGATATATGTAACCCCTGAGAAAATTATGCTTTTTCTGATTCGATTGTCCGGGTACTAATATATAAAATAGATAAGGCATTACGTAGAGGTTGTCTAAGATTTTCCCGTGTTAAAAATGAAATACCTTATTGTATATTATGTGTGATAATAATTTTGCGTTCCCATAGTTTTATTTTGTGAGAAAATTTTAGTGCTTTCAAATCAATTGTCATTGTCTTCAAACCGCGATTGATTTGTTCCTTGTAACAATAATTACCTCTAACAATAGTCGTCTTTAGCAATTATTCTAAAGAATCTATAAGATTAGGTATTTCTCTTTTACATCCAGTCATTTTGATTAAAAACTATCCATTGAATTCACTTACAATTGACATTTTTTTAATTTGGCACTGGTTTGGCTGAGAATTGACGACAATTTTATTTTACTTATTAAATATAAGCCAGCGCGTGACCATTATCCCACCTTGTGGTAAGTGGTGATGTAGCCAAATGGTAATTCTTAGTACTCGTAATTCGAAGCTAACCGTTTGGTTTGCTTCGAATTATGAGTAACGACCTGCGGTCTTAGTCAAGTAGCCTTTCTTAAGAATGACTTAACGTTGATTTTTTTATAGAATAAGGGTGACAAATGAGTAAAGTCCACCTGATGGTAAGTGGACACTGTAGCCCATAGACATCTATATCTATCCTCGGTTAGTTATCAAAATGCAGATGCGTTGTAACCCCTGAGGACTGAGATAGAATGCATCATTTCCAGTAAAAAAAGGTCTCCGGTTCTCTACACTCACCAAACGAAACACAGCAGAATTTAGCTGCTATTTTACGCTGGCATTCTTCGAAAGCGTGGTTCTTCCCCGGCAGAGCGGACCCATTTGTGCTACGGCCACATAACAGTCGATGGATGGTGATGGGTCCGGACCATGGTTTGCAACATTCTCTGGTGGAGGCCTATGGGATAGCTAAGATTTGATGATGATAGCTAAGAATAAATCACAATAACTCAGTCTATGGTGAAAAATTCTCTGCCGTGAAGGTTGTTACTTATTTTTTTGGAACGAAGTTCATTATCGGACGGTACGAATGAATAGAATAGAATGAGAATAGAATGATTTTTTATTCAGTATTGATTATTACATAATACTTATTGAAAGTCATTTTTTGTTTACCACTGGTTCGGAAAATACCTCTGTCCTGGAAAGAACCAGCAAGAAACCCAGCGGGACATTTTTTTAAACATATTTCACTTAACAATATTTTTATTTATACAATTTTTAAATTAATTGTCATAGAACCAGCATGGTGGCGACCACCTTATTCCCAGGGGTTATTTTCATTCATGTATTCCTTGATATTATAATAACCTTTTTGTACAGTTTTTCTTTAATAAAACTTTTAAACTTGTTTATTGACAAACTTTGAACATGTTCTGTGATTTTGTTGTAAAAGCATGTACATTGCCCCATAAATGAATTACTGATTCTGTGGAGTCTAGTAACTGGCATTACAAGCTTATGTTTGTTCCTAGTGTTTAAAGTATGAACATCCTTATTCTTATTAAAGCTATTTATGTTTTTATGTACATACATTACATTTTCATAAATATATTGCGATGCCAAAGTTAATATGTTTATTTCTTTAAATTTTTCTCTGAGGGACTCTACAATTTAGGTTTTATTAATCGCCCGTACGGCTCTCTTTTGCAAAACAAATATGGCTTCAATATCAGTCGCATTACCCCATAGCAAAATTCCATAAGACATTACGCTATGAAAGTAACTAAAATAAACTAATCTAGCTGTCTCAACATCTGTGAGACTTCTAATCTTTCTTACAGCATATGCTGCAGAACTTAGTCTGCTTGCTAATTTAGATATATGGGGGCCCCATTGAAGTTTCGCGTCAATAGTAATACCAAGAAAAACAGTGGTATCCACAAGACTCAACTCCTCCCATTTAAGAGCACATTGGTATTCGAATGTTTTACATTAGGTATTGTAAATTTAATACATTTTGTCTTATTGCCGTTTAAGAGCAAATTCTTGGCGTTACACTAATGTACTAATTCCGATAGAGCATTATTTACATCGTCATAATTAATTGACTGTCTTTTGAGTTTGAAAATTAAAGAGGTATCATCAGCAAATAATACTATATCGATATATCTATATATCGACGAATTGAGCGGATAGGGGCTAGGTGAGAAAAAGTGTAAGATTTTTCCGTTACGACCCTTTCTGACGTAGTGTAGACGGCCTTGGCGGCTATAAGGAAGCGAGATGGAATAATATCCATCTCCCTCGCACTTTTTCTTATCTTTCCATGAAAGAAATATTATCTACCGACTTCAAAAAGGAGACGGTACTCAATCGACTGTATGTTTTTTTTTAATGTGTGTTACCTCATAACTTTTTACTGGTTGAACCGATTTCGATGATTCTTTTTTATTTGAAAACTGGTGCTTCTCATGTGGTCCCTTATAAATTTGATCAGGGTCTGACTAATAGTTTTTGAGTTATTCTTAATAATTTATATTGAAGTCGGTTGAACAAAATTTTTAATTTAAATTTTTTTTTAAATGACACTTATTTTTAATAGACGCTAGTAATTCATTTATTAGTAATTTTTAATCAATAATATAATACGTTTATCAATAATAAAATATTAGAAGCGTCAGTAGCCTATTGGCAGGGCGCGGACCGCGAACTCGAAAGGTCGTGGGTTCGAATCCGCTATTCGACTACTGTCGTGAACAACTTCTAACTTCTAACACAAGCATTTTAAGCTTATTAGAAGTGGTTTAAGGGAATATTAGTAATGTTTAATAGCATTACTGGTATTTAAAAAAAGGAAAAAATACTACAAAAGGAACTTCGTTCCAACCGAGTGTTCAACGACACTCACACATGTTTTTTTTATTTTAAATTCTGCACGTCTACTTACAACTTTAATCGAAAATATTATTAGAACGAATTTGTAAAGGTTTCTTGTAAGATAGCAGAACTCTAAAACTTCGAAGCATTCGAAAGGTAAAGTTAGATCTAAAATAGAAGCATCAAATTGTACTGCGAACAAATCCATGAAATACTAACAATTTTTGGAAGCTTTATACCGATTTGTGTACTATTTTTTATCTAAAAAGTACTAGCTATGCTATTTACATTTCTAATATTCCTGTTAACCACTCCAGGTAGGCTTAAAATGCTTGTGTTAGGAGTGTTTCCCAACAGTTTTCGAATGGCAGATTGGAACCCACAACTTTTAAATTCGCGGTCCGCACCATACCATTAGGCTACTGTCGCTTTAACGATAATAGCAGATCGTTCATTAAAATAATTGTGTAACTGATTTGTCATCATAACGTTATTCACTTCGTTAAGAATATTAAGAAATCCATCAGGTCAAACATTTGATCCTGCTTATTCCGTCTAGGCATAATAAATTACTATAGATAACATCGTATTTCTTAAGTCCTTTATATGAAATGAATAAACGAAGCTATACGTTACAATCGAAAGGCTTCAAGTTGACTTCATGTTTATTTCACCTTTTTATTTTACAACCACGACACAGACATCACCTTTATGTTGTTGGCTATTCATTACTTTATAGATCAGAGGTTCCCAAAGTTATGCGAGTCAGGCCCCCCCCTACAAAAAATATTTTCGCGCCTCTGCTGCATTTTATTTACCTACTTTTGAGTATTGAGGACATTTTATATGAGTTAAGTGCTTGGATGAGCAGATATCCCACCCGATGTTAAACGCTCTATCTCTGTGTATAATACAACAATACGACTTAGATCGTTAGTATCTATTTGAGTAAGGGAACATACACAAAATTTTACAACGTACAAAAATGTCGTTGTTTTGCCGAAAGATATCGAGTTTCGTAGTCGGAGAGAGAAATATGATATTGCACGCTTATGTTAATAAGCCGTAATAATTAGACCCATATCTTCTCGCGGGTGTGGATAGAGGCGACGGAGAGAACAAACCAAGAGACCATAAGAGGGAAGAACCAACCTAATAAAGATTAGTAAATAAAGACTGCGGTAGCCTGTCAAGCGTGGCAAATATCCCTCTTTACGAGGCAATCTATGGGGAGGACTATGTTCAGTCGTGGACTTTAATAGACTGTAATAAACAATCATTTATAACCCGTAACTGTGTGGTATAAGAGCATCCAGCATATTCGTTCTGTAAATATCCTTGGAGGCGAATACAAAAAATGACAGTAAAATCGCATGAAGTCCACAATAGTGTAAGCCAGTATAAGAATACACGGGAAACAGCTTTAATGTACAAAACGTCTATTACTACGATCGACAATCCGCCTGCCAAGATTGTCGATTATTTGCAATTCTTCTCTGAAATGGGAGTGATCCATATCCAGGGGACCCCTGCCAGTATCATTGCTTTTTCACGTATTTTATGTTGAAATAAAGTTGGAACTTAATCATTATCATTATTTACTGTTCATACCTCCTTCATAGATTACCACATCTATGCGATCTCAAAGTAACATCATTTCATCAGTCCATCTAACGGGGGGTCTCCGAACGCTTCATTTGTCAGTACGGGGCTGCAACTCGATAAACTTTTTTACAAATCGGTTGTCATTTTTTCGTGCTATGTGGCCGATCCTTTCCCATTTCACATTATTGCACCGCTGCGCTGGGCTATGTCAGTTAATTTTGATCTTCTGCTGATATTCTCGTTACAGATTTTAACACGCACAAAATCTCCCAGCACATTCCATTGCATCGCTCGCGTAGTAACTTTGAATTTCCTCATACGGCCAGCAAAGAAGGACCATAGTTCGGTTTCGTAAGTCACACTGACTTCACGCACTGGTTGTACACTTTTGTATTAAAGCACTTATCTGGTATATCGGACAAGAATATTTGTCATTATTTCCCAAAGGCGACCCAGCCGAGTAGATTTCGTCGGTTGACCTGTTGGCCGAAAATGGACTTACCTAATCGAATATTTTGCTGGACTTAGATAAAATTAATTAATTATGATCGATGTTATAGTCATTACTAGTAACGCGTACCGTGAAGCTGTCAGAAGCAATAAAGCGCTTTCTCATCAACTCCTCAGCGAGCCGCGTGCGAACGTGAAACGTATATCAATCGACTTGCGTGGGCCATTGTGTTGCGTTAGGTCACAGCATCTAACCTGCGCGTGCTCAATGCTTGCGTGTTTCAATTTTGTGTACGTGTTTTCTTTCTTAACTTACTTCGCCTCATTAAATATGCGCTTCTTGTTCGTACATTGGAACTGCGTTAAAAGAGTAATTTTATTGTTGGGTATTCCCGAGGTGAATCTAAAAACAATTTATACATATAAAAATAAAATGGAAGTGTCTGTCTGTTATATCGAAATAACTGCCTTATATTAAGCTAGGGGGGTTATTGGCATGCCATTAGGACATGGATAATCAAAATCGTTTAAAGCTTTTGTCGGTCTGTCTGTCTGTCCGGGCTAATCTTCAGAATGGCTAAACCACATGAGTAAAGTACCCTTATTCCTTTACTCAATACCTGAACCGATTGAAATGAAATTTTACGAACAGATAAAGAGCAATGCCAGGAGTGATCTAGGCTTAATATTTTATTCGAAAACTTGGACATTTAAAAAAAAAATTATAGAAAAATGGGTTTTAAATCTAAGTAACGCCACATTAAAAGATCCTGCCCAAGCGAATCCAGGGCGGGTCGCTAGTTAATAATAAAAGTGCGGCGTAAGTGGATCTATTCCTTTCTTATATTTTCTTATATTCTGTGTAGATCGGACCAAAAATTAATATTAAAAAGCTGAAGCTAACCGTGCTAACTATGACCTAGTCTCCCCATGGGACCATGGGAGCTGTAAAGACTCGAAACGTCGGGAATTAAAAAGTTAAATTTAAAGGCGATAAAATTCGTAAAGTTAGTTTCATTTAATAGATCTGTTGCCTCATCCCGACCCCCGTTATGAAGAGTTGATTCTAGTGGATATCAGAATAATCATATTCAATATAAAGTTCCACTAGTTGATGTAATAAAAAATTCAGTAGGTCGATGTATGCAGGTGAATCCAAACCATGTTTTGTTGGGGAGGCCTTTGTTTAACTCTGGGGTTTCGAAGGGCTGTTGAACAAGTTCCTCCCAGATCTCAATACTTGCACTCGCGTTTGGGTAAATAAAACACGGAAGTATGATAAAGAACATCATCTTCAATAAATCGAAGCGGACCCTATACTATATTACAATACCGATATGCTAACGTGTTGTATCTTACTGCGAACGCCATCTAGTGACGGCGGATTAAAACATTTGAATAGACATTAAATAAGATTATAATTTTTGGTTCAACAGCTGTAATGATGATAGTAGGACATAAAGTAAAATAACTATATTGTAAGTTATGTATAACATTTAAATTAATTTCCTTTTTATGTTATCTGTTTTTTCTTCATCAGTATATTCGTGTCCTCTGCTGAACTTGGACATCCCCCATTGTAAGAAGGATTTGTCTTAATCTTCTCATTTGTTAATGTTCACAGTACCACCACACACCTTTTTAACCGACTTCAAAAAGTAGAAGGTACTCAATTCGACTGTATTTTTTTATGTGTGTTACCTCAAAACTTTTTTCTAGTTGAATCGATTTTTATAATTCTTTTTTTATTTGCAAGCTGGTACTTCTCATGTGGTTCCATATAAATTTGATCAAGGTCTGACCAGTAGTTTTTGTGTTATTCTCAATAATTTATATTGAAGTCGGTTGTACAAATTTTTTAATTTTACCACTTGTATTTATTTTATTAGGAAACCCATAATTATAAAAATATATGATGACACTTAGTAAATAACAGAGTTTCACAAGGTGCTGAATAACGCTTAGGAAGCAAAAAGGTAAGGAGGTTTGACGCTTCGTTAATTGACCGTCTCCGGTGTGTGTATTTTATGGCTAAGATCGTTATATCATCATCTATCGGAAGCCTTAAGATCTTTCTGACATTTCCCATAGTTGCCTCTTACGACAATTCTCTCCCACCGTGGTTTTATGTATTTGTCTTGATGAAAACACCAAGTCTTGATGATTAGTTTATTGCTATTCTTTTCAACCGACTTCAAAAAGGAGGAGAGGTTTACAATTCGTCGGAATCTTTTTTTAAAATTTATTTTCACCGATTACTCGAAGACGCCTGAACCGATATGGAAAATTCTTTTTTTGTTTCAAGGGGTATATGTCCCAGGTAGTCCCATTTAAATGTTATCGAAATCGGTCGAGCGGTTTTTGAAGAATCAACAATAAATTATATTTATATTGAAGTCGGTTGTCCAAAATTTTTAATTTTACCACTTGTTATAGCTTGTCTATCGTGATAACAAAGAGAGAATGTTGTACAGAATTCTGAAGGTAGTGATACAATTAACTAGGTAATAAAATAATAAATTCCTGTGGAATTTTTATAGCAATGAATAGCAGTGGTGAGCCTTAACAGTATTAATGTACTAAGAAGTTAGGGAATTATGAAATAATGTTCTCCAGTTTCGGTTACAGCGATCAGTTTCAATGGCAAACACAGATATCCTCGAAACACAGAGATATATTCCCTTATTTTAATAGTCCAATGGAATGGCAATTCGACACGACCGTAGAGAGAGCAGGCACAACTTTTACAGGCTTTCCGAAACACGGGGGTGAAACACCATCAACTTCCCGATTCCAGGCTTCTGCTGCAAATCTCTTTCTTACTTTTCTTTTTAAATCTCTGATTTTGGTCCAACCTAGTATTCAAATGTGGGACCACAACATAATGAGCAGTTGTGATTACGTCTCTGTACTGGCCTTTATATCTTTTATAAATTATTAAAAGCCTATAAAAGTTCACTGCTGAATCCTTATAGATTGTCTCATGGAGGATTTTGCCATAGTTTGCCACGATTGGCAGGCGGGTTGGCAACCGAAGTTTTCAGCCCTGTTTCAGTTTACCTCTGTTGCCTTTTACGACACCTACGGGACTATAATTTATGTGGTAGGGGATATCCTTACATCGCCACTTTAACACGGTAAAACAGTGTTAATAGTCATTTATTAAGATAGTTAAATTCAATTTGTGAGTAGCATTTCCTTCACCGGCGACGCACGGAAGACACTCAGATGGTGAATTATCATTGTCTTTATGTCTCTCGCTGCATTTGTGTTGACACTATTATTCACAGTATAAACTAGCTAAACGTTCAAAAAACATCTTTTCAAAATTACGTTATCTGTAATTTGTTTGCTGATGAATCTTACTCTCGTTATGGTTTCCGTCACGTTTCGTTACGTGCGCAATGGAGTGCTCAAATAGGCTTACAAATAAGGTCTAGTTGCTCATTAGTGTCCCCTTGTTGGTCGTATACCATTTTCTGTGAACGTAAGTGTATGCTTGTTGCGTGTTGCGTACGTATTGTCCTACATTGTTGGTGCGCCATTTTGTATTGACTAAAAGCTATAATTTTGTTTAAACGATTTAGAAACATATTTATGTATTTTAAGTTTGTTGTAATTTATAGTTGGATAACAAAAGCTTAAAATATAACGTTTTTAGCGTTTCAATTAAACACAAACACAACATTGTCGCTTCTTACGACACCCTCGGGAGGAAATGTGATGATGGATATATAGCGAAACATAATAAATTAACTATAGCGTAACAAAAAAAATAGGTAACTTAAAAATGTTAAAACCTACTTCAAAAACTAAAAAGAATAAAACAATTTCCTTAAAATAGTTTCGGTACTAAGATTTAGCGTATAGAAAAATTAAAGCCCGGCTTCAGAAGCTTACAAGTGGAAATTATTTTTACTAAGTTTTTATCATTTTTTTTTTAAATCTAATGATAAAACAAGTTCAAGGCAACATCTAGAATGTCGTCTAAATAGTTACATTAAAATCTTCATCCTACCCTATGGACGGGATTACATTAAAATCGGTCTATAATCAAAGAAGTTATGTCCAGAGTATTAGTACAAATTAAAAATTTAAAAAAAGGCCCTTTTTTCTTTCCTTTTCTTTTTATAAACGTTACCCAATACTAGTAATATATCCTGAATCATGGAGTTGTTTTAAAAACATAAATTACACACGGATAAATATCCAAACCCGAAACAATTATTCGTAGGACATACTTGTTCGTGCGCGTTACGAACCCACGGGCCACAGGCCACAGCACCGCCAATCGCTCAGCCATTACGCTAAAGAGCTGTCAACTTGTAAATGATGTAACGAATATATTTTTAAGAAATAAGATTAACAAACGGGCACTCAGTCCACCTGATGGTAAGTGGATGTTGTATAACACATAGATATCTACATCTATTTTCAATCAAAAATCAAAATGCAGATGCGTTGTCACCCTTGAAGCCTTATATGGAATGCCACTATACCAGTAACCAGGTCTCCGCTTCTCTACACTCACCATAAGAAGCACAGCAGCATTTTAAGCTGCTGTTTCACGGTGGTATTCTGTGGGAGCGTGGTACTACCCCGGACGAGCCGCCCCATTCGTGCTGCAGCCTTAATATAGCTGCAGCGTGGCTGTACCATGTAAAAAATATTATATTTTTTTAAGTAATCTATAAAATACTTAAATAACTCCACCTTAAAGATAAGATAAGTTCAAAGTCCTAAAAATATGTTTTAAAGACAAGTCAATTAATTAACATTCTTAAAGTTTACCTTTTTGGTTTTTTTTCTCGAAATTTTTAAAAGAAAATTACAATACATTCATTCATTCATTCATTACAGCCCTTCACAAGTCCACTGCTGAACATAGGCCTCCCCCACGGAATGCCACAAAGCACGGTCCCGAGCCACCTGCATCCATTGATTTCCTGCATGTCTTACCAGGTCGTCACTCCATCTAGTGGGGGGACGCCCTACACTTCGCCTGCCGGTACGAGGCTGCCACTCGAGAACCTTTCTTCCCCATCGGTTGTCGGTTCTTCGAGCTATATGGCCGGCCCATTGCCACTTCAGTTTACTAACCCTTTGGGCTATGTCGGTTACTCTGGTTCTACTGCGGATATCCTCATTTCTAAGTTTATCACGCAGAGAAACCCCGAGCATAGCCCTCCATAGCTCGCTGAGCGACCTTGAGCTTCCTCATACGGCCAGCAGTGAAGGACCACGTCTCAGTTCCGTATGTCATCACTGGCAACACGCACTGGTTGTACAATTTAGTTTTGAGGTTTTGAGGTATGCCTGACGAGAAGATGGGTCGTAATCTCCCGAACGCTGCCCAGCCGAGTTGAATCCGTCGATTGACCTCTCGGTCGAAGTTGGACTTACCTAGTCGGACTATTTGTCCCAGGTAAACATATTCGTCAACAACTTCGAGCTTAGTGCTCCAACAACTACCGGCATAGGTGTGACATGGACATTAAACATGATTTTGTTTTGTCCATGTTCATCTTGAGACCTATCCGTTGGGAGACACTATTGAGGTCATTGAGCATAGTGCTTAGATCCTCCAGCGATTCTGCCATAAGGACTATATCGTCGGCAAATCGAAGGTGAGTGATGTACTCGCCATTGATGTTAATACCGTATCCTTTCCAGTCCAGTAGCTTGAAAACGTCTCCAATGCAGCGGTGAAGAGTTTCGGGATATTACGTCACCCTGTCTTACACCTCTGCAGTTGGATAGGTTTCGTACTCTGGTTCTGTACTCGATAGCCATCGTAGCCCTACTGTACAAACACTTCAGCACCTCGATATACCGACAGTCCACTTGGCACCGCTGAAGGACTGCAGCACCGCCCAAATTTCGACGGAATCAAGGCATTCTCATAGTCCACATACGCAAGGCAAAGTGGCAGATTGTACTCGTCGGTCTTCTGTACAATTTGCCGAAGAGTATGTATGTGGTCTATGGTGCTAAAGCCTTTTCGGAAACCGGCTTGTTCGGGAGGCTGGAAGTCGTCGAGTCTGCATGCGAGACGATTCGTAATGACTCTCGAAAACAGCACGTAGACGCGGCTCAGAAGGGAAATCGGTCTGTAGTTCTTCAAGAGAGCGTTGTCGCCTTTCTTGAAGAACAAGACCACCGCACTTCTGCTCCACGCCTCCGGTGTAATACCACCATGGAGAACGGAATTAAAGAGCTTCTGAAGGACTTCAAGTACCGGTTTTCCACCCGCTTTCAGAAGCTCCGCTGTAATTCCATCCTCGCCTGGGGCCTTGCCGTTTTTAAGGTGCTGGAGAGCCATTCTAATCTCGCTCTTGGATAAGACTTGCTCTTGGATCGTTACTCACACTTGCGCGTGGCTCCAACGATGACGTGTACAGCTGCCCATAGAACCTCTCAATCTCACTCAAAATCTCAGGTGTCCCGGAAACGATGCTGCCACAATCGGTCTTCAGCTTCGACAGTTGGCTCTTTCTGGCAGACAGATCTCTGGCAAAGACTTTGGAGCCCTGGTTCCGCTCGATCGCTTCTTCAATACGAGCTGTATTGAAGTTGCGCAAGTCCCGCCGCATGCATTTGGAGATCTGTCTGTTCAGTTGCCTGTATGCTGTCAAATCTGCTGAAGACTGCAGCTTCATCTCGTCTAACAACCATGAGATTAAGAGTGTGATCGGAGAGTTTTTGTGTTCTTCTGCGACGGGTCTTACAGAACTTAGCTCCGACCGCATGGACAGTTTCCACAAGCTTGTCATTCATATCGTCCACTTCATTGCAAAATTCTAGGCACTGAAAACGATTTTGTAACTCGAGCTGAAAGTTTTCGGGACTTTGATTAGAGCACGAGGGGACGGAGCGTTGACTTCATTAGACGTGACCTCTCCAACAACGTTTAGGTTCAGTGTGCCTCACCATTCGGTGATCGCTGCCAGTTTTCACCCTCGCGATCACTGAGACATCACTGAACAGTTGTCGTCTGGTCGTCATAATGAAGTCAATCTCATTTTTGTCGAACCGTCGGGGCTCGACCAGGTCCATTTTCTGTGGGCCGCTTTTGGAAGAAAGAGTTCATCATAAAGAGTCCTCTTTCTCCATAAAGTCGGCCAGCTGCTGGCCCTTGGGTTCCGTTGCCCTATTCCGAATTTCCTACTTTCAGCTCACTGCCTCTTGTGTTGCTTGAAGTCTCCCATTAACACCGTATAGTGGGTTTGGAGGAATGCATGGCTCTAGAGATATCCTCACATTTCCTCCACCTCCTCATCGGGTGTGCTGAGGTTGGTGCGTAAACCTGTATGACCTTCAGCGAATACCGTTTGGTGATTCTGAGTATAAGGTACACAACCCTCGTCGACACACTCCTGATCTTTACAACGTTGTTAACGAGAGACTTGTGGACGATAAACCGACACCTCCTTGGGACAGATGGTCGCCCTCCCGGTGATAGAATAAGTTGCGGATTCGAGGATTACCGTGTCCTCCCTCTTCGGACCTCGGATAGTCCTATTATATTCCAGCGTAACTTATCTATCTCTTCTTCCAGCTCCAGGATCTTCTCGTCAGTCCTCAGGGTGCGTGCGTTATATGTTGCCAGGTCGAGTCGTCGTAGGTGGCAACCGAACCTCCACCGGAGATTCTTAGCACCCCCTGCCCCGCCGTTACCATGGTCGCCACCGTAGCCAGGAATAGCGGGGCCGCCGGGGACTGGGGCCGTTTTTGTGTCGTCGCTCATGGGGTATATTGCCATAGTTGCCACGCTTGGCGAGCGGGTTGGCAACCGCAGTTTTTATTGTTTTTTGGCTTTTATCAGAAAGATGCTGCTGCCCATCTTCTGTATCAGTTTCCCTTTGTCGCCTCTTACGACACCCACGGGAAGATATGGGGTAGTGGGTATTCTTACCCGCCACTACACGGGGATTAATTTATACATATATTATGATAATTACAATACATACTACACTGTAAATCTTAGTTGATTTATATATTTTTGCCTTTATTTATGTAATGCTATAAAATCAAGCTGAAAAAGTGAGGATTGGCCTTTAAAACATGTTTTTTTTTTTATAAATAAATGTCGCATTCATTTAGTGGTAAATACAGACGGACGCGGAACACAATAACGGGTTTTTCAAGAATTTTTGAAAGTGATAAAATATTTTTGCTGTTGTTTTACTTCACCTTAAACAAATACATTCACATACAATACGTTCAAATACACACATCCTATTCACGCCCACCCTAGTGCTTTTTAATAAGGGTGACAAACGCACACACAGTACACCTGATGGTGAGTGGATGCTGCGGTCTATAGACAGTTCTATAGACAGTTCTCGATTAATTATCAAAATGCAGATACTTTGTCACGTCTGAGAATTCAGAGGGATGCATCTTTTCCAGCAGAAAAAGGTCTCCAGATCTCTACACTCAACATACGAAACACAGCAACATTAACATTATTTCACGCTGGTATTCTATGAGAGCGTAGTCCTTCCCTGGTTGAACCAACCCATTCGTGCTACAACCACAATATAGCTGTAGCATGACCCTATCACGTAACAATTAGTGTATTCACGCCATTATACAATGTTGAAAACATCGTGTAAAACAGCCTATGCAATGATCTTATTTACGGTAAATATGTCTCTGGGTTGGCATTAGTACGAAAAGCGCGTATTATGTTACATAGTTAGGAAACGTGAGGTTGATAACTTAATTTTACCGTGGAAAAACAAACCAAGCAATTCAGATAGCGCCCCGTTCGAAGTTAGTCACTGAAATTAAATAAACATTTCTTGTAATTACTGTGAAAATAAAATAATAAAATAGAATAACATAAGTGCGAATAGGCTTTTGTCACGCTAGGCTCGGCGCCCGGCTGGGACGGCATAGCAATCGGTTTTAAGGTGACTAATATTACCTACTTAATAAATTTAATACTGTGACATTATTAAAGTCCACTGCGGAACATAGGCCTCTCCAATAGATTGATATGGCAAGTATTCCCTATGATACTCATAGGGAATACTTGCCATAGTTGATACGCTTGGCAAGCAGATTGGCAAACGCAGTTTTTTTAACGGACTTAAAAAAAGGAGGTACTCAATTCGACTGTATTTTTTTAAGTGTGTTACCTCAGAACTTTTTTCTAGGTGAACCGATTTTGATGATTCTTTTTTTATTTGAAAGCTGGTGTTTCTCATGTCCCATATAAATGATCAAGATCTGACCAGTAGTTTTTGAGTTAATTCTTAATAATGTGTATTTAATTGACTTCGACTACATTGATGATGTTCTCATTTTATTTATATTGAAGTCGGTTGCACAATTTTTAAAATTTTACCACTTGTATTTTTTGTCTTTATTAGGAAGACGCTGCTGCTCATCTCTTGATTTGTTTCCCTCTGTCGTCTCTTACGACACCCACGTGATGATATGGGGTAGTGGATATTCTTACACCGCCACTATTCGGTAAAACATTTGATGTTATGACGCAATAAATCATAACGTGTGTGCTCATATCAGACTAGTCATCTGGCAGCGTAGGCGAATCCATCACCACTTTTCGTCCCGTGGGAGTCGTGCTCATATGCGACTATGGAAAATTCTAGAAAGTTCTCATGGCTTCTGATGGCGGTACAGCCATCCCATTTAAGCCAGACGTCTGGTACTGCGATCGCCAAACCACCTGCCAAGCGTGGCGATTAAGGCCAATTCTTTTCACAGGAAGTCACACGCCAAGTAATTTAGAATAAGATTGGCGTATATATCGTGTAACGGAGCTTAAAAATTAAGTAACTTCCATTTTCACTACTGAATATAGGCCTCCCCCATAGATTGCCTCATAGGGGGGATTTTGCCATAGTTGCCACGCTTGACAGGAGGTTTGATAACTGCAGTTTTTTAATATTTTTTGAGTTGTTATCAGGAAGATGCCCATCTCATAAAATACACTTGCAAATCATAAAAATTCTCTGTTTGCAGTGGCAATCGATTCACTACCTGCCGCGGAAATCGAACGTGCGACGTCAGCGCGCTATACCGGCGTCTACACCGTTTCCCTGCGCGAGCTCTATACCATGGGGCAGAAGTCGGCAGCGTCCCACGTCGGTTCACCGGTTGCGACCCGGTGACATCGATGTGGTGGCCGCTATTGGGGATTCCCTTGTAGCCGGCAGCGGAGCCCTAGAGGAGTTCGCGCTTGGTGCTATTGTGGAGTATCGAGGCGTATCTTGGTGTGCAGGTAATGTGTATAATATAGGTTATGTTCAGACAGCTTGTAAAAAATATTCCTATTGATATGAGTGGCTTATAAGTGTCTCATCATCATCATAGTCATCATCGAATCATGACATTCCTTCACAAGTCCACTGCTGAACATAGGTCTCCCCCAACGAAATCTAGAACCAACTACATATATTAATTGACTTACTGCATGTCTCACTAGATTGTCATTCTATCTGTAATGTGAGAGGCCTCCCTACACTTCGTTTCTGCTAATGGTTGTCTACTAGCCTATTATACATAACATTATAACTCTTCTTATAGCTTATTTTTACGTGCTAGAGTCATACAGCAGCTATACTGTGGTTGTAGCATGAATGGGTCAGCTTAACCGGGGTAAGACCACGCTCTTACAAAATACCAGCGTAAAATGGCAGCTTAATGCTGCTGTGTTTCGTATGGTAAGTGTAGGGAACCGGAGACCCTTTCTACGAGATACGTGGCTATCCATTTCGGTACTCAGGGGTGACAATGCATCTGCATTTTGCTTTTTAATCGATGATAGCTGTATAAGCCTATGGGTCACAACGCTAACAAGTTGTTGGTATAAAAATTTATATAATTAATATTGTATAATACTCATATCTTTATTATAACCTTCTAGTTTTACTAATTAAATATCACCTGCTTTTGTTGCTGGTTTTTCCCAGGACAGAGACATTTTTCCAAACAAATGATAAATATAAAATTTACTTTCAATAAGTATTATGTATATCTATATTGAACATCCGAACAAACCGTGTAGTGGCCGTGTAAGAATATCCACTACCCCATATCTTCCCGTGGGTGTCGTAAGAGGCGACAGAGGGAAACTAATTAAGAGATGGGCAGCAGCGTCTTCCTAATAACGACTAAAATAAAAAAACTGTGGTTGCCAACCCGCTTGCCAAGCGTGGCAACTATGGCAAATATCCCCCCTATGAGGCAATCTATGGGGGAGGCCTATGTTCAGCAGTGGACTTTAATAGGCTGTAACGGTGTAACGGTATATTGAACATCTATATTATATACATATATTGTGCATCTTTATTGAATAAAAATATTTTATTATATTCTGATGTTATTATGTATAGGTGGAGACAGCACTTGGCGTGAATTCCTAACGCTGCCCAACATCCTTAAGGAGTACAATCCCAATCTGCGCGGCTACTCAACGGGCACGGGGGAATGGCTGGCAAAGAACTCCAGGCTCAACGTGGCCTTCCCCGTCGCGTCAGATGAAGATGCATACAAACAAGCCAAGGTAATTTTACTGATGCTCAAACTATGGCATTTTATGAAAGGCACGGGTTTGACTGCGGTCGTCGACAATAGAGCAAGCAGATAAGCAAAAAGCAGGTAGTACTTATGTTTTTTTTTTTATTGAAGTAAGGGAACAAAAGAAATATATAATACATCATCCACTTGATACCACTTATAACAATGCTTATATTTTAAAGGAGGTTATATTTTTTATAGAATATGGGTGACAAACGAGCATACGCTTCACCTGATGGTAAGAGAAAGCTGTGACCCACAGACACCTACATCTGTCCTTCCCCGGTTGAGTCCCCATTCGTGCTGCAGCAGTAATACGGTGCAGCTCGGCATTACCACGTACAAAATTTAGAATTTATGAGCGGTGACTGAGCTGTCAGTATAGTAGTCACTGAGCTCCGTTTTCATATGGTCAAAGTCAAACTTTGTATTCAATTTTGACTTGATTAAAGCTTTTATGAAAATTAAAGTCTACATCCGTAAACAAAATCTTCTCAGATAAGAACAGGCACGCAGGAACAGCGGGGTCTTTAATATTTTAATAACACATTTTTATGAACTCGATTTCGTGTGTCTGATCGGGTCGAATTTAGTAATTGATTTTAAACTAACTTCTCGATGAGCTAGAAACTTTAAAAAAACGTGGTATATTAAACAAATAGGTAAGTTTTTAAAAATTTCACTTGTTTAATGCTACGTAATCTCCAAATCCAATCTAAAAATCAAAAAAGATTGACCTCTTTTTCTTTTTGTTGGACTTACCTAGTCAGACTATTTGTCCCAGGTAAACATACTCGTCAACAACTTCGAGCTTAGTGCTCCCAACAATACGACCGATCCGACACATCTTGTCGTCAGATATACCTCAAAACCTGAAAACGAGATTGTACCAATGCGGGTTACAGTGTGTGTAGTGGTGCTTATGGATCTGGGACGTGGTCCTTTACTGCTGGCCGTATGATGAACCTCTAGGTCGCTCAGCGAGCTATGGAGAGGGGTATGCTCGGGGTTTCTCTGCGTGATAAACTTAGAAATGAGGATATCCGCAGTACAATCAGAGTAACCGACATAGCCCAACGGATTAGTCGAACAACAGACAACTGATGGGAAAGGAAGGTTCTCGAGTGGCAGTCTCGTACCGGTTGGCGAAGTGTGGGGCGGCCCCCCACCAGATGAAGTGATGACGTGGTAAGACATGCAGGAAGTCGACGGATGCAGGTGGAGTACTTTTGGGGAGGCCTATGTTCAGCAGTGGACTTGTGAAAGGCTGTAACAATGATGATGATGATGGACGCTAGGTTAAATCTCAATTTTAACGATATGTCAGTTCATGTCAGTAGCCAGGGGACCAGCAAGTGCAGATTATTAGTTATTTCCTCAGATCACTGTCCTCAATATAATTCATCTATTAATTAACAGGCCTTTTTGAACATAATTTCTTTAACTGTAGTGTACTATAGGAGACAGTCTATTTTTGGAACGAAGTTCGAATTTGGCGGATGAGGGCTAGACGAGGAAAAGTGTAAGATTTTTCCGTCACAACCCCTTCTGGCATAGTGTAGACGGCCTTGCCGGCTATAAGGAAGCGAGATGGAATAATATATATCTCCCTCGCACTTTTTCTTATTTTGCCATGAAAGAAATATTGTTTTATTTTATATGACGGTTCATTTTAATAGACGCTAGTAATTCAATTATTTGTATTTGTTAATCAATATACATAAACACTCACGCCTGTCACCCAGAGGGGTAGGCAGAGACTACGGACTTCCATTTGGCACGATCCTGGCACACCTCTCTCGCCTTCTTTACATCCATATATTACGAATACACGCTCGTCGGTTAAGGGTACTCCTAATCTGGCCCATTTTCAATATATCGCCAATTTGGTCGATAAACCTTCGTCTAGGGCGTCCCTTTCATACTCTGCCGTTCACTTCTGCAGCATAAATTTGCTTTGTCACTCTTTCTTCGTTCATTCTTTCTACATGACCAAACCACCGAAGCATTCCTTTTTTAATCCTGGTCACAACGTCATCTTGCAAACCACACTTTTCTTTTATCACACTATTTCTCACCCTGTCATTCAGATTCAGCCCTAGCATACTCCTTAATGACCGCATTTCTTCAGCATTTATTCTACTCTCATGCTTCTTCTGCCAGACACAACTTTCACTACCATACATTAAAGTAGGGACTAACACAGCATTATAAATTGCCAAACGTGCCTTTTTTGACACATTCTGACTCTTCATAATAGCGTGTAGAGCCCTATTCACTCTATTTCCTGCGTTCACTCGTCGTTCTATATCATTATCATATCTACCATCCCTGCTAAATAAACATCCCAAATATACAAACTTATCCACTTGCTCAATCAACTCCTCTTCTATTCTTATTTCCCATAACGTTTTACCTTCTTCTCTTTCAAAACCATCACTTCCGTCTTACTTGCGTTCACTTTCATACCCCTTTCATTTAATGACCAGTTCATTAAAGTAACCATCATTTGCAACTCGGCTGCCGACGATGCAAATATTCATTCTTCAACTTTCAAAGTTTGCAAACAACTGTCCATAAATAGGTTAAACAGCCACGGGGCTTACTACTTACTGACTTCTTACTACCACGGGCTGTGTAGCTTACAGCCCTGTCTGACACCTTTTTGAATGCCAAAACCAGTCCGAGTAGACCCCGTTGATCCTGACACAAGCACTAGAGTCCCTATAAAAAGACCTTAATGCCTGTATCAAACCAGCGCTCAAATCAAATGAGTTCAGTGTTTGCCATAACACATTCCTGTCCACTCTGTCATAAGCCTTTTCCAAGTCCATGAACGCACAAATAACTTTCTGGTTTTTGGCCAAAAACTTCTCCGCAATCATGCGCATGGAAAAGACTTGATCCGTACACCCCATTCCCTTTCTAAATCCAGCTTGCACATCCCAAATTTTTCCATCAGTTTCTTCCATAACTCTTTCAATTAACACCTTAGCATACAGTTTACGCACAATGCTAAGCAAGCTGATACCACAGTAGTTTTTACAGTCCTGCTGTGACCCTTTTCCTTTATATATTGGGACTATAACGGCTTTGCACCAGTATTCCGGTACCCGCTTCAGTTCCCAACATAAATTAAACAAGGTGTACAGCAGGCCTGCGACCACTCCTTCTCCAGCCCTTAGCATTTCGAGTGATACTCTATCATATCCGGCTGCCTTACCTGCTTATATTATAATCAATATAATAATACGTTTATCAATAATAATATACGACGGAATATGCAACGGAATATGCAACGGATATATAGATAGCCCTGAACTATCAACCAAAATACTGAGTTTCTGCGCCCCGAAAGTTAGAACGAGACACACAAAATTATTTGCTGTAACAAGATCAAAAACAAATTACGCACAAAACGCATTGGTCAGTCGATTGCATAGAACTTTAATAACCAATTTAATGTTACTGACATTTTCATAGCAGTAGGAATGTGTTTAAAGGGAAGTTCTTGAAGTACTTGAAGGAAATGGTTAATATGTATATTGCACACACATACACACACACACACACACACACACGCGCGCGCGCCCGCGTACACGGACACACAAATCAGAGAGAGAGAGACGCACCGTTTTAATTCTAAAATTAGTATGTTTTGTGGCTCAAACTTATTGATTGTCGGTCGATTAATATAAGTTAAAAAATGTATAAAGTAGATCCGTTATTGGCTGTAAGTTTATTTCTTAAGTTCATTTACATTGTAATTAGTGCTGTGGATCTTGTAATAAATAAATAAATAAATAAATAATTACTACGAAAGGAACTTCGTTCCAACCGAGTAATCCACGACACTCATGCATGTTTTTATATTTTACGTCCGTACATAATAATGTTTTCTAAAATAAGCAACGTCGCAAAAGTCAAAATAGTATTCGCATATGTATATGGAACTGCCGAAATAAAGTGCGTCGTCGTTGTGAACAATCGCAGCAATTGACCGAATGAGTTGGCAGCCAACTACTCGAAGTTTTTTTATAATTTTAAAATTCAAATTTTAACAAACGGATTTTTGGCATAGATAATTAGATAATGACAATTGTACAGATAAAAAATATTTTTTGATATAATATCGGTATCGTAATCAACCTTTAATTAAATACATTTCACATAAGTAGAAATAAGAGAGACAGAACGCGCGTGTAACAACACATTGAAAAGCCCGTGCTCATATCGCTTTCTTTGCTAACTTTAAAGTTAGTAAACAAATAATTTCCACGTAATTCAATAGCTTCTGAAGTCGCGGCTTTAATTCCTCGATACACTATGTCTTAGCACCGACTTCTGAAGTTATCAAAATGTGTGGAAATTCTTTTATATTTTATTCTTTTTAGTTTTTTAAAGTTGTTTTAACTTTTTTTTTTAATTTTGTTTATTTACTTAGCTTTTTTCAAAAAACTTAACTTATCACAACATCAAGTTAACAACTAGAGTTTCGTCCAAATACTAACATTGAAAATTTCATTTTAATCAATTTAAAAATTTCATCTTAGGTATTATATTTCTCTTTAAAATACATACGAAATGAGCACCTCCTCTTTTTCAAAGTCAGCTAAAGAGATGTTTGCATTTTACTGCCCTTTGCTTTTGTGTTTATTTCCATATATCATTGACATACAAATAACCCTGATATGTGAACAATGACACAGTTAATGCCAGTTGTATAAAAGTAAAGGATTACAAAACGTCTCGGTTCGTTTAAGATTCTTGCAAGAGCCAAAAAAATCCATTACACATCCTTAGATAGAATTTAATTCAATTATATTTATAATTTATTTAATACGAATGGAAAGGGATATTGATTATTGGGTAAATCATTCATTTTACCTTTATAAGAAATAAGTGGCGGTGTCAGAATATCCACTACCCCATATCGGCTCGTGGGCGTCGTAAGAGGCGACAGAGGGAAACAAATCAGAAGATGGCAGCAGCATCTTCTCGCTAACAACTCAAAATAATAAAAAAGCTCGGGTTTCCAAACCTGTTAAGCGTAGCAACTATGGCAAAATTTCCTCTCTGAAGCAATCTATGGGGACCTGGGGAAGGCCTCTGTTCCACAGTTGAATTTTTTAGGCTGTAATGGATAGATGGATGGATGGATGACGTATATTTTCCATGAACTAGTTACTTTTCATTAAAATACTATTATTTTATTTTTAAATTATTACGATCACCAACGATTGCTACATTGTTACATCGGTAAAGGTATTTATAGTTGACTTATTTCTATATACATCACTTAAATGTAATCACAACTTAACCTAAATAATCCATAACATTAATTTGATATTGTGTGCGTCTGTGTGTGTGTATACAAAATAATCCGTACACATACGTTTTTCGTTTTAATTTTCGTTGAAGTTGTTTATTTCAACTGAGAAATAAACATATTACGTTTTATCGTGACGCAATTCAACGCCATGTGTCACTGAGTTTGATTCAGTTCACCCTTTCCCTGCCCGTGGCTGTCGCAACTCATTGTGATTTTCTGATCTTTATTTTGATAAAAGTCATAAACTTTTAATGCTATTTATTGACACAAAAGTATGTTCATTGTACGACAGGCCACGCAGAAATTTCGCAAAAAAAAAAGTTCAAAATAAATAGATTGTATGTCTCATACACTGGCCAGTTATATTTTTTTTTAAATACGATTATTCACAAGTAAAAAACGAATGTTACAATAAAAAATTTCCCTCCACATTTTTACGAGCTAAGTTGAAATATCGTGTTTCATTGAAAAATGGATTTGCTTGGGACATTTTTGCGTGATGATGTCAAATTAAATTAAATTTCTTATTACACATATGTGTAGATCTAGATTGATAGGTAAACGGTACTGTGGAAACTCTTAATTTTTTCCTTATAATTAAAATTTATTGGTGTTTACAATTTAGCCTATATCTCATACATACAATTGTAATCTCCAATCATAATTTCGGACACGATCGGATAAGCGGGGACAAGCTTCTTGTTGCACTTTGACATTGCCTTTGCAATTGACTTTTGTAACTTTAATAATTATATGAAAGTTTTCTCAGTTGCCAAAATCTGCCGTCGTCAGGTTTTCGTCACTCACTGCTAATTACTACTAATACAACAGAATTATGCTGCTATTTTTATTTTCTCCTTTGAGCCGACCCATTTGTGCTGCAGTGTATGAAGGCGGCATTTATGAGTAGTACTGTACTACAGTAAAAATTAAAATAAATAGCGTAATGGTACTGTGTTTCGTATGGCGTGTTTGAGCGATGCGATCGACTTAAATACTAAATTATTGTAACTTTATAGTGTATGTTTATTTCCATAACATAATTTTATATAATATTTATTATAATAATAAAAAGACATAAAAATAATGAACGATTAATGCAACAAGTGCTTACAATTTGTTAGTTTGATTTTATCAGCCAGCACGAGGCCTTACTCTTACTCTAATGTTATAAAAATATCAATAAAACATATCAAAAGTTTACGTGGTAGAGCCATGCTGCCGCTACTTGTAGCACGAATGGGTCGGCTCGAGGGGGGTAGGACCACACTCTCACTACCAGCGTAAAAGAGCAGCTTAATGCTGCTGTAATTAAGGTATAAAACCGGAGACCCTTTTTTACTGGGAACGGGACATTCCATCTTAGTCCTCAGGGGTAACTACGCATCTGGTTTTTGATTCTTAATCAAAGATAGATGGACTTAATCGAAGATAGATCAGGTGAACTGTGTGATCGCTTGTCACCATTATCTCATATATATCATTAACCCTAAGTTTTGACTAATGTGTCCGATGCATAAGGTTTTAAATATAGTTCTCTTGATCAAAGTAATTTGTCCAAGCTCTTGATAGTTCTACTGCTTTACCTAAGTATCAGAATCAATAATTCCATTTCATTATAAAAATAATAACTACTTAACACGTTTAATTAAGAATTGAGGTTTTTGTTGTTGTTTAAGAAAGTTATTCAAAATATTGTTTCACTATATCCATTGATATTGCATTTTAGCAAAATTATGTTGAGAGCTTTCGCTCGAAAATGTTCCAATTAGCTTAAACTAGTTTCAACAAAAACGACCGGTATAATTGTCGACTTTTACGTTATTTATGTTTCAAAATTATCCCTGTTCCACTCCAACATGTTATTTACGTAAATAAATTTTAAAATTTCTTATAAAATTAAGGCAT
Source organism: Parnassius orleans (assembly GCA_029286625.1). Classification (NCBI taxonomy): domain Eukaryota; kingdom Metazoa; phylum Arthropoda; class Insecta; order Lepidoptera; family Papilionidae; genus Parnassius; species Parnassius orleans. The sequence continues at coordinate 2,702,570 of JAGSMP010000056.1, forward strand.
AAGAACAGAAAGAAGGAAAAAACATTTGAGTATTTTATATTTGGGACAAAAGCAACAACTAAGACGGATTAGTAAGCTGAAGTGGCAATTGGATGGCCATGTAGCTAGAAGAACGGATAACCGATTGGGAAGAAAGTCTGAACGGAGACTAGCAATCTGCGCACGACAGGATTATAGTGCCCGATTGTATGCGCAAGCACAGGTGCACTCTATTCGCTCACTCTCATAGTCCGATGGGACGGTAATCCGACACGACCGGAGAGAGATCAGGTGCAGGACCAACGGCTTTACGTGCTATCCGAGGCATGGGGGTGAAACACCGCCAACTTCCTGGCTCCGGGCTGCTACTAAATTTCTTGTCATAAAAACCAATAACTGATTTTTGTCCGACACGAAATTCGAACCTGGGACCTCATGATCAGCAACCGCGTGTACGACCACTAGACCAACGAGGCATAGTGATGATGATCAATCGTGAATTGTAAGGTCTTTTGGCCTTTCCTATAATCGCCTCTTACACTCACGGGACAATATATAGTGATGAGTTCTCTTAGACCGCAAACCACGGCAATGTCATATGAATTGACTTTTTTATAGAATAAGGGTGGCAAACGGGCACAGATTCCACCTGAGAGTAAATGGATACTGTGGCCCATAGACATCTACATTTATCCTCGATTAAGTATCAAAATGTAGATGCGTTGTCACTCGTGAGGAAGATGGAATGCCTCCTTTCCAGTGAAATGGGTCTCCGGTTCTCTACACTCACCATACGAAACACAGCAGTGTTAAGCTGCTATTTTACGCTGGTATTCTATGAGATCGTGGTTCTTCCCCGGTCGAGCCGACCCATTCGTGCTACAACCATAATATAGCTGCAGCATAGCTCTACCACCTAAGATTGTTTGATTTATAAATCTAAACTCATTTATTATGCACGTTAATGTAATTGTAAATGTAATTGCTCGTATCATACCTAATAGCTGATTAAAGACGGCCTCACGCTTAATTTCTGAAGCGTGAAAAGAATTCGCTAAGCTCCGTATATTTCGGCGGTATGTGCCGTGACGCAATTTTACAGTTTCATTGCATGTTTAATGGCGTTCAAGACGTTCTTTATAAATTTTTATTCAGAATAAGGGTGACAAACGAGCACACTACTACTTACAAAACTTATTTGAGAAACAGCTTTGAAGCGACCAACTCATTCCCAGGGGTTATTATCAACTACGTATTCATTTCTATTATAATAACCCTTTTTATATAGTTTACGTTTAATAAAATATTTAAAGGGAGACCTTGTATATTTTCTGGGACTTTGTTGTAATAGCGTATACATTGCCCCATCTCCACGACTCTATCTCTCTCTCTATCATTCAGGAAACTCATATGTGTTTACAGAGTGTACAACACTTTTTTTTATTAAAACTACTTTTTTGTGAACATACATTAAATTTTCGTAAATATACCGAGAGGCCAAAGTTAAAATATTTGCTTTTAAATTTTTTATTGAAGAGACTCTCTTGGTTTTAGGTTGTAAATAACTCTTATTTTACTCTCTTCTGCAAAACAAAAATAGTTTCTAAATCAGCCGTGTTTCCCCATAGCAAAATCTCATAAGACATTATGCTATGGAAATAACTGAAATAAACTAATCTAGCTGTCTCGATACCAGTGAGACCTCTAATCTTTTTTACAGCATAAGCTGCAGAGCTTTGTCTGCTTGCTAGTTTGGATATATGGGGGCCTCACTGAAGCTTTGGGTCTAGAGTGATGTCAAGAAAAACAGTGGATTCAACGGGGCTCAGTTCTTCCCCATATAAAAACACATTGGTCATCAGGTTTTTAACATTCAGTGTTATAAATTTTATACATTCATTTAGTTTTATTGCTGTTTAAATTTAGATTACTCGTATCAACGTTAAACCAATGCACTAATTTTGATATAGCATTATTCACTACGTCACAAATGATTGCCATTTAAGTTTAAAAACCAAGGATGTATAGTATCCTAAAATATTGCGATTTAATATTAAAAAACAATACTGTAACCTGCATGTCTGTGACATAAGTAAAATTATTTCGAATATATGTGAAGTCCGCTAACACACATTAAAGCAACGGGCTGACTTATTGCTCCATAACTCTTTCAGAAATGGCAGAAGACCTGTGCTCCAGCCGTGGGAGATATATTATAAGGGGCTAACTTTACTTCAACTTTTCTATATTTTTATATTTAATTAATTAATTATTTAGTTTCAAATTTTTTCTTACTACGTCGTCACAAATACTTGATTTATATTAAATGATACAAAGTGGTAGCATGTTTGGCTGCGAGGCTGCAGTCCGCGGATTCAATGTCCGCAGGGTTTTTTTTCTTCTTTTTTTCTTTTTCTTTTAAAAAACGTTACCCCACACTAGGATTTTCTCCTGTATCGTGGAGGCAGTTTACAAATATAAATTGCACAAGGACAAACATTTATTTCGAAATACCCGGAACAATTATTTGCAGGCCATACAAATACTTGTTCCGTGCGGGATTCGAACCCGCGGCCCCCAGCGCAGCAACTCATTGCTAAGCCACTGCGCCACGAAGCCGTCGGCCGGTTAAATTATCATAGCCTATATCAGCGTTTCCCAACCTTTTTTCAACCAGGGACCATTTTGATTTCTTTGTTGTTAGCAGGGAACACAAAGTGAAAAAAAAACTAAGTTAATCTAACAATAAATTTTAATCACAAAGTTTAACATAATTATACAACATTATACAACTGAAAAGAAGCATTAATTCACAGTATTATTTGTGTATTGTAAAAGAAATCATACATGTTTGGTAAAAATTGAGATTTTGATTGTGACGCGACTCGTGGTGTTGCACTGCCCGCGTAACGAGAAAATAATAAATGTGTTATTTAAAACGATTAGATAGGTAAAATATTTAAACATTTCGCGGACCATATTTAAGCTCTTGCGGACCACAGGTGGTCCGCGGACCACTGGTTGGGAATCACTGGCCTATATGTTTATGATACAGGAAAGACTTCGAGTAACTTTTTTTAAAAATAAGTCAGAAAGTAATAAATTTACTTAGGTTACTTTATAAGAACGTACTTCCTCACTGACTATAACTAATAAAAATAGTGTTTCTATGTTGTAATCTTAATCCCCATTAGCACTTCACATGTCAAAAGCTTAAAATAAGCTTTACCAACCTCGGTTTATCCCGTATTCTAAAAAATGGGTGCGACCCGGGCGGCACACACTACAACCTTCCCAGTATTAAGTACCAAGCAATAAAAAACCTGGAATATGAAATAGGAAAATAGCATTTCACCATTAAATTTTTACAACAAAAATTGCTCTGACCATATATCAAAACCCTGTCTGAGTAGATAGTACAGATTTTATGTTGTAAAGCTTGGTTAGCTTGCAATATCTTCAGTTAATTTATTCGTAACAAATAAACTGCTGAACCGGTTTTGATAAAAACTTAATCAAGTTTTAATTACATAATTCTGCATCGAAAGAAACCAGTCCAACATCGATATCGTTATTTGAAAATTAATCATGGACGTACATGACGTATTTACTTATTTATTTATTTATTCTTTATTGCATACCTTAAAAATAAAAGAATACAAAGGGCGGACTTAATGCCTTGATATAGTTGTAGCACGAATGGGTTGGCTCGACCGGAGAAGGACCACGCTCTCACAGACTAACAGCTTAAACTAGCAGCTTAATACTGCTGTATTTCGTATGGTGAGTGTCAACCAGATACCCTTATTACTAGAATTAGGCAATCCATCTTAGTCCTCAAGGGTGATAACGTATTAGCATTTTGATTCTTAATTGAAGATAGATGTAGATGTCTATGTGCCACAGCGTCCACTTACCATCAGACGGACTGTGTGGTCATTTGTCGCCCATAACCTATATATAAAAGACAGACCTCCTTACAACAGTACATCCGACATTAGAGAGCTTGAGACGTGGAGATAGGTATGTCAAAATTTCACTCGCGACTAAAACTTCCCGGGGCAAGCGGAGCAATAAGACGAAGGCGACCCCTGTCACGCTATCCATGAATTTTTGCAACATCAGGGGACTTCATTCCAACCTTAACACTGTCCACTACCATCTAGAGACGGCGAAGCCGGCCTTGCTCTTTTTAACCGAGATTCAGGTGTCTTCTCCGACTGATACTTCATATCTCTCCTACCTGGGGTACAAATTAGAACACTCCTTTGTGCCCCGGACTGGTGTTTGCGTATACGTCAGAGAGGACATCTGTTTTCGACGCCTCGGCAGTCTTGAAGGTACGGACCTGTCCATCCTATGGCTGTGCATAGACATAATAGCCGATAGTCCCTTAGCGGTAATGCCGAAATAGACCGACTCATCGACCACGTCCAAATGGCTACAGATTCTTTTGCTACAGCGGATCCCATCCGCAGAGATCGTGATCCTTGGCGATTTTAACGCCCAACACGCCAAATGGCTAGGTTCACATTTAACCGATCATGCGGGGAGATCTGTTTATGATCTTGCCTTGGCATATGGTCTTATACAGCTGGTTACTTCGCCTACGCGCATTTCAGATGTGGAGGATCACGCACCTTCCCTGTTGGACCATCTGGTTACCTCTCATCCGGACGGATATCAGGTTTCCGTCGACGCCTCTCTAGGCTCGTCGGACCATTGTCTTGTTCGGAGTGTGTTGCCACTCACACTAACGTCGCGGTTGCATTATGAAGGCTGCCGCCGTGTTTGGCACTATAGGTCGGCCGATTGGGATAGGATGCGGTCTTTTTTTGCATCCTACCCTTGGGGGCGGGTTTGCTTCTCGCCGGACGATCCCAGCGTTGTTGCTGATTCTGTTGCTCATGTGTTAATTCAAGGTATGGAACTTTTTACTCCATCCTCTGTGGTGCACATCGGAGGCAGATCCCAGCCATGGTTTGGTCACTCCTATAAAATAGCATCACGCTATAAGCAGGAGTGCTACTGACGCATCAACATCTCGGGATGTAAACACCAGCGCTCCTAAAAAGAAGTATAATTTCGCCTCCAGGTCCTTCAAAGGAGTAATTGCCAAGGCAAGATCTGAGCACATTGGCAAAATTGGCGAGAAGCTAGTTCGCCTTCCTTCGGGAACCCGTGCATTCTGGTCTCTTGCCAAGGCTGTCCAAGGGAACTTCTTCCAGCTATCTCTTCCATCTCTGCACAGAGAGGACGACTCACTGGTCCATGCCGCAAAAGATAAAGCCGATCTGCTAGGTTCTTTCTTTGCGTCCAACTCGACTCTCGATGACAGGGGGAACACACCGTCGACCATCTCGCGGTGTAAGTGCTCCATGCCGGATGTGCGGTTTACACAGCGCTCGGTTCGCAAAGCACTCCTCTCCCTGGACGTCAGCTGAAGATGTATGCTCCAGAGTTGGCACCAGTTTCAACGCGTCTTTTCCGGTACTCCTACTCCCAAGGCGTAGTCCCGAATTCATGACAATCAAGAGCACACAATCCTAATGCTAATGGAAAGTGACAACTTTAAGGGTAAAGCACCCACACCGCGACATCCATGGTGCAGGTGCATTGTCACCCTGAAGTTGTGAAAGCCTCATTACCAGTTAAAAGGGTCTCCGACTCTTGTCACTCACCATGAGAAACACAGCAACATATGCACGTGCGAGCGTGGTCCTTTCTCCGTCGATCCGATTAATTTTTACAATAAAAAGAAAACGTACTTGCAATTGGGAAGTTTTTGTAATAATTATCCATACCCTTATCTTTATTGATTGAGTGTGATTGTCACCGAACTCTTCCTAAACGGCTGGACAGATTTTGATGATATTCTTTCTGTGTGTTTGAGTGGATACCTGGATGATTTAGATTCACAACTGGATTAGTGGCGCTGTTGTCAAGATCCAGAAATCACCCACGCGAAGCCGGGGTGAATCGCTTGTAATTAATATAACTTAATTTAATTCTTCAATATTATGTGAATGGTAGAGTCGCCAAAGAACGCCCTAGATGGAACTTTATCGACCAAATTGGCGATATATTGAAGATGGGTCAAATTAATAGTACCCTTAACCGATGAGCATATATATGGACGTAAAGGAGGCGAGTGTGGTGTGTCAAGATTTAAACATCGGGCGGATCGCTAGTGATTAATAAAATTAAAATAAAACTTGATTTTATAGAAAATATATGATTTTTTCCCAATTAATAAAAGTACTTGTGCACCTTCAGATCCTAGTCGCACGTATGCGTGCGTCCCCGGATATTGACATGGAGCGTGACTGGAAGATGGTGACGGTGTTCATCGGTGCCAACGACCTGTGCTCAGCTTCCTGTCTGTCGCCGGTGTCTTGGTCACCGGCTGCACACGCCAGGAAGCTCGCCCGCGCGCTCGACTACTTCTACGAACACCTGCCCAGGACCATCATTAACCTTATTCCCGTGCTAGGTAAGATGAATTTACAATGTAATTGCACTTGACATATACACACACTCTCTCTCTCTCACGCACACACACACACACATATACATATATACTCATAGTTATCATCATTACAGCCTTTCACAAGTCTACTGCTGAACATAGGTCTCTCCTTAGGAATGAATGCACGGTCCTGAGCTACCTGCATACATCAACTTCCTGGATGTCTTAGCACGTCGTCAATCCATCTAGTGGGGGCCGCTCTACACTTCGCGTACCGGTACCAAGTTGCCACTCAAGAACCTTTCTTTGCCATCGGTTGTCGGGGATTGGCTCATAGTTACATGCTGTCATTATTTATATGTATAACATGATAGTGAAAAATAAAATTTCATCTACATAATGGGTCATGGCCATCGTATTCCATAGCCATCTGCGGTTAACTTCAAACAAAAATGCTTCAGTCTGTTTCCATCTCTGAGGTATAAGATGGAGTGCCACACAACCTGCAATTAATTACCAATTGTTGTACCGTTGGTCTTGTGTAAACGCGACTGCTAATCATGAGGGTTCTCTCCGGTCGCGTTGGATTGCCATCCCATCGGTAGACGACGACGGCGGAATAAATGTACCGTTTCGTTTACGTTTAGAAGAAAAATATCGAGACCGGAGCCTGGGATCAGAGTCAAAGGCGCGAGATGTTTGTTGCTGCGATCATCAACACCAGGTGTATAGGTCTTAGCGTGACGTCCCACCACGATCCATTCGTGCTACAACCGTAATATAGCTGCAGCGTGGCTCTCGGCTTTACCATTTTGATTCTTAATCGATGGTACGTGTAAAAATCTATGGTCATCGCATCCACTTACCTGTGTGGACTGTGTGCTCGTTTTTCACCATTATTCTATGAAAAACGAATGAATGTATGAAGCACGTGGTTCTGTAGACGTGTCGGTGTCGGTGCGCGTGGTGCGGCCGCTAATGTGCCGGCTGATGCACTCGCTGTTCTGCACGTGCTTCCACCGCGGCGGCAACGAGCTGCGCGACCTCGTGCGTATGGCGCGCCTCTACCAGAAGGCCGAGCTCGCGCTGGTCAGTACAACATTTTTTATCTAAAATTGATTGACAAACCAACTTACTACATTATTATGGTGCAATGACATACATACTCTTGTAGTCAAATGATCATCTATTTTTTTTATAATACTAGCTGGTACCCGGCGCGTTGCTGCCACAGAAAAACAATTGTGGAAAATGGAAATAGAGTTTTAAATTTGAAAGAGTTCTATTGTTTAAAGAAGAATGATAATACAATAATTCAAGATAAATGATAAATAACTTTAAAAAAATTGTTGGTACGTTAACGTAACGGTATAGCAGCGCATAAAATACGAACAAACGAACATTAATTATTATATATTAGATTATTAGTACCTTTTTTTTTGGAAAACGTGTTTTTGTAAATTATATTTCAATTAAAAAAATAATAGTATTATTACTCGCCAATAGATGTCAGGAAGAGTCATATTTTTCAGTTTGCGTTTAAGTTGATTATCGATAAAGAGTTATTGATTGACTTTAATCTTTGTACCGAAACATCGCCAATAGGATAAAAATATTTGCACAATGTCGGTTTCTTTACTAATGTAATTACTACCGTATTCTTTTTTTTAAAGCTCAGTCAGTTTTCGTGTTTTAAAAAAAATATACTTAGATACATATTAGATGCGTTGATAAAGGACTCCTAGCTTTTCTCACAAAAGAAGGAACTTGAAAAAAAAAAAGGGAATAAATAACCGGACTGGATACATCTGGACTCGAACCGGAGTCTTCTGGTTTCGGAACCGCCCAATTTCCCACCTGAGTTATTATAAGCTTGTAGATAATGGCGAAATTTACCTTCGTATTCTAATGATATTGTAGCAGTTTTTCATTGCCTGAAAACACTTATAAAACGACATTTTCTAAAAATGAATCCTAGCTAGATCAATTTATCACCCCCGAAACCCCCTGCATACTAAATTTCATGAAAATCGTTGGAACCGTTTCCGAGATATATATATATGTGTGTGTGTGTGTGTGTGTGTGTGTGTGTGTGTGTGTGTGTGTGTGTGTGTGTGTGTGTGTGTGTGTGTGTGTGTGTGTGTGTGTATACAAGAATTGCTCGTTTAATACCTATTAGATATGTATGTGCATGCAGGAAGTCATCATATATGCATATGAAATATCGACTTCCTGCACGTCGCGTCGTACCAGGTGGAATTAGGTACTCCATCTACTGGAGGATCACACTACACTTCCTCTACCGGTACAAGGCTGCATCTCGAGAACCTTTCTTCCACATCGGTTGTCGGTTCTTCGATCTATATGGTCGGCCCGTTGCCACATTTGACAAACTCACAACATTGAAAAACAGAAAATCATACAAATTAAAAATAATTAATAGCTGTATGATTTCATTAAGGATCCCGTCTCAGCGGCTATCGCTATCGCTAAAAATATATTGATATCTTGAGCAAAGATGTGGCTTCATGAATGGTTCGACTCGATCGGGGAAGGACCATGCTTTCACGTCTTTTATCTGCATATTTTAGCAGGAAGGCACTCCTTATTGGTGACACAGCAGCACAGATTAAATAAACAGCAGTCTACTATACTATTTTGGTGTGACTACGGAGCTCTTATCTCTATATATATAAATCAAATGATGTCCGTTAGTCTCGCTAAAACTCGATAATGGCTCGACTGAAATTTAAAACTGAAATTTTTTGTGTGTTTGAGTGTCCTTAGATGGTTTAGATTCACAGTTAGACCCGGTAGGTGGCACTGTTGTCGAAATCCAGAAATCACCCGTGCGATGCCGGGGCGGATCGCTAGTGTCATATAAAAATAATATATGTTAAAAAACAATCGAATTAATAACTTTCTCCTTTTTATATTATAAGGTTAAAAATTCGCCTTAGTTTTTTTAAGAAATAACGTTACCCCCTACACTGGGGTTTTCTTCTGTATCGTGGAGGTAGCTTACATACATAAAATGCACAAGGATAAACATCCTGACCCGAAACAATTACTTGTAAGCCATACAAATACTTGTTCCGTGCGGGATTCGAACGTGCGGCCCTCAGTGCCGTAACTAATTGCTAAGCCACTGCGCCACGGAGCCGTCGACATTTTATTTCGACGGTTTATTTCTTTCACAATGATCCCATTTATTTTTTACTTTTTTTTAGCTATATATTAGATAACTCAGTTTTAGTCTCTACATTGTATAATGTCTATTTTGTTTCAAAATATAACTTTTAATTTTATACATAAGAACTACAAAGTCGAACTAGTAATGACTGAGATTTCATTAATTCATTGTATGATAAACTACGATGCTTTGTATATTTCTAAGTATAAGTTTTTTTTGATTGCCCTAATGTGTTTTTAATTAAGTAATTGTTACGATTCATTACCGTATTTTTAAACGAACAATATTTTTTTTTTAAATATTGAATGAATAAAGTCTAGATTTTATTTAAATATCTAAGACTTGTGATGGACTCACGTGACTTAAATGACATTTACCGACTGCCCAGTAGGAAAGAAGGTATTACGAATACTCCTATAATTATGGAATTGAACTCCACTATGTCTAAAACTAACTTACTAAAGAAGGCAAAGTCGCTTAATATTAAAAACATAAGTTTAGTAAACTTCAATCTTGGGATGACTAAAAACGCTGAGGTACCTGTGTTTATATCTGAGCAATTAACTCCAAAGGACGGACTATTTTTCTCAGCCCGAGATTTGGCTAAAACTAAAAAAATATTAATTTTTTTTCTCTGAAAATTCTCGAGTAATTGCCATCAAAAGTAGGCCCAGGTACAACAGCTGATGCAAAAAGCATGTCTAGTATGTACTAATATATAATATAAAATTTTAAAAATAAAAAATTAATTAAAAATTAATTTTTAATCTGGAGGTAACCGTGGTTAACTATGGTTAACACATTGGGATGTCAAATACCTCAGTCCCCCCCGTGACCATGGGTGCTGTAAAGTACTCGAAACGTCGGGAATATAAAATAATATACGCGATAAAATCCGTAAAACTAGTTTTATTTAAATTATTTAAACCTCAAGTTATTTAGATGCTTTGATAACTTCATCGACTAATTGCTGACTTAAGCAATCTCCTACAAACATTGCAATGTTACTTATCAACATTTTGTGGAGAAACATGTTGTCATATTTACATTTATTTTGTGTAATATATTACAGACTTTCATGTTTTAGTTTTGGCTGAAGGCCTTGTAGTCAATATCGCAACAAAGGAAAAAAAAACATCAGAAAGGCGTAATTCGATGATGAGCGATGTACAAATAATTAGTTGTTCATTTTGCTTTTATTTAAAATCAACATATTAATTATTTCTTATATTTACGCGAACACTACACATTAAATGAAACTAATTATACCGATTTTTTTTTCTTATTATAAGTCAGTGCTTGACCACAATCACACATGGTGATAAGTGGTGATGCAGCCCTAGATGGTAAATCGCACCGTCTTAGTGTAACAAAAGCCTATTCATTCTTGCCTTGAAGACGCCCAGATTGTATTCGGACGGAAAGATAGTCGCCGGCAAATTATTCCACTCCTTTGCTGTACGCATTACTAAAGACAAAGCAAACCTTTTGGTTCTAATGCGTGGAATATCGACAACAAAGGGGCGAAGACCCGCCGACCGCCTGGTGGTCCGATGGTGGAAAGGAGAGGGAGGAATTAAAGCGTGTAATTCCTGTGCACACTCATCAAAAGGCATCCTATAGAATACCGAGAGACTGGCTACTCTGCGCCTGTGCTCGAGGCTGTCCAACGCTGCCAGGTGGCATTTTGCAGCACCAGCCCATATGTGACAGCAGTACTCCATGCACGACCGTACTTGCGCTTTATATAAGGTAAGAAGCTGCCCCGGCGTGAAGTACCGCTGCAGCCTTGCAAGGACACCAAGTTTCCTTGCGGCTGCTTTGGCTCTGGACTCAATGAACCGCCCATAGTTAAAATTCGGAGAAAATTCAACCCTTAACAACTGTAGGCGATCAGTGTACTCCAAGATACATTCCGGAAAGTAGGAGCCAAAGTGAGCGGGCTCCTTTTAGCGGTGAAAAGACACGCTTGTATTATGGAGGCGTTAAATCTCACGAGATAGGCATCGCCCCATTCGGAAACTGCCTGTAGTGTGAGATTCACACGCTCAACCATAGCCTCTCTTTCTGATTGGATTTGATCCCGACTGGCCCGGGCACTTGGTTGGTATCTCTCCACAACTGTGCTGTCGTCTGCATACCCATAGATACCGGGAATGAGCAGATCATTTATATGCAGGAGGAAGAGAGTTGCGGAGAGAACGGACCCCTGAGGAACACCGGCGTTAGTGGCCACAGCATCAGATGAGCAGCCATCGACGACGACCCGGATTGACCGTTCACTCAGAAAGTCCTTCACCTAGACAATCAGACCAGGGCATAAGCCGTACGCTGAAAGCTTGCCCAATAGACTAGCGTGCCAAACCCTGTCGAAGGCCTATATAACGTTATCACGTTTAATTTTAACTATTTAATTCCTGATGTTGTAGGTAGCCGGGCTATGACATCGTTAAAATTAAACGCGATAAAATCCGTAAAATGAGTTTTATTTAATGCATCAACATATTGTTAAGAAATTTGTTTTTTCCATAATATATTCTATGTAATATATTACAGCTTCTGGTGTGTTCCATTTGCACATGCGCCATACTTGTGAAACGTGCTTGATTTGACGCTGATGAGCTCGAAATACATGCTTTAGTTATCGACGGGTTTTTAATTCTTCATTTGTTAAAAACTTTGCTATGTATCGTTAACCTCAAAAATATGACAAAAGAAGAACTTCGGTGTACAGTCAGAGGAACCTCATTAAATAACCGGCCAAGTACGAGTCGGACTCGCGCATGAAGGGTTCCGTACCATCGTAATACACGTTTCTAGTATGGGAGCCCCTTTTAATTTTTAATTTATTTTAATGTTTGTTATTTGCCGCTACCATTACAAAGATTAGCTTGGACAGGCAGACAGTCAAATAATTTTTTTACAATTGGTTAATCATGTCTTGCAAAATAACCTTCTTAGTTTGGTAAAATTCAGTTATTTCGTTATTACAGACTGAAACTTTAATTTTATTTATGTTTTTAGATGTAGCAGAAAAATAGTTGCCGTACATATAAGTAAAATTGAAGTGTCTGTCTGTAATATCGAAATAACTGCCTTATATTGAGATGAGGGTGTTATTTGCATGTCATAAGACATAAATAACCATTTATTAATTTTTTGCGAATGAATAAAGCCTGTCTATCTGCCTGTCTGTCCGCCAGGGCTAATCTTTAGAATGGCTGAACCGATTTTAATGAAACTTCACGAACAGATACAGAGCAATGTTAGGAGTGATTTAGGCTATATTTTATTCGAAAAACTTCGAGCATTTTAAAAAAAATAATGCAAAATTGATAAAATAAATAATCTTTGATCACTGTAAATTTAAATAACGCCACGTTACTAGTTAGGGCTTCGTACCCAAAGGGTAACCAACGGGACCCCATTACTAAGTCTCCGTTGTCCGTCCGTCTGTCTGTCAGCGGGCTGTATCTCATGATGCGTAATAGGTAGACGGTTGAAATTTTCACAGAACGTGCATTTCTGTTGCTGCTATAACAATAAATAATAAAAATAAAAATAAATTAAAAATTAAAGGGGCTCCCCCTACTAGAAACGTGTTTTACGATGGTACGGAACCCTTCATGCAAGAGTCCGACTCGCACTTTCCCGGCTTTTTATCCTAAATAATATTTATCATTTCATTTCTTGGCTGAAGGACTAGTATCCAATGCTACAATAAAAAAAAGATTTATGTATAATATATGTCGGTCCATTTCTTGGCAGAAGGACTAGTATCCAAAGCAACAATAAATTAAAAAGATAATATGTAAGTGTGTCGCACGTGCGTGTGCGTGTGCAGGTGGAGAGCGGGCGCTACGAGCGGCGCGGCGACTTCGCGGTGGTGGTGCAGCCGTTCATGCGGCTGTTCAACGCGCCGCCCGCGCCGCGCGGCCCGCTGCCGCTCGTCATCCACCGCTCCTACATCACGCACGACTGCTTCCACTTCTCGCAGAAGGGCCACGCGCTCGGTGAGCCCTCGCCCTACTTCTGTCTCTCTCTCTCTCTTACAGCTACACTGACAAACTCTCGCACACACGTTGCACGTAGACGACGTGACCCAACAGAAGGGGCACGCCCTCGGTGAGCCCAAACCCTACTTACAGCAACACTGACAAACTACACATGGACGTTGTGACCCGTAGACCTACCTACATCTATCCCTGTATCTTTTTATTATTCTAAGTCAACACTCGACTACCATCTTACCTTTCTTACAGCTATACTGACAAACTCCCACACACTCGCTGATGGCACGTGGATGACGTACCTGAGACGTACCTCTTTTATAGAATATGTATGACAAACGAGCACACAGTCCCCTGATGGTAAGCGGATGCTGTGTCCCCATAGACATTTACATTGTCCTCGATTAAGAATCAAAATACAGATGCGTTTTCACTCCTGAGGACTAAATGGAATGCCTCATAGCCTGTAATTACAGGCTGTAAGGTATTCCATCCATGCAGAGTACAGAGAGCGAGTATAATTATACTGGCTCTCTGTACGTCAGACCAGAACACTGGTAAGTTAAAGAACCTACGTAAGTTGATATAACTTACCTAGACGGTAGATTATCTTGTAACAGTGGTAGAGCCGCGCTGCAGCTTCTGCTGTAGCATGGATGGGCCGGCTCGAACCGGGGCGGTACCACGACCTCACAGAATACCAACGTAGTAGGAGCTTTGCTCTGCGTTTCGCTTGGTTAGTGCAGGTGGCCGGAGGCCCAATCCCCCATAACATGGTAGCGGATTAAAAGAAAGAACTACCCAGAGGGTACCAGCACCCTGGTATGGAGAATCCTCACTGAGCATCCACGGTCAAGCTACCTCTTCCTGAGCGTGGGTGCTCAGGCTGCCCCATGTATTCTTAAAAATCGCTCTATACTAACACTGCAACAAACAGAGAATAAAACCATGGCGACCCCTGCCACGCTATCCATGGACTTCTGCAACATCAGGGGACTTCACTCGAACTCAACGCCGTCCACTACCATCTAGAGACAGCGAAGCCGGCCTTGCTCTTTTGGACCGAGACGCAGGTGTCCTCTCCGGCTGATACTTCGGTTTTCTCCTACCCGGGGCAAATTAGAACACTCTTTGTGCCCCGGGCTGGTTTGCGTATACGTCAGAGAGGATATCTGTTCTCGACGCCTCGGCAGTCTTGAAGGTACGGACCTGTCTATCCTATGGCTGCGCGAGACAGCGACGACCATCCCGCGTCTACGGGTGCCTGTATAGGTCCCATAGCGGTAATGCCGACAGATCGACTCATCGACCACGTCCAAATGGCTACAGATTTCTTGCTACAACAGATCCCATCCGTAGAGATCGTGATATTTTGGCGATTTTAACGCCCACCACGCTGAATGGCTCGGTTCACGTTTAACCGATCATGCGGGGAGATCTGTTTATGACTTTGCCTTGGCATATGGTCTGACACAACTGATTACTTCGCTACACGGATTCCAGATGTGGAGGATCACACCTTCCCTGTTGGACCTTCTGCTGACCTCTCATCCGGACGGATATCAGGTTTCCGTCGATGCCTCTTGGCTCTTCGGACCATTGTCTGATCCGGAGGTGGTGCTACTCACGCCTCCCTCGCGGTTGCGTTCTGCAGGTTGCCGCCGTGTTTGGCATTACAGGTCAGCGGATTGGGATGGAATCTTTCTTTGCATCCTACCCATGGGGCGGGTTTGCTTCTCGCCGGATGATCCCAGCGTTGCGTTGCGACTCTGTCACCGATGTGGTGCTACAGGAATGGAACTATTTATTCCCATCGGTGGCAGATCGCAGCCTTGGTTTGGTCGCTCCTGTAAGACTGCATTACGCGTAAGCAGGAGTGTTATCAGGCCTGGGCTGAGGCTTCGGTGGCTCGGGATGTAAACACCAGCATGCTTAAAGAATATACGCCTCCAGGTCAAAAGAGTTGTTACAGGGCAAAGTCAGAGCACATAGGCAGAATTGGCGAGAAACTAGTTCGCCTTCCTTCGAACCCGTGCATTCTGGTCTCTCGCCAAGGCTGTCCAGGAAATTTCTGTAAGCCATCACTACATCTCTGCAGGAGAGGATGACTCACTGGCCCCGACGCAAAAGAGAAAGCCGACCTTTTAGGCTCCTTTTTGTGTCAACTCGACTCTTGATGACAGGGGGCACCGCCGACCATCCCCAGTGTGAGGTGCTCTATGCCTGATGTGCGATTCACACAGTGCTCAGTACACAAAGCACCTCTCCTGGACATCCACAAGTCAGTGGGCCTGATGGAATCCGCCCATTGTGCTGAGACGTGCGCGCTCAGAGTTGGCACCGGTTCTAACGCGTCTTTTCGGTACTCCTACTCCCTAGGCGTTGTCCCAGATTCATGAAGACAGCTTTCGTGCACCCGATCTAAAAAGGTAACTCGCTCTGATCCGTCCAATTACAGGCCTATCGCCATCACCTCCTTGTTCTCGAAAAAAAATGGAGTCAATTATTAACTGCCAGCTCATGCGGTACCTTGAGGAGCACCAGCTGATTAGTGACTGCCAGTACGGTTTCCGTCAGGGTCGCTCAGCTGGTGATCTTCTGTTTACCTAACACATAGATGGGCGCAAGCGATCGAGTCCAAGGGGGAGGCTTTGGCGGTTAGTTTGGACATAGCGAAGGCCTTCGATCGGGTCTGGCACAAAGTGCTTCTTTCGAAGCTTTTGTGCAATTGGATCACCAGTTTTCTGGCTGATCGGAGCATCAAGGTCGTAGTAGATGGTGCATGCTCCGTTCACAAGCCTATTAAAGCTGGTGTTGCACAAGGCTGCGTGCTATCACCAACGCTGTTTCTTCTGCATATCAATGATATGTTGTAAACCGGTAACATTCATTGCTATGCGGATGACAGCACTGGTGATGCTCTATACGGCCATGCCAATATTTCTCGGGAAAACGTCGCCGAGTACCGGAACAAACTTGTGTCGGAAGTCGAGACTTTGTTGGACAAAGTCTCGGATTGGGGCGACTAAATCTAGTCCAGTTCAATCCCCAGAAGACACAAGTTGCGCGTTTACCGCTAAAGGAACCCCTTTGTCGTATCACCTCAGTTTCAAGGCACTCCCTTGTTGCCTCAGCCAGTATCGGAATCCTCGGCGTTGACATATCGAGTGACGTGCAGTTTCGTGGTCACTTGGAAGAGAAGGCAAAATTAGCCTCTAAAAGCTTGGCGTGCTCAGTAGAGCAGGCGGTATTTCATGCCGGCACACCGCCTGCAACTTTACAAGGCGCAGGTTCGGCCTCACATGGAATACTGTTCCCATCTCTGGGCAGGGGCTCCCCAGTACCAGCTCCTTCCTTGACCGCATTCAGCGCAGAGCGGATCGAATCGTCGACGACCGAGTTCTTTCCGATCGGCTTGACTCACTAGCACTGCGTAGAGATGTTGCATCTCTTTGCGTATTTTATCGCATGCCACGGGAGTGCTCTGAGGAATTGTTCGGACTAATTCCAGCCGCTCAATTTGACCATCGCACATCGCGACAAAACTCGCGATACCATCCATACCATCTGGATGATTGGCGGTTCACCACTGTGCGATTTAGAAGATGTTTTCTTCCTCGCACAACTTCCTTGGAACCGATTACCACCAGCGATTTTTCCGGACCGATACGACGGGACCTTCAAAAAAGAGCCTACTCCTTTTTTAAAGGCCGGCAACGCATCTGCAATTCCCCTGGTGTTGCAGTTGTTCATGGGCGGCGGTAGTCACTTAACATCAGGTGAACCGCAGGCTCGTTTGCCCCCTCTCCTATAAAAAAAAAAAAAAAACGGACTATATGCATAAAAGAAGTCCTAGCAACTAGGAAACGTAGTAGTTAAGACTTGGACCTTTGATCCTACTGTCCGTCGCCATGTTATTAATTAATTTATTAAGTATTTGTTGCATTCCCTGTTACAAAAGAGTACAAAAGATAGTATTAATGCCATAAGGCGTTATCTACCAGTCAACCTATCTGTACGCCATGAGATTTTTCCGGCCTTGTACATAATCGTCTGTTACGACACCTTGAGGACGAAATGGAATAATGGGTTGTTTAACAATGCCATTACTCAGCACGATCCTTTTATAAAAAATCAAAGGTTGTAAACGGAGGACAAAGATGGAATGCTTCGTAATCAATTGAACTCGTCATTCACCATATGATACACAGCAGCATTACGCTGCTATTTCGCACTGGTATTTTGTGCAAGCATAGTCCTTCCCCGTTCGAGATAACTCATTCGTGCAGCCATAATACACAGTATCGTGGCTTTCTTTACGTTTCTGCTGCTGCACATATTACACGTTGCAGCCTATTAAAGTCCACTGCTGAACATAGGCCTCCCCCATAGATTGCCTTATAGGGGATATTTGCCATAGTTGCCACGCTTGGCAAGTGGTGGCAACCACAGTTTTTTAATTTTAGTAGTTTTTAGGAAGACGCTACTGCCCATCTCCTGATTTGTTTCCCTATGCCTCCTCTTACGACATCCACGGGATGATATAGGGTAGTCGATATTCTTACACTGCCACTACACGGTATTACACATATTAGTTGAAACTCAATTCTTGAAGAACTTATGTACATTTCCAGCGGCAAACCTCTTGTGGAACAACCTCCTGGAGCCCGTGGGCAACAAGTCGGACAACGTGCCTCCCATTCTGCTGAAGTCCTTCCGCTGCCCGACTCCCGAAGCTCCTTTCTTCTTCACCGCCAAAAACTCCAGGACTTACCTGGAAACCGGACGTCAGGAAGGAGCTGACGAGCTCTGATACCCACCCAACAATTTAAGGTGTTGGTTAAGAATATAGTCTGTTCACTAAGATAGTGTCAGTACACCCGGGGCGCACATATTTTTTTTATTATGTTTTTCAAATAAATGTTTTTCTATTCTAAGAATAAAAAAGAATTCTATTTTATTCTTATGGTTACTGTAATAAAATACGAATATGAATTTCATTATGGAACCTTTCACTGCGGCGCTTCGTTTTAAAATCCCAAATTCTCCTGCGGGTGTACGCCCCACGCGGCGACCTTTGATGTCGCGGCGTCGCCTTAGGCAAGACGCGGCACATGCCGGGGCCGTGCGACACAAAGGCGACCATATCTAAGCAAACTGACTATACATACACGTTTATTTTATGCAATTTTCTGTTAAGAGTGTTCTTCCAAGCGTGTTTCTGCCAAGAGACTACTAAAATAATGTAGTTTGTGAGCGGATGTTCAAATTGCTCTCTTGCTTACGCAATTAATCATTAACAGCAATAAAACTGCGTATTGTAATATACATTCAGTATATTGCAATTACAATTCAACCACACAGTAATATGTGCTGGTCAAAATCACTCATTTAGTGTAGTCATGGATACTGGAAACTTTAAACATGATAGCAATAAAATAGATTAAATATGCAAACCAGCTGCATCACCGCATATTACCGGTGTGAAACTGGTCAGCTCCATATGAACAGAATCGCAATAAAGGAGATAGCGGATTAAGTGATTTACACGAAATCACACAATACTTTGCCCGCGTTAAACTTTTTACTGCTTAAACGAGTGGGTGTTTCGCGTTCTACCCAAAACTTCTATGTATACTACTACACCGGCAATTCAGAACAAAATTATGTCACAGCTGGGGATCGAGCAGGCAAGTACCTGCCACGGTAAATATGCCACGCAGTTTTATTTTCATTTACGAAAGTTACTGTTTTTAGGCAAATACGTAATAAAGTTATATATATATACTTATCTGAATTAAACTTCAAATCACGTTGACAAAAATAATGACAGCGTTTTCTTAGTCACATTAAACAAAATCAGTGTTAAATTGTCGAAAACAACGTACGCGGTTTACAAAACAAAGAACTAGTCGACTAAAGAAGTTGCGCAGAATTAACCGTAACTTAGTGCGCAATGTATTAGTACCGTAGGGCCCGTCTTGTAGTATACATAGATGAGGGTAGAACCACATACTTATGTTGTTCTACCCTCATCACTATTTATATTTTTTCATTTTTTACCGACCACCTTTGACGTTTGGTTTAGTTTTGGCTTTCCATGTTATATTTGGTGTTGCAGCCCCATTTCTTCCTAGAAGTCCTTTTGGATTGCTTCCAACTTATTTTAGTCTGCCACCAAGTAACAGTGCTATCACTGATGTTCCAATTTGAAGTGTTGGAGCCATCTCGTCGTCATGGTGAGTGGGCTGCAGTAATCTCTTACCATCTCATGGCTTGCGAACTCGTTCATAAATGTATTAGTTGATCGAGATGATATATGGCATTCAAAATGTTCATCTACAACTCGATTCAACAATTATGTTGCCTAAACTTAGAGACGCCATTCTAACTGTAAGACAGTGAAGTATTGTTACGATATCAGTCGATAATATTACCAAAATGTGTAGAAGTAATTTTAGGGACTGTGTGAGTATATCTTACTGAGCTTGGATTAAATTTGTTAAAGAAAACAGTTATAGAAAATTAAGAAATGCCTAATTGGTTTATAAAATATGCTCAATTAACTAGTCCTTGTTTTAAAATTGGGGTAGAAAAACTGTAACTAGTAAAATTATTTTGTAAAAGTTATATTCTATGATATTCATGAGCCTAGCTATAAAAGGGAGTGAGGGCCACGGTCCCCTCTACAAAATCTAGTGCCTTCCTCTAAAATATGTTGTCTTTAACTACCTAAGATAATTAATTCCAACGCTGTCTAATTAGTGTTTCAACAAGCCTACGCTAAATTGGGCCCATACCATCCCAGAAAAAATGTTGACAACGCCTGTAATCACGGTTGAGATTGTTTTATTCCATTTTAATATCTAGTCCCATAATTTTAAAGTAACCGCCAAAACTTAGGCCCGTATTAATAAACGTTACTCAGCTCAAGTACACGCACTTGAGTACAATCTTGAGGTTATAATCTTATTAATAAACATATCTCAAGATGCGGTTTAGGTTTACGATATCAGCTGAGTGCCACACTGATTAATAAACGAAACTCGACTCTCAAGTGTGTATACTTGAGTGCAAGACACAGAACAGTATTCCTAAGTACAGCGTTTTGAGATACTGTTTTTATGTGTTTATTAATTAGCAACGATCGTGAGATGCTGATTTCGTAATGATTGGGCATATCAAATGATTACGCACTTGAATTCGTCGTTGAGTAACGTTTATTAATACGGGCCTTAGAGTTGGACAAATTTTTTAATATGTGTTTTAAATATTTACGGTGGACTTAGAAATTAGTTGCAGCGAACAAGTATTTGTACGGCCTGCAAATAATTGTTCCTGGTCTTGATTTTAGTCCTTGTACAATTTATGTATGTAAAATGCCTCTCCAATGTTTTTTTTTAAATATACTACAGACGTGTTCACTTCAATAAAAATTACAGTTGTATGAACAAAATGGTTAAATTTTTCACATTCATATTCAGGCAGGTTATCGGCCCTTAAGCAACTAATCTTCTTCAACGGCTTTTATATATAAATACTCTTTATTTAGCTCGATCCTCGCGGTATATTCGTTAAACTGTCCATCTTGCTGTACGTCCCGCCATGATCATGCACGACGCACGATGCAAAACGACAATGACAGCAAGCAATTAATAATAATTATTGACGTACGTCAAGCCTACTCATTGTCGTTTTGCATCCTGCGTCGTGCATGACCTTAGCGGGACGTACATCAAGATGGAACGTGAATAAGGCGCTTTAGCATAATTTATTACACGTATGGTTTAGAGTTTAGACTAAACACAAATGTCACACTAGCGCCACACCATTTATTGCATAGATATTTGATGTTTTTCTTTAATACTTTTCCAGTTTGAACCCTAAATTACACGATTATTTTTATCTCTGCCCTCCATAATTATAATGTATTTCACTGTCCACTAAGTGTAAAGAATAGTGTTGAATGTAAGAACTGATCATTTCAAAATAAATAATTCTGCTTTTATTACAGTGATGTTGCTATATCATAATTATATATTTTTTTATATAAAGAGAGTGTGTGAGTAAGTGATCAATAGAATAGACTGCAGGAAGTTTTGTGTCATTCCTTGGGAGAGGCCAATGTTCAGCAGTGGACTTGTGAAGGGCTGTAATGACGATGATGATGTATAATGTCCTAAGGACCGAATTCTGGTCAATGGAGACTAGCCATCTGCGCAGGACAGGATTATAGTGCCCGAGTGTATGCGCAAGCTCAGGTGCACTCTCTATTCCCTCACTCTCATAGTCCGATGGAACCGTAATCCGATACGAACGGAGGGAGATCAGACGCAGGACCAATGGTTTTGCGTGATTTCCGAGACACGGCGATGAAACACCACCAACTTCCCGACTCCAAAATACTAATGAGAATTTCTTGACCGAAAAACTCGATAACTGATTTTTGACCCGACCCGGGATTCGAATTCGGCACCAAACGATCAGCAGCCGCGTTACGACTACTAGACTAACGAGGCAGTCCGATGATAATGATCTATAGTATAGTATAAAGATACCTCATTATTGTTAAGGGTTTTTTAAATAATTTAGAAAATCAGCCCCATTTAATTTCTTACAAATGAAAAATTATTTTTTAAATTCATTTATACAATTTTATTTTGTTTTGTAATTTCTTTAATTTTATTCATCAAATTATATTAATTAAAAAGATGCTCTAGTTTTAATAGTGCCATTAATATTTTAATTGAATGAATGTATGTATGTATACTTAATATTATTGTTGTAAATAAAAACTTTTTAACAATTTTTCATGTTTTATTTTACCTCATCTTTCCAATTTTCTGTCAACCCGTTTGATATTTCTCACTATCGTTGTTTCTTTGATATCAGAATATTCTTATTGTCAGTATAGAGGTAGTTTTGTATAGTAGACGATAGGCTGACGATCTGTTCCATATGCCTTACAAAACTAATATTATATACATAATAGGTAATACGGATTAGAGCCATTTAGCATGAATGTAATGATACCAGCGTAAAAATAGCAACTTAATGCTGCTGTGTTTCGTATGGGGAGGGTAGAGAACCGGAGACCCTTTTTACTGGAAACGAGACCTTCCATTACAGTCCTCAGGGGTGACAACGCATCTGCATTTTGATTCTTAATCGAGTACAGATGTAGATGTCTATGGACTACAGCATCCACTTACCATCAGGTGGACTGTGTGCTCGTTTGTCACCCTTATTCTATAAAAATCTCGAATCTTGAAGGTCTGTCTACCTAAAGAAATATATGCTTTTTCCGTCCATTTATTACAGCCTTTTCCCATAGAGCAGATGTTGCAGTAGTTGCCACACTTAGCAGGCGGGTCGGCAATCGCAGATTTTTATAATTTCTAGTTGTTATCAGTTACCTCAGTCGCCTCTTATGACATTCACAGGACGTTATGGGGTAGTGTGTATTCTTATACCGCCTCTTCCGATTATATCCCAAAGCCTATTTTAACTAGGCGAAAACCATATATTTAGCAAATTGTTTTCTCTTCGTCAGCGTGTACAACTGTTAACTGCTGGTCATTTGCCTCTATTAAGTTATAGCTAGAAGTGGTTCCAAATAAATACCCCATAGAATGGAATATAGATCTATTCAAACTAAATTCTAGTTGTTGCCTTGATCTTGTGATAATATATTAAGCTTTTATCAAAAATTTAAAAATAATTTCCTCGTCCACTACCCCATATCATCCCGTGGGTGTCGCAAGAGGCGACAGAGGGAAACTGAACCAGGAAGGCAGCAGTTTCTTCCTGATAAAAGTTGAATAAAAATAAAAAGTGCGGTTGCCAACCCGCTTGCCAAGCGTGGCAATTATGGCAAATATTCTATAAAAAAATCCCCCCCTCCCCCTATGAGGCAATCTATGGAGGAGGCGTACGTTCAGCAGGACTTTTGATAGGCTGTTATCGTAAAGGTAATTGCTTCAGAAGTCGGGACTTTACATTTTTATTGACTTGTGTTACCTAGAACTTGTGATATTCCGTAGACCACTTATAAGGAAAATAATTAAACTTTTAATAAAAAGTAGAACCGACTTGAAAAACTAAAACAAAAATAAATAAGATAATAGCTTTCTGAAGTCTAGGCTTTACTCGTAATTTATTCGTTATAAAATTACTCGATACACTATATCTTAACACAATTCAGAGGCTAATCTGGATTTTTTTTAAATGCGCTTCACTTTTCGTTTTTAATATCTTATGCTAGGTTACAAAGAGATATTATAACATAATATTATATAATATGTATCTTATCATAATGTAATAAATCATGTAGTGGCGGTGTAAGAATATCCACTACCCCCTATGGTCCCAAAGTTATTGTAAGAGGCGGCAGATGGAATCTGAAACAGGGGATGTATCCTGGTAATAACCCTATAAGATAAAAAAACTGCGGTTGCCAGCCCGCCTGTACTAATACGAGGGTGGATTGAAAAGTACTCGGCCTAACACAGATCCATTCAATTCTAAAATCAAATCTACCCACATTATTTAGTTCAGTTCAGACTAGTTCATTGTGTGAAGTTCGAAACGTGTGCGATAATTAGTTGTGATTTTATAAATTTATTAACAAAGTAATCGGACATAATTTCCGCGAATGGAGCAAATCGAGCAGCGTGCCGTCATTAAGTACCTCCATAAGAAGGGCTATCATCAAAAGCCATCCATGATGACATGGTCAGTACATTAAGCGATTGTGCTCTGTCATATTCATCCGTCAAAATGGATAGCAGAATTTAAGCGTGGTAGAGAGTGTGAAAGATGAACCCCGCTCTGGAAGGCCTTCGACGTCAACTACTGACGAAAATATTAAAAAGTACTTGATTTAATAATGGGAGACCAGATTAAAAATTAGAGAGATAGCCGAGATTATAGGCATCTCTTATGAACGAACTCAAAACATCATTGTCAACGAGTTGGGTTTCCACAAGGTGTCTGCGAGGTGGGTTCCGCGACTGCTTTCAGTTGAACAAAAAGGACGCGATTGACTATTTCACGCGACTGTTTGGAGTTATTTGAAGCCGATGCAGATGATTTTTGAATCGTTTTGTTACTATGGACGAAACATGGGTTCATTACTGTACACCGAAACAAAACAACAATCAAAACAGTGGAGAAGACCTGGTTCACCACCCCTAAAAAGACTAAGTCGATTTTGTCGGCAAATAAGGTGATGGCTTCAGTATTCTGGGACTCGAAAGGTGTGATTATGATTGATTATCTTGAAAGGGTCAGACTATAAACTCTGATTACTACTGCACCTTACTACGTCGTTTACGAGAGGAAATAAAGAAAAACGTCGAGGAATGCTCAGAAGAAAAGTCCTGTTTCATCAAGATAACGCCCGTGTTCACACGTCAGTACAGTCAATGGCTGAAATTCACAACTGTGGCTTTGAACTGTTACCGCATCCGCCGTATTCACCTGATCTGGCACCATCAGACTTCTTTCTGTTCCTAACCTAAAAAGCACTTGGGAGGTCAAAGATTTTCGACAAATGACGAGGTCAAAGCAGCTGTAGACGCATATTTTGACTCTAAGGAAGAATCATTTTTTCAACGGTCTAAATGCTTGGAAGGAGGTGGCAAAAGTGTATTGAACTTGATGGTGATTATGTAGAAAAATTAAAATATTACTGATTTAGTATGTGTTTATTTTCTTGGTTAGGCCGAGTACTTTTCAATTCACCCTCGTACTTATGGCTTCAAAATACATTTGAACATAAATACATTTAGCGATCTGGACCTGCACATAGATTACTTTCTTTAGCAGGTTTTATTCATTCCCCAACAAGAGGCTGTTTGTCTGATAGTACATTTAAAAATCTAGTGTTCATGAAAGGATTTAGTTCTATTCTATTTACATAACCTAACACCTGACTGTATTTTGTAATTTGTATTTTGTATTTTAAACAAAAATAGTTAAAATAGGTTCTGTGTTTTGTATTTTATATTTTAAATACACAACCTAAAAATATTTTGTATATCGCATTTTAAATACATGCGAGATAGTATTTTGTAAATTTGCATTTTAATTAAAGCAAAGCATGTATTTTGACCAGCTCTGCTCGTGACTTAGTATAGCCCAGCTTGTGATCCGTCCTCAATTCCTGTTGTAATAGGTGCAATTATTTCGATTGGGCCAAAATTTGACCATGATTAGTGTAAAAAAGAGACCAATATGGAAATCACGTTTACATATTCTATGCTGATTCACCCTGGCCTTGAAGTCTCATACTGTTTGTTGAAACGAAGAAAAGAGCCTAGTCCTTTTTAAAGGCCGGTGTAGCAGCCAGGCTAATCAACCCTAAACGGTAGTAAATAATGTTACCCTGCTGCTACCATAACGCAGAAGGTGAAGGTCTGAAGAAAACATTTATTTCCAAATTACCCCCGGCTACTGAGATACTGCGGGCTGCATATCGATGCGAGATAATTTGACGTATATATTTAACGTTCTAATATAGAAACAAGAAACAGCCGCAAATATCATCAGCGCCGCATCGTCTTCACACGCCGGCTATCTTCATGCATCCGTCGACCATTTTCGAGCCGTTTCTTCAACGCCGTAGCTTCGCTTCTTCTTGCTGTTCCGGAGATGTGTCCCACGCCGCCGCCGCTCGCCGATTACGCGCGCGTTTTTTTTTTTTGCGCCCAATGCAAGGACACCTCCGGTAGCGGGGAGGAGGTGGTGAATGCTCCTAGCATACCACGCAGCCGGCTGCGTGGTTATGTGGGACTCACTTTGAAGAAGTGCCTACCCACTAAACACCACCTTGGGACCGACGCTAGCCCGAAGGCTTTACTGTCGCATCTGAGACGACCTCCCTCGGGGAGAGGGAGGCGTGGGGCACAACCGTCCGGGGACAGAAGCGCGGATCAAACAACACAGCCGCAAAGTGCGACGGATGGGGACAGGAGGAAGGCACTCACCGTCCAACGGTAAGTGCGGGACGCACAACACAACCGCACGGGGGCGGCTGGCGGAGACGGGGAGGCTCCCACCGTCGCCCGAACCCATATTCATGGGCACGGAAACACGGCGACGGCGAGACAGCTAAGCACAACCGCACGGGCGCGGCTGTGCTAGCCGAGCGGGAGGGCAAAACTCGACCGTGCAAGGACGGAAGAGCGGTCAGCCAACGCAACCGCACGGGGGCGGCGGCGCCAGCTGAGGGGGACGGGACGGGACTGACGTTCTATTCTAAGAAACTGTGCCGACCGAGGGAGAAGACCCGTACGGGGACGGGTGCTCGGTCAGCGGCGGACCCGCAAGCACGACCGCTCGGGAGCGACGGCGCAAGCGGAATCTCAAATGACGCGCGCGCGTCGGTCTGCATCACTTTTATAGCCCCGTCCAGCAACGCAGCTACGAGAAGCTATCTACGAGTCTTACGCCGGCAAATGGAGCGCGACATATAATAGTTGTACATAATATTTTATTGATTAATCTTCATTGGTCAAAATGTATAAATTCTAATTGGTTAAGTAAATAAAAGATATTACTATTGGTAAACTAAGGATGTAGCCGGGCATATAAATATAGGCAGGGTTCACTAAATAAACACCTTCATTCGCCTGCACATAGTAAGGCATATCAAGAAAAATAGTTTCATTCCTCCGCTCCTAGACCACTCGGAGTCTGTTAATAGTGGACCCATTCACCACTATTACACCGGCAAAGCACCCGCTATTCAACTGGTGTTGCAGTTCTTCATGTGCGACGGTAGTTACTTACCATTAGGTGTGCTGTATGCTCGTTTGTCCCCTCTTCTATAAAAAAGGAGTGGTTTAGCAAGGTTGATTCCGAGATAGAATTTCCGGGATAGAATATACATAGGCTTATTGCGAAATAGTTCAATAATCGAAGTTTACGAGTTTTGATATTAAAATAAAAAATAGCAATAAGCACTTTCAACATACAAATTGCTAGTTCTGCTTTATAGCAGGCGTTTTAAATTATTATACACAAAATTAGAGCGGGTCTATATTTATAACGACGTGCCATATCATCATCGTCATCCTCATCATCATCAGAATTACAGCCCTTCACAAGTCCACTGCTGAACATAGGTCTCCCCCAAGGAATGCCACAAAGCACGGTCCTGAGCCACCTGCATCCATCGACTTGCCAGGATGCCTGCATGTCTTACCAGGTCGTCACTCCATCTAGTGGGAGGTCACCCTACACGTCGCCTACCGATACGAGGCTGCCACTCGAGAACCTTTTTTCCCCATCGGTTGTCGGTTCTTCGAGCTATATGGCCGGCCCATTGTTACTTCAGTCGGTTACTCTGGTTCTACTCCTCATTTCTAAGTTTATCACGCAGAGAAACCTCGAGCATAGCCCTCTCCATAGCTCGCTGAGCGATCTTGAGCTTCATCATACGGCCAGCAGTGAAGGACCATGTCTTAGATCCATAAGTCATCACTGGTAACACGCACTGGTTGTACACTCTCGTCTTCAAGTCTTGAGGTATACCTGACGAGAAGATGTGTCGTAATTTCCCGAACACTGCCCAGCCGAGTTGAATCCGTCGATTGACCTCTTGGTCGAAATTGGACTTACCTAGTCGGACTATTTGTCCCAGGTATACATACTCGTCAACAACTTCGAGCTTAGTGCTCCCAACAACTACCGGCATAGGTGTGGCATGGACATTACACATGATCTTTGTTTTGTCCATGTTCATCTTAAGACCTATCCACTGGGAGACACTATTGAGGTCATTGAGCATAGTGCTTAGGTCCTCCAGCGATTCTGCCATAAGGACTATATCGTCGGCAAATCAAAGGTGAGTGATGTACTCGCTATTGATGTTAATATCGTATCTTTCCAGGCCAGTAGCTTGAAAACGTCTTCCAATGGAGCGGTGAAGATTTTCGGGGATATAACGTCACCCTGTCTTACACCTCTCTGCAGTTGAAAAGGTTTCGTACTCTGTAAATGTACACTTCATAATGACTCTCGAAAACAGCATGTAGATGCGGCTCAGAATGGAAATCGGTCTGTAGTTTTTCAAGAGAGCGTTTTCGCCTTTCTTGAAAAACAAGACCACTGCACCTCTGCTCCACACCTCCGGAGTAGTGCCACTATGGAGGACGGAATTAAAAGCTTCTGAAAGACTTCAAGTACCGATTTTCCACCCACTTTCAGAAGCTCTGCTGTAATTCCATCCTCGCCCGAGGATTTGCCGTTTTAAGGTGCTGGAGGCCATTCTAATCTCGCTCAGACTAACGTCCGGAATATCATCGGATTAGTGTCGGATAAGATGCTCTCGGATCGTTACACACTCTTGCGTGTGGTTCCAACGATAATGTGTAAAGCTGCTCATAGAACCCTCAATCTCACTCAAAATCTCAGGTGTCCCGGAAACGATGCTGCCACATTCGGTCTTCAGCTTCGACAGTTGGCTCTTTCTGGCAGACTCTGATCTCTGGAAAAGACTTTAGAGCCCTGGTTCCACTCAATCGCTTCTTCAATACGAGTTGCATTAACGTTGCGTAAATTCCACCGCATGCATTTGGAGATCTGTCTGTTCAGTTGCCTGTATTCTGTCAAATCTGATGAAGACTGCAGTTTCATCTCCCGTCTAACAGCCATGAGATTAAGAGTGTGATCGGAGAGTTTTGTGTTCTTCTGCGGCGGATCTTGCAATACTTAGCTCCGACCGCATGAACAGTTTCCACGAGCTTGTAATTCATATCATCAACTGCATTGCAATCTTCTAGGTACTCAAAACGGTGTTGTAACTCGAGCTGAAAGTTTTCGGGATTTTGGATTAGAGTACGAGGGGGACGGAGCGTTGAGTTCATTAGACGTGACCTCTCCAACTTAACGTTTATATTCAGTGTGCCTCTTACCATTCGGTGAACACTGCCAGTTTTCATCCTCGCGATCACTGAGACATCACTCATCAGTTGTCGTCTGATCGTCATAATGAAATCAATCTCGTTTTTTGTCGAACCGTCGGGGCTCGACCAGGTCCACTTCTGTGGGGCCGCTTCTGGAAGAAAGAGTTCATCATAAAGTCCCTCTTTCTCCATAAAGTCGGCCAGCTGCTAGCCCCTTGGGTTCCGTTGCCCTATTCTAAATGTCCCTACCTTCAGCTCACCGTTCTCAGTTGTGCCTAGTTTTGCGTTGAAGTCTCCCATTAACACCGTATAGTTGATTTTGGATTGGTGCGTAAACCTGTATGACCTTCAGCGAATACCGTTTGGTCTCACACTCACACTCCCAATATTTACAACGTTGTTAACGAGAGACTTGTGGACGATAAATCCGACACCTCCTTGGGACAGTTGGTCACCCTCCCGGTGATAGAACAAGTTGTTGGATTCGGGGATTACCGTGTCCTCCCGCTCTCTTCGGACTTCGGATAATCCTATAATATTCCAGCGCAACTTGTTTATCTCTTCTTCCAACTCCAGGATCTTCTCGTCAGTCCTCAGGATGCGTGCGTTATATGTTGCCAGGCCGAATCGACGTAGGTGGCAACCGAACCTCCACCGGAGATTCTGCACCCCTTGCCCCGCCGTTACCACGGTCACCACTGTAGCCAGGAATAGCGAGGCTGCCGGGGACTGGGGTCCGTCTCTTCGTAACTTTCATCTTGGGGGGTATATTGCCATAGTTGCCACGCTTGGCGAGCGGGTGGGCAACCGCAGTTTTTTATTGTTATTTTGCTGTTATCAGAAAGATGCTGCTGCCCATCTTCTGCTTTAGTTTCCCTCTATCGCCTCTTACGACACCCACGGGAAGATATGGGGTAGTGGGTATTCTTGCGCGCCACTAAACGTGCCATAAGTGATAGAAAATAGGCCTTCATACACAAATACACACACTTCATAACAGAGAAGGCTACAGATGCGCTGTCAACTCCGAGGACTAAGATGGAATGCCTCACAACCTGTAATTATACTGGCTCTCTTTACCCTTCAGACCGAAACACAGCTGTGCAGGCTCTGCTGTTTAGCGCCAGAAGTATGTAAGAGGGCGATACCCACCCAGACTAACGCCTAGGCAAAAAAGTAGATCTACCACCTAGTAAAAGATCTGCACCGCACTCCCAACAACGAGTGACATTTTGTAACATTGTATGAATATTTTTATGTAATCTAAGTGAAGAAGAAATCTTCACTGTTGACCTTGGTAGAGCCACGTTTCTGAGCTATATTGAGGCTGCAACACGAATGTGTCTGCTACCGGGAAACGCACAGAGTGACGATAACCAGTGATCCTTTTTACTGGTAACGAGGTTTTACATCTTAGACCTTAGAGATGATAGCGCATCTGCATTTTACTTTTTTATAGAGTATAAAAAAAACTATTGGTAAATCAAATTGTGATTTGTTGTGATTGATTATAGGTTTTTTAAAGTAGTTTAATTACACACAAGTTTTCACTAAAAACTTTATAATTATTACTATACCTTCAATTTTCCGATAATTTTATGTCAAATTTCAATTTAAAAAAAGCTTGGAAAATGCAAAATTGCAAATACGATCGTGAAATAATTAAAAAAAAATTGTAAATTGTAATTCTATTCGTCAAAGAGTTCCAGTAGCAGTCACCGAAGTACACCTTCAAGTCACTCCATCAAGTCCGGTGGTAAGGTCTATTCATAACTAACAAAACGAGGCCAAACTCGGCACATCTAGTACTACTCTTCAAGGAGTTCCAGTAGCATTCACCGAAGTACACTTTCAGGCCACTCAATCAAGTCCGGAGGTAAGGTCTCATCATAACTAACAAAACGAGGCCAAACTCGGCACATCTAGTTCTACTCTTCGAATAGTTCCAGTAGCATTCACTGAAGTACACCTTCAGGTCACTCCGTCAAGTCCGGGGGTAAGGTCTCGTCATAACTAACATAACGATCACAATCTCGGCACACCTAGTTCTACTCGTCGAGGAGTTCCAGTAGCAGATACTGAAGTACACCTTCAGGTTACTCCATAAAGTCCAAGACATATAAGTATATTTATATATAAATCCTACGTACTTTAGCGAAACAAAATATTGTAATAAAAATCTGTGGTTATAAAAATAATAACCTTGGTCAAGTATGTATCAAATTTGGTTTTTGGAATATTTTGTATTTCTACAGCGATCGATATTTTTGCTGCCTATTACCGCTGCTATAAGCAAACGATATATGAGCTGTGAGGCAAAGTGTATTTAGTAAAATTTATTATTACAAGGCTGCTCAAAACACCGAAAATTTCGGCATTTCTCAGCCGAAAAATATTATTATAACTAAACGAAACAAAATTAAACTGTCATTTACATTCCATGGCTTTCAACATGATAGATGAAGAGATTTAAAAATAGATTGAATTAAACAATTGATATTTTCAAAAGTTATCGTGTTTACCCCTCCATGCGGAGTTGATAAATCTATAACATAAGCCACTAAAATCACTTTTTTATGTAAAAATAGCAATTAATCAATTTAAAAAAAAAAGCTCAACAATCTGACAATGTGCTTTTTATATCATTTATATGTTCAATATGATTGTTAGATACGATTTCATGCGACAAAACGGTGGAATTTTGATTTTTAGGCGCTAGTAGAACATACCTACGCGCTTTGCGCTTAAGGCATGCAATAGGCGTCAGTGGGCCACAACGTCTACTTACCATCGAGTGGTTTGTGTACTCGTGTGTCACCCTTCATCGTCATCTTTACAACCTATCAAAGTCCACTGCTGAGGCTGAACATAGGTCTCCCCTAAAGGTATCCTACCCATACTTGTACAAAATAAACCATCCCAAGAATTTTTTCCCGCGATTAGTCGCCAAACTCCTTTAGTCTATTATTAGGGTGTACCATGTAGAGAGGATATTAGCAAATTAGGTTAGCATTAGAACAAAAATAGGCAAATTCTTATTTAATCGACATCTTTCGTGCTAAAACCGAAGACTACTGATTGAACGCAAAGTTATCAAAACACATGGCGCTTCTGTCAAATAACTTCTGAACTGATCGTCGTGCCCCGGCTTCGTGTTCGACGATCATTCGGCGGTTTTTACCTTCATTCCAGTCAAACAATGCAAGTGATTTCACGGTTCGTTTAGCCCGGCCCGCCTATGACTAGGCGAGATATGTTTTATATTACTGCTGTCACTAAGACAGTCATAGCTCAGACACAGTATATCTACATAATATTACAACGTATCTCGAGGCAATAGAAGTTATATTACAAATTTAGAAGGGGAAAAAAATTAAGTGGCATCTTTCACCCCAACCAATAGCAATAGCATGCTTGCACTTTCTGTTCCGGAGGGTATATAGAATCAGTATGATAACAGGTTGTGAGGCATTCTATCTTAGACCTAGAGATAATAAACAACACGTCTGTAGCCTTCTTAGTATTTAAGTTGGCTGCAGATGTCAATGGACTGCAACAACCATCAAGCGGATTGTAAGTTCGTTTGTCATTTCAGTCTTTAGATTCTTTCAGGTAAAGCTTCTACGTAGCAGCGGAACTTATTATAAAGTTAGGTTTTGAGCCTGAAAAAATATTTGGGTCAAGGAACCATAACACAAACACATCATTTAGAGAGAGTATTTAAGATTAAAAGAAGCTAGAGTCTAACGTGCATGCCCATAACTTGAGAACACTTCATTTGTCTAATAAAAACAATTTTAAGAATGTTGCTAAAACTTACAAAAATTAAATAGGCGAATAAATCTGCAAATTTTTCAAGGAATAAATTTATTGAACAGAGCAAATTAAGTAGAACCATATTATTATTCTGTGGTAGAACTAAAAATTTCTTCAATATCAATGTAATTTATTTATTTGTATTTATTAATTTCATAATACCGCCATATTACTGTTAAATATAATGTTCCTAAAGTATATTTTAGTGAACATCCATATTAGAATTTGTTCGGAAATGCATTTGATATATTTATTTTAAAATCATTACAGCCCTTCATAAGACCACTGCTAAACATAGGCCATGCCAAAAAACGCGGTCTTAAACAATCTGCATCTATCGACTTCTTGCATATCTTGCCAGGTCGTCACTCCATCTAGTGAAGCGGCCGTCTTACACTCCGCTTGCCGATACGAGGCTGCTACTCTAGAACCTTTTTTTCAATATCGGTATCATTTATTACGTGCTTCCCGAAGCTTGATGAAACACTGAAACAACAGCAACTTCCTAAATCTAGGCTGTCAATAACTGATTTTGGCCCAGCCCCGTAATCCTGGTTTCGGACCCGGGACCACATGATCAACAGCCGCGACTACGACCACAAGATCAACGAGAAAGTCACCACGCACTCTAATTATACGTGAACGTGATAGAGTTTAGAATAATCGAAAGCAAGGGCCTATGCAGGTAATGTCATAGTGTCACAAACCGGTAGCGAAGCCTCCATAGAAGCCGAGAAACCGGGCTTGCCCTATCAAACTGTTCAATCAATAATATCAACTAATAAAATAACTCGTAAACTGTTTCAAAATATTTCAAATTTCCCGCGCGCTTCTCTGTCGCTGTCGCTGACCTGTTCTACACAGGCCATAGATTACTGTATATATATATACACAGGCCTTATAACGTCAACACGCGGCAAAACTGCGCGATTAGGTTGTCATAAAAATTAGTCGTCTCTCTTGCACGCGTGGGCTTTTACCGGGCTTTCGAAAAGACGATCGCTCCCTTTCTAACCTGAGGTAAAATGTTCTATAATGAAATATAACTACGATTGTTTATATAGCAATTTGTACGTATCGAAATGCCCGGCTTTTAGTATGAAGTTAGTCATTAGTCACAAACGTATGAGCAATCAAAGCCACTCACGTGACCTGACCTGTCCGAGTTAATGAGAAAAGATCGGAAGTAGGTAAGGATGCAACAGGCACTATCGGACTGGCAACGTAGCTCACATACGTATTTCCATCATACTAACAGAATGTTAAGAAGAAGTGCTCTGAGGATTTTTTAGAATTAATTCCAGCTAAAACTCACGATACCATCCACACCATCTTGATGCTTGACGGTCCACCACTGTTCGTTTTACTATAAATTTTCTTATACGCACAACTTCTTCGTGGAATCGTTTACCACCGGCGATTTTTCCGGACCGATACGAAACAGAAACAGAAACTTTTTTATTCAATGTAGATTATTATAAATAATACTTATTGAAAGTCACTCTTATGTTTAATTTACCACTGGTTCTGAAAATACCTCTGTCCTGGGAAGAACCAGCAAGAAACCCAGCGGGAAAAAAATAGCTTACAATCATATAATATGTTACACATTTAACAACACAAAACAAATTAGAAATAGCTTGGTAGCGAACACCTCATTCCCAGGGGTTATTATCATCCATAAATTTCTTAATATTATAATAACCCTTTTTTAACATATTTTGTTTAATACAGTTTTTGAACTTCGAGGAGGTAAAATTTTGTTTGTAAACGACTTAGGGATCTTCATCTTAACGAGCTTACTCCTTTTTAAAAAGCCAGCAACACACCTGCAATTCCCTTGGTGTTACAATTATTGTTCAAGTGTCGACACACTTACAATCAGGTAAGCCACATGCTAGTTTGCCCTTCTTCTATTAAAAAAAAAGAATATTGATTTTACACAACTATCTTTATAGTTTCGTACTAAATATAAATCCATTTAAACTGACTTTAAACAAACTGTAATTACATGACTCACGGTTCTAATTACATTTATGCGATATGAACTTTAGTTGTCCAGTTTTTAGGGTAAAAATCGCGTGTAATACGTGCCATATGGTCTTGCTATGTCTAATTAAGTACAGTCAACTCAATCGATAGTCCCCATATGGTGCTGCTGGCATAAGCGCAAGGAATTAATTGACTTCAATTGCTTCGGTGTTCGATCTACTAGTCTATTGTGATACTAAATGATTGAGGCTTCTTCAGAAAGACGCAAAAATCATTTGTAACGAGCTGTGCAGGCGTCGTTACTCGAATGAATGATATTACACACATAAACACTCACGCCTGTCACCCGGAGAGGTAGGCAGAGACGGACTTCCATTTGGCACGATCGAGACATATCTCTCTCGCCTCCGTCATGTTTATATGCGTATACATAGGTACTTATCGGTTAAAAGTACTCTTAATTTGGCCTATCTTCAATATATCGCCAATTTGTTCGATAAACTTCCGTCTAGGGCGTTTTCTGTCGAATCTGCCGTTAAGTTATATTGAAATATTGAATTGAATTATATTAATAGGCTTCGCAGAGGTGATTTTGGATGTTAACAACGGCGCCACCTACCGGGTCCAACTCTATCTACGAACCATCCGGGTGACCCCATAACCCCATAAAAATTGCATCAAAATTGCTCATGCCGTTTAGGAGGCGAGGAATTACGAACACGCGAACACACGCACACCGCAATCTTATATATAAAGATTTATAAAAGCTCATAGAAAAGATCCGATTGAGGAAATAAAAATAACATTATTCCTTTCCCTATTCCGAGAATAATATAATGAAGATTTAGATTGTTCAACTACTGTGTCTGTTTCGCAGGCCGAAAAACTGTTAATGTAGACATTGAGCCGACGGGTAGCGTCGTTAGGGCATCCACTAACTCATTTCGTCTCATGCGTGTAGTACGAGGCTACTTTTTTTTAGAATAAGATAAACAGGCTCACAGTCCACCTAATGATAAGTGGATGTCGTGGCCCATAGACATCTATATCTATCCCCGATTAAGAATCAAAATGCAGATGAGTTGTCACCCCTGAGGACTGAGGACATGACAAGATG
The DNA here is from genome assembly GCA_029286625.1 of Parnassius orleans. NCBI lineage: Eukaryota > Metazoa > Arthropoda > Insecta > Lepidoptera > Papilionidae > Parnassius > Parnassius orleans. The sequence continues at coordinate 2,739,057 of JAGSMP010000056.1, forward strand.
GAATGTTTTATTTTCAGTAAAAAGGGTTTCCAGTTCTCTACACTCTATTACTACTACGATTGCTACTATTTGAAGCTGGTATTCAGTGAGACCATGGCCTTCGTCACCATAATATACATACACAACGACATACAATAGACGTCACCCGGTCGTCACCATAATATAGCTGCAGCATAGATCTACCACGTTGATAATGACTATGGGTAATGCCAGAAAAACTTCATGGCTTCCATAAGATGGCGGTATAGCCACGGTTCCAGTCTTCGCCAGAGGTCAGGCAAGAGTCTGGTACTCCACCCGCTAAGTGAAGCGATTCAGACAAATCTTCTCTGCAATAGGGGAGGCCCATATCCAGCAGTAGACTTTTACGGGCTGATGTAGAAAGAGAAGGAGAATATTGCCATTATATCGACATGTATTTAAATATTTAAAATATTTGACGGCACCCTGGCGCAGTGCCATAGCAATGAGTTACGGCGATAGGGCCGTGGACTCGAATCCTGCACGGAACAAGTATTTGTATGGCCTACAAGTAATTGTTCCGTGTCTCCAGACCCGTTTGTTCATGTGCAATTTATGTACCTATATAAATTAAAACTGTAATTAAAATGCCTCTAAGATACAAGAGAAAAACCTTGTCACGTTTTTTAAAAATAAATAAAAAAAGTGTAAACTGTGCTTTTGATGTGTACCCAACTTGGTGTGGATTGGATAACCACGGTCGAGTACCCGAAACAAAATCTTGCGTCATCACCATGAACCGCACAGCAGGAACCTACGATATTACGTATTCCTTATCAGGGTTGTATGATTTTATTTATTTATTTTATGAAAACTACAGCATATTCTTACAAACTATGATCATAATAATATTAAATAATACGCGGTCTAATGCCAATTACAGTTTTTTCTTGAATTAACATGGTAGTAAATATTTGCAAGACTTGTACATCATCATTTATACTGCGTTATTTTTCAAAGAGTAGCCAAATTTTAATCTTAAGTACAAATATATAAATAATGATATACCGTTATTGCATTTTTTGAAAATACGAGTAACTTTTATTTGTAATTATCCCAAATTTAAGTGATTAAGTAGTGATTTATGTGCAACAATTTTTTTGCCTACCGATCGACCTTTACGAATGTGTGCTTGCGCGATAAAATAGTAGACAATCAGTTAAAATAATGCATTACCACGCATTTTAAATTGAAAAGATAAAAAGGACAGAATATTTGAGTTTTTTAATAAATCTTTCTTCACCATTTGCCTATATTACTTATTCTAAACCATCTCTGCAAAGGTCTGTTACTGCAAAATAATCCTGTATACTTTTATAATATAATTAAATGGTTAAACGAACTTACCTTAAGTGAAGTTCAACCATAATTATACGAAGCTCCTTGTCCGAGACGTTCTTTACAACATGTAGTACGTCGTATTTTATACCAGTATCATCACAGTTATCCAAGCTCCTAAAAAAAAATTTTGGAACGGCAGAATGTATGTACAACACTATATCCCCCTGTACGTCAAATGCAATGTCATTATGTTTAAAGCAAGGGATTAGATGAGCAACCCTAACCCAGGGAGGGTTGGGCTGGGAGTACCGTCTCGGACAAGGAGCTTCGTATAATTATGGTTGAACTTCACTTAAGGTAAGTTCGTTTAACCATTTAATTATACTCTCTCCTTGTCCGAGACGTTCTTTACAACATGTAGATGTTTGAAGCCAGGGTTGCGAATTATAATACCAATGAATGGAAAAATTTGCAATTTTCCTTATTTTATATAAAAAAAATTGAAGGTATTATATGTATATTACATATTTGATTTAATAACATAAAATAAATTATCTTTATTTTATAACAATTCCATATACACGTAAGGCCAGCTTGATTGTAGCAGAAGTGGCCCGTAGAAGAACTATAATTGTGAAAAAACATAATAATCTAACGGGAACAGATATTCCCCGTTTAATTTAAGTAAATTTTAATTTAACATCTTATAACTTGAAAAATGCTTTTCTATTCTAAATGGGTTTTTGTGAGAAATGTTAAATTTATCAATATCTTGTATTATGCTTTCTATTAATTATTCACAGGAAAGGCTTAAGCTTCTCTCATTTATTTTTTCCCATGCAATCGCTGTTGAAGTTAAATTCTACCTTATATCTTAACTATACCTCTGAACTCCACTTGGAATAAATGTAATATTTATGAAGAACAATATTTAATAAATTTTATGACCTGTGACTCATCACAGCTAAGCTTGTTACTAGTTTTGTAAATTTTTGTAATCTCAAATCTTAATTTCAACATTTTAATGTTAATAATATAAAACTAACTTATTAAGTCTATGTTTATAAAAAAATCCAAAGTAAAAAATCACAAAAGCCCAGTAAGGAATTACATTACACTTACTGCAAAATTGGTACTATAGAGTAATAATAATTTTATAATTTATAGTATTTGACAAAGGAGAGTTCACTATATATGAGTATGAATTTTGGAGTGCCATATTTTTACAAAATGCTTCACTAATAGTACTTATGATATGTGTGAGATACCTATGAGGTGATAGTAACATGTGAAATAGTAGTGTATGATTCTCTGTAAAGTGGTGTTAATAATTTGTTATTTTATTCAAAATGAATAATTCGAATCTTTTATTTAACATGCCTTTGCACTTGATTCACATTCACCCCCATGTGGACAACAAAAACCCTATGGTACTATAAACTTAATCTTTTGACAGCATATTAACAGCATAGCAACTAGTGGAAATGCATAGAAGAATCACCCCCAACCTAATATAACTGCCATGGTTTCTGGGTCATACCTGCAGAAACGATGGTTCTGTGTAATAGTATTATTATTTCTCGGTACAAATTGATCAATTTTTAGTTTTGACACCGTTTTATGATCTTGTTGAATACACTTGAAAGACTTCTTATGACTATTCTTTGTTTACTTGGCTCAATTTCAGATCGATATATAATTTCCAATGTTTTTCATTTAATTGATAGAATTGAATTTTCAATAATTAATGAAAGAGAACCCTCTCTATCTTGTCAATGTATAAAGCAGTGGTTTTATCAACTCTGAGTAAAATTGTACACCATAAGTATTACTTATTTGTAGTAAGTAGTATTCAAAATATCTATATTATTGTTTTGTTTTAAAGGTTTTGAGTGTTCTACAATTTTCAAAATTATAAGCATATACTTTCATATCCAATAATAATATAAATCATATCCCATCATATCCAATAATAATATATGTAATTTCTTCACAATGAAGGACTAAAACCCAAAAAATTGTCTCAGTTCCAATGGCTTCTTTCCACCCAGTTGAGAAGTGTCCATTTTTATATCAAAAAACTTTATGCTTTTTAATAATTTTATTATTTGCAATATTATTCACTACCATCTAAGATCAGAAATTTGCAACTGAATATAATATATTACCTTCCATATACATTATTATGTACATAATAGTTAAAAACAGAACATTATTAACCTTATATTACTGATAGCAACCTAAATGGCTTATGCACAAATATAGAGTAGCTATTCATATCACAATTATGTGTATAAGTATTTTTCCATAATTTCCTTTTACAGCAAATTTATTTGTTGCTAACATCTTTTGGTAATCTATTTTATGCATCTGTCAGACATAACTCTATTGTATGTATGTTTACCATAGTTATTTTACTATATAAAGGTAATAATAATCTGGTAGGTATGAAACCCTACATAAAATAACTGAACCATTTTTACTATGTACTTAACATATAACTTATATTTTAACTTGTCATAACCTTTAAATACCTTATAATAGTAAAATTGTTTACTATAATCATTTTGAAATTTCTTTTTAATTGTTCAATGTACAATTGTTTTAAGTAGTGAATTTTGTAAGTTTTATATTTTCCCAAAAATATATTTTATGTACCGCTGTAAGCCATTGATGCATTTTGCACCTCATTATTATATTTAAAACCTAATGATGCTAAACACTGCTTTCTTTCTTGTAACTTAGGTTATACTAAGCTACATAATACAGCTCGGATGCAACAATGTGTCTTTGTTTAAATTTAATTCATTAATCATGGTATGGCTAGAATGTGCCTAACAATAGAAAATTGCTCCATAGGCAATTTTTTTGATTTCAATGACTTTCTTTTTAAATAGTTTTATTACATCAATAATAATAATTCGGTGTTTACTTTCTGTTACCGAGTTTTTTAATTATAGTTTGTTAATTTCTTAAAATTTACATTAAAACTAAGGTCATGAAAAAATTACAGGCTAACTGCTGTCTTTTTATTATTCTTTTAATAATTTAAGAAAATTATTGTAATTCCATCTGATGGTGGACAATATAATTTTTGTTTTGCAGACATGCCAAAATTGGTTTCATAAGCTCCGTATGGAGCCAAGTAAATCCCAAGAGGATATAATTAAAATAATAGCTTATATTCAATCTTTCAGATTTTTCTAAACAGTTAGATTAAAATGTATAATCTTTTAAGACTATTTAAACCTGTAACCACTTGATATTCAATATCAAGGTAAAACGGTTCTCATATCACATCTTTTCTTACTTCCATGTCATATTTTCCATCCATCCGTTGCAGCCTATAAGTCCACTGCGGAACATAGGCCTCCCCCCCTTCGACACAGAAGGTGGATGAATATTATGTAACTTTTTTAAAAGTGTCTACATAATAATATGTAATAATATACTGTCTTTAAATTTTAACATGTATCTATAAATCTCATAATTTGTTTGGGAATTACAATTTTAAGGACTAGTAAACTGACTCTCACCTTGAGCAACAGGGTAGTTTCGTCCCAGAACTCAGTTATTATTTCTTACTTGTTCTGCCAATTTTTAAGGGTCCTCAAAGTTTTACATAACCTTAATAAACCCATAAGTTAAGTTTATTAATAGCACTTATTGCTTTCCCAAATCAGAATCTTCTGATAAAATAATGAAAAGTTTAGTTGCAATCTCAGGGTATATAATTTCGGGACCTGCTGCCCCTTTTAGATGTTTGGTATGTTGGAATATAATTTGCTATCTTGATGCCCACTGATCATGTGGGGGTTCTCTTATGTTGACAATTTTTGGACTTCTTTTTGACGAACCCCCTTGACCCTGAGACTTTCTGATATTTTTACATCTGTAATTTTGTAACAACTTTTTCATTATGTTGTACTCATAATATTAGTCACCTTTGTAATAAAAATTATACCATTATTTATTTTTATTCTAAATCCCAGTACAGCACAATGTTTTACTTTCTAGTGATAGCGCTTTGTATGTCAATTCAAAACCTGTCTAACCTCTAAGTGATAGCTCTAAGGTCTGAATAGTTAACCATGTCTATCCTCTAAGTGATAGCTCTAAGGTGTGAATAGTTAACCATGTCTATCCTCTAGGTGATAGCTCTAATGGTTTAAAGCCTGCAGTGAATTCTTCTGAGTCCTAGCCCCTCTTAATGTCTTCCTTCAAGTGGTATTGCTTTATATGTCAATTCAAAACCTGTCTACCCTCTAAGTGATAGCTCTAAGGTCTGAATAGTTAACCATGTCTATCCTCTAAGTGATAGCTCTAATGGTTTAAAGCCTGCAGTGATGTCTTCCGAGGCCTAGCCCCTCTTAATGTCTGGTCTATTTGTAGCATATCCATATAACTCATGTAATATATTTTTCCCAGCAGTTTAAAGCTTTATTTATTTTTGTATCTCAGTATTGCATAATATCTTGTCCAACAAGATGGTGATAGTGTATCAGCCTGAGTATTTTCCTTTTCCTATTTGCCCAATACTGTCCCAAAATCACCTGTATGTGCGCAATTTTGCCCAATGACTATGATAAATGGCGACTGCCAAACTAATGCTCAAAAGACGAATTGAACACGAAAGTAAGAACAAACATATTAAATATATCACTCCAATTTCTCAACGTATCTATATATATATATCTCAACCTACATTTATTGGTTGGAAATACCTATTTATTATTTCATAGTTTACGAGTGACGAGGTTATGTTATTAAAGCTTAATAGTGGATTTTCATTGATAATTAATCATACTTGTTATTATGTGTTTTGATACACAGTGAATCTGACTTTATTAATAAGTGATTTTTTTTAGATTTTTACACGTACCTCCGAAACAAGATGATTCTTGTTTACCTTAAATCAGTTTGCTCCATTTTGAATATCTTCTTTTTCCAAAGTATAACCCAATATTACCTCGCAAGCATGTAATAAATACAGTTGTGGTAGGTTTTGGATACAAAACATTTAATATTACACAACATATTTGATTTTTATAACAAAATTTATAAAAACACACCGTGACGGCTGGCACAAAAAAACGTAATGACATTGCATTTGACGTACAGGGGGATATAGTGTTGTACATACATTCTGCCGTTCCAAAATTTTTTTTAGGAGCTTGGATAACTGTGATGATACTGGTATAAAATACGACGTACTACATGTTGTAAAGAACGTCTCGGACAAGGAGAGAGTATAATTCCTCTGTATATATGTTTGTCACTGAACTCCTCTTAAGCGGCTGAACCGATTTCGATGAAATTTTTTGAGTGTATTTGTGGCGCTGTTGTCAAGATCCAGAAATCACCCGTGCGAAATCGGGACGGATCGCTAGTAAGAATTTGAATGTAGTAATTTTGATTTATTTACTTTTTTTATAGGATAGGAGTCCACCTGATTGTAAGTAATTGCTATGGCCCATAGACATCTACATCCATCCTCAATTACGAACCAAAATGCAGATGCATTTTCACCCGTGAGGACTAAGATAGAATGCCTCGTTTCCAGTAAAAGGGGTCTCTGGTTCTCTACGCTCATCATACGAAACACAGTCAGCGTTAAGCTGATATTTTACGCTGGTATTCTGTGAGAGCGTGATCCTTCCCCGGTCGAGCCGATCATTCGGCTACAACTATACTACTGATATAGCTGCAGCATGGCTCTACCACGTAGAAAAAAATTACTAACAAAATCAATATCTATAAATATAATATTATGTTTTATCAATTAATATTGATAATTTGATTGATTGTACAACCAGTGCATGTTGTCAGTGATGGCTTATGGATCTTAGACGTGGTCCTTCACTGCTGGCCGTATGAGGAAGCTCAAGGTTGCTCAGCGAGCTATGGAGAGGGCTATGCTTGAGATTTCTCTGCGTGATAAACTTAGAAATGAGGACAACCGCAGTAGAATCAGAGTGACGAGTAGAGTAGACAGTAGAAAAGTTTGGGGCATCCCCCCATTAGATGGAGTGACGACCATTCCTTGGTGGAGACCTATGTTCAGCAGTGCACTTGTGAAGGCTTGTAATGATAATGATGATTAATTAGTATTTAACGTTTTAATCAATATAATTAATTGTGTTTTTTCTTACTTGATTACACTTCACACTAGCTTCAAAATTTCCATAATTCATCCATCAAATGCTATAAAAGTCCACTACTGTACATAGGCGTTCCCTTAGATTGCCTCATAAGGAGGAAATTTGCAATAATTGCCACGCTTGACAAGTGGGTTGGCAACCGCAGTTTTTAAACGCTTCTGCTAGATGCTACAAATAATAATTGAGATAATTTATGTAAATGTAACAATGAGGCGTCTTGTTTTTATTTATTTCTCTAATATTAATATTTTCGATCGATACTTTCGTGATGAAGTGTGGACGACAATATTTTTTAAGTATTTTCCCAAAAATGCTAAAAACACAGTACGTGGTAGAGCCATGCTGCAACTATATTATGGTTGTAACACGAATGGGTCGGCTCGACTGGGGAAGAACCACGCTCTCACAGAATACCAGCGTAAAATAGCAGCTTAACGCTGCTGTGTTTCGTATGGTGAGTGTAGAGAACCGGAGACCCTTTTTACTGGAAACGAGGCATTCCTTCTTAGTCTTCAGGTGTGACAACGCATCTGCATTTAGAATCTTATTCGAGGATAGATGTTAATGTCTACACACAGGGCCACAGAATTTTTTTTGTTGATGTTTCAAAGGTAAATTTAGCAATGATTGAAGAAGATCCCGTCGTTTCGTGATCGTAGATAAAACGTGGGTACACCATTTTGACCCGGAGAGAAAAAACCAAAGCAAGGTGTGGAAAAGACCGTCTTCCGCGCCAGCTAAGAGATTCAAGGTATCTGCATCCGCTGGAAATATAATAGCCTCTGTTTTTTGTGATGCTGAAGGTATAATAATGATCGATTATTTAAATAAAGGAGAGACAATAACCGAAGATTATTACGCATCACTAATCAAAAAACTACGCGAAGAACTAAAGAATAAACGTGGAAAATTTGGTGCTGGAGTGATTTTTCATCATGATACTGCCCCTTCCCATCGATCTGATATTACCATCCGAACTGCTGGGTTTCAGTTGATGCAGCACCCACAGTCTCCGGACCTAGTTCCGAGTTATTTCATCTTTTTACTCAGTTGAAAAAGCACTTGCGTGGCATAAAATTATACGGCGATAATGAGGTGATGTTGTGTGCTGTTCTCGAAAAAAGCTTCTTTTTCTAGTCCCAGGATCAAGTCTTTTTTCCAAGGGAATTAACAAACTTACAAAACGCTATTCAAGGTGTATTAGCTTAAAAGGCGATTACGTTGAAAAATAAATACAATTTACATATACTTATCCTGGACTTTTATTGCGTTTCCAAAAACTAATTGATCAACCAGTTAATTATGTGTGTATGTGAAAAAAACTGCAACATCTCTTCGCAGTGCCAATTAGTCAAGACGATCAGAAACAACTTGGTTATTAGACAGATAACTTGCTAGTTATTCGTCTGTGTTAGTATTATATATTTTTATTAGTCAAGATCAGATAAAATTTATTTATTGGATAAAATAAAACATGAAGAAATTACAAATATGAATAAAATTGATCAACTTTTTCACTTTCACTGATTATAATGTATTTAATGGATAAAATTTATCTGACGATTGAAACATCACCCTTAAGTCAAATACGGACGGAGAAACATGAAGTCAAATTTAAAGTTAAAGTCAAATATTTTTATTCTAAATTGGCTTTTACAAATACAGATTTTTGAAAGTCATCACAGAGAAGAAGCGGCAGAAAACTCACAAGTAGACTATTTTAACCCAACAGTTACAATTTATCCTTACAATATATTTTTTCTTATAGAATAATAGTGATAAACGAGCACACAGTCCACCTGATGGAAAGTGGATGCTGTAACCCATAGACACCTACATCTACGAGTATTTTCAGTTCAGAATCATGAAACCCAAATTCAGATGCGTTGTCACTCTTGAGGACTTAGATGAAAATGAATGCCTCAATATGTGTCTCCGGTTGTCTACACTCATCATACGAAACACAGCAGTATTAAGCTGGTATTGTGCGAGCGTGATCCTTCCCCGGTCAAGTCGAACCATTCGTACTACAAGCATAATATAGCTGCATTGTGGCTTTACCAGGTATAGAAATTAATATATTATATTTAAATAATTATATAATATACCTACATACGTAAAAAAGTTTATGGAAGCTCACTGTGTCCACGCATTCTTATCTTTTGAATATTCATCTAATTTATAATATGCTTTCTTCATAAGAGTCATTTTTATATGCGCTTTGAATTTATACAAAGGCAAATCTACAAATCCGAATATTGCAGGAAATCTTCATATAAATATGTACATATACCCAAAAATGAACCGCCAGTTTGACAAATGACATAGCAAGGGTAAATAAATCATAAGTAGATGAAGGATAAAAAATCGATGCGAATCAAAACAAACATCATCGGTTTGGGTCAAGGTCACAGTCCACAGATGTGTACACACCCTCGTCTACATTCATCTCATCCCCTGTTTAGGGTAACCATAATTAACGTGGATAGTGGATTTTAAATATTTCAAAAAGGTGGAGCTTCTCAATTCATCTGCATTTATTTATATATGTATGTACAGGCATAACTTCTTTGTTTATGAATCAATTTAAATTATTATTTCCCAAAAAGTGAAAAAATAGGGGATGAAGAATTGAATCTGTTTCTGTTTCTGTTTCTGTTAATAGTTCGAATCACTATGTCTTGTTGTTTAATTTTTTTTTTAAACTTTCCTGGAAATAATCCAGAAAATTTTTGTTTAATTTTAGACGTTTCAGTTTGTAATTAGTCATGAATCTTTGTTAGTCACTACAGGCGAACGTAGAACGAGTGTATATAAAGGACCTTCTGGACACACTACACTACTTGCATGAATCAACGGGCTTATTCTTGTTCGAGTCCTATTTTGTGGCGCGATATCGTTTCGAATCGCTGCCAAAATTAATGCAAACTAATCGTGTCCATCAAAATACCTACTTTTAGATTTACTTAGTGGGATTTCCTTCGGTTTTAAACTTACTTAGTATATGACTATGTAATGACGGTGTATTGTTTACCATCTGATCATGGATATTAATTTTTTATAATATTTAGTAATATATTAAAATTTAAACAATATTTGAAGTTTGCAAATTATACATATTGTTTTAAAAATGAATTCCATGACTAATGTTTTTTGGAGAATAAATGCCTAATTTATATGATTCTTATTTTGAATCCGAGATAAAGTTGATAATATTACTACAAGAAGTATTTTTTTCTTCCCTAACTTTAAAAAAAACTCTATTAAAAGATTTACGATTTTTGAAAAACATCTTATTTAATCTTAAATGATTCTTTCATTCAATGTTGCCCAACGTATATGAAAAGCTAGATCGTAAGCAGTATTCAGAATAATCTCTGCGCGTCTACTACCCGATATAAAAGCGAACGGAGTCCCAACTTCCCCACAGTCCGGCCCGGTGCGTTGCCTTGCGAACTCGCCAAGCCACACTCGCTCTTATACTCTACGCAATAAAGAATATATTCAGGACAAAATGGTGAGTCATATTTTTTTTATATTACAGCTTGTATTGTTAAAAAGCATCATGAAGCTTCTGTTTCGCCGCGATAACTTAAACAATTTTTTTTTAAATTGTGGAAAATATTTTTTTAAATTGGGTTTTTTTTCCATTGATGAAACTAATTAAGAGACGTACTATGTTGTTGCTACTTATAAAAAATGCACTTTCTCACCAATCGAAAATAAAAAAATATTAATCATGTCGTGTCTTAAATCATTTATTGATTCCAAAACTTCATCCTAGATTATTGATATTAGAAATATTAGAAAACAAAACTTAATTTTAAACAGATCATATTAATTACCTAACCACGATTCTAATAATGTTACTGACTTTTTTCATGCAAGTGTTTGCCTACATAATGTATCATTTTATACAATATTTTATAAAAATTAAAAATATTATTTTATATAAAGCAGTTAAAGCAAAAGAATTATTAAAATGAATGTTTTCTTCTTTTCTATTTTTTTTCTATATATTTAAAACAAATTACTATTTTTTTTAATATTGAAGGGTTAATTGTTTTTTAAATAACATTGGCATTAATGATTAAACTGGTAAAAATGATAGTAATAAATATCGAATATTATAGTAGAATTTACCCACATCAGCTACAACCCGAATACTTTTAAGTCAAAAATTTTACTTTAAAGGGTTAGTTAGTTATTACGTGGTAGAGCCACAGAGTAAAGGTTTTTTACTCATATGGTAGAGCCATGCTGCAGCTATATTATGGTTGTAGCACGAATGGATCAGCCCGACCGGGGAAGGACCTCGCTCTCACAGAATACCAGCGTAAAATAGCAGCTTAATGCTACTGTGTTTCGTATAGTGAGTGTAGAGAACCGGAGACCATTTTTACGAGAAACGAGGCATTCCATCTTAGTCCTAAGGCGTGACAACGCATCTGTATTTTGATTCTTAATCTAGGATAAACGTCTATGGGAGGTAGACTGTGTGACCGTTTGTTATCCTTATTCTATAAAAAAAAGTTAAGAAACTATATCTACTTTATTATAGTCAGTCACAAAGTGTATAAAATAAATAACCTAATATCAAATAGGGCTCGTCGTTTCTGTGAAGAAAAATGGGGAGGAAATATTAAGACTTGTCACGGAGTGTTGTACCGTTTTTACTTTTCAACCCCTTATATACGGGTGTTACAACTCAACAAGTCTGAGCAATCGTTGTAATATTTGACAAAATAATCCCGTAAAATATCTTTATTTTATCTTGTTACTTAGTAAATTCATCAATGAAAGTAATTGGAATGGTTACTCTATTCCCTTAAGTTTAATTTTTATAAAATAAGGGTGACAAACGAGCACACAGTCCACTAATTAAGAATCAAAATGCAGAAGCGTTGTCACCCCTGAGGAGTAAGACGGATTGCCTTGTTTCCAGTGAAAAGGGTCTCCGGTTCTGACGGTCAGTTGTTAAAACTTTTTAATGAAGGCCCATACTCAAATAATTTACAAAAAAAAAATCAATCTTCAAAATGATCTCAAAATTAAATAAATTATAAAGTTTCTACCATCAATTCAGCACACCAACACATCCTCAGCTGCTACTACATAGAAGTACATTAAGTTAGAAGTACATAAAGTGAGATGCCTGGGACTAGAGTGACCACTGACCAGTGACAACCGAGTAAACACATGGCTACTGTTATACATAAATATCTGCAACCATAACACAGTGGTAGCACTACCATTACTATTACCATTATAGTGGGTAGGTACCACGCTCTTACTTATTTCTGCCACCAAACAAGATATTTTATACGTGGTAGAGCCATGCTGCAGCTACATTAGTAGTATACTTGTAGCACGAATGGGTCGACTCGACCGGGGAAGGACCGCGCTCTCACAGAATACCAGCGTAAAATAGCAGCTTAACGCTGCTGTGTTTCGTATGGTGAGTGTAGAGAATCGGAGACCCTTTTTACTGGAAAGGAGGCATTCCATCTTAGTTTTCACGGGTGACAACGCGATGGAATAGATAGGTAAAAAGAAATCATCCTCCATTTATTTGTATGGTAGCTACCCAAAATAAAAATGTTTTTAAGATTTTATTTCACAGTTTTGTAGGCGTGATTAATATTTATATTCTATAACTATGCCAAATTACAGATTAGTAGCACCTAGGGTATCTGAGTAAATCCGAGGACGGACGGACAGACGGACATGGCGAAACTATAAGGGTTCCTTATTGTGTAACTACGGAACCCTAAAAAGGTCAAAATTGTTAATGAAACGAAATCTTAAATCAAATAGGGCGTTCTCTATCGTCATTCTATAAATATTTATTTTTCTTCTTTACCAGCCTCATAGGTTTAATTATCATTAAATATTTTTCTACCCGAATTAAGCTTTTAAAGGCTGGTTCGAAATGCAAATTAAAATGCAGGCCAGGTGTGTGCTTTGGGCACGACAATCTGAGCGTGCATCAATTCAGCATTGCAATGAGGGTATACCGCGTGTAGAGCATTGTTCCAGTAAGCATTAGCATGAGCTCTATTACGTCGCCGTGCAAGTCATTGTATTTATCAACTAATTACACTTTGTAACTACACGATGGCGCTTGAACTGCAATAAATTGGATTACTTTTAAGAATGAATATTAATAAATGGTTGCTTACTTTGCATCTAATGTAAGAAAAGTAATAAGAGAGTAAATATAGCTCGCGGCTTATAGAAAGAGCCCTGAGTCAGATGACTCTGAGACAGACAAAACGGTGAACAGCACTAACATATCAGAGAGTAACGTAATAGTTAAAGATTTTTTTTAATTACAGTCTATCAAAGTCCTCACACATAGGTCATATAGAGGATAATTTACCATCGTAGCCACGTTTGGCAGGCGGGTTGATAGCCGCATTTTTTTTTCTAGTTGTTAGTTCAAACTATGTTTAATAAAGTTTCAAAAACTTTATTAAACATAGTTTGTATAAAAAGGGTTATTATAATGTTAAGGAATTTATGGATGATAATAACCCCTGGGAATGAGGTGTTCGCTGCCAGGCTGTTTCTAATTTGTTTTGTGTGGTTAATTGTGTAATATACATGATTGTAAGCTGTTATTTAAAAAAAAAGTCCCGCTGGGTTTCTTGCTGGTTCTTCCCAGGACAGAGGTTTTTTTTTTCGAACCAGTGGTAATTAAACAAAAGAGTGACTTTCAATAAGTATTATTTATAATCTATGTTGAATAAAAAAGTTTCTGTTTCTGTTTCTGTTCTGTTTCTGTTCCTGTTTCGCCTCTTACGACACGCATGGCACGATTTGGGGTAGTCTATATTCTTACACCGCCATAACACTCTATAAAGATATCAATAAGAATCTTTAAAAAGAAGGTTCGAAATGGACATTTTAATACTGTCGTGAACTATACCTATATTGTATGCATGAATTATTTCGATGTAAATCTATGTGTTATCACATTTCAATATATTATTCAATAGTTGTTTTAAAATCTTCAACTTTATCTTACTCTAATTCATCTTTAAATTAGTAAACAAGCCGCATATTAACTTTGACAATAGTATCAGTGATTTGGAAGCATCCGAGCCTATAAACTTTTAACTCTTTTGCCATGCTGCCCGAATAATTGTTCCTTTTTTTCTTGGAAGCATCCAGTCTTGTATAATTTTTACTCTTTAGCCACGCTGTCTGTATAATTATTCTTTTTTTTTAATTTATAATCTACATTAAAACTTTCGGCGCAGTGTTATTGCTTCCTATTTCACAGTCATCAATACAAAAAATATGCCAATTCATTGGACTTAATAACGGATTTTCCGGTTGCCTGCAAACAGTATTAATTATCATCCGATCGAACTTAATAATTATTACAGATAAGTTATTTGACATAAAATAGCTTTTGAAATGCAATTTTTTACAATTTATCAGCTACCGGATAAAATATGTCGTTCCATTTTTAAAAATGGTTATGCTTTTAAGAATAAACATGGCATTACATATCCTAGTTTAGGGGCTGTTGACCACTGTAAATTTTTGAGCCTATTATTATTTATTAATTTAAAAAAATACAAAATAAGTGATTTGATTTACTTTACTTCTAAATATATTGTTTTGCCACGTGCTCGATGAAGGAAACATCGTGAGGAAACCTGCATGTCTAAGAAATAGAATATTTTGAGGACTTCCATCATAACGCACTAGAGCAGTGCGGCTGACTAATTAGTCAGGAGCAATTGCTCTAAAACACCATCTCACAACTGAGAGGAGGCAAGATAGGTAGGCTGTATATTGCTTGAAAAATATTGGTTGTAACACAAAAAAAATTTTAATCAAAACTCTCATTAAACTTAGCTCACTATAAGATTTGAGCGAACTTTTCGAATTAGTTTTATATTTGAAACATTATAATATACGCGAAAATATCACACATGCATGCTATAAATTCTATAATGGAATGTAGACAAGTGTTCTTGCCTTTAAATTAACGCGTAGAGTTATGCTAAAGCTTTAAAACGGCTACGTATGAACTAATAATATGATTGAGTGTTATTATGTATTAGTAAATTTGTAGAATAATTATTATTGTCTTAGATTATTTTTTTTTTTAAATATCATTGTGATCTCGAAAATAAACTAAACAACGATAAAAAAGGTCAAAATTGCAAATGAAACGAAATCTTAAATCAAATAGAGCGTTCTCATTTTATAAATATTTATTCTTCTTCTATACGTACCAGCCATTTTAGATCCACTGGCAGGTATAAGCTTTTTCAAGCTACAGCAACACATCATGACAGTCATGCAACCTCAAGAGATTTGCTCATCTCACTACGCTAGGTTGGTTTTTTCTTTGTTTTTCAATTTACGCGTGTAATGTATCTATACTTCTATAACTTTTTTCATTTTCGTTTTTTGCTGCACTGCCTCCTATATATGTTTATTTCTGCTTAGCGTGATGGTTGACTGGGAAAAAATACCTTAAGTCCGCCATATGCACTATTTAGATGCATCAAAGTTTAAATAAATAAAACATGTGCATATGTGTGCGTCCAGGAATAAACTTTTCAAAAAATTAACTACTAATAAAAAGCACAGGCCGACTTCAATGAACTACAATAAAATAACAAGTGGAAAATTAAAAAATTTAGTACAACCGACTTCATAGCAAATAAAATGAGAATATCATCAATGTAGCTGAAGTCAATTACATACGCATTATTATGGATAACTCAAAAACTACTGCTCAGATCTTGATTAAATTATATGGTAACACACGAGAATATATATATGCATAAAGATATATGGGATTACATGAAAAGCACCAGCTTTCAAATAAAAAAAGTATCATCAAAATCGGTTCACCTAGAAAAAAGTTCCGAGGTAACACTTAAAAAATACAGTCGAATTGAGAACCTCCTCCTTTTTTTAAGTCGGTTGATAAAATAAGTTCACATGTTAAAGTCGGTGCACTTTTTGAAATCGACTAAAAAGAAAAAAAAGATGTGTGTACACAACGCCCCGTCTATCTTTCCATGTAGGTCGTCTGTTTTTCCATGTAGGTCTGAGAAACAATTTAAAAAACAATTAGCATATAACACTACTACTAGTTAAAATTAATGAAAATACAACATGTCACAAACTTTATTACGCTTGTCAAAGTAATGAGATTTCTTTTGTTAAATGAGCAAAGACACGAATTTAAAATTATAAATCCACAGCGTAAAATTGGACGATGTTATCTCTGAGTCGACGTAACGGTCAATCCCATCTCACTGGACGCCATTTTCGGTGTACTTAATAAACATAATTTTATTCCTTCTGAATTAAAAAATTGTTCCTTCTGAGTCCAAAGAAAGCAATTCATATAATATTATGGATTGCCCAACAACAGTTTAATAATTTCATTGTTAAATTGAGGACAGGTAAAAGTTAAGTAGCAAATTAATGTAAAATTATCATTTAAGACAAGAGAAATATGAACTTTTCGATGGAGCCGCTGTTCAATCGGCATAGATTATTAAAAAATAGTTAGGTTTTATTCAAACCTATAATAATAATTATTTATTGACTTTTCTATTTGTTACTGGTTACAGCTTACATATTTGTTACAAAGACACGTCATACGTCATGAGGACCAGTAGTAATCAGAGATTGGTAGAATTCTGGGTGTCCTTGCTAAGTTACTTAGTATTAATCTGTATTTAGAAGAGACAGTCCTGTCCTTCCTTTAGATTTGGAATAAACAGATGTATTGTTTAGAGTACACAATAATCATTGAAAGTAATTTTTGACTGGTTCGTTAAATAGCTTTGTTCTTGGAAGAATAGCATAGTGTTCACCTATTCCCAAGGGTTATTTTCATCCATTTATTCCTTAATATAATATTACAATAATCCTTTATCTCTATCATTGTGCTTTGTATACGGCTACACTAACTCATTACTAAAGTAAGGCTCCTGAGATCTTAAGTCACGACTACAATGCGAGCGTAGAAATAGATGCGCACGGGGCGCAGTTTTTATTATGAAATATGTACAGTCACGAGCGTAAATATTTCGCACAGGTTTAAATGTAGCAACTTTTCCTATTCTCCTTACTCTTTAGAATAAATAAGGAGATATGAACAAAGATGTCAATAATTTAATGGTTAAATGATATTATTACGTATTCGTAATGCTGTGAATTTTAGTTATAAAAAAGTTCACTTCACCATATTGTAAAGAAAGTCTTCACACTCGTCGGGGAACTTCTTTAAAAAGATGTACTTATTGCTGTGTACCAGCCTGGGTAAAATATCCAGGACAATTGCAGGCTGTAAGGTATTTCATTCTCAGGGTGATTCACCTGTTGCCCTTTTTCTTTGAAGTTGGCTGAAAATGTCTGGGCTGCAATAAAGAAACATCTCATAGTATCGTGCAGAACTTTTATTTACGTCCGGTCCGAGGCACCCCAAGTAGTTTCTGTATCGTAGATCAACTAATGACGCGAGGCAGTATAAGAATTTATTGAAAATAACCTGGACCTTTTCTCGCTAAGAATAGAGAACCGATTAGAAAGATAGCTTCTTAAGTGGCAGCCTCGTATGGGTAAGCGAAGTGCAGGCCCCACTAGATGTAGTGAAGACCTAGAAAAACATACAGGAAGTATCACATCGATGGATATTGGTGGCTCAGGACAGTGTTTTGTGGAATTTCTGGACGGAGGCCTAGTAGTAGGTTAAAAAATAATAATGTGAAACATTGTCATCCTAGAGGAATAACAGAAAAACAAAACGACACAAATAACATAGGGGTATATTCAATTTTGCTCATGACTGTACAACCTGATTCGTCGATACACTATTGAAATTCTAAAAAATCGATGCATTATGCATTGGGCCGACAGTTTTATTTAAAAGTAAATGCAACCATACATAAAAAGAAAAAAGGAAAATTTGCAGTACTTAACATGGCCGTTTCCTTGAAATCTAGAACAAGAAGCAACGGGTGTAATAAATAGTCTATCAAGATGATGACGATGACGTCAATACCGTGATTTTGGATCCAAAAGCAAATCGGAATAGATACTTTAGAAGTTCAGAATTTTTATTAAAGATTACTACAATTGAAGCTGATTTAAAATCTCGTTAGTAAAGTGGCCGTTTGCTTGCGGCATTGCCGGCTCGTGGGTTCAAATTCCGCCCGAACAAGTGTTTGTATTGCCCATAAATAATAATTGTTCGGGTCTGTCCATATTTTTTATTTAGAGTAGGTGAAAATCCTTCAAGATATATTTAAAAACATCTTAAAAGCCTTTATTCCTACCCTAGCTCTTATTGTATTTAAGTACGTACGTATCCAATTTATTACCATACGGTATCTATCTAAAATATTTGAAAAGTCATAAAACACCTAGATTAGATATAATAGATAGATAGAAAAAATACAAATAAATAGGGTTGGTTTATTACAAAAGCTTTTGTTTCCTATGAAACTGGGAAGTAGGGATCTTTTTACATCTAGAAGCCGTCTTTTTTTGGTACTAGCATATTTATTCTGTGATTCTAGTTGCTTTCGTATTTCCTCCACAAAGTAGTAGTATACTAAATGCTGCGTTTGTGTTTATAGGATAAGAAAGGCAATATAGACGCCGATCTCATAGGGAGTGGTCTAGATTTCTGAGTTCAAAGTTTTGCATTTCGTCTTCTCTATTGCTCTTTGGCCGTCGCACTCTAACTGCTATTGTGTGAGTAAAGATCCAAGCCATCACAAATTACAGTGAATGCAAAACTATAAACTCAGAAATTTAGACTCCTCGCTTTGGAATCAGTGCCATAATTACAGGCTAACAGGCGTTCCATCTTAATTCTCAGAGGTGACAACACATATGTGGCCTCCTTTGTTTGAAGTTGGTAACAGCTGTCCATAGATTGCAGTAGCCACTTAACCTCAGTATTACCCCTGGCTCGTTTGTCACCCTAGTCAACTAAACCAAAAAAAAAAACAAGAGCGTTCAACCAGTGTTGCCAGTGATGGCATATGGATCTGAGACGTAATCCTTCACCACCAGCCGTATGAGGAAGCTCAAGCTTCAATATAGGTTAATACCACAACCTTTCCAGTCCAGTAGCTTGAAAACGTCTTTCAATGCAGCAGTGAAGGTTTTCATCAGGGATATTACCATACCCTTGTCTTGCACCTTTCCCCAGTTTGATAGAGTTGGTTGAATAAGGCGGAGTACGGAATAAGTATTTACGCGTCTAGTCAAAAACCTAATCCACAATTCCGTGTCAGTATACTGTATAGCTTTGGCTAGCACACAGGGGGGTAATCTGTGGGCTAGCATTATAAAATAAATTCTAGCTACGTGGACCTGTAGTGCGTGTTGCAGAGGAAGGCGTGAACATCTGTATGACTATAACATAGAGAGTGAAACAATTTTATAAAAGGGCACATTGACCAAGCCCATAAATAACGCACCGCATTTTATTTCAATAAACTGGAACCACTAATGTAATTAAAAAATACACGTCTATACGTGTAATACATCCAAGTTCAAAGACCTTCAACAATAATTCGTGGATGGCATAAGTCACGCATCGGCTTGCCCTACTTTTAAAAGCAATCATTTTTGTATTAAATTGAATGGCCTTCGACTGTCCGTAATTTTAGTCGTAGTATCTACTATTATCTAGCACAGAATCTGACTGTGTATCGTCTACCAATCAAATTAAAAGCCTTCTTTAGTCTGTATACTATTTGACTGCCTCGTTGGACTTTTTTTTTTAGCTTTATTTTATCCCTTACATAAATATTATTAAGTGTATAATATTTTTATAATAGTATCTATTGCTCTTATTTTATTTGTTAGTAGTGTTAGTATGTCTTAATATTTAGCATTTTTTTTTGTTAGCATTGTGTTGGTTGTAAGGGCCGCCTGTTGCGGTGAAAGCCTCCTCCAAATAACTCCAAGTGATTCTGTCTTGCGCTAATCTTGGCCATAGTGTACCAAGCCAACAATATCCCATTTAATTTTGGATATTGCGAACTCTAATTCCACTATTCTTGCTTCATTAGCTAAAGATCTGACATTAAATGTTGCAATGTATTATTTTTTGAGGTTTGGAGGGTGGTCGTCTACAACCCCCACGGTGACGAGCCGTTCTGGGGGAGGTTTTATTATGTTTCTTATGTTTTTTGTTTTGTTTTTTGGGGGGGACGCATTTTAGACTTTGGAGGGGCTTTTCTAGTTGCTATTCATCTGAATTAGAATTTTCAGAGTACAAGGAAGTCCTTCTGAATTCTGGAGCTTTAGTTATGCCTCGTTGGACTAGTGGTCGTAAATGCGGTTGCTGAGCATAAGGCCTCGGGTTTAAATTCCGGGTCGGGCCAAAATCAGTTGGGTTTTTGTGTCAAGAAATTCTCAGTAGCAGCTCGGAGTCAGGAAGTTGGCGGTGTCTCACCCCCGTGCCGCGGAAAGCACGTAAAGCCGTTGGTCCTGCACCTGATCTCTCTCCAGTCGTGTTGGATAACCGTCCCATCAGACTATGAGAGTAAGGAATAGAGATTGCATTTGTGCTTGCGTATACACTTGAGCATTATAATCTTGTCCAGCGTAGATGGCTATTCTCCGTTGAGACTGGCCGCCGTGACCGAAATTCGGTCTAGAGGACATTATTATTACCTATATTATTTGAATTACCTTTTTGGCATATCCTATCTTTAACGTGGTTAGCATGGTGCTGCTGCAGCTGTATTAATTGTATAGTTGTAGCATGAATGGGTCGGCTCGACCGGGAAGGACCACGCTCTCACAGAATACCAACTTAAAATAGTAGCTTAATGCTGCTGTGTTTCGTATAGTGAGTGTAGAGAACCGGAGATCCTTTTTATTGGAAACGAGGCATTCCATCTTAGTCCTCACAGCTGACAACGCATCTGCATTTTGATTCACATACGAGGATAAATGTAGATGTCTATGGGCCACAGCAACCACTTACCACCAGGTGGACTGTGTGCTCGCTTGTCACCCTTATCCTATAAAAAAATATCCCATAGTCGCTTCTTACGACACCCACAGAACGCAATGGAGCGATGACTTCTCTTACGCCGCACTTAGGTCACACACGATCGCCCCACCGGTCCCGTATAGTAGCAGGTAGGTGTAAGAATATCCACTACCTCATATCGTCGCGTGGGTGTCGTAAGAGGAGGGGGAAAACAGGCGATGAACAGCACAGCGTCTTCGTAATAACAACTAAAAAATAAAAACACTGCGGTTGCCAAAATGCTTATCAAGTGTGGCAAATATCCCCCTATGTGGCAATTTATTAGGAGGCCTATGTTCAGCAGTGGACTACGCTAAGCTGTAACATTTAACGGCACAATGACCACCAAGGAAACCGTCTGCTGCGAGCCCAATTATATATCCCCTCCTCGGGTAATGATAAGTTTTGTAGATACATTAGTGACCACATTTGTCCACTTTCACCTACGGACCATGCACAAACAATAGCTTTCATTCTAATGGCTTAATAACCTGGGGAAAGAAAATTATAATGGATGGCGGACTAAATACTGTAAAACAATGAGGAACACAGATTAAAACTTACAAAGCCTTCCTTTTGTTACGAGCGTGAATATCCTCGGGACATTGCTAGTAGTTATTTTGCGTGGCAATGTTTTTGTTTTCAGAGATTAATTCTAGGCCTGATTAATGGAAGCTTTTAAAAACATGACTTATTTTAAATCTTTTTTTTTAATAAGACACTAACGTTTTTACGTGGTAGAGCCATGCTGCAGCAATATTACGGTTATAGCACGATGGGTCGGCTCGACCGTGGAAGGAGCACGCTTTCATAGGATACCAGCGTAAAATAGCAGCTGAAGACCGCTGTGTTTCGTATGGTGAGTGTAGAGACCCGGAGACCTTTTTACTATAAACGAGGCATTCCATCTTAATCCTCAGGGGTAGCAACGCAGCTACATTTTGATTCTTAATCGAGGATAGTTGTAGATGTCTATGGACCACAGCACCCACTTACCATCAGGTGGACTGTGTGCTCGTTTGTCACCCTTATTCTGTAAAGAAATAACATTGAAGTATAAAGTGCTTTACGGTCGTACTTAACATCTCAATGTTTTTTAATATATGTATGATCAAAGTCTATATTTATATTTTATGTCCTCCTGGTCACTCTTAAAAAGTTATGAGAACTGCCTACCTACTCTTAATTATATCCATTATAAATACACTTACATTAATTTTAATTTATTTAGATTGATATTTTGTATAAAATTTACATAAAACCGTTTCTTTTGTCCTCGAAAGTTAAATAAAGGTTCTCAATAATATACTAATGTACACATACATAAAGATTTAATTTTATATTTTCAATCCATTTGCGTAGCTATGTACCTACCTACTCTTAATAATTTCTTAGTAAATAATAATATTTACCGTTTAACTTTTAAAGAAACAGTTGATTGAGTCCGAAGATACCATTGTAAATTAGTTTAATGTAAAGCAATGAATCACACTGAGCAAGAAACGTGACCAAACAACGAAAAATAAATTAAACAATACTGGATCTTTGAAAAAGAATAGGTAGGTACTAAGAAACGAGCCCGTAATTGAAAAGTAAAACGATGTCCAAGTTTAGCGGGTGTTTATGTAATGAGTTGATGAACGAAATTCAATCTTGTCGTCATCTTGTAATCACATACCTAGCTATAATCTTACATTTAGAACAACTGATCTATCAACATGCAAAAAGGGGCCATACAGTCAATTTATAACTTACACTGTAAATAGTCACTCGGAGGCAAAATTAAAAAAATAAATATTAACTTTAGCATCTCATAAAATCATAAACAGCTATAAAGATATTCATACTTTAAATATTAGGAACAAACAAGTTTGTAATGCCAGTTACTAGACTCCACAGAATTAGTAAATAATCTATACAAATAAATAAAATTGAAGTGTCTGTTTGTAATGTCAAAATTACAGCTTTTTACTAAATGCATATGAAAGTATATACGGTGCTTATAACAAAAATACAATTTTTTAAATTTTTGTCTGTCTGTCTGTTGGTTCCGGTTAATCTCAGAAACGGCTGGACCGATTTTGACGGGACTTTCACTGGCAGATAGCTGATGTCATAAGGAGTAACTTAGGCTACCTTTATTTTAGAAAAAGAATTAGGGTTCCGCGCAAAAGAAATTAAAACCCCAAATAACACGCGGGCGAAGTCACGGAGAACAGCTAGTTAGTAATACATTTATGAGGCAATGTATACGCTTTTATAACAAAATTTCAGAAAATGTTCAAACTTTGTCAATCAACATATTTAAAACTGTTTTAAACAAAAACTGTATAAAATGGGTTTTTATAATAATAGCAAGGAATAAGTATACATGAATGAAAATAACCCCTGGGAATAACGTGAGGCGCTACCATACTGGTTCTATTATAATTCATATAAATAATTGCACAAAATTATTGTAAATATACCTACGTCTATCTTTGTTGTTATATTAGTCTTATGTATACATATGGAAGTCTTTGACGTCGAAAAGGTTCTTGGCAACACAGAGATATTTTTCGAAACAGTGGTAAATAAAAAAAATAGAATAATGAAATATTTTATTTATTTAACATGACTTAGATACACAAACAGCAACTGTGAGACATTATATCCGTAACACAGGCTTCCGCCTAGTACAGACACCAGACTCTCAGCCCATAGTGTATATTGTTTACAATCTACCTTGTTAACTTAAATTGTGAGAGTAAATAAAAAATATTATTATTATTAAATATTATAATGGCAATCCTGTACACGAAATAATTTTTATTTATAATATTATTTTGCACAACTAACAGTCATTCGAATTTTTTTAAATAAAAGAAACGACTTAAACACTGGGCGGGGTCTGTTTAATATGATTTCCTAGAACCTCTACTGCTGACCTCTGTTATAGCTTTATAGCAAAGTTTTCCCATTAAAAAAAATTTGATAAAATGCTTGAATGAAATATTTACATTTAGAAATAAATTAACAGGTTATGTGTAGTTATGTTAAGTAAATTATAAAGACTAGATTTTTGCGCCGCAAAATTCCTTTATTTGCTCATCACATTGTAAGTCCTTTGTTAAAATCACAATTTATGGAAAGAACTGATAAATTATTTAGTCAATTGTTCAACATTGTTGTTCTATATTTTGTTTTCTATATACGACATCCTGGAGAAAGAGCGCTCCGCTTCACAGCTAGTGCTTGACAACGTTAAAAAATCTATAAGATAGTAAAGCAATTTGGGAAAACATCAAAAAGTTTATTTTCATTACTTAGCATAAACATTTCACTGCAAGAGGTGTAAGACACTAGTTTAGACTTTAGTAAGATTTTAACCGAATGCACTCATTCACTAAATGTTCGACTAAATTTGAACTTTTTACTATAATATGTAGTGTATGGAATTGGCTTCTTCTATTTAAATCGAAAACAGTTCATCCAACGTAACGTTTAGCGTGTCTGTTTTAAATTTTTCTACACCGTAAACTGAGACTTTATCTGAAAGATTTGAAGTAATTCGTCTCTTGTTTAGGTCACTATTCTGCTCTTACTCTAGTATTTATTTTTTTAGCTTTCTCCTCGTATATCTTTAATTTCTGATCCGATTGGTGTGGTTGCTCACGAACTCTTTTAATTACATAATTAACTTGTTGCCTTCACATAATTCCTCCCTAAAATTTCTTCCCAAAAAATAGTATCAAGGTTCGCGAGACTTTATTACATAAATATCGTGCCTCTTTTCGAAAATTAACTTTCTCATCCTCATCTATATAAATAAAATGATAGAGGTTTGCAGTTGTGCGCGCATCACGGAAAAACTATTGGATAGATTTAAATTAGATTTTCTAAGATTTACTTCTTAGACACTTGGCCCTTACCTAAAAAAAATTATTGCAATTTCTTCATTTAATACAAAGGTATTAAAGTTTTAAGACACAACAATTTTTATAAGCACTACGTGTTCAGTGATGTTTTCTTGATATATAAAGCAACGCGGGCGAAATCGCGGGTATCAGCTAGTTATCACTAAAACTCATGAAATTTTCATAATATCATCATAATTATTTTTGAAGCTTTGACAGGCATTGTCTTCAATGGGGGCAGGGGGCCCTTTAATCCACGGGGCCCTGGTCGGCAGCCCAAAAAGCCCATATATAGATCAGCCCCTGCATATGTGATATATTCTATCAGCCCTTGTAAGTCTACTGCTGAACGCACGTATAGTGTAGGCTGGTAATTATTTTAGATGCAAATGTGTACTTGAGTGCGTGTTCTTATAATAAGTTGTGCAGAGTTTTGTCTTGGTTTTGCATTGTTTCGTCTTTCTTTCTTTGTTAGTCTGTGGGTATGATAAAGAAACACGGATAGCGCGTACGGTAATTACAGAAGATTAAGAGCAAACTCGCGTCGAAGCTTGACTTTTTTTAATTAGCACCCAAATGAGGGGATATCACTTGTGATGAGAAGTTAATCCCGGGTAATAAGATGTTCGGCGCGATGGTTAAGCCCTGGGGAGGCAGCCGAAATGTCCCAAATGCAAATTTAATCAAGAAAGCTGCTTTAAGCCGCGCGTATTCATTACAGAAGTGACAAACGAACTTACATCCCACCTAATGTTAACTGGCTACTGCAGCCCATGGACACCTGCGACCAACTTCAGACCAAAGAAGGCTACAGATGCGTTGTCACCTCTGAGAACTAAGCTGTAATGACAACCTATAATGATGCTGGCCGTCTATACTTGACATGGCTGTTTGGCGGCGGAAATAATTAAGAAGGTATTTCCTACACATACAGACTTCTAGGTAGAAAAGGACCACCTAGATAGGTTTTACCAAGACAATTATTGTGGAGGTGTCAAACCAAGAAATTGAAAATATATACCTTAATTTTAAGAACATTTAAAGTTCGCGAACACGTACTGATATTGCATGGTGCACTCGCCCCTGCTCTAAAATTGTCTCAGGAATATGTAAAGGCCCGGGCCCAGATGTTGGACATAATAGTATATCTATTTGCGTGGTTTCTTTTTACGTGGTAGAGCCATGCTGCAGCTATATCAGTAGTATAGTTGTAGCACGAATGGGTCGGCTCGACCGGGGAAGGACCACGCTCCCACAGAATACCAGCGTAAAATAGCAACTTAACACTGCTGTGTGTATGGTAAGTGTAGAGAACCAGAGACCCTTTTTACTGGAAAAAAGGCATTCCATCTTAGTCCTCACGAGTGACAACGTATCTGCATTTTGATTCGTAGTTGAGGATGGATGTGGATGTCTATGGACCACAGCAACTACTTACCATCAGGTGGACTGTGTGCTCGTTTGTCACCCTTATCCTATAAAAAAAATATCTACTACTTTACAAAGTCTATCGATTATTATCTTTTGAATCACTGTTAAACATAGGTCTCACCATAGAATTTCCCACAAGGGCTGTATGCCATAGTTGCCACGCTTAACGGGTGGGTTGGCAACCGCAGTTTTTTATTATTTTGAGCTGTTGTCAGGAAGATGCTGTTTGGCTATTTCCTGTTCTAGTTTCGCTCTGTCGCCACGACATCCACGAGATAATATTAAAAAAGAATCATAATTAATTTAAAATTAAAAATTTTGTACAACCGACTTCAATATAAATTATTAAGAATAACTCAAAAACTATTGGTCAGACCTTGATCAAATTTATATGGGACCACATGAGAAGCACTAACTTTCAAATAAAAAAAAATCATCGAAATCGGTTCAGAAAAAAGTTATGAGGTAACACACATAAAAAAAAACAACAAAACATACAGTTGAATTGAGTACCTCCTCCTTTTTGAAGTCGGTAGAAAAGGATCACTAAAATCGGTACACACATCGAAAGAAGTGTGCACCGATTAGATTAGATATCGCGTAAGATCGAAATAAAAAAAATAAAAAAAACACAGTCGCCATAAACACTTGCTCTTTTATTTGAAGTCGGGTAAAAAAATAATATAATAATATAATATAATAAACGTATTACTTAATTAAAAAAGGATTACAACCCTTATTTTAAAAAGGTAGTTAATTCCCAGCGTTGTAAACAAACGATATTAAGTTACAAACGCGACAACAAACATTGAATACAATATGTTGGCCCTAGACATAGGAATACATAGCTTTTACATTGACTCACAGCCAGGAGTGCCGGGTGATGTCACCCGACCCTCTTTAGCTCTGTCCCATCCCCTCGCTTTGTGAAATTATATCATATTCCAAAATATTAAGTGTCTAGTATGGAGTTACGCAACTATGACTTTTATTTATTTCTTATTTAACAGTAATGTATGCTATTAGTATACTAATATATAATAATGTAATTTTTGTACACATTGCTGAATATAAAACTAGATGAAAAAGAATAGTCTGAACTAGTTATTATATCAATAGTTTTTTTTTCTTTGGTAATGGACTCGTACTATTGTAATTTTGCCAGAGTCAAGTATTTAAGAAACTATCCTTTCTTAAAATTTGTTTAAAAACTTCTTCACAGCATGTTGATAGGTCACACTGCGAAGTTTTTGAGAGATTTTGACGGCAACCAGCAGACAGTCGATGACGACAGTATCTCAAGGCGCCTAAGCAGACATATTATCTTGGGGTTCATATTACCGTCGGAGCACTTGTTTCGTCGTTGCCACTAATAGTTCACATGCGCAGACATTTAATACACAAAATTGCATCACTTTTACATATCAAAATCTACTTCAAACGATTACTTTATCAATAATACAGTTGCTGAAATCCACCACCGATCAAGTTCCCGCCAAAACTCCAATCGATATTTATTCATATCAAAAGAATTAAGAAAAACAAATATTTAAAAATTATAAACAGTTCTTTTCAGACGTTATATTTTAGAGCTTTTGTAATATTTATTATAGGTATAAATATAATATATGTTAGAAAGTTTAATGTAAATATAATATTGATAGGCAGAAATAAACTTTTAATAATGCTATAACATAAAATACAATGTTTTAAAACACTGCTTTGACACCTTTATAACTTAGCTTATATTTTCAAAATAGCATTTCGTATGCAATAGGACGTAATATCTCTTAAAATACTCTAAAATAGCAATAGGAATAGTTGGCTCCAAAAATAGTTCGCAAAATTTTGCTGCAATTTAAAATAGATAATAAGTTAGTTTGGCTTAATGCCAGTGGCTTAAGAGCTTTACTGTAATGAGGCTGAGAATAGACCGCTGCAGTGCGCAATACCTGAAGTTACATTCTTGCAAGCAACTTATTAAAAAGTTGTCCGTAACAATGGCAGTAGACTGAATGCGTTGTTTTCTTTTCGTACTTTTTTAGGATTTCGTCAGCTTTATTTTATAATATTATATTATAAGTAGGTAGTAGGTAAACATTTCTTTTATATAAAAAATAAAACTAGAGTTACGAATAAAAAGAATGAAGAGGGTGTTTAGGCATTACCCTCTTAATTCTAAGCGCAAATCTATAATTTCAATTACGGAGGGGTGAGAGGTGTTGCTCTCATGCTTTGGCTCAATATTTTCAGAAGTGTACAAAGTTAGAGGCACTGGCAATAAATACATAACTATCCGAGACACACAATTTTATTGTGTCATATAAGAATGTATGATTTTATGAAATTATTGCGTCATATAATAATATTTGAGACACACAATTATACTAATTAGCTCTCTTCAGTCCATAACAATAATATTTAAGTTTTCTTATATTTTTATTGACTTATAAAAAATCAAGAGTGCGTGTACATCTCTAATTGTCTTCTACTCTCTGGCTTTATTTGCTCTCTATCGCTTCGCACTTGCCGGGCATAATATTTTTTCAGTTTTTTGTTGGCAGCCAAACTTAAAGGAAACAGGCGCAGTTCAGCGACCCCGCGCCATGTTTTTATTACCTGCAATCATGTAATAGTAATGAACTTTACTGATTGCTCTTTCTAGAATTATTATTGAGATATAATGGGTTGAACTTTTTTTGTGTTATGTTTTATTCGTTTAATAAAATGTTAAACGTAATTGTAATAAAATGTGTAAAATAATTTTGTAAATTGTTTTCCTAAATTAATTTTGAGTATTATTTGTAATAAAGACCATCAGAAGTTATTATAAGTAGTATTAAATAATATACTAAGTCTATGCCCTGCAGTGGGATACAACAGGCTAAAAATAAATAATAGAAATAATAAAAGAATATCACACATCTATACATATAATAAAATTGAAGTGTCAGTCTGTAATATCGAAATATTTGCCTTTTATTGAGCTCTGGAGTTTATTCGCATGCTATTATAACATGAAAAACCATTTTTTAATTTTTGTCTGTCTATCTGTCTGACCGGTTTAATCTTCGAAATGGCTGAACCCATTGCAAAGAAACTTCACGAACAGATAGAAAGCAATTAAAGGAGTGATAGACTAATATTTTGTCTAAAACTCTTGAATTTTTTATGAAATCGGAAAACATAAAATAATAGTCTTTCATATCTTATAAACATAAATGACGTCACATTAATAGCTCTAACCCAGGCGAAGCAAGGGCGGGTCGCTAGTAAATAAATATTAATCAAATTATGAAACACAATGAATAAAAAATGTGAGGTAGCATTCACAAGTTAATAGTTTTCTAATGATAAAGCTAGTTTATTCCATAGTAGCACGAATGCAGATAAAAAACAGTGTTGGGCACCGTGTGGTACCGCTCCTAAACGCCATAGACCATCAATCAAGCTATATAGAACAAGGTGAACAAAGCCTGCTTTTAATTTATTTTCTCTGTGAAATATGGCAATACATTCAATGACCTGTACAGCGTTATTTTCAAAATGGCGGTTGACCCGCGAAAATGGATGTGGTATTTTTGTTAAGTCACTTGCAATATCTGAAGCTTTGAAATATATTATCAAATTTTGTTATTTTTTCAGATAGCAAAAGCGCTTTACAACACTTAGCTCGATGCGCCTCTGATTATAGCAGAGGTGCACCAATTGCTTATGGGATATTAAACCAATTATATGATTACAGCAGTCGCTATATAAATATAAAATTGCAATGGGTTCCATCTCATATAGGTTTAAAGGAAAACGAAGAGGCTGACCTATTAGCAAAAGAAGCTATAACGCAAGGAATCGAATTAAATATTTTATCAGTTTACACGGAAACCTTGACAAAATTCAAAAGCCTTTGTTATGACAAATTTAGAGAGTATTTCGATAAAATAAGGAGGGAAAAAGGAATATGGTATCAAACTATTCAAAGTCAGCCTCTACGGATACCGTGGAATAATAATATTGAAATGAATAGAAACCATATAATTGCTATTCATAGGTTACGTTCTGGGCACTACACCAATAAAAAAATTGTATTTTAAATGAAAAAAGCAGACTCGTCCAATTGCGATATTTGTCACATTATAGAAGATGTCCAACATATTCTAGCAGAATGTGTCAAATATCAAAAGGAAAGGGAGACTCTGGTGCAAAACTTTAATATTAATTTGTGTGAAACGGGTTGGTTTTTGAGTATACTTGCGGAGCCACACTCGGCGGTAGCAAAATCATTAATTTCCATATTCTTACCACATTGATTCCCCCTTTCTAAATACTTAGGATTTGTGTAACAGGAACAAGTTATGTTACGATAAGGCTAAAATATACATATCCTACATATCCTAAAATATACATATCCTTGTAGGATAAAAGCCTTTTTAAATAAATATAGATAATAAAAAAAATGAATTGCTAAATTCCCGCCTCTGACCTTATCGCAAGGAAGTTAAAAAGTAAAGTTACAGCTTATATACCCACAGTTGGGCACAGGCCTTCTCTAAAAAGTCCCGCTGGGTTTCTTGCTGGTTCTTCCCAGGACAGAGGTTTTTTTTCCGAACCAGTGGTAAAAGTAAAAAATGACTTTCAATCAGAATAACATGTAATCTTTATTGAATAAAAATCTGTTATATTCTCATCTCGAAAAAGACTACGTAGCAGTCAGTCTGCCGCGTTGCTCCAATACGGCGGACTTCGCAAACGAGCACAGTCTACCTATACCGCGTTAACAATAATAATCGTCTCCGGTTCTCTACACTTTCCATACAAAACACAGCAGATTTAAGCTGCTATTTCTCGCTGGTATTTTGTAAGAGCGCGGTCGTTCCCCGGTCGTGTCCGAATGGAACCACTTAAAAAAATCTTATTATCTAATTTCATGGTCCATAAAGTCCTCTGTATTGTAGACAAAACACCCACACACGCAATAACTGTCCGATTTAATTGCAAAGCGAGCGACATTTTTGTGGTTACGAATTACAACGATTACAATCGAATTAGTGTTGTAAATTAGAACCAAACATAGATGATACTGGTACCGTAGGCGTATAATTGGTCCAAAATTCATTTATCGTTTTGTAACCGCCCACAGAATGAAAACAAAATAGTTAAGTATTTTGTTTAATGAAACTGTACAAATTTGTAATTTAAAGGCAAATACCTACTTAAAAAAAGATGATTTTTAATTATTTCATATGAAATGAAATAATTAAAAATATTTCACGGCAAATTATTACAAGGGCGACATAAAATATAAGATAAAAGTTTAATTTTATAGCAAATAAATGCGGTTGCCAACCCGCTTATCAAGCGTGGCAACTATATCCCCCAATGAAGCAATCTAAGGGGAGGCCTATGTTCAGCAGTGGAACTAGGCTGTAACGGTAACGGTTATGACATATGAATAAAAATGTTTTCATCATTTTACACCGTATTCTTTACATCCATGTCTAAGATGAGACTCACATTGTCAAATTTAATTTTTCTTACGTATTACTTAACATAAATTTGTCAAATTTTAATTTAAAGAAAAATCCCGGTTTTATATTTTTGGATGTTGTTGAAATTACAACGTTTAAACATCCGAATATGGAAACAGAAGACGAAAGCCTGCTTTTCTGGTGTGAGAAGCACGACATGAGAAATTTATGGCATGTTAAATTCAATGCTTATGTGCCTATGAGTTAAGATCTTATATCATAATCACAAGTACACCATAGGCTTTCCCCAAGGAATATCACAAAATAAAATTTCATACGTTTCTTTTATTTCTTGAATTAGGTATATAAGTGTTATAATATATTTGATATATTTTTAATTCTTTATCACCTAAGTGTGTAATTCTTTATCACCTAGGTATATAAGTTTTATAATATATTTGATATATTTTTAATTTTTTATCACTGTGCTCTTGCTCTATGATTTAAATATTTCTAATTTATATAATTGATTAGTTTTTCAAATATTATAAAAAAGTTTGTAGACTCTTGTATACAATTATACAGACGTCAAGCAGTTGTCAGACGTTCCGCTTGGCATGCTTCTAACAATGACAGGCTTGTCGAGAACGAATGAAGTGGAAAGCCTGTCTTATAAAATGCGTCTGTTATGATCTGTTGGTTTCTTTTAATAAATAAATGATTTTATAATATCCAAAATCACAACGGAAGGTTTCACCAATCCATTTTAGTCTTTGTTGGAGTCTAATATAAGAAAGCACTTGTAACCATTGAAGTAATATGCACTGTACGTACATTATACTTCAATACTTGTAACTTTAGTTTTAATTAATTTTTTGAGTGAGGCACGTTGTTGTACAATTGAGAATAGACAAGGGCGAAGTGAAGAGCGGCGGAGTCGGATATTATTTATTTTATATTTACAATTTCTTTTTATTGGCTAATAATCTTACACTCACCGGATGTCGCTAGTTGGGACTGAGGTGAACTTATTTGTCACGCAGAAGGTCTTACAGTGACACCATTGTTGAAAAGTGATTTTTCGGTTTCTAGTGTATGAAAAAACACAAAACAACACCTCAGTGTTGTGTTCTTTAATTTTGTATACGCATTTAAGTCTTTTTTATTTCTTCTACTTTTAGGAATATCCGTAGTTTGGTTTATCAATTTCAGATCTAATTAATACAAAATATATTTAATATTTCAGAAAGAACCTTTAATATTTACACTTTTCTAACAATTTAATTTCCCCACCATGAGATCTGTCGAATATTTCACCTCATTTCAAAGTGGCGCCGCTCTGGTGACAGAAAAAAATTCGCGAATCCCTCATTATTGTTAACTGCAACAGACAGCATAGAAAATTACACTTTTTATTCAATTGAACCTTCTTTGATTAGGAATAATAGAAACAGAAACAGAAACTTTTTTATTTAATATAGATTATAAATAATACTTTTTGAAAGTCACTCTTTTGTTTAATTACAACTGTTTCGAAAGAATACCTCTGTCCTGGGAAGAACCAGCAAGAAACCCAGCGGGACTTTTTTTTTAAATAACAGCTTACAGTCATATATGTTACACAATTAACCACACAAAACAAATTAGAAATAGCTTGGTGATCGCTACCTCATTCCCAGGGTTATTATCATCCATAAATTCCTTAATATTATAATAACCCTTTTATACAAACTTTGTATAATAAAGTTTTTGAACTTTGAACAGGTCAAATTTTGTATATTTTCTGGGATTTTGTTGTAAAGTGTATACATCGCCCTGAGAATGAATTACTGACTCGGTGGAGTCGAGTAACTGGTACTACTAACTTGTGTCTGTTCCTAGTATTTACAGAATGAAATACTTTTATTTTTGTGTACGTACAATTACATTTTCATAAATGTATTGAGAGGTCAAAGTTAATATATTAATTTCCTTAAATTTTTGTCGGAGTGAGAGAATACTAATTACTAAATGAAAGTCACTTTAATTTTACCACTGACCCGCCTGCCATGCGAACCGATTAAGGCAACCTTTTTGTTGAAAAATTTCCGCTAGTCATGCAGATACGTCTGTAAAATCATTAGGAAAAAGTATTAATGATACAAGTTCCTTACCGTTGTAGGAATTTGGGGTAAGAGGATTTATTGTAGGCTTGTGCTTTTGATTGGAATTTATTGCTAAAAGTCACGTCAATGCACGTTGATGTCGTGTTTCATGTTTGTATTGAAAACACAAAATTCTTATGTTTAACTTTAACTGACTTGATGATGAAATTCCCGTTTTATTAACAATCCTGTTAAATATGTTACCTACGCTTTGTTAAGTTTTTAAATGAAAGACGTATTAAAAGCAACATTTAAATTAGTGATATTAAATTTAAAAAAATTACTGTCTCACTAGACCATAGTGCTAAGCACACCTACTGATCATCCCGGGATCGAATTTTTTGTCCAAAAAAAATTCAGTGGTAGCCTGGAGTCAGGAAGTAAGCGGTGTTTTACCCCCCAGCCTCGGAAAGCATGTAAAACCATTGGTTCTGCGTCTGAACCGCCTGATCTCTCTCCGTTCCTAATGATTTCCCATTGTACTATGAGAGATATGAGAGTAATGGAATAGAGAGTGCACCTGCGCATGCGTACACACTCATGCACTATAACCATGTTCTGCGCAGATGGCTAGCCTTGGGTGAGATCGGCTGCCGTGACCGAATTCGGTCTGGAGGGACATCATTATTAAATAAAAAATAAATACTTTTAGTTGTCAACTCTTAAAATTGATTTTAAAACAGTTTTGTTTGCTCATAATTTAAACTTAAAAAAATTGTAGTTTTTGAGATATTTACGCAGCCACTGGCGGAACGCAATACAACAACATACTCGTACTACTAAAACGTTTTTGTTGAAGTTGGTTGCAGTACTCTCAGATTGGCAGGTGTTCATGAGCCTCAATTGCTACTTGCAACCAGACGGATTGTTCGTTCGTTTGTCGTTGTAATTTAATGCAATAAAAAAATATTTAAAAAATATCCGTTCTTTTCAGTTCAAAGAAATAAACTTTATAGAGGAAAACAAATCACGATCATCATCATTACAGCCTATCAGAATTCCCCTGCTAAACATAGACTAATCTAACATATTTTCACAAAGAGTGGCAATTGTGGCAATCGATTAAATAAATGATAATAATTAATACGAACAATAACTTTACGTGCTGCAGCTATTTTATGGTTGTAGCAAGAATGGGTAGGCTCGACCGGGGAAGGACCACGTTTTCACTGGTATTCTATCAGCGTAAAATAGCAGCTGAATGCCGTGTTTTGTAGGGTGAGTGTAGAGAACCCTTTTTACTGGAAATGAGTCATCTCATCTTAGTCCTCACGGGTGACAATGCATCTGCATTTTGATTCTTAATTGAGGATAGATGTAGATGTCACAACGTACAACGTACAATTAACATCAGAAGGACTGTGTGCCCGTTTGCCACCTGTGCCGGACGGGCGAAACTCGGGAGTAAGTGTTATCGAAAGTACTCCGCGAGTCGCTCACGTCCTACACCTATAGGTTCCGGAAGATACTTCTATTGCTGTCTTTGTGGGTGCAGCTGGGGTACTGTGGACTGAGGTTAAAACAAAATGCACGAAATAAAATACAAATGGCAAGGCAGTGGCCAGCGGTTCGACTGCTCAACTGTTCGGCGGAAATCTTCTGACTATTGGTTATTGACCACGGTTGTTGAATACGGTTGTTCAACTACGGTTGTTCTATATCGGTTGTTCATTATCGGTTGGTCACTATATTTTCAGATGATTTCTTTAGTTGACTATTTCTTTAAATTGTTCGGTAGTAACTTACTACTACTAGTGCTATCTGCTTTTATTATCACTGTCTACTAGCTGCTATTATCAGCTACTATGTTGTACAACTAGCTATTACTATCATTTGTGTAGCTGCTATTATCAGCTACACAAGTGATAATAATAGCTATAGTATATGTTGCTGGCTAAGTTCTATATTCAGCTACTTCTTGGTTCTGCTACTAGTCACTTCAGCTACTACAATGTTACTGGGCCCCAGAAGCCATAAGTTAGACTCGAGTGTTACTTTAAAGTGAGCCGCTTGCCATTGTCCGTTTTGCCTCTTTATTGCATAACATATTCTCTATACAATTGTCTTAAATTACAATTTTTTCTATACATAATTACTTCTTACTATACATTGTTAAATCGGTAATTTAGTTCTCTATTAGCATATCATAAAGGTTTCTTAACTTATTAACAATGTAAAAAGTTGTTAACGAAAATATCCCAAATTTTCACAATATTTGGGTACATTAATTCTTTAATTGTACTATAAGTAGGAAATAAGTTTCATTACCTTAAATCTTCTTTTATTTCCTTAATCTATAAACCTTAATCTAATTCAATACCATGATTACAATTCTTCCAGAGCATAAAAATTATTTCCATCATTTTCGGGACTAAATGTTAGTTAATAATTTCTAGAATGTTCTATAACGTGTCGCGCTCTGATTGGTCGACTTTTTGTTTGTACAAATAAGAGTTATTCTCTTAGCTATTACCAAACGAAGCTCTATACTATAATACTAAGGTTGTAAACATGTTGTAAAATTATATTATTACCTTTTACTTAAGTTTATCATAAATACTTTTCTTAATTACACTTTTAATATTGTTTCACTTTTCACTACGTTTTTAAACACTTTTCGCCGTCGCGAACACCACCCTATTCTATATTTTTCTATGATCAGTCTTAGATTATTTACTCTCAGAGTAAATAATCTAAGTGATCAGTATATTTAGCAACGGAGGGTTTAAGAGTCGTTGATAAAAAATCATGATGGTCATTCTTATCTTAACTGTCTTGTATCCGTAATAAAAGCTGGATTAAAATTAAATAACTGTATAAATTATAGTTATTAGTATTGTAATGGGTTAAGACTAAAGCTTTTTCAATAAAAAGATTTCAATATAAATTTTTTTCAATAGAAAGATTCATTTGACACGATAAATGTATGCTCGTAAATAGAAGGATATATTTTTCAGTCTCCGTTATTATATTTATCCGCAGAGGGAATGCATCTCAGTCCACATCGGCCAAGCTGGCGTCCAAATCGGGAATGCGTGCTGGGAGCTGTACTGCCTCGAGCACGGCATTCAGCCCGATGGCCAAATGCCTTCGGACAAGACCCTGGGCGGCGGAGATGACTCCTTCAACACCTTCTTCAGTGAGACTGGGGCGGGGAAGCACGTGCCCAGGGCGGTGTTCGTTGACTTGGAGCCTACTGTTGTTGGTGAGTTTTATAATATTTGTACTTTAGTCAATTAATTATGTAATCGTTTCGTTTATTTTATTAATAACTAGCGGCCCTGGCTTCGCGCGGGTGATTTCTGGATCTCGACAACAACGCCACCTACCTGGTCCAAATGTGAATTTAAGCCATCTAGGGACCCATTCAAACACACACAATTTTTTTTTATCAAAATCGGTAGAGCCGTTTTTGTGTTTTAGCGAGACTAACGAACAACAATTGATTTTTATATATTAATAATATTAATAACATGTATCTAACATGACAACAATCACTTTATGAAATTCCACCTTCATTCACATATGGTTGACACATGTGCTTGTACTTACTTATATACTAATAATACTATACTAATTAAATAGACGTGGTATATTATGGTTGTAGCACGAATGGATTTTATCGGCCGGGGAAGGACCACACTCTCACAGAACGCCAGCGTAAAATAGCAGCTTAATGCTGCTTTGTTTAATATGGTGAACCGAATACCCTGTTTACTGGAAACCAGGCATTCCATCTTAGTCCTCAGGGATGACAACGTGTCTGCATTTTGATGCTTAAATGAGGATAAATGTGGATGTCTATGGGCCACAGCATCCACTTACCATCAAGTGGACTGTGTGCTCGTTTTCCACCTTTATTTAAAAAACCTGCTTATATTAGAAAACGAGCATTCACCTTGCATCATATTCTGATGATGTCGTAAGAAAAAGCAGATCGGTTTATATAGAAAATGAATAAATAGAAAAGATATACCTACAGGGTTATTTTGCAATAACCGGCCAAATTTGCAGAAAAGGTTCAGAATAAATAATATAGGCAAATGGGGAAGAAAAATTAATTAAAATAATCTCAAACATTCTTTCCTTTTTATCTTTTAAATTCAAAATGCGTGGTAATGCATTATTTTAACTGATTTTACTGCGCACGCGCACATTCGTATGGGTCGATCGGTAGGCAAAAATCTTGTTACCCATAAATCACATTCAATTTGGGATAATTTCAAATAAAAGTAGAAGCCTTATTTACTCGTATTTTCAAAAACTGCAATAACGGTATATTATTATTTATATGTTTGAACTTAAGTTTAAAATTTGGCCACTCTTTGAAAAATAACCCTATATAGTCGAAATTGGAAATGACGACATGATGTGTCAATGTTACTAAATGAAAAACATGACAGAGATATTATATTGACAATATTTTTCTATTTACTACTGCCATTTTTCTAAAGTTTTAATTAAGTATATTCGTGACATTTGAACTAGCATCATTCAAAGTTTCATCTGCTAATTCAAAGTTCAAATAACAGATGAAATTATTTAATTATCTAGTTATAATAAGTAATAAGATTTTTATTAACTATAATTTTAAAAAAAACTAAAAGTAGTAACTTAATTATCATACAGTCCTACTCCCCGCGGTATCGTGCCAAGAACGCTGGCTGCGTTTCCCCGCTGAACAGCTATACTTAGCCTTTGAGCGAGAAAAGAACCAGCCCTCTTATCACCAGCAGCAACCACCAGCCGCGGATGGAGTTCCTTTAGGAACTTCACCGCACAGATGAAATTGATTGTTCAAAAGATCGCGTAACTCATTTAATAGATTTTCAGACTGTGACGAGGTTTATCATTTCTATACCGTTGTTTGTAAATAAAATATAACTCAGTTTCTACACTCAAATTGACTGACTGAATAACGTGCTATACATTCGTTATATTAATTATTTATACTGTACATAAATTAACCTACATTGATTACCCATTTGCAAAAACTTTTAAATCTTTTATTCTGACATAGGTACTCAAGTACTTTTTTTAAAACTATTTAACCACTTTAGGAGTGCTTCATGACAGTAGACAAATGTCGGATTCCATTAGCCTACAGCCTACCATAGCTTCATACTTTACTACCGACTTCGAAAAGGAGACGGTACTCAATTCAACTGTATGTTTTTTTTATCTGTGTTACTTTTTTGTGGGTGAACCGATTTCGATGATTCTTTTTTTATTTGAAAGCTGGTGCTTCTCATGTGGTCCCTTATAAATTTGATCAAGGTCTGACCAACAGTTTTTGAGTTATTCTTAATAATTTATATTGAAGTCGGTTGTACAAAATTTTAAATTTTAAATTATTCTACACTTCATTTCACTTCTCCTTTATCGGCCCGTACAAGTCTACTACTGGACATGGGCCCTCGTAGACGGAAGAATGAATGAATGAATGGATGAATGGAATATTTCCAGTTTTCAAGAAATAAATAAACCCGTAAAATTATTTTACAATGGAACCATTGTTATGATAATGTTATTAAAAACAGTCGAATTAGGTAGGTTTCGTTTCTTTTTGCGAACATTTTGGTAAAACAATGCGGGTCTGAATTTATTAATTTATGCGC
Source organism: Parnassius orleans (assembly GCA_029286625.1). NCBI lineage: Eukaryota > Metazoa > Arthropoda > Insecta > Lepidoptera > Papilionidae > Parnassius > Parnassius orleans. The sequence continues at coordinate 2,779,121 of JAGSMP010000056.1, forward strand.
TTCGAGATGGTTTTCATCCATCAAATAATACGGGAAGGTTAATTTGCAAAATTTTAAAATTGTCTACTTTTACTTACTAATGTTGATAAAGAAAGTGCGTCGCGCCTCGTGTAACTATGTAAGAAACGAGGGACATTTTCGTAGAACTTGTTTTTGCAGATAAAGATTTAACAGTTTTTTTTTTATTAATAAATTTAATTTTTTTATTAACAAGTGCTTTCTGTATAATATTATCGTCATGGAGTGGCGGTGTGAGACATAGTATCGTAAGAGGCAACAGAGGAAAACAGAAACAGGATATGGGCAGCAGTATCTTCTTGATAAGTAAAAAAAATAAAAAAACTGCGGTTGCCAATCCACCTGACAAGCGTGGCAACTATGCCAAATATACCCTCTACGAGGCTGTCTATGGGGAGAAGTTCAGCAGTTTTTAATCTTCAACATACAAATATATTTTTATATATGTTTTGGATTAAACAGAACAGTCACAGAAAAAGTCACCAACTGAACGAACGAAAAAAGCCGGCTTAGTGCGAGTCGGACTCGCGCATGAAGGGTTCCGTACCATCACACACGTTTCTAGTAGGGGAGCCCCCTTTAATTTTTAATTTATTTTTATTTTTATTATTTATTGATGTTATAGCGGCAACAGAAATACACATTCTGTTAAAATTTCAACTGTCTACCTATTACGGATCATGAGATACAGCCCGCTGACAGACAGACGGACGGGCAGCGGAGGCTTAGTAATAGGGTCCCGTTGGTTACCCTTCGGGTACGGAACCCAAAAAAAGATATGTATTTTATTAGTAGGGATGTAAAGGAACGCGCCTATTTGTTTCCAACTCTTCTCTCTTAACCCGCAATCGGTGCACGTTGCTATTAAAAAAATGATATACGATAGTAAATCCTTAATAAATATTGATCCCATTTTTTTATTATAAGCCAGTACTTGACCACTATCCCACCTGATGGTATCTCGTGATGCAGCCAAAGATGGTAAAGCACCCAGACTTAGCTTAACAAACGCCTATTCATGCTTAACTTGCAGACACCCTAATTGAAGTCGTAAAGGACAGACGGATGCTGGCAAATAATCCCACAAGCCGTAGATAGGAAGCATTATCAATGCGAGGGTATCAGCTGTGGACAAACGTAACGGTTATATACTCTTTTCTATGCACTGACCAACACGCCTGCCAGGCGTGAGGATGGGCAAACCTGATACTGAATAACGCTGATAAAGAATGATTAAAAATTAAAAATTTTGTACAACCGACTTCAATATATATTATTAAGGATAACTCAAAAACTATTGGTCACACCTTGATCAAATTTATATGGGACTACATGAGAAGCACCAGATTTCAAATAAAAAAAGAATCATCGAAATCGGTTCAAGCAGAACAAAGTTATGAGGTAACACACATTAAAAAAAAAAAAATTGTCGAATTGAGCACCTCTTCCTTTTTAAGTCAGTTAAAAAAGACAGGGTTACAAAAGTAAGATTAAGTGCAACGATTATATGAACGAAGAAATATAAAGATAAAGTCATTGAGTTCTATGTACTACGTACTAGAGAAGCTATTCAAACAAAAATGTGCACTACTCTGTTTTCGCGCATGCGGGAGAGTCTATGATTTAGTCTATGATTGTAGATAGCGTGGCATATCAAAATACACGAAATAAAATACAAATGGCAAGGCAGTGGCCAGCGGTTCGACTGCTCAACTGTTCGGCGGAAATCTTCTGACTATTGGTTATTGACGACGGTTGCAGAATACGGTTGTTCAACTACGGTTGTTCTATATCGGTTGTTCATTATCGTTTGGTCACTATATTTTTCAGATGATTTCTTTAGTTGACTATTTCTTTAAATTGTTCGGTAGTAACTTACTACTACTAGTGCTATCTGCTTTTATTATCACTGTTTACTAGCTGCTATTATCAGCTACTATGTTGTATAACTAGCTATTACTATCATTTGTGTAGCTGCTATTATCAGCTACACAAGTGATAGTAATAGCTATAGTATATGTTGCTGGCTATGTTATATATTCAGCTACTTCTTGGTTCTGCTACTAGTCACTTCAGCTACTACAATGTTACTGGGCCCCGAAGCCATAAGGTAGACTCGAGTGTTACTTTAAAGTGAGCCGCTTGCCATTGTCCGTTTTGCCTCTTTATTGCATAACATTTTCTATACAATTGTCTTAAATTACAATTTTTCTATACATAATTACTTTACTATACATTGTTAAATCGGTAATTTAGTTCTCTATTAGCATATCATAAAGGTTTCTTAGCTTATTAACAATGTAAAAGTTATTAACGAAAATATCCCAAATTTTTCACAATATTTGGGTACATTAATTCTTTAATTTTACTATAAGTAGGAAATAAGTTTCATTACCTTAAATCATTGAGTTCTATGTATACTACGTACTAGAGAAGCTATTCCAAACAAAAATGTGCTCTACTCTGTTTTCGCGCATGCGCGGGAGATAGTAGATTTTAGTCTATGATTGTAGATAGCGTGGCATATAAATGAAGAAATTTATTTTTCTATTGTAATATTATTACTTATTTATTCACTTGAACAACAAATAATTTTACTTATTTGACTACTGAATTATTGATTACGTTCAGGTTTAAACTTTAATTTGAAATCTCGTATTATTAGCGCAGCTCCACACTCTATGAATATTAAAGCCGCACTAAATGACACTAAAGGTGTACGGATTGCAGTACAGTTCATTTGAACATAGTGAATGTTCGAATGCCAAATCTAGTACGTAGTATATATATCGATGGATAAAGTATAATCATCCATCATTCATTATTCATATGCTGCCAAATATAAGCTGCCAAATATATGCTGCCAAATATAAGCTACCAAATATATGCTGCCAAATATAAGCTGCCAAATATAAGCTGCCAAATATAAGCTGCCAAATATAAGCTGCCAAATATATGCTGCCAAATATAAGCTGCCAAATATATGCTGCCAAATATAAGCTGCCAAATATATGCTGCCAAATAGCAGTCCTAGTATTGCTGTGTTCCGGTCTAGAGGGTATAGAGAGCCAGTAATAAACAGGCTATGAGGCATTCCATCTTATTCCTTAGAGGTGACATCGCAACTGTAATCTTTGTTCAAAGTTGGTTGCAGGTGGCCAACTACCATCAGGTGGACTGTAAGCTCATTTTATTTGTCTTGTTTTACAAAGAAAAATTCTTCACAAGTCCATTGCGCCTTCCTCAAGGAATGACACATATCTTACCAAGTCGTCACTGCTTCTAGTGGGAGCCACCCTACATTTCGCTTACCGAGACGAGACTTCCACTCGAGAACATATCTTACTGTTAACTATTATAATGTCTAATTACAATATGGAAGTTTTCATAGCTTTCGAATCTCGACATTTATTTTTAATGGCTCTCGTGTCCAATGACTCACTAGCAAGCTGATTCAGTTAATAGTCGGAAGAGCAATGCATGCAAATTTTTTTAATGCCCAAAATAGCTAGGCATTAGCTATGCTTACTCAGACTTAATGACGCGGGATGAAAACTTAGACAAAAAGCTAGGCGCAATTGTTTTAGGTTCATCGTACACTGAAATTAAAGAACTGAGTCAACGATTCTAGGTTATATTATATATAATTACTTCTTATTTTGATTAGTTTATATGTATAATTACTTTAATTATGCTTAGAACTGATCCCATTTTAAAATAATTATTTCAATTTAAATGGACACCATTATAGGTATCTCATTTTGAAAGGGTAGTAAATGAAAAAATTACGTTTTGATAAAGGAAATTTTATAATTTTTAAATATTTTATCGTAGCAGAATTAAATAATAATATTAATAATGCATTTACCAAACCATTCCAAACCAAACATTCATTTTGTTAGCACTTCGTAATATAACTAGAATAGTATAGTAACATAATTTAAAATTAAAATTTTGTACAACCGACTTCCAAATATACATATATTATTAAGGATAACTCAAAAGCTATTGGTCAGACCTTGATCAAATTTATATGGGACCACATGAGAAGCACCAGCTTTCAAATAAAAAAAAACCATCGAAATCGGTTCACGTAGAACAAAGTTATGAGGTAACACACATAAAAAATTACAGTCGAATTGAGTACCTCCTTTTGAAGTCGGTAGAAAACTATAATAAGTAGTACGCTGACTTGGATATTTTCAACCTATCCATCAAATGCGATGTTGTAAACAAAAATAGGGCATAATCACACGCACACACACACACACATGCACACGCACATGCACACTCACTCAAGAACACACGCAAGTTTAATGTTTAGTTGCTAAAAAATTGTGTAATCTCTATTGGCCGTACTGTAATATATTATGTTTTGTAATGTGTAATGTGTGTACGACAAAAACGCTGTATGATTACCTAAATAAAAAAAGAAGAATTATAACTTAATATTAGTAATAACATTAAAATTAATTTAAAATAACATTAAAAAGTAACACACAAAAAGAGATATAATAGAATATTAAAAGAAATCGTTTTTGTAATCGACTCAAAACAAGAATGTCAAAAATATGGAACAATGATATTTTTAAAATATTCATAATTGCAGTTGGCGTTTTACCATTTTAGTGTACGGTGGTCGTTACATCTTATATATAATATTCACGGGCGTTGAACCCAGTGCACTGTTCGTTATTATTTCGCCACGGCTCCAATGTGTCATTAAGTGTTAATATTTATAGTTCGAAAATTGCTCTTTGATTTAGTTGCCTTGATTTAAATATTTGTCTTTTTGTTCACAAGCCGTCACAAGCCACTACTCGACATGGGCCTCTCTTATTGTAGAGAGAATTTTCCGTAATGTTGCTCGGTGCGCGGATTATAGATTTACATAAAGATTAAATACGCTTTAATATTATTCATCTTTGTTTCAAACGGACTAGATGAATGATGTATGTTTTAAATACTAAAAAAGGTACTAAGTGTTTAAAAACCTTAATATTTTATACACTAGAATTTCCAATAAGTATAAAGATTACCCCAGTAAAAGAATCATAAAAATCTGTCATAAAGTTTATAAAATTCCTAAATCACAAACACCTTCCTCTTTTAGTTGTTTTATTAAAATAATTAAATAACTTTTAACAAAAAAAAAACCGACTTCAAATTGCTAAAAAAGAAGTTATTTATTTGCTATTTATGGGTGGAATTTTTTCTCAAACTTTATATGGGGCCACTCTTAAAGTGTAACCTATTTAATAAAAAAAATAATCATGAAAATTGGTTTATAATTTGTGAAGATGTCGCGTAAGATAATTACGAAAAAAAAAACATACACTCGAATTAAGAACCACCTCCTTTTTGAAGTCTGTTAAAAATACTGTACAATATACAAGCTACGTATACGCTAAACAAAAGCCTAGATTAGTCCCATTGCTGGTTTTCACACATTTCTGACAATAAAAAGATTATGGAACGGGAAAATCTTTGCAGCTGATTACCTGGACTACTACGGTTCTTTCGTACTTACTTAAAATCATTAAGCCTTATACTACTTACTTAAAATCATTAAGCTCTCAGATGAAGAAGATATCTTCATATATCTAGGGCGTCACTCTTTATTTCTCTTCAAACTTTATTGATATAATTAACGAGCAGATAAATTTTAAATTTCTTAGACACCAACCGTTGCCAGGTATAGGATTCTAGTCAAGCGCTTGTTTAGAAATATTGTAGGGAATCCGGTGAAGAGTATTTACCAATACAGCTCCATTTTGTACTACTATAATGATCCTGATCGTTGGCTTCGAGCCTTCGAGATCTCAGTACAGACAGGTCGTAAAGTCGCGGATTCTGACTTCGAATTCCATCCGAAGAATTCCATCGAAGTCAACATTTATATGTGTTCTTAAGATTCTGGCCTCAAACCTACCTCCGATTTAGATTTAAAATGGGTAGATTGGTGTATTTTAAAAGTATTTTCAAAATAAATCATGCCGTCGACGAGCTGTTCTAAATTTTAAGTGACATAACTGACTTGCGTGTACGGCGTCCAACAGGAAACTATCTATTCCAGTTATCTGATAACCGAGAGAAAATTGCTTGAAGAATGTAAAAAGATATATATAAAATGGTTATAGTTTTAAAATCTTCGCTAGCGGCGCCACTGGAGCATGGCGATTGACCGAGTGATGCGTGACGGATTATATTCTAATCTTAATATCAATAATCGGCTACGTCTTTTTATATATAAGGGCATGCATCTAACCTGATGGTAAGTGACTTACACCGCCCATGAATGAGCAACACCAGGATTTGCAGGTGTGTTTGCTGTCTTTTAAAAACGAGTAGGCTCTTTTCTTGAAGGTCCCTAAGTCGTATCGGTCCAGAGAAATCGCTGGTGGTAGTCCATTCCACAAGAAAGTTGTGCGCGGAAAAAACTTCTAGTAAATCGCACAGTGATGGACCGCGAATTATCCAGATGGTGCAACGGTGAAACTTAACGGCTGGAATTAGTCCGCCGTCTCGCAGGCAAATGTGACAGAATAGAATAAAATAGAATAGAATAGAATAGAATAATTTTTTATTCAATATAGATCACATGTGTAATTCTTATTGAAAGTCATTTTTTACTTTACCACTGGTTCAAATAAAACCCTCTGTCCTGGGAAGAATCAGCAAGAAACCCAGTGGGACTTTTATTTAAAGTAAATTTTACATTAATGGTTGTACAAACTATTTACAAAATTTATTTTAGAAACTGCTTGGGAGCGACCACATCATTCCAGGGTTATTATCAACCATGTATTCATTTATATTATAATAACCCTTTTATACAGCTTCAACTTAACAAAACATTTAAACTTAACATTTCCGGGACCTAGTTGTAATAGCGTATACATTGCCCCAAGAATGAATTACTGACTCTGTGGAGTCGAGAAACTGATATCACTAGCTTGTGTTTGTTCCTAGTGTTTACAGAATGTAGGGTAAGGTTGGCTAAATGGTGATATATAGCAATATGGTGATAATTTTGCTTTGAACGGTCTTTATAATGCCCAGCGCAGTTTTGCGTTCATTCAATGAACTGAAGGCGAGTATGTTCATCTCTCTTTCATTTGGCCGCTGGTCGCTGTCCTCACCGGACGCGGTTTATTTGTTTCGCGCCAAAATATGCGAAAAAATGGAGGATAATCGGTACGTAAATATCACCAAAAACATTACATAGCTTATTTTTATTTTATTTCAAGCTTAATTTGAATGGGGTTTTCAGGGTAGATGAAGCTCGAAATGTTGTATCTTTCTGTTAAAAAAAATATCGGGTTGTGTTTCATTAGTCCGGGTTATAGTCTTACGTATTGGATGATTTTTCTTACAGGAACAAGTCCGGAAAGGAAAATAAAAGGAAAATGAAGGGCGAGAAACGCAGAAATTATGACTCTTCACGCTTCAAGGAGGCTTATATGAAAGTTATAAAGGATAATTGGTCAGTGTACAAGGCGTCGAAGGAATATGGCATACCGTGGTCTACTTTGAGAAGACACATAGCTACTCATGGAAGTGAAAGTTTCGACTTACCTAAACTTGGGAGACCATTCATTAGACAGCGACCTTGAATGTAAGTTTGTTTCCTACATAATTAAAATGCAAGAACTAGGATTTGGTCTCAGCGTCACAGACATCAAAGCTAAATGTTACGCTTTAGCAGTCCAAGCAGGAAAAGATCACCAGTTTAACGATGCTAAACGTAAAGCTGGGCCTTATTGGTGGTGGTCGTTTAAAGAACGGTACGGGCTTTCATTGCGCACGCCAGAAAAGCTTGCAGCATGCCGAGCTGTTACTGCTAACAGACAAAACATTGACGATTTTTATAAAAAGCTACTGGACGTCGTTATTGAGCTGGATATTCTGCAAAAGCCTGAAAGGATTTATAACTGCGACGAAACCGGTGTAACGTTCGTCGTAAAACCGTCAAAAATTGTCACTCAAACTGGAAAGAAGGTAATTTACAGTAGAACTTTTTGCAGAGAAAGGTGTCACACAAACGGTGCTTGGGTGCTGTAGTGCGAGCGGAGCGTCTGTACCCCCCTTGATCATTTTTAAAGGTGTCCGAATGGTCAATGATCTAGCGAATGGTGCTCCGGAAGGGTCTATCGTGAGATTATCCAAAAACGGATGGATTAACTCTGAACTATTTCTGGAGTGGATGCATCATTTTGAAGCTCATATTCCACCAGCTAGACCGGTACTTTTAATCATGGATTCTCACTCTACCCATGTCAGCCAAGATGTTATAGATTTCGCTACAAAAAATGGCATTCATCTATTCACTTTTCCAAGTCACACAAGCCATCTCCTGCAACCTCTGGACGTTTCTGTTTACAAGTCACTGAAAAAATGCATGGGCTAAAGTGCTAAATGATTATAAGCTTCAACATCCAACGAGTGCTCCAACAAGGCTTGACTTTTGTCGCCTATTAACACCAGCCTACGAGCATGCATTTCAGCCGTCAATAATTATGAACGGCTTTCGAAAACTGGCATTGCGCCATTTGATCGAAATGCCATTTCTGATGAAAGTATTGCCCCATCAGCCAAGGTAGGTCAATTGCAGCCATGACCTACAGTCACAGAATATTGAATCTTCCACTGATAATGCCCAAGCTTCTGCTGTCAATCGTGAAACTGCGTCACCTTCAGTTTTCTCTTTACTTTCCGTTCCTGAGGTACCACAGTCTTCTTCTTCTAGTACCCGACGAGCTAAGCGGAATCCACAGGCCCGATATTTAACACCTCAAAGCACGAAAACATGGACAGTCCTGAAGAAAACATCGTCGCCATATCAAACGAAACCACAGTCACCGTTACCAGTGAGGAGACCGTTACCTCGATTCGTGTCCCTCTGCTTCTCCAACTCCTGGACCTTCAACTGAAAGCAACCTGAAGCGTAAACTACAAGAGTCAAGGTAGAAAACACCAAAATCAAATAAAAGTACGATGTGTGACTATTGCGGTGTTTACTACTCCCAAGATGTGGCACTTAGGAACGGAGCTGTATGGGTAGAGTGCATGAGCTGCGGCAAATGGTACCACCAAGAATGTACTGGCACAGAGTCGCCACAGTTCCTGTGTGATAATTGTGATAAAGTAGACTTTTCAGGCACTGATGACAGTGATTGGGCACCTGAATAGACTTGTCACCATATTGCCACATATGGTATCACCAAATTGCCCCGTATCTCCATATTGCCAACACCAAAAGATTTGTTTGATCTGATTTTCCTATTAATGTTTAAGAATTTAAGTTGCTATGATTAATAATTATTGAAAAGAAAAGTCTGATTATTGTAATAAGTAAAGAGGTTTTCTAATAAATGTTAATTTTGAAATAAAATTTTAAGTTTTTTCTTATTATCACCATAAAGCCAACCTTTACCCTATATCACTTTTTACTAAAACTATCTTTGTTTTTGTGAACATACATTAAATTTTCGTAAATATACTTAGAGGGCAAAGTTAATATACAAGCGAGCATACACTGCACAGATACGGTAAATGGATGCTGTGGTGGGCAAAAGTCGACCAACATCTATTCTCGGTTAAGAGTTAAAATGCAGATGCGTTGTCACCCCCGAAAGCTAAAACGAAATGCCTTGTTACCAGTGAAAAGTGTTCTGGTCCTCTACACTCACCATACGAAACACAGCAGCATTATGCTGCAGTTTTACGCTGATATTCAACCCATTCGTGCTGCAGCTAGAATTTAATCGCCATGCTTAGACAGATTAGTGATCGCAATGAACTGAAATAAACTCCACTATTCGCAGTTTTATAAAAAAAAGTGCCCTCTGTAATTTGTTTTGCATTGACCCGATAATTTGTCCGCGACAATCTATGACACATTCCTTTCTGTAATCTGCAAATGAAAACAGATGTGTTTTCATTAGCGAAAGCGGCCGAGCAGTAAGTAGTTACGCTGAGACTGACGCCCTCGCCTAATGACATTCGTTTTAATTCAATCTGTTCTCACAAGCTGCAATTGCTAACGTTTATGAGGTAATGAAGTGCAGAATAAAGTTCTCAAGTCTATTATATGCGAAAATGTTCTCAAGTTAATTTAATTTTACCCTGATAGAGCCATGCTGCAGCTATATGATGGTTGCAGCACAATTGGTTGGCTCGACCGGGAAAGGACACGCTCTCACACAATCCTAGCGTAAAATAGCAGCTTAATGCTGCTGTGTTTCGTATGGTGAGTGTAGGAAACCGCAGACCTTTACTGGAAACGAGGCATTCCATCTTAGTCCTCAGGAATGACAACGAATCTGCATTTAGATTCTTAATCGGGATATATGTAGACATCCACTTACGCGCTCGTTTTTAACCCTTATTCTATAAAAACAAAAGCTTGTAAATTGCAGGTGATAAATTAATATTATGTTATTGAACAAGACCGTGCAGTGGCGGCGTAAATGAATTTCCCACCCCACCCAATTTCGTCCCGTGGTTTCACAGGTTTCATGGGCGACTATTCGATATGTCAAAAAGATTTTATATCTTCTTATACATTGCGATTCAACTATCTCGTTTAAAAACAAGGCGTAAAATACACAGACCCGCTACAGGAAGCAAAGTAAAAAGTGCGTGCGTGTAAAGAGTAAGGCAAAATCTACCCAATGGGAGAGGCCCATCTCCAACAGTGGACTGTTTTCGGGCTGATGAGAAGGAGAAGAAACAAAATTATGAAATGGGTAATACAATGATGAAGTTAATAATTAAATTTAAAGTCTTTTTTCTACCAACTTCAAAAAGGAGGAGGTCCTCAATTCGACTATATTTTTTTTATGTGTGTTACCACATAACTTTGTTAAAGTTGGAAAAATTTACTTTGCCAATATCCAATATATATTTTTCCAACTTTAATATAATGGATTTCCGCAAAGTAACGCCTGATTCTATTAATTAACATAACTTTGTTCTGCGTGAACCGATTTCGATGATTTTTTTTTTATTTGAAAGCTGGTGCTTCTCATGTGGTCCTATATAAATTTGATCAAGGTCTGACCAATAGTTTTTGAGTTATCCTTAATAATATATATTGAAGTCGGTTGTACAAAATTTTTATTTTTAATTATGTAAGTTATTTTGACTTTTGTCTTCGTTGGGAAATATTACTAAGTTGTGGACTTATTTGTTGAGTGTTGATGTTTTGTTATATACTGTTTCTGGTATCTACTTTTCTAATAGTGTATTTTAATGTTTTATTAAGTTTAAGGTATATTTTAAAAACAATGATTGTTATCTTTATCAGTCAACTGATGGGATAGTGCAGTGATAGTAGAGTAGTTGATTTACTGGTTTATACGAATAGCGTAGTGGATATATTATACTTATACTTTGATTTATCTCTTATTATATTTTTTATTTTATTATTTTTATATTTATATAATATACATATTATATGTAAATATATTTATTAGAAGTTGAAAAATGTCTGATGGCGAATCTTTTTATTCCATTGATAGTTCAGACTCCTCATACGCCTCTGGTAATGATCTAATTAAAAAAATAATTCACTTCCCTTACGCGATCAGTTAAATAATATTTTTCTGCCTCATAACAAATCTTTTAACGTTTGTCACATTAATGCCCAAAATATTCCAAGTCACTTTTCCTACTTTGAAGAAGCATTCTCACTAGACTGTGTCGATGCTATCATAATATGCGAGAGTTGGCTAAAACCATCTATTATGTCGAGTTTGTACCCATTACCCTAATGATCGGACTGAGAAGGGCGGAGGTGGGGTCGCTATATACCTCAGATAAAATATTCCTTATAAAGTTGTTCCATCTTCCCCCTCTCCCTATTCTGCCACTGCTGAGTTTTTATTTCTAGAAATCAACATTATGGGTGCTAGGGCAATTTTAGGTGTTGTGTATTGTCCTCCTTCTGTGGATTACTTTACCTCACTTGAGACGGCTCTTGATACCATTGGATCTGAGTACATACACTGCATGATAATGGGTGATTTCAACACTGATCTGTTAAAAATACTTCTCGCTCCCAAAAACTTCGAGCAATCATAGAAATACTGACACTGATGATTCATTGATTGATATTATCATTACTTCCTCTGCTGATCGTGTGATTCAGTTTGGACTTGATTTACTTTTCATATAAACTCAAACCTCCAAAACAGAAGCCTATTTTTCTGCAGTTACGCAATTTTTCTAGAATAAATATTGAGAGTCTCAGGAGACGCATCTGCAATTGATTTTGGTCCTTTAGTGGCAGCTTCTAATGTCGATGATAAAATATTCTTAATAATACCATCCTGAATCTGTATAATATTCATGCTCCTGTACATTGTGTAAAAGTTAAGCGTCCTCCTGCTCCGTGGATGACTAAAGGGGTACAGGTGGCAATGGCGCGGCGAGATCGGGCTTTCCGGAAATTTTAAAAGGATCACTCTGAACAAAATTGGTGTAACTTGAAATTGCTATGAAACGGAAGCAATCAGGTGGTACGAAATGCTAAACGCCGCTACATTTATGACAAAATAACTAATTCTTCGCCCACTGAAATTCCTTGGATCTCTCGGAATTAACAAATCAAATTCTCCGGAATATGGCTCCTCTCTTATGTAATTTGGATGACATTAATCGTCACTTTGTTTCTATTACTTCATTGGACCCTCAAGTCCGTTCTCAAACTATTGCTTCTATTGAATCAATGCAGCCTCTCCGGATCCCTCACTTTTGTTTCTCCCCTGTTACTCAGGATGAAATAAAAAAAGCTCTGTTAGCCATTAAATCCAAGGCTGTGGGTTATGATTAAATTAGCAAGCAAATGATATCTAAGATACTTGAATGCCTACTTCCAGCTATAACACAAATTTATTATAAATTATTCTCTTGACTCAGGTCAATACCCTTCGGCATGGAAAAGGCTTTTGTACGATCCCTTCCTAAAATACCTAATTCTGTACTCCCTAACCATTGTCGTCCTATTTCAATTCTCCCATACATCTCTAAAGTTCTGGAAGCCTGTGTTTTTAAGTAAATATCTATATTCACTGCAAAATATAACCTGCTGAATGAATTTCAATCGGGGTTTCGCTCTGGTCACAGCACTACCACTTCGCTTATCAAAGTCACAGACGATATAATAAAAGGCTTGGTAGCGCTTATTGACTTTTCAAACGCTTTCAACACAGTAGATCATGGTATCCTCCTATCTATCCTCAAACACCTTAAATTTTCATCCCCAGCCTTGGAGTGGTTCTTTTCTTATATTCGCGGCCACCAGCAATCGGTTCGCTCAGGTCAGCGTTTTTCTGCATGGGCTGAAATTGAATCTGGTGTGCCGCAAGGCGGAATACTTTCTCCTATTATGTTTTCCTTATTTATAAACTCTACCACCTCAGTTTTAGATTGTTCGTACCTTCTGTATGCGGATGATCTTCAACTCTATGTGCTGTCAGGCTAAAATAATCTTAACTTTGTAATACATAAACTAAATAATAACCTGGAAGCCATAAGAGAATGGTCGTGTAAATATGGCGACTAAGTTAATCCACCCAAATACAGAGTCATAATCTTCGGAAGTTCGCACTTATTGGCTAAGATTGATGATGGAAATCTCTCTTCTGTAATTTATAATGTAACTTTGATTCCATATTGTGGTTCCATAAAAAATCTTGGCTTGTACATGGACAAAACTATGACCTGGAAATTGCAGATCTCTGAAGTAAGTCGTAAAGTTGTTGCCACCTTGCGTTCCCTTTATTGTCTTAAAAATTTCCTAACTTTCAAAACCAAGCTTACGCTTGTTCATTCCCTCATTCTACCTATTATCGATTATGCAGATGTATGTTACCTAGATCTGTCACAAAATCTTCTAAACAAATTGGAGCGCCTTCTTAATAATTCCATAAGGTTTATTTTTGGTTTACGTAAGTACGACCACATATCTTTCTATCGTTCAAAGCTTATATGGCTACCTATACGTCAAAGACGATGCTCTAGAATTTTACTTGTACTTTATTCAATTTTAAACGATCCAAGGTCGCCTTCTAATCTTAAGGATAACTTTCATTTTCTTAATTTGATTGACGGTCGAACACCACGACAGTCAAACTCGTCTGAGGATAAGGTTTCCACAGCACAGGTCTAATTTTTTCAGGTCCTCTTTTACTATACAAGCTTCTTTAAATTTATTAAAATAAAAACTTCTTTAAATTACTTCTACAACATTTTTTTTTATAGGATTTGTGTGACAAACGAGCACACAGTCCACCTGATGGTAAGTGGTTGCTGTGGCCCATAGACATCTACATCTGTCTTCGATTACGAATCAAAATGCCTCGTTTCCAGTAAAAGGGGTCTCCGGTTCTCTACACTCACCATACGAAACAGCAGCGTTAAGCTGCTATTTTACGCTGGTATTCTGTGAGAGTGTGGTCCTTTCGCGGTCGAGCCGACCCATTCGTGCTACAACTATACCAGTAATATAGTTGCAGCATGGCTCTACCACGTAAAAAATTAGTTCCATAAATTAACACATAACTAATTTTCATTTTGCATTTATGAGCGTGCGGTATGGGGGCGCATTTCCCATACAACTTGACCGACGGACACATAGCACTAATACAACAACGTTTGTTTTCTTAACGTCACGTTACATGCTCCGCCAAACGCTCTCTACTGATGCCTTACCTAAATATTCCTAAACAAAAAAATCATTTATTTTCCAATAATGTCTACTGCATGTCAATCCGTATTTATAATAAACTACCTAATGTCTTCAAATCACTTAATGTAAAGATGTTTAAACATTTCTTTTAGACAAGTGCTACTACTCAACTATTTCATTGGTGCCGGCGGGATCGAACCCGGGTTGCTCGCGTACTGTGAAACTTACAGCGAGCGCTAACCATCTGGGCTACCAGCCGGCACCAATGAAATTGTTAATTGCAATTTTAAGTGCTGATTTACCACGTGCTCGTCGGTGAAGGAAAACATCGTGAGGAAACCTGCATGTCTGAGAAATAAGAAAAGAAATATTTCAACGACATGTGAAGTTCGCCAATACGCAGTGGGGCAGCGCAGCGGACATTTCCTTGCCCTAAAAACCGTCTCAGAAATGAGAGAAGGCCTGTGCCCAGCAGTGGGACGTATATAGGCTGTAACTTTTAACTACTCAACTAACGATTTTCTAAATGAAATCGATTTAAAATTTTGACATAAGTTATTGCCTGCTTAATTTTTAAATAATTGACATGACAAATATAATCTATTGTATATTAATTTAATATTCTTCCAATATAATGAAATATTTGTACGCCGGAAACGGCAGAATATTATAGACTCGAACCTATATTTAGTAACATCATTGTATCAATATTCTGACAAATAAATAAATGATTACTACCCTTAACCTAACACACAGTCACAGTCCACCTGATGGTAAGTGAAGACTATAGCCCATAGACATCTACATTTAACTTAATTAAGAGTCAAAATGCAGATGCGTTGCCACCCCTGACGACTAAAATAAATGTAGATGATAAATGCTTCGTTTCCAGTAAAAAGGGTCTCCGGTTCTAGTCACTTACCATACGAAACATATCTCACGCTAGTATTCTGTGAGAGCGTGGTCATTCCCCGATTAGCTATGACACACCTCAGTTCTGCCACGTACAAAAACATACAGCAAAATAAGATGTCTGTTTTTTTTTATAGAATAAGGCTGACAAACGGGCACACAGTTTTTGTGATCGTAAGTGAATGCTTTGGCTCTTATTTATATTTACCCTCGATTAAGAAACAAAATGCAAATGTCAGAGACCTAAGGACTAAGATGAAGTGCCTCGTTACAAGTAAAAAGTGTCTCCGTTTTTCGCCACTTACCATACGAAATACAGCGACATAACGCTACTATTTAACGCTAGTATTCCGTACAAGCGTGATACTTCCCCGGTTTAGCTGACTCATTGATGCTTTAGCTATAATATGCCTCAGTTCTATCACGTACAAAAACATACAGCAACCAGACATAAGAAATCTGTCATAAATACAAAACAGTAACCAGGAACTATATTTAAAATCCTCCTTCCTGCAGACGAGGTTCGCACGGGCACGTACCGCCAGCTATTCCACCCGGAGCAGCTGATCACTGGCAAAGAGGACGCGGCGAACAACTACGCGCGCGGACACTACACCATTGGCAAGGAGATCGTGGACGTCGTGCTCGACAGGATCAGGAAACTCGCGGACCAGTGTACCGGCCTGCAGGTAGGGAATGACTTAATTTATACTCGCGATTCTTGTCACTTGGTGAAGCTCCAGCTTCGTTTTTGTGATTTGTTAAACACTTGTAATTTTAGTTGCAATGACAATCACAATATTTATTTTAAATTGTTATTATACTAATTATAAAACCGACCGGTTTCGCCTCACGACATCATCAGGGTTTATGTAATATACTCGTATACGGGATATATACCCTGATGATGCCGTGAGGCAAAAGTGGTCGGTTTTTATAGTTAATAAATTAATAACATAAAATAAATATTGTGAAGCTAGTTACAAGTGTTTATTCAAATCACATAAATGACTTAATATACCTGCGTTTCCGTCAAATTCAATCAGCTTTTTGACGTACATACATATTATGTTGCTTGCTCTGCGCGCAGCTTATCCTGACGGCTGAGCTAACCAAACAACAGATGCGAACAGATGCGAAGAATAGATGATGGCGATCCAACAATATGCGGTTTAGGAGTTTCCTTCGCCCGATATGAATTAGAACATATTATTTTTAAAAGCCGACAACGTGCCTGCGATTCTCCTGGTGTAACAGTTGTTCATTAGTGGCGGTAGTCACTTACCACCTGGAGATCCAGGATATATAGAAGAGGATATCGACAACAGTATTTGTACAAAACATATTGGGCGGGTGAGGTTGTGGCGTTACGCAAACTACCGTCCCATTTCGTCCTGTAGATGTATGTCGTAAAAGCAGACTATGGGAAAGCTAGATAGATGTCATAACTTACAATAGATTGCGGTATACCATCGCATATATGCCAGATGTAAAACACCCAATCTGTCAAGGTACGAGACATCCAGCGAGATTAGCCAAGTTGACTTCCTACAATCGTTGACGCTAGATATAAGTCGTATTGTAAACACATAATATTTTATGCGTGGTGGTCGTCATCGTTATTCGTTGTGATGCTCCTTACTATGTTTGCAGTGCATTCGTCGTTTCTATAAACTACATTATTTTACTTATAGCCAGCCGTTTTTTGCCGGGTCAGCTTTCAAAAGGCTGTGTCGATTACGTTCATTAAAAACACGTGGTAGAGGCATGCTGCAGCTATATTATGGTTGTAGCACGAATGGGTCGGCTCGACCGGAGGAGGACCACGCTCTCACAGAATACCAGCGTAAAATAGCAGCTTCATGCTGCTGTGTTTCGTATGGTGAGTGTAGAGAATCGAAGACCCTTTTTACTCGAAAAGAAGCATTCCATCTTAGTCTCAGGGGTGACAACGCATCTGCATTTTGATTCTTAATTGAGGATAAATGTAAATGTCTATGGGACACAGCATCCACTTACCATCAGGTGGACTGTGTGCTCGTTTGTCATCCTATTCTATAAAAAAACATGCTAAACGCTCTTTCGTATACTATGACTGTTCGGGTCGAATTTAGTAATTGATTTTAAACTAACTTCCAGATGAGCTAGACTTGAAATTTCGAACATAGCTCAGAATTGAATGACAATGTAAGAATTAAAAAAAAAGTACTAGAGATGTTTTTTTTTATAATACATAATTTTTAACAGTTTTACTTGTTATTCTCTTTGGCTGCATTAGTTCCACTGTGTAATGCTCGTTACATTAGTCTTTATTTTTTAATTTTAACTTTAAATATATTTTATTCTTAACAAAAAATTGCAATATGGCGAATAAAATGCGCAGGGCTTCCTGGTATTCCACTCGTTCGGCGGCGGCACTGGCTCCGGCTTCACGTCGCTGCTGATGGAGCGCCTCTCCGTCGACTACGGAAAGAAGTCCAAGCTCGAGTTCTCCATCTACCCTGCGCCGCAGGTGATTCTTCCGTTTCGCTTTTTTTATTTAGGTTTTTGAAATAAAGCTTCTGATAGCCAAGTTGCAGCTGAACCATAGCGACTGGACAATAGCAACTTGATCAAAGAGGAACCATACTAATGATTTCTTATATTTACACGAATATTACATATTGAACAAATGTATTAACAATCTCACATGAGTAGATAAACGGAACAGAGACAACAGACAAAGCTTCCAAAATTGTTACCTATTTTGGTAAGGTTGTCACAATAGGTGAAGACAAATTAAAGAAAACATTTGTTAAATAGTTTTATTATTCAGGATGATAGAATACTTTGCAAATTACTTACTCTAATAATTTTCTTTTTATAATTTTTGTTTTTTAATAATTTATTGTTTCTTTTAATCGTGTGGTAAAATCTGAATCTAAGATAAAGCTTTTTCAAGTAATATACCAGGAAACACTCACATGGCATATCAAATTTACAATATTTAAGGGACTACAAGAGCTAAGTGACCTCGAATGATGCACGCACGCATTAACACAATCAATGTGAGCGCCATCTAACGACAGTGAGGTTTAATACTAACGGATTAGCGAGGTTACGCCCTAGTGTTATAATAGACGAAACGCAAATTAGATAAAGATCTAACAAAGAAATAGATGGGACAACGAAATTATTTTTAATTTTAATTTAATGTTACTTGAAAATTTAAGGATGTGGGTGATTTTGAAATAAAACTGATTCGATGAAACTTAAAACATTTTTATTTATATAATAATAGTAATAAACTTTATTTATATAAAAGTGATTGTAGTACATGGGTAGGACATTACATCGTTTGTATTATCTATAAAATATTATATTCAATCTAGTGGATGTAGCTCTGCTCTGCGCTAGGTTACAGAATAACCTGTGTTAAGGAGTAACAGCCTCAATCCCCGTAATAGTAGGTATATAATAAGTACATACTTACAGTTGTAAGTGCTACAATGATAACAAAATCTAGTTTTCAAATTAGTGTGTTTGTGTGAGAGAGTAGGTGAGTCATGTGCTATTTAACAATAAGTTTAGGTATTTTTCTGTTTCGTCATAAGATTTGTTTTGAAGGTATGAGTGAACAATCTTCTTGCAGTTATAGAATGATAACCCATATATTGGACATTTTCGCTTATTTTATTGTAAAGAGACCCAGGAAATAAAAGTTGGACATCAAATTGCCTTTCAGGAGTAGTAGCCACCTAAAATTCCATTATTCCATTATTATTTTCAAAATCAATTTTAAAACTAAACGTGTTTGTGGCAAGGTGATGTCACATTACAACGTGCGGCTGATGTTATGAATATTACCTGTGTACTATAGGCTTCTTCCAGTACATGCTTATATCAATAATTTCCTCTTTACTTATATCAATAACTTCACAATGATGATTTTCCTGTGGTACTGTTTCCAATCTGTGGAAAAATTGAATATTTCAAATTATGTAGATAAATGTCAATTCTAAATATTCTAGTCCTATGGTTCACAAGATAGGTAATAAAAACTTGCATTTCGTTGATTTTTGTATTTGCCTTTGAAAATTGTTAAGCTACAAATAAAATACCTAACATTCATACATAATTATAATTCCTACTTATAAACAAAATCAATAAACCTAAACTCTTACATGTGATAAGTAACATCGCAATTTTCAGATGATTCTGTTATTTCGTCATGCCTATTTGTTAATTTCTCAATAAGCCGCGGTCTTTTAACAAAATCATTAGGTATATTTAGTTTTTTTTTATTGTTATTATAGCTTAGAAAAGTTGTAGGTACTTACACATTGGAAATACTGACTTCCGTGTTGATATTTTCAACTTTCTTTCTCCTGTAAAAAATAATTACATTTTAAACGTTTTTTTTTAGTTATTATTTATAAAGAAAATTAATAAATTTATCTAAATATGTAATACTTAAAATAAAAAATAAAATTTGACTTCATATTCCTGGAATCGAACCCGGCCACTCTCGAGTGCAAACTGCAAATATAGGTTTATTGTTATAAAAATAAATATGTTTTTTAGTTATTATTTATAAAAGTATTTAATAATTTTTCTAAATATGTAATACTTTTAAATAAAAAGAAAAGAGAAAATTTAACTTCATATTCCTGAATCGAACCCAGGTACTCGAGTGCACTACTGTAATACACTACGTTTTCTACATTCATAGGTTTATTGTTATAAAAATAAATATATTTTTTAGTTATTATTTATAAAAATATTTAATAAATTTATCTAAATACATAATACTTTTAAATAAAAATAAAAATAAAATTTGGCTTTATATTCCTGGAATCGAACCCAGGTACTCAGGTATACACTACGTTTCCAAATCATAAGTTTATTGTTATAAAAATAAATATTTAGTAATAATAAAATGTTCTTACCTTTTAATATCGTTCATATGTTAGGCGTTTGAGGTATATGAACGTTTTTTAGTCTTCGTGACGGGTTTTACTTTATTTCCCATATTTACCAATTATAATTATTAACTTAATTTAAATTAATCTAAACTTAAAATATTTTATATTTACAAGAAAGAAGAATATTTATGAAAAGAAGAATATTTATGAATATGAAACAATGAATTAAAAAAAAATTATAAAACATTAAACGATCTTTACGTAAATAATGCGGCAAAAAGAGCGACACGTCTGTATGGCATCGGGCCTCGGCCAGCAGTGTCGGTAGTCGGTACACAGGCGTTTACGCACACATCCGTACATATTATTTCAGAAATAAGAAAATGCGATTTAAAAAAAATCTATCAATTAGATTAAAAAATTAAAACAATATCACGTTAATATGTTGCTTGTAGAATAATCTGACAAAAAATCAAAATGATTGCATGTTTATTAGTATGGTTTTTACTCGTTAAAAATTTTTTAGAGGTATCTTTATGATTTTTTTTATCGTATCAAATTAGTAGTATCATGTTTTCATCACACTATCTAACTAGCATATATACTAAAAAATATCATATATTTTTCTGATTTAGTTTACTGCATTGGATCATATACTTTAAGGCAATATAAAACTTGCGTTTAGCTCGTGTAGTCCCCTTAATACGTTTAAGTATTTCGTTGCCAATATTGACAAGGAGTTCCCTGTTGAGGAGTTCCCTCGTGAAGAGACTATCCTTTCTGCAGCAGCAGTTTACGGTGAGGATCATATTTAGCAAACAAAATTAAATTTAAATACTAAGTTTCGAGTCCATGCTACTAACCGTTAAAGAGTTCCCTCGTAAGCAGACAATGCTGGCTGCAACAGCAGTTCATGATAAAAATCGTGTTAAACTATCAAAATTAAACTAATATACAAAATTTCGTGGCCCTGCTACTACCCGTTGAAAAGTTTCCTAGTGAGGAGACAATCCTGGCTGCAGCCTCAGGTTATATCTATCATATTATTGCATTGTCACTGAAGTTAAGGTATACGAAATTTCAACTCAATCAGACATCGGGAAGTTGTTCAAATCTTACTTGCAATATGTGAACTTAACCCACATACCTACTACATACTACATACCAACCCACCCACACACCTGCAAATGTTTAGTAAAAGCTTGTAATAACAATAAAAGTAAAACACACCGTGCAATACCCTCTTCTTATTAAAAAAAGGATCATACCTACAATAAAATAAAGGTACTTACTTGAAAAAGTAATAATCAAATATTTACTTACCTATTGTACTCCTAGGGATAGTTAAAGTATGATATATTTAAATTTTTTCTAGTATTATTCATTACACACAGTACAATAAACAACCATTATTAATAATACCACGTTTTTACATTAAATTATTCAAACTTGCATATAACAAAACAAACAACGTGCGTCGCACTCACCCCTGAGCACATGAGTAAATGACTGCAAAAATCAGGCAAAAATGGTTTTGACCGATGCCCTTAGTCAATAATTTAAAATTTAAAATTTTGTACAACCGACTTCAATATAAATTATTAAGAAGAACTCAAAAAGTATTGGTCTGACCTTGTTCAAATTTATATGGGACCGCATGAGAAGCACCAGCTTTCAAATAAAAAAAGAATCATCAAAATCGGTTCACCCAGAAAAAAGTTATGAGGTATAAATAAAAATAAATAAAAACATACAGTCGAATTGAGTACCGTCTCCTTTTTGAAGTCGATAGAAAACAGTTTTGACTGATTTTTGTAGTTAAAAGTGGTTTTAACCAACGTTCTTAGTCAAAGGTGGTGATGTCTGATTTAAACTTCAGACTATCGGTCATAATTCGCAATATCAGTAACAGTAGGTTAAGGTGCGGCTGGGGTGGCCCTTGGGCCACCTTAAAGCCGCGTACATTATAATGACATAAAGTATAATATTGAAGAAATTGAACTTTTTTATTTTCAGAAATTCAATAAATTTTAGGCCAAAAGAAGTTTTGACTAACATTGTTGGTCAAAACCACTTTTAACCGATGTAATTTGGTCAAAATCACTATTACCCAGTATTTTATTAGTTAAAAGTGGATTTGACCAACGGCCTTAGTCAAAACTACTTTTAACTGCCAAAATCAGTTAAAAGTGGTATTGACAAACGTCCTTAGTCAAAACTACTTTTGCCTGATTTTTTAGTCTAAAGTGGTTTCGACCGGTTATGAGTTTTGACTGTAACATATCGATTACCTAAACGAAAACTTATGTTTGCTGAGCGGAGAGTTTATTTTTATGTTTCTTTCTTAATTATTACTGAAAGGATAAATAATTTATGGTGTACTATTAGGTATCGACAGCGGTGGTGGAGCCGTACAACTCGATCCTGACGACGCATACAACGCTCGAGCACTCGGACTGCGCCTTCATGGTGGACAATGAGGCCATCTACGACATCTGTCGGAGAAACCTAGACATCGAGCGCCCCACCTACACCAATCTCAACCGGCTCATTGGACAGGTAAAGTGGACATGGAGCCATAGATACTCTATCGCCTTAAAATTTTATAGCACGCGAGTAACGTGTTCAATTATTACCCCACAGCGCGACGCAAAGGAGGGTAATGTGTTTATCAGCCTATGCATGTATGTACGTATCTTTGTTTTTTTGTGACGCTCTAGAGACCAAAAGCGTGGGCCGATTTTGATGATTTTTCCGTCTATCAATTTGTCTTGAACTCGTGAGTGTCATGACAGTAATCAAAATTCAATATGGCGACAAACAGTCGCCATATTGTGAAAAAAAAAATTAAAATCGATGAACTATGTCAAATGGGGCATCATTGAATAGTAGGTTTTTCTAATTATGTTTCATTTTGAATGACCATTTTGGATCTATAATGATTTAAAGTTGGTTAGCAACCATTCCCACTTAAATTTTCAAAACTTATTATAAATGTGTGATAAAGTTCTTAAATAATCATTTAATAGGCCTTATTAGTAAATTGTTTACGTAGTCGGTGTTTTTTTAAACAGTATTTAACCATAAGACTTGTTTTGTGTTAAATATCTCATAATTCTTCATGTGGTACAGCCACAGTATGCTGCTATTTAACACCTTTATTCTGTGCAAGCTTGCTTCTTTCTCAATCAGCCCGACGACCTATTCGTGCTCCACACATAACACAGTTAAAGTGTTACAGCCCGGCTTTACCATAATAAATATTACAATTAAATACTGCTTTTTTCTCCAGACCGAATTTCGGTCACAGCGGTAAGTCTCAACAGAAACTAGCCATCTGCGCAGGACAGGATTATAGAGCACGAGTGTATGCCCAAGCACAGGTGCACTCTCTATTTCCTCACTCTCCAAGTCCGATGGGACGGCAGACTGATACGACTGGAGACAAATCAGGCACAGAATCAATGACTTTCCGTGATGCACGTGGGTGAAACACTGCCAAATTCCTGACTCCGAGCTGCAACTGAGAGGTTCTTGACAGAAAACCCAATAACTGATGTTTGGCCCGACCGTGGTAATACGTGATAGAGCCACGCTGCAGCTATATTATGGTTGTAGCACGAATGGTTCACTTCGACCGAGATAGGACTACGCTCTCACAGAATACCAGCGTAAAATAGCAGCTTATTGCTGCATTGTTTCGTATGGTATGTACCGGAGACCCTTTTTATTGAAAACTAGGCAAACTATTTTAGTCCTCAGGGCTGACAAAGCATTTGCATTTTGATCCTTAATCGGTAGATGTCTATGGGCCACAGCATCCTCTGCATCACACAGCATCCACAGGTGGACTGTATGGTCTTTTATCACCCTTATTCTTTAAAAAAAAACTACCTACCACAGTGTATAAGGTGTGCTGAGCGAGTTATAACCCTCAGATCGTGTCATCGATCACGGCGTCGCTGCGGTTCGACGGCGCGCTGAACGTGGACCTGACGGAGTTCCAGACCAACCTGGTGCCGTACCCGCGCATCCACTTCCCGCTCGCCACGTATGCGCCCGTCATCTCCGCGGAGAAGGCCTACCACGAGCAGCTCACCGTCGCCGAGATCACCAACGCCTGCTTCGAGCCCGCTAACCAGGTCATCATTTATTTATAGTGCACTCAAACCATTAATTAATTTTTCACTTCTTTTTATTTCCTTTTTAAGTTGTCTGGAATTACTGTATAGCAATAAGATCGCCTTTTCATTTTCTCTCTGTTTGTTTCTTGTATTTGGGTATTGTATTGCCCTTCACAAGTCCACTGCTGAACGAAAGTCTCCCTCAAAGAATGCCACAAAGCACGGTCCTGAGCCAGCTGCATCCATCGACTTCCTGCATATCTTACCTCCTACCGATAAGCGAAGTGTAGGGCGGCCCCACACTAGATTAGGTGACGACCTGGTAAGATATGCAGCTTTTATTTATTTAGCTTTAATTGTTACTGGACTGTCCCGGAAAGACGGTACCGGTATATCTTTTTCGAATGTATGTACACATATATTTCATTGGCATACTCTGTTGCCTAAACGACTTGAATTTTAACATATTAGATATGGGATATCGTTAGATTCGTCTTAGCCGTGGAAGTGACATATGGTAAAAATAATATTAGAATTTTCTCTTTTCAGTCCACTTTTTACACAGTCATGTTTTTTAATTACTATTTTAACCATTGGACTTGATTTATTTAAACTTTAAATTTATTTGACAATATTTTTTAATACTGCTGAATAGAATGTCCATAGTCTCGTATTGTTAATGCTACTAACTTTCACCAATCCTTAATCTGCAGACTTGGTATTTTCAAATATTTATTCAGCCATCAGTAAGTCGTCTAGTTCCACGCTTTGATTATTGTTAGAGATTTAGTTCTACTGTTTTGTAAAAATTATCTGCTTTGTGTAATACACATGTTGTTAGTACGTACTAGTACTAGCAACATGCGTATGTGCGCGTGTGCATATTTTGAATTTGACTTAATTCTTGCACATAAGCTCTTAAAATATGGCAGAAGCCAAGCACGAGAAAGTTCGAAAAAGTGACAAGTTAACGTGAAGTTATTTCCACGTCCGGAACGGTCAGGATCAACATCGACCGGCATAGTAATAACGAACAATAACAAAATGATCCAAAAATCTTGCCTCTTATAGGCATTTAAATTTTTTTTTAAATTAAATTCTCTTTATTTCAGGCACATTGCACCCATATTACATACCAACAACAAAAAAAGACAATACAGTACAAAATTACTAAAAAATATATTAAAATAATAATATAATAATAATTATATCTAAATCTAAATGGATGGTACCATCACGTCCAGCAGCTATCTTAAGCCATTTTGATAAAAGGCTGTGGCCGGCAGTAACCGCGAACTCACTAATTATCTTGTTTCTACACCCCCCGACTCTGGACATGAATATTTAACAGGAACATTTTATTATTGCAGATGGTGAAATGCGACCCCCGTCACGGCAAGTACATGGCATGCTGCATGCTGTACAGGTAAGCTGCTTATTCTTCTTCAACAGCCCGTGGAACTACAGCTGGACGTAAACCTCTGGCATTGTAGAGAGAGCTTGCCTTATTCGTCACCCTTGGCAGATGGATAGGCAATCGTACCAGATGTCACTCATCTTTCGATGCTGCTGCCTATCGCTGGCCTTGGTATTCTACAGCTGGTATGCAGTATTACATAAGATAGTCATATACATTGATAAAAAATATTGATAATGCTATTAATTTCCACCAATCTTTTAGCTTCGAATTCGCCATTTTCGAATACTTATCCTGTCAGCAGTAGGTCTTCCAACCACCATATATCGGATGCAATGAAGTCATTTCTGGCGTTTGCTTTGGTAGCAAAGCAGTGAGCTTAATTTATTTCATTGACTTACCAACTACCTGCATATAGCTAGGTGGTAGGGCTCCTCTTCTGTCCAAGTTGCCTGGGTTAGTACTATCCTCTTACCTATGTATTTAAACCAGTGCTTGTACTGCCGTGTTCAGGTCTGAAAGGCTTATAGTGTAAATAAAAACATAACCAAGTCTTAATGTCAATCGGATGAGGAAACCTTAGTTAATCACGGAGTATAAAAAAGATACAAAGAGAGCCGTGGTAGCTCAGATGGTTAGCGCTCGCCGTAAATTTCACAGTAGACATGTCTGAGAAATAAGAAAAAATAATATTTCTAAGACTTGTGAAGTACGCCAACACGCATTGGGGCAGCGCGGCGTACAGTTCCTTGCCCTAAAACCCTCTCAGAAATGAGGGGAGGCCTGTGCCCAACAGTGGGACGTATATAGGCTGTAACTTTAACTTAACTTTTTAACTTTAAAAAAGAAAAAAACCTTTTTTTTCGTTTATATGACATTCTATACTTGCTTTTCGCAGAGGAGACGTGGTGCCGAAGGATGTGAACGCAGCCATCGCAACAATCAAGACCAAGAGAACCATCCAGTTTGTCGACTGGTGCCCCACGGGATTCAAGGTATAAAATATATTTCACTTTACACTTATTAATTTACCTTATATTCACATTTTAATAAAGGCATTTTGTAAAAGGCAGGGCTGTAAGCTCTAGGAACGGCAAACGCTCCATGTGGTAATACGGTGCAGAGTAGTTCGGAAACAGAGTTCTTCCTTCTCTTTTTTTTGTTTTTTTTATCGGAACGACATGCCAATCCCATCATACCTATACAAACTACTGCTAAAACTATAGAACGAAATATGAAAATATAATGAGAGTACGGAAATAAACCTTTCAGCTCGAGTTACAAAACCGTTTTCAGTGCCTAGAAGATTGCAATGCAGTGGACGATATGAATGACAAGCTCGCGGAAACTGTCCATGCGGTCGGAGCTAAGTTTTGCAAGACCCGCCGCAGAAGAATACAAATAAAATTGCAGTCTTCAGTAGATTTGATAGCATACAGGCAACTGAACAGACAGATCTCCAAATGCATGCGGCGGAACTTACGTAACTTTAATACTGCTCGTATTGAAGAAGTGATCGAGCGCAACCAGGGATCCAAAGTCTTTGCCAGAGATCTGTCTGCCAGAAAGAGCCAACTGTCGAAGCTGAAGACCGAATGTGGCAGCATCGTTTCCGAGACACCTGAGATTTTGAGTGAGATTGAGAGGTTCTATGGGCAGCTGTACACGTCATCGTTGGAGCCACACGCAAGTGTGAGTAACGATCCAAGAGCAAGTCTTATCCGACACTATTCCGATGATATCCCGGACGTCAGTCTGAGCGAGATTAGAATGGCTCTCCAGCACCTTAAAAACGGTAAGTCCCCGGGCGAGGATGGAATTACAAGGGAGCTTCTGAAAGCGGGTGGAAAACCGGTACTTAAACCGGTACTTACTCCGTCCTCCGTGGTGGCACTACACCGAAGGCGTGGAGCAGAAGTGCAGTGGTCTTGTTCTTCAAGAAAGGCGACAACGCTCTCTTGAAGAACTACAGACCGATTTCCCTTCTGAGCAGCGTCTACGTGCTGTTTTCGAGAGTCATTACGAATCGTCTCGCACGCAGACTCGTCGACTTCCAGCCTCCCGAACAAGCCGGTTTCCGAAAAGCACTATAGACCACATACGTACCCTTCGGCAAATTGTACAGAAGACCGAAGAGTACAATCTGCCACTTTGTCTTGCGTATGTGGACTATGAGAAAGCCTTTGATTCCGTCGAAATTTGGGCGGTGCTGCAGTCTCTTCAGCGGTGCCAAGTGGACTATCGGTATATCGAAGTGCTGAAGTGTTTGTACAGTAGGGCTCTGATGGCTATCCGAGTACAGAACCAGAGTACGAAACCTATCCAACTGCAGAGGGGTGTAAGACAGGGTGACGTAATATCCCCAAAACTCTTCACCGCTGGATTAGAAGACGTTTTCAAGCTACTGGACTGAAAAGGATACGGTATTAACGTCAATGGCGAGTACATCACTCACCTTCGATTTGCCGACGATATAGTTCTTATGGCAGAATCGCTGGAGGACCTAAGCACTATTCTCAATGACCTCAATAGTGTCTCCCAACGGATAGGTCTTAAGATGAACATGGACAAAAGTAAAATCATGTTTAACGTCCATGTCACACCTATGCCGGTAGTTGTTGGGAGCACTAAGCTCGAAGTTGTTGACGAATATGTTTACCTGGGACAAATAGTCCGACTAGGTAAGTCCAACTTTGACCGAGAGGTCAATCGACGGATTCAATTCGGCTGGACAGCGTTCGGAAGATTACGACACATCTTCTCGTCAGACATACCTCAAAACTTGAAAACAATACTGTACAACCAGTGCGTGTTGCCAGTGATGACTTATGGAACTGAGACGTGGTCCTTCACTGCTGGCCGTATGAGGAAGATCAGTCGCTCAGTGAGCTATGGAGAGGGCTATGCTCGGCGTTTCTCTGCGTGATAGACTCAAAAAAGAGGATATCCGTAGTAGAACCAGAGTAACCGACATAGTCCAAAGAATTAGTATGCTGAAGTGGCAATGGGCCGGCCATATAGCTCGAAGAACCGACAACCGATGCGGAAGAAAGGTTTTCGAGTGGCAGCCTCGTACCGGTAGGCGAAGTGTAGGGCGTCCCCCCCACTAGATGGAGTGGCGGCCTGGTAAGACATGCAGGAAGTCAATAGATGCAGGTGGCTTGGGACCGTGCTTTGTGGCATTCCTTGGGGAAGGCCTATGTTCAGCAGTGGACTTGTGAAGGGCTGTAATGATGATGAAATGATGACGGAAACAAAGTTGTTTGGTCCGTTTATGCTGTAATGACGAGATCACAGTTTACATTTTAGAACGCTATAACGCATACTCAGCACACTAAACAATCGAGGTAACACCCTCGCACTGGTGATGCTACTACTAGAAGAAAATCTTCTTTAAAACTTACTCTTTATAATCTTTAAAAAAAATTCTGTAAATAATTTAAAAGTACTATAAAACACCGCGTTTTTATAAATTCAAATTAGACCACCGCTAGGCTTTCCAGAGAGCTGGAGTTTAAATTCAACATTGTAGGATTGACCACCGAGTTAGATTGTAATAAATATGCTAAATTTTCTCCAAAGGTTTTATCATATGCGTAATAGTATAAAAGGAAAAAAAAAACACTAAAATAACTATTTATACGATAGAGCCACCCTGTAGTTATATTAAGGTTGTAGCACGAATGGGTCGGCTCGATCATGGAAAGACCACGATCTCACAGAATCACAGAACACCAGCGTAAAATAGCAGCTTAATGCTGCTGCGTTTCGTATGGTAAGTGTAGAGAACCAGAGAACTTGTTTACTGGAAAGGAGGCATTTCATCTTAGTCCTGAGGGACAACAACGACAACGAAATTTGTACTTTCATACCTTTTCTTTAAAAAAAATCTTATAAATCCATCCATCCATTACAAATCAAACCATACTTCTGGGCAGGGAAGATGCCGTATTACTTGCCGTTACCATTACAGCCTACTAAAGTCCACTGCTGAACATAGGGCTATCCCATAGATTGCCTAATAGAGTAGATATTTGCCATAGTTGCCAGGCTTGGCAAGCGAGTAGGCAACAGCAGATTTTTTTAATTTTTAGTCGTTATTAGGAAAACGCTGCTGCCCATCTCCAGATTTGTTTCCCTCTGTTGCCTCTTACGACACAGGATGATATGGGGCAGTGGATATTCTTACACGGCCACTCCACGGTAATGGGCTTACTGAGCGCCTGCGCGTAGTGTCGCTGCAAAGTTCGCTCACTCCTCTCTTCACTCCAAGCGAGCCGTAAACACCAGCAGATCGGTTTTAGTAAAATGAATAGTAAAAGTGGAACTTGTTGTACAGGTGGGCATCAACTACCAGCCGCCGACCGTGGTGCCGGGCGGCGACCTGGCCAAGGTGCAGCGCGCCGTCTGCATGCTGTCCAACACCACCGCCATCGCTGAAGCCTGGGCAAGGTCACTAGCCTTCTCACACTCGCTATTATCAACATATTCATTTTGCACAAAACTGATATTAACAATTTAAATTACTCTAGTATACCTCAAAATTTGAAAACAAAAGTAGACAACCAGTGCCAGTCATAAAATATGGATCTGAGACTTGGTCCTCCACTGCTGGCCGTATGAAGAAGCTCAAAATCGCTCAGTGAGCTATGGAAAGGGCTATGCTCGGGGTTTATCTGCGTGAAAATTAAAAATGAAGATTTCCGCAGTAGAATCGATATGCCCCAACGGATTAGTAAGCTGAAGTGGCAATGGGCCGGCCGAATAACCGACAAACCGAGAAAAGATTCACCGGCAACCGGAAGGTTCTCGAGTGGCAGCCTCGTACCGGCAGGTGAAGTGTAGGGCGTGGTCTCCCATTAGATGGAGTGACGACCTGGTAAGACATGCAGGAGGTCGATGGATGCAGGTGGCTCAGGACCGTGCTTTATAGCATTCCTTGGCCTATGTTCAGCAATGGACTTGTAAAAAGATGTAATGATGAATGATGAATTGTCATTATATTGTGAAGATCAAAATTTTCGAATCGGTAGATTCTGACGTTCATACAAAGAGCATGCAATAAGCGCCTAGCCAGACTAAAATATTTTTTACTAAATCCTATACTTTAAGCGAGCAATTCCTATTAGACCACCTCGGACAACTCTTTTAAGGTCTTCTTGGACGCTGCTAGCGCATCTTCTGGCAATGAAAACTGTATTTCTCAACTAATCTTTTATTTTAGGAAATAAAATGAAGAAGCACGAATCAAGACTGTAAAAATGTGTGGTGTGTCCAGGAAGTACCACGTTTTGAGCGCTTACTGCGCGGGCGTTAAACGTAGTGTAGTGCTTAATGTAGCATACTCTATATGTAATCGTATTATATATATTTTCATATTTCATAATAAATAATAAATGGCCAGTGTCTCATACAAAAATACTTAATTTCGCAAAACTTTCTGCGTGGCCTGTCGTATGTAATTGGTTTCTCGGTTGCTGCTATATTAGTAGTATAGTTGTAGCACGAAAGGGTCGGCTCGACCGGGGAAGGACCAGCGTAAAATAGCAGCTTAACGCTGCTGTGTTTCGTATGGTGAGTGTAGAGAACCGGAGACCCTTTTTACTGGAAAACAGACATTCCATCTTAGTCCTCACGGGTGACAACGCATCTGCATTTTGATTCTTTATTGAGGATAGATGTAGATGTCTATGGATCACAGTTCACAGCAACCACCTACCATCAGGTGGACTGTGTGCTCGTTTGTCACCCTATCCTATAAAAAAAAAACAACTTAACGAATGGAATGAAATGTTGTATCTAGATGGTGGTTTGCTTTCGAAGCCGTAAATGGGCTTTATGTTTATAAAAGTAACTGTGGTACCGTGGCGGGCTTATTGTAAACCTCACATGATAATGAAAAAAACCCTCAAGTACTTTATCCATATCAAAAAAAATCTTGATTTTTTACAGAAATCTAACATTGTATATAATTTGCTTCCAGATTGGATCACAAGTTCGATTTGATGTACGCCAAGCGCGCTTTCGTGCACTGGTATGTCGGCGAAGGAATGGAGGAGGGAGAGTTCTCTGAGGCCCGCGAGGACTTAGCCGCCCTAGAGAAGGACTACGAGGAAGTCGGCGTTGACTCCACGGAGGGAGAGTTGGATGAAGAAAACGAATATTAAGCCATCATAATCAGTACATTTGAAAACGTAGTACTAGATGATAGTTTCTCCATTAAAAATAGTAACGCATTTTAACTGATTGACCAAAATATAACTAATTTCATTCATAACAAGTTTCTCCTCTTTATATAAAGTTGTTAAGTTATTAAGTGTATTTATTTTTTCAAGTTTGTGTATTAATTAATTATATCAGAACTTATATCGTTCAACTGACGTTTACGAAAAATGACATTATCACAGTCACATGTATACAAAGTACTCTGTGATCAGAGTCATAGAGTAGATTAACAAGGAAAAAATGTACTACTTTAAGACTCAAGACTAGACTATACGCTCGAATAGTAGACTCAGAGTAGTACTAGAGTATACATAGTAATTTATATACTTTGGTGTACACTTGATATTAACATCAAAAACGGTAAAATATCATTTAAAGTTAAAAAATAATTAGTTGTAAGAAAAATAACGTGAGCTTGACTGATTACAAGGATGTTTGAATTAACAGTACAAACTTTTGAAAAATGATTTCCCTACGTGAAATTTAAAGTTTGTCGCTCTGTAACATGTGAGTTTGATTTGCTAAAATACAGCATTTATTAATTTACAAACAAAACAAAGTGATAATATATTTTATTTTCGTCATAATGTAATAGGATTAGTGAAATCTTTTATATTTTTTGTAAAGGGCTAACTTATTAAGGTTTATTATAATTATGCTTTAATATGAAATGGTAACATGATTGTGGTTAATTTATTTTAATTGCACATTAAATTTTTACCCTTAACATGTCATTTTATTTCAAAATACCTTTTGAATTAGAAAAACAGGATTTTCACGATCCAATGCATACTCTTGCTATTTGCATATAATTACATACCCACGTATTGAACATCGGAAGTATAATGCACTACGTAGCACCTACATAATATTTAAATGGTACTTATTGAGCATAGATAAGTATATCTGTAGTATTGTACTACTAACTACTGGAGGAATTAGTGTTTAATTTGACCCTTTTATGAGCTTAATTAAACCACATTTTACCTTCACATTCTTGATGAGGTTATTGTAGCGAGACTCTCTTCTTTCTTCTTTTAACCCTTTGACCGCTTAAGCCGGATTAATCTGAAAAATATTTTCGCGTCCATTTCGCCAGGGTCGTATATCTACCACCAATTATCACTGCTCGTTTAATATGCTTTTTTATTTCACTACGCTGTATTCTATTACAGAGATGTTCATATTAGGTAAATAGTTAATTAAGTAATCATTTAACGTACCAATATACATATATGTTCGTTGTTAACTGTTGTACTTGAATCTAAAGGAATGCACGTTATAACTTATTATCTGTACTTAATATTGAAAAATAAAAATGAAGAAATTTATCTCTGGACTGATTTTATTGTGAAAATACTAATTAATAATTCGTTCAAGATCTTTAAAGGCTTTGTTTTACTGGCTTGCCAAAAATATCTGATAATTTCATAGGGTAAGTAGTATTTAGGTAGTAGTGTTAGTTAGATACTAATCGACCGGTAGTCTAAACGATCGCAAATGCAAATATCGAGATTATAACGAAACATCCCTATTTGTTGTAGGTATTTATTTTTTGATTCACTGTACCGGGCGCTGGGGGCACGGCAACTGATATAAACTCGGGCGGTTAAAGGTTTAAAAAAACGTAACCCCTACACTAGGATTTTCTCTTGTATCGTGGAGGCAGTTTACATACATAAATTTCACAAGGACAAACATCCAGACCCGGAACAATTATTTGTAGGACATAAAAATACTTGTTCCGTGCGGGATTCGAACATGCGGCCGTCAGCGCCGCATCTTATTTCATAGTCACGGCGATAACTCCATATACATTTTTTATGGCATAATGCCGTGTGATGGCAGCGTAAGAGAATCCATCACATCATTTTAGATAGTTGAAAACAAAGTTCCCGGTTTACAAAACAAAGAACTAGTCTTCTCGCCCGCTCGCGGTCGACTAAAGGAGTTACGGAGAATTGACCGTAACTTAGTGAGCAATGTATTAATGCCGCAGAGCCCGTCTAGTAGTATACATAGAAGTCTTTGGTATCGGTATCTTGACAGAAGCGCGTATCGATGCATACCTAATTCACTTGCAGCAGATGTCTGATAGTAAGATGCTAAAGGCGATATTACACGGATCAATTTCGTTTCAATATTGCTTTCAATTTCATTGCTTCAATAGCATTGAGACATCTAAATACATTTCAATGCGATTGCGCAATCTCATTGAAAGCTTCGATTCACCGAACGCTTTCAATGTAATGGTAACAATATTGGTCATTCTTCAATGCGGTTGAAACGTGTGTACATGAAGATTAAACGATGACTCATTCCGCGCACCGCACGACACCTATTTAGCGTGCGCACATGGATTTTCGATAATGCTTTTCAAGTGTCGTGAAAATGGGTTTTAAGAAGTTCATTATATTGATTTTCTGTCATTCGCAAATGGTTCAAATAAGAATTTGGATCTTCTTCTGCCAATTTTACTAATAAGGTGCTTGAGGCTCCTTTAGTTTTATCCTTCTCGAAATCACGGGCGCAGCCACCAACGCCGAGATTTTTTTTTTTTTTTTTTATTACTCATTTATTAAATAGTCGCAGATTAACGAAATTCCCGCACGTACGAGTTGGCGCGACATCGCATTGCGCTGTGAACATTGAATGTCATTTAAATGATTTACGTGTATATTGGTAAAGCCGTTCAATGTGCAATGTTCAATGCTTTTCAATGGAATTGTTTCAATTTGGTTGATTCGTGTAATATCGCCTTAAGACACTCCCGAACAAGTCACCTTTCAAACAAAAAAAACTAAATCTAAATCGGTTCATCCTTTTGGGAGCTACGATGCCGCAAACAGACCCGCAGATACATAAGTTAAACATAATATAACACTTGTTTGTTTGCGTCGGGAGTTAAAAGAACAATATCTCCAAACTCGACAGCGAAATATTACAATACAATATTACTTAATATAATATACAAATTTATAGGTGGGTAGGTTTTGAATTAATACACGGGTCTAAAACTGTATTTTTATTGGTTATTATATTAAATGTATATTTTACATTTTATCAAGATAAAACAAAATAAAAAATAACCAGCTTAATATCTATATAAATAGTAGTACCTAGTAATAGGTATAAATAGTAGTAAATTCCAATATAAACAGATGTAACTATCTAGGAATGTCGACTATTATAATTATTTAATATTTTTACAAATATTTCAATATGCAATAATAAACAAGTCACATGGCATGTTTTGTTTATGGTCTGTATTGGTAGAATTTTGCTTATAACTAATAATACATCTATAATATTATGATGTCTCTTCTTTTTATTTACTTAGATTGCCTCATAGTTGCCACGCTTGGGATTGGTTGGCAACTGCAGTATTTTATTATTTTTAGTTGTGATCAAGGAGATACCTTTGCCGATCTCCAGTCTCATTGCCCTCTCCCACCTCTTACGACATCCACGGGATGATATGAGGTGTGGATTCTTCTTACGGCGCTACTACACGGCGGTCTTTACTTTATGGCATATATAATAGAATTCTACCAATGTTAAATCATATAATAAAGTGTCTCTAAACTATTGAGCGTACAATTAAACAGTTGTTACTTATCAAATAAAATGAAATTTAGATGGCAAGCCCAAAACATCGATTTACCGCCTTAAGTGTCTTTTTACATATACATATATTTCAAAAGAGCTTCCGTTACCTAATGCATTTAATTCTCATTAAGCACTATACCTGGTAATAAAGTGAAAAAAGTAAAAAGGTAATATTCATGCATAAATTGCACACGGACATATTATTATATTCTATAAATAAAAAATGTCATTCGTCAGTCAAAGTTTAGCTCATATTTACAACAGCATGGCAGACGATTTGGCATTCGCAGTTCTTTATTATTTTCAGTTGTTAACAGGAAGATGCTGCAACCCATCTCCCGTATTTTTTTTATATTTGTTATTTATTTGTGACGTTTTTTATTAATTAAAGGAAATATGTAATTTTGATAAAACATATAAATAAGCAATTTACATATAATTTCATAAACCAACGATTTTATTTAATATAGATAAATTTGCATATAAGATGTTAAATATACTTTCTATATTTAGAAATACTTAGAATAGATCTTTGTGATAATAAAACATACAAAATTACGCACGCTTATAATTTTACCAAATACAAATATCAGAAAACAAGTCTTAAAATCCCTGTAAAAATAAATATAATTGAAGATTAAAAGAGCTACCCATGTTTTTTTATGTTTACTATTTTTATGATAAACACTAAACATTAAAAAATTAAAGTGGAGTGACAGCCTTTATACATCCCAAAGTAGGTACATGCTTTACCTCCTCTCCCTTCTGAGAAGGATATAGCAATAAGTCCGCTGCACTGCTTGCGTATGTTTTTGCGGACTCTTCACATGTCCTCGAAATATTTAATCCCTCAGACATGCAGGTTTCCTCACCAAATCAGTACTTTAAATTGCAGTAAACAATTTCGGACACAGGTTGTTCGTATACTGTCAAATTTTGAGTTGCCACCAGCCAGCTACCTTAAAATCGTTATAATTATACATTGTGCCGCATGGTGGCGGGATAAGAGGATCCATCACCTATATGAAATGCCAGGATGATTTCATGACCTCCGATAGGAAGCCATACCATTTTTTGAAAAATATCTAACTTCAATATATACAAAAAATCCTCCCTGTACTATCGACTTTTAAAACACCTAAGTGAATATTTCTATGTTGTTATTGTTTGTTGTATTTTATCACGGTTTATTTTAATCTAACTTATAATATGACTGAAATTTTAAATGCCCTGTAGCACTCATGGTCACTTAAGGAGCTAAGATATTTAACATGCTGATTATTATTGGTTAGTTAACGCATTTTATTATTATTTTTGTTCCAACATGCTTAAAAGAAGCTTGTTATACAGGGATCCCGAGCCGATGGTAGCACGGAAAACAGATAGGGTAAAACCGGGATAGATGCCGCACTTGGATAGATGCCTCGTTTCTAAAAACCCAAAAAGTACCAAAAAACAAAACAGCAAATGCGTTGTTTAAATACGCGCCACATACCTACGTCCCTTATCTCAGTGTAGTAGTGCTGGATATAAATCAATATTTCATTAAATATCGATATATACACTGGATATATCGAATCGACCCGATATTATCGAATCATCGATAATAGTATCGATATATTTCATCTGATATATCGTAGGTACAAAATTAAAAGTACACCCTTTCTGCTTTTACTCTGAACATAATCGCTACTCGATGGAACAGTACGTACTATATGATTCAACGTATTTTTGAACTACGAAATGCTGTTAGCAAAATTTTTATTTGTCATGAACCGCACCGCCAATGTTGACAAGCATTATTTGACAATATGGTCATCGCTCCTTAACATATTACGCCTACTCGAAGCAGCGTCATTCCATTAGTGCACTGCATGGTGTTAAACTGAAAAACGTAATTGAATAACCTTTACGCAAGGAGGTACATAAACGCACTCTAACGGAAATTTACAAGCGAATGGGTGCCATTGAACAGGTTTCGTCATTAGCTATTTTAACCATATTAAAAAATACATTTTGAAGACCCGTTGGCTTGCGCAAATGCCGTAAGTAAAATTAAAGATCTGATAAAAAAAGATCAGCAGGGAGAAGAGTTATGTCCTAATCAAGTTCGGACTTGGATAGTTCAGACAAAATTTGTCGGTCAGACTTTAATCTATGGTATTGTATGGAGTGACCACCATAAACTGGTTCAGTGGAATTCGAAAACTAATAAAACTGACGAGTTTTTCAAATAAGTTATCTCTTTATTTGAGGGCTAGTTAGTAGATTTAACGAAAACCCATTTAAATTGTGGACAGATTACAAAGTGCAATTCCCAAAGTTGTACAATATAGCATACAAATATTTAACTATGGTGGCCAGCTCTGTGCCATCTGAAAGACTTTTCTCAAAAGCTGCACAGGTATTAACCCAGCAGAGAAGCAGACCGCAAGCCAAAAGAGTAAATAAAATTTTGTTTTTACAAGGTATATGTAGATATGAAATATTGAGACTTATAAAAATAAAGTTAATTCGTTTCTTAACCCTGGCTGTTTTTACTTATTTACTCATATTAAACTGTTCCCTTTTTGTTTTTTACATAGAAATATTAAATTGCAAGCGATATATCGAAAATACCGATATTTTTCATCGATATATCGCAGTGTCGATACAACTTTCGATATATTATATCAAAAAAAATATCTATACTTTTTATATATGAATATCCTTACCTCAGTGACACGCAAGCGGTTATACATTCGCAGCAGACGGGACGAACAAGGAAATTTCAAACGTAAGTATTCACTGCTCCGTTACTTTACATTGGATTTTAATTGTTTATGAAACGGATTACATTTTATTTAAATTGTTTTAATACATTAATTGAGAACACATTTAGGAGTAAATCAATGATTTTTTACATTTATTTTCAACCAACTTCAAAAAAAGGAGGAGGTTCTCAATTCGACTGTGCTTTTGTGCTTAGAAACTTTTTTTTTATGTGAGTTACCTCAGAACTTTTTTCTAGGTGAACCGATCTTGATGATTCTTCTATTTTATTTGAAAGCAGGTGCTTCTCATGTGGTACCATATAAATTTGATCAAGATCTGACCAGTAGTTTTTGAGTTATCCTTAATAATGCGTATTTAATTGACTTCAATTACATTGATGATGTTCTCATTGAAGTCGGTTGTACAAATTTTTTAATTTTACCACTTGTACTTATAATACAAAGGGGCATCACTAGCGAAAGGGATAATCGGCCCGAATTTTTAAAGGACCCTTGGGGGCTTCTATCCCTCTATACTGTAAGAGGCCTGTCAAAGTATTTTAACACGCTTTTACTAGCTTCTACATATTATAATTTAAAGTGTTTTTATATTACGATATTTTGACTATTTTGATACTAACTAATACATACTGTAAGGAATGTGTGGGTACTTGCATGTCTATTAAATGTCTTTATTCATACCTACTTTGCTTATTGTAGGTGAGTCATGCCAAAGAAATACAAAAGAAAGGAGGGCATACGAGCTCGAGTAATCTCTTGGACAACAGAGCAGCTACAGTCAGCTTTCGATGAAATTGACAAAAAAGAATTGGGGATCAATGAAATATCCAGACGATTTGGGATTCCATCCAGAACATTACGAAGGCGTTACGCTACTAAAAACAAAACTAAGTTGACTTTGGGAAAACATTCTGTCGTGGGTTTTGAAAATGAAAAAAGGTTGGTAGCGCACAGTTTGAAGCTTGGCGCTGCGGGATTTCCTCCAGATAGACGATCTATAAGCAAGTTAGCGTCCCAGTTTGCCGAAAAGCTGTAGATTCAACACAGTTGCCTGTCGCCAGGGCTAAAGGTCTCAGCAGAGAGGAAGTGAATAATTTCCATGAACTTCTGACCAAAGTCCTGACCGAAATGACCTCGTGGATAAGCCTGATAGGATTTTTAATATGGACGAATCAGGAGTTCAACCATATGTGTAATAAATACTAATAATGGGTCAACTCCTTTTTATACCGTAAAATACCTACAAGGTTGTCTAGATTGTTGCAAAAACATTCCTTAAATAATAATATCAAAACATGATATTTTATCAGTATTCCTCGAAATAATTTATTTTTCTATACAAAGATACAAACTAATTACTACTTTACAAAACTAGTAGCGTTCCGCAGCTTCACCTGATTCGTCGTGATGGAAACATAGCTCGTGCTGGTAGGTACCCACCTAATTTTACTATATTTTACCTATATAGCAGTATCTCAGGTATTCCGCTTAAAATATTTTATAGGGGGTTGAACAGAATAAATAAAACAGGTTAAAATTATATGTTGGTTCTGTTTATTCAACCGCCTCGTTACAGATGTGCAACTGACAAATATTTACGACATTTATTATTGGGTTTTTTTAATTGCCTTTTGTTGAATTTAATGATATAATTAATTCTCATCCTTACATATAATTCAATTAAAAATCGTGATGGAAGCAATAACATGGTTATTAGAATTCAATTTTACAAGCGTCATACAATATTTCCCAATATTTCAAAATAATATCGAGTAATATCATGTTGCTGGATGAACACTAAAAGCATGCAACTAATTCCGTGTACGTGATACTCTTAAACGGGCGTACCGGTACGCAAGCGAAGCTGACCGGTACTATGGCAGACGTCGCGGGCCGGGGGAGGGGAGGACCGCGCCCCATCGTTGCTCCGTCTAGTCGCCGAGTTGACTTACTATTAGTATGTATTACACATATGGTTCAACTTAACAATAAACCCGGCAAATCTGTTGCAAAGAAAATAAATAATAATAAATAAAACGATGACTATCGTAGGCTGTTCCAAAAAAACATTGGTAATTTTCTTCCACCAGTAGTTATCTATTATTAAAGGTGTGAATAAGAAACCGGAATTCGAGAACGGTTTACCATTGGGCTCAAAAGTGTACATGAACAAAAAGTCAGCAAACATAAATACCGATCTCTTCTATAAATGACTCACTGAACACTTCATAGCTTTTAAGCCGCAAGGTAAGGTTCTGCTTATTTTAGACGGGCACTTGTCACATTCATCTGCGCCAGGCATGCTGCAAGTTGCTCCTGATAACGATGTTATTTTATTATGTTTACCCAGCCACACAATCTCAGCTTTGCAATCATTAGATGTAGCGGTGTTTGGGCCATTTAAAACTTACTTTAACCATGAAACTAATCTGTTCATACGCGCTAATCCAAATAAAAAGATAAGTCGTTATAACGCTGGAACCCTTACACGCAATGCATGGACACGCTGCTACACCTGCATACGCTCTTGGTGGCTTTATAAGAAGCGGAATGCGAAATGCACTAAATCCTAATGCTCTGCCCGATTCTGTTTTCACTATATCTGATATTGCACCGCAGTGAAAATGATCCTGATCAGCTTTGTGTGCTACATCAAACTACAACGAAAATTCAGAACCTTGTAAACATGTTGAAGTTGAAAGCAGAACACAAACACCCATACCTTAGATTTTTACAATTGATTGTCTACCTGGATTAGAAAAGGAAAATATGAATGTCACAGAGCAGAATAAAATACACCAAATATGCCATCGACTTCATTCAACCGAGACTCATGTAGCCTTTTGATGAGATTTCAAAAGACATTAACATT
Source organism: Parnassius orleans (assembly GCA_029286625.1). Taxonomy (NCBI): domain Eukaryota; kingdom Metazoa; phylum Arthropoda; class Insecta; order Lepidoptera; family Papilionidae; genus Parnassius; species Parnassius orleans. Next base: position 2,820,671 of record JAGSMP010000056.1, read on the forward strand.
GTTGATATCGGTGACGATACAATAATACAGATTCTAGATTGCATAGAAGAAAAAGAAACATCTTCTAAATTTTTAGTCGAAGCATCACCAATACCACAAATTTTACTAAGAGGGCTTAAAAATCGGCAGATATTCTCAATTATAGATCTAGAGATTGCTGAAAGGAAGAAGAAACAAATAAAATGTAAGATCAACAAGACTGAAGCTACCAAAAAAATAGGAACACTCAAAAAACAAATAAAAAAGCCAAAGATCAAATACAAAATAATAAAGAAAGGAAATCCAAAGAAAAATCATGACTCGAGTAAAGAAACAGAGAGTAACGTGACTGATTGCAGTGATAAAGAAAATGATTATTATTTAAAAGTAAATAGAGGTCGGGGATCACGTAAGAGACAAGCTATTTATAGTTCATATAGTGAAAATGAAGATCATTTCTCACCCAATGCTGAAAAAGGCAAAAAAAAACAAAGGTCTACCCGTGAAGAAAACAAAGAGAAATAAACAAGGAAAGACTAATGACACAGAAGGAAACTAATGACACAGAAGAAACCCTCTCAGAAATGAAAGGAGGTCTGTGCCCAGCAGTGGGACGTATTAGGCGATTTCCGGTTCGACCTAAATGAAGAAGGATAGTGTCTATAAATATGTTGATTTCCTAAAATTTTTAAATAATTACTAAGGATAAACGAAATAGTTAATTTTTATTTTGTTAGGGATGCATATGAATGGTGATTTAAAAAAATGTTGAATAATTATTACTACGTTAAAACAGGAACGTAATGTTTTTAGAGATGATTCTATGAAAGTTTTAAATAAGTTATAGCTTAAAAACAGACTTTTGTATTTTTTGTTAAAGAGATGCATATATTTAATTATGTTATGCGTGTCATATTACCTATATCTGAAGATTATAAATAAATCTTACTGATTATTTAAAAGGACATCTATCCCCCATCACAAGCATAATCTATGCATATGACGGGGTGCTCTGATTATTACAGGGATAATCTATGCCCATATATTTGGTATTAATATAATGAGGCTCTTTCGAAAACTGGGGCATCTGTCCCGCTTTTACCCTATCTATGCCATGAGTAATAATTCTAAGGCCATCTTCTATATTGAAATCGCGAGGCTATCAAAAGCTTATTATCAAAAGTTTTATTTCGAAAGCCTCGCAAATGATTGGCTGGAATAGCTGGATCATTTTGGAGATTTATAGTCAATGAAATCTGATTTTATGGTGGAGGAGATCCTCTCCATTATCATAGTCTACACTTTTTAGCGCTTAGATGTTCCACGTCAGCTGCTTTTGGTCTGCTCTATCTGGAACTAGTGTGACAAACTAAAACTTAGTAGCTGCCTCTGTTATCGCGTGGGTTAATGAAAATACACTAACATAGGATCATACTTCACAAAGAGTGAAAAATAACATTTATATGAGGAACAATTGATAAGTGTACTAACGTCTTAAAAAGATTGTGAAGGTGTAAATTTTCATACAAAAAGCGATAACGTTTTTTCCCCGTAAACATAGTCTAACTTTCATAATTTTTGGAAATGTTGTCGATTTAATGACAAACTAGGTGCGTAGCTTTTATTTTAAATGAATATTGCGAACGATATAAGTTAATAGCATCTAAATTATTAAATAAACTAAATTACTAAAAAAGAAAAACGTACAGACCTAGATTAAGGTGTACTGAATCTAATGAGACGAAAATTGTCTCATTTGGTAAAGATTTAGGAGGGTGAAAACGTTATTGCCAGAAACAATATTTCAAAAGGAAATGTAGGCAATTGCCTTCAATACTTGCAACTCTCTCTATCGCACGATACGGCGATACGGAGCGAGCGATATGTAACAGATAGTATTTTTGAAAATACCTACTCACGCCGTGTATCGGCACTTCACAATCCTCTTAAGTGTCACATAAGAACTAACGACAGCACTCAAATCATTGCAGAGCCAATGCCAGGAAATAAAGTGACATTCTAAAATCATTGAAATGTTTCACAATACAGAATAATTTTTTTGGCTATCACTCTAATTTTAATAGTTGTACAAATTTAAAAAATAAATGTATATTTTAATTAAAAACATTTTAAACGAAGTACGAGATCTATATTTCATAAAACTAAGATTCTCTAATTGGCTGAAATTCCATTTTGTTTCAAAACAAATCTTGCTTAGTGATTCTTATAAAATCGAACAGCAACATATTTAAAAAATAATAAAATTAAATCTTTGCATTTTTCAAAGATCCTAAAAATTAACATTTACCTGCTTTTAATACAAGTAAACTCTGCTAAAGTTGAAAATGTTTTAAGCCGGTCAATTCGAAAAACATTGGACTGCCGTGGGATCACACCACAAACATTCACGGCCTTACTCATAAAATCGACGTCAATTTAAGAAATGCTTAGTTTCTCTCTCTTATTACTAAATGAAAATAGAAAGAGACAGATATACAGATAATTAATACTTAATTATAAGTAAACGGTAATCAACTATTATAAGTGCCACCCATCATTCATTACTCATTACAGCTTATCGAAAGTCCACTGCTGAACATAGTTCTTCACCAAAGATTTTGATTGTGTAATAAATGTTTCGATGTGCATGAGAACTATCAAAAGAAACAAAAACAAGTAATACGATGGTGTCATAAGTAAAACTCAAGTTAATGTTTCCATTTTGGCACCTTGAAGGTTCTATCAGGAAACAAGAACAGGAAGAGGTAACGCGTTCAAGCGTTCCGCGTTCGCGTTCTGCGTTCGAGCGTTCAGTTGCCCACGAATTCCGCTGTTGGACGGTCTACGCGGTGCCACTACAGTCACCATGTTTTTTGACTATAGTTCTTCATCGGAAGACGAATTATTGATATTTTGGACATTAGCAGCATCAAAACGGAAAAGGAAACATTAGGTGCGCCCAGTAAATAAGAATAGAGAACAAGATGGAGAATTTCATAGACTGTTTTGTAATTGGCTATATAAAAAAAGATTGTTTTTATAATTCGTTTTGGTCCTCATTTCTCTGGCAATTTCTAACCGTGCTTCTGCTACATTTCCTCGGTTTTCATAATCATTATTTTTCACATCATATAAAAAACACCTTTCTCGTACTAACATAATCAACTTCTCGTTCTTCCGATCAATTCCGGTCAATCTTCCTTCCGATGTGGACACCGAAACAGCAGTAAAAGCGCGAACGCGTGCGTTCTGGTTGACCGACGCGGTCAGAATGCTTGCTGTCTGGGTATGTCTATGTAACGTACCACGCAACGTGGAACGCTTGAACGCGTGAACTCCTTCCGTCTGATAGATCCTTGAGATAAACTATCGCCAGCATAAAAAAGTGTTGTTTCAAATTTTTTATTTCATGACGTTTTATAAGAGTAATATGAATTTATACTACTGAGTTAACTTTTATATTATTCATTATAATATACATACAACTCTGTGTAAAAGTATCGGAATATGTCAATAAAAAGACCCGCGTAAAAGAGGTCGTTCTAATTTTTTTACTGCATGTTGGTAGCACTGTACTGATTTAGCGCGCAAAGTTTGAGCGGGATCTGTCATTTAATTTGTTTTAAACTACACTTTTTGTTGGTCATAGTTTTGAGTTATCGGCGATTTTACAATGGAAAATATTGTTGAACAAAGAGTGTGCCTTAAATTTTGTGTTTCGAATGATATTTCATGTGGTGAATCACTAAAAATGTTGCGAAATACCTACGGCGAATCGTGTATATCGAAAACAAGGGCTTATGAATGGTATAAGGCTTTTAAAGAAGGCCGAGAAGTAGTAGTAGACTTGCCTCGTTCTGGTAGACCTTCAACCGCTACGACCAAAGAAAACATCGACAAAATCAAGAAGCTAGTGCTCGAAAATCGACGTATGAGTCTGAGAGAGTTGGCTAGTGAGGTGAACATATCTTTTAAGTCCGTCCACAACATTCTCATTGACATTTTAGGCATGAAACGCGTCGCCGCTCGACTAGTTCCAAAGAGCTCAATTTTGTTCAAAGAGCGCAGCGAAAGCATGTCGCTGAAGACATGGTTTCCGAGCTTCTACGGATCCGACCTTTATGAAACGTATAATAACTGGCGACGAGACATGGGTTTATGAGTACGACATGCAAACAAGCCAACAGTCTTCAGAATGGCGTCTCGAAAACGAGCCGAAACCCAAAAAACCGCGGCAAAGTCGCTCCAAAATCAAGGTGATGCTGACAGTTTTTTGACTACCGTGGTGTGGTTCACTCCGAATTCCTTCCAAAGGGAGAAACAGTGAATAAAGAATATTATTTAGGCGTCATGAAGCGTTTGCGTGAGTATCCGCCGAAAACGTCCAGATTTGTGGCAACACAACTCATGGATGCTGCACCATGATAATGCACCATCACACACAGCCATTATAGTGAAAGAGTTTTTAGCGAAACATTCAACAAAAGTTCTCGACCAAGCACCGTATTCACCTGATATGGCTCCGTCTGACTTTTTTATTTCCCAAGTTAAAATTACCACTTCGAGGAAAACGTTTTGAGTCGATAGAAGCCATAACAAAAAATTCGCTGAATGAGCTAAAGGCCATACCGCAAATAGCCTATGAAAAATGTATGGAAGACTGGGTGAAGCGTTGGAGATGTTGTATTGCAAGCGATGGGGCCTACTTTGAAGGCGATAAAATAAATTTAGATGAATAATTTGTATTTTTGTTTTATTGACAAATTCCGATATTTAGTACACAGAATGTATAAAAGTGTTTTGTAGTGGAAGAGCCACGCTGCAGATATATTATGGTTGTACCATGAATGGGTCGGCTCGACGGGGGAAGGACCACGCTCTCACAGAATACCAGCGTAAAATAGCAGCTTAATGCTGCTGTGTTTCGTATGGTGAGTGTATCAGGTGGACAGTGTGCTCGTTTGTCACTCAAAAAAAAAATTAAAAACAAAAATAAATATGTTACATGTACAGAACAGATCATTCAATAAATTTAAGTGGCCGACACTCATTGATGATGTATCATAATTCGGAGATTGTGTAACATAATTCGGAGCATTAGATAAAATGATTTCTTATAATTACGCGAACACTACATATGGAATAAAACTAGTTTTACGGATTTTATCGCGTTTAATTTTACTTATTTTTAATTACCGACGTTTCGGGTGCTTATCAGACGGGTCCATGCCAGTCCATGGTCACGGGGGACTTGAGGTGATTGTCGTCCCGATGTCAAAATTAACCCGGAGTACCTTCATCTTTTAATTATTAATTTTGGGCATCACATTTTTGAGTGTTTTCTCGTTAGTACAGTCATTTGAGGCTAAAAAAGGAGGTTACCAGGATAGTTTTCCGGGAGTTTTGAAATTTTGTGATTGTATAGATTTCTATGTGCTCTTTTTGAATTATTGCTATATTGTTTAGCGTTATGTTTTCATCGCATTTGAATCTTTTTCGACATCATGGATACGTCAAAAATTCGAGTAGTTATGGAATATGAGTACCGTCGGGGCAGCAACGTGGCAAAAGCGGCACGCAGCATCAACGACGTTTACGAAGCCAATACTACAAACGAATGCACCACATGTTATTGGTTTGACCGCTTCCGTTCTGGAAATTTCGGACCTGAAAAATGAACCTCGTGGTCGTCCGAACACTTTGGTCGACAATGACGAATTAAAGGCGATTGTGGAAGCTAATGATACTCAATATACGGCTGAATTAGCAGCAGCTTTCGACGAACATACATATACGAAGGATTAGTGAGACCCATTCACCAATTTCCGCAGTAAGATGTACACACTACACTAACGAGGTAAATAAGGTGATAAAATGGCTGTTCCCGACTGTATAAATAGACGTAGACCGATAAAAGTAATTTTCAAAACATCTGATGAACCGAAATCAATCTTACGCAATAAATCAAAGATTGAACTCTTAAATATAAGAATGTACTCCTCACCAAAAGAAGTATCGAGAAAACCTAAGAGAAACTGAAACGACGTCTAAAGAGTGGTGAAAAAACATCACCAAAAAACAAAAAATTACCAAAACTGTGCCAAAACAAACTAATGGCTCAGGTGGATCACACAAATGAAAGCTCTCTTAATTACATCACTCATGAAGTGACTGACTTATATGACAATTTAGAGAAAAATTCTCTAAAAATTCTTTACGCTGACATGCGCAGCATTGTTAAACCAAGAAAATGTTATAAGCTTTACTGTATCATTCAAAGTATACCCAGTCCTGTGCAGATTGTAATACTGACAGAAACCTGGATTAAAACTGAATCTGAAACCTTACGTCTGACTTTACCTGGCTACACCCACTACTATAATTATAGAAAAGAAATAAAAGGTGGTGGAGTATCTGTCTATGTACATGACTGTTTAAAGCGCCATCTTGTTCACTCCGCATCGAAGTACGACAGACATTACTTATGGGTTGATACAAACAAATATGCATTAGATATCGGTGCTGTCTATAGATCCCAAAGGACCAGCAATAACGACTTTCTTGAAGAATATTCACAACAGTTGTTAAGAAGCGAAAAAGCGATAGTATTTGGCGATTTTGGCATTTGACCTATTAGTGCCCAATAAATCAGTAAATACCAGGGCGGCTGAAAAGTTCGCGGCCTAGGGTACTTAACGATGAGTAATTAGCATGTGACTAGTTGCAACACTCAGTAGTATTATAAAAGCAATCACTAATTAAGTTTGCACTCATAGTTTAATTATTTATTGAACAACAAACGTCACCATGTCAGCCGAATCTGGAAATTCTCTGAATTATGAACACCGCGCCGTGATAAAATTCCTCGTAAAGGAGGGAAATACACCGAAAGACATTTTGAAGAGATTTCATCGGTTCTTCAGGATTCTGCGCCTTCATATACGATGGTGAAAAATTGGCCCGCATATTTTAACAAGGACGAGAGGCTGTGAAGACGACCCTCGCCCGGACCGCCCTATCACGGTACTGACCGAAGAAAACGTCCGAAAAGTCGAAAAATCGTTCTGGCCGGCCGAAGAATTAAATTGTGGCAGATTCAAGCTGTAAAAGTCGGCGTCCAAGCTAATGGCGACTGTTTTCTGGGATAGCGAGGGAATTTTGCTTATCAACTACCTACCCAGGGGAACTACGATGAATAGCCAATATTACGCCAATTTATTGACTCCAGTTCGCGAGGCTATTGTACAGAAACGACGTGGGAACCTGACGCGCGGAGTGCTCTTTCTGCAAGACAACGCGCCCGTTCACACCGCACATGTTGCGGGGCAAGCCCTGAAAGACAAGAGGTTCTCAGAGATTGACCACCATCCGTATAGCCCAGACCTAGCACCTAGCGATTTTTTCCTGTTTTCCAATTTCAAAAAGGACTTACGGGGCCGGAGATTTGCAGGTGACAACGAAATGAAAGCTGCGGTTAATCGTCATTTTGAAGAGAAAGATAAAGAATATTTTTTGGGTGGGTTAATTTGGCATTGTATGCGAGATGTGAGAAATGTATTTCACTTGAGGGAGATTATATTGAAAAATAAAAAATAGGTAAACCATATATTTTCTTTCATTAAGTATCTTAGGCCGCGGACTTATCAGCCGCCCCTCGTAACTACACAAAAATGCTTCTAGAAAATGGATACACAATCCTAAACAACATAGATCAACAGTATTGTAAACGACACGCACCAACTAGAAAATCTATTCTTGATCATGCTGCCTATAACATAAGAAAACATAAATTTCACTTGTCCACAGTTGATCCACCAATAGCAGATCATAAACAAATGTATTTATAAATTGGAAATATGTGACAGAAGTCAAAAAAAAATAATGTATCAAGCTATAAACTACAAATAATGAATATGCATCATGACGCTAAATAATAGGTGTTTACCTATGAAATTGCCATTCTGCAGTACTGTTACTACTTATTTTAAAAACATGGAATTCTTTTTTTCAAAATTAGTCATTTGTTGGGGACGGGGAGGGGGGGGGGAGTTGTTTGCTTTATGTATTTGATATTTTTCGCGAAAAACTGTGGATAAATCGATGTGAAGTAAGGTTATTTCTAAAAGGAAGAGGTTCTCAATTCGAGTGTTTTTTTTTGTATGTATGGCGATACCTTCGCAGATTGTGAGCCAATTTTGATGATTCTTTTTTATTAAATAGCTTATACTTCAAGGGTCCCATATAAATTGAGAGAAAAATTACCACTCCTAAAGATAGCAAATAAATAACTTCTTTTTTAGCAATTTGAAGTCGGTTTTAACTTTTTGTTAAAAGTTATACTTATTATATTTCTAAGTACGCTCTGGTTGTATTTACTGGGGAGTTGTTGTTTAGCAATAAATATGCGTTCGTTTTTTTTTTGGCGGGATTATTTCAAGGAAAAGTTCGTATGTCCCCAGTAAAACAAACCACTTTAGTACCATACTAGTTTTCAAGTAAGATTTTAACGGCTTTAAATCATCATCAATCATTCTCGTTCTGATTTGTGATGAGCTATTTTGTAATTACAACTTTGTGGATATGAAGGAACTGAAATACCGACACACAGCTATTGCTAGCTCGAGCTTCAACTTTGTATAAAGTGGTTATTAAGGTATTTTAATTTATTGCAAGTATTAGGTTAGTATTGATTTGATATAGATACGTATAGTTGTAAATTCAAACAACATACGAGGTTTTCATGACATGATTGTTACCGGTTTTACGGCTTTTCATTACATTAAATTGGTAATTTTACTTTTTTTTAGGCAAAATGTTCAGTAGTGGGAAAAAAATTGTGGCAGCGTGTCTAAAGAACCATTCGCCACCAGAAGACTTAGGGGAATTTCCGTCTTTATTACAGTCAGATATAAATATTAATCGACTGAAAGAATGGTCTGCAATGATGTCTTCAGAACAGACATTGGAAAATCTTCCATCTACAGCAAATTCCGATGCTGAAAATGATGAAACAATCACACTAAACAAAATCCAACATCGGCACCGTCTGCTATGGGCAATAATGCTAACACTGAGAATCTCAATTTGCAGGTTTTAGAAGCTGAAGATGATACTGATTTCAGCAGCGACGACTCTGTGCAAGAGCCAAATTTTCAGCCAAATGACAGCTCTGAAGTTTTGAGGGAAATATCCAATCATTAACGAAAATGAACTAAATGAGGACGAAGTGATAAATCTCAATGGACGTATAAGATACAAAAAAACAAACGAATGAAGGGTGAGAGATATCTTGGAAGAAGAAAAAACGAAGAGGGAAAAATTGTCTACGATCTTCAAAAAGCGCTAAAAGAAATAAAACCTTGGTGTGAACATAACAACATTTTTGGCAACTGAATAGGGAAGAAAAACGTTGCTTCCCTATTCAGTAGCCAAGGAATGTTAATGTTAGGAAAAAATTTAGCATATTTGAAAACACTAATAATACGAACGAACAACACACGTATAAAACCTCATAAAACAGCCCTATATTCAAAGTTTACTGGGTATGGCTCCTAAAATTTTAATAAACTCCCAAAAAACATCAAAGAGACAGATAATATAGACAAATTAAAGAAATTGCTTTCGAGTTTTTTAGTAAAAAAAAAAAAAGGCATACTATTCTATCAAATAATATTTTAATGATAAATGGTTTTTAACACCTACAATTAATGTCCGATTTATTTATTATATTTTTGTTTTTGTGTTACTAAGAATTATGTAATGGATAATAAAAACCGTAATTTATGTAATTTTTCCTAAACATATTAATTATAATTGAAATGGTAATGCTATTAAATATTAATATTAGTAATGCCAGGTGATGATGATAAACAAATATTTGTAGGCCTTTTAAAGCCCCGGATACACTAGGGGACATTTTGTCCCTCGACAGGACGCGGAACACTCAATCTACGCGACGATGCAACGTTGCACAGTGTCCTGCAACATGACCCGCATCATTTTACGTGACGCCGGGACATGTTGTTTGCTCCCACTCCGAGAGCGAGGGCACGTGTCCCGCGTCAGTGTTGCGCCAGTTTGTTACCGCGTATAGCCGTGTGCTCAACGTGTCTTGCAACATGTCAGTAGTGTGGGGAAACGAAACCGTGCTTTTACTTCTTGAGCTTTCTTGAGCTTCACTTTCTATTGTGGGATACTTCAAACCGTGATTATAGAAATAAAATAAAGAAAAATGACGCGTGGGAGGATATTGCCAAGGCGGTTAAATTACCGAGAAAAGAAATTGAAACCAAAGTGCGTACCCCCGTCCTACCGATCAGTTGTTTCGACACTCGAAAAGTATACGACAAGGAAGCATAAGAATCTCCAGTCGACAAGTATCTTAATGCAATGGCAAGTCTGATATGAGGGTCAACAGCGTTCCGTAGTGTTTGGCTATGGAAGGTCCGATCATTTGTAATAAAGTTTCAAAATCAGATGTTGACATTCGAGTAAAATTCACAAAAGATCCGTCAGACATTCGGAGATCACTTGAAATATTAATTCTTCTTTCTTCTCGTTGTAGTAAGAAATTCCGCATCCACCACCTTCTCTTTCGCTTACTTAATAAGTACTATGTACGGAGCACTAATCGCCGCAACTTCCTCGGACGACATTTCTATAAACACTGACTAGTGTAGCCTGCAAAATGTTCCGCGACATATGTCTCGGGACATTCCACGTAGTTGTTGAGCGACATGTTTCGCAACATGCCACTCCTTTTGTCCCCAAGTGAATCCGTATTTCAAAGCTTTAGCGCTTTATTACAAGATGAAGCTTGAGCTTGTGCATAATTTTACGATAAATAATCTGAAAAACAAAGAAGGATTTTGTTTCCTTTGATGATTGGATGAGTCAGAAGGCGGTTTAACAGCTGACGAGTTTTCATGTTGATTCATTGATTTCATAATTAACTATTTTGACACGGCATTCGCATATACAGTGCATATACAGTGATGGGTGCAAATACCAAAACAAAAATTCTATTCTTTCCAATGCACTTCTATTCGTAGCCACTAAGACAGGTATAGTCATAGTTCAAAAATACCTTAAGAAGGGTCACACCCAAATGAGATGCGATGCATTCCACAATTGAGCGGCAGATAAAAGATAGCTTGCCGCATTAATAATTTAATTTTTTTTTTTTGCCTTTTTCATGTAGTTAGGTATTGTTGTTTACTTTAGGTATGTGGATGAAAACGGACTTCGTTTAGTTATGATTACGTTTAAGATTATTTTCGACTTCGTTTCTCGGATTTATTATATACCGGATGATTGGGAGATGGGTGCAAAGCTTTCAAGGGGCGCTAGTATAGACAATTTAGAACCATTTAAGCCATGTTAGTCTTAGATGAAGTCTAATTTTTTTTTTAAATAAGTTTTTATGATTTTTAGCGAAAATGCCCAAAATTTTCTAACTATTATTTGTGGCCAAATTAAACAATAAAAAAACATGTATTTTATTTTATTCTATTAAAGTCATGTGTAAGCAATCTAATAAGATTGCTTACATATAACTCTTCTTGCTCTTCACAAAATGAAGAATTCCAAAAAGAATAGAACAATTGGAGTGTGAAAACAAAAAGACAAAGTACATAACTTTACTGGAGGATCAACTGGAGGACGTTAGAAGAGAAACCAAAAGGAAACTTTGAAATAAAGAATATACAAATTGAACCCAAAGAAAACAAAGACGACTTAATAAAAATGGTTTTATGCTTATAAAAACGATAGATTGCCCTATAACCGAAAATGAAATCACTGACATTTATAGAGTACGAGCAAAGAGAGTAACCACCAAGAGTACCCCAATGATAGTGGAAACAAATTCGGCCATTCTGAAATCTTCGGTTTTACAAAAGTGCAAGGCTTATAATATTAAAAATAAAGAAAAACTGTGAGCAAAACACCTGGCTTTAGAACGAGAGAAGACACTCCAATATATCGTCGATTAAATGGAAAAGTGTCATTTCTCAAAATTTGTTGAAAATGAGATTGTTATCTAAAACGATTTTAAATTTCCCGCTTTTTATATGGAAAAATGACAGTTCATTAATCTATACTTCAAAGTCGCTATTGTCAAAAGTGTCATTTATGTAATCTATGGTTATCCGCTATTTTGTTTGTTGATTAATGTCACTCTGCCATTTGCAACCCGGACACGAAAGTGAATCCACGTACGTTTGTTAAGAAAAGTGACATTTCTCAAAAAGTGGTTTGGAAGCGATTACAAAAGGTAAATTATTTTTATGGAATAATGTTATATTTCGAGAAATGACGTTTATTTATTAAAATCCTAAACTTTCTTCGTGGTCATAATTTTGTAGAGAAGCGTATTTTTTTGACATGTGACAGGTTTTTGAAAAATTAAGCATAACCATTATGAATGTTTCAGACATATGACATTTTTCTACATATTTTTGTACACATATTAGCATAATGCTTATTCTAAAAATGTTACAATTTTAAATATGACTGTAAATGTTCAGATATTTGATTTATTGTGTTAATTATCTAAAAATGACTTTTTTCTATGGATTAATCTATTTTTTTTTGTCAGTGAATAATCTTCAAAATACCTACTAAGCCGATTTCAATAATACTTTCGCGAGTTTGTCACGTGTTTTGGACTGGATTGGACTTACTCAATTATTATTTTTTAGGATGAATCGAGGCGCAAAAATTTTGAAAATGGTTATATCTAACGAAATTAATGAAGAAAATCCAAGACCACCGTATAAAACGACTCCACCTGAAACATCTTCTGGATTGATAGAACTTACTTCACATTTAGAGCCAATTCAAGCGCATTCTTCTGCAATAGAAAATAAAGATCCAGCAATCCAAGCTTCTTCATCTAAAATATGTGACTTAATCGACATGGAGCAAGAACCGTTAAAATTAAAACGCATACGAAGTCCTTTAATTAGTTTAAATAGCAATATTGAGATTCCTCTTTCTAATAATGATTTTTCGAACTCAGAGATTATGCTCGATATGCGGAATAATCAACCTGGACCGAGCAGAATCGATGTGGAATATGTTGAAAGCGATCCAGAGTCAATAGAAAGTGCTAACATCCTACTATCTTACCATCCACTATCATCTTTTAACAAAATAATACCAGAATCAAATGATGATGATAGTTCTTCTAACTCTGAATACCCCGATAGTCAAAAAGATTTTTCGTCTGACGACATACATAATGACCCTGATTTCTTGTACGAGGATCTGGCACTTTCCTCAACATCTTCGGAAGACGAAACAGTTGCAACAAATGAAAAGCAACCAGAAATAGTTGAAGTTGAACAAGAAAAACCAAAAAAAGGAAGAAAAGAAAAGCTATACCTGAAGAATGGAGAAAAAATAAAGCTAAACTATTGAGAAACGCTGGAAAAGCTTATGTATCTACATCTAAGTCAAAAAAAACAATGAAAGAAAAAGAAATGAAGCAAGCATGTTCTGATAGGTGTAAGCTCAAGTGTTCTGACAAAATTAGTGAGGAAAAGCGTCGATTGATTTTCGTAAGTTACTGGATGTTGGAAGATTTAGAAAAACAGCGTCAATTTATTAATAAACATGTAACTGCGATAAAACCCAAGTATCGTTATATTCATGAGGAAGTACAAGAAAAGACTATAACCATGCATTTTATTTTGAAATAGACAGAGAACAAATACGAGTTTGTAAGACATTTTTTAAAAATACATTAGGTATATCTGACAGACCAATAAGAACGGTAATATCTATGCAAAACTCTGAAATTGGAGGGTTTTTGAAAGATGAAAAAGAGGAAGCATGGGAACCACAAAAAGCTTGATACTGCTATTATAAATGGAATAAGAGCGCATATTAATTCTATTCCTAGAATAGATAGTCACTACTGTCGAGCTAGTAGCAGTCGAGAGTACATTGAAGGAGGTTTGTCTATTGCGCAATTACATAGAGATTATGTTGCAAAATGTCAAGTAGAAAAGGTTCCTCACGCTGACTATCAAATATATTACAATATATTTACCAAAGAGTACAATATTTCATTTTGGTCTCCCAAGAAGGACCAATGTGAGGATTGTGCAGCGTACAACAACGCGGAAGATAAAGAGCCTTTAAAAGCCAACTATGACTCTCATCTTGAAGAAAAAGAACTAGTGAGAAGAGAAAAAGAGTTAGATAAAGAAAATTCTAATGAAAAATTTATTACAGCTGTCTATGATTTACAGTCCGTAATGCCATGCCCGAGAGGTGACGTTTCTAATTTTTATTATATTTCAAAACTTAATGTTCTGAACTTTACCATTTACGAACTTGGATCAAAAGACGTAAATTGCTATGTCTGGCATGAAGGAGAAGGTTCAAGAGGCGTAAATGAAATAGGGTCTTGCGTCTTTGGTTATCTAAAAAGCCTGCAGGATAAAATCAATGAAGATTTTGAAGTTGTATTTTACAGCGATAATTGTTGTGGACAGCAAAAAAATAAGTATATGATTGCCATGTATATTTATGCTGTGAACAATTTAGAAAATTTAAAGTCGATCACGCACAAATTCCTAATAAAAGGACACTCACAAAATGAGGGAGATTCGGTGCATGCTACAATTGAACGTAATATTTCAAGATCTTTAAAATCAGCACCCATTTATGTGCCGGAGCAATATATTACTTTGATCAGGACAGCTAAAAAAAAAGGAAACCCGTACAGTGTCCATGAACTAAACCACGAGGACTTCTTTGACATTAAGAAAATTGCTGACAGTATTGGACCAAATTATACAATGAACGAAGATAAAGAAAAGATAAAGATGGGAGATATTAAAGTTATAAGAGTAGAAAAGCAGTTTAATGACAGATTTTTTTACAAGTCTTCATATAAGGAAAATTGTTTTAAGACTGTCGTGATCAAAACTCGGTCAAGCAAGAAAAATACAAACTTGTCTCACAATTACAACCACTATACTCAGAAAAACTGACTGTGTCTAATAATAAAAAGCAGGTATACTTACATTAGTAAATAAAATATCATTCCCAGGTTTTATAAAAGCTTTTATGAAAATCTGTAGAAATGACAAACGTTTTGAATGTTTTATTTTCTATTTTGATTTATTTTATCCCTATAAATTTTATTAAGAGAGTTTAAAATTGCATAGAATTTGTGTTTCTTGTGTTCGGATAAATTTTACTAAAGATTGAGAAGTTTACAAAATGCTTTGTTTGGTTTTTAATACTTTTGTTATGACTGATACTTTGAGTTAGCCATTGTAAGTGGTTTTTCTATAAAAAATACCTGTCATAAAAAATTATATTATTTAGATTTTTTATAAAGTACTTAAAAAAATTGAATTTATATCTTAAGTATATTATTACCTTTTCTATGTTATTATAAGTAGACTTAAGTTCGAACTGATTGATCTCAATATTATTACCATTCCTAATCTAAGAAGTACGTCTCTTGGAACAAAAGTTTTCTATTGATTGTTATTTTATAATATTTCTCAGTAAAAATTATTATTTTATAGTACCTCATTTAATGAAAACTAGATTTTCACTTAAATAAAACTTCTTTTACTGCTACAGTGGTGTTTAATTTTTATAAAGTACAACCTACATATTTTTTTTATTTATGTAGAAAAATGACACTTCTAATTGTAAATGGCATGTTTTTGGTATATTATTAAAATTAAGTAGACACTCTTAATGAGCATTTAAATACCTTTCGAATGATACATAAAACTTTTATGTTAAAATTCAACATAAGATCGGAGAATAAATTAAAGAAATAAATAAACTTAAAATGTTTGTAGTGTATAATTTGCTCTTTTCTAATAATGTCACTTTTCCGTTTAATCGACGATATGTATCAGAACAACTGACGTCTAAAGGGCTAGATTACATTTCCTTGTCCGCGACCTAGCTAAAACAAAATCATATAAATTTTGCTAGACATTGTACGGACATGTCTACGTACGGAAGACAACTGACTCCACTGTAATCCCGATAAGGAATGAAGCTCAAGTACATAACCTTATACAACAAACGTGACTTTGTACTCATGATATATTGTGATATATGTAGGAAAGGTCTTGTGTGAATTAGGAGACGTGTTGATGCTTCTATAACTTTAATTATACTGATCCGAACTTATTCTACCTTAACACTAATATATACTATTGTGGTGGCTACTCTACACCTCCCACCGACAAAAAAAAAAAGTTATCTATTTTTTATCAAACCTAAAAAACTATTCTAAACATAATTAAAGAATATCTAAATGAAAACTATAATCTAAGGCATAATGTCTAGATTTATGAGGGCGTTTGGCTAAACCCTTTGGCACGTAAAAATGTGTAGTCACATTAGTTATAGTAATTGACATAATCAGGCTTAATTATGTAACATAACATAATATAATATTATTATGTTTTGATTTTCGCAAACATTTGTTATTTTTTATTCGTATCCTTAATCATTAAGACAAGTCATCTAGTTCCGATATTTAATAATACATAGTATTCATTTCATTATCATATCTCTTTTCACACTTCAATACTTCTCTTTATTCCCTTTTTTACTTCATATATTTATGTACTTCATTCTTGTTTAACAATTATTTATTTTTCATTTTACTTCACAGCATTTTAGCTACATATTCATTCAATATTTGTGTCATTTCTTTCACGTACACGGCTCGCGTACATACATGATCAAGACAATGACCAATATCACTTCATCCAATTCTTTACATTTATAGCGTTTCAGTTCATATAATTTATTATTTAATTGTATCATAACTTTCACGTACACGACTCGCGTACATACATGATCAAGATAATGGACAATATTCCATACAATTCTTGATAAATTTTATTTCACTCAATAACAATAGTTAGAACTCATTCTGGTTTTATCGAATCCTGTTCGGATTTAAAATGTTTAAAATTAATCGGTTATTAGGTTTTCCAAACTCTCAGCTGATCAGGCCGATTGTATGTGGATATGCTAACCTCCGATAATTTTCTTTACCTTACTCACAACTACACACTATTAATATTTTGATTTATAATTCCGTATTTCGTAACTTAGCCATAAATCTACTCACATCTTTTACAAATTTATATTATACAGTCTCCTATAATATTTAGGTATATCATTGTCAGTCAGGGATTGAGGCTCACAATATGGGCACAACAAAATTGAAGTTAATTAATTGTATACATAATATAATTGAGTTTCTAAATCGTTTTGAACGAAGTTATTTTCATAATCCACATAAGTAAGTTAGATATTCAAACTGTTATCTTATGATTTAAAAGTTTAATCAATATTAAACCAAAAATAAATTATTGCATTTCATATTAAGATACAGAACAAAGAAGTCAAAGCAACGTAATCATTTTCAGTAACAATAACATAATCACATAACAAGAGACAGATCAAAATACAAATTGCAATCCCACTCCTAGCAGCGCAAGCGATTTGAGACACCTTTGTTTTAATTACTAAAGTATGTATATGGAAACGTTTGCGATTACATAGAACTATGACCACAGTGTGATTAACACCTAATTTTAAGATAACTTGTACAAACTGTTATAATATGAATGCAAGTAAAGTAAAATGTACCTTAAAGTGATAGTTTTAAATATTTTTGAATTTATACAGAAGTTAAGATACATTACATCGTGAATAGTTTTATTAGTTTTACATACATCGAAAAATACATTAGCTTTTTATTTTTATAAATTACTTTTGCAAGAAATATGATGTTTATTTTTTCGTATATACAACATTATTGAAAAATTACTACAACTACTACCAAGTTTATATAACAAAACATTAATTTATTTTAACATTCAAAAGAACAATTTTAATTTTATGTAGGTTAGCATATAAATTTAAGGTTTATTGCCTTTAGAGAAGAAAAAAACTTTTAACAATAGCGAATGTTTAAAACCCTTTTCAAAATTGAATACTACCATTTAAATAAAATTTACTACAGAAAAAAAAATAACAGCGGAATATATCATTAGTATTATTTTAACCATACGAAAAATTAATTGATGATAAATCATGGTAAATTTAAGTACGTAAAATGTAATCTACTATATTATTTCATTCGGTTTTGCAGGACACAGTAATAAAAAGAATATATAACAATAAACAATAACTGTATAAAATTGAATATAAAATCGTCTTGTGCCAACATACAAGAAAGCTTAAAAAGTAACTTAATTTTTAATATTGCATTATGATTTTTTTTAGCAGGTGCACTAATAAATATATTAAGGTATCAATTAAATCGTGAAGTATCTGATTAATAAACTCAACTTTATCATATTATATTAAATACAAAATTTTAAAAACATAACTTTTTTTATAATAATTAAAACTTTTTTAAGAAATGTTAAAAGAAATGACGAAAAATATGCTGATTCGATGTTACCTCAAATTTTCTTCTTTTTTCTTTGTGGTTCAATTTTCATATTCTTCTGGACGAAGCTTGCAAAAGTACAAATGTTACTTCCTTTTAAAATTAATCTGCCGTTTCTTGAATTTTGAACTTTGGTCATCATATTTTTAATTTTTAGTTAGTTGCTATACAATTATTATTGTGGCCTCTTCTTGTATTCATATTTATTTGTTTTTCGTCACATCCGGTATTGCGTCCATTCCGTTATAATATATTTTTTCCATGATGATTTCCATTATTTTATTTTTAATTTTCTCTCTTTATATAAGCCCGGCGGTGCGCGTACATTGTAGCAGCGCACCGCCTGGCAGGGTCGCCATGTGATATATGTAGGAAAGGTCTTGTGTGAATTAGGAGACGTGTTGATGCTTCTATAACTTTAATTATACTGATCCGAACTTATTCTACCTTAACACTAATATATACTATTGTGGTGGCTACTCTACAATATGCTTGCTTTATTGCGCATATATACTAAACAGTATAAGACGTTCTTTAAGGGTAAGGTTTAGCAAAATCACACACTTAATATTTATTGTTACTTCACAGTTCCAAAAACTATTTTACTTTATTTCACTTACACACACTTATTTACACAAACACACATAAACAAATACCTCAAGTCTATACAAAATAACCGTGTGATAATTTATAAAAAGCTGTTCACTTGTACTTTATATAATTATATTATGAGTCCTATAAAAACTGTCAAAATTGTCAAATAACCCCTTCTTTTTATAATAGAATTGTGCAACGTCAGGAAGTATTTAATCCAATCTTTATATGAATAACTTATTAAATACCGTAACAGAGATTGATAAAATAGATATTGCGAATTCTAGTATGTGTGATGTTATTAGTTTTTCATCCTCGATAGTTAAAATACTTAACACAGAACTCACAATTATTTCACAAAACATAAGAGGAATCTATTGTAATTTTGATGATCTTTGCCTTACATTGTCACATTTCAAGTTTTTGGTAGATGTGATAGTAGTAACTGAGTGTCAAATTGATCCTCGAAAACCATACCACAGTTAAATAATTACACTTCATTTACAACAACAAATCATTTGAATCGGTGTGACGGTGTTGTAATATATGTCAAAACGGATTATAAAGTTAAGGTTACTGAGATCCTGCTTTCGAATGCCTCATGTCTCCAGATTACTATAAATGACCTGACTATCCTAGGGATTTATCGCTCACCATCAACTTCCGATGCAGAAAAATTCGTATATTCACTAGCAAAAATTATCCAGAGGTAAATGATTGGATTGACGAAATTATATCGGCTTTATTGTACATTGGTCTTTATTGTAGATTGGTTTGTCTCAGACCAGAGCTCAGATTTTGTGAGCGCTTCAAAGTGTCATTTCATAAATAGGGACAAAACTTATTTTGAACTAAATGGGCACAAAATCTATTACATATTCGAAGTTCCCCTCCTTACGAAAATAACTTGTACGAAATAACCTCAAAACATGTAATTGTCAACAGAGTGGCAAAAATGTCTGATATTTTAAATATGTATAAGCTAGACAAAAAGCAAGCACTTCGATTGGCACCAAAATTATGAGATATCTATATTAACCCAAATAATGTTTAGAAAATGCGCGTACATTTAGCAGCACAACTGTTAAGACACTGTTGCTTCAGCGATAAGAACACACGTTCTTATCGCTGAAGCAACAGTGTCTTGTGATTGGAATATAATTGACCCAACTGCATCACACACTGCTGATTTTATAGACAAAAGGAACCAACTGTTTGAAACTTGTTTGAACTCTAGCCGATTGCGATCTCCCGCTCAATTCAAATAGCCTTCTACGGTGTCAGTTTTCAAAATGAGTTTTTACAGGAAATGTAGGATTTTTTAAAGACTTAAAGTTAGTTAAGATAGATACAGGAGTGGACGCAACTAAATCCATGAATATTATTGGTTTTCAAATCACCATCAAATCTGTATTACAGCTCTTCGTCGATTTAAAGTCACAAGCATTAAAATGTTTGTACACTAGACGATTAAATAAATTTTTTGGGAAAGTGCGGCAGGCAGGTGGTAACTGTCAAGAGCCAACTTGTATACCATTAAGTAATGCTTTTAAAAGAATGTTTGTAAGCAAAATTTTAAAAAAAACAGAAGGTACTAATTGTGAAGAAGATTATGATAGTTTACTCATGAAAGTCGAGGACTGCGGCACGCTTTATGAAGCTATTCAAATGGAAGAAAACGAACATGTTCTTATCCTTACTGTGGAGACTAACGACTATAATTTCGACTTTCAAGAAAGAAATGCTGTTGTTTATATTGCCGGGTATTTGTATAGGAAATGCCTGGATCGATATGTCATGATTTTGAGTATTAGAGTTAAGAAAAATAAGAAATTAATTAAGCTATAATCATGTATAATTTAAATTTAAGCATTGCGATAAACATAATTTCAGCAAATATAAGGCCGTCCCTCACGCAGATCATCGGTGAGATTAGTTCGACCACGTTTAATCTCATTAAACCAGTTGTAAACAGTGGCACGAGATGGGGCTTCATCATGAAAGGCCAATCGAAGTCTATCATAACTTTCTTGTTACTTAAATGACATCGAAAGTTATAAAAAATCATTGTACGAAAATTTTCTCGCGTTAATTTCATGCTGACGTGACACAGACAATTTTCAATTTGCCGCCAAATCGTAAACAAATGACAAATTAATAAAATACATACACAATAATATTGGCAAAGAGTTCCATTTTCAAAATTTGAACTTTTTTTTTATTATATCGTTTACAAGTGGCCAGTTCTAAAAACTTTCAGTGTCGCCCTCGTATAATCGACAGAAAAGCAAGCGTATTTATTTGTCATCCACGCTGTAAATAAATAAGCTTTTCAAAATTTATAACAGTCAAGCCAATGAAACTCTTAAAGTAAAAAGAAACTTTCTTTGCAACAATATTTTGTACAAAATTTAATATTGGATTTGGCACACCTGGTGTTGATGTTTGTAGTTATTGCAAAAGGATGGCATCTGCTATAAAAGCAGAAACTGATACAAGAAAGATAAAACATTAATGCACAATTTGGGAGCTCATAAGTTACGCGCCAAGACATTTCATAAGTTATTAAAAACAGACTATTCTGATAGTGTCAGACTTTTTTTCGATCTTCAACAGATTCATACTCTTATGAACATTTATACTTTTTGTATAGTTTATCTGAATAATCAAGATTCACATTTTTTTACTTGGACAGAAACGGAGGCTGGGAAAGGTACAGGTTGAAATATGCTCTGTCATATTTTAATTTCTACAAACACACAAGTTTACTGAATCTAAAACTAAATTAAGACTGTTCTGCGATGGTTGCGCAGGTCAAAACAAAAACATGCATGTTAATCATAGTTTATGTTGGTGGCTCTTTAATAAGTTGTTTTGTTCTACCCTGTAAGAGGACATCCTTATATGTCTCCAGATCGTATCTTTGGAGTGGTAGAAAATTATTAAAAAGAGAGAAAAATCATCACACGAGAACATTATACGGAAGTAAACTCCGAGAAAGGAAAGATCCATGAATTGGGAAAAGAATGGAACACGCTGGATATAAAAAGTCTATCAGAATTCATGAAAAATTAAATTATTGAAGAAGATGATGAGCCAGGCGACTAGGGGTAGAATTACATAACGACTATCGGAAGTTAATAATAGGATATCTGGCGGGTAGCATTGCTCATTATGCTACGTACAAAAAAAAATAGTGCCAAAAGGCTCCGCGCGTTTGTGTACTGAAGAAAGGCATTTTTTTCATAAATTAAAGGAAACTAAAGGAGGCTTCTCTTCGTAACTTTAATCATGGGGGTATATTGCCATAGTTGCCACGCGTGGCGAGCGGTTTGGCAACCGCAGTTTTTTTATTGTTGTTTTGCTGTTATCAGACAGATGTCGCTACCCATCTTCTGCCTTAGTTTCCCTCTGTCGCCTCTTACGACACCCACGGGAAGATATGGGGTAGTGGGTATTCTTACCCGCCACTACACGGGGCTTTCCCAACGGATAGGTCTTAAGATGAACATGGACAAAAAAAAGATCATGTATGACGTCCATGTCACACCTATGCCGGTAGTTGTTGGGAGCACTAAGCTCGAAGTTGTTGACGAGTATGTTTACCTGGGACAAATAGTCCGACTAGGTAGGTCCAACTTCGACCGAGAGGTCAATCGACGGATTCAACTCGGCTGGGCAGCGTTCGGGAAATTACGACACATCTTCTCGTCAGGTATACCTCAAAACTTGAAAACGAGACTGTACAACCAGTGCATGTTGCCAGTGATGACTTATGGAACTGAGACGTGGTCCTTCACTGCTGGCCGTATGAGGAAGCTCAAGGTCGCTCAGCGAGATATGCCGAGGGCTATGCTTAGAAATAAGGATATCCGCAGTAGAACCAGAGTGACCGACATAGCCCAACGGATTAGTAAGCTGAAGTGGCAATGGGCCGGCCATATAGCTCGAAGAACCGACAACCAATGGGGAAAAAGGTTCTCGCTCCCCGCTAGATGGGTGACGACCTGGTAAGACATACAGGAAGTCGGTGGATGCAGGTGGCTCAGGACCGTGCTTTGTGGCATTCCTTGGGGGAGGCCTATATTCAGCAGTGGACTTGTGAAGGGCTGTAATGATGATGATGATGAAAGGAGACTTACGTTTTCCATCCAACGATTTATATAATATTTGTTGTACTTGCGAAATGGTTGTACGAAAGAAAAACATGACATTGTACAATGAAAGGCAACAAAAGTATATTCTTACAAAAATATTAGAAAAGTTCATTGCCATATTTGAAAATGGGCCAGGTTAGGAGTAGTCTTAACCGACGAGCATGTTTGCGTAGGTATATGGATAAAAATGAGGCGAAAGAGGTGTGTCAGGGTCGTGCCAAATGGAAGTAAGTAGTCTTCTAGGGTTTTTGTAAAACAAGTTGAAAATACAACAAAATCCAGAAGATGTGATAGCAAACAATAATTTCTGAATACATCTATTGAACGAATTCAAGTTTGTATGCAGACTTTTTAAAGACTTTAGGGTAAAAGGAGTATACTAAAAGATGCTGGGTGGCCTCTTCGGAGCATGGGATAGCGAAAACGTCCACTAATGACATCAATGAAGAGCGCATTGTCAAGAAAGACGACATGGCTTTTCTCAAACAGTTTTTTGATTTGTTACCCAAAAAGGCCATCGGATTATTGCAGAGCAGGCACCTCAAAACAATACTTAGAGCCGATCATTGAAGACATAACCTCACTATACAGATTAAACCCCATGGAGTGTGAAAAAGCTGGAAGATCTCCTGAGTGTTTTATGAATTAAGCCTGGCCATGTTTATACCAAAAAAGAACCAATGCAATATTTGCTGTTCATACAAAGACGGGGGCAACATAACTGACGATAATAAATATAACTCTCATATACATTCAAAAGACATGGCCAGAAATTAAAAGTTAAGGAATAAAGATAGAGCACAACAATTCCGTGATGTACATATTTTCACGCATGAAAAGCTGTCAAGTTCTGTCCTCAGTTACAGGCCAGTGTTCTTTATTACAAAACTAAACTCTGCGTACATAATTTCATCTAGCAACCGAAGATGACTATTGCTACTCGTTCGACGAAACTAACGCTGGTCTAATTGCTTCCTTATTTATTTCATGTATACACATACTAAGAACATTGGAGCATAAATGTGTTCCTTTTATCCTTTTTTCTGATGACTGTACGGCACAGATTAGAATGTTTTCTTGCTAATGCACTTTTACATTTAGCGATAGAAAAAAATGTCGTGATCAAACAAAAGTTCTTGGAAAAGGGCCAAACGCAGATGGAGTGTGACGCAGTTCACAGCTGCATCGAGCAGAAAACAGAAAATATGATCTTCCCGCCCTCAGTATGCAGTACTCTCTAAGGAAGCTAGACCTAAGCACCCTTATATAGTTGAGTATTTGCGTAACATGTAACTCAAAAGAATACGTTCATCTATGACTCTATACGGCCAGTTCGAACAACTAACGTCACAGATTATAGATTTAAGAGTAATACAACCTAATGGAATAATCAAGTACAAATTAAACTTTGGTGCAGAGTACTTCGCGAGTTGCCTAGCGTAGAATGCTGATGAGCCCTGAAAACCTACCCAACAGACCAAAGCTGTACCAGAGCGCAATAAAACTGGCTTAAAGTAAATGGCGACATTTACAAAAAAATTGAAAGCGACATTTCCACCTTCACAATTACTACGATTCTTTACCTCATTGACACGTTATTGATCTCTTATTTTTATTGTTGATAGCATAGGTAAATTGAGAAGAAAACTTTATTATTTTAAAAAGTGTAAGTAAGAAAGAATAGGACATTCTGTTTTGTCTACCAGAATTTTGATTTGAGAACGGAAAAGGGTGCTCGAAAGACATTAAAAACGCCCGAAAATCCACAACTCGAAGATGCAGTTTACATGCTTTATAGAACGACGAAAAAACGTTCCCTTGTCAAGCGACATTTTGATTGAGAAGGCGAAATACTTTCAAGAAAGGCTTGGGCGAGGAGAGTTTCTGCCAGTAAAGGTTGATTGGAATAATTTAAAAAGAGACACGGAATACGTCAACTCGAAATAACCGGCGAGAACTTGTCAAACAACGAAGACGCCGTAAAACCATTCCAGGACAAATTCATGGATATTATCAAGGAGAAAGATTTAACCGCAAATTTTGAAATTGCATAGAAATCAAACTAAAGTAGACATAGACAATGATCGAGAATGATCCTTTGTATATTAAAGTACGACATTTATTGTGAAAACGCAGTCTTTCCTTCTTAGCCTTTAACTGGTGACGTGCGGTCTCACAGGCCGAGCGACGCAAGCGAAACATCATATCACCCCCTTCCCCGCACTTCCCGTGTTTGAGTGCCCGAGTAGCTTCGAGTTTAGTATCGCCAGTGCCCTAGAGGGGGATAGTTGCGTTGTCCAGGCCCAAATCGGTAAGTTAGATCGATTTAAAATTCTCGAGCGGCCTCTCAGACCTTACGTAACTTTTTTGGAATTTCACTATATTGATTTATTGCGGTTATTTTCAGATATTACTTACAATGAATAAGTCTGGACCTCCTAGAAAAAGCATAGAGAGGTTGGTGACATAAATGCAGTGTCAAGCACAAGTAGACAAGTCTCATCAGTCGTAAATTCTAATGCCGATCGCCAAATTGTACAATGGTCAGCACAAGACTCAAGTGGATCGGAAGCTGAAGACGTTCCCGAAAACTATGCCCCGGAGCATAGCGACCACAACTCGGAAACGGAAGCAAGTGCTTCTGAAGATGAAGAACCAGTAATACATCAGGAAAATCAGCTTTCAGAAAGTGACAGTGACGAACCTTTGTCAAGAATATCTAGATCTTTCTAATATAATATAATTCAAAAATGTGAATGCCCATGTTCTTTATCAAGCTGATGGTGCCAATATCATTGATAAGGGACAGTTCATCAAGATCTTGGCGAGAAACACGGCTTTACAACATATGAAGCGCAGAGTTTATAATACTCATATTCCACGTGATATAAAAATCAATTTGGTATTCTTATAAAATCTAACTTATATATTCTGGATTCTGATTTGCCACCTGAACCACAAAATCCCGAAAACAAACTGAAAACACGGAAAACGTGTTGTCAGTTTGTTTTGTCCTAAATTGAACTGTAAATCGAATTACCAATGTATGTCATGCGAATAACACGTGTGTTTGCAGTGTGCGAAGCAATTATGCCTTAACTGTCAATAAAAAATACAAAAGTTTGACAGTTGTCATTTTTGAGACATGACACTTGTGATAAGAGTTTAATTTTTTTAAGTAGATTAGTGTTTGAACTTTGATAAAAAAATATGTTTTAATTATGTTGATTTTTATTATTTTATAAGCAATTGTGGATCTTGAGCCTAGTTTTTCGATTATAGAGGCCAAAAACTTTGTAACTACCAGTACATAATTAAAATTACATTTAGACTACATGAAGTTGTTTTAATTTTTACTTTAGTATATAATTTAACACAAAATATACATTAGGATAACCTACCATATTTAATATACGTATTATAGGCCAGATATAGCGTCGGCCTGTCAGGCCGCTCGTCACCAGTTATGTTACAAAAAAACCACGTCATCAGTGAAAGGTTAAATAGGAATATATCATTCCTTTATCTCTCCCTGAACTCACGTCGCTTATTAAAATTATAACCTATTTTTTTGCGTTAAGGCTTTTATTTCACTTGTTTACTCCTTTATGCTCTTGTTTGTATTTCTATATTTTTGTAACTGAAATGTATTTGTTTATTGTATTATGTATGTATTTATTGAATACTAGCGATCCGCCCCGGCTTCGCATGGGTGATTTCTGGATCACGACAACAGCGCCACTTGTCCAATTGTGAATCTAAAATATCCAGGGACCCACTCAAACGCACACAAAAATTTTCATAAAAATCGTTCGAGCCGTTTTCGAGTTTTAGCGAGAATAACGGACAGCAATTGATTTTTATATATAAGAAGAAGATATAATTATATATATGTTGTATGTATTTTCAAATAACTTGCGTACAGCCTTACCCTTTCTCATCGGTCATTATATCCTCTGCTATGTGGTTGCCTTGTCGAGATCGCTTGTAAGCGATAAGACCGACAATTGTACCTTTGTTTTAATAATAATAATAATATTAAATAACCTAAAACTTATAGACTTAACAGAAAATACGTACATAGCCCTACAAAAAGCCGCAGTTGGAGGAAAATTAAATAGTTCAAATTCCCACAATCCCAACATCTACAACAAACACACACCACACACTGTAATTTACTTGGCTAAAAGCCCGTAAATACAGTTATTACCAACTTTTGAGCAAATTTAAACTTTTCCGATAATAATAATAATTTATACGTGGTAGAGCCATGCTGCAGCTATATTACAAGTATAGTTGTAGCACGAATGGGTCGGCTCGACCGGGGAAGGACCACGCTCTCACAGAATACCAGCGTAAAATAGCAGCTTAACACTGCTGTGTTTCGTATGGTGAGTGTAGAGAACCGGAGACCCTTTATACTGGAAAAGAGGCATTCCATCTTAGTCCTCACGGGTGACAACACATCTGCATTTTGATTATTTTTTTGAGAATAGATGTAGATGTGTATGGGTCACAGCAGCCACTTACCATCAGGTGGATTGTGTGCTCGTTTGTCACCCTTATCCTATAAAAAAAAAGAGTGGTTAAATGTATAGTAAAATGTATAGGTTAGTTTATAGTTAAATGTATAGGTTAAATATTATCCCAAACTCAATATAACTTTGGACCACCCAAAACTGAAATTTTAGCCATATTTTTTATTTTTTTATTTGAAGTGACACGCGAACTTAAAGTCTACGTGATGGTAAGTGGACTACTGCAGCCCATGGACAAAGCAACTTCAAACAAAGAACGCTACTTAAGCGTTGTAACCTCTGACGACTAAAGCGGAATGCCTCACAGCCTCTATATATACTGGCTTTCTATACCCTTCAGACCGGAACACAGCAGCTTTTAGGCGGCAAAAATGTTCTCTGTATTTTTTATCCCTAATGACAAATTTCACACACACAAATATACACATCACTTACTAAATAGAAACAGAAAATATCCCAAAAGTAGTCCAATGTTACTCGAATTGACCGTAATGTTTTGATACGATATTGTTAAACTAAACGAGAATCACAATAAGGTTCGGATAACTGCTAATCGGGTTTCGTCTTGCCTGCACCGTCGTAGAGACCGCTTGCGCGCATATTTGCGAACATGTCTTCAGACTTGTTGTCGAACATTTCCGATGACCTGTTGTCGAACATGTCCACCATCTGATCAGCCAGGGACACGATTGCGCTCGGGAACCAACCCCGCGGCCCGCGACCTTCTCCAACCACTTTCTCGCCAAACAACCAGTGCCTGAAATAATTTTTTGTATAAGAAATTAAAATGTCAATTGTTAAACATCCAAAAGACAAAGACACTCAAATTCTCTTTGTTCTTTACTTTATAAGTCAAAATACAATTACATGCTTTAATTCCTCCCTCTCCTTTCCACCACCGGACAACCAGGCCGGGTATATTGAATTTTAATGCCAAAAGTTTTAAAACTTGTACGCATAATAATAACGCATAGATATTTATTTCATACATTGTAATATTTTTTATTAGTGTAATTAATTTGATGTGAAAATTATTAGGTCCTTACATATGAAATTAGCGTTTTGTCGTACTAACCACTTTGATCTGAAATATCTCCTCTTTGGTTAAGAATTCCAAATTCAAATTTATAAATTCATTTAGCTGGTACATTTGAGTTTTGAAAACAGTCATTCATTTGTTTTTTCCTCATTATTTTATTCTTTGGCGTCGCTTATTACCGCACAATGGAAAACATGAAATATCGGTATATTTACGAGTACGAGTTCTACCGTGGCACCAGTGTAGCAGAAACAGCTCGAAGGATTAATGATGTGTACGGCGCTGGTGTCGCAAAAGAAAGCACGGTACGTTTTTGGTTTCAACGTTTTCGTTCTGGAAATTTCGATCTTCAGAACCAACCCCGTGGACGGCCGGAGACCAAAGTGGAAAATGAAGAATTAAAGGCTATTGTGAAGCGGATCCATCACAAAGCACTTCAGAGATAGCTGCAGGCTTCGGGGTAAGTGATAAAACTGTATTCATCCACTTGAAGCAAATCGGAATGTAAAAACTTGAACGATGGGTACCTCATGGATTGAGTGAATCGAACTTGCCCAATTCTCCCCATCAACATGGTAGCGGAATTAAATAATAGACTACCCCAGGAGGTACCAGCACCCTGGAGAATCCCTCGCTGAGCATCTACGACCATGCTACTCCACTCCTGGGCGGGTGTCATCAGGTCAGGCTGCCCCGCGTATTCTTGGGGCAAAATTCCGCTCAAAACAATAACTGCTCGGGGCAAACTGAGCAACAACACCAAGGCGACCCCTGCCACACTATCCGTGAATGTCTGCAACATCAGGGACTTCACTCGAACTTTAACGCCGTCCACTACTATCTCGAGACGGCGAAGCCGGCCTTGCTCTTTCTGACCGAGACGCAGGTGTCCTCTCCGGCTGATACTTCGTATCTCCTACCCAGGGTACAAATTGGAACACCTTT
Organism: Parnassius orleans; assembly: GCA_029286625.1. NCBI lineage: Eukaryota > Metazoa > Arthropoda > Insecta > Lepidoptera > Papilionidae > Parnassius > Parnassius orleans. Next base: position 2,850,386 of record JAGSMP010000056.1, read on the forward strand.
GTGCCTCGGCTGGAGTTTGCGTATACGTCAGAGAGGACATCTGTTCTCGACGCCTCGGCAGTCTTGAAGGTTCGGACCTGTCCATCCTTTGGCTGCGCGTAGATGGCGACGACCATCCGCGTGTCTACGGGTGCCTCTATAGGTCCCATAGCGGTAATGCCGAAACAGACCGACTCATCGACCACGTCCAAATGGCTACAGATTCCTTGCTACAACAGGTCCCATCCGCAGAGATCGTGATCCTTGGCGATTTTAACGCCCACCACGCCGAATGGCTCGGTTCACGTTTAACCGATCATGCGAGAAGATCTGTTCATAACTTTGCCTTGGCATATGGTCTGACACAACTGGTTACTTCGCCTACGCGGATTCCAGATGTGAAGGATCATACACCTGTTGAACCTTCTGCTGACCTCTCATCCGGACGGATATCAGGTTTCCATCGATGCCCCTCTCGGCTCTTCGGACCATTGTCAGATCCATAGTGTGGTGCCACTCACGCTCCCCTCGCGGTTGCGTTCTGCAGGTTGCCGCCGTGTTTGGCATTACAGGTCGGCGGATTGGGACGGAATGCGGTCTTTCTTTGCATCCTACCCATGGGGGCGGGTTTGCTTCTCGCCGGATGATCCCAGCGCTGTTGCTGACTCTGTCACTGATGTGGTGCTACAGGGAATGGAACTATTTATTCCATCATCTGTGGTACCCATCGGAGGCAGATCTCAGCCTTGGTTTGGTCGCTCCTGTAAGACTGCATTACGCAGTAAGCAGGAGTGCTATCAGGCCTGGGCTGAGGCTTCGGTGGCTCGGGATGTAAACACCACCATGCTTAAAAAAAGTATAACTTCGCCTCCAAGTCCTTTAAAAGAGTTATTGCCAAGGCAAAGTCAGAGCACATAGGCAGAATTGGCGAGAAACTAGTTCGGCTTCCTTCGGGAACCCGTGCATTCTGGTCTCTTGCCAAGGCTGTCCAAGGAATTTCTGTAAGCCATCTCTACCATCTCTGCACAGGAGGACGACTCACTGGCCCACGCCGCAAAGAGAAAGCCGACCTTTTAGGCTCTCTTTGCGTCCAACTCGACTCTTGATGACGGGGAACACACCGCCGACCATCCCGCGGTGTGAGTGCTCCATGCCGGATGTGCGGTCTCACAGCGCTCGGTTCGCAAAGCACTCCTCTCCTGGACATCCACAAGTCGAGTGGGCCTGACGGAATCCCCAATTGTGCTGAGGACGTGCTCCGGAGTTGGCACCGGTTCTAACGCGTCTTTTCCGGTACTCCTACTCCCTAGGCGTAGTCCCGAAATCATGGAAGACAGCTTTTGTCCAAACGATTCCTAAAAAAGGCGACCGCTCAGACCCGTCCAACTACAGGCCTATCGCCATCACCCCCTTGTTCTCCAAAATAAGGGAGTCCGTTATAAACTGCCAGCTCATGCGGTACCTTGAGGATCACCAGCTGATTAGTGACCGTCAATACGGTTTTCGTCGGGGTCGATCAGCTGGTGATCTTCTGGTCTACCTGACTCATAGATGGGTGGAGGCAGTAGAGTCCAAGGGGGAAGCATTGGCCGTTAGTTTGGACATTGCGAAGGCTTTCGATCGGGTTTGGCACAAAGCGCTTCTTTCGAAGCTCCCTTCCTATGGGCTTCCGAGAATTGTGCAATTGGATCACCAGCTTTCTTGCAGATCGGAGCATCAAGGTCGTTGTAGACGGTGCATGCTCAGACTACAAACCTATTAACGCTGGTGTTCCACAAGGCTGCGTGCTATCACCAACGCTGTTTCTTCTGCATATCAATGATAATATGTTGCAAACCGGTAGCATTCATTGCTATGCGGATGACAGCACTGGTGATGCTTTATACACCAGCCGTGCCAATATTTCTCGGGAAAACGTCGTACCGGAGAGTACCGGAACAAACTTGTGTCTGAAGTCGAGTCTTTGCTGAACAAAGTCTCGGATTGAAGACTAAATCTAGTCCAGTTTAATCCTCAGAAGACATAAGTTTGCGCGTTTACCGCTAAAAGAACCCCTTTGTCGTGTCTCCTCAGTTTCAAGGCACTCCCTTGTTGCCTCAGCCAGTATCGGAATCCTCGGCGTCGACATATCGAGTGACGTGCAGTTTCGTGGTCACTTGGAAGAAGGCCAAATTGGCCTCTAAAAGCTTGGCGTGCTCAGCAGAGCGGCACAGTATTTCATGCCGCCACAACGCCTGCAACTTTACAAGGCGCAGGTTCGGCCTCACATGGAATACTGTTCCCATCTCTGGGCTGGGGCTCCCAGTGCCAGCTCCTTCCACTTGACCGCATCCAGCGCAGGCGGCTCAGATCGTCGACGACCGAGTCCTTTCCGATCGGCTCGATTCATTGGCGCTGCGAAGAGATGTTGCATCTCTTTGCATTTTCTTCGCATTTACCACGGGAGTGCTCTGAGGAATTGTTCGGATTAATCCCAGCCGCCAAATTTCACGATCGCACATCGCGGCAGAACTCCGATACCATCCACACCATCTGGATGATTGGCGGTCCACCACTGTGCGATTTAGAAGATGTTTTCTTCCTCGCACAACTTCCTTGTGGAATAGTTTGGACCTTCAAGAAAAGAGCCTACTCCTTTTTAAAAGGCCGGCAACGCATTTGCAATTCCTCTGGTTCCCCTGGTGTTGCAGTTGTTCATGGGCGGCGGTAGTCACTTACCATCAGGTGAGCCGCATGCTCGTTTGCCCCTCTCCTATAAAAAAAAAAAACTTGCAAACACGCGTCGACTGCTGTGTTACTTTGCTCAACCGACACAATAATGAAGGATTTTAAATCGAATCATCACTTGTGAAGAAAAGTGGATACTGTACGATAATCAGGAAGCGCTCGTCGCAATGGCTGAACCCTGGAGACACAGCCAAATCCTGCCTAAACGAAAATTGACTCGGAAAAAGTTACTTGTGAGTGTTTGGTGTACTAGCGCCAGTGTCGTTCACTACAGCTTTCTAAAATCTGGCCAAACGATTACGGCAGATATCTATTGTCAGCAACTGCAAACCATGAAGGAAGAACTAGCTGCTAAACAACCGAGATTGGTCTATCGCTCTAGCCACTGCTGCTTCACGACAACGCAAGACCACACTGCACAACAAACAACCACTAAGTTAGATGAGTTACAATTGGAATGTCTGCAACATCCACCGTACTTCCCGGACCTTGCTCCAACAGATTACCATTTTTTCCGGAATTTGGACAACTTCTTACAAGGAAAAAAATTCAACTCCGATGCGGCAGTCCAAACCGCCTTCAAAGAGTTTATTGATTCTCGCCCCCATGGTTTTTTTTAGTAAAGGGATCAATGAACTACCCATGAGATGGCAAAAGTGCATAGATAACAACGGTGCATACTTTGATTAATTAAATATATTTTACAAAAAAAAATTGACTTTATATTCCTCCCGTACAAAACGCCAATTTCATATGTAAGGACCTAATATAATAATGTACCAATTGACTTATTAGACTTACATGTAATTTGAATAGACATAATTGTTAATCTACTGTTATGTGTTTGTGTTTGATAAATTATGTAAATTATTATTGATAAAAATAATGTAATTAATTATATTTTTTGCATGCCTTCTGATGAAATATGGCGGGATCTGTACTATACATTAGTCACGACATTTTATGTTCCTGTATTTGCAAAATAAAGAAATTCGTTCATTTATGTGTACATATTATAGAAGACGGTGGTAGGGTGGTAGGGTGGTGGGGTGGTGGGGTGATGGGGTGATAGGGTGATGGAGTGGTATGGTGGTGTAGTAGTGTGATGGTGTGGTAGTGTGGTGGTGTGATATTGTGGTATTTTGGTGGAGGGATGCTGTGGTGAAAGGTGGTAGTAGAGTAGAGGGTCAGTGTGATGGTGTTATAGTAGGGTGGTATATGGCGGGGTGGACGGTAATGTGCTGGGGTGGTGTGAACTTATGTGTGGTGGGGTGTTGGGTAGTATTGTGTGGTGGTGCACGTTACCTCCTGTGCCTGGTGGCGCGCACTCGGTCTCCCGGCTGCAGCTTAAGGCGCGGCTCGTCGCTGCAGAGCGCGGCGAGCATCGCCCGGGGGCGCGCAGGTATAGAGGTGTGATGGTGCACGTTACCTCCTGTGCCTGGTGGCGCGCACTCGGTCTCCCGGCTGCAGCTTAAGGCGCGGCTCGTCGCTGCAGGGCACGGCGAGCAACGCCCGGGGCGACACACTGGCAGCCAGGCGCCGCCGTACCGCTCCCGCACCACATACACCCGCGAACGCAGCCGCTTCTCTGCCTTCTGAGCTATCTGCTCGCGCTGTCGTCATTGTAAACCAACGTTTACATACTCGCCCAGCACAGACGAAAAGGCACGACTACGAACATGTAAACGGCCTGTTCGGAACTCCCTACTCGGGCAGAGTACTTGCCTCTTCTCCGCTGGATGTCGTTTTTTGTACTCGGTTCAGATCAAATGAAGAATGTCATAACAGCAAAAGTAGGTTTCCACTGCGGTCCATAAAAGTTAAGTAGACACAGAGCCGTAACAACGAGACGCACGTCATACTTATTTAAAAGAGCAATGAACACAGACCAATATGTAAACGCGTCGCACTCGTCCACAAATAACTCTATGAGTTATTCGACAAGTTATTCATGCCATATAGGAACGTGTACGGTGCAACGCCGCGCATTCTCCCGCGTCGGCATTTTAGTAATTTGCCAGGTCGAGTCGTCGTAGGTGGCAACCGAACCTCCACCGGAGATTCTTAGCACCCCCTGCCCCGCCGTTACCATGATCGCCACCTTAGCCAGGAATAGCGGGGCCGCCGGGGACTGGGGGCCGTCTCTTCGTAACTTTATTCATTCATGGGGGGTATAGTGCCGTAGTTGCCACGCTTGGTGAGCGGGTTTACAACCGCAGTTTTTTTTATTGTTATTTGCCGTTATCAGAAAGATGCTGCTGCCCATCTTCTGCCTCAATTTCCCTCTGTCGCCTCTCAGGTTAAGTGCTCGCAGTAAATTTCACATTACGCGACCAAACCGGATTCAATCCGCGCCGGCACCAATCAAATTGTTAATTGCAATTTTACGTGCAGTAAACACCGTGTGGAAACCGACTGTCTGAGACATGTGAAGTCCATCATCACACACATAGTGGCAGCGCGGTTAACACGTCCTTGCACTAAAACCGTTAAAACTATTTATGCACGCTCGATCGGACAAGAACCACGACGCCACACGAATGTAGAGAACCGCATACCCTTTTCACTGGAAACAAGGCATTTCATCTTAGTTCTTATTAATTTTGGTTCGTCATTACTTAAAGGTTAATTGGGGATAGAGGTAGATGTATATAGGCTACAGTATTTACTTATCACCAGATGGACTGTGTATGCGTTTGTTACCCTAAAATTGGGCGATTGATTTTCGGGTCACAAATTGACTCTCATAACTGAGAGGGTTTTTTTATAGAATAAGGGTAACAAACGCGTACACAGTCAATCTGGTGATAAGTAGATACTGTGGCCTATATACATCTACCTCTATCCTCAATTAACCTTTAAGTAATGACGAACCAAAATGTAATAAACATAGGATAAACATAGGCTTTCCCCATAAATTTGATTCATAGGGAATCAAATTTATGGGGAAAGCCTATGTTTAGCAGCAGATTTTTATGTCGGTAAAGCAAAGTCCACACGAGCAAAGCTTAGCATGAGCAGCTACGTTAGCAGCCGCAACGCGATAAGATTGATAGAAATGACAGACTTGCGTATTCCTGGAATGTATTCGTGGTCGAAATTGGCCAGTAAGACTTCATCATCACCAATAACAACAAGCCTAATAGTTAAAAAAGTGAATAAAAAATGTTTTGCAGAAAAAAGAAAAAATTTATACCCTTTGTCACTTCCACAACTAAGACGCATCTAACTACACCGCATATGTTTAAAACTATCAAGCCATTTAGGCTACAGTGTCAAGAAATAGACATACTTACATACATACATACACACACTCGAAAAAAATTAACCTCCTTCTGGGGCAGTCGGTTAAAAATAGAAAGCCAAACTCACTGTTAGATCATACGGGCCACAGCCTTCGACGAGGGGCCAGGTCAGGCCATCGTACTTGGACCCCTGCAGCAGCAGCTGGAGGTTGTTCCTCCAGCCCAGATCGTAGGGGAACACGAACGGCTGCAGGCCCTGTTCCTCGCGCCGGCTCGCCGCCTTCTCCACGATCCACTCCTCAATAGTCGTACGGTTGCGGAGGATGCCCCGGATCTTTAATATACAGTTCTTAATTTTACCACTTAATACCATTTATTTTCCTTCGTTCGTTCCCATTCATCAGCCTTCTGGTCATAGGTATCGCTCTTGGTATTTCAGGCAGATTGGCGATTGCAGTAGCTGATAGCTGGGTTTTTTCAATTGACTTTTTACAAGATGAAATAAAATAGAATATAATAGAATTATTTTTATTCAATATACATCACAAGAATACTTATTGAAAATCTTTTATGCCTTTACCACTGTTTCGATAATTTAAAATCTAAAATTTTGTATAACCGACTTCAATATAATTTATTAAGAATAACTCAAAAACTATTGGTCAGACCTTGATCAAATTTATATGGGACCACATGAGAAGCACCAGCTTTCAAATAAAAAAAGAATCATCGAAATCGGTTCACCCAGAAAAAGTTATGAAGAACACACACAAAAAAAACATACAGTCAAATTGAGTACCTCCTCCTGTTTGAAGTCGGTAGAAGACAAGCTCTCTGTAACCATAAGTTTGTAAACAAATTATCAGAAATTTCCATTACAATTATTAAAAAATGTCTTATATTTAATTAGTTTGCACACCAAAATGTAAAATATTGCTGTATTTTTGTTGAAATTGTAACACATGAACACCGTGTTAAGTAATAAGCGACGTCATGTTGTTCAGTAAGTAACACCTCGTTGTGCAATAAGCAACGTCGTTCGTTTAATAAGTAACACCTCGTAGTGTAATAAGCAACGTCGTTAGTTTAATAGGTAACACCTCGTTGTATAATAAGCAACGTCGTTCGTTTAATAAGTAACACCTCGTTGTGCAATAAGCAACGTCGTTCGTTTAATAAGTATCACCTCGTTATGCAATAAGCGACGTCGTTCGTTTAATAAGTAACACCTCGTTGTATAATAAACAACGCCGTTCGTTTAATAAGTAACACCTCGTTATGCAATAAGCGACGTCGTTCGTTTAATAAGTAACACCTAGTGTAATAAGCAACGTCGTTCGTTTAATAAGTATCACCTCGTTATGCAATAAGCGACGTCGTTCGTTTAATAAGTAACACCTCGTTGTGTAATAAACAACGCCGTTCGTTTAATAAGTAACACCTCGTTGTGCAATAAGCGACGTCGTTCGTTTAATAAGTAACACCTCTTTGCGCAATAAGCAACGTCATGTTGTTTAATAAGCAACACCGCGTTGCGCAATAAACAACGTCATGTTGTTTAAAAAGTAACACTGAGTTGTGTAATAAGCTACGTCGTTCGTTTAATATGTAACACCTCCTTGTGTAATAAGCAACGTCGTGTTGTTTAATAAGTAACACAGCGTAATGCGATAAGAAACGTCGTGTTAATAAGTAGCACCGCGTTGTGTAATAAGTAATATCTCGTTGTGTAATAAGTAACGTCGCGTTGTGTAATTAGTAACGTTGTGTTGTGTAATAAGTAACGTCGCGTTGTATATTAAATAACAAACGCGTTACTATTTACGCGTTGTGTAATAACTGTATTAAGTAACACAACGCGGTAAATTTCTACAATATTTCTTTTACTGAATTACATAATCGTACACCGAACAGCATGCACCAACTGCTAGCCTGACCATTAGGAGCCAGAATGGGACATACACAATACATCTGTCACAACCACTCCATAAGTGACCCATAACTGACTCACCTGGAGATACAGCAGTGTCCCCACAGCCAGGACAACTCCAACTGCCATGCCGACGGCCAGCACCGTGAGGAGCAGTGTGCTCAGCGTTAGATAAACAATGGGCTCCCGACCCGTACCTTTATGCATGTACCACACACGGTTGATCGCGTGGTACACACAGATTGACAGCACCTGTAAATATTTTTTATTACATTAAAGTGATAAAAGAGCTTACAGACCGTTTTTTTTTATATAGAAGTAAGGTTGACAAACGACAAACGAGCATATAGTCCACCTGATGGTAAGTGGATGCTGTGGCCCATTGATACCCAAATCTATTATCAAATCAAAAATCGAAGTCCAAATGTGTGGTAACACACTTAAAACCTTTAAGAACTACGATGGTCTCCGGTTCACTACACTCACCATGCGAAACACAGCAGCACTATGCTGTTATTTCACGCTGGTATTCTGTGAGAGCGTGATCTGTCCCCAACTCATTTGTTTTGCCGCGATAGTAGAGTCGCAGCGTAACTCTGCCACTTAAAAATGATCTGATCTGATGGTAAATGACTTCTCCTGATCTTATACTCTTATAAATAGCAAAGAAGATGCAAGAAATATATACGAATGCGTTGTCAACTCTTAAGCCAAAGAACGGAACGGACTACTCCCTTCAGATTGGAATAAAAGAGCTGCTTAGCGGCAGAAATTAGTAAGAGGATGACACTTACACAGACGGTCTCCTAGGTATAAAAGGAGTAATGCCTAGTTTTTTTTATAAAACTGAGGTGAACAAACAAACTTATAATCCACCTGATGGTAAGTGACTACTGCAGTCCATGCATACCTACAGCCAATTTCAAAAATAGAAGGCGACAGTTAGGTAGTCACCTCTGAGGACTAATATGGAATGCCTCAAGTCTGCAATTATACTGACTCTCTACACCCTTTAGACCGGAACACGGCAATGTAAGCACTACTATTTTGGTCTCGAGACAATGTGGTAGTACTGTGAGGGTGCTGGGGGCAGCAAGTACTGCCCCCGGGACATGCTATTAGTGTAGCAAAGCGATGGAGGGGCCCCGCTTGCATTCCGAACGGAGATCCCGGGATCCCTCGTATACGCTGACGGTGACCACCGTGAGTAGCCGGAAGGAGTCCGCCATAACGTTCTCGTTTCCATGAGGTATACATGAGGATTTCCCCACAAAAAGGAAAAAGCACTACTATGTAGCGGCAGAAATAAAAATAAGACGGTAGCAACTACCAGAGGGCTTCTAGGCAGAAAGGAATCCTACCACCAGTCAATCAGTTAATGTATTTTATTTATTTATATTTATTTTGATAATAATTTATAAATGGTTATAACAGCCAATTATAGGTTTCCTGTATAAAACTTAAATGGTATCTCCTACCCTTAATACATATAAATAAAAATAAGGCTAACAAGGTGAAACTAGTAAAACTAAGACTAAGAGCTATGCGCGTTTTTTTGCGTTTTAACCATGTTTTAGCACATGTAAGGTTATTAAATGTAAACGTTTATTAAGAAACAGACTGACGCCCGTGGCCGTGGGACACGGTAGATAGCTCAGTTGGTTAGTGCATCGGCACGGATCGCTTAGGTCGTGGGTTCAAACGCCACCCGGTGTCAGTTGATTTTTCGAATTTCTCATTAAATGTTTAGACATTTATTAATTTGGTTGGTCTTTACTATGGCTATGTTAATTCAAGCTCAAAATGTACCTATACTGTTAAGTTGTTCTAAGATCTAAAGTAACGTTTAATAAATAGTAATAGGCTAATAGGTAATTGCGAGACTTGCGAGACTCTTGCTGCAAGACCAAGACCAAGACCAGGTGTATAGGCGCAAGACCAAGACTGGCTAAGTCTCGTCTTGTTCTTGCATTTGGGCAACACTAGTATTATTTATAATATATCAAAAATAAAAACATGCGTTAGTGTCGTGGAACGAAGTACCTTTCGTAGTATATTATTATTGATAAACGTATTATATTATTGATTAACAAATACAAATAAATGAATTACTAGCTTTTATTAAAATGAAGCGTCATTTAAAACAAAACACTATAGAGAGGGTCGTGACGGAAAAATCTTACACTTTTTGTCGCCTTGCCCCCATCCGCCAAATCCGTACCGTCCGATAAGGAACTTCGTTCCCAAAAAACAATAAACAACATAGGAAAAGATAAGATATACTTTAATGTTATAATAATAGGTATGCGAATAGATAAGTTATTTACCGTAAAAGCTTGAGAAATTCTTGTTAATTTTACAATACATATCTGTATACTATATTATGTGATACACAATACAGAATGATATTTAAAATTTTTGGTTTTAGTTTTTTTTATATCAATATGCTGAAAATAAAAACTAGCATCAAATCTTGAAAAATATAATATTTAATCTTCTTTTTTATTACCTCAAAATAGTCCGGTGGTGGACACGGGACACTATCCCATTGTAGGGATGATTTGATACCACTCTCGCCAGTTGTATTATTGTACATCTAATAAATACTAAATAGTATACAATAATATTTATTAATATACAGGATGTCCCAGAACTCAACGTCAAGCCGAAACGGGGTGACAGGATTGATTGTAACCATCATGAGAAAAATCAGAAAAAAAATCTATCCCATGTAGTTTGGAAATTATGGGCATTTAAGAAAAACCTAGAAATTTGGTCAAACTGTAACTATTTTTCGGTTATTGTGGTTAATTTTTATTATTTTTGTTCATTTAAACTTTGGAACCGTAACCCTGAATAACATTTCTAGAACCACAGTCAAAAATAATGACACAACTGCCCCAAGTTTTCTAAAATTAAGACTATTTGTTAAACTATGAATCTAAAATTTTCAAAATTTGTCGACTTTGAAAGGCCCTCCTTTAAAAAAAATGTACTAAAGTGCCTTGGCAAGTGCCATTAAAAGTTCGCGCATTTAATCAGAATTGTAAAATGGTACAATACTTGTTAGTTTCATACTAAAAAAAAACTAGTAAAAAAATAAAAACCTCGAGTAACCCGATTTTTGCTAACCCATTTTACTCAGTTCAAATGTTTTTTATTCGCACAAGCTCTTGGTAGGTTCTTAATTTTACGGCAAAATGATGAGAGAGATGGATAGTGGACATGTTTGCCATGAGCGAGCGCGACAGATAGTGACGCCACGCAGTGAGACGGAGATGCGTCTGACACCAGTTAGTACGTTTCGCTCATTCGTCTACTGCGCACCTTTCCATATTCGCTTGTGTTGATTTAGTACTGACAACTTTGGCTTCTCTTTTTGGACTTGGATTTTTGTGAATTGGACTTGTTGATTACATACCGGCAACTTTGGCTTCTCTCTTTTGGAATTGGACTTTTGTGTTGGCATCCTTGTTATCTACCATGCCTACGCCCTACACTTCACAAGAATATGCGAAAATGCACCTCATTTATGGGGAATGCAGATGCAACGCAAGTGCCGCCGCTAGACTTTATCGTGAAAGATATCCAAATTTAGAGCGCTATCCGGATCACCGCTTGTTTGTTAATGTGCACCGTTCACTGAACGAACACGAAGTGTTGCAAGAGGTCACAGATGACCCAAGTATTTCCGTTCGTGGAATTGAAGAAAGAACGGGAATACCCAAAAGCACACCACATCGTATTTTGCAAAGAGCCGAAATGCATCCGTTTCACGTACAACGAGTTCAAAGTCTTCTTCCTCGAGATTATCCTGAAAGGATTTCATTTTGTAGAACAATTCTACAGAGGCATAATGAAAATCCCCAATTCATCCAAAAAATTGTCTGGTCAGATGAATCTACATTTGAAAAAGATGGTTACATAAACTTACACAATTTTCACGAGTGGCATGTGGCGAATCCACATTTAATGCGAGAAGACAGATCCCAGTATCGCTTTAAAGTAAACCTGTGGACCGGAATTTTAAACGGCAAAATTGTTGGGCCTTTGGAGCTGCCTGAGAACTTGAATGGCACGAATTACCTACATTTTTTACGAGAAAATTTACCAACATTGTTAGAGGACGTACCACTAACAGATCGTCGCCACATGTGGTAGCAACAAGATGGCTGCCCAGCGCATTACGCAGTGCAAGTAACAGATTTCCTTGACCAGGAATATCCGGGAAAGTGGATTGGACGTTCAGGCACTATCTCGTGGCCAGCCCGTTCCCTAGATTTAAATCCCCTGGATTTTTTTTATTGGGGCGATCTCAAAGAAAAAGTTTATTCAAAGCCCATTGACAGCGTAGCCGAGCTGCGTGAACGAATTTCTCAAGCTGCTGAGGACATCAACTTTCGAGGATATGCCCGACTAATAACTAGATATTTTTTAATAAGATGTAGGGCGTGTATTGAGGCTGATGGTAAACAATTTCAACATTTATTGTAATAAAAAATGTTATTTCCCTATCTGACTATTATTGCAATAAACCTAAACTAAACTAGGTCAAGATTTTTCATTACTTTATTAATTTTACTTACTTTTGTTGACTTTGGTAAAAGTGGCGTCACTATCTGTCTCGGTCGCTCATGGCAAACATGTCCACTATCCATCTCTCTCATCATTTTGCCAACAATTGAGATTGTCAACATTTGAATAAAAAACATTTGAACTGAGTAAAATGGGTTAGCAAAAATCGGGTTACTCGAGGTTTTTATTTTTTTACTAGTTTTTTTTTTAGTATGAAACTAACAAGTATTGTATCATTTTACAATCCTGATTAAATGCGCGAACTTTTAATGGCACTTGCCAAGGCACTTTAGTACATTTTTTTTTAAAGGAGGGCCTTTCAAAGTCGACAAATTTTGAAAATTTTAAATTCATAGTTTAACAAATAGTCTTAATTCTAGAAAACTTGGGGCAGTTGTGTCATTATTTTTGACTGTGGTTCTAGAAATGTTATTTAGGGTTACGGTTCCAAAGTTTAAATGAACAAAAATAATAAAAATTAACCACAATAACCGAAAAATGGTTACAGTTTGACCAAATTTCTAGGTTTTTCTTAAATGCCCATAATTTCCAAATTGCATGGGATAGATTTTTTTTCTGATTTTTCTCATGATGGTTACAATCAATCCTGTCACCCCATTTCAGCTTGACGTTTAGTTCTGGGACACCCGATATAAACACTAAACAGTATTATCTTACTCTATCGGTAGTCATCATCTCTTTCTGGCATTTATCATAGACTAAATGGGGTTATGGATTTAATGCCGGCATCACCACAAAAATAAACTAGGCAGCCGGATTTACGATCGGATTTTGCAAGGGCAGCGACGATAATATGCAAAATGAGGTGATAACAGCTCACTCCAACAACATGCGGGATGTTCAAAAAACTTTATATCTAAAACTATTTGGCTGTTTCTGAGATATGTCATACATGTAACATATTTATATCATTCTGTAGCTTTAGACTTTAGCTAAATACGACAACTATGCAATTTTCATTAACAAACAAGTACATGGTTAAATTATTTGCATAAATCATCGTTCACGTTGTCACGTCTAATACCTGCGGCCGTGATGACGATACAACCCCATCTTTACATTGTTAACACTAGTATTAGAAACAATGATTATCTTGATGCAATACTTACTATAGATGCATGTAAACAACCCATAACTGCAGAGATCAGGAATAGAGTAAAATACGCATGGTTGGCATGGCCCACACAGCAGTTTATCCAAGGGCAATGATGGTCCATTTTCTTCACACAATAACCACCTAAAATTATACAAAAAATTAAAGTCAAACGATTTATTGTATTCAAATAATGATTTACAAAGAGCCGTGATAGTTTAGGAGCTAAGCTAAGCTCAGGAGTAAATATCATAGTACTCGAACAGCCCGAGTTCAATCCCCGCCGGCACCAATAAAATTAATTGCAATTTAAATGCTGAATTACCTCGTGCTGAATGTCTGAGAAATAAAAAAATCGAAGACGTGTGAAGTCCGCCAACACGCATTGGGGCAGCGTGGCAAAACTCTCTGTTACTAAAACTCTCTCAGAAATGAGAGCAGACCTGTGCCTGCAGTAGGCCTAAATAGGCAGTGTCATTAACTTTTTGATATAATTTTTTTATGAACCAATTCAATTGGAGTTTGTAATTTAAATATTTTAAGATACGAATAAATATGGATATAAGTATTATGTGTTATTTTTAGTTAATATACAAGAAAAAATTTGCAAATTTTATCTTTTTTAAAACTAGTAATATTTATTCTTATCGTATTTTTCCCGGGATAGAGTCACGCTGCATCTATATTATGGCTGCAGAGCTGCAGCATGAATAGGGCGGCTAGACCGGGGTACGAAGCTAAAATAGCAGCTTAATGCTGCTGTTTTATGGTGAGTGTAGAGAACCGGAGAGCCTTTTTACTAATAACAAGGCATTTCATCTTAGACCTCTGGGGTGACACATCTGCATTTTGATTCTTAGTCGAGGATAGATATAGGTGTCGACAGGCACACACATCCACTTACCATTAGGTGGTCTGTATGCTCGTTTGTCACCTTATTCTATTAAAAATTGTAAAATGCTTTATTATTTTAAGCAGCTACAGATGTGTTTTCAGGCCTCATGAACTGTAATATATAATGACTCTCCTTACTCTTCTAGAACACAACATATAAGCATTGAGCATACTGCTGCTTGCGACAGCAAGAGCGTATTATGAACCCAGATGGAGCCACTATAAATAAAAAAAATAAGTTTAGTTTAGTTTAGTAAGTAAAAACCAGGAGTAAAATAATATAAGAAATTACATTTTCTACAATGGTGAGAGCGAGGAGCCTTGTAACTGTTACAAACTGAACAGAACTGTAAGTGTTCTGTATCTTCCTCATTTTCCTGAAACAAAGCATTGGTTTTAAATGTTGCTTAAGCTTTTTTATCTGAATGTAAATGAGAATATGTCATTGGATAAAAATAAATTTTATAGATTTTATCGCATTTTATTTGACTTATATTTAGTTATTGATGTGAATACGTCTTTAAATTTGCTTCCATAGTGGTTGACAATTCAGAAAACTGATGATAACAAAATCTGGGGATAAAGTTCGGTGTTGCAGCTACATATCTATCATCTACATCCAAATTTTAACTACACCAATAGATAGCCAAACGATCAAGGAATTGGTTACGTTGAGTGAGGACTGTGACGCATCGCGGGGGAAGCACCATCTGCTTGGGATTTTATTTTAACAAATAAAGGTCTCTGCCCTACACCGTATCATACCATGACCGTGCTAGGAACGTGTCAGGCAAATAAATATTATTTGTATTGAAAAGTATGACACTGTTCCCATTAGACCGTTCCGTCACCGACCAACACCGTCGCGTGCCATGCACGGAGCGTCAACAAATGTCGGCGAGAATATTTTGCCGGTGCTGACACGCTCTGTGCATGACGCGACGTTCAAACGCTGCGCGCAGGCGGCGAGCCGGCGAGTATACGGGTTGTAAACGCGTATGATGACCGTTATATAGGCGTTGTAAACGCGTTGCCGTAACTTAGTCATTTGTTGTCAGTTTAACGAGACGTAAAGACGTTGTAAAATGGAGGATGAAAAATTAATAGAATGTGTACGTAAATATGAGTTTTTATATAATCTACAACACGAAATATATGGATAGTGTGAAAAGAAATGGCTTGGAAGGAAATTTCGGAACAACTCAAACAACCAGGTTTGTTTATTAAATTATTGTTTATTTGAAATAATTATACATGGGTTAGTTAACCTATTTGTTAGTTTATTTTTAGATAAATAGTTAAAGGCATTTTATTTTAGTATAGTCTAGTTTATAAAATGTAATATTAACATTGTAGTAAAAAATAATAAATATTCTGTATTACATGGGTATCCAATCCAATTGGCCTTGAGACGTTTGAAAGAAATCCGTAAATTGTTGACGTACTTCAAAAGCAGTAGAAACTGCATTCCCTCCTTGGTGTCTTAGGTTGTTAAACTGTACAGGAGTATTTGTTTCCGTATAAATTACTGTTTCTCCGCGTCTAATGAAATTGTATAAAATGCACGTTGTTAGTACAATTTTTCCGCAAATTCTGGCCTCAAATGCAAACGTCTATTATAAATTCGAAATTTTTGACTTAAAATACCAAAAGCATTTTCCACTACACGTCGTGCTCGACAAATGCGATAATTAAAGTGGCGTTTCTTATCATCGTTAATTGACTATTGTGATGGATAAGGCCTTAGGAGATAATTTTTTAAAGGAAAAGCTTCATCTCCTAGTATAAAGCATGGTGCGCTAACATTACTCCCTGGAAAAAATTTGGTACTTGGAATATTAAATTTATTTTCGAATAACTTTGCCCATTTTTGATTTTGACAAAATACCTCCATCTATCTTTGCCGAAAGCACCGACGTTTACGGCTATGAAGTTATAATTAGCGTCAACTAAAGCTAAAAGTACAATTGAAAATGTGTTTTTATAATTAAAATACAAAGATCCACTGTTTGGAGGTGCTAAAATAATAACATGCTTTCCGTCAATAGCACCTACACAATTGGAAATTCATTTATTCCAGAATTCTTCGATATTTTTCCCATTGTTCTGTAGGCGTGAGGAATCTCGCATTATATTTTTATTATAGCATCACAAACTTCCAACGGCACGCCTTACAGAACTGATTCCATACGATAGCTAAAAGCAATAGTTGTAAACCTGCAAACAAAATATTAATTAAACAAACAAATCAAAGTTGTACTATACGTTATAATATTTCACTTAGTTAAATGTATTTATGATTATGTATTATTATTGTTACATCAAAGCTGTATGTATATATTTTTAATAGTGTGTTTTGAGTGCGTATTGTATGTTTTATGTATGTATTCGTATTTATACGAGTAATTTTAAATACGCTAAACCTCCCGAGTAGTTGTTCTATTTATGATAAGTACTAGACAAGTCAACTTTAATATTTTCAAAATTCTAAAACTTATAAATTAAATGTTTTAAATCTCTTTACATAAGAATCAAGAGCAGAAGTAGTTAATTTTATGAGTAAAGGAACCATCCCGACAACAATGTTTATTAATAATACTTATTACTTGTATTTTTTTACAGCTGCAGCTTGTAAACAAAGGTGGCAAGGGCTAAGGGATGCATACAGAAGAGCATTAAATAAGAAAAAGGGCAAAAGTGGACAGGCAGCTAAGAACATTAAGAAATGGAAGTACGAGGAAGAAATGTCGTTTGTTGCTTCGTTTTTTGCTGAAAAAAAACCTTTAGAGTCCGTTGAGCTGACAAGCGACGATGAAGAGTCTCAGAACAAAGATGCAGAAACTGAAGTTCAGAACCCTAACTCAATCAATGAGATTAACAATACTGATGCTGTGGATGTGACTGCTCCTCACGATACTGAAATTCGAAACGAAGATAACACTATTATCCACAATAAATCCACACAACCAAAATCACAACACAGTCAAGCAAAAAAGGCAAAGGGAATAAAAAGCGCTAAAAACATACCAGTATCAGCATCCGCTGTGTTGATGTCTAGATTATTAGACCAACAAGGAAGTATTCCACAACAACGTGAACACGATGAACTAGATCGTTTCTTTTTGAATATATCAGAAACAGTAAAAAAGTTTTCACCTTACCTACAAGCAATAGCAAAACACAAAATATTCAGTTTAGTTTCCGAAATGGAGTTACAGCAGCTTGCACCACCTAGTTTTATTACAACTTCACCTCAATATGCAAATACTCCATCTCCAGCATCGACTTCTTCATGCGTTCAAGCAAGAGACACACCTATGCCTACGTCTCCTGAGACTTGGGATACGTCTATTACTAACGATTGGAATCAGTCTGGAAATGTTCTTGAATAGGTTTAGGTACATACAATATGAGTATATATTCTGAATATTTGAATTTAAATAAAAGTTTGATTTAAAATATATTGAACAAATTGTATTACTTACCGTAAACACACAGCAAGCTTTTCTTTAGATGACAGACATTCTCTAAAGTTTGTGTTTTTTCTGACAATATAATTTTCAATTTTTTTCAGCAAAACATTAAATTGGAATGTAGACATTCGGAAATACTGAAAAAACTTTTCTTCATCCTCAACTAAGTGTCTGAATAATGTCCAATACTCTCCTTCGGTTTTTCGTTCTTTTATAGAAACGTGAATCCAGTAACGCCGAGTGTTTTTTTTTTGTTTCTTCTTCTTCCTCATCCAATATTAAAGCAATCATTGCCAGTTGTCTAACAGTTAATTTTCTGATAGCCATACCTATTTTACAATTTCAAAATTTGGTAGCACTCCAAGACGTCCACGCAACACTGTTACGCATGCGAGAATGAAACGGATTCCTATTGGTTTTGGTGGATGTTGCATACGGGCATCATACGGGTTACATACGGGTTGCATACTGGCATCATACGGGATGTATACGGGCACAGAACGCCGTCGATCCGTTCAGTGGGCATAGTAGAGCGTATCGTGTTGCTTTTCGTGCCTGATACGCTCTAGCACGGTCATGGTATGATACGGTGTAGTGGGCAGAGACCTTAAGATGGTAGCACGCAGCCATCGTTTCTATTGAAATTTGGATGGTTTTTTTTATTTCAATAACCTTGTGAATCATCCTGTGTAAAAAATGCTACAAATTATAGTTAATTACTCATGATATCATTCTTTGACCAAGAATGATGAGTTACAAATCTTCTCTACGCGATGAAGTAGTAGCATGACTTAGTGCGGTACATGTTTAATGTTGTGTGATGAATTTTTCGATAAAAAAACATATTGTGCTTATTGTATTATACTATACTTCCCATCCTGAATTTTTTAATATTAACATTATATTTCTTCTTTCTTTTTTTTTATTGTTACTATACGAGGGTGACACTGAAAGTTCTTAGAAAATAAAAAACTGAACAAACTAGCAAGTTATTAGTTTTATTATATCTTTTCAAAATAGTGTCCACTGTTTTCCTCGAAGTGTTTATTTTATTTTCGGAAATAAATAAAAATCGCAAGGTGCGAGGTCGGGGCTATAGGGCGGGTGACCCAGTAATTCCACGTCTGACGTCGCCAAGTAGTCGATTGTTTGCTTGGCGGTGTGCGACGAGGCGTTGTCGTGGTGAAGGAGGATCCTACTGCGAGGTCGTTTCTCCCGAACTTTTTCCAAGACAAGTGGCAAACAATTGTTAGTGTACCACTCTGCAGTAACTGTTTTTCGATCCTCTAAAACAATTGTTGCGTAATGAACTGTCCTTCCGAAGAACGAGGCCAGCATCTTTTTCCCATGCTTCGACCTCTCTTCACTTTAGTTGGCAACTCCTCGGAAGGAAACACCTAGACAGCAGACTGTCTCTTAGTTTCAGGATCATAACTATAAATCCAGATTTCGTCACCCGTAAATATGTCGAACACAGCATTTGTGTCACCTCCGTTAAATCTTTGAACCATTTCACGACACCAATCAACACGACGGGTTTTGGGCCTCTGTCAAATTATGAGGTATTCACCGGACACAAAGCTTCCTGACCGCTAAACGTTCATGGAGGATTTTGTGCACTTGACTCATACCGATGCCTAAGCTTGTCGGAATCTGCTGATAAGTCACTCTTTTGTCGGTCTCTATCATACGCCGCACAACACTGATGTTATCTTCAGTCGTCGCCGTAGAAGGCCGTCCCTCGCGCAGATCATGGGTGAGATTAGTGCGACCACGTTTAAACTCATTAAACCAGTTGTAAACAGTGGCACGAGATGGGACTACATCGTGAAAGGCCAATCGAAGTTTATCATAACTTTCTTGTTGACTTAAATGACATCGAAATTCATAAAAATCATTGTTCGAAAATTTTTCGCGTTAAATTCATGCTGACGTGACACAGACAATTTTCAATTTGCCGCCAAATCGTAAACAAATGACAAATTAATAAAATACATACACAATAATATTTTTTATTATATGGTTTACAAGTGGCCAGTTCTAAAAACTTTCAGTGTCGCCCTCGTATTATATCAGGTTCAAGACATTTATTTATCACATAAGTACAATATACAGTTTGCTTAACTGTGATAGATAGTAAATAATTAACAATCGAAAACAAAAAAAACTAAGGTACTAAACAAGTAGAAATTAGGATAAGTAATTTAACAGGCGTCTTTTGAATAATGCAATATAATGCAATAGTGCTACATTCTTTTACATCATTAGGCAGCTTTTGTAGAGTTGTACTCCCACAAACTTAATGCTTTTCTTTCCTATGTCAGTTTTATAGATAACCAGCGCTAGCTTGTGTCTATTTCGAGTACAATATTGGTGTGATTTTTTAGAAAGAGTAATAAGTGAAGGGCTTGATTTTGACAGTATTTTTATCTAGTATGCATGTACTATATATATATAAAGTTTATTTACATTAAGTAGTTTAGTATTATATAGATTTTATCCATTGGTGTTAAATAATGGTAGTTAAATAGTACTTTTATAGCCTTGAATATAATTTCTTAATTTAGAATATAATTTCTTAGGTTAGGCCATTTAATCGTAATAATTTTGTTTACTATGATTACTTACTGGTTTCCATCCCAATGGTACAAAACCAGGGCCTTCTAATAAAGACTGAAGGAAAAAGTAGAGTGTAGTAGCTGCTAGCCCCAAGAACATAGCAGCATGCAATGCTGCACCAACAGACTCGTGGGGGGGCCACCACATACCAATTAAATGCACCATTGCCCAAGTTATCAACTTTATAATGCCTGCAATTAATAAATTTATAGTTTATGGTAATAAAACATAAATTTCGAGTATTTTGTATTTCATTGTCAGTTACTTTTTGTTAAATAATTCTTAATTAATAGTTAGTACATAAAGTTGAAACATAATGTTTTAGTTTAGTTTGTCACAATGGTGACAATGTCATTATTAATAATTGATGACAAGGTATCAGTTATAATCATAACTAATTGTTATAAATTAAAATTTATGAAAATGGTTCCATGAAAATATTTCTTTTTCCAATATGCCCGCTAATAATTATATCTAGGAAGAATGTACTTAATATTTTTCTTTACAACTAGCTGGTACCCGGCGCGTTGCTGCCGCAGAAGAAATAATTGTGTAAATATTGTTTTAAATTTGTAAGAGTTATATTTTTAATTAGGAATGATAATACATTCATTGAAGTTGAATGATGTATAACTTTCAAATAAATTTATCAGTACTATACGCACGCCACCTACTATAATTTAATTCTACTATGCCTATAACCTTCGCACAAATGCCAGCAATAAGTTGACAAAGTTTTACCGCAATCTGATGAACGGTATGGCAGCCCATTAAATACGAACAAACAAACATTAATTTTATATATTAGATTTGAAACATAATTAAATTGCTAGTAAGATACTACAAAACAGATAATGCAAGCTGAACTATTAGCTTTGAAATTTTTAATCATAAATTGAGTGTTTTTGTTTTTTAGAATGATATATCGTCACTGACATACCTCACTGACACCAATATTATCTAAGACGCTTTTCATTCAAACACACAGGAACAATAATATGGCGATAATATAGAACTTTCATGCCTAGACTAGATTGCTATATTGTATTTATTTAATATGGCAGATAAGACTCTCAGGCAAGGACTCAGCTACCCAGACATCTGCTTCTATTGATCAGTATAATGATTTGACAGTGAGAAAGAACTATTAGTGAAAGATAGAATGATTTGATTTTCACACCATTACAGCCTATAAAAGGCTGTAATGTGATTTTCACACGCTAACTTAAAACCAAACTTCTTTACCTAAACAATGTTGAAATGAAATAATTCTAAAGGCAATAATTTACAAATTCCTTTTGGGAAGTTAATAATGTACATAAAGAAAAAAAGACAGAGAAGGAAAGAAAATATAATTTATTTACCAAAAATAGGTGTACATATTGTAATAAATTTAAAGACTAAACAAAGGCATTGAAAATATGTTTCAATGTAAATTGGTGGCCATGGTTGATATTTAGCCAGAAGAACTTAATCATTAAATTTGCGTCTAAACTTTTTTTTTAACAAATGTGAAGTGACAAACAAACTTACAACCCACCTGACAGTAGGTGGCTCCTAACAAATAAGGCTACTGATGTGTTTCCACCTTTATGGACTTAGATGGAATTCCTCATAATTAAACCATCTCTCTATACCTTACAGACAGAGATTTGTATGGGGGAGGAGGCAGCTGCATACAGGGCTAAACATCTATGCACGCCGGGATTACTCCCCAAAGTTGCTTGCAACATCAAAGGACTGTTGAATTTCTTTGGAACGATTTCATGGCTCGAATAATCAGAATATTCCTGCCCATATGCAAAATATGCGCTTAGACGTAGAGTTGCAGAAAATAGTCCATCATAAACTAAACTACCTTTCAGACCAAAACACAGCAGTGTAGGTACTGCAAATAAGTGGCAGAAATTTGTGAGACGGTGGTACCCAGACAGACTCCTAGGCAGATATGGAGAAATACCACCTTGACTAATTAACAAACTCTAGTTCGAGTAGCTTCACATATTCTTGACATACAACCAAACTGTTGTGTTGTGTGTGCATATGATAGTGGCCTTTGCTTATCAGCTTATTACAATGACGTCTATTAGAAATTATTGTTTTAAATGTATTTTTAATATGAAATAACTTTTTATTCTTACTAATAATGACTGACAATGAAAGGACCGTTCAAAATGGAAAACTTATATGTATTGCATATAGGAAAAAGGGCGTATCAAAATTAAACAGGGAATTGTTCTTTTTCGTTTATGGATTAAATTCTGTTATACAGTAAATACTGCTGGTGTGCTGAATTAATAATTTAATTTATTCATGACTTACATAAAACTGCAATAGGACCCCAATGGCAAAGTCTCCGAATTGGAGACGAGCCCATTATGAATGAAGTTATTAAGGGTTTTGTCACACAAGTTATCACTTAAAATATTTTAGATTAATAGTGGACTCTATAAAAAGAAGTTCTTTAGAACATTATTTATGTTTTGTGTTTACTATTTACATTATAGATGAAGATATTTATTTTTACTACATCAACAACACCGCTCAAACGCCACCACATCTGAAAATTTATCGTGTCAAGTGTCAACTGTCAAATCTAACAAACTTTCTTTTTTTCTTTGATAATTGACTAGTACCATTGTGCTTTAGCCTGTATCAAGTGATAAGAAATTATCTAAACGTAGTGATTATTATATTTTCTTTGGAATTATCCTTTATAAGACCTTGCTTAAAAACTTCTTTACAATAGTATTTTGATGCGTCACATTGCGAAGTTTTGGGAAATTTTGACAGGGGCTTGCGCCAACATTATCTTGGGGTTTAAATCATCATCGGAACACTTGTTTATTCGTTTCCATAAATAGTTCACATACACATACATTTTATACACATAATCACACAACTTTATAACCCGCGCCAATAAAGAAACGAATCTAAAATAGCGCCTGTGTACCTGCACTGACAGATGGTAGAGTCAATAAATAAAAAGATAGAAAGTAAAAGTTGTTTATTAAAACCCAGTTTTTATAAAACTTAGAATTGTATTTTACAATGACAATTCGATGAGAAACTTCACACTGTTATATAAATAACAAGTACTATCTCGCTGACCAGACCAATGAACGTCGATTTGTCATTGTAAAATACAATTGTTGTCAATTTTATGCTACAGGTACTACATAATATCAAAAGCCTAAAAACTATGACTACTATTTTGTAGAAGTTGATGGTTCTTCACCAGGATCACTGTAGTCTATTGGTTCGACACCACACATTTAGTCGTCTCTCTCTCTTGACAATTCATCATCATTCATCATTACAGCCCATCACAAGTCCACTGCTGAACATAAGCCTCCCCCAAGGAATGCCACAAAGAATGGTCCTGAGCCACCTGCATCCATTGACTTCCTGCATGTCTTACCAGGTCGTCACGGTCAAAGTTAGACTTACCTAGTCAGACTATTTGTCCCAGGTAAACATACTCGTCAACAACTTCGAGCTCAGTGCTCCCAACAACCACCGGCATAGGTGTGACATGGACGTTATACATGATCTTCGTTTTGTCCATGTTCATCTTAAGACCTATCCGTTGGAAGGCACTATTGAGGTCATTGAGCATAGTGCTTAGGTCCTCCAGCGATTCTGCCATAAGGACTATATCGTCGGCAAATCGAAGATGAGTGATGTACTCGCAGTTGATGTTAATACCGTATCCTTTCCAGTCCAGTAGCTTGAAAACGTCTTCCAATGCAGCGATGAAGAGTTTCGGGAATATAACGTCACCCTTTTTTTTTTATAGGAGAGGGGGCAAACGAGCATGCGGCTCACCTGATGGTAAGTGACTACCGCCGCCCATGAACAACTGCAACACCAGGGGAACCAGAGGAATTGCAGATGCGTTGCCGGCCTTTTAAAAAGGAGTAGGCTCTTTTCTTGAAGGTCCCTAAGTCGTATCGGTCCGGAAAAATCGCTGGTGGTAAACTATTCCACAAGGAAGTTGTGCGAGGAAGAAAACATCTTCTAAATCTTACACCTCTCTGCAGTTGGATAGGTTTCGTACTCTGGTTCTTTACCCCTACTGTACAAACACTTCAGCACCTCGATATACCGACAATCAACTTGGCACCGCTGAAGGGACTGCAGCACCACCCAAATTTCGACGGAATCAAAGGCTTTCTCATAGTCCACATACGCCATACATAGTGGCAAATTGTACTCTTCGGACTTCTGTACAATTTGCCGAAGGGTATGTATGTGGCCTATGGTGCTAAAGCCTTTTCGGAAACTGGCTTGTTCGGGAGGCTGAAAGTCGTCGAGTCTGGATGCGAGACGATTCGTAATGACTCTCGAAAACAGCACGTGGACGCAGCTCAGAAGGGAAATCGGTCTGTAGTTCTTAAAGAGAGCGTTGTCGCCTTTCTTAAAGAACAAGATCACGGCACTTCTGCTCCACGCCTCCGGTGTAGTGCCACCATGGAGGACGGAATTAAAGAGCTTCTGAAGGACTTCAAGTACCGGTTTTCCACCCGCTTTCAGAAGCTCCGCTGTAATTCCATCCTCGCCTGGGGCCTTGCCGTTTTTAAGGTGCTGGAGAGCCATTCTAATCTCGCTCAGACTGACGTCCGGACTATCACCGGAATAGTGCATGCATGTGGCTCCAACGATGATGTGTACAGCTGTCCATAGAACCTCTCAATCTCACTCAAAATCTCAGGTGTCCCGGAAACGACGCTGCCACACTCGGTCTTCAGCTTCGACAGTTGGCTCTTTCTGGCAGACAGATCCCTAGCAAAGACTTTGGAGCCCTGGTTCTGCTCGACCGTTTCTTCAAAACGAGCAGTATTAAAGTTGCGTAAATCCCGCCATATGCATTTGGAGATCTGTCTGTTCAGTTGCCTGTATGCTATCAAATCTACTGAAGGCTGCAGCTTCATTTCCCGTCTAACAGCCATGAGATTAAGAGTGTGATCTGAGAGTTTTGTGTTCTTCTGCGGCGGGTCTTGCAAAACTTAGCTCCGACCGCATGGCCAGTTTCCACGAGCTTGTCATTCATATCGTCCACTGCATTGCAATCTTCTAGGCACTGAAAACGATTTTGTAACTCGAGCTGAAAAGTTTCGGGACTTTGGATTAGAGCACGAGGAGGACGGAGCGTTGACTTCATTAGACGATACCTCTCAAACTTAACGTTTAGGTTCAGTGTACCTTTAACCATTCGGTGATCGCTACCAGTTTTCACTCTCGTGATCACTGAGACATCATTGAACAGTTGCCGTCTGGTCGTCATAATGAAGTCAATCTCATTTTTTGTCGAACTGTCGGGACTCGACCAGGTCCACTTCCTGTAGGGCCGCTTCTGTAAGAAAGAGTTTATCGTAAAGAGTCCCTCTTTCTCCATGAAGTCGGCCAGCTGCTGGCCCCTTGGGTTCCGTTGCCCTATTCCGAATTTCCGAATTTGCGTTGAAGTCTCCCATTAACACCGTATTGTGGGTTTTGGAGGAATGCAGGGCTCTAGACATATCCTCATACATTTCCTCCACCTCCTCATCGGGGTGTGCCGAGGTTGGTGCGTAAACCTGTATGACCTTCAGCGAATACCGTTTGGTGATTCTGAGTATAAGGTACGCAACCCTCGTCGACACACTCCCAATCTTTACAACGTTGTTTACGAGAGACTTGTGGACGATAAATCCAACACCTCCTTGGGACAGATGGTCGCACTCCCGGTGATAGAACAAGTTGCCGGATTCGAGGATTGCCGTGTCCTCCCCCTCTCTTCGGACCTCGGATAATCCTATAATATTCCAGCGCAACTTGTCTATCTCTTCTTCAGCTCCAGGATCTTCTATCAGTCCTCAGGGTACGTGCGTTATAAGTTGCCACGTCGAGTCGTCGTAGGTGGCAACCGAACCTCCACTGGCGATTCTTAGCACCCCCTGCCCCGCCGTTACCATGGTCACCACCGTAACCAGAAATAGCGGGGCCGCCGGGGACTGGTGGGCCGGCTCGAACCGGGTTGGTACCACGACCTCACAGAATACCAGCGTGAAGTAGATGTTTGCCTCTGCGTTTCGCTTGTTGAGTGCAGGTGTGGAGGCTAATTCCCCATCAACATGTAGCGGAATTAAACGAAAGACTACCCCAGGAGAGTACCAGCACCCTGGAGAATCCCTCGCTGAGCATCCACGACCAAGCTACTCCACTCCTGAGCGTGAGTTCAATCCCCAGAAGACACAATTTGCGCGTTTACCGCTAAAAAGAACCCCTTTGTCGTATCTCCTCAGTTTCAAGGCACTCCCCTTGTTGCTTCAGCCAGTATTGGAATCCTCGGTGTCGACATATCGAGTGATGTGCAGTTTCGTGGTCATTTGGAAGAGGAGGCCAAATTGGCCTCTAAGAAGCTTGGCGTGCTCAGCAGAGCGGGACAGTATTTCATGCCGGTACACCGCTTGCAACTTTATAAGGCGCAGGTTCGGCCCCACATGGAATACTGTTCCCATCTCTGGGTAGGTTCCCATCTCTCCAGTGCCAGCTCCTTCCACTTGACCGCATCCAGCGCAGAGCGGTTCGAATCGTCGACGACCGAGTTCTTTCCGATCGGCTTGACTCACTGCCACTGCGTAGAGATGTTTCATCTCTTTGCGTATTCTATCGCATGTACCACGGGGAGTGCTCTGAGGAATTGTTCGGACTAATTCCAGCCGCTCAATTTCACCATCGCACATTGCGACAAAACTCGCGATACCATCCATACCACCTGGATGATTGGCGGTCCATCACTGTGCGATTTAGAAGAAGTTTTCTTCCTCGCACAACTTCCTTGTGGAATCGATTACCACCAGCGATTTTTCCGGGCCGATACGACTTAGGGACCTTCAAGAAAAGAGCCTACTCCTTTCTAAAAGGCTGGCAACGCATCTGCAATTCCCCTGGTGTTGCGGTTGTTCATGGGCGGCGGTAGTCACTTACCATCAGGTGAGCCGCATGCTCGTTTGCCCCCTCTCCTATAAAAAAAAACTTTATTCATTGGGGGGTATATTGCCATAGTTGCCACGCTTGGCGAGCGGGTTGGCAACCGATTTTTTTTATTGTTATCAGAAAGATGCTGCTGCCCATCTCCTGCCTCACTTGACAATTATCGCTTGAAAATTCTTCATTATCAGTTTCTTCGTCACTGCTGTGCATTCCAACTTGGATAATAAAATTTTCTATTTCAGGTTCCCTGGACACATCACGCGTCCAATACATTTCCTCGACCCTTTTAATGTGATTTATTTGTTTTTTCCAGTCGTCAGGTGTTATTGAAGAGAAGGCTTTTTTGTCAGCTGTTCTATTTTGTTTTCATGTTGTTCAACATATTTATCAGCGCCTCTTGTTTTATTAAATTCCACACGTGCTCGATTGGATTCAAGTCACAGTTGTATGGGGGCAATCGGAGCACTTCATGTTCGTGTGATTTTAACAACTCGTCCACAACATAAGGTTTTTCAGGTAATTCTTTTCTTAACTGTGTCAGGAGCTCTGCTTTTGTCCATTCTTCATTAAATGTGATGTTATGTTTCCTCATATAAATTTTTATATCATCCTATTGCGTAGCCGATGATGGCGCTTTCTCTATTTACATCGAGTGATATGAGGCGTTGTTCATTTCTAGTATGGACGATGGTGGCAGGTTGGGTATTAATTTTTCTTTCAAATATTTCAGAAAGTTTTTCCAATCCATTTCATCATGGTAATCGCCTTGCTTTGATTTTGTTTTAAAAACCAAGTCAGCACCGATCACAAATCCACACTCGCTTCTTGCGTGAACTATTACCCACCTCTGGCCAGGACTGTCATTTTTTCTAACTCCTTTGTCTTTAGAACTCTGCCAGCATTTGCTCACCGTATAGTGAACATGGATCCAACTCTCGTTCAAATACTCTATAGTTTTTTTATTGGCCCCTAATGCTTCATTTTGTTTGATTCGACGTAGGTAACGGATGCGTCAAGCTTTAATATTTTCCCTTTCAATAAGAATTGATTTGTTCTGGCGACACTTTTTGAAACGATATCCCAGCTTGTTTTTTAATATACGCCGCAAAGTAGTTTTGGAGCCTTTGAAATTCAAATCCGTTTTGGCTGCTGTCAGTACCTTGTTCAGCGTTAGGACTTCCTTCCGCACATCATAAATTTAATTGACAATGTTGCCTATCGCACAGATGTCAAAACTGTTGATTGGAACTGTGGTGTTATTTTGACCACGTTTGCCTTTGCTCGGTGTGCGAATCTTCGTTTTTGTCTGCTCATCTAGTTTACTTGAAAAACATTATTAATCTAGATTAACTAAGGTAGGTAAATTTTGAAACGAGAGGAAAAGTTTTACTTCCTTTTGTTCGCACAGTCCACAATGAATTAAAACACTTGGCTAAAATTTAAATATTTCATTTCGTCATGGACTTGTGTATTTTTTCCATAGCCATAAAATCCATTTCAGTCACAGACGCAGAAAAGCTAATTTAACTTTAAAATCTCAAATACAGTACTCTCTCTTACATATTTTTTTAAACTGAGTTTTTTTGAAGTGGGTTTTTTACAATGTGGCGGCGCTGTCGTCGCGCCACAAGCGAAAATACATCGAAGTTAGACTTCGAAGCCTAAATCGCGATATCAAAGTTTCGAAGTAAAAGCAGTATATATAGAATAGCTCCGAACTACCACTCGGAGCGTTGGCCACTCTCCGGGTAGAACACCTTGCCTGGCAGGAGGTATCCCCTTTTCCTTCCATGACCACAACTACGTACCTTTTAATTTGATTATCCCGATATTATACAATAAATTAAAAATATCAGAAGAATGTCACAGTGTATTTTTGAATAGAAATTAAATCAATAAATACCATACATAGGTAAGACGACCCTTTTGTCCACTAAGAAGTGTAAAATTTTAATTAGGTAAAATCTCGGATTCAAACAGGTTCTAAGTTTGTTTACTTTTTCTGCATCCATTATAAGAATGGAGCTTAAATTTTATTATGTTTGTGGTCGTCCTTATGTACCTACTGAAAACCTACATTAAATAATGAAATTGCTATTAAACATACCTTCTTTTTTATCTTCACAATTGTGCTAACTGATAATCCCGTGGCCATGGCAGCACAATCATTACTATACTGGAATGGATGATACCGTTCAAGATTATTTTCCTCTTCAAAGTATTTGATGACATTATACACGATTTTGCGTGCACCACTGTGAGTTACTTTCCCTCGTTTGTGCAAGGCCATATTTACCACACGTGGCCAAGCAAAAGTCAACAATAACAAATTTAACAAAAACAACTAAATAATAACGATGTAATAACGATCAAATGCAACAAACAACAAAATAATTCATGGGAGAAAAAAGAGCGCGTCGAGACAGTGTGAGACACAGAACACAATTACTCTCTACTGAGAGGTGTGGAAACAAAGCCAGGACTGATTATTATTTGTTACATGCAGTACGGGCCGTGTGCGACTAAAGACAGCAATAGCTTAGAGTGAGAGCGCATGATCGCGCCGCCATTTATAATTCGTTTCTTTATTGGCGCGAGTTATATCAAAATCCACTTCGAATCAAAATTCACAACAGCAATCCGCCGGCGGTCAATTTTTTATTTAGGGTATTACCGAGTCCGCCTACCCCTCGGAACACAACTCTACCGAGAAAATAATGCTATCTCCAATCTTCAAAATAAAACACGCGTCTAGTCGTCGTGCTAATAGTGTATAGTACTAGCGCCACAGCGGGCGCCCATATGAAACTTTTTTCATGGGAATTTCAAACCTTTGTATTTTGAAACTTTTATTGACGTGACAACGTCTTATAAATTGGTTTGCCGGGTGACACTTCAAGAAACTGCGTTACGCTCCGCTCACGTTATGCGCTCACAATGAGAGCGAGTGAGAGGCACGCGTCCCTTCCACTGGCATGGTTAGCCCGCCTAAGAGCGAGAGAGACAGACATAATAAAATTATTTTACCACTCAAAGTCGTTGTCACGTAAAACTTTCGCCCGTATACCGACTTTACAGGCAACCAATTTTTGTTTATTTAAGGCATATCCGAGTAATTTTGGCTCAAGACTCACAAACCCATGGGCTAAATTCCCATACATTTGAGAGGTTGCATCAAAATTAATCGAATTTACTTTAGATTAGCATGTGAGATAATATAAAACTATAAATAGGAATAGTTATGTAATTTTATTTTCTGGAAAATTGTTTTATAAACTACACATTATTATTGATGTTTGACATTGCTTTTACACATAATATTTCCACGCATGTTATTGATATATAATATATGTTATTGTCAGAGGGTTATTCTTTTAACAGATTTTATTCACAGACTGTTAACGTTAATTTAAATTAGCAAAATTCTCATGGTGAAATCTTAACTCAACCCAAATAAATGATCTGAAACAGATAAAACTCTAGTCAATATAGTAATAATCCCTACAAATAACGTTCAATAAATTCAAAATATTTAAAGGCTTAACACAATATTTTCATAAGTTTTTCTTGTTCTATTGATGTGATAAGATGATTTTGTGCAATCTTTACATACACAATCTCGAGGAAATACCTACAAATGGAAACTAAGTATTCTGAACCGACAATAACTGCAATTAAGCAAAAAGCAATAATAAATATTAAAATCTAAACGTATGAAATAATTTGAGAAAAACTTTTGAACATGAATGAAGTTGACCAACAAATGTTATTTTTTTTCTTCTTTTAATTCATGGCTTCTCTTGATAGAATTCTGCTCATATTTAATAATTTAATTTGAATCAATAATTAGTTCAATTAATTGTGCAAACCTCAGAGTAATATGTATTTAATTACTGTATTAAAATATATATATATATATATATATAACACAAAATTAACATTTTCAGTTTCTTCCGATATAATAATTATGTACATTTGTATCTAATTTTTAAAATGGTAATCCAAAACAACGTAAAGGAAAGAAACAGCGATATCTTTTTCTCTCTTTATTTTTATTTCCCAACTCGCACATAGACAAAATTATAATTGTGTGCAAAATTATAATTGCCTACCCGCACGAACTGGCCGAACGTATCGAGAATATTTTGACAATTGTATAGTAAGAAAGTAGTCATTAAGCGGAAGTTTAGAATAAAACAAATATGTACACAACACTAACTTATTAAAATTAAACTATTTAAATTACGTAGCAATAAATAAATATTTTGTTTTTACAAAAAATGTTACTGAGACATTTTAAAGGATATAAAAATATATGAAAATCATAGAATTATTATTAGAACTTCCTGTTCTAGTAATAATTTTATGATGAAAATAATCTGGTTTTCGCTTTGGAAATTTAGTTTAGTAGAAATTTCGCATTGCACATGGCTACACCAAATCCACGTCACGCAATCAGTTGTCACATCACATCGTGATATTTTTGTGGCTCTTTTGGGTGTGTGCTTTCTTCATGTGTGTTGTGCTACTTATGTGGATTATTAGGTGATATTATTGTTTTTATCGGGTAAGTTTCGTTTTTCTTTAAAATTACTAAAACCCTTTCAATAAACTTCATTTCACATCTAAGTGAAGTGGAATGTTACTTGGCATTGCGCACATTTACCTACCCGGTTACTACACAAATGTAATGTCACCATGTAATTATACATATTTTGTGAGAAAACAATTAGAATTGTTTCTTAGGTACCGATATATCATGGCATAAGTTGTATCTAAGTATCGGCTCAGTCACAATTTTCAAGTAGACGTCACACGGAAAGTAATGTCTGTCAACCGCTTTTCTCGAATTGGAATTTGCTCGTGAAACTATCTTACAAAGTATCTTTTATCGTTACAGATAGTGATTGTTAACCGCCAAGATGCCAAAATCGGTAAGTAGCTTATATTATTGTCACCAAGTAGTACACATAGCATAAATTCGCGCGTCGACGACATTAATTCTAAAGCTTCGTGATTTTACTGATTTCACCATTGCAATGTGATCAGACGGCATTTTAAATATTTCTATAAACATTTCAAATGCTTGTTTGTAACAGATTATCAACTGCTTAACCTATACTTACTGTTTAAAGTATTTTATTAAGGTTTACATATTGCATATTTTGAACTTGTTTGCAAGGTTGATGAATATATAAAAAGTAAGAGTGCACCTGTATATATGAATGATAAGAAAATATGACGTAACATGAGGGATATTATAGGTTATCACAATTTAAGTAAAGATGATAAGATGAAGATATTCTTATGTGATAAATATTAAAACGATGTAGAATTATACATATACACGTTGATGTCTACCAATGTATTTAGTTTTATTATTCATTCCATCAATAAATTTATAAAATGTTAATTTACGGGTAATTCTAACACAACTGATAAACAATTGTTTCAACCTAAGTGAACTAACTAATGTTATGTTTCAATATACCTTATATTTAAAAAAAAAATCGTTAGGGTTGTGACATCCATTCATTAATTTTATTTACTTTTTAAATAAATATTTGTAAATCAATTTTGGTTTTACCTATATGAATTATGGCAGGTTATAATAATTATATTCCCACCCTGACTCATTAATTGCTATTATTTTTTCATTAATTGATCTTTATTATATTAATATTATATAATGGTATATGTTGTTTTGATTAACTCTTCTATCTTATTATACAGATGCATAATTATTCACATAGCTTTAGTTTTAATAAAAACTTTGATAAGGATGGAATTAACTAAGAATGGACTAAACATTAACTAGATTAGTAGTATCACAAGTGCATAAAACATTTTTTCAGTTATGTATGCCTAAAGTTATGAAATTATCATAACACGGACACAATCTATAGATTCCTTTTCCTCACCAAGTCCAAGAAAAATTATTTTGAGATCATATAAGATCTGTTAACATGCACTGCATGGGTACAAATAGAGGCTGTTTCTTACACTGCTATGATAATGCATCTCCTGACCGATTATCATAATGAAAAAAAAAAATAGACATAACCTAAAGATTCCAATTTCTCTTGATGTTTTAAACAAATATCGATTAACTATGCATTTATTTAGAAAGGCGAAAGTGGCTAAGCATACCAAATTTTTAATCACTTTATATAAGCTTACTGAAACTGTTTACAGTTAATACCATTATGTATTATAATATGTATGTGGTAATGTTTACAATGTTAATTATGTCATTATATTATATATATGCATAATATATATATGTAAATGTAATGATCAATGTTAACAATCATTTGCAATGCCCTTGACTCAGTTATCATGCATTCAGAATGACAGTGAAACATTGTGCTCTGCAACTAGGCAAGTGCATGTACTCATTTTCTCTTCAAAACAATTTTACGAATGAGTGCATTGGTAAATTTAGATTTGTGTGAAGCAGGAAAGGTGTATAATTAATTTCAGTATGTTTTCCTTGACATTTCATAAAATTTTGATTCTTAATTATATTAGCCACGCACTTGATAAAAACAGCAATGACAATGCCCTAGTTAGTTGCAGTTTGTGAATTTAGTTGTGCACATAATTGAAAGCACTTTGAAGTTTTAGTCCGTGTTTGCATGTTTATTCTTGTTACTTAATATGTAGAGTTTGGTTACTGTGTGTTGTTTAATAATTTATCATATGATTGGAAGAGCAAAATGTTTAGTATAAACTTATTTTAGTTGTCATATTCTTAAAAATATTCATATTTAAATGTAGCTCGATCATATTTAATTAAAAATTGTGTACATAGCTAATTATATATGATACAAACAATAATTAAACATAACATTTGTATTTAAAATTAACATTTCTAAAATCATAATAGGTATTGTCTTCAGTAGTTAAGTTGAATATTTAGTTTATTTATATTTGGTTAGATGATTCACTAAGTTTACCTTTTCATGCTCAAATAATTGAGATAAGCAAGTCCAACCTCAATGGGCATTGCTGAAAACCAACACTACTGCTACAGTGCGATGGCATTATGTTCAAACTGCCCTTTCCAGCATCACATCACTCATGCAATCTGATTATTTTATGTCTGTTATCTCTTATTTATTTTTGAATGCATGTCTATGTCTGTGTTTATAAATATTAATGTCTATACAAACGGTATGTAGTATTTGTTGATAAGGGAGAGCATCCTGAAGACCCAACATGTCTAAGAAAATATATTTTGAGATCATATAAGATCTGTTAACAAGCACTGCATGGGTACAAATATAAGCTGTTTCTTTATTTTTACTGCTGTGAAAATGCATCTCCTGACCAATTTCAATTATACAAAAGTTTCCAAATATTTTTGATTATAAACTGCACAAGAATAATACACAAGTTCACATATAGAAATATAAAAATTCAAAAGCATTGTCCTTCAAATCAACTCATCTTCAATGTCACACTTAATTGATAAGATTTCTGTTATTTGAGAACGCGTCTAGCATCAATACTTGTATTTTTGTATTTTTATCCGATGGCTGTAGAGCCCAAAAGAAAAGTAATATTTTTGACTTGTATGTAACTGGATCCGTGACTGTCTTCCGTTTTCTATAAAAGAACTATTATGCTAATCGTTGGATTTTTACAGAAATATTTCTATGAATTTGTCATTATCCACAAATATGTTAACTTTAGCTAGAATTCTAGCATGAGACTGCGGCGTAATACAAAGGTACTTGGCACCATTCGGTGGAGGATATTCTCAGCTCGGTGGTATCTATCATAAGACAATATCTTCGTTGTTAGTTAACTGATTTTGTTGTTTTTTGTTTATTATAAAGAGTAAGTCTACTTTCCCAGTAATCCCACACTTCATATAAATTTCAACCAGAAAATATATATTAGCCCTTAGATAAATTGGCCCTTTTTAAAATTATGTAATTATTAGCTTTTGCGTATGTCTCCACCTGAGTGGGATCACAAAGGCCTTAATGTTAATTTTTCCCGCACAGTAACTTACTTTTTAGTAGTAAAAACGATCCTATCTGCTATTCTAGAACATGGTCTATCTGTGTACCAAGTACCAACAAACATTCAAACTTCTTCACAAGCTTTCACATGTACTAAATGTAAAAACTGTTATCTATTCAAAATTAAACAGATTTTATTATTTAGATTATTATATAACAATACCAATTGAAAGTCAATTTTAACTTTTTGCAACTCCCTTCTAAGAATGGTGAAATTAAACAACATTGCTAATGACCTAATGTCGCATTTACTGAACTGATCAAGAAAATAGAATCATCTGTGTTCTGAGCTTACACTTTATACTAAGAATTAATGTTTACTGTGTGGAGCATTCTTGTTTGTAAATAACTTGATTGAGAGAGTGTATGTGCTTTTTATATGTCTCTGTGTCGCTCTTTCCCCACGTTTCTCTCACTCTCTGCTTGTGTTTGTGCGTGTGAGTTGTTGTGAGTTGATAAAAAATTCTGCAATTATGACAATGAACCGTAAAATATTACATTTTGAAAAAGGATTCGAACATTAGTCCTCGCCTGGACCGTAACTCAATTTTTTTTTGTAGGATAGAGTGACAAACGAGCACACAGTCCACCTGATGGTAAGTAGTTGCTGTGATTCATAGACATCTACATCTATCCTCAATAAAGAATCAAAATGCAGATGCGTTGTCACCCGTGAGGACTAAGATGGAATGTCTCTTTTCCAGTAAACAGGGTCTCCGGTTCTCTACACTCACCATACGAAACACAGCAGTGTTAAGCTGCTATTTTGCGCTGGTATTCGGTGAGAGCGTGGTCCTTCCCCGGTCGAGCCGACCCATTCCTGATACAACTATACTACTAATATGGCTGCAGCATGGCTCTACCACGTAAAAAAAATCAATGATAAGTTACGGAGCCCGTCGTTTTAAATTACGGTGAGGTCTTACCGTGTCCGATGTAACCCTAATGCGACAAGAACCCAGGAAGGATTGAGTGAAGCTCTTCTGGGTGGTAGGACTCCCTACCTCTAATAGTCGGCACAACCATCTTGCCTGTCTAAAGATCAGTGGGCCCGCGTTTGTATTACGGTTTGAAGGGTAAAGATGACAGTCTTAGACCATTTAACCCAATTGGTTGAATGGTCTAAGGTGACAGTATATTAACAAGCTGTGAGACACCCCATCTTAGTCCTCAGAAGTGAGAACGCATTTATAGCCTTATTTGTTTGAATTTGCGTGTGTCCATGCTTATAAGTTCGTTAGTCACTCTAATAAATAAAAAAAGACATAAAAAATGAAAAACCAGTAAAAATTAACGATTTACTCTAAAGACCGATTTACACTTTGACAAGCACAGTAGCGAGTTAACTTGCGAACCTAGCGAATTAAGTAAAAATCTCGTTTCAACGGCAATTATTGAGTTAAGTAACAAATTAACAATTAAGGGCTGGTGTTCCAAGCGCAATAGGTATTTACGTGCGGACACCGCCCGCCGGCGTGGCGCCGAAAAATAAATATAGGTAATTAACCATATTTCTTTCGTGATTCGCGCAAAAATTTGGCACAGGTCTTACCTTGGCAACGTCCCGCGGGCCAGCGACGCAGGGATCGAAACTCACTTCTAAAATCGTTTTTTTTTTAAAATAAATGTAATGAAAAAATACGATCGGGTAGAATCGATTCCAAAATGAATTAGGTAACTATAAATTGATATTACTTATAGAAAAAAGTAATATTAGTACTTGTTTGAAATTAAATTTAGCTTGTAAAAAAACTGCAAATCCAACGCAGTTCGTTTTTTTTATCTATCTAGAAAATTGTGTTGTATCGTGTATTGACCGTGGACATCGTAAGGAGAAAGAATGTATCTAACATATTTTTTTTTTCAGATTCTAAATGTAATAATTTTCCTATCAAAAACCAATTTTAAAACGGAGAAAAACAGGAACACCCAGCTTTAAGTTGAACAGGATAGCTGGCCGGTCAATTTTTCGGCAGAGTTAAGTTCGAACTGTTGTCCTCCCGCTTGTCTCCCACCACCTGCAACTAATCTCGCGCAACGTGTTCGCGTTCGACCCTCAAAGTATAAAATTATATTTTTTTTAACTAAACTCGCCACGAAGACATTTGAACGCTACTGCCCACTTAACCGTTTACTGTCAACTGCCCTGTAACTAAACTCGCTATTGAACTTGTCGAAGTGTAAATCGGCCCTTAATTGAGATTCGAACCAATTAGGCAGGTACGCTGTCCACCAAGCCACGCGTTCGTGCTAGCAACAAGTAACATGTCGAATATATTATTTATTTACAACTCAAACGCAACTTCTT
Organism: Parnassius orleans; assembly: GCA_029286625.1. Lineage (NCBI taxonomy): Eukaryota > Metazoa > Arthropoda > Insecta > Lepidoptera > Papilionidae > Parnassius > Parnassius orleans. The sequence goes on from JAGSMP010000056.1 coordinate 2,888,258, forward strand.
TATCGCTTCGGCGTGCGCTTATTTGTCGAGCCAACTATTGTGTAACTCAGCAAAGCATGAAGCTAGTAAGTCCTAGTACACACTCGGGAGTGTGTAAGTTTCATGTTTTTAATAAATTGTATTTTATGCTTACATATGCTGATATTTAAAACTATTCTCTATAAACCGCTGGTAGAGCCACGCTGCATTTGTATTATGGTTGCATCTATACAAATAAATAAAATTGAAGTGTCTGTTTGTAACGTAAAAATGACAGCTTTTTACAAATGCATATGAAACTATGTACGGTACTTATAACAAAAACACAATTTTTACAATTTTTGTCTGTCTGTTTGCTCCGGTTAATCTCTGAAACGGCTGGACCGATTTTAACGGAACTTTCTCTGGAAGATAGCTAATGTTATAAGGAGTAACTTAGCCTACTTTTCTTTTAGATAAATAATTAGGGTTCCGCGCAAAAAAATTAAAACCTATAAAATCCAATCGTAATAAATTCCACACGGGCGAAGTCGCGGGGAACAGCTAGTTACGAAGGAGAACCTTTTTACTGGAAACGAAACATTACACCTTAGTCATTGAGAATTGATGCAGGTATTTATTGGCCACAGTATCCACCATCAGGTATAGTGTGTGCTCGTTTGTCAACTTTACTTGTACATAAAAAATTACATAGAAATATCGTATTTCTATGAGGTCCATGTCCATTAGTGGACGATATAATATGTTGTAACAATTCTTAAAATTTGTTTTGAGACTTGTTCATTCAATCGAAATCCGTGTACCTAACAATTGTGCACACGTGACTTTGCTATAGATACATTACTATTTGGACATTCATTTAGCGTAAACTCAAATCGAAACATGTCGAGCCTCTTGAGGTTTTGCTACCTCTGATTGAGCAAACGCGTGTATGGGCTGAGGTCCGATTTTTAAGGTTCCGTACCCAAAGGGTAACCAACGGGACCCTATTACTAAGCCTCCGCTGTCCGTCCGTCTGTCTGTCAGCGGGCTGTATCTCATGATCCGTAATAGGTAGACAGTTGAAATTTTCACAGAATGTGTATTTCTGTTGCCGCTATAACAACAAATAATAAAAATAAATAAAAAATTAAAGGCCTTACTAGAAACGTGTTTTACGATGGTACGGAACCCTTCATGCGCGAGTCCGACTCGCACTTGGGCGGCTTTTTAATATTACATGTCATGAAATCATCGTAGATGGTTTATATTTAAAATCGAGTGTATTAAAAGTTACATTACCGCGGAAATAGCGATATTATATTTTATTTTCGAAAATTAAATGCCTAATACTTACATTTAATATTCTCAGCGCGTTGCCACTTTCGGATTAGAGATGTGTTTCTATTGAACTTGTTATGAAACGCAGTCCCTCGGCGACACAAGGCTATGTTCGGGGTTTCCCCGCGGAATAAAACTCGTATGAATAGGTTTACTGTTCCTATATTTGGAAATTCACACACTCATACGCAAAGCGATTACGTTGAAACACAAGCAAACTAACACTAGCTAAGGCGTCCTTTTGACCAGCCATCATCTCATATGACAACATGGACAGGACAACTGGCGCTTTCTACTAAGCACACATAGACACACAGTTCTTTATACAGCTTGCACGGCACTATTAGCATCGATAGAAGATATACGCTTTAACAACACATACCCTCTTGTAAATATACTAACATCCTCAATCATACAATAATCGAAAGCGTGCGTCCCTTCGACCACGCATGGACCGGACGGCACCTTTCTCTCAAGCCACCACATACAGCTCTAAACTAGTATGTCCCTACGACCAACCGTTCGGGTCTGGCCCGGACGATACTGTTATCTGTACTCTGTTCAACCACCCTGACTGGACCGGACGGGTGCGTCCCTTCTACCAGTGTAACTCCACAATTCATAAGCCTGGACCGGACGAATGTGTCCTTTCAACTAGCCGCGCGCGGCATGGCCCGGTACGACATTGTCCCTTCGACCAGCTTCACACAAATCCAACCCTCAAAATCAAACATTCATAAGCCTGGACCGGACAAATTTGTCCTTTCAACCAGCCGCGCGCGGCATGGCCTGGTACGACATTGTCCCTTCGACCAGTTTCACACGAATCCAACCCTCAACATCAAACATTCATAAGCCTGGACCGGACGGATGTATCCTTTCAACCAGCCGCACGCGGCATGGCCCGGTACGACATTGTCCTTTCGACCAGCTTCATACAAAGCCAACCCTCAACATCAAACACCAATTCTGTCGACCACACAATATTCAGAGCAAAACTGCTACACCTATCAACACATTAGAACACAAAAAGTCCACTCATCCTCTCAATTCATAGCATGTTAAAGTTAAACATTTCCCTGGTACATCGCTAAACATTTTGAACTTTAAAATGTACCTAAATTATATTTCGCATGAACATAAAACTGAGATAACAAATCCAGTAATAACTTTATCAGGCATGATTGTTTTAGGAATTTACTCGATGAGGTATCATAAGCGAAGACCAGTTTCAGACGCTGTTTCTTTAACTCGGGTTTCTTTCCTAAGGGATATGCCATTTTAGTAAACTTAAGCTCGGTAAGACAATTAGCTGCATGATCTTTTAAAGCGATTGTTAATGGCATTAATAAATCAAATAATTTTCTATCTAAGCGTTTATTTTGTGCAATAATTTTACTACATTACACCATCCCTCTATATCCGAGTTTGGATGGTCTGGATTAAAATGCAAAAGTTGCGTAGGATTTTTACTCTCAATTGACATATGCGGCATTACCAACACTCGTGATATAACGCCTCCTTTACGTCCACATATGTACCTACGCATACATGCTCGTCGGTTAAGGGTACTTAACAAAACATACCTTGTATAATAATAATTACGGAGTAATATAACTTTTGGCCACTCTTTTCGCTAAGTTTTTCCGAAAAAATCACACAGAGAAATAATTTATCTATTTGATTACACACAGTGATCACAATGCCGCAATGACTAGCAACAAACTGTTACCCTATCTTCATCACTTCTTGTGATACGATCTACTGTAGAGACAACGACTATCAGGTCGTTTCAAGTCAACCAACAGTAGTCTCGTAGAGACAAAGAAAGGCCTCCCACCACACCATCAGATGTTCATCGCTCATGAATGACTCACAAGTAAATCGTAGTTACAACTACGCACCAATTCGTGCATTGCGACTAAATAGTAATAACAAGTGACTAAGACTATGAACGCTTGAAAATATTCTACTTCAACTAGATCAATTAAAAGGAAACTTTATATCACAAAATAAAATGTCCAAGAGCCATAACCTTTTTAATCGTTCGTTACGCAACAATTGTATACTACACTTCATTCTATTTTTACGAGCACTCATCTCTATGTTCAGTCATCCCCGTGACATCTCAACGACGACTAAACTAGACCTCTACCAACCACCACACGCGCACCGCACCCACTCTTTGAGTTGCGGCTACAGTATGGCTGTTGACATAGTCATAACACAAAATAAAATGAAGTAAGCAACTCTACAATTTGACAGGGTCATTAAACACCCAAATAGACTCGGGTTAGTCAATTGAAGTAAGCTTGGCTTTCAGGCATTTCTCTCAACCAATTAAAAAGTTAACCACTTGTTACTACAAAATATTTTTTTCAAAGCAATAAAGACAAATTTACTTCCCTCTCGCATCAAATGTCGGCTGGCAGCAGCGTTAAATAATCCGCCACCACGCCTTCATCACATTATTCGAAGATTATATGTGGGCGATAACTTTATCCCACTTCTGATGTAGGCGAAAGAGGATCATCCCAGATGCACTCATGATGGATGAAGCAAATATGCGTGCGTTACAACATAAAGTACAACAAAATATAATAAACAGATCGTTTGCAATTCGTCGCAAATATATGGTATGCTTTCCCGATGATGTTCATTTCAAAAATCCTCTATAACAACAACGGTTGCCACGATACCACAGATATGACGCTTTGCTAGAGTAAAACCTTACTCTTGAACTGGCCAGTATTTTATAGTCGTGCCTACATATATGAGTCATTTTGTTCGATAACTTGTTGCCATCTTGTAGGTAGTGACATAATCCCGTTGTTGTAGAAATCTTCAGATTTTCTACCGACTTCAAAAAGGAGGAGGTACTCAAAGGTTTTTTTTTGTCCTGACCTTGCACCCTCAGATTTTCACCTGTTTCGGTATCTTCAGAATTCTTTGAGTAGTGTTAGGTTAACATCAAGAGAGGACTGTCAAAACTACTTGTCGCATTTTTTCTACCGACTTCAAAAGGAGGAGGTACTCAATTCGGCTGGATGTTCTTTTTTTGTGTGTTACCTCATAACTTTTCTGGGTGAACCGATTTCGATGATTCTTTTTTTATTTGAAAGCTGGTGCTTCTCGTGTGGTCCCATATAAATTGATTAAGGTCTGACCAATAGTTTTTGAGTTATTCTTACTATTTATTTGAAGTCGGTTGTACAAATTTTTAATTTTAAATTATTGTAATAAAACTTCAGAATGTATCGAATTTCTTCGTTAGATTCACTCATTTTGGCGGACTCAAAAACAATTGAGAATTGGAGGGAAAGTGTTTTTTACTTATTATTTTTATTTTTCTTAATGTCCTATATGTATTGATATCAAAACCAGCCAGATACAAACAGTACAACCAAAGAGATTTTTCTTCAATTTTATACACACAAAATACAAAAAAACTTTTTCCCTGACCTATTATATTTATATTGATCTACGTATATGTATGCATGAATGTAATGGAATTATATAATTCAGTTTTCACCTACTTCCAGACGTAATAATCTGATATTTTGCAGACGTATGAAGAACCGATGACAATACAATAATTTTATGATATTGACCGAGAAGTATTTCTTCGAGGATCATCACAGCTCATGATCAATGCGTGTTGCTTAAATTTTTATAAACGCTAATATTATTTATATTTAATTCCCTTAAGCGAAATCTTTCTAGACATAAAGATAGCTACCATAATAATATCATATTAGGTAGGGTACAAAATACTTACTATAAATAAAATATAATATCTGCACGTTGCGGACATATCGTTTTATTCACAGACAATAAATAGTCTGATTACGCGCTTCATTATATGTATATGGCCATATTTAATAAATCTTGTTAAGACTTCGCTAGTTTGTTCCCGGCTTAAGCTGCCGCATAGAATGCGTGTCATACGTAGGAAGGAAGTGGAAAAGTGGGACGCGCGTTATCTGGTTAGTGGACAGTGCACCCGATGCGCTTTCGTACAAGCCATTCAATACATTTATGTTGTTATAATACTTCATTTTTCTTCACATTTAAACGGCCAATATATTAGATAGCTATAAGTGATATATAGGTTACGGGCTTACCAATACCTTATACAAATTAATCATATTTTATCATTGAAATAATATGTACTACGCACTAGAAGGGATGTCTAGACTTTAGTTGTTTGCAACACGCGGTAGGTCGGCCACATACCAGGGTTGGCATGAATAAATCATTTTGATTTAAATCATGATTTAAATCACGATTAAAATCAAATGATGTTTTCAATAAAAATCAATGATTTAATCAAAAATGTTTAATTTCCTTTCTTTCACAGAAATCAACATTAAAAAAAAAACAGATTTAGAAAGTATATATAATTTTTTATGTGGTAGAGCCATGCTGCAGCTATATTAGTAGTATAGTTGTAGCACGAATGGGTCGGCTCGACCGGGGAAGGACCACTCTCTCACAGAATACCAACGTAAAGTAGCAGCTTAACGCTGCTGTGTTTCGTATGGTGAGTGTAGAGAACCGGAGACCCTTTTTACTGGAAATGAGGCATTCCATCTTAGTCCTCACGGGTGACAACGATTAAAATAAAATAAAATAAAATTCAATACAAAAGTAAGCAATATTTTTAACTGTTAAAAAATTAACAAATAACTTTAAACAAATAAATAAATTTAACCATTAACGCAATGTCTAATTCATGTCAGACAAAGGAAATCTCCGCGCTGTGTCCGCGCAATCCCTTGAGGGCGCGTTTCGATTTGCGAAAAAAATATAGTTAAATTAAATAATAAAATCAAAAATCAAAAAATCGTGCTTTATTCGATTTTTAAAAAATCATGATTTTTTCCAACCCTGCCACATACATTCGGAATCCCATTTTGCCCGCAAAATTTCGAACGAAAAACTACTTTACTTGTGTGATAGTATATGGATTTGATGCATTCGGAAACTCGAATCGGAATTCCGAATGTATGTGGCCGGCCTTGGAGCCCGCGACTTTCCGCCTCCTGCCTCCTGCCCCGCGTCCCGCATTGCTGCACTGATTTTGTTTGCGGTGTCTCTTCTAGTACGTAGTATATTACGTATTAGTTCAATTATTATTTTTACACGCTTAATTTACACGCATTACACGCATTTAACATTCACCTGTATGTTTCTATGTATCTATGAATGAAAGTAATTGAATTTTCTTATTCAGTTTTCAAACCACTTCCAGACGCCTGAATAATTTGATACGTTGCAGACGCATTAAGAATCAATGACAATACAACAATAATTTTATGCATTTGTTTGACCTAATATTCTCACTACTATAGCATGTTCTTTTTTCTTATTCAAAATGTTGCCATTATTATTAAAAACTATTTTCTACTAATTTCGGTAGGTTAACAATTAAATTAGAAACGAGAATTTCTATCTTCTTTTCGTAGCGTTAGGTATATTATATTATCTATAATTTGGTATTTACGCTAAAATTCCATTGAATACTAATTTCAACAAAACCTACAATCAAGCCTCATGTTGTCTAACTTCGATGTTTATTTCGGTTATCTATTAAAAAAAAAGTTAAACATATGTGTAACCTTTAACTACGACGGCACTAAAAAGTAGGTTATATGCAAGCTGAACTTTCATTTTAGAATGAATGTAATTAAAGTTTTTAAAATTAATGTTGGCTCTTTAAAACTCAATTCTAATGTCGTTTGCATACAGTAGAATATCATTCTGATGTTAAATATTAGCGGAAACACTATGGCTTATACTGTTTGGCGTGAAAATAAATTTGTGCCACGCCTAAGCTCTCCGAATTACTTATTATTAAAAAAAATCCGTTGTTAGTGTTTTGGGAATATGAATGTCGTCGTAACCGGAATATTCTAACTTCTAGCGCCACACGGTACCCTTTGAAATATACAATGTCGCCCATCGGCAAGTGACCGCCCGAGATATTCTGCATGTACATGAAAAATTATCGGTAAAAAACCTAAAAAGGGGGGGTCTATCTTAAATACTTTTTAAGTTATTGAATTTTTAATTTTTTGAATGATGTTGGTCACCTTGTTCCACACTTTTTGCTCTAGCTCCAATGCTACGGGCACGATTTCGATTCTGTTTTCTTATTTCATCAGGTTAATAAGTTGTTTTGTTGGATTACGTAACATTTTTAGTTAAAATAAGGCGAATCATAAAAATAAACGTAGACAAAGACATTTTTTCTAAGCAAAAAAGTGATATTTATTTACAAAAACACGTGTAAGTACATAAAATGCCCCCTTAACATGGGCTTTTTACTCATTATTAATAATCTAGAGCATAACTACTACACATTTACAATACACTATCAATATCTATCTCTTAAAATTTTTTAATAACAGCGTGTCAAAAACGGGTCCCTCCTTGCTGTGCATCATCGTCATCCAGGTAGAGAGCGGTTCCTAGAAACCGGTAGATAGATAACGCACGTGCGCACCCTTTAAATAATTGATGCGGACGACATGGCGACATAGAGTTAAAACTATTAATGCAGAAATGCCTATTTATAATAAAATAACAGGCATGATTAAAAAACAACAATTTTAATTAATTAAGTTTTCAAAATGGCCCCACCCTCCTGTAAGCAAATAAAAGCCCTCGTGGCTACACTATTGGTTGTTCGCAGTAATTCTGCAGGATTTTCTTTAATTTCCTCTGCGGCAAAAATCCTAGCCGTTAATTGTTCGCGGCTTTCAATGCGCGCGGCATACACCTTCTGTTTCATGAATCCCCATAAATAAAAATCTAAGGGTGTCAGGTCGGGCGATCTCGGCGGCCAAGCAACGGAGCCTCTCGACCGATCCATCGCGGATAATTTTCATTCAGATAATTTCGCACCAGTCGCGAAATGTGCTGGGGCTCCGTCTAGTTGCAGATGCATTCTTCTTCTCGTTGCCAGCGGCACTTCATCCAAAAGTGAGGGCAACGTATTTTGGAGAAAATCTAAATATGCGTGTTGATCTAGCCTGTGAGGCAATACGTAAGGGCCAATGAGCATATTGTCAATTATTCCAGCCCATACATTAACAGAAAATTCTTTCTGAAAAGATGTTTTTCTTCTGACGTGTGGGTTTTCAGCGGCCCAGACATGAAGATTTCGGTGGTTTGTAATACCCGCCCTTGTGAATGTACTCTCGTCCGTCCACAAAATCTTCTTTAGAAACTCAGGATTGGTTCTTTGTTGCGATAAAATCCAGCTACAAAACACAGATCTCGCACGGTAATCCACATCTTCCAAATGTTGAGCACGCTGAAGTGATAAGGATGGAGGCCTTCTTTCTTAAGAATTCTCCAGATTGTTATTCTTGGTACATTCAGTCTTATTGACAAGAGACGAATGCTTGTCATAGGGTCAGCGCGCACTAATCTTAACACTTCTCTTCCATGTCCACGTAGTGCCACGCCAGGCTCATTTTGTCGTGGAAGTCCTTGCTCACAAAACGACGATGCACAGCAATGAAGGACCGGTACCAAGTACTGGCCTACCTGGATAACGACGTTTGTACTCTTCGACAGCAGAACGTGCATTCCCATCACAAAACCGTATACAAAATGCATATCAGCTACGTGAGAAGGCGGTAAATCACGCAATCGTAGCATTACGATGCTTGAAACGCACAGGAATGGTCCTCGAAAAGATAAATAGCGCACAAATTAAAAACACGTAACGTCCGGGATCAGTAATCGAGCGACTGAATGATGCACAAACAACCAACCGAGAAGAGTGCGCACGTGCGTTATCTAGCGGTCTCTAAGAACCGGTTTCTACCTGGATGACCTTTTTTTTGCTTGATATGGAGCAAATTTTTGACACGCTGTTATTAAAAATTTTAAGAGATAGATATTGATAGTGTATTGTAAATGTGTAGTAGTTATGCTCTAGATTATTAATAATGAGTAAAAAGCCCATGTTAAGGGGGCATTTTATGTACTTACACGTGTTTTTGTAAATAAATATCACTTTTTTGCTTAGAAAAAATGTCTTTGTCTACGTTTATTTTTATGATTCGCCTTATTTTAACTAAAATGTTACGTAATCCAACAAAACAACTTATTAACCTGATGAAATAAGAAAACAGAATCGAAATCGTGCCTGTAGCATTGAGCTAGAGCAAAAGTGTGGAACAAGGTGACCAACATCATTCAAAAATTAAAAATTCAATAACTTAAAAAGTATTTAAGATAGACCCCCTTTAGGTTTTTACCGATAATTTTCATGTACATGCAGAATATCCTGGCGGTCACTTGCCGATGGGCGACATTATAATTTATTAAATTGAATATACACATATATGGTGAACAATAAATATTTGTTGGTATTAAAAATATTAGAGCATCTCAAGATTGTAAATCTCACATTACTCGTTTAAGGCTATCTGTTCTAACAGGGATAACATGACTGAAGAATATATTTTTAGCGTGCACTGACATTGTGTTGACAACATTGCCACTTAAAGTATTTAATATTTTTTGTAATGACAACACTTGTCTTTGTAATGTGTACGTGTGTTCTTGCTTAATAAAAGAATTTGATTAGAATCAACATTTTTCATGGAAACAATTCCATACCCATCAAAACACATTGGAACAAAAAATAACCATTAAATGGCGTGTAGAGCCTTGTGATTTATTTATAAATGGTGGCCACGGCTCTTGAATGAATTCTTAATACAATCGGACCTGTTTCATTTGTATAATGACAAAAAAAGTTAAATAAAAAATTAAAATAAAGTTGTACGCTTATGGATAAAAACCGCCTTAAAATTTTATAATTATAATTCCAATAAATGATACATGAACGATAACAATTCTGGGAATGAAGAGATCCTACTCACATCGGTGCATTCTTAAAAAATATCTTTTCTTTATTATTTGGCCATTCTTTTTTGGACTTTCTTATTTAAATTGAATCTTCTTTTGTTGTTAACAAACGAACGCCCTGTGTACCTGATGGTGTGTTTCATCTTACGCATTTTATTGTTTCACGTTTACCATTGGTTCAGAAAAAAAAAACCTCAGCCCTCGGAAGAACTAACGAGGAACCCATCAGGTTTTGTTAACTATAATATTCGTTTTAGAAATGGCAACACTTTGTTCTTGGTTTTTTTGTATTTGAATTTTTGCTACAATGGGATAAAACTTATTTTACGGATTATTTTTGACTTTTTTAATTCCCGACTTTTCGGGCACTTTACAGCACCCATGTTCAGAGGGAGACTGAGGTTTTTGACGTCCTGATTTCATAGTTAACGAAGGCTACCTTCAACTTTTAATTATTTATTTTGGTCCAATCTACACAGAACGAGCTTACAGTATCTTGAAATCAATGCTTTGGTTTGGATTTAATTTTATTAATTATAGGATCCCAAGCAGATGGGTCCCAGCCACCTTCTCTGTTGAAATTAGGATGTTTTTAATAGCCTCGCGAATCATCCTTGGTAGGCATCGGTGTTCTTTTGCGATCTATCACTTTTTATCGACTTTTGTGGTCTATCAAATCTGATAAAATGGTAAAGTGATGGAAACATCTATAATTAAATAATTTAAAATTAAAAATTTTGTACAACCGACTTCAATATAAATTATTAAGAATAACTCAAAAACTATTGGTCAGACCTTGATCAAATTTATATGGGACCACATGAGAAGCACCAACTTTCAAATAAAAAAAGAATCATCGAAATCGGTTCACCCAGAAAAAGTTATGAGATAACACACATAAAAAAAAGAAAAAACATACAGTCGAATTGAGTACCGTCTACTTTTGAAGTCAGTAGAAAAGTTAAAATTAGACGCGATAAAATCGGTAAAATTTTTTTTATGCATTATTGCTACAATTGTAAATTTATAAGTTTTAAACCTAAATTATAAACAAATATTATCATCTAACGTTCATAAATATATGATGGAAGAGCCAGTGTTTAAAAAAATAGAATTGAAACCCAAGTGCAGCTCGCTCGTTACCCGCTTATCGCGACCGTTAAAAAAGTATTATAAACTCATGAGATCGCAGTTGCTCACGCTTTTGTAGTGTATATTTTACTACAAACATGTGCGTCATAATATATGAAGTAATGAACGGAAATAAATAAATTAGCGAAGTTTCGCACGAGTCGTGATATAATCTGAGAATAGGCATCTATTGATGTCATGTCTATTACTGATAGTGAAAAGTCCAGTTTGGCTTAGAATAGGCTTCATAACGGGTTGACAAACGAGCACACAGTTCCTGATGGTAAGTGGATGCTGTGGCCTTGGACACCTTCAGACGAAGAAGTCTACAGGGTCTTTGTCACTCATGAGGACTAAGATAAAATATCTCATGGCTCATAATAATTAAATTGGCTCTCTTCTCCTTTGAATCGTGATACGGAAATGGTGTATTGCTGCTTTGCGTAAAAAATAGGCCAGAGGTCGTATCAAACTAGACAGATTTTTAGAGAAAAATGGAGCCTTACTATCTTATAACTTTTACTGTTGTACGTTACTGTTTCGCATCCAGAACTCTGAACAGACGAGACCATTACTTTGATGGACAACAGCAGTCAAAACAAAATAAAAATAAGAATGACACTGAGTAGCGTTGCACATTCGATCGCAACAGTTTTATTTATCCGACAAATTCTTTCGGTTGTATGCCAAATATGCTTGCGCACGACGAAGCAATATTGCATAAAATATTTTTGGATCTTGTTATATCTTTGCATGCTTAATTTAAACGACTATAAAAACAAGGGTATCACAATGAGTTTTGTGAACCCTAAGCAGGGTGCTGGTATAACTAGAAACAAAAATAATACGACAATAATATTTGCTTATTGTATTAAGTCGTACACAATACGACTAGTTGATCAGATTCTCCCCGCCTACGCGCTATGATTGAAATTTTTGCCACCGCGTAAATAACCACTATATTTAGAAAATATTGGTCAATTGCATACTCATCATATTCACAAAACGTGTTAAGAGCGATAATTAATTGTTTATAACCATTGGAGACCTATTTAAGCCTTTTGCCAAATTACATTTGAACAAATTCAATATTACGAGCCCGTAGTCGTCAGCTTCTCATTTAATATATCTCATTATTAGTAATAAAGGTAACTATCTACTCGTACTTAATTTATTTTAATGCCATCTGTTCTCGCTTATCACCAAGTATCGCAAAATTACGAATGTTTCAATCAATGTTAAATTAAGACACCACATCATTCATCTTTATACGTGGCAGAGCCACGCTGCAGCTATATTATTGTTGTAGCACGAATGGGTCTGCTCTACCTGGGAAGAATCACGCTCTCACAGAATACCAGCGTAGAATAGTAACTAAATGCTGCTGTGTTTCCTATGGTGAGTGTAGAGAACCGAGACCCTTTTTACTGAAAACGACGCATTCCGTCTTAGTTCTCAAGGGTGACAACGCATCTTCATTTTGATTTTTTATTGAGGATAAATGTAGATGTTTGGGCCACAGCATCCACTTACCATCAAGTGGACTGTGTGCTCGCTTGGCATCCTTATTCTATAAAAACAAAACCTCTGATAATCCTCACTTTTTGGTGTATAGAATACGAAAAAGAAGGTTTAGGTCAAGTACTATCGACCCTGGTATTATTTTAACTTATTGAGACGGTTATTTTGCAGTCTAAAATTAGTTTTTCGCTGTTGATGAATGTGTCAATAACTGGAAATTTCGAAATGGATTAATCGAGTTGAAAGGTTTTTATGAGTTCCAGCGTTAGCCTGATGCAAAGAAATTTAAGTAGTATATATATATATATATATTTAAATCTCTTTGGCCTGATGTAAAAAAAGATGCACATGTTGCTATAATTCTCACTTTTGTTAAATAAATACAAATCGTTATGATTATCACGTTTGTTACGTATTGTAAGATTATTTCGTTCATTAAGCGATTTTTTTAGATAATCAAGGCAGATAGTCACTGTCAATCTTAATTTACATATATCGAGTTTTATTACTATCTAAATCTGAGAGATATCTAGTACCTATCTAGTTTCATCGCATACGTTACGCCGTGTCGAATTGATGGGCTGCTATAAATTCTTAAAGACAGATAATAATTATTTTTCAACCACTTTTATGAACATTTGCTGAAATTATATAGGTATTTTTTATTTATTTATTTATCCTTTATTGTAACACCAACTAGGGGTAATAAAGGACGAACTTATGATTAAGTCAACAGTTTTATTTTGGTGTTTGCAGTGACATCGCAGTCATTGCATTAGCACTGTGCAGATTAACAACAGCTTCCTGCTGTACATAAGTTCTTTTGTTTATCCGTAACATGCAAAAGAAAAAGATAGAATAGTTTTCATCCCTGTTCCGATTTTGATAACTATCAATTCCGTTACTTAAATCTATTAATTTCTTAGTTTGTTTTATAAGCAAAAACTAAATAGATCCTTGAGTTAACATACTGTCCAAATTTTATTTGGATAGATTCAATTGTTTTCAAGTAAAATAAGTTAAAATTCAAATACGCAAACTAGAAAATCTACTAAGAAGTTGAAAATCCGGAAATTTTATTTGTGATATAGAATAGGTGCACTATTACAGATTACAGGTGCCGTTAGATATAGACTAATATGGTCTCAATTTCCTCGTTAGGTTAGGTTAGTTTGGTGTTGAATGTTGATAATAATTACAGTTCAAAAGTCCACGGATATTAATACCACAGGCACAGCTTGTTTAAATCAATACAACTGAGATCTATATTTCAACAAAAACGCGATACTTAAAATGTTCTTCTATCGTGGAGATATACACTAGTAATTTCCAAAGCTGTGTTTATCTTTCTTTCCGTTTCAAATTAACATGAAAATATGGTATGATATAAAACAATCGAGCCATAATGCATCAGTAGCCTAATGGCAGGGTGCGGACAGTGAACTCGAAAGGTCGTGGGTTCGAATCCGCCATTCGACTACTGTGGTGAACCACTTCTAACACAAGCATTTTGAGCTTACCAGAAGTGGTTAAAGGGAATATTAGCAATTTTTAATAGCATTACTAGTATTTTTTATAAAAAAAATGGTGCTACTAGTAACTTACGTATAACAATAAGAAACCCTATTTTCTAGTGTTCTGTCTTCGTCTTTTTCCACCGTAATTATTACACACGCTAAAGTCTTGAATAGGAACTCGTTTAATAGATTTTAGGGGAAAAAGGTAGCGCGGACGTAGGCGGTGTGTGACTGTGATGGAGGCTCCGTCGCGCGCGCATCCCCGCGCTCGCGCGTTCACTCAGTTTGAATCAAACCGCCGCGAACGGTACACGCGGCTCCAGTGCCACCTATACACTCTTGTTCAAATCCACCCGGTGTTTGTGACCGTGACATTTTGTGAGGAAACCAGTGTGAATCGAACGCGAACACAATGGTCGCCGGCGGCAAACAGGTACATCGTTACGTAACATCCTTACCGTCTGCATTTGTGCAGTATGAACGCAAGAAGTGAATTGTTTTACGTACAATGATCACTTATTTATAGAACATGTAACTCCATGATATGTGGAAATTCGTAAAGGTGTAATCATTACACAACTGGAATAAACCGAGAGCAGTCAATCGAGGTCTTCTTGAATAAGTTTGGATTACATCTCGTCAGAATCATTTGGCCATACATATTTTTTAATTACATAATACTTTCGCTTTTTCTACTTAGCAACAGTTCCAATGCCAGAGACGTCATTGTGTGAATAAGTTTTCATGTAGATTCAATTCATAAGTTGCGCTGATGTCATCGCAGAGCTACACGTAGCTGGGTTGCCATATAATAGCAAAAAAATCAGACATAATTTGTGAATGAACATCGTTTTATTTTCACGATTTCATTTTTAATTTTCCACTTTATGTCATTTGTTTCTAAAGTAACAGCTGGTCCTCCCCTAGTTAACATAATATTATGAATCCTGATATACATTCTTCAATTTAAGAGCGATAATTTCCCCTTACTTAATATCTGAATTTTACATTGGCGGATTATTCGTATGTGGTACACGTTTTATTTAAAAATTGAATTTAACCTGGATTAGAGGCCCTTTTCCATGGTAACGAGACAATCCATATTAGTTTTCCTGAGTACTATCTTCATTTTCAACTGACCATAAGGTTGGTTGACTCTGTACTCTTTTGTCACACATCTTTTAAAAATATTATTTACGTATTAATTATACATTTAAGAAAAACATTCGAGATCATTTTATAAAATTGCTTTACAACTGCTAATGTTCCGTCATCATTAGTATATTACGTATCTTTATGTATTGTATTATATTATATTTTCTTATAATATATAAATTTATATACTTGTGTATATTATATATGTATGTATGTGTGTATATGTATGTATATATGTATATGTATGTATAATATGTATGTGCGTATGTATATTTCTTTGTAACCGCCTTCGTAGTTATATCCTTAAGGTTGCTGGCAGAGAATGCTTTTAGCATTAAGTCCGCCTTTTGTTCCTTTACTTAATGTAATAAAGTTTGAATAAATAAATAATTATGTAAATCAAAATTTCCATCAAAATATATTGAAATTCCTCTTTATGGCAACTCCTGTTCCAAGACGGGGGTCAGTTATAGTTTTATTATTTATTTTGCCCGCCGCGAACGATCAACCGCCTTTTTATCCCCTATCCTTTTCTTCGGCGAACTAAGGAACGGGATGGGATGTTTTTCCTGTTTCGCTAACGCTTCTACATTTAAAACATCTGCAAATTGTGTGCTCACGATTTAAAAATACGAGTTCTTATCGTTAAAGCACCTTTATTACTATATGAAAAGTGTCGTTTTATGTGATTATTAAATTATATTTTCGCCTAACTCGACATGACTTGTCGTAATACGTAATCTTATCATTTATATTCTAGTCCTAAAGTCGCTATTTGCTTATCGTTAATTATTAACTTTTCGAAAATACATTCGGTTTGGACATGATAATTGTTTAAATCGTAAAATTGTTTTCGTCGAGATACTAAAATAAAAGTAAAAAGTCAAATTTAAAAAATTGTGATAAAAATGTTTAATATACCACATATTTTGCATATTCTTACATTGTCATCCGATTCTGAGCTATGTTCAAAATTTCAAGTCTCTAGCTCATCGGCAAGTTAGTTTACAATCAATTACTAAATTGGACCCGAACAGCGAAAGCGAGTTGTAAAATACATACTACCGCTGGTGGGTACAGCTTTCTTCTCATTTCTGAGAGGATTTTGAATATGGTTAAATTCATGTTAAAAACATTTTAATAAGGCATGTAAAGTTTTAGACGATGTGTACAATCCGTTAACCCGTAGAGTAAGGAGTAAGGGGGAGCGGGGTGTTGGGGGGGAGGGGGACGACGACACTCACCACTCTCGCTTTCCATTACCTTTTAAAAATGAGAGTAGACCTGTTACGGGCCTGCTACTTTAACGGATATTGTAAAATTCCTGGTAATATTAACGAAGTATTGCGCCTAGGTATCTTTTATTTTTATTTTTGCCTTCAGTTTAAGTAAACTTTATAACTCACACGATAAGGAAGTATGGAAATAAAATTCTTTCTGCATTTATGATCGGCGATAAATTGTAATACCAACATAATTTCAAAATTCAATTTAATTCTTACAAATCCAAAATGGAGTTATCAAGTTTTACCAAAATAAAACACGAAAAACAAAAGACTACACTTTGTCGTCGGTTCTGAGGGATTTTTATGAAGGATCTTTAAATAATCCTAAACTGAGTTATATTTTATAGGATTAGGGTGACAAACGAGCTCTCAGTCCATCTGATGGCAAGTGGTTGCAATGGCCCAAAGAAACCTACATTTACCCTCGATTGAGAATCAAAATGCAGATGCGTTGTCAGCTTGTCACCCCTGAGGACTAAGATGGAATGGCTCGTTTGCAATAAAAAGGGTCTCCGGTTCTTTACACTCACCATGCGAAACTCTGTAGAATTAAGCTGCTATTTCACCTGGTATTCTGAGAGAGCGCGGTCGTTCCCCGCTCAAGCCAACTGTGTGCTGTTTGTCACCCATAATTTAAAAAAAAACAGTGTCAAACCATGACATACTCTATTCTTTGGTTGCCAAAGCCTCCCGCAAGTTCCCGCTCTCTCTAGACCTCCATTGGCAACAAGTTTTCTACGATAATCTATCTGTTATTGCCGCAACTATTTATTTGCGGTTATAATAGCACCCCAGTATACAATAACGCGATAACTTTAACTACTTACCATCACTAAATCACGTACGAAGGATGAACGTTCAAGGTTTTTCCTATAACGTGTAAACTGCAGAAAAAACGCAGGTCACTCATTGTTTCTAAGCGTGGAACGTACAAGCGTGATTGTTGACGTGTCTCTATGCTCACTTTAAAATACCTACGAACATACGCAAAGACTTTATTTTAATTAGCAATGGCAATTCTTTTAAAGAAATGTATTTTCTGGTTATTGTCATTACCATTACAGCCCATGAAAAGTCCACTGCTGAACATAGGCCTCCCCTATAGATTGCTTCATAGGGAAGATATTTGCCATAGTTGCCACGCTTGCCAAGCGGGTTGGCAACCGCAGTTTTTTTTAATTCAGCTGTTATCAGGAAGCTCATTTCCTGGATCAGCTTCCCTCTGTCGCCTCATTCGACAGCCACGGGATGATATTGTGTAGTGGATATTCTTACACCACCACTACACGGTTAACTACACGGTCATTGTTAAGATATTACAAATTATTCAGCTCTTATAAACAAAATAACGTAAGTAAAAAAAAAACTTCATGAAACATTAGTAAAGTAAAACGTTGAGTAACAATAACTTAATCACAAAATGCTGGACGGCTCCGTGGCGCATTGCCTTAGCATTGATTTTCGGCGTCTAGAGCCGCGGGTTCGAATCCCGCACGGAATACTTATAGCACATAGCCTTAGTATGTAGTGTTACTACACTACATACTAAGGCTATGATGGCTATCCGAGTACTGAACCAGAATACGAACCTGTCCAACTGCAGAGAATATAACGTTACCCTGTAAGACAGGGTAACGTTATATTCCCGAAACTCTTCACCGCTGCATTGGAAGACGTTTTCAAGCTACTGCACTGGCAAGGTCAAGACAAGTTTCAACTTATAAAAGTGGATTAAATCGCAGAAAAGTACGCAAGTGTTATATAAGTATTTGCGTTTATGTATCGAGGAACGCAGTGGTACGGCAATACGTGGTCATAAACCATGTCGACCGTCAAATTAAAGTACCTAATTCATTTAATTACTTTATGAATGGACCAACTGTTGCCACTATTATGTTGTTTTCATAAATTTCAAGCATTATAGTGGGAAGATAGGTTCCCATGTCTTACGTATATCATATAGTCGTTTTTACGTTGTAGAGCCGTAGAATGGGTCGGCTCGTTCGGGTTAGGACCACGCTCTCACAGAATACCAGCGTAAAATAGCAGCTTAATGCTGTTGTGTTTCGTATGGTGAATGTAGAGAACCGCAGATCCTTTTTACTGGAAACGGGGCATTCCATCTCAGTCCTCAGGAGTGACAACGCATCTGCATTTTGATTCTTAATTGAGGATAAATGTAGATGTCTATGGGCCACAGCACCACTTACCATCAGGTGGACTGTGTGCTTGTTTGTCACCCTTATTCTATAAAAAAAAAAAACAATGTGTTTTTGTACCAGACGTTGGCTTCAGATGTATTTTTTTAGATGTATTACATATATTCCCGTTTATATGACGTCGCATCCTGACCTATCTCCGATCTTATCGCACAGCTCTAGACATGGGCAGTCCGTGAATGAAGGAAATGGACTTATTGGTTATTAAAATGAATTTGTCATGCATTCACTACAAATTCAAATGTGTCTACTACATTTAGTTGTCCAAAGATTATACTGTTATAAATCTCAAATACGTCATTCTACACTTGTTTATTTAATTATTTAAGCTTTATTGAACCTTACATAAGTACAGGATCAAAAGGCGGATTTAATGCTAAAAGTATTCTCTGTCAGTCAACCTTTGGACAGTGATAAAACTACGATGGCGGTTACAAATAACATATGTAGATAGATAGATAGATTAAAACACATAAATATATACATAAATATATAGGTATATATATTATAAGAAAATATAATAAAAGACACATAATACACTGATTAAACTAAAACAGAGATAACTTCTATAATGATGATTGATGACGGAGCTTAGGAATTATGAAGCAATTTTAAGAAATGAGCCCAAACATTAGTCTTAAATGTTTGTTTGCAGGTTTGTCTTAACTTTTCAGGCAGGTCATTCCATAGACCTAAACTGAAATTGGTTATACGTACATTATAATACTTGCAATATTATAATGTACGTTAAGATCTGCCTGCCTTATCTAGTCAATAGTACTCTGTTTTCATTCAGCACCTTGAAGTTATCAAACTTCAAAATCAAAATGACGTCAAAACATAAAAAATTCAAAAAAAACCCTTACTCTAATGTCGAATAATATTAGGCAACATATTGTTTGATTATCAAAATACCTATACCCAATTAGCTTATTTATACGTGATAATTTGATCTAACATTTGAATTTGTCACAATATTTAAAAGATAAAGTGATACAATAATTGCAGCCAAAGTGAAAAAAAGATAATAAATATTAATTAATTACAATTTAATTTACAGGCAAAGGTAAAAGATTCTTGAACAAAGTTTAAATTCCGAGCTACAGTAATTTAATTAAAACTCGCTTGAGTAAGCGGGGCTTGGACAGCAAACGATGAAGATAATATGATTGTTTGTAATATAATATGATTGACTTGTTCCTTACATTCATTGATTTGTTCTGATCTATTGGAAATAAGGAAAGCAATCGTCGCTGGGTCAATATCTATTGACTGTATTCATATGTGCTTGATTTTTTTTTAATTTGTCGTACAAGCCGGTTTAAAGGGATGTTTTCTTCACCACCGAACACGTGTTAAATCAGCACAATTGTCTGTCTATGTTATCCCGGTGTGCGTCCGTCACACACGTGGCGCTCCCACCTGTCGACTCGCACCTGCCTTTTACCCCAATTGGTATTAAACCCTCTGCCGACACAATCCCCTAGTGCAGTCCGTTTTTAGACTGCATTTTCGTATTTTGATTCTACGTAATATAACACTGTACAGGTGCATTAATCAAACAAGTTGCGCGTAAAATATGTAATGTTGGGTATACGTATATTGTATGAATAGATATCTATATCTAAATCTGAATAAGGGTGACAAACGAGCACACAGTCCACCTGATGGTTGGATGCTGTGGCCCATAGACATCTACATTTATCCTCGATTAAGAATCAAAATACAGAATCATTATCATCCCTGAGGACTAAGATGGAATGCTTCGTTTACAGTAAAAATGGTCTCCGGTTCTCTACACTCACTATACGAAACAGCAGCATTAAGCTACTATTTCACGCTGATATTCTGCGAGAGCGTGGTGCTTCCGCGGTCGAGCCGACCCATTTGTGCTACAACTATACTACTAATATAGCTGCAGCATGGCTCTATCACGCTGAATTTTCCATAGTCGTTCCTTATGACATTCACGGGACGAAATAGGACGATTCTCTTACGCCCGCCAGTACACTGCAATTGTATGAATAGATATTTATATATTATTTTTATATATTAGAATGATAAACGAGCTGACGATCCACCTAATTTAATTAAGTAGCTATTGCAGTCCATGGGCACCTGCAACCGACGCTAAACAAAGAAGACTGTAGAAGCGTTGTTACTCCTGAGGACTGTTACTCACTGTGTTTGTAAGATAATTTCACATACACAAAGTGGTCGGTGCACTACTGTTTTATCGTAGAGTAAGAGGTCCAACGGACCCAAACGCACTAGGTAACAACATAAGCCCTACCACCTTTTACCACTAACTTTGCTATAATTTTTATCTACCTGTCCGTCAGAATATTTCCTCCTTTTAATATAACATTTGCGAACTCGAAATTCGGATTTCTATGGACTTCCAAAACCACGTCACAGACCAGTTAAATACTTCTAATAAGGCTGATTTACACAGGGTCAGTAACAGGCGCCAGTGCTGGCGCCAAAGACTGACTTGCACTGTTTACACGCTGTCTGTAGTCGTGGTAACTTCGTCAGGGTGTACGCACGTTATTGAAGTCAGTGAGAAAATGAATTCACGGTGACGGCAGAATTTACAACGATTCAAATATTTATTGAGAAAATGTTCCTATCTGCTGTTGAAAGAGTTGACGGAAATGTTTTTAAATAAGAGATATTTAAAAAGAAACGACTTTGGATAAGAAAATGAATAGACGACAGAAAAGAAACTGGAGGTTCTGCTTTGTTGTTGACTTGACGTAACCCTACAATGCAGCGACAGCGACTGACCAAGTACTAACTTGGTCGTTTAGACAAGGTTAATACCTCTGGCGCGGGTAGCGGGGGAGTGGACTGACTTCAAAATATTCAAGCAGGAATATTGAAGTCAGCATTGGCGCGACAGCGCTGTACTGACTCCAAATCAGTTTACACTATGCCAGTAGCGGGTCAGCACTGACTTGCCTCGAATTTAGAGCCAGTTACTGTCCCTGTGTAAATCAGCCATTATATAACGTACCGTAGACAGAGATAGTGACTTGGCAGTTCTATTCCGTTTTGTAAGAAATCGTAATATTTTCAAGATAAGTAACAAATGTCTTTATCTGAATGATAAAGTGACTGACGTAATGTTAAAACTATTTTGTACCTTTCCGGAATAGAGAATGCGGCGGCATCATTTTTCTTTGCTAAAGGTGTTGTTTGTATGTTATAGTAATTTCCGGGGGGGGGGGGAATGGGCATACTTATTCCGTTAAGAGTTCCCTGTTTTTAATATTCTTACTTTATGTATTTATGGAAAATATAATTGATACTTCATCATCATCATTACAGCCCTTCACAAGTCCACTGCTGAACATAGGCCTCCCCAAGGAATGCCACAAAGCACGGTCCTGAGCCACCTGCGTCCATCGACTTCTTAATTGATGCATAATAAAATTAAATTTGGCTTTAAATATGGGCTTTATTGAAATATGGCATTTACTAGAAATTGCCTGAATAATGATATCTTAAATGTTATAAACTCTGGGAAATAAACGGCTATTGTTATTATTATTATAGCACAGGAACAAATTCCCTGACTGGAACAAGCGACAATAGCCCTATGGTTAAGTATATGGAACGCCAACTTGTAAAGTCGTGGGCTCGAATCCGCCATTCGACTATTGACGTGAGCCACTCCTAGGAGAATGATACAGTACTGCTAGTATTCTTTAGAAAAATATTGTACTTAAACTTAAAGAGATAGTTACTTGTTTCGTGCCGATATCTAACCCGTGGCCGTGGCCAAACGCTTACCCACTGAGCTATTAGCTGTCAAAAATTAACTCTGTCTATTTTTTATAGTATGTTAATATTCTTGAAAATACAGAGCAAATCCTTGATTTAAGGTGTTCATTCATTACAGCCTATCAAAACCATAGGCCTCCCGTAGATTGCCTCATAAGGGTGATATTTGCTATAGTTTCCACGCTTGGCAGGTGGGTTGACAACCGCGGTTTTCTATTTTTAGTTGTTATTGAAATGACGCTGCTGCCCATTTCCTGGTTTGTCCCCTCCCCCACCCTGTCACCTCTTACCACACCCACGGAACTATATGGGGTAGTGGATATTCTTACACAAGAACTACACGGCTATTGCTTGTCACTGTCATGATTACTTGATACTAGTATATTATGCTACGATCTCCCCATGGAAATTGTTGTTTCCGTCTGTCCGATTCTAGCTGCAAAATTGTTTTACCAATTAAATACGATTATGTTGTAATCGCTTAAGATTTACCTACTTAATATAATAAAATACTTTTATATGAATACTTTTTATCGATTGAACATTAACACAGTCGTTTACCTTGCACTTCACGCCCTGTAACGCTATGTCACTTCCTATTTACGAAAATAAAATCACGTCGAAGCAAAAGCGTTAATAGCATCGTACAGTTTATTCGAAAATATCGTAATTTTATCTAAAGATAATAAGGTATAGATAAATACAAAATCCATAAAGATTTAAAACGTACATATTATTGGATCGGTTTGTTACACATTAAGGAAAATATTCAGCACATCGTTCGTGTTTCATTTTATCTTTGCGATACGTTTGACTGAGTTTATCATTGACTTTACTGAAGTTATAAAGGAGATGTTTCAGAAATGTATGGAGCTTGAGCTAGCACTATGTACATTATATGTAAATATCGCTATATAACATAGTAACCGTTTTTTATTGTTAGTTTTCTTTAATTTCACTTTGTTTCAATGTACATTCAAATTAACTTGGTATTTATCGTAACTGATAAAAAACAGGTATCTTATAATAGCAGACTGTAACTGTGACAAACAAAATGAAAGAAAGCTGTTCCACGAGATAACAAATCCACTAAGATACAGTCACAAGTTTTTCTTTATTCTTACATATGACAGATACCTTTGTTAGAATAAGATAAAAAAAATTACTGTGATACCCTGTTACTCGCCACAAGCTCTTTCCTTTTCTCGCATAGGTTCAACACTTTAGTTAAAAAGAGAATTACCTACCTACCAAGACTGTAGTAACAAACTGCTGGAAGTATCTTAAAATAGCAGCCTGTCACTGTGACAAACTAAAAGAACAGCTCCTGTTCCGCGAGATAACAAAATTCATTATACCAACAGTCACAAGCTTTACTTTATTCATACATATGACCGTTACCTTTATTAGAATAAGATAAAAATGTTACTGTTACACTGTGACATCCTGTTACAGTTGTCACAAGCCCTGTCCTTTTCTCGCATAGGTTCAACACCTTAGTAAGAAAGAGAATTACCTACCTACCAAGACTAACAGAACTAACTAACAGACTGCTATTTTGTAACAGGTTTTTGGAACTGTTATTTATTTAGAGCTGGAATAGGTAGAACAGATATTTTTTACCTGTTACAGCCCACTCCTAAAGCAAAAAAGACTCAAAGACGTCACTTAGTCACTTCTTAAAACTGTCAAAGTCGTCAAACGTCATGTCAAACACAACTGTCATGGCTGCCCTTAAAATAGGGTTATCATAACAAAAAACTTTTCAAATGATCATTTTTATACGCCTATACCCTTCTTCAAATTAATTTGTTAGTATTTTTATGAAATTCCTCAATTTTTTTCCTATTTATCTATGTAGTGTACATAGTGGTAGCCCAAAGAGTTTTGGCGGGAACTTGACCGGCGGCGGTTTGCTGCTCCTGTATTATTGTTTAAATAATGGTTTGAAGTGGATTTTGATATTTAAAAGTGGTGCGATTTTGTGTATTAAGTGTCTGCGCATGTGAACTATTAGTGGAAACGGTGAAACAAGTGCTCTGATGGTGATGTGATTCTCAAGATAAGGTGTCTGTCTGCTTAGCCGCCTTGAGATACCATCGCCAACTGTCAGCTGTCTGCTGGCTCAAGTTGCCGTTAAAATCTCCCAAGGGTTGCACAATGTGACGCATCAACATATTGTGAAGCAGTGTACTATAAAGAATAATTATACATTGTAACTTCAGTCTCAGAAAGGCTAGAACCCAGAGCCGTAAAACCAGTTATAAAAAAAAGGTAGCCCAAAATCAAACATCTCCTTTACAAGAATAGAGACATCTTTGTAGCGTAACATATACATATCTTATGTCATCGAAACCTTTACTCACAGGTAAAATTATTCAGTCGATTGCATTAAGTAGTTTTTGATTAGGTACCCCGCAAGGGTCGGTCCTCGGTCCTTTTTTATCTCGTCGACTTAAATCTGCCATACGTTAGTCAAAAAAGGATAGTTGTTTAAAATGCATCACTAAAGTTTCAAAATTCTCTCATATATGAGTAACTCGGCATTATAAACAGGTTCGTTTCATACAATTTTTTTTATAAAAATTGTATAGTGTTTCTTAAAGTAAGTTTATGGTTATTATATCATCACAAGATGTAGCTCGTAGACAGTTTAGGATATTGGCCCGTCCAAATTGTTTTATAATTCAAAACTTAAAATTAGTTACACTTCATTTATCAATCGAAAGATTATATAAGAAACATTTGTTTAATTGGTTAAAAACCGAATGCTTTTATGACGTAAAAGATTTTTTAGATAGTAATTAATTAATATTGTTTATTGTGTATTTGCATGCTATGTACCATTGTTAGCGAAACACGAGTGCACTATATAAATTGTAACATCTTATACCGTAATTCTTGCAAATAAATATTAATGATTTATGATCGTCAACTTTTATCTCTTTTTTGCCCCTGGTCTGTATTTTATTTGGGAGCAACACAGCATTTTATCAAAAACAATAGAACTGAATATTTTTGTCAAAATGATACTCATAAAAAAATTCGAATAACAACTTGTAAAAACAACCTATTGTATATGACTTAGCTTGCTAAAGTTTTTAATGATATTGCTGAACTAAAAAAGAATACAATTTTAAGCTTTAAAACATCGCAGGGCATACATCCTCATTTTTATTTATAACTAAGGACGGGTCATTAAAATGTGTTATTATAATAATAGAGGTAGGCCATCAGAATAATAATGATGCGGAAATGTTGAAAAATTGTTTTACATAAGAAAAATTGAAGTATAATATTTATAACACAAAGGACGTAATTAAGTTCCATAATAAATTAATATGTTGTCAGTTAATAATCGTGAGTACTCGCGTTCGGATTTATTAATTGTTTAATCTTTCGTCATCGTTTTAATTCTATAAACAGTGCGATTTACAAATCACATTATTAGCGCTTTACTAGTGTTATACATTATAAAATTCAGGAGAGTGTTGCAAAGGATCCTGAAGGACGCCTTTAATAGTCTTTCCAAGAATAAAGAATACATAGAAGAAGCCGATATGCGTACTTACAACTCAAACCCATGAACATCACACTGGGGCTGAGCCGTCACTGGCATATGTATGTAATTTTGCTCCACAACACCACTCTGTCGAATTTGATTAAGCGCTTTAGTGTATATTTCACGACATCAGTCATTCGCCTGAATCTTCTCCGTTAATTATTAGAGTTCACGTGAAAGTGAGAGTGGTTACCTCTAGAAAAAGCAGATCAAAAAAATAGTACCACAAGCTCGGCAGTCGCGCTTACGACCATAAGACCGAAGACGCACTTAAACTGCAGTGCATTGTAGTTACATCACGAATGCGTCAGCTGGACCGGGGAGAGATCATGCTCTCACAGAATCGAATAACAGCATGAAATATTTGCATAATGCTGCTGTGGTTCGAGTGGTCGATGGCGAGTGTAGAGAACCGGAGACCCTTTTACGGACATTCCATCTTAATCTTTAGAGGTGTATTTTAAAATCAGCATCGCAATGTTCTTCTATACTCTATTATAAATTTGAAATATTTGGAGGACATATGGCTGCCATATAATTTCCTCGGAGATGTTACACGAAGTAATAAGTAATTACATCATCGCGACCATCGTTCATGTAAATTTAAACGTTCTGTCAAACGGCGTAATGTCGACGATTGCGTGCAGTGTCGGCGTGGGTTATATCGGTAGCTTTGTTGACTGTGCCATGATGTCATCGGTGTATCTCCGAGCTGAGATGCACTGTTCAAACATGGTGACTGTCGTAAGTGTATTGCTTGACTAATAATTGTGTTGTAAAATTAAGGTAAAACTTACACGAACGATATACATGACGAGGTAAATGTTTAGATCATTTGGCACTATGCCTGTTTTACGGAAACTTTTCCTGTTTTGCCTTCACGTATTCTTCTTTGTGTTTTCCTTTACGGGTCATTTCCTTGTGCCTCTTTCATTCATCCTTCCTCTTTCAAGGAACTTTCAGTACAACTTGATTAAACAAAGACTATAAAAAAGGTTATTATAATATTAAGGAATTTTTAGATGATAAAAATACTTGGGAATGAGTCGATCGCCACCAAGCTATTTCTAATTTGTTTTGTAAAGTTAATTATGTAACATAATACATATATGATTGGAAACTGGTTTTTTTTTAAATGACACACTGGTTTTCTTGCTGGTTCTTCCAACGACAGAGGTATTTTCCTAACCAGTGGTGAATTAAACATAAGAATGTCTTTCAATAAATATTACTTACAGCATATATTGAATAAAAATTCTATATCTATTCCTAGTAGATATCTCATTGGTAGGACTCCTTCAGAAACAGAAACAGAAACAGAAACTTATTTATTCAATATAGATCATAAATAATACTTATTGAAAGTCACTCTTTTGTCTAATTACCACTGGTTCGAAAAAAAACCTCTGTCCTGGGAAGAACCAGCAAGAAACCCAGCAGGACTTTTTTAAATAACAGCTTACAATCATGTATATTACACAATTAACCACACAAAACAAATTAGAAACAGCCTGGCAGCGAACACCTCATTCCCAGGGTTATTATCATCCATAAATTCCTTAACATTATGATAACCCTTTTATACAAACTATGTTTAATAAAGTTTTGAATTTTGAGCAGGTCGAATTTTGTATATTTTCTGGGATTTTGTTGTAAAAGCGTATACATCGCCCCAAGAATGAATTACTGACTCGGTGGAGTCGAGTAACTGGTACTACTAGCTTGTGTTTGTTCCTAGTATTTACAGAATGAATATCACTTATTTTGTATAACTACTTTTATTTTTGTGTACGTACATTACATTTTCATAAATGTATTGAGAGGCCAGTTAATATATTAATTTCTTAAATTTTTGTCTGAGCGACTCTTTAGGTTTTAAATCATAGATTGCTCTTATGGCCTCTTCTGTAAAACAAATATAATTTCAGTGTCAGTTGCGTGTCCCCATAGCAAAATACTATACGACATTATGCTATGGAAACAGCTAAAGTAAACAAGTCTAGCTGTTTCCACACTGGTAAGATTTCTAATCTTTATTACAGCATATGCTGCAGAACTAAGTCTGCTTGCTAACTTTGATATATGGGGGCTCCATTGAAGCTTCGCGTCTAGTGTTATTCCAAGAAAAATGGTGGTATCGACAAGACTCAGTTCCTCCCATTTAAAATTACATTAGTATTTAATTGTCTGACATTTGGAGTCATGAACTTCATACATTTCGTTTTAGTGCTATTTAAATGCAAGTTATTAACATTAAACCAATTTACTAATTTAGATATAGCATTATTTACTTTGTCATATTTTAATAATTGTCGTTTTAATTTGAAAATTAATGAAGTGTCATCAGCAAATAATACTATATTATGGTTATCCCCTACTATGTAAGGTAAGTCATTAATATATACAAGAAACAGAAAGGGGCCGAGAATTGAGCCTTGAGGCACGCCCATTTGTACTATCGACCCGGAAGAGCTCATACTATTAATGACAACTTTTTGAGTTTTGTTACTTAAATATGAAACAATTATAAAACTTCCTGTCTAGGAGTACGTCTAGGCAGGTACCATCCTCTTACTTATTTCTGGCACCAAACAGCAGTGCATGTACTGCCGGTCTGAGTGGTATAGAGCAGGACTTCCCAAACTTTTAACATAATGGAACACTTACCAAATCCCCTTTATTTTATGGATCCCCACATCACATGATTACATATCATAGACAATGCAATTGAAATATTATAATTTAATTCTCGCTAACTATCTACATACCTACATAACAGTAATAGGTTCTTTTCATCACATATTTTGCGCCAATTCAGAATAATATTTGTGCCATAGTGTGAAATTATTTAACAAAGCTAAAATAAATCATTTTGCGGAACCCTGGTGACTTTACCACGGAACCCTTAGGTTCCGCGGAACACACTTTAGGAACACACAGGCATTTCACCTTAGCTCTCAAAGGCGACAACGCGTCTATAACCTTCTTTCTTTGAAGTTGGTTGCAGGTGTCCATCGGCTGCAGTAGCCACTTACCATCAGGAGGATTGTAAATTCGTTTTTTGGAATTAAAAAAAACAGATGGCTCGTACCTTAGACGCTGCTCCCCGTCATTATTATGGTGGCATCGGAGGCCAAGAATAGGCTTTCTCATAACTCTAACGATACCTACGCGACGGAAAGGGGGTGATGAACTATTTTATGCCGCCATCATATACGTGGTAGAGCCATGCTGCAGCTATATTATGGTTGTAGCACGAATGCGTCGTTCGACCGGTGAAGTACCACGCTCTCACAGAATGCCGGCGTAAAATAGCAGCTTAATGTGGCTGTGTTTCGTGTGGTGAGTGTAGAGAACCGGAGACATTTTTTACTGGTAATGATAACGAGGCATTCCATCTTAGCCTTCAGGGGCGAAAACGCATGTGTATTTTGATTCTTAATCGAGGATAAATGTAGATGTGTATGGGTCACAGTATCTAAATACCATCAGGTGTACTATGTGCTGGTTTGTCAACCATATTCTGTAAAATAAATCATACAAGAGCACTTACCTTCAAACAGAAACGCTACTAAGCCACGAACAAACGACATAGTGCATAATATTGTACTAATTCAGTTTTATCTCTTACGCGTAAGCTGTACAAATATTGGTGTTCAAATGCAAACCACGACGGTGATTCAGTCTGAGAGTACGCTGTACAACTTCTAGAAACACTTAAGTATATTATGAAAATTTTGACTGTTTATAATATCATTTATGGAACCCTCAAATATCTCTAATGCTATCTCATTATTAAATGATGACTTGAAATATATCTCCGAATGGTCCACTGTGGCATAAACGTGAACCCATCTAAATGCCAAACCATAATCTTAGGTAGCCCACGATTATTATCGAAACTACATAGATATTCCCACCTTACCATCAATTATGTTTAAAAATAATGTCATACCATTTTCTCCCCATGTAAAGAACCTTGGTCTGTATGTTGATGGTTGCTTAACATGGAACAAACATATACAGGAGGTGAGTCGCAAAACAACTGGAACTTTGCGATCTCTATATAGATTAAAAAACTTTCTTCCTGCCAATACTAAGATTTTACTTGTCCAGTCACTTATTGAAATGTCGATTTGTGTTGCTCAGACCTGTCTCAACATCAACTTAATACATTGGATCGTCTACTTAACAATTGCATCAGATACATTTATGGTCTTCGTAAATACGACCATGTATCTTCTTTTCGTGCTCAGCTAAATTGGCTGCCCATCCGTCAGCGCAGATATGTTAGAATACTCTGCACCATTTTCACAATTCTGAACGATCCATGTGCTCCCGAGTATCTGAAATCCAAATTTCAATACCTGGGAGATTCTCATAATCGTTCTCTACGTTCTTCGGCTAATCTTAAGTTGCTCACTCCTTTACACCGTACTGGTTACTTATCTCACTCTTTCGCCCTCACGGCCATCAGACTCTGGAACGACATACCTCTTGACATTAATAAAGCTCCCAACAAGTTTGTTTTTAAAAATCAAGTCCGAAAGCATGTGAAAAAATCGTTGCAAGTTTGAACTAACACAACTCTTCTTTTTATTTACTTAATTATGTATATTTGATATTTGTTCTGACATAGATAATATTTATATATATTGTGTATATAATATGTACTGTATGCATGTATATGTGTATGTATATATTTATATATGTATATATTGTGTATACTTAAGTATATATGTGTATGTATGTGTGTGTATATGTATATTTATATGTATATACAATTTTTTTCTATTTTGATTACTGCTGCACCGCCTCTTGTTTGTCTATCTCTGTTTAGCCTAATGGTTGACTGAGAGATTTTAAATAAATAAATAAATATCAATATAAATTTATTACGGTTTAAGAATGACAACGGCCTATGTTCAGCAGTGGACTTTGATAAGCAGTAATGATGATGATGAATGGCAAGCCAAAATTGCAGTTAATTACTGCAAATAATTTATAGCCACTGCAACCTGTGCAGCCATCTTCAAACAAGGTAATAGGTGTGCTGTCACCCCTGAGGATTTAGATGATTTGTGCATAGTCAGTGATAATACTTGTCTACAATTTTTTTTAATAGAATATGGGTGACAAATGAGCACACAGGTCACCTGATAGCAAGTGGATGATGCGGCCCATAGACACCTACATCTATCCTCCATTAGGATTTAAAATGTAGAGGTTACCATCGGCCCTCAGCGCCGCAATTCATCGCTAAGCCACTGCGCTATGGAGTCGTCAATGCCACTACTCGGTGAATTTTTACTATTTTCATTTAATTTTTATTAATCTTTTGAATTACTAATGAAAAGATAGAGCAAATCGTTTCTTTTCCTTTCTTCTATAAAAATTACATCATTTTTAAAATGTCCCTTAAGTCCTACATAATCGACAACCTTGCCCGCTCCACTTAAATTGCCTTGACATGACGCCTTCCGCGGTCACGCCTTAGGTAATTGTGGGTTTTCGAACTTCACACTATCTTTATTTGGTGTATGGTGGTGCGTTTATTCTTCTATAATCCAATAAAATCAACAAGACTGATCACAAAAAACACGATAAAATAATTTGAGATTATTAAAATTATTATATTTATACGTTAACATCGAAAACTGTCGTAGGTTTTTAGCATTAATTATGGGAAATTGTAACTTTAAATCATTCATATCAATCAGTCATAGATGTAAGTACAGAAAAAATAACATGTGTTTGTTGCCGTTAAGCCTTAAGGCAGGTAAAATAAAGTGAACATACACAGAACACGTAGGTGGGAAAGTTACGCTGCAACTACATTATGGTTGTAGCACGAATAGCACGAACTGGTCGGCTCGGCCGGAGAAGGACCACGCTCTCACAGAATAACAGCGTAATATAGCATCTTAATGCTGTGCTGTGTTTCGTATGGTTAGTGTAGAGAACCGGAGACCCTTTTTACTGGAAACGAGGCATGCATTCCATCTTAGTCCTTAGGGGTGACAACGCATCTGCATTTTGATTCTTAATCGATGGAAAGGATAGATGTAGTTTTCTATTGGTCACAGCATCCACTTACTATCAGGTGGATTGTGTTGCTCGTTTGTCACCCTTAATCTATAAAAAAGGATTTCGATAAAAGCTTAGAACCATCAAGTGTGACAAATGTGAAAAAAGGGCACTTATTGGGGTATTTATGAAGTATTTCAGATATTCTCTGCTGAAAAATGTATGTAGTAGTAGTATTTTCAGTTAAAAAAATTAACTGAGAAGGAAGGCATTATGTTCTTGTAGACGATCACTAATAGCATTCATTGTTTTAATTGTGATAAACCGCTTATTTATTTGCTTTTTTCTTTCTGGTCTACACCAAAAAATGAATTTGACATTGTTGAATGAGTACCTAATACCGATACCTTACCTCAAGTTTTGCAAGAGACTTCGACAAAACAAACTAATCAGTTTCAAGCAAACATCCGCAGTTTACCTCGATAAGGTAGCCTGTCGATATGTAGAGTCACTTAGGGCCTGCGCTCACAGACGGCACGGCATGGCATGGCGCGGTGAGTTAAAGGATTTTTCTCATGGAATAAATATATTTGACCTTATTTTAATGAAGTTAGCACTGACATTCCTTTATTTCAACACGAATAGACTGAAACGTCTCGCGCGACACCGCGGCATGCTGCGGCACGTCACGGCATTCCATGGGATGCCGCGGCACGCCGCTGCATCACGTGAAACGCATAAGTTACTTCATGTTGTTAAAGGAATGTGACTGCTAAGTAATTGAAACAAGGTTAAATCTAGCCCGTTGCGGCGGCGCGAGCGCGTCTTGACTTGTTTGGCATGCTTCGGGATGCCACAGGATCCTTATGCATGACGCGAGATGCCACAGGATCGTTCGGCATATCGAAGTGTGCCTTGCCACGCCGTGCCATGCCGTGCCGTCTGTGAGCGCAGGCCCTTATAGATATTTGATTGTCGCCTACAACATTATCTAAGACGGTTCAATATCGAGTGGTGTTGTAATTAGGAGTTGTACGCGGATGTGACTTTTCAATTGCTAGCCGTCGCTGCTTCCTTATAATAAATAGTCTAATTTGAACCATATGTATACTTAGCAATAAGATGATTTTAGCTTTTAGAAGTTCTGTGTCTTTATTACGTATGCATTTTTGGCTGTCTAGTAAATTATAGTTAAGGTTAATCCAATGATAGTAAAAATAAAAATAAGACACAAGACTAAAAAGCTTATGCAGGGTCACACTTAAAAATCAAATAATATGTTACCTTTTTAGTTTTGATTCGAAAATCAATATTGACCTTACCGAACGTTCCTGGTACGATTAAAACTGGTGCTCTCACTGAAGTACGCGACCGACACTAATTGTATTACGATATACTACTGTTCGAGATACGTTGCTAATTATGAATGCATTCCGTTGTAATTATATATGTATACACCCGTTACATCTATTACGGTAACTATTTATACAGTAATGACAGTAACGTCATGCGGGCGATACGAAGACAGACCCTGTGAGATATCTTAAATGCTTAGTGTTGTGACCATGTGTCTGATGGTTAATATCGATACTGCACAAAACCTTTATTTTGACGATTCTTCAATATTAAATTGTATGTTGTTGCATAATATAAAATGTATTCGTCATTATTACAGCCCTTCACAAGTCGACTGCTGAACATAGGACTCCCCTAAAGTGCGGAACAAAGCACGACCCTGAGCCACTTACATCCATTGACTTCCTGCATATCTTACCAGGTCGGTACTCCACCTAGACCCCTCCCCCACATACACTTCGCTTACCGGTAGGAGGTTGCCACTCGAGAACCTTTCTTCCCAATCGGTTATCAATGTATTATAATAATAAAATGATTACCAGCCTCAATGCAAGACTGTGATAAGAGATTAAAAGTATTTATTCTTTACTAAAAAAGGGTACATTCGAATGAATAGTTACAAAAAGGGTTTTAGCATATCGAAGTGGTTTCTCTAGCATCCCTATTCATTAATGACAGGGGAGGGAACATCTAGGTTGTTAAATGACCTCGAGCGTCGTCTCTGAATGAATGGAGCTGACGTAGAGGTGCATTATTTGCAGCATCCGACGCAGAGCGCCATAATCCGTCGTCCGTCGCCTATTGTTCATAGATCTATCAATTTATTGTTGATAGATTTACGTTTACCATTTCCAAAAACACTTCTTATTAGGTATATAGCAATTATAGATTTTATTGCACTAGCGTTAGAGTCATTATCGTATATGGAAACACGGTAAAAAATATTTCTTGCAAATCTCATCATGTCGGTATATTAGTAGCTATTCTTATAGTAATAAGATATGTGCGATCTTATGGCAAAACCCATAATTTGTGAAGCCGTGCTTATTGTATTTTACTCGGATATTTTATTTTTAATTAAGAGCATGCTGAGTCCCATATATACCTACATACATACATTACAGTCTATAAAAGTCCTGAAACTGCTGAAAATAGTTCTAACTTATAGATTGCTTCATAAGGGGAATATTTGCCATAGTTGCCATACTTGGCAGGCGGGTTGGCAAACGTAGTTTTTTATTTTGTTAGTTGTTATTAGGGGGACGCTGTTGCTCATCTCGTAGTTTGTTTCCCTCTATCGCCTTTTACGACACCCACGCGACTATATGTAGGGTAGTGGATATTCTTACACCGCAACTACACGGTCGTACCTGTGTATATATAACCATTGATAGTTTTTTTTTAAGTTAAGTCAAATACCTCTTGACAAATGTCATGAACATGTAATCGACGCCTTTGATCTTCGCACATTGGTTAAAAATACGTATGCACTAAGCCACTATCTGACTCATCGATTTATTCTCTGTATTAACATGTTTGTATTTTCCGTGTGACCTCTGTGGCTTTTAGCTTATCAGTGGTCTAATGTGTGCTATAGCAAGGTCTTCTAAGGATTGCGGTCGGAAGATCGAATACAGGCAAAAAAGACAATTTGTTTCTTGTCGCATATCGACTTGTAATTAGGTGACCTCGATTTTATGCACGGTACACATAGTCCGTCTTATTAAAAAAAAGTGGTTTATTGATTGTCTTGGGTTTAAAGTATAGTTTAAGAAGAATCCTTCTAAATATAGAAGTCCCTTAGACGCCGCCCAATCTTCGCGAAATTTGACATTTACAAATTACATACATACCTTACATTTTCGTTCGTGTATTTCCGCGGGACTTCTTTCGTGAAACAGATTCTAGTTTAAAATTGAGACTAATAATTATAAACAACTTTTTATAACAAGGACGTAAGTGATTTTCATAGAGGCAATTTCTTTATTGAGAGCGAAATCATCACAGCTTCTTATCATATATAAAAACGGTCTAGAACATTAGCACTAACTGTGCATAAAATGTTTTAGAACTTAAGGTTTTAAGCATTAAAAAAGGGACGGGATAAGTTGACTGAAGACATAAAACACGTTGATCTTATAAACCCCTCCCGGTTTTCATCACACTTGTAATCTAAGAAACAATCGAGAACAATCTCAGAACATTAAAACCAATAACTTGCATGGGATTCGAACCCGTCCTAGGCGGGAATAGTTAATTGCGGCTGTTAATCTGTTACTCGCAAATAAATCCAGTCGTTGAAGCCGCAATTGTAAACGATCGTGAGCTCGTGACATAAACGTTACCGGAAGATCGCATCCGTTTGGCAGCGATTCAACAATCTAAATATAGCATGAAGTGTCTATTAATAAATGAATCTACGGATACGGAGACTTTCAGTTTCTCCCCATTTTTTCATACAGTACACAGTCGTGTCGAGTTACTTTTCATTTTTAAAGACTTTAAAAAAGAAGCTCTCATTGGGGGCATCGACGACTTATTGCCACCACCAGGGCGGCGCCTCTTAGGAATGAGGTAAAATATTTGAGAGATGTATGCCGGGGAAGTTAATTAGTTAGTAAAATGTAAGGGTTAATGTTTTTTTTTCTGTAATACGAGTAATATTTTACATAAATTGGATCATAAATGAACAAACCAAACTACGGGTATTCCAAAAGTAGAAAATAGTGCAAAAAATTAAAGAACAAACCACTGATGCATTGTATTATGTATTTATATAATATTCTAGAAACCGATATACTTTTATTTAAAACGTTTCTTCTCAATTATATGACATTGTGTAACAAAAAACTTCACCTTAGTCCTAAATAGCGACATCTGGTGAGCGATAGATTATTAACCCTCAATCGACTGCATTTTTTTTATGTTACAATTGTGAACAGATTAATAATTCCCTTTTATTAAATAGGCTATATCTTGTCCAATTTAAATTAAATAAAAAACATTAATGAAGAAAAAACTCCACTCCTAGGGTAGAGTTTTTAAAAATAGGGAATGAAGTTTTATTATTAATATTTAAACGAAATCCTACTCGTAGCAGTAGCAGGTGTCACCTCTAACTTGTGATATTGCCTAGTTCCCCAAGTGTTCATTGACTCTTGTATGCATATATAAAATATATTTATTGTCATGACCCTCATTTTGGCGCGAGTGAAGAGCGTTCGGCGGAGCGTGCGGCGTAGCGGCGCTAGTTGCATACTTTTGGAGCGGCCACCGTGTTGAATGTGCTGTTTGTTCATTTACTTTCTTTATATTTGTGCACGTGCAGGTTTTATATTTTTATATCTTGTGTCATGACCCTTATTTTTAATTATGTAGTAATATTACACTTTATATTTTATGGTTTTTTCCTAATAAATTAGCATTCAAATATGTATGTAACATGATATTTCTTAATTTATTTATTTTACATGGACGTGCTTATATTAAGACATAACTTATAATGATTATGCAAATGGTTTTTCGAAGTTAAATAAACTAACGAAGCATGAAATATAAATGCAACTCTATTCAGCATTCCCGTGCTACAATACAATATGGAGCACTAGGTGACGTAATACTTTTATAACGTTAGAAAAAACCCACTTAATAATAAGTAGCGCCTGCAACGCAAAGATTTCTGCATCTAACTATAGACAGAGTCTCTACGTGAGATTTGTTTCACTTTAGTATATAAGTGGTAAAATTAAAAATTTTGTACAACCGACTTCAATATAAATTATTAAGAATAACTCAAAAACTACTGATTAGACCTTGATCAAATTTATATGGGACCACATGAGAAGCACCAGCTTCCAATTAAAAAAAGAATCATCGAAATCGGTTCACCTAGAAAAAGTTATGAGGTAATAAAAATTAAAAAAAAACGAATTGAGTACCTCCTCTTTTTTGAAGTCGGTTAAAAATGAATCCACTTCTCTATAGTGGAAGAAGAGCATATCTGCCAAGAGTGCGCAAGCACAAGTGCACACTATTCCCTCACTCTCATAGTCCGATGGGACTGTAACCCGACACGACCGGAGAGAGATCAGGCGCAGGACCAACGGCTTAACGTGCTTTCCGAGGCACGGGGGTGAAACACCGCCAACTTCCTATCTCCGGGTTGCTACTGAGAATTTCTTGTCCCGATATCCTTACCTATATCCTTATCCCGACCCGGAATTCGAACTCGGCCTCATGATCCACGACCACTAGACCAACGATGCAATCAGTGGCTATACTAGACTTATTAATCATAAAGATTATAACTTACAAATTTATTCATCGTGTAAAAGTCTTAATTCAGATATGTACTATGTACGGAGGGTAGGCAACGAATTATCCCCGTCAACTTTAATATTAACAGTTATAACGTCATAAATCGGTTAAACTTATACCGAAGCTGGCCTTACGTTAATTCATTGCCATATGCGCATGTACATGAAAGGCAAGAAGCATTGTTGTGAATAAGAAACGTCGAGTTAATTTATTGGTTATTGCCGGCGACGATAAAATAAATTGGTTACCTTGTCAAAGCGCTTCAATTTAAATTTTATTAACATTGAAAATACTCCAATAGCCTAATGGATAATAGCGAGATGGGGTACCTCGCTCTGCGAATTGTCTTGGGGGCTTTGGATTCTCCATTTTACTATTTTGCAAACCATCTATCACTATTTTTCTGATGGTAAGTGGATCCTATGGCCCATAGACATCTACATCTATCCCCAATACAATCAGAACGCAGATGCGTTACACCCCTGAGGATTAAGATAGAATGCCTGGCTTCCAGCAAAAGGGGTCTTCGGTTCTCTACACTCACCATACCAAAACACAGCAGCATTCAGTTGTTTTATTACGCTGGTATTATGTGAGTTGTACGTATCTATTAGGTACAAGTCGCGGCACGTAAGTCTAGCGCTGAACGAAACGTGGAGGGACGCGCACGAATTGAATTGCACGAATGGGACTGGAGAGCCAATCAGCGCGTGCGAACCATACGCACGAGCCAATCAGCGCGACTTGTGCGCAGTAACGGTCAACGCTAGACTTTCGTGCCGCTACTTATATGTACATAATATGTATAACCATACCATACCATTACAGCCTATAAAAGTCCACTGCTGAACATAGGCCTCTCTCATTACCTCATAGTAAGGTACAATAAATAACATAATAAAAACAATTTTCATTATGTTATTTATATGCCGTTGCACTGCTGCTTCGAGGTTACTTTTACAATTTAAATGAGACCTAGTATAATTACAAGCTATGCATTCCATTTTAGATCTCGGGATAAAACGCATCTGTAGCCTTCTTTGTGCGAAGATGGTAGCAATATTACCTTACCATCAGGTTGACTGTTAGTTCATCATTTGTTTTTATAAAATGAAGGTCACAAATGAGCACACAGTCCACCTGATGGCGTGTACATCTATCCTCGATTAAGAATCAAAATGCAGATGCGTTGTCACCCCTGAGGACTATGATGGAATCGATGAATGATGATCGTATCCAGTAAAAAAATGTTACGATTGTATAATCTTAAAAAACCACTGTCAATGGCAGTATAAAATTGATTCAATCTTCTT
Organism: Parnassius orleans; assembly: GCA_029286625.1. Lineage (NCBI taxonomy): Eukaryota > Metazoa > Arthropoda > Insecta > Lepidoptera > Papilionidae > Parnassius > Parnassius orleans. Next base: position 2,927,642 of record JAGSMP010000056.1, read on the forward strand.
ATTCTTTTTAAATTTCATTTATTTCAGAGACATGTTACAATAAGTTGTTACATTATAACTTTTAGGATCATTAACGTCTTTAACCGGTATCGGCGTAGAAATAACACAATAAATAATTCTTAGCTTTTTAAATCATTACAAAGTCATAAATAAAGATATGAGATAACTTAAATGTCAATAACATAGCACTTATTAACAAATTGTAAAGTACAAAGCAATAATAAAGTTTCAATTATTATGAACAGTAATAACCATACATAAAATATTAGGGAAACTTTGGCATTTTTATTTTAACTTCTTCTTACTTTTAACTTACATAAATATTTCCTTTCAACAGATGAACGTCCGCGTGACGACGATGGACGCGGAGCTGGAGTTCGCGATCCAGCAGACGACGACCGGCAAGCAGCTGTTCGATCAGGTCGTCAAGACCATCGGTCTGCGTGAGGTCTGGTTCTTCGGTCTCCAGTACACCGACTCGAAGGGTGACCTCACCTGGATCAAGCTATACAAGAAGGTTAGTGGCATTTTGATTTATAAACATGTTTGCAGGATCATTAAATAAATAACATTTCATTAAATATATTTGTTTCTAATAATTGAGATATTCTTAATAATGTGGATACAAAAGCTGGTGTTTCAATAGGGACAATTTTACGTTATTTACGAAATTATTATAGGTAACGCAGAACATAATATGTTTTCCGAGAAGGAATCCAATTTAGAGATATTTCAATTGTCGCTTTTGAAATAAAAATTTGTAAAGAATAAGAAATAAATAAATAAACATGTAGGTCGCCAAAGTGACGATCAATGATAAAGAAGTATTAGTTGTATTTAATTCATCTTAGGTTAAGAAATTTTAAATAGTTAGAAATAATAATTTTGCTGCGATATAACGTAGAGAGATTTCGGCTTTTGTTATTGAAATTAAAAAAAAATGTGAAAAGGTCGTCTAAGTGACAGCTAATAAAAAAATAAAATCGTGGAAATGTCATAACTGGCAAGCAGCCAATAATAGTATCAGTTGTTCTTTCCAATACTGATTTATTGCAATTTTTGAAGGTTTCCAACAACTACATTTCTACTGAAGATAGCATATTTAGATTAAAATGTAAGAACTTACTACTATTTATAATTATTTGTACACCCCAATTACTAACGCATTAGCAACAGATTCGCCTTCTACAGTTCTATTAACGGTTATATTATAAAGGCGCCGGCTGCAGGCCCCGCGAACGAATCGCACTACGCAATAGATTATTTTTAGCGGGACTCGCCAAGTTCAAGTTTGTTTGTTCCGCGCACCGATTTGTTGGTTAACAAGCCGAATGCGTTATGATTTACGACCCGCTTGAGTTGCTGCAGTTCTTATTCGTGCGCCACTTGTTATTTTCGGTTTAATCGTCCATTATATTAATGTGTTCCAAGAGATCACATCTGTGAAATATTTATTTTTTCTTAAATTGCCGTAATAATTGAGGCCTTTGGCTTGCAACAATAAATCCTACTTTTTTTATTATTTTTTTTTATTTGTAACTAGCAACCCGCCCTCGCCTGGATAAGATCTATCAATGTGGCGTTATTTAGATTTAAGATAATTAAAGACCATTTATGTTACCAATTTTTTTTAAACAAAAATGTTCATATATTTTATAAAACAGCACACATCCTTTCAGGCATTGCTCTCTCTCTCTCTATCTGTTCATAAAGTTTCATCACGATCGGTTCAGCCATTACAAAGATTAGCCCAGACAGACAAAAATTTTACAAATGATTATTTGTCTTAATACCATGCAAATATACCTAAGCTTAAGAGAAGCCAGTTATTTCATTATTATAGACAGACACTTAAATGTTATTTATATGTATAGATTTACTTGTAAAATGTTTGTAATTAATAACTAGTGTAAATTGTATGAGTATTATATACGTTCTTACGTCAACCACGATTTGATCCTCTCGATGACATGACTGAGACGGCCTCGCATATTTTCTTTTATAACCATTGATGTTATATATTTTTTTATAACCATCCATTTATTAGTTTGTATAGTCTTATTGCAACTGCGTTAAGTCTGTTTTACAACAAAAATTACGGGAACAAGCGTATAGGAATACTTATCACATGCATCTTCTGTATCAAAATAAATCTTTTATATGAACATTAGCATTGGCATAGAAATGTTTATCAAGAATCACTTGTTATTCAACATGCAACGCGTTTCCGTCATTTTGTTTTCGCTCATTGACTTCATTGTGAATTTTTCTTCTATCCTGCGACATTGACCCGCTAAAGCAATGCCAACGGGTATGACTGTCGCATGTAGTACTTAACCCCCATATTTTATCATCGAGGACGGCGACTTACAAATTCGTCACTTAAAAAAGCTTCATGAATATTTACAAAGGTCGATCGGTTTGATACTTTCTCTCAAATGATAAGGAATTCTATACGCCTAGTATCTATGCGATGCAATATAAAATAACGCCGATCGTGTTGAGTTTTAAGGGGATATCGAGGCTGCAAAAATTTGAAGAATAGGTTTTTAAGGCCGCATTACTATTGCGGTGTCCGAACAGCGGCCGAAGAGCCAGGCATCCGATAGATACAACTGTAGCTTAGTTTGGTTACACCAATAAAAATGGATGAAATTATCATCCCTATTCCTCTGCTTCCTTCTTATTACTATCAATTTGACTATAAGCTCGTTTCTCACACTTATCCTTAAAAAATGCATGTAAAATTATTTACACTAACAACATAATTTTAGATACATATGTGTGCGTCCAGCTGTGGGCTTTTCTGGGCAGTTAATAAAGAAAGAAGGAAGATAATGAGTGCGTGTCAAGAAGTTGAGCATGGTTTCAGCGTCACTTGAAGTGTACGCAGCGCTCCATCTTTGTTGGTCTTAAATTAGGCATAAGAAATTTAAGATTGTCAACATATTTATACGTACAAGATACCTTCAACTTTTAATTATTATTATTATTTTAGGTAGGTTAAACACGTCAGACCTCCGAGTATACGGGTGTTGTAAAGTGCCCGAAACGTCGGGAATTACAAAGTTAAAGTTAAACGCGATAAAATCCGTAAAATTAATTTTATCCATGTGTAGCATTCGCGTAAATATAATAAATCATTCTATTAGATATTTCTATGAATATACATATAAGTACTCGTGGAACTGGTTCTTGTTAAGTGAGAGCGATACCAGCGTTGATTGTTAATCCTCAGTGGTTTACTCGTTCCTCGTATAATTTCTTTTTCCTCGCATCTAGGATTATCTCGTTAGTTTATAATATCATCTTTTATCACGTGCGCTGTTTAACTTTGAAAACCATAATATAGATAAGTACGATAGGCTAGAACTAACGAAATAGCGTTAATAGAATTAGCGCAATTCTAATAATGTGACCGTGTAGTGCAGATTTAAGCCACCATGTAAAACAATATGAAATATGTTTATGCTTTACTTAAATTTGTTACTTATATGTTATGCACAGATGATGGTAATTGGCGGCTTAGCTAAGTCATATAATTTCAAAAATAATACTTTTTTTATAGAATAAGAGTGACAAATGAGCACACAGTCCACCTGATTTTAAGTGGATGCTGTGGCCCATACACATCTTCGTCTGTCCTCGATTAAGAATCAAAATGCAAATGCGTTATCACCCCTAAGGACTAATATGGAATGCCTCATTTCTAGTGATAAGGGTCTCCGTTTTTCCACACTCACCAAACGAAACACAGCAATATTCCTTCCTTCCCCGATCGAGCCGAACTAACCATAATATAGCTGCAGCGTGACTCTTTAACGTAGAATTTATATGATAAAAATTAACAATTGCCGGTGTAGCAACGCGGGTACGTATCCACGAGCTCGTGTGTAAACACCCATTGATTTTCTCTGTTTGATGCAACAGCCGGTTTATTCACTGGCACGAGATATTAGTAAATATAGACGGCAAACGTTGACACAACTGACACGACTACGAGTAGGAAATAAATATTTTTTAAATGAGGCGCGTATTTATAGGAATCGTAGAACAGTACTAGTAAATGATGTCACAGTTTCTTGTGGTTTAATGAACATCTTTTTGTGTCATCATCATAATTACAGTTTACAGCCTTTCACAAGTCCATTGCTCCAAATAAGCCTATCCTTGTATGGGGGTGGAGGAAACGGCGGCCCACGTGTTGCTGAGATGTTCGGAGGTCGCTACAGGGCTGAACATCTCGACACGCCGGTATCACTCCCCGAAGTTGCTCGCAACATCAAAGGACTGTTCAACTTCCTCGGGGAGATTTCATGGCTCGAATAATCATAATATTCCTGCCCACACGCAAAATACACGCTTAGACGTGGAATTGCAGAAAATAGCCCATCGTAAACTAAACTAAAGCCTATCCTCAGAAATATACCAAAATGCCACTATCCTCAGGAATATACCAAAATGCCACTTATTTAAGTATTTTTAAATATTAAAATTTCGTAGTATAAAAATTAAAGTTGTAAAGTGAAATATAGTTTTCATATGACCGTTATTTTTTTTAAAAAAAGAAGATCCATGTCTAGCCGTCGACTTCTACGGGCTATTTAAAAAAGTATCTATTAATATCAATTGCTTTTTAACTGTCCCACGAACAGTTAACAGCGGTAGTGTTATCTAATTGATATACCAGACAATCTGTTACAGTAATATGTTTGGTTAAATTGAAGCTTTTTTGTTCCCGCTCGAGTTGTTGTCGGTTATCTATTGTGGGCGGTGAGTCAGTGTCGGAAGCCAGCTACCATTACAATAGGCGTCTGTCTGCTCTTATCACGTGGACCGTTAACGGTCAAATTTTAATTACCAACATGACGTCATCGTTGGATAAATCTGTAGACCGTCTGAGGAACCCAATTGCGACGTGTAACAGTGAACAATATCAATTTTTAAGTTAATATACTTTTTATTTTTACTCCGTTTTTTTTTACATAGAATAAGGGTTAGGTAAAAACGAACACACAGTCCACCTGATGGTAAGTGGATGCTGTGGCCCATATACATGTACATCTCTCGGTTAACAATCATAATGCAGATGTGTTGTCACCCTTGAAGACTTAGATGGAGTGCCTCGTTTCAGCTGTGTCTCGCCAGCAACGCAAAGTCAGGAATTTGCATTTAGAAAACCCAAAATTAGGGGCTTTTTAGGTGCTAATTAAGTGCCAAGTTTAAAAATTAGGTGCTCTAATATTTTCACCGCAACGAACTGTTGAAATTTGCGTTGCTAGCAAAACGTATCGCTAGCAACGCAGTGACAATAATAGATATACGATAAATATTAATAGCAAGGAATTAAGTGCTAATTATGCAAGTAAATTCCTGACTTTGTGTTGCTGGCGATACACAACTCCTCGTTTCCAGTAAAAAGTGTCTCCGTTTCTCCACACTCACCAAACAAAACACAGCAGTATTAAACTGCTATTTTATGTTGGTATTCTATCATATGTTTATACTGAGTTTGTCCTCGTATTTCCAACATTGCAACATTGACCAAAATTATCAGAATGGAGAAAGTACGAGACGGAAGGCCATTCTTACATATTCTATCCAATTGATAATTTCATGCAAAAGGACGCTATCAGATACGTTTGCTGCACGGTTTATTGCGTTACGAATATGACGTAACACTCATTGGAATTTAATTCATACTCTCACCTATATTATGTATGACTACTAAATAACAAGGCTTCTCACTACAAGCATGTTAATGACGCCTGCTACGTCCGATATAGGTAATAGGTATCTCGTATAATTAATTTTATTGTTAATTTAATTGTTACTTATTTAAATACTTTGCCCGCGAACTATTTTCACATCAAACTGTCAAAGGTTAGCGAAATGGACTTTCTACAATCTTTTATAAAACTAGCGCTAAGAAAACTATACCTAACAAGTGAACTTTCTTATAAATTATGTATTTAAAAAATTTAATATGCATAGGTACCATGATTTATTTATATACGTATTTACACTTACTATTTAAATTATTTATCGGAAGAAAATGTTGGTAAATATTTCTTGCCAGTATCAAACTGCATGACCTCATCAAAAGGCTCAAAACTAAATGGTTTTTATTTTAAAATTCAAGTAACGTTACGGTAAACGTAGAGGTAAAGAGCTACTTTAATATTTGTATTGATCTGTGAAATAGATTACACTTAAAACTTATTGTCTTTCCTTCCTTTCTTGCTCCAAAAACCCTCACAGAAGTGAGAGGACGTCTGTACCCAGCAGTGGGCTTCTACTTTTTACTTTATTTTAAAACTTACTGGCGAAATGCAAAGATGACATCCGTCCGTTTTTTTTTCATATTCTTACATTGTCATCCGACTCTGAGCTATGTTCAACATTTCAAGTCTCCAGCTGATCGAGAAGTTAGATTAAAATCAATTGGAAATTGGACCCGAACAAACACACTACACGAAAATGAGTTACAAAAACATGATAAAAAACGTAGTAAAAATAAATGGCAATGACATATTTATATCAACGAGATACGTGACTGTCTCGTGAGTAGTTATTTTTAAGTGAACTTTAGTTTTATTAAACTCTATATATATACACACATTACCTTATTACATTCATTTTTGTTGACGATTATAGGGCAACATTGAATATATCAATCATCTATACAAATAAATAAAATTGAAGTGTCTGTTTGTAATGTCAAAATAACACCTTTTTACTAAATGCATATGAAAGTATATACGGTACTTCTAACAAAAACACAATTTTTAAATTTTTTGTCTGTCTTTCTGTCTGTTTGTTCCGGCTAATCTCCGAAATGGCTGGACCGATTTTGACGGGACTTTCACTGGCAGATAGTTGATGTAACTTAGGCTACTTTTATTTTAGAAAAAGAATTAGGGTTCCGCGCAAAAAAAATTAAAACACTAAATTACACGCGGGCGAAGTCGCGGGGAACAGCTAGTCGATAATATTGCAGAAAGCGTTCCATATGCATAAAAGTCCAGTGCACGAGTCCGCACGGTACTTCACCGCCTCTTGCATAACCGGCACCTGAGCAGTGAGCACGGCCTCACGACTTCACATACTTGCGGTAATGCGGTATGTTAAGTTTCGCTTTGCAGCCTAGCGCTCACGCTTAGCGAACGTCAGTATGCTCCTGCGTTTATTATTGAAAAAAAAATAGTTTTAAAGATAGCCATTACGTAAATTAATAAAAAAAAAGTTCCGCTGGGTTTCTTATTGGTTCTTCCCAGGACAGAGGTTTTTTTCCGAACCAGTGGTAAAGCTTAAATGACTTTCAATAATTATCCTTGTAATCTATCTTCTATATGTAAAAATAAAATGATAGAGGTTTGCAGTTGTGCGCGCATAACCGAAAAACTACTGGATAGATTTCAATTAAGGTTTTCTAAGTTTTTGATGTGATTATTAAATAAAAACTTAATCTTCACGAACACAAAAACTGTATTTATTAACTTTGATTGAGATTGAGTTACACATAGCGGATGTTGCCAACAATAATGTAAGGTATGCAGTGTTATCAACTTAAAAAATAATTCAGTATAGCCAACCTTACATAAATGTATAAACATTACCATATTCAACAGTTTTATTTCTTAGACACTGCCCTTATCTAAAAAAAAATATTGGGATAACTTCATTTAATATGAAGTTATTAAAGTTTTAAGAAACAACGATTTTTATAAGCACTACCTGTTCAGTGATGTGAATAGAATAGAATAGAATAGAATAGAATAATTTTTTATTCAATATAGATTACATGTGTAATTCTTATTGGAAGTCATTTTTTACTTTACCACTGGTTCGAAAAAAAAACCTCTGTCCTGGGAAGAACCAGCAAGAAACCCAGCGGACTTTTTAAAGTAAGTTTTACATTAATGGTTGTACAAACTATTTAGTACAAAATTTATTTTAGAAACTGCTTGGTAGCGACCACCTCATTCCCAGGGTTATTATCAATCATATATTCATTTATACTATAATAACCTTTTTATACAATTTCAGCTTAACAAAACATTTAAACTTGGTAAGAGAGAGCCTGTACACTTTCCGGGACCTTGTTGTAATAGCGTATACATTGCCCCAAGAATGAATTACTGACTCTGTGGAGTCGAGAAACTGGTATCACTAGCTTGTGTTTGTTCCTAGTGTTTACAGAATGTATATCACTTTTTTACTAAAACTACCTTTGTTTTTGTGAACATACATTAAATTTTCGTAAATATACTGAGAGGCCAAAGTTAATATATTTATTTCTTTAAATTTATCTCTAAGAGACTCTCTCGGTTTTAGGTTGTAAATAGCTCTAATGGCCTCTTCTGTAAAACAAAAATAGTTTCTGAATCAGTTGCATTTCCCCATAGCAAAATCCCATAAGACATTATGCTATGGAAATAACTGAAATAAACTAGTCTAGCTGTCTCGACACTAGTGAGACCTCTAATCTTTTTACAGCATAGGCTGCAGAACTTAGTCTGCTTGCTAGTTTGATATATGGGGCCCCACTGAAGCTTTGCGTCGAGAGTGATGCCAAGAAAACAGTGGATTCAACAGGCTCAGTTCTTCCCATTTAAAACACATTGGTACCCAGATTTTTAACATTAGTTGTTGTAAATTTAATACATTTAGTTTTATTTCCGTTTAAATGTAGATTATTAACGTTAAACCAATGCACTAATTTTGATATAGTATTATTCACTTCGTCACATTTAAATGATTGACGTTTAAGTTTAAAAATCAAGGAAGTATCATCAGCAAATAATACTATATCATGATTATCCCCACAAGGAAGGTAAGTCATTAATATATACTAGAAATAGGAATGGGCCGAGAATCGAGCCCTAAGGGACTAGTACAGGTGAACCGGAAGAACTTTTACCATTGATAATAACTTTCTGCATTCTATTACTTAATATGAAATAATAAGTTTAAGCGCTGTGTTCGTGACACCATAGTACTTTAGCTTCCTGATTAGTGTCTCATGGTGAACACAGTCGAAGGCCTTGAAAGGTCACAAAATATACCCAAAGCATCCTCCGAATTCTCCCATGCACAAAAATATGTTTAATAAGCTCAACTCCAGCGTCAGTTGTCGAGCGACCCCTGTAAAACCGAATTGATTTTTATGTAGCAATTTATTAATATTAAAGAAACTTAAGATCTGATCTAAAATTATTTTTTCAAAATTTTACTAAATGTTGGTAGTACAGAAATCGGTCTAAAGTTGGCGGGTCTAATGTACTACCAGATTTAAATAAAGGTATGACTTTACTATGTTTCATTAAATCAGGAAACACACCAGATTCGACGCTTGTATTAAATATAGTGGCTAGATAAGGTGCTATTATATCTATTATAGATAAAATAACTTAACGATCCCCATAAGTCTGCCGTTTCTTAACATCAATTGTTTTAAAATATTTAACGATATCTTTTGGCAATACTCTATGGAATTTAAAAGTATTTGAACAAGCCTTTACATTTTGTTTAAGCAATGATTCGGCGACAGTAGGAGAAGAATTTAATGATTTTGTCAAAAGGAACATCAGTAAAATGTTTCTCAAAAGCCATAGCAACTTCTTCATCAGATCGAGTTAAACTGTTGTTAATATTCAATTGAAAATCCGAGTTGCATGGTTTGACCTTGCCCGTTTCACTATTTATTATTCTCCAGGTCATTTTAATTTTGTTGGATGCAGTTTTAATTTTGTTACTTAAATGTAAAGCCTTAGCTGTGTGCACACTTTTAAATATTTTAGAATATGTTTTACATAATCTCTAAATATAACACTAGTATTATATGATCTTTCATTATAAAGCTCATATAACTTTCGCCTACTTTTATAAATTCCTACTGTCGCCCATTCATTAAATGATTTGCGACTGTTGTGTGTGTAAGCAACGCGGACTAAGTCGCGGGTATTAGCTAGTATTCAATAAAAATTATTCTATTCGATTCTTTTGAAGGTGCGCTCATCATGATAATTTTTACGACCTTAAAAATAATTGTTATTAAATTTATCAATATCGACATCGTCGCTCAAATATGCCATTACACAGCTACGACAATATAATTTCTAAAAATATCCACTGAATAATCGTACACTGATTACATTAATTTCGTTTTGTTGTATTAAAATATTTGAATAAGGGTGAAAAACGAGCACACAGTCCACTTGATGGTAAGTGGATGTTGTGGCCCATCTACATCTATCCTCGATTAAGAATCAAAATGCAGATGCGTTGTCTCCCCCTGAGGAGGTTGTACTACAGTAATTTATGTTTTAATTCCTAATATACTTAGAGTATACATAAGCAAGTTATGTATACTCTAGGCTATATTTTTGAGAAAACAAATGTCAACGTCTTATTTATTGCTTTAAGTTTTTTTTTTAGATATTCGCTTGTTTTCAATTTATGTAAGTGATATAGAAATCGCGTTTGCGTATTTAAATTCACTTTCATTATAACCACGTTTTTATGAACTCTCTGTCGTGTGTGTGTTCGGGTCGAATTTAGTAATTGTTTTTAAACTAACTTCCCGATGTGCTAGAGACTTAAAATTTTGAACATAGCTCAGAATTGGATGACAATGTAAGAATATGAAGAAAAAAAAAACACGGTAAAAATAAAAAAGATGAAGTATTTGAAAATTAAGTTATATTAGGATAGTAAGTTTTAATTCAAATTTAAGTTACATTTAAATGTCTCACAGTGTTAATATATCGTTGAATCACCTGCCAGGTTCCGGAATGACTAAACGCGGTGACGTATTTTGATAACTCCCTCGTATAGTTTATACTCAGAATTGTGTTTATTTAATAATATGGAATTCCAACACTTTGATTCATCGTTTAGTGTTAATTAGTATTTATACATCATTAATATACGTATCAGTTTATTAACGTTTGATTATTGAAGTTGTTGTTGATATTTATATTGTATTTTGATTATTATTTATATTATATCATTCAATACCGAAGATAAGTTCTTTCTTAAGAACGAAGATAAGTTCGTTCTTTCTTAAGAACGAAGATAAGTTCGTTCTTTTCTTTCAAAGTTTGGCTCTTAAGGGCTATGGCTATTGGCTATTTGCCATTGTTGCCACACTAGGCAGGCGTGTTGGCAACCGTAGTTTTTTATTTTCTAGTTGTTATTAGAAATATGCTGCTGTCCTCCTGGTTTATTTCCCCCGCCTCTTACGACACCCACGGGGCGATATGGGTGATTAGATATAGATTCTTACGCCGCCACTACACAATTAATGGGCTATTGTATTTTCATTTATGTCTAAATTGTCTAAATTATAATTATTTTTCATTACATTTAAAGTATGATTATTTCCAGTATTCAATCCTACTAAAAATAGTATTTTTATTACTGGCAACATTGATTAATGACGTGGGAAAGTTGTATTTTGGTTCCGTCGTTGCGTTCGATTTCTCTAACGCTAACGTTGCTGCATCACAGTTATTCAATCTATGGTGGCATGCGTGTCTTTGGCAATTTGCGGAATGTGGGACATATAGTTAACACAGCACCCGCATATAACGTTTCTCCGTATTTTTCGTAAAATATTTTACCATCGAATAGCGAACAATGATGGTGATATGGTACGTATGGTACCATCGTATAGCATATGCTTTAGCTGATTTATGGGTTAATCAAAAATCAGTTTGTTCAAATAAATTAATAATAGTTAGTAAATTAGTAAGTTTAGTATTTTTATAATAAATATTGGGGTAAAAAAATACTTTTTTTCTTCATAACCTTACATTGTCAAATCGATTCTGAACTAAGTTCAAAATTTAAAGTCTAGTTCATCTGGAAGTTAGTTTCAAATCAATTACTAAATTCGACCCGAACGCACACACGAAAGAGAGTTCATAAAAACGTGGTCTTTTTACCGGTGAAGCTTGCACAGAATATTAACGTAAAATAGCAGCGTAATACTGCTGTTTCTTGTGGTTAATCACGAGAATCGGAAACCTTTACTGATAACGAATTTGATCAGTATTTTAGGGGTGGCTGCGTATCTCTATTTTGATTCTTAATCGAGGATAAATGAAGGTTTGGATAAACTAGGTCTATGAGCCACAGCAAACTGAGCTCGTTGGTCAGTGGCAGTCATGTATGTCACCTCCAATAAAAAACTGGTACTGTAAAAGATTTCTGTGTAGGAAGCCAAATTGTAAAATGATATTTGGCACGATGTCTAAATATTCTTATATATTATATGCTACAGAGTAGTTTTTAAGCTGTTTTATATTACTGTCTCCTTCACTAAAAATTATACAACGTGCACTCATAACGATTTTATTGATATCTAATTTTGAATCGTTACAAATTGCTAGATGGGGTCTAGGGGGTCTACTGGGGATTTGAAGGCTAAAGAGAGTGTGTATAATTACTCTTCCTTCTATGAATCTGGGTCTAAATCCCATTGGAACAAATTTGCGTCCAAAAACATAAATTATTTGTTTTCTAAGTTTAATGAATTTTTCGAACGCTTGAAAATTTTGTCCTCCCCCTTAGTAAAGATTGGATTGTTTAGAAAAAAAAATGCAATGGGTATAGGTGCAGATTGAGTCAAAATCATCGGAATAGAAAAAAAATACTTTTTTACTACTTTAATTGCTATGAATAATCTAATAATTTAAATGTAAATTGATAAAGAGGAATTGAATACCTTGCACTTGCCGATTATTTTATATGCTTCGTTACGATCTAGATTGAATAGATTGACGTAGGTGATATTGTATCATACTTTATATCAGTCTCTACCGTAGGTAGGCCGTATGCTAAGTTTTTAGATAGATAAGATTAGAGAGAGATTGAGATCGTTTATTTGCATGAATAAGGTGTCCAAAATAAAAATATAACATAAAGTGACAGTGAAGTTTAAGTTGTGAGTACACCCCTCCCACTGTGATGATCCTAGTTGAGCATAATGTTGCTAGTACACCACATCGCTGTTAGTTCTCTTAGCGCCTTTAAACCGCACATAAGATACTTTTTTCAAGTGTTATATGGATACTGATCCCCAAATACTGAAACGCTACTCAATTTTAAGATGCCGCTAAGTCTCGTGCTGTCTATCTGTCAAAGTGACTGTGACACCACGTGATTAGCGTTTGAGTATTTGGTCATTAGTGGCAAAAAATAAAGGCAAATCTAAAACAACGTTCGTTTTATTAAAGTCCAATCGCACCATAACACATTCCCCCATTCGCCGCGGTCTGGCACGCGAATCGTTTTTTCTCTCGTCGCATTTACAATTATCGTAGCTTACGAAGAACTACTTGATGTGAGACGATAGGGCGTTGCGTCATGAACCTGTCTTGATTTAGTGCTTATCTGCCACGATAATCTGTATAAGTTAGTTTTTTTTAAACTGATATTCTGAGATTATTCTCAAGTTTTGTATTTTATCTCTTAAAGACCATCTCTTATATCATCATCATTAGCCTGCTGCAGTCCACTGCTGGTCATAGGCCTCTCCTAAGGCGCGTCACATTGCCCGATCTTCGGCTTCATGAATCCAGATGCTGCAGCAGCCTTGAGCCAGACCGTCGCTCCATCCAACCATTTGGGCCAAGTTGCATCTGATGACTAATAAAATTAATAAATTCGCCAGATAAATTTAACAATTCCGGAACATCTACAATGGGTGGGCTCAAGTGGTGCATAAAAAATGTGAATGATAAAGCATGGCATAAAAAAAGGTTCCATAGTTTCTTATTTAAATGCAGGGAACAATTGGTTCTTGAACTTTTTTCGTCGAACGTTACAACTGGTTAAATTAAAAAAATATGGAAAATACGTCTGTTAAATTGTAAAATATAACAATACCTCTCTCAATGAGACGATAATCCTTGGCCAAGTGTATATTAGAATCAGTCGTTATTTTGCGGAAATCCATTACATTAAAGATGTTAAAAATTAATTAGCTAAGTTCCGCGTAATAAAATAAAATAATGTGTCTAACCTAGTTTGAAAAGCACCTCCCGCCCTCCCTCCCCCAATTGCGTACACTTATCCCAACACCACTACAACACTAAGGAAAAGACACACCACCGTCGATGATACGACACGTGTTTCGCCTCTAAACGAGGTATTCTCAGGTGAAATAAACTCTGCGGTGGCTGACCGCTAATTAGCGGTCGATAAGAGAAATGTCTGGAATATGTCATTGATTCTGTCAGATGTTAAACGCTCAACAGCAAGTAGACAAAGCACAGGCACAGTAGCATGCGTTCAGTATTACGATGTCAATACGCCTGTCAAGCGAGAACTGTCGCTGACCAGAACTTGTGAGAGGCATTTATTCAGCCCCCCGTTGGATGGATGCTTGCAAGCAAATAACGATCATACATGGTCACCATAAATGGAAATGTATGCCTTCTTTGTCATGCGTCTGTAATAAAAAAAATCTAATGTGATTAAACTCATTACAAATTACATAGTACTTATAGCCGTTAACAAGTATTAGGCAAGCATTGGCTTATAATAATAAAAGAAAAACATAGCTGCCATTCAAATTATCACATAACGTGCACTTACATTCTTTAACTGGAGTAAAAAATATAATACAATAGAGGAAATATTTTCCATTCAATAGAATATGATAGTTTTTTTTTAAATATAAAATTAGTGACTAACCAGTCAACAATTCACGGAAACGTAAGTCGCTACTGGATTGCAGCCCATGTTTTTATAGAATAGGGGTGACAAACGAGCACACAGTCCACTTGATGGTAAATGGATGCGGTTCCCATAGACATCTACATGTATCTTCGATTACGAATCAAAATGCAGATGTGTTGTCACAACTAAGGACTAAGATGGAATGCCTCGTTTCCAGTAAAAAAGTTCTCCGGTTCTCTACACTCACGATTAAAATGAAAATGTAGGTGCCTTGTTACCCCTGAGGATTGAGATGAAATGCATGGGGCATTCCATATAAGTCCTCAAGGATCCTTAGTCCTTAGTCCTCAGTTCCAGTAAAAAGTCTCCGGTTCTCTGCACTCACCATGCGAAACACAGAAGCAATAAGATGCCATTTTAGATTGGTATTTTGTGACAGCGTAGTCCTTCCCCGGTCGAACCGACCCATTCGTGTTACAACCATAATATAGCTGCAACGTAGCTCTACCACGTATTAAAATAGACATAACGTATGAAGTAGTATAATGAAATCATTTCAGAAGATAAGTTCAACCCGTCTAAAAAGGTCGTTAATGAAACTATTTTTATAGTTTTATTAAAGTTAAAAGTTAAAGTTACAGCCTATTTACGTCCCACTGCTGAGCACAGGCCTCCTCTCATTTCTGAGAGGGTTTTAGTGCAAGAAAATGTCCGCCGCGCTGCCCCCATGCGTGTTGGCGAACTTCACATGTCTTCGAAATATTTTTTCTACCATCTGAGCTACCACGGCTTATAGTTTTATTGCCATTATATTTTTTTTTATTCCCGTCATTATTGCTTTGCGACACCCATGGTCATGGGGTAGACAGGTGTTGAACGTCCTTATGTCATAGTTAACCCCGGCTTCCTTTAGCTTTTCATAATTAAATTTTTTGTCCGTTCTAAAGTCTTTCTTAAAATTAGTGTTTTATTTTCGCCTCCTTATAGTAAATATATGTAATTTTAAGTTGTCTCTAGATAAGACTTGTGTAATAAATACCTTTTTTGTAGAAATACATCAAACACCATTAAGTGCTATTAAGCAACACATGATAGACGTAGATTGGTTAAAAGACTAATTGGCCATACATAAAAAAAAACTGTAAATGAAAAAACTCTAACGCCTCTTTTACAGAGGTTTGATTCTGTTAAACCAACAATCGTTAAAAAAAGTTGTTCATGCATTGAAAAATTAAATTTTCGCAGACAAACGATTGCCTAAAATAGGGTTATTTTTTTTAAATTTATACTTTAACTTTACACTAGGATTTTCCTCCCGTATCGTGGGGTAGTTTACATACATTTCACGAGGACAAACATCCAGACTGAAACAATTATTTGTAGGCCATGCAAATACTTGTTCCGTGCGGGATTCGAACACGCGGCCCTTAGCGCTGCAACTCATTGCTAAACTACTGCGCCGTGGAACCGCCAATTATATATTTTTAGCTAGTTTCTTATTATTCTTCCATTACCTCCCCTCCCCTGTTTTTCCTCGTGTTTTCCCTCTCGTATACATACGAGGTACCAAGAGAACATAAAGCAGCGCGGTGAGCACGCACATCGCGGGCAGCGGCGCGCGACGCTTCGCCCGCGTGACCCCGTTCTCACGGCGCGGCTCCTCACCACGCGACCTCTTGACACACCTGAATGCCCCGCCGTCCTTGATGCTCGCAGGTGTTATCACATTGTGTGGACGTACACCTTGATCGATGATTTATTATTTTTATTTTATTTTTTTATTTAGGTATGCAATTTTTACGTGGTAAAGCCATGCTGCAGCTATATTATGGTTGTAGCACGAATGAGTCGACTCGACCGGGCAAGCACCACGCTCTCACAGAATACCAACGTAAAATAGCAGCTCAATACTGCTGTGTTTCGTATGCTGAGTGTAGAGGACCCTTTCGGGGACCCTTTTTACTGGAAACGAGGCATTCCATCTTAGTTAGACCTCAGGGGTAACAACGCATCTGCAATTTGATTCTTAATCGAAAGTAGATGTAGATGTCTATGGGCCACAGCATCCTCTTACCACCAGGTGGACTGTGTGCTCGTTGGTCACCCTTATTCTATAAAAAGAAACACCCACAAAACAGAATAATGGAAAATTAAATCTTTATAAAATTATTGTACGTACTATATGCCCTCAATTTCTTACCCCGCCTATACATCATCGGCCATGATTGACAACCACAGAATGGGGTATGATTGTCACAATAATTGCGCGGCTGCCCACACAATCGTGCATTCTACATATTTGTATTGTCATCTGTCCGAGATGGACGTTGAAACAGTAGCAGCTGCCGCTATTTACTTAATTAGTTTATAATATAACTATTATTGAAATGTAGACCATAACAGAGTGGTGAAAAAAAAGGAAGTTGTTCTATTTTTACTTGTTCTGTTTCGGTGTATGTTAACTATACACCGAAATAGAACAAGGTAAGTTTATAGAGCATCGGCGTTCGGCGATCATGTAGACGCGCGCACGATCATGGCCGAACTTCCTTTGATGTTTGTCCGAAAAACCGACACAGCGGCCATTACCGATCATGGGCAGTTATGGGCGATTATGCCCTCTACACGATCGTGATCGCTAGAATTCGTCCATCATGGCCGATGGTGAATAGGGCCCATTAGATTCTATGATGTTATTCAAACGATAATTCAATCGAAAAGGTCAATATGACGAAGGTCATAATATCAGCTTAATCCTTAGAACTGCTACCAGCTGGTCTAAAAGTCTGATTATTTTTAATTACTTAATGAGGATTGAATAAATTTGATTGATTAATAATTGGATTTAATCCAAATCCAATCGTACTATTCCAAGACTTATAGGTACAATAAATCATTGTGCGTAGATTTTTCTTTACACAACAACTAAGTGGCTACTGCCGTCCATCGACACCTGCAAACAACTTTAAACAATTGACACCTCTGAGAACTAAGATGGAATGCTTCACAGGCTCACAATCCGCAGTAACACTGGCTTTCTACCCTTTAGAGCGGAACACAGCAATGCAAGCACGGCTATCTAGCGGCAGAGATTATTAAAAGGGTGGTACCTACTCGGACCAAAATTAAAAAGTCATTAGCCGAAGGTGGCCAGAGCTAATTCTATGAAATCAGTACGGTGAAAACCTTAGTGCCCACATGACATAAGTGTTTCAAAGTGTTCATTCTATTTCAAAATAAAATCTTCGTGATACCAAAATAAATTAATATTAACGCGATAAAATCGTTTTCATTGCGCGTTAAATTACTTTCACTCAATTTATACTAGTCTATATGGTAAGAAAATAAGAATTCTTTTTTTTTTATAAAACTGAAGTAACAAACTTATGGTAACACCTGACACCTGATGGTAAGTGGTGACTGTAGTAGTCCATGGATTCCTGCAACCAACTTCAAACAAAGAAGGTTAGACATGCGTTGTCACTGGCTCTCTATACCCTTCGGACCGAAACACTAAAAGTGGTCGCACTGCTATTTGGCCAACTCATAACATACTCAGGCTTGAACTTGTTTCTTCTTCCTTTTCGAATCCCATCTATGCTTTTATCACCCCTTACCACCATGTGGGAATATAGGCAATCACTGGCTAATAACGTAAAAAAATGGTTTCAGAAAAGTAGTACTGTAGATTAAATTCTCTCTTAACGACGGCATACGGTATTATATGTATATGCGTCATCCAATTTTCTTATCTCTAAATTGATAGGGCGTTACACTTTAAACGTCAATGGAAAGGTTACGAAGCAGATTAACAGGGGATATGTGGGATCAAAGACCTATTAAGTACTATACTGTCTGACATAAGTAGGCCTTAAATTCACGGTATATTTTTAATTAACTCATTAGTTAAGTTTCCGCGCTACAACTTAACGCGTCATTTTTGTAAATTTTAATGTTATGGTTATCTCTTTCAATCTTTGAAAATTTTATTAAAAAAAAACTTTTTGTCACCGTTCTAAGCCCTGTGATTGTCGGTGTAATCTTCTGTAGTCTGCAGGCCACTAAGATCTTCTTTAGTCCGCAGGCTTCTTCTACTGTAAGGAGCTACGATGGCCTTGTACATTGACGACAAAAATCGCACCTTTTATCTTTCTCCCTATCCCGATGCATAATTTCACGTATCAATTATATCGCCTCTAAACTAGTAACACCGTTATAAGTATGGTGCCTAAGGTCAAATAATGCTACACTATTCCGCGGTCCGAAAAAATTCGTTTCATGGTTTCAGTTTTTGTGATAAGTCAAGTGTGAAATTTGCACGAACTATTTTATTCATAACGAGAGTACATACTTTATTATGGACTAGAGGCAATATTATTGATATGTGAAATATGAATGATATCGCCTCTAGTCTAGTTAAACCGTTAACTAGAGGTCTATAATGTATACTATTTCACGGTCTGAAAAATTCGCAAGTCAATACATGAATAGAATAAAATAGAATAATTTTTTATTCAATATAGATTACATGTGTAATTCTTATTGAAAGTCATTTTTTACTCTACCACTGGTTCGAAAAAAAATCTCTGTCCTGGGAAGAACCAGCAAGAAATCCAGCGGGACTTTTTTTTAAAAGTAAATTTTACATTAATGGTTGTACAAACTATTTAAGTACAAAATTTATTTTAGAAACTGCTTGGAAGCGACCACCTCATTCCCAGGGGTTATTATCAACCATGTATTAATTTATACTATAATAACTTTTTATACAGTTTCAGCTTAACAAAAATTTAAACTTGGTAATAGAGAGAGCCTGTACACTTTCCGGGACCTTTTGTAATAGCGTATACATTGCCCCAAGAATGAATTACTGACTCTGTGGAGTCGAGAAACTGGTATCACTAGCTTGTGTTTGTTCCTAGTGTTTACAGAATGTATATCACTTTTATACTAAAACTACCTTTGTTTTGTGAACATACATTAAATTTTCGTAAATATACTGAGAGGCCAAAGTTAATATATTTATTTCTTTAAATTTGTCTCTAAGAGACTCTCAGTTTTAGGCTGTAAATAGCTCTAATGGCCTCTTCTGTAAAACAAAGATAGTTTCTAAATCAGCCGCATTTCCCCATAGCAAAATCCCATAAGGCATTATGCTATGGAAATAATTGAAATAAACTAATCTAGCTGTCTCGACACTAGTGAGACTTCTAATTTTTTTTACAGCATAGGCTGCAAAACTTAGTCTGCTTGTTAGTTTGGATATATTGGGGCCCCACTGAAGCTTTGCGTCGAGAGTGATGCCAAGAAAAACAGTGGATTCAACAGGGCTCAGTTCTTCCCTATTTAAAACACATTGGTACTCAGATTTTAACATTCGTTTTGTAAATTTAATACATTTAGTTTTATTTCCGTTTAAATGTAGATTATTAACGTTAAACCAATGCACTAATTTTGATATAGCATTATTCACTTCGTCACATTTAAATGGTTGACGTTTAAGTTTAAAAATCAAGGAAGTATCATCAGCAAATAATACTATATCATGATTATCCCCTACAAGTGAAGGTAAGTCATTAATATATACTAGAAATAGGAATGGGCCGAGAATCGAACCCTGAGGGACACCCATTAGTACAGGTGACAATGACATGATTTCAGTTTTATGAAAAATTGTGTGTGAAGTATGTACAATCTATTTTATCAATTTCACTTATGTTCATTGAGTGTGAGCTGTGACTGACGCCGTTGGCACATAATAAGCCAGCTGTGGGTAGGATTACCACACATTCTTTATTTTAAAGGATGTCCTTCATTTCACATCCAAAAATTGATCTTGTCCCCTAATTTGAAATCTTTAATGGAGGACAAGGCAATATAGCAAGGCAAAAATCACGTTGAGGTTACAGAACAAATTATGTTACATTGCGTATTAACGTTGCTTCTTATTAATAAATGTTAACTAAATGCTACTAATACCAAAACAGCATTTTATTGAAAACAGTATGATATCCTCTATTTTTATCCTATGCCCTTTATTTAATATTAACAAATCCTCTAAAACATAAAACTAGAGCTGGCAAACCTAGCTGTGTGACAGTTTGGGCGCGGCGAGACAGCGGTGAAAGTGGTAGAGGACGACCTTGCCGTTGCCGCAAACATGTCTGTCAACCCAGTAACAGGGCTGGTAAATTTTCCTAAATTGTTGTACTATCATAGTTTTATTTAACATAACTTATAACCATTCTCCATAATATATCCTTGAATTCTCTGCAGTCACACCTTAGTGATTCCCAATAAAAAATCGTATCTAGATTACGTTATATATGACGACTATTAAACTTTAAGCTAAAAGATCGCGTACAATCGAAATAATCTAATAAGCTGATGAAATTAAAACATCAAAATTTCTTACAACTTCTTAAAAGGCGCGAAGATTTTATAAGTTAGTATTTATATGTCAATAATTATAATACTTTCCAAACGTGTGGAACTTAATAATGAGCAAATGTAACGAACTTTTGTTTGTACAGCTACCAGTCTGAACTCTGATTTTAACAACACGTCCTAATAGAAACAAATTGTTATTTCTCTCAATTAATCTAATTGTGACACTTAAGCAAGCTCAATGTCCACGAAGTGGGTCGAGATGATACGCTCGACTCTCCACGACTCGCGCCAGCCGCCTTGCTCAATCTCGCGGGGCTAAGTCGTCGCTAATTGTTCGTTCACGTACTTAAATTGACAGATCAGTTTCATTTGATATGTGTGACGATCGAATGAATGGCTTAGATGTCAAAGAACTGGACTACTGAGTCGCGGGTTTAAGTTCATTTATCAGGCGAAGCCAAAGTTACGGTCAACTAGGATTCGATCGCTACCGGTACCAATGAAATTGGTAATTGTAATTTTACGTGTTCGGCGGTGAAGGAAAACATCGTGAGGAAACCTACATGTCTGAGGGATAAAATATTGCGAAGACGTGTGAAGTCCGGCCAACACACACTAGCATCGCGACATATTTCTCCATAACATAAAAATTATGAATGAGGCTGTGCCCCGCAGTAGGACGTATATATACCATAACTTTATTTTTTACTTAAGAGGTAGGTAAAATAATAACTATAGTGCTAATAAAACAATTTGTTAGTTTTTGGGACAGATATCAGCACTTAAGCCTATCCACTAAATTAATCGCGAGAGTTACATAAAAACACTGGATATATTATGTAGATTACAGGACGAGTACCTACCTGTGTTTGCTCGTATTATTTATGCACTAAAATATGTCCTATGCCGTTGATTTTCAAGCGTATGAGTGATAACGCGTCGGAAATCGACCGGAGGAGAGCGTCTTCATCAGCATTTTTGTCTGAGATAAAATTTGATCTAAAAAGCAACGTCAAGTTTGTTTAGTGCTGTGGTGATTTTAATCAAAGTTGTGTTATATATTAGTCCTTTATTAGTCCGTCAGTTTACTGCTGGATTATTGGTCTTTCCCAGGGTAGGAAAGATTTGCCATAAGGGCTACATCTGGCAGGCGAATAGACGATCTTAATATTAGCTATATACGTTTGTCACACTTTAAAAAAAAAGATGAAAGTGACAGTGACTGTGACTGTCAAAAAAGTTTGTCACCAGAATATAGATTCCAAAAAAAATTGGTGTTGTCCTGATCCGTTGATAATGCCTTTCGGCTAGAATTTAAACCAATTAACCAAGAACTCGTGATTCCATAGTATTCGATTGCTGACTTAGCAATGTTATAAGTACTGCTTTTACTGTGAATGTATTGTTCATTTGCTTTCATCATTAATATTTTTATTTAATTTGTAGATTTAATTGAATTTAAAACACCGTTACATCCACGATAAGTAATTATAGACAAGTTATACATACATATATACATACCCCATATATACATAATAACTATTGCAAATATGTCCCTTATAAGACAATCTGTAGGGGAGGCATATGTTCATCTTTTGATTAGCTATAACTGTAACGGTAAAACTAAATAATACAAAGAGTATTTAATCTTTTTTTATTATTAATAACTGTAATTTAATAAATACCGAATTTCCTCAAGTTTGTGTATATTCAGACGATTTTTTTTAAACTAGACGTAAGCATTTCTCGTGATAGCTGATATCTTATTCTAAAAATGGTATATTAGCTATATATAAAGATCAATAAAGAAGATATTTTTAAAATGTTTAAAATTATCTTCTTTTTATGTACTTATGAGCTTAAAATTTGTAAAGCTCTGTTATAAAACTAAGTAATATGTTTTTAACAAATAATTAGGCATAATGTTTTATATTTGTTTCAAAGACGTTAATTTTCATCACGATTTATTAATATTTTCACACAAGCCGGAAACGATTATGGAAAAAACGGCTAGGTGCGTGACTGGCGCCGTGAGGAAACTGATGTCGCCAGAGGAGGACGACGAGGAGGCTGAGTATGACAGAGCGGACGATCTGGTAAACGGAGCTTCATGCTAGCTCAATTGGGAACATTACCTTGCTGTAGAATGCTAGCTACCCTTTAATATATTTACTATAGAAGTTGTTACAAGCGTGCTAAATTGTGACGTGGTTACTACCCTAAATTATTATTTGTAATTGCTATTTTTATTTGTCGTAGAAACTCATAATTGTGTAAGGATTTGTCTAGATTGAAATACATTAATCGTTTTTGAATTAATTCAACAATTATATCAGTTTACGAAGACTCACTCAAAGAGCAATTATCGACATTGGTTAAATTCAGAATGTCCATGATAGCTCCAGATACAAAAAACATTTAAGGTCATAAAGTTTACCTGTTTAAACAAACAAACATTTACTTAGTGTTTATTTTTTGCAATAGTGTTATTCATAAATATATAGATGTTAATTTAATCGATGGAACTTGCATATAATTGCTTTGTTAACGGCTTCAAGAACTATTCTTCTTGTAATATTATAAGATTGTGTGGCAGCTATTGACGCGGTCCCAAAGCAATTTTACCCAGTTACCAAATACAGTTTTACTTCGGCCACAATTGTTGTTCTCTTTGATCCAATCCAGTACTCATGAAGCATTAACTAATGAATATTAACTGTATCTTGTACTCGTGTGTTTTAATTATAACTGGAAAATGTCAATGGTACTTCATGAATAACCTGTTGGATAGAGTAAGTGTAAGAAAGTAAGTTCTATATTCTTTTTACCGAGCAGTGGTAAGAAATTATTTTCGTTTTCTTATCTGTGAAGAAATGCGGTTCTAAAGTATTATATAACATTCTATCTCGTCTAATAATCTTCAGCTTACCAGATGTCGCTAGTTGGGACTGAAATGAAGTTTTTTGTTACACAATGTTATTTAATTGAGATGTTAGTTTTAAATAAAAGTTTATCAGTTTCTAGAGTATTAAATTAATACACAAAACAATGTCTCAGGTTTTTTCTTTAATTATTTTTAACTATTTTTTTATTTATCTTCTTTTAGGAATACCCATATTTTGATTTATTCATTTCTAATGTAATTAAATTAAATTTATGACTAATGTTACAGAAAGAAACATTAACGCTTACATTTTCCTAACAAATTTACTTCCCCACTATGAAATCTGTCAAATAATTTACCTCATTTTTAAGTGGCGCCGCCTTGGTGGCAGAAAAAGTCGTGGATGCCATTCGGTCATTGCTATTCGGTCGTTATTTACTCGCATTGGTTGGTATGGAGTATGCGATCGAGATCCGCAGACAAACGCCATGTTTAAATGCTAATATTCAATGATTTCCCTTTATCGGTGTCTGTTGTTGGCTGCTGGGTTTTCCGCATGACTCAGTATCAAAACTGTCTGCGTATTTGACACATGGAACAAATACTTTAAATGTTTTAGTATCCTACAAGTTAGGTGATGTTATTGTGATGATGTATATCGCCACTTAATTTCTTATTTAAATTATTAATTTAAATTTGTCTCATCCATTTTCGTTTTCGTTTTGTAAATGCTCAAATATTTTATTTTAAAATTTTGAAAACCACAAATTATCGCAAAAAGACACCGATTTTTCGAAGAATTAAGTTCGAAGTTTTTAATATGACATCAGGATATCTAATTGATTATCCCCTAATCACATTGGGCAAAGCGCTAAACCAAATTAAACGCAACAAATTCGTTAAAAAAAACCGTCTGCTAAGTACTCCAGTGTGAGGTGTGATCAAACACATTACACTTTCTCAACATATTAATTTGTCATAGATTAAAGGGTGGAATATATAATATCATTGTGTACTACTTACTTACTACTTTTGTAATGTATGAAATGTGATGCAGCTTAATTCTCAGTCGCATGTTGGTCTGGGATTTTTAGGTATATGTTTATGTGGAACCTATAACAAAAAGGAATGCGCCGACTGTGTCACTTGCGTATCATATCGTAATAATAGGTAGGATATTGGGTTTGTAATTAAATAAGCGTCGGGCTCGACCTTTCTTTCACAGTTTACTACTCTGTCTACCACCCTATCAGGGATTACAAGTTGTGTGACGCTGTTTGTTTATATTTATTAACAAAAAAATTACAACAAAAGGTAAAAAAAAAAACAATATCTACAGGTTCGTGTCTTGGTACAAACATTGCATCCAAAACCAGATATAGATTAGTGTCGTCCGCGTGACATGTTGCCAAGATCGAGAGAGAATCCAGTGAGTAGATCAACCGATCTAGTTCACTGCACTCACTGACTTGACTGCAGCAATGCCGCGATCTAACAACGGCGACTCATAACTAAACTATTTCTTATCAGCTTACGTTTCACAATTTTGACCCTGCTCCCGTTGCCGTTTTGACCGTACATCCGACATCAATGTGAAGCCATAAGATTTTTTCTGGCATTTGCCTTTTCTACCCGAGACACATGTAATCCTTACCGTTACAGCTTGTTAAAGTCCACTGCTGAACATAGGCCTCCCCCATAGCCTTATAGGGGGGATATTTGCCAAAGTTGCCACGCTTGGAAGGCGAGTTGGCAACCGCAGTCTTTTACCCGATAACCTATTACCCGATACCTATATGCAAGAAACTTTTCGTTTGGCGTAAAGATCCGTTGTATTACATACGAAGTGCATATAGAAACAGTTTATACTACGAACTGAATGAATTCAGTTACTTAGGATTCTTCGAATGAAAAAACTTTAAACGGTTTATAAATAGTTGAACTGGTATTTTGTTTTAAATAAGGGGTTTTCATTCACTTAATTTACTGCAAAACGGCCCGTAAAAGAATACGAAGCGTTTTTAAATATAGAAAGCCGTCATGAATTATTGAATAAAGCTAGTTTTTACTGGTTTTATCGCGTTTAATTAACACTATATTCCCGAAGTTAAAAGTACCTTGCAGCACACATGGCCACGCTGGGCTGAGGTGTTCGACGTCCCATTGTTATTGTTTAACCACGGCTACGTTATTAGGTTAACTATGGGATTGGGACGTCCAACACCTTAGTCCCACCGTGACCATGGAATCACGATTTTTTAATTTTTAATGGATTATCATCTAATGAAGAATAGCAATTAATACCACTATTTCTGACGCTTGACGTTTTAATGTATCGCGTAACTTAATATTATTATTTTCCTAAAATTTCCTAGTAGAAACCTACCATTAGATTTTCTAATACAGTTAAGTAATGGGTCCCTTAGTAAAAAAAGTTTTATTATAAATCGTTTACATAGGCTATGGTGAGCGTATCTTGAATATCAAAATACACAGGCAGTCCTGTCGATCACCGACCCGTCTGTTTAAGAAAGAGCGTATACATATTTTAAACACGTAAAGCCACGCTGCAGCTATATTATGGCTGCAGCACGTATGGGTCGGCTCGCGGGCGACCGCGGAAGGACCACGCTCCCACAGAATACTCAGTGGTGACAACGCATCCGCATTTATGATTCATAATCGAAGACATATGTAGATGCCTATGAGCCTCAGCATCCCCTTACCGGCAGATGGACTGTGTGCTCGTTTGTCACCCTTATTCTATTTAAAGAAATACGTATGTTGGTGACCTACGTGTGACATTGGACTGGTAAAGATTGTAAGCTATGTTTTCGTACATCTAGCTTTAATATTTTTAAAACTTTAACTTGCTAGTTTTTCCTTGTATCTCTTACGTCGATCTCTCTGGTGTGTCGCTCAAATGTTGTGTATTTGTCGTCAACTGACGCTGAATTGTAATTAATTGTTGCCTTTTTAACGCTTTCCCTGGATTACCTGATGGGCACGCCACGAAGTCAGGGTCGCTACCTTTCTCCAGATGGGTAAGATTGTCACGAATGTGTTTGTTATTCCCAGGATGCTTGGCTCACTAAAAATTGCAGATATATTAGTTTAAAATAGTAATCAAGTTGTTTTATGAATAAAATAAAAATAATTCTATCTTTAATTCATTTGCTTAATATACATTATTTTACATACACGTGTTACATTAATATAGTTACGATTTGTCACTCTTAAATTATATTAAATTTATTAACAACTTCCTAAGTAGAGCAGCTTGGATGACTTTTATTTTAATATTTTATTTTATGAAAACAAGCTCTAGGTCTCATACTATCTTATAGTCTATTCGTTATTAATTTTGATTATAATCG
Organism: Parnassius orleans; assembly: GCA_029286625.1. Lineage (NCBI taxonomy): Eukaryota > Metazoa > Arthropoda > Insecta > Lepidoptera > Papilionidae > Parnassius > Parnassius orleans. The sequence continues at coordinate 2,954,984 of JAGSMP010000056.1, forward strand.
AAATATACAATTCGAAATAATGACAACGTTTATGTCTACTATTTATCAATTCAGGGATTCAAAGACAATATCGTTTGAATTCGAATATAAACTGAATAATTTCTAAGTTTTTCTCTTAACTTGCTTCTAATTCACCTTTTACTATAGCGACACAGAATGATTCTTGATGTCAGCCATTACTTAGCTTCTTTTACTATTAAAGTGATACACAGACAAGTAAAATTTTCTGCTCAGTCTGTGATACGCTTTAAACCTCCTATTTTTTATGAATAGTTCTAAATACAATTAGCAAGCTTATGTAGTAAAAGCCTCCCTAACGTTCACATTATAATATCATGAGTTTTAAATTATACCTTTCGTGCATTGCAGGTGATGCAACAGGATGTGAAGAAAGAGAACCCACTGCAGTTCAAGTTCCGAGCCAAATTCTACCCGGAGGATGTCGCCGATGAACTAATCCAGGAGATCACTCTTAAGCTCTTCTACCTTCAGGTTAGTTTGGTATACGTGACCAAATAAGATTTAATTGCGTAAGAAGTGTTATAGATTGTATAAAATAAGGTACGATAATAAATATTCGCATTTGATAGACAACTTCGGTTGATCATCTTTTGTTTGTATTATAAAAATCATTTTGGATTTTTAACTCTTTCTATAAAACGGAAGTGACCAACGAACTTATAGTCCACCTGATGGTAAGAGGCTACATCAGTCTGCATACACCTGCAACCATCTTCAAACTAAGAAGGCTACAGATGCGTTGTTACCTCTGAGGATTAAGTTGGAATGTCTCACAGCAAGAAGTTATACTGGTTCTCTATACCGTTCAAACCTCAAAGAATACCAGCGTATGGTAAGTATAGAGAACCGGAGACCCCTTTTGCTGGAAACGAGGCATTCAATCTTAGTCCTTAGGGGTGACAACGCATCTGCATTTTAGATGTTGAAAGTCTATGGGCCACAGCATCCACTTACCATCAGCCCGGCTAGCATGGGCGGGGGACAAAAATTTTATCCCCCGATTATATCCACTGACAAGAGATAAAATTATTTTGTTATGTCAAACGGGGAGAAGTATATCCCCGTTTGACATAACGAGTAGACATATATCCCCCGTCCGTAGCATGGAGCCAAATGAAATATAAAAAATTATGCTTTTTTTTGAAGTTTATATTCATACAAAAAAATCTGTCTAAGTCTATCTCCCATTTTATCTACTGTGGATATTATATCCACCGGTGTGCCCATGCTCTAAGGGTGGATAAAACTAAGCGAGGGGATAAACATTTTCTCCTTTCCCCGGGGATAAAATTGTCTCCTGCCCATGCTAGCCCTGCAGGTGGGCTGTGTGCTCGTTTTTCATTCTTTTGACACACAAACATCTTCATCAATCTTCCATTGAGAATCAAAATGCAGATGCGTTGTTACCCCTGAGGACTAAGATGGAATGCCTCGTTTCCACATGCACCTACACAAACGCGCTTACATACACCAAGATGCACACGCATGTAAACATATCCTTTCGTTAATAAAGGTTAACAAATTGTAAAATATATTTAATAGGGTATGCGGGCGGCAAGGCATTTGAATAATAGGTTTTTAACTTTCCTAACCATTGCTACCGACCGCGCTTTGCCCGAACGACCGAGTTAGACAGCTGAGAGGGACAACTGCAGTTCGGATTGACTAGAATTTTCATATTAAATATTGGTTCAGATTAAAATTATTATTTTTGGTCCGATCTACGCAAGTCATAACAGTTACAAGCTAGTGATACCAGTTTGTCGACTCCGCAGAGTCAGTAATTAATTCATGGGGCAATGTATATGCTATTACAACAAAGTCCCAGAAAATATACAAGGTCTCTATTACCAAGTTAAATATTTCATTAAACAAAAACTGTATAAAAAGGGTTAATATAATATAAATGAATACATGGTTGATAATAACCCTTGGAAATGAGGTGGTGGCTTCAAGCTGTTTCTAAAATAAAATTTGTAAATAATTAGTACAATCTTTCATATTGTATAACGTACTTTGAAAAAAAAAATTGCGCTGGGTTTCTTGCTGGTGATAGAGGTTTTTTTCCGAACCAGTGGTAAAAGTAAAAAATTACATGTAATCTATAGAGATTTTTTTTATAAAGAATAAGGGTGACAAACGAGCACACAGTCCACCTGATAGTAAGTGGCTGCTGTGGCCCATAAACATCTACATTTATCCTCGATTAAGAATTAAAATGCAGATGTGTTGTCACCCCTGAGGACAAGATGGAATACCTCGTTTCCAGTAAAAGGGTCTTCGGTTCTCTACACTCACCATACGAAACACAGCAGCATTAAGCCGCTATTTCACGCTGGTATTCTGTGAGAGCGTGGTCCTTCCCCGGTCTACTATACTATAGCCGACCCATTCGTGATACAAGCATAATATAGTTGCAGCTAACTCTACCACGTATATTTATATTGTATCTTGTATCGGTCGCAGGTGAAGAACGCGATCCTGTCGGACGAGATCTACTGCCCGCCGGAGACGTCGGTGCTGCTGGCGTCGTACGCGGTGCAGGCGCGCCACGGCGACCACAACCCCGCGCTGCACGGGCCCGGCTTCCTGGCCAACGACCGCCTGCTGCCGCAGCGCGTCACCGACCAGCACAAGGTATGGAACGTACGCGTGCAGGCGCGCCACGGCGACCACAACCCGCGCTGCACGGGCCCGGCTTCCGGCCAACGACCGCCTGCTGCCGCGCGCGTCACCGACCAGCAAGGTATGGAACGTACGCGGTGCAGGCGCGCCACGGCGACCACAACCCCGCGCTGCACGGGCCCGGCTTCCTGGCCAACGACCGCCTGCTGCCGCAGCGCGTCACCGACCAGCACAAGGTATGGAACGTACGCGGTGCAGGCGCGCCACGGCGACCACAACCCCGCGCTGCACGGGCCCGGCTTCCTGGCCAACGACCGCCTGCTGCCGCAGCGCGTCACCGACCAGCACAAGGTATGGAACGTACGCGGTGCAGGCGCGCCACGGCGACCACAACCCCGCGCTGCACGGGCCCGGCTTCCTGGCCAACGACCGCCTGCTGCCGCAGCGTCACCGACCAGCACAAGGTATGGAACGTACGCGGTGCAGGCGCCACGGCGACCACAACCCCGCTGCACGGGCCCGGCTTCCTGGCCAACGACCGCCTGCCGCAGCGCGTCGACCAGCACAAGGTATGGAACGCGCGGTGCAGGCGCGCCACGGCGACCACAACCCGCGCTGCACGGGCCCGGCTTCCGGCCAACGACCGCTGCTGCCGCAGCGCGTCACCGACCAGCACAAGGTATGGAACGTACGCGGTGCAGGCGCGCCACGGCGACCACAACCCCGCGCTGCACGGGCCCGGCTTCCTGGCCAACGACCGCCTGCTGCCGCAGCGCGTCACCGACCAGCACAAGGTATGGAACGTACGCGGTGCAGGCGCGCCACGGCGACCACAACCCCGCGCTGCACGGGCCCGGCTTCCTGGCCAACGACCGCCTGCTGCCGCAGCGCGTCACCGACCAGCACAAGGTATGGAACGTACGCGGTGCAGGCGCGCCACGGCGACCACAACCCCGCGCTGCACGGGCCCGGCTTCCTCCAACGACCGCCTGCTGCCGCAGCGCGTCACCGACCAGCACAAGGTATGGAACGTACGCGGTGCAGGCGCGCCACGGCGACCACAACCCCGCTGCACGGGCCCGGCTTCCTGGCCAACGACCGCCTGCTGCCGCAGCGTCACCGACCAGCACAGGTATGGAACGCGCGGTGCAGGCGCGCCACGGCGACCACAACCCCGCGCTGCACGGGCCCGGCTTCCTGGCCAACGACCGCCTGCTGCCGCAGCGCGTCACCGACCAGCACAAGGTATGGAACGTACGCGGTGCAGGCGACCACAACCCCGCGCTGCACGGGCCCGGCTTCCTGGCCAACGACCGCCTGCTGCCGCAGCGCGTCACCGACCAGCACAAGGTATGGAACGACGCAAGTCAAACTCAAAGGTGCCCGGCGCCCCAAGAAATGCCACAAAGCACGCCCTGAGCCATCTGGATCCATTAACGTTCGGCATGTCTTACCAGATCGCCCTACACTTCGTCTACCGGTACGAGGCTGCCAATCTAGAACCTGTCATCCGTGTAGTGGCGGTATAAGAACATTCACTATCCCATATCATCCCGCGGGTTTCGTAAGAGGCGACAGAGGGAAACAAATCATGAGATAGGCAGCAGCTTCTTCCTAATAACGATTAAATATTAAAAAACTGCGGTTGCCAAGCGTGGCAACTATGGCAAATATCCCACCTATGAGGCAATCTATGGGGAGACCTATGTTCAGCAGTGGACTTTAATAGACTGTAACTGTAACGGTTTTTATGAACTCGCTTTCGTGTATGTCTGTTCGGGTCGAGTTTAGTAATTGATTTTAAAATTAATTTCGGATGAGTTTTGAACATCGCTCAGAATCGGATGACAATGTAAAAATATGAAGAAAAAAATATGGTGTATAAAAAACAAAAATAAATAATTTTTTAATATTTCACTTGTGTTTGTAATCAAATTTTAGTATGTAATTATGTGCTCCAGACCGAATTTCTGTAATCTCAAATGAGATTAACCATCTGCACAGAACAGACGACCACTTGCTGTCGCAGCGGGTCACCGACTAGCACAAGGTGCACTTTGTTTGTAAAACACCCCATGTTACAGGAGAAATTTCTAGTATGTAATATGTATCTCGGTAGGGTGGTCAGTCTCAATTGAGATTAGTCATCTGCGCAGGACAGACTTATAGTGCACGAATGTGTGTGCAAGCAAAGACGAGACAGTGATCAGCTCCTGAACGGCTTTACGTGCTTTCCGAGTCACGGTGGTGAAACACCGCCAACTTACTGACGCCAGGCTGGTACAAAAATTTCTTGACTGATTAACCCAATAACTCATTTTGGCCCGACCAGGGACTACATGATCAGCGTGACTACAACCATTAGACTGACGCGGCAGTCATGTGTGCGTCACCAATAAATAGTATGTTTAGTCCTCAAAATATATATTTATATAACACATGCTTCAATATCACTCTTCATATTTACACTAGGTTGATAATTGTCTACATTAAAATATTATTGTATATTTGGTTTAATAATCTTTGTTCTCCAAAAGATGTCCCGCGAGGAATGGGAGCAGAGCATCACGAACTGGTGGCAGGAGCACCGCGGGATGCTGCGCGAGGACGCCATGATGGAGTACCTCAAGATCGCGCAAGACCTCGAGATGTACGGCGTGAACTACTTCGAGATCCGCAACAAGAAGAACACCGAACTGTGGCTGGGAGTCGACGCGCTCGGACTCAACATCTACGAGAAAGATGACAAGTTAGTGTTCCTAGGATGTTAAAAAATTATAGTAATACAAAATGTCTTTCGCTAAGTTTCCATTTATGAACTTAGTTTAAAGTTTAATGGCAGAGACAGACTAGTCCCAAGTACGCAACGTATGCAACGCATTATGACATTTGCACTCTTGATTTTGTATGAAAAACTATGCATTAGAAACACGCTTATCGTATGCAACGCAATTACACGCGTCCGACGCAGGGACTGTAATACCGATATTTTGCAAGTATCGATATCGGGTTTCCGATATAAATACTGATATTTAGGTATCGATTAATCGATATCGGTATCGATATTTGATTTCAGTACAATAATATCGATACTTGGAGTCAGTTTATCGGTATCGATACTAATACCAATATATCGATACAATAAAATAAATTCCTCGTTCTCGCGTCTTATTTACTCTCTTTAACATCAACGGTCATAGGTAAGGTACGCGGTCATACGTAAGTACACCTATAAAGTTAACCCCCTTATTCATAAACATTTTTAAACACTTCATTAGTTAAATAGTGTTTTGTCACTTTCTAGCAACAAGTGTCTCGCAAATGTCAGAATGAGACAAAATACTATTTAACTAATCAAGCGTTTAAATTTTTATGAATAAGGGGGTAAGTTTTCAAGCGTATATTTATTTTTAAGTAATTAATGTGATTCCTGTTCAAGCAAATGATTATTCTTCAAGCAAGATGTCTGGTTTGTATCTTTAATTTATCTTTAACTATCTTTTCGCCTGTAGCTTCGTCCGCGTGAATTACAGTTATATCGCGTAACTTTTATCATCTCAAAGAAACTTTTTTTTTTCAGGATAAAAAGTAGGCCATGTCCTTCTCTGTATCCCTGAATATACTGGGTGTTACATAACTGGTATATACATCCGAAGGGAGGTGAATCCACTCATGAAACTGAACAACTTTCCCAAAGAAACGCATACTTATCAAAATTCGAAAAAAAAAAATCGATCACCCATACAAATTATCTGGTCACATGACCAATTTTGTCGGAATCCTCAATAAATTAATTAGGATCTTCACCTTTAAAGCATAATTCTGAAGAGCCAGTGGACTGTGGCTCACCTGCGGAACATGAATATGAAAATAAACTGTCATCGGTGCAGCAAATTCCAAATTCCGTTTGCCCAGATTGCGTACAATGCCAAATAGTGGACAAAAGAAATTATCATTTTTGCCAATTACTGATGACAGAGTTGCAGTTTTAACACCCTTGTACGAGAAATGTTGCCTATCGCCATATTTTAAAAATTGTAGATGGACTAAGAGGGAGCCATATTAAGGACGATATAAAAGTCCTCCACGTCAAACCTGGAAATCTTAATTAAAACAGTTAAGTGGCTCAGGAGTGGTTAAAACTTCAGGAATACTTCTGACTGCAGGCAGTACCGCATAAGGATTTTAACAATTTGCGATCAACGTATATGTCAAACTAGTACAGCTAGTATAAGTTAGAAAGGGATAGACTGTCATTGGCGTTGTGCTAAAAATGCTTACGCGTTACGACTGCTGAACACAAATTTTAAATGGCTAATTTTTAAAATAAAATTGTAAATGAAACAAAGTGTTTTAGTATATTTTGACATTTGTTGGTACTATTCATCAATCTCGATCTCGAAATATTTGACAAAAATTCACACCGTCAAACTGAGCAACTTTTTATTGAAATTTTCTTCTGAAATGAAAAAAAAATCCAAGTAAAACATCCTAGTCAGCTGACAATTTTGTAAGGGAAGTCTAAAAATTATTTAATTTCTGAAGAATTTTTTTATAAAGTTGGTAAATAAAAATTTATGTAGCTTAGAATAGATGAAAACATGATTGTATAATTGTAAGGGACGGATTCCCGAAAATTGTTGATTTTAATTAATTCTGTTGATTTTTTTCAAAGAAAACGTATAATTACTAATACTAAAAGAATTGTTATTTTTGTTAAACTTTTTTCTTATTTTCTTTAATAATATGATTAACAAAACTATCTGTTAATAAATAACAGAAATTTTCTGACAAATTATTTGCCTTCTTTTATTAATTATTTTTGTTATATATTTTATTATTCGGAATAAAGATAATATGTTCGATTAAATTGCTTTTTAAATTAAAACGGTACTTCGAAACTACGACTTTCAAAGAAGAAAATATCCGCTCCACGCTGACTTGAGCGGCTGGACAAGCTAAAACAATACATGCCAATTTGTAGAGACGAGGATAAGTGTTTTTTTTCGATCCCCAGTGATTAAATATGTTTTCTGTCGACTTAAGAAGAGGTTCCTTAAGAAACATCATGATTGACACATCATCCAAGTTTCTGAATCTATGTGGGCGCATGTTATCAGTTCTTAGTCTTATAAGGTTCTGTATATCGCTTTGAGCCTCCACATATTTTTTGCTAAGAAAATCTTCTAACTCAGCTCAAGCACTATCTGTTCTTGTTTGCTAATCAGACGTAGATGAACAAGGAGGCAAATATTTTAAACCTTAATTTATTAAAATTAAATTTTCATACTAATAGTTAGTGGGGCTTGAAGTCCCCATCAGTGGGGAAGGCCTGTGGGGATTTCCGGAATAACCCTTGTTCGACTATGTATTTCTTAAGTAAAATATTTTTGTAAACTTTTTCAACAATAACAAACCAAACGTATCATGCAACTTTAATTACTTAAAATTTAATATTTTAAAATTTCAAATAATCCATACAGTCGTTTTAGGTACTGCAATGTTTTTATAAAAAAAAGGCATTTCTTAAAAATATTTCATACACACAATTTGGTTGAACAATTATGTCAACGAGTCAGTGAATCAGTCAGTGAGTATCATGCGATAATTTTGTAGTATAGTGCAATAAAAAATTCTGAAGATTTGGGTATTTTTCCTATAAACCTACAAGAAATAATACAAAGTAAGGCCGGTCGGTAGGTATAATTTTTTTTTAAATAATCTTATTAAAAAAACAATAACTAGGTAAGCACTGATGCATTTACAACTCCGCTCGGGTACCGCCACCAGCCGCTTTGTCGTGTTTCGTTTTCGTTTGTGCGCCGACCACTCGCTCGGTCGATGCAGCGTTGCCGCTCCACGTAACACGTGCCGCGAAATCTGGCAACATCGCGCAGCCATCATAAGTATCGATACCCGATATCGACAATGGTACCGGTATTTTTATACCGGTATAACACATATCAGTACCAAATACTGATAATTAATTGAGTTATCAATACTAATATCGATATTAATAGAGAAGTATCGGTATTTTCAAAATGTCGATATCAGTCCCTGGTCCGACGCAACGTCGATCTGCGATATCCAGATCGGCGTGGAAAGGTAGAGTGGCTGTTCGTACGCAATCCCACGCGTACGAATAGTGTGTTCCTAGAACTTCGCGGAGCACGTCATAAACAAATAGACCTCTGGAATAGACAACGCATGCACGTTTTGTTGTCTAAGTGGGAGATGAACAGCTCTTCGATTTATTAATGTTTTTTATAATATTAAATGTGTTGAATATCGTTAAAAGTAAAAGTAGTTTTTTATTCTATCCCTGTGAGCCCAGTTACGATTACTTCTGCAATATATAAAATTAAGAAACAAATTATTGATTCTACATATTAGTCATGTATTTGTTTGCAATATAAATCATACATTTTAACAGATTACTACCTAAACGCATAAAACTCCGACTTAAGAAAATTTGGTAGTAATACTGTTAAACTTTATGATTATTTAAAAGGTAAACGAATCCATGAATATGTAAAATATAATGTGTTACTCCCGCAAAACATCGTAAGTTTGACATACGAAAGTACAGAAAAAAATGATTGTCATCATATTCCAGTTCTTTTACTAGTGTATGGTAACCCCCAATATCTTCGCTTCTTAACTAAAAAGTTAAGATGCGAAAACATTAGGTTCGTAAAAGAAAAATCTTTATCTTTGTGGCGTGGATATATTCGTTTATGAACATCAGACAAAGTATATCATTATCACATTCACTCTCAGAATCAGAAATCATTTGTACTCGTGCGTCCGCTAAGATGTGATAGGAGTGTCTGACGCCAAACGTACGTTGCATACGTGGGTCAAGTGTGTACACCAACGTAGGAGCGTAACATCGCATACGTTGCGTACGTGGGACCAGTTTATTTCTAGCTTAAGTCTCTAACGCAACAAGAAGTTAGTTTTCAATCGATTTTAAAATTTGTACTGAACAAACAAACAAACAAACTAATATAACTAATAAGGAAGGGAGTTGGTATTGCATTGTCACCCAGTTCTGAGGTGTATTTTTGTTGTTTTAACTCACTAGCTTCGTGGGAAGCTAATTTAAAATAATTTGCAAAATTTGTTCCAAATTGACAGACTGAGATTAAACAAAAGTTATAAAAAAATTATAAAATATTGTTGAGTACTTTTTCTTCTGGACATGTTCCTCTTCCGATTAAAGGTTTTGCCTTATTCTTCACACTTGGCAGGTGGATTGATGATCGCTGCATGTCAGTGGTTTGGGTTGTTTATTTTACTAAATATACCGCCACGTATATATAAGGAATATTAGGAATTTATTCATACAGAATATTAAGGAAGAATAAGATATTTCTGAAATTTCCCGCAGTCGCCTCTTACAACATCCACAGGACAGAATGAGGTGATAGTTTTCCTTATGTCGTTCAATATCTATTCTAGAAAAAACTGTGTTTAATTACTAAATATATTTACATAAGTTATTATTTCTCATCAAATTTAGTTTTTATTTTGTGTTTCTTTATTCTTTATTTTTCCATATATTTTATACTTAGATGTTAAAATTTTGTAACCTTATTTTCCTTAATTGTTAAATTTATAGTTAAATGTATAAGAGGGAATATAGTAGTTGTAAAATTTTAAATAAGATATTATACTCTTTCATGTTAGCCGTGATTGTCTATAATTTGGTGAGCATAAAGTAGTTAATAAAGTAGGTTAAAGTTGAAACGAAATTTGCAATACCAGTTGACAATCATAATAAAATAAAATATATCATATATTCGAAAACATTATGAGATACAATGTAACGGAACGGTATCGATCGTTGATTGCAGGCTGACACCGAAGATCGGTTTCCCGTGGTCGGAGATCCGCAACATCTCGTTCAATGACCGCAAGTTCATCATCAAGCCGATCGACAAGAAAGCGCCGGACTTCGTGTTCTTTGCGCCGCGCGTGCGCGTGAACAAGCGCATCCTGGCGCTGTGCATGGGCAACCACGAGCTGTACATGCGGCGCCGCAAGCCCGACACCATCGACGTGCAGCAGATGAAGGCGCAGGCTCGCGAGGAAAAGCTGGCCAAGCAAGCGCAGAGGTAAACCCGCCCACACTACAAAACACTACACCACTACGCACCACTCCGCTCAGCACCACACTACACTTCACCATCCCAAACTACACCACTCCACACTACACTATACCACAAAACACCACACCACTACGCACAACACCGCACTACACCACACTACACTACACTAACACTACACACGGCACTGCACCCTCAGACTAGCCAATATTACACTTATTACAAAAAGTTATTTTTTTATTGAATAAGAGTGACAAACGAGCACACAGTCCATCTGATGGGAAATGAATGCTGTGAAGCATAGACATCAACATCTAACCTCAATTAAAATCATAATGCAGATGCACTGTCACCCTGGAGGAGGACAAAGTTGGAATGTCTCGTTTCCAGTAAAAATGGTCTCCAGTTCTCTACACTCACCTTACGAAACATAGCAGCATTAAGCTGCTCTATGACGCTGATATTCTGTGAGAGCGTGTTCCTTCTCCGGTCGAGTCGACCCATTCGTGATACAACCAGCTGCAGCATGGCTCTAATAGTATCTAAGTACTCCAGATGAAATACCTAAGTATTAAGTAACTTTTATGACTACAGTATAAATTAACCACTTAAACACCCATAACAACTATTAGGATATATAATAAATGACAGCCTAATTTTAATTTTACAGTATTCGAGCAACCTAAGTTTGAGTAACAATATTTTGTTTCTTTATTTATGTCAATTATAAAAACATGTTCAATATTATAAATCTTACTTTCGCAGAGAAAAACTACAGCTGGAGATCGCAGCCCGCGAGCGCGCGGAAAAGAAACAGCAGGAATATGAGGACAGACTGCGTCAGATGCAGGAAGAGATGGAGCGCTCACAGGTGAGACACCTTCATATAAATATCGAAGTCAACAGTGTTGAATATGAGCACTGCACTTGAATTGCACAGCAAACATTTTTAGGTCGGGTAGTACAAGGTGCTTTGTGAGACCGGTGAGTATCATACAACTGGTACTGTGTTTGCTACTCCGTCAGATAAGTGTGATGTTTAAGGATTTGCCATCCAAGAGGCCCATGTCCAGCTCTCACCCAGAAGTGGTCTGTTATATAGTTTACGACGGGCTATTTTCCGCAAATCCACTTCTAAGCGCGTATTTTGCGTGAAGTAGACCGTTATGGACAAATGAAACATAAAGAATTTTGAGCTTGGACTGAGTTTAGATGTGGAGCTGAACCAGTGCGTGTTGGCATTTTTCGCATTGCCCGAAATATTTTATCCATGGGACATGCAGTATTTCCTCACAATGTTTTCCTTCACCGCCGAGCATGTGATAAATCAGCACCTAAAATTGCAAATAAACAATTATTGAGTACTGGCGGAAATAGAACCGGGGTTGCTGGCGCTCTGTGAAAATTATGACGAGTACTAAATCATAAAATATTGTTGAAATAAATATATAAAATATCTCTTTGTGCACTTCTATGAAACAAATAATTTTTGTTCAAAGTGCTTGCTACATATAGTTGAATATTTTTGGGAACCCAGTCTTCTCTATTTATCATTTTAACCATTTTGTTTAACCTCAATATTTTTGGCAATCTGAGACATTATAAGAATTTAAATTAGCTCATTAAAGTATTTACTATAATGCCATTTGGCTACGAAACCCTAAAATTAAAAATAGAAAATTAAAAATTACGAAGTTACAAGAGGCTGCATCCAAAGATATGTCTTTGCCTGTTAGAAACATATTATCAATAAAATGATATTGATAGTGTCAATCTCACAAAAATTAGATCAGAAATAGCGGAATTCACGTATTTGTTATTATTTTTAATATAATTCTTACGCATTTAGAGCATTATCGTAATAAAATGCGATATTTTCCCTATCCATTTGTGTATAAAACATTTGTACCAGTTGTAAAATATTGCATTTAGAGTGCTAAATGTTTTAATTGTACTTACGAAATGTATAATTTTGTGAATTTTCCTTTCTTGATGAACTGCATTCAGGTACTGCACACGTCACTATATTTAAATCACACCTTTTAAACAGTTATTAATACTTCAAAATCAAAGATATCGCGAAAATAAGGGATTTGTTTCGTTAACGATTGACGTCAGCCCGATATAAGCCTATAGCGTGTACGTGTATGGTCTAGCAATTCTATCTCGTTCTAACGTAAGCATATGCTATGCCCTTTCTCTTTACATTGCCAATCTAACGTAAGTGTATACTAAATCTATGACTACACCACTACGCACAACACCGCACTACACCACACTACACTACACTACACCACACTACACTAACACTACAGACGGCACTGCACCCTCACATTAGCCAATATTACACTTATTACAAAAAGTTATTTTTTTATTGAATAAGAGTGACAAACGAGCACACAGTCCATCTGATGGTAAATTAATGCTGTGACGCATAGACATCAACATCTAACCTCAATTAAAATCATAATGCACTGTCACCCTGGAGGAGGACAAAGTTGGAATGTCTCGTTTCCAGTAAAAAATGGTCTCCTTACGAAACATAGCAGCATTAAGCTGCTCTATGGCGCTGATATTCTGTGAGAGCGTGTTCCTTCTCCGGTCGAGTCGACCCATTCGTGAGACAACCAGCTGCAGCATGGCTCTACCTAAATTAGTATCTAAGTACTCCAGATGAAATACCTAAATATTAAGTAACTTTTATGACTACAGTATAAATTAACCACTTAAACACCCATAACAACTATTAGGATATATAATAAATGACAGCCTAATTTTAATTTTACAGTATTCGAGCAACCTAAGTTTGAGTAACAATATTTTGTTTCTTTATTTATGTCAATTATAAAAACATGTTCAATATTATAAATCTTACTTTTGCAGAGAAAAACTACAGCTGGAGATCGCAGCCCGCGAGCGCGCGGAAAAGAAACAGCAGGAATATGAGGACAGACTGCGTCAGATGCAGGAAGAGATGGAGCGCTCACAGGTGAGACACCTTCATATAAATATCGAAGTCAACAGTGTCGAATATGAGCACTGCACTTCAATTGCACAGCAAACATTTTTAGGTCGGGTAGTACAAGGTGCTTTGTGAGACCGGTGAGCAGAGCCAAAGGTATCATACAACTGGTACTGTGTTTGCTACTCCGTCAGATAAGTGTGATGTTTGGATTTGCCATCCAAGGGGCCCGTGTCCAGCTCTTCATTAATTTATTAATTATTAATCTTCGTTCATTTTACTGTTTTAACTACACAGGCCAATCTGCTGGAGGCACAGGATATTATCCGACGGCTCGAGGAACAGCTACGGCAGCTGCAAGCTGCCAAGGAGGAGCTGGAGCAGCGCCAGAACGAGCTGCAGGCCATGATGCAGCGCCTTGAGGAGACAAAGGTGATACATGTTCAACTTTGACTGCCACATGGCGATTATGTCATATCTTATGCCTCCTCTACACTACTCACGAAGTAACTTCGACGAAGTGCTCGTCGAAGTCGATCGCAGTCTGAAGGACGTGAATACACACTCGTGCTACTTCGCGAAGAGCTCATTCATCTTGAGTCTCCCGCACCCTTAACATGAATAACGTTCAAGAGGCAGCTGCTATAGGTACCTAATTGTGTGAACAGTACGACGTCAATGCGTTAACTAAATAAATAATTATGTAGAAAGCTACATATTTAATATTTATATATAAAGAAAAATATTCATAACTGGCGTACGCCGAGTAGTGTAGTGAGACGCTTCGTGTAACTTCGCGAAGTCCTTTGACTCGGGCGCAAAAAACCGACAGCGATCGGAAGTCGCCCGAAGCGAAGTGAGGTTGCACGAAGCGAATCGAAGTACCTCTCTCGCCTCGTCCAACTTCGATCTACTTCGCGAGTAGTGTAGAGGATTTTTTTACAATTTGATATACCAAAATTATAAAACAGTAATTCTAAAACACAAATTATAATTAGTTTGTTATTATTAATTTGGTTTAATAATATACTAGATGTTAGGACTCATTTCCTGCCTAAGAGTTCGTCTGGCTAGGTACCACCCTCTGAAGGATTTGGCGCTAAATTCAGCTCGTGCACTACTGTTTTCTGGTCTAAAGGGTCAATATGGGGATAATGTATATAGTCTTCTTTGTTTGAACTTGGCTGCAGGTACATATTAACAGGTGAACTGTAAATTTATTTCTCATTTAAGTTTAAAAAAAACATATTCTTTCAAAATACGTGTTACCGAACTAACTATATAATAAATAGACAAAGTCTATGTACGGTAGCGAAGCCTCCATAGAAGCCGACAAGCCGGGCTTGCCCTATCAAACTGCTCAATCAATAATATCAACTAATAAAATAACTCGTAAACTGTTTCCAATTATTTCAAATTTCCCGCGCGCTTCTCTGTTCTATACAGGTCATGACCTCGTAGCCTTATTATGTAACGTCAACACGCGGCAAAACTGCGCGATACTACTGTCATAAAAAAGGAGTTGAGTTGAGCGACTAGTCGTCTCTCTCGCACGCGTGGGCTTTTTACCGGACTTTCGAGAAGACGATCGCTCCCTTTCTAACCTGTGGCAAAATTTTCTATAATGAAATATAACTACGATTGTTTATATATCAATTAGTATGGAGCGATAAAGCCGGGCTTTTGGTTTGAAGTTAGTCAAGCGCGGGGCGCGCTGGCGATACGTTTGCAAGTTCACTTTACATTTCAATGTTTACTCTGTGTGTTTACTTGAGCGAATGAATATTGCGAGTTGAAAATGTATGCATTTTATAGATTTTAGTGAAAATGGAGGATAATAGTGTTCCTTGTGATGAATTGAAGTGTGTTAAAGTACTAATCGGCGAGGAAAAGGTAAAATCGAAAAGAGAAAAGGTAAATTTTATAAAACTGCTAAAACAACAAATCCATATCTTGGCTGGCCTAGTTTGGAGCCCTAGCTTGCCACTGCCTATGTACAGCACCTGGTTGTAAGTTATAGCAAAAATAAGTTTCAAGTTCAAGGGTACAGGTTGTTTCTTGATTGAGTTAGTGAATGGCCGGTTCCATTTCTATTTTAATACATACATACATACATACATACAATCACGCCTCTTTCCCGTAGGGTAGGCAGAGACCACTTCTTTCCACTTGCTACGATCCTTACATACTTGTTTCGCTTCGTCCACTTTCATTATTCCTTCATGCATGCTCTTCGGTTTAGGGCACTCTTGACCTGGCCTTTTTCAAGACGTCCCTGATTTGGTCTAGAAACGTCCGCCTAGGTCTACCCTACCAACACTTTCATTCACACTGCCTTATATACTTTTTTCGTCAATCGTTCTTCATCCATTCTCTCGACATGCCAAACCATCTCAGCATACCTTTCTCAATTTTTGTCACTACATCTTCTTTCAGACCACAACGTTTCCTTATCTCACTATTTCATCCTGTCACTCAATTTAACTCCTATCATGTTCTTAACGCTCTCATCTCAACTGCATTTATTCTGCTTTCATGTTTCTTCTGCCATACCCAACTTTCACTCCGTACATGAGTGCCGGAACCAACACCTCATGCACAGCCAAACGAGCCTTGTTAGACACCTTCCGACTGCTCATAAAGGAGTGCAAAGCTCCATTCACCATGTTTCCTGCATTCACTTCTTTCGATATCACTCACACTTTCCATCTCTTGTAAACTTTGAACCCAGATACACAAACCTTTACCTGTTCAATTTGTTCATCTCCAATCACGATATTGCAGTCTGTCACTGCCTCATCTCTTTCAAACACCATCACTTTCGTCTTCTTTACATTCATCTTCATTCTCTCTCTAACAAAAGCTCCACTCATAGCAGTTACCATCTCCTGCAACTCCTCAGCCGAAGACGCAAGTAATACTTGTCATCAGCATAGAGAAAATATTTGACGAGTAACTCATTCATTCTCAACCCACTTTCATCTCTTTAAATCTGTCAAGCAATTGTCCATGAACAGATTAAACAGCCACGGTGACGCTACACATCCCTGTCTAACACCTTTTCGATATTAAACCATTCAGTGTATGCCCCGTTTATCCTTACACGAAGCACAGAATCGCTATAAAGAGATTGCAATGCTCTGTATGAGGATACTGCTCACACCGTTCACGGACAGTGCTGACCACAATTCATTCCTCAATACTCTATCATAGGCCTTTCTAGATCCACGAATGCGCAATAGACCTTCTTGTTTTTAGCCAAACACTTTTCGGCTATGCACCGCAAAGAAAAGACCTGATCCATACATCCCATTCCTTTCTAAATCCGCTTGTGCATCCCATACTTTTCGTCTGTTTCATTCACAACCCTTCAATCAACACTTTCGCATATAATTTACCGACGATGCTGAGAAGGCTTATACCGCGGTAATTTATAGTCTCCTGCCGTGACCCTTTTCCCTTATACAATGGCACGATTACGGCTTTGCACCATTCTCCCGGTACTTGCCCATTTCGCCAGCACAAATTGAAAAGGCGGTACAGCTGACTAGCCACTATGCCCTGTCCAGCCCTCAGCATCTCGACGGTAATCCTGTCATACCCTGCAGCCTTACCTAATCTCATACTTTTCAACGCTTTCACTATTTCATCCATGCTTACCTCACTTTCATCAACATTTATATTAGTTTCCATGGAAGGTGTCGGATGCTGTACTACCTCTTTTTCAAACAAACTTTCAAAATACTCTTTCCATCTCTTTAACACACATTCTTCTCCTTTTATAATGCTCCCATCTTGACTCCTGATTGTACTCAGCTCCGAGGTAGAAGTTTTTCCTCTGGTTGTTTGATGGATTTCAGAAAAACTTGATGTTTGACTGAAATCTTCAGTGAGCCTCCTATCGAATTCATCCTTTCGTTCTTCTCTTTCTAGACACAACTTCTTTCGCTGCTGATTTTAATGTTTTATACTTCGTTCTTGCTTCCTTTATCTCGTCATCCGTTGCCTTTTGAACATTTTGCTAGCTGTTTTGCAACCAATCCAACCACGCTTTCTTTTCTTGCACAACCTTTTACATCTTTATCCATCCACACATTATAGTTTTTCTTCCTTTCCTTCTTTTAGCTACTCCGCATACCTCAATAGCACCATTCACGACCCTTTCTTAAATGTCTCCACAAATCTTCAATCACACCTATCTCTTCTATGCCTTTAAAACTTTCTTTCAGTTTCTCTACATACTCGTCTTTCTTTTCTTTTTCTTGTAGTTTTTCCACTTTTACTCTGTCCAAAACACTCGTAGGCTCGGCCCCTCGGTGTCACCACCGTTTAAAGAGGCCACGCATTCGGGCTATAACCAGGAAGTGGTCTGTGTCGAGGCCTACACCGCGGTATGCCCGAGTGTCTAGCACTTTCTTCCTCAGTCTTTCATCCACAATTACAAAATCAATCATACTTCTAGACTCACCCTCATCTCTTGTATACAAATGGATCTTTTTGTGGTCAAACATTGTGTTGGCCATGCACAGATTCCATTCCAAGCATACTTCAAGCAGGCTTCTCCCATTGTCATTCACTCTCTCGTCCCCAAACGTACCCAGAACTCCTTCATACCCATCACGCTTTACTCCAACCCACCCATTAAAGTCCCTAACATCACGATCCGTTCATTTTCTCCGCATTTATTCAAGACCTCTCATTTTATCCAAAATTCTCTCTCTTGTTGGTCTTTTAATGACCCACCTCCGCGCAGATCCGTCGGTGCATAGACCCCAGGATAAACAAGCGAGTGAGTCCGACTTTAACCTAATCCAGAGAGTCTTGGCTTACACATTCCTGCTCCATCACACATTCCACTATTCGAGACGAAAGAATCACACCAACTCCCTGACGTCCTCGTCTGGTTTGGGGACTCCTGACCAGTATGCCGTGTAGGGCCATGAACCGTGGTGTCACATCCTTTCCCTTGGTTTCGTTCACGCACAAAATATCTATGCATCGTTCATCCATCATCTGACATACTTCATCTATCTTACCATCCATTCCTCCTCTTACATTCAACGTAGCGAAGCGGCTCTCCGTGGGCCGCTTTCCCCCGCGAGAAACAAGACGTGATGAGTGGCGAACCACGTCGCCGCCATTTTGTTAATTAAATTATTTTATTATTATCCATTGCGTTCCCACGAATAGCGAGGAAAGGTTTGTCCTGCCCAGCAGAGCCCCGCATGCCAGGGTAAGGCTGGCCTAATTATGGGGTCGCCCGGTCCCAGGGCAGTGTGGCACGCTAACAACTAGGCTTGCCCCTAGTCATGCATCCATCCGCGCGGCAGACGTTGGATTGGCGGAGAGGGTAGGAATAGGGAAAGGAAGGATAGGTGGTGTGACAAGGAAGAGTGGTAAGTTAGAGGCAATAGGAAATGTAGGATATTACCGCCCAGGAGGGCAAGGGATAGGACAGTAATAGCTAGAGAAGCCGGGGTCGCATACCCGTATACTATACCACAACTACCGGACAGGTAAATTGGAATGAGTATCCCATGACTATTTTAATCATGTTGTATATTCGGACATGTGTATGTTGTGAGCAATATGTAAGATAATGTTGTGTGTAGAACATGGAGGCTGCGGAGCGCGCGAAGCTGGAGGAGGAGATCCGCGCCAAGCAGGAGGAGGTGTCGCGTATCCAGCAGGAGGTGGAGCTCAAGGACTCGGAGACGCGCCGCCTGCAGGAGGAGGTCGAGGAGGCGCGCCGCAAGCAGGTACACCACCACCAACCATACACTCCCTCTCGACCACTCTTATCTCTGTTTTTACTCTCCATTTTTTTTTTTACTTTCGTTTTAACTTCCAATAATTTTAATACTGAACATAAGCCTATTCAAGGAATACAATAAAACATGGTTCTGAGCCGACGGTATACATCGTCTTCCTGCATTTGCCAGGTCGCTACTCTGTGTAGTGGAGAGCCCTACTCTTTGTTTACTAGTATTAAGCTGCTACTTTTCTTCTCCATAGGTTGTTGGTTTGGTTGTTTGAGCAGCTTTGGCAGACCTATTGTCTTTTAAACTTACTGATTCTTCCGACAAAACGTATAAAGCATTATTTTGTATGAGCACCAGAATTTACTTTCGGCTTACACGTCCAAAGAACAAATGCGATCGAAGTCTCGAAAAAAATCATTATACATATTAATTTAAAAGTAAATTAACTATACTCAACCAAATCTAAGAAATACCTTTTGACGTTTCACATTAATCATTCCACAATAACTTTGTACAAGCGTACTTACACGATTTAAAATAATCTTTACGTGAATTCAAAGAATTATGAAGTTATATATATTTCATTACAACATGCATAATTCTTTCTCACTAATTTTAGTTCGAATCTTTCAATAAAAGCAAAATATAAAAAAAATACCAGAGTCAACTTTTTTACCTGGCGTTGTTTCAATGATATGTCGCTATGTACATTACCGTAGTATTTGAATGATTAAAATTCATTGTTATGCGAAAATCGGTAAAAATATTCAAATAATCGTTAAAAATGTTCAATTGATCGAATCTTGAAATGTTATTTATTATTTATTTATTTAAATTTTATTTTTAGCATTGCTTAAATTATATAAATCATGAACAAAACAAGTTTATTTGTTTTATAATTTCCTACTTTGTCAGTGTAAATTTGTGTAGGCAAAGAAACTCATATCCAAAGCCGCGCTGAAAAAACACAACGTATTTCCAATCTCCCGTCATTTTGGGAGCGTACTTTTTTGTGATTTTGTGTTTGTCTTATTTTGTGACTCGGCTATAACTTTTGGGCTGATTCTACTATATTCGTTGACCTTGACAATTTATATTCTAGAATATCATAAATAATAATATCTAATATTATTATTTATTATATTTTCTAAATAAGAATATCATACTAGAGCTTAGTTGCGAGAAAGTTTAATAGTTGCCGATTTGTGCAATGGTACTATAGTCTTTGAGAACCATTTTAAAACACATGCGCTTCCGATAGAGAAAATTGATAAACGAAACTCAAAGAATAACATTTTTATGAGAACGTCATATTCGTTGATGAAGCGTGGTTAAACGCCAACCATACTGTGCTGCAGATATAGACAGATGACACTGCAGCATTTTGCTCAAAGGTGGGCGCCTTATAATTTGCCATGCGGGACCGCCGGAGGAGGATTTGTAAAAAATTGTTTATTAGCTTTCCAATCAAAGACTACAAGAGAATACTATGAGAAAATGGATGCAGAAAAATTCAAAGAGTGGTTTATAACCCTTTTACAAAATATTCCTGCGAATATCACAAGACTACCACCATACCACTGCCATTATAATGCTATTGAATTGATTTGGGCCCAAATCAAAGACTAGTTCTTATATGAAATGTTCTTAATGCAAACATATTATTAACTCTACTTAAACACACACGAGATGAAAATATCTAATGCTTTGTGAAGAAAATGGAAGGTTTGCTGAATGAAGCATGTACCCATGTCACAAAGGATAATTGGGCAAAAGTGGTGGAGAAAACAAAGAAAATTATTATGGATGACTTTGAAAGAGACATTCATTTTGACTACATTATTGAAAATCCAATTATAATTAATCTAAACAACGACAGCTCAACTAGTTGTAGTGAAAGAGACTGAATAAATTTATTTTAATTTATACAACTTTGCCTCTAGAAATAAGCAGTGCAACACAATAAATACGAAGAAACTGATAAATGTTGTATTTTACATTATCCATTACTAATTTATTTTGGTATTAATCGAAAAATAACTGTAAATGATTACCAACTTTTTAAAGAATCGATATCGATTTTTCTTAAGAATCGAATATTGTCCATACCGATTTTTCGTTGACATGCCTAGTCCAATAAGTCTGACAGCTGTCAAAAGGTGTTTCTTAGATTTGGTTGAGTATAGTAGCTGTTGTTGTTACGAATCGCCAATTAAGGCAGGCAAAGGTCTTATACCATACAGCCTAGTTTGATGTGTATTTTATTCACAAAACTCTTCTCAATATACCAATGCGTCACATTGCGAAATATTTGAGAGATTTTGGCGGAAGCTTAACCTAGCGTACAATTAATGACTGTAATATCTGTAACTTGATAATTACTTATATGAAATCGCATTACAATTCGAATATGCCAACATCGCCAACAAAAAAAAAAGCGTTAGGATATTATCTCATCTGTCAGCCGACTCTGCTCCTGCCAAGTTCTGATAATTTGTCGTTTCATTACTTGCGCGTGCGTCTCGATGTTTCGTGTATTCCATCGATTTTTCGTAATTTTCTACTTTATTAATTACTTCTGCTTATGGACTCTGTTTTCCCGTTCCCTGTGTGACTAGTTCTTGCCTAAGGATTCTGCTTATTAACCTATAGGGCGACATTTTTCTGTGACTGGATTACGATTCTGCTTGATACATTGATTTTTTTTTGTGTATGCATCGATTTGCTTATCACGATGGGAAGTCGTGTAAGGCGTAGGTCGTATGCAATCCATGCATCATGTGTATCAACTGCAAAATAAGTGTCAATAAATAAACATTTGGCATTGGCACTTGGTTCGAGAGTCACTCTAAAGATAGTTTTGTTTATTTATTTCGCACATTAATTGAGGTGTCTATGGAATGGAAAAAAGAAACCAACGTTGTAAAAGAAAGGTGAGAATAATATAGCAGTCTTATTTTGTACTACGTAAAACGTCGTAAGTATAAAGTTCAACTATAAGAATTTTGTGCTTATTGTAAGATTTTTTCTAAGTTAGTAATTACTCTAAGCGTAATGAGGGCATCCACGTCTTTTTCTGCCACCAGGGCGGCGCCACTTAAAAGTGAGGTTTGACAGATTTCATAGCGGGGAAGTTAATTTGTTCGGAAAATGTAAAGGTTAATGTTTCTTTCTGTACTATTAGCTATATTTTGTATTAATAATATTAAAAATAAATAAACCAAACCACAGATATTCATAAAAGTAGAATAATTTAAAAAAAGTTAAAAATGTGCAAAAAATTAAAGAGCAAATCACTGAGACATTGTTTTCTGTATTTATTATAATACTCTAGAAACTGATAAACTTTTATTAAAAACTAACTTCTCAATTAAATGACATAGTGTAACAAAAAACTTTACCTCAGTGTGAACTAGCGACATCTGGTGTGCAGAAAATTATTAGCCCTCATTTGAAACTAAATTTACTAGTTGTTGTTGCTGTAACGATTCGCCATTTAAGGCAGGCAAAGGTCTTATACCATACAGCCTAGTTTGATGTGAATTTTGTTCAAACTGGAATATATTTTTAATTCCAGACTCCAGATATTTTTTCAGCTTTTATCGAGGTTGGTATTATTTAAAATAATAGTATTTAACTACTCGATTTCAATAAGTATTAATTATTATATTATTTTAGGGAAACACTACATTTTCTGATCCTTCGCGCCGGATAAGAATCGATAGTTTAAGTCGCAGACAGTTGATGGCGATATTTTACTAATGCAGTTAGGTGGATAAAATGCCGTGTTAATTTGCCTTGATAACACAGGAACGGCAATGCGCCGGCTGTGAAGTTTCCGCTAATGGTATGTGTGTGTGCAGGACGAGGCGGCGGCGATGCTGGCGGCGGCCACGACGCCGCAGCACCACCACGTGAGCGAGCAGGGCGCCGGCGCGGCGGGCGACGAGGGCTCGGCCGGCGAGGGCTCCGACGGCGGCTCCGAGTCCGGCGGCGGCGAGCTGGCGGGCGCGCCCGACGACCTGGTGGACCCGCTGCACGAGCGCCGCACGCTGGCCGAGCGCTCCGAGCGCCTGCACAACCAGCCTGGTACGTGCACGAGCTGCGGCTCCAGCAGTCCTGGCAGTCCCGCAGTCCGCAGCGAGCGCCCGACGGCGGCTCCGAGTCCGGCGGCGGCGAGCTGGCGCGCGCCCGACGACCTGGTGGACCTGCTGCACGAGCGCCGCACGCTGGCCGAGCGCCCGAGCGCCTGCACAACCAGCTCAAGGTACGTGCACGAGCTGCGGCTCCAGCAGTCCCGCAGTCCCGCAGTCCCGCAGCGAGCGCTCCGACGGCGGCTCCGAGTCCGGCGGCGGCGAGCTGGCGGGCGCGCCCGACGACCTGGTGGACCCGCTGCACGAGCGCCGCACGCTGGCCGAGCGCTCCGAGCGCCTGCACAACCAGCTCAAGGTACGTGCACGAGCTGCGGCTCCAGCAGTCCCGCAGTCCCGCAGTCCCGCAGCGAGCGCTCCGACGGCGGCTCCGAGTCCGGCGGCGGCGAGCTGGCGGGCGCGCCCGACGACCTGGTGGACCCGCTGCACGAGCGCCGCACGCTGGCCGAGCGCCCGAGCGCCTGCACAACCAGCTCAGGTACGTGCACGAGCTGCGGCTCCAGCAGTCCCGCAGTCCCGCAGCGAGCGCTCCGACGGCGGCTCCTGAGTCCGGCGGCGGCGAGCTGGCGGCGCGCCTGACGACCTGGTGGACCCGCTGCACGAGCGCCGCACGCTGGCCGAGCGCTCCGAGCGCCTGCACAACCAGCTCAAGGTACGTGCACGAGCTGCGGCTCCAGCAGTCCCGCAGTCCCGCAGCGAGCGCTCCGACGGCGGCTCCGAGTCCGGCGGCGGCGAGCTGGCGCGCCCGACGACCTGGTGGACCCGCTGCACGAGCGCCGCACGCTGGCCGAGCGCCCGAGCGCCTGCACAACCAGCTCAAGGCACGTGCACGAGCTGCGGCTCCAGCAGTCCCGCAGTCCCGCAGTCCCGCAGCGAGCGCTCCGACGGCGGCTCCGAGTCCGGCGGCGGCGAGCTGGCGGGCGCGCCCGACGACCTGGTGGACCCGCTGCACGAGCGCCGCACGCTGGCCGAGCGCCTGAGCGCCTGCACAACCAGCTCAAGGCGTGCACGAGCTGCGGCTCCAGCAGTCCCGCAGTCCCGCAGCGAGCGCTCCGACGGCGGCTCCGAGTCCGGCGGCGGCGAGCTGGCGGGCGCGCCCGACGACCTGGTGGACCCGCTGCACGAGCGCCGCACGCTGGCCGAGCGCTCCGAGCGCCTGCACAACCAGCTCAAGTACGTGCACGAGCTGCGGCTCCAGCAGTCCCGCAGTCCCGCAGCGAGCGCTCCGACGGCGGCCTGAGTCCGGCGGCGGCGAGCTGGCGGCGCGCCTGACGACCTGGTGGACCCGCTGCACGAGCGCCGCACGCTGGCCGAGCGCCCGAGCGCCTGCACAACCAGCTCAAGGTACGTGCACGAGCTGCGGCTCCAGCAGTCCCGCAGTCCCGCAGCGAGCGCTCCGACGGCGGCTCCGGAGTCCGGCGGCGGCGGCTGGCGGGCGCGCCCGACGACCTGGTGGACCCGCTGCACGAGCGCCGCACGCTGGCCGAGCGCCCGAGCGCCTGCACAACCAGCTCAAGGTACGTGCACGAGCTGCGGCTCCAGCAGTCCCGCAGTCCCGCAGCGAGCGCCCGACGGCGGCTCGAGTCCGGCGGCGGCGGCTGGCGGGCGCGCCGACGACCTGGTGGACCCGCACGAGCGCCGCACGCTGGCCGAGCGCCTGAGCGCCTGCACAACCAGCTCAAGGTACGTGCACGAGGTGCGGCTCAGCAGTCCCGCAGTCCCGCAGCGAGCGCTCCGACGGCGGCTCCGAGTCCGGCGGCGGCGAGCTGGCGGGCGCGCCCGACGACCTGGTGGACCCGCTGCACGAGCGCCGCACGCTGGCCGAGCGCTCCGAGCGCCACAACCAGCTCAAGGTACGTGCACGAGCTGCGGCTCCAGCAGTCCCGCAGTCCCGCAGCGAGCGCTCCGACGGCGGCTCCAGGTCCGGCGGCGGCGAGCTGGCGGGCGCGCCCGACGACCTGGTGGACCCGCTGCACGAGCGCCGCACGCTGGCCGAGCGCTCCGAGCGCCTGCACAACCAGCTCAAGGTACGTGCACGAGCTGCGGCTCCAGCAGTCCCGCAGTCCCGCAGCGAGCGCTCCGACGGCGGCTCCGAGTCCGGCGGCGGCGAGCTGGCGGGCGCGCCCGACGACCTGGTGGACCCGCTGCACGAGCGCCGCACGCTGGCCGAGCGCTCCGAGCGCCTGCACAACCAGCTCAAGGTACGTGCACGAGCTGCGGCTCCAGCAGTCCCGCAGTCCCGCAGTCCCGCAGCGAGCGCTCCGACGGCGGCTCCGAGTCCGGCGGCGGCGAGCTGGCGGGCGCCCGACGACACCAAGATAAGATCAGGCGCAGAACCAACAACTTTACGTGCTCTCCGAGGCACAGAGGTGAAAAACCGCCAACATCCTGACTCTGGGCTGCTACTACGAATTTCCTAACAAAAAAAACAATAACTGATTTTGACTTGACCTGAGATTCGGACCTGATGATTGGCAATCGTGTTTACGACCACTGAACCTATGAGGCAGTCAAACAAGTATTATATAGGTCATACATATGTACCCATATATGACTTACATGAACTAAATGAAGCTTATCCTAACTTGTCACCGGAAGTGACCTGTCAAAGTTGCGAACGGATTCACTTTAACAATCGGTACCATTCCCATCATCACATTGTATCGAAAAGGACTCTATCAATAACACTGAACACAAATGAAAACTATTGCATTAGCATATCATGTGAACAAACATTGATTAAATGAACACTTCTCTTCCATAGGCGTTGAAACAAGACCTGGCGCAGTCACGCGACGAGACAAAAGAAACGGCGATGGACAAAATACATCGCGAGAACGTCCGTCAGGGCCGCGACAAGTACAAGACGCTACGCGAGATCCGCAAAGGCAACACCAAGCGCCGCGTCGATCAGTTCGAGAACATGTAGACGTCTGCGCCCGATACAACATGGCTCCACGGATCCACTCGCGGATACTCCGAAATACATCACCGTGTATAGTCCGGAGTACACGAACTCAACTTGTAATTATCAAGATACACGAATACAATTCCAAAAGTAAGGGACACCGCTAATATGTTTGTCGGAACCACATTGTTTTATAATTTCCACGCATGTGTGTCACATATCAAATAGTGCTTGCGTCCGGACATGTATTATTTTGTAAGATATTAACGTCACTATTGAAATTTATAATTCCGTCGAAATAGCTTTTATTGTAGTTGGTTCGTACACAAAACATAACTTCGAGAAGCATGATTCGCTGGCGAAAAGCAATGCGGAGCAACAGCTCAGGCTGAAAGAATAAAAGATATTTAAAAGCATAGATATAATAGAGAGAAATATTCATTTTACTTAATTAATTTTATTTCCCACCTCATTTCAATTTTGCCGTATTATACAATATCGTTATAAATAAATACATAGTCTTAATTTGTATAACGAAACGCGGTTTATCCACAAGTTTATTAACCTGAAAGTATTATAGAATGGTAAAGTTATCGCCAACATATTCATAGATGTATCAGATAATTTTGCAACACCGTCCAGGTAACTTATTAGCGAGAGAGATTATCGATCTTAATACGTAGTGCGAAAGCTCAAATTAAAACGGTGCTCGCGTGTGTATCACGAACAATCGGAGCCGTCGGCAGTCGTAGTCGGGACTTGAGTGTAAATATTGCTTATTACTTATTAGTAATTTTATTTTAGAAGATAATGTGCTATAACCGAATATGTATGTATACACCAAACTCGAGGGAGCGTGTACTGTATACATGTATACGAGAGTAGATTGTAACAAGTCGCGAGAGCACACAGTTTTGTTTTTATTATTATTTATAAGTATTTTGGATTTTATTCAATAACTACGTTATATTCGTGTCGGGTGGTCAACTTGTGAGTCAAATAGTGCTGTGTGCTTCGAGTTATATATATAATGATTGGTAGTCTTGCTTGGTCCTCGTTGGCCCGATAGTGTTCAAGTGTGTGGGACCCATATCGACGTACGGAGCGGTCAAACTGTCCGTTCGTACAATATATCTTGTGTCAAACACCAATATATTTGAGGATACTTAAATTTATTGAGTCTTGCTCAAAGGACATGTCCGAGGTGTTGAGCGTGGGGGGGTGAAAGGGAGAGGGGGACTGTCCCCCTTATTTATTTTTATAATCATTTATATTCTAGTTATATAGGAGTTAAAATAGAGCTTCAAGTGTAATTATCGTTTCTATAGTTTCTTTGTTGTTTCACTACTTTGTTTTGTCCGTCTGTCCTGATATTATGTTGTATGTATTGTACTAGGTGCGTTCATTTCACTACATATCGGCCTACAAAACTCACTACTTAATTCCAGAACAAAATTATAAATAACCGCTGAAATATTTAACTGTATGCTTTATAGGATGTGTATAATGTTATTTTGTAAGTGAATTTTAAAGGCATTCCATATGTTACAATGCGGTGGCGTTTTTAATTAAATTGAGAGAAAAATAGTTGCAATAATTTGTACGTGTTTTTTGTAATCATAAGTGCCATCCGTCGCATGTCGCTGGCCGTAGTCGACGTCACCCAGGCGTACACGATCCTTTAAATTGGCTTTTCAGTCAATAGACATAAGGTTGATATTGTCAAGACAGTTATCGCTATCCGTACGCCGGGTGACACCGATCACGCACCAGTATCGAACTGTTTTCGGTGTAATTTCTAAAATTTATACAATACCACGTTGCCTTTCAATTTAGGACGAATTTTTTTCCAATAAAATGTTTAAGTAAATACCCAATAGTGTTTTATTTCCTCTTTACAGCCCCTAGCAAATCAATTGTGGAATATAGGCTATCCCCACAGTTTGCCACGAAGCACGTACCTAAGGCACCTGCTCCATCGACTTCCTGCTTGTCTACTAGGTAGTTACTCCATCTAGTGGGGGGCGCCCTACACTTCGTTTACCTGTACAAAGCTGCTACACAAGAACTTTTCTTTGCCCATCGGTTGTCGGTTTTTCGAGCTATATGACCGGCCCATTAATAATATTTATTATTTTTTCCTACAAATGGTACATTGCATAATTTATCTTTCACAAACATATTTTTTCTTATAAATAAAACAAGGAGTACATAAATTTGTGGGAGACGGGAGTCCGAACTAGGATACCCTGTGCTATGGATCTCCCGGCTTCCCATTTAGGATGATCAACTTGATTTTTTTAAGTGTGTGCGTGCGTGTGTGTGTGTGTGTGTGTGTAAACTCGTACATGGTATGTTAAGATGCAATTTGCAGTAATTGTTTTGTTTTTTCATATTCAAGTTTAAGCAGCCAATCTGTAATTTTCTTTTTACATTGTAATTTTGTTAGATTAATGATACAGTGTAATTTGTTTGCATTGATTATAATCGACTACCTCTAAAACTGAAAAACTTGAGCAAAAAATGTTTTTACCGGAATAATTTCATAAATTTTATAATCTCTCGTACCAGAATTACTTATATTATCCAACAAATCAATAAAACTATGTTTTTTAAGATTATTGATAATATGTAAATTTTTCGAACCGTTAACACATTGGCTTCTAAATTTTTCGAAACTCTAAAATTTTTCGAACCGTTAACACAAGTTCGTAGTCGGATACATCCTAGGTTTTTTCAAGGCTATTTTAATATCATCCTTTGTACCTTTTCAACTTCCATCATTAATGTTTTACTAGAGCCTCCCCATACAGAAATGCCATAGGACAGGATAGATTTACCTAACGATTCATATACAGTTTTAATTAAATTCCGATTTGCGATATGTCTTAAGTTTTTAAATATGTAGATAAGCTTTCTATTTTTTTTAACTAAATAGTTTATATGTTGTCTATTATTATGCCGAGGTACTTTATATTATTTGTATTTTCAATACAAGGACATTTACAATTTTTAATTTCATTTATTTATAATTATAATTTTTTATTTCCAAATTTTTTATTATCATTTCCAGCAACGTTCAATTCATTTCTTTCATATTGACTCTTTTGTTTTTTTAATATATCATTAAAAAAAATCTATATCGCTTATAAGTACATTTTAAAATTTCATTTTGAGGATCTTTATTTAATTTATAATGCATTCTATCTCTGGTTCTTATACATCTTAATAAACCAACAGTTATCCAGGTTTTTATTGTGATTTTGCTTCGGGGTATTCTAATTTTTATTGAATTATTAACAATTTTTTTTGTATGTGTTCAATAATAAAGTATAGGTATTAAGGGTGCGTTTGCAAATCGGGCGAAATTATGCTGTTTTTCGGTACATTTTGTGACAAAACTAAACCAAATCAAACATAGCTAATTGCTACCACGTATAGAATTGTTCTTCATCTTCAAATGGTGGTGACTTTTTTGTTGAAAATAATAGTTTTTTATATTGTAAATACGATCTTCCCTAGCCATTTTCTACAAAATTAACGATACCGGCTCATGTTTAGGTACATTTTTGTTCTATTATCAACATATATTAAGATTTCTAAAAATACTATAAGTAGGCAGACATATTCAATAAAAATAGTGGTGTTTACTTTTTATCAAAATGTCACAAATAGTCGTAAAAAAAAAAACTGATGCTTATTTTTTCACATATTTTGCTAATACGGATGAATCATAATGGATTGCAATAAGGGTTATTTTATTTTTGGTGCCTGTTTTGATTTATTGTACAAAAATTTCGATGAAACCTCAGTCCGCGCTCGGTCGCCGTCATGAGTGGATATTGTATCGCCTGCCTGATTGCAGCAGCCGAAAAAGATCGCTGTACATACACAAAACATCTGAATTTGATACATAGGTACTTGACAAGGCAAAATAATATTATTTTTATAATCACACATTTTTGTTATTATAAACGCAGCCAGCGTTCTTGGCACGATACCGCGTGGAGTAGGACTGTTTGATAATTAAATTACTAGTTTTAGTTTTTTAATTATTATAGTTATTAACGTTCCTAGCGCAATTTGTTTTGCACCTGTTACTTTAAAAGATTTATTAATATATTATATGTATTTTGTTTCGCTGAAAGTAAATGGGATTTATATATATAAATAATTATATAAATGCCTATTCGTCTTGGACTTTATGGAGTGATCTGAAAGTGTTCATCGGTGACTGCTACTGGAACTCCTAGTCGAGTAGAACTAGGTGTGCCAAGTTTGGGCTCGTTTTGTTAGTTATGATGAGACTTTACCTCCGGACTTGATGGAGAGACCTGATGGTGTACTTGGTGACCATTACTGGAACTCCTGGACGAGTAGAACTAGGTGTGCAAGTTTGGGCTCGTTTTGTTAGTTATGATGAGACTTTACCTCCGGACTTGATGGAGACCTGATGGTGTACTTGGTGACCATTACTGGAACTCCTGGACGAGTAGAACTAGGTGTGTCTGTCACTCCATCAAGTCCGGGGTAAGTTCTTATCATAACTAACAAAACGAGCCCAAACTCGGCACACATAGTTCTACTCGTCCAGGAGTTCCAGCAGTAAGTACACCATCAAGTCTCCATCAAGCCTGGAGGTTAGGTATCATAATAACTAAGAAAACGAGCCCAAACTCGGCATACCAAGTTCTACTCGTCCAGAATTCCAGCAGTAGTCACCGTTGTACACCATCAAGTCTCCATCAAGCCTGGACGTTAGGTCTCATAATAACTAACAAAACGAGCCCAAACTCGGCACACCTAGTTCTACTCGTCCAGGAATTCCAGCAGTAGTCACCGAAGTACCATCAGGTCACTCTATCAAGTCCGGAGTAAGCTCTCATGACTAACAAAACGAGCCCAAACTCGGCACACCTAGTTCTACTCGTCCAGGAATTCCAGCAGTAGTCACCGAACTACACCATCAGGTCACTCTATCAAGTCCGGAGGTAAGTTCTCATCATGACTAACAAAACGAGCCCAAACTCGGCACACCTAGTACTACTCGTCGAGGAGTTCCAGTAGCTGTCACCAAGTATACCTTCAAGTCACTTCACCAAGTCCGAAGCTAAAGTCTTATCATAACTAACAAAACCAGCCCAAAGTCCACAGCCACCATCTCACTGCTAGTAGTGGGCTTCTAGTGCCTAGCAGTCTCTGAAGCAGCTATTCGTATTTCGTATGTAATATATTTTGTAGGTATAAGAAATGAGAAAAAAATCAATCTTTCAAATTATCAAGATGTTTTACTTGATTACGATTCTCACACCGCAGCTATCCGTGCGTACACTTGTTTGTGTGACCCGTGTCAATGTAATAGTTCGATTCTATACCTATCAATTTTGCAAACGCGTCCTTAATTGATTTGGATTAAGTTCATTGTTATAATATACCTGATTAAACTTTAGGTTTTTACAATCTTCATACTTATAGGTTATCGAAATTTAATTTATTAATGAAATTATTTTTATTGTAGATATATTGTTTTATCGATTTAACGCACAAAAGAACCATTTCCATAGGCTTGGATAAAAAAATATCGATAACTTCTCATAAAAATATCGATATTTTTAATTGCGATATATAGATAATCGATATTTATTTTAGAGTATCGCATTCGTATCAATTTCGATTATATTAAAATGTTGTATTAATCGACAAAACATTAAGTAACAAAAGCATTCATATGCTGTTTTTTTTTCGTCGTCCAACCGTCCAGTAATAAAATTTTTGGCCTTTTCCTACTACATCATGACGATATATCGATATTTATCAATACTGTTAAAAATATCGATACGTTAAATATCGATATTTTTTGTTCACTTGCCCATCCCCATCCCTACATTGCCATTTCAGCTTACTGACCCGTTGGACAATGGCGGCTACTCGAGTTCTAATGAGGATACCTTTATTACGAATTCTATCTCGCAGAGAAACTCCGAGCTTAGCCCTCTACATAGCACGCTGAGCGATCTTAACCGATTCAGTGCTGATGACACGCCAGGCGTGCCATTGATTATTTTTCTCTGTGGTGTATGACACGCGAGTCGTGTCATTTTAAAAATCGTTATAAATTGCGTTTTTGGAAGATTTATCCACAACAAAATATTAATTATTTTGCTAGTAGTTCATGCATAAAGCTTCGTTTCTAGATATTTTGAGAATTTGAAATTTTAGGGGTTGACAACTTTTTTAACTTCTACATGGTACTTTTTACTGTGTGGGTTTTTAAATCATGTTGAAAATCCATACTAATATTATAAATGCGAAAGTGTGTTTGTTTGTTTGTTTGTTTGTCCTTCTTTCACGTCGCAACAGAGCGTCGGCATGGCATGATTATTTGTATGGGGATAGTTCGGTGGCTGTAGAGTGACATAGGCTACTTTTTCAGCGGAAAACATATCATTCCGTGGGAAAATCGAATATGTTGCAAAATTAAATTCAGCTAGGTGGCGCAACCGTGATTTTACAAGACGGACGACGGTACGATGGACGAACACAGAAGGTCAGAATATCTGGATTATTATGTCTTTTACCAAAATTAAGATAAAAATGTATGGATCTGTATTTTCCACGCAGGACCGGAAGAGAGCGGTAAAAACATAAAATTCACCAGTTGATTTTCTTCAAACGTTTTGGTGCATCGTAATTCACAGAATAGGCGATAACCTCGCAGACGATATTAAGTAATCCGTTGATGCTCTGCCTACCCCTGCAAGGGTTACAGGCGTGATTATAAGTATGGATCAGAAATACTATCACCACCTGTCACGCTTTCACCCTTAACTATTACTTAACAATGGTAGAAACAGTTCTTAGTAAGCCTTATTAATAAGCCTTAGTAATATTTATTGAACGGAAATGAATACAGTTCTTATATGTGGTTATAAATGAATCGGTATTACAATAAGAAAAATTGTGCAAAATTATAAGAAAAATATTTTTTGAGAGTTCTTATTAACTAACGTATACATAGTTTAAATTGATTCCGCTAGATGTCGTTACTAGGTTTTAAAACGCGGTAACGAAATGTTTCTGACATGTACTTAAATCCCGCCGTTGAGCCGCGCGTCAACTTATAGTGCATACGGTACCTATACGCTTAAATTGTTTCTATTTCGTAGCTTATTCGACTACCTGCTTTCGATTTCGGTTGTTTGTTATTTGCTTTGTGATTTGGTTAAGGTTGAATGGATTTATATTGGCTTTCATTTTCGGATTTGTGTATTTTCTTGGATCGGTTTTGTTGATTTGGTTGGTATTCCTTTATACATATTTAGATTTTGTTTATTTAGAATCGTGAATTGGTTTTCGTTGTTTTAGGTTGTTTAACAATATTTCAAAGGAATATTAATAGTATAGATAGTGTATACGGTACCTATACACTTACTTCTTTTTCTGTTGGTTATATTTATATTGACTACTGCTTTCGATTTCGATTTTCTGCGATTTGTTTTGTGATTTGGTTTAAGTTGATTCGATTTTTTTTAGCTATCGTTTTCGGATTCGTGTTGTGTCTTGAATTGATTTTGTTGTTTTGCTTTTAAAAATATTTAAAAGGAAATTTAATTCCTTTTAGGTATTTTAACGTTTTTTATAAATATGTTTTTCTTACTTCATAATGCCACGCAAACGTAAGTCCAGCCTTTCAAGAGTATCTTCTCAAAGACAAGCAAAAAGATTAGCTCAATCGCTAGAATCTTTAGAAGAACTGAGAAGGCAAGAACAAGCAGAGCGTCAGGCTGCTTTTAGAGCATCTGAGACACCTTTTCAACGTCAGCAAAGGCGTCTTGAACAGACAGAGCGTCAGGCTCCTTTAAGAGCTTCCGAAACACCTCAAAGTCAGGAAAGGCGTCTTGAACAGGCAGAGCGTCAAGCTACTTTAAGAGCTTCTGAAACACCTTCTCAAAGTCAGCGAAGGCGTCTTGAACAGGCAGAGCGTCAAGCTACTTTAAGAGCCACTGAAACACCTTCTCAAAGTCAGCAAGGCGTCTTGAACAGGCAGAGCGTCAATCTACTTTAAGAGCTACTGAAACACCTGCTCAAAGTCAGCAAGGCTATTCGAACAAGCGGAACGTCAGGCCGCCTTAAGAGCCGCGGAAACACCTGATGAAACTCAACACAGACTCATTGAGCAAGCTGAACGTCAATCTACTATAAGGGCATCTGAAACACCAGAACAGACACAGGCGCGAAGAGATGCAAATGCACAGCTCCAAGCTGAACGTCGACAAAATTTTCAAAGAAACAATTTGTCGGTTTTTAATGACGCAGCATTCAATTATGATCCGTTGATTGATTATAAAATCACAGGTTAGTTGTTATCGGACTGATGGACAAGGCGTGTCGATTTTGCAGCGCTTTAAAATGGAAAGATGAGACCGCAGGCATGTGCTGTTCCAATGGCAAAGTGTCTCTTCCGTTACTTGGGGAACCAGAAGAACCTTTGAAAACTCTCTTTTTATATGATGTTAATGAGTCACGGCGCTTTTTAAACAGGATCCGGAAATATAACTCATGCTTTCAAATGACGTCCTTCGGAGTTGACCGGGAAATAATAATGCCGGGATTTTCGCCTACATTTACGGTGCAAGGGCAAATTTATCATAGAATAGGTTCACTTTTCCAGCTGAAAACGAACAGCATAAATTTTTACAAGTATATTTTATGGGTGACGAAGAAATTGAGGTAGACCGTCGCTGCCAATTTATCCAGGGAGTTGAGAGACACAGTGTTCAAAATTCAAAGATTCTTGCATGAACGTAACATTTTAGTCAAAACATTTAAAACTGCTTTAGAAAACCTACCTGAAGAGGATTATAAAGTCGTCATTCACGCAGATCGGACCCTCGAGGAGGGCATGAAAGGCGCTACAATGCACCTTTGATAAACGAAATAGCAGCCGTAATTAGTGGTGATCAATTTTCTTCACGAGACATTGTCTTGCGAGCACGTGATGATACGTTGCAACGGGTAGCCGATACACACAAGTTTTATGACGCTCTGCAATACCCATTGATTTATTGCAAGGACAAGAGGGTTATCATTTTCAAATTCCACTCATTAACCCGGTCACAAAGGAGCCTACTCCGAAAAAAGTATCATGTATGGATTTTTATGCGTATCATATGATGTTGCGAGAAAATGATTTTAACCTCTTAGCCCGGTGTAGACAATTATTTCATCAATTTTGGTAGACATGTATGTGAAGGTAGAAAGTGAACGTCTCCGTTATATATCTTTAAATCAAAAAAAGCTGCGCGTTGAGAATTATATACATTTACAAGATGCAGTTTCTAGCGACGCCAATGTAAACCCCAGAGATTTAGGTAAAATGGTAATTCTGCCTCATCATTCGTTAACAGTCCCGCTACCTACATGAGTACACACAAGACGCATTCGCCTATGTACGAACTTACGGAAGACCTGATCTTTTGTTACTTTTACTTGCAATCCCACATGGAAAGAAATAACCGAGGCTAATGCCGGGCCAAAAAGTACTGACAGACACGATTTAGTTGCTAGAGTATTTAGATTAAAAGTACAAAATTAATGTATGTAATTAACAAAGGAAAATTTTCGGAGAGTGCAGTGCTTCATGTGTTCAATTGAATGGCAAAAAGAGGATTACCGCATGCCCACATTCTAATATGGCTTAAAGAGAAGTTGCGACCCAGCCAAATAGATGACATAATAAGCGCCGAGATTCCGGATCCTGAGCAAGATAAAGAATTGTATGATACCATAGTCCGAAATATGATTCACGGTCCATGTGGAGCACGAAATTCAATATCGCCGCCATGTATGAAAGAAGGAAAATGTACAAAGAAATTCCTAAACAGCTATTAAAAGAAACAGTGCACAATGACAATGGCTACCCTTTATACAGACGCAGAGCTCGAAGATGGTGGCAGGAAAGTTACAACAAATCTCGCTCTGGAGCGTTCGAAACCTTAGATAACAGCTGGATTGTCCCGTATTCGCCCATTCTATGTAAAATGTTTAATGCCCACATTAATGTAGAAGCATGTAGCTCTGTCCGCGCAATCAAGTATATCTGTAAGTACATAAATAAAGGAAGCGACCAAGCAATATTTAATCTCAGGAGTGAAGGTAAGGCAAATCCCGTTAATGAAGTACAGACCTTTCAAGCAGGGCGTTATGTCAGCAGTAACGAGGCAGCGTGGCGTCTCCTTGGCTTCCCTTTACACGAAAGGCACCCAACAGTTACTCACCTTGCTGTGCACTTAGAAAATGGAGAGCGTATATTTCACCGAAAGATAAATACCTTAAAACTGTCAACGGCCAGGAATGCGCAACTTATAGAGAAGCATGTGAAGCTCTGCATCTTTTAGAAAACGATAATCACTGGATGAAACCATGGAGGAAGCTGTGCAGTGCCAGTCACCAGCCAAAATTAGGGATCTTTATGCAACTCTCATATCATCTTGCGGGCTATCTAATGCACATAAATTGTGGGACAAATATAAAGAGTACATGGCGGAAGATATTTTGAAGGTTACAGCAGACACACGCGAACATGACATACAATGAACACATTTATAATGAAGCACTTGGAAAATTGAAGATAAAGTAATGGCAATGGTAGGCAAAAAATTGCGACTTTGGAATGATAAGCCCTCAGCGAACAACCGAAAATGAACTAAGTTATGAAATTATACGTGAAACAAACTACGATATACCAGCTTTGCAGCAGCAAGTAGCCGAATTTGTCCCCGCTTGTTTCCCGAACAAAACGAGTTTTGACAAAGTATTAGGACAAATTGAATCTGGAAATGGTGCACTTTTCTTTTAGATGCCCTGGAGGAACTGGGAAGACATTTTGTTAAATTTATTATTAGCGCAAGTACGGAAAGATAAAACATTGCTGTGGCTGTAGCTTCCTCCGGTATAGCCGCCACGCTGCTAAGCGGGGCTGCACTGCACATTCTGTTTTAAACTCCCTCTAAATCTAGCCCAGGAAGAATCGCCGATCTGCAACTTTAGCAAAAATAGTGCACGAGGTATAATGCTACGACAATGCAAACTTTTAGTGGGACGAAAGTACAATGTCGCATAAAAGCTGTAGAAGCACTAAATCGAACGCTCCAGGATTTGCGCAGCAATACCGATGTAATGGGAGGAATGGTGGTTTTATTGGCTGGTGACTTTCGCCAAACTTTACCTGTCATTCAAAAGGCACACCTGCAGATGAAATTAAAGCATGCCTCAAGTCGTCTATTTTATGGAACAAAGTGACAAAATTCAGTTTAACTACGAATATGAGAGTGCATTTGTATAATGATATCAATGCTGGAAACTATGCTGACACACTA
Organism: Parnassius orleans; assembly: GCA_029286625.1. Lineage (NCBI taxonomy): Eukaryota > Metazoa > Arthropoda > Insecta > Lepidoptera > Papilionidae > Parnassius > Parnassius orleans. The sequence goes on from JAGSMP010000056.1 coordinate 2,992,902, forward strand.
TTAAAAATTGGCGATGGGCGGTTGGAAACGGATGCTGAGGCTGCGTTAAATTGACGAGAGATTTTTGTAATTTAGTACAGAGTCATTCCGAATTAATTGCGAGCGTTTATTCAGATTTAACGAACAACATGCATGAAGACAAATGGTTATGTGTAAGGGCGATTCTTGCACCAAAGAATTAGAGCGTTAAGAAAATAAATTCAGATATATTAAGCGAAGTAGCAGGAGAAATAACAGAGTATTTGTCAGTAGACACAGTTATGGACACAGAACAGAGCACTTCATATCCCGTAGAGTTTCTAAATTCTCTAGAGTTGTCAGGTGTGCCCTCACATAAGCTTCAATTAAAATTAGGCGTCCAAGTCATGCTAATGCGAAATTTAGATGCTCCTCGGTTATGTAACGGGACAAGGCTGCGTGTGACACATCTTGGACGGAACATAATCGGTGCTACAATTTTGACAGGCGTAGGAAAAGGTGAAAATGTTATTATACCACGGATCCCTATAATTCCACAGATCTTCCTTTTCAATTCAAAAGGTTGCAGTTCCTATTAAGCTCAGTTTTGCAATGACAATTAATAAAGCGCAAGGGCAAACGTTACAGGTAGCGGGGTCAACTTAGAAAAACCGTGCTTCTCTCATGGTCAGCTGTATGTAGCATGTTCGTGTGTCAAATGCCCAGAATCTCACATTATTTCCCGAATGGAAAAACATACTCGTATGACATTGTGTACAGTAGCGTCTTAAAATAGTGTTCAGTTAGTTTTTTCCCAAATTCCACAATCAATTAATCAGAATTCGCACAGATCTTCCTTTCAATTCAAAATTTCCTATTTAGCTCAGTTTCTTTCAACTCAAAGGCTGCATCTCTGACGGATCTTTTATTTGGCTCAGTTTCCTTTCAACTCAAAGGCTGCATCTCTGACGGATCTTTTATTTGGCTCAGTTTCCTTTCAATTCAGAAAACTGCATCTCTGACGAATCAATTTAGCTCAGTTTCTTTTCAAAGTCTGCATCCCTGACGGATAATTATGCTCAGTTTCCTTTAATTAAAAATATCCATTTCCATTTGGAATAAACAGGCTATTTTCATGCTTTCCTATACGCTGCGTTTCAAAACATTTAAATAGGCTGACGATCAATTTTGCTCAGTTTCCTTTTAATGGCTGCATTTCTGACAAATCTATAAAACTCAGTTTTCTTTCAATTCAAAAAGCAATGGATAGTTCATTTCCCAGTGACCATGCGGGCGAAGCCACGTTCTGGCTGTTCAAGGAATTTCTGTAAGCCATCATTACCATCTATGCGCAGGAGGATGACTCGTTGGCCCGCGCCGCAAAGGAAAAGCCGATCTTTAGGTTCTCTTTGCGTCCAACTCGATTCTCGAAGACGGGAGAACATACCGCCGACCATCCCGCGATGTGAGTGCTCCATGCTGGATGTGCTGTTTACACAGCGCTCGGTGCGCAAAGCACTCCTGTCCCTGTACGTCAAGAAGTCAGTGGGCCTGATGCAATCCCCATTTATGCTTAAGACGAGTGCTCCAGATTTGGCGCCGGTTCTTACGCGTCTTTTTCGGCTCTTACTCTTTAGGCGTCGTTCCCGGCTCATGGAAGACATCCTTAGTGCACCCGATCCCTAAAAAAGGTGACCGCGCGGACCCGTCTAACTACAGGCCTATCGCTATCACTTCCTCGTTCTCCAAAATAATGGAATCTATTATTAACTGCCAGCTTATGTGGTACCTTTAAGAGGATCAGCTGATGAGTGACCGTCAATATGGTTTCCGTCGAGGTCGCTCAGCTGGTGTTCTTCTTGTCTACCTGGTGTTCTTCTTGTCTACCTGGTGTTCTTCTTGTCTACCTGGTGTTCTTCTTGTCTACCTGGTGTTCTTCTTGTCTACCTGACTCACCGATGAGCGGAGGCAGTCGGGACCATACGGGTGGCCCTGGCGGTTAGTTTGGACATAGCGAAGGCCTTCGTTTGGGTTTGGCACAAAAGCGCTTCTTTCGAAGTTTCTTTTATGAGCTTCCCGAGAAATTATGCAATTGGGTCACCAGTTTTCTTACAGATCAGAGTATTAAGGTCGTAGTGCAGTGCGTCGACAGTGCATGCTCCGACTCCAAGCATGTGAATGCTGGTGTTCCACAAGTCTGCGTGCTATGACCTACCCTGTTCCTTCTGTGATATGTTGCATACAATATCAATGATATGTTGCATACTAGTAACATTCATTGTTATGCAGACGACAGCACTGGCGACGCTTTATACACCGGCCGTGCTCATATTTCTCGGGGACACGTCGTCGAGTGCCGGAACAAACTAGTGTTTGAAGTTTGTTGAACAAAGTCTCGAATTGGGGGCGACTGAATCTAGTCCAGTTTAACCAACAGACAGGTTTGCGCGTTTACCGCAAAAAAACCCTTTTGTCGTATCTCCTCGATTTCAGGGCACTCCCCTCGTTGCCTCAGCTACCATAGGAATCCTTGGCGTTCACATTTCGAGAGACGTACAGTTCCGTAGTCACTTGGAAGGGAAGATTAAACTGGCATCAAAAAAGCTTGGTGTGCTCAGTGGATTACAGACGGTATTTCATGCCGGACCACCGCTTGCAGCTTTACAAAGCGTAGGTTCGGCCTCATATGGAATACTGTTCTCATGTCTGGGTGTGAGGAGGTGCCCCGGCCTCAGTAGCAGTTCCTTCCACTTGACCGTATTCAACGGAAAGCGGCCCCGACTCCGATCGGCTTGATCCACTGGCCTTGCGAAGAGACGTTGCATTTCTATGCATCTTCCACCGCATATACCACGGGGAGTGTTCAGAGGAATTGTTCGGATTAATTCCAGCTGCTGAATTTCACCATCCTACACTGCGACAGAACTCGAAATTCCATCCTCATCATCTCGATGGCTAGCGGCCACTACAGTGCGATATGTCCAAACAATGCGATTCACATTTTCAGATTTTGAAGCAAAAGCCAAAGATCTGACGGGCTGTCATGAATATCAGCAACAGACTTCAAGACGACGCAAGCGAAACACAAAGTACGACCATTTTAGCGGTTCTAGTACACTTGACGAATTTGTTGAAAAAGAAACACCTGGTGAACAGTTTGAAATTGAGGTGTTTGTTATGACAACAAACGCCTCAATTTCAAACTGTTCACCATAGTAAGTTATCAATAATGATATTGATAACTTACTATCTGCTTTAGATAAATGCATGAAAGCATACCAAAATCGAACTAGTGTTTTTTTGAATATTTCGACACTTAAAATCTATTACAGCAGAAGAGATTTTGAAAGAAACTCCAATTGTGGTTAGTGCTTATCCAAATGGTTTGGAAGACAGCATAGACGGCGAATTAGTGCAGTTTGCCGAGCTGCTCCAAACGGTTGTGGCTGGTGCGATTGACAATACGAAAAACGAATCTCTGAAATTTCAATATTATAAATTCTTAATTAATTAGAATTGTTTTACCAATTTAGAAACTGCTTTGCGCATTTATTGTCTCTCATGATCAATATCTGCAGTGGTGAACGTTCATTTTCGACATTAAGCCGTTTAAAAAATAAATTAAGGAACACTTTGAGTCAAGAACGGAATAATTATCTCTCTGATGAATATAGAATATGATTTGCTTAGAGAAATTGATACGGATAGTATTATTTCTAATTTTACCCACATGAAATCTAGAAAAGTTACTTTGTAAAAGTTTGAAAAGTAATAAAAGAAGCAGATAAATAAATATAAAATACATACCTACATAATTTAAGGTACATCATTGATAAAATATAACATTACCTATTCCTAAAATATAATATATTTTGTAATAAATATAAACCTTAAAATACGCACTAAAAAAGATTTACAATTAATTGTGTAGTATCGTCCAACAGGGCCTATAGTAATCTACTTTACTATTAAACACCAACAAAATTGTAACTTATAGATGGCAAATAAACGTATTAAGTATTGAAATGTATTTTACCACTTTAGACATAAGAACCCATCGCAGATCAAGGGCCCCTCGATAGAATTTGCTAAGGGCCCCGCGCTTGCTTAATCCGGCACTGCTGATGGCACAATAGGCGTGTCATCAACTTCTTGACACGACAGGCGTGTCACAGCTAAAAGTTGTCGAAAATTGGTGTCGCAACGAATCTCTAAGCTTAAGACCTCATACGGCAAGCAGTGTAGGACTACGTCTTAGTTTTATATTATGTCAATACTGGCAACAAGCACTAGTTGTACTCGTTTTAAGTTTTGATAAATACGTACGTGAGAGATGACGACACATCTCGTCACGTATTCCTAAATTAGTTTGCAATAATGTAACGACCGACGATTAGAGAACGTGTGGTGGCGGTGTAAGATTATCTACTACCCTGTATCGTCCCGTGGGTGTCGTAAGAGGCAACAAAGGAAACAAATCAGAAGATGGGCAGCAGCATCTTCCTAATAACGACAAAATAAAAATGCGGTTTCCAACCCGTTTGTCAAACGTGGCAACGGAGGGATCCCTATGAGAAAATCTATGAGGGAGGCCTATGTACAGCGGTGGATTTTAATAGGTTGTAACGGTACAATTATTATAAATGACCGAATGGCAACAGTGTGAGAAAACCCATCGCCCATTTTGTCCCGTGGGTGTCGTAAGAGGCGACTGTAAAGATCCAGATTTGTATGTATAATACTGGACCGGCAATTCAGAACAAACACTGTGTCACAACTGCAGATCGCACGGGCGCCGGCTAGGTGTAGTTGCTATTCTTAGTCAAATACGAAATAAAGACACTTATTTGAAATAAACTTCAAATCACGTTGACAAAGTAAATAATGACAGCGTTCACTTAGTCACATTAAATAAAATCAGTGTTAGACTGTCGAAAACAACGTTCATGGTTTACAAAACAGCGAACCAGTCTTCTAGCCCGCTCGCAGTCGACAAGAGTTACGGAGAATTGACCGTAACTTAGTGCGCAATATATTAAAGCCGCAGAGCCTATCTTGTATATACATAGAAGTTTTTGGAAAGATCTTATGGTTTCCGAGAGATGACGGCTTAACAATCTCGTTTAAACCAGATGTAAAATACCCAGACCGGCAACGGGAGTAAGAGTAGCATCGAAGGTACGAAAATTCTGGTACTGCGATGGCAATAATTTCCACATACCCTAGCTTATGAGGTCGGTGCTAAGACATAGTGTATAGAAGAATGAAAGCCCCGGCTTCGAAAGCTAAATTGTGGAAATTATTTAATTATTTTAGTAAAAAGTAGGCTTTACTTTTTTACCCTATTGAGTAGACTAAGGAATGTCTAAAGGTCAAGGTAAAGTAACAACTAGAAAGGAGTAAGTAATATAATTATGTTCGAATTGACAAATATGTATTATATAAAATAGATATCGTTTGATATACTTTTATTCTGTTTCATAATGTAAACATAATTCACGAAACTAACAATTTCATTGATGTCGACGGGGATCATGGGAGGATTTTGCCATAGTTGCCACGCTGGCAGCTGGCACCGCAGTTTTTTATTATTTAGAGTTGTTATCAGGAAGATTCTGTTGCCCATCTCCTGTTTCATTTTCAGTGTGTCGCCTCTTACGAAACCATCGGGACGATATGGGGTAGTCAATATTCTTACTCCGCCACTACATGGTTAACTGAAGTCTGCCATTCTGAAAATTCCAATTCAAACCACCATTCGATTGGGCGCAAGCTTCGGTTAGGGAGTATGAATTAATATGAGTTCGAATAAGATTGATTCAGAACCCGATTCTGTCAAAAGTAGGCGGGTTTAGCTTTGTTATGTATTTTAGTATTTTTGTTTCTGGTGCGTGATTATAACGATTTTCATATTATATAGACAGAGCTAACGGGTAATTTTTTTATTTGATTAGTTAAAATGATAAAAACAAAGAAAGGAAATTATTGGAGTTTCAACTTCAATAATTTCCTTTCTTCGTTCATACTGTGTATGTGTGGCTAATTACCTAGAAGTGAGGCAATATTATTATAAGCTTTTATTTGCCCATAGCGATTTTTGCGGTCTGTTTAAGGTTGTTTAAGAATTCAGTCGAATTTTCGCAACACGCTAATTTAATAACAGTTACTTTTGAGAATGTAAAAATATATAAAACACTTAATGAAGACAAAATGTAAATATGTATTTTTTTAATAATTTGGTTTGTACTTACAACAAATAATTACATTAGGGTAACGATAAGGTGCGATTTAAAATAAATATTGTGCCTGCCCAATTCTGGCAGGCTATTTAATTTCCCTTCCCTTTCAACTTTTGTTTGTTAGAACACAATGATTATTAGACGTTAGTACTATTAATTCTGTGCTTATTTTAGGCTCATTGATACAAAATCTTTTAAGGTATCACCGATTGAATAAAGATAAAATGGCAACAGTTAAATGGAGGAAGGTAAAATAAGAAATACTAACTAAATAAATGATTTTTTTCAAATAATAATGTACATTTTATTAACTTTTAATCATGTTTTGAGTCTTACCTGAGCTAAATTATATTCTAGTAAGATTCTTCTTTAACAGCCTTTTATAGCACATTGCCGGATATAGGCTATTGAACTGGAAAGATTTACCAAAACCATAGATATCGGAACCTGTTATCTATGACCAAAACTCACGACGCTGGTAGGCGCTTTTGCTGTAGTGATGGTGTACACATCACCAGCCGTGGGATTTGAGTTAGGCTTATCAAACGGATATACTGCCACCTGCTGTTCGTTGTTATTTAAACATGTTTATTTATATTATTTCATATTCAGTGATATTTTCAAATGTATCTAAATTGTACACAAACAATTCTATTGAATAGATGATTCTAATTTACGTGGTAGAGCCATGCTGCAGCTATATTAATAGTATAGTTGTAGCACGAATGGGTCGGCTCGACCGGGGAAGGACCACTTAATGCTGCTGTGTTTCGTATGGTGAGTGTAGAGAACCGTAGACCCTTTTTACTGAAAAAGAGGCATTCTATCTTAGTCCTCACGGCTGACAACGCATCTGCATTTAAATTCGCAAACGAAGGCCACAGCAACCACTTACCTTTGGA